>JAOPSE010000004.1:167979729-170479729 GCA_029449295.1 Zea luxurians
AGTTTGTCGTAGTCTTCATTGACGACATCCTTATCTACTCCAAGAGTCGCGAAGATCATGAGTATCACCTCCGGATTGTCCTCGAAAGACTCAGAGCACATCAACTCTATGCTAAGCTCAGCAAATGCGAATTCTGGTTAGAAAAGATAGCCTTCCTTGGGCATAACTTGACTGCAGAAGGAATAGAAGTAGACCCATCCAAGGTAGAAGCAGTATCCAAATGGAAGCCGCCATCCAACGTCAATGAAGTTTGAAGCTTTCTGGGAATGGCAGGATATTACCGCCGCTTTATCAAAGGGTTCTCCAGCATAGCAAGACCGATGACCGAGCTTGTAACACCCACTTTGTAAATTGCTAGAAATAATACCAATAGAGAAACAACTTCTCCTTATGTGGGTTTAACCTTTATGCATCATCCCATCTGAATACCATATTCAAAAGCAAATAATTAATAAAAGAATATATGCCATTAAAATGATGCATCATGCTGGATATTGTTTCTGTGTGTGCATTTTATGATAAGGAATATAGTAAAAAGTCCAAAGTAGGATGGGACATCTAAAATAAATCCTAGAAAAAGGAAAGAAAGGAGATTTTATGTGAGTAAAAATAATATAAAATAAACAAATAAATAAATAAGATATTATTTCTAAACTAAAAGTTTTAATGTGACACCTGACTCAAATATGGAGCTCAAGCAAACAAATTCAAATTTGAATTCAAATGAATTAAGAATAAAATGGAAAATAGAAAATAAAAGAAAAAAACACTACCTGGGCTTTGACACCTGCTTTTGGGCCACCTGAGGAAGCCGTCCGCACGGCCCAGACCTTCCTCTGCGTTGCGCGCAACATGGAGGGTTGGATACCGGCGCGGCCCCACCTGGAAGTCCCTTTGTCACGCAGCCGCAATAGTTTAGGAATTCTTGGCCTGCTGACGATGCAGTGACACCAGGGGTGTCGTCACTCACGCGCCTCACATGGCCACTTACGGCTGGGTCCACGGCGTATTCTTATACGCATGCAGCCGGAGCTTTGGCGCTAGTCAAGACGGCCGGAATCTTCGGCACGAACCTCCCCCTGCTCTCGCCCTATAAAGCCGTGGGCCTAGCGTTGGCCATCTGGTTCGCTGCCGTTGTGAGAGAGAGAGAAAGTCAGACTCATTCCCGGGCTCTCTCTTTGCCGGGATACCGGCGTTCTGTTGTCGTCATCGTAGACTCTTTTTTTGTCGCGCTGTGGATCTCGCCGGTGTAATCTGGGTGGAGTCCTAGTGCACGTGGGGGAGTTGGGTGATCGGTCGGCGCCGCTGCTTCACTGATCTTGGGCTTCCACGACAACTGGTGGCCGGCACGCGGAATCCCTGGTGAGAACAACCTTCTCGTTCCATGTCACTACTCCTTGCCGAAGATGCTCCTTGGGCGGAGGCTCCGGGACTCGAGTTGGTCGTAGGCTAGGATTGGCGCGGTGTCGTTGCTGTCGAGCTGGAGGTGGAAGACAATGCCGCCACCGTGGATGGCGGTGCCAGCGGCTCGGATGAAAGCTGCGCAATAGTATGTGGCCGGGACCGTTAGATCCAGTTTGGACGATGCATATTAGTTCAACAACTACCCCTTCATTCAATAGAACTGTGACCGTAGATCTGTGATTCGACGGGTGCGAGCGGGTCTGGGTATTTTAAATCCGGACCGTAGACAGGGATCCAATGGCTGCGATCTAGTTTCTGTTGATCCACGCTATCCACGCTTGATCTGATCCGGACCGTTCGAAGGTAATCTGACGGCTGTGCACCCTCGATACCCCTTCGCGGGTGCACTTTGCTAAAGAGACCCCATACTTTTTACGAATCAACCCGCTGTCCCTTAGTCACTATTCTCTGTGTCTCTGGATTTTTACCCCGAGGCCCCTGGCATTTCCAGAAATTGAGGCCCAGTCCATAGCTCTTTAAATTCAGTTATTTAATTATAGAAATTACTTTTTAATACAAAATAATTGCTAGAACTTAGATAATTCATAGAAAATACATATGAACTCCAAATTAATCCATTCCACTTGCTAAAATTTTGTAATTTTATTCTGTATCACCTGGAGCCTCTGTTATGTCATGAAAACAGTAAGAAATTTATTTATCACTTAATCCTATTTAAAGCACATAAAACCTTTGAAAATGCATAACTTGAAATCTATAACTCAGAAAATTATGATTCCAGTTCCTAGGTTTTTATTTTAATATGTAGAATATCTCTGTGTATTTTGTTTACATGCTTGGTGTAATGTTAATTTTTCCCTGCATATTGTGCTTGTTTGTATTGTGGCGAGTAGAAGAGCCCGTTGCTGAGGATCCTGGTGAGCAGCAGGTTGAAGTAGCTGAGCAGGAGCTCATTGAAGGCAAGTTGTGCCCTTGACCACTTTTTACCCAATAATGTTCTTTAATATCATTTATCCATGCATAGGTTAATTTTGATGGGACCCAATAGGTCACCCTAGATTGTTTATCTCATTACCTTGTTTACCCCTGAATCACTTGGGTAGTTTGCTATTGCTTTACATGGTTTTGGGATAATCATTTATTATATCTATGTTCCAATTATTCTTGTTATTCTGTTTATGTTCATGTTGAGATCATTAATGTTAATTGGAACATAGAGCTTAACTTGAGTAACATGTGCCACCACAAGGGTTTAATGGGACGCCCTTGGCTGACTAATTAGGAAAGCTAGTGGAAGACTACCTTACCCGAAAGGGGCAAGGGCAGTAGGGGAGTGGTCAGTGTAGGGAGGTCCCTGGTTGATTTTGCTGCGATGGCGGTCAGCCAGGAACCCTGCATTGGAACTTCCTATAAACTATAGCGGGTTTTCGGAAGCTAGTGGAACTTTGTAAAGGCCTCGTAGTGTTGCCCTGCCACGCTTCCTAGGTAGAGGTGTATGGGAAGTCGCGATCCCTTGGCAGATGGGTAACATGACTTGTGGGTAAAGGGTACAACCTCTGCAGAGTGTAAAACTGGTATACTAGCCGAGCTCACGGTCATGAGCAGCTCAGGACTCTCTGATGTTTAAATTATGGAACTTAAATTCAATTTTGTCATTTGCATTGCATTGGTTTATTATTAATCTTGTTCTATTACTTTACTTATGGTTTGGTATTTGCTTACACTTAGTAATTGCTAATAAAATTTTGACCAACTACTTAAAAGCAATGCTCAGCTTTAACCCCTATCATTGATTAGCCTTACACATCACATGAACTCACACCTTTGTGAGTTTATGTCCACTGGTTCCCCACAACTTGTTGAGCTATGATCATGTGTGAGCTCACCCTTGCTGTCTCACACCCCCCCCCACAGGAGGAGATCAGGTGGTTCAGGAGGAGCCGCCTAACACTGAGGAGTTCGATCTGATCTAGGTGGCGTTTCCCAGTCGACATTGGCGCCGACGATCCTTAGTTCGTTTTATATTCATTACTTTATTTTGTAATAAGTCTTCCGCTATGTAATAAATACTCTGATGTTTTATGACATTTATCTCTATACACTCTGTTATTATATATGTTGTCTTCTTGGCGCATGTATGAGATGCACCCGGCTTTGTCCTTTAAAACCGGGTGTTACAGAAGTGGTATCAGAGGAATGTTGACTGTAGGACAAGACCTAGGTAGAAATGGACAAACCCTCTCCTACTTACCTTACTCTGACTCCTTTTATACTCATCTCATCTTGATCTTGTCTCACCTTTTTGCTATTCTACTCTGATCATTCTTATCTTTTCTACTCTAAGACAAGATGGATTTCACACCTTGGAATCCTATGACTATGATCTTTCTAAGAGATAGGGAACCTAAGACAAATTAAAACTATTTTCTCTATTTAAAATGTTGTTTGATTGTGCTGATGCTCAATGTCTGATTTGCTTCTTTGAATGATTGAATTATTATAGATGGACATCTTAGTATGTACCACCATAAGGTATTGAATTAGCTAGGATAGGTAAAATATTAGTCTGCTTAGCTAATGAAATTCCCCAAAGTAACCTGATTTGTAAATACCTGCCTTGTCTACTATTTTCTTACCATATGTATCTAACTCAGATGGTCAATACCAGGCGGGGTGGTGGAATCGACTTGCCTCCTAACCAACACACTCGAAGGATATATAGACAGCCTCAGCCACAGCCTGCAGAGATGAATCCTCCCAATCCTCCACCAGGCGGAGTTGACCCACTGGTTGCTGCTCAGATGGCGGTGATGCAGCAAATGGCAGACACTATGGCTGATATGCGTGCTCAGATGCAGCACGAACGCCAGGAGATGCGTCAGGAAAGAGAAGATATACGACAGGAGTTGCGCCAGGAGCGAGATGAGATGCGCCAGGAAAGGAGGGCACAACAACAGCAGCTGCAACAACAAATGCAACAGCAACAACAGCAGCAACAAGTACCACTGCCTCCACCACCACCACCAGTTCCACCTCGTGATAAGCACCGAGAATTTATGAGTCACAAGCCACCAACCTTCGCCAGCTCGCCAGATCCACTTGATGCAGACGATTGGTTGAAGTCAATTGAGAAGATGCTGAATATTGCACAATGCACTGACCGGGAGAAGGTTTTATATGCTTCTGGACGTCTGACTGGTCCTGTTGCTGACTGGTGGGATTCTTATACTGCTGCCCATGATGCTGCGGATACTATTACTTGGGCAGAGTTCAGTACACAATTCAGGAACTACCATATTCCAGCTGGTATGATAAAGATCAAGAAGAAGGAATTTCTGTCGCTGAAGCAAGGAAGTATGTCAGTCAGCGAGTACCGCGACAAGTTTATTCAGTTATCCAGATATGCCCCTGAAGAAGTTGCTGAAGACGAGAGGAAGCAGGAGCATTTCATTGAAGGACTTAATGGACCACTGCAGTATGCTCTTGTGGCACACACATTTCCATCATTTCAGAGGCTGCTTGATAAGGCACTGGCTATTGAACACAAGCGTGTTCAGCTGGGAGATTTGAAGAGAAAGGCAATATCTCAAGGACAAGGAAGCAGCAGTGTTCGTCCTCGCTACAGTTCACCACAGGGTACACCGACTCGACCAGGAGGACCACGCCCAGTTCAGCAATCACCACTGAGGACTCCCCCTCCTCGACAGGCTACCCCTACGGGCACCCCGACGAAGTTTTCAGGACAGAGTCCAGGCACCACATGTTTCAAGTGTGGGAAGGCTGGTCATTATGCAAATGTCTGCCCACAGAGGATTGCTACTACCCCAGTTCAGAACAGGCAGTAAACTCCAGGATCTGGCAAGGGATATTCTATTGCCAAGGTTAATCAAGTCAGTGTTGATGCTACTCCGGATGGTGGGGACCTCGTGCTTGGTATGTTTTATGTTAATGCAATTCCTGCAACAATATTATTTGATTCTGGTGCTACACATTCATTCATGTCTGCTAGATATGCCAACACAAATGAAATACCACTGCTAAATATGAGAAAACCCATGATAGTAATTACACCTAAAGGGCCTGTTGAGGCGAATCAAATGACATGTAGATTGACATTAACCATTATGGGTAGAGAATTTGGAGCTACTGCTATAATATTATAGTCAAGCAGTATAGATCTGATCCTGGGTATGTCATGGCTAAGAAAGGCAAAGGCCGTTATAGCATGTGGTAGAGGTACCGTAGAACTCACTACCACTAAAGGAGAAAGGTTTCAAGTTAATATTGCAGTAACCTCCTCACCCATGCGTGCAATGTTCTTTATACCGGAGGAGTTTGTTGGTGACAACATCCGGGTGGTTAGAGATTTTCCAGATGTCTTTCCAGAGGAGTTACCAGGGATGCCACCTGATAGAGAAGTTGAGTTTGTTATTGATCTCTTACCTGGAACCGCCCCTATTTCTAAACGGCCATATAGGATGTCCGTAGAGGAGTTGAAGGAACTTAAGAAGCAGTTAACTGAGTTACAAGAGGCTGGGTACATTCGTCCGAGTTCCTCACCTTGGGGAGCACCGGTCTTGTTTGTACAGAAGAAGGATGGATCGCAGCGGATGTGTGTGGATTATAGGTCTCTTAATGATGTTACAGTGAAGAATAAGTATCCGTTGCCCCGTATTGAAGATTTATTTGATCAGATGAGAGGTGCAAGAGTATTCTCGAAGATTGATCTCCGATCCGGTTACCATCAGATGAGGATTAGGCCATCGGATATTCCCAAGACGGCTTTCTCGACTAGATATGGATTATATGAGTTTACTGTTATGTCGTTTGGATTAACCAATGCACCAGCTTATTTTATGAACTTAATGAACAAGGTGTTTATGGAGTATTTGGACAGATTCGTCGTGGTATTCATCGATGATATTCTTATCTATTCTAAGAATGAAAGTGATCATGAACAACATCTAAGGTTGGTGCTACAGAAGTTACGAGATAATCAACTCTACGCTAAGTTCAGCAAGTGCGAGTTTTGGATTGACAAGGTGCCATTCCTTGGTCATATTATTTCTAATGGAGGAATAGCAGTGGATCCTGCTAAGGTGAAGGAGATTATGGAGTGGAGAGTGCCCACTACAGTTACTGAGATTCGGAGTTTCTTGGGACTCGCAGGATATTATCGGAGATTTATTGAAGGGTTCTCTAAAATTGCTAAGCCTATGACATCGCTTTTGGAAAAAGGAAGAGAGTTTAAGTGGGATGAGAAGTGCCAAGAGAGTTTTGATCAATTGAAGGAGAGATTGATGTCACCTCCAGTATTGATTATGCCAGATCTACAGAAGGGATTTGACATTTATTGTGATGCATGTGGCCAAGGACTTGGATGTGTGCTCATGCAAGAAGGACATGTGATTGCCTATGCATCTCGACAGATGAGGAAGCATGAATTGAACTACCCCACCCATGACTTAGAGCTGGCTGCCGTTGTGCATGCACTTAAGATTTGGAGACACTATATTATGGGAACTAAGTGTCAAGTATACACGGATCATAAGAGTTTGAAGTATATATTCACTCAGAAGGATCTCAACCTTAGGCAACGCCGTTGGTTGGAGCTTATTAAGGATTATGACTTGGAGATTCACTATCACCCGGGCAAGGCAAATTTGGTTGCGGATGCCTTGAGTCGCAAGGAGCATGTTCATTCAGCTATTGTTGCCCAGCTACCCGATGAGATTGTTGAGGATTTCAGGAGACTTAACCTGGGGATAGTTGCTCATACTGAGGGAGTTACTATTGATGTGGAACCTACTTTGGAGCAAGAGATCCGCAAAGGACAAATCGGTGATGCTAAAATAAAAGAGATTAAGGATCTGATTACTGAAGGTCGAGTTCCGGAATTCACGGAAGATGAGCAGGGCACCGTATGGTTCAAGGACAGGATGTGTGTTCCTGATATTAAAAGCCTTCGAGAGACTATTTTAAAGGAGGCCCATGACTCGGATTATTCTATTCATCCTGGTAGTACCAAGATGTATCAGGATTTGAAACGGAAATATTGGTGGTATGGATTGAAAAGAGATGTGGCTGCACATGTGGCTATGTGCGATGTATGTCAAAGAGTTAAGGCTGAACACCAGAGGCCAGCTGGACTATTGCATCCACTGAAGATACCCAAGTGGAAGTGGGAAGAGATTGGTATGGATTTCATCACTGGATTGCCTCGCACCCAGAAAGGATATGATGCTATATGGGTGATTGTGGATAGATTGACTAAAGTGGCTCACTTTATTCCTGTCAAGACTACTTATAAAGGTTCTCATCTAGCAGAGTTATATATGGCTCGTATTGTGTGTTTACATGGAGTACCAAAGAAGATCGTGTCTGATCGAGGTTCACAGTTTACCTCGAGATTTTGGAGAAGCTTTCATGAGAACATGAGTACGAAGTTGAATTTTAGTACGGCTTATCACCCTCAGACTGATGGACAGACTGAAAGGACTAATCAAGTATTGGAAGATATGTTGAGAGCATGTGCCCTTCAGCATGGAGGAAGTTGGGATAAAAGTCTACCTTATGCTGAGTTCTCATATAACAATAGTTATCAGGCCAGTCTGAAGATGTCACCTTTTGAAGCTTTATATGGGAGGAAGTGCAGGACTCCTTTGTATTGGGATCAGACTGGAGAGAGACAGTTCTTTGGGCCTGAACTGATTCAAGAAGCAGAAGAACAAGTTCGTATAATTCGAGAGAATTTGAGAGTGGCTCAAACCAGGCAAAAGAGCTATGCTGATAATAGAAGAAGACCACTGGAATTTGAAGAAGGAGATTATGTGTACCTCAAGGTGTCACCACTTCGTGGAATGAGGAGATTCAAAGTTAAGGGCAAATTGTCTCCTCGCTACATTGGACCATTTTTGATCTTTAGGAGAGTTGGAGAGATGGCATACCAACTGGAGTTACCGGATAGTCTATCTGATGTGCATAATGTGTTCCATGTGTCTCAACTTAAGAAGTGTCTCCGTGTCCCTGAGGAACAGTTACCAATGGAAGAGCTCAGTGTTCAAGGTGATTTGACTTACACGGAGTACCCGATCAAGATTTTGGATACATTGACTCGAGTTACAAGAAATAAGGTGATAAAGATGTGCAAAGTCCAATGGAGTCACCACGGTGAAGATGAAGCAACTTGGGAAAGAGAAGAAGAGCTTCGCATAGATTTTCCCCACCTTTTCTCTAGTTCTTCTTAATCTCGAGGACGAGATTATTTTTAAGGGGGGTAGGATTTGTAACACCCACTTTGTAAATTGCTAGAAATAATACCAATAGAGAAACAACTTCTCCTTATGTGGGTTTAACCTTTATGCATCATCCCATCTGAATACCATATTCAAAAGCAAATAATTAATAAAAGAATATATGCCATTAAAATGATGCATCATGCTGGATATTGTTTCTGTGTGTGCATTTTGTGATAAGGAATATAGTAAAAAGTCCAAAGTAGGATGGGACATCTAAAATAAATCCTAGAAAAAGGAAAGAAAGGAGATTTTATGTGAGTAAAAATAATATAAAATAAACAAATAAATAAATAAGATATTATTTCTAAACTAAAAGTTTTAATGTGACACCTGACTCAAATATGGAGCTCAAGCAAACAAATTCAAATTTGAATTCAAATGAATTAAGAATAAAATGGAAAATAGAAAATAAAAGAAAAAAACACTACCTGGGCTTTGACACCTGCTTTTGGGCCACCTGAGGAAGCCGTCCGCACGGCCCAGACCTTCCTCTGCGTTGCGCGCAACATGGAGGGTTGGATACCGGCGCGGCCCCACCTGGAAGTCCCTTTGTCACGCAGCCGCAATAGTTTAGGAATTCTTGGCCTGCTGACGATGCAGTGACACCAGGGGTGTCGTCACTCACGCGCCTCACATGGCCACTTACGGCTGGGTCCACGGCGTATTCTTATACGCATGCAGCCGGAGCTTTGGCGCTAGTCAAGACGGCCGGAATCTTCGGCACGAACCTCCCCCTGCTCTCGCCCTATAAAGCCGTGGGCCTAGCGTTGGCCATCTGGTTCGCTGCCGTTGTGAGAGAGAGAGAAAGTCAGACTCATTCCTGGGCTCTCTCTTTGCCGGGATACCGGCGTTCTGTTGTCGTCGTCGTAGACTCTTTTTTTTGTCGCGCTGTGGATCTCGCCGGTGTAATCTGGGTGGAGTCCTAGTGCGCGTGGGGGAGTTGGGTGATCGGTCGGCGCCGCTGCTTCACTGATCTTGGGCTTCCACGACAACTGGTGGCCGGCACGCGGAATCCCTGGTGAGAACAACCTTCTCGTTCCATGTCACTACTCCTTGCCGAAGATGCTCCTTGGGCGGAGGCTCCGGGACTCGAGTTGGTCGTAGGCTAGGATTGGCGCGGTGTCGTTGCTGTCGAGCTGGAGGTGGAAGACAATGCCGCCACCGTGGATGGCGGTGCCAGCGGCTCGGATGAAAGCTGCGCAATAGTATGTGGCCGGGACCGTTAGATCCAGTTTGGACGATGCATATTAGTTCAACAACTACCCCTTCGTTCAATAGAACTGTGACCGTAGATCTGTGATTCGACGGGTGCGAGCGGGTCTGGGTATTTTAAATCCGGACCGTAGACAGGGATCCAATGGCTGCGATCTAGTTTCTGTTGATCCACGCTATCCACGCTTGATCTAATCCGGACCGTTCGAAGGTAATCTGACGGCTGTGCACCCTCGATACCCCTTCGCGGGTGCACTTTGCTAAAGAGACCCCATACTTTTTACGAATCAACCCGCTGTCCCTTAGTCACTATTCTCTGTGTCTCTGGATTTTTACCCCGAGGCCCCTGGCATTTCCAGAAATTGAGGCCCAGTCCATAGCTCTTTAAATTCAGTTATTTAATTATAGAAATTACTTTTTAATACAAAATAATTGCTAGAACTTAGATAATTCATAGAAAATACATATGAACTCCAAATTAATCCATTCCACTTGCTAAAATTTTGTAATTTTATTCTGTATCACCTGGAGCCTCTGTTATGTCATGAAAACAGTAAGAAATTTATTTATCACTTAATCCTATTTAAAGCACATAAAACCTTTGAAAATGCATAACTTGAAATCTATAACTCAGAAAATTATGATTCCAGTTCCTAGGTTTTTATTTTAATATGTAGAATATCTCTGTGTATTTTGTTTACATGCTTGGTGTAATGTTAATTTTTCCCTGCATATTGTGCTTGTTTGTATTGTGGCGAGTAGAAGAGCCCGTTGCTGAGGATCCTGGTGAGCAGCAGGTTGAAGTAGCTGAGCAGGAGCTCATTGAAGGCAAGTTGTGCCCTTGACCACTTTTTACCCAATAATGTTCTTTAATATCATTTATCCATGCATAGGTTAATTTTGATGGGACCCAATAGGTCACCCTAGATTGTTTATCTCATTACCTTGTTTACCCCTGAATCACTTGGGTAGTTTGCTATTGCTTTACATGGTTTTGGGATAATCATTTATTATATCTATGTTCCAATTATTCTTGTTATTCTGTTTATGTTCATGTTGAGATCATTAATGTTAATTGGAACATAGAGCTTAACTTGAGTAACACGTGCCACCACAAGGGTTTAATGGGACGCCCTTGGCTGACTAATTAGGAAAGCTAGTGGAAGACTACCTTACCCGAAAGGGGCAAGGGCAGTAGGGGAGTGGTCAGTGTAGGGAGGTCCCTGGTTGATTTTGCTGCGATGGCGGTCAGCCAGGAACCCTGCATTGGAACTTCCTATAAACTGTAGCGGGTTTTCGGAAGCTAGTGGAACTTTGTAAAGGCCTCGTAGTGTTGCCCTGCCACGCTTCCTAGGTAGAGGTGTATGGGAAGTCACGATCCCTTGGCAGATGGGTAACATGACTTGTGGGTAAAGGGTACAACCTCTGCAGAGTGTAAAACTGGTATACTAGCCGAGCTCACGGTCATGAGCAGCTCAGGACTCTCTGATGTTTAAATTATGGAACTTAAATTCAATTTTGTCATTTGCATTGCATTGGTTTATTATTAATCTTGTTCTATTACTTTACTTATGGTTTGGTATTTGCTTACACTTAGTAATTGCTAATAAAATTTTGACCAACTACTTAAAAGCAATGCTCAGCTTTAACCCCTATCATTGATTAGCCTTACACATCACATGAACTCACACCTTTGTGAGTTTATGTCCACTGGTTCCCCACAACTTGTTGAGCTATGATCATGTGTGAGCTCACCCTTGCTGTCTCACACCCCCCCATAGGAGGAGATCAGGTGGTTCAGGAGGAGCCGCCTAACACTGAGGAGTTCGATCTGATCTAGGTGGCGTTTCCCAGTCGACATTGGCGCCGACGATCCTTAGTTCGTTTTATATTCATTACTTTATTTTGTAATAAGTCTTCCGCTATGTAATAAATACTCTGATGTTTTATGACATTTATCTCTATACACTCTGTTATTATATATGTTGTCTTCTTGGCGCATGTATGAGATGCACCCGGCTTTGTCCTTTAAAACCGGGTGTTACAGAGCTCCTCAAGAAAGACAATAAGTTTGTATGGACCTCGAAGTGTGAGGAAAGCTTCCAAATCATAAAGAAGAAGCTCACAACCGCACCCGTTTTGACACTGCCAAACATCCATCAGGATTTTGTCGTCTTCTGTGATGCTTCGAGGCAAGGCTTAGGGTGTGTACATGTGCAAAATGAGAAAGTCATTGCCTATGCATCGCACTTACTTAAGTCGCACGAGCAGAATTATCCCACACACGATTTGGAATTGGCAGCCATAGTGCATGCCCTAAAAATATGGAGGCACTACCTAATTGGGAACAAATGTCACATCTTCACTGATCACAAGAGTCTGAAGTATATTTTCACTCAGCCAGACCTCAACCTCCGTCAGCAAAGATGGCTGGAATTGATCAAAGATTATGACCTTGAGATCCACTACCACCCCGGGAAGGCCAACATGGTAGCAGACGCCCTCACGTGAAAACCTTTCGGGAAGAAAGGAACCAACTTCTTAGAAGATTGGAAGAAAGAATCAGCTTAGCTGAATGCATGTCTGGGAGACAATGGCAGCCTAGAAGTCAAGCCAATGCTAGAAGACCTCATATGCAAGGCTCAACGCCTGGACACTGAGACAGCAGGTCTTATAGAAAAAGCTCGCAAGGAACAACTTCCGGACTTCAGGACAGATGAGGAAGGAGTCCTTTGGTTCAAGAACCGTCTGTGTGTACCAAAAGGAGAGGCACGAGAAGTTCTGCTTGACGAAGCTCACAACTCAACCTACTCCATCCATCTAGGGACCACCAAGATGTACCTAGACCTCAAAACCAGATACTGGTGGAGAGGGATGAAGAAAGAGATAGCACAGTATGTGGCCTGGTGCGACACTTGCCAACGAACTAAGGCCGAGCATCAGAAGCCCGCAGGTCTACTGCAACCCCTCCCAGTACCCGAGTGGAAGTGGGAAGAAATAGGCATGGACTTTGTAACTGGACTGCCTTGGACCCAAACAGGGAACGACTCTATCTGGGTGATAATAGACCGTCTTACCAAGGTAGCTCATTTCATTCCGGTAAAAACTACCTTTGGAGGAGCCACCCTTGCCCGGATATACCTTAAAGAGATGGTTAGACTTCATGGTATTCCACGGAAGATAGTGTCAGACAGGGGAACACAGTTCACCTCAAAATTCTGGATGAGCCTTCAACAAGCTATGGGCACCAAGCTAGACTTCAGCACTGCCTACCACCCCCAGTCAGATGGTCAGACAGAAAGGGTCAACAAGGTCCTCGAGGATTTATTAAGAGCTTGTGTGTTGACGTTTGACAGAAATTGGGAGTCCAGTTTGCCATATGCAGAGTTCTCGTATAACAACAGCTACCAGGACAGTATCAAGATGTCATCGTTCGAAGCATTGTATGGACGGAAGTGCCAGACCCCTCTGATGTGGTCCAACATAGGGGAAAAGACACTAGAAGGACCTGCCTTCGTTAAAGAGGCAGAAGAGAAGGTTGCTCTGATCCACAAAAGATTACTTGAAGCTCAGAGCCGGCAGAAGAGTTATGCGGACAACAGGCGGAGAGAACTCAGATTTGAGGAAGGAGACTTCATCTACCTCAAGGTCTCCCTGATGCACGAAGTCAAAAGGTTTCAAGTGAAAGGGAAGCTAGCTCCATGGTTCGTCGGCCCCTATCCTATCATTGGCAGAGTAGGACCCGCAGCATACCGCCTTGAATTGCCAGAATCCATGTCAGATATCCACAATGTGTTTCACGTGTCCCAGCTCCACAAATGCCTGCAAGTACCAGAAAATCACATCGAAGAATAGACAATCCAGATTCAGAAGGATCTTTAGTACCGAGAAAAGCTAGTAAAGATTCTTGACTCGGCAGTCCGAAAGACCCACAACTCAGAAGTGAGACTCTGTAAAGTTCAGTGGGGCAGAGAAGGAGAAGAGGAAGCTACCTGGGAGAGTGAGGACTCATTGAGGAGGGAATACCCTTACCTTTTCTCAAGCCCAGTATAAATCTCGAGGGCGAGATTCCTTTAAGTGGGGTAGGTTTGTAACATCCCAAAATTTAACCCCAAGGTTAGAAACCCTAATCTCCTAACCCCCCCCCCCTTGATTATTTCCTAGACTCCACCTCATAGGACATTTCATCATCTGCATACACCATGATTGTTAGAAGCACCTCACATAGAATATATTTTTTTCAGCACTCAAGAATATATAGCTAAATATTTGTTCAAAAGAAAAAGGATATAAAAGAAATAGAAATAAGAAATAGAAATAGAAAAAGAAAAAGGAAACCCCCTCGGCCGGGCCAAATCCGGCCCAACCTCCTCCCCTCTCTCCCGTGCGCCCGCGCTTTCTCCCCCCCCCCCCTCGTGGCCCAAGCGGCCCATCTCCTCTCGCGCCCGCACCCTGCCCCTCCTCCCTCTGCCGCTGCCAGCCCGGCCCCACTCGACAGCGACGTTCGCCCTCTCTCCCTCGCAACCGCTCTCTCTGGCAAGCAGGTCCTACTTGTCAGCACCTTCCTCGCGCTCGTGACCGGGCTGACGACGCGATCGCCGTCGGTCGCCACCGCCCCGTTGTCTCGCCATTAACTCGCTCACCCGCTCGATTAGCGCCTTGCGTCCTTGTCTCCTTGCGCTAGCCCGAGCCATCCCATCACCGTCTGCCCGAGCCATCCCGTCGTCGCCACTATGTGCCACCATCCCCGCCGTGGCAAGCTCGCCGGTGCTCGCCACCTCTCGCCCCCTTCCTCGCCCCGGGCGCCTATAAAAGGACCGCCCGAGCTCCCTCCTTCTTCACATCGGCCTCGGCCACTCCCTCTCCCCTTCCCCGAGCTCGATTGAGCTAGCGCTACCGCGCCCTTCCTCCGCTCCAATGAGTCCTGCCCTCCTCCCTCTGTTAAGTCCTAGTCCAATTAATGTTGTTCTTGAGCTTCATCGTTCCCTCACGAGCACAACGCACCCATCCCCTCCACCTTTTATGCCCGGCAGCCTCACCGGCGATCCCACGCCGCGGGCGCCCGCCACCTTGCCGTGGATCGGCCGTCCCAAGCGCCCTCCGGCCAAATTGGCCCCACCATCGTAATCCCCTACCCCCGCCCGTGCCTTGCCACCACTCCATCATCGCAGAACTAGGACCCCGGCGGAGAACCGCCGCGGACCTCACCGGCGGTTGGGCTCCGACCAGTTCGCCCCCCCCCCCCTCCGTCACCCCCTCCTAACGCCCTCCCCTCCCCCTCCCTCTAGCACGTGTGCCCACACCCACGGCGCCATCCCCGTGCCATTTCCCCACTGGCAGGCCAAGTGGGCCGCCTGCCCGCGCGCCCGCGCTCAGCTGGGCCGAATTCCCCCTCTCCCCCCCCGGCCCAGCTAGTTGAGGAAATCCCTTTTCTTTTCTTTTTCCTTTTTCTTTTCCTATTTTCACATATATATGCATATATTGATATTTTATGCACCAAAAATAGTCTAAATAAATTATAGGGCACAAAATAATAATGTCTAACAATTGGCACACCCCAGCAAGTCACCATGATTGATGTATTATTCATTACCTATTTTTGCTAGAAGAGGAGGGATCTGATCCTCCAGAATTTGTAGCTCCGGAAGAAGGACAAGAACCCGACCCCTCCGAAATAGATCTTTTGTGCTAGGAGAACTTCGACGAAGGCAAGTCCATTCTTCCCTTGATGCATAAATTACCTATTATTTCTACCACTACCTAAGCCGGGATTAAGGGATGGATCTTTTGCATTGTGAGCAGAGAGATAGTCCGCATTAAAAAACATCTTTTGAGTACAAAATGTGGGATGAAAAAAAGGGCAGTCTTATTACTAAATGATGTTTTCAAAAAGTGTATGATGAAGGGTATTCACCCTCATCACCCTATGAGTGGGATGATCAGGGACTCCCTGGTTTAGGGGAGGGCCTAAGGTGATGGCTCAGCCGGGTTAGGTGTGAGCAGAAGGATTGTCCCATCATATAAGGACCAGTTTGTCATCCTTCACTGCCTGTACTCATGATAAGTACAACCACTCGAGACTGTATGGGCAGTCACTCAATCGGAACTCGTACGGTCCAAACCCCAGGGTTATGAAGGCTGAGGAGCACCGGGAGGATAAGGAGGGGGACTGTTTTGTCTGGTTTGGACATGGCGGTGGCCTGACTCCTTCTGGTATAACCGTTAAGGTAAGGACGTGCGAGGAAAGAAAGAGATTCAGCATTCAAGTCTCACGACGGTGAGATCGCAGAAACCGGACTAGTGGGTAAAGTGTACCCCTCTGCGCAAAGTTCAAACCTATTCGAATAGTCCGTGTCCACTGGAATGGATGAGTCTGGTATGTTATGGCAATTAGTGTTTCATAACCTCCGGGAACAGGGAAATGTGTGAGTGGGTGTGTTTTTGGAAATGAAAACGATGCCACGGGAGCGGGGAGCTCAGTGGTGGTTGAGTGTGAAAAAGTGCTATTTCCTTCTTTGGGAAAAACCATCAAAGTATTGCCTTTCTCTGGAAAAAGAAGAGTGACTTCAACTCCACCATATAAAGCATGTATTATATAGGTCCCTTTCTCTTTACGGGCGGGATGGGCTTGCGGAATACCTAGTGTATTCACCGAGATTTATTTATGTTTTTCAGCAGCTAAAGACTTCTTTTCTGCTATGCTTCATTAAGGGGGCTATGTCTGCACCCAGTTCTGCCTGTGGCTTGGGCTAGTTTATCTTCTACTGTGCATTGTAATTCTGGCTTTCTCGAGCTTGTACTCTGGTGTTGTAATAACTTTTATCCGAACTCTGTACTATTTGAAGTAAGGAATGTGGTTATTAGCCTCCTAGGACTAGTAATTGTATCACATTTGAGTCCTGAAGGATCAGGACGCTTCATATGGCCATGTCAACTTCCAGGCACTCCGCAAGCTTGGACACGGTGGCTTGGTACGTGGACTGCCAGCCATCAATCATGTTGATCAGGTTTGTGAGGACTGCGTCCTAGCGAAACAGAAGAGGAAGTCGTTCCCCAAGGCCGCCAAGTACCGAGCTTAGGAGGAGCTCAAGCTGGTTCATGGAGATCTCTGTGGCCCGATAACGCCACACACGCTGGCTGGGAACGCTTATTTCCTGTTGCTGGTTGATGACATGAGCCGGTACATGTGGCTCACGCTGCTACGCTCCAAGGCCAATGCACCGACAGCCATCATGACATTCCAGGCGGGGGTGGAACGTGAAACCGGCAAGAAACTGAAGGTGCTCTGGACCGATAATGGAGGTGAATTCACCTCTGTTGCATTGGTGACCACTGTGTAGGAGAAGGGATACAACGTCACCACTCGGCTTCGTACACGCCGCAGCAAAATGGCGTGGTGGAACGCCGAAACTAGTCGGTCATAGCAACGGCGAGGAGCATCCTGCGGGCACATGGAGTGCCCAGGCACTTCTGGGGGAGGCAGTGCATACTGCTGTTTTTCTCCTCAACCGGGCGCCCACCAGCGTGCTCGACGGCAAGACCCCTTACCAAGCGTGGTACGGGAAGAAGCCCTCCGTGCACTTCCTCCTCGTGTTCGGATGCATGGCCTACATCAAGAACATACGCCCACACCTTGGAAAACTTGACGATCGCGGGCACAAGGTGGTCTTTATCGGCTACCAAGATGGGGCCAAGGCCTACCGCTTCTACGACCCCGTCGCCGAGCACGTCCACTTCTCTCGCGATGCCGTCTTCAACGAGGGAGCACGCTGGGACTAGGGAGGTGCCACAGACACCATCGACATACACCCCTTCACTGTAGCGGAGGAGTACGAGCTGTGGCGCCAGCAAGTTGAGGGACCGGCCCCTAAGCCTGTCTCTCCCGAAACGTGCGCACTAGCTCCATCGACATTGACACCGCACCCTGCGTCGGCCTCATCGACACCGGCGCCACGCACAGTGTCTCCAACGGCACCCAGCGCATCGACGGCAGCACCCTCGCCCTCGACACCGCAGGCACCAGGGACTCGCATCGAGTTCGCAACGCCGCCCAACCTTGATGCAGATGATGATGAGGAAGCTGAGCACCAGTACTAGACGATGGAAAACATCCTTGGCTCGGATGCAGCACCTGGACTGGTGCTCTGTGATGCTGTTGAAGCTGAGCTCCACACTGTCAGCCATGCAGTGAGTGTGGAGGAGCCTAGATCAATCAAGGAGGCTAAGGGGGATCCTAACTGGGTTGGTGCGATGGAGGAGGAGATGAAGTCGATCCGTGACAATAAGACCTGGTCGCTAGTTGAACTCCCTAAAGGGAACCGTGTCATCGGCTTGAAATGGGTGTACAAGGTTAGGCGTGATGAGAAGGGCGACATCGCCAAGTAAAAGGCACGCCTCATCGCCAAAGGGTATGTGCAGCGACCCAGTGTTGATTTTGAAGAGGTGTTCACCCCGATTGCCTGATTGGAGTCTGTGAGATTGGTGCTCGCCATAGCTGCTCACTTCGGCTGGGGCGTACATCACATGGGCGTCAAGTCGGCGTTCTTGAACGGTGAGCTCCAGGAAGAAGTCTACATCCATCAACCCCCTGGCTTCATCGACGACAAGCACAAAAACAGGGTGCTGCGCCTCCAGAAGGCACTCTATGGACTCCACCAAGCACCGAGGGCGTGGAACCATAAGCTCGACGCCGAGCTGTTGGGCCTCGGGTTCACGCGCTGTGTGGATGAGCACGGGATGTACACCCGGGGAAGTGGAGCTTAGCGCCTGATTGTAGGCGTGTATGTCGATGACCTCATTATCACAGGTGGTGATGCTGATGCCGTCAAGAAGTTCAAGGCGCAGATGCTGCACACATTTCGCATGAGCGATCTCGGCCTCCTGTCTTACTACCTGGGGCTCGAGGTCACTCAAGGTGGGCACGGCATCACACTGCGGCAAAGTGCCTACGCCAACAAGATCCTTGAGAAGGCTGGGCTGGCCGGCTGCAATGCTAGTGCCACGCCCATGGAGATGAAGCTGAAGCTCTACAAGGAAGGCACAACGTCAGCCGTCAATGCCACGGAGTACCATAGCCTCATCGGGAGCTTTAGGTACCTATGCAACTCCAGACCAGATCTCGCCTATTCGGTCGGGTACCTCAGCAGGTTCATGGAGGCACCGAGACAAGAGCACCTTGCTGCTGTGAAGCGGGTGCTCCGCTATGTTGCGGGCATGGTGCACTAGGGTGTGCACTATCGTCTAGATTGGTGGGATACTCCGACAGTGACTTAGCAGGCGACATCAATGATTGGAAAAGCACGAGCGGGCTCATCTTCTTCCTCGCTAGAGGTCCGATTGCTTGGCAATCATCGAAGCAGAAGGTAATCGCTTTGTCTTCCTACGAGACCGAATACATAGCGGCTGCAGCAGCCGCATGTGAAGCAGTTTGGCTGGCAAGGTTGCTAGCTGAGCTCACAGGAGGGGTGGTTCACGCACCCAAGCTCATGGTGGACAATAAATCTGCCATCGCTTTGATGAAGAACCCTGTGCATCACGACCAGAGTAAACATATCGACGTGAAGTTTCACTTCATCCAGGAGTGCTACGACAGAAAGCTGATCGACATCGAGTTCATCGGCACCAAGCTGCAACTAGGTGACATGCTCACAAAAGCACTTGGACGCACTCGGTTCATTGAGCTCCATGGATACATCGACATTAAGTTAGTTTAGCAGCTCTAGGACTTAGGAGGAGAATGTTTGAATAAAGTCCTGAGCATCTAATTGTAGAAGGCAAGCCACTGATTACGGCATGGCCCAGGAGGTTGGGATGGCAACCACTGATCACGAGTATGCCGGGATTAGCTGGTTATTTTGTTTCCTTGTAACACAGCATGTAATTCCTTTTTATAGTGAATACAATCAACAGAAAATGTTGCAGCTTACAGCACCAAAACTCAAGTGTCCAGATAGCGTGCGTGTTCTTCTTCCATCTCTTTGGGAGTCCGGAATTCTAACACCACTCTCATGTCTTGCTCCAAATTTTGGTTGTGTCCCCAACTGAATTTCTTTCTTGGTTTGTGTTGAACCTTATGCACCTAAGATAAATGATATCTAGACAAGCTAGTTAGTCCAAGTGGTTTGTGTTGGACGTCAACCACCAAAATCAATTATAGGAAATGATTAAGTCCAATTCCCTTTCAGTATCCTAACCATGTTTATAAGCTCTCAAAGGCGCTTTATGGGCTCAAGCAAGCCTCAGCAACATGGTATGAATGCCTGTGAGACTTTCTTATCACTAATGGATTCAAAGTTGGTAAAGCTGACCCTACTCTCTTCACTAAAACATTGCTAAAGGCTTGTTTATATGCTAAATTTATGTTGATGATATTATATTTGGGTCTACTAACAAGTCAACTTGTGAAGAGTATAGTAGGATTATGATACAGAAATTCGAAATGTCTATGATGGGAGAGTTGAAGTATTTCCTTGGATTTCAAATCAAGCAACTCCAAGAAGGCACCTTCATCAGCCAAACTAAGTACATTCAAGATATTCTTAAAAAGTTTGGAATGAAGAATGCTAAACCCATCAAGACACCCATGGGAACAAACGGGCATCTCGACCTCGACATGGGAGGTAAATCCGTATAGTAAAAGGTATAGCGGTTGATGATAGGTTCTTTACTCTACTTATGTACTTCACGACCTGATATTATGCTTTCTGTATGCATATGTGCAAGGTTCCAGGCAAATCCTAAGAAAGTTCACCTTAGGGCCGTGAAGAGAATCATGAGATATTTAGTCTACACTACTAAGTTTGGGCTTTGGTACCCCAAGGGATCTACCTTTGATTTAAGTGGGTATTTCGATGCTGATTATGCTGGATGTAAAATTTACAGGAAGAACACATCAGTGACTTGTCAGTTTCTGGGGAGATCCCTAGTGTCTTGGGCTTCAAAGAAACAAAACTTAGTAGCTCTATCCACTACCGAAGCCGAGTATATTACTGCAGGCCATTGTTGTGCACAATTACTTTGGATGAGGCAAACCCTCAGGGACTATGGCTACAAGTTGAGCAAAGTCCCTCTCCTATGTGAAAATGAGAGTGCAATCTGCATGGCGGATAATCCCATTGAACACAGCCACAGCAAGCACATAGACATCCGATATCACTTTTTGAGAGATCATCAACAAAAGGGGATATCGAAATTGCTTATGTTAGCACCCACAACTAATTAGTCGATATCTTTACCAAGCCACTAGATGAAAAGACTTTTAGCAAAATTAGGAATGAGCTAAACATCTTAATTCTCGGAACTTTGATTGAAACATTGCACACATAGCTCACTTATATACCTTTGATCATGACTCTTTCATTTGGTACAAATGCATATTTCTTATTCTTCTTGTGCCAACGCTAAGACTAATGTGCTTTCAAGTATATTTCTATGTTTAGTCTTAAATTGAAAGGGAAATGGAGTATTCGGCAAAGACAAGGCTTCCACTCCAACTCTAACGGTATCATTTATCCTTTGCCTTACTCATAAAACTCTCAAATTGGTATGACCTTTCACTCATATCCTTTAATTACCAAAGGGGAGAATTCAAAGGGCTCTCAAGATTCTTCGTTTTTGGCGACTAATGCCAAAGGGGGAGAATTTATAGGCCCAAAGCAAAAGGACCGCACCACCAACTCTTTTGAAAAATATTAAAAATTAGGAAGAAATTATTTCAACTAGTATCTGTTTCAGAAAAGGGAAGAATTCATTTCAATTGCAAAAACCCTCTTTACATCTAAGGGGAGAATTTCTTCAGGGGGAGTCTTTTGTTTAGTCAAAGGAAAAGCATTTGAAATAGGGGGAGAATTTTCAAAATCTCAAAAATGATTTTTGGAAATCATATTCTTAAACCTTTGGCTATTTGCAAAAGAATTCGAAAGGACTATTACAAAAGATTTGCAAAAACAACCTAAGTGGTGCAAATGTGGTCCAAAATGTTATAATAGAAGAAAGCAATCAGGTTTACTTAAACATATGTAGAAATTCTTTCAATTGGTTTAAATCTAAGTAACCTATGCACATCTATCATAATTGCAAACTAGTTACATTTTTACACTTTATATTTGCTTTGATTTGTGTTGGCATCAATCACCAAAAAGAGGAGATTGAAAGGGAAATGGGCTTAAAACAATTCCTATAATCGATTTTGGTGTTTGACGTCCATCACAAACCACGTGGACTAGCTATTTTGTCTAGATGTCATGTATCTCAGGTGCATAAGGTTCAACATAAACCAAGAAGAAATTAAGTTGGGGACTCAATCAAGTTTGGAGCAAAGACTAGAAATGGTGCTGCCGGTGGCGCACCGGACACTGTCCGGTGCCCAGGCCAAGCACCAAACGAACTAGCCACTCTCAGGTTTTTCCAAGGGACACTCTGCTATAATTCACCGAATTGTCCCGTGTGCACCGAACGGTGTTCGGTGAGCCAACGGAGCAACAGTCACTGCACAACGGTCGACTGCAAAAGTGAACAGTGCGCGGTCAGAAGTCAGAGCAGTGATGTCAAGACGCACCGGACTGTCTGGTGCAGCTACAAGACAAAGGACTTCAATGGTCAACCGCTCCAAACCCCAACGGGCAGCTAACGTGGCACGCACCAAACACTGAACAGTGTCCTGTCTGGTGCACCACCGAACTGTCCGGTGTGCCATCGATAGCAACGGCTAGAATGGTGGTTGGGGGTATTTATAGCCCCAACCACCACCATTCAAGCCATCCAAGTTTTCTGAACTCAACATTCAATACAAGAGCAAAAGACTACACTCCAAGACACATTCAATAGATCAAATCCTCTCCAAGCCGCCAAATCAACTCAATTGCTTAGTGACTTGAGAGAGGGTGTTTTGTGTTCTTTTGTTGATCTTGTTACTTGAATTGCTTTCTCCTTCTCATTCTTATTTCTCTAAGTGCTTTGTAAAGCTTGCAAGAGACACCTAAGTGTGTGGTGATCCTTGCAGGGGCTTAGTGACCCAAGTGATTAAGGAGAAGCCTCGACCGGTCTGTGTGACCGATTGAGAGAGGAAAAGGGTTGGAATAGATCCGGCCTTTGTGGCCTCCTCAACGGGAACTAGGTTCTTTGGAACCGAACCTCGGTAAATAAATCACCGTGTTCATTTGTGTGATCTTCACTTGATTTTCCCCTCTTTCCTCTCTCTAGAAAGTTCCCTTACTAATATTGATTTGAGTTTGCTCCCAAAGTTATCCATATTGATTGAGCAACTCATAGCAAGGAAAACTAACTTTCGCACTCCGATTTAATTCTAACTCTAACCACAGCCTTAGTGTGTGTTTAAAGTTTGTAAATTTTAGATTTCACCTATTCACCCCCTCTAGGCGACTTTCATAAACCACATGGACTAACTAGTTTGCCTAGTTGTCATTTATCTCAAGTGCATAAAGTTCAACATAAACTAACAAAGAAAATGAGTTGAGCAACTCTACGAAGTTTGGAGCAAAAACAAGTATTGGCGTAGCTAATGGCGCACCGGACAGTCCGGTGCGCACCGAACAATGTCCGGTGCCTAGGCCGAGGCACCTCGTGAACTGGTCGCTCTTGGGTTTTCTCAGAGCCACTCCACTAAAAATCACCGGACTGTCCGGTGAGCCAACGGAGCAACGTCAACCTCGCCCAACGGTCGACTACGCTGACGAAGGAACAGTGAACAGTGTCTGGTGTGCCACCGGACTGTCCAGTGCCGCAAGAGGACAATGGACTTCAACGGTCAACCGCTCCAAACCCCAATGGTCGGCTGACATGGCACGCACCGGACAATGAACAGTGCCATGTCCAGTGCACCACCAGACTGTCCAGTGTGTCCATCGACAACAATGACTAGAATAGTGGTTGGGGCCATAAATACCCCCAACACCCCCAACCACCACCATTCAAGTCATCCAAGTTTTCTGAACTCCACATTCAATACTAGAGCAAAGGCATACATTCCAAGACACAATATCACACCTGGTTTTGGAAGGTAAACCGAATGCGAACCATGTACGTGCCAGGATTAGAAACTCACGTACACAACGATTACATAATTGGGCATCATCACACATTGCTCAAAGTAAATAGCGGAAAAGTACTTTATTACAACAAGATGTCCAATACATCCATTGAGTCTATAACATAGTCATTAACATCAAAGTGCGAAAATACGAAACGTAGAAGATAAGGCCTTCACAGGTAGCTGAGTGGGGGTTTACCACTAAGATAAACTAGAACTCATCGTAGTCCTAAAACTCTTCAAAATCCTCCATGTTGCTAGCATCACCTTCTGAGCACTGAGTACAATGGGGACAACCTGGTGTGGGTGGTTTGTAAAGCAAGGGTGAGTACACATCAACGTACTCAGCAAATGTCCCGTTTGGCTAAAGTGGACTGACTGTATGTGGAGTTTAGGCTAAGTAGTTGCTTTTAGTTGGTCAAGTATTCATTACTATTAGTAGAGCCAAATTTTAGTAATAAAGCCAGTTATTACCCAAATGTACTCTCTCCAAGAGGAAATACCAGAGATCATAATTATACCATCATCATTAATCATCATCATAAAAGTAACTAAAATTCTTCTAATCAAAGATAATCCCAAGGCTGCTCTTAACCATGAGCACGACTGATATATCAGTTTCTAACAATCTGCAGAGGTTGCACACTTTACCCACAAGCTGTGATTCCCATTCTGCCCGGAAACAGCCAATCTCCATTAACCATTACCTAGGTGGCCTGGCAGGGTATCACTACGTAGCCTTTACAAAGATTTTCTAGAGGTCATAGCCGCCCATTAGGTTTCTCCGGTTTGATAAACATAGTACATCTCCCTAAAGGAAGGGTGACTAACAAAACCAAATCAAGAACCTCTACAACCAGCCTCGGCAGAGCAAGTACTATGCCCGAACCCCATTAACGGCCCTACGGCGAAGCCAACTACCCCTCTGTTTCCTCTAATTAATTAGCTAAGGGTGTCCCATTCCACCCTCATGGTTCACTGTTATCCTGAGTGTCGCTCCCCAAACAGGTCCTTACGGAGAGGTACTCAGGAAAATGACCTAAGTCCCATGTTGGTCACTTGTTCTCAAATGCTATAAATAAGAACAAGGCAACACAAATGTTAATGGTTAAAGACCTTCATCCTTTGAAGCATTATCTCCCTTAGGATATAATGATCTTCGGACGAAGGTCGTGAAGGACGAACCTTCATTATTTCAATAAACAAGGATGTGAACGAAGACATAAAAAATGCATAAGGAATGTGAATAATCATTTCGAATCATTAGACTATTCATATCCTTATTATATAAACATAAACAATTATCAACGATATTTAAATTACTCTTGTACCTTCGGCTTGACAGAAGGTAGAAAAGCAGGAGTGACACGCAAGTGATTACAAGTCAGCGAGAATAGTGCGGTGTTACTGTTCATCTATTTATAGGCACAGGACGCAGCCTGGGCAAAATTACATTCATGTTCCTGACATTTACTGTTAGCCAAAAGGTAAGCTATCAAGGACTAAGCAGCCTTTTCCCCTTTAGGTCGGTTTCATCCTCCACCACCGTCTTTGTGCTAAGCCGAAGCTTCTTCATCCACAGCTTCGGAGCTGGTTCATCCTTCTTCCAGATCGCGCTTTTCATATCATGCACACCTTCATCTCAAAGTCGAAGCTTCCTGTGATAGTATACTATACTAGAAAACATGTTAGTTGTGTTTTTGAGGACCTTCGGAAGAGGAAGGCCCCCAACAGTAGTCCCTCGCAGTATTAATTTGTTTTTACGTCTAACAAATTCAGACTGTGATGTGAATGAAGGCCTTTAGCTGAAGGTCCAAAAAAACATCTTCCGTTCACTAGAATAGCGAAAGTCAATGACAAATGGGGCTCGTCAAGTTGCAATGCACTGGCCATATAAATAGATCTGCTGCGCCATTTCAATCACTTGTGATATTTTCTCAAATTTTAATTTTCTTGCTGTCAGATTTCGCTTGTTTTGTGAGCTTCGGCATTTGTTCAATTGTCCATCAAATGGCTGACGAGAAGAAAGTTGTTGATCCTGCACTAGCTGGTTTTTACGAGGCCATAGAAAAAACAAACACAGAGAAGATTACAAACGAAATACTAGCTGATTTGTCTGAAGATTCTGATGATAGTGGAAGCTTTGATATGGAAAGTGAAGACGAAGATGCTGAAAATCGACCCTGGTGACCAAGTCACACTATCTTCGAAAAATCATCTATTAAGCAGAGTCAATTGACGCTATGAAAGGGAGATACTTTCGAGATATTTCAATTGTGAAAGCTAGAGGGGACAGTGCCGCACCTGCTCTCGAAGAAGATGAGGTGGTTGTTTACAGGAGCTTCATGAAGGCAGGGCTTCAATTCCCATTAAGCAAATTCCTAGTTGAAGTGCTGAAGACCTTCGAAATTTTCCTTCATCAAATTACCCTTGAAGCCATTATCAGGATGGGGGTTTCATTTGGGCCGTGAGAAGCCAGGGGCTAGAGCCAAGCGCAAAATGCTTCTGCAACATGCACGAGCTACTGTATGAGACGAAGGCTACTGGCAAGGAGTAGTATCACAACAACTTTGGTTGTTATGGCTTCGTGCCTCGTCCTGATGTAAGCTATCCAGTTCTAACATTTCGGAAAAGGTGGCCAGGAGCCTGGATGGAAGAATGGTTTTATGTGAAAATTAATTTAGTTAAGAGGGAAGATATAAAAGGAATTATTCAACGTCCCATTTGGTCCCGTTTCGGCATCAGGAGGCCAACCACTGCTCTTGGGAATGATATAGAAGCATGCCAGAGAAGCTTCAACACTATGTGTACTTTTATTGGCACAAGAGACTTGGTTCAAGAACACGTCGCCTACAGAGTATGGCCGCTTGTGAGTGAATGGGAGATGCCGAAGGAGGCTGCTACCGGGTCTAGTCAGGGTGGTCTGGTCTATTTAAAATATACCTTCAGATATAGAGGCGAGTTTGATGAGCCAAACGATGAGTGGTTGAGCATTATTGAAGCAACCAGTGACGAATTGCTTGGGGCCTACACAAGGGCCAAAGATGATGCAATGACCTTGGCCTTCGAAGGCCGAGGCAAGAAAAGATTGAATAGAGTTTTTGACATCATTGGTTTTGTATACCCTGATTATAGCTATCCCTCACGAAAGCAGGGAAAGAAAACGAAAACTGCCGCTTCGGCCATCTCTACTGTGCCGAAGGGCAAAAAGATCAAGGTCTTAACGCGCCGGCCAAGATACATCAAAACAGCCATATTGCCAAAACTTGGCGAAGGGACATCTTCCACTGCTGAGGCAGAACAACCTGCTCCTGCCACCCCCAGGGAAGAACTGACTAAAATGTCGAAGATTCCTGCAGCCGAGCCAGTCAAAACGCCAAGACATGGTGCCGAAGCCAAAGAAAAGGCGGTCAAAGAGCCAGAGCTAGAGAAAACAGTAGAGCTGCCAGAAGTCTTGAGCCCACCAGCAGAGCCAGAATTACCGAAGGTATCAAAGGCTTCAGCAATAACTCCCAAGAGGAGGAGAATGGCTAGCGTGCTAGACACCGCCCTGGAAACAATAAGGGTATTGACTCCTGCTCCTGCTAAAGAGGCAACCGAAGCTGCTATAGCTCGCGCTGAAACCGAAGCTGGGCCCTCAGTGCCCGCTGAGGCAGAACCTACTGGAACTGAGCAAGAATCTTTACTTACTGGCCTGGCTCTAGAAAAGAAAGTCATGCCCGAAAAAGCTAAATATGCTATTCCCGAAGCACCCTCCGAAGATTGTGACTTTATTATTCGACATGCTTCGGGAAAAAGGTTGTCTAAAGAAGAAATCGCACAAGCCAGACACTACGCCCGAGAACTAAAATACCCGAAGCGGGCCTTGGTGTACAATGTCACCGACGAAGATGATTTCTTATACTGTCTCCCAGTCAATAAAGAAATATCCGTTTGCCGGGAGATGGCCAAAAATATGGGATTTCCGAAGCTTGAAGTTGGCCTCTCTGCCATGTCGAAGGATGACCTCGCAGACAGCCTCGCGTACAACAGTCTGAAGGTACAGAAGTTATGGACTTAAAAATAAATTGTCTTGTCTTTTAATCTCATGTTGATCCTTTATCCTTCTTTTTTGTAGTGCTTAATTCTTAGCAACGCTTTGAGGGCGTAGAAGAATGCTGAAGATGAAAGCTGCCAGATAGCCCTCGGCAACCTTCGGTCAGAGGTCATCAAGCTGAGAAATGAAGCCTTAGAAAAAGATAAAATTCTGCTTTCATTAGTAGACAGAGTGAAAAAAGACGAAGTGAAATTTTATGCTCAATCTGAAGCTCATAAAGCCGAAGTTGAAGGCCTTCAGAAAAAACTTGCCGAGGCTAATGAAAATTTCGAAGTTGCAAAAGTAAAACAAGAGATAAGCGAATGCTCAAATGCTAGGCTGGAGAAGAATGTTGAGGAGCTTCGTGAATCCAAGGAGAGATGCTTTGAGAAATCCTTGGATTGCGTAAGAAAATTGAAAACTAGCTTACCAAGGTGGGTGCATATTCTTCCGAAGAGAATTTCATTCGAGGTGACCCCGAGGGAGTTATTGATTGGATAAGCGGAGAAGCCGAAGCTTTTGAAGAGATCCTCAGTGATCGCGGGGACATTTGTGCCTTTGTTGGCACGCGAGGGGTTGCAGCAATTTTGGAGAAAGCTGGTTGTGACCATGTTAAAGCTGCAGCCCACACCGAAGCTGCCTTCTCCACAGACGACACAAAAGACCCCTCGGCCGAAGCTACTTTAGTGGGCAGAAAATTTTATTCCGATGTCTGGGTGAACGGTGGCTGAGAATTGGCCAATGAAATCATAAAGAAAAATGAAAAAGAAACCCACGATGCTCGAGAAGAAGCAAAACGAGCCGAAGAAGCTGCCGAGCGTGCTAGGCGTATAGGTATTTTTATTGAATTTTAGCTTCAGTGTTTATTTTCTGGCTTCGGACTAACAGTTTGTTTACTACAGCTGAACTTTCTCTGCTACCCGAGCCATACGGCCCTCAGGCCGATCCCGTTATGAAAGAGGCGCTGGATGTGATGAGTGTTGCCAATTCCATCGTTGACGAAGTTATCGATTGACTTCTAAATGAGGCCACCGAGAAAATTCTTAAAGAAAATTAGGCTTTTTGTTGTAATGATACAATGTAACATTTGTGTAAGAGGCAATTAACAGACATGTAAATTAATGTAATATATTTCTTTGCGATGCATGAAATTTACGCACATACCGTTTTTGGGCCTTCGGCAAAAAAACACCTTCCCTTCTTTTCATGCTTCGTAAAGAAAGAAGCCCCTTTTATGGCAAATCTGTTGTGATACTGTTAACAGATTTTCCTGATAAAATTGTATTTGCCGTAGGTTTGCTTCATGCCTCAGTACATTTCATTCAACAAATTATTGTCGAAGAACTGCTTCGTACCCAGTCTTTGCTGTTGATGCGATATGATGTATGATGTAATATTATGCGGAATGGTGCAATGATATGATGCAACATGATGTTTATGCCGAACACACACACACATGCCCACACTGAAACACTCAAGACTCTGCATCCCCTTAGGGATGTCTTTGGAGTCTTTAAGCTCTGCATCCCCTTATGAACGACTTTGGAGCTTCTTCACCTTATATTTTGGTGGTATTTAAGCTCTGCATCCCCTTAGGAACGACTTTGGAGCTTCTTCACCTTCTATTTCGGTGGTATTTAAGCTCTGCATCCCCTTAGGAACGACTTTGGAGCTTCTTCACCTTATATTTCGGTGGTATTTTGGCTCTGCATTCCCTTAGGAACGACTTCTGAGCTTCGGAACTTACTTTGCGCTCCCTTAGGAACGACTTTTGTAGCTTCGAAACTTACGCTGCACTCCCTTAGGAACGACTTTTGTAGCTTCGGAACTTACGCTGCGCTCTCTTAGGAATGGCTTTTGTAGCTTCGGAAGTTTGTTAAGAGGACGCATTTTACTCATTGATACAGGCACAATTATTGCATGAAATTGGAATTTAGTCCTTCGTGACTTGTTTTTTCATACAAGAAAAAAAATGACAGAAAAGATAAAGATACACCAAGAGTAGGATATACTTTAGTAGATGTGCTTGGATTCCGGCACAGTGTTGTTAACTGTGCGAGCTTCGAACTGCTCCCGAAAGTCGCACTGCTGTTGAGCATGTTGGTGCCCTTCTGGCTGCTGGCTTCGAGTCAAAGTAGGTGGTAGTGGTGGTGGTGGTGGTGGGAGTTGAGCCCAAGAAGCTTGAGAGTGGCTCGTCGAAGCGACAGAGGTCGTAGGCTGTTGATTACCTACATACTCTGGGACATAGGGAGAGTAGCATGAGGCAGTATGTAAGACCTACTTCGGTTGATTCTGCCGTGCCTCAGCTTTGGCAATCTCCTTTTGCTTCTGAATTGTGACTTGGCATGTTCTTATGGTGTGGCCCTTGTCTTCACCGCAGAATAAGCAATATAGTCTTCTGGGTTGATCTCCATATCTTCCTCCGAAGCTTCTACCCCCTCTTCCTCTTGGGGATGGTGGCTTGAAGGAGCTTTGTTGTGGCCCTGATGACTGGGAGCTATGTTGTTGCCTTTGGAGTTGACCTCCTCTATCATCATTTGGATTGGCATTATGAATTGACGTAACATGTCTAGGATGAAGAATTCCTCTGAAGCCCCTGGCCATCTCAGAAAACCTGTAAGCTTCCTCCCTTCTTTGGCAGAAATCGTTATCAGCCCGGATATACTCAAAGAAGCTTCTCCAGGGTTTGCGGGGGCTTCCTAGCAAAATACTGAGCTATAGGTCCTGGCCGGAGCCCCTTGATCATGGCCTCAATGACAATTTCATTGGGCACTGTAGGCGCTTGTGCTCTCAGACGTAGGAACCTTCAAACATACGCCTAAAGATACTCCTCATGGTCTTGCGCGCACTAAAACAAAGCCTGAGCAGTGACTGGCTTCGTCTGAAAGCCCTGGAAGCTAGTGATTGGCATATCATTGAGCTTCTGCCATGATGTGATTGTCCCTGGCCGGAGAGAAGAGTATCAGGTTTGTGCTATGCTTTTGACTGCCATGACGAAGGATTTCGCCATGACTATAGTATTGCCCCATATGAAGATATAGTTGCCACATAGCTCATTAGGAACTGCTTCGGGTCTGAATGCCCATCATACATAGGAAGTTGAGGTGGCTTGTATGATGGGGGTCATGGGATAGCCTGTAACTCTGCTGCCAAAGGAGAAGCATCATCAAAAGCAAAATTGCCATGATGAAGATCATCATACCATTCATCATCATTGTATGAATTGTCTTGACGAAGCTCTTTGTGTTGGGGCCTTCGGTCTTGGTCATCCTAGGTGAGATGACGCATTTTCTCAGTGGCCTCGTTAATTTTCCTCTAAAGATCGGTGAGACGAAGCATTTTTCCTTCTTCTGAACCTGCTGATGGATAGCTTCGAGGTCCCTGATTTCTTGATCCAACTCCTCCTCCTGAGGTGCTAAGCTGGTAGCCTTCCTCTTCTGGCTCCTGGCTTCGCGTAGCGTCTCCTGATTAACGTCCAGTGGCTGCAGTGCAGCCCCTAGCCCTGCTGTCTTCTTTGGTGGCATGACGAAGGTCAAAGCTTGCCGAAGGTGGTCGAGTGAGTTTACCAGAGGTGGGCGCCAATGTTTGTCACTTGTTCTCAAATGCTATAAATCAATAACAAGGCAACACAAATGTTAATGGTTAAAGACCTTCGTCCTTCGAAGCATTATCTCCCTTAGGATATAATGATCTTCGGACGAAGGTCGTGAAGGACGAACCTTCATTATTTCAATAAACAAGGATGTGAACGAAGACATAAAAAATTCATAAGGAATGTGAATAATCATTTCGAATCATTAGACTATTCATATCCTTATTATATAAACATAAACAATTATCAACGATATTTGAATTACAGTTGTACCTTCGTCTTGACAGAAGGTAGAAAAGCAGGAGTGACGCGCAAGTGATTACAAGTCAGCGTGAATAGTATGGTATTACTGTTCATCTATTTATAGGCATATGACGCAGCCTGGGCAAAATTACATTCATGTCCCTGACATTTACTGTTAGCCAAAAGGTAAGCTATCGAGGACTAAGCAGTCGTTTCCCCTTTAGGTCAGTTTCATCCTCCACTATCGTCTTTGTGCTAAGCCAAAACTTCTTCATCCACAGCTTCAGAGCTGGTTCATCCTTCTTCCAGATCGTGCTTTTCATATCATGCACACCTTCATCTCAAAGTCGAAGCTTCCTGTGATAGTATACTATACTAGAAAACATGTTAGTTGTGTTTTTGAGGACCTTCGGAAGAGGAAGGCCCCCAACATCCCCTATAATATCACAACATCATTATCGGGATAACATCATCGTATCATAAGTATTCATATCATGTTAATTGGTTAAAGTAAAGCAATAGCATAAAGCTAACCATGATAACCCAAAAGGTAAACAAGGAAAAGGTAAATACAGACTAGTCAATCCTTAAGTTTCAATAATGTAATATGGGACGGTGAATTATAAAGTAGATAGGACATAATAGGTCAAAGGACACTTGCCTTCACCAGGTTGTTGCTCAGGAAGATCTTCGGCAACACACTTAGGAACCACGGGCTGTCCATTGTCTAAATAAAGCGATCATACTTTCAATACATTTGAAAAGTACAAATGAACAGCACACCAAACATGTACAATCAAGTGAACACAAGTTTGATAAGATACTATGAACACAAAGGGTAGACTTAAATGTTAGGGTTTAATATAATTAGAGATCACTGATTATGGATCACATAGCTTAGTTCTACTAATTTTGGTGGGACACAAAATTACAACATGAGTAACTTTATACACAACATTTTATCAATCTCACAACATTAAACATCTAATTACAATTAAGGATTTCCTTTTTAATTATTTTTTAAAATAGATAAATTAACACATAAACTATTGTATAGCTTAGACCAAAAATTAGGGTACTCAGACTGTGGATGAACATAATTTATTTGAACATAGGATATTTCTATGAACATTTTCAACTTGAATCACTAAATTTGGAGTTCGTATGAAAAAGATATGAAATAAACAAGTTTTGAAGTTTGAAATATGAAATTAAGCCCAATTCTATGATTATTTAAAAAGTCAGGGGTCTGTGCGCTAAAACACAGGACAGCGGGTTGATTATCTAAAATCCGAGGGTCTCATAAGCAAAAATACACGTGAAGGGGTATCGGGCGATCTTAACCATCAGATCGCAGATCAACGGCCAAGACCAAATTCCACGGATGCGCGCGCGGGCGTGGGTGCGCAACGAGCACTGACAGGTGGGGACGGGTGTCAGCAACCAGATGGGAAGGCGGGCTGACCAGTCGGCCCCAGCGCCAGGGGGCGCAGGCGCTGACTGGCGGGCCTGGGGACAGAGCATGGGTGAGGGGAGCAGATCTGAACGGCTGGATTTGCATCGGACAACCGAGATTAGATTGGTTCTAATTAAATCCTAACCGCCAGATCTCGGGTGAACATCCAAGATCCATCGGCTAGCGTGGTCAGGATGGCAGGTCCTTGGTGCGGCGACGCCGCTCGACCTCGTGGCGGCATCTCGCCAGAGACGAGGGGAACAGCCACGGCAGGGCTCTAGGTACATGGGGAAGGACTCGGGCGCATTCAAGGCAATCTGGCGAACACGACCGTGGGCACAATGCCAGCGCGGAGACACTAGAGGGCGCAGAACACGGCGGGATGGTCCCACGGCGACGCGAATGTACTCTAGTGAGCAATCGCGCAAAGATCAGGGCAATAAACAGAGAAATAGGGGCGCGGGGAGGTTGCTCACCTCGAGAGGAAACACTGGAGTCCCGCAGCAATGACAGAGACGCAGGGACGCCTCGGGTCGATGGTGGCGGAGCTCCGGCTGCATGAAGAGAACTCCGGTGAGCGCGGACCGGGCGAACAAGAGGGGCTGGGGGCAAACCGAGGGGTGTCCCGAGTAGCAGATGGTGAGGCAGAACTCACCAATGCAACGGGCGCGGCGCGGGCTCAATGGCGGTCGTAGAACGGATGATGGACTTCGGTGAGCGGCGGCGGAGCTGCCTGGATGCGTGCGCAGGGCGAAAGGGAGGGCGAGAGTGCTCGGCTGAGGGCGCAAATGAGCAGGGGGAAGTGGGTGAGCGGGGTGCGGGCTCTAAAGGGGCGAGGGTGTACGGAGGTGGCCGGGGATTGCGCGGACATGGGCGCGTCCACAGTGGGGGCGTGGGCAGGAGGTTAGTGACGGGGGGTGGCTGACAGGCGGGGTCCGCAGGGCAGAGAGAGGGAACGAGCGTGAACGGGCGGTCAACGCTGACAGGAAGGTCCCACAGGACAACGAGAGAAAGAACGCGCGGGTGCGGACGGGTCGGCGCCGACAGGCCTGGCGCATCGGGCAGCGGGAGGGAGAGAGAACACGTGTGCGTGGACGCGGGTGGTCGCTGGCGGGTGGGGTCCACCTGTCAGGCGACGCAAGCGTGCGCGCGCGGCCTAGCTGGGCCGAGTAGGGCCGGCTGGGCTGAAATGGCTTTTTCCTTTTTCTAGAGAATTTCTAATGCTTTTCTATTTATTTTCTCTAGGGTTTTCAATTCAAATTCAAACCAAGTTTCAAATTCAAACTAAATCAAGCATGTGCAACAATTCAAAGAATATTTGGAGCTCAACATGATGCAACATTTCATGACTCATATTGTTTTGATAAAATAAAATAATTAATCCCTCACTAATTAAGCTAAATCTACCCAAAAGAAAAAGAGAGAGAGAGATGAACTAGAGAGAGAAGAGTAACACCTGAATTTGGTAGGTAATTAGAAAGAAATTTTATACCCCCAAATTCAAGGTGTTACACACAATCAAAGGATCAAATCCTCTCCAAGTTCCAAAATCAACTCAAGTGCTTAGTGACTTGAGAGAAGATCATTTGTGTTTATTTTGTTGCTCTTGTAACTTGGATTGCTCTCTTCTTCTCACTCTAATTCTTCTAAGTGCTTTGTAAAGCTAGCAAGAGATACCTAATTGTGTGGTGATCCTTGCGGGGTCTTAGTGACCCGAGTGATTAAGGAGAAGCACTCGACCGGTCTGTGTGACCGATTGAGAGAGGGAAAGGGTTGGAATAGACCCGGCCTTTGTGGCCTCCTCAACGGGGATTAGGTTCTTTGCAACCGAACCTCGGTAAACAAATCGTCGTGTTTATTTGTTTTGATCTCCACTCAATTTGTTTCCCCTTCCTCTCTCTAAAGTTCCCTTGCTCATATTGATTTGAGTTTGCTCCCAAGGTTATCTGCATTGATTGAGCAACTCATAGCAAGGAGAACAATCTTCCGCATCCGAATTTATTTCTAACCCTAACCTCGGGCATAATGCATGTTCATAGTTTATAATTTTTAGGTTTTGTCTATTCACCCCCCTCTAGGCGACTTTCAGCCTGGAATCCTAGATGGATGGCTGGATCGCATATACGCGGGTAGTGCAACTCGCACCAGATAGAGCCTTCACTCCTTCCCTGCATTGTCTAGTTCATTGACACTGACGTTTACTTCGTTCAGCTTGTTGGCTACTACCGCGGTGTGCTCCAGTTGGGGACCAATCGGAATATATATGTGCGGACACATGTTACCCGTACGCGCAAAACTGGCTAGGTAGTGTTCGGATGAGACGACGACGATTGGTACGTGCATGTGAATGCGCTATCTGCCCTGCTGTTTCCCTGATGCTTGAAGCATACTAGGGGGTTTGGTTCAATGATAATTAAACTGGTTAAACATGAGCCAATTATAGAATTAATTGCAAAAGTGATGTCTAATTGACGAGATGAACCTAGTATGCCTGATCAATCTACAATTAACACATGTTTATTGTAGCACCATGTAGCCTAATTATGAATTAATGAGACTTACACTACACCAAATTACTGAACTTTCTAGAGCCTAAACTCTAGGAAGTTAGCCCTAAACTCTAGTAAGTTAGCAAAACCCTCGGAAGTAAAGCTATCCTGTCGGAAGTTTGGCTCTTGGAAATTTTTTTGTCAAAAGTTAGCTTAACTTCCTAGAGCACTCTAGGAAGTTAGCTAACTTCCTACAGCCAGCGGTGCCTCTTGGAAGTTAGTAGGTTCTTGGAAGTTAGTAGGTTCACGCCGTCAGCGCCGTGAGCTGACTAACTTCCTACGGCTTACTGTAGCCCCTAGGAAGTTAGCTGGCTAACTTCCTACGGTCCAGTTGGCCTCTAGGAAGTTAATTTGACTAGCATTACAAATGCTGTTTATTTTTATTTTACACCACATTCCACAACATAACAAATATATCAACAGCTATAGCACAACGTATTTTCACACAAAACATCTCACACACAATCACATCACAATATTTAAATCCATAGTCTCATCAATTACATCGCAAAAGTCTCATCCATAGTCATAATACACATCTCATCCACTCATAATAAGAGACAATATCTCATACATAGTCATAATAAAAGTCTCAAGTATCACAAAACATAACATGGAAGCCCACGATCACCGATCACCATCGGGGTACAGTGACGAGTGATGGTCGATACCTCCACTAGCGAAGAGGGCTTCGACAAAGTCTAACTCGTCTTCTCGTTCCTGCGTCAGCAAGGTAGTTGGAGGGGTCTAATATAAATGTACAAATGATATTTGCTGAGTTACACCATAATATAACTAACAACAAGTAAATGATGATGAATTTGCATACCTAATGTTCGGTAGGTGGAGATGTAGGTGTAGGTGGAGGTGAAGACCAAGGATAATGTATGGGAGGTGGTGGTGGGGGTGGGGGCACCGGGACGTGTATCCCTTGGGTCTGTGCTAGTTGCTACAAAATTGTCGAACTCATTCGTATCAGCGTTTTAAATCAGTACATATCTTAAATTGAAAGCTATTATCTTTTGAACTTACTTGTATGAGTGTTTGTTGTTGTTGAATCTGTGTAGCATAGTATTCATGTTGCGCAGCTTGTTGCCTCAAGTAATCTTGATGTCGCCTAAGTTCTTCTCGCAGTTGCTCCACATCTGGAGGTGGCTCCTTAGTACATGGTGGAAACACAAAATCAGAATCCTCCCTTAAATCTTGAAGCATCTCGTCCATTCTATCATATTCCACGTCATCATTGTTATGGGCTTTAGACACATTTTCACAGGGAAACTCCTCGCCGTGATACACCCAGACTTCATAATTAGGCATGTAGCCATATTTGCAAAGGTGCCCTGACAGAGTTCTCTTATCTTGGCATCTACAAACCCGACACATGCTACATGGACATCGCACATTCGTGCCTCTTGATAGAGCAAAAGCACGATCAATAAAATCCTCTGTCTTTCTTATCCACTCCGTCGAGGGATGATTCATACGCCAACCTTCATACATCCATCGACGGTCCTCACCCACCATATTTGTTGCTAAAATAAAATAACACGTGATTTATAAATTTTCACGATACTAAAACGCATATCAATCATGTCACCACATCTATAAGAGAAGATAGGTCCTAAAATGATAATGTATATTAAAGGCGATATTAGGCTTCAATCTAACTAGATTATTAATCCAACATAAGCTTAATTTTAGCCATAACATACAAGAGTCTAACAAAGTTAAATTGTATGCAACAGTTAACCGATCAAGTTAATTAACCTAACTACCTATGGCATAATTTGAGTTAACTCTTGGAAGTTAACACATTCAATAAAAAATAAAAGAAGTATAAAGAAGGTACCTGACGGAGCTGTTCGATGTCGAGCTGGGACACCGGCGTCGTGGCTGCTACGGCGAAGGAGGTCGGGAAGGGAGACGCGGCGGACAGGGGCACGACGGGCGAGCGACGAGAGGCGGGCCGAAGGCGCCGTGGTTGCTGGGTAGTAGGGTGAACCGGGCAGGGGCTGTCGGCGGGGCGCCGCCGGCGAGGCAGAGCGGGGCGGGGGCGCGGCGGGTAGGCCGGGGCAGGGGCGACGTGTGGCCGGCAGAGCGGGATGGGTGGTGGTGGCGTTGGAGAAGAGAGTGACGGGTGTTGGAGAAGAAATGATGAATGATGGAAAGATAAGGTAGATCCGTGGGTTAAGATAAAAAAATATTACTTCCTAGAGTACAGCTGTAGGAAGTTACTTAACTTTCTAGAGGTTGTACATGTAATCTAGGAAGTTACTTAACTTCCTAGAGGAGGCCGTAGGAAGTTAGCGGCTCATTTGACTGGTCAAAAGCTAAAAGCTAACTTCCTAAAGGATGCCATAGAAAGTTAGCAGGGGTAGCTAACTTCCTAGAGGAGGTCGTAGGAAGTTCGCAGCTCGTTTGACTGGTCAAAAGATGAAAGCTAACTTCCTAGAGGAGGTCGTAGGAAGTTAGCAGCTCGTTTGACTGGTCAAAATCTGAAAGCTAACTTCCTAGAGGAGGTCGTAGGAAGTTAGCAGTGGTAGCTAACTTTCTAGAGGAGGCCGTAGGAAGTTAGCGGCTCATTTGACTGGTCAAAAGCTGAAAGCTAACTTCCTAGAGGAGGCCGTAGGAAGTTAGCGGCTCGTTTGACTGGTCAAAAGCTGAAAGCTAACTTGCTAAAGGATGTCGTAGAAAGTTAGCAGGGGCAACTAACTTTCTAGAGGAGGTCGTAGGAAGTTAGCGGCTCGTTTGACTGGTCAAAAGCTGAAAGCTAACTTTCTAGAGGAGAAGAGAGTGACGGGTGTTGGAGAAGAAATGATGAATGATGGAAAGATAAGGTAGATTCGTGGATTAGGATAAAAAATATTACTTTCTAGAGTACAGCTGTAGGAAGTTACTTAACTTTCTAGAGGTTGTACATGTAATCTAGGAAGTTACTTAACTTCCTAGAGGAGGTCGTGGGAACTTAGCGGCTCGTTTGACTGGTCAAAAGCTAAAAGCTAACTTCCTAAAGTTAGCCGTAGGAAGTTAGCGGCTCGTTTGACTGGTCAAAAGCTGAAAGCTAACTTCCAAAAGGATGTCGTAGAAAGTTAGCAGGGGCAACTAACTTCCTAGAGGAGGGCGTAGGAAGTTAGCGGCTCGTTTGACTGGTCAAAAGCTGAAAGCTAACTTCCTAGAGGAGGCCATAGGAAGTTAGCGGCTCGTTTGACTGGTCAAAAGCTAAAAGTTAACTTGCTAAAGTTAGCAGGACAGCTAACTTCCTAGAGGAGGCCGTAGTAAGTTAGCGGCTCGTTTGACTGGTCAAAAGCTGAAAGATAACTTCCTAGATGTGGCTGTAGTAAGTTAGCGGCTCCTTCGACTGGTCAAAAGCTAAAAGTTAACTTGCTAAAAGTTAGCAGGGGCAGCTAACTTCCTAGAGGAGGCCGTAGGAAGTTAACGGCTCGTTTGACTGGTCAAAAGCTGAAAGCTAGCTTCCTAGAGGATGTCGTAGAAAGTTAGCAGGGGCAACTAACTTCCTAGAGGAGGCCATAGGAAGTTAGCGGCTCGTTTAACCGCACGCATGGGTTAGCAGCTGAAAGCTAACTTACTAGAGGAGGTCATAGGGAGTCAGTAGGGGCGGCTAACTTCTTAGAGTAGGTCGTAGGAAGTTAGCAGAGCAGGCCGTAGAAAGTTAGCAGGGACGGCTAACTTCCTAGAGGAGGCCGTAGGAAGTTAGCGGCTCATTTGACCGCACGTGCGTGTTAGCAGCTGAAAGCTAATTTACTAGAGGAGGTCGTAGGAAGTTATTAGGGACGGCTAACTTTCTAGAGTAGGTTGTAGGAAGTTAGCAGAAGAAGCTAACCTTCTAGAACATGTAGTAAAAAGTTAGCAGGGACAACTAACTTTCTAGAGGAGGCCGTAGGAAGTTAGCGGCTCATTTGACTGCACGTGCGGGATAGCAGCTGAAAGCTAACTTACTAGAGGAGGCCGTAGAAAGTTAGTAGGGACGGCTAACTTCCTATAAAAGGTCGTAGGAAGTTAGCGGCTCGTTTGACCACACCCGTTGGTCAGAATGTGAAAGGTAACTTACTACGGCTTTTATAAAAAACCGTAGGAAGTTATGTTTATTTCCTAGAGCTAGCAGTTGTCTCTCGAAAGTTATTTATTTTCTACGGTTTGTTATAAAAGTTGTAGGAAGTTAAAAACCCGTAGGAAGTTTATATTTTTGGTGTTGTTAATAGATTCATGACACAAATTAGCCTGTGTAATCTATACTATACTTAAAGCACCAGTTTCAACGGTCGTTCTGCATCATCTTTTTATAAATAAATCCTCACAGCTATTTCAAATTAACTCGCATGTCTATAGATGGTCAAACGACGGTCCAGCACGGACCAGACGTCCGCGGGCCACAACTCTGGCCCAAGTACATCATGTCGGCCTGCTGACTGTGCTGAGCCAGCCCGTTAGCACATTTGATTAAATAAGTGTATAACTATTTTAAATTAACCCGCTGCACGCCTATAGATGGCCAAACGGTGGCCCGGCACGGGCCAGACGCCCGCGGGCTACAACTCTAGCCCAGGCACGTCATGCCGGTCTGCTGACTGTGACGGGCTAGCCCGTTGGCTTATTTAATTAAATCAGCGTAAAATATTAAAAAACTATGCAGGATGTGGGGTTTGAAACTCATGCCCAAATGGAAGAAGGGCGGGAGACACTGGGTAAAGTTGTCTAACCGGTAGAACAAATATATTTTTAATATTGAATATAAATTATATAAATGTATATATGTTTTTTTGTAAAATAAAAAAATATAATCGTGTCGGGTCGGACCAGCACTACGGGCCGAGGCTACAACCCAAGCACAACACGATGTTCTTGGCTCTTGCAAGCATTAGGTCGTTTCTGAGACCACATTGGCGCAATGGACTTCATGGTGTTTGAGGTTGCTGAATTGGATGGGGCAATAATGATTTGTCACATTAACAGTAAAATAAAAGGTTATTTGTTGGTTTTAAACGTTAGTAATTGCTACGAAGTAGCATAATTCATATGGAGCGCATCCAGTTTTTATTGATGCTTGACTTTAGCAATCACTTCATATTTTGATCTATCTTTTTTATAAGTTTGAGTTCACGTGACTTATTTTAGAAACTTGAGCTTACAAACTTTTTTTTATTTGGTCTATGTATGGTGGAATTATGTCATTTTATAATCTCTGTTCGTTCAATCCGTCGTTGTGAACTCTCTTGATCGCTCACTTCATTGTTCATGTTGTACCAAGACATATTGGATGGAGTAAATAATAACATCAGTTAGCAAAATCAAAAAAAATATTATACGGAGAGCGAAGACAATCAATAAAAAATCTTAAAAATCTTTTTGGTGGATAGTTTACATAGGTATTGTTGTAAGACGTCGTAACGTACGGTCAACCGACTAGTTAATTTTGTAATAGCCAATTGCTCGTAATAATTGGGAATCCGCAGCTCGCTCAGGTACGTACCGGATCGGAAGAGATTTCATTTGTATAGCACCAACGGCCCGTCGACAAATGCCACAAGGGGAAGGGGGGAGGGGAAAGGAAAAGGGACACGAGCATCGCATTCTCCGAACGCGCCTGGATTGGGCGACGACCCATTCGACCAACATGTCGGCAAATACAATGCGTCGGACCGGTCGCCTGAGCTCCACAAGACCACAAGCGGAGAGCGACCGCACGCCAAACTGAAGGAAAAAGCAAGCGCCGAAACCCAGACCCAGCAGCAGGTTTCCGATCGATCAGCGGCGCCGTGATCGATCGAGTTGTAGGGTTACATGTCCTATGCAGATGCAGGTAATACTATAACGCAATCGCACGTACGACAAACGCATGCCACACGTGCCGTGTACCGATCGGTCGGTCTCCGGATCGGCAAAAGCGAGTAAGCTTCCTGCAGTGCAGAGCCCGCCCCACCCCAAGGGGGACCGGCCGGATCGGAGCCGGGCCGGGGCAGCGACCGCGACCGCGACAGGCAAGCGACCGCCCGCCCCGGACGGCGCCAAACGCGCGCCATGCGGCGGGAGTGGACGACGAGCGAAGATTCTTCGGTCGCCCTCCGCCGTCCCGCGCGCGGGGGGCGGTGCATGCACCTCGTCGCTGGCAGGACACACGGATTCTTTTCGATCGCCCGCAAAGGCAAAGCCCCGGCTGGCGGGGCGTCGCGTCAGGGGGGGCCGGCCGGCGGCTCGCGAGCGCGCCGCGGCTGCACGTACCGGGGGCGGGCCCCGGCCCCGGCCCCCCCAAGTCTCCGCTCTCCAGTCGCCGAGGGGCAAGCCAACCGGCCGCGCGCGCTCTGCTGTCACGGGTAGCACACGTACGGTACGGACGACGTGGTCGCGCCCGGCCCAACGGCGAAACCGACCGCCGTGGAGAAAAGGCGCGCCTGCTTCGTTTGTTCAGCATTGGGGTAGGAATGGTTCCAGGTGATCAAAACCTATACAAATTAGATAAGCATTCCTAGTTGGATTGGTTCCAGATCACGATTCCGGAACAAACGAACACACCCTTAATCGCATCGGGTTTAGGGTGTGTTTGGTTGCGGGACGGCCAGGACAGAGACGTCCTCTGACGTCCTCTCTCATCCCTCCAATTTTGAGGGATAACTGGGGATAACACTGGAATAGTTCTATCCTAACCCTTGACACTTAACCAAATAACCTTACTTGAAAGATCGTCACGTCCCATCTCATCTTGTCATTACACCCAAACGCACCCAGTACAGCTGGAGACGATGGCAACTCATGCGTGGGTCGGTTCAGTCACGATCAAAGGAAGGAAGGAAACGTCTGGCCTTTGGCTATGTACGTCAGGTCAGGTGAGTATGCAAAACAGACCGGGAGGACGTCGATTAGTCGTCAGAGAAGGCTCATCCTCAAAGACTGATGATGTTTTTTTTTCCTTCAAACTAAGGCGGTATGGCCAGACCACCAGGAGCCTTTTTTTGTGGCATTGTTGGTCAGTAGAATGCAATTTCTTTGTTTTTAGTCAAAAGAAGAACTACGTGATATGCAAACTTACGGGCCCAAACCCCATCCGGCCCGCAACAGCAGCCTGCTGCTGCAAGTTGTGGCTGCATTTTACTCTCTGCGGTTTCTATAGCAGCAGCCCACCAGCACTGCACCAGCTAGAGAAAACATAATAAAAGACATCATTGCCAAGAGCATTTCAATACATACTACTTTTATGTCCCTTGACAGCCTATACTCTACACAAGCAGTTCTAAAAATCCTGATAAAAGTCAATAAAAAAAGTATTTTGTTGGCTGTTACATTAATTAGGTGCCTCTCAAATACCATCGGCACACAACACAAGCAAACGTATTCATCAGGATATATATATATAGCGAAAGGGATGTTGACAGGCCTAGTAACCCATCTCTGGTAAACGAACAGAGGGAGGTGAACTAGAAGCGTTGGTTGCGCTGGATGAGATCGTCGTCGTCGTCTTCGCGTAGACGCCGGACCCCTCCAGCTCCTTCATCAGCGTTCCATCATCAGAGGAGGTGTAGGAGAACCTGCAGAGATGGATCGGGGGCGCGAAGTACATGGCCACAGGCATCGTCGGTGGAAGGCTTGGCAGCGGCGCCTCGAACTTGAGCACGCTTATGACCTGGCGGACACAAGGCCGGAGATTGTAGTCTGGGTGCGCACACCAGAGCCCCACAACCATCAGGCGCACGGCTTCACGCTCGTCCAGCGCGCCGTCGAGCCTCCCGTCAACCGCGGTAAGGATCTCGTTCCTTCCGTAGAGACGCCACACCCACTCGACCAGGTTGATCTTGTCGTCGTCTTCCTTCAGCACGACAGGCCTTCTTCCGCAGGCAACCTCCAGTGCGAGAACGCCCAGGCTGTACACGTCGGACTCTTTGCTTGCCTTGCCCGTGGTGACGCACTCTGGAGCCAGGTACCCCATCGTGCCAGCTATCACCGTAGTCTGCGAGCCTCGGTCGTGGTCTACGAGCCGTGCCAGCCCGAAGTCCCCAAGCTTAGCGTTGAACGATGAGTCCAGCATCACGTTGCTTGGCTTCACGTCGCGGTGCACGACGCATTGCTCCCACTCCTCGTGGAGGTACAGGAGTGCAGACGCGACGCCGACGGTGATCTTGAACCGCAGCGGCCACGCTAGCAGGTTGCTGCTGTCGTAGAGGTGCGTGTTCAAGCTCCTGTTCGGCATGAACTCGTACACGAGCAAGAACTCCCCACGCTCATGACACCAGCCCACGAGCTGCACGAGGTTCCTGTGCCTCAGCCGGCTGATGATCTTCACCTCAGAGATGTACTCCTTCTTCCCCTGCGTCGATCCTTTGGCGACTCGCTTTATGGCGACGGTGAGGTTCGGGTCCTTCAGGGAACCCTTGTAAACTGCTCCGAAGCCTCCTTCTCCGAGCTTTCTCTCCGAAGCGAAGTTCTTCGTAGCAGCCACGAGCTCGTCGTATCGAAATCTTCTTGGGCCCCTCCCTTTCTCGAACTCGCCGTCAATAGACTCGTCGTATTCTTGCTTCCCTTCCTCCTTTCTTGCCCTTCTAGTATGCTTCGTCTTCAAACTCATGAAGCACCAAACCAAACCCATAGAACAGACAATGCCACTAACACTAGTAGTCAAGCTTATGACTAATAAACTCTTCGCCTTCTTGCTCTTCACCACCCGCACATCCGTGCAATTGAACTCCCAGTAAAGTATCTGATGGGCCTCTACCAGCTGGCCAGTGGCAGCTGAGAAGCCGATGGCCACTTTTTCCGGGAGGTACCTTCTGAGATCAACTGAATAAGATAGGGAGGAGTTGCCGCTGAACTGTGGGCTGTCCTTGTACGTCAGGAAGACGCTCAGGTTCCTGGAGCTGGCCTGGTAAGTCACCCATGCGTTGGCCATCTTCCCATCCTTGATGCTGCTTCTCCATGTGACGTTATCCACGGAGACGATGGAATGGATGTTGATGCCTACGTGGTTGTCGTCCGGATCCCATGGGTTCTTGTGGCTGTCAAACTCGACGGCCACGATCTGGTTGGATGTCTCACTACTCTGGTCGGCGCTGCTACTACCGAAGAGGCCAAGGTTACCATCCTCGGAATTTTTGGGGACAACTGAAGGGTACGGTGAGAGGAAGAAGGCGAGGCCCTCGCCGTACGAGCCATCTGCAACACGGGCCTTTATCATGAATGTGAAGCGGGTTGTGAAGTCAGCTAACTCACCAGTGCTGCTATCCCAGAGGGTCACCGGATCTGCCAAGACTGCTCGGCCCACACTGTGAGCGATCTGCCCGTCCAGCTCTTCCTTGGTAAGCCTGACCGCCTTGTTGTAGAAGGCATCCTCCTGTAACTGGATCGTGGCTGCTCCATTGCTGTTGGACTCGGTGAAGTTCAGCTTGAAGGACAGAGAACTGACACCGGTGATATTGCAAAACACGATTAAGTGGAGGAGAGCCAAAAACCAAGTAGTTGTGCTCCTTGATCTCATGGTTGGTGATGAGAAAACTGGAGAGAGAGAGGGAGAAGGGAGGAAGGAGAGGCAAGGAGCTGAAAAGGATTTTCCTATGCTTTCTTACTGCACAGTTCACACACAGGCGCTTCTTGTTATTTTGTCTATCAGTTAGGCGCACTGCCGGCCTGTCAATAGGGCATGGGCCTTGAAAGGACAGATGTAGGCGACACGAGAAGTAGCTCAGATTTGGAGTTTATGTTGATTGTACCAGAGGTCGATGTAAAATAATGGGGTGATGTTGAACTATGGATTAGAATTTTCCCGTAGGACGGAGGATGCTGAAGATGCTGTGTTTGTATCGCCGGGATTGCCGGCCTAGAGGATACACAAAACAGATAGTAACATGCAAGAAGGTCAAGGATAGTCCGTCCACACAAAACTTTGTTGGTTGCCGGCCAAAGAACTTTGCTTCTTTCAGCAAATGGATCAGCAGGTTTCGTTGATATCCCTGGAGCTTATAGTATCTTTTCCATTTGGCATCTATGCTTACCAAACTGAATCTCAGGCTATCCACACCCACACAACTCTAATTTTTTTTACTCTAAAAGTACATTACTTGAAAAAATACATAATTCATAAAAATAAAATCTAATTGTCATAGTGCAGATCCTAGATAAGCTCCAGTATACCATTCTTGAGCTGATCATGGATCGAATTGGCATGGATTTATGTTTCTTGCCCGTGCATTTTGCACTAGTAAAGTTTTGTATAAGTTTTACAAACCTTAGTTGGTAGCGTTAGCTCCCCTACATATGTGCTAGGTGTTTCAATTTTTAAGCTTGCGTGTAAATAGATCTGAAACTTTGGAGGAAGCAATACTACCAAAAGTTGTTAAGGTTTATAATATATATACCTTCGAAAACATGTGTACAACTTGAAATATCAATTGGAAATTTTCATACTTAGCATTTGGGATAGCTACACATACTAGAGATTCTGTGAGACTAACATTATAGAAAAGATGTCTAGATACTAATTGAAAATTAATATTAAGTCTAACTACTGCTTAGACTATACATGATATTTTATCAAATCATTAATCGATCATTCATCGCATAGGAAGGTCAGATGTCATTTGATAGCAAGTAAGATAGCATTTTATAAACAATATAAAATTGTGTACCTTAGATGGAGCAATTTATTCATAACGTGCAAGGAGAACCAAAATTGTACCTTAACTTATTTAATAAGCTTTCTCTTTTTTCAACCATAAAAAGAGAGAGATTCCATGCAAAGACGAAAAGGATGTGTGTTTTATATTGTTGGTCAAAGTTTAGATAGTTTGACTTAGAACAAACCTAAAACGACTAACCTATGGATGGAGAGAGTAGTAAACACTGAACAGTAAGTTGTCCCACATGGTCAAGACAATGAGTCTGCCGGATGAGGTCTTAAGAAGCTAGTGCCATACTTGAAGCAGAGATAAATCCGACACCACCACGGTGGCATCATAAATTCGACAAAAGGGACCAAATCGATGAGCTCAGATGACCAATTTCATTTATGCGCCTCATCGTGCTAATAATGTCCTATTTTTGTAAACATAAGAAACGTCAACACCCTCATGGACAAACTGTTGGTTGCTGGGGATTAAATAATAATGAATCATCCATCAAGCATAATTCATATATCCTACCAACCCACTGAATCGCAATCAGATCGGATCCGGTACCGGCCGCGCGCCTTCATCGATCATCCACACTGGCAATTAATCATAACGGACCTTTCTGGATGAGGCTATCCTCATTCGAAGCCATCTCGTATTCTCGTTGTTGTAGCTTATATATAAAGTTGGTGTGCAGCTTGCACGCGCTCATCTCTTTAGGACCGGCGAGAACCACGTACCAGCCAGGCAGCCAGCCAACAGCAAGATGGTGTGCATGGGCGGATCCGTTCAGAGAAATCGGCCTGCTGGGCCGGCTCTACATGTTCGGAGAAATTGGCCCGCTGGGCCAGCTTCCGCACGACTCGTTAAAATTTTGCTCCGCGCCGCCTGTTTCCTCCGTCCGTTTCTTTTTTTTTAATTAGTCCCTCCTTCCCTTTCCTTTTCAAATTCATCGTTGTCGCTTTTTGACGAATTAAACACAAATATCTTTGCTAAAATATATAAATAATTAAATATCAAAACACTAGTATTTAGAATATATAATAAGTTGTAATATTAAATAGCTTTTAAATTTTTATATAATAAATTTATTTAGAGGTTGGTTCAAATAAGACTAATATTTTTATATAAATCTAGCTCAACTTTAAAAAACTAATCCGCGTGTTTTTCATAGGGGCACAGATAGAGTACGTACAAGCCACCGTCTTGTCTGACACCTACATTGTCACCACACACACTCTCTCTCTCTCTCTCTCTCGTGTCCCTACCGTGAAGCTGAAAACAGGCACTGGCACGTGGGCTGTTAAGTAACCCTAGTTAGGGTTATGTGGGCAAATACCGACTTTGCCCCTGAGGGGTCTCACATCTCTATATAAGGAACATGTACACCCCTTCATAATACAGAGATCAGAAAGAGGCCAGAGGCCCAACCCTATATCTTGTATCTCGTGTGTTTCCTCTGTTGTGTTTATGGGAAGGGAGACGGGTCCTCTACAGCTTCTTGTGTCTCTACTGCTGACGGGAGGGAAGGGAGCGGATCTGGTGATCCGTGGTAACGTAGTTCTCAACACGTTATGAGCACGCTCTACCTCGACGTTGCTGCCGAATCAGATCTGCATCAACTCTTCGTCAAGCCGGCAGGTCTCTTGGCCTTGCCGAACTGTCCTACGCGACAGGCTTCGTTCCCGTTTGTCGAACCAGGAATCACGGTATGAAATCTTGAGTGGATCTGCAATTTAGTGTTCATCGCGTATATCGCCTACGAGCCCGTATGCATGCTGTTGGTTGGAGCAGAGCACCATTCGGTGGTCGACTGATCTCGGTTCATGCGCCGAGATGCCGCGCTGCAGTTCACGAGAAGGCCTGCCTTACCAAAATCAAGGGCCGAGAGCCATGCATGCCGGCACCTCCTCCAGAATAGCGGATCGTGATTGCCTTGGGGGCTTTGACGTTTCCTTGCATGGTTGTTCACGTTTTCTGGACCGCATGCACCTGCTATTACGGCATGCAAGCCACTAGCGTTTTTTTTGTCAAAGGGGTTGCGGATTACGGCATGCAAGCCACTAGTGTTTTTTTTGGTCAAAGCGGTTGCGGGTGACTGAGAAAGAAAAAAGCAAAGCCAAAGCCGCATGCTTGCATGCAGCTGATTGACTAGAGGTGTATGCATAGGAAACTTGCGAGCGGTGAAAAAAAATCTCTCCATTATACATGTTTTAGTTTATATACATGCTTCATGCTATTTTATCCTATTTTCCTAATGAAAATAATAAATAAAATCAAGCATGGTTTGTGTTGCGATTTCTACTTTAATTAATTATTTCTAGTCGCAAATAATTAATAGAAAAAATGTGTGCTTAAATATGAGAACATTTTTTTACACGAGATGTGTTATGTTTATGGATTAAATCTGGTATTATTTTTCTGCTTTTATTTCCGTAGTAAATAATTAGCAGAAAGATATGAAGGCTATATTATGCATTCTTAAATCGCTCTAAATATTTATATTGCGTTGAGCTTTTAAACTCACGATGAGCGATTAAATTGTATAGTGGGTACTCGGACACGCCGATCAGGCTGCGTTATTAATCGGTTGAGTTATGGCATCACCTATGCATTGGCTGCGCACTGGCAACACGACGCAGTATTTGTGTCGTACGAACTTGGCTGCGTCATGTGATTATTATGTAGCACTCTCGTTCATTCGGATAGCTCTCATTGAGTCGACCCGCCATCACTGAGTCGCGTATTTTTCGCATGCCCTGTAGGCACTGCCTATCTGCCGTGATCATTGAGCCACAATTGCGCCTGTTGCGCACGTTGCGTGGACTTATCGTGTACCCCGATTACCGAGCCATAATTGTGCTTGTTGCGCTTATTACGAAGGCTTGTTGTGTTGTCGTGGCCCTGATGGCCGCTCACGCGTTGACGCCAGATACGCTAGAGCTTATACTCGCGTGGATTATGGTGGGTTGTTCAAGCCCCTAAAGTCACATTATGCGCAACCTTCGTAAACAATTTTGTTTAGCTCTATATTTTATTTGCTTGTGTTGTGTGGCATCATATATTTATTTATATTGCCAAGTGGCCATAACAACTATATCAAGCTCTATAGTGCTTGAATAATCTGGGAAATTAAACTGAAATACAACAGAACATGAATAAGTTAATTCTCTCCTCTGTCCTCATGCATAAAGTTTTACCCGAAGTAACCCGAAGATATATAATATAATGCATGAAAGCCTTTTTGGCATAGAAGATATCACAAATTGGGATTATATTAGTAAGCAAAAAGACCTTACCAAATGATTTAAGATCAGAAATCTCAGTCATACATTGCTCAACCAGATGTTAGCACATTGCTCTCTTTGTCGCTGGATGACATGAAGAAAACTATGAGATAAAAGGACATGTAACCGCTAGCAACACGAAGTTACGAGTATACCGAGAGGTTATTCTGAGAAAAATCTATGTTGGTGTGAAAACCATAGTGTGTTCCCGTCGAACCACTTTACTCGTTCTATCGAGGACCTCTATGCTTGTGTCGCATACATCTCTTGGAAATGTAAATATTTATAGTCACTGAATTGACTCAGGATAGTCCTTTAACAAGTTTGGTATACACTGTAAGCTAAATGGTAAAGGTCGATCCTGAATGGACACATACCTGGGGTTTATGTAGCCGAACTACACTGAATTCCACCTTTTGGCATGCTTACCATAATCTACCTCTGATCTACCAGAAGTGAGAAGATTAGACAAATAACTATGAAATCTCACATCACAACAGAGCTTGAAGCTAAATTAGACATTAATATGTCCTTGGTCCTCGGAGCCAGAAGAGACATATGTCTTGACCACTAGACTACTAGTGATGATAATTTGTGATAGAAATATGAAGATCTTGTAGAGTCCTGTTGTATCCTCTCTACTCATGATGATTTCTTCGTATGAGAGCAGTAATATCTGTTGTTGAAGATGGATCCTAGGCGGATACCAGTATTGTTTCGTTCTTGCCAAGCACTTATCATCATTTGCTTCATCAAAAGCTAGTTATATGGTGATTTTTCCCAGATAAAATGAATTTTTGGCCTTGTCTGTTCTATTCCAAAGCTTCTCTTTTGTCGAACAACGAAGAGATCGATAATGCTTTATAGAACAATTTGGTATATAATATGAGGAGAAATGTTTGCCCTGCTGGCAACACCACAAATAATTAACTATTGTTATAAGTTCTCTCTCAAAATTATTATACCTAAAAATGTTGCATAAATCGATACCCAATTTCAGAGTAGTATGAGTAATTGGGTAAACCATGGGCAGTGATAAAAATAAACTGGACTATACATCTCTGCATATAAAAATCTTTGCTTGGCAGCATTGGCCTGATGTCGTGCACTTCACTACCAATATAAACACACACATTTTTCCTATGTGCTTAAAAGCACAATGCAACCAATGAATGTCTTTGTGAGCGTTAGACCCTGATGGTCATTTTACTTGTTGATCTGAAGTCAACTAATGGCTCCAAACGATGAATGGTATGCATGAGCCCCTGAAGGACCCTTATGGATAAAATAGTGTTGCGCATACCAGTCTAAATCTTAATGATTGACTATGCATTTGGTAGTAATAACAATAAGTTTGCAGAATTGTAACCATGAAGCAACTTGTTGTTGCGTGTCTCGCTGGATGTTGAGACTAACCCTCCATGTTGAAGGACAAATATGTAGTATTCATGCCACTACATTAATCTAAGTCCAAAGCTCACTGCATAAAACACCTATCTGTAATGTGCGTAAGATTTCCCAAATAAATCACCACAATAGCATACATCGCCCACAACTGGATGATTGTGGTTGGGGATTTTATCTGTATGCTTTTAAAACATCTCGGCATTAGGGGGAGGAATGCCCATATAGTGTAATGCCTCAATATTTTATTAAACGCACAAAAGCCAAACTGAACCTGTCGTTCGGAGTGTACTCCTGTGTATATGGAGTTCGCCAGAAATCGTTGAGGGGTAACCATATTGGTTTGAATGCTTCTACCTGATGTAGATGTGGATATACCCAGGATTAATATCGTATCCACATTTGACTTATTGGCATTTGATCTATTTTCGGGGACGCCTGCGAATATGATCCATTAGCCTTAGTCGAAGCATATGTTATGATTGCAGATTCACGTGGTCTGTAATAACTCTCCTCTGATGAACTCGCCCTGCTGGTAATTTGCCTCACAAAGAGGTTCATCTTGATGATGAAGTTCCTAGCAATGCGCGCAATATCATTGTGCTAGGAATACGGAACAATGAATCTTTCATTTTTGGGAAATGACGAAGATCATTATTAAATGTGGGAGACAAATGTGTCGACATCTATCTTGCCTCTCTAGATTGCAAATGGATCCAAAACAAAGTCCTAGGCACGAGTGCTTGAAGCTCTCTTATCGGGTCATTGATAAATGCAATCGAGGCTGAACCAATAATCGCAAAATGAAAGTCATGAGCTTGAAGTTCGGACATTTATGGGCACTATTGAAATAATGTGTGGTGAATGCGATGGTTCAAGTGGTCTTGTGAGAGACTCATCCCACATATGTGTTGAATAACCACTGTTCCGCTATGTAATATATCTGGCAAATGGCATGAATTAAAATATGCAGTTAATAGGATTCTGAAGATCCGTCATGAGATCCTAGGAGGACTCATATATTTGAATTATAAATATGCAACATATAAATCTAGTACTGAATAATACATTCCCGATGAATGAACACTCTCCTATGTAGAGAGAATATCTCCTATTTGAGATTATAGTTCCTAGATGGAACCTTTCCAGAAGACATAAAGTCTGTGTTAAACACTAAAGTTTGATAATCCCTATAAAGGGATAAAGACCCATACAGACCCGAAAAGGAATAAGATGAGGTACCAAAGGACTTGAAGTTCACCGAATAAGCACATGTGCATTCCACGATCTTTACTCATGGTATTTTCCACTAGATGTGGAATTACGGTATCCTCTAAAGCCACGATGGCATAAACCTATAAGGTTTAGGTGTTACTGGCAAAATATCCCCATTGTGCCAGAATGACAGACTATAATGATATATCTGATCGATAAAAAATCCCTGATAGATTACGATCTTTGATGGACTTTTGTTACACCATCATAGATGTTGCAAAGGATGAACGCCTGGAGCGATGTGTCATATTTAGAATATGTACTATTGCAACTATATTATCCCCTAAGTCCTATTGAAGGACATGTTATTTGCTTTGCACAACTATGTATAATTTGTGGTGTAAGATAGAAAATGATAGCACCCCAACCTCATCCATTCTCGTTATTCCAGATGAACAATGAGACATATATCTTGACGAATATGCTTGAGTTATGAGGGATAACGACTTTGACAGATGTCATCGTCAGGGGGAGCGAATGCTTATATTGATCACAATCGTGAGACAATAAATGTCATATTCTATGCCCTGAAAGCGTGAGCTTGATGATCAATATATGAACCTTTATGGAACTTTCTATCAAATATATAGATCCAGTCGATCGAACACCATCAGTCAAAGTGGCTTATTTATGTTGATATGTGCCCTTACCTCGTATATCCTAGAAGTGAGTAGAGGTAAAGTTCCTGAAATAGTCCTTGCAATGATATGCAATCCGTTTGTTAAATCTTTATGTGCATATACTTCTAGAAGAAGATGTTTTGCCTTATTGATACAGTTTTGCAATGATCAGGGGGAGCACATTTCTAAAGTTAGCCCTTGTAGAAGATTCGATAGAATATAGATCCCAGAGGATCGAAATCTGTCTCGATGACAGTTGTTGTACTCTTTTTCCCTTGGTGAGTTTTCTTGAAGTTTCTCACATGAGGTTTTTAACGAGGCAACAAAGTGCAAATGCAATTTGTACCACCATGCATTCTTTTTCCATATTTTTTCCACTGAGTTTTTCGGAGTTTTAAAGAGGCATATGTTGGTCACGGTATTCGCCCAAGGGGAGTGTTAAGTAACCCTAGTTAGGGTTATGTGGGCAAATACCGACTTTGCCCCTGAGGGGTCTCACATCTCTATATAAGGAACATGTACACCCCTTCATAATACAGAGATCAGAAAGAGGTCAGAGGCCCAACCCTATATCTTGTATCTCGTGTGTTTCCTCTGTTGTGTTTATGGGAAGGGAGACGGGTCCTCTACAGCTTCTTGTGTCTCTACTGCTGACGGGAGGAAAGAGAGCGGATCTGATGATCCGTGATAACGTAGTTCTCAACAGGCCGGTCACTAGATGCTTGATATTTTCATCAGGGCTGAAAGGGACGCGCGACCGGCTTACCGGCTGTACCCAGTCGTGGATCGTGGGCTCAAGGTACCGCTACCTGGCCTACCACCACCACCTACTACCAAAGTTGCGGCGTCGGCGGAGCGGTCGACACGTCTCGTGCCGACGCCCGAGCCCGACAGGGACAGTCTGCGACAATCACGGACGCTGATGCCCCCCACGGCTCCACAGCCACGCCACGGGCGCGGGTGTGGGACCCGCCTGTCCCTGGAGCTGGATTCTCGTGCTGCCGTGGCAGGGCGCGGGTCCCGGCTGCGCGGCCTGGTGGGCCCCGGGCAGGTCCCATCCTGTCTTCTTCTGTGGCAGCAGTGGGATAGTGACAAGAGCCATGGTGACTCCGATGAGTACCGAGGCATATCCGTCCTCCTCCCAGCTCTGACATCTAGCAGAGCAGGAGTACACTAGCATCTACTACCGGGCAGCTTTTTGCTGGGCTCTTGAGCACGACTGGTTGTGTGACGAGGCTGTCAGTCCATTACCACGATGATAGGGCAACATCGAAATCAGATAGTCATCTTCCACGGATTTGGATTGGACCATGATTAGCGCCACGCCTTAGCGTCGAACATGGAAAACAACATGGCATCTACTGCCTGTCCAAAGCAGTCGACCATATCAATGCGCCGGCGCCAGCAAGCAGAGCCGCAGAAGCAAGAACTCTCAAGGCGCGCCAGAAGGAGGTCAGAGCGGGATCATCTCTGCGGTCAGTACAAGTAACCGTCGGGGGGAAGAGAGCGGCAGGAAGAAGAGAGCGAGAGACCAAAGGATGGCTGGCGGGCGCGAGGACCTCGACGGTGGCCGGTCGGCTTGCCTCGTCCGGCTGAACAGCGCTGCCCCCCTCCCCCGACGGCGGCGGCGGCAAACCCCATTCGCGTTGTGAATGGCCTGATCGTCCTTGGAGATACGGAGAGGGCAGCGTGCTGCGTGCCCATATATATCTCTGAGCCCAATATAATTGGGCCGTCCCCTTCCGGGCCCAGCGCACAGCTCGACCTGTACCTGTTTGAAGCAGATAGAGAAGGGCGTGGGCAAGGGCGCCTTTGAACTTTGATGCCCACATCAATATCAGTGGTGGTGGTATCACCCACCGACTGATGATACGCAAGCCACGGGCACAATATATGCCAAATTCAAATAAATAGTACAGTACTCTTTTAAAAAAAAACAAAACAAAACAAACAAAGTGGGGCGCGTTGAGGGGAAATTTGGCCACCAGCCGTTCTGCGAGCAGAAGATCCCAATCCCAGGCTTCCAGCTACCTCGGCCCCGCGCGAAACCCGTCCACTGAACTTCAACTGTGGTCCTGGACTCCTGGTCCCTCGACCGCGACCACCCACAGGGCCCACATAGGTCAGCTAGGTTAGGTGGGTCCCTGAAGCCAGAACTGGCATCTCTTCAACGCGGAGCGCGTCGCGTCGAAGCCCCACACACCACAGTCCACAGAGACAGAGCCCACCAGGCCACAGGTCTGACAGGATGGCGGGCGGGGCCCCTGGCACGAGATTGGACCGCGGCGGCGGGGCCCGTGGCGCACGCTGCCGCGAGAAAGGACCGCTGGTGGTGTAGCGGCGACCTTGCGATCTGCCACGTCGGCGGGCCTCCCATTGGACGGCGCGGGCCACGGAACGGTGATCCTTTTCAGTTTGTCTGGTCGCTGGTCGATAAACGTGATCTAGAATTCCAAATCAATGCATTTGTCGTATACAAGCTAGAGACCACACGTTAATGGCACGTCTCCGTCCCATGCACGACACCGGAGCCGCCTCACCGTGTAAGGGATTGTTCGTCTTGCTCTCAATCCATGTGAATTAGATGAGATTGAATTGGTTTCAATCCCAAACAAGTCAAAATCTTTCACAATTTTTTTCAATCCCATCCAATCCACATGAGATAGGAATAACCAAACAAGCCCTAAATGTGGCATGACCGAACCCAGCCATAAAGAGTGTGTTTGGTTTGAGGATTTACTACATTTAAGATAAAGTAGTGTGTCATAAGTCTATTACTTAAATTTGGTTGGATAGTCTCATTTCTCATGTTAGTATTAATCAACTAACAGTGAGAAATAAAGTGGTGATGGATCAACTCATCTCGTTCCACAAACTAAACAAAAACGTGGAGTAAGAAGGTGATGGATTAGCTTAATCCTCAAACTAAACACCATAAAAGCTCACCGGTGTTACGGGGGCAACACCGCAATACTCCCAACAAGGTGTATTAAAGTTGTCGGGGACCATAATTAGGGGTACCCTCAAGGCTCCTAATTCTCAGCTGGTAACCCCCATCAGCATAAAGCTGCAAAGGCCTGATGGGTGCGATTAAGTCAGGGATCGGTCCATTCGAAGGACGCGATCACGCCTCGTCCGAGCCTAGCCTCGGACATGGGCAGCCGACCCCGGAGGATCTCCGCCTCACCCGAGGCCCCCCTCCAGCGGCTAACGTATTTCCGGCTCGCCCGAGGCCCTGTCTTCGCCAAGAAGCAACCCTGACCAAAATGCCGCGCCGACCGACCAAATCGCAGGAGCATTTAATGCAAAGGCAGCCTGACGCCTTTGTCCTGACGCGCGCCCTGCGGCCGACAGAGCCAAAGTGACCGTCGTCACTTCGCCGCTCCACTGACCGGCCTGACAGAAAGACAGCGCCGCCTGCGCCACTCCGACTGCGGTGCCACTTGACAGAGTGAGGCTGACAGACAGTCAGGCCCGGCCGCAGACACCATAGGAAACTCCGCTCCGCCTGACCCAGGGCTCGGACTCGGGCTAAGACCCGGAAGACGGCGAATTCCGCTCCACCCGACCCAGGGTTCGGACTCGGGCTAAGACCCGGAAGACGGCGAATTCCGCTCCGCCCGACCCAGGGCTCGGACTCGGGCTAAGACCCGGAAGACGGCGAACTCCGCTCCGCCCGACCCAGGGCTCGGACTCGGGCTCAGCCCCAGAAGATGACGAACTCCGCTTCACCCGACCCCAGGGCTCGGACTCCGCCCTGACCTCAACCAACAGTCTCCGCCTCGCCCGACCCAGGGGTTCGGACTCAACCTCGGCCACGGGAGGCAGACTCGACTTCGGCTTCGGAGGAGCCTCCACATCGCCCAACCTAGGGCACGGACCGGCCACGTCAACAGGAAGCGCCATCATCACCCTACCCCGAGCTGACTTGAGCCACGGGGAACAAGACCGGCGTCCCATCTGGCTCGCTCCACCAGATAGGCAATGATGGCGCCCCGCATACTCAGTGACGATGGCGGCTCTCAGCCCCCTTACGGAAGCAAGAGGACGTCAGCAAGGACTCAACAGCTCCGACAGCTGTCCCTCCGCCAGGCTCCAGCGCTCCTCCGACAGCCACGACATCACGCCAGCAGGGTGCCAAAATCTCTCCGGCTGCCACAACGGCATGTACTTAGGGCGCTAGCTCTCCCCCGCTAGACACGTAGCACTCTGCTACACCCCCCATTGTACACCTGGATCCTCTCCTTACGTCTATAAAAGGAAGGACCAGGGCCCTCTTAGAGAGGGTTGGCCGCGCGGGGACGTGGAGGAGACAGGCGCTCGCGTGAGGCCGCTCGCTCTCACACCCGTGTGGACGCTTGTAACCCCCTACTGCAAGCGCACCCGACCTAGGCGCGGGACGAACACGAAGGCCACGGGATTTCCACCTCTCTCACGCCCGTCTCCGGCCACCTCACTTTCCCCCCTTCGCGCTCGCTCTCGCGTCGACCCATCTGGGCTGGGACACGCGACGACATTCACTCGTCGGCTTAGGGACCCCCCGGTCTCAGAACGCCGACAGTTGGCGCGCCAGGTAGGGGCCTGCTGCGTGTTGACGAGCAGCTTCCCGTCAAGCTCCAGATGGGCAGTCTCCAGCAACCTCTCCGACCCAGGACGGTGCTCCGTTTCGGGAGCCTTGAGTTCATGTCCCTCGACGGCAGCTACGACATGATACTCCTTCCACCGTCGTGCGACAGCGACAATGGCGACCGATAGCCCGCCTGCCGGTGGCGGAATCGACGACGTCTTCCCCGCATGGTGGAAGAACAACATTCGAGCTCGCCCCGTCCTCTCCCCCGCCGACGGAGGAGGAGGCGGGGCAACCAAGGCCAAGCGGGAGGCTGCGCCTCGTCGACTGTCGAGCGAGTCGGCGGTCCCAGCGCTCCGTGAGGGGGCGCGTCGGGCATCGACCTCGCGCTTGAGACGAAGACGAGCACCATCTTCCCGCGACACGCTGACTCCGAGCACACGGACGACGCCGGCACGCTCGCGAAAGGCTTGTTGGGCATCACCCTCGTACCTGGGACGACGGTGCAGTCAGTCCCCGACGTGACTTCATCACCGCCCGTCGACCAAAAGGTACCGACCGATTCCCACCTTACGCCTTTCGGATTCAGCCTCGACCCGCCGAGCAGCCTCGCTTTGGCGGACGCTCCCGCAGAGGCGAGTCCGGACCCTTCGGGGTCTCGTATGCGGTCACCTTGGGACCGGCCGACGGACGTCTCGACCTACGGGCCCTCTGGGTCCGAGGAAGACGACGAGCCCAGCTTCTGTTGGGATTTCTCTGGACTTGGCAACCCCAGTGCCATGCGGGACTTCATGACCGCGTGCGACTACTGCCTTTCCAACTGTTCCGACGGTAGCCGTAGCCTCGGCGACGAGGACTGCGGCCCAAACCGCGAATGTTTCCACGTCGATCTAGGGGGTCCCTCCGAAGGCAACCATTTGGGCATGCCGGAGGATGGTGAACTCCCTAGGCCGGTGCCCCGCGTTGACATCCCACGGGAGCTAGCTGTGGTCCCCGTTCAGGCGAGGGGTCATGACCCACAGCTCGAGCAAATTCGCGGGGTACAGGCCAGGCTCGACGAGGGAGCAGGAGCGCTTGAGCCGATCCGCCGGGACGTCGGGGCAGGCATGGGTGGCCCAGCCTCCAGCCAGAGAAATACATCATCTACCCCAGGGCTTCCAGCACCGCATCGCCGACGACGTCAGGCTCAGGCCGCCACCCGCATCCAGTGGGGTCGGCCAGAACCTGGCTGCAGCAGCAATGCTCCTCCGCGCGATGCCGGAGCCATCAACCACCGAGGGGCGGCGAATCCAGGGAGAGCTCAAGAATCTCCTGGAAGGCGCCGTGGTCCGACGGGCCGAGAGCTCCGCCTCCCGAAGGCAGGGGTACCCCTCAGAACCTCATGCCGCGACTTCCCGATTCGTGCGGGAGGCCTCGGTCTACACCGGGCGCACGCGCCACACAGCGCCTGCGGCCCCAGGTCGCCTCGGCAACGAGCGCTCTCGCCGCGACCGTCAGGCCCGCCTCGACGAGAGGGTGCGCCGAGGCTACCACCCCAGACGTGGGGGACGCTACGACAGCGGGGAGGATCGGAGTCCTTCGCCCGAACCGCCCGGTCCACAGGCCTTCAGCCGGGCCATACGACGGGCGCCGTTCCCGACCCGGTTCCGACCCCCGACTACTATCACAAAGTACTCGAGGGAGACGAGACCGAAACTGTGGCTCGCGGACTAACGTCTGGCCTGCCAACTGGGTAGAACGGACGATGACAACCTCATCATCCGCAACCTCCCCCTGTTCCTTTCCGACACCGCTCGCGCCTGGTTGGAGCACCTGCCTCCGGGGCAGATCTCCAACTGGGACGACCTAGTCCGAGCTTTCACCGGCAATTTCCAGGGCACGTACGTGCGCCCGGGGAATTCCTGGGACCTCCGAAGCTGCCGACAGCAGCCGGGAGAGTCCCTCCGGGACTACATCTGACGATTCTCGAAGCAGCGCACCGAGCTGCCCAACATCACCGACGCGGATGTCATCGGCGCGTTCCTCGCTGGCACCACCTGCCGCGACCTGGTGAGCAAGCTGGGTCGCAAGACCCCCACCAGGGCGAGCGAGCTGATGGACATCGCCACCAAGTTCGCCTCCGGCCAGGAGGCAGTCGAGGCTATCTTCCGGAAGGACAAGCAGCCCCTGGGCCGCCCATCGGAAGATGCCCCCGAGGCGTCAGCTCAGCGTGGCGCCAAGAAGAAGGGCAAGAAGAAGTCGCAAGCGAAACGCGACGCCGCCGACGCGGACCTTGTCGCCGCCTCCGAGTACAAGAACCCTTGGAAACCCTAGGAGGTGCCAACCTCTTCGACAAGATGCTCAAGGAACCGTGCCCCTATCACCAGGGGCCCGTCAAGCACACCCTTGAGGAGTGTGTCATGCTTCGGCGCCACTTCCACGGGGCCGGGCCACCCGCGGAGGGTGGCAGGGCCCACAACGACGATAAGAAGGAAGATCACCAAGCAGGAGAGTTCCCCGAGGTCCGCGACTGCTTCATGATCTACGGTGGGCAAGCGGAGAATGCCTCGGCTCGGCACCGCAAGCAAGAGCGCCGGGAGGTCTGTTCGGTGAAGGTGGCGGCGCCAGTCTACCTAGACTGGTCCGACAAGCCCATCACCTTCGACCAAGCCGACCACCCCGACCATGTGCCGTGCCCGGGGAAATACCCGCTCGTCGTCGACCCCGTCATCGGCGACGTCCGGCTCACCAAGGTCCTCATGGACGGAGGCAGCAGCCTCAACATCCTCTACGCCGAGACCCTCGGGCTCCTGCGTGTCGATCTGTCCTCCGTCCGGGCAGGCGCTGCGCCCTTCCACGGGATCATTCCTGGGAAGCGCGTTCAGCCCCTCGGACAACTCGACCTTCCTGTCTGCTTCGGAACACCCTCCAACTTCCGAAGGGAGACCCTGACGTTCGAGGTGGTCGGGTTCCGAGGAACCTACCACGCGGTACTGGGAAGACCATGCTACGCGAAGTTCATGGTCGTCACCAACTACACCTACCTGAAGCTCAAGATGCCGAGCCCCAACGGGGTCATCACCGTCGGCCCCACGTACAAACACGCGTTCGAATGCGACGTGGAGTGCGTGGAGTACGCCGAGGCCCTCGCCGAGTCCGAGGCCCTCATCGCCGACCTGGAGAGCCTCTCCAAGGAGGTGCCCGACGTGAAGCGTCATGCCGACAACTTTGAGCCAGCGGAGACGGTCAAGGCCATCCCCCTCGACCCCAGCAACGACGCCTCCAAGCAGATCCGGATCGGCTCCGGGCTCGATCCCAAATAGGAAGCAGTGATCGTCGACTTTCTCCGCGTGAACGCTGACGTCTTCGCGTGGAGTCCCTCGGACATGCCCGGCATACCGAGGGATGTCGCCGAGCACTCGCTGGACATTCGAGCCGGAGCCCGACCCGTCAAGCAGCCTCTGCGGCGATTTGACGAGGAGAAGCGCAGAGCCATAGGCGAGGAGATCCGCAAGCTAATGGCGGCAGGGTTCATCAAAGAGGTATTCCATCCCGAATGGCTTGCCAACCCTGTGCTTGTGAGAAAGAAAGGGGGGAAATGGCGGATGTGTGTAGACTACACTGGTCTGAACAAAGCATGTCCGAAGGTTCCCTACCCTCTGCCTCGCGTCGATCAGATCGTGGATTCCACTGCTGGGTGTGAAACCCTGTCTTTCCTCGATGACTACTCAGGGTATCACCAAATTAGGATGAAAGAGTCCAACCAGCTCGCGACTTCTTTCATCACACCCTTCGGCATGTACTGCTATGTCACCATGCCGTTCGGCTTGAGAAATGCGGGCGCGACGTACCAGCGGTGCATGAACCATGTGTTCGGCGAACACATTGGCCGCACGGTCGAGGCCTACGTCGATGACATCATAGTCAAGACAAGGAAAGCCTCCGACCTCCTTTCCGACCTTGAAGTGACATTCAGATGTCTCAAGGCGAAAGGCGTCAAGCTCAATCCCGAAAAGTGTGTCTTCGGGGTGCCCCGAGGCATGCTCTTGGGGTTCATCGTCTCCGAGCGGGGCATCAAAGCCAACCCAAAGAAGATTGTAGCCATCACCGGCATGGGGCCCATCAAGGACTTGAAAGGCGTACAGAGGGTCATGGGGTGTCTCGCGGCTCTGAGCCGCTTCATCTCACGCCTCGACGAAAGAGGTCTACCTCTGTACCGCCTATTAAGGAAGGCCAAGTGCTTCACTTGGACCCCTAAGGCCGAGGAAGCCCTCGGGAACCTGAAGGCGCTCCTCACGAAGGCGCCTATCTTGGTGCCCCCAGCCACCGGAGAAGCCCTCTTGGTCTACGTCGCCGCAAACACTCAGGTGGTTAGCGCCGCGATTGTGGTCGAGAGGCGAGAAGAGGGGCATGCATTGCCCGTTCAGAGGCCAGTCTACTTCGTCAATGAGGTACTGTCCGAAACCAAGATCCGCTACCCACAAGTTCAGAAGCTGCTATATGCGGTGATCCTGACACAGCGGAAGTTGCGGCAGTACTTCGAGTCCCATCCGGTAACTGTGGTGTCATCCTTCCCCCTGGGGGAAATCATCCAGTGCCGGGAGGCCTCGGGGAGGATCGCAAAGTGGGCGGTGGAAATCATGGGCGAGACGATCTCGTTCGCCCCTCGGAAGGCCATCAAGTCCCAGGTCTTGGCGGACTTTGTAGCTGAATGGGTCGACACCCAGCTCCCAACAGCTCCGATCCAGCCGGAGCTCTGGACCATGTTCTTCGACGGGTCGCTGATGAAGGCGGGAGCCGGCGCAGGTCTACTCTTCATCTCGCCCCTCGGGAAGCACATACGCTATGTGCTACGCCTCTATTTCCCGGCGTCCAACAATGTGGCCGAGTATGAGGCTCTGGTCAATGGGTTGCGGATCGCCATCGAGCTAGGGGTCCAACGCCTCGACGCTCGCGGTGACTCGCAGCTCGTCATCGACCAAGTAATGAAGAACTCCCACTGCCGCGACCCGAAGATGGAGGCCTATTGCGATGAGGTTCGGCGCCTGGAAGGCAAGTTCTACGTGCTCGAGCTCAACCACATCGCCCGACGCTACAACGAGACTGCGGACGAGCTGGCTAAAATAGCCTCGGGGCAGACAACGGTTCCCCCGAATGTCTTCTCCCGAGACCTGCATCAACCCTCCGTCAAGATCGACGACACGCTCGAGCCCGAGGCAACCTCGGCTCAGCCCGAGGCACCCTCGGCTCAGGCCGAGGCACCCTCAGCTTGGCCCAAGGCACCCTTGGTTCAGCCCGAGGTACCCTCGGCCCCCGAGGGTGAGGCACTGCGCGTCGAGGAGGAGCGAAGCGGGGTCACGCCTAATCAAAACTGGCAGACCCCATACCTGCAATATCTCCACCGAGGAGAGCTACCCCTCGACCGAGCCGAAGCTCGGCGGTTGGCGCGACGCGCCAAGTCGTTCGTCTTGCTGGGAGATGGGAAGGAGCTCTACCACTGCAGCCCCTCAGGCATCCTCCAGCGATGCATCTCCATCACTAAAGGTCAGGAACTCCTTCGAGAGATACACTCGGGGGCTTGCGGCCATCACGCAGCACCTCGAGCCCTTGTCGGAAATGCTTTCCGACAAGGATTCTACTGGCCGACGACGGTGGCCGACGCCACTAGAATTGTCCGCACCTGCGAAGGGTGTCAGTTCTACGCAAGGCAGACCCACCTGCCCGCTCAGGCTCTACAGACCATACCCATCACCTGGCCTTTTGTTGTGTGGGGCCTGGACCTCGTCGGTCCCTTGCAGAAGGCACCCGGGGGCTACGCGCACCTGCTGGTCGCCATCGACAAATTCTCCAAGTGGATCGAGGTCCGACCCCTAAACAGCATCAGGTCCGAGCAAGCGGTGGCGTTCTTCACCAACATCATCCATCGTTTCGGGGTCCCGAACTCCATCATCACCGACAACGGCACCCAGTTCACCGGCAGAAAGTTCCTGGACTTCTGCGAGGATCACCACATCCGCGTGGACTGGGCCGCCGTGGCTCACCCCATGACGAATGGGCAAGTAGAGCGTGCCAACGGCATGATTCTACAAGGACTCAAGCCTCGGATCTACAACGACCTCAACAAGTTCGGCAAGCGATGGATGAAGGAACTCCCCTCGGTGATCTGGAGACTGAGGACAACGCCGGGCCGAGCCACGGGCTTCACACCGTTCTTTCTAGTCTATGGGCCCGAGGCCATCTTGCCCACAGACTTAGAATACGGTTCCCCGAGGACGAGGGCCTACACCGACCAAAGCAACCAAGCTAGCCGAGAAGACTCGCTGGACCAGCTGGAAGAGGCTCGGGACAGGGCCTTACTACACTCGGCGCGGTACCAGCAGTCCATGCGACGCTACCACGCCCGAGGGGTCCGGTCTCGAGATCTCCAGGTGGGCGACCAGGTGCTTCGGCTGCGACAAGACGCCCGAGGGCGACACAAGCTCACGCCTCCCTGGGAGGGGCCGTTCGTCATCGCCAAGGTTCTGAAGCCTGGAACGTACAAGCTGGCCAACAGCCAAGGCGAGGTCTACAGCAACGCTTAGAACATCCAACAGCTACGTCGCTTCTACCCTTAAGATGTTTTCAAGTTGTTCATATACCTCGCTCCTAAGCAAAGTTTAGTCATCAAGGAAGGGTCAACCTTGCCTCGGCAAAGTCCGACCCTCCCTCGGGGCTAAAAGGGGGGAACCCCCTCTGCGTCGAATTTTTTCCTCAAAAAAAGATCCTTTCTGCCAGAATGTCTTTCGTGCTTTTTAACTACTTCGAAAGTGGATCCAGAACACGACGGAGTACATGTAAGCAGTCAAGGCTGACCGAGCCGAGGGACTCCTACGCCTCCGGGATATGGATACCTCACTCATCACCTTCTGCGATAAGTAACTCATGTTCGGATAAGTGACTCCACGGACCGAACAAGTCTTCACGTTCGGAAGCTCTTCTGCCGAAGCGATTCTTCGAGCCTTCTCGACTGCGTCGGTGACAGAACCCCATGGATGGGTAAGAGTGCGCGTAAGCAGCAAGGCCGACCGAGCCGAGGGACTCCTACGCCTCCAGGATACGGATACCTCACTCGCCACCTTCTGTGAGAAGCAACTCTCGCTCGCACAAGCAATTCTGTTACCGACAGAAAAGTCCAGATACTCGAAATAAGAGGAAAGGAGACGCGGCTTTACAACACGGCGAGGGTGTGTTTAGGCCACGGCGGCCGCAGAAAACGCACACTACAAGATAATCCGATCCTGCAGGCTCGGATCTTGACAGTTGAAGGGAGCAGCAGCACCCTCGGCGTCGACTACACCTTCGGCGAGGTCCGACCTAGCCTCGGACGGCGACGCGGTCCAAGGATCTCCGCTCTGAAGGACGACATCATCACCACGCCCGGGCCATCGCCGCTAGGGTCTTCTCCGAGAATCCGGCCCGAGCAGGCGACTCGGCTGGTCACCCCGAGGTCTCGGCCAGCTGTCCTCCGAGGACATCAGCCCGGCCCGAGGCCTCGGCAGATCAATTCCAGCGTCGGTCCCGCTAACGGACGACCCGACCAGGCTCCGGCCGACCAAGTCTTCTTTTTCGAGCCAACTCTGCCTCTGGCCATGCTGACACCGCTACCCCTGGCTTTGGCTCATCGAAGAGCGGCCGAGGGGTTCCTTTAACTAAGCAAGAGAAGCCTCGGACAGCAAGGCCGACCGAGCCGAGGGACTCCTACGCCTCCGGGATACGGATACCTCACTCGTCACCTTTGTACGGGGCGACTCATGCTTGGTGAAGCGGTTCAGACAACCAACAGGCGAGTCTTAGTGCTCGAAAATGAGGAAAAAACACGGCTCCGTGCCAAAATTACATACATGTTTAGGCCTCGACAGCCGCAATGAACAAAACACTGGCATTCGAAATGCCATTACAAACGGAACTCCGGTTCCACCTCCGCAGGTACGAACAACCCCACTCGATGGAGGGGGGCCCGCGGAGCAACAGAAGACCGACGGACGGCTCACCGTCGCCCGCTCTAGCAGCAGCGACAACGACCCCCTCTACGGGTGGCCGAACTGCAGCAGCGATGGCCTCAGGGCGAACGCCGCTGCAACCTTGCCCTCGCCCACGTCGACGCTCGAGGGGCGAGGACAAGTACAAAGAGCCGGAGGCCCGAAGCGCCGATGGTGGCGGTGACCCCGTCGGCGACGGGGACTTCTCGAGCCGCCTCCGCCTCGGCACCGACGACAGGGGCCGTCAGCCCACCGGCAGATCCCCATTCGGATCCTCCCGGATGAGCGAAGCACCGACCTCCGCGCGGGGGCGCCGTACCGGTGCAAAGGCAGGACCACCCCAGAACACGAACGCCGCCCTGGCAGCGCGCGATGTCTTGGGCGGTCCTTCCGTGCGCACGGCGCGACAACCGCCCTTGCGGCAGGAGGGGGCGCTGGGAGCCAAGCCGGCGAGCCCAACGCGCTGAAGCTGACGACGCCCGCCGTCGACCAGCCCCGCGTTGTCGAAGTCCGCCCTGCTCGCGGGGCCAGTGAGCGCCCTCTCCCTTGAATGCTGAAGGAGAGGCTGACCCACGAACCCGCGCGGGAGGTAGAGCTCCGGCTCAGCCCGGCCTCCACCCCAGCGAGGATGATGAACATCCTTGAAGCTGAGGGTGGGACCAAGATCGCAGCCCGGCTTGCTTCTCCCCACCCAGGGGCTGGTGGTCACCGTCTCGGGTGACCGCCGGCGGAGGGGTACAGCCGGGCTGGATGATGAAAATCCTTGAAGCCGAACGATGGCTGAAAGGTACCAACTCCCACGGAGTTGCGTTCCTCCAACGACAAGGTGGAAAGACTGCAAGCATCCCCCGTCCGGGGGCTTGGAAGGTGAAAAGGCACGATGCATAAGGGAGCGCGAAGACATGGTCGCCTTCAAAGGGGGTCACCCTCCTTTTAAAGGCGACTCTCCCTACTTGCTGTCCCCAGCCGTCGTGGGCTGAGTCTTCTCCAACACGTTCCAAGGTCCTCCCCTACGGCGCGGGGGCTGGGTCCCACATGCCATACAAGCCGGTTCAGAGCGGAAGAAGCCAAACTGCCGTGCGCGGTGTGTGCAACCGCCCAGACCAGCGGGCGAAAGGGCGGAAAGCCATGCAGGCGGCATGCAACCGCGCCAAGTGGGCGTGTTTCTCCGACTCCCAACACGCCCGGCATGGAGGCCCAGGCCCACGCGTCATGCAACCGGCGCGCCGAATGCTTCGTGCATGCAACTGCACCGCCACTTGCGCCACCACCGCGCCTCCTCGACTGCGGAACCGAACGCGACTCGAGGCGACCCAGAGCATGACCCAACGGCGCCAGCCTAGCACGGCGGTCAATACGGCCAAAATCGGGCCGGCAGTAATGGCGGTGGCAGGCGGGCAGGGGCAGCGGTCACGTCGCCAGCCAAGCCTATGTCCCATCCAGGGGCGACGAGAGAACCCTCTCTCACGGCGTGGAGACAAGGCGCCCGTGTTCCGTTCCTCGAACGGCTCGCGCACGCGCAACGGCCGCCCCACGAACCACTCGCCCCTTCGCATTAACTCTGCGGCGGGACAGGCGGCGCCTCTGGCAGGGGAAGCAAGCGACGCTTCGCCTTCGCCACGATGACCGCGTCGAAAAAGGTACGCCACGTCGTTCAATTTCGTATCCTTTTCCTCTTTCTCTCTCTTGCAACAGGGACCAGGAAAGGGGGATGCCCCGAAAAGGATCCTTCCCCGTGAAGGAACCAGGCTCCGAGCCTCCCCTACTGATCAGAGGTTCGAATGCTGGCCCCTCGAAGGGGTTCGACAGCCGCCTCAGATCGCGTGGGCTCTACACCCACTACTGGTCAGAGGTTCGAAGGCCGGCCCCTCGGAAGGGTTCAACGACCGCCTCAGGCTACTCGGGCTCCGCGCCCACTACTGATCAGAGGTTCGAAGGCTGGCCCCCGAAGGGTTCACAGCCGCCTCAGACACAGAGCGAGGGATGACCATGGGTACGTTCGATACATAACCAAGGCTCGGGATGCGCTCCCGAGGTACCCTAGGATATTTCCGAGACCAGCGGGAACGATCCTGTAACGGAATCCCATCAGAGGGAGGTATCGAGCCCTCGGACCCCGTCGCCAGGGGACCGGGTCCGACAGATCACCCGCAGGTACTTTTGGGCGCGCCTCTGGGCCCCTAGCCGACCCCTAACGAATGGGGCACGGGCGTCCACTCGGATTACCCGCTTGCAGCTCACCGGAGACACCATGTTTGGCGCCCATCGAGGGCAACATGGCGCTTCCCCCCCTCCTCCTTGCGGAAAGGCGACACAGGGGCGTATGTAAAAAGTCGAGTCTGTCCCTGATCGCCCTCTCGCCCTGTGCAGAGGCTCGGAGGCTGTGTAAAGCCCAAAATTTGTATAAAAAAATAATCATAGTAAAATAATAGAAATATGATTATGTAGTGACTTGGGATTATGGAACCTTTGAAGATCATTTTGATTTTCTTTTAAGTTGTGCATATTGAATTAGTGGAATTATATTGGCCAAATAACAAATAAATACTGAAATATGCATTTCATGCTAAAGTTCTTATTTTTGTATTCAAATCTGAGAGACAAATTTAAGTTTGAAAATTAGTAATTGAAAATGGAAGGAGGAAGGAAAGGGAAACAATATACACTAAGGAAATATACATACATATATATATATATATATATAAGGAATAAATATACCATTTTAAGGCTAGTACTTTTATTTGAGCACTTGATCCCTGTGTGAAAACCATAAACGTATTTGAATTCAAATTATGAATTGAGTTGAATAATTGGAATGGAAAATAGGAAAGAAAATAAAAAAAAGATTAAAACCTTGCATGGGCCGGCTGCTTCATTTCTGGCCCAATGTGCATTCTTCCTCTACGCGGCCCAACACCAGCCGCTGTGCGCGCTCGAGCAAGCTGCCTCGCGGGGCCCGCTGGCCAGCCTCTCCCTCGCGCCAGTCACTTTCGTGCGGGCCACCCCCGTCAGATCTCCCCTCTGCCGCGCGCGCTCACTGTGCCACTGCCCGTGGGCCCTTGGTGTCGGATGGGTCGTCTTCCCCGAACGACACGAAGTCCGCAGCGGACGCGCGCGATCCCTCCATGCCGAGAACTCCGGGGACCGAACCACCTTGGCGGGATTTGTGCTCGGGTTGTTGGGGGCGGGCTGCGGGTTCACCTCCCCTATAAATCCCGGCGCTTTCCCCATGCCCGACTCCATCAACCCATGAGCATTGTTCCCCCGCCACCGTGTGAGAATATCGCACATACATAATCCTTCTGCACCATCGATCCGAGATCAATAGGTTTTCGCGGGAGTTGGCCGAGCCTTGGGGATTCTGTCGGTGTGGCTCCGGGGCCTGGGCATCGCGCGGGGACCGTCCAATTCCTCGCCGGAGTTCTTCTTCGCCGCTGCTCCGTGGGCACTGATCATCGTCGCTATTCCTCGGGTATGTAGCTCCAAATCGTGTTCGCCACATTCCGTGCTACGCGTACCTGTCGCCGATTGGGTTTTGGCCATCGTTTCGAGCTTGGGTGAGGGTCCGACGATGGCGCGCCGCCGTGCCGTGCGCCAGACCGCTGTGGTTGTGCGTAGTGAGGGAGAAAGGATCGGCCGCCGTCGATCTCTTGATGGGTGGCCGAGATTAGGTGAAGTGCGGTAGGATTGGTAGCCGTGGGATCGTGAATGCACGGTGGGGATTCAATCTTGCTTTCCCTTGGCGAGTCAATCGGGACCGTATGGTTCTGATCGGGCGGTTGTGGCGTGGATAGATAATCAGGCGTGGATCTCGGATCCAACAGCCCATGTGCCGTACCGGTTCGCAGGGATATGAGATTTAATCTGGGCCCTTGATCAGTGATCGGGCGGCCGATCTTCACCGATACCTCTTCGCTCTGGTTCTTTTGCATAAGAGCCCCTCGTCTTTCACAAAATTGAACCCGCCATCCATATAGGGTTAACCTGAGTCTGGGGAGATTTGCGAGCTTGCCCCTGATCTCTTGAGAAATAAAGCGCTCAGTCCAGTGAGCGATGGAATTGGATAATAAATTTTGGAAAATGATTTTTAATACAAAAACAATACTAGAAACTTGTGAAATTCATATTTAATTCATTTTAGCTCTAAATTGATTTATTCCAGTTTCAATAATTTTGTTTTAATATTATCTATCACCTAGTAACTCTGTTTAGTCATGAAACCTAGATCAAAATTATCCACTTGATTTATGCTATACTAGGTATTTAAATAACTTCAGAAATTCATAACTTAATGATAGTAACTCCGAATTTAGTGGTTCTTGTTTCTACGATCCCGTTACGCAGCGAAGAATATTGCTATGCAGATTGTTCTTATGTTTGGTGTGATGTTAATTTTGCCTATACCATGTTTGTTTGTATTGATACGACTAGCGTGAGGACACGAGTCACCCGAAGATCATCCTGGTACCTGGAATCTCAAGTCCCAGGCAAGTTGTGCCCTTGATCACTTCTTTTTACCCACTCATGTTCTAATTAATCATAATGATCTGCATAGGTTAATTTTGATGGGACCCAATAGGTTACCCTAGTTTGATTATCTTTATACCTTGTTTACCACTGAACCTTTTTGGGTAGTACTTGCTAGTGCTTTATGTGGTTTTGGGTATGAAGATACACTTTATTCATGATTATACTTTTATTATCAGTTGTTATTTACTGTTCATGATAAGATCATTATGTTAATTGGAACATGGAGAACCACCCGGGAAAACAGTGCTACCACAAGGGAGGAATGGGACCCCTTGGCTGATTAATTAGGAAAGCTAGTGGAAGACTACCTTACCCGAAAGGGGCAAGGGCAGTAGGGGAGTGGTCAGTGTAGGGAGGCCCTCGGGAGGATTTTGCTGCGTTGGCAGTCCTGCAAGGGATTCCTGTTAGGAAGGCCCTCGGGAGGATTTTGCTGCGATGGCGGTCCTGCAAGGGATTCCTGCATTGGAACTTCCTATAAACTGTAGCGGGTTTTCGGAAGCTAGTGGAACTTTGTAAAGGCCTCGTAGTGGATCCCTAGCCATTCACCTCGGTAGTGTCTAAGGGCCTTGCAAACCCTGGCGACATGGGATACACGACTTGTGGGTAAAGATGCGCAACCTCTGCAGAGTGTAAAACTGGTATACTAGCCGTGCTCACGGTCATGAGCAGCTCGGACCCTCACATGATTAAATGATGGAACTAAATTCAATTTGTCATATGCATTGCATCGCAGGTGATGATGTTACTTTTGTTCTACTATTTAACTGGGTTGGTATTTACTTATACTTAGTAACTGCTAATAAAATTTTGACCAACTTTAAAAGCAATGCTCAGCTCTAACCATCTTCTTTGGTAAGCCTTACACTTCACGTGAGCTCCCCCCTTTGGCGAGTTCATGCACATTATTCCCCACAACTTGTTGAGCGATGAACGTATGTGAGCTCACTCTTGCTGTCTCACACACCCCACAGGTCAAGAACAGGTACCACAGGATGAGGCGCTTGGAGGATGCTGCGATGAGTTCGTGAGAGGTCTAGGTCGTCGTCTCCCAGTCAACTTTGGGTTCCTGGACCGTTGTCTCTTTATAATGTAATTATTTATTTTGTATAGAACTCCTGTTATATATAAAGATGTGACATTCGATCCTGTGCCACTATACATCATATGTGTGAGACTTGGTCCCAGCATACCTGGTGTTTATGTTCGCGCCCGGGTCTTGGTGCCCCAAAATCCGGGTGTGACAGAAGTGGTATCAGAGGAATGTTGACTGTAGGACGAAACCTAGATAGAACTGGACAACCAATACTTACTTACCTTGGCTACTTTGATCCTTTCTAAACTTTTCTTAATCTTTTCTCATCTAATTCCTCTTTACTCTGATTATTCTTACCTTTTTCCTTCTAAAGACAAATGTGGATTTCACACTTTGAAATCCTGTGCCTAAAGTGACCTTTAGGAATAGGAGACCTACTCTCAGGAACAAAAACAAAACTATTTTTATGGTTATCTATGCACTTGAATGTTTGTTCTTATGATATTTGTCTGATTTGGATTTTTGATTGAGTGTGATGGGTTGTGGAGTGATGCCCATAATTACATCTGCATATACGTATAGGCATAAATAGAATTCATAAGAAAACTAAGCAACTTAGATTATCCTCCATTAAAATGTATCTATCTCATCTTGACATATTCTATCTTACCTTTGGACATTCACCTCGTACAACTAATTACCCTAGTCTTGACATAGAATATCTGGCCCAGCCCTGCCAAAGAAAGTTTTAGTACATAACCAACTATTAGCTTATTCATTCTGCCTACCAAATGATTCCCTTGCAAAACTATCTTACCATATGCTTCTAACTTAGATGGTCAATACCAGGCGGGGTGGTGGAATTGATTTACCTCCTAATCGACACACTCGGTGGATATATCGACAACCCCAACCACAGCCAGCAGAGATGAATCCTCCTAATCCCCCACCAGGCGGAGTCGATCCACTAATTGCAGCTCAAATGAGGATGATGCAGCAAATGGCTGACACTATGGCAGATATGCGCACCCAAATGCAGCAAGAACGCCAAGAAATGCACCAGGAAAGAGAGGATGCACGTCGGGAAATGCGCCAAGAGCGGGAAGAGATACGCCAGGAGAGAAGGGTACAACAACAGCAGCTGCAACAACAACTTCAACAACAGCAGCAACAGCAACAGGTGCCATTGCCTCCACCTCCACCACCAGTTCCACCCCGGGACAAGCACCGGGAATTCATGAGCCACAAACCACCAACCTTCTCCAACTCCGCAGATCCGCTGCAAGCAGATGACTGGTTAAAGTCCATAGAGAAGATGCTCAACATAGCTCAGTGCTCGGATAGAGAGAAAGTACTCTATGCATCGGGTCGTCTTGCTGGTCTCGCTGCGGATTGGTGGGATGCGTACTGCGCTGCTCATGTTGCTGTCGATACAATTACCTGGGCAGAATTCTCCACACAATTCAGGAATTACCATATTCCCGCTGGACTCATGAAGATTAAGAGAAAGGAGTTTCTCTCCCTCAAGCAAGGAAGTATGTCCGTGAGTAAATATAGGGACAAATTCATCCAGTTATCTCGATATGCTCCTAGAGATGTTGAGGATGATGAGCAAAAGCAGGAGCTTTTTCTGGACGGTTTGATTGGACCCTTGCAATATCAACTGGTATCGCACACATTCCCATCCTTCCAAAGGCTACTTGACAAAGCTATTGCTGTAGAAAACAAGAGGAGTATATTTGGAGAGAAAAGAAAGGCTGCTAACCAAGGGCAGGCTGGAAGTAGTTCCCGTCCTCGCTATACTACCACTCCAAGTACACCAGCTAGTGGCAGTTCTGGACAACCAACTCAACAGGCACCAACTGCTTTTCCAAAAGCAAGCACTCCAGCAGGACCCGTTGCTCCTAACACAACCGCCAACAGGGCATGCTTCAAGTGTGGACAACCGGGACACTACGCCAACTACTGTCCCAACAGAGCTGCCTACACTACACCGGCTCCAATGAAGCAAGGACAAGCCTCGGCAGGAAAGAGTCAGCCCCTATCTATCAACCGGGGACATGCCCATCATGCAGAAGTAGAGGTTGAGCCAGGTGAACCTGAAATTCAAGAAGAAGAGCCAGTTGAAGACGAAGTAGTCGGGGAAGAAGTCAACGAACAACAAGAATAGAGATAAACATAAATACATATATATATTTCACCACTTGTAAGACCTAAATATTAGTTTAGCTATTAGCTAGTATTTTACTATTTTAGTGTTAATAATAAATTCTATTAACCCTATGTTTTGTTAAAGAATTATGCATCATGCCGAGATTTCTTTGTTTGTGCATATGCTCCGAGAACAATATAAGTATACATCCCTTTTCTTACAAATCTCGAGGACGAGAATTCTGTTAAGGGGGGTAGGATTTGTAAAGCCCAAAATTTGTATAAAAAAATAATCATAGTAAAATAATAGAAATATGATTATGTAGTGACTTGGGATTATGGAACCTTTGAAGATCATTTTGATTTTCTTTTAAGTTGTGCATATTGAATTAGTGGAATTATATTGGCCAAATAACAAATAAATACTGAAATATGCATTTCATGCTAAAGTTCTTATTTTTGTATTCAAATCTGAGAGACAAATTTAAGTTTGAAAATTAGTAATTGAAAATGGAAGGAGGAAGGAAAGGGAAACAATATACACTAAGGAAATATACATATATATATATATATATATATATAAGGAATAAATATACCATTTTAAGGCTAGTACTTTTATTTGAGCACTTGATCCCTGTGTGAAAACCATAAACGTATTTGAATTCAAATTATGAATTGAGTTGAATAATTGGAATGGAAAATAGGAAAGAAAATAAAAAAAAAGATTAAAACCTTGCATGGGCCGGCTGCTTCATTTCTGGCCCAATGTGCATTCTTCCTCTACGCGGCCCAACACCAGCCGCTGTGCGCGCTCGAGCAAGCTGCCTCGCGGGGCCCGCTGGCCAGCCTCTCCCTCGCGCCAGTCACTTTCGTGCGGGCCACCCCCGTCAGATCTCCCCTCTGCCGCGCGCGCTCACTGTGCCACTGCCCGTGGGCCCTTGGTGTCGGATGGGTCGTCTTCCCCGAACGACACGAAGTCCGCAGCGGACGCGCGCGATCCCTCCATGCCGAGAACTCCGGGGACCGAACCACCTTGGCGGGATTTGTGCTCGGGTTGTTGGGGGCGGGCTGCGGGTTCACCTCCCCTATAAATCCCGGCGCTTTCCCCATGCCCGACTCCATCAACCCATGAGCATTGTTCCCCCGCCACCGTGTGAGAATATCGCACATACATAATCCTTCTGCACCATCGATCCGAGATCAATAGGTTTTCGCGGGAGTTGGCCGAGCCTTGGGGATTCTGTCGGTGTGGCTCCGGGGCCTGGGCATCGCGCGGGGACCGTCCAATTCCTCGCCGGAGTTCTTCTTCGCCGCTGCTCCGTGGGCACTGATCATCGTCGCTCTTCCTCGGGTATGTAGCTCCAAATCGTGTTCGCCACATTCCGTGCTACGCGTACCTGTCGCCGATTGGGTTTTGGCCATCGTTTCGAGCTTGGGTGAGGGTCCGACAATGGCGCGCCGCCGTGCCGTGCGCCAGACCGCCGTGGTTGTGCGTAGTGAGGGAGAAAGGATCGGCCGCCGTCGATCTCTTGATGGGTGGCCGATATTAGGTGAAGTGCGGTAGGATTGGTAGCCGTGGGATCGTGAATGCACGGTGGGGATTCAATCTTGCTTTCCCTTGGCGAGTCAATCGGGACCGTGTGGTTCTGATCGGGCGGTTGTGGCGTGGATAGATAATCAGGCGTGGATCTCGGATCCAACGGCCCATGTGCCGTACCGGTTCGCAGGGATATGAGATTTAATCTGGGCCCTTGATCAGTGATCGGGCGGCCGATCTTCACCGATACCTCTTCGCTCTGGTTCTTTTGCATAAGAGCCCCTCGTCTTTCACAAAATTGAACCCGCCATCCATATAGGGTTAACCTGAGTCTGGGGAGATTTGCGAGCTTGCCCCTGATCTCTTGAGAAATAAAGCGCTCAGTCCAGTGAGCGATGGAATTGGATAATAAATTTTGGAAAATGATTTTTAATACAAAAACAATACTAGAAACTTGTGAAATTCATATTTAATTCATTTTAGCTCCAAATTGATTTATTCCAGTTTCAATAATTTTGTTTTAATATTATCTATCACCTAGTAACTCTGTTTAGTCATGAAACCTAGATCAAAATTATCCACTTGATTTATGCTATACTAGGTATTTAAATAACTTCAGAAATTCATAACTTAATGATAGTAACTCCGAATTTAGTGGTTCTTGTTTCTACGATCCCGTTATGCAGCGAAGAATATTGCTATGCAGATTGTTCTTATGTTTGGTGTGATGTTAATTTTGCCTATACCATGTTTGTTTGTATTGATACGACTAGCGTGAGGACACGAGTCACCCGAAGATCATCCTGGTACCTGGAATCTCAAGTCCCAGGCAAGTTGTGCCCTTGATCAATTCTTTTTACCCACTCATGTTCTAATTAATCATAATGATCTGCATAGGTTAATTTTGATGGGACCCAATAGGTTACCCTAGTTTGATTATCTTTATACCTTGTTTACCACTGAACCTTTTTGGGTAGTACTTGCTAGTGCTTTATGTGGTTTTGGGTATGAAGATACACTATTCATGATTATACTTTTATTATCAGTTGTTATTTACTGTTCATGATAAGATCATTATGTTAATTGGAACATGGAGAACCACCCGGGAAAATAGTGCTACCACAAGGGAGGAATGGGACCCCTTGGCTGATTAATTAGGAAAGCTAGTGGAAGACTACCTTACCCGAAAGGGGCAAGGGCAGTAGGGGAGTGGTCAGTGTAGGGAGGCCCTCGGGAGGATTTTGCTGCGTTGGCAGTCCTGCAAGGGATTCCTGTTAGGAAGGCCCTCGGGAGGATTTTGCTGCGATGGCGGTCCTGCAAGGGATTCCTGCATTGGAACTTCCTATAAACTGTAGCGGGTTTTCGGAAGCTAGTGGAACTTTGTAAAGGCCTCGTAGTGGATCCCTAGCCATTCACCTCGGTAGTGTCTAAGGGCCTTGCAAACCCTGGCGACATGGGATACACGACTTGTGGGTAAAGATGCGCAACCTCTGCAGAGTGTAAAACTGGTATACTAGCCGTGCTCACGGTCATGAGCAGCTCGGACCCTCACATGATTAAATGATGGAACTAAATTCAATTTGTCATATGCATTGCATCGCAGGTGATGATGTTACTTTTGTTCTACTATTTAACTGGGTTGGTATTTACTTATACTTAGTAACTGCTAATAAAATTTTGACCAACTTTAAAAGCAATGCTCAGCTCTAACCATCTTCTTTGGTAAGCCTTACACTTCACGTGAGCTCCCCCCTTTGGCGAGTTCATGCACATTATTCCCCACAACTTGTTGAGCGATGAACGTATGTGAGCTCACTCTTGCTGTCTCACACACCCCACAGGTCAAGAACAGGTACCACAGGATGAGGCGCTTGGAGGATGCTGCGATGAGTTCGTGAGAGGTCTAGGTCGTCGTCTCCCAGTCAACTTTGGGTTGCTGGACCGTTGTCTCTTTATAATGTAATTATTTATTTTGTATAGAACTCCTGTTATATATAAAGATGTGACATTCGATCCTGTGCCACTATACATCATATGTGTGAGACTTGGTCCCAGCATACCTGGTGTTTATGTTCGCGCCCGGGTCTTGGTGCCCCGAAATCCGGGTGTGACAGGCTGCTCTCGCAAACCCGGCTCCGGCCGAACCGTTGACAGCGTCAACATACCAGCCCGAGAACTTGGACCCGACCGTACACCCGGGCTACGGCCAGCTCGCATGAGGGAACGACCAGACCAGCCGAACCATTGCGTGAGGCATTAAGACCTCGGAGGAGTAAAACCACTCCTCCGAGGCCTCGGGGGCTACACCCGGCGGGTGCGCTCGCGCGCACCCACCGGAACAAAACGCAACCGAGAAGGGCTGGTCCCCTTGCAAAAAAGTGCGACGAAAGCCTCCAAGCGAGTGCTAACACTCCCTTTGAGGCTCGGGGGCTACTGTCGGGGACCATAATTAGGGGTACCCTCAAGGCTCCTAATTCTCAGCTGGTAACCCCCATCAGCATAAAGCTGCAAAGGCCTGATGGGTGCGATTAAGTCAGGGATCGGTCCATTCGAAGGACGCGATCACGCCTCGCCCGAGCCTAGCCTCGGACATGGGCAGCCGACCCCGGAGGATCTCCGCCTCGCCCGAGGCCCCCTCCAGCGGCTAACGTATTTCCGGCTCGCCCGAGGCCCTGTCTTCGCCAAGAAGCAACCCTGACCAAATCGCCGCGCCGACCGACCAAATCGCAGGAGCATTTAATGCAAAGGCAGCCTGACGCCTTTGTCCTGACGCGCGCCCTGCGGCCGACAGAGCCGAAGTGACCGCCGTCACTTCGCCGCTCCACTGACCGGCCTGACAGAAAGACAGCGTCGCCTGCGCCACTCCGACTGCGGTGCCACTTGACAGAGTGAGGCTGACAGGCAGTCAGGCCCGGCCGCAGACACCATAGGAAACTCCGCTCCGCCCGACCCAGGGCTCGGACTCGGGCTAAGACCCGGAAGACGGCGAACTCCGCTCCGCCCGACCCAGGGCTCGGACTTGGGCTAAGACCCGGAAGACGGCGAACTCCGCTCCGCCCGACCCAGGGCTCGGACTCGGGCTAAGACCCGGAAGACGGCGAACTCCGCTCCGCCCGACCCAGGGCTCGGACTCGGGCTCAGCCCCAGAAGATGACGAACTCCGCTTCGCCCGACCCCAGGGCTCGGACTCCGCCCTGACCTCAACCAACAGTCTCCGCCTCGCCCGACCCAGGGGTTCGGACTCAACCTCGGCCACGGGAGGCAGACTCGACTTCGGCTTCGGAGGAGCCTCCACATCGCCCAACCTAGGGCACGGACCGGCCACGTCAACAGGAAGCGCCATCATCACCCTACCCCGAGCTGACTTGAGCCACGGGGAACAAGACCGGCGTCCCATCTGGCTCGCTCCACCAGATAGGCAATGATGGTGCCCCGCATACTCAGTGACGATGGCGGCTCTCAGACCCCTTACGGAAGCAAGAGGACGTCAGCAAGGACTCAATAGCTCCGACAGCTGTCCCTTTGCCAGGCTCCAGCGCTCCTCCGATAGCCACGACATCACGCCAGCAGGGTGCCAAAATCTCTCCGGCTGCCACAACGGCATGTACTTAGGGCGCTAGCTCTCCCCCGCTAGACACGTAGCACTCTGCTACACCCCCCATTATACACCTGGATCCTCTCCTTACGTCTATAAAAGGAAGGACCAGGGCCCTCTTAAAGAGGGTTGGCCACGCGGGGACGTGGAGGAGACAGGCGCTCGCGTGAGGCCGCTCGCTCTCACACCCGCGTGGACGCTTGTAACCCCCTACTGCAAGCGCACCCGACCTGGGCGCGGGACGAACACGAAGGTCGTGGGATTTCTACCTCTCTCACGCCCGTCTCCGGCCACCTCACTTTCCCCCCTTCGCGCTCGCTCTCGCGTCGACCCATCTGGGCTGGGACACGCGGCGACATTCACTCGTCGGCTTAGAGACCCCCGGTCTCGGAACGCCGACAAAAGTAGTGCTTAAAAACTAAAATATCAGTGTCCTATTAGTTGTTTTTTTTAACAGGATTCGAGTCAAACTAGTAAAGTTTTGACTACAAATAACTAACTTTTTTGTTTAGTTTTGAAATTTAATATTTATATGCACCGATTTGTCTTAAAAAGTATTTTTATACAAGTGTATTAAGAGTTTATTTGTAATTTTAAAAAACATTAGTCAGAGTTATATTGTAGAGACCGTTTCGTTGTCCTAAACGACAAATAATAGGACAGCGGACAGACATTTAGAGTGTTTGGGGCACTAAAAAACAAATTGAACTCGCTACTATTTTTTTTGGAAGAGCTGTGAGCTGACGCGGTGAACAAATTATCCTATCAACTCCGTTGAAAAAATTACTGTTGATGTCTAATCTAAATCCAGACACCATAACTTATTATTCTTAAACAAACTTGGCGCCGAACATCTTCTCCCTCTGTTGCTTCTGCACTTCCATGCATCGATGGTGAGATTAGAGACTGCAACGCTGTGGGGTAAGATGCCGTGGCATCTTGATCAACTGATGATGGTGCTCTTACCACCGGTCACTGTCGGTTGATGATCCAATTCAATACTAGTAACATGCATGACGATACTTTGACCCGCCGGCGCCGGAGCGGCAATGCATGAGGGGTCAGGCAAACCAGACAAGTCAGCATGACGAAATCAACACGGATAGAGAGAAGGATACATACACCACGTATTATCCGTAACAAACGCCTGACCTGGCCGACGAAAAGCCGCACGAGTGGAAGGTGAACTGAAAACTTTGACCGTGCAGACAGGCCCCTGCCGCCTGCCGGTGCCGGCCTCTGTTTCTGTTTCACGAGACGAGTGAAAGGGACTCGTTCCCTCCCGAGTCCACAGCTCGTGCGAAAAGCCAAACCGACGATGATGATTAACCAGCGGCCGGCGGCCGGCGGGCGCACGTCGACGTCGGGCAGAATCTGTAACTTGTAGGGAACATCCTCGCTTTGGCACGGCATCGACAGCGACCGGGAGGCACGGCACACACATCTCCTCACGACGCCTGCTAAGAAACGCTGTTCCGAAGCGATCATCGACAGGGACCACCGGGCCAATGCTTGTCCGCTTACAAGATTTCGCGATGACAAGGGTGCTGCAGACGGACAGCACTCTCTATCTATCCTGCTCGCCAGACGCCAGACGCCAGGTAGTAAAAGCAGCTCGGGCTGTGTTGGAAATGGATCCATCCCGCCGCCCAAGCTGCCGAGCGAGCGAGCGCCGGATCTGGACAAGGAGACGCTGGAAATTCAGCAGGGTCACATCATGCGGTGCACACCCTAACAGCATCTCCCTACGCCCGTGCCCACTTGATTCAACCTTGCACGTCCAACGGCGACGGGCACAGGCACGTGTGCTCACCACCTACAGCTTCCATCCACATGCACCGCCCCCCCTTCCTCTGGTACGAGCACGGCATCTTGCCCATCCACACACGCACAGAAATATCAAACACGGGTGATGGAGCTGCTAGACTCCCCCTCCACATGCACTGTCCCCACTTTCATAAGGACGAGGGCTGCACAGTCATCATCACAACATTGAGAGGCGAATGATCTGTCGCCACAGGGGGGAGCCACAGGTACAGCACCCATAATCAGCCACTTCCATTCATTCATTCATTTCCTTCTCCCCCCCACCCCACAAGAGCTACTTACAACAACAAACCCAGACGCATGTCACTACTGTATGCCACCCACACCAATCATGGCTGGACCCTACTCTAGTTGGAATAGATTTTTTGCTTTCTCCTCTTCTTGCTGGTACTAAAACAATCCAGTCAGGAGTGTATCGACAGGCAGTGTGTAATGGGATCATCAGCTGCATAACAAAGTTACCTGAGATCTGCATCATTCTGATTCAATCTTTCCTCCTCCGGTTAAAGCTGAGAAACCACCCCGAAAAAAAAAACGAGGAACTGGAGAAGCTACAAGAGAAGGGAGGGAGAGAACAGCTTTGGGCATCCATCCATGCACAAAAAAGGGGCTACGAGACAGATTCTTCTAAGCACTCCTGCGACCTTTACACCATGGGATGGGAAGGATGGATAACCAGCCAAAACTAGACAAAAGTATTCACTCACATCAGCCATTCCCAGACCCCGAATACCCTTTTTAAGTTAGCAAGGCATGTCCTCGCAGTGCCCCTCCCCCTTGCTGGTCACCACAAGCAGGTTCTTCGAGCTGTGGCCTGCTTCTCTTCTAATTGGATCTTTCCTCCTCCATGTGGGGCTTCCGCTGGATAAGCACTTGAGCTCGCCAGCTCAGATTACCACTCCGACGCATGGTCACCTGGGCTGTTTATTTTCCTGGTGACAGATAACAAGGCCAACTTATATTCTGTAAGCCAAACGAACCGGACTCTGTTTAGCTTAGCTTAAAACTTGGTGGCAGGTCAAGTACCAGCAGCGGGCTTCTGGTCGCTTGAGGGTTTTAAAGGCACCGGCATTGTTCCAAAACTCAGTTGCGCCGCGGGCATGTGGGTGTGTGGCATGCCGCCACCTGCAGGCTGGGTTGCCGCTGCGAGATGCATAAATCCACCGGACGAAGGATGAAGCGATTTCATGTTACTGCCAGCAGCGGCTGCAAGAGTTCCCTGGGTCAGCGAGGGTCACGACACGACAGAGGAAACTGAAAATGGAACCACATGAGGGGGGGGGGGGGGGGATTGCAGACAAACCTGACAAGGCGTTCTGCTGGTGTGGTGCCTGTGGCTGTGTCTTGTCGCCTGGTCGCTTCTGGTATAGGCCAAGGGCAGCAGCACCGCCGGCTCCTGGAGCCTGAGGAGCATACGTGCTGGATATGAAGAAATGGCCTTGAGGGAACGGCTGCTGTTTCATTGACGGTGACATATGTGGCTGCTGCTTGCTCCCGGTATTAGAACCAGGCGATGAATTAGGCTGTTGGCCAAGGATAGATGGCATAGCCATACTGAAATGGTTTGCAGGAGTAGACTTGGAGCCACACGTCGACGCAGAGTTCTTGGCTAACTGCTGCTGTGGTGATGGCAATTGGACAGGCTGCTGAACACCCTTTGCATTTCCTGTGGCAGGCGGGCTGCCGCCAGTGCTTTTGGACACCGAATTGGATGGTGAACCAGAAGCAACGGGGGCATTTGAAGATCGAGATAGATCCCCTCCAGTAGAAAGGTTAGTTACAGGAGCCATTTTTGATGAACTCATGCTTAGAGAACTCTGGGATTGGTGACCAGGAGTGGAGAGAGCCTGCATAGGAACCTTTGCTTGTTGCGGGTGGAGACTACTTGTCTTCATCACAATCAAATTAGGGGGTGGAGCAGCAGGGGGAGTGGTAGCAGTAGATGAAGGTGTCCCTCTCCCTGAGGATGCCTTCAACTGGGGGGATTGAACTCTCCCTTGGCCTTGGGCAGCATTTGGTGGGTACATCATATTCTGAAAGCTCGCCATATTGAGACGGTCTGGGTACCCACCTGCACTATTTTGTGTACTTGGTGCAGCAGATCTAGGCCGATTCAAATGGTGGTGCTGAATCATCTGCTGATGCTTATGCTGCACTTGCATCTGAAGGAAATGCTGGTGCTGCTGAGAAATGCTAGACGAAGCTGCAGGTGGTGTTGAAGCAGGAGTGGTGGAATTTGTGGATTTGCTTCCCATAAATGTATTTGAAGATTCTGTTCCAATAAGGCTTAGGGTTCGGGACGAACTTTCATTTGTGCTGCCACTAAGGAAAGGAGGCACATGATTCTTGCTTTCTGCCCTGGTGAAGGACAGCGAATGCTGCTGTGAATCACCAGAATACTTTGTAGAAGTTGGTTTCTTTCTCTGGCTGTCTCCGGCAATGTGTGTCAAGGATGAATCCCCAGCGACAGATTTTGTTTCTCCATGCTGGGGCTTGTGCTGCGTAGATTGAGCTGCAGCAAAATTAAGTTGAGGATAACCATGTCGGGCTGCTTCTTGATGGCTCTGGAAAACTGCATGGCTCTGCGCCAATGCCGAGAAGTCGAGACCAGTTGGGGCAGATCCAGGAGGACCAATGGAGCCAAAGGGCATCACAAAAGGCTGAGAAGACGCAAGATCAATCCTCACACCCTGGCCACGACTGACTTGTGGCTGCTGCTGGTGGTGGTGATGATCACTTAACTTCTTCTCACTCTGACTGCCAGCAGGTTGAGCAGCTGGCATCATTGCAAAATTCGGTAGATGGACTGGAACAGCAAAATTGTGTTCATACCCGCTCTTCTGAGAGTGGGATGGCTTGTCATCACTCGATAGACCATCTTGTCCAGTTTTGTCACTCTCCTGTCGGTGCATAAGGACAGGGCGCTGATTTCCACTTGAATAATTATGCGAATTACTAGCAGCTGCTGCTGCGTTAGCATTTGGTGCATATCCCAATAGCCCTTGGGAATGTTGTGGCTGGTGCTTCTGTGATGAACTGGGCAAGTTTGGCAGCTGGGTCTTCTGATGACTTTGTGGTTGCGCACCTTGCTGCTGTGATGGGTGCAGCATGGGAGAGGAATACACATGTCCATTGATGAATGGAACAGCTGGGCCTGGTGGTGCCATGCCTCGATATGGAGGCCCTCCAGGATGAGCAGCAACCTGGAATTGGTATCCATTCTGTAAGATTGCCAAGAACTGGGCATCAGCTGGTTGCAAGTTGGCAAAGCTCAAGTTCATGGCCGTGGCACCAGAGTTTGCTGCCAAAGTGTGAGCACTGGCAGATGGCGGCATTGCATTGCTGGCTCCAGATGATTTTGCATCCCCTGCTCGATTGGCAGCATTTGCAGCTGCCACCATAGCATGTTGCTGATTGAATGGAAAGATGAATGCCGGGGCTTGCTGCAAAAGGGAGGAAACATATTGTAAGAAAAAAAATCTAACTGAAATTTTCAATTACAACGAAATGACAGTAATATTTCCAGCATGCACGTACCAGCATGTTTGGCATGGGAGTGGACTGCTGTGTTTCATGAGCAGGCGGTTGTTTCCTCTGGCTTGATTCAGGACCAGCAGCATTGCCCAGGGTTTTATCCTTCAAGACACTCCCCTGGAATGAAGTAGCCATAGGAGCCTTTGCTTCTTGCATTGGAGTGTGAGCCCTGACGGGGTAGCTCCCCTGCATTGGGTTCACAAGCATTGAGGCAGCATCTGTCGGTGGCACAACACCCATGCTGAATGGCCTTGCACCAAAGAATGGCCCTGATCTGTTGGCGGTGGCGGCTGCGGCTGCAGCAGCTGGCGGCCAGAAGGAGTTCATCTTTGCAACCCGCTGCTGGTGCTGGATAAATTGCGCAATGTAGCAATGTGTAGCACATCTCTTTGAGCGTGTTGGCGGTGGAAGCAATGCAGCATGCTGCGATATAGAAGGCTGTAAGACTTCAAGAGAGTGGGCAAGGCAGGGCTCAGGGGAACAAAATACAGATAACTACAGCGTTGCTGACACAAGAATACATACCTGTAATCCACTAGAAGACCCTGGCTTCACGTCCATGGGATGATGAAGACCAGCTCCTGATAGGCCTGGGACTGGACTAAGGTAACTGCCAAGACACAAAACAGCACCTTCAGAAACCAACCCACTGAACACGAGGTGCACAATACGTATCCAGCAGCTAAAGAAACTCACCCAAACGGTGGGAAATTCCCAAGCCAACCTCCAACGGGTATAGGTATAGGTGGTGTAACAGCAGGCATAGCTGCAACACAAGAAAATCCAGATTAAAAAATGGAAACAAAGCAAAACCAAGGAACGAATGGAAATAACACATCAAACCACTGACCAGATTTCTCGTGCTTTATCTCAGCTTTTGAGGGCTTCAGCTGCTGCAATTGTTGTGGATGTGGATGCGGCTGCGGCTGCCGTCGCTCTGATGGTGATTTTTCATCACCAAGACTGGGCTTCTCCAAATCCAACTGCAGTGTGAGCTTCTTGGGCGTGGACTTATCGGCTGGAATTCTTTGCACCTTCTGGTCCTCCAAATCAATATCCAGCCCTCCCAGAGTCCTTTCACCATCCTTCTTTTCCGAATTTCCTCTCCCCAACTATTAAACCGAAAGAAAAAGTAGAAAAAGGTCAATCAGAATTCAATATCCAATGCTCCAGTTCATGATGCCAATCAAAAGAATAGGTGAAACCTAAGTTCTCACCATGTCCATCTCAGAATCCAATCCCTTCTTATCTGCATCAGGGTCGGAGGAGGCATCTATATCATCAGACAGCTTCCCAGGAGGGGGAGCCTGGAACCAAAAAAAAAAGGCAAAAGAAAGTCAGAAAAGGGAGCCAAAGGATAACAAGACACCAAGCAGCAATTGCGGCAAAAATTGTCGCTTTCACTCTTTGCCCAGAAAAATCCGCAAGATAAATTCAACCACGCACAGATAGACAAGAAAGGATGTACTCACCATGAGATCAATGGAAAACTTGTCATGCCGAGCGCCATCGGATGCCAGCTCACTGGGAAAAAAAAGATAGTTCACACAAATGTGAATATACTAATCAGATCGGCATGATCAAAAAAAATAATGTTTATTGCAGCATCAATCAATAATATAAAATACGAAGTGGCCCACATCTTTGTCGTGGCAGTAGCTTCGCCGTTCCTGGCCTCGGATCCTACCGGCTTTGCTTCAGCATCCGGCTTGACTGAAGGCGCCGGCAACGACGCCGGCAGCTCCGCCTGGCTCTCCAGGCTGTGATCTCGCCGATCTGGTTCGCTTGGACGGAGCTCTGAGTCCTCCGTCTTCTCTGGCTTTCGTAAAGTCTCGAGTTGAACAGCCGCAGGTGCGGTGCTGGTGCCACTTTCGGTTGCTGCCGACGTTGCCGTCTTTGCTTCTGATCTAGCCACAGGAGGTGGCTCCGGCTTTGAGGACGGCTCCACCAACTCTGGCTTCGTTGGGCTCGCCGGACGGCTATCTTCATCGTACTTTGCCAGCCGTGGTTTCTTCCTCTTTGGCGCTGCAAGATACAGCGGGGGAGCCGATTAGACCCTAAAAAACAAAATTACAAAATTGGCAAAATAGGGAGCAAAACGAAGGCAAAGCCACCAATGAAAAGAGCTACCCACCTATAGTGGAAAGGGAGGTGGAATCTGAGGGTCGGGCGCTAGAAGAGGGGGCCGGCGAAGAGTTCCCGCACTTGGACTCTGGCGCATCTCTGGGATCGAGCTTGTGGTTGACCTCTTGTTTGGGAGGGCACGAGAACTGCCTGGTGAGTCCGAACAGCACCTCAGCAACCTCGATTTCCTCTTGAATGAAAGACGGCGACTTCGACATCTTCGGCGGCGGTGGTTGTGGCGGGGTTGTTGATGGAGCTGGCGACGGTGATGGTCGCTGCTTTGACGCTGGTCCTGGACCACCGCTGCTCCCACCTCCAAGTGGTTTCTGAGAGGCAAACAACAAGAAAATTTAGCAAATAAGAGCGAGAAACCGAGAACTGAAGAAATATACCGGGGGAGCGGAGGGCTGGGAAACTCACAAGCTTCTTCCGAGCCGGGACGGTAGTGGAGGCTGACGCTGGAGAGATTGGCCGTGACAAAGGCCGTTGAATCTGCAAGCCGTCTCCTGCGCCGGTGCTGCCTCCACTGGTTCCGCCGCCGGGGACAGGCCACTCATGCGAAGAACGTTTCGTTGAAGCTGTCAAGAGCACAAAAGCACAGCCAAGAATATCATCAGCCATCCGGATGAAACCGCCGGAGTGAAAACTCTGCTCTTTGAGCATGGTACGAGTGCCTACCGGAGCGGGCTTTCCTCGGGACAGGGACACCAATCATCTCGTCTACGGCCTTGGACACGATGGGATTGGAGCCGCCGCACTTCCACTGCATCTGGTGGTGCTGGCCGTGATGGTGGTTGTGATAACCCCCGCCACCGCTGCTACTACTGCTGTGGTGGCCACCGCCGGGCGGAGGTGGCGAGGGCGGAGGTGGCGCCGTGCTCGGTGACCGCCGCTGCTGGTGGTACCGCGGCGCGAGCTCCTGCTCGGCGTCGTCGTCGTTGTCGCCGAGGCTCTCGTCGGAGATGTCGTCGCCGTCGTCCCGACTGGCGCAGCCACCCCCGCCGTTGAGCATGAGGCGCTCGCCCCGTCGGCGCTCGGAGCGAGGCGAGTCTCTGGGGCCCCCTCCGCCGTTGCTCCTGAGGCGCCTCCTCGGAGGCGGCGGAACGCCTCCGACCGACACCCCGCCCCTCCTGCCGTCCCGGATCCTGTCCATCTCAGATCTGAGACATGCGGCGCCGATCCCCGGCAAACAACAGTCACCTCTCCGGATTCCGATGAGCACCGACGCCGCCCCGTAGATCCGGGGAGCAGAGCCTCGGTAGTCTGGCGAATCTAGCAGCGACCAAGGATTAGGCGGGCGGCGGAGGCCTCCTCGGCTCTCGTCGCGTCGCTCTTCCTCCCTCTCCCTCTCTGCTCTTCTACTACTACGCTCCTCTGGCTTCTCTGCGGTGCAAGCCAGCCTCCCCCTGCCCTTCACCACGCCTGCCTCACTTTCCGGCTGCGTGCCGCTGCCCCCTTCTCACTCGTCTGGCCGCTTCCCTCTCCGTCGGGTGCCCTTTCTAGGCGCCCGCCTCACCTCATCTTCTTTTTGTCGCTGCGCACGCCCGCATCGGACGGTCCAGATCCTCTCACCCGCCGATCCCGCATCCGACGGCCCCAGAGCCGTGGCGCCACTGTCGGATCCTGTAGATGGAGTGAGTCGCTACCTCCTCCTTCCGTCACCGACATGTGGCGGTTTCAGATGACCGGTTGATAGGACGCAGATAGCTAAAAGCTGGAATGGATTATAAATCTTTTCTAAATGAAAATAAATAATTATAGAAGGTAGCGCAGAAGAGATGCGTGCCGCAGCTCTGTATCGATGATAAATAAACATCTTTGATAATTCTAATTCGGACCTCAGGTAGTAATTGCCTCTTGGGTGTAGGAATGAAAACGGTCAAAAACAGTCGGTAAACACTAAAATTATTATCGTTTTCATATATTTTTTATCGAAAATAAAATCAAAAACGGTAACTCCGGAAACGGAAACAATATCGGTATTTTGGAAACATCGAAAACGAAAGTTTGGTACGGAAAACACACCGGTAACGGTCGAAATCTAAAATACGATCGGTAAACATATCAAACTTCATAATACAACAATGTTGACAAAAGATCACAAATACCACAAGTTCATAATTCATGATATAACAAGTTCACAATATAACAAGTTCACAAGGATCACAAATTTATAATATAAAAAGTTTACAAAGATCACAAGTTCACAATATAACAAGTTCACAGTATAACAAGTTCACAGACTTAAAGTTCACAATTCACAATATCCACTCGATCTAGTTGGCATGGCATGCTTACTTATGAAATATTTTTTCCTCAAATAAAGAGTTTTTCACAACCTCACAGGAAAACCCTAAAACCTAGTGTATGAAAAAAGACCAAATCGTTAATCTCAAATGCCTTCCAACACCATCTATCCCAAAAAAATCTTAAGGTGTTCAAAAAAATACAAAAATAAGTAATCCTTATCTAGAGACGTACAAGCGATGCGAAAAATCACATGCTGGAAAATTTCGGAAAATTTCCGAGACATAATTCCGAAAAATTCCGAGACACAATTCCGGAAAATTCCGAGACACAAATCCGGTAATTTCTGACAAAAACCGGTAACCGAAGGAAACGGGCGGTAGAACACCACGCCGATTCCGATACCGATTCTGATAGAAAATTCCGAAAACAAAAAATACCATTACCAATGAATCCGATCGAAAAAATTCGAAATCGGTTTTCGGAATACCGAAAAATTCCGAAACCATTTTCATCCCTACTTGGGTGTACTAAGATGATCATATATTATAAGAAAATTTACAAGTTTCTTAAGTAGTACACCATCTTTATTGGTGTGCTAGCTTCGCCTAGTAGTTGCTAAGAGCAACTCCAACAGAAGATGTAAACCAACTCCAAAACAGATATTAGGAAGAAAATGATTTTCTTTGCTCCAACAGCTCTCTCATTCTTTCCTAAAAAATCCGCGCCCCTCATCCGCTTGCTCTCATCCCTCATATTTTCGCCTGATTTATACCTTCCCAATCCTGGCTCCCGCATGTTTTTATTCTGCCGCATGCTTCCATGCATAGCTAGATGGAGGATTTTTTTTCTTTTTAAGCTTTTTAGACTTTATTTAAGGAAATTGTTGGAGTACACACTATAATTCGCTCCTAAAATTTTTTAGAGTACCCCTAATAATCATTTTTAAGGAAATATTTCTAACATTCTTTTGGAGTTGATCTAAGGGGATATTTGAATGTACTTGTCGGCGTTCCGAGACCGGGGGGTCCCTGAGCCGACGAGTGAAGTGTCGCTGCGTGCCCCAGCCTAGATGGGTCGACGCGAGGCCGAGCGCGAAGGGGGGAAAGCGAGGTAGCCGGAGATGGGCGAGAGAGAGGTGGAAATCCTGCGGCCTTCGTGTTCGTCCCGCGCCCAGGTCGGGTGCGCTTGCAGTAGGGGGTTACAAGCGTCCACACGGGCGAAGGAGCGAGTGGCCTCACGCGAGCGCCCGTCTCGTCCTCATCCCCGCGCGGCCAACCCTCTCTAAGAGGGCCCTGGTCCTTCCTTTTATAAGCGTAAGGAGAGGATCCAGGTGTACAATGGGGAGTGTAGCAGAGTGCTACGTGTCTAGCAGAGGAGAGCTAGTGCCCTAAGTACACGCCATCGTGGCGGTCGGAGAGATTTTGGTGCCCGGTTCGTGTGATGTCGTGGCCGTCGGAGGAGTGCTGGAGTCTGGCGGAGGGACAGCTGTCGGGGCCGTCGAGTTCTTGCTGACGTCCTCTTGCTTCTGTAAGGGGGCCGAGAGCCGCCATCGTCAGGGAGCGTGCGGGGCGCCATCATCGCCTATCTGGCGGAGCGAGCCAGATGGGACGCCGGTCTTGTTCCCCGTAGCCTGAGTCAGCTTGGAGTAGGGTAATGATGGCGCCTCCTGTTGACGTGGCTGGTCCGCGCCCTAGGTTGGGCGATGTGGAGGCTCCTCCGAGGTCGAGGCCGAGTCCGTCTTCTGTGGCCGAGGCCGAGTCCGAGCCTCTAGGTCGGGCGAGGCGGAGGCCGTTGGCTGAGGCCAGGGCGGAATTTGAGTCCTGGAGTCGGGCGGAGCGGAGTTCGCCGTCTTCCGGGGCATTGCCCGAGTCCGAGCCCTGGGTCGGGCGGAGCGGAGTTCGCCGTCTTCCGGGGCTTAGCCCGAGTCCGAGCCCTGGGTCGGGCGGAGCGGAGTTCGCCGTCTTCCGGAGCTTAGCCCGAGTCCGAGCCCTAGGTCGGGCGGAGCGGAGTTTCCTATGGTGTGCGGTCGGGCCTGACTGCCTGTCAGCCTCACTCTGCCAAGTGGCACCGCAGTCGGAGCGGCATAGGCGGCGCTGTCTTTCTGACAGACCGGTCAGTGGAGCGACGAAGTGATGGTGGTCACTTCGGCTCTGTCAGCTGAGGGGCGTGCGTCAGGATAAAGGTGTCAGGTCACCTTTGCATTAAATGCTCCTGCGATTTGGTCGGGGTTGCTTCTTGGCGAAGACAGGGCCTCGGGCGAGCCGGGAGCGTGTTCGCCGCTGGAGGGGGCCTCGGGCGAGGCGGAGATCCTCCGGGGTCGGCTGCCCTTGTCCGAGGCTAGGCTCGGGCGAGGCGTGATCGAGTCCGTCGAATGGACTGATCTCTGACTTGATCGCACCCATCAGGCCTTTGCAGCTTTGTGCTGATGGGGGTTACCAGCTGAGAATTAGGAGCCTTTAGGGTACCCCTAATTATGGTCCACGACAGTACTAAAACTAATAATTAGTTGGCTAAAAATTATTAATGTAATTAGCTAGCTAACAAATAGATACCTAACTATTAACTAATTTAACAAAAATAGCTAATAGTTGAACTATTAGTTAGGATGTTTGGATGTTTCAACTAATTTTAGTCACTAACTATTACCTCTAGTGCATTCAAACACCCCTAAATCTCATAAACGACTTTACACAATTACATAATTTAACCGGTACTTAAATGCAGGAGAGAGAAAAATACAGCATAATTATACATCAACTACTACGTGAAACATCAATGTAATATAAGCGTGGTAGCAATGAACCCAAACTCAATAAGTGATGCGCACATTGATTATCCGAGGTTTGGTTATTTGTTGGTAGATTAATCTACATCTCGGTTAGGGAGAGACTGAGGGGATGTTTAAATGCAATAGAAATAATAATTAATTAGGTGAGTACCCGTGCGCTGCAACGGAAATATATATAAACATAATAACTTACTAGCTGAATACCCGTGCGTTGCAACGGGAATATATAATACGAGTATACTACAATAACTTATATACAAAAAATTTAAGTTGAAAATATTATTCAAACAAAAGAAATTGCATGAAAGACTCTTCTTTAAATACTACTCCCTCCATCCAAAAATATAATTCAAGAATTTCGGTGATACTTATCTACTATTACGCATTGTGCAAGGGTAGCAGGTGGGTTTGGCGAGAGATGTAGTAGATGTGTTTTATATTATAGATGTAGATATAAACACACATGTGGTGTAGTGGTAGCTACCACTGGCATTTGCTTGAGAGGTCGTGGGTTCGAATCCCCTTGGGGCCATGTGTATTTTTTTAATTTTAGCTAGGCGTTGGCTACACAGAGAACATAGGAATGGACTGTGCGTGGGGAGGAGGGAATCGGAATGGGCAGGAGGGAATCGGAAAGGCAGAACATAGAGAACATGGGAATGGACTGTGCGTGGGGAGGAGGGAATCGGAATGGGCAGGAGGGAATCGGAAAGGCAGAACACGGAATGGGCAGAACGCGGAATGGCAGACTACTATTGCAGTCTTAATAGTAGTAGAGATATACAAAATGTGTCTTATATTATTATAAAAAATATTTCATAATCCATTTGTAATCCTAGCCATACATAAATTTTGTTATTTTAATTTAGCTGTTTCACTACTCCATTGTAACCATCAGTATCATGCAGACTTCGATATATGTCACGATTTGCATGGTCTCATCATTGAAGAGCATGTGTCACACCTGTCAGTAGAAGTTCCCTCGTACTATCAGTCATCAGGTACGCACCGCCATACACGCTTGCTTAAACAAAAAGGCAAGTATATATGTTTGCGAAAAGAATTAAAGACAGGCCGGCACAAAAGCTACCCCGACGATGGCGAGTGGTCGTTGTTGTCGGTCCTCCTCTACGTCACCTCTGGTACCAAGATGACGTCATAGTCCTTGATATAGTAGTCGTGAACGCGCATGACATGGCGAGTACCGATGACTCTTTGGCTGGGCTGCCAAACGAAGTGCACCCCGGGCTCATCAGCGAGGTAGTACGCCTAGCCGTTGCATCACCGGATGTGCTACTCCTCTACATAAATCTTGTTCGAGGACACTCACACAACGTCAGCAACGACCATCGTCCCAGCGCACAAGAATTCATGGCCGGTCAGTAGTGACTTACGTGGGAGGTTGAGCTTCAGGTGAATGATGAGCTGGACGGTGTGACAGCGCCGTTGTCGGATGCGGTGCCCAGAACAACCCGAGATTCGCCGGCGTTGGCGACGACCATGAGGTCCCCCTATTTGAAGATGGACAGCGCGGTGCAGCCGCTCTGGACTGCGTCCAAGCGGCGGCTGCGCCGAAACTTGCCGAACACAGCGACGCATGCGGTCCGTAGTACTGCTTCTAGAGGTCGAACTGGCAGTCGCCAAGCTTCTTTTCGTCGTCAATAAGCGACGCCAACGCAAGCGCCTCCTGCCAGTGGTGTTTGTTCGGGGTTTCCAAGTAAGAAACATGGATTCATTTTTGGCGTTGGTTTATAAAAATGACTCACAAGTCAGAGCCATGGAAAATATTACGGAGAATAAATGTCACACATATAAAAAAGAATTTAAGTTGAAAACATTATTCAAACAAAAGAAATTGCATGCAAGGCTCTTTTTTAATACTACTCCCTACATCCAAAAATATAATTCAGGAATCTCGTTGATAATTATCTACTACTACACATTGTGCAAAGGTAGCAGGTGGGCTTTGAGAGAGATGTAGTATATATTTTTACTGAAACAAATATTGACATAAACACATATGTGGTGTAGTGGTAGCTACGAGCACATTTGCTTGAGAGGTCGCATGTTTGAATCCCATTGGAGCCACATTTGTGTTTTTTTAATTTAATTTTAGCTAGGCGTGGGATGCACGTGGGAATGAGAATGGGATTTGCGGGGAGGAGGGAATGAGAAAGACAGTGCGAGGAGGGGGTAATGGGAATGGCGGAACACGGAATGGCAGCCGGGAATGGGAATGGGAATGGGCTTTGCGGGGAGGGGAGAATGAGAAAGACAGTGCGGGAATGGGAATGGCAGAACACGGAATGACAGCCTACCCCTTACCGCCTTAATAAGTAGTGGAGATTGGCTACAAATTGTTAGTGGAATTAGCAAGCCAACAAAAGCTACCTAACTATTAACTAAATTATCAAAAATAGCTAATAGCTAAACTATTAGTTAGGGTGTTTGGATGTCTCAACTAATTTTAGTCATGAACTATTAGTTCTAGTACATTTAAATACCCTCTAAGTTAGAAGATTCACATGCTAATTGACATCACATGTACATCGTAAGAATCACACCTGAGGGACAATACCAAGCATTGTTGTTATAGAACTGTCGGTGTTTCGGACCCGGGGGACCCTCAACCGGACCGACTAGTGAATTTTGTGTCGCGTGCCCCTGTCCAGATAGGTTGGTGCAAGATGGAACACAAGTGGAGAGATGAGGCTTATATTATCTTGGACTAGGGGTGCTTGCAGTAGGGGTTACAAGCTGAGCGAGAGCGAGAGCGAGAGAGAGAGAGAGAGAGAGAGTTCGGCCTTGAGTCGTCTGAGTTAGCCTCCTCCGCGTCTCTCCCACTCTATCTGCCTCTGCTCGCCCCCTCCCCCCTCTTCTTGGAATGCCCTGGACATCCCCTTTTATAGATACAAGGAGATGGTCCGACTGTACAATGGGGGTGTATCTATGTGCTAACGTGACCGACGGAGAAGTGCTTGAGCCCTGTAGAAGCGCAGCTGGCGATGTGGCATGGATTCTGCTGACGTTTCCTTGCTTCCGTATAGAGCTTGGGGACTATTGACGTCATGGACGCACGCGGGGAACCATCATTACCTGTTGCCGGAGTAATCTAGATGTGACTCCGGTCTTGTTCCTTCGTAACCTGAGGCGGCTAGCTAGAGGTAGGGTAATGATGTATCCCCTATAGCGTAGTCGGTCCGAGGCCGAGGTCGGGCGAGGCGGCGACTCCTCTCGAGGCCGAGGCTGAGGTCGGGCGCGGATGTGACTCCTCCCGAGGCCGAGGTCGGGCGAGGCGGAGAACTTCCCCCGAGGCCGAGGCTGAGACCGAGGCCTGAGGTCGGGCGAGGCGAAGCTCCCTGTTGTGTCCGAGGCCGAACTCGGGAGAGGCCGTGACTTACTATTATTAGTCTTGCCCTGGTGGTTGGCACAGTAGCCGGAGCGGGACGAACAGTGCTGTTTTCCGGTCAGAACGTCAGTGAAAGGGCGAAGTGACTGCGGTCACTTCGACCTTGCCGACTAAGGCGCGTGTGTCAGGATAAGGTGTCAGGCGATCCCCACATTAAATACGCATGCGATACGGTCGGTTGGTTGGTAAGGCGATCTGGCCGAGGTCGCTACACGACAAAGTTTGCCCGAGCTTGGCTTCGGGCGAGCCGAGGGTGTGTCCACTGCTTGTAGAGGCCCTCGGGCGAGACGTGAATCTGCTCGGGACTACTGTTTTTGCCCGAGGCCGGACTCGGGCGAGGCGAGATCGCGTCCTTTGACAGACGAGGCCTTGACTTGAACCGTGCTTATCAGCCTTTACGGTTTGTGACATAGAGATCGTAGCCTATGTCCTCTCATGGCTAATGGATTGACGAACACGAATGTGAAAAAGAATGTAAACTAATAAAACTTTTAAGCATCATCACCTCCAAGCTCTCGCTTCTATACCCATGTCCCAGTACGACAAGTGAGTATTTGTGCATTGTAGTCGTAGAGCACGGTCTAGGTCTATATACTATGTAGTTTAAAAATAGTATTCTCTCTGTTTTAAAATAGTAGTCATTTTAGCTTTTGGTTTTATGTTTATATTTAAATGAATGAAGACAATTCTCTCTCTATGTACATATAACACAACAAACACATATATCAATTTATCAATTATTGTATGAATCTATTAATTGACTACAACAAATTTTAATTTAGGACGGATGCAGTAAGTTAATTAACCAACTGAGTAATGAAAAAACGATTTTAAATATCCGGGTTGTCTCTTTTTGGCAGACCCCACTCGTCGGAGTGGACCTGATCTGGGCACTTCGCCCGCGTGTATAGGTGTCCAAATGGACCGGGCTTGCCAGGCGACCCAAAAACCCGGCACGGGTTTGGCCCGGCACGAATCCGGCACGACACGCAGGATGTGTTTGGTTGATTGGCCCAGCCTGAGCCAGGCTCAGTGCGAGGACCAGGCTCAAGGGAGCTCGCATGTACAGAGACAACCCAAAATGTTTGGTTGCCTGATCAAAATGAGCCAGGCCCATATGACACATTGTTTGGTTCTCATTTTTTTAGTTTGACCCAATTGGGTTGCCGCCAGTTTTGATGTGTAAAATGCAGCTCCCGCCAAATTTTAAAATTGAACTAATTGCAATCATCTAAATATGAATTAATTACAACAGATTTGAACTAAAAATATGATTACAACAGATTCCAGATGCTTTTCAGATTATAGCTCAAAAATATTCAGCAGATTATTTTTAGCTCAAAAATAATCAGCAGGTTAGCTCAAAATCTCGTTGTGATTCTTGCAATCAGACCGAAGCGTTAAAATCCAATAGACGTGATTATAGCAGATTTGAACTAAAAATATGATTTTGACCCATAAATTGAACTAATTGCAATCATCTAAATATCATTTGCAATAATCTGAATTAAACAAATCCTCCTGCTAGTAACAGAACAGTAACAGAAGACTCATTGCCAAGTCTGTATTTGGTCCGTACAACCGAACAGTAACAGAAGACTCATTGCCATTGTTTCCTTTGACAGAAACCTTGACCACTGTAGGTAATAACAGATAAACATCATGAACGACAAACTGAAAGAAATTATTGATGCACACATGAATCAACAGACCATTGTTCATCTGAATCATCCCTATGGGTGAATTAGGTGCAGATACAGATGCAGCAGGCTCTGTATCCCCTAGACACGGTCTCAATGGATTGGTCACATAGATTGGTGATTCCCCTAGACACGGTCTCAATGGAGAAGCGCGAGCTGTCAATCGACGACACCCTTTGACCAATTCCTTGCAGAGACCTTTGAAAAGGCACCAGCAATCCCCAAATCAGAGAGACTTTCCGTGCACCAGCACATTCCTGTCACCCACAGACGCGGAGGCATTTACCGGCTGGTTCGCGGGCACGGATATGACGCCCCGCGCGCTCGCGAATGCTTGAACATGACACGACCTGCTGACAGGCGCACAGCGGCACAAGACCAGCCCGAGGTGCGAGCGGAAGCAAGAGGATCGAAGAGAGATAGGAGAGTAAGGGGGTGCTTGCATGATGTGAGGCGACATCTCCGGGAGCGGCAGCGAGATGTCGATGGAGGCCACCGACGTAGGAACCCTAGAGAGAGGCGAGAGCTCGTGAGCACGGCGACTGTGAGTGAACCGGAGAGGCGAGACCGAGTGAACCCTAGAGAGAGGCGAGAGCCACGGCGGCGGCTGCGAGGCGAGTGAACCCTAGCACAGTTTTACCAGGGCGAGCACGGGCCAGGCTGATGCGCGAAGCAAGTTAGCTGCGTTTCAATTGGGCCTGGCCACGAAGTCAGATGTGGCTCGCCTCAGCCAGGCCCCCAAGATGGGCCAGGATACCAAACATGGCGTGCTTGTTTCAAATGGGCCTGGTCGTGCGCTGGGCCAGGCAACCAAACACATCCGTAGTGAACCGGGCCCGTGCTGGCTCGGCCCGGTCACCGACCCATACCTAGGTCGAAGGCGTGGCACGACGGGCTAGGCCTGGCATGGCTCGATTTTATTTTTTTTCTCTTTTTTCATATAAATACATATATTATACTTGAATATAGAGTATAAACACAAGAAACATGTGTTTTTGTTGGTTATGTAGGTGAAAATAAATGTTTAGAGAGAATAAATATGGTTTAAACCCTAAAAAATGCATATTTTTTGTCGGGGACCGTAATTAGGGGTACCCCAAGGCTCCTAATCTCAACTGGTAACCCCCATCAGCACAAAGCTGCAAAGGCCTGATGGGCGCAATTCCGGTTAAGGCTCAGTCCACTCAAGGGACATGATCTCGCCTCGCCCGAGCCCAGCCTCGGGCAAGAACAGAAGACCAAGGCAGATTCACGCTGTAACACCCTAAAGTTCAATCTTGTGAAAACAAAGAAAAATTCTCAAAGATTTTAAATCAAAACACCTTTCCTTAAAGATAATCATAATTTAGAAGTTTCCACTCATGAATATGTTAAAAATACATAATTAAAGATACTTAGATAATCTAAATTGCCCTTGGGTTAGTATATATAAAAGAATTAGGATTAAGCTATTTCTTAATATATATAGTCTACAATGTAAATTTTGATTTCCCTAGAAGTTATAAGGTAGGGATTATTCTACTATATGATTAAAAGCTTGTCTAAAAGAACTAAAATAAATAAAGAAATACATAAAATAGGTTTTTGCACATTATGCTGGAATTCTATATGTGTATCCAAATTAAGTGTTTGAACTTGTGTTGATTTGAAATTCAAATGGAAAGGAAAAATAGAAAATAGAAAATAAAAGGAGTAGGGAAAATACTACATAAAATAAAATAAAATCAGAATAAAAATCCTTCATACTTATATTATTAAAGTATACTATTCAAACTGAGGACAAGTTATTCATAAAAGTTTGAACTCAAACTTGAAATTCAAATTGGATTTGAAAATGGAGAAAAGAAAATAGAAAAGAAAAAGAAAAAAAGAATAAAAACCCCTAACTGGGCCGGCTACTGGAAATCGGCCCACCTAAGGAATCCTCCCGCGCGGCCCAACTTCGCTTTTCCCCGCCGCGTCGCTGACATGTGGGGCCCCCTGCCCAGTCGCTCTCATCGCGCGCTCGCGCTTCATCCGGCGCCGACAGCCCGGGCCCGCTGTTCAGCCTCTCTCTCACCGCGCGGAGTCCGTCGCTCAGCTCGCGCGTGACCTGCTGACGTGTGGGGCCCAGTTCGCAGGCTCAACGCGGTCGTCGTCTTCATCCCCGTGCTCGGTCTTCACCGCAACGACCTCCGCGAAGCCCGCCGGGAATCTCGTTCCTCGTGCCCGTGCTCGGACTTCGCCGCCTGGGTATAAAGACCGGGCCGTTCCTTGGCGTCCGTATCATCCACCATCACCGAGAGAGAGAGAAATCGGAGAGAGAGAGCGCCGCCGTGACGGAAATCCGCGCCTGTTGCCGTGGAGGTCTCGGTTGGGGGTCTAGGGCCTTCGGCAGACATCACTGAAACTCACCGTGCACCAAACGCGGCAATTAGTTGACTGCATCATCTGCAATTGCTCGTCGTCGCCGCGCTTCCATCTCCGCCCGCTGCTCGCCGTGGCCGAGCTACCAGTGTCGCCAATCCAAGGTAATTGATCCCCCATTGCGTTCGCCCTACCTTTGCCTTAGTGTAGCTGGGTTTAATTAGAAAATAGGGCCGGATTGTGGCCGAATCGGAGGTTCTCCGGCGAGCGGGCCGCCGCGGTGGGGGAGTGCGCCGCCGCGCTCGGGGTCCAGGGATGGCGACGGCTTCGCGGCCGTCGATCGGGGCACGAACGGCCGAGATTAGAGAAAGCGTACCCCTTCGCTCGGTTTGATCGCAGCCGTCCGATTGTGGATGGACGTTCGGGATGGGATCACGTAGTTTTAAATTCGTGACCGTTAGATCTGGATCCGACGGCTCTGGGCGCGTACCGTTTCGGTGTCGGCTCGATTTAATCTGGGCCATCGGTTTGTGATCGGACGGCCCTGGATTCACGATACCCCTTCGGCTGGGTATTTTTCTAAAGAGTCCTCGGGGTTTTGTGAAATCAACCCGCCGTCCTTTTGTCACTATTCCCTGTGCCTTAGAAATATTACACCGCGCCCCCTGTGCTTCCCAGTAATTGAGGCCCAGTCCAGTGCAGTAATAAAATGATTAAATGAATTAGAAAATAGATTTTTAATATGAAAATAATTGCTAGAACTTAGATAATTCATAGAAAATGCATATGAACTCCAAATTAATCCATTCCACTTCCTATAATTTTGTAATAATATTCTCTACCATTTAGAATCACTGTTTTGACATGAACTCTGTCAGAAAATTTATTTATCATTTAATCATATTTTAATCACATTAAACCTTAGGAAAATCATAACTTAAAATCTACAACTCCAAATTTAGTGATTCCAGTTCCTGTGGTTTTATTTTAATGTGTAAATTATTACTGTATATTTTGTTCTTATGTTTGGTGTAATGTTAAATTTGCCTATACTATGTATGTTTGTATTGCTACGACTAGCAGTGAGGTCACGAGGATCTGAAGAAATCATCCTGGTACCTGGATCTCAAGGCCCAGGCAAGTTGTGCCCTTGATCACTTCTTTTTACCCACTCATGTTCTGATTAATCATAATGATCTGCATAGGTTAATTTTGATGGGACCCCAATAGGTTACCCTAGTTTGTCTATCTTTATACCTTGTTTACCACTGAACTTTCTGGGTAGTACTTGCTAGTGCTATATATGGTTTTGGGTATGAAGATTACACTATTCATGATTATACTTTTGTTGTCAGTTGTTATTTATGGTTCATGTTAAGATCATTATGTTAATTGGAACATGGAGAACCACCCGGGAAAACAGTGCTACCACAAGGGTAGTATGGGATGCCCTTGGCTGATTAATTAGGAAAGCTAGTGGAAGACTACCTTACCCGAAAGGGGCAAGGGCAGTAGGGGAGAGGTCAGTGTAGGGAGGCCCTCGGGAGGATTTTGCTGCGATGGCGGTCCTGCAAGGGATTCCTGTACTGGATCTTCCTATAAACTGTAGCGGGTTTTCGGAAGCTAGTGGAACTTTGTAAAGGCCTCGTAGTGCTACCCTGCCTCACTTCCTTGGTAGAGGTGTATGGGATTCATGACCCCTTGGCAGATGGGTAACACGGCTTGTGGGTAAAGATGCGCAACCTCTGCAGAGTGTAAAACTGGTATACTAGCCGTGCTCACGGTCATGAGCAGCTCGGACACTCACATGATTAACTTATGGAACTAAATTCAATTTGTCATATGCATTGCATTGCAGGTGATGTGGTTACTTTTGTTCTATTACTTAATTGGGTTTGGTATTTACTTATACTTAGTAACTGCTAATAAAATTTTGACCAACTTTAAAAGCAATGCTCAGCTCTAACCATCTTCTTTGGTAAGCCTTACACTTTATGAGCTCCCACCTTTGGCGAGTTCATGCACATTATTCCCCACAACTTGTTGAGCGATGAACGTATGTGAGCTCACTCTTGCTGTCTCACATACACCACAGGTCAAGACCGGGTACTGCAGGATGATGCTCATGGAGGATGCTGCGATGAGTTCGTGAGAGGTCTAGGTCGTCGTCTCCCAGTCAACTTTTGGGTTGCTGGACCGTTGTCTCCCTATAATGTAATTATTTATTTTGTATAGAACTCCTGTTATATATAAAGTTGTGACATTCGATCCTGTGCCACTATACATCATATGTTTGAGACTTGGTCCCAGCATACCTGGTGTTTATGTTAACCCCGGGTTTTGGACCCCTAAAATCCGGGTGTTACAGAAGTGGTATCAGAGGAATGTTGACTGTAGGACGAAACCTAGATAGAACTGGATAACCAATTCTCTACTTACCTTGGCCACTCTGATTCTTTTCTAAGCTTATCTTAATCTTTTCTCATCTATTTCCGCTTACTCTGATTATTCTTATCTTTTCTTTCTAAAAGACAAATGTGGATTTTACACTTTGAAATCCCATGCCTAAAGTGACCTTTAGGAATAGGAGACCTATTCTTAGGAACAAAAACAAAACTATTTTTTATAGATATCTATGAACTTGAATGTTTGTTCTTATGATACTTGTTTGATTTGGATCTTTGATTGAGTGTGATGAGTTGTGGAGTAATGTCCACAAATGCATCTGCATATACACATAGGTATAAAAATATATTTATAAAATAACTAGACAACCTAGATTGTCCCCATTGGAACATATCTAGCTTAAGAGATTTATCTTATCATAGAAGCACTCATTCTAACCAATTCATCTTATCTTAAAGGATTCTCCCCTATCATAATAAGATCCATCTCATCTCAAAAGATCCTAACTTATCCTAATTAAAATATATTTAACTTATCCATTTTATCTTAAAAAGATACTCTATTACCTTAAAAGATACATCTTATCTAGAAAAGATTTTATCCTTGTCCTAATAGATCTAACTGGCCTCAAAAGATTTTATCTTATCTTTATGAATCCATCTTATCCTAATAGGCATACTTATCCACCCTAGTGTATCAACCATGATCTAATGCAAATTAATTAGATCTTATCTAGTCAAACTAGTCACACCAATCTAACCTAGATCTGATCAAATCTAAAAGTGACTTATCAAACATGTTAGATAATACTGATGAAATAGTTTAGACTCTACCCCTATAAAACAGGTCTTAACTTAGTTCACCCTGCACTAAAATTAAGAATGACAGATCGACTTGGCCATATGCAATTACCTTAACCATCTGATAGTTGCATAACCTCCCAATTATAAACTAGCAAGAGACTCTATCTTATCATAACATATCTAACTAATTTCAAAACATCCTAACATATTCTACCCTGTTGGACCTATCTAACCTAAACTAGTCTAATCTAGTCATATCCAATTCAATCTAGATCATATCTTACCTAATGTGACCTGATCCAGTGTGGTCTAATGTTATCTAACTTAATGTGGTTCACTTAAACAGATTAATGACACTAGTAGAAGAGATTAGACCCCACTAGCCATGTATTAACTTATCTTAGCACATTGGATCAATTCAACCATGAGCTAACCCAACCCATAGAACCATGATGAATGGTATAACCTTTCTATTCCCACCTAATAACAAACAAACTTTTAACCTACATCCTGTAGTCTATCTCACCCATGTATATCTCTCATCTTGACAGATTCTATCTTACCCTTGGATATTCACCTTATATGATTGGTTACCCCAATCTGGACATAAAACAAAAAAAATTAAGCCCTACCAAAGAATCTTTAGGGTATAACCAGCTACTAGCTTATTCCTTCCGCTTATTGAATAATTTCCTTTGCAAAACTATTACCATATGCTTCTAACTTTCATGGTCAATACCAGGAAAGGAAAGATTATCACGTAACAACAAACAGAAAATGAATCCTCCAAATCCTCCACCTGTTGACCTCAATCAAGTGGTTGCTACCCAAAGACTGGTAATACAACAGTTAACAGACATGGTGACCGAGATGCAGAATCAGATAAGACAACAACGCGAGGAAATACGTCAAGCCCGCCAAGAAATAAGGCAAGCACGGCTGGAGAGACAACAACAACAACCTCCACCACCACCAGCAGCTTCACCAAGCTACATAGATATAAATTATGATGATTTGTAAGGTCTAGATGTTACTTTAGTTAGTAGATGATATGAGACTATGTTAAGAAGGAACAATAAGGTCTATTGACCCAATGTTTTGTTAAAGAATTATACCTCATGCTAAGATCTCTTTGTTTGTGCATATGAGTATGCATCCTTTTTCTTTCAAATCTCGAGGACGAGATTATTTTTAAGGGGGGTAGGATTTGTAACACCCTAAAGTTCAATCTTGTGAAAACAAAGAAAAATTCTCAAAGATTTTAAATCAAAACACCTTTCCTTAAAGATAATCATAATTTAGAAGTTTCCACTCATGAATATGTTAAAAATACATAATTAAAGATACTTAGATAATCTAAATTGCCCTTGGGTTAGTATATATAAAAGAATTAGGATTAAGCTATTTCTTAATATATATAGTCTACAATGTAAATTTTGATTTCCCTAGAAGTTATAAGGTAGGGATTATTCTACTATATGATTAAAAGCTTGTCTAAAAGAACTAAAATAAATAAAGAAATACATAAAATAGGTTTTTGCACATTATGCTGGAATTCTATATGTGTATCCAAATTAAGTGTTTGAACTTGTGTTGATTTGAAATTCAAATGGAAAGGAAAAATAGAAAATAGAAAATAAAAGGAGTAGGGAAAATACTACATAAAATAAAATAAAATCAGAATAAAAATCCTTCATACTTATATTATTAAAGTATACTATTCAAACTGAGGACAAGTTATTCATAAAAGTTTGAACTCAAACTTGAAATTCAAATTGGATTTGAAAATGGAGAAAAGAAAATAGAAAAGAAAAAGAAAAAAAGAATAAAAACCCCTAACTGGGCCGGCTACTGGAAATCGGCCCACCTAAGGAATCCTCCCGCGCGGCCCAACTTCGCTTTTCCCCGCCGCGTCGCTGACATGTGGGGCCCCCTGCCCAGTCGCTCTCATCGCGCGCTCGCGCTTCATCCGGCGCCGACAGCCCGGGCCCGCTGTTCAGCCTCTCTCTCACCGCGCGGAGTCCGTCGCTCAGCTCGCGCGTGACCTGCTGACGTGTGGGGCCCAGTTCGCAGGCTCAACGCGGTCGTCGTCTTCATCCCCGTGCTCGGTCTTCACCGCAACGACCTCCGCGAAGCCCGCCGGGAATCTCGTTCCTCGTGCCCGTGCTCGGACTTCGCCGCCTGGGTATAAAGACCGGGCCGTTCCTTGGCGTCCGTATCATCCACCATCACCGAGAGAGAGAGAAATCGGAGAGAGAGAGCGCCGCCGTGACGGAAATCCGCGCCTGTTGCCGTGGAGGTCTCGGTTGGGGGTCTAGGGCCTTCGGCAGACATCACTGAAACTCACCGTGCACCAAACGCGGCAATTAGTTGACTGCATCATCTGCAATTGCTCGTCGTCGCCGCGCTTCCATCTCCGCCCGCTGCTCGCCGTGGCCGAGCTACCAGTGTCGCCAATCCAAGGTAATTGATCCCCCATTGCGTTCGCCCTACCTTTGCCTTAGTGTAGCTGGGTTTAATTAGAAAATAGGGCCGGATTGTGGCCGAATCGGAGGTTCTCCGGCGAGCGGGCCGCCGCGGTGGGGGAGTGCGCCGCCGCGCTCGGGGTCCAGGGATGGCGACGGCTTCGCGGCCGTCGATCGGGGCACGAACGGCCGAGATTAGAGAAAGCGTACCCCTTCGCTCGGTTTGATCGCAGCCGTCCGATTGTGGATGGACGTTCGGGATGGGATCACGTAGTTTTAAATTCGTGACCGTTAGATCTGGATCCGACGGCTCTGGGCGCGTACCGTTTCGGTGTCGGCTCGATTTAATCTGGGCCATCGGTTTGTGATCGGACGGCCCTGGATTCACGATACCCCTTCGGCTGGGTATTTTTCTAAAGAGTCCTCGGGGTTTTGTGAAATCAACCCGCCGTCCTTTTGTCACTATTCCCTGTGCCTTAGAAATATTACACCGCGCCCCCTGTGCTTCCCAGTAATTGAGGCCCAGTCCAGTGCAGTAATAAAATGATTAAATGAATTAGAAAATAGATTTTTAATATGAAAATAATTGCTAGAACTTAGATAATTCATAGAAAATGCATATGAACTCCAAATTAATCCATTCCACTTCCTATAATTTTGTAATAATATTCTCTACCATTTAGAATCACTGTTTTGACATGAACTCTGTCAGAAAATTTATTTATCATTTAATCATATTTTAATCACATTAAACCTTAGGAAAATCATAACTTAAAATCTACAACTCCAAATTTAGTGATTCCAGTTCCTGTGGTTTTATTTTAATGTGTAAATTATTACTGTATATTTTGTTCTTATGTTTGGTGTAATGTTAAATTTGCCTATACTATGTATGTTTGTATTGCTACGACTAGCAGTGAGGTCACGAGGATCTGAAGAAATCATCCTGGTACCTGGATCTCAAGGCCCAGGCAAGTTGTGCCCTTGATCACTTCTTTTTACCCACTCATGTTCTGATTAATCATAATGATCTGCATAGGTTAATTTTGATGGGACCCCAATAGGTTACCCTAGTTTGTCTATCTTTATACCTTGTTTACCACTGAACTTTCTGGGTAGTACTTGCTAGTGCTATATATGGTTTTGGGTATGAAGATTACACTATTCATGATTATACTTTTGTTGTCAGTTGTTATTTATGGTTCATGTTAAGATCATTATGTTAATTGGAACATGGAGAACCACCCGGGAAAACAGTGCTACCACAAGGGTAGTATGGGATGCCCTTGGCTGATTAATTAGGAAAGCTAGTGGAAGACTACCTTACCCGAAAGGGGCAAGGGCAGTAGGGGAGAGGTCAGTGTAGGGAGGCCCTCGGGAGGATTTTGCTGCGATGGCGGTCCTGCAAGGGATTCCTGTACTGGATCTTCCTATAAACTGTAGCGGGTTTTCGGAAGCTAGTGGAACTTTGTAAAGGCCTCGTAGTGCTACCCTGCCTCACTTCCTTGGTAGAGGTGTATGGGATTCATGACCCCTTGGCAGATGGGTAACACGGCTTGTGGGTAAAGATGCGCAACCTCTGCAGAGTGTAAAACTGGTATACTAGCCGTGCTCACGGTCATGAGCAGCTCGGACACTCACATGATTAACTTATGGAACTAAATTCAATTTGTCATATGCATTGCATTGCAGGTGATGTGGTTACTTTTGTTCTATTACTTAATTGGGTTTGGTATTTACTTATACTTAGTAACTGCTAATAAAATTTTGACCAACTTTAAAAGCAATGCTCAGCTCTAACCATCTTCTTTGGTAAGCCTTACACTTTATGAGCTCCCACCTTTGGCGAGTTCATGCACATTATTCCCCACAACTTGTTGAGCGATGAACGTATGTGAGCTCACTCTTGCTGTCTCACATACACCACAGGTCAAGACCAGGTACTGCAGGATGATGCTCATGGAGGATGCTGCGATGAGTTCGTGAGAGGTCTAGGTCGTCGTCTCCCAGTCAACTTTTGGGTTGCTGGACCGTTGTCTCCCTATAATGTAATTATTTATTTTGTATAGAACTCCTGTTATATATAAAGTTGTGACATTCGATCCTGTGCCACTATACATCATATGTTTGAGACTTGGTCCCAGCATACCTGGTGTTTATGTTAACCCCGGGTTTTGGACCCCTAAAATCCGGGTGTTACACACGCCTCGCCCGAGGGTCTCCTCAAGCAACGGGCGCACCTTCGACTCGCCCAAGGCCCAGCTCGGGCAGGCTTCACGGAGAAGCAACCTTGGCCAGATCGCCTCGCCAACCGACCGGATCGCAGGAGCATTCAATGCAAGGATCGCCTGACACCTTATCCCGACGAGCGCTTTCCAGTCGACAAGGCCGAAGTGACCGTCGTCACTTCGCCCCTCCACTGACTGACCAGACAGGAAAACAGCGCCGCCTGCGCTGCTCCGACTGCTGTGCCACCCGCCAGGGTGAGGCTGACAACAACCAAGTCCAGCCTCGGGCGCCATAGGAATCTTCGCCTCGCCCGACCCCAGGGCTCGGACTCGACCTCGCCTCGGACGACGATCTCCGCCTCGCCCGACCCCAGGGCTCGGACTCGACCTCGCCTCGGACGACGATCTCCGCCTCGCCCGACCCCAGGGCTCGGACTCGACCTCGCCTCGGACGACGATCTCCGCCTCGCCCGACCCCAGGGCTCGGACTCGACCTCGCCTCGAACGACGATCTCCGCCTCGCCCGACCCCAGGGCTCGGACTCGACCTCGACTCCGGAAGACGATCTCCGCCTCACCCGACCCCTGGGCTCGGACTCAGCCTCGACCTCGGAGGAGTCACCACCTCGCTCGGGCCGACCACGCCATAAGGGGAGGCCATCATTACCCTACCCCTAGCTAGCCCAAGCTACGGGGAACAAGACCGGCATCCCATTTGGCTCGCCCTGGTAAAACAAGTAATGATGGTACCCCGCGTGCTCCATGATAACGGTGGTTCTCAGCCCCTTACGGAAGTAAGGATACGTCAGCAAGGATCCGACAGCCCCGACAGTTGTGCTTCTACAGGGCTCAAGCGCTCCTTCGACGGCCACGACGCCACATGAACAAGGCTCCAACACCTCTCCGACAGCCACGTCGGCACGTACATAGGGCTCTAGCTCCTCTCTGCTAGACACGTTAGCACACTGCTACACCCCCCGTTGTACACCTAGACCCTCTCCTTACGCCTATAAAAGGAAGGTCCAGGGCTCTCATACGAAGAGGTGGTCGCGCGGGAGAACGGGCAGCCTAACGCGCCCCCCCTCTCTCTCTCTCCCTCGCGAACACTTGTAACCCCCTACTGCAAGCGCATCCGCCCTGGGCGCAGGACAACACGAGGCCGCGGGTTCCCCCTTACTATTTTTCCCCCCTGTGTCTCCGTCTCGCGCCGACCCATCTGGGCTGGGACACACAGCGACAATTTACTCGCCGGTCCAGGGACCCCCCGGGGTCGAAACGCCGACAGTTGGCGCGCCAGGTAGGGGCCTGCTGCGTGTTGACGAACAGCTTCCCGTCAAGCTCCAGATGGGGAGTCTCTAGCAACCTCTCCAACCCGGGACGAAGCTCCGTTTCGGGAGTCTGGAGTTCATGTCCCTCGACGGCAGCTACGACATAATAATCCTTCCTCCGCCGCGCGACAACGACAATGGCGGTCGTCAGCCCGCCCGTCGGCGGCGGAATCGACGACGTCTTCCCCGCGTGGCGGAAGAACAGCGTCCGAGTCTGTCCCGTCACCTTCCCCGTCGACGGGGAAAGAGCCGGGGCAATCATGGCCAAGCAGGAGGTGGTGCCTCGTCGGCTATCGAGCGAGTCAACGACGCCGGCGCCCCAGCGGGGGACACGTCGGGCGTTGACCTCGTGTTTGAGACGAAGACGAGCGTCGCTTCCCCGCAACATGCCAACCCCAAGCATACGACGGGCGACGCCAGCATGCTCGTGAAGGACTTGCTGGGCGTTAGCCTCGTACCTGAGATAACAGTGCAGTCCGTCCCCGACGCGACTTCGTCACCGTCCGTCGATCAAGAGGTACCGTCCGTTTCCCATCCAGTGCCTTTTAGATTCAGCTTCGACCCACCAAGCGACCCCACTTCGATGGACACTTTCATAAAGGCATATCCAAACCTCCCGGGGTACCATATGTGGTTAACCTGGGACAGATTGACGGCCATCTCGACCTACGGGCCCTCGGGTTCCGAGGAAGACAACGAGCCCGACTCTGGTTGGGATTTCTCCGGGCTCTATAACTCTAGTGCCATGCGGGATTTCATGACCGCATGTGACTACTGCCTCTCCGATTGCTCCGATGATAGCCACAGCCTCGGCGACGAGGACTGTGGCCCAAGTCACGAATGTTTCAACGTCGATCTAGAGGGTCTCGACGAAGGCAACCACCTTGGTATGCCGGAGGACGACGATCCCTCTAGGCCTGCGCCTCGCGTTGACATCCTTCGGGAGCTAGATGTGGTGCCAGTCCCTGCGGGGGGTTAGGACACACAGCTCGAGCAAATCCACGAGATGCAGACCAGACTCGACGAGGAAGCAGGACAACTTGTGCAGCTCTGGCAGAACATCGGGCAGGAGCGGGCAGGCCGAGCACCGGCTGGAGAAGTGTGTCATCTGGCCTAGGACGTCCAGCGCCGCATCGCCGACGATGCCAGGGCAAGGCTGCCCCCGGCTTCCAGTGGGGTCGGCTAGAACCTGGCTGCAGCAGCAATACTGCTCCGAGCGATGCCGGAACCATCCACCATCGAGGGGCGGCATATCCAGGGAGAACTCAAGAATCTCCTGGAGGATGCCGTGGTCCGACGGGCCGAAAGCTCTGCCTCCCGAAGGCAAGGATACCCCCCGGAGCATCGCGCCGCGACTTCCCGATTCATGCGGGAGGCCTCGGTCCACACCGGGCGCACGCGGGAAACAGCGCCTCCGGCCCCGGGCCGCCTCAGCAACGAGCACCATCGTCACGACCGTCGAGCCCACCTCGATGAGAGGGTGCGCCGAGGCTATCACCCCAGGCTTGGGGGACGCTACGATAGCGGGAAGGATCGGAGCCCTTCGCTTGAACCACCCGGTCCGCAAGCTTTCAGCCGGGCCATACGACAGGCGTCGTTCCCGACCTGGTTCCGGGCCCCGACTACCATCACCAAGTACTCGGGGGAAACGAGGCCTGAACTGTGGCTTGCGGACTATCGGCTGGCCTGCCAGCTGGGTGGAACGGACGATGACAACCTCATCATCCGCAACCTCCCCCTGTTCCTCTCCGACGCCGCCCGAGCCTGGCTGGAGCATCTGCCTCCTGCGCAGATCTCCAACTAGGACGACCTGGTCAAAGCCTTCGCCGGCAACTTCCAGGGCACATACGTGCGCCCTGGGAACTCCTAGGATCTCCGAAGCTGCCGCCAGCAGCTGGGAGAATCCCTGCGGGACTACATCCGGCGATTTTTGAAGCAGCGCACCGAGCTGCCCAATATCGCCGACTCTGATGTCATCGGCGCGTTCCTCGCCGGCACCACTTACCGCGACCTGGTGAGCAAGTTGGGTCGCAAGACTCCCACCAGGGCAAAAAAGCGAGCTGATGGACATCGCCACCAAGTTCGCCTCTGGCCAGGAGGCGGTCGAGGCCATCTTCCGGAAGGACAAGCAGCCTCAGGGGCGCCAGCCGGATGACGCCCCCGAAGCGTCCGCTCAGCGCGGCACGAGGAAGAAGGGCAAGAAGTCACAAGCGAACTTGTTCGACAAGATGCTCAAGGATTCGTGCCCCTATCACCAGGGTCCTATCAAGCACACCCTTGAGGAGTGCGTCATGCTTCGGCGCTACTTCCACAAGGCCGGGCCATCGACGGAAGGTGGCAGGGCCCCCGACAACGACAAGAGGGAAGCTCACAAGGCAAGGGAGTTTCCCGAGGTCCATGACTGCTTCATGATCTACGGTGGGCGGGTGGCGAACGCCTCGGCTCGGCACCGCAAGCAAGAGCGCCGGGAGGTCTGCTCGGTAAAGGTGGCGGCGCCGGTCTATCTAGACTGGTCCGACAAGCCCATCACCTTCGACCAAGACGACCACCCCGACCGTGTGCCGAGCCCGGGGAAGTACCCGCTCGTTGTTGATCCCGTCATTGGCAATGTCAGGCTTACCAAGGTCCTCATGGACGGAGGCAGCAGCCTCAACATCATCTACGCCGACACCCTCGGGCTCCTGCAGATCGATCTGTCCTTGATCCGGGCCGGCGCGGCGCCCTTTCACGGGATCATTCCCGGGAAGCGCGTCCAGCCCCTTTGACAACTCGATCTGCCCGTCTGCTTCGGGACTCCCTCCAACTTCCGGAAGGAAACCCTCACGTTCGAGGTGGTCGGGTTCCGAGGAACCTACCACGCAGTGCTGGGGACACCATGTTACGTCAAGTTCATGGCCATCCCCAACTACACCTACCTCAAGCTCAAGATGTCGGGCCCCAACGGGGTCATCACCGTCGGCCCCACGTACTGACACGCGTACGAATGCGACGTGGAGTGCGTGGAGTACGCCGAGGCCCTCACCGGATCCGAGGCCCTCATCGCCGACATGGAAAACCTCTCCATGGAAGTGCCAGATGCGAAGCGCCACGCCGGCAACTTCGAACCAGCAGAGGCGGTCAAATCCGTCCCTTTCGACCCCAGCAACGACGCCTCCAAGCAGATCTGGATCGGCTCCGAGCTTGACCCCAAATAGGAAGCAGTGCTCGTCAACTTTCTCCACGCGAACGCCAAGGTTTTTGCGTGGAGTCCCTCGGACATGCCTGGCATACTGAGGGAAGTCGTCGAGCACTCACTGGATATCCGAGCTGGAGCCCGACCCGTGAAGCAGCCTCTGCGCCGATTCGACGAGGAAAAGCGTAGAGCCATAGGCGAGGAGATCCACAAGCTGATGGCAGCAGGGTTCATCAAAGAGGTATTCCATCCCGAATGGCTAGCCAACCCTGTGCTTGTGAGAAAGAAAGGTGGGAAATGGCGGATGTGTGTAGACTACACTGGTCTAAACAAAGCATGTCCGAAGGTTCCCTACCCTCTGCCTCGTATCGATCAAATCGTGGATTCCACTGCTGGGTGCGAAACCCTGTCATTCCTCGATGCCTACTCAGGGTATCACCAAATCAGGATGAAAGAGTCCGACCAGCTCGCGACTTCTTTCATCACACCTTTTGGCATGTACTGTTACGTTACTATGCCATTCGGTTTGAGGAATGCGGGTGCGACATACCAAATGTGCATGAACCACGTGTTCGGACAGCACATTGGTCGAACGGTCGAGGCCTACGTCGATGACATTGTAGTCAAGACGAGGAAAGCCTCCGACCTCCTCTCTGACCTTGAAACGACATTCAAGTGTCTCAAAGCGAAAGGCGTAAAACTCAATCCCGAGAAGTGTGTCTTCGGAGTCCCCCGAGGCATGCTCCTGAGGTTCATCGTCTTCGAGCGGGGCATCGAAGCCAACCCGGAGAAAATCGCGGCCATCACCAACATAGGGCCTATCAAGGACTTGAAAGGAGTACAGAGGGGCATGGGATGCCTTGCGGCTCTGAGCCGCTTCATCTCACGCCTCGGCGAAAGAGGCCTGCCCCTGTTTCGCCTCTTAAGGAAGACCGAGCGCTTCACTTGGACCCCCGAGGCCGAGGAAGCCCTCGGGAACTTGAAGGCGCTCCTTACAAGCGCGCCCATCCTGGTGCCCCCCGCTACCGGAGAAGCCCTCTTGATCTACGTTGCCGCTACCACTCAGGTGGTCAGCACCTCGATCGTGGTCAAGAGACGAGAAGAAGGGCACGCACTACCCGTCCAGAGGCCGGTCTACTTCATCAGTGAGGTACTGTCCGAGACCAAGATCCGCTACCCGCAAATTCAGAAGCTGCTGTACGCGGTGATTCTGACACGGCGAAAGTTGTGACACTACTTCGAGTCTCATTCGGTGACTGTGGTGTCATCCTTCCCCCTGGGGGAGATCATCCAGTGTCGAGAGGCCTCGGGTAGGATCGCAAAGTGGGCGGTGGAGATCATGGGCGAGACAATCTCGTTCGCCCCTCGGAAGGCCATAAAGTCCCAAGTCTTGGCGGACTTTGTGGCTGAATGGGTCGACACCCAGCTTCCAACAGCTCTGATCCAACCGAAACTCTGCACCATGCTTTTCGACGGGTTGCTGATGAAAACAGGAGCGGGCGCGGGCCTACTCTTCATATCACCCCTCGGGAAGCACCTCCGCTACGTGCTGCGCCTCCATTTCCCGGCGTCCAACAACGTGGCCGAGTATGAGGCTCTGGTTAACGGGTTGCGCATCGCCATCGAGCTAGGGGTCCGACGCCTCGATGCTCGCGGTGACTCGCAGCTTGCATCGACCAAGTCATGAAGAACTCCCACTGCCGCGACCCGAAGATGGAAGCCTATTGCGACGAGGTTTGGCGCCTGGAGGACAAGTTCTACGGGCTCGAGCTCAACCACGTCGCTCGACGATACAACGAGACTGCGGACGAGCTGGCTAAGATAGCCTCAAGGCGGACAACGGTTCCTCCGGACGTCTTCTCCCGAGACCTACATCAACCCTCCGTCAAGACCGACGACACGCCCGAGCCCAAGAAAGCCTCAGCTTTGCCCGAGGCGCCCTCGGCCTAGCCCGAGGCGCCCTCGGCCCAGCCCGAGGCGCCCTTGGCCCCGCCCGAGGCACCCTCGGCCCCCGAGGGTGAGGCACTGCACATCGAGGAAGAGCGGAATGGGGTCACGCCTAATCGAAACTGGCAGACCCCATACCTGCAATATCTCCACTGAGGAGAGCTACCCCTCGACAGAGCCGAAGCTCGGCGACTGGCACGGCGTGCCAAGTCGTTCGTCTTGCTGGGTGACGAAAAGGAGCTCTACCACCACAGCCCCTCAGGCATCCTCCAACGATGCATATCCATCGTCGAAGGTCAGGAGTTATTGCAAGAAATACACTCGGGGGCTTGCGGTCACCACGCAGCACCTCGGGCCCTCGTGGGAAACGCCTTCCGACAGGGTTTCTACTGGCCGACCGCGGTGGCCGACGCCACTAGGATTGTAGGCACCTGCCAAGGGTGTCAATTCTACGCAAAGCAGACCCACCTGCCCGCTCAGGCTCTGCAAACAATACCCATCACCTGGTCGTTTGCTGTGTGGGGTCTGGACCTCGAAGGTCCCTTGCAGAAGGCACCCAGGGGCTTCACGCACCTGCTGGTCGCCATCGACAAATTCTCCAAGTGGATTGAGGTCCGACCCCTAAACAGCATCAGGTCCGAATAGGCGGTGGCGTTCTTCACCAACATCATCCATCGCTTCGGGGTCCCGAACTCCATCATCACCGACAACGGCACCTAGTTCACTGGCAGAAAGTTCCTGGACTTCCGCGAGGACCACCACATCCAGGTGGACTGGGCCGCCGTAGCTTACCCCATGACGAATGGGCAGGTAGAGCGTGCCAAGGGCATGATTCTACAGGGGCTCAAGCCGAGGATCTACAACGACCTCAACAATTTCGGCAGGCGGTGGGTGAAGGAACTCCCCTCGGTGGTCTGGAGTCTGAGGATGACGCCAAGCCGAGCCACGGGCTTCACGCCGTTTTTTCTAGTCTATGGGGCCGAGGCTATCCTGCCCACAGACTTAGAATATTGCTCCCCGAGGACGAGGGCATACGACGCCCGAAGCAACCAGACAAACCGAGAAGACTCACTTGACCAGCTGGAAGAGGCTCGGGACATAGCCTTACTACACTCGGCGCGGTATCAGCAGTCCCTGCGATGCTACCACGCCCGAGGGGTTCGATCCCGACACCTCCAGGTGGGCGACTTGGTGCTTCAGCTACGACAAGACGCTCGAGGGCACCACAAGCTCATGCCTCCCTGGGAAGGGCCGTTCATCATCGCCAAGATTCTGAAGCCCGGAACATACAACCTGGCCAACAGTCAAGGCGAGGTCTACAGCAACGCTTGGAACATCCGACAGCTACGTCGCTTCTACCCTTAAGATGTTTTCAAGTCGTTCATGTACCTCGTTTACATACCCAAGCAAAGTCTAACCTTCAAGGAAGGGTCAGCCTTGCCTCGGCAAAGCCCGACCCTCCCTCGAGGGCTAGAAGGGGGGAACCCCCTCTGCGTCAAAATTTTCTTCGGAAAAAGTCTTTCTGCCAGAATATCTTTCGTGCTTTTCGACTACTTCGATAGTGGAGTCCTGAAAACGACGGAGTACACATAAGCAGGCAAGGCCGACCGAGCCGAGGGACTCCTACGCCTCCAGGATACGAATACCTCACTCATCACCTTCTGCGATAAGTAACTCACGCTCGGATAAGGGATTCTGCTGTCCGAACAAGTCTTAACGCTCGAAAACTTCTTCTACCGAAACGATTTTTCGTGCCGTCTCGACTATATCGATAACAGAATCCTACGGACGAGTAAGAGTACACGTAAGCAGGCAAGGTCGACCGAGCCGAGGGACTCCTACGCCTCCGGGATACGGATACCTCACTCATCACCTTCTGCGATAAGTAACTCACGCTCGGATAAACGATTCTGTTACCGACGAACAAGTCCTGATACTCGAAACAAGGGGAAAAGAAACGCAGCTTTACAACACGACGACGGTATGTTTTGGCCTCGGCGGCCGCAAAAAACATACACACGCTACAGACAAACTGTTCCTGCAGGTTCAGACGTCAGCAGGGGGAGCAACAGCGCTCTCAGCATCAACTCCACCTTCGGCGGAATCCGACCCGGCCTCGGACAGCAACATGGTCGGAGGATCTCTACCTCGAAGGAAGATGTCAGCACCACGCCTGGGCCATCGCCGCTGGGGTCTCCTCCAGGAACCCGGCCAAAGCAGACGGCCGGACCGGCCGCTCCGTAGCCTCAGCCAGCTGTCCCCCGAGGACACCAGCCCGGCTCATGGCCTCGGCAGCCCGACTCCAGGGTTGGTCCCGCCAGCAGATGACCTGGCCAGGTCCCAGCCGCTACTGCGACGCGTCGTCGGCCTAGGAAGTCCCCTACTCCTGGGTCGATGAAGTTTCTTCTCCAGCCAACTCCGCCTTTGTCCATGCTGACACCGCTGCCTCCGGCTTCGACTCATCGTAGAGCAGCCAAGGTTTCCTTCACTAAGCAAGAGGAGCCTCGAGCGGCAAGGCCGACCGAGCTGAGGGACTCCTATGCCTCCGGGATACGGATACCTCACTCGTCACCTTCCGCACAGGGCAACTCACGCTTGGTTAAGCGGTCCAGCTAGCCGACAGGCGAGTTCTGGTGCGCAAAATGGAGAAGAAACACGGCTTTACGCCCAAATACACAAATGTTCAGGCCTCGACAGTCGCAATGAACATACGCCAGCACTCAAGGTGCCATTACAAACGGGACTCCGTTTCTGTTCCCGCGGGTACGAACAACCTCCACACTAGGAGGCCCGCGGGACGACGAACTCCAAGCGGCTCACCGCCGCTTGCTCTGACAGCAGCGACAACGACCTCCGTCCCGGGTGGCAAGACAGCTGCAGCAACGGCTTCCGGGCAGACGCTGCGGCGGAAAGGCTCTCGCCCATGAAGGACGAGAACCAGCCATTCAAGCCGGGGGGACGGAGGTCCAGGGGTGCAGGCGGAGTTGGCAATATCGTCGGCAGAGAAACCTTCCACTAGTAGAGATCTTATCATCGTTGACGTTCGTATTGCGTCACTGCATGTGTATATATCGTCACAGATAAAAGTTTGTGACGAATTTGTGACGAGTTCGATTTGGTCATAGGGGTCGCGTCACATTTGTTGTGTTGTGACGAACTACCCATTTTCGTCATCGATGTGTATACATTATATGACGAAAGCCGCGTTGTCATGGAAGTGAATTCATTCTATGACGATCTGTTGTGGTCATAGAGGAAGGCACTTTTCCTTCATAATTCGTCGTCTGCCCGAGCAAACTGACGGCGTTGTTAACGCCGTTTGGTTTCTGTGACGGTACGGTATCGTCATAGATAGAGCCGTGGTTTGGTCATTAACAGCCGTTTGGAAGGTGTTGATGCGTATGACGTCAGCGCTGACGTCGCTAGTGACGTGGCAGCTGACGTCAGCGCTGACGTTAACACTGACGTGTCTAGTACAGTGGCAGCTGACGTGGCATATGTTTTATTATATGCCACCAGTTTGGTCACAGATGTGCAGAGAATAATTTTATTAGAAATTGCAAAAGATACTAGAACAGAGGAATGAGCACACAATTCCATATTCCATAGATGAATACAACTAGTATTCCAGTGCGCATACAAACTATGTGGACAACACTAAACTCAGTTCACAGCATCACCACTTGACTTCACATTTCAGTAGAGTTTGCACAAACATAACAGCATATAATCAAAAGTTGACACCCACGAGCAACTAGAGTTTTTGGGTACCCTCATGTCAAAGAACAGGCCAAAAACAACAACTCTGACTAGCAGCCCTCATGTCGAAGAAGAGTTACCATGCAAGGACAAGAGCTTCTTGATGAGCACATTGGTCTCCTCCATCTCCTTGCTGTTCTTCTCTGTTATCTTCTTGTAGTCCTCCAACTCCCTTTGTGTCCTCGCCTGCCGTTCCTCAGCTTCTTCACATTTCTTCCTGAGCTGGTCAAGTTCACCTTGAACAGCAGCCGTCGCTTCAGCTGCAAGTTGTTCCCGAAGCTCACTATGATTTGATGATGATGCCTTGGAGGTTGCCGATGTTTTGATGCCGACGCTTTTCAGGAATTGGTGTGAGCTGCTCTGGGACAGCACCTTCGACACAAGGTGCACACTGGATGCTGGCATCTCACCTTCAGCAACAGGTTCAGCCCTCAAAGCCTCCATATGAGACTGAAATATCATGGACAGAAACAGTTACATGTTAATGCTAATGAGCAACAGCAAGATGCCAATTGTTAGTTATTGCAATAATTTGAGGCATGTAGAGATGACAAATTATAGCAGATTTGTCGCTGACAATAATATGAAAACAGTGACTTTCATTTCTAGTGCACGGGTCCTACAAGGCATTAACAAAGACTATGAAAAATAGACTATGACAGACTCTAAAAGCTATACATTTGATGGCAAATTATAGCAGATTATAGCAGTTACAAATTATAGCAGATTTGCTTAAAAGCTATAAATTTGATGGCAAATTAAAAGCTATACATTTGAAAGACTTTAAAAATAGACAATGAAAAATAATGTGAAAACAGTTACAAATTATAGCAGATTTGCTTAACAAAGACTCTAAAACCTATACATTTGATGGCAAATTATAGCAGATTATAGCAGTTACAAATTATAGCAGATTTGCTTAAAAGCTATACATTTGATGGCAAATTAAAAGCTATACATTTGAAAGACTCTATAAATAGACTATGAAAAATAATGTGAAAACAGTTACAAATTATAGCAGATTTGCTTAACAAAGGCTCTAAAACCTATACATTTCTAGTGCACGGGTCCTACAAAAAAGTAGACTATGATATTTACTTTCATTTCAGAAATTTGATGGCAGACAAATGGCAGACAAAATAGACTATGATCTGAACTCCCCTGGGATGGGACGGGCGATCTCACTCATCGATCTCACTCCCCTTCGTTCCATCGACCCACAGCCAGCCTCCCTCATATGATCTCATAAAAATTACACTAAATAAAGCTAACCAATGAACTTACAAGTGCTTCTCTTGCCAGTTCACTCAGGCCACGTTTGGAGCTGGTATGACAGGTCTTGAAGGCGTCCACCGCATCTAGTTCTTCAGTCTAATCTAAGCTGGGTTCTTCTCGGTTTCTCTTCTGCTTCTGTTTCGTGGATAAACAATCACAACGAAGTTTGCTCAGATCAAATGCAATAGAAGTTGAGTGCAAAAGTGCAGGTAGTAGTACAAGGTAATAGTTACTTACATATGCATGTAAGTGTGCCACATAGCAGCGAGAACCTGTAGCCTGATGAAACTTGACTTGACTGCGGTTCTGCTTGTTCTTTTCACTTATTTCCTACAAGAGAATGAACATGTCAGATTAGATCATAGGTTCAATATGCGAAGATCCTTTGCAAACTTATAGTGAAAGAACAATATATGACAAGATACCCATACCATGTTCTTTGGATCAGACCACATTGCAACTAATGCCCTCCACTGTTCATCAGTCATGTAAGATACAGGAGAAGTTGTGCTAATCTCATTTGCAGGTACACCATTGAAGTAAATCTGCTTGAGCCGATAACGCTGGTTTTTTACCGCAGAGCGTAGCATATCGGTGCAAGCTTCCTTTGTTGCCTTGTCCTCAGTGTTAACGGACAAGCGCCCCTATGCATATGACAATTCCATAGTTAGTCAATTCAGGTTAAGCAGTATACAAGTGAACCATAGAATCAGTAATGCACTTACATTTAGCTGTGACACAAAGCTGTTGTAGTATTTCTGGTCGTCCTTGTAATCTTTCCAACGAGTTAGGATAGGCATGGTTTCCCGAATAATGATGCCAGCCTCTGATGCAAACTTGGCAGCTTGAACAGGTTCATGTGGCCTTTTTTTGCCTTCCTCAACAGCTATGGGCAGTCTCCTTTGCATAACTTTAGTCATCCTGTCCAGTTGTTTTCCCTTGGTTGCTGCCCTAGGTCTCCTTGGTGCTCGCTGTGTAGGAGCTACAAAATATAATTTGCTTTTATTGAATAATGAAATTGTTTTGTTTCATGCAAATCAGCAAAAGAGATGCCTTATTTGACTGAAAAAATAGAACTTGCCTTCCGTTTCTTCATCTCTAGCTACATTGCCTTGAGCATCACCTGTACTGTCATGAGCAGCAGATGCCATGTCTTCCTCTTCAGCTCTGCTGAAATGATTAGCAAGTCCAGGTGTAGTACGACTGTTGCCTTCAGCATCACCTGTACTGTCATGAGCAGCAGATGCCATGGCTTCCTCTGCAGCTCTGCTGAAATGATCAGCAAGTCCAGGTGTAGTAGGGCTGTTTGGTATGTGATCATTTCCATCTGTTGGTTCCTGTACATTGTGGCCATATGTCTCTGTAGAGTGAAGCCTTTTTGAAGATTGCTCCTCTGGTTGTGCACCTGCCCTCACTCTCTTGCTGAACCTAATGCTTGGAGCCATGTTGGGGTCTATCTTATTCTTTGAAGCAAGGGTTGTGTTTCTACCTCTTCTAGGATACTGTCCACAAAAAAATAGTCATGTGCATTTAAAAGCAAGACCATATATTAATTAAGAGGTATGAAATAAAGAAGATGAATCTAAAAGCATGAGCATATATTAAACACCAGATTAAAAACATTGAAATGCAATGCAACTATTTGGCATCCACTACTTTGAAGATAGAAGGAGCACCTTCATTGCCAGGGGTTTTGGCTGCTCATAATATTCAGTGTCATCATCAGTATCTCCTTGATCATCATCGTCAAGGAGATAGAAAGAGACATATGAATCCGAATCTGAACTATTATTTATCTTGTTTGCTGCATTTTCCCCTTTGTTGATGCAGATGGTGAGACAGAATTATTTAGAACAGAAGTATATTTGTTCAGACCCAAATCTTGCATCTTCTTTATATTCTCCTCCACTTGTTTATCCCGTCTTCTCTCATAAGCAGTTCGCTCATGTTGAACTACTTGCAAGATAGATAAGAACAAGCATACTGTGCGTATTAGATAATGTAAAGGATTTTACTAAAAGCTAAGAGGTACTACTATTTGCAGGGAAGGATTTGACTAAAAGCAAATAGATAAGATGTGTAGATTCAGTCATAATGAAGCTTGGTTATGATTGTGCAATTTCATAATTGTGGTTGCACTATAACTGTAGTTTTTCCCCTGTTTGGTTGTGGAAATCTTTATGCAGGCTTAAACAATGTTCAAAGTACTAGCTAGTACATTGATTAGGCGATGTAGATTTACACAAGCTGATGAACAAAAAAAGTGAAGATATTCTCATCTCTTTCTACCAGCAAGGTTCAAGAAAGCACTAAGTGCTGAGCGAGCGGTATGGTGGTGAAAAAGCTTAAGCGTGATTAATCGTGCTTAATCATTTTTGTTAAAAAGAGAAAAAAATACATGACATTGGGCCACCCTGCAGCAGCCCTTAACCCCCACCTCCTCTCTTCATGAGTCTGCAGCCCACTAGGCCCACCTGCCAGGAGGCTCAACGCAAAACCCCTCTCCCGTGATGACCTAGTACTCTGCTGCCTCCTTCCACGCCCCGCGCCGCCGCCCTATGCTCTCCGCCTCCCTCTCCCGAAGCCTATCCTCCTCCGTGCCGTACGCTCTCCGGCTCCCTCTCCCGAAGTCTCTCCTCCCTCGTGTGATCTTCACCTCTACCGCGAAGCCGCTCCGCCTCTCTCTCACCAATCTGCTGCCTGCAGCCATCGTAGGTCCGTCCGCTCTCTCTCTCTCGTCGATCCGTCGATTTGCTGCTTGCTGGATTGACCCCGGAGGTGTTCCTCCTCTTCCTCTCCCTCCTCTTCTCCCTTAAACATGCCGGATGGGCACGATTAAGCAGGGCCAGCGCTTAATTGCCCGCTTAGTAGGTAAGCGATGCGTTGACCCTCTGCTCAGCGCTTAACCGTGCCTAATCGCACGACTAATCGCACTTTCTTGAACCTTGTCTACCAGTACTAGAAACATAAGTTCTCTACTAAAACATGGATGTGATTGCATATAACACAATGTAAGGAACCAAACACAACTGTATCAGTGCACAATGATTACATAAATCAATTTACAATATCTCTGATAACAACGAATGAATAATTAAACTAAATCTAGCGATGGTTAGGGTTTAGGGGTTGGACCTTTCTGACTTCTGTGCCTCCTTTTGTTCACCATCAAGGTCGTCTGCGATGACCCAAATCCAGTGATGTTAGGGTTTAGGGGTTGGCGAGAGCAATGTGGATGGGGCGTGTTAGGTGGAAGGGGCGAGAGAAATGCGGATGGCAATGAGATAGAGCGGGATGCGGCGAGTGAAGTCGGCGACGACGTAGCTCATCGACGCGATGAGAGGTAAGGGGGCGGCGGTGAGGTACCTGGTCGAGGGGGCAGGTCGTCGACGGCGGATGTGTCCCAGCGGCGGCGGTGAGGTACCTGGTCAAGGGGGCAGGTCGTCGACAGCCGTCGTGTCCCGGCGGCGGCGATTAGGTTTGGAGAAAATAGTGGGGGAGAAAGAAGAGGAGTGGGGGAGAAATAAGAGGAGTGCGGGAGATAGAGGATGAGAGCGGAGTCTGTTTTAGTGACGACAGCGAAACATGTTTTTTGGCGCCCTTTGGCAATGCGGAGGCTAATGCGTTTAAGTATACTAGCGCTGGGTATATATTGAAAACACGTGCATAGCTCAATGGTTTGACCTGCTAACTATAAGACCGAGCTCCTAGGTTCAAGTGCCTGCAAGGAGACATTTTTTGTGTTTTGCCTACCATTTTATATTAATTCTTTGTTTTTTATTTATCTCTATGTTTTTTTTGCAATTATCTATTCATGGACACATTAGTTTGGTTTATGATCATGTTATAATATTTTGAAATATTTTTGACATAGTGGTACTATACATCTCTCACTTGCAATAGCATCTCTCACTTAGTAATTAGCCTTATATGAGAGATGTATGCCTTTCTTAGGATGTGTGTCACCACTTTGTCCGAATGAGTTGAAACTATTTTGTCAATATTGTACACCAAAATGAATGGTCCATGCAAGTTTTTAGATTTTTCTAGCTAGGTTATGGTATTGTAACAAATATCTTTACGAAATGCATCAATTAAGTACAGTAATTGGTAAACTAGGTCTGAAAAATGCATAACTGCACACAACATCATAGGTTGGTTCAATAAACATGCCATTAAAGTTTAAAATGATTTGGAGAAAGTGGTAGTATAGATCCATCACAAGCATGAACATCTCTCACTTAGTAATTAGCCTTATATGAGGGATGTATGCATTTTTGTAGGATGTATGTCACCACTTTGTCAGAATAAATTGCATTTTTTGTCAACATTGTACACCAAAATGAAGTGTACATGCAAGTTTTTAGATTTTTCTAGCTAGGTTATGGTATTGTAACAAATATCTTTACGAAATACAACAAATAATTACAGTAATTAGTAAACTAGGTCTGAAAAATGCATAAATGCACACAACATCATAGGTTGGTTCAATAAACATGCCATTAAAGTTTAAAATGATTTGGAGAAAGTGGTAGTATAGATCCATCACAAGCATGAACATCTCTCACTTAGTAATTAGCCTTATATGAGGGATGTATGCATTTTTGTAGAATGTATGTCACCACTTTGTCAGAATAAATTGCATTTTTTTGTCAACATTGTACACCAAAATGAAGTGTACATGCAAGTTTCTAGATTTTTCTAGCTACCTAAGGTTTTTTAGCACTTATTCTTTAGTAAAATAACAAATACTTACATTAATAGTTAAACTAGTTCTACAAATTGCACCGGCACAAAACATCATGGTACACCTCCATCAACACCCCAAAAAAAGGTTGAAATGATTTGGAGAAACTGGTGCTATACATGTAAATAAATAAAAGAAAAATACAAAAATGATTGAAAAATGTAAACAAAACCAAAAAAAACCTACCTATCCCAAGCTCGAACACAGGACGCCAGGGTTCACAGCAGCAAGGAGTTACCATTGGAATAGTCACGTTTGTTCGCTAGTAACAGAGCGCAGGTATATTTAAGCATCAAATGTTCTCTATCCAGGATGTAACCGAGCGCCCAGTTCAGAGTTCTGAATGCCCAGTTCATATTCTGCATTTTCAGATTGTAAACTGCCCAGTTCAGATTTCTGCATTTTTATGTTATGCCCAGTTCAGAGTTCTGCCCAGTCCATATTTAAGCATCAACTGTTCTGCCTAATTCATATTGTAAACTGCCCAGTTTAGATTACTGGGTGTTCTGAGTAAACTCTGCTGCCCAGTTCAGATTGCTGCCCAGTTCAGATTGTAAACTCTGCCCAGTCCAAAGTTCAAAGTTCAGAGTACACCTCCATCAACACCCCAAAAATCAGATTCTAAACTGCCCAGTTCAGAGTACACCTCCATCAACACCCCAAAAATTTAGATTCTAAACTGCCCAGTCCAAAGTTCAAAGTTCAGATTCTAGCAGATGGTCATTTCATTTTTCAGATTTTCAGATGGTCGTTTTTCAGATTTTCAGATGGTCCGTTTTGACAATAAACCCAGCTTAGATTACAACCCAGCTTAAATTTTGACAATAAATTAAAACTTGCTTAGATCACATGAACTGAAAATTGTTTCCCATAAACCCAGCTTAGATCACATGAACTGAAAATTTTCAGATGTTCAGTTCTGAAAATACAGAAAATACAGAATACACATTCAGTTCACCACAAGTTCAGTTCACCCCAAATTCAGTATTTCAGACACACATTCAGTTCTGAAAATACAGAAAATACATTGTATCATCTAAACATGAACTGAATTTCAGACACACATCCAGTATGTTGTACTAATCTGAACTGAACAGTTCATAAATCAACTATCAATACTAGAAATCCTCATCTTCATCTTCTATGGACATGTCATCATTGTTGTCGTCGCCACCATCATTAAAATATTGAAACATTGTATCATCTTCCTCCTCATCCTCACTATCTTCAAGAATAATAGCAGCTTCCTTCTTTTTTTCTTATTAGTTCCTCTAAATTGCCTTCAATTAGACTGGCTTCTCCACCTTCAACATTGTGCAGAACCTGATTATCATCACCTTCTTGCACTATATGCTCTGTATCAGAACAATAATCATCCTGATGCACATCATTACTGCCCTCATATTTTTCAGCCACATCATAAATATTCCTATGTTCAAATTTCTGCACAACTCGGAAATCTTTACATTGTGGAGTTGTGTCTTGCAGGTAAAATATCTTTTTCGCTTGGTCTGCCAAGATAAAAGGATCGGACTTGTACCAAAATGACTGCACATTGATGGATTTGAAATGGCTGTCATCTCGAATGCCCACAGTCTTTCCTACTTGGTTGTACCAATCGCATCGAAATACAACCACCGACCGACGAACTTGATAATTCGAGTTATATTGTAACTCAATTACCTCTTTAAGGACACCATAAAAATCTATGTTCTCCCCATTATGTTCACCTTCAGTCATTACACCACTATTTTGTGTCTGCATGAACTTCTCACGATCCACTGTGCTAAACCGCACTCCATTAATCTTGCAAGCTGTACTAGTCTTAACTCGCCGAGCTGGGCCACATGACAGTGCCCACAGTCCTTCGCTAACCAATTCTGGATTCTCATTACGCTTCTTCTCAACCTGTTGCAACAAAATTACTCGGCTGAGCAATTACATATGCATACCCAAAACTTTAGTAAACCTATAACATAAAAGTTTAGTGACTTACATGGGACATAAACCACTTTGCAAATCCTTGTTGAACCATTCGATCAACATCATTTGGACGTGCACCTTGCTGCGATAGCTCCTCCCTGTACAGACTGCATGGCATACTTTATTCATAAGCATATTTTCAAATTTAATAAACATAACATAAATTATGTAGCACATACCAAACTAACTTACGTCAAATATTCCTGTACTTCATCAGCATTATGTAGCACATACCAAACTAACTTATTCATGATAGCATCATCAATGTACTCAGTCTTAGTAGCTCCAACAAGAGTAGCACCATGCTTAAAAACAGACATGTCATTAGGCAATGGCATCTCTGTACCACTATCATCATCCTGGTTAAATCTAGTGTCAACATCCTTCATGTACCTAGAACAAAATGTTAAGGTATCACTTGCCATATATGCCTCAGCAATTGATCCTTCAGGCCTAGCCCTGTTCCTTACAAATTTTTTCAAAGTGCCTAGTTGCCTTTCTATTGGGTACATCCATCCATACTGATCCTTCCCCAACACATATGGAGTAGGTGGAGCCCTGCAGGCCGAGTTGCCATCTTGTTGCAAGTGCAGTTCAGGTCTTATGCCCATATCATACAAATCTAGCCTTGCATTATGTGTGTCCTTGGACTTGCCTGGTATACTAAGTAGTGTGCAAAGAATATTTTCACATACATTTTTCTCTATGTGCATCACATCGAGATTATGTGGAAGCATCAAATCTTTCCAATATGGCAATTGCCACAACCCAGATTTCCGGCTATAAATCTTTGGACCGTCACTACTACGCTTCCTTTTATTTCCAGTAATGTCAGCCTGCTTCCCTGGCCTGACATCTTTCACCTTCTCTAGCTCTTGTAGGACCTCATCCACAGTGAACCCGCCAGGCACAACTTTGTTTTCACGCTTACCATTGAAATCCAAACTATTCCGCCATGAATGTGTCCTTTTAAGGTAACGACGATGTCCAATGTAGCATAACTTGTTCCTTATTGCCATAGACAACGGATTCTTGTTGCAATAAATACATGCATAATACCCTTTTGTTGTTCGCCCAGATAACGTGGCCAGCGCTGGATAATCATGTATACACCATAGTACAGCAGCACGAAGGTCGAACTTTCTACCAGTACATGCATCATAGGTCTTGACACCCTTCCATAGCTTCAGCAGTTCTTCAATTAGGGGCTCAAGGAACAAATCAAAATCCTTTCCTGGACATCTTGGACCTGGGATGAGTAAAGACATAAAGCAATTTGTTGGATTCACGCATTCCCATGGTGGGAGATTAAGCGGTGTCACAAGCACTGGCCACATACTGTACTGGGTACTCATGTTGCCAAATGGATTGAATCCATCGGTAGCTAAGGCTAGCCTCAGGTTCCTCGGATCATTTGCAAAACCTGGGTACTTTCGGTCAAAGTCCTTCCACGCTTCCCCATCAGCTGGATGGCTCATCACATTGGCGACTGGCTTCCTCACTTTCTTGTGCCATTGTGTTTCCTCTGAAGTTTGTTTTGAAGCAAAAATTCTTTTCAACCTTGGCAACAGTGGAAAATGCCTCAAAACCTTATGTGGAACTCGCTTCGAACCAGTTTCATCTTTCCATCTAGACTCCGTGCATACTGGGCACTCATTCAATTTAGCATTAACATTCCGAAACAACACACAATTGTTCTTGCACACATGGATGTTTTCGTATCCAAGGCCCAATTCTTTAAGATATTTCATGGCCTCATTATATGATTTTGGCAACTCACTGTTAGGGTATCCATCGGACATCAGCTTCATCATTGCTGAAAATGCTGTATTGCTGATTCGATAACGAGACTTCATATACAACATCCTCACCATAAAAGAAAATTTTGAATGGCTAGAACCCGGACTAAGTGCCTTCTTTGAATCTCCAAGAACTCCTGCAAATCTTGGCTCTTCTCCATCAGCCTCTGCCGCTGCAAACAGTTCACCGATCATCTCAGGTACTCCATGATCATCATCGTAAACATCATCGTCCACATCCATATGTATCCTAAAGTCATTATCATATCCTTCGACATCCTCCTCTATACCCTCAACTTCTGTATCTGCCGACTCCCCATGATGAATCCACCTTGTGTATGTAGCTAACATTCCATAAATGTGTATATGAGTTTCTACTTCACTCTGAGGTCGCAACCTTTGATTAAGACAATTCACGCACGGACAACGAATGTCTGTGTCTTCTGGGTATCTTTCAGTAACAAAATTCATGAACTCTTCAACTCCTTTCACATATGCAGGTGTGAATTGTTTACCATAAACCCATCTTCTATCCATCTATTTTGACAATAAATTAAAACTTGCATTAACTCCATAACTATGATTACATTGAACAAAATTGAAAACCACATCAAACACATGCATATATGAAATAAAATTCAAACGCACATGGAACCTTATTGTCAAAAACACAACACATCAAACCTTGTCTTTTCTCCCCGCCCTGCCGCTGTTCTGTCCACGCCCGCCGTAGCTCTGCGCAAGACGCCGCTGCTTTGCCGCGCCCGAAGCTTCTCTGCCTCGCTGTTTGCAGACGACGCCGTTCTTCCAACACAGTTGGATCAATGGATCAGGCGACAAGATCGCTCGTTCGCTGCGACGCTACCCAGTTGCCGATCAAGCGGACGAAGACAGACGCCAGCGTCGTTGTGTGCCGTAACCTGACGGCCGATCGCAGAAGCGCAGATCGCAGCAGGAAAAATCAGAACAGGCGAACACCCATGCAGATCGCAGAATGGCGGCTGGGAAAACCTGTTAACATAACGACAGATGGGAACACCTGTTAACAGATGGATACTTTCTTTATATACAAGAACAAGTGCGTAGTCTGGTGGTAGCAACGATTTAAAGAAAGTCGCAGGTCCCTGGTTCGATCCTCCGCGGGCGTAACTTTTTTTTGCCAAATAACTAACTGCCGCTTCAGTACTGGGCTGGGTCCGCGTCGCCAGGTGGGGGCTGTGTCCCAAAAAACTACGGCCCATGTAGGCCAAGGATCCCACGCCGTCAAGTGGTGTGTACACGTGGGCCGTTTTTTTACTAAAACTCATCTGTGACCAATTTATTTCATCATTACGTCAGCCGATCAAGCCAAATTAATCTGTGACGTTCCTTTCATTTTCGTCTATGATGTTCCTTTCATTTTTGTCTTTAATATTCAAGTCTAATCTTCGTCCCTTGTAATTGTTGACGAAGATGTAAATTTGGTCATAGAAATGTATCAATCTGTGACTGAAGTCACCAGCGTCACTAGAAAATCGTCACTGATGATCACATTCTTACTAGTGTTCTCCGGCTGCCACCACCTCAACACCGCACCAGCGGGCGTCGGCCGCCCCAAAGCGCACCGGTAGGTCCTCGCTCCCGCCCTCGCCGAGGCCACCCCAGAACATGAGCACCGCCCTCGCGGCGCACGACGTGCTGGGCAACCCTCTAGCGCGGTTGTCGGCGCGAGGAAGACCTGGACGTGGCTGGCCCGTACGCGGCGTGACCATCGCCCGGACAGAGGACGGAATGCTGCACCCTGGCTGGGCAGTAGCAGTTCGTCTTCCCCGGCATGGCTGAAGGAAGCCTCCGCAGGGCTGGAGGAATGCCTTTCTCCCCCAAATGCCGAGGGAAGAAAAGGGTTACCGACCCACGCGGAGGCAACCTCCCACTTGGTGCGCTCCCCCGCCTCAGCCCGGATGACAAAAATCCTTGAAGCTGAGGGCGGGGCGGAGGCCGCAGCCCGACTCGCTTCTCTCCACCAAATTGCCAATTGGTGGGGGAAGGCGGCCGGGCTGCCTGACGAAAATCCTTGAAGCCGAGCGATGGCTGAGAGGTACCAACCTCCACAAGGTTGCGCTCCTTCCACAACGAGACAAAGGCAACACGAGTGCTCCCCATCCGGGGGCTCGGAAGGCGGAAGGATGCGACACATGAGGAAAGTGTGAAGCCATGACTACCACCCAGGAGGTCGATCCCTTTTTAAAGGCGACTCTCTCCGCTCGCGTCCTCAAGCCGTCGCGGACTAAGTCTTCACCAACACGCTTCAAGGTCCTCCCCCTACGACACGGGGGCTAGGCCCCACGCGTCATGCGAGCTGCCCTAGGACAGAAGAAGCCAAACCGCCACGCGCGGAGCGTATAACCGCCCAGCGGTTACAAGCATTCCTCCGTCTTCGCCCAAACCAGCGGGTGAAAGGGCGGACCGCCATGCAGGCGGCATGCAACTGCACCAAGGGGGCGCACCCTTTCGACTTCGACGCATCCAGCATGGAGGCCCAGGCCCACACGTCATGTAACCGGCGCACCGGTTACTACGTGCAAAAAAACTGCAGCGCCACTTACGCCAGCGCCGCGCCTTCTCGACTATGGAATCGGTGCCGCGACTCGAGGCAACCCTGCGCACGGCCCAGCAGTGCCAACCAGGCACGCCGGTCACGGGTCAGTCAGCCGCGGGAGAAGGCGCGACGGTCAACATGGCCAAAAGTGGGCCGACAGTAATGGCGGTGGCAGGTGGGCGGAAGCAGCAGTCAAATCGTCTGCAGGCTCACGTCCCCTCCTGGAACAGCGAGAGAGCTCCCTCCCATGGCGTGAAGACGACGCGCCCGTGTCCCGTTCCTCGAACGGCTCGCGCATGCACAACGGCTGCCCCACGAATCACTCGTCCCATCGCATTAACTCTACGGCAGGACAGACGACACCTTTGGCAGGCGAAGCGGGCGACGCTTCACCTCCACCATAATGACCGCGTCAAAAAAGGTGCGCCACGTCGTTCAATTTCGTATCCTTTTCCTCTTCCTCTTTCTCTCTCTTGCTACAGGGACCGGGAAAGGGGATACTCCGAAAGGGATCCTTCTCCGCGATGGAAGCGGGCCCCGAGCCCCCCTACTGATCAGAGGTTCGAAGGCTGGCCCCTCGGAAGGGTTCGACAGCCGCCTCAGAGCACTTGGGCTCCGCGCCCACTACTGGTCAGAGGTTTGAAGGCTGGCCCCTCGGAAGGGTTCGATAGCCGCCTCAGGCCACTCGGGCTCCACGCCCACTACTGATCAGGGGTTCGTAGGCTGGCCCCCCGACGGGTTCGATAGTTGCCCAGAGCACGCAGAGTGAGGGATGACTCTGGGTACGTTCGATACATAACCAAGGCTCGGGCTACGCTCCCGAGGTACCCTAGGACATTTCTGAGACCAGTAGGAACGATTCTGTAACGGAATCCCATCAGTGGGAGGCATCGAGCCCTCGGACCCTATCAAACGGGACCGGGTCCGGCAAATCACCTGCAGGTACTTTTGGAGCGCGCCTCTGGGCCACTAGCCAACCCTTATCGAACAGGGCACAGGCGTCCACTCGGATCACCCGTTAGCAACTCACTGGAGACACCATGTTCGGTGCCCACCGAGGGCAACATGGCGCTTTCCCCCCTCCTTGTGGAAAGGCGACGCAGGGGCGTATGACCGTCCTCTCGCCCTGTGCGGAGGCTTGGGGGCTGCTCTCGCGAACCCGGCTCCAGCCAAACCGTTGACAGCGTCAACATACCAGCCCGAGAACTCGGAACCTGACTATGCACCCGGGCAATGACCAGTTCGCATGAGGGAACAACCAGACCGGACGAGCCATCACGAAAGGCATTAAGACCTCGAAGGAATCAAACCACTCCTCCGAGGCCTCGGGGGCTACAACCGGCGGGTGCGCTCGCGCGCACCCACCAGAACAAAATGCAACCGAGAAAGGCCGGTCCCCTTGCAAAAAAGTGCGACAAAGCCTCCAAGCGAGTACCCACACTCCCTTTGAGGCTCGGGGGCTACTGTCGGGGACCGTAATTAGGGGTACCCCCAAGGATCCTAATCTCAGCTGGTAACCCCAATCAGCACAAAGCTACAAAGGTCTGATGGGCGCAATTCTGGTTAAGGCTCCGTCCACTCAAGGGACACGATCTCGCCTCGCCCGAGCCCAGCCTCGGGCAGGAACAGAATACCAAGGCAGATTCACGCCTCGCCCGAGGGTCTCCTCAAGCAACAGGCGCACCTTCGACTCGCCCAAGGCCCAGCTCGGGCAGGCTTCACGAAGAAGCAACCTTGGCCAGATCGCCTCGCCAGCCGACCGGATCGCAGGAGCATTCAATGCAAGGATCGCATGACACCTTATCCTGACGCGCGCTTTCCAGTCGACAAGGCCGAAGTGACCGCCGTCACTTCGCCCCTCCACTAACTGACCAAACAGGAAAACAGCGCCGCCTGCGCTACTCCGACTGTTGTGCCACCTGCCAGGGTGAGGCTAACAGCAACCAAGTCTAGCCTCGGGCGCCATAGGAATCTCCGCCTCGCCCGACCCCAGGGCTCGGACTCGACCTCGCCTCGGACGACGATCTCCGCCTCGCCCGACCCCAGGGCTCGGACTCGACCTCACCTCGGACGACGATCTCCGCCTCGCCCGACCCCAGGGCTCGGACTCGACCTCGCCTCGGACGACGATCTTCGCCTCGCTCGACCCCAGGGTTCGGACTCGACCTCGCCTCGGACAACGATCTCCGCCTCGCCCGACCCCAGGGCTCAGACTCGACCTCAACTCTGGAAGACGATCTCCGCCTCGCTCGACCCTCGGGGCTCGGACTCAGCCTCGACCTCGGAGGAGTCACCACCTTGCTCGGGCCGACCATGCCACAAGGGGAGGCCATCATTACCCTACCCCTAGCTAGCCCAGGCTACAGGGAACAAGACCGGCGTCCCATCTGACTCGCCCCGGTAAAACAAGTAATGATGGCACCCCGCGTGCTCCATGACAACGGTGGTTCTTAGCCCCTTACGGAAGCAAGGATACGTCAGCAAGGATCCGACAGCCCCGACAGCTATGCTTCTACAGGGCTCAAGCGCTCCTCCGACGGCCACGACGCCACATGAACAGGGCTCCAACACCTCTCCAACAGCCACGTCGGCACGTACATAGGGCTCTAGCTCCTCTCTGCTAGACACGTTAGCACACTGCTATACCCCCGGTTGTACACCTGGACCCTCTCCTTATGCCTATAAAAGGAAGGTCCAGGGCTCTCATATGAAGAGGTGGCCGCGCGGGAGAACGGGCAGCCTAACGCCCCCTCTCTCTCTCTCTCTCCCTCGCGAACGCTTGTAACCCCCTACTGTAAGCGCATCCGCCCTGGGCACAGGACAACACGAGGTCGCGGGTTCCCCCTTACTGTTTCCCCCCTTGTGTCTCTGTCTCGCGCCGACCCATCTGGGCTGGGACACGCAGCGACAATTTACTCGTCGGTCCAGGGACCCCCCAGGGTCGAAACGCCGACACTTTTAGAATATTTTTATCATTTAAACGTCATATATTGTTATGGGCCTGTTAGACCCGTCGAGCCATGTGCCGACCCGACACGATTATTAACCTAGCGGGCCATGCTTAGGCCTCGCTTGAGGGCCCGTGGGCTAGCACGGCACATCCCGCTAGCTAATCCGAATCAGGCCGGCACGGTCCTAATCCGTGCTCGGGCCGGGCCAACACAACCCGCTCATTTGGACATCTATACCTGTCGGGGTGTTTGTTTCACCTCGGTGCTGACATGGCGCGCTCTCGCCCCGGCTGCTGCGGGTGGTGGCCTGGTGGTGGGTCGTGTTAAACTTTATTGCAGTGCCCCTTAGAAATCAGCATTATCTCATCTTCATTTCATGCATTAGATTTCAACATTATATCATCAGTTTATGCTTTAGAGATCAGCATATAGTTTTTTTGTCTTTTTGAGATCAACAATATGGTCTGCCCATGCACCAGCTTTAAATTTATTTGATCGGCGACAGTTTGGACATCCGGTAGATGGCCCTTGGCTAGTCTTCCTTTCACTTCGTGCTTCAATGCTCTTGTTGATTAGACTTGTACTTCATCAGCTATTTTTTGGCTTTCTTCTTTGATCTCCATAGATACCATTTTTTGTCTTGATACATTCATTGCGTATACTGTATGGATGTGATTGCTTAGGAAAATCTATTGAAAATTCCTGGACGTCCCCCCCAATGGGTGTAGGCAAGGGATGGCTTGGTGCGCTGAGCGTTTAATGAACTGTCCCTGAGTAGTAACTTGATGTGACCGCGGGTGTAATCATATCATCCATGCAGTTGACTTGAGTCTCAATGGGTGCTGTGTTACGTGAAATGGCGTCAACCGCCTAACTTGTTTCCAAACGATTTGAATTGCTTATTGAATACTTGCGACTATTCAGTGACTGTGGTAGGAGATGAGCGGTTGCTTTCTTCCTCTATAAATAGAGCGCTTGCTTCACTGGCGAGCCGACCCCTCCCTAGGAGGATTTCGGCGATTCTAAGTACTCGGAGGAGGAGTTCTCCTCCGAGTCCGAGGGATCGCCAGTCTACACCTCGCCCCCGGCATCGTCCGAAGACTCGGACGATTCCCAGGGGATCGCCGCCGAGGTGTGGACATATATCCGGGCCGTCGAGCGCTCCAGGCTCGAGGGCTCGGATGAGTCGAAGGTCTCCTTGGACGAGGAGGACTCCTCTGACTCGTCCGAGGAGGGGAGCGGCGGTGACGGCAACGGCAACGACGGAGGCGACGGCAAGGGCGACGGCAGCAAGGGCGACGGCAAGGCCAGTGGCAAAGCACCACTGGCTTGAAATATTAGTATAGATAAGTAGTGTTAGTATTAGTAGAATAATGTAGTAGTAGTTAGTAGTACAGTGTAGTGTAAGTAGTGTTGTATTGTAATGTAGTAATGTAATGTGTCGAAAAGTGGGAAGAAGCCCGACTCATAATGAGTCGGCCTTTAATTTTGTGTAAGAAATTCCCCCCTTATATAATGAAGTAAACTCCGGCTTGATCTTGTGCACACCCTTTGCCTTTGTGTCGCTTCTTTATAGTTGATCGACAATTTGTGTTTGTATCCAATGCGACTGTTGTTCTTAGAAGTAACTCTTGAGTAATGACTTGCCATTGCTGTGTCACATTTTAATTCTGTCTGCATTTACGTGGAGAAAGAACGATCTGGTTTACTACCTGTGTCTTCAGGGGTAACAACCGAACGGTTTTTGGCAACGCCGGCGTTTTAGAGGTAACAGCCGAGTCCTTTCGAGCCACATCAGCGCTTTAGAAATAACGGCCGAGTGATTAGTGGTGACGTCAGTGTTTTCGAAACAACAGCTGAGTCACATTGAGCCACATCGGCGTTTTAGAAATAACGACCGAATGAGGATTGGTGATGTCAGCGTTTTTAGAAATAACCGCTGAGTTACGCCGAGCCACGTCGGTGTTTTGGAAATAACGACCGAGTGATGACTGGGCACTTTTTAGAAATGGTGTCTGACCCGGGAAAACCCCACTTGTACCGCATCGCCGCATGCCTCTGCATTCTGAGCCCTAGCTTCACTTTCTGCCTCCAGACCTCTTCTTTTTCCCTTTGATCTCGCTTCCGCTCAGTTCGCCGACGAGATTGAGATGGCGCCCAAGCAAAAGAGTCAGAATTTTGCCGCTGCGGTTATTCCTCCCATCGATCCCAACAGCCAATTGCCTTTCGCAGGTAATCATATGTCTACTGTTTCCGAGTCAGATGTTCTCCACCTCATCGATGTCGGAGTTCTTCCTCCGAAGGAGCTTTGTTCCTGGCGGATTTGCTGTGGGGTTACTGTCCCGACGAAGGATACTCACGAATCCGTCGTTTACATTCCTTTTCTTCTCCGCGGCCTTGCTCTTCCAATTTCTCCATTCTTTCGCGGTCTCCTTGACTTTTACAATCTTAATCTGACTCATCTGAATCCCAACTCTATTCTGCAAATTTCTATCTTTGTCCATCTGTGTGAAGCCTACCTTGGAATTCTTCCTCACTTTTCGGTTTGTGGAAACACTTGTATCACTGTCGTCCTGGGATGGCTGGGGGCAGCATCAGCTTGTGGGTCGTGCGAGTCTGGAGATGCGTCGTGGGAGGAAGACAGAGTACCTGGATATCCCACTCAAAGACAGCATTAAGGGATGACGCTTAGAGTGGTTCATTGTTGAAAATCATGGCAAGTCCCTCCCCCTCGGTCAGGGAGACAACGGGACATGCGCACTCCCAGTTGGATTGAGTCCCCCACCACCTTGGAGATAATAGAGGCCAAGGTTCTGCTTGATGAAATTCGTTTGCTAAAGGAGAGAGGTCTGACCGCTGAAGCTATGGTTGCAGACTTTGTTTTTAAGAATATTCAGCCTCTGAAGGATAGGGCGTACCCGGCTTACTTATACAGTGGTGCCCCCGACTCAACTCAGGTTATTGACAAGAGGATTCCTGCAGTGGATTTGGTGAGCCGACTGGAGATGATATTGAGGGGCAAAGTATCAAATATTGGTGCTCCTGTTGCGTATTCTGCTTGGAATTTGCCATCTTCTAAGCCCTTTTTTAGTTTCGGGTCCAATCCTCCTGCTGGTGACAGTGGTTTGGGTCTTATAGTGCGACCCTCTCCCGAAGAAGTTGAAGTCCTGGTTGCTTCACTTGGTGGCCTTCCCAATGACGAGAAGCAAGTTCACTTTGAGATGCCTACTAATTCGAGTGATGCAGAGATAGGTGCTATGCTAGATATGCTGGCGTGGGATTCCTCTGATTCTGTCCCTGCTGAAACGATGGCTGTTGCAACTATTCCAGAGCCTGAGAAAACCGTGGATACTCGAAGGTCTGAGGGTACTCGCCCGAAATGTCTTCGTCAAGTTGGTCATCCGACTGCTCCTGCCGAGGGGAAGAAAAAGAAAAAGAGACGGCTTCGGCGAGTGTCATGCTTGGATCATGATGCTGGCCCTTCTGCTCCTGCTGCTGAAGAAGTACCAGTGGAACTCTTTACTGGAGCCGATCCCAATGGGTGTGACCCTGCTGATGCTGGACCCAATGGGCGTGACCTTGACGATGCTGAACCCAATGGGTGTGATCCTGCCAGAGCTGATCCCAATGGGTGTATTGTTCGTATTGTTGACGAGGACGAAGAAGAAGAGGAGGAAATCCCCTTAATTCCGAAGAATAGTCGGCGTTACATAGTCAGTGGGGAGAGTAGTGATATCCCTTCTCCAGCTCTGTCTACTCTCGTCGGTCTGCAAGAATTAGCCCTAGCAAATTTTGATCAGGCTCTCGAGGATGTTGTTCCTGAAGATTTGTTGTCCGAGCCCACGGATGGTGGTATGATGGACGTTTGCTCTGACATTCCAGATGTGGGGTTAGAGTTATCCTGGGTGGCGTCTCGTGCCTCGTCGACCTTGTAGTGCATTCTTCGGGGCCAAGAGGCTGGTCAAGGTTGTTCAATTTCCATGGAGGTGATTGAGAATCCTTCATCCTTAGAGGTGGATGCTGCAGAGAACCCGGTCCTCAAGGATGGTGCAAGCGGTTATTAAAAGGGAAATGTGTGTTGGCACTTGCTCTCCTGAGCGAGTTGATCCAACATGGGAGTAAATGTGGTGTGAACGGGGCTACAACACGAGATGGCAATAGCTCTGTTAACCTAGCCTCTCAAGGGCACTGTGCGGGGGTATTTATAGGTATCTGAGTGCCCAGCGTCCAGTGTTAAGGACGCATGTGCCCTCAGACACCTAGGTTATCCCCGGAATATTCCCATAAAGCAGGGTTACAGACCGTAATTACAGGGAGACCTTTACAAATTAGGCCCGTAATGCGCAGCGGCCACGCAGGGCCTGTTACAATGGGCCGGATCACACGTGGGCCTCCATGTTGAGCGAGGTCGCAAGATGAGACGACCTCATCACAAGTCTTCATCCGGCGACGTGTGGGACGAAGGGTAGGTCTGCCCGTCGTCTTGCCTTCGTTGGTGCAGCGAGGTCGGCGAAGGCATCGAGCGAAGGGTGGTGTCTTCGCCTTCGCCCCAACATTTGCCCTCCGAGGGACCAGTTCGACTAAGTCATCTAGTGCCGAAGACGTCGCTAGATGGTGGAGACGCTGCCCTCGCTCGAAGTGGTTCCACGGGGGTTTTTGACATGACCGTTGATTGACGCCGTACTGTTGGATTGCGCGTTTTGAACTTTATCTTTCTGCGCTCCGCGAAAACCCTAACCGCCTCAAACCGCTCGCTGCTTGTCTGCCCTCCTTGCACTTGCTCGTCGGAGATCTGGCCCGTGTGAAGCAGACCGCCCGCCGCCGCCGACGGTATGTAGCGATGCCGTCCTCTTCCTCTTCTGCTGCCGTTACACCGCCGGCCGGCGCGTCGTCCGGGGAGACGCTGAGCAATGTGGCGGTGGAGGAGATGCGCGCCGGTGACACAGTGGAGTTCGGCGTGTCGCGGATGTCCTCGGTCCGCGTGCAAGACATGCAACAGCTTGGTTATTTCGGCGGCGGAGTGGCACGTGTCCCGGGGATGGAGGAGGTCCCCGAGCCAGAAGGCGAGTTGGTTGTGTTCGAGGCTTTTTTCGCTGCTGGCCTTCGTCTGCCCGCACATCGATTTGTGGGAGAAGTCCTGCGTAGGTTCAACGTCCAGGTCCACCAGCTGACGCCAAATGCCGTGGTGGCTCTGGCGAAATATGTCTGGGCAACAACTTCGTACGGCGGGCAGCCCTCGGTCCAAGTCTTCGCGAAGTATTATTGTCTGCACTGGCAGAAAAGGAAAATCGGAAATAAGATTGCTCAATTTGGATCTTGCATGTTTACGCCGAAGACGGGCAAGACTTCGATGGAGGTCGTTGAGTTGGTTCCCTGTGCCCGCAATAAATGGGGCAACTGGTGGGAATTTTGGTTCTATGTTGCCGAAGGCACAGTCGAAGACCATCCGGGGCTCCTCGTGGCCGAGATGTCTTCGCATTATTATTCAGCATATCCGCGGTTTGTAGTAGCGGAGGAGGATGCAGACGATGGGGCCCTGCGGTGCGCGGCCGGCCTGAGTAGCGGGCGCAATCTGGTTGAGGAGTTTGTCACGTATGGGGTGTGGCCCTTGGCGCATGGCTGGGCGCTGGGCAAAGTATGCCCTCGCCAGATGCCTTCCCGTGGTGGGATGCTGGTGCGGAGTCCCGCCTTCGCACTGGATTTGCATGGCCGAGATCCCGCCACATTCGTGCGTGAGGCGGAGGATGGGGCGGCGCGGATAGTTGGTCGCTACGTGCCGAAGACGGAGGGCCAGCGTAGTTGGGATATACGCGAATCCAACGATCGCTTGAATAGGGTCTTCGAGTTGAACCGTCTGCCGTATGGCGGTTATCCCGGGCAAGACGATGTCGATCGCCGCGGGAAGAAACCGGTGGCAGAGACTGAAGACGACCCCGCGCCGGCGGCCACCCCATCCACTAAGAAGAGGAAGCTAGGTACTGTGATGGGAGGATGGGGGTCTCCGATAGTTTTGCTGTGGAGCTGATGGGGACATGCGCGGCCCCCGGGGGAAGGATGTCTTCGCCCGAGCTCCGGGAGTCTTTGGCGCGGATGCTGAAGGTTACCGGGGGTTGGTGGCCTAAGAACGTTCCTATCCCCCATGCGGCCGGCGAAGACTTTTTTTACATCTCGCATGGTTCGTGACTTGAGAGTGTTTCCTTATGGACGGAATATTGCGGCTGTTGTGTCGGCAGTGATGGACAAGGATCGTCAGGAGGCTGCGCAAAAGCGCCGGGTGGTCATCAGGCTGCCCGAGGCTAGGCCGAAGAGGGCGCGGGGGACTGCGAAGGCTGCCACCTCTGGCGGTAGCCAGCCGACGCTGGCGGCAAAGTCGACCGCCCCTCGGTCCAGCAAGGTGTCGGATGTTGTGAAGCCAGCCGGTGCCAGCGTAGCCAAGTCTGCCTCGGCCGGAGCCGCGAAGGCCCGAGCTTTGCCTTCACCGGCGAAGCGCGTTGCTGATTTCGGCACTGATATTAGTGTGGATGATTATCTCACTGGTAAGTCGTTGGCCCGAGTTTTTTTTTGACTGTTGATACTTTGCAGGATCGGGCGAGGGGCAACTTGTAGTTGTTCCGCCTGCGGTGGTGACCACGGTGTCTGCCACGGTGCCTGGGGCGAAGGGTAGCGCTCTCAGCGCTGGCGGTGAGATTTCGGCGCTCACCGCCGTCAAAGACGAAGCGGGCACTGTGTCCCGCCGGCTGAGGGAGGCGTCGTAGCGGCTGAGTCAGGTAGTTGGGCTAGACTTCGGTTTTTACTGTTTTCGTTGGGATTGTGGTCTTATGTTTGTCTTTTAGGCGGCTGACTTCGCTGACCGCGTGGCGTCGGGGGCCCTTACGGCAGTTGTGTCTGCCGAAGTCGAGAGACTTCGGGCGCAGCATGCTGACGCTGTCCGGGAAAAGTCGGCCGCCGATAGCAAGTGCCACAAGCTGACGGAGAAGGTGGTCGCGCTGGAGGGCGAGAGGACTGACCTCCGGCGCCAGCTGGCGGAGGAGAGGAGGGAGGCTAATCAGGCCCTCGCCAAGGCGCAGTCGGCGCAGGCGGAGGCCAATTTGGCGAGGGTGGAGGGTAGTCTCGCCAGCCAGCGCGCCGAGGAATGGGAGACACGGTTCAACGCTCTGCAGGCCCGCATGGAGAGGGCCGAGGAATGGGAGACACGGTTCAACGCTCTGTAGTCTCGCCAGCCAACGCGCTCGGAAGTTGAGCGGACGCGCAAACATCCCATGGACTCATACCGCGAGCTGGGCGCGCGGACCGCTGATTTCGAAGTGCCCGACCGAGAGTCAGGCCTTCGCTGCCTCGAGTGGCTGCAAGAGGAGTTGTTGGCGCTCCCGACCATTGTGGAGGGATTTATGTCCTTTGCCTCCCTGGTCACCTGCAAAGGGGCGATAAACGCGCTGTCCCGCGAAGGGTGCAGTCACTATGAGGTCTTCGACCGATCTGATGAGGATTTCAAGCGCGAAATTTACAAGGTCGAGGACCTTGTGGTGAAGGAATCCGCGGGATCCCTTTTTGACCGGATGTGGGGCCCCCACGGTCGGGAGGTGGTGAGGGAGTGGTCCGACCGGGCGAGGGATCAGGTAATGTTTATCTTTTGTCTAGTGTTGTTGGATGTGGGTTATACGTGGGCTTGCTGAATCGGTGTGCTGTGTTGCAGGCGGCGCATGATGAGAAAGTGGAGGACTTCGGAGCTTTGAACAGCTGAGAGCACCTAGAGGGGGGGGGGGTGAATAGGTGATCCTGTAAAAACTTCAAACTTAAGCCACAAAAACTTGTTAAGTGTTAGCACGATTATTGCCAAGTGGCTAAGGTGAAGTCTCAACAAAACACAATACCACAAAAGATCAAGCACAGATGTGACACAGTGGTTTATCCCGTGGTTCGGCCAAGACCAACGCTTGCCTACTCCACGTTGTGGCGTCCCAACGGACGAGGGTTGCAATCAACCCCTCTCAAGCGGTCCAAAGACCCACTTGAATACCACGGTGTTTTGTTTTTCCTTTCACTATCCCGTTTGCAAGGAATCTCCACAAATTGGAGTCTCTTGCCCTTACAAGTATATGATCACAAATGAAACACAGAGTAAGGGAGAGAAGCAACACACACAAATCCACAGCAAAATGCGCACACACACGGCCAAGACTCGAGCTCACAAGAGTATCACAAAGTTCTCACTAGAACGAGCTCGAATCACTTAGAATCACAAATGAAAGCGCAAAGACTAAGTGTGGATGATCAAGAATGCTCAAAGGTTGCTTGTGTGTATCCTCCATGCGCCTAGGGGCTCCTTTTATAGCCCCAAGGCAGCTAGGAGCCGTTGAGAGCAAATCCGGAAGGCCATCCTTGCCTTCTGTCGTCGGGGGCACCAGACAGTCCGGTGCACACCGGACACTGTCCGGTGCCCGATTTGTTTCCATAACAGGCGCTTCCGACCGTTGCCGACCGTTGGAAGATCTGGAGCCGTTGGCGCACCGGACATGTCCGGTGCACACCGGACAGTCCGGTGCCGTCTTCCGACCGTTGGCTCCGCCACGTGTCCCGCGCGGATTGCGCGGCCGACCGTTGGCCCGGCCGACCGTTGGCTCACCGGACAGTCCGGTGCACACCGGACAGTCCGGTGAATTTTAGCCGTACGCCGTCGGCCAATTTCCCGAGAGCGGCCAGTTCGCGCGGAGTCGGCCTGGCGCACCGGACACTGTCCGGTGCACACCGGACAGTCCGGTGCTCCAGACCGAGCTGGGTCTTGGCACCACACAGCCAAGTCTTTTCTCCTCTTCTCTTTTCTTCTTCTTTCTGTTTCTAACACTTAGACAAATATATTAGTACATAAAACCAATGTACTAAGGCTTAGAAACATACCTTTACTTCATGATTTGCACCTTGTTCATCCATGTACACAAATTCACAATTAAGCACATGTGTTGGCACTCAATCACCAAAATACTTAGAAATGGCCCAAGGGCACATTTCCCTTTCAATCTCCCCCTTTTTGGTGATTTATGCCAACACAACATAAAGCAACTAGAACAAGTGCAAACTCACTTCAAATAAAAACTTAAATTTATTTTGATTCAATTTTGGCATATATGGATCATCCTTTGCCACCACTTGGTTTGTTTTTGCAAATCAAACTCAAATCTCTATCTCTAAGTTAAACACACATGTTGAAGCATAAAGAGAGTCATTCCAAAAGAGATTGATCAAAGATTTCAAAAACTCCCCCTTTTTCCCATAATTGCTACTTCTCCCCACAAGAAGCCAAAAGAGACAATAAAAGGGTTTTGCCAAACCAAAAACTCTACTCTACTATTTTCAAATTTCTCAAGTGGTAGCTGATCCAATTATTGCTTTGGCCTTTATTTTCTCCCCCTTTGGCATCAACCACCAAAACGGGATCAATTTTGGCCCTTTAACCCCATTGCCTCACCAAAAATCTTCAATTAAGAGCAAATGGCAACAAGAGTTCATGAGTTGGACTTGGAATTAGTTACCCTCTCATCGGAGTGCAGTGGAAGTCTTGCATGATCCAAGTCCACCTTTTCCCTTTCAATTCTACTTTGAGACTAAATCAACCAAACTCAAGCATATGGTTAGTCAAAAAGGATCAAGTTGTAACACATCTCCCCCTAAATATGTGCATCACTTTGCAACGGACTTGTGAGGTCCGGGGAGTGTTTGTACAACTTGAGCACCATAATAAGCAGCAAAATGCAAAAAGGAACATGATCAAAAGCATGAATACATGTATGCTACAATTCAATCCAAGTTCCGCGAATCTAAGACATTTAGCTCACTACGCAGCCTGCAAAAGGTCTTCTCATCTAAAGGCTTGGTGAAGATATCGGCTAGCTGGTTCTCGGTGCTAACATAAAACACTTCGATATCTCCCTTTTGCTGGTGGTCTCTCAAAAAGTGATGCCGGATGTCAATGTGCTTTGTGCGGCTGTGCTCAACAGGATTTTCCGCTATTCGGATAGCACTCTCATTATCACATAGGAGTGGGACTTTGCTCAGATTGTAGCCAAAGTCCCTGAGGGTTTGCCTCATCCAAAGTAGTTGCGCGCAACACTGTCCTGCGACAACGTACTCGGCCTCAGCGGTGGATAGGGCAACAGAGGTTTGTTTCTTAGAGTTCCATGACACCAGGGACCTTCCTAAGAATTGGCACGTCCCCGATGTACTCTTCCTATCGACCTTACATCCAGCATAGTCGGAATCTGAGTACCCAATCAAGTCAAAGTTAGACCCCTTTGGATACCAGATCCCGAAGCAAGGCGTAGCGACTAAATATCTAAGAATTCGCTTCACCGCCACCAAGTGACACTCCTTAGGATCGGATTGAAATCTAGCACACATGCATACACTAAGCATAATATCCGGTCTACTAGCACATAAATAAAGTAAAGACCCTATCATTGACCGGTATGCTTTTTGATCAACGGACTTACCTCCTTTGTTGAGGTCGGTGTGTCCGTCGGTTCCCATCGGCGTCTTTGCGGGCTTGGCGTCCTTCATCCCAAACCGCTTTAGCAAATCTTGCGTGTACTTCGTTTGGGAGATGAAGGTGCCGTCCTTGAGTTGCTTCACTTGGAACCCAAGGAAGTAGTTCAACTCGCCCATCATCGACATCTCGAATTTCTGCGTCATCACCCTGCTAAACTCTTCACAAGACTTTTGATTAGTAGAACCAAATATTATGTCATCGACATAAATTTGGCACACAAACAAATCACCATCACAAGTCTTAGTGAAAAGAGTTGGATCGGCTTTCCCAACCTTGAAAGCATTAGCAATTAAGAAATCTCTAAGGCATTCATACCATGCTCTTGGGGCTTGCTTAAGTCCATAGAGCGCCTTAGAGAGCTTACATACGTGGTCGGGGTACCGCTCATCCTCGAAGCCAGGGGGTTGCTCCACGTACACCTCCTCCTTTATTGGCCCGTTGAGGAAAGCGCTCTTCACATCCATTTGGTACAGCCTGAAAGAATGGTGAGCGGCATATGCTAGCAAGATACGAATGGACTCTAGCCTAGCCACAGGAGCAAAAGTCTCCTCAAAGTCCAAACCTGCGACTTGGGCATAACCTTTTGCCACAAGTCGAGCCTTGTTCCTCGTCACCACCCCGTGCTCGTCCTGTTTGTTGCGAAAAACCCACTTGGTTCCCACAACATTTTGCTTTGGACGAGGCACCAGCGTCCAAACTTCATTGCGCTTGAAGTTGTTAAGTTCCTCCTGCATGGCCAACACCCAGTCCGGATCTAGCAAGGCCTCCTCTACCCTGAAAGGCTCAATAGAGGAGACAAAAGAGTAATGTTCACAAAAATTAACTAATCGAGATCGAGTAGTTACTCCCTTGCTAATGTCACCAAGAATTTGGTCGACGGGATGATCCCTTTGAATCATCGCTCGAACTTGGGTTGGAGGTGCCGGTTGCGCTTCTTCCTCCATCACGTGATCATCTTGTGCTCCCCCTTGATCACGCGCCTCCTTTTGATGAACCTGTTCATCGTCTTGAGTTGGGGGATGCACCATCGTTGAGGAAGAAGGTTGATCTCGTTCATCTTGTTCCTGTGGCCGAACGTCTCCAATCGCCATGGTTCGTATAGCGGCCGTTGGAACATCTTCTTCATCTACATCATCACAATCAACAACTTGCTCTCTTGGAGAGCCATTAGTCTCATCAAATACAACGTCGCTAGAGACTTCAACCAAACCCGATGATTTGTTGAAGACCCTATACGCCTTTGTATTTGAATCATAACCTAATAAAAACCCTTCTACAGCTTTGGGAGCAAACTTAGAATTTCTACCCTTCTTCACTAGAATGTAGCACTTGCTCCCAAATACACGAAAGTACGATACATTGGGTTTGTTACCGGTTAGTAGCTCATATGACGTCTTCTTGAGGAGGCGGTGAAGGTAGACCCTGTTGATGGCGTGGCAAGCCGTGTTCACAGCTTCCGACCAAAAGCACTCGGGGGTCTTGAACTCTCCAAGCATCGTCCTCGCCATATCGATTAGCGTCCTGTTCTTCCTCTCTACCACACCATTTTGCTGTGGTGTGTAGGGAGCGGAGAACTCGTGCTTGATCCCTTCCTCCTCAAGAAACTCCTCCACTTGAAGGTTCTTGAACTCGGACCCGTTGTCGCTCCTTATCTTCTTCACCTTGAGCTCAAACTCATTTTGAGCTCTCCTGAGGAAGCGCTTGAGGGTCCCTTGGGTTTCAGACTTGTCCTGCAAAAAGAACACCCAAGTGAAGCGGGAAAAGTCATCAACAATAACTAAACCATACTTACTTCCTCCTATGCTTAGATAGGCGACGGGTCCGAAGAGGTCCATATGCAGCAGCTCCAGAGGTCTTGACGTGGTCATCACATTCTTGCTGTGATGTGCTCCTCCCACCTGTTTACCTGCCTGACAAGCTGCACAAGGTCTATCTTTTTCGAAATGCACATTTGTTAGACCTATCACGTGTTCTCCCTTTAGAAGCTTGTGGAGGTTCTTCATCCCCACATGAGCTAAGCGGCGATGCCACAGCCAGCCCATGCAAGTCTTAGCCATTAAGCATGCATCTAGACCGGCCTCTTCTTTTGCAAAATCAACTAAATAAAGCTTGCCGTCTAGTACACCCTTAAAAGCTAGTGAACCATCACATCTTCTAAAGACAGACACATCTACATTTGTAAATAAACAATTATATCCCATTTGACATAATTGACTAACAGATAGCAAATTATATCCAAGACTCTCCACTAAGAATACATTTGAGATAGAATGCTCATTAGAAATTGCAATTTTACCTAATCCTTTTACCTTGCCTTGATTCCCATCACCGAATATAATTGAATCTTGGGAATCCTTATTCTTGACGTAGGAGGTGAACATCTTCTTCTCCCCCGTCATATGGTTTGTGCATCCGCTGTCGATAATCCAGCTTGAACCCCCGGATGCATAAACCTGCAAGGCAAATTTAGGCTTGGGTCTTAGGTACCCAACTCATGTTGGGTCCTGCAAGGTTAGCACAAATATCTTTAGGGACCCAAATGCAAGATTTATCTCCCTTGCATCTAGCCCCTAATTTCCTAGCAACTACCTTCTTACCCTTTCTACAAATAGCAAAGGGAGTATTGCAAGCATAATAAATGGTAGAAGGTTTGTTTACAACTTTTCTAGGAACATGAGCAAAATTTCTCGCAACATTTCTCCTACTCATATTTCTATCATGCTTATGAGAGGAACTAGAGGCAAACATGGCATGAGAATCATAAACATGTGAATCAAAATCATTATAAGCATTTCTAGCATGTCTCCTATCATGGTATAAGAAAGCATGGTTCTTTTTAGCACTACTAGCCATAGGGGCCTTCCCTTTCTTCTTGACGAAGATGGGAGCCTTATGGCTTGTTAAGTTCTTGGCCTCTCTCTTGAAGCCAAGACCATCCTTAATTGAGGGGTGTCTACCAATCGTGTAGGCATCCCTTGCAAATTTTATTTTATCAACTTCACTCTTGCTAGTCTTAAGTTGGGCATTAAGACTAGCCACTTCATCATTTAGTTTTGAAATTGACACTAAGTGTTCACTACAAGCATTAACATCAAAATCCTTACACCTAGTACAAATTTCAACATGTTCAACACAGGAATTTGATTTACTAGCTACTTCTAGTTTAGCACTTAAATCATTATTAACACTTCTTAAGGTAGCAATGGTTTCATGACAGGAAGATAATTCACTAGAAAGCATTTCATTTCTTTTCACTTCTAAAGCATATGATTTTTGTGCCTCTACAAATTTATCATGTTCATCATACAATAAATCCTCTTGCTTTTCTAAAAGCCTATCCTTTTCATTCAAAGCATCAATCAATTCATTGATTTTATCTATCTTAGATCTATCTAAGCCTTTGAACAAGCATGAATAATCTATGTCATCATCATCACTAGACTCACTATCACTAGAAGAAGCATAAGTGGAGTCTTGAGTACTCACCTTCTTCTCCCTTGCCATAAGACATGTGAGACGCTCGTTGGGGAAGAGGGAAGACTTGTTGAAGGCAGTAGCAGCGAGTCCTTCATTGTCGGAGTCGGAGGAGGAGCAATCCGAGTCCCACTCCTTTCCTAGATGTGCCTCGCCTTTTGCCTTCTTGTATTGCTTCTTCTTCTCTCTTTTGTTCCCCTTTTCCTGGTCACTTTCATTATCGGGACAGTTAGCAATGAAATGACCAAGCTTACCGCATTTGAAGCATGAGCGCTTCCCCTTGGCTTTGGTCTTGCTTGGTTGTCTCTTGTGACCTTTAAGCACCGTCTTGAATCTTTTGATGATGAGAGCCATCTCTTCATCATTAAGGCCAGCCGCCTCAATCTGTGCCACCTTGCTAGGTAGCGCCTCCTTGCTTCGTGTTGCCTTGAGAGCAAGGGGTTGCGGCTCGTTGATCGGACCATTCAAGGCGTCGTCCACATACCTCGCCTCCTTGATCATCATTCGCCCGCTAACGAATTTCCCAAGAACTTCTTCGGGCGACATCTTGGTGTACCTGGGATTTTCACGTATATTGTTCACCAAGTGAGGATCAAGAACGGTAAATGACCTGAGCATTAGGCGGACGACGTCGTGGTCCGTCCATCGTGTGCTTCCGTAGCTCCTTATCTTGTTGATAAGGGTCTTGAGCCGGTTGTATGTTTGCGTCGGCTCCTCGCCCCTTATCATTGCGAACCGTCCAAGCTCGCCCTCCACCAACTCCATCTTGGTGAGTAAGGTGACGTCGTTCCCCTCATGAGAAATCTTGAGGGTGTCCCAGATTTGCTTGGCGTTATCCAAGCCGCTCACCTTATGGTATTCATCCCTGCACAAGGAAGCTAGAAGAACAGTAGTAGCTTGTGCATTCTTATGAAATTGTTCATTAATGAACATGGGACTATCCGAACTATCAAAGTGCATTCCACTCTCTACAATCTCCCATATACTAGGATGGAGAGAGAATAGGTGACTACGCATTTTGTGGCTCCAAAATCCGTAGTCCTCTCCATCAAAGTGTGGGGGCTTGCCGAGTGGAATGGAGAGCAAATGTGAATGTGAACTTTGCGGAATACGAGAGTAGTCAAAAGAAAAGTTCGAATTAACCGGTTTCTTCCTCTCGTAGTCGCTGTGGTCGTCCTTTTGGGAAGAAGTAGACTCATCGCTGTCGTAGTAGACGATCTCCTTGATGCGCCTTGTCTTCTTCTTCCTCCCTTCCTTCCGTCTATGGCCCGAGCCGGAGTCGGTAGGCTTGTCGTCCTTCGGCTCGTTGACGAAGGTCTCCTTTTCTTTGTCGTTGATCACTATACCCTTCCCCTTAGGATCCATCTCTTCGGGCGGTTAGTCCCTTTGTGAAGAGAACGGCTCTGATACCAATTGAGAGCACCTAGAGGGGGGGGTGAATAGGTGATCCTGTAAAAACTTCAAACTTAAGCCACAAAAACTTGTTAAGTGTTAGCACGATTATTGCCAAGTGGCTAAGGTGAAGTCTCAACAAAACACAATACCACAAAAGATCAAGCACAGATGTGACACAGTGGTTTATCCCGTGGTTCGGCCAAGACCAACGCTTGCCTACTCCACGTTGTGGCGTCCCAACGGACGAGGGTTGCAATCAACCCCTCTCAAGCGGTCCAAAGACCCACTTGAATACCACGGTGTTTTGTTTTTCCTTTCACTATCCCGTTTGCAAGGAATCTCCACAAATTGGAGTCTCTTGCCCTTACAAGTATATGATCACAAATGAAACACAGAGTAAGGGAGAGAAGCAACACACACAAATCCACAGCAAAATGCGCACACACACGGCCAAGACTCGAGCTCACAAGAGTATCACAAAGTTCTCACTAGAACGAGCTCGAATCACTTAGAATCACAAATGAAAGCGCAAAGACTAAGTGTGGATGATCAAGAATGCTCAAAGGTTGCTTGTGTGTATCCTCCATGCGCCTAGGGGCTCCTTTTATAGCCCCAAGGCAGCTAGGAGCCGTTGAGAGCAAATCCGGAAGGCCATCCTTGCCTTCTGTCGTCGGGGGCACCGGACAGTCCGGTGCACACCGGACACTGTCCGGTGCCCGATTTGTTTCCATAACAGGCGCTTCCGACCGTTGCCGACCGTTGGAAGATCTGGAGCCGTTGGCGCACCGGACATGTCCGGTGCACACCGGACAGTCCGGTGCCGTCTTCCGACCGTTGGCTCCGCCACGTGTCCCGCGCGGATTGCGCGGCCGACCGTTGGCCCGGCCGACCGTTGGCTCACCGGACAGTCCGGTGCACACCGGACAGTCCGGTGAATTTTAGCCGTACGCCGTCGGCCAATTTCCCGAGAGCGGCCAGTTCGCGCGGAGTCGGCCTGGCGCACCGGACACTGTCCGGTGCACACCGGACAGTCCGGTGCTCCAGACCGAGCTGGGTCTTGGCACCACACAGCCAAGTCTTTTCTCCTCTTCTCTTTTCTTCTTCTTTCTGTTTCTAACACTTAGACAAATATATTAGTACATAAAACCAATGTACTAAGGCTTAGAAACATACCTTTACTTCATGATTTGCACCTTGTTCATCCATGTACACAAATTCACAATTAAGCACATGTGTTGGCACTCAATCACCAAAATACTTAGAAATGGCCCAAGGGCACATTTCCCTTTCAACAGCGCACGACCTGAAGCGGAGTCGAGCCCGGTCGCACCGCCCCCGAAAACCGCCGAAGGCTCCCTCGCTGCCCCTGCAGCTACTGTGTCCGGTGGTGGCTCGTCGCCAACCGCAGTGCCGAGGGCTGATGATCCCCCGAAGACGGCGACGGAGCCGGCAGCGGAGGATCCCACGGCGGCTGGGCCTTCGCAGGTGGCTTAGTGGGTGTGGGTAGTTAGGGAATTTTGTATATGTTGCTGAACCTTGGTTGCTGCGCAGGTTCAAGGTTTTGGGTCTGCGCACGCAACCGCCACTGCTAATTTTTTGGCGGCTTCGACCGTGGATGCTGGGAATGAATCGGATGAGTCTGCTTCTAAGTTTTCTGATTTTGGTGACTCTGGGAGTTCGGTTGAGTGGACGGAGGAGTCGTCGGATGAGGACTTGGATTACTTTGCGGCCTTGGATGTGGCAGTGTCGGAGGCTTCGCCGCGTGCTGCGGATGCTGAAGTTGTGCCTGGTCCGAGCGCTGGGCGCAGGCGGCGAAGGGCGGTTGCGAAGCGTAGAGTGAGTGAGGTGGATGGCGGTCGTCTTCGTGTGGACAGGGCTGGCAAGCAGGAATTGTTGTCCTCACCGGCCGTTGCGAGTGTAGGTGAGGGGGAGCTGCGAAGTCTTTTTGAGGGTGAGGAGCTTAGGATAATGCTATTTAACTATAGGGAGATGGGAATCATTCCGAAGGTTGAACTGATGTAAGGTGTGATGCCCTCGCTGTACATATGTAACTATAATTTGTATGATGAGGTTATGCGCCTGCGCGCATCTGGCTATGCTTGTAAAGGCGTTGTGCGCTTGGTCTAGTACGTTTATTATGTCGGTCCGGCGCGCCTGTAGTCAGTCTTTGCGCGGACAGTTTGGTGTAGGGTTTAGCACGGGTAGTCTTTTGAGGAAGACTTCGTTTTTTCGCACTTGTTGCGCTAGTCCGGCTGCACCCTTAGGCTACTTTTGCACGGATAGTCTTTTTGAGAGGACTTCGAATTTACGCACTTGTTGTGCTAGTCCGACTGCACCCTTGGGCGACTTTTGCTCGGATAGTCTTTTTGAGAAGACTTCGAATTTACGCACTTGTTGTGCTAGTCCGGCTGCATCCTTGGCGACTTTTGCATGGATAGCCTTTTTGAGAAGACTTCGAATTTATGCACTTGTTGTGCTAGTCCGGCTGCACCCTTGGGTGACTTTTGCACGGACTGTCGCACGCGAGGGTGGCCATCGCTGCCCCTCGCGGTGACTTTTGTGTCGGTCGAATGTCGAAGACCGTTTAATCGGTCTTTTTCGACGTAGTTTTTGCGGGGGATTTTTCGCGTGTATATTACATGGCTCTGCCTCGTTAAAAACCTCACCGGGAGGAAAAGAGTGCGCGCCGGATGAAAAACTGTTCTGCGGATTACAAGGGCTGAGTGGCCCTGAGGATTTAAACAAAAAATTTGCGAAGATTATCAATGTTCCAAGAATGTTCTAAGTCTTCGCCGGATGGAGTTGTGAGTCTGTACGCACTAGGGGTCGCCTTCGTCTTGACGATGAAAGGGCCCTCCCACTTCGGCTCCAACTTGCCCCGGGACTCTGTCCGAGCTGTCCGGACGAGTACGAGGTCTCCTTCGTTGAACTCCCTCAGGATGACTGTGTGGTCGCGCCATGCTTTTGTCTGGGCTTGGTATTTGTCCAGAGCCTATAGGGTGAAGACGCGGTCTCTGTCGATGAGGTCCTTCGAAGTCGGCTCGTCTACGTCGGGGACGGCCGACGCGGCTGTCCGAGGCGACCCATGTTTTATTTCTTGCGGAGTCATAGCTTCCGATCCGTATAGAAGGCGGAAAGGGCTGAACCCAGTCGCCCTGCACTCAGTTGTGTTCAGCGCCCAGACCACTTCGGGTAACAGGTCGGGCCACTTGCCTTTTTTGTCGTCGAGGAGCATTTTCTTGACGGCTGTGAAAATTTTGCCGTTGGCGCGCTCCACGACTCCGTTGGATTGGGGGTGGTACACGGAGGCAAAGGCAAGCTTGGTGCCAATGGAGAAGCAGAAATCTTTGAAGTCTTGGTTGTCGAACTGCTTGCCGTTGTCGACCGTGAGCTCAGACGGGACTCCGAAGCGGCAAACAATATTTTGCCAGAAGAATTTCTGGGCTGTCTTCGATGTTATAGTGGATACTGCCCTCGCTTCAATCCATTTGGTGAAGTATTCAACGGCGACGAAGGTGAACTTGAGGTTCCCCTGAGCCGTGGGCAGGGGCTAGACAATGTCCAGGCCCCAGCGCTGAAGGGGCCACGTGTGGGCGATTAGCTTCGTGAACTGCGAAGGGCGTCCCGAGCGTGGGGAAAATTTCTGACAGGCTTCGCAGGATCTCACAACCCGATTTGCGGCGCAAATCATGGCGGACCAGTAGAAACCTTGGCGAATCACCTTTGCCGCTAGGGCCCTAGGCCCTGCGTGGGAACCGCAAGTCCCGCTGTGGACTTCGCGCAGAATTTGGACGCCTTTGGTCTCGGTGACGCACTTAAGCATCGGTTGACTGACCCCCTTCTTGTAAAGTTGGCCCTCGATCAGTGCGAAGTCCTGGCTTCGGTGTTTGAGGCGCTTGGCCTCATTGTTGTCGGTTGGATGATAGTACCTCTGCAGGTACAGGGTTATTGGTGCCCGCCAGTCTTCGGTCATGATGAGGTTGACTATGAGGTGGCCCTCGCTGTCATTGGTTATTTGGAGCCCTTCAGGGCTGCGGACGGCTGGCGTGCCTATGTCGTGGTAGAACACGTCGGAGGGTAGGGCCTCGCCACTGGCGGCTGCCTTGGCTAGTGCATCGGCCTCCTCGTTCTTGGCTCGGTCCACGTGCTGCAACGTGAAACCCTTGAATTATCTTTCGAGGCTGCGGATGGCCGCGAGGTACTGCATGAGTGCGGGGTCCTTCGCTGCATAATCTTTCTCGACCTGGCCAGCGACTACCTTGGAGTCTGTTCTGATGATGCAGGTGGTGACACCGAGTGCCCTTAGCTTGCGAAGGCCGAGGATGACAGCCTCGTATTCTGCTATGTTGTTGGTGCACCAATCAGACTCCAAAGCAAAGCTGAGGCGCGCTGCGTATTTGTGCTTAATCCCAGTGGGCGAAGTAATGACTGCAGCGGCGCCTGCCCCCGCATGGCACCATGCGCCGTCACAATGGATTGTCCACACTTTTTCTGCGGACGGCTCCGGTTGCGTTATTGGTCCAGTCCAGTCTACGACGAATTCTGCCAGGACTTGCGACTTGATGGCTGTCCTGGGTTCGAATGTGATGTGATAGCCGGAGAGTTCGGCTACCCACTTGGCAATCCGTACTGACGCCTCTGGGTTTCAAAACAGCTCGCCGAGTCCTCTGTCTGAGGTAACCCGGACCTTGAATGCCTTGAAATAATGGCGCAATTTGCGCGTGGCCATCACGACTGCATAAGCGATCTTTTCCAGCTCCGTCATGTTGCATTTTGATGTTGTGAGCACTTCAGAGACGTAATAAACTGGACGCTGCTTGGTTGTGCCCTCTCTGGTCTGCTCTTGAACCAGTGCTGCGCTGACCGCATGTGGCGAAGCCGTGACATAGAGCAATAGGGGTAGCGAAGGGTCGGGGCTTGTAAGAATCGCCAGTTCCGACAAGTACTGTTTTAGTGAAGCGAAGGCCGCCGCTTGCTCTGGCCCCCATGCGAAGTCTTTTGCGTCGCGGAGTGTTTTGAGGAACGGGAGACTCCACTCCGCGGACTTAGAGATAAATCTATTGAGGGCGGCCAACCTGCCTGTAAGTCGTTGCACTTCTCTGGCTGACTGCGGGGGCGTCATATTGATGATTGCCTGGATTTTGGTTGGATTGGCCTCAATTCCGTGGTGTGATACCAGGTAGCCCAAGATTTTTCCCTGGCGGACTCCGAAAAAGCACTTCTCAGGGTTGAGGCGAAGTCGTGCGGCTCGCATGCTCGCGAACGTTTCGGCGAGGTCGACCAGGTGGTCTTCTTTGCTTTTGTTGGCAACGACGATGTCGTCCACATATGTGAATCTATTTCTGCCGATCTGGCTCTCGAGCACCGTTTTGGTGAGTCGAGAGAAAGTGGACCCGACATTCTTGAGTCCCTCCGGCATTTTGATGAAACAATACGTGCTGAAGGGTGTTATAAAGCTGGTGCTTGCCTTGTCCTCCTCCTTCATATATATTTGGTGGTAGCCAGAGAAGCAGTCGAGGAGTGACATGACTTCGCACCCGGCTGCGCTATCGACGATTTTGTCGATTCGGGGCAGCGGGAAATTGTCCTTGGGGCAGGCCTTGTTAAGACTGGTAAAGTCTATGCACATCCGCCATTTGCCGCTCTTTTTCTGCACCATCACCACATTGGCGAGCCATGTGGGTAGGCGATCGGCTCAATGAACTTGGCTTCGAGCAGGCGATGCACCTCGGCCTTGGCGGCTTCTGTCTTTTCGTCAGACATCTTGCGCAACCGTTGTTTCTTCTGCCTCACCGAAGGGTCAATTCCTAAGCCGTGCTCGATGATGGAGCGACTGACTCCGACAAGGTCGAGGGTGGACCAGGCGAAGACATCTTTATTCTTGGATAGATAGCAGAGGAGCCGCTCTTCATCGTGCGAAGTGAGGTCTTCGCTGATGGTAACCATCTGCTAGGGCGTTGCCTGGTCGAGGGGGATAGTCTTGGTCCCGTCGTTGCTCTCCAGTTGTGCCTTTTCATGCCCCTTGGCGGTTGGATTGGCAGACTCGGGAACTTCGCGTTGGGCCGTGAGGCAGTGTACATTTCTTTGTCCAGGGACGAAGTCTCTTTCTATGTTACGCGCAACCTGCTGGTTGTCGTAAACTGTAATGGCGCCTTGCGGACCTAGGATCTTCATGCACAGGTAAAGTCCGTGGATAGCTGCCTCAAACTTATTGATGGAGCCCCGGCCCATTATGGCGTTGTACGGGTACACCATGTCGACGATGTCAAACGTGATCTGCTCACTTCGGGCATTGGGTGCTACACCGAAGGAGAGGGGCAACTCTATTTTGCCGACGGGAAAGGTGCCCTTGCCGCCGAAGCCGTACAGGGGGTTGTCCGAGGGCTTGAGCAGGCTGTGGCTTATGCCCATGCGATCGAAGGCATGGAGGAAGATGATGTCCGCCTGGCTGCCATTGTCGACCAAGACTTTGTGCAAGTCCCAGCCTGCCACGCTGCAGTTGATGACCATGGCATCGATGTGGGGGGCGCTACGCAGATCGACGTCTCGAGCGTCGAAGGTCAATGGCACGTGGGACCACTTTGTCTGCACGATCGGGCCAGTGACGGTGACGTGGTTGATGCTGCGGTAGTGGTCCCTCTTTTGCCGCTTTGTGTCGAAGTCGGCGCTGGACCCCCCTGGTAATCATATGGATGACTCCACGATACGGTTGATCGGCGAAGTCCTCTTGCTTTGGTGCTTGGGGGTGGTTGGGGTGGTGGATGTTTGGCTATTGATGGTGTGGGGGTGGGGGTGGGGGAGGTACGATTTGTACCTCCTGGTGGTGTTGGTATGCGTGGTGCGGTGGAGGCGGAGCGGGGCCGTGGTTGTATGGCTGAGGGGGTTGCTGGTATGCGTGCGCGACAATTCTAGGGTTGTCGGCTAGTTGTGCCCGTGCCATTCTGTCTCTGGTGGCCTTCGTCTCTGGGCAATCCTTTGTGGGATGCGCACAGTCTTTGACGTGGAACAGGCAGTAAAATCTGCGTGGCTGCTGCGCACGCCCCCGTCCTCGACCACGAGTTCCATTTCCTCAGCCCTGGGGGGATACTCCTGGCGGCGAGGGGCCTCACCAGCGGGGGGATGGTTGGCGATGTTGTGCACCTGCTGCTGATTGCGGCCATCTCGGCCGGAGTCTGTCTGCGAGGGCCTCGTCCAAGTGCGGCTGGACTGCAGAGGGTCTTTAGGCTTCCTCTAAGACTCGACTTTGCGCTGGTGGAGCTCTTCGGATCTAGCATATTTCTCGAACAGCTGATACAGCTCCTGGAGGTTCCTGGGCGGGTCCCTGATGCAGTGGTTGTAGAGGACGCCGGCCCGAAGGCCACTGATGGCGTAGTGGATGGCGATCTGGTCATCGACCGAAGGCAGTTGTGACTTGAGGGTCAGGAACTTGCGGTAATATTCTCGCAGAGTCTCTCGTTCCAGCTGCTTGCAGAGTGAGAGTTCAACCAAGGCGTCGGTGTCTGGGCGGTACCCTTGGAAGTTGAGCAAGAATTTGTCCCGGAGACTTCTCCAGGAATCGATGGACAGTGGGGGCAACCTGGTGTACCAGGTGAGGGCTGGGCCTTCGAGGGCAATGATGAATGACTTGGCCATCGTGGCGTCGTCCCCTTCGGATGATGCAACGGCGACTTGATAGCTCATGATGTACTGCGCTGGATCAGTGCTGCCGTTGTACTTGGGATAGGTCCCTGCCCTGAAGTTGGCGGGCCACGGTGTCACTTGCAGGTGAGGTGCCAGGGGACTTCGCTCGTCAAGGTAGTTGACGCCTTGGAAAGCTGTGGCGCGAGGGATGGTGTGTCCGTGCTGAGGGATGAACAGGTCTTCGATTTGTGCGCGCTGTTGGTGGGGTGGGCCATGATGCGGGTCGAGTTGACCTTCGCTCTGCATGAGCGCGATCTCTTGCTCGAGCTCCTGTGCCTTCTGCTCTTCGTCGCGTATCATCTGTCGCACCTTGGCTTATGCGGACACACATTGGCGCTTGGCCTCGAGGATCTCTTTTTGCTTTTGGAGGTTGCGGTTCTTGATGCGCAGGGCGCGCAGCTGTAGCTGCTCTTCGGCCGAAACACCGATGACTTCGCCGTCCTCGGTGGCGTCCGCGCCCTCTGGTGGAGCGAAGCCTAGGGGAGGCTGTTGTGGTCCCTCGGAGCTACAGGTGCGGAGGCTGCCTTCGGTAGTGGTTTGTTCGTTGCGTTGCTTCTTGCTGTTTGCGTCGTCTTCTCAGGGAACTTGGAGAGTGTTGTCGACGAGGGCCTTGCCCTTTTTCTCGGCCAGTAGTGCCGCCTTCGCGGCTTTGTTAGCCTTCGACGAGGTTCTCTTGGGTGCCATCGCGGGTGGTGTTTTTGTAGCACGAACGGTGGGCGCCAAATGTTGGCACTTGCTCTCCTGAGCGAGTTGATCCAACAGGGGAGTAAAAGTGGTGTGAACGGGGCTACAACACGAGATGGCAATAGCTCTGTTAACCTAGCCTCTCAAGGGCACTGTGCGGGGGTATTTATAGGTGTTTGAGTGCCCAGCGTCCAGTGTTAAGGACGCATGTGCCCTCAGGCACCTAGGTTATCCCCGGAATATTCCCATAAAGCAGGGTTACAGACTGTAATTACAGGGAGACCTTTACAAATTAGGCCCGTAATGCGTAGCGGCCACGCAGGGCCTGTTACAATGGGCCGAATCACACGTGGGCCTCCATGTTGAGCGAGGTCGCAAGATGAGACGACCTCGCCACAAGTCTTCGTCCGGCGACGTGTGGGACGAAGGGTAGGTCTGCCCATCGTCTTGCCTTCGTTGGTGCAGCGAGGTCGGCGAAGGCTTCGAGCGAAGGGTGGCGTCTTCGCCTTCGCCCCAACATTTGCCCTCCGAGGGACCAGTTCGACTAAGTCATCTGGTGCCGAAGACGTCGCTAGATGGTGGAGTCGCTGCCCTCGCTCGAAGTGGTTCCGCGAGGGTTTTTGACATGACCGTTGATTGACGCCGTACTGTTGGATTGCGGGTTTCCCGAAGCGCCGCGCTCTATGTATAAAAGGGGGCGTGGGGCGGCGCATTTTGAACTTTATCTTTCCGCGCTCCGCGAAAACCCTAGCCGCCTTTTCAAACCGCTCGCTGCTCGTCTACCCTCCTTGCTCTTGCTCGTCGGAGATCTGGCCCGTGTGAAGCAGACCGCCCGCCGCCGCCGACGGTACGTAGCGATGTCGTCCTCTTCTTCTTCTGCTGCCGCTACGCCGCCGGCTGGCGCGTCGTCCGGGGAGACACTAAGCGATGTGGCGGCGGAGGAGTTGCGCGCCGGTGATACAGTGGAGTTCAGCGTGTCGTGGATGTCCTCGGTCCGCGTGCAAGACATGCAACAGCTTGGTTATTTCGGCGGCGGAGTGGCACGTGTCCCGGGGACGGAGGAGGTCCCCGAGCCAGAAGGCGAATTGGTTGTGTTCGAGGCTTTTTTCACTGCTGGCCTTCGTCTGCCTGCACATCGTTTTGTGGGAGAAGTCCTGCGTAGGTTCAACGTCCAGGTCCACCAGCTGACGCCAAATGCCGTGGTGGCTCTGGCGAAGTATGTCTGGGCGACGACCTCGTACAGCGGGCAGCCCTCGGTCGAAGTCTTTGCGAAGTATTATTGTCTGCACTGGCAGAAAAGGAAAATCGGAAATAAGATTGCCCAATTTGGATCTTGCACGTTTACGCCGAAGACGGGCAAGACTTCGATGGAAGTCGTTGAGTTGGTTCCCTGTGCCCGCAATAAATGGGGCAACTGGTGGGAATTTTGGTTCTATGTTGCCGAAGGGACAGTCGAAGACCATCCGGGGCTCCCTGTGGCCGAGATGTGCTCGCATTATTATTCAGCATACCCGCGGTTTGAAGTAGCGGAGGATGATGCAGACGAAGGGGCCCTGCGGTGCGCGGCCGGCCTGAGTAGCAGGCGCGATCTGGTTGAGGAGTTTGTCGCGTATGGGGTGTGGCCCTTGGCTCATGGCTGGGCACTGGGCGAAGTATGCCCTCGCCAGATGCCTTCCCGTGGCAGGATGTTGGTGCGGAGTCCCGCCTTCGCACTGGATTTGCATGGACGAGATCCCGTCGCATTTATGCGTGAGGCGGAGGATGGGGCGACGCGGATAATTGGTCGCTACGTGCCAAAAACGGAGGGCCAGCGTAGTTGGGATATACGAGGATCCAACGATCGCTTGAATAGGGTCTTCGAGCTGAACCGTCTGCCATATGGCGGTTATCCCGGGCAAGACGATGTCGATCGCCGTGGGAAGAAACCGGCGACAGAGACTGAAGACGACCCCGCGTCGGCGGATGCCCCATCCACTAAGAAGAGGAAGCTAGGTACTGTGATGGGAGGACTGGGGGTCTCCGATAGTTTTGCTGTGGAACTGATGGGGACATGCGTGGCCCCCGGGGGAAGGATGTCTTCGCCCGAGCTCCGGGAGTCTTTGGCGCAGATGCTGAAGGTTACCGGGGGTTGGTGGCCTAAGAACGTTCCTGTCCCCCGTGCGGCCGGCGAAGACTTTTTTACATTTCGCATGGTTCGTGACTTGAAAGTGTTTCCTTATGGACGGAATATTGCTGCTGTTGTGTCGGCAGTGATGGACAAGGATCGTCAGGAGGCTGCGCAAAAACGCCAGGCGGTCATCAGGCTGCCCGAGGCTAGGCCGAAGAGGGCGCGGGGGACTGTGAAGGCTGCCGCCTCTGGCGGTAGCCAGCCGACGCTGGCGGCAAAGTCGGCCGCCCCTGGGTCCAGCAAGGTGCTGGATGTGGTGAAGGCAGCTAGCGCCGGCGTAGCCAAGTCTGCCTCGGCCGGAGCCACGAAGGCCCGAGACTTGCCTTCGCCGGTGAAGCGCGTTGCCGATTTCGGCACTGCTATTAGTGTGGAAGATTATCTCATTGGTAAGTCGTTGGCCCGTTTTTTTTACTGTTGATACTTTACAGGATCGGGCGAGGGGCAACTTGCTGTTGTTCCGCCTGCGGTGGCGACCACGGTGTCTGCCACGGTGCCTGGGGCGAAGGGTAGCGCTCTCAGCGCTGGCGGTGAGATTTCGGCGCTCACCGCCGTCAAAGACGAAGCGGGTGCTGTATCCCGCCGGCTGAGGGAGGCGTCGCAGCGGCTGAGTCAGGTAGTTGGGCTAGACTTCGGTTTTTACCGCTTTCGTTGGGATTGTGGACTTATGTTTGTCTTTTAGGCGGCTGACTTCACCGACCGCGTGGCGTCGGGGACCTTTACGGCAGTTGTGTCTACCGAAGTCGAGAGACTTCGGGCACAACATGCTGATGCTGTCCGGGAAAAGTCGGCCGCCGATAGCAAGTGCCGCAAGCTGACGGAGAAAGTGGCCGCGCTGGAGGGCGAGAGGACTGACCTCCGACGCCAACTGGCGGAGGAAAGGAGGGAGGCTAATCAGGCCCTCGCCAAGGCGCAGTCGGCGCAGGCGGAGGCCAATCTGGCGCGGGTGGAGGGTAGCCTCGCCAGCCAGCGCGCCGAGGAATGGGAGACGTGGTTCAACGCTCTGAAGGCCCACATGGAGAGGGCCGAGGCCTCGATGCGCTCGGAAGTTGAGCGGACGCGCAAACAGCTCATGGACTCATACCACGAGCTCGGCGCGCGGACCGCTGACTTTGAAGTGCCCGACCGAGAATTAGGCCTTCTCTGCCTCGAGTGGCTGCAAGAGGAGTTGTTGGCGCTCCCGACCATTGTGGAGGGATTTATGTCCTTTCCCTCTCTGGTCACCTGTGAAGGGGCGATGAACGCGCTGTCCCACGAAGGGTGCAGCCACTATAAGGTCTTCGACCGATCTGATGAGGATTTCGAGCGCGAAATTTACAAGGTCAAGGACCCTGTGGTGAAGGAACGCGCGGGAGCCCTCTTTGACCGGATGTGGGGCCCCCACGGTCGGGAGGTGGTGAGGGAGCGGTCTGACCGGGCGAGGGGTCAGGTAATGTTTATGTTTTGTTTGGTGTTATTGGATGTGGGTTATACGTGGGCTTGCTGAATCGGTGTGCTGTGTTGCAGACGGCGCGTAATGAGACAGTGGAGGACTTCGGAGCTTTGAACAGCGCGCAGCCTGAAGCGGAGTCGAGCCCGGTGGCCCCACCCCCGGAAACCGCTGAAGGCTCCCTCGCTGCCCCCGCGGCTACTGTGTCCGGTGGTGGCTCGTCGCCAACCGCAGTGCCGAGGGCTGAGGATCCCCCGAAGACGGCGACGGAGCCGGCAGCGGAGGACCCCACTGTAACACCCGGTTTTAAAGAACAAAGCCGGGTGCATCTCATACATGCGCCAAGAAGACAACATATATAATAACAGAGTGTATAGAGATAAATGTCAATAACATCAGAGTATTTATTACATAGCGGAAGACTTATTACAAAATAAAGTAATGAAGATAAAACGAACTAAGGATCGTCGGCGCCAATGTCGACTGGGAAACGCCACCTAGATCAGATCGAACTCCTCGATACTTGACTCCACTTGAAACCACCTGTTCTTCTCCTGTGGGGGGGGTGTGAGACAGCAAGGGTGAGCTCACACATGATCATAGCTCAACAAGTTGTGGGGAACCAGTGGACATAAACTCACAAAGGTGTGAGTTCATGTGATGTGTAAGGCTTAATCAAAGACAGGGGTTTAAGCTGAGCATTGCTTTTAAGTAGTTGGTCAAAATTTTATTAGCAATTACTAAGTGTAAGTAAATACCAAACCATAAGTAAAGTAATAGAACAAAATTAATAACAAACCCATGCATATGCGAATGACAAATTGAATTTAAGTTCCATAATTAAACATCAGAGAGTCCTGAGCCGCTCATGACCGTGAGCTCGGCTAGTATACCAGTTTTACACTCTGCAGAGGTTGTACCCTTTACCCACAAGTCATGTTACCCATCTGCCAAGGGGTCGCGACTCCCCGTATACCTCTACCTAGGAAGCACGGCAGGGCAACACTACGAGGCCTTTACAAAGTTCCACTAGCTTCCGAAAACCCGCTACAGTTTATAGGAAGATCCAGTAAAGGGTTCCTGGCTGACCGCCATCGCAGCAAAATCAACCAGGGACCTCCCCGCACTGACCTCTCCCCTACTGCCCTTGCCCCTTTCGGGTAAGGTAGTCTTCCACTAGCTTTCCTAATTAGTCAGCCAAGGGCGTCCCATTCCACCCTTGTGGTGGCACGTGGTTCTCAAGTTAAGCTCTATGTTCCAATTAACATTAATGATCTCAATATGAACAAAAACAGAATAACAACAAGAATTGGAACATAGAAGTAATAAATGATTATCCCAAAACCATATAAAGCAATAGCAAACTACCCAAGTGATTCAGGGGTAAGCAAGGTAATGAGATAAACAAATCTAGGGTGTCCTATTGGGTCCCATCAAAATTAACCTATGCATGGATAAGTGATATTAAAGAACATTATTGGGTAAAAAGTGGTCAAGGGCACAACTTGCCTGGCACTTGAGATTCCAGGTACCAACTTGCCTTTCAGATGACACGTGTCCTCGCGCTAGACGTAGCAATACAAGCAAACATGGTATATACAAAATTAACATCACACCAAACATAAGATTATACTGCATAATAATGATCTACACGTTTCTACGAGACCAACGCAACTTGAACGAATCAAATCGGAGTTAAAACGGAGGAGATACGAATTTCCTAAGGTTTAATGTGATTAAAATAGGATTAGATGACAAATTAATTTTCTAACTGAGTTCATGTCCAAACAGTGATACTAAATGATAAAGAATAATATTACAAAAATTTAGAAAGTGGAATGGCTCAATTTGGATTTAAAATGAACTAGATATGAATTTTCCAAGTTCTAGCAATTGTTTTTGCATTAAAAATACATTCACTAATTCATTTATTCATTTTAAACAGGTTCTGGACTGGGCACCAATTTTCAGAAAGCCCAAGGGTCTCTACGCAAGATAACCTAGACTCAGGGAACAGTGGCCCATGGACTGCGGGTTGATATCCTGAAAGCAGAGGGACTCTTTAGCAATGTTGACCCGCGAAGGGGTACAGTCAGATCTCGGCCATTGGATCGGACGCGAACGGTGCGGATTAGATTAATTCTACCCCCGAACCGGTACGCACACGGGGCCCCTTGGATTCACGATCCGCGGCCAAGGTTGCACGCACGCCCAGACCCGACCGATCAGAGATCTACGTCTACGGTTCCCTCGGACAAAGGGGGTGTTCACGGATTAAATCATAGCCGCGGGCGCCTGATCCAACGGCCGGGCCGACGTCTTCCACGCGCGACCGCCGCGCTGCGCCAACACGACCGCGGCGGCGACGAGAACCACTGCCGGCGATGCCATTCACAGGCCCCGGCGCACCATACTCCAATTAAATTGTCCTAGACATCGCGCTAAATGTGACGGACGTAGCTGAGGTATCCGTACCTAGAATTGGAGACCCGACGAGGCCGGACACGGTGCAAGGCGGATCCGTGGCGGCGATGTGTACACGGCGAGCAATTCACCCGCACCTAGTGCATGGACACCGCCACCGAGACAGCAAACGCACACCCCGCTATCCAATGCGGCTCCGTGGCACCTCCCCGAAGTCCAATTGACGGCGTCGAGCACTACCCGACGATAACCGAGCACCGCGACCTCCGCCACCCGCGGCAATTCGCCCCTGCCGAGGTGCTATGGTTTGGCGGCTGGAAGAGAATAGGTGTGCGTGACCTGGGCCCGCTTCCTCCCCCCCTTATACGCGAAAAGGCCATCGGTTGACCGAGTTGGGCGCGCGCCGTGCGCGGACGCCGCGGCGGAAGCTTCGCACCATCGGTTTCCGAACGGCTGACAGCAAGGGCCCACTAGCCAGCGAGTGGGGTGACGGGAGCGCGAGGGAGATGATGGCGGACAGCGGACAGATGGGCCCGCGGGTCAGCGAGATGAGACCGCGTACGCAAGGGTGGTGTGAGGCTGACAGAGCGGCCCCGGGTGTCGGCGCTGGGTGCAGGTGGAAATGGGCTGTCCGCGCGGAGGGGTTTTGGTTGCTGGGCCGAATGGGGAAAACCGAGCCCAGTAAGGTTTTAATTCTTTTCCTTTTTTTCTTTCTTTTCATTTCTTTTCAAATTCAAACTTCAATTCAAATTCAAATTTTTGTGGCACTTTGTATACTGGCTAATTATTTTATTTTGATCATATCAACTGTGATGAAGTTATTTTAATGACAATTTTATTTGTATTGAATAATATTCCTTGCTCTTCTCTATTTTCATGGTTTCATTTTCAAGTTAAACTTTAAATTCTATGGATCCATTGATATGCTATTAATGATATATTTATTTTATTAAGCACAAATGCCCAACCAAATAAAAACTCAACATAATGCTTAAACTTTAATAGTATATCCTTTTATTACTTATTTGTTTTTGAATGTAGTGCTCACATGTGATGATGCATAAAGGTCAAACTCATATAAAGAGAAATTGTTTATCTATGGGTATTATTTCTAGCAAATTACAAAGTGGTGTTACAAATCCTACCCCCCTTAAAAATAATCTCGTCCTCGAGATTTAAGAAGATCTAGGGAAATGGTGGGGAAAATCTACGCGAAGCTCTTCTTCTCTTTCCCAAGTAGCTTCATCTTCTCCATAATGGCTCCATTGGACTTTGCACATCTTTATCACCTTATTTCTTGTAACTCGAGTCAAAGTATCCAAAATCTTGATCGGGTACTTCGTGTAAGTCAAATCACCTAAACACAGAGCTCTTCCATTGGTAATTGTTCCTCGGGGACACGGAGACACTTCTTCAGTTGAGACACATGGAACACGTCATGTACATCTGACAGATGATCGGGTAACTCCAGTTGATATGCAACTTCACCCACTCGCTTTAAGATTAAGAAGGGTCCAATAAAGCGAGGGGACAACTTTCCTTTGACTTTAAATCTTCTCATACCCCGGAGTGGTGACACCTTCAAGTAGACATAATCTCCCTCCTTAAACTCAAGCAGTCTTCTCCGGGTATCAGCATAGCTTTTCTGCCTGGACTGTGCAGTTCTCAAATTCTCCCTTATTTGTTGAACTTGTTCTTCTGCTTCTTGAATAAGTCCAGGTCCAAAGAACTGTTTTCCTCTAGTCTAGTCCAAAATAGAGGAGTCCTGCATTTCCTGTCGTACAGAGTCTCGAACGGGGACATCTTCAGACTGGCCTGGTAACTATTATTATGTGAGAACTCAGCATAAGGTAGACTCTTGTCCCAACTACTACCACGCTGAAGGGCACAAGCTCACAACATGTCCTCCAATACTTGATTAGTCCTTTCAGTTTGTACATTGGTCTGAGGGTGGTAAGTCAACTAAAATTCAACTTTGTATCCATATTCTCATGAAAACCTTTCCAAAAATCTGGAGGTAAATTATGATCCTCAATCCAAAATGATCTTCTTTAGTACACCATGTATAGACATATTCCGAGCCATATATAACTCTACCAATTGAGATACCTTATAAGTAGTCTTGATCGGAATGAAATGAGCCACTTTGGTCAATTTATCCACAATCACCCATATAGCATCATATCCTTTCTGGGTGCGAGGCAATCCAGTAATGAAATCCATATCAATCTCTTCTTACTTCCACTCGGGTAGCTTCAATGGGTGCAATAATCCAGCTGGTCTTTGGTGATCGGTCTTAACTCTTTGGCACACATCGCACATAACCACATGTGCAGCCATATCTCTCTCCAGTCCATATCACCAGCACTTTCTGCTTTAAATCCTGATACATCTTGGTACTACCAGGATGAATAGAATAATCCAAGTCATGGGCTTCCTTCGATATAGTCTCACGAAGGCTTTCAATCTCCGGAACACATCTCTTGTCCTTGAAGCATACGGTGCCTTGCTCATCTTCCGTGAATTCCGGAACTCGACCCTCAGTAATTAGATCCTTAATCTCTTGTATTTTAGCATCACCAACTTGTCCTTTGCAGATTTCTTGCTCCAAGATAGGTTCCAAATCAATAATGACTCCTTAAACGTGAGCAACTATCCCCAGGTTAAGTCTCCTGAAATCCTCAACAATCTCATCGGGTAGCTGGGCAACCACAGCTGAATGATCATGCTCCTTTCGACTCAAGGCATCTGCAACCAAATTTGCCTTGCCCGGGTGTTAGTGAATTTCCAAATCATAATCCTTAATAAGCTCCATCCAACGGCGTTGCCTAAGGTTGAGATCCTTCTGAGTGAATATATACTTCAAACTCTTATGATCCGTATATACTTGGCACTTCTCGTCCCATTTGAATTATCTTTCCTTCACCAAAAGCGAGGTCATAAGCTTAGCAATCTTAGAAAATCCTTCAATCAATCTCCAGTAATGTCCTGCAAGTCCCAAGAGACTTCGGTCCTTCGTAACCGTAGCGGGTACGCTCCACACCACTATCCCCTTGACTTTAGCAGGATTCACTGATGTCCCTCCATTAGAAATGATATGTCCAAGAAATGGCTCCTCGCCAATCCAAAACTCGCATTTGCTGTACTTAGCGTAGAGTTGATTATCTCGTAACTTCTGTAGCACCAACCTTAGATGTCCTTCATGGTCACTCTCATTCTTAGAATAGATAAGAATATCGTCGATGAACACCACGACGAATCTGTCCAAATACTCCAAAAACATCTTATTCATCAAATCCATAAAATAAGCTGGTGCATTAGTTAATCCAAACGACATAACGATGAACTCATATAATCCATATCGAGTCGAGAAAGCCGTCTTAGGAATATCTGATGGTCCAGTCTTCATCTGATGGTATCCCGATCGGAGGTCGATCTTCGAGAGTACCCTGGCTCCTCTCATCCGATTAAATAAATCCTTAATGCGGGGTAGCCGAAACTTGTTCTTCACAGTGACATCATTAAGGGACCTTTAATCCACGCACATCCCTTGCAATCCATCTTTCTTCTTTACAAACAAAACTGGTGCTCTCCGAGGTGAAGAATTCAGACGAATGTATCCATCCTCTTGTAATTCTGTTAATTGTTTCTTAAGTTCCTTTAGCTCTTCTATGGACATCATGTATGGCCGTTTAGAAATAGGGGCAGTCTTAGGTAAGAGATTAATGACCAACTCAACTTCCATATCTGGTGGCAGTAGTTACTGCAATTCCAACTTCAAATCTTTCTCCTTTGGAACTGGTGAGTTCTACGGTTCCCTTAGCGCAGTGTATAAACCACCATTGCCTTTCCTAACCATGACATACCAAGGATCAAGTCTATACTGCTCTCTTCTAACAGTATAGGGGTAGTCCATCTGGGTTAGAAATACAGGGTAAGAAAGAAAGAATTGTAGACAAGGCGAGTAATTATGAGGAATGTTACTGCGGGGGACTTATTAGCTAAGTAGATTAGTGTGTCACCTACTAAAGCTAATACAGTATCTTATAGTGGTACATGCTAAAATGTCCATATATAATATCTCAATCAATCAAAGAAGCAAATCAGGCATTGATCATCAGAACAATCAACCAACATTTTTAATAGAGAAAATAGTTTTAATTTTTGTCTTAGGCCTCCTATCTCTTAAAAATGTCATAGGGGTAGGGATTCCAAGGTTTGAAATCCATCTTGTCTTAGAGTAGAAAAGGTAAGAATGATCAGAGTAGAATAGCAAAAGGTGAGAATAGATCAAGATGAGATGAGTATAGAATGAGTCAGAGTAAGGTAAGTAGGTAAAGGTTTTGTCCATTTCTATCTAGGTTTCGTCCTATAGTCAACATTTGCTCTGATACCACTTCTGTAACACCCGGTTTTAAAGAACAAAGCCGGGTGCATCTCATACATGCGCCAAGAAGACAACATATATAATAACAGAGTGTATAGAGATAAATGTCAATAACATCAGAGTATTTATTACATAGCGGAAGACTTATTACAAAATAAAGTAATGAAGATAAAACGAACTAAGGATCGTCGGCGCCAATGTCGACTGGGAAACGCCACCTAGATCAGATCGAACTCCTCGATACTTGACTCCACTTGAAACCACCTGTTCTTCTCCTGTGGGGGGGGGGGGTGTGAGACAGCAAGGGTGAGCTCACACATGATCATAGCTCAACAAGTTGTGGGGAACCAGTGGACATAAACTCACAAAGGTGTGAGTTCATGTGATGTGTAAGGCTTAATCAAAGACAGGGGTTTAAGCTGAGCATTGCTTTTAAGTAGTTGGTCAAAATTTTATTAGCAATTACTAAGTGTAAGTAAATACCAAACCATAAGTAAAGTAATAGAACAAAATTAATAACAAACCCATGCATATGCGAATGACAAATTGAATTTAAGTTCCATAATTAAACATCAGAGAGTCCTGAGCCGCTCATGACCGTGAGCTCGGCTAGTATACCAGTTTTACACTCTGCAGAGGTTGTACCCTTTACCCACAAGTCATGTTACCCATCTGCCAAGGGGTCGCGACTCCCCGTATACCTCTACCTAGGAAGCACGGCAGGGCAACACTACGAGGCCTTTACAAAGTTCCACTAGCTTCCGAAAACCCGCTACAGTTTATAGGAAGATCCAGTAAAGGGTTCCTGGCTGACCGCCATCGCAGCAAAATCAACCAGGGACCTCCCCGCACTGACCTCTCCCCTACTGCCCTTGCCCCTTTCGGGTAAGGTAGTCTTCCACTAGCTTTCCTAATTAGTCAGCCAAGGGCGTCCCATTCCACCCTTGTGGTGGCACGTGGTTCTCAAGTTAAGCTCTATGTTCCAATTAACATTAATGATCTCAATATGAACAAAAACAGAATAACAACAAGAATTGGAACATAGAAGTAATAAATGATTATCCCAAAACCATATAAAGCAATAGCAAACTACCCAAGTGATTCAGGGGTAAGCAAGGTAATGAGATAAACAAATCTAGGGTGTCCTATTGGGTCCCATCAAAATTAACCTATGCATGGATAAGTGATATTAAAGAACATTATTGGGTAAAAAGTGGTCAAGGGCACAACTTGCCTGGCACTTGAGATTCCAGGTACCAACTTGCCTTTCAGATGACACGTGTCCTCGCGCTAGACGTAGCAATACAAGCAAACATGGTATATACAAAATTAACATCACACCAAACATAAGATTATACTGCATAATAATGATCTACACGTTTCTACGAGACCAACGCAACTTGAACGAATCAAATCGGAGTTAAAACGGAGGAGATACGAATTTCCTAAGGTTTAATGTGATTAAAATAGGATTAGATGACAAATTAATTTTCTAACTGAGTTCATGTCCAAACAGTGATACTAAATGATAAAGAATAATATTACAAAAATTTAGAAAGTGGAATGGCTCAATTTGGATTTAAAATGAACTAGATATGAATTTTCCAAGTTCTAGCAATTGTTTTTGCATTAAAAATACATTCACTAATTCATTTATTCATTTTAAACAGGTTCTGGACTGGGCACCAATTTTCAGAAAGCCCAAGGGTCTCTACGCAAGATAACCTAGACTCAGGGAACAGTGGCCCATGGACTGCGGGTTGATATCCTGAAAGCAGAGGGACTCTTTAGCAATGTTGACCCGCGAAGGGGTACAGTCAGATCTCGGCCATTGGATCGGACGCGAACGGTGCGGATTAGATTAATTCTACCCCCGAACCGGTACGCACACGGGGCCCCTTGGATTCGCGATCCGCGGCCAAGGTTGCACGCACGCCCAGACCCGACCGATCAGAGATCTACGTCTACGGTTCCCTCGGACAAAGGGGGTGTTCACGGATTAAATCATAGCCGCGGGCGCCTGATCCAACGGCCGGGCCGACGTCTTCCACGCGCGACCGCCGCGCTGCGCCAACACGACCGCGGCGGCGACGAGAACCACTGCCGGCGATGCCATTCACAGGCCCCGGCGCACCATACTCCAATTAAATTGTCCTAGACATCGCGCTAAATGTGACGGACGTAGCTGAGGTATCCGTACCTAGAATTGGAGACCCGACGAGGCCGGACACGGTGCAAGGCGGATCCGTGGCAGCGATGTGTACACGGCGAGCAATTCACCCGCACCTAGTGCATGGACACCGCCACCGAGACAGCAAACGCACACCCCGCTATCCAATGCGGCTCCGTGGCACCTCCCCGAAGTCCAATTGACGGCGCCGAGCACTACCCGACGATAACCGAGCACCGCGACCTCCGCCACCCGCGGCAATTCGCCCCTGCCGAGGTGCTATGGTTTGGCGGCTGGAAGAGAATAGGTGTGCGTGACCTGGGCCCGCTTCCTCCCCCCCTTATACGCGAAAAGGCCATCGGTTGACCGAGTTGGGCGCGCGCCGTGCGCGGACGCCGCGGCGGAAGCTTCGCACCATCGGTTTCCGAACGGCTGACAGCAAGGGCCCACTAGCCAGCGAGTGGGGTGACGGGAGCGCGAGGGAGATGATGGCGGACAGCGGACAGATGGGCCCGCGGGTCAGCGAGATGAGACCGCGTACGCAAGGGTGGTGTGAGGCTGACAGAGCGGCCCCGGGTGTCGGCGCTGGGTGCAGGTGGAAATGGGCTGTCCGCGCGGAGGGGTTTTGGTTGCTGGGCCGAATGGGGAAAACCGAGCCCAGTAAGGTTTTAATTCTTTTCCTTTTTTTCTTTCTTTTCATTTCTTTTCAAATTCAAACTTCAATTCAAATTCAAATTTTTGTGGCACTTTGTATACTGGCTAATTATTTTATTTTGATCATATCAACTGTGATGAAGTTATTTTAATGACAATTTTATTTGTATTGAATAATATTCCTTGCTCTTCTCTATTTTCATGGTTTCATTTTCAAGTTAAACTTTAAATTCTATGGATCCATTGATATGCTATTAATGATATATTTATTTTATTAAGCACAAATGCCCAACCAAATAAAAACTCAACATAATGCTTAAACTTTAATAGTATATCCTTTTATTACTTATTTGTTTTTGAATGTAGTGCTCACATGTGATGATGCATAAAGGTCAAACTCATATAAAGAGAAATTGTTTATCTATGGGTATTATTTCTAGCAAATTACAAAGTGGTGTTACACCCACGGCGGCTGGGCCTTCGCAGGTGGCTTAGTGGGTGTGGGTAGTTAGGGAATTTTGTATATGTTGCTGAACCTTGGTTGCTGCGCAGGTTCAAGGTTTTGGGCCTGCGCACGCAACCGCCACTGCTAATTTTTTGGCGGCTTCGACCGTGGATGCTGGGAATGAATCGGATGAGCCTGCTTCTAAATTTTCTGATTTTGGTGGCTCTGGGAGTTCGGTTGAGTGGACGGAGGAGTCGTCGGATGAGGACTTGGATTATTTTGCGGCCTTGGATGTGGCAGCGGCAGAGTCTTCGCCGCACGCTGCGGATGCTGAAGTTGTGCCTGGTCCGAACGCTGGGCGCAGGCGGCGAAGGGCGGTTGCGAAGCGTAGAGTGAGTGAGGTGGACGGCAGTCGACTTTGTGTGGACAGGGCTGGCAAGCAGGAATTGTTGTCCTCGCCGGCCATTGCGAGTGTGGGTGAGGGGGAGTTGCGAAGTCTTTTTGAGGGTGAGGAGCTTAGGATAATGCTATTTAACTATAGGGAGATGGGGATCATTCCGAAGGTTGAACCGATGTAAGGTGTGATGCCCTCGCTGTACATATGTAACTATAATTTGTATGATGAGGTTATGCGCCTGCGCTATGCTTGTAAAGGTGTTGTGCGCTTGGTCTAGTATGTTTATTATGTCGGTCCGGCGCGCCTGTGGTCAGTCCTGGCGCGGACAGTTTGGTGTAGGGTTTAGCACGGGTAGTCTTTTGAGGGAGACTTCGAATTTGCGCACTTGTTGTGCTAGTCCGGCTGCACCCTTAGGCGACTTTCGCACGGATAGTCTTTTTGAGAAGACTTCGAATTTACGCACTTGTTGTGCTAGTCCGGCTGCACCCTTAGGCGACTTTTGCACGGATAGTCTTTTCGAGAAGACTTCGAATTTACGCACTTGTTGTGCTAGTCCGGCTGCACCCTTGGGCGACTTTCGCACGGATAGTCTTTTCAAGAAGACTTCGAATTTACGCACTTGTTGTGCTAGTCCGGCTGCACCCTTAGGCGACTTTCGCACGGATAGTCTTTTCGAGAAGACTTCGAATTTACGCACTTGTTGTGCTAGTCCGGCTGCACCCTTAGGCGACTTTCGCATGAATTATCGCACGCGAGGGGTAGCCATCGCTGTCCCTCGCGGTGACTTTTGTGTCGGTCGAATGTCGAAGACCGTTTAGTCGGTCTTTTTCGACGTAGTTTTTGCGGGGGATTTTTCGCGTGTATATTACATGGCTCTGCCTCGTTAAAAACCTCACCCCCGGGAGGAAAAGAGTGCGGGCCGGCTGAAAACTGTTCTGTGGATTACAAGGGCGAATTGGCCCTGAGGAGTTAAACAAAAAATTTGTGAAGATTATCAATGTTCCAAGAATGTTCTAAGTCTTCGTCGGATGGAGTTGTGAGTCTGTACGCACTGGGGACGCCTTCGTCTTGACGATGAAGGGGCCCTCCCACTTCGGCTCCAACTTGCCCCGGGACTCTGTCCGAGCTGTCCGGACGAGTACGAGGTCTCCTTCGTTGAACTCCCTCGGGATGACTGTGTGGTCGCGCCATGCTTTTGTCTGGGCTTGGTATTTGTCCAGAGCCTGTAGGGCGAAGACGCGGTCTCTGTCGATGAGGTCCTTCGAAGTCGGCTTGTCTACGTCGGGGACGGCCGACACGGCTGTCAGAGGCGACCCATGTTTTATTTCTTGCGAAGTCATAGCCTCCGATCCGTATAGTAGGTGGAAAGGGGTGAACCCAGTCGCCCTGCACTCAGTTGTGTTCAGCGCCCAGACCACTTCGGGTAACAGGTCGGGCCACTTGCCTTTTTTGTCGTCGAGGAGCATTTTCTTAACGGCTGTGAAAATTTTGCCGTTGGCGCGCTCCACGACTCCGTTGGACTGGGGGTGGTACACGGAGGCGAAGGCAAGCTTGGTGCCGATGGAGAAGCAGAAATCTTTCAAGTCTTGGTTGTCGAACTGCTTGCCGTTGTCGACCGTAAGTTCGGACGGGACTCCAAAGCGGCAAACAATATTTTGCCAGAAGAATTTCTAGGCTGTCTTCAATGTGATAGTGGATACTGCCCTCGCTTCAATCCATTTGGTGAAGTATTCAACGGCGACGAAGGTGAACTTGAGGTTCCCCTGAGCCGTGGGCAGGGGCCCGACAATGTCCAGGCCCCAACGCTGAAGGGGCCACGTGTAGGCGATCAGCTTCGTGAACTGCGAAGGGTGTCCCGAGCGTGGGGAAAATTTCTGACAGGCTTCGCAGGATCTCACGACCCGATTTGCGGCGCAAATCATGGCGGGCCAGTAGAAACCTTGGCGAATCACCTTTGCCGCTAGGGCCCTAGGCCCTACGTGGGAGCCGCAGGTCCCGCTGTGGACTTCGCGCAGAATTTGGACGCCTTCGGTCTCGGTGACGCACTTAAGCATCGGTCGACTGACCCCCTTCTTGTAAAGTTGGCCCTCGATCAGTGCGAAGTCCCGGCTTCGGTGTTTGAGGCGCTTGGCCTCATTGTTGTCGGTTGGATGATAGTACCCCTCCAGGTACAGGGTTATTGGTGCCCGCTAGTCTTCGGTCATGATGAGGTTGACTATGCGGTGGCCCTCGCTGTCGTTGGTTATTTGGAGCCCTTCAGGGCTACGGACGGCTGGCGTGCCGATGACGTGGTAGAACACGTCGGAGGGTAGGGCTTCGCCCCTGGCGGCTGCCTTGGCTAGAGCATCGGCCTTCTCATTCTTGGCTCGGTCCACGTGCTGCAGCGTGAAGCCCTTGAATTGCCTTTCGAGGCTGCGGATGGCCGCGAGGTACTGCATGAGTGAGGGGTCCTTCGCTGCATAGTCTTTCTCGACCTGGCCAGCGACTACCTTGGAGTCTGTTTTGATGATGCAGGTGGTGACACCGAGTGCCCTTAGCTTGCGAAGGCCGAGGATGACAGCCTCGTATTCTGCTATGTTATTGGTGCACTTATCAGACTCCAACGCAAAGCTGAGGCACGCTGCGTATTTATGCTTGATCCCGATGGGTGAAGTAATGACTGCAGCGACGCCTGCCCCCGCATGGCACCATGCACCGTCACAATGGACTGTCCACACTTTTTCTGCGGACGGCTCCGGTTGCGTTGTTGGACCAGTCCAGTCTACGATGAAGTCTGCCAGGACTTGCGACTTGATGGCTGTCCTGGGTTCGAATGTGATGTGATAGCCGGAGAGTTCGGCTACCCACTTTGCAATCCGTACTGACGCCTCCGGGTTTCTAAACAGCTCGCCGACTCCTCTGTCTGAGGTAACCCGGACCTTGAATGCCTCGAAATAATGGCGCAATTTGCGCGAGGCCATCACGACTACATAGGCGATCTTTTCTAGCTCTGTCATGTTGCATTTTGATGTTGTGAGCACTTCAGAGACGTAATAAACTGGATGCTGCTTGGTTGTGCCCTCTCTGGTTTGCTCTTGAACTAGCGCTGCGCTGACCGCATGTGGCGAGGCCGCGACACAGAGCAATAGGGGTAGCGAAGGGTCGGGGCTCGTAAGAATCGCCAGCTCCGACAAGTACTGTTTTAGTGCGGCGAAGGCCGCTGCCTGCTCTGGCCCCCATGCGAAGTCTTTTACGCCGCGGAGTGTTTTGAGGAACGGGAGACTCCGCTCCGCGGACTTGGAGATAAATCTATTGAGGGCGGCCAATCTGCCTGTCAGTCGTTGCACTTCTCTGGCTGACTGCGGGGGCGTCATATTGATGATTGCCTGGATTTTGGTTGGATTGGCCTCAATTCCAAGGTGTGATACCATGTAGCCCAAAATCTTTCCCTGGCGGACCCCGAAAACGCACTTCTCAGGGTTGAGGCGAAGTCGTGCGGCTCGCATGCTTGCGAACGTTTCAGCGAGGTCGGCCAGGTGGTCTGCCTTGCTTCTGCTGGCAACGACGATGTCGTCCACATATGTGAAGATATTTCTGCCGATCTGGCTCTCGAGCACCGTTTTTGTGAGTCGAGAGAAAGTGGACCCGACATTCTTGAGTCCCTCCGGCATTCTGATGAAACAATACGTGCCAAAGGGTGTTATGAAGCTGGTGCTTGCCTTGTCCTCCTCCTTCATATATATTTGGTGGTAGTCGGAGAAGCAGTCGAGGAGTGACATGACTTCGCACCCGGCTGCGCTATCAACGATTTTGTCAATCCGGGGCAGCGAGAAATTGTCCTTGGGGCAGGCCTTGTTAAGACTGGTGAAGTCTATGCACATCCGCCATTTGCCGCTCTTTTTCTGCACCATCACCACATTGGCGAGCCATGTGGGGTAGGTGATCGACTCGATGAACTTGGCTTCGAGCAGGCGATGCACCTCGGCCTTGGCGGCTTCTGTCTTTTCGTCAGACATCTTGCGCAGCCGTTGTTTCTTCGGCCTCACCGAAGGGTCAATTCCTAGGCCGTGCTCGATGATGGAGCGACTGACTCCAACCAGGTCGAGGGCGGACCAGGTGAAGACGTCTTTATTCTTGGATAGACAGCAAAGGAGCCGCTCTTTGTCGTGCGAAGTGAGGTCTTCGCTGATGGTAACCATCTGCTGGGGCGTTGCCTGGTCGAGGGGGACAGTCTTGGTCCCGTCGTTGCTCTGTAGTTGTGCCTTTTCATGCCCCTTGGCGGTTGGATTGGCAGGCTCGAGGACTTCGCATTGGGCCGTGAGGCAGTGCACGCTTCTTTGTCCGGGGACGAAGTCTCTTTCTATGTTACGCGCAACCTGCTGGTTGCCGTAAATTGTGATGGCACCTCCGGGACCCGGGATCTTCATGCATAGGTAAAGTCCGTGGATAGCTGCCTCAAACTTATTGATGGAGCCCCGACCCATTATGGCGTTGTACGAGTACACCATGTCGACGATGTCGAATGTGATCTGCTCACTTCGGGCATTGGGTGCTACACCGAAGGAGAGGGGCAACTCTATTTTGCTGACGGGAAAGGTGCCCTTGCCGCCGAAGCCGTACAGGGGGTTGTCCGAGGGCTTGAGCAGGCTGTGGCTTATGCCCATGCGATCGAAGGCATGGAGGAAGATGATGTCCGCCTGGCTGCCATTGTCGACCAAGACTTTGTGCAAGTCCCAGCCTGCCACGCTACAGTTGATGACCATGGCGTCGATGTGGGGGGCGCTGCGCAGATCGACGTCTCGGGCATCGAAGGTCAATGGCACGTGGGACCACTTTGTCTGCACAACCGGGCCGGTGACGGCGACGTGGTTGATGCTGCGGTAGTGGTCCCTCTTCTGCCGCTTTGTGTCGAAGTCGGCGCTGGACCCCCCGGTAATCATATGGATGACTCCGTGATACGGTTGATCGGCGAAGTCCTCCTGCTTTGGTGCTTGAGGGTGGTTGGGGTGGTGGATGTTTTGCTGTTGATGGTGTGGGGGTGGGGGTGGGGGAGGTACGATTTGTACCTCCTGGTGGTGTTGGTATGCGTGGTGCGGCGGAGGCGGAGCGGGGCCGTGGTTGTATGGTTGAGGGGGTTGCTGGTATGTGTGCGCGACAATTCTAGGGTTGTCGGCTAACTGTGCCTGTGCCATTCTATCTCTGGTGGCCTTCGTCTCTGGGCAGTCCTTTGTGGGATGCGCGCAGTCTTCGCCGTGGAACAGGCAGTAAAATCTTCGTGGCTACTGCGCACGCCCCCGTCCTCGACCGCGAGTTCCATTTCCTCGGTCCTGGGGGGATACTCCTGGCGGCGAGGGGCCTCACCAGCGGGGGGCTGGTTGGCGATGTTGTGCACCTGCTGCTGATTACGGCCGTCCCGGCCGGAGTCTATCTGCGAGGGCCTCGTCCAAGTGCGGCTGGACTGCGGAGGGTCTTTGGGCTTCCTCTAAGACTCGACTTTGCGCTGGTGGAGCTCTTCGGATCTAGCATATTTCTCGAACAACTGATACAGCTCCTGGAGGTTCCTGGGCGGGTCCCTGATGCAGTGGCTATAGAGGACGCCGGCCCGAAGGCCACTGATGGCGTAGTGGATGGCGATCTGGTCATCGACCGAAGGCAGTTGTGACTTGAGGGTCAGGAACTTGCGGTAATATTCCCGTAGAGTCTCTCGTTCCAGCTGCTTGCAGAGTGAGAGTTCAGCCAAGGCGTCAGTGTCTGGGCGGTACCCTTGGAAGTTGAGCAAGAATTTGTCCCGGAGACTTCTCCAGGAGTCGATGGACAGTGGGGGCAACCTGGTGTACCAGGTGAGGGCTGGGCCTTCGAGGGCAATGATGAATGACTTGGCCATCGTGGCGTCGTCCCCTCCGGATGATGCAACGGCGACTTGATAGCTCATGATGTACTGCGCTGGATCAGTGCTGTCGTTGTATTTGGGGTAGGTCCCTGCCCTGAAGTTGGCGGGCCACGGTGTCACTTGCAGGTGAGGTGCCAGGGGACTTCGCTCGTCAAGGTAGTTGACGCCTTGGAAAGCTGTGACGCGAGGGATGGTGTGTCCGTGCTGAGGGATGAATAGGTCTTCGATTTGTGTGCGCTGTTGGTGGGGTGGGCCGTGATGCGGGTCGTGTTGGCCTTCGCTCTGCATGAGCGCGATCTCTTGCTCGAGCTCCTGTGCCTTCTGCTCTTCGTCGCGTATCATCTGTCGCACCTTGGCTTGTGCAGACACACGTTGGCGCTTGGCCTCGAGGATCTCTTTTTGCTTTTGGAGGTTGCGGTTCTTGATGCGCAGGGCGCGCAGCTGTAGCTGCTCTTCGGCCGAGACGCCGATGACTTCGCCGTCCTCAGTGGCGTCCGCACCCTCTGGTGGGGCGAAGCCTGGGGGAGGCTGCTGTGGTCCTCCGGAGCGGCAGGTGCGGAGGCTGCCTTCGGTGGTGGGTTGTTCATTGTGCTGCTTCTTGCTGTTTGCGTCGTCTTCACAGGGCTCTTGGAGAGTGTTGTCGACGAGGGCCTTGCCCTTTTTCTCGGCCAGCAGTGCCACCTTCGCGGCTTCGTCAGCCTTCGACGAGGTTCTCTTGGGTGCCATCGCGGGTGGAGTTTTCGTAGCACATACGGTGGGCGCCAAATGTTGGCACTTGCTCTCCTGAGCGAGTGGATCCAACAGGGGAGCAAAAGTGGTGTCAACGGGGCTACAACACGAGATGGCAATAGCTCTGTTAACCTACCCTTTCAAGGGCACTGTGCGGGGGTATTTATAGGTATCTGAGTGCCTAGCGTCCGGTGTTAAGGACGCATGTGCCCTCAGGCACCTAGGTTATCCCCGGATTATTCCCATAAAGCAGGGTTACAGATCGTAATTACAGGGAGACCTTTACAAATTAGGCCCGTAATGCGCAGCGGCCACGCAGGGCCTGTTACAATGGACCGGATCATACGTGGGCCTCCATGTTGAGCGAGGTCGCAAGATGAGACGACCTCGTCACAAGCCTCCAGCCGGCGACGTGTGGGACGAAGGGTAGGTCTACCCGTCGTCTTGCCTTCGTTGGTGCAGCGAGGTCGGCGAAGGCTTCGAGCGAAGGGTGGCGTCTTCGCCTTCGCCTCAACACTCGCAAGCCCATTTGGCTATTCTTCCGATGGCTTCTTTGTTGTGGAGAATATCTCCTATCTGAAATCCAGTGACTACTATGACTTTGTGGTCGTCAAAGTAGTGACGGAGCTTGCGTGCAGTTAGAAGTACTGCATACAGTAGTTTTTGAACTTGAGGATATTTCTTCTTTGAGTGTCCCAGAACTTCACTGATGAAATAGATGGGATGTTGTACTGGATATGCATGTCCTTCTTCTGCTCGCTCGACTACCAACGCGGTGCTCACCACGTGAGTCGTGCAAGAGATATATAACAGCAGATCTTCGGCCGGCTGATCCGACGTGGTTTGGTGCGGTGGTTTTATACTGGCGGCGTTGTCAGGAATTTCTTCAGTGCATCAAGAGCTTCCTAGGCTTCTGAAGTCCACTGGAATTTGTCTACCTTCTTGAGCAATCTGTAGAACGGTAAGCCTTTTTCTCCCAGCCTTGATATGAACCTGCTCAAAGCTGTCATGATAGCCTCATGATAGCCTTGATCTTTTTTGGGTTAGCTTCAATTCCTCGGTGGCTAATAATGAATCCGAGTAATTTTCCTGTCGGTACTCCGAAGACACATTTTTCTGGATTAAGCTTCCATCGATATCGTCGTAGACTGTTGAAGACCAGCTGCAAATCTTCAATGAAATTTTCTGAGTTTTATGTCTTGATCACCACGTCATCCACATAAGGTTCTACACGCTTGCCCTAGTGGTCGGCTAAGCATGTCTGAATGGCTCTCTGGTAAGTCGCTCCAGCGTTTTTGAGGCCAAACAACATGGAGGTATAGCAGAAAGCTCCAAACGGGGTGATGAATGCAGTTTTTTCATCATCTTTTTTTGCCAGACTGATCTGATGATACCCAGAGTAGCAATCCAAGAAAGACAACATAGAGCACCCGGTGGTTGAATCTACCACCTGGTCTATTCTAGGAAGTCCGAAGGGGTCCTTCAGACAGTGCTTGTTGAGATCTGTATAGTCGACGTACATGCGCCAATCCACTTTATTCTTTTTGAGTACATGAACAGGAATTGCCAACCATTCAGGATGCAACACTTCTCTAATGAACCCTGCCGCGACCAAGAGAGCTAGCTCGGCACGAATGGCTTCTCTCTTATCGGGCGTGAAACGACGCAACTTTTGTCGAATCAGCCTCGCCTGAGGGTAGACTTTCAGCTTGTGCTCGGCCAGCTCTCTTGGGACTCCCGTCATATCTGCAGGTTGCCATGCGAATATGTCTCGGTTGTCTTGTAGGACTCGGACGAGCGCGCTTTCCTATTTGTTATCCAGGCTGGAGCTGATGATGGCAGTCTTGCGTTCATTAGCGAACCCGAGGTTGATTCTCTTGGTTTCTTCAGTCGGCCGCATAGAGGTCACGGCTTGAGCTTCATTTGTAGGTACTGTGAAGTCCTCCTCAGGATTTGAGTTCGCCTGTGCAGAAGAAGTCATCGATAGTTTGGTGGTGAGAGCCGCCTGAATGGCCACTCGGAAGCACTCTGCGGCGCCTTGGAAGTCAGCGCGCACAATGATGATTACTTGTGGTCTAGGCATCTTCAATATCATGTACGTATAATGCGGAATGGCCATAAACTTCGCCAGTCCGGGCCTATCGATGATGGCGTTGTATCCGCAGTCGAAGCTTGCCACCTCGAACCTAAGGTACTCAGTTCTGTAATTATCTGGAGTTCCGAAGGTGACTGGCATGTAGATGTGTCCGAGCGGGTACTCTCCTTCAGTCGGCACGATGCCGAAAAAAGGAGTATCTGACTCTTGGAGCTCTTTGAGTGTGATCCCCAAGCCTAGGACTGTCCGGGGAAAGGTGACCTTGATGCTGCTTCCCCCGTCCACTAGCACCTTCTTTACCTTGCTTTCTCGGATCACCGGATCAACGAGGAGCAGGTACTTTCCTGGATGGTCGAAGTTAAGCCATTGATCCGCCCAAGTGAAGGTGATCGGGTGTTCGGACCACCGGTATGGGGCGGGAGGACCGGTGGTTGCCACCAGTATCCGACGGTCGTTGAGCTTCTGCCGCCTCTTGCTCTCTTGAGATCCGTGCCCGCCAAAGATGACGTTGACTTCTCCATCGACGCTGGGAAATGCTCCGCCTCCTCCCCCTTCCTGCTGCTGAGGTTGTCGAGGTTCTCTGGGTCCTCCTCGTGGCGGGAGAGGTGGTAGAGGTTGGAAGGGTCGACCGTTCCCGACGGAATGCTTGAAGTCTCTACAGTTCCGAAGGGTATGGCGCATATCTTTATGGTATGGACATTGGGCGTCGAGGATATCGTCCAATGTTCATTTTCCTCCACGGGGTGCCCCTCGAGCACGAGAGACAGGTGGTCCGGCGGCGTGAACCTCATCACGAGGCCTCTTCTCCCAACGCTTGTCGGGTTGCCGGTTCGCGTCACGTCGTGGTGCCGGCGGTGCAGGCTTTGCTCCTCCGATGAGGTCCTGAGCTCGCTCGTCGGTGGTGATGTAGATGTCCGCCTCCCTGAACAGTAGCTCAGAGGTATTCGGTGCCTTCTGCAGTATGGCTCAGACGAAGGCCGAGTCATTAGATCCCCGGTAGAAGTCCTCGATCACCGCTGCTTCCGCAACCTCGGGGATTCGATTCCTCATGGTCTGAAATATTTTGAGGTACGATCGAAGAGTCTCATCCCCTTGATGCTTGATGGTCTTGAGGTCCCATGGCTGCACTGGCTTGTCATAGAGGAATTGAAAGTTGGCGATGAAGAACCGACTGAAGTCGCTCCAGTCGTCGATGCAGTGTCAGGGTAGGTGTCGTAGCCATTGCAGTGCATCTTGTCCAAGGACAATGGGCAGGTACGCAGTCATCACATTTTCAGTTGCCCCAACGGCCCGAACAGCGGTGGTGTAGACGGCCAGCCAGCCTCCCGGGTCATGCTTAGGCTCGTACTTGTCGACGTTGGAGACCTTGAAGTTAGGGGGCCATTGAATGGCCCTAAGACGTGGAGTGAGCGCCAATACTCCACACGTGTCTTCTTGCTGACGATGATGATGTCGATCCTGGGGAGGGGAGTTGTCGACGTGGTGCCTCGACCGTCCCCGGGTCATGCCGTTAGTTGAAGCCGTCGCCGACTCAACTCTAGTGGTTTGACTTCACACAGGGATGCCATGATCCCGGTCATACTCTTCTCGGCGCCAAATCTCGTTCTCATGCCGTCCCTCGCGCGAAGCATTAATGGAGCTCCGTGCGTCCCATCGACTGTTGATGGCATGTCGTAGGTCGCTTGGAGGATGAGCGAGAGGCAGAAGATGATTAGCTGCCCGAGTGAGCAGTCGTCGATAGCCCTCGGCGTATAGAGTCCGGGGGAGGCCATTAGCTATCCGGGCCAACACTCCACCGACCTCGCTCGGTGTGTTCATGGCTCGGGCGAAGTCAGGGTTTAGGTTTCGGTCGAGAAGAGGGTTATCTCGACGTTGTTTTGCTTCCTGTTCGGCCTGCTCTTGAGCTTGCCGACGATCACGCCGTCGGGAATTCCTTCTTTCCCTGAAGGCTCATTCATTCGGAGTTTCTCCCACCTCCGAGATCTCATCTCGCGACATGGGCTGCGCCGGATCGCATTCCTCGGCTTCATGATGTCTCCGAATATTTCGGCATCGGTTCCTTCGTCGGCGAGATTCTCGCTGAAGAGGTTCTTCTCCCGGCGTGGTTGGTTCGTCGTCGGAGACGGGGGTAAATTTCACTCTTCCCTCGATAAAGAGGACGTCGGGGTAGAATGGCGTCATCGTAGTGACAAGCTTCTTCTTGTTCTCCTTTGAGGGTGGAGATACCTGGAGAGCAGCTTAACGAACTTTTACCTCGTTTGGTTCCTTTTTCCTTGTGATCCGTGTTTATTTTTCCGTAGAAGAAGTGGTCAGCGGAGTCCTTCGGGTAGTTGGATCTTCTGCTCCTGGCCGGCAGGAGGTAGTCTTCGCTCGGAGCGATGGAGGTTGCGCTATTTCTGGCTTTGCTCCGACTTTCCTAGAGAGTGTTGGGGAAGGCTTCCTCTTCGGTGGATCTGTGATGCGATGTAGAGTTCCTTCTTCGTCTGCCTCGGATGAAATGGTTCCCAAGCAGAATACGGATCCAGGGTGGAGGATGATTTTGTGCTGGAAAGTGATAGCCATTGAGCTAGCTTGGATCAGTGACACACCCCCTACCTGGCGCGCCAGCTGTCGGTGATTTGGGTCCGACCGCACATCCGGGGGTTGCCCCTCGAGGTGTTTTTAGGAGTAGGACGGTGTAGCTGATTGTAGCTCGATGGTTCGTGCCAGAGGCACGAGAGGCGGTGGACAATCTTGTACAGGTTCGGGCCGCTTTGAGATGCGTAATACCCTACGTCCTGGAGTGGATCTTATATGTGGTGGGTTACAGGGGAATTCTCTAGTACATGAGATGTTAGAGAGCTGGGTGAATGACTAATGAGTAAGATGTTCTCGAAGGGGTGCCCCCTAGGCCTTATATATTCGACCGTGGGGCGTTACATGCGGATATGATAACCACGTGTTCCTAAGTAATAGTGAACCGACTGAGTTTATCTTCCTATAATCTTGCCGACTTATAGTCCTTCGGCTCTGACGTCTGAGGACGCTGCGCGGAAAAGTCGGATCAATGCTGCGGATAGCGTTTGAGTTCAGCAAACCGCATGGGCTCGAGTTGATCCGTCCTCGTGTTGATCCGTTCTGCTGAAAGTTCCTCCCCTGGCCCAAGAAGGGATGGCCTTGCGAAATAATGGGCCTGGGGCCTTTCGCGAGGCCTTCTTGCCTTCTAGTGGACCCGAGGAATATCTGTCCCCCACACTTAAGTCTTCTCATACCAATCCCCTCAACACATTTCTGGAATGTGGAGTATGGTAGAGACTTTGTGAATAAATCAGCAAGATTATCACAAGACTTTGTTTGCAAGATGTTTATATCCCCTTTTTCCTGAAGTTCACGGGGACAAAACAATTTAGAAGAAATATATTTATTAATATTACTCTTGATATAACCTGTATCCATCTGAACAACATAAGCTGAATTATCTTCATAGACAATAGTTGGTGAGTCAAGAGAACCAATACCACAAGTTGTGAGTATATGATTCACCATTCTATGAAGCCATACACATTCACGTGATGCTTCAAATAATGCAATTATTTCAGAATGGTTGGTGTACGTGGTCACCAAAGTCTGCTTAGACGATTTCCACGAGATTGCAGTTTCACCTTGTAAAAATACGAATCCTGTTTGTGATCGGCCATTGTGGGGATCAGATAAATAGCCAACATTGGTATACCCAATTAAACTAGGATCATTACTTCTTTTATAAAAGAGTCCTATATCCTTTGTGCCATTCAGATACTGGAAAATATTCTTAATGCCAACCCAGTGTCGTTTTGTTGGAGCAGAGCTGTGCCTTGCTAACAAATTTACTGCAAAAGCAATATCCGTCCGAGTATTGTTAGCAAGATACATTAATGCACCAATAGCACTGAGATATGGGAACTTTGGTCCCAATATCTGTTCTTCATCATCCTGTGGTCTGAATGGATCTTTCACTAAATCCAAAGATGTAACCACCATAGGAGTCTTTGAAGGATAAGACATATGCATATTGAATTTTTCCAATACCTTTTGGGTATATGTACTTTGATGTACAAGGATTCCAGAAGGTAAATGCTCAAGTTGAAGACCTAAGCAAAATTTGGTTTTACCCAAATGCTTCATCTCAAATTCCGTCGTTAAATGATGACGTGCTTCATAAATATCAAGTTTATTTTCTATGACATTAAGGTCATCAACATAAACTGATATGATACAGAATCCTACTTTGGATCTTTTGATGAAGACGCACGGGCAATCATCATTTTTCGTGTATCCCTTACGCAAAAGGAATTCACTTGATCGGTTGTACCACATTCTGCCCAATTGTTTTAAGCCATATAATGACTTCTGCAACTTCACGCAATACATGTTGCGTTTTGCCTTTGGATTCAGTATATCTATTCCATCAGGAACTTTTATGTATATATCATAATCCAGTGACCCATAGAGATTGCGGTCACTACGTCCATCAACTGCAAAGATAAACGATTTTGTACTGCCAAAAATATTAAATATCGGAATGTTATTGCACTCATGACTCGTGAATAAGTTTCATTGAAATCAACGCCGGGTCTTTGCGTAAACCCTTGTGCTACTAGCCTTGCTTTGTATCTCACTACCTCACCATTTTCATTTCGTTTCTGAATGAAAACCCACTTATATCCCATAGGGAAGATATCACGTGGTGTAGGTATTACAGCCGATAAAACTTCTCTTTTGTAATGCGAGGCTAACTCTGCTTCAATTGATGCCTTCCATTTGATCCAATCCGAGCGCTTATTGCACTCTGCCATGGTCTTAGGATTTAGATCATTTTGAAGGTCCTCAACAATCTGCTCGGAAAAATATATGTCTACATTGGTAGCTTTTCTATCATCTGTTTCACCAGTCTCAACATAGTTGATGGCAATTTCATCATTCCTTAGAGACTCATCAGAATTTCCCAAATTGATGTGTCTAGGATTTTCCTATGTCCCAACCTCGGTTATGTGCACATCCGAGCTGGGTCGTGGATCATTACAATCCACTTGATACATTGTATCATTTTGGTGTCTTTTTGCATTCACTACTGTTCTTTGCTTCTTAGCAACAAAATAACGCATATTCACCATACTTCTCCTCTCTAGGAGTTGAGTGGCCTTACTCGGTACTTCCATTCTTTCTGGTGCATTCCTAGCAGGAATGAATGATTTAGTGACACCTTTGTAATTAGTGAATGCATCTGGCAGTTCATTTGCAAGTCTCTGCAAATGTATAATTTTCTGAACTTGTAGTTCAGTTTCTGTAGTACGTGGATCAGAACCTGGAACACTTTGAGTATTCCAATTTATTTCCTGGCATTCTTTTTGGTACTTAAAGTCTCACCCTAATGCCGAGAAATGTTCCTCATCAAAAATAGAGTAAGCAAAACGGGTTGTAAATAGATCCCCTGTCAAGGGTTCTAAGTACTTAATGATCGACGGAGATTGAAACCCCACATAGATCCCCACTTTCCTGTGTGGGCCCATAACTGTTCTCTGAGGTGGTGAGATTGGAATGTATACACAACATCCAAATTTACACAAATGGGAAATACTTGGAGTATTTCCACGTACCATTTGTATTGTGGATGTAGAATGATATGCAGTTGGTCGTAGTTGTATAAGGTCGGCAGCATGCAGAACTGCATGACCCCAACACGACGAAGGCAATTTGCAATTCATCAATAATGGCCTTGCAATGAGTTTAATCCTCTTGATAACCTTTCTGGGTGTGGATATACGGTACCGAGTGTTGTACTTGAATACCCAACGCCATACAATAATCATTGAATGCCTGAGATGTGAATTCAGCAGCATTGTCCATCTGGATTGAATTAATCCAATGTTCAGGTAAATTTGCCTTTAATTTGATAATTTGAGACATTATCTTGGCAAAGGCATGGTTGCGTGTTGATAGTAAACACACATGTGACCGTCTAGTAGATGCGTCAATCAGTACCATGAAATACCTGAACGACCCAGAAGTTGGCATAATTGGCCCACAAATATCTTCTTGAATTCTTTCAAGGAATTTAAGCAGTTCAGCTTTAATTTTGAGATATGATGGTCTCAAAATAAGTTTCCCAGTTGCACATGCGGTGGAAATAAAATCCTTAGATTTGGAAAAAAAATTGTTGTTGGTAAATTATGACCAATAGAATTGCGTGTAATTTTCCTCATCATCCCTATGCCTAGATGACCAAGTCAATCATGCCAGATCTGGAATGCATCAACATCTTGGAAAATTACCTTGTATGCAACATGTGCATTGGTCTTAATATATGTATAGTACAACCCAGACGTGAGTGATGGAATTTTCTCGCATATGCATTTGCCATATTTATTTGGATTGGTCAAGAAGAGAAACTCTTCTTGATTTTCATCATGGGTTTCAATATGAAATCCATTCTACCGGATATCTCTAAAACTTAGGAGGGTACGAGTAGAATCAGGATACAATAATGCATCCTCGATCACAATTTTAGTACCCATGGGGAGGGTAATAGTTGCTCGACCAGAGCCAACTATCACTGCATCGCGTCCGGCGATGGTCAAAACTTTCCCATCTCTTTTCTTAAGAGTCTGAAAGTATTTGATCTCCCTAAGTATAGAGTTTTGTGGTACAACTGTCCACAAGGCATAATTCCTCTTCCGTCGAGTTGTCATCATTATGCATTTATACATAAAGAAAATTCCGAATAAGAATTTGTGATGCAACATAGTTGTCGGGGTTTCGAAACCCGGGGGGTCCCTGGACTGACGAGTGAATTGTCGCCGCGTGCCCCAGCCCAGATGGGTCGACGAGAGGTGGAACGCGAAGGGGGGAAGGAAGCAGCCGGAGGGAGACAGGCGTGGGAGAGTGGAACTCGCGGCCTTCGTGTTAGCCCCGCGCCCAGGTCGGGTGCGCTTGCAGTAGGGGGTTACAAGCGTCCACGCGGGAGGGAGCGAGCGGCCTTGCGCGAGCGCCGTCCCGTCCTTCCCCGCGTGGCCAACCCTCTGTAAGAGGGCCCTAGTCCTCCCTTTTATAGGCGTAAGGAGAGGATCCAGGTGTACAATGGTGAGTGTAGCAATGTGCTAACGTGTCTAGCGGTGGAGAGCTAGCGCCCTAAGTACATGCCATCGTGGCAGCCGGAGAGGTCTTGGCACCCAGTTCGCGTGGTGTCGTGGCCGTCGGAAGAGCGCTGGAGCCTGGCGGAAGGACAGCTGTCGGGGCTGTCGAGTCCTTGCTGACGTCCTCTTGCTTCCGTAAGGGGGCTGAGAGCCGCTGTCGTCACAGGGCATGTGGGGCGCCATCATTACTCGTATGGTGGAGCGAGCCAGATGGGATGCCGGTCTTGTTCCCCGTAGCCTGAGTCAGCTCGAGATAGGGTAATGACGGCGCTTCCTGTTGACGTGGTCGGTCCGTGCCCTAGGTTGGGCGAGGTGGAGGCTCCTCCGAGGTCGAGGTCGAGTCTGTCTTCCGAGGTCGAGGTCGAGTCCGAGCCCCTGGGTCGGACGAGGCGGAGACCGTCGGCTTAGGCCAGGGTTGAGTCCGAGCCCTAGGGTCGGGCGAAGCGGAGTTCGTCGTCCGTCGGGGCTGAGCCTGAGTCCGAGCCCTAGGGTCGGGCGAGGCGGAGTTCGTCGTCTTCCGGGGTCGAGCCCGAGTCCGAGCCCTGGGGTCGGGCGAGGCGGAGTTCGTCGTCTTCCGGGGCCGAGCCCGAGCCCTGGGGTCGAGCGAGGCGGAGTTCGTCGTCTTCCGAGGCCGAGCCCAAGTCCGAGCCCTGGGGTCGGGCGAGGCGGAGTTCGTCGTCTTCCGGGGCCGAGCCCGAGTCCGAGCCCTGGGGTCGGGCGGAGCGGAGTTCGCCGTCTTCCGGGGCTGAGCCCAAGTCCGAGCCCTGGGGTCGGGCGAAGCGGAGTTTCCTATGACGCCTGAGACCTGACTTGGCTGCTGTCAGCCTCACTCTGTCGAGTGGCTCAGCAGTCGGAGCGGCGCAGGTGGCGCTGTCCTCTTGTCAGACCGGTCAGTGGAGCGGCAAAGTGACTGCGGTCACTTTGGCTCTGTCGACTGGAGGGTGTGCGTCAGGATAAAGGTGTAAAGCCACCTTTGCATTAAATGCCCCTGCGATTTGGTCGGTCGGTGTGGCGATTCGGCCAAGGTTGCTTCTTGGTGAAGACTGGGCCTCGGGCGAGCCGAAGGTGTGTCCGTTGCTGGAGGGGGGCCTCGGGCGAGACGTAGGTCCTCTGGGGTCGGCTGCCCTTGCCCGAGGCTGGGCTCGGGCGAGGCGTGATCGCGTCCCTCGAATGGACCGATCCTTGGCTTAATCGCACCCATCAGGCCTTTGCAGCTTTGTGCTGATGGGGGTTACCAACTGAGATTTAGGAGCCTTGAGGGTACCCCTAATTATGGTCCCCGACAGTAGCCCCGGAGCCTCGAAGGGAGTGTTAATACTCGCTTGGAGGCTTTTGCCGCACTTTTTTGCAAGGGGACCAGCCTTTTCTTGGTTGCATTTTGTTCCGGTGGGTGCGCGCGAGCGCACCCGCCGGGTGTAGCCCCCGAGGCCTCGGAGGAGTAGTTTTACTCCTTCGAGGTCTTAGTGCGTTTCGCAATACTTCGGCTGGTCTAGTTGTTCCCTCATGCGAGCTGGCCGTAGCCCGGGTGCACGGTCGGGTCCCAAGTTCTCGGGCTGGTATGTTGACGCTGTCAACGGGTTGGCCGGAGCCGGGTTTGCGAGAGCAGCCCCCGAGCCTCTGCACAGGGCGAGAGGACGGTCAAGGACAGACTCGACTTTTTTACATACGCCCCTGCGTCGCCTTTCCGCAAGGAGGAGGGGGGGAAGCGCCATGTTGCCCTCGGAGGGCACTGAACATGGTGTTTCCGGTGAGTTGCTGGCGGGTAATCCGAGCGGACGCCCGTGCCCCATTTGCTAGGGGTCGACTAGAGGCCCGGAGGCGCGCTCCAAAAGTACCTGCGGGTGATCTGCCGGACCCGGTCCCCTTTGACGGGGTCCGAGGGCTCGATGCCTCCCTCTGATGGGATTCCGTTACAAGATCGTTCCCGCTGGTCTCGGAAATGTCCTAGGGTACCTCGGGAGCGTAGCCCGAGCCTTGGTTATGTATCGAACGTACCCAGGGTCATCCCTCGCTCTGTGTCTGAGGCGACTGTGAACCCTTCGAGGGCCAGCCTACGAACCCCTGATCAGTAGTGGGCGCGGAGCCCGAGTGGCCTGAGGCGGCCATGGAACCCTTCCGAGGGGCCAGCCATCGAACCTCTGACCAGTAGTGGGCGCAGAACCCAAGCGCTCTGAGGCGGCCGTTGAACCCCTCCGAGGGGCCAGCCTTTGAACCTCTAATCAGTAGGGAGGCTCGGGGCCTGTTTCCTTCACGGAGAAGGATCCTTTTCGGGGTATCCCCCTTTCCCGGTCTCTGTTGTAAGAGAGATAAAGAGGAAAAGGAAAAGGATACGAAATCGAACGATGTGGCGTACCTTTTTCGACGCGGTCATTATGGCGAAGGCGAAGCGTCGCTTGCTTCTCCCGCCTGAGGCGTCGCCTGTCCCGCCGCGAAATTACCGCGACGGGGCGAGTGGTTCGTGAGGCGACTGTTGCGCGTGCGCGGGCAGTTCGAGGAACGGATCACGGGCGCGCTGTCTTCACGTCGTGAGAGAGAGTTCTCTCGCTGCCCCTGGATGGGACGTAGGCTTGGCTGACGACGTGCCCGCTGCTCCTACCCGCCTGCCACCGCCATTACAGCCGGCCCATTTTTGACGGTATTTGACCGTCGCGCCTGGCTGGCACTGCTGGGTCACACGCAGGGTTGCCTCGAGTCGTGGTATTGGCTCCGCAGTCGAGGAGGCACGGTAGTGGCGCGAGTGGCGGTGCAGTTGCTCGTACGTAGCAACCGGCACGCCGGTTGCATGACGTGTGGGCCTGGGCCTCCATGCTGGGTGCGTTGGAGTCGAAGGGGCGCGCCCACTTGGCGCGGTTGCATGCCGACTGCATGGCTATCCGCCCTTTCACCCGTTGGTCTGGGCGAAAGTGGAGGAATGCTTGTAACCGCTGGGCAGTTGCATGCCCTGCGCGCGGCGGTTTGGCTCCTTCTGCCCTGGACCGGCTTGCATGACGCGTGGGGCCCAGCCCCCGCGCCGTAGGGGGAGGACCTTGGAGTGTGTTGGAGAAGACTCAGCCTGCAACGGCTGAGGACGCAAGTGGGAAGAGTTGCCTTTAAAAGGAGGGCGACCCCCTTGGAGGGCAACCATGTCTTCGCGCTCCCCTCATGCATCGTGTCTTTCCATCTTCCGAGCCCCCGGATGGGGGGACGCCCGCAATCCTTTCGTCTTATCGTCGGAGGAACGCAACTTCGTGGAAGTTGGTACCTTTCAGCCATCATTCGGCTTCAAGGATTTTCATCAGGCAGCCCGGCTGCATCCCCTCGCCTGCGGTCACCCAAGACGGTGACCTCCAGCTTGACGACGGGGAGAAGCGAACCGGGCTGCGGCCTCTTCCCCTCCCTCAACTTCAAGGATCTTCATCATCAGTGCTGGGGAGGGGAGTGTGCCGAGTTGGAGTCGGTCCCTGCGTGGGCGGCGGCCCGCTCCTTCCCTCAGTGATCGGGAGGAAGGGCATTCGCCGTTCGTGGCGTCGGCAGCTGCCACGTGCCTGGCTCTCTGAGCCGGGTGGCTTCGGAGCCACTCCCGGCGCCGCCTTCCGCCATGGCAGCCAGAAGAGGTTTCTCCGCCGATGAGCTAGCCGGTGCCGCCCACGGACTGACCTCCAACTCTACGGCCTTCTGCCCGTCCTTGCCTCTCGAGTTGGGGGCACGGGCGAGGGCCTCATGGCAGCAGCATCCGCCCTGAGGTCATCGCTGCTGCTGTTCGGCCCTCCGGAGCAGAAGTCGTCGTCGTCGCCGCTGTTGGGGCGGGCGACGACGAGCCGTTCGTCGGTCTTCTGTTGCTCTGCAGGCCACCCCCCCCCCCAATTGTGTGGGGTTGTTCATACCTGCGGAGGTGGAACCGGAGTTCCGTTTGTAATGGCACTTTGAGTGCCGGTGTCTTGTTCATTGCGGCTGTCGGGGCCTGAACATGTATGTATTTTCGGCGCGGGGCCGTGTTTTTTCTTCATTTCGAGCACTAAGACTCACCTGTTGGTTATCTGAACCGCTTCACCAAGCGTGAGTCGCCTCGTGCGAAGGCAACGAGTGAGGTATCCGTATCCCGGAGGCGTCGGAGTCCCTCGGCTCGGTCGATCTTGCTGTCCGAGGCTTCTCTTGCTTAGTTTAAGGAACCCCTCGGCCGCCCTTCGATGAGCTGAAGCTAGAGGTAGCGGTGTCAACACGGACAGAGGCAGAGTTAGCTTCGAAAAGAAGAATTGGTCGGCCGGAGCCTGGCCAGGTCGTCCACTGGTGGGACCGACGCCGGAGCTGAGCTGCCGAGGCCTCGAGCCGGGCTGATGTCTTCGGGGGACAGCTGGCCGAGGCCTCGAGGTGGCCGGCCGAGACGTCTGCTCGAGCCGGATTCTTGGAGAAGACCCTGGCGGCGATGGCCCAGGTGTGGTGTCGATGTCGTCCTTCAGAGTGGAGATCCTCCAACCGCGTCGCCGTCCGAGGCTAGGTCAGACCCCGCCGAAGGTGTAGTTGACGCCGAGGGCGCTGCTGTCCCCTTCAACTGTCGACGACCGAGCCTGCAGGATCGGGTTGTCTTGTAGTGTGTGTATGCTTTCTGCGGCTGCCGAGGCCCAAACATACCGTCGTCGTGTTGTAAAGCTGTGTCCCTTTTCCTCTTGTTTCGAGTATCCGGACTTATTTGTCGGTAACAGAATTGTTTGTGCGGGCGAGAGTTGCTTTTTGCGGAAGGTGATGAGTGAGGTATCCGTATCCTGGAGGCGTAGGAATCCCTCGGCTTGGTCGGCCTTGCCGCTTACGCGCACTCTTACTCGTCCATAGGATTCTGTCACCGACGCAGTCGAGAAGGCCCGAAAAATCGTTCCGGCAGAGGAGCTTTCGAGTGTGAAGACTTGTTCGGTCCGCAGAATCACTTATCCGAGCGCGAGTTACTTATCGCAGAAGGTGATGAGTGAGGTATCCGTATCCCGGAGGCGTAGGAGTCCCTCGGCTCGGTCAGCCTTGGCTGCTTACATGTACTCCGCCGTTTTCAGGATCCACTTTCAAAGTAGTCGAAAAGCACGAAAGGCATTCTGGCAGGAAAGATTTTTTTCTTGTAAAATTTCGACGCAGAGGGGGTTGCCCCCTTCTAGCCCCCGAGGGAGGGTCGGGCTTTGCCGAGGCAAGACTGACCCTTCCTTGACGACCAAACTTTGTGTGTGAACGAGGTATACGAACAACTTGAAAGCATCTTAAGGGTAGAAGCGACGTAGCTGTTGGATGTTCCAAGCGTTGTTGTAGACCTCGCCTTGACTGTTGGCCAGCTTGTATGTTCCGGGCTTCAGAATTTTGGCGATGACGAATGGCCCTTCCCAGGGAGGCGTGAGTTTGTGCCGCCCTCGGGCGTCTTGTTGCAGCCGAAGCACCAGGTCGCCCACCTGGAGGTCTCGGGACCGAACCCCTCGGGCGTGGTAGCGTCGCAGGGACTGCTGGCACCGCGCCGAGTGTAGTAAGGCCATATCCCGAGCCTCCTCCAGCTGGTCCAGTGAGTCTTCTCGATTAGCTCGATTGCTTTGGTCGGCGTAGGCCCTCGTCCTCGGGGAACCGTATTCTAAGTCTGTGGGCAAGATGGCCTCGGCCCCATAGACTAGAAAGAACGGTGTGAAGCCCGTGGCTCGGCTCGGCGTTGTCCTCAGACTCCAGACCACCGAGGGGAGCTCCTTCATCCATCGCTTGCCGAACTTGTTGAGGTCGTTGTAGATCCGAGCCTTGAGTCCTTGCAGAATCATGCTGTTGGCACGTTCTACCTGCCCATTTGTCATGGGGTGAGCCACGGCGTCCCAGTCCACCCGGATGTGGTGATCCTCGCAGAAGTCCAGGAACTTTCTGCCGGTGAACTGGGTGCCGTTGTCGGTGATGATGGAGTTCGGGACCCCAAAGCGATGGATGATGTTGGTGAAGAACGCCACCGCCTGTTCGGACCTGATGCTGTTTAGGGGTCGGACCTCGATCCACTTGGAGAATTTGTCGATGGCGACCAGCAGGTGCGTGTAGCCCCCGGGTGCCTTCTGTAAGGGGCCGACTAGGTCCATACCCCACACAGCAAACGGCCAGGTGATGGGTATGGTCTGCAGAGCCTGAGCGGGCAGGTGGGTCTGCCTCGCGTAGAACTGACACCCTTCGCAGGTGCGGACAATTCTAGTGGTGTCGGCCACCGCCGTCGGCCAGTAGAAACCTTGTCGGAAGGCGTTTCCAACAAGGGTTCGGGGTGCTGCGTGATGGCCGCAAGCCCCCGAGTGTATCTCTTGTAAGAGCTCCTGACCTTCGGCGATGGAAATGCATCGCTGGAGGATGCCAGAGGGGCTGCGGTGGTAGAGCTCCTTCCCATCTCCCAGCAAAACGAAAGACTTGGCGCGCCGCGCCAACCGCCGAGCCTCGGCTTGGTCGAGGGGCAGCTCCCCTCGGTGGAGATATTGCAGGTACGGGGTCTGCCAGTTTTGATTAGGCGTGACCTCGCTCTGCTCCCCCTCGACGCGCAGTTCCTCACCCTCGGGGGCCGAGGGTACCTCGGGCCCAGCCGAGGGTACCTCGGACTGAGCCGAGGGTACCTTGGACTGAGCCAAGGGTGCCTTGGGCTGGGCCGAGGCCTTCTCGGGCTCGGGCGTGTCATCGGTCTTGACGGAGGGTTGATGCAGGTCTCTGGAGAATACGTCCGGGGGAACCGTTGTTCGCCCCGAGGCTATTTTAGCCAGCTCGTCCACAGTCTCGTTGTAGCGTCGGGCGATGTGGTTGAGCTCGAGCACGTAGAACTTGTCTTCCAGGCGCCGAACCTCATCGCAATAGGCTTCCATCTTCGGGCCGCGGCAGTGGGAGTTCTTCATGACTTGGTCGATGACGAGCTGCGAGTCACCACGAGCGTCGAGGCATCGGACCCCTAGCTCGATGGCGATTCACAACCCGTTTACCAAAGCCTCGTACTCAGCCACGTTGTTGGACGCCGGGAAGTGGAGGCGTAGCACGTAGCGTAGGTGCTTCCCGAGGGGCGAGATGAAGAGCAGGCCCGCGCCGGCCCCCGTCTTCATTAGCGACCCATCGAAAAACATGGTCCAGAGCTCCGGTTGGATCGGAGCTGTCGGGAGCTGGGTGTCGACCCATTCAGCCACGAAGTCCGCCAAGACCTGGGACTTGATGGCCTTCCGAGGGGCGAACGAGATCGTCTCGCCCATGATCTCCACCGCCCACTTTGCGATTCTACCCGAGGCCTCTCGGGACTGGATGATCTCCCCCAGGGAGAAGGATGACACCACAGTCACCGGATGAGACTCGAAGTAGTGTCGCAACTTCTGCCGCGTCAGGATCACCGCGTACAGTAGCTTCTGGATTTGTGGGTAGCGGATCTTGGTCTCGGACAGTACCTCACTGATGAAGTAGACTGGCCTCTGGACGGGCAATGCATGCCCCTCTTCTCATCTCTCGACCACAATCGCGGCGCTAACCACCTGAGTGGTCGCAGCGACGTAGATCAAGAGGGCTTCTCCGGCAGCGGGGGGGCACCAAGATGGGCGCGTTCGTGAGGAGCGCCTCCAGGTTCCCGAGGGCTTCCTCGGCCTCAGGAGTCCAAGCGAAGCACTCGGCCTTCCTTGAGAGGCGGTACAGAGGCAGGCCTCTTTCGCCGAGGCGCGAGATGAAACGGCTCAGTGCCGCGAGGCATCCCATGACCCTCTGTACGCCTTTCAAGTCCTTGATGGGCCCCATGCTGGTGATGGCTGCGATCTTCTCCGGGTTGGCCTCGATGCCCCGCTCGGAGACGATGAACCCCAAGAGCATGCCTCGGGGGACCCCGAAGACACACTTTTCAGGATTGAGCTTCACGCCTTTCGCCTTGAGACATCGGAATGTCACTTCAAGGTCGAAAAGGAGGTCGGAGGCCTTCCTCGTCTTGACTACAATGTCATCGACGTAGGCCTCGACCGTTCGGCCAATGTGTTCGCCGAACACATGGTTCACGCATCGCTGGTACGTCGCACCCGCATTCCTCAAACCAAACGGCATGGTAACATAGCAGTACATGCCGAAGGGTGTGATGAAAGAAGTCACGAGCTGGTCGGACTCTTTCATCCTGATCTGGTGATACCCTGAGTAGGCATCGAGGAAAGAGGGTTTCACACCCAGCAGTGGAATCCACGATTTGATCGATGTGAGGCAGAGGGTAGGGAACTTTCGGACATGCTTTGTTTAGACGAGTGTAGTCTACACACATCCGCCATTTCCCCCCTTTCTTTCTCACAAGCACAGGGTTGGCAAGTCATTCGGGATGGAATACCTCTTTGATGAACCCTGCCGCCATTAGCTTGTGGATCTCCTCGCCTATGGCTCTACGCTTTTCTTCGTCGAATCGGCGCAGAGGTTGCTTCACGGGTCGGGCTCCAGCTCGGATATCCAGCGAGTGCTCGGCGACTTCCCTCGGTATGTCGAGCATGTTCGAGGGACTCCACGCGAAAACGTCGGCGTTTGCGCGGAGAAAGTCGACGAGCACTGCTTCCTATTTGGGGTCGAGCTCGGAGCCGATCCGTATCTACTTGGAGGCATCGTTGCAGGGGTCGAGAGGGACGGACTTAACCGTCTTCGCTGGCTCGAAGTTGCCGGCGTGGCGCTTCACGTCGGGCGCCTCCCTAGAGAGGCTCTCCAGGTCGGCGATGAGGGCCTCGGACTCGGCGAGGGCCTCGGCGTACTCCACGCACTCCACGTCGCATTCGTATGCGTGTCGGTACGTGGGCCCGACGGTGATGACCCCGTTGGGGCCCGACATCTTGAGCTTGAGGTAGGTGTAGTTGGGGACGGCCATGAACTTAGCGTAGCATGGCCTCCCCAACACTGTGTGGTAGGTTCCTCGAAACCCGACCACTTCGAACGTGAGGGTCTCCCTTCGAAAGTTGGAGGGCGTCCCAAAGCAGACGGGTAGATCGAGTTGTCCGAGGGGTTGGACGCGCTTCCTGGGGATGATCCCGTGGAAAGGCGCAGCGCCCGTCCGGACCAAGGACAGATCGATCCGCAAGAGCCTGAGGGTCTCGGCGTAGATGATGTTGAGGCTGCTGCCTCCGTCCATGACGACCTTGGTGAGCCTGACGTTGCCGATGATGGGGTCGACAACGAGCGGGTATTTCCTCGGGCTCGGCACATAGTCGGGATGGTCGGCCTGGTCGAAGGTGATGGGCTTGTCGGACCAGTCTAGGTAGACTGGCGCCGCCACCTTTACCGAGCAGACCTCCCGACGCTCTTGCTTGCGGTGCCGAGCCGAGGCGTTTGCCACTTGCCTGCCGTAGATCATGAAGCAGTCGTGGACCTCGGGAAACTCTCCTGCCTTGTGATCTTCCTTCTTAGCGTCGTCGAGAGCCTTACCACCCTCCGCGGGTGGCCCGGCCTTATGAAAGTGGCGTCGAAGCATGGCACACTCCTCAAGGGTGTGCTTGACGGGCCCCTGATGATAAGGGCACGGCTCCTTGAGCATCTTGTAGAAGAGGTTGGCACCTCCGGGAGGTTTCCGAGGGTTCTTGTACTCGGCGGCGGCGACAAGGTCCGCGTCGGCGGCGTCGCGTTTCGCTTGCGACTTCTTCTTGCCTTTCTTCTTGGTGGCGCGCTGAGTTGACGCCTCGGGAGCATCTTCCGGTGGGCGGCCCTGGGGCTGCTTGTCCTTCCAGAAGATGGCCTCAACCGCCTCCTGGCCAGAGGCGAACTTGGTGGCGATGTCCATCAGCTCGCTCGCCTTGGTGGGGGTCTTGCGACCCAGCTTGCTCACCAGGTCGCGGCAGGTGGTGCCGGCGAGGAACGCGTTGATGACATCCGAATCGGTGACGTTGGGCAGCTCGGTGCGCTGCTTCGAGAATCGCCGGATGTAGTCCCGGAGAGACTCTCCCGGCTGCTGGCGGCAGCTTCGGAGATCCCAGGAGTTCCCAGGGCGCACGTATGTGCCTTGGAAATTGCCGACGAAGGCTTGGACTAGGTCGTCCCAGTTGGAGATCTGCCCCGGGGGCAGGTGCTCCAGCCAGGCTCGAGCGGTGTCGGAGAGGAACAGGGGGAGGTTGCGGATGATGAGATTATCATCGTCCGTTCCACCCAGTTGGCAGGCTAGCTGATAGTACGCGAGCCACAGTTCCGGTCTCGTCTCCCCCCGAGTACTTCGTGATAGTAGTCGAGGTTCAGAACCGGGTCGGGAACGGCGCCCGTCGTATGGCGCGGCTGAAAGCCTGCGGACCGGGTGGTTCGGGTGAAGGACTCCGATCCTCCCCGCTGTCGTAGCGTCCCCCACGCCTGGGGTGGTAGCCTCGGCGCACCCTCTCGTCGAGGTGGGCCCGACGGCTGTGGTGATGGTGCTCGTTGCCGAGGCGACCCGGGGCCACAGGCGCTGTGTTGCGCGTGCGCCCGGTGTGGACCGAGGCTTCCCGCATGAATCAAGAAGTCGCGGCGCGATGTTCCGAGGGGTACCCCTGCCTTCGGGAGGCGGAGCTCTTGGCCCGTTGGACCGCGGTGTCCTCCAGGAGATTCTTGAGCTCTCCCTGGATGCGCCGCCCTCGGTGGTTGATGGCTCCGGCATCGCGCGGAGAAGTATTACCGCTGCAGCCAGGTTCTGGCCGACTCCACTGGAATCCGGTGGCGGCCTTACCCTAACGTCATCGGCGATGCGGTGCTGGATGCCCTGGGGGAGATGACGTGCTTCTCCGGCCGGAGGTTGGCCCGCCCATTCCTGCCCGATGTCCCGGTGGATCGGCACAAGCGTTCCTGCTCCCTCGTCGAGCCTGGCCTGTCTCTCGCGGATTTGCTCGAGCTGTGGGTCAGGACCCCCCGCCGGGACGGGGACCACAGCTAGCTCCCGAAGGATGTCAATGCGAGGCACGGGCCTAGGGGGATCACCGTTCTCCGTCATACCAAGATGGTTGCCTTCGCCGGGACCCCCTAGATCGACGTGGAAACATTCACGACTCGGGCCGCAGTCCTCGTCGTCGAGGCTGCGGCTACCGCCAGAACAGTCGGAAAGGCAATAGTCGCATGCGGTCATGAAGTCCCGCATGGCACTGGGGTTACCAAGTCCGGAGAAATCCCAACAGAGGCCAGGCTCGCCATCTTCCTCGGACCCCGAGGGCCCGTAGGACGAGACGGCCGTTAGCCGGTCCCAGGGTGACCGCACACGATACCCCGGAGGGTTTGGACTCGCCTCTATGAGAGTGTCCACCGAAGTGGAGTCGCTTGGCGGGTCGAGGCCGAATCCAAAAGATGCGAGATGGGAATCGGTCGGTACCTTTTGGTCGACGGGCGGTGACGAAGTCACGTCAGGGACGGACTGCACCGTCGTCTCAGGTACGAGGGTGACGCCCAGCAAGTCGTTCGCGAGCGTGCTGGCGTCGTCCGTTTGCTTGAGGTTGGTGTGTTGCGGGGAGATGGCGCTCGTCTTCGTCTCAAACGCGAGGTCGATGCCCGGCGCGCTCCCCGTTGGGGCGCCGGCGCCGTTGACTCGCTCGACAGCCGACGAGGTGCCGCCTCCTGCTTGGCCTTGGTTGCCCCGCCTCCTCCTCCGTCGGTGGGGGAGGGGACGGGACAAGCCCGAATGTCGTCCTTCCACCACGTGGGAAGGCGTCGTCGATTTCCTCGCCGGCGGGCGGATTGTCGACCGCCATTGTCGCTGTCGCGCGGCGGGGGAAGGAGTATCATGTCGTAGCTGCCGTCGAGGGACATGAACTCAAGACTCCCGAAACGGAGCACCGTCCCGGGTTGGAGAGGTTGCTGGAGACTGCCCATCTAGAGCTTGACGGGAAGCTGTTCGTCAACACGCAGCAGGCCCCTACCTGGCGCGCCAACTGTCGGTGTTTCGAAACCCGCGGGGTCCCTGGACCGACGAGTGAATTGTCGTCGCGTGCCCCAGCCCAGATGGGTCGACGCGAGGCGGAACGCGAAGGGGGGAAGGAAGCAGCCGGAGGGAGACAGGCGTGGGAGAGTGGAACCCGCGGCCTTTGTGTTAGCCCCGCGCCTAGGTCGGGTGCGCTTGCAGTAGGGGGTTACAAGCGTCCACGCGGGAGGGAGCGAGCGGCCTTGCGCGAGCGCCGTCCCGTCCTTCCCCGCGCGGCCAACCCTCTGTAAGAGGGCCCTGGTCCTCCCTTTTATAGGCGTAAGGAGAGGATCCAGGTGTACAATGGGGAGTGTAGCAATGTGCTAACGTGTCTAGCGGTGGAGAGCTAGCGCCCTAATTACATGCCATCGTGGCAGCCGGAGAGGTCTTGGCACCCAGTTCGCGTGGTGTCGTGGCCGTCGGAGGAGCGCTGGAGCCTGGCGGAAGGACAGATGTCGGGGCTGTCGAGTCCTTGCTGACGTCCTCTTGCTTCCGTAAGGGGGCTGAGAGCCACCGTCGTCACGGGGCATGCGGGGCGCCATCATTACTCGTATGGTGGAGCAAGCCAGATGGGACGCCGGTCTTGTTCCCCGTAGCCTGAGTCAGCTCGGGGTAGGGTAATGATGGCGCTTCCTGTTGACGTGGTCGGTCCGTGCCCTAGGTTGGGCGAGGTGGAGGCTCCTCCGAGGTCGAGGTCGAGTATGTCTTCCGAGGTCGAGGTCGAGTCTGAGCCCCTGGGTCGGACGAGGCGGAGACCGTCGGCTTAGGCCAGGGTTGAGTCCGAGCCCTGGGGTCGGGCGAAGCGGAGTTCGCCGTCTTCCGGGGCTGAGCCCAAGTCCGAGCCCTGGGGTCAGGCAAAGCGGAGTTTCCTATGACACCTGAGACCGGACTTGGCTGCTGTCAGCCTCACTCTGTCGAGTGGCTCAGCAGTCGGAGCGGCGCAGGCGGCGCTGTCCTCTTGTCAGACCGGTCAGTGGAGCGGCGAAGTGACTACTGTCACTTCGGCTCTGTCGACTGGAGGGCGTGCGTTAGGATAAAGGTGTCAAGCCACCTTTGCATTAAGTGCCCCTGCGATTTGGTCGGTCGGTGTGGCGATTCGGCCAAGGTTGCTTCTTGGTGAAGACTGGGCCTCGAGCGAGCCGAAGGTGTGTCCGTTGCTGGAGGGGGGCCTCGGGCGAGACGTAGGTCCTCCGGGGTCGGCTGCCCTTGCCCGAGGCTGGGCTCGGGCGAGGCGTGATCGCGTCCCTCGAATGGACCGATCCTTGGCTTAATCGCACCCATCAGGCCTTTGCAGCTTTGTGCTGATGGGGGTTACCAGCTGAGATTTAGGAGCCTTGAGGGTACCCCTAATTATGGTCCCCGACAATAGTACTATACATAACATTATATTAAGTATCACAATGTCGAAACAAATTACAATAATGGTATGGCGACTCAACCAATGAGTCTGCACCACTCACAGAACCCAGCACTAGTCTGTAGAGTATGTTACATCTCAGAACATGAGATTGTATACCTCTACTTATTACAACAACATTACAAAGACAATATAGAACAACCACACAAGCCACAGTGATCTCCAAGCATGAGAGATTATGCCAAATCTCCAAATGGATCCTTTGACATATACTCAATGATCATATCATCAGATTCATCTTCTTGTAGAAGGGGAGGCTTGTTGTCAACCGCATTGAGGTGCTCTTTAGCAAGAGTGTTCTTCAGATCGCTAGAAGCCAGTGAAGAACTTCCAACCTCAATTGATGCTTCAGCAGAATTGAAATGAGTCTCAAAACCAGGCTTATCAGACTTTGGCTTCTTTAGGGATTGTTGATACAAAAGAGCAAGGTGCTTAGGGCAAGTGAAATCCCTAGCAAAATGGCCCTCAGTACCACATCTAAGGCAAGCTCTATTGCCCTTAGATGGTAGAGGCTTGCCTTTTTCCTTTTCCCTTTCTTATGGAATTTGTTCTTATTGAATTTGCGAGGTCTAGGAGGATTCTTAAAATTTTTCTTGAATCCTTTCTTATTCTCAGTCTTATGCACATTGAAATGTACCTCAGGCAGTGGGGTAGACCCAGGCGGGCGCTGCTGAGCATTCTTAAGAAGAAGCTCATGATGCTTTTCTGCTTGGGTCAATGTGTGCATAAGTTGAGAATATCTCTGGAAATTACTAGAGCGATACTACTGATGCAATATCATGTCCTCTGGGAGCATGGTAGATAGAGTCTTCTCTATCTTGTCTGCTTCAGAGGTCTCTTTCTCGCAAAACTTCAATTTAGAACAAATGCTATGAAGAGCATGGTTATATTCTGCAACAGATTTAAAATCTTGCAGTCGAAGGTGGTTCCACTCATGGTTAGCTGACGGCCATATGAGTTCCTTCTGCTGTTCATAGCGCTCTTTGAGAGCTTTCCACAAATTGTGAGGGCATCTCTCCATAAGGTACTCCTGCTTAAGGTCCTTATGGATGTAAAGCCTCAAAAGGAAAAGTGTCGTGTTCTTTTTAACCTTATTGACTGGATCAGTAGCAGTGATGGGTGCTGCTATAGCATCAATGATCCCACGAGAAGCAAAAGTTATTTCAATATCTAAAGCCCAAGTTGGGTAGTTATGCCTATCAAGGGCGAGTTCCTCGAACTCTTTGGTTGACATGTTCCTACAGTCATTACCATGCACATCCATTAATTTACGCATAAATTAATAGTCACAATGGTGATGTTGTAAGCTCAAATGCAAAAACCTTAAAATTACATGTGTTATGAGTTGTCTGAAGGTTCCAAACCTTTCAATTGAATAAATACTTTGAATACTAGTGAGCATTATATAGATAATCCTCAAATTAATGAGGTAGATCTCCTAGTAGTGGGCAAGCAACTTGCTGCCTAAAAGCGCGATCTCTGGGCTGATAAGTTCACGGATGAACAAACCGCAGCCAATGCTTAGGTCTCCACTACCCATGCTCGACTAATTATCAAAGTAAAATTCAAGAACTCTTACATGTGATATGAGTTGCCTGAAGGTTCCAAACCTTCCAATTGAATAAATACTTTGAATACTAGTGAGCATTGTATAGATAATCCTCAAATTAATGAGGTAGATCTCCTAGTAGTGGGCAAACAACTTGCTGCCTAAAAGCGCGATCTCTGGGCTGATAAGTTCACGGATGAACAAACCGCAGCCAATGCTTAGGTCTCCACTACCCATGCTCGACTAATTATCAAAGTAAAATTCAAGAACTCTTACATGTGATATGAGTTGCCTGAAGGTTCCAAACCTTCCAATTGAATAAATACTTTGAATACTAGTGAGCATTGTATAGATAATCCTCAAATTAATGAGGTAGATCTCCTAGTAGTGGGCAAGAAACTTGCTGCCTAAAAGCACGGTCTCTGGGCTGATAAGTTCATGGATGAATAAATCGCACCCAATGCTTAGGTCTCCACTACCCATGCTCAACTAATTATCAAAGTAAAATTCAAGAACTTCATATCCTGTTATTTTGGATAGCACGACGCCGGTGGTGACGGGGTGCAGTGGGGAGGCTGCACTCCACCACTGGCAGCGGGACGACCGTTGTCCATCCGTGCAGCACGCAGAAGTGCACGTTTTGCACTTGCACACGACGTTCAGGGATCTCGTGCACCGGTGGAAGCGCTGCGGCTTTCCAGCGGCGAATGCCTCCAACATCGCATCATCAACAATGTGCAGAACTTCGCGCATACGACGTATGCGCATGGAAACTGTATGCTCCATACCTTGCTGTTGATTTCTAGATCGAAGTTGTTGTTCTTGTCAAGAACAGCAAGTGTTCTTCTTCTTATCCTTCTCTGATTTCTTCCTTGAGACAGTGCTGACAACGTGTTAAACTTTATTACAGTGCTCAGTGATAAAAACAAAGGGAGAGAAGACAGACAAAGAACAAATGATAAAGAGAGAGTTCTTTATTGCAGAGAGATTGTATATATACAAGTGTTCTCAAGAAATGTGTCCCTTAGAAAAATAACTGTCTCTAATAGATAGATAGGATTAGATCACATGTACAAAAGTTTTGTAACAGGTCGAAACTCGAAAGCGAAGGAAAGTCTCTAGGCAGACAGAGGCGGTGGGGCCGAGGGATGGAGCGCGGGACCCACGTCCTTGTCCTGCTTTTCTTTTCTGCTCGTGGGCGTGGGCGCCGACGTGGCAGCGCGGCTGACGTCACGCGGAGAGCCCACCACCAACCACCACCACACTGCTCCACTCATCTACTCCGAATCCGAATAAAATATAGAGTGCCGTATTTACGCTTGCAGTTTCTTTTTTTTAAAAGAAAAAATGACACAAGAGTGGTCAATTTTGTAGAGTAGTATTAGTACGTGGACTCGTAGAGGAGTCCAGCTGTACTTCTCCGCCAGGAAATAGATCGCGAAGACGTCACCATTTTCAATTTTCACGATCAATGATACTACATCCCTTATTAAATATTAAATATAAGACTTTATGGACTGTTTATAATTTTTTGACCATCTGTCTTGTTCAATAAAAATTGTAAAATATTATTTATTTTGTTATAATTTGTTTTATCAGTTAAGGTAGGTAATCTGAGTGTGACTTGAAATTTTAGATTTTTGAATAAATATTTTAAATAAAATGAGTAATCAAATTTTTTTTAAAAAAAAACTACGACGTTATATATTTAAAATCGGAAGGAGTAGTAAGTATAAACATTGACAAGGATAGGCTAGTAGGCTACTCGTTCGTTTATCACGCAGAATCCGGATGAAACCAGTAGCTGATCCTATACAATAAATAAAGAGATCAAAAAAGTTTTTCACCTCGATGAGCAATGGCAGTAATTTGCCGCACATTAATAAATTGTCGTCAATATCCGCACCGCCCGCCCGCTCTCTCTCTCTCCGAGAGGCAACCCCGGGCTGTCTTTTAACCGTGGGTTCCCCCATGCCGGCCACGGGTTCCTCCTCGCTGGCCGGATATGAACACGTGAGGATTGCCGTCTCCCATCCCCCCGCATCGCCAATAAAGGCAAGCGAGCACGCGGCATGGCATGGCATGGCATGGCACACCCCATCGACCCCGGCACACCTGCTTTTGGTAGCCATGCGGAAGCGGGTCAACTCAAAAATCACAGCGCCGGGCCCGGCGGCAGCGCCCCAACACATCCGGGGATCGCTCGAGCTGCACTGCGCTCAGACGCAGATGTAAACCGCACGGATCTTTAGGGCGGCTGCAGGCACATCGAAACTATGTTTTCCGTCGCTCAAAGACTCCACACCTAGAAACTAACCTTTTTCTAACGCATAATTTCTGAATTTAGACCAACTGTGCAAGCGCCCCCATGTCTCCAAGTCCAAGGCGCGTCTGGCGACGTGGCAAGCGTCCATCTTTTTACCGGTCACTGCATGGACGACCCCACTTTTTCGTCTATAACGTGCGTGCGGCAGCTTAGCTGTGACCGTGAGTTAACAGAGGTCTCCCGGCGCCGCGTGAGTGTGAAGGGGCACTCGTGGGCGCGGTCCACCATGGGCTGTCGTGCACCGCCACCGCCACCGCCAAAAAGAGGTGTGCCGATGTGATGGGCGGGGCCCCATCCAAGAGGATAAAATCACATATTTTTCTCTCTCGCTGGCTCGCTCTCTCTCTCCAGTACACGGCGCCAAGGAAAAGCCGGGGTCGCCTCGCTCCCGGTCCCGGGCGCCTTTCCGCTTTCCCCGTGGCCCGAGCCGGCGACACGCGGGGCCCGGCCCTTGTGCCAGTGCCAATTTCCTTCAGCCGGTGGGGCCGGCGCGTTCGGGTTTGTTCGGTGGTGGGAAAAGCGTGTGGGGGCAGGGCAGGCAGGCGGGGACGGGCGGCCTCGGGACCACACGCCACTCACGTGAGCACCGGATCTTGACAAGGGGGCACGTGGTCGTAGGCCTCGCGGGTCCCTGGCCGGATCCTCTGCGGATCGCCGGTTTACCGGGACGATGTGTGTGGTGTGGCTCGAGCGTACGGGCGGGCGGGCAAAAAGTTGAAGCGGAGGGCGATCGGGCACCGGACGGTGCGGGTGTGGGTACCAAAAAGCCCATCCTGGAAATGTTTTCTTTTTTTGCTGGGTGTGATAAATTATTGTGAATCCAGAGTACGGATGCGGACTCAAGTTGATCGCCGGATCAGCTTATGCTCACGTTCTGTAATTTTGCATTTATTATCTGCTGTGGTAAAAAAGTTTTTTTGTTGTGTGTGTGTGTGTGCATGTAACTGCTTGGAACCCTGCCTGTTCAATTTTTGTCGGTAGATTTTCTACGGCGTCGACTCTGGAACGGAACGGCCATGACCGCAGGATCATGGGCAACCACCAACAGAGCTTTGATGTACATCGGATAGTTCCGACGTCTCAAAATGAACGGTAGGATGGATGAGGATCGCTACCAGTTAAAAGCGGTTCGTTTTAAATATATTCTAAGTATAGTATTCAGGTTTACGGTTTTATTAATGATAAAAATACATTTCGTAACCAAATCATCGCAATTTATTTGATGTTATAAATATTGTTACCTTTTTATTAATAACTTGTGATAATAAGATCCTATCCTATACTAGAATCGTATTATTTTCTGAATATAGAGTGCTATCACGGTCAAATTTCTCTCTTCTCTTTTTTTTCGAGCGCAACGTGAGTGGGTGCGCGAGAAAGAGACGGGCAAGGTAGAGCCCACGTTCTAGACGATCAGGACCAGGAGCAGGGAGAAAAAGGGGGAACATGGAGCAAGACCAGCTGCGAAAATTGCAAGAATAGAGGACTAGTAGTACATTGCAGGGGGGTGGATCTGAACTGCCAGTGCCAGAGGACGGAAGAAAGAACATGAGCATGCAGCAGCGGCGCAGAAGCGAAAGGCCCTGTTTTGTCCTCCTTTTCATCAGAAGCCCAGTGAGTGATGCAGATTGCAGAGGGTGATGAGGTCACCGGCAGCCGGCCTCGTGTCCCGGTTGCTGTGCTCTTCTGACACGGTCACACGGAGACGGCCAACCCCGTGGTACTGCTCCGGCTGGCCGGCCGGTTCGCCGCTCGCCGGATCACTTCTCTCGGCGCGGCCTCAGGCGGTCAGGCAGGCCTCAGGAGCGCTGGAGATTAAGCAGCGAAACAATAAACAAAGGAATCATTTGGTGGATTCCGAAAGAATCAGAATCCACATGCAAGACACAAGAAGCGTTGGGTTGCGTGTCTATCTACTAGTATCTCACTTCGAGGTCAGCTACTAGGGCCGCGGGGACGCCCTCTCAACTCAAAGAGGCAACATGCGGTAGGTGGCACGGAGATCTCGATGGATGGCGCTAGGCAAAGCCGAGCACCCGGCGGCGGCCTGCCTTCCGATTCCGGCCGGCCCACCGGTGGCTCCACGGCGTGGCGCGACGGCCACCAACCAATGTCCAAGACACGACGCAACGCAGGGCCAAAAGGAAAGGCGGCGGCAACCAAAAGCAGATTCAACGTACCTTGCTCTCGGATAGACCTGAACACACACTTACACACAGCACCCCAGTCTCACTCACGCAGTCGATCACACCGGCACGAACGCAATTCACCCCGGCTGGCCGGCGGACGCTCTCGCCATGGACGACGGCGCCGCCACCGGCACGTATCTTCTCGACCAGCGCGCAGGGGCACACGGCCGGCCCGGGGGCACTCTTCTGCACCTTCACCGGCGTCCGGGCCGTAGACACGCTATAGATTAGCTAGCCTTGAGCCCTACGGACGGAGATCGGAGAAGGAAGAAGGTGCGCCGAGAAACGCGGCTCGCTTTTGTAATGCGGCGAGCGAGGGAGGGGATGGGGAAAAGCAAGGGGCAGGCAGGCAGGCACCACGTACCAGCTTCTACTTGTAGCTGTTTCTTGTGCCCGTCGTCTTCTGCTCCCTCATTTTTTTATTATTATTAGCACGCGTATATTATTAAAAAAATTAAAAGGGACAGCATCCGTTGATGCGCTCACCCTGGGCGATCTGACTGGGATCCACTTGCAGGCGACTTCCTCGGTTCCTCCGGCGATGGTCTTTTGGGCGCCTCCAAAGGCGCACGGACCCGTCTTGGATTGATGGGTTGATTGATTATTTTTTTTTGTTTGGACACGAGAGTCCTCACTGATCAAGTACTAAGCTTGTAGTGGTTAGGATGTAGCCGTTGCACTAATTCCTTTTCGAACCAAAACGAGTGCTAGTGCGCTTTCCGCCCTCAAATACTTCTATAACGGATCACAAGTCACATGGAAATTTGGTGCACATTATACACATATTAGGGCTTGTTCAATTCTACCTAATAGATATGGATTGAGGGAGATTGAGTAGGTTTCAATCCCTAGTAAATTAAAATTTCTTCCAATCCGTATCAATCTCCTCTAATCCATATGCAGTGAAAATATCCGAACAAGCCCTTAAATGTGTGTTTGATTTCTTATGACTAATTTTTAGTACTTTATTTTATTTTTAGTTTATCCCTAAATTATTAAATACTTAAACTAAAACTGTATTTTGGTTTTGTATTTAATATTTTTAACTAAAATGGTATAAAATAGAGGGACTACAAATTAGTCTTTATAAACCAAACACACTCTAAATAATTACCATTTATCTTAGATCCGAGAAAGATGATGATGATTTAATATATTCATCAAACTCCCATATGCACCAGGTATGTTCTCTTTGAAATTTTTATCCAAACCTTAAAGACACTCGTTATATAGCCTTACGTATTTATAGAAATAGATATTTTCATAGAAAAACATCTCACAATATTTAAAATAAAATACCTAGATATTAACATCTACCGTTTCTGTTTCTCTCTCTCTCTTAAAATACTAGTGCAGAAACAGTATCAAATATCGACATCCACGTGATCGCGTGGATCTAGTCAATTTTGTGGTCCGCACCCTTGCTACGTAAACCTAACCAAAAGGGTGAGCTACCTCATGGCAAATGACAAGGATATATACGTGTCTCTAGGATAAATTATCTTGTCTCTGCATATTGCATGTCTATTCATGATCACTCCCTTGATCGTTGGGTCCAGCCACCAGCCTATTTACATATCTCATTAGGGTAGAGTGATGACCTTAGCACACACTGACAGCAGATGAAAAAAAAGGGAGGGGGACAAAGCAGCGCGTACTAGCTAGTAGTATAGTGCACACTCCTTAATTATTCGACCGCATGGGCTAAGCAATGACTAAAGATGATGATGCACATATGGCTTTGTTTTCTATGCTCTCGTGCAGTTTGTCCCTTCTCAATTAGTAACTTTTTTTTTTCATTTGTGTGTGTGCTTTTTGGGCCCACACTGTTTTAGTTTTGGTGTATGTCCAACCTTTTAGCACTTAGCGTGCCTAACATAGCAGTATATAGTTGGGCGGATGTACCTCATTGCGAAAGTATGTCTCTTCTGTGGTTTTGTATGTTATCGATATAGTTCATGCGTAAAAAATGTCACATTTTGTGATTTCCCATGTTGCTATCGAGCTGAAATGGCAAATACAGTACAGTGTTACTAGTGTCCAGTTTTTTTTTTTGGCCGGGGGGTTTCTATTCACGCCATTTTTTTCCCTTTTTTTTACTCCTCACCCGTTCGTGTTTTTTTAGTTTATTTGCTTTTGTTTGCTCTTTTTTTCAACCCATGTTTGATTGTCTTCTCTTATTTTTCACAATACTCTCAACGATCCGGCTCATGAGACTAAATTTTATAAACCTTGACTAATAAGTTGATCAATAATTTTCTCAGTATTGCAATATGAACTTGATACTGCTAGATTAAAGTGTAATTTAAGAGTCTGGGTTATGGCCACCTTGTGAACTGGACTGAATGGTGTATGTCAACGTTTCCTGATTTTTCACTTATATTCCATTGTTATTGCATAAATAAATTGTAAATTCAAAATAGCATATCCAATGCAATGTGTGTATGACAATAAGAGATGGAAGCTCGATCTGACTCTTCTAAAAAAAACAGTATAAAGGGATGTTTGGTTCCACCAAGTAAAAGTTTAATCAATATCACATCAATTGTTTTAATGATACTTATAGATATTAAATATAATTTAATTATAAATTTAATTAGTGGAGACTAAAAGCCGAGACAAATTTATTAAATCTAATTAAACTTATATGTAATACTCATAATTAATATTTAAATATTTAATATGACATAAACTAAACTTCAGTCAAGAGAACCAAACACCCTTAGGTAATAACTACAAAGAAATTTTGTTGTTCTCTACGTACCTCTGCAAGTTTGGTTTTTTATTAATTTTATAAATTAACGCGGTCTGATATAAACTTTTAAAGTAAACCTTTAACGTCTGAATATTTGTTGTTGTGTGCTACAGGCGACGGGTGGATCAACCCTGTTAAATAGAGATGGCAATGGGTACCCGCGACCCGATACTCGATGGTTATTTACTCCATTAGGGTATGTATGTGGGCTAAATATTCTATCCGTGGGTCTGTTATTGGGCAAAAATCTTCACCCAATGGGTAAACAGGTATTAGAACGTTCCGCCTTCACCCATACCCGTTAACCCGTGGGTATAAAATACCCAATATAAACTTAGCTCAAGCATGAACTTAGACTTTAGTCATCCATCCTTTTTACTATTTAACAACCTTTTAGGCCATAATGTAATAGAAGGCTTAACAACAATTTAATAACCATGTAATGTAACATATAATATGCTATGTAGTACTATCCTAGTGTTACTACTTTATCCAATTATCTTTGGTGTGTTGAATGGATGGTTAAATGATGCTAGAATTTTTGTAATGGTATTTAGATAGATATACTTAATATTTGTATAATATAATATTTTGATAGATGTTTAATTTTTGTGGGTATGGGTGACCCGATGGGTAACCCATACCCACATGGGTATGGATATGGGGGTAAATTCATACCCGCCAATGTATATGGGTGACCCGATAGGGTTATTTTTATGTCGTGGGTATGAGTATGGGGTAGTAATACCCGATGGTTATTTACCCATTGCCATCTCTACTGTTAAGCATGCACGGACCGGTTTCAACTCCTGGTCAGCTGGTGCGGTTGGTTCCTTGTTCGGTTGTTTTTATGGTGAGCTGATCTTTTGATCCAAGTGATGGATAGGTCCATGATCCTGAATAATGAGTAGCGTGCGTATGTGTGTATATCAGCGCTATTTGTCTTTGGACACGATCGAATGCATCTCACCGAGTCAGCCACGGGCCACTAGGCGACCATAGCTGATAAAATGGGGTCCAATCTACCCTTGTGATACATGACCCGTTATGAAGAATAACTCGAAATGGTTGATGTTTATGGAGATGATTATTTAATTTGGTTTATTTTACGTTCATCCTTTAATTTCTTTTTGTCTACAATCACAGTATTTTAGGATGAACCTGACCTAGGCTGATCAGTTGTGGGGCAAACAGTGTTGAACTTTTGATATAAATGTGAAAATCCTACTCACCAGGCATGCATATATACTCATAGATAGGATCACATCGACCAAACGCAAGTAGCACAGATCACCATATCTGCCGGATGAATACATTTATCAGGTTATATTATTGCCCCCCTTGTATATTATTCTGAGATTTCCTGATGCTACTGAACCGCATCCTATTGGGCAAGCTGAGGGAGCAAGGGACTATAAAAGACTGAAAAGGTTGAAAACCTTATAATTAGGTTCAAGCAAAGAGATGCCCAACGCTTGAAAGGCTCTTTCTTTAGCATACCGCCGCCAATAAACTAATGCTGAATCGGCACTAATCTTTGTGTTCTTTGCGCATACTATATTAGGCCCAGTGGTTCCTATATTATATCTGGGATCATGTTTCTAGGTTAGAATTTTCTGAAGCCCCACATTGACGTGGACAAGCAACCCAGATGCTGCTGCCATCCACACCTCCCACTAAGCTAGAGGAGCTCGATCCTCTAACACAAGCTTGGCGCCATACGGAATCTCTCAATATTCTACTTGCCTGACACATGCATGCATATGGTATAATATCGTTTTGTGCTTACCCACTAGGTACAAAAAAATACTTGGTGATAGGGTCCGTCCAGTTGTTTAGGGCAGTTAAGTGCAAGCAGGCTGTGAACCTTTGTTTGACCACTACACACATACCTGAACCTTTGAATAATGCTGTGGCTGGGCCTGTATATGCACCGTACGGCCATTGTTTAAGCCCTGGAACTTTTTTTTATGTGCCAAGATTATCCTCATCATTAAACAATTGCCCCAACTTGGTTTTTTTTAATACTATGGTACGTACGTGCCACGGCGATTACTTTCCAGGTACGTGTTAGTGGCTATCACGCATGTAGACGTATTATGGTAGTTGCAGTGGGTTGGACAGGGACCCAAATTGGAGCCTGGAGCAGTTTAACAGGAGTAGCTAGCGCGGCAGGAAAGAGGAAAGAGTGATCCAGAATGGCCTTGTCATTAGTGCCTAACAACGTCTTAAATTTAATAACGTCAGTAGCGTACTTCCGGAGAGTAGCTGCTAACTTGCTATATCATTTGTTGACCATGCCTGCGTATATTATAAAGTGTAAAATGTACCTGGCACGTTACCCCCCCCAGAATATCAACATTTCAAAGTGACAGAATAATGAGTAGTATAGACGATGAGGCTGGAAGAGCTCATCGCCATCATCTGTCAGAGAAGAAATGCATGATACTGGAATGGAAGAGCTCATGCACCCTTGTACAGTACCTGCAGTAGTGGCCTTTTTTCCATTTCCGGGCAAAAAAAAGCTTCCGGCATCACTTGCTCGATCAGCAAGTAACTGCTTTCAGTCAACCAGAAGTAGTTGAAGCAAGTGCCAGATGATGGTTCGCCTACAACTCTTGCCCATCCCTTTCATCGACAAAATTTCCTGTGTCAGATTAACATGGCGCAACATCCCTTTCAGTCTTTCGGAGGTGAAAGGAGACCAATAATTTCCTCGGTGAAGTTGCGTTAGAAGCTGGGCTCTGGTAGACTGCAACATTACAGAGAAAAAAAAGGAGCTGAACGGAACAGACGATAGAGATCTCATCGCATGCGGTGTGCGCGTTGACAGGAACAGAAATCTCATCGCGTCGCCATCAACGTAGAAAGGGCAGATCATCTCGACACGAGAAGGGATCATTGCCAATGCGGAGACAAAATCAGGTAGTAACTCGTATCGATAGATATTTTCTTCCCCTGATATATTTGTTGCTATGTACAAAGGCCACAAGCTCAGAATTGTAGCTGGGGCAGCATTGTGTTTTTAGCACCAGTTAGGCCCCGTTTCAATCTCACGGGATAAATTTTAGCTTCCTGCTAAACTTTAGCTATATAAATTGAAGTGTTAAAGTTTAGCTCTTTGAGGTGTTTGGACTACTCTAATAAAGTTTAGCTCCTTGAGCTGTATGGGTGGAAAATAGGTTCTCTGGCCCACGTTTAACTCCTTTTAGCACCTCTTGAGCAGCTTATAAGACAATAGGTGCTAAATTTTATCACACCACTATTAGCTCTCCTGTTTAGATCACCAAATAGCTAAAAGTAGCTAAAAAAGGTGCTAAAGTTTATCTCTTGAAATTAAAACAGAGCCTTAGTCTTTCTCTTTCCCTCTTTTTGAAAGAAATACATCAATAGTTAGTGCACCAAAATAGTGCAAGAGAGCATTTAGTCTTGAGCAGATTGTTGATGTACAATGTATCAGTGCACTTTCTTGAAGAACACTAGCAGCTAACAGTTGATGAGCAACAGTTTGAATTTCCCAGTCAGTTACCACATTCTTCATGTTAATTTTCCTCTCTAAACATGATAAGTATACGCACAAATGAAGAAACCAACCAAAACAGTACCCAGGCTGAATCATTTTGGTGAGCCAGAACAAAAGGTTCAGTGGAAGAAAGCCCGGCTTCCAACTTTTTACGGATCTCTTGCTCATGTTGTGTCCTGAGAGAACCTGGTGCGGTTGAAGTAGCTACGTGGATAATGGAGTTTACAACCATGAGATGAGCGAGCCACACCAGGGTGTTCCAGACCAAAGAGAATAACAGATTCCACTTCTTTCCCTAAACATATGGATTACAAGGGCAACAATGATGACAACAAGATAGTAAAATAGCTCGACCAAATCACTGGAGCTTCAGTGTTGTTTGGTACTGAAATGAGCCAGCGGACGGTTCGGCCCTGAGGCCGGACGGTCCGCGGTCCGGACAGTCCGCGCCTGTGGGCTGGACGGTCCGCGCGTGCGGAGAACAGATTAGGGTTCCGAGTTTTGTGCTACGGTTGTTAGTTATATTCGCGGAATTAGCTCGGAATCAGTTGTGTAAAGGGTCCAGCCCCCTCCTCTATAAATAGAGAGGTCTACGGCCGATTTGTAATCAGCAATCGAATCAATACAACTTCTATTTCGCATTTATTTCCTGTACAATTAGAAGTAGTTCTAGTCTAGTTCTAGTTTAGCCTCTCGATCCCCAAATTCTCCCCCTCTCCTCGACTCTACGTCGATTAGAGGAGTCTAGATCGGCCTGCCCGAGCCTAGACAACTCATAGGATCTCTCCTCCCCGACGGGGTCCCTCCCGGGAGCGAGATCCAGGCGCCGCCGACGATCTTCCGCCGCCCCTGCGCACGCGCGGACCGTCCGACCGTCAGGCAGAGAACCCGAGCTCCTGCACTAGGTCGCGGATCGTCCGGCCCTGTGCCGCGGACCGTCCGCGCCTGACCAGAGAGCACCACCGCCTCACGCCAGGTCGCGGATCGTCCGGCCCTGTGCCGCGGACCGTCCGCGCCTGACCAGAGAGCACCGCCGCTGGTTCTTTTGAAGTGATTGGCGCCTCCAAAAAGGTATCAACATACTTTTTGGCGACTCTTCGCGGAATTAGCTCGGAATCAGTTGTGTAAAGGGTCCAGCCCCCCTCCTATATAAATAGAGAGGTCTACGGCCGATTTGTAATCATCAATCGAATCAATACAACTTCTATTTCGCATTTATTTCATATACAATTAGGAGTAGTTCTAGTCTAGTTCTAGTTTAGCCTCTCGATCCTCAAATTCTCCGCCTCTCCTCGACTCTACGTCGATTAGAGGAGTCTAGGTCGGCCTGCCCGAGCCTAGACAACTCCTAGGATCTCTCCTTCCCGACGGGGTCCCTCCCGGGAGTGAGATCCAGGAGTCGCCGGCGATCTTCCGCCGCCCCTACGCACGCGCGGACCGTCCGGCCCTAGAGCGCGGACCGTCCGGCCGTCAGGCAGAGAACCCGAGCTCCTGCACCAGGTCGCGGACCGTCCGGCCCTGTGCCGCGGACCGTCCGCGCCTGACCAGAGAGCACCACCGCCTCACGTCAGGTCGCGGACCGTCCGGTCCTGTGCCGCGGACCGTCCGCGCCTGACCAGATAGCACCGCCGCTGGTTCTTTTGAAGTGATTGGCGCCTCCAAAAAGATGTCAACAAGTGTTACCAGCATTTTTTCTTTCTTTCTTTGAACCGATGTCAGCACTAGAATTATCGCTTAGATCAAGAGGGTACTGTTTGGTTGGACATTTTAGCTCCGATAATGCATTACAGCGCTACCAGATCCCGTAACTTGACGTTTGGTTGAGCTCGTCCACGATCGATAGCGGAGAGATCGGATACGGCTCTATAGAACATCAATCCCGCTCCTCTCCCAGCGTTATCCGGTTCCGCCGCGGCCACTCAATCTTCTCCCCTCCGCTCCAGGTAAGCAAATAAAATAAGACAACAATTTCAATGTATCAGATTATGGTGATAACCCACTCCATGTAATGAACCAAACAACACCTTAATTTTATCTCTGCTATATAAAACACTATAGTTTTAGTTATACCGCGTGTGAGAATCCTATAAAAACCCTTCTCAATTTTCCTTTCACAAACCTGCGGGTCCTCTCCCCAGTCCCGACTCCCACCTGTTCTCCACCTCGCCCCCACTTCGTCCTTCTCCATCTAGGGTTCTCTCTGTTTCCTCCTCATCGGAATTGGAGCTTCGCATAGAGTGTCCCTCGTCGTCGCCGCCGGCACCGACGCCGGCAGCCATGTCCATGCTCCTTATACAGAAACAACCCCTCCCTCTCTCCGTTCGTCCCCGCACGACTCTCCGCCAGTGCCGTCTCCCCACGACTCGATTCTCCGCCGCCGCCGCCGACTCGGCTAGCCGCGCTGCCCCCTTCGCCGTCGAGGACTACCTCGTCGCCGCATGCCACCTAACCCCGGCGCAGGCGCTCAAGGCCTCCAAGGTGCTCTCGCACCTCAAGTCACCCTCCCGACCCGACGCGGTGCTAGCCTTCCTCTCGGACCTCGGTCTCTCCGACGCCGACATCGCCGCCGCCGTCGCCTACGACCCCAAGCTTCTCTGCTCCGAGGTCGAGCGCACGCTGGCCCCGCGTCTCGCGGAGCTCCGGGATCTCGGCCTCTCTCCGTCTCAGATCGCCCGCCTCGCACTCGTCGACCCCGCGCGCTTCCGCCGCCCCACCGTCGTCTCCAAGCTGCAGTATTACGTCCCTCTCTTCGGTTCCTTCGAGAACCTGCTCCAGGCTCTCAGGAACAACGCCTACCTTCTCAGCTCCGACCTCGAGCGCGTTGTTAAGCCCAACGTCGCGTTCCTGGTGGAGTGCGGGCTAGATGCTTGTGATATTGCCAAGCTGTCCATACCCGTCCCTAGGCTGATCACCACCAACCCAGAACGCGTCCGGGCAATGGTGGAGCGAGCTGAAGCTGTCGGTGTGCCTCGTGGCACTGGGATGTTTAGGCACGCACTGCTGGCTGTTGCATTCCTCAGCGAGGAAAAGATCAAAGCTAAGGCAGAGTTTTTGAAGACAACATTTCGGTGGTCGGATGCTGAGGTGGGCGTTGCGGTTTCCAAGCTGCCATTGGTGCTCAAGCACTCCAAGGACAGGCTGCGCCGCATGTCAGAGTTCCTGATCACCAAGGTTGGGTTGGAGCCAGCGTATATTGCTCACAGGCCTGCTCTGCTTACATATAGCTTGGAACGCCGCCTCATGCCCCGACACTATGTTGTGAATTACCTGAAGGAAAATGGATTGTTGGAGCAGGACCGGAGCTACTATACTGCTGTCCAGATGAGTGAGAGTGCCTTCATGGATAAGTTCATATGCCCCTACAAGGAAGCTGCACCAAGCCTCGCCCTAGATTATGCTGCTGCTTGCAGAGGAGAGGTGCCCACTACCTTATTGGCAAATGTTTAACCCTTCAGTGTAAAGCAATGTTTTGACACTTAGCAGTGAGCTGGTAATTTTGTTTCTTTCCTTGCCTAACTGCTACATCCCGCAGCTGTGTCTTTAGAATTGGCTCTGGTACATAAGATGTGAGCCATGGTTATTACCAGGGCTAGATTTATCTTTGCTCTCTGTTATTCAAGCTGATCAAGTATTCCAATTTCACCTGTCACTGTATGGTATGGATTTAGTTGGTGAGTACCCTGTATATTGCTCTGCAACTGTTATCGATGCAATGTTTCTAAATAAATATGCAGGATGCACGGTTCCAAATATTTTTATCGGAAGGAGAGCTGTGCTTTCTTTCTTTGGCAAAGCATTAGGTGGGGAGGGCTTGGTGATTAATCATGCTACTGGACTAGTTTCTAAACTGGCGGTTGTAAATATGATATGATTTTGTAGGTTGATGCATCATATGACCATTCCCATCTCCTTGGATTTTATTCCCCTTTTTACCGTGTAGGGGAAAACTGGAAGCCATTTTGAACCAAAGACGATTCAGAAATAAGACTGTCTGGGAGATTAATCCACTTAAACTGGACTTCACAAAAGCACTTGTTATCGGAAAGGTTTAAAGTCTTGAACATCTCCTACCCAATACAATTATTTGATAAAGTATTAGCATAATTTAGTGATTTTCTGTACTTCACTTTTAGTTTTGTATTGGATTATCTTAAAGTTGGCCAAACCTGCTACCTACAACAAGGCTCTTTCGGTGAAATTCTGAAAGCAAATTGGCGAGGAACACCCATTGCTGTCAAACGCATTCTTCCATCCTTATCTGATGACAGGCTGGTGATGTAAGTCCATCATATCAGAATAACTATCAACCTCCTTGCTTTCTCCAGCTGATTGACTGTACACTATTTTTTCATCAACTGTGGTTAACTATAGTGGTTACAAGATACATGTTTGTGTATGCATTTTTATGTAATGTTTTTTCCTTTCCTGCAGCCAAGATTTTAAGTATGAAGTCAACTTGCTAATACAGCTGAGACATCCAAATATTGTCCAGTTGAGGATGGATAGATGCTAACAATACTGATTTCTTGCAGGCGCAGGCCAATGCAGAAAGTGTTCACTCTGAAGACGCCTCAACTTGTTCAAACAGTAATGTACTTTCAGTTATTTTGTTTTTGTTATTGGTTTGTATGTATGTTGTAGTTGGTTTCATGTTTGGATATGCTTGTATGGTTATTAATCTGGAAATGGTACAAACAATTCAGATGAACATTGTTAGTGTACGAAACTATGATTTAATTTGTTTATATGCCTATATATTTTGATGCCTTGTCTTTGCCTGCATAGCATTTCTAGCATATAGTTTTTTGTTCATCAGAAGCTTGGTTCACTTCCTGGTATGACTGATTGTTCTCTGCCTACAACAAGTTTCACTTTGATATACCATGCTTGTTGACTCTTATTATCATTTTACCATGGTCTTCGAGCTGAATATTATCCTCAGTTAGCAGAACCATTGCACGTGAATTTTGTGTGTATCAGTAAGTAAAGAATTTTTCTGTGATTATAGAGCATGATGATTTTTCAAGGTTAGTATATTGTAAGGCTTGGAACGTGTTTAAATAATTATCCCATTTAAATAAGGTCTACATATGTGATATATATAAATCGTAGTAACACAAGGGCACCTAACTAGTAACCACTTATTGCACACCTTTCTATGGTGTGATATTCCGTGCCATTGTATTTACATGACCAATGGTAAAATATCAAAACATAACTACCGACATAAGGGCTGTCGTGAGGTCACTTTAAAGAGTGGGCACATGGCTAGGGGCAGATCAAGATCTGATCATGTCCCGAGCCAATATTAGATTTATTAGGCTTCCAATAGATTTTGGTCTAATTATAATGAAGATAACTGAGCCACATGAGTCATTGCTGTAGACCATGGACCGAGAGGCCCGAGGCTTATATCCGCCTCTGTATATGGCTTCAGGAAATTTTGAATTTTTGTAAGGGCCCGTTTGTTGCCCTTGATTATGAGGAATTTGAATCTAACTAATGAAGTGGGCTATTTTTTAGAATGTGTCATTCCATAACTTTCTAAAGTTTATATATAAGTCTATCTAAAATTCATACGGTAAGAGATGAAAATTTATTCTATAGATTTACATACTACTTTTCTAATTTACAATTTATAATACTCTTCTACTTTTATTTATAGCATAAGTATAGTGTATAACTATCTCTCATATGATTTAGGATAATATACGAATAAATTGCATATACAAATATATTAACTTAATTAGTTTGTGTCTAAATTATGATTATTAGAATGGAATTCAATTTGAACCAACCAAACGGGACCTTAACAGAGCTAGAAGCTAATGCAGCAACATGAGCTGATAAAAACATATTTTTTTGGCCATCTCCAGCATAGAAACAAAAGATGGAAGGACAGATGCCACCCCAGTAACATTTCTAAATGCTCATATAAGCCTTTTCTCCACCAAATCAAGTTGTTTATCGCAGAGAGTAATCACCAATGTGTCTACATAAGTAATGAAGATGAGAAAAAAATATGCATTCACAGCACGAGCCTGCAGGGCAGCAGAGGAATCGCCCCTTCGGCCTGAAAAGACGAGCTTTTTCGCGAGCGCAAGGGGGAAAAGGGCCAGGTGAGATTGAGAACGGCTTTTCGTTTCTTTAATGCGCTTACGTGCCCGGGTATAGATACATCATACATGCGTTTTCTTGAAGGGGATGGAGGTAAATGACGAGGGCAGATAACTGAAGACAACTACCTCTAGAGATTTGGCCCTTTGATGTCTGATCTCCCGATTCTAGAGAAATGTACAGATGAGTTATACTACTACTGTCAGTGGCAAAGTTTTAAAGTCGTCCGAGTCGTGATTAGTCGGCCTTATAGCTAGAGTGAGCTTGATTAGGAGATGATCTCCGACTCGACTAGAGCGACTAGGAAGCGATTAGTCGGACGATATTGTTAAGAGTGATATAAAAACCGTAGTGTTTCATGACATCTTAAGAGATATGTAAAAACATGTATTGTTAAGAGTGATATAAAAACCGTAGTATTTCATGACATCTTAGTCGGACAAAATATATATAAAAACATGTATTGTTAAGAGTGATATAAAAAATTAATACTACGGTTATATCATGACATCTTAAAAAACCATAGTATTTCAAAACTATGGTTTTCAAATAATTATGGTTTTCAAATAGTTTGATTCCAAACACTTCCTTATTTATTGAGGTCGACCTCAAACCGGCTACCTAGTCCTCACACCTTGTTCTTCCGCTACCTCTTTCTTTCTCTCGCTCTAGTCTTGGTCGGAAAGGCAACGATCCGTTTGGTTTGGAAGGCTTGTGGAATCCGGGTCGCCCGCGGCCCGCTAGTGCAAGTCTCATTTCCGGGCGAAGCAGAAGCAGTCAATGGAGCTTCCGCAACATGAGGACCTTCAACCAGGCGCTGCTTTGGGATGCAAGCCTGGAGACTACGACTACGAGAGTAGTCTGTGTTCTGAAGGAAAAAACTTATTATCCAAACGGGAACTTGCTCGATACAGAATATTGTATAAGACCTTGTTCGGTTATTCCCAATATATATGGATTGGATGAGATTGAAAAAAATTAATAATAAGTTTGACTTGTTTAGAATTCAAACCTATCAAATCTCACTCAATCCACATGGATTGAGAGCTAACCGAAAGCCCTAAGGGCTTGTTCATTTTCCACATGTATTGGGTGAGATTGAACCGGTATAAATCCATAACAAGTCAAAATTCATCTCAATTCCACACAATACACTCTAATACATATGTAATATCAATAACCGAACAAGCCCTAAAGCTTTGTTTGGTTATTTCAATTTCATGTGGATTGGTGTGTATTAGAATGTATTTTGACTTGTTATGGATTTAAACTGACTTAATACCACTTAATCCACATGAATTAACGGCGAAACGAACAAGCACTAAAGTGGAATTAAGATATACGAGGTTCTTTTGGCCGGTGGATCTCCAGGAAATTTAGAAGAGTGAGGAATATTTTTGCGTGGCAGTGGCACTATCAAAAGGAATGGGCTTTCAATCTTCCTCGGCAAGTTCAGGATCCAGGCTCATGTGGAAGGACTACTGGAAAACTTCTTGCCATATAAAGGTCCATTTGGTTTGAGAGACTAAAGATTAGTCCCACTATTTTAGTCTTATTTAGTTCCTAAATCGTCAAACGGTAGGACTAAAATAGGAAATAAACTGATTTAGTCCCTAATCTCTCAAGATGTGACTAAAAGGGACTAAACCATATTAATTCCACATTTGCCCCTTATTTAGTTCAATTGTACTAATAACAGAAGAATGTTAAAGGCTATTTTAGTCTTCTTATGAGTCATTTAGTATATTCTTACTAATTTTAGTCCCTAAAACCAAAACCAAACATGTTAGGAACTAAACTTTAGTCTCTAGACTAAAGAAACAAAACAGTCTAGAAACAAAACATGGCCTAAGGGGCTACTATTTTATTTTGGTTGGAAAACGATCACTAATGGATTAGCCGCGCAACAGAATAAACGAGATTTGTGGGAACGAGGGAGACAGTGATGCACGCTCTCATCCATTGTGTGCATGCCTGCCAGCTCCGGGCTGCAATGAGACCGACAGGTCTTGAGTTTGCCGTATGAGAAACAGTTCCTGAAGGTCGATTGCAACAGCTTGCTGGTCTTTCTTACGCTGACAGAACGAACGAGATATGAGGGCCAGGACTTTGCCGCTTTCATGGAAAAAGCTGTCCTTGGAAGGGTCTATCCTTTTCCTCACGCGCTACTGAAAAAAAACTTGTGCGCTACTTACTAGGCACAGTCGAGGTATTGCTGGAATTAAAAATATCTTCCCTGAAAAATCTCCCAGTTCCATGTAACCTTCCTTATCCCATTTAACTTTTAAGAATGCTAGCTATATTTTCATGGATGTCGTCTTTCGCATTTTCGTCAAAGGAGTCATCTCCTATATAGAGATCTAAGAGAGACTTGCACAAGAGCTTGCTCTGAATGCTCCCCACTTCCTCGCCTTCAACTACACGCATAGAAAAAAGGAGTTCATTGATCACGAACATTACGAAGCAATTTACTCAATGAAACTCATAAAATAGTTCAAATGGATAAGATAAACGAATGCATCTGTGTGTAGTGTGTAGAAATGCCTTCACAAGATCTTCTAACCACGAACATCATGGCCTTTGGAGATGTAGGGGACTAGGTTTAATGTTCATATTTGCCATTTCTTTAGGAGGCGCATATGCAATTGCTATAAAATCAAATGAAAATGAAATGGGCTGAAGCAAGCCATGGGTGCGGCAGGTGAGTGGGCAGCAACAAGGACAAGAAAGACACATTCATGACTGCTGATGCAGTGCCAGGCTGCCATTGGTGGAAGTGGTTCAGCTGGGTGGTACCAAGTACCATGGCTGGGCAAGATAGGCGGACGGGAAGGGCAGTAGGGTGGTGCAGAAATAATATGCAGTGGCGGGGAGTGGTGCAGGCATAGCATATGGTAGCCGAGACGGGGGCAGATGCAAAATGCACAATGGTGTGTTCGGGGCATCAGTGGCAAAAGAGTGCAGGAAGGAGGAGGTGAAGCATTACAGCAGCTGATTCAACTTGCATCTGATTGGATTGCACAATTCAAAATTTAGATGGTTTGGAACATAATATCAGTCAGATGTTCGATAATACATAATCCATCGAGCATTTATATAAAAAATAAGGGCATCTCCTAAGTTTTGGAATGGGTTAATTGGATAACAGGATAAGGACTTTCAACATTATTTCCCTGCAGTGATTCAGACTATCTGATTTAGCATACGAGCGACTGCGTGAACAAATATAATATGTTACCAGGTACTCAGATGTGGTACACTAATTGCAACATAAATACATCTCTAAAACTGTTCAAATAATTCCTTCCACAAAGTAAATCCTCCAGCAAAGTACTGAAACCAACAAAAGAGAGATGCAAACACAAAATGAAATGAACTTACTGCAAATTTTAAGGACATGGTTAGATTCCCTTGAAAGCTCAATCACAGACCCCTTTGGTAATTTGTATTCATCCTTGAAAACCGCAACAAAGCTGTTGAAGGGTAAGATATAAATTTGACTTACACACCTTTGATATCTCAATACATCATATATGATAATAATAGAAGTAATATAATAGCATCATTCCTCTAAAGAGCTCCTTAGTTTCTCAGCTAGTAACTCTTCATGATTTTGGATGAATGAATGGTTTAGTTTTAGCATCTAACATCCTGACATTTTCAGTTCTCACTAGCTTATTAAGACCCAATGACAGAGGCTAGGGAGAAGTATCCACATTCTTGCAATCATATTGTTGTAAAATATATTGCGAGAAACATAAAAGGTATCATTTGCAACGGAAGAATGAAGAATCACAATCAACCAACAAAATACTCACTCTTGTTCCAAGCATAAGTTGTTTAGGACATCGGTATAGTCACCAATATGGCAGTAAGACTTGCAACTCATGTAAAAGTATAATATTTTCAATTGGGGGGAATTATATATATCATGAAAGCCTATGATGAATCTAGTAATATCAACCATGGGTTCATGTCATGTACGGTAAGCCGTACACAAGGCGCAGGCGCGCACGCGACATCCGGCGGGCAGCAGAGCACGCCAAGAGTGCAGCAGCACCACAGATGGCAGGCGCTCAAGTTTAGAAAAGCAGCAGCCACTTATGGCAAGAGATAACTAGGAAAGTATCAATTTGGCACTTATGGCAAGGAATAAGTAGGAAAGTAGCAATTTGGCACTTATGGCAAGAAATAAGTAGGAAAGTAGTATTTTGGCAGGAAAGATAATTAGTGAGCTTGCTCCATTTGTGTGGCCGCCGGCCCTATAAATCCCCAGGTGCGCAGCACTGTTGAGGGCAATAAAGTATCAAGTCATTTCCCACCTCTCTTTCTCAAGCCTGCGGTTAGGAGGAATAATCCTACCGGAGAAGACAACCGAAGGCTACGAGTTACGTAGCCGAGGCCCGGCGAGTCAAGGGTTCGACGCTCTTGACAGCTTGGTATCTCGAGTCCGGAGATCCTCGCCTCTCTCAGCCCTGCCCACCGATCCACTCACCACACCACCATCCCCTACCACGTCCACCAACGGTTCGTTCCCCTCCGTCCACATGGCCGAGCCCACTTTAGCCGACGTCGTCGAGATGATGAAGGCCATGCAGGCCGACATCACCAGGCTGAAGGAGAAGTCCGATTCCTCATCATCCAGCGGCGCCCAGCACGAGCATCCTCGCGACATCGATCGGCCGCCAAAGTTCCAAAAGTGGGACTTTCCGCGGTTTGATGGCAAGACCGATCCCCTCCTCTTCATCAACAAATGTGAGTCGTATTTTCGACAGCAGTGTACGTTGGCGGAGGAGCAAGTGTGGATGGCCTCGTATAACCTCGAGGGCATCGCACAACACTGGTACATTCAACTACAGGAAGACGAGGGCACCCCGTCCTGGGGCAGATTCAGGGAACTGCTCAACCTGCGCTTCGGGCCAGCCCTCCGTTCCGCGCCGTTCTTCGAGCTCACCGAATGTCGACGCACCGGCACGGTCGAGGAATACTCCAACCGATTCCAGGAGCTCCTACCCCGTGCCGGTCGGATGACGGAGGAACAACGCGTCCAGCTCTACACCGGCGGCCTGCTGCCACCGCTCAGCCATGCGGTGCGGATCCTCAACCCCGGTTATCTCAACACCGCTATGAGCCTAGCGCGGCAGGTGGAGCAGATGGAGCTCGCCAAGATCCAAGCACCAGCCAAGCCACGGGCGCGCGGCCTCCTACCGCCGCCACCACCACGGCCAGCGCACCAGGTGCTACCGGCGCCACAGGCTACCTTGGCTCTGCCAGCGCCACTAGTGGGCGCAGCACCGGCCCGTGGCGACGGCCCTAGGCGCCTGTCTCTAGAGGAGATGGCGGATCGGCGCCGCCAAGGCCTGTGTTTTAACTGTAACGAGAAATATTCCCGTGGCCACAACCGTTTTTGCAGGCGCATTTTCTTCTTGGATGGTGTCAAAATTGAGGAGGCCGAGGCGGAAACAGGAGGAGCTGAGACCAACGCTCCCTGTTTCTCCCTCCAAGCCGTGGCCGGGGTCGCGCCAGGGGACACCCTGCAGATCGCCGTCACCCTCGGGCCAGTCTCCCTGGTGGCGCTGCTCGACTCGGGAAGCACCCACAATTTCATATCCGCGGCAGCAGCGCACCAGTCGGGCATTCCCATCCAGCGCCGACCCCGCCTCACGGCCATGGTGGCCAACGACGAACGAATCACCTGCGCGGGCGTCCTTCACAATGCGCCGCTCCACGTCGAGGGCGAACTCTACCCGGCTGACCTCTTCGTCATGCCATTGGCCGGGTACGACGTCGTCCTCGGCACACGCTGGCTCGAGGCGTTGGGGCCAATAGTGTGGAACCTCGCCAGTCGCCGCATGACGTTCCAGCGCCTGGGGCGCTCCATCTCCTGGACGGGCACGCCCAGCCCCAAGGAGCCGGCAGTGCGCACCACCACCGGAACGGACGCACTACTGGAGGCCCTCCTCGCCTCGTTCGGGGGGCTCTTCACAGCTCCGATGGGCTTGCCCCCCAAGCGCGCCCACGATCATCGCATCCTCCTCAAGCCCGATGCGCCACCGGTGGCTGTCCGGTCGTACCGCTACCCGGCTGCACACAAGGACGAGCTGGAGCGGCAGTGCACCGCCATGATTGACCAGGGGATCGTGCGTCGCAGCGACTCTCCATTCTCGTCGCCCGTGCTCCTGGTCAAGAAGCCCGATGGATCGTGGCGTTTCTGCGTCGATTACAGGGCCCTGAACGCCCTCACCATCAAAGACGCGTTCCCCATCTCGGTCGTGGAGGAGCTTCTCGACGAGCTCCATGGCGCCAAATTCTTCACCAAACTGGATCTACGGTCAGGCTATCACCAGGTCCGGATGCGGCCGGAGGACGTGCACAAGACCGCGTTCCGCACACACGACGGCTTGTACGAGTTCCTCGTGATGGCGTTTGGGCTTTGCAACGCCCCCGCCACATTCCAGGCGCTGATGAACGACGTGCTCTATCCATTCCTCCGACGGTTTGTCCTGGTATTCTTTGATGACATCCTAATTTACAGCAGCACATGGGCCGATCACCTCCGCCATCTACGGGCCGTCCTCGACGAGCTACAGCGCCATCAGCTGTTCATCAAGCGCTCGAAGTGTTCTTTCGGCGCACGGTCTATAGCCTACCTCGGCCACATCATCTCCGCCGCAGGGGTGGCCATGGACCCGACCAAAGTGGCTGCCATTCGCGACTGGCCGCCGCCGCGCTCGGTCCGGGCCGTTCGCGGGTTCCTGGGCCTCGCCGGGTACTACCGCCGCTTCATCCATAACTACGGCACGGTGGCTGCCCCCTTAACGGCCCTCCTCAAGAAGGATGGCTTCGCCTGGGATGACGCGGCCATGACTGCCTTTACGACGCTCAAGGCAGCCGTGTCGTCCGCTCCTGTCCTAGCCATGCCAGACTTCGGCAAGCGGTTTGTGGTGGAGTGCGATGCATCCTCCACAGGCTTCGGTGGGGTGCTCGTCCAGGAGGGCCACCCGGTCGCTTTCTTCAACCGACCTATCGCACCCCGCCACCGCGCCCTCGCCGCCTACGAGCGCGAGCTTATCGGCCTGGAACAGGCCATCCGGCACTGGCGACCGTACCTATGGGGACGACACTTCATCGTCAAGACTGATCACTTCAGTCTCAAGTACCTCCTCGACCAGAGGATGGCCACGATTCCCCAACACCATTGGGTGGGCAAACTCCTGGGATTCGACTTTACGGTTGAATACCGCTCGGGCGCCACGAACACCGTCGCCGACGCACTATCCAGGAGGGACCCCGACGAGGGCACGCTGATGGCCATTTCAGCACCCCGTTTCGACTTCGTCGAGCGCCTGCGCCAGGCACAGGCTACGGATCCGGCCCTCGTCGCCATCTACGAGGAGATCCGCGCAGGCACGCGCGTAGCACCGTGGTCCATCGTCGGTGGGATGGTCGCCATGGAGGGGCGCCTCTATATCCCAGCCACTTCACCACTACTACGGGAGATCGTGGCCGCTGTACACGACGACGACCACGAAGGCGTCCACCGCACCCTGCATCGACTACGGCGCGACTTTCATTTTCCCAACATGCGTCGTATTGTGCAGGAATTCGTCAGGGCGTGCGGCACGTGCCAAACATACAAGTCAGATCACCTGCGACCGGCTGGTCTTCTATAGCCCCTGCCGATCCCAGATGGGGTGTGGTCGGACATCGGCATAGACTTCATCGAAGCTCTGCCCCGCGTGCAAGGCAAGACGGCCATCCTCACTGTCGTCGACCGTTTCAGCAAGTACTGCCACTTCATCCTGCTGGCGCACCCATACACGGCGGAGTCGGTGGCGCAAGCATTCTGCGCCGAGGTGGTGAGGCTGCACGGCGTCCCGCAGTCCATCGTCTCGGACCGCGACCCCGTCTTCACGTCGGCCTTCTGGAGGGAGCTGATGGCCCTGACCGGAACCAAGTTGTTCATGTTCTCCGCCTTCCACCCGCAAACCGACGGCCAATCGGAGGCAGCCAACCGTGTCATCGTGATGTACCTTTGCTGCTTCACCGGCGATCGACCCCGACAGTGGCTCCGGTGGCTTCCATGGGCGGAGTACACCTACAACACTGTCTACCAGTCCTCGCTCCGCGAGACGCCATTCCGGGTGGTCTACGGCCGCGACCCACCGACCATCCGATCCTACGAGCCGGGTGACGCACGCGTGCCCGCAGTGGCGCAGGAGATGGAGGAACGGGCCGCCTTCCTCGACGACGTTCGCTACCGTCTCCATCAGGCGCAAGAATCCCAGAAACGCGCCTACGATCAGCATCACAGGCAGGTCATCTACAACGTCGGTGACTGGGCCCTTCTTCGTCTTCGTCAACGACCATCGGCATCCCTGCCACGTTCAAGCACAGGCAAGTTGAAGCCCCGCTACGTCGGCCCCTACCGTGTCGAGGAGATCATCAACGAGGCGGACGTACGCCTACAGCTTCCGTCTGACGCCAAAATTCACAACGTCTTCCATGTGGGCGTCCTTAAGAAGTTCGTTGGGGCGCCACCAACGGAACCACCTGCGCTACCGGCCACACTCAACGGCGCAGCGGTGTCCACACCTGCCCGTGTCCTGGCGGGTCGTCTGGCTCGCGGCATTAGGCAAGTTCTGGTACAGTGGCACGGTGAACCGGTAACGTCTGCGACATGGGAGGACTTCGAGGATTTCAGGGCCAGCTTCCCCGCTTTCCAGCTCGAGGACGAGCTGACTTTCGAGGCTGGGAGAGATGTCATGTACGGTAAGCCGTACACAAGGCGCAGGCGCACACGCGACATCCGGCGGGCAGCAGAGCGCGCCAAGAGTGCAGCAGCACCACAGATGGCAGGCGCTCAAGTTTAGGAAAGCAGCATCCACTTATGGCAAGGGATAACTAGGAAAGTATCAATTTGGCACTTATGGCAAGGAATAAGTAGGAAAGTAGCAATTTGGCACTTATGGCAAGAAATAAGTAGGAAAGTAGTATTTTGGCAGGAAAGATAATTAGGGAGCTTGCTCCATTTGTGTGGCCGCCGGCCCTATAAATCCCCAGGTGCGCAGCACTGTTGAGGGCAATAAAGTATCAAGTCATTTCCCACCTCTCTCTCTCTCAAGCCTGCGGTTAGGAGGAATAATCCTACCGGAGAAGACGGCCGAAGGCTACGAGTTACGTAGCCGAGGCCCGGCGAGTCAAGGGTTCGACGCTCTTGACAGTTGTCATGTTTTATATATATACTGATGGCTCAAATTAAAGAGGTTTGATCTGAATGAAATCCTAAAATGACCCACATTTGGAATTGGAGAAAATAATTAACAATCTTGCACATGGCATATAAATATAAGGTTCATGTTTGTATTGGATGAATGCGATAGGAATTTGGAGGAATGTAAACCCCTACAAGATTTACTGCGCTGCAAACAACCCATTTAATGTGAAAATGGATATGATGTGAGTTCAGATTTATCAATCAATATGATTACGTGTGGTCCATTTCTTCAGTTAAGCCATAATGAAAGGTTAGAACTCGTGACACTACACAATGTTATGGAAAGCAACATATTCAAGTGTGTGGGTTAATGAAAGCGTCGGGGTAAGCCTATCAGAACAGGTCTTAAAAGAAGTTTCAGCATTTCTCCCACAAAGCCATAGCCAAAAGGGACCTGAAATACAGGTGAATTACCTCTGAAGCAACTCTTTGGTGTCTTGTCCACCGAACTTCTGAAGCCTACTTCCCACACTCTTCTCAAATGCGCTGCGAACCGAGCGAATACTCAGCCTCCCATAAACAATCTGCAGCCTGACCGTCATCGGTATGTCACGCTCTAGCGCATCGTTGATCAGCTCACCGTTTCCCTTCAGTTCCGAGACCGAGAACTTCGAGTACTTCTCCTTCAGCTGCCGTTTCAAATCGTTGTCATCCGCATACACGCCTGCATAAAGCGGCATTTCAAAATTCCCTCTTTATAGCGCTTTTATAACGACGGAGAGATCAAATATGTAGTTTTTAGCGGAATACCGAATGCGTAGACGTCGATGGACTTGAGCCCGAGGACGCTGGTCTTCCGGAGGCCTATGCCGAGTAGGCGTCGCCCAGCGGCGGCCTCGGTGGGGAATGTCGCGCCGGTCCGATGTTCGACGGAGCCGGGGGCCGCCGCGTCGGCCAGGGAGAGGGAGGCCCAGAGAGGAGCAGGGTGCGGGAGTGGCCGGCCAGTGGACTTGCCCGTGAGGGTCAAGCTGGCCGCTACTGCAGCTGCGGCCGCGGCTGCAGCGGCGACCGTGGCGGCGATGGCGACGCCGTTGGGGGCTTGGGATGGCGGGAGGCGGGGGATGGCAGCGGTAGGGAAGCGGAGGGAGACCATGGCCGCGCGCCGCAGCGACAAGAAGCGAAGCGGAGAGTGGTGGGCTTGGAACGGTGAGAGGTGAGGTGCGTGTGCGTCCGTGCGAAGGGGCGGAGGACACGATGTGGGAGAGCGGCGTGGCGGCACTGGCGAGGTGGGTGGATCCCGGCGAGGTGACCCGTGCTCTTTGTTACATTCCACGTGGCAGGATTTTTGCTGATTCGAACATCATTGTTTCGTGAAACAGTAAACTTTTTTCTAATATGCCAATATGCCATCAGAGTTTAAATACGCAGCGAGACTTTTAGGGTCTGTTTGGTTGGGCTGTGGCTGTGAAAAAAGCTTCTGTGGGCTGTGAGCTGTGAAAAAAGCTGCTGTGGGCTGTGAACTACTAAAAAGCTAAAAACTGTTTGGTGGAAACTACTAAAAGTCGCTAAAAATTCTTCCATATATATTTTTACAGTTCCACCTAAAAGCTGCTAAAAGCAGGTCCAGAGGTGCTTTCAGTTTTGCACTACAAGAAAGTCAGCTTTTAGAAAAAGCTACTTTCCAGATTCAGCCCTTTGGTTTGACTTTTGGCTTTTAGGGGGCAAAAGCCAAAGCGGTTTGACTTTTGGCTTTTAGGGGGCAAAAGCCAAAGCCAAAAGTCAAACCAAACACACCCTTAGTCTGTTATATCACGATGCAATCAAATATCATATTTAACGCTTAAACTCTTTTACCACCGACTTATATAGGTTTATGTAAAAAACCTAATAAATAATTCACTGTTATATTTATGGTTAGATCATGATCCAACAAATCAGGAGACTCTTTTTTTGGCTTTTTTCATGTTAAAGATGTTGCGAAATCGAAATCAAATAAAAGAGAGTAACTTCATTGCTTCTAGAGCGTCTCAAACAATGAATGTCTAATATTGTAATATATACGAGTTCTTAAGGAGGTGTTTGATATCTTTCGAGAAAAACTCCAAAGAGAAGATGACCAAAGCTAGTTAAACACTATAACTCCTGAGTTATAACCTACATAGAATTTTAAGAGCTACAAACACTAAATAAATACCATTGTGCAACACAACCTATCCATCTTAGATTATTGTCGTCGCCTCAAGTACATGGTCGATCAACTTGGTAGCTTTGGTGAGATCGTTCGTGGTCGCACCCTTATTTTGGCCACACCCTGTGATCTCAATAATCTGTATGTGCACATCACATCCTTCACCAAAATGCTAGACACCGCTACCAACATTTAACAAGGTTTGCGATGATTTAGAGCTTGCTTGGATCCATTGTGCTAAAGTTTAGCAATACACTTTTAGCACTTGGAGATCCAAATAGGATTGCTAAAAGGTGCTAAAAGTGAAGTGTTAAACTTTAGCACCCAATAGGGGTTTAGTTCCTCAAGTTGTGCTAAACTTTAGCACCCTACTAAAGTTTAGCACATGAGATCCAAACATGCCCTTACTTATAGAAGAATTAACCCTCAACGATAAGGCGACATCACAGTCCACAACGTTGTTCTCCACCAGAGTCCACCCTTCTATAGGTTCACCCCCTCCGACAGCACTCCGAACCCCACCGGTGGCACACACAACCCTAGGCGGCCCTCAGGCAGCCCTCACGGCCCTACACCCTGGTGGTGGGGGCAATCAGACGACTGGTGGTAGCAATCGTCAGAACAATTGCCATCATCGCAACAAGAACGACACACATCAAGACAGCTAGCCATCGATCGCCGCTAAAGCACGTGGAGCAGGAAGATATGCTGCTGCTACGATCATCTCTCCTAAAGCAGCTCTGACTATCTTTAAGTGCTAGAGGTAGTTAGGGATTATAAGCTTGCCACCTAGCTTGACCTGTCAACAAGAGAGTGTGTGTTGTGGTCAGTGAATTGCCCTGTAGATGCACAACAATAGATTAAATGTCAAATTCTGACCAAATCACGTGGATCAGACTATTTTGGTTGCACTAATCGGCTCCCTTGAGATGATTGTGGTCTTTTCCAAGTTAGTATAGGTAAATAAATGAACGTAAACGTGCATTGCAAGTGATAGAAAAGAAAATAAATCTGTCTAAATCATGAATTCATGATGTAGAAGATTATCTATCCTAGAGCGATGCATGCCATGCATATAACCATAGGCGCAATAACGGGCCAAAAGGCCATCAAAACTATCCACACTGTAACTCGGAACTAGGGCCAAATAGCAAGCCATCCATAGGAACATCCTAGATCTGATCTACAAAATGTACCATTCCAACAACCCTAAATCATCCGTGACCACAAGGTGCCCGTCCGTCCTCACTCTAGGCCAGACACTAAATGGTCACTTAAATAGGTATCATTACATATGCGCACACCCCGCGTATGTTGTATGATTATATAGGATTGGACGAAAGCACTTGGCCCAATGATAGGTAGAGCCAACATGTAGTACATATATGTAAGCTCACCATTCCCTTCGACTATAAAAAAGAGAGGTGGAGCAATATTAGATGTGGAACATTATTTAAGGGCATCTCATTTGATTCCATTTTGGTTTCACTCAGGTTCCATTTATACTCTAGTCTCCAATAACACCAGCCAAGTGTCATCGAATACAACTATAGTTGAAGTTGGTCTAGTTCTCCACAATGCTCTTGTTCTGTAGGTGGTCTTGGAGTCCTATGGTGTCAGGATTTATCATCCCATGTGTTATCTAGATACATCAATACATGTTCAACAAGAGGACATATAGTACTACACATTATGGCACATACATGTACAAAAGTATTATGCTTTTGATGTCATGACCTCATAAACATACTCTATGGTGCTAGAATTTGCTTCCTACTCCCTTAGTTATTGTGCTCTAGCCATGATATCTTTACTATGACAAATCAATCAAACATATGTGCTAAGATGTGTAAACAAATGTACATAGGCACCATGGATGCTAAAGAACAATGCATAAGAACCAACAATATGTCAACCAACCAGTGAACACTGGATCCATGCTGAAATGAAGCAACTAATCGCTTAGTGTCCACTGGATGATCAGCTAAAGAAAGTAGAAATTTATTAGATAATATACGATGATGATCAAATGTCCTATGAAGGGGCTAGATCATCTACTAAAGTCAACGAAAACATCCCGTGGGCACAATATGCCCTTGGCCGGTCATTTTAAGGTGAAGGGGAAGATTGATTTGATTTCTATGACACAGGTAGCTATGGAGGAAGAAATTGGATTGTCTATGGTGGTGTGTGGGCGTGGTAGGACTACACGAGGAAGTTTTTTAGGGGGGTAGGTGAAAGTTGCCTAGAGGGGGGTGAATAGGCGAAACCTGAAAATTATAAACTTAAACACACACTAAACGCTGGTGTTAGCGTTAGAATTAAATTCAAGTCCAAAAGATTATTTCTCTTGCTAGGAGTTTCTCAAAGAGTGCGGATGACGTATGGGAGCAAGCTCAAATTAATACAAGCAAGGAAATGTTAGAGAGAGGAAAGAGGGCAAACAAATCAAGCGAGAATCAAAGCGAGTAGACACGGTGATTTGTTTTACCGAGGTTCGGTTCCAAAGAACCTAGTCCCCGTTGAGGAAGCCATAAAGGCCGGGTATATTTCAACCCTTTCCCTCTCTCTCAAACGGTCACTTAGACCGAGTGAGCCTTCTCCTTAATCACACGGGTCACTAAGACCCCGCAAGGACCACCACACACTTGGTGTCTCTTGCTTCGCTTACAAAGCACTTGAGAATAAGAATGGGAAAAGAAGAAGGCCAATCCAAGCAACAAGAGCAACAAAAGAACACAAAACACCCTCTCTCAAGTCCCTAATGGAATTGTGTTGATTTGAAGGCTTGGAGAGGATTTGATCTATTGAATGTGTTTTGGAGTGAAGTCTTTTGCTCTTGCAATGAATGGGATGTTCAGAAATCTTGAATGCCAATGAATGTGGTGGTTGGGGGTATTTATAGCCCCCAACCACTTCCTAGCCGTTGGCAAGGGCTGCTGGCGATGGGAGTGTGGGGGACAGATATCCCCTGGGTCCACTGGAAGAGTAAAAGACCTCACGAAAGGCCCAAGGGCCCAATAAATCGTAAGGTCGTTCCTTCATGGGCCTAGGGAGGGACAATCAGCAAAACAGATCGACGCAAGGCTGGATCGATGCAAGCCCGAACGACCACACAACGTTGAGCAAGAGACTGCAACAGAAGATCCGACTTACCCGCACCGGAGCCCCATGCAGTGGAACCGAGCGAAGTTAGGTCGGCAAAATCATAGGAAGATAAACTCAAACAGTTCACTATCTTTAAGGTGCATGTTGTTATCATTTCCACATGTATCGCCCCACGGCTGAATATATAAGGCCTAGGGGGCACCCCTTCAGAACAGATCGACCTATCACTTAACCACCCACCTAAGCTTTCTGCGTTCTCAATTCAGAAAGCCACCTTGTAACCTCATCCTCCAAGCATACCCACCAGGACGTAGGGTATTACGCCTTTCCGAGCGGCCCGAACCTGTAAACATTGTCCTCTGTTCCTCGTGCATCCGGCACGAACCATTTTGCTACAGTCGGCGACACCGTCCTACTCCTAAAAACACCACGAGGGGCAACCCCGAGTGTGCGGTCGGACCCAAAACACCGACAGCTGGCGCGCCAGACGAAGAGGGAATTCTACACCGCATTGCAGAATCGTCGGCAAAGAAATCTCCTCCAACGAACTCCGAAAAAGTCGGAGAAGCGCGACCTCCGGTTTTTCGAAAAAAGATTGTCTCCGGAAAGTCAGGGGCCGAGGGCCCGTTGACCCGGAGAACTCCACTGTCCACTTCCCCGACAAAAGAATGGACACTGATCGTAAGGAAAAAGGAAACCGAGGGAAAATGAGTTATTCCTTCCGTTCTTCCGCCCTCAAAGGGGAACGAAAAGAAGATCGCTACGACAGTGGCACCATTCTACCCCGACGTCCTCTTCATCGGAAGAGCAGAGTCGCCTCCCGTCTCTGACGACGAGCCGACTGCGCCCGGAGAAGAACCACCTCAACGAGAATCCCGCCGACGGAGGAACCGGTGCCGAAACGTTCGACGACATCACGTGGCCAGAGAACGAGACCCGGAACAACCTATCTCGCGGGACGAGGCCTCGGAGATAGGAGAGACTCCGGAGGAGCGTGTCTTCAGAGACCGAAGGAACTCCCGACGACGCGATCGCCGCCGAGCTCAGGAGCAAGCCGAGCAAGACGCAAGACAACGTCGGGAGAATCCATTCTTCGGGCGCAACCTGAACCCCGACTTTGCTCGAGCCATGAACACTCCGAGCGAAGTTGGAGGAGTACTGGCTCGGATCGCTGACGGACTCCCTCGGACTCCCGATGCCGAGGGCTACCGACGACTGCTCACCCAGGCAGCTAACCATCTTCTACCGCTCGCTCATCTGCCGAATGATTTACGACACGCCATCAACAGTCACCGAGATGCACGGAGCTCCATCAATGCTTCGTGCGAACGACGGCACGAGAACGAGATCCGCCGCCGGGAGGAGTACGATAGGGATCACGGCATCCCAGCTCGGAGCCAGGCCACCATGACCGAGTCGACAATGGCCTCAACTGGTGGCACTACCTGGGGAAGGTCGAAGAACCATCACAGCTACTCCCCTCCCCGGGACAGACGTCGTCCCCGACGACTGGAGGACACGTGTGGAGTGTCAGCTTACCCCACGCCTCAGGGCCATCCAATGGCCTCCTAACTTCAAAGTATCCAATGTCGACAAATATGAACCTAAGCAGGATCCAGGGGGCTGGCTGGCCGTCTACACCACCGCTGCTCGAGCTGCCGGGGCATCCGAAGACGTGATGACTGCGTACCTACCCATCGTCCTCGGGCAAGACGCGCTACAATGGCTGCGACATCTACTGCGACACTGCGTCGACAACTGGAGCGACTTCAGTCGACGTTTCACCGCCAATTTCCAGTCCCTCTTCGACACGCCGGCGCAACCATGGGACCTCAAATCTATCAAGCGCCGGGGAGATGAAACTCTCCGGTCATACCTCAAAAGATTCCAGACCATGAGAAATCGTATCCCTGAGGTCACGGAGGCGGCCGTGATCGAGGACTTCTACAGAGGATCCAATGACTCGGCCTTCGTCCGAGCCATATTGCAGAAGGCGCCGACTACCTCTGAAGAGCTGTTCCGGGAGGCCGACCTCTACATCACCGCCGACGAGCGAGCCCAGGACCTCATCGAGGGAGCAAAACCCGCGCCGGCAGCACCACGACGCGACGCGAACCAGCAACCCGACAAACGCTGGGAGAAGAGACCTCGCGAAGAAGTACACGCCGCCGGACCACCAGCCTCTCGCGCCCGAGGAGGACCCCGCGGAGGCGAGCACACGCTGGATGACATCCTCGACGCCCCGTGCCCATATCACAAGGACATGCGTCACACCCTTCGGAACTGCCGGGACTTCAAGCACTCCGTCGGGCATGGCCGACCCTTCCAACCTCTACCTCCTCCTCCGCCGAGGGGAGGACCAGAAGAACCGCGACAACCCCAGCAGCAGGAGGAGGGAGGAGGAGGAGCTTTCCTGCGCGTCGACAGGGAGGTCAACATCATCTTCGGCGGACACGGGTCGCAGGAAAACAAAAGACAACAAAAGCTCAACAACCGCCAGATACTAGTGGCAACCACCGGTCCTCCCGCCCCATACCGATGGTCGGAGTACCCGATCACTTTCACTCGGGCGGATCAGTGGCTCAACTTCGATCATCCAGGCAAATACCCGCTCCTCGTCGATCCGGTGATCCGAGAGAGCCGAGTGAAGAAGGTACTAGTGGACGGGGGGAGCAGCATCAACGTCACCTTCCCCCGGACACTCCAAGGCTTGGGAGTTCACCTCAAAGAGCTCCACGCGTCGGACACACCCTTCTTTGGCATCGTGCCGACCGAAGGAGAATACCCACTGGGCCACATCTACATGCCAGTCACCTTCGGAACTCCGGATAACTACAGAACCGAGTTTCTGAGGTTCGAAGTGGCGAGCTTCGACTGCGGGTACAACGCCATCATCGGAAGATCGGGATTAGCCAAATTCATGGCCATCCCGCACTACACATACATGATATTGAAGATGCCGGGACCGCAAGGAATCATAACTGTGCGCGCCGACTTCCAAGGCGCCGCAGAGTGTTTCCGAGTGGCCATCCAGGCAGCCCTCGCCACCAAGCCGTCGACGATTTCCCCAACACAGGCGAACTCTAAGCCAGAGGAGGACCTCGCAGTACCGGCAAACGAAGCCCAGACCACGACCTCTATGCGGCCGACTGAAGAAACTAAGAGGATTAACCTGGGGTTCGCTGATGAACGCAAGACCGCCATTATCAGCTCCAGCCTGGATGACAAATAGGAAAGTGCGCTCGTCTAGTTTCTGCAAGATAACCGAGACGTATTCGCATGGCAACCCGCGGATATGCCGGCAGTCCCAAGAGAACTGGCCGAGCACAAACTGAAAGTCTATCCCCAGGCAAGGCCGATTCAGCAAAAACTACGTCATTTCACACCCGACAAGAGAGAAGCCATCCGCGCCGAGTTAGCTCGCTTGGTCGCGGCCGGGTTTATTAGGGAGGTGTTACACCCCGAGTGGTTAGCCAACCCTGTTCTTGTACTCAAAAAGAATAAAGTGGATTGGCGCATGTGCGTCGACTATACTGATCTCAACAAACACTGTCCAAAGAATCCCTTTAGGCTCCCGAGGATAGACCAGGTGGTGGACTCCACCGCTGGATGTTCTGTGCTGGATTGCTATTCTGGATACCATCAGATTAGTCTGGCAAAAGAAGACGAGGAGAAAACAGCATTCATCACCCTGTTTGGTGCTTTCTGTTACACCTCCATGCCGTTTGGCCTCAAAAACGCTGGAGCAACTTATCAGAGAGCCATTCAAACATGCCTAGCCGATCACTGGGGCAAGCGTGTGGAAGCCTACGTAGATGATGTAGTAATCAAAACAGAGAACTCAGAAAATTTCATCGAAGACTTACAGCTGGTTTTCAACAGTTTGAGGCGGTATAGATGGAAGCTTAATCCCGAAAAGTGTGTTTTCGGAGTACCAGCAGGAAAATTGCTCGGGTTTATTGTCAGCCACCGAGGAATTGAAGCTAATCCGGACAAGATTGAAGCCATCATGAAAATGGAAGCACCTCGATCACAAAAGAAGGTTCAGCGACTGACTGGATGTATGGCTGCCCTAAGCAGATTTATATCCAGGCTGGGAGAAAAGGGTTTGCCATTTTACAAACTGCTCAAGAAAGTGGATAAGTTTCAGTGGACTTCAGAGGCACAGGAAGCTCTTGATGCACTGAAGAAATTCCTGACAACACCACCAGTACTGAAGCCGCCACGGCGAGCCACATCGATTCAACCAGCTGAAGATCTGCTACTATATATCTCTTGTACGACTCACGTGGTAAGCACAGCGTTGGTAGTCGAGCGAGTAGAAGAAGGACATGCCTACCCAGTGCAACACCCTGTTTACTTCATCAGTGAGGTTTTAGGTCCCTCGAAGAAAAAGTATCCTCAAGTTCAGAAGCTATTGTATGCAGTACTTCTAACTGCCCGCAAGCTGCGTCACTACTTTGACGACCACAGAGTCATAGTGGTTACTGGATTTCCAATAGGGGACATTCTTCACAACAAGGAGGCCATTGGCCGAATAGCCAAGTGGGCTTGCGAGTTGGGGTCTCATGACATCGAATTCCGACCCCGCACTGCCATTAAGACTCAGGCGTTGGTTGACTTCGTGTCAGAGTGGACCGAACAACAAGTACCAGATAATCCAGAAACTGCAGAAGTATGGCGGATGTATTTCGATGGTTCGCTGAAGTTGCAGGGAGCAGGAGCAGGGATTCTTTTCACCTCACCTGGAGGCGAGCACCTCAAATATGCCCTCCAATTGCTGTTTCCGGCCTCCAACAATGCAGCCGAGTATGAAGCTTTGATCCATGGATTGAACATCACCATATCATTAGGCATCAAGAGACTAATGGTGTATGGAGACTCTCTGGTATTCATTAGCCAGATAAACAAAGAATGGGACTGTTCAAGCGATTCAATGGGAAAGTACTGCACTGCCGTCCGAAAGCTGGAAGACAAGTTTGAAGGTCTGGAATTTCATCATATTGAAAGAGATCGGAACACGGCAGCTGATGTATTGTCCAAACTAGGGTCCAATCGAACTCAGGTCCCACCGGGAGTCTTCATATAAGAAATACCACAGCCGAGCATCTCAATGGATCAAGCAGAAGAGTGTAATATTATCAGTCAACTAGAATCAGACTCTGATGACTGGAGAAGGCCGATCATAAGATATATAAAAGATGAAGAGGAACCAGAAGACAAAAATGCAGCTGAGCGCATTGCCAGGCAGTCGGCTCACTACACACTCATTGGGGAGGCGTTGTACAGAAGGGGCGCGTCAAGCGTTCTCATGAAGTGCATTCTCTCATCTACTGAAAAACAACTTCTGGAAGAGATCCATGCTGGGCAATGTGGAATACATGCAGCATCCAGAACACTAGTCGGGAAAGTCTTCAGGTCGGGATTCTATTGGCCGACAGCAAAGAGCGATGTAGCCGAGTTAGTTTGGAAGTGCGAGGCTTGCCAATACCTATCAAAACAACAATATCTGCCAGCACAGCAGCTGCAGACCATACCAGTAACCTGGCCCTTCGCATGCTGGGGACTAGACATGATCGAACCTTTCAAGAAGGCCCAAGGAGGATATACTCATGTATTGGTAGCAATCGACAAATTCACCAAATGGATAGAGTTCAAGCCCATCGCTTCCTTAACTTCAGCTAAGGCCGTGGAATTCATACAAGACATAATATTCAGATTCGGCATACCAAATAGCATCATAACTGACTTGGGGTCCAACTTCACAAGTTCGGAATTCTTTGATTTCTGTGAACAGAAGGGCATTCAGATCAAGTACGCCTCTGTAGCGCATCCGAGAGCCAACGGGCAGGTTGAGCGAGCCAACGGGATGATATTGGAGGCACTCAGGAAAAAAGTCTTCGATAAAAACGAAAAGTTTGCCGGAAAATGGATAAGAGAACTGCCCTATGTCGTTTGGAGCCTAAGAACCCAACCTAGCCAAGCTCTGCAGGGAAACACTCCTTTCTTCATGGTTTATGGGTCAGAAGCAGTGTTACCTGCCGATCTCAAGTTCGGGGCGCCAAGGTTGATCTTCGAAAGCATAGCAGAAGCCGAAGCTACTAGGATAGAGGACATCGATGTGCTCGAGGAGGAACGGTTGAATGCAGTAATCCAGTCAGCACGGTACCAGCAAACTCTAAGGCGCTATCACGACAAGGCTGTACGACATCGATCTTTCTCAGTAGGGGATCTCGTCCTTCGTCGAATTCTAACGGGAGAGGGACGACACAAGTTATCACCCTTATGGGAAGGACCCTTCGTGGTAGCAGAAATCACTCGGCTAGGATCATATAGACTCACTCAGATGGATGGCACGGAAGTTGGGAACTCATGGAATATAGAACACCTTAGGAAAATTTATTCCTAGCTGTATTTCAAAAGCTATTGGGATAACGATGTACTCTATAAAAAAGGAAATGTGTCATCAATAAAAAAGAGCTTCGGAAGTATTCAGTTTGTTCATAACTGACACGCATTCTAACTAAACTCGGGGTGACCACTATGCCCTGCCAACGGAGCAATCGGTTTAAGTCAGCAGCGACTTAAACCGGTGTGACATGCTCATGCTTACTAAACTCAGGGTGACCACTATACCCTGCCAACGGAGCAATCGGCTTAAGTCAGCAGCGACTTAAACCGGTGCGACATGCTCGCGCTTACTAAACTCGGGGTGACCACTATGCCCTGCTAACGGAGCAATCGGTTTAAGTCGGCAACGACTTAAGCCGGTGCAACATGCTCACGCTTACTAAACTCGGGGTGACCACCATGCCCTGCTAACGGAGCAATCGGTTTAAGTCGGCAACGACTTAAGCCGGTGCGACATGCTCGCGCTTACTAAACTCGGGGTGACCACTATGCCCTGCTAACGGAGCAATCGGCTTAAGTCAGCAGCGACTTAAACCGGTGCGACATGCTCGCGCTTACTAAACTCGGGGTGACCACTATGCCCTGCTAACGGAGCAATCGGTTTAAGTCGGCAACGACTTAAGCCGGTGCAACATGCTCACGCTTACTAAACTCGGGGTGACCACTATGCCCTGCTAACGGAGCAACCGGCTTAAATCAGCAGCGACTTAAGACGATCTGACGCGCTTACGATTACTCATACAGGGATGACTTCTATATCCCGTAAACAATTTTTCAAAAACCATCACACATCTTCTTACTGCTACAGATTTACGTACTGTTGAAATCTGAAACAATAAGAGAATAACAATATCATTCATGTGCTAAACTGGTACCCACTAACAAGTGTCTGGCCATGCTAACCGCGTGCTCAAAGTATGCAAACTATCTCTCTATTTTGCGATATCTTTCTCAGGAGCAACCGACGAGGAAGGGCGACTTGAAGAATCAGGGGCAGCATTCACATCAGCCTTTATATCCTCAGGAACAACCACGCCTGGCCTCCTCATCAAGATTCGCCCCGCCCGAATAGCCTTATCCATGGCTTTGTCGCGCTGGGCTTTCAGAGTCGTGGAAGTTTCTTCAGCAACCTTGGCAGCCAATTGAGCGGTTTCTAGCTCCTGGGCGATGGACTTCTTGGAAGCTCGGAGCTCCTTGATAGTAGCATCTTTTGCTGATATCAATTGTTTGAGCCGGGTCACTTCATCCATAGATTCTTGCAACCTGCAGCGTTGGTTATCTAACTCTTCCATGGTAAAGCGATGGCTTCTCTCTAGAATGGTCAGCGAGTTGCTGGAATCGCGATACAGTCTGTCGAGATTGTCACGAGAAGCAGCCAAGATACATTTTTCTTCCTACAAGCAAAAGTCAACTCCCTTAAACATCAAGCGAGTAATAGAAGCACAACAAGGCAAAGCACAGTTTCATAGGTCACCTTTTCAGAATTAAGCTGAACATGAAGGGAGGAGCTCAATGCATTGGCATCATCCAAGGCAGCAGAAACCTGAGAAAGTTCAATCTGACTTTGGGAATACTTTCTTTCAAAGTCAGAGCACCGCTAGACTAACTCAGCTTGATCTTGAGAATGTTTCTCTTCAAGAGTGGAAACTTGCCGAGTCATAACTAGCAGGAAACAACCAGACAAAAAGGGATCAAAATGTGAAGCAATTTAATGGTAAAGACAAAGAGAAGCAAAAAGCACTAACCAGCATTAGTTGCCTCCAAATCAGAAACACGGCGTTGAAGCAACACTGGGTTCCAATTTGTGAGAGACGAAGCCACTTCCGGGACAGGAGCACCCTGTAACTTCAGCTGGCTAGCCATCTCGTCCACCAAAGCCTGATAAGAAGAGCAGATGAGTGAAATGACAGCAGTTCGTGACATGTAAAAATCAAGCTGAAGTATACCACAGTACCTGGAAGTTAGAGAAGAACGAAGGGATTCCCAAATCATGAGCAATCAATTGATGACCGAACGCGCAGGCGCCACCCGAAGCAGCTTGCAAAGAACCAGTCGGAACCAGCTCAGTACCATCAACACAACCCGCAACTCGATCAGCAGGGACGCTACCCTCTAAAGCGACCCCCTGGTCCGAAGCTTGGACTACCACCATGCAGCCAGAAAGCGGAGGCGATCCTGCATGAACGTCCATGGAAGAACAGGAGGGAGACCCCGCTTGGACACCCTCGGGGGCTGGGTCGTGGTTGGCACTGCCCACTTGAGCCGGATCATCCCCGGCAACACCCTCAGGGGCTGGGCAGTGGCTTGCACCTCCCACCCGAGCCGAGTCATCCCCGACGACACCCTCGGGGGCTGGGCACGTGTCAACACCATCTTTGGGGTCCAAGTCCCCTGCAATAGCCGCCTCTAAGGCTGATGGGTCCCCATTTGCTTCCATGGGACCAGAATGATCCAGGCCAGTCTCCCGACCCTCGAGATCACGCTCTAAGGTCGACGAGGTGCGGGACAACCTCAGCCCGGCATCAAGCCCATCAGTGCACACTTCCATCATTCCATCGTCTGCTGGCTCCGATAACAGCTCCTCTGGAACCATATCTTCAAGAGTTTGATCAAAGTTGGCCAGAGACAGCTCCTGCAGACCAATGAGAGCAGACAAGGCAGGAGAGGGGACTCCACTACTTTCACCGCTAGCAGTGAACCGCCGATTGTTTTTCCGAGTTAAAGGAACTTCATCCTCTTCCTCCTCGTCATCCACATTAGCAATACAAACAGCATCCACATTAGGATCGACAGCAGATTGGGCACACCCATTGGGTTCAGCAGCAGTAAATTCAGCTATGGGCACTTCTTCAGCAGCAGAAACCGAAGCACCAGCGTCCTGATCCAAACTGGGTACCCGCCGGAAGCGTCTCCTTTTCTTTTTCGGCTCATCGGCGGAAGGATCAAGTTGATTGGCTCGGCGAGGGCGCCTCGAGCGAGTACTGCTAGGTCTCTGAGTATCCGAGGTCGTACCAGCCCCGGGAAGGAGTGCCCCCATCGATGCCCCAGCAGGAGCAGCATCAGAAGAGTCCTCAGCTAGCAAATCAAGCATGGCGCTTATCTCCGCGTCACTGGGGTTCAGAGGCACCTCAAAGTAAACCTACCGTTCATCATCAGGAATCTCCCCAAGTGAGGTGACCAAGGCGCTGACTTCTTCAGCAGAGGGCCGCACTCTAAGGCCCAAACTGCCATCAGTGACAGGTGGATTCGACACAAAAAGAGTGAAAGCTTTAGGAGGAGGCAAACTCCAAGCTGAATATGCCACTGGGGCACCAACATTCGACACTTTGCCCCTAAGAATCATCTCAAGTCGACTCACTAAGTCTGCAGAAGGAATTCTCCTGTTGGTAATCCGAGTTGGGTCGGCAAGGCCTCGATATAGATAAGCTGGGTACACCCTGTCCTTCAACGGCTGAATATTCTTAAAGACAAAATCAGCAACTATGGCTTCAGCAGTCAGCCCCTTTTCTTTCAGCAACCCAACTTCAGCCAACAAAACACTAGCTTCAGCAACCTCCTGATCTGTGGGAGACTCGGTCCAGCTCGGGGTGCGAACATCAGGTTGTCTTCCTGACCGAGGGGGGAGGGAGTTTCCGGAATTCTCAACAATGAACCATTCCAGACGCCATCCCTTGATACTATCCTTGAGAGGGATTTCGAGATATTCAGTCTTCCTTCCCCGGCGCATTTCCAAGCTAGCACCCCCGACCAACTGATGCTGTCGCCCGGCCATCCCAGGGCGACAGTGGTACAAGTGCTTCCACAACCCGAAGTGTGGCAGCACGCCGAGAAAGGCTTCACATAAATGGACGAAAATTGAAATTTGCAGGATTGAATTGGGATTCATATGGGTCAAGTTGAGATGGTAAAAATCAAGGAGGCCGCGGAAAAAAGGAGAAATGGGGAGACCGAGGCCGCGGAGAAGGAAAGGGGCGTAAATCACGGCCTCGTGGGTGTCTTCGGTCGGGACAGTGACCCCACGACAGATGCGCCAAGAACAGAGTTCCTTCGGGGGAAGAACCCCGATGGACACGAGGCGGAGGAGTTCAGGCTCGGAGATGATAGACATGTGGTTACCTACGAAAGGCAACTGACTGTTGGGGTCGATCGGGGGAATCACGGCGACAGACGAACTCGAGGTTTTCCTCTTGGGCGCCATCTCGATTCTGCCGGCGGGCAGGATTGGAAGCAAATTGCAGAAAGGATTCGAGAACGGGAATGCAAGAACTAGGGCACGGAAAACAGAGATGGCTAAAGGCGCAATACTTATGGAATATTCCCGAGCCAGATACTGTTTCAAAAAGGCGTCCGGTCAGCACCCGGCAGTTGGTTTCAGAACAACAGTGCGCCATATTATCACTCGGTGTTACCTCTAAGACGCTCACGACGCCTTCAAGTCACTCGGCGCTACCTCTAAAACGCTGACGTTGCATTCAAGTCACTCGACGCTACCTCTAAAACGCTGACGTTGCATTCAAGTCACTCGGCGCTACCTCTAAAACGCTGACGTTGCACTCAAGTCACTCGGTGTTACCTCTAAGACGCTGATGACGCCTTCAAGTCACTCGGCGCTACCTCTAAAATGCTGACGTTGCACTCAAGTCACTCGACGTTACCTCTAAGACGCTGATGACGCCTTCAAGTCACTCGGCGTTACCTCTAAAACGCTGACATTGCCCTCAGGTCACTCGGCGTTACCTCTAAGACGCTGACAACGTCTCCAAGTCGCTCGACGCTATCTCTAAAGCGCAGATGTTGTCCTCAAAGTCACTCGGCATCTACTTCTAAAAAGAATCGATGTAACGTCCGAGTTATCCACTCACTATTCCCAGGGAATCGACCTCACAAGAAGCGCGGGAAGAGTGATGATTCAAGGACTCAGAGTTATAAACACCAACAGGAGATCATATCAAGGGAAACCAGCATCACTTCTTCATTAAGGGGAAGATGTCATACTTACAAATCAACTCATTATGAGTTGATACTTCCCTACTACTACTGCAATTTCTACGACTACTACTACTACGCTACACTATACTACTCTACGTTACTAATACCACTACATTATTCTACTATATTACTTCTAATCTATACTAATATTTAAGAACCAGTGGCATCTAGCCACTGGCCCTGTTGCTGCCCTTGCTGCTCCTGCCGCCGTTGCCGCCCCTGCTGCCTCCGCTGCCGCCACCGCTGCCGCCCCTGCTGCTGCCGTTGCCGCCCCTGCTGCCGCCGTCACCGCCGTCACCACCGTCGTCGCCTCCGTCGTCGTCGTCGTCGTTGTCGTCATCACCCTCGCCGCTGCCGCCACCGTCCTCGTCGGACGAGTCCTCCTCGTCCGAGGAGTCCTCCGACTCATCCGAGCCCACCAGCCCAGAGCGCTCGACGGCCCGGATATAAGTCCAGACCTCCGCTGCGAGCCCTTGGGAGTCGTCTGAATCATCAGACGACTCACGCAGGGGGATGGGAGCCGGCGACCCCTCGGACTCAGAGGAGGACTCCTCCTCTGAGTATTCCGAGTCACCGAAGTCCTCAGACGGGGGAGTCGGCTCACGCTTGCGTTTCTTTCCCATGGTGGAAATGCAAGGGGAAGAAGGAAGCAGGCAGTAGAGAACAGCAAGAGATGTGAAAAAACCAGAAAGGCAAAGGCACTATTTATAGAGGAAGAGGGCAACCGTTCAACTCCAACCGCGGTCTCCGAACAGTCGCGAGGCATTCAATACACATCCCAACCCATCTGAAGGCAAGCAGCTAACGCCATTTCACGCATTGCAACACCCATTGGGACTCCAGTCCACTGCGCAGAAGATATGATTACACCCACCGTCACATCACATTACTACTTAGAAGTAGTCGGCTAAAATACTCAGCGTACCAAACCGTCCCTTGCCCACACCCATTGGGGGGGACGCCCAGGAATTGTCAGTATATTTTGCAAAACCGTCACATCCGCGCAGGGCATGCAGTAATTACCTCAAGACAAAAACAAGATATCAGCAAGGATCAAAGGAAAGCCAAATATAGCCGGTGAAGTGCGAAATCTGACCGACGGAAGTGACGTGAAGACTAGCCAGGGAACGTCCATCAAATGTCCAATCAGTCGCAGCGCTAATAAATTGCACCACTTAACATATATGGGCGGATCACGATCTCAGCTGAAAAACACAAAATACATGCTGACCTCGGATGCATAATATCGATGACATAGTGCTGACCTCAGATGCACAATATGAATGACACAATGCCGACCTCTAAGGCATTCGAAAAAAGAGAAAAAATGACTTTCAACAGAAGGACATGAAGTAAAGACCTTTGAGAGGATTGTTTTCAAAAATCCACTCAAAGCTCGGGGGCTACACCCATTGGGTGCACCTCCGGTGCACCCAATGAGATTCAAGGTCCTACAAAGTGAAATGTCAACTTCTAAGGCACAAGTGTGAGGCAAAACTATAGATTCCGAGTGAATCAGAGTGGAAGAAGACAGTAGGAAACTATTTTCACCAGACTGCCCGAGAAAGCATTCCTTGTCATAAACAAAGCCTGCAAGTTGGACCTAGGATCTTTGGGCCGGTTATCTCGAAATCAACCTAAAGATCGGGGGCTTGTGGGGGACAGATATCCCCTGGGTCCACTGGAAGAGTAAAAGACCTCACGAAAGGCCCAAGGGCCCAATAAATCGTAAGGTCGTTTCTTCGTGGGCCTAGGGAGGGACAATCAGCAAAACAGATCGACGCAAGGCTGGATCGGTGCAAGCCCGAACGACCACACAGCGTTGAGCAAGAGACTGCAACAGAAGATCCGACTTACCCGCACCGGAGCCCCATGCAGCGGAACCGAGCGAAGTTAGGTTGGCAAAATCATAGGAAGATAAACTCAAACAGTTCACTATCTTTAAGGTGCACGTTGTTATCATTTCCACATGTATCGCCCCACGGCTGAATATATAAGGCCTAGGGGGCACCCCTTCAGAACAGATCGACCTATCACTTAACCACCCACCTAAGCTTTCTGCGTTCTCAATTCAGAAAGCCACCTTGTAACCTCATCCTCCAAGCATACCCACGAGGACGTAGGGTATTACGCCTTTTCGAGCGGCCCGAACCTGTAAACATTGTCCTCTGTTCCTCGTGCATCCAGCACGAACCATTTTGCTACAGTCGGCGACACCGTCCTACTCCTAAAAACACCACGAGGGGCAACCCCGGGTGTGCGGTCGGACCCAAAACACCGACAGGGAGCACCGGACAGTCACTGTGCACTGTCCGGTGCGCGCCATGTCAGCGCGTCCGTTAAGGTTCAGAGTAGTTGGCTGTTGGAGTCGCTTGTCGTCTTGCTGCACCGGATAGTCCGGTGCCCTTTGACTTCTGCGCTCTAACTTCTGCCGCGGCACTGTTCACTACTGTAGCTCTGCACAGTCGACCATTGGCGCACAGGGAGCTGTCCGGTGAATTATAGTGGAGCGCACCTGCAGAATTCCCGAGAGTGGCTTGTTCATCTGCTGGCTGGCTTGGTGCACCCGACACTGTCCGGTGCACCAGAGCCAGCACACTCTTAGTCCTTTTTGCTCCAAATAAATTGTGTCCCCTAACTGAATTTCTTTTTTGGTTTATGCTGAACCTTATGCACCTGAGATAAATCACATCTAGCCAAACTAGTTATTCCGTATGGTTTGTGTTGGTCGTCAACCACCAAAATCTATTTATAGGAAATGGTTAACCCTATTTCCCTTTCAATCTCCCCCTTTTTGGTGATTGATGCCAACACTTAACCAAAGCAAATATTGAAAGGGAAATGTGCCCGTGGGCCATTTCTATTATTGTTTTGGTGATTAGATGCCCAACACATTATTTGGAACTCATATATGCTAAGCAGGTGAAAAGTGCACATCAAAGAACAAGGTATGTCTCTAGACTTAGTAAATTGTTTTTGAATGCTAACATGTTTATCTAAGTGCTAGAGACAGTGCCAAGAAAAGAAGAAAAGAGTTGGAGAAGGTATGACTCAGTGCAGCCAAACCTACTACAGCCTGGCACACCGGACAGTGTCCGGTGCCCCAGGCTGGCCCGGCGACGAACTGGCCGCTCTCGGGAATCGGCGGGGCGACGTGGCTAAAAATCACCGGACTGTCTGGTGGTGCACCAGACTGTCCGATGAGTCTTTAGCGCCCACGCCCAAGTCATTCAGCGGAGAACTCGTCGCTCTCGGGAAAACCAAAAAGCGTCGCGACTAAAATTCACCAGACTGTCCGGTGGTTCACCGGACTGTCCGGTGAGTCAGAGCCGCCCGAGCCAACGGTCGGCAACAAAATCAGCGGGCGACGCGTGGCCCGAGCCAACGGTCGGTTGGGCACACCGAACTATCCGGTGTGCACCGGACAGTGTCTGGTGCGCCAACGGAACCGCCAGCTCAACGGTCGGATGCGCTAGATAAGGAAGGGGATCGAGCACCGGACTGCTACAGGACCTGTCCGGTGCACCACTCGACAGAAGGCAAGAATTGCCTTCCAAGTTGATCTCCAATGGCTCCTAGCTGCCTTAGGGCTATAAAAGGGACCCCTAGGCGCATGGAACAGAAAACCAAGCATTCACTAAGCATCCTAAGACTCCCAGACTCCGCCTCCACGCATTTGATTCGTTGTGTTAGTGATTTGAGCTTCGTTTGAGTTGTGAACTCCCTGTGCTGTGTTTCGAGCTCAAGTCTTGGCTTGTGTGCGTGTGTGTGCTGCGGATTCGAGTCTTGTGTGCGTTGCTTTCTCTCCCTTACTCTTATGCTTCTTTGTGATCTATATTGTAAGGGCGAGAGGCTCCAACTTGTGGAGATTCCTTGCAAACGGGAGAAGAACACTAAACAAAAATCCATGGTATTCAAGTTGATCATTGGATCACTTAAAAGGGGTTGAGTGCAACCCTTGTCCATTGGGACACCACAACATGGAAGTAGGCAAGTGTTATACTTGGCCGAACCACGGAATAAAACACCGTGTCTCTTGTGCTGCTTTTCTCTGTGATTGTTTGTGTTCGCAAGAGCTCGCTTCATAACAACTTGATTAACTCACACTAACACTTTTATAATCAAGTTTGTGGCTATTTAATGTTTGATTTCACAGGATCACCTATTCACCCCCCTCTAGGTGCTCTCAAGTGGTATCAGAGCCATACTCTTCACCTAAGGGACTAACCGCCCAAAGAGATGGATCCTAAGGGTAAGGGGATGGTGGTCAACGACAAGGAGGAGTCCCTCTTCAACGAGCCAAGAGACGACAAGCCCACTGACTCAGGCTCGAGTCACAAGAAGAGGGACGGGAAGAAAAAGAGGCGCATCAAGAAGATCATATACTATGACAGTGACGCCTCCTCTTCTTCACCAAGGGATGACGACGACGACTCATCCAAAAGAAAGACGATTAATCAAAACTACTCCTTTGATTATTCCCGCATTCCGTATAATTCAAATGCCCATTTACTTTCTATTCCTCTTGGAAAACCCCCACACTTCGATGGAGAGGATTACTCATTTTAGAGCCATAAAATGCGTAGTCATCTATTTTCTGTCCATCCTAGCATTTGGGAAATTATGGAAAATGGGGTGTCTTTTGACAGTACAGATAATCTTGTGCTTATGAATGAACAAATTCATAAAAATGCCCAAGCTACTACTGTTTTGCTAGCATCTCTTTGCAGGGATGAGTACAATAAAGTGAGTGGCTTGGACAACGCTAAGCAAATTTGGGATACTCTCAAGATATCACATGAGTGTAACGACACCACCATGATCACCAAGATGGAACTGGTGGAAGGCGAGCTGGGGAGGTTCGCAATGATTAGGGGAGAGGAGCCAACACAGACCTACAATAGGCTCAAAACCCTGGTCAACAAAATCCGAAGCTATGGAAGCACAAGATGGACGGATCATGACATCGTCTGACTCATGCTCAGGTCATTTACAGTAATTGATCCTCATCTTGTGAATCTCATTCGTGAAAACCCTAGGTACACCAAGATGACGTCCGAGGAAATACTCGAAAAATTCGTGAGCAGGCATATGATGGTGAAAGAAGCTCGATACGTGGACGTTGCCTTAAATGGTCCACTGCCCGTCTACGAGCCGCAGCCCGTTGCTCTCAAAGCAACTAGCAGCAGGGAGGTGCTACCAAGCAAGGTGGCACAAGTGGAGGCTGTCGGGCTCAATGAGGATGAGATGGCACTTATCATCAAGCGCTTCAAGACCGCGCTAAAAGGACACAAGGAGTACCCCAACAAGAACAAGTCAAGGGGAAAACACTCCTGCTTCAATTGCGGTAAGTCTGGACATTTTATAGCTCAATGCCCGATAACGATAATGACCAGGCACAAGAGAAGCATGGGAAAAGAGAGAAGAAGAAGAACTACCGAAAGGCCAAGGGCGAGGCACACATTGGGAAGGAATGTGACTCCGACTGCTCCTACTCCAACTCCAAGGATGAAGGACTAGCTGCCTCAGCCTTCAACAAGTCTTTGCTCTTCCCCAATGAATGCCATACATGCCTTATGGCTAAGGAGAATAAGGTACATATTTGAGACACTCCTAAGTACTCTTCTTCTAGCGATGAGGAATCGTCCGATGATGAGGTAGATTACACTGACTTGTTTAAGGGATTAGATAGAGCTAAAGTAGACAAAATTAATAAACTAATTGATGCTCTTAATGAAAAAGATAAACTACTAGAAAAGCAAGAGGATATTTTATATGAGGAACATGACAAGTTTGTTAGTGTTCAAAAATCTCTTGCTGTAGAAATTAATAAAAATGAAATACTATCATCTGAGTTATCTTCCTGTCATGAATCTATTGCTAGCTTAAAGGATTTAAATAATGATTTGAATACTAAGTTAGAAAAAGCAAATGCAACTAGTTCATGTGTAGAACACGTAGTTATTTGCAATAGATGTAAAGATGTTAATTTTGATGAACATGTTGCTACTGTTTCTAAGTTAAATAATGATGTTGCAAGTCTTAATGATCAACTTAAGACTTGCAAAAATGACTATGTGAAATTAAAATTTGCTAAGGATGCCTACACCGTTGGTAGACACCCCTCAATTAAGGATGGACTTGGTTTTTAAAAGGAAACCAAGAACTTAACAAGCCAAAGGACTTCCGATCTCAAGGGGAAAGGGAAGGCTCCTATGGCCAGTAGCTCACATTCCTCACATGATCAAAAGAAACATGCCTATCTTTATGCTCATGTTAAGAAAGTTTCTCATTATAATAGGAGTTATGATCATGCTGCTTTACCTATTTATAATGATTCACATGCTATGTTTGCATCATGCTCTATTTATGCACATGATAGAAACAGGCCTAGGCATAATCATGTTGTGTCTCACGCGCCTAGAAAATCTTGCAATGGACCTACTACTGTCTATCATGCTTGCAATGCTTCCTTTGTACTTTAATGTAAAAATACAAAAGTGGTTGCTAGGAAGTTGGGATCCAAATGCAAGGGAGACAAAACTTGCATATGGGTTCCAAAAATTGTTGTGACTAACCTTGTGGGACCGAAAATGAGTTGGGTACCTAAGACCCAAGCTTAAATTCCTTGCAAGTTTATGCATCCGGGGGCTCAAGCCGGATTATCGACAGTGGATGCACAAACCACATGACGGGGGAAAAGAAGATGTTCACCTCCTACGTCAAGAACCGGGATTCCCAGGATACAATTATCTTTGGAGATGGGAACCAAGGCAAGGTTAAAGGATTGGGCAAGATTGCTATCATGAACGAGCACTCAATTTCAAATGTATTTCTAGTAGAGTCGCTCAGGTATAATCTACTGTCTGTAAGTCAATTGTGTCACATGGGCTACAATTGTTTATTTACAAATATTGATGTATCTATCTTTAGAAGGAGTGATGGTTCATTAGCTTTTAAGGGTTGTCGGCGTTTCGACCCCGGGGGGTCCCTGGACCGATGAGTGAATTGTCGCCGCGTGCCCCAGCCCAGATGGGTCGGCGCGAGACGGAGCACGGAGGGGGGGGGGGGAAACAAGGAGACAGGCGTAAAGGGGAAACCCGCGGCCTTCGTGTTTGTCCCGCGCCCAGGTCGGGTGCGCTTGCAGTAGGGGGTTACAAGCGTCCGCGTGGGAGGGAGCGAGAGGCCTGCACGCGACGTCCCGTCCTCCCCGCGTGGCCAACCCTCTGTACGAGTGCCCTGGGCCTTCTTTTTATAGGCGTAAGGATAGGGCCCAGGTGTACAATAGGAGATGTAGCAGTGTGCTAACGTGTCTAGCAGAGAGGAGCTAGCGCCCTAAGTACATGCCGTCGTGGCAGCCAGAGAGGTTTTGGCACCCTGTTCATGTGATGTTGTGGCCGTCGGAGGAGCGCTGGAGCCTTGCAGAAGGACAGCTATTGGGGCTGTCGAGACCTTGCTGACGCTTCCTTGCTTCCGTAAAGGGTTGAGAGCCGCCGTCGTCATGGAGCACGCGGGGCGCCATCATGGAGCCGGATGGGACGCTGGTCTTGTTCCCCGTAGCCTAAGCTAGCTAGGGGTAGGGTAATGATGCCCCCCTGTGACGTGGTCGGTCCGAGCCCTAGGTCGGGCGAGGCGGAGGCTCCTCCAAGGTCGAGGTCGAGTCTGTCTTCCGAGGTCGAGGTCGAGTCCGAGCCCCGGGTCGGGCGAGGCGGAGTTCGTCGTCTTCCGGGGCCGAGGTCGGGTCCGAGCCCTGGGGTCGGGCGAGGCGGAGTTCGTCGTCTTCCGGGGCCAAGGCCGGGTCCGAGCCCTGGGGTCGGGTGAGGCGGAGTTTCCTATGGCGCCCAAAGCCGGACTCGACTGCTGTCAGCCTCACTCTGTCGAGCGGCACAGCAGTCGGAGCGACGCAGGCGGCGCTGTCCTCTTGTCAGGCCGGTCAGTGGAGCGGCGAAGTGACTGCGGTCACTTCGGCTCTGTCGACTAAGGGGCGTGCGTCAGGATAAGGTGTCAGGCCATCTTTGCATTAAATGCCTCTGCGTTACGGTCGGTCGGTGTGGCGACCTGGCCAAGGTTGCTTCTTGGCGAAGACTGGGCCTCGGGTGAGCCGAAGGTGTGTCCGTTGCTTGAGGGGGTCCTTGGGCGGGGCGTGAATCCTTCGGGGTCGGCTGCCCTTGCCCGAGGCTGGGCTCGGGCGAGGCGGGATTGTGTCCCTTGAGTGGACCGAGCCTTGACTTAATCGCACCCATCAGGCCTTTGCAGCTTTGTGCTGATGGGGGTTACCAGCTGAGATTAGGAGTCTTGGGGTACCCCTAATTATGGTCCCCGACAGTAGCCCCCGAGCCTCAAAGGGAGTGTTAATACTCGCTTGGAGGCTTTTGTCGCACTTTTTTGCAAGGGGACCAGCCTTTCTCGGTTGCGTTTCGTTCCGGTGGGTACGCGCGAGCGCACCCGCCGAGTGTAGCCCCCGAGGCCTCGGAGGAGTGGTTAGACTCCTTCGAGGTCTTAATGCGTTTCGTGATGCTTCGGCCGGTATGGTTGTTCCCTCATGCGAACTGACCGTAGCCTAGGTGCACAGTCGAGTCCCAAGTTCTTGGGCCGGTATGTTGACGTTGTCAATGGTTTGGCCGGAGCCGGGTTTGTGAGAGCAGCCCCCGAGCCTCCGCACAGAGCGAGAGGACGATCAAGGACAGACTCGACTTTTTTACTTACGCCACTGTGTCACCTTTCCGCAAGGAGGAGGGGGGGAAAGCGCCATGTTGCCCTTGGAGGGCGCCGAACATGGTGTCTCCAGTGAGTTGCTAACGGGTGATCCGAGTGGACGCCCGTGCCCCATCCGTTAGGGGTCGGCTAGTGGCCCGGAGGCGCGCTCCAAAAGTATCTGCGGGTGATTTGCCGGACCCAGTCCCCTTTTGACGGGGTCCGAGGGCTCGATGCCTCCCTCTGGTGGGATTCCGTTACAAAATCGTTCCCGTCGGTCTTGGAAATGTCCTAGGGTACCTCGGGAGCGTAGCCTGAGCCTTGGTTATGTATCGAACGTACCCAGGGTCATCCCTTGCTCTGCGTCTGAGGCGGCTGTTGAACCCTTCGGGGGCCAGCCTACGAACCCCTGATCAGTAGTGGGTGCGGAGCCCGAGTAGCCTGAGGCGGCTGTTGAACCCTTCTGAGGGGCCAGCCGTCGAACCTTTGACCAGTAGTGGGCGCGGAGCCCGAGTGCTCTGAGGCGGCTGTTGAACCCTTCCGAGGGGCCAGCCTTCGAACCTCTGATCAGTAGGGGGCTCGGGGCCCGTTTCCTTCGCGGAGAAGGATCCCTTTCGGTGTATCCCCTTTCCTGGTCCCTGTCGTAAGAGAGAGAAAGAGAAAAAGGGAAAAGATACGAAATCGAACGACGTGGCGCACCTTTTTTGACGCGGTCATTACAGCGGAAGCGAAGCGTCGTCTGCTTCGCCTGCCAAAGGTGCCGCCTGTCCTGCCGCAGAGTTAATGCAATGGGACGAGTGGTTCGCGGGGCAGCCGTTGCGCGTGCGCGAGCTGTTCGAGGAACGGAACACGGGCACGTCGTCTTCACACCGTGGGAGAGGGTTCTCTCGCTGTCCTAGGAGGGGACGCGAGCTTGGCTGACGACTTGACCGCTGCTTCCGCCTGCCTGCCACCGCCATTACTGCCGGCCCATTTCTGGCCGTATCGACCGTCGCGCCTTCTCCTGCGGCTGGCTGACCCATGACCGATGTGCCTGGTTGGCACTACTGGGTCATGCGTAGGGTTGCCTTGAGTCGTGGTACTGGTTCCGCAGTCGAGGAGGCATGGTAGTGGCGTGAGTGGCGGTGCAGTTTCTTGCACGTAGTAACCGGCGCGCCGGTTACATGACGTGTGGGCCTGGGCCTCCATGCTGGACGCGTCGAAGTCGAAAGGGTGCGCCCCCTTGGTGCGGTTGCATGCCGCTTGCATGGCGGTCCATTCTTTCACCCGCTGGTCTGGGCGAAAGTGGAGAAGTGCTTGTAACCACTGGGCAGTTACGCGCACCACGCGCGGCGGTTTGGCTTCTTCCGCCTTAGGCCAGCTTGCATGACGCGTGGGGCCCAGCCCTCGTGTCGTAAGGGGAGGACCTTGGAGCGTGTTGGAGAAGACTCAGCCCGCGACGACTGAGAACGCAAGTGGGGAGAGTTTCCTTTAAAAGGAGGGTGACCCCCTTGAAAGGCAACCATGTCTTCGCGCTCCCCTCATGCATCGCGTCTTTCCACCTTCCGAGCCCCCGGGTGGGGGGCGCCTTCGGCTTCTTCCGCCTTGTCGTCGTTGGAGGAACACAACATCACGAAAGTTGGTACCTTTCAGCCATCATTCGGCTTCAAGGATTTTCATCAGGCAGCCCGGCTGCATCCCCTCGCCGGTGGCCACCCAAGACGGTGACCGCCAGCTCGATGGTGGGGAGAAGCGAGCCGGGCTGCGGCCTCTGCCCCGCCCTCAGCTTCAAGGATCTTCATCATCCTTGCTGGGGCGGAGAGTGTGCCGAGTTGGGTCCTGTCTCCGCGTGGGCAGCGGCCCGCTCCTTCCATTAGTGATCGGGGGAAGGGCATTCGCCGTTCGTGGCGCTGGCAGCTGGCGCGTGTCCGGCTCTTCGGCCCGAGCGGCTTTGGCGCCGCTTCCGGTGCCACCTTCCGCCGCGGCAGCCGGAAGAGGTTTCTCCGTTGACGAGATAGCCGGTGCCGCCCGCAGACTGACCTTCGACTCTACGGCCTTCTGCTTGTCCTCGCCCCTCAAGTGGGGACGTGGGCGAGGACCTTGTGGCAGCAACGTCTGCCCTGAGGTCATCGCTGCTACTGTTTGGCCGCTCGGAGCTTGTCGCCCCGCAGGCTCTCCGGTGTGGAGGTTGTTCATACCCGCGGGGGCGGAACCGGAGTTCCGTTTGTAATGGCATTTTGAGTGCCGGTGTCTGTTCATTGTGACTGTCGGGGCCTGAACATGTATGTATTTTCGGTACGGAGCCGTGTTTTTTCCTCGTTTCGAGCACTAGGACTCGCCTGTCGGCTAACTGAACCGCTTAACCAAGTGTGAGTTGCCTCGTGCGAAGGTGACGAGTGAGGTATCCGTATCCCGGAGGCGTAGGAGTCCCTCGGCTTGGTCGGCCTTGCCGCCCGAGGCTCCTCTCGCTTAGTTAGGGGAAACCCTCGGCCGCTCTTTGATGAGCCAAAGCCGAAGGCAGCGGTGTTAGCATGGACAGAGGCAGAGTTGGCTCGAGAAGAAGACTTCGTCGGCCGGAGCCTGGCCGGGCCATCCACTGGCGGGACCAGCGCCGGAGTCGAGTTGCCGAAGCCACGAGCCGGGCTGGTGTCCTCGGAGGACAGCTGGCTGAGGCTTCGGGGCGGCTGGCCGAGCCGTCTGCTCGGCCCGAATTCCCGGAGGAGACCCTAGCGATGATGGCCCGGGTGCGGTGCTGACGTCGTCCTTTGGAGTGGAGATCCTCCAACCGCGTTGCCGTCCGAGGCTCGGTCGGACTTCGCCGAGGGTGGAGTTGACGCCAAGGGTGCTGCTGCTCCCCCTCCATCGACGTCCGAGCCTGCAGGATCGGTTCATCTTGTAGTGTGCGTATGTTTTCTACGGCCGCCGAGGCCCAAACATACTGTCGTCGTGTTGTAAAGCTGCGTTTCTTTCCCTCTTGTTTCGAGTATCTGGACTTATTTGTCGGTAACAGAATTGTTTGTCCGAGCGAGAGTTACTTCTCACAGAAGGTGATGAGTGAGGTATCCGTATCCCGGAGGCGTAGGAGTCCCTCGGCTCAGTCGGCCTTGCCGCTTACGTGTACTCTTACTTGTCCGTAGGATTCTGCTACCGATATAGTCGAGAAGGCACAAAAAATCGTTTCGGGAGAAGAGTTTTCGAGCGTGAAGACTTGTTCGGTCCGCAGAATCGCTTATCTGAGCGTGAGTTACTTATCGTAGAAGGTGATGAGTGAGGTATCCGTATCCTGGAGGCATAGGAGTCCCTCAGCTCGGTCAGCCTTGGCTGCTTACGTGTACTCCATCGTTTTCAGGATCCCACTTTCGAAGTAGTTGAAAAGCACGAAAGACGTTCTGGCAGAAAAGATCTTTTCTGAGGAAAAATTTTGACGCGGAGGGGGTTCCCCCCTTCTAGCCCCCGAGGGAGGGTCAGGCTTTGCCGAGGCAAGGCTGACCCTTCCTTGATGGTTAGACTTTGTGCGTGAACGAGGTGTATGAACGACTTGAAAGCATCTTTAGGGTAGAAGCGACGTAGCTGTCGGATGTTCCAAGCGTTGCTGTAGACCTCGCCTTGACTATTGGCCAGCTTGTACGTCCCGGGCTTCAGAACCTTGGCGATGACAAACGGCCCTTCCCAGGGAGGCGTGAGCTTGTGCCGCCCTCGGGCGTCTTGTCGCAGCCAAAGCACCAAGTCGCCCACCTGGAGGTCTCGGGACTGAACCCCTCGGGCGTGGTAGCATTGCAGGGACTGCTGATACCGCGCCGAGTGTAGTAGAGCCATGTCCCGAGCCTCTCCCAGCTGGTCCAGTGAGTCTTCTCGGTCGGTCCGGTTGTGTCGGTCGTCGTAGGCCCTCGTCCTCGGGGAACCGTATTCTAAGTCCGTGGGCAAGATGGCCTCGACACCATAGACTAGAAAGAACGGTGTGGAGCCCGTGGCTCGGCTCGGCGTCGTCCTCAGACTCCAGACCACCGAGGGGAGCTCCTTCATCCATCGCCTGCCGAACTTGTTGAGGTCGTTGTAGATCCATGGCTTGAGTCCTTGCAGAATCATGCCGTTGGCACGCTCTACTTGCCCATTCGTCATGGGGTGAGCCACGACGGCCCAGTCCACCCGGATATGGTGATCCTCGTAGAAGTCCAGGAACTTTCTGCCGGTGAACTGGGTGCCATTATCGGTGATGATGGAGTTTGGGACCCCGAAGCGATGGATGATGTTGGTGAAGAAAGCCACCGCCTGTTCGGACCTGATGCTGTTTAGGGGTCGGACCTCGATCCACTTGGAGAATTTGTCGATGGCGACCAGCAGGTGCGTGTAGCCCCCGGGTGCCTTCTGCAAGGGACCGACGAGGTCCAGGCCCCACATAGAAAACGACCATGTGATGGGTATTATCTGCAAAGCCTGAGTGGGCAGGTGGGTCTGCCTTGCGTAGAATTGACACCCTTGGCAGGTGCGGACAATCCTAGTGGCGTCGGCCACCACGGTCGGCCAGTAGAAACCTTGTCGGAAAGCCTTTCCGACAAGGGCTCGAGGTGCTGCGTGATGACCGCAAGCCCCCGAGTGTATTTCTTGTAATAACTCCTGACCTTCGGCGATGGATATGCATCACTGGAGGATGCCGGAGGGGCTGTGGTCGTAGAGCTCCTTCCCGTCCCCCAGTAGGACGAACGACTTGGCACGCCGTGCCAATCGCTGAGCTTCGGCTCGGTCGAGTGGTAGCTCTCCTTGGTGGAGATATTGCAGGTATGGGGTCTGCCAGTTTCGATTAGGCGTGACCCCGCTCCGCTCTTCCTCGACGCGTAGTGCCTCACCCTCGGGGGCCGAGGGTGCCTCGGGCTGGGCCGAGGCCTTCTCGGGCTCGGGCGTGTCGTTGGTCTTAACTGAGGGTTGATTTAGGTCTCGGGAGAAGACGTCCGGGGGAACCGTTGTTCGCCCCGAGGCTATCTTAGCCAGCTCGTCCGCAGTCTCGTTGTATCATCGGGCGACGTGGTTGAGCTCGAGCCCGGAGAACTTGTCTTCCAGGCGCCGAACCTCGTCGCAGTAGGCTTCCATCTTCGGGCCGCGACAGTGGGAGTTCTTCATGACTTGGTTGATGACAAGCTACGAGTCACCGCGAGCATCGAGGCGTCGGACCCCTAGCTCGATGGCGATGCGCAACCCGTTAACCAGAGCCTCGTACTCGGCCACGTTGTTGGACGCCGGGAAATGGAGGCGCAACACGTAGTGGAGGTGTTTCCCGAGGGGTGAGATGAAGAGCAGGCCCGCGCCCGCTCCTGTTTTCATCAGCGACCCGTTGAAAAATATGGTCCAGAGTTCCGGTTGGATCGGAGCCGCTGGAAGCTGGGTGTTGACCCATTCAGCCACAAAGTCCGCCAAGACTTGGGACTTGATGGCCTTCCGAGGGGCGAACGAGATTGTCTCGCCCATGATTTCCACCGCCCACTTTGCAATCCTACCCGAGGCCTCTCGGCACTGGATGATCTCCCCCAGGGGGAAGGATGACACCACAGTCACCGGATGAGACTCGAAGTAGTGTCGCAACTTCCGCCGTGTCAGAATCACCGCGTACAGCAGCTTCTGAATTTGTGGGTAGCGGATCTTGGTCTCGGACAGTACCTCACTGATGAAGTAGACCGGCCTCTGGACAGGCAATGCATGCCCCTCTTATCGTCTCTCAATCACGATCGCGACGCTGACCACCTGAGTGGTAGCGGCGGCGTAGATCAAGAGGGCTTCTCCGGCAGCGGGGGGCACCAAGATGGGCGCGTTCATGAGGAGCGCCTTCAGGTTCCCAAGGGCTTCCTCGGCCTCAGGGGTCCAAGTGAAGCACTCAGCCTTTCTTAAGAGGTGGTACAGGGGTAGGCCTCTTTCGCCGAGGCACGAGATGAAGCGGCTCAGAGCCGCAAGTCATCCCATGACCCTATGTATGCCTTTCAAGTCCTTGATGGGCCCCATGTTGGTGATGGTCGCGATTTTCTCCGGGTTGGCCTCGATGCCCCGCTCGAAGACGATGAACCCCAAGAGCATGCCTCGGGGTACTCCGAAGACGCACTTCTCGGGATTGAGTTTTACGCCTTTCGCCTTGAGACACCGGAATGTCGTTTCAAGGTCGGAAAGGAGGTCAGAGGCTTTCCTCATCTTGACTACGATGTCATCGATGTAAGCCTCGACCGTTCGACCGATGTGTTGGCCGAACACGTGGTTCATACACCTTTGGTATGTCGCACCCGCATTCCTCAAACCAAACGGCATAGTAACGTAGCAGTACATGCTGAATGGTGTGATGAAAGAAGTCGCGAGCTGGTCAGACTCTTTCATCCTGATTTGGTGATACCCTGAGTAGGCATCGAGGAAAGACAGGGTTTTGCACCCAGCAGTGGAATCCACGATTTGATCGATGCGAGGCAGAGGATAGGGAACTTTCGGACATGCTTTGTTTAGACCAGTGTAGTCTACACACATCCGCCATTTCCCTCCTTTCTTTCTCACAAGCACAGGGTTGGCAAGCCATTCGGGATGGAATACCTCTTTGATGAACCCTGCTGCCATCAGCTTGTGGATCTCCTCGCCTATGGCTCTGCGCTTTTCTTCGCCGAATCGGCGCAGAGGCTGCTTCATGGGTCGGGCTCCAGCTCGGATATCCAGCGAGTGCTCGGCGACCTCCCTCGGTATGCCAGGCATGTCTGAGGGACTCCACACAAAAACGTCGGCGTTTGCACGGAGAAAGTCGACGAGCGCTGCTTCCTATTTGGGATCGAGCTCGGAGCCGATCCGGACCTGCTTGGAGACGTCGTTGCTAGGGTCGAGAGGGACGGATTTGACCGTCTCTACTGGCTCGAAATTGCCGACATGGCGCTTCACGTCTGGCGCCTCCTTGGAGAGGCTCTCCAGGTCGGTGATGAGGGCCTCGGATTCGGCGAGGGCCTCGACGTACTCCACGCACTCCACGTCGCATTCGTACGCGTGTCGGTACGTGGGGCCGATGGTGATGACCCCGTTGGGGCCCGACATCTTGAGCTTGAGGTAGGTGTAGTTGGGGACGACCATGAACTTGGTGTAGCATGGCCTCCCCAGCACTGCGTGGTAGATTCCTCGGAACCCGACCACCTCGAACGTGAGGGTTTCCCTTCGGAAGTTGGAGGGAGTCCCGAAGCAGACGGGTAGATCGAGTTGTCCGAGGGGCTAGATGCATTTCTCGGGGATGATCCAGTGGAAAGGCGTTGCGTCTGCCCGGACCGAGGACGGATCGATCCACAGGAGCCCTAGGGTCTCGGCGTAGATGATGTTGAGGCTGCTGTCTCCGTCCATGAGGACCTTGGTGAGCCTAACGTTGCCGATGACGGGGTCGACAACGAGCGGATATTTCCCCGGACTCGGCACGCGGTCGGGATGTTCGCCCTGGTCAAAGGTGATGGGCTTGTTGGACCAGTCTAGGTAGACTGGCGCCGCCACCTTTACTGAGCAGACCTCCTGACGCTCTTGCTTGCGGTGCCGAGCCGAGGCATTCGCCACTCGCCCGCCGTAGATCATGAAGCAGTCGTGGACCTCGGGGAACTCTCCTGCCTTGTGATCCTCCTTCTTATCGTTGTTGTGGGCCCTGCCACCTTCCGCAGGTGGCCCGACCTTGTGAAAGTGGCGCCGAAGCATGGCACACTCCTCAAGGGTGTGCTTGACGGGCCCCTGATGATAGGGGCACGGCTCCTTGAGCATCTTGTCGAAGAGATTGGCGCCCCTGGGAGGTTTCCGAGGGTTCTTGTACTCAGCGGCGGCGACAAGGTCCGCGTCGGCGGCATTGCGTTTCGCTTGCGACTTCTTCTTGCCTTTCTTCTTGGTGCCGCGCTGAGCGGACGCCTCGGGGACATCTTCCGGCTGGCGGCCCTGGGGCTGCTTGTCTTTCCGGAAGATGGCCTCAACCGCCTCCTGGCCAGAGGCGAACTTGGTGGCAATGTCCATCAGCTCGCTCGCCCTGGTGGGGGTCTTGCGACCCAGCTTGCTCACCAGGTCGCGATAGGTGGTGCCGGTGAGGAACGCGCCGATGACATCCGAGTCGGTGACGTTGGGTAGCTCAGTGCGCTGCTTTGAGAATCACCGGATCTAGTCTCGGAGAGACTCTCCCGGCTACTGGCGGCAACTTTGGAGATCCCAGGAGTTCCCAGGGCGCACGTATGTGCCCTGGAAGTTGCCGGCGAAGGCTTGGACCAGGTCGTCCCAATTTGAGATCTGCCCCGGAGGCAGGTGCTCCAACCAGGCTCGAGCGGTGTCGGAGAGGAACAGGGGGAGGTTGCGGATGATGAGGTTGTCGTCGTCGGTTCCACCCAGTTGGCAGGCCAGCCGGTAGTCCGTGAGCCACAATTCCGGCCTCGTTTCCCTCGAGTACTTTGTGATGGTAGTCGAGGTTCGGAACCGGGTCAGGAACGGCGCCCGCCGTATGGCCCGGCTGAAAGCCTGTGGACCGGGTGGTTCGGGCGAGGGACTCCGATCCTCCCCGCTGTCGTAGCGTCCCCCACGCCTGGGGTGGTAGCCTCGGCGCACCCTCTCGTCGAGGTGGGTTCGACGGTTGCGGTGATGGTGCTTGTTGCCGAGGCGTCCCGGGGCCGCAGGCGCTGTGTTGCGCGTGCGCTCGATGTGGACCGAGGCTTCCCGCACGAACCGGGAAGTCGCGACGCGATGCTCCGAGGGGTACCCCTGCATTTGGGAGGCAGAGCTTTTGGCCCGTCGGACCACGGCATCCTCCAGGAGATTCTTGAGCTCTCCCTAGATGTGCCGCCCCTCGGTGGTTGATGGCTCCGGCATCGCGCGGAGAAGTATGCCGCTGCAGCCAGGTTCTGGCTGACCCCACTGGAAGCCGGTGGCGGTCTCGCCCTAACATCGTCGGCGATGCGGTGCTGGATGCCCTAGGGTAGATGACGCGCTTCTCCGGCCAGAGCTTGGCCTGCCCATTCCTGCCCGATGTCCCGGCGGAACGGCTCAAGTGTTCCTGCTCCCTCATCGAGCCTGGCCTGTATCTCGCGGATTTGCTCGAGCTGTGTGTCCTGACCCCCCGTAGGGACTGGGACCACAGCTAGCTCTCGAAGGATGTCAACGCGAGGCGCAGGCCTAGGGGGATCACCATTTTCCGGTATACCAAGATGGTTGCCTTCGCTGGGACCCCCTAGATCGACGTGGAAACATTCACGACTTGGGCCGCAGCCCTCGTCGCCAAAGCTGCGGCTACCATCGAAACAGTCAGAAAGGCAGTAGTCGCATGCGGTCATGAAGTCCCGCATGGCACTGGGGTTACCAAGTCCGGAGAAATCCCAACAGAAGTTGGGCTCGTCATCTTCCTCGAAATCCGAGGGCGGGTAGGTCGAGACGGCTGTCAGCCAGTCCCAGGGTGACCGCATACCGTACCCCGGAGGGTTTGGACATGCCTCTATGAAGGCTTCCACCGAAGCGAAGTCGCTTGGTGGGTCGAGGCTGAATCCAAAAGGCGCGAGATGGGAATCGGTCGGTACCTCCTAGTCAACGGGCGGTGACGAAGTCGCGTCAAGGGCAGACTGCACCGTCGTCTCGGGTACGAGGGTGACGCCCAGCAAGTCCTTTGCGAGCGTGCTGGCGTCGTTCGTCCGCTTGGAGTTGGCGTGTCGCAGGGAAACGGCGCTCGTCTTCATCTCAGACGCGAGGGCGATGCTCGACGTGTCCCCCGTTGGGGCGTCGGCGCCGTCGACTCGCTCGACAGCCGATGAGGTGCCGCCTCCTGCTTCGCCTTGGTTGCCCCGCCTCCTCCTCCGTCGGCAGAGGAAGCGACGGGACAAACCTGAATGTTGTTCTTCCGCCACGTGGGGAAGACGTCGTCGATTCCGCCGCCGGCGGGCGGGTTGTCGGCTGCCATTGTCGTTGTTGCGCGACGGAAGAAGGAGTATCATGTCGTAGCTGCCGTCGAGGGACATGAACTCGAGACTCTCAAAACGGAGCACCGTCCCGGGCTGGAAAGGTTGCTGGAGACTACCCATCTGGAGCTTGACGGGAAGCTATTCGTCAACACGTAGCAGGCCCCTACCTAGCGCGCCAACTGTCGGCGTTTCGACCCTGGGGGGTCCCTAGATCGACGAGTGAATTGTCGCCGCGTGCCCTAGCCCAGATGGGTCGGCGCGAGACGGAGCACGGAGGGGGGAACAAGGAGACAGGCCTAAAGGGGAAACCCGCGGCCTTCGTGTTTGTCCCGTGCCCAGGTCGGGTGCGCTTGCAGTAGGGGGTTACAAGCGTCCGCGTGGGAGGGAGCGAGAGGCCTGCACGCGCCGTCCCGTCCTCCCCACACGGCCAACCCTCTGTATGAGTGCCCTGGGCCTTCCTTTTATAGGCGTAAGGAGAGGGCCCAGGTGTACAATAGGAGATGTAGCAGTGTGCTAACGTGTCTAGCAGAGAGGAGCTAGCGCCCTATGTACATGCCGTCGTGGCAGCCGGAGAGGTTTTGGCATCCTATTCATGTGATGTCGTGGCCATCGGAGGAGCGCTAGAGCCTTGCGGAAGGACAGCTGTCGGGGCTGTTGAGTCCTTGCTGACGTTTCCTTGCTTCCGTAAGGGGTTGAGAGCCGCCGTCGTCATGGAGCACGCGGGGCGCCATCATTACTTGTTTACCGGGGCGAGCCAGATGGGACGCCGGTCTTGTTCCCCGTAGCCTGAGCTAGCTAGGGGTAGGGTAATGATGGTCCCCCCTGTGACATGGTCGGTCCGAGCCCTGGGTCGGGCGAGGAGGAGGCTCCTCCGAGGTTGAGGTCGAGTCTGTCTTCCGAGGTCGAGGTCGAGTCCGAGCCCCGGGTAGGGCGAGGCGGAGTCCGTCGTCTTCCGGGGCCGAGGCCGAGTCCGAGCCCTGGGGTCGGGCGAGGCGGAGTTCATCGTCTTCCGGGGCCGAGGCCGGGTCCGAGCCCTGGGGTCGGGCAAGGCAGAGTTCGTCATCTTCCGGGACCGAGGCCGGGTCCGAGCCCTCGGGTCGGGCGAGGCGGAGTTTCCTATGGCGCCCAAAGCCGAACTCGGCTGCTGTCAGCCTCACTCTGTCGAGCGGCATAGCAGTCGGAGCGACGCAGGCGGCGCTGTCCTCTTGTCAGGCCGGTCAGTGGAGCGGCGAAGTGACTGCGGTCACTTTGGCTCTGTCGACTGAGGGGCACGCGTCAGGATAAGGTGTCAGACCATCTTTGCATTAAATGCCTCTGCGATACGGTCGGTCGGTGTGGCGACCTGGCCAAGGTTACTTATTGGCGAAGACTGGGCCTCGGGCGAGCCGAAGGTGTGTCCGTTGCTTGAGGGGGTCCTTGGGCGGGGCGTGAATCCTTCGGGATCGGCTGCCCTTGCCCGAGGCTGGGCTCGGGCAAGGTGGGATCGTGTCCCTTGAGTGGACCGAGCCTTGACTTAATCGCACCCATCAGGCCTTTGCAGCTTTGTGCTGATGGGGGTTACCAGCTAAGATTAGGAGTCTTGGGGGTACCCCTAATTATGGTCCCCGACAAGGGTGTATTAGATGGCAAGCTCTATTTAGTTGACATTTCGAAAGAGAATGCCGATCTAGATGCATGCTTAATAGCTAAGACTAATATGGGCTGGCTTTGGCATCGCCGTCTAGCACATGTTGGGATGAAGAACCTTCATAAGCTTCTGAAGAGAGATCATGTGTTAGTACTAACCGATGTCTATTTTGAGAATGACAGACCTTATGTAGCATGCCAAGTAGGGAAACAGGTGGGAAGCACTCATCATAGCAAAAATGTGATGACGATGTCAAGACCACTGGAACTTCTTCATATGGATCTCTTCAGTCCCGTTGCCTATCTCAGTATCGGGGGAAGTAAGTATGGTCTTGTAATAGTTGATGATTTTTCCCACTTCACTTGGGTATTCTTTTTGCAGGACAAATCAGAAACCCAAGGAACCCTAAAGCGCTTCTTAAGGAGAGCTCAAAATGAGTTTGAGCTAAAAGTAAAGAAGATAAGAAGCGACAATGGGTCCGAGTTCAAGAATCTTCAAGTTGAAGAGTTTCTTGAGGAGGAAGGCATCAAGGATGAGTTCTCCGCTCCCTACACACCACAACAAAATGGTGTGGTAGAGAGGAAGAATAGGACGCTAATCGACATGGCGAGAACGATGCTTGGAGAGTACAAGACGCCTGAGCGGTTTTGGTCGGAAGCTGTGAACACAGCCTATCATACCATAAACTGGCTCTATCTGCCTCGTCTCCTCAAGAAGACCTCCTACAAACTCCTTACTGGTAACAAACCCAATGTTTCATATTTTCGTGTATTTGGGAGCAAATGCTACATTCTTGTGAAGAAAGGTAGACATTCAAAATTTGCTCCCAAGGCAGTAGAAGGGTTTTTACTAGGGTATGACTCAAATACAAAGGCGTATAGGGTCTTCAACAAATCATCAGGATTAGTTGAAATCTCTAGCGACGTTGTATTTGATGAGACTAATGGCCCTCCAAGAAAGCAAGTTGATCTTGTTGATATAGATGAAAATGAAGTTCCGACGGCCGTAATGCGCACGATGGCGATAGGTGATGTGTGACCACATGAACTGCAGGAACAAGATCAACCTTCTTCCTCGACAATGATGCATCCTCCAGCCCAAGACAATGAACAGGTACCTCAAGAAGAGGGGCAAGATCAAGGGGAGCACAAGAAGAACAGGTTATGGAGGAAGAAGCACCATGAGCCCCTCCAACCCAAGTCCGAGCGACGATCCAAAGACATCACCCGTCGATCAGATTCTAGGTGACATCAGCATGGGAGTAACTACTCGCTCACGACTAGCTAATTTTTGTGACATTACTCGTTTGTCTCCTCTATTGAGCCTTTCAGGGTAGAAGAGGCCTTGCAGGATCCGGACTGGGTGTTGGCCATGTAGGAAGAGCTCAACAACTTCAAAAGGAATGAAGTCTGGAGCCTGGTGCCATGTCCAAAGCAAAACGTTGTGGGAACCAAGTGGGTGTTCCGCAACAAGCAAGACGAGCACGGAGTGGTGACAAGAAACAAGGCTCGACTTGTGGCAAAAGGTTATGCCCAAGTCACAGGTTTGGATTTCGAGGAGACTTTTTGCTCCCGTGGCTAGGTTAGAGTCATTTCGAATATTATTAGCCTATGCCGCTCACCATTCCTTTAGGCTATTCCAAATGGATGTAAAGAGCGCTTTCCTCAATGGGCCAATCAAGGAGGAGGTATACGTGGAACAACCCCCTAGCTTTGAGGATGACAGGTATCCCGACCATGTGTACAAACTCTCTAAGGCGCTCTATCGACTTAAGCAAGCCCCAAGAGCATGGTATGAATGTCTTAGAGATTTTTTAATTGCTAATACTTTCAAGGTTGGGAAAGCTGATCCCACTCTTTTTACAAAAGACTTGTGATGGTTATCTTTTTGTTTGCCAAATTTATGTCGATGACATCATATTTGGTTCCACTAACCAACAGTCTTATGAGGAGTTTAGCAGGGTAATGATGAAAAATTTGAGATGTCAATGATGGGCGAGTTGACTTACTTTCTTGGGTTCTAAGTGAAGTAACTCAAGGACGGCACCTTCATCTCCCAAACAAAGTACACTCAAGATCTTCTCAAGAGGTTTGGGATGAAGGACGCTAAGCCTGCAAAGACACCAATGGGAACTCATGGACACCTAGACCTTAACAAAGAAGGTAAGTCCGTTGATCAAAAGGCATACCAGTCAATGATAGGTTCATTACGTTATCTTTGTGCTAGTCGATCGAACATTATACTTAGTTTATGCATGTGTGGTAGATTTCAATCCGACCCCAAGGAATGTCACCTTATGGCCGTTAAGCAAATTCTTAGGTATTTAGTTTCTACGCCTTGCTTTGGGATCTGGTATCCAAAGGGGTCTACCTTTTACTTAATTGGATACTCAGACTCCGACTATGCCGGGTGCAAGGTTGATAGAAAGAGCACATCAGGGACGTGCCAATTTCTAGGAAGGTCCCTGGTCTCCTGGAGTTCCAAGAAACAAACATATGTTGCCCTATCCACCGCCGAGGCCGAGTATGTTGTCGCAGGATAGTGTTGCGCAATTGCTTTGGATGAGGCAAACCTTCCAGGACTTTGGCTACAATCTGAGCAAAGTCCCACTCCTATGTGACAATGAGAGTGCGATCCGCTTGGCGGATAATCCTGTTGAACACAGCCACACTAAGCACATATACATCTGGCATCACTTCCTGAGAGACCACCAGCAAAAGGGAGATATCGACATTTACCATATTAGCACCGAGAACCAGCTAGCCGATATCTTCACCAAGCCTTTGGACGAGAAAACTTTTTGCAGGTTGCGTAGTGAGCTAAATGTCTTAGATTCGCGTAACTTGGATTGATCTATAACATAATGTGCTTCATGCCTTTGATCATGTTACTTTGAGCATTTACATCATTTATTGCTTATTTGTGGTGCTCAAGTTGTACAAGTCATCCCCGGACCTCGCAAGTCCTTATGCAAATGATGCACATGTTTAGGGGGAGATGAGCTACAACTTGACTCCTTTGAGACTAACTTAGTTGGTTGAGTACATTTGAAGTAGTCTCGAAGGTACATTGAAAGGGAAAAAGAAATTGGACAATGAAAAGACTTCCACTGCACTCTGGTATTAGTGTATTTAATTCCAAGTTCATACTTGTCGGTACCCTGAAACTAGGGTACCCCCTGCTACTGTATAAAGACGCAGTACCCACGTGGCTATCTCTTAGTCGCGTAGTAGAAGAGCTGTATGTGAGATCAGACCATGACTCACCCTAGCCTTGGGCGACTACTCTAGGACCACAACAGTGTCTGACCCCACCACAGGGGCAGGTCCAGAGACGCCACGTGTCCATAGAAGGTGATATACTCCAAGGCATCAATAGTAAGTCCGGACCCCCATGGGAGAGCGTCGGACCCCTAGATATGCAGTCCGGACCTCCAAGGTTAGTCCAGGACCGCCATGTGTGCAAGCCGGACCCCTGGAATGGGATTCGAACCCCCCCCATATGGGGTCCAGGCAACCCATAATGGGGTCCCAAGGTCCCAGGACAGAACATACACGGGCCTTGAACAGGACCCAGGCGGGGGTCCGGTACCGACATGTGTCCAGACCTAGTCTGGTGCGGACCTGTCCGCATACACTTCTGCTCCCCGCTCAGGCGGAGACCCGATGCAGCCACGTGGACTACTACACGTGACGTAAGCCAATGGACGGAGCCTGGCGTAAAGCCTCTAGGCTACATCGCCCCTGCATTTATTGCGGATAAGACAAGCGCCTGTCCATTCCAGTGGCAGGCGACGTGCTCATCATTACTCTCACGTTACCAAGGAAACAGTCGCCGCTTATTAATGCTGCGTGGACTGCGGCCATCATGGCGCCCGGTGATTACTCGGGTGTTATTAGTATTAATTATCCACATAATGTGTTCCATCCATTATGCTCCTGGGCCCACATGTCGGGGCTCGGCATCCTTGTATGTTCCTCCCTTAAACTATAAAAGGGAAGGCACACAACGTTACAGGGACGGGGGAATTCTCAGGCTCACAAGCTCACAGGTTTTACACAAGTTCTCTAGGCTCTCAAGCTCTCTAGACTCACACGCTCAGGCTTTCACACTAATACAATATACACATAGTGGAGGTAGGGTTTTACGCTCCGGCGGCTTGAACCACTCTAAACCCTCGTGTCTTCGTGTGTTGATCCACCTTCCAATAGACAGGCAAACCGCTAAGGCCTCCTCCTCATCTTAGGATTAGGGCGGGTGCATTCCACCACCCGGCCGGAGAATTTCCTCTCCGACATTTGGCACACCAAGTAGGGGCTTTGGCTTTAGGTTTTTCCTTGTTTGCTTGCTTGGCACGATGGTTCAAATCATCGAGCACCGTGGCTTGACTCCTGAGGACTTCTTGATGGAGGAAGAGGCTACGTCTTCCATGCCACGGGGCTCCAACCGCCCTGCACCTGGTGCTGCTGCTGTGCACGCTGCCTGGCAGCACACTCCCGCACAGTCGTCCCGGGCTCCATCAAGGGCTGCTCCCGGTGCGCTGTCTGCAGCCAGGGAGTTGCTGCGCCACCCTCCAAGCTCCACGGCCTCGCCAGGGGCCATGAAGCAGTGGCGTGACGATGTCGACCGTCTGCTCGGCATAACGCATTCTGGCTTGGCCAGACCCAGGCCTTGGTCATTCCGGCGTCAACGTGAGGCGTCGGTGTCAGTGTGCTCACCCTCGGTGAAGGCTGCACCGACTGAGGACCTGTGGGCGAAGCTCAACCGCAGGCGTGCGGGTGAGGATGCTCCAATTTCTCTGGAGAGACCTGATGACCTGCGGACAGAACTCAACCACAGGCGTGCGGGCGAGGACGCACATGTCTCCCTAGAGAGGGCGCGTGAGCGCCGGCTAAATTTCGAGGGTGGCAACCTCGACTAGGACTTCGCTCTAGTCGCGCCACAAACTCCAAGGGGTGCCCAGACCCATTCGAGCATCCCATTGGTCGGTGTGGGCTGTGCTGCGCTAGCGGATCACCTCCGCGCAATGACTTGGCCATCCATGTTTCGGCCACACCTGCCAGAAAAGTATGACAGTACGTCAAACCCATCGGAATTTTTGTAGGATTACGTCACCGCCATTATGGCAGCTGGTGGAAACACCGTCGTGATGGCAAGTTATTTCCATGTAGCCTTGACCGGGCCAGCCCGGACCTGGCTCATGAACCTGACCCCGGGATCCGTCTACTCCTAGGAAGAGCTCTGTGCATGGTTCACAGCGAACTTTGCCAGTGCCTATCAGCAACATGGCATGGAGGCTCATCTCCATGCCGTAAGGCAAGATCCAGGGGAGACTCTCTGGGCCTTCATCGCTCGCTTCACCAAGGTACGCGGGACCATACCTCGTGTCTCTGATGCCTCTATCATCACTGCTTTCTGACAGGGGGTGCGTGATGAGAAGATGCTGGAAAAGCTGGCGACACACGACGTGGAAACTGTCACCACGCTCTTCGCGCTGGCTGACAAGTGTGCCAGGGCTGCCGAGGGCCGTGCATGGCACTCGGCACCACAAACCGGAGTTACCCAGACGGGTGACTTGGGTCCCGCTACCTAGGGCAATAGCGAGAAGAAGAAGAACCACGGTCATGAGAGGCCACAATCTGCTGCTACGGTCACCACAGCCGTGAATGGGGGCCAGATCGAGCACAACAAGCGCCCACAGCCACAGGGAGGTAACAGTGGCTCATGCCCTGTGCACCCCAACAGACGCCATAGCGCTTCGGAGTGCCACGAGATCATTAAGCTCGCGAAGCGCATCAGTGAGCGACGCGAGTAGGCCTCCAGGCATGGTTCGCCACCTCGTCGCCGACCTAGCAAGGAGAAGGTTGACGAAGGTGACGCGGCTGCGGGAGAACGGGACCTCGGGTATCAGTCACCTGAGGGGGTCCTGAAGGACGTTTTCATTGGAGACTCCGACTCCGGTGGCGAGAGCGACCGCTGCAAGAAGCTATACGTTATGTATGGCGGGAGCTGGGAGCTCACCTCCAACAGGAACGTTAAGTCCCTGCGTTGAGAGGTCCTTTCGGTGGTCCTAGGGGTCCCAAAGGCTGCTCCACATCAGCGGTGGAGAAGCACTACTATCTCCTTCGGGGCATCCGACTGCCCCGACAACATGGCAGGGGCCGATATACTACCGCTCATCATCGCCCCTGTCATCGCCAACATGCGGCTGCACCATGTGCTGATTGACGGTGGGGCTGGGCTCACGTTATCAGCCATGCTGCATTCAAGCAGCTGCAAATCCCAGGGTCCTGACTAGGACCCTCTCATCCATTCTCTAGAGTGGGCCCACAGCCGGTGTATCTCCTTGGGAGCATTGCACTCCCGGTAACATTCTGGACCGAGGAAAACTTTCGCACAAAGAACGTCCAGTTCGATGTCGCGGAGGTTAACCTCCCCTTCAATGCCATTATTGGCAGGCCAGCCCTATACCGGTTCATGGCCATTGCCCATTACGGGTATTTGGTCCTCAAGATGCCATCCCCAGTTGGGGTCCTTACCGTGCGGGGTGACCGCGCCGCTGCGCTCGCGGCTGTCGAGAAGCTCCACGCCTTGGCGACAGAAGCTGCTCACCCGGACGACGGAGGGAAGGACCCCTCAACCTCCGGTACCAAGGCGCCTGCCAAGGTGCCAAAGGTGCAGCCGTCTGGAGCTGACGACGGTCCCGTCAAGACCATCCAGGTCGGCGCGGACTGCTCCCGGACCACCCGCATCGCGGGCAATCTAGAGAAGTAATAGGAACTCGCGCTCGTCGCCTTCCTCCGAGCAAATGTCAATGTTTTCGCATGGGAACCGTCGCAGATGCCTGGGATCCCTAGGGAGGTGATTGAGCACCATCTGAAGATCCACCCTGATGCCAAACCAGTGAGTCAGAAGCCTCGGAGACAGTCCATTGAGCGGTAGGATTTCATCCGTAAGGAGGTCCAAAAGCTGCTAGACGCTGGCTTCATCAAAGAGGTTCATCACCCCGTATGGCTAGCCAACCCAGTTATCGTTCCAAAGGCAAATGGGAAGCTTCGGATGTGCGTCGACTACACCAGCCTTAATAAGGCTTGTCCCAAGGACCCGTATCCACTTCCACGCATAGATCAAATTGTGGACTCTACCTCCGGGTGCGACCTCTTATCCTTTCTAGATGCTTACTCTGGTTTCCATCAGATCCAGATGGCTAGGGAAGATAGGAAGCATACCGCTTTTGTAACAGTGGATGGGCTTTACTGCTATGTTGTAATGCCCTACGGTATGAGAAACGCCTTGCCAACATTTGTACGGGCGATGAGTAAGACCTTCGAGGACCTGATTAGGGACAGGATAGAGATATATGTCGATGACATCATGGTCAAGACTAAGAGGGGGTCGACTCTGGTGGAAGACTTGACCCTGGTCTTTGACAAGCTGCGGGCAACGCAGACGAAGCTGAACCCGGACAAGTGCATCTTTGGTGTCTCCGCTAGAAAGTTGCTGGGATTCCTGGTTTCACACCGGAGCATTGAAGCAAACCTGGAGAAGATCATGGCAATTAAGGCGATGAGGCCTCTGAAAGGGAATTAGGCTTACACCTATTTCCTAATTGATTTTGGTGGTTGAATTGCCCAACACAAATAATTGGACTAACTAGTTTGCTCTAGTCTATAAATTATACAGGTGCCAAAGGTTCACAATAGGCTAATAAAAAGACCAAGGAATGGGTTCAAACAAAGAGAGCAAGGGACAACTGAAGGCTGCCCTGGTCTGGCACACTGGACTATCCGGTGCACCAGGGAACTCGACGCCCAACTCTTCACCTTCAGGAATTTTCAAAGGAGCTCTGCTATAATTCACCGGACTGTCCGGTGCACCACCGGACAGTGTCCGGTGCCCCAAGGGAGAGCAACTCTGAACTCGCCAGCTTCGGGAATCCGCTCCGCTATAATTCACCGGACTGTCCGGTGCACACCGGACTATCCGATGTAACAGCGGAGCAACGGCTACTTCGCGCGCAACGGTCGACTACAACGCATTAAATGCGCACCTGCACGCGCGGGTGGCACACCGGACAGCCTACAGGGCCTGTCCGGTGCACCACCGGACAGCCAGGCGGGCCCACAAGACAGAGCTACAACGGTCGGAACCCAACGGCCAGGTGACGTGGCTGGCGCACCGGACAGTGTTCGGTGGCGCACCAGACTGTCCGGTGCGCCCGTCGATAGCAGCCTCCACCAACGGTCAAGTTTGGTGGTTGGGGCTATAAATACCCCAACCACCCCCACATTCAAGTCATCCAAGTTTTCCACCTTCCAACTACTTACAAGAGCTCTAGCATTCAATTCTAGACACACCAAAGAGATCAAATCCTCTCCCAATTCCACTCAAAGCTTTAGTGATTAGAGAGAGTGATTGTTGTGTTCATTTGAGCTCTTGTGACCAATTGTGTGGTGGTCCTTGCAGGGAAGTTTGGTTCCTGTTTGATTGAGAAGAGAAGCTCACTCGGTCCGACGGACCATTTGAGAGAGGGAAAGGGTTGAAAGAGACCCGGTCTTTGTGACCACCTCAACGGGGAGTAGATTTGAGAGAACCGAACCTCGGTAAAACAAATCCTTGTGTCTCACTTCTTTATTCACTTGTGATTTGTTTTTACGCCCTCTCTCGGACTCGCATTATATTTCTAACGCTAACCCGACTTGTAGTTGTGATTAACTTTGTAAATTTCAGTTTCGCCCTATTCACCCCCCTCTAGGCGACTTTCAATTGGTATCAGAGCCCGGTGCTTCATTAGAGCCTAACCGCTCGAAGTGATGTCGGGAGATCATGCCTAGAGGGAGATGGAGACCGGCGACAAGCCCACTACAAGCCACGGGAAGGCTTCATCGGAAGAGTCCCGCAACAAGGGGAAGGGGAAGGAGAAGAAATCCTCTTCCCACAAGTCGCATCGGAGTGGTGACAAAAAGAAGAAGATGAGGAAAGTGGTCTACTACGAGACCGACACTTCATCACCATCGACCTCCGGCTCCGACACGCTGTCCATTACTTCTAAGCGCCATGAGCGCAAGAAGTTTAGTAAGATCCCCCTACGCTATCCTCGCATTCCTAAACATACACCTTTACTTTCCGTCCCATTAGGCAAACCACCAACGTTTGATGGTGAATATTATGCTAGGTGGAGTGATATGATGCGATATCACCTAACCTCACTCCACAAAAGTATATGGGATGTTGTTGAGTTTGGTGTACAGGTACGATCCGTAGGGGATGAAGATTATGATGAGGATGAAGTGGCCCAAATCCAACACTTCAACTCCCAAGCCACAACTATACTCCTCGCCTCTATAAGTCGAGAGGAGTATAATAAGGTGCAAGGGTTGAAGAGTGCTAAGGAAATTTGGGATGTTCTAAAGACCGCGCATGAAGGAGATGAGGTGACCAAGATCACCAAGCGGGAAACGATCGAGGGGGAGCTCGATTGCTTCCGTCTTCGCCAAGGGGAGGAGCCACAAGACATGTACAACCGGCTCAAAACCTTGGTGAACCAAGTGCGCGACCTCGGGAGCAAAAAATGGGATGACCACGAAGTGGTTAAGGTTATTCTTAGATCACTTGTTTTCCTTAACCCTACTCCAATTCAATTAATTCGTGGCAATCCTAGATATACACTAATGACTCCCGAGGAAGTAATCAGGAATTTTGTGAGCTTTGAATTGATGATCAAAGGCTCAAAGAAGATCAACGAGCTTGATGGCCCCTCCACGTCCGAAGCACAACCGGTTGCATTCAAGGCAACGGAGGATAAGAAGGAGGAATCTACATCAAGTAGACAACCAATCAACGCCTCTAAGCTCGACAATGAGGAGATGGCGCTCATCATCAAGAGCTTCCACCAAATCCTCAAGCAAAGGAGGGGGAAAGATTACAAGCCCCGTTCCAAGAAGTTTTGCTACAAGTGTGGTAAGCCCGGTCACTTTATTGCAAAATGTCCTATTTCTAGTGACAGTGACAGGGGCGACGACAAGAAGGGGAGAAGAAAGGAAAAGAAGAGGTACCACAAGAAGAAGGGCGGCGATGCCCATGTGTGCCGTGAATGGGACTCCGACAAGAGCTCCACCGACTCCTCCTCCGACGAGGACGCCGCCAACATCGCCGTCACCAAAGGACTTCTCTTCCTCAACGTCGTCCACAAGTGCCTCATGGCCAAGGACGGTAAAAAGAAGAAGGTAAAATCAAAATCCTCCACTAAGTATGAGACATCTAGTGATGAAGATAATGCTAGTGATGAGGAGGATAATTTGCGTACCTTTTTTGCCAACCTAAACATGCAACAAAATGAAAAATTGAATGAATTAATTAGTACTATTCATGAGAAGGATGATCTCTTGGACTCTCAAGAGGACTTCCTAATTAAGGAAAATAAAAAGCATGTTAAGGTTAAAAATGCTTATGCTCTTGAAGTAGAAAAATGCAAAAAATTATCTAGTGAGCTAAGCACATGCCATGATACTATTGCCAACCTTAGAAATGAAAATGCAAAATTAATTGCTAAGGTTGATTCTCATGTTTGTAATGTTTCAATTCCCAATCTTAGAGATGATAATGTTGATTTGCTTGCTAAGATTGAAGAATTGAATGATTCTCTTGCTAGCCTTAGAAATGAAAATGAAAAATTGATTGCTAAGGCTAAAGATTTTGATGCTTGCAATATTACTATTTCTAACCTTAGAAGCGAAAATGATATATTACATGCTAAGGTTGTAGAATTAAAATCTCGCAAACCCTCTACATCTACCGTTTAGCATGTGTCTATTTGTGCTAGATGTAGAGATGTTGTTATTGATGCTATTCATGATCATATGACTTTAATTAAACAACAAAATGATCATATAGCAATATTAGATGCCAAAATTGCCGAGCATGAACTTAAAAATGAAAAATTTAAATTTGCTCGTAGTATGCTCTATAGTGGGAGACGCCCTGGCATTGGCTTCCAAAAGGGGGACAATGTCAAACTTAATGCCCCTCCTAAGAAATTGTCTAACTTTGTTAAGGGAAAGGCTCCCATGCCTCAGGATAACGAGGGTTACATTTTGTACCCTGCCGGTTATCCCGAGCACAAAATTAGAAGAATTCACTCTAGGAAGTCTCACTCTGGCCCTAATCATGCTTTCATGTATAAGGGTGAGACATCTAGCTCTAGGCAACCAACCCATGCTAAGTTGCCTAAGAAGAAAACTCCTACTGCATCAAATGATCATAGCATTTCATTTAAAACTTTTGATGCTTCTTATGTTTTAACTAACAAATCTGGCAAAATAGTTGCCAAATATGTTGGGGGTAAACACAAGAGTTCCAAGACTTGTGTTTGGGTACCCAAAGTTCTTGTTTCTAATGCTAAAGGACCCAAAACCGTTTGGGTACCTAAAGTCAAGAACTAAATTTGTTTTGTAGGTTTATGCATCCGGGGGCTCAAGTTGGATCATCGATAGCGGGTGCACAAACCACATGACAGGGGAGAAGAAAATGTTCTCCTCCTATGAGAAAAACCAAGATCCCCAACGAGCTATCACATTCGGGGATGGAAATCAAGGTTTGGTCAAAGGATTGGGTAAAATTGCTATATCTCCTGACCATTCTATTTCCAATGTTTTTCTTGTTGATTCATTAGATTACAACTTGCTTTCCGTTTCCCAATTGTGTCAAATGGGCTACAACTGTCTGTTTACTGATGTAGGTGTCACTGTCTTTAGAAGAAGTGATGATTCAATAGCATTTAAGGGAGTGTTAGAGGGTCAGCTATACTTGGTAGATTTTGATAGAGCTGAACTCGACACTTGCTTAATTGCTAAGACTAACATGGGTTGGCTCTGGCACCGCCGACTAGCCCATGTTGGAATGAAAAATCTTCATAAGCTTCTAAAGGGAGAGCACATTTTAGGATTAACAAATGTTCATTTTGAGAAAGACAGGATTTGTAGCGCATGCCAAGCAGGGAAGCAAGTTGGTGTCCATCATCCACACAAGAACATCATGACAACTGACAGGCCACTGGAGCTCCTACACATGGATCTATTCGGCCCGATTGCTTACATAAGCATCGGCGGGAGTAAGTACTGTCTAGTTATTGTGGATGATTATTCTCGCTTCACTTGGGTATTCTTTTTGCAGGAAAAATCTCAAACCCAAGAGACTTTAAAGGGATTCTTGAGACGGGCTCAAAATGAGTTCGGCTTGAGGATCAAGAAAATTAGAAGCGACAACAGGACGGAGTTCAAGAATTCACAAATTGAAGGCTTCGTTGAGGAGGAGGGCATCAAGCATGAGTTCTCTTCTCCCTACAGGCCACAACAAAATGGTGTAGTGGAGAGGAAGAATAGAACTCTATTGGACATGGCAAGAACCATGCTTGATGAGTACAAGATGCCGGATCGGTTTTGGGCCGAGGCGGTCAACACCGCCTGCTACGCCATCAACCGGTTGTATCTACACCGAATCCTCAAGAAGACATCATACGAACTCCTAACCGGTAAAAAGCCCAACATTTCATATTTTAGAGTCTTTAGTAGCAAATGTTTTATTCTTGTTAAAAGAGGTAGAAAATCTAAATTTGCTCCTAAGACAGTAGAAGGCTTTTTACTAGGATATGATTCAAACACAAGGGCATATAGAGTCTTTAGCAAGTCCTCAGGACTAGTTGAAGTTTCTTGTGACGTTGTGTTTGATGAAACTAATGGCTCTCAAGTAGAGCAAGTTGATCTTGATGAGATAGGTAATGAAGAGGCTCCGTGCATCGTGCTAAGGAACATGTCCATTGGGGATGTGTGTCCTAAGGAATCCGAAGAGCCACCACATGCACAAGATCAACCATCCTCCTCCACGGAAGCATCTCCACCAACTCAAAATAAGGATGAGGCTCAAGTTGATGAAGGAGAAAATCAAAATGATGAGCCACCTCAAGATGACGGCAATGATCAAGGGGGAGATGCAAATGATCAAGACAAGGAGGATGAAGAACCAAGGCCGCCACACCTAAGAGTCCACCAAGCAATCCAACGAGATCACCCCGTCGATACCATCCTCGGCGACATTCATAAGGGGGTAACCACTAGATCTCATGTTGCACATTTTTGTGAGCATTACTCTTTTGTTTCCTCTATTGAGCCACACAGGGTAGAGGAAGCACTTCAAGATTTGGATTGGGTGATGGCAATGCAAGAGGAGCTCAACAACTTCACGAGGAATGAGGTATGGCATTTAGTTCCACGTCCTAATCAAAATGTTGTAGGAACCAAATGGGTCTTCCGCAACAAGCAAGATGAGCATGGTGTGGTGACAAGGAACAAAGCTCGACTTGTGGCCAAGGGATACTCCCAAGTCGAAGGTTTGGATTTTGGTGAAACCTATGCACCCGTAGCTAGGCTTGAGTCAATTCGTATATTATTAGCCTATGCTTCTTACCATGGCTTCAAGCTTTACCAAATGGACGTGAAGAGTGCCTTCCTCAATGGACCAATCAAGGAAGAGGTCTATGTTGGGCAACCTCCCGGCTTTGAAGACAGTGAGTACCCTAACCATGTCTATAGGCTCTCTAAGGCGCTCTATGGGCTCAAGCAAGCCCCAAGAGCATGGTATGAATGCCTAAGAGATTTCCTTATTGCTAATGGCTTCAAAGTCGGAAAGGGCGATCCTTCTCTATTCACTAAAACTCTTGACAATGATTTGTTTGTATGCCAAATTTATGTTGATGATATTATATTTGGGTCTACTAACGAATCTACATGTGAAGAATTTAGTAGGATCATGACACAGAAATTCGAGATGTCCATGATGGGGGAGTTGAAGTATTTCTTGGGATTTCAAGTAAAGCAACTCCAAGAGGGCACCTTCATTAGCCAAACGAAGTATACTCAAGACATTCTAAACAAGTTTGGGATGAAGGATGCCAAGCCCATCAAGACACCCATGGGAACCAATGGGCATCTCGACCTCAACACGGAAGGTAAATCCGTCGATCAAAAGGTATACCGGTCGATGATAGGTTCATTACTCTATTTATGTGCATCTCGACCGGACATTATGCTTTCCGTATGCATGTGTGCAAGATTCCAAGCCGACCCTAAGGAAGCTCACCTTACGGCCGTAAAACGAATCTTGAGATATTTGGCTTATACTACTAAGTTTGGGCTTTGGTACCCTCGGGGATCCACTTTTAATTTAATTAGTTATTCGGATGCCGATTGGGCGGGGTGTAAAATTAATAGGAAGAGCACATCGGGGACTTGCCAGTTCTTGGGGAGATCCTTGGTGTCTTGGGCTTCAAAGAAGCAAAATTTCGTAGCTCTTTCTACAGCCGAAGCCGAGTATATTGCTGCAGGCCATTGTTGCGCGTAATTGCTTTGGATGAGGCAAACCCTCAGGGACTATGGTTACAAATTAACCAAAGTTCCTCTTCTATGTGATAATGAGAGTGCAATCCGCATGGCGGATAATCCCGTTGAGCATAGCCGCACTAAACACATAGCCATTCAGTATCATTTTCTAAGGGATCACCAACAAAAGGGGGATATCGAGATTGCATATATTAACACTAAAGATCAATTAGCCGATATCTTTACCAAACCACTAGATGAACAAACTTTTACCAAACTTAGGCATGAGCTAAATATTCTTGATTCTAGAAATTTCTTTTGATGTCTTGCACACGTAGCTCATAAATATACCTTTGATCATGTCTCTTTTATATATGCTATGACTAATGTGTTTTCAAGTAAATTTCAAACCAAGTCATAGGTGTATTAATTGAAAGGGAATTGGAGTCTTCGGCGAATACAAAGGCTTCCACTCGATAACTCATCCTTCGCCGTCGCTCTGAGAAACTATCCATCTTTGGTATAATCTTCACTCATATGTTATTTACCAAAGCGGGAGAAAGTAGCAAAAGGGCTTATATTTCACTCTAAGTATCCGTTTTTGGTGATTCATGCCAAAGGGGGAGAAAGTATTAGCCCAAAGCAAAAGGACCGCACCACCACCAAATTTTAAAACTTATGATTTTTAAATTGATATCTCTTTGTGTTCAAAAGGGGGTGTCCAAAAGGGGGAGAAAGTAATATTTTCAAAATTGATATCTTAAAACCCTCTTGAACACTAAGAGGAAGACTTTTATTGAGGGGGAGTTTTGTTTAGTCAAAGGAAAAGCATTTAAAACAAGGGGAGAAAATTTCAAAACTTGAAAATGCTTCTCAAAATCCTATTCATTTACCTTTGACTATTTGCAAAAGGACTTTGAAAAGGATTTACAAAATGAATTTGCAAAAACAAAACATGTGGTGCAAGCATGGTCCAAAATGTTAAAATTATAAAGAAACAATCAATGCATATCTTATGATTTTCTATTGGCTCAATTCTAAGTAACCTTTGCACTTACAAATATGCAAACTAGTTCAATTATGCACTTCTATACTTGCTTTGGTTTGTGTTGGCATCAATCACCAAAAAGGGGGAGATTGAAAGGGAATTAGGCTTACACATATTTCCTAATTGATTTTGGTGGTTGAATTGCCCAACACAAATAATTGGACTAACTAGTTTGCTCTAGTATATAAGTTATACAGGTGCCAAAGGTTCACAATAGGCCAATAAAAAGACCAAGGAATGGGTTCAAACAAAGAGAGCAAGGGACAACCGAAGGCTGCCCTGGTCTGGCACACCGGACTGTCCGGTGTGCCACCGGACAGTGTCCGGTGCACCAGGGAACTCGACGCCCAACTCTTCACTTTCGGGAATTTTCAGAGGAGCTCCGCTATAATTCACCGGACTATCCGGTGCACCACCGGACAGTGTCCGGTGCCCCAAGGGAGAGCAACTCTGAACTCGCCAGCTTCGAGAATCCGCTCCGCTATAATTCACCGGACTGTTCGGTGAGTCACCGGACAGTGTCCGGTGCACACCGGACTGTCCGGTGTAACAACGGAGCAACGACTACTTCGCGTGCAACGGTCGACTACAACGCATTAAATGCGCGCCTGCACGCGCAGAGGAGCAGAGCACGCGCGGGTGGCACACCAGACAGCCTACAGGGCCTGTCCGGTGCACCACCGGACAGCCAGGCGGGCCCACAAGACAGAGCTACAACGGTCGGAACCCAATGGCCAGGTGACGTGGCTGGCGCACCGGACAGTGTCTGGTGGCACACTGGACTGTCCGATGCGCCCGTCGACAGCAGCCTCTACCAACGGTCAAGTTTGGTGGTTGGGGCTATAAATACCCCAACCACCCCCACATTCAAGTCATCCAAGTTTTCCACCTTCCAACTACTTACAAGAGCTCTAGCATTCAATTCTAGACACACCAAAGAGATCAAATCCTCTCCCAATTCCACTCAAAGCTTTAGTGATTAGAGAGAGTGATTGTTGTGTTCATTTGAGCTCTTGCGCTTGGATTGCTTCTTTTTCTCATTCTTTCTTGCGATCATCTCAATTGTAATCAAGGCAAGAGACACCAATTGTGTGGTGGTCCTTGTGGGGAAGTTTGGTTCCCGTTTGATTGAGAAGAGAAGCTCACTCGGTCCGAGGGACCGTTTGAGAGAGGGAAAGGGTTGAAAGAGACCCGGTCTTTGTGACCACCTCAACGGGGAGTAGGTTTTAGAGAACCGAACCTCGGTAAAACAAATCCTTGTGTCTCACTTCTTTATTCGCTTGCGATTTGTTTTTACGCCCTCTCTCGGACTCACATTATATTTCTAACGCTAACCCGGCTTGTAGTTGTGATTAACTTTGTAAATTTCAGTTTCGCCCTATTCACCCCCCTCTAGGCGACTTTCAGCCTCCGGCCCAGATCAAACACATCCAGAAGCTTATGGGGTCCTTGGCCGCCCTTAGCCACTTCATTTCACAGCTGGCTGAGAGGGCGCTACCCTTCTTCAAGGTCCTACGGAAGTCCGGCCCGTTCTCTTGGACCGAGGAGGCAGAACGTGCCTTCCAAGAGTTGAAGCAGCACCTTGTGTCCCTGCCGATACTGGTAGCTCTGGAGCCAGGGGAACTGCTGTACTTGTATATTGCAGTGGCTGCAGAGGCGGTGAGCATGGTGCTGGTCGCCGAAAGGACAGAGCAACACTCCCAGGGGAGTCAGGAGGTTCCCTTAGGAGAAGGCGGTGGTCCGACCACCACGGACCTTGAGGACCCGGTGCCAACTGTAGGGGTTCGGACCATACAAAGGCCGGTCTACTACGTCAGCGAGGTCCTCCATAAAGCAAAGGCCAGGTACCTTGAGACGCACAAGCTTCTCTATGCTGTGCTTGTTGCATCCAGGAGGTTGCGCCACTATTTCCAGGCACATAGGGTTGTGGTGGTGACCTCCTTCCCGTTAAGGGCCATCCTCCACAACTCTAACGCCACAGGCAACATCGCCAAGTGGGCCGTAGAACTTGTAGAGTTCCAGCTCGACTTCCACCCTCGCCATGCTGTCAAGAGCCAAGTCCTGGCTGACTTCATCGTGGAGTGGACCCCTCCCCCGAGCGCTCCTAGGGGTTCAGATCCTGATTCGGACCCCACACCTGTGGAGCCTAGGGTCTCGGTATTCACCGAGCCCCACTGGACACTCTTCTTTGACGGGTCTGCCCGCCAGCAAGGTGATGGTGCTGGGGTGGTCCTTGTCGATCCAAGCGGAGATCAAGTCAAGTATATGGTGCACCTCGAGTTCAAGGCCACCAACAACATGGCAGAATACGAGGCGTTGATCTTCGGCTTGTCTGTGGCCCTATCCCTAGGGATCCGCCAGCTCCTCGTGAAGGGGGACTCCTAGCTGATCATCAAGCAGGTCCGCGGGAAGTGTAGCTGCAACGAGCCCAGGCTCGTAGCTTACCTCCTCCATGTGAGGAAGCTGGAGAAGGACTTCACGGCCCTGGAACTGCAATATGTTCCTCGGGCTGACAACTCAGCGACAGATGAACTCTCTACGAGGGCATCAACTTGGGCACCCGTGCCCGAGGGTGTCTTCGAAAGATGGCTGCTGAGACCTACCGCCCAGCCTGCCGAACTGGGTGAAGGGGGTGAGACTAGCACCTCGAAGCTAGCGGTCCCGGTGGCGTTACATCTACAGAACCCACCAAAGCTTGTGTGTGCTGGTAACGCTACACACAGCAAGGACAAGTAACATACAGATAAGTTCTGATGCTATTAATTTAACGGTTCTCAAAAGTATCTTACAAAACAAAAAATATTATTACGTCCGCCTTCAAGCGGAGCCCTAGCCTTATCTCTACAGGTACGAGCTACTTGGCATCGGCAGGGTCGCGCTGGAAGCGCTCGACCACCGTCTCCACGGCGTATTGGACGCTCTCCCGGGCGGCGTCTTCTGTGGCAACCACCGGACCATCGAGCACCGGCGCCAAGGACATGGCCGGGTCGTGGCTCCGAAAGCACGTCAGCACATAATCCACCACCGCCCGGCAGAGCCTGCTGCCCTCTGCCTCTAGGCGGGCGTCGAGGATCTGGTCCAGGCGACGAAGGCGTTCGGTGGCGGAGTCCAGCACCGAGAGGGTGTTGGAGATCGACACTGGTAGCTCCGACACTGGGATAGGACTTATCCCCAGTGGCACCAGCGCCGTGCTTGCCTCGCTGGCCCACTCAGCTATCCGCTGGACCCCAGCACGGTGTTCCGCCTAGAGATCTTCCAGGGCCTTCTTGGTGGCCTCTGTCACCTGGGGACCTGGCGCCGCCTGCGCCACTTCGAACCGACAGATCCGCTCCTCCAGCTTCCGCTCCTTCTCCTCCGCCTCCAGTTCGTGCTCAGCCAGCAACATGCCCCGCTTTTCAAGCATTTCCTCCCTAAAGGCGAGATCCTTCTCTCGCCTGGCGAGGTTCATCTCCCGCCTGCCCAAGGACGTATCCTTCTCCTTAAGGTTCTCCTCGGCGAGGGCAATGTCGCTGGCCTTGTCCTCCAGCTCTTGCTCCCATTTTGATCTTTTCTATGGCCTCCACTTGCTGGACCCGCTGGGCCTCCAGGGTCTGGTCTAGGGCTTTGAGCTTGGCCCGAAGCTCTGTCGTGAGAGCCTCCCTCTGGCTCAAGGCCTCCTCCCTCTTGGCCAACCTCTTCTCCTTCTGGCTCGCCTCCAGCTCCCTGGCGAACACCTTCTAGAGGTCCCTCTTGTACTCCTTGCGGTCCTGCTCCAGTTGGGACCGCTCGGAGGCGAACTAGTAGGACGCCGCCTTGGTGCGCTCCTCTAGCTGGGTGCGCCAGTCACTGAGGCACTGGTGCTTAGATTCCAGCGCCTCCCATTCACGCCGGATGGCTGCCTCGGTTTCATTGAGGACTTGGTGGGTGCGAGACATCACCCGGGGAGGGGGGATTGGTGCCACGTCCGGCTCGGCGCCTGACCGGAGCCGCCGTCCAAATATCACCTCCACCTCCTCCAGAGCAGGTGGAGGGACGGAGCTAGACGCGCCTCCTAGGTCACCCCCAGCGTCGAGAACGGGCGCAGGTCCCCCAGCTAGGACCTCCTCCATCGTCGTGGCGCCGCTTGGCGCTGACGCTGCCACAGCCGGACCCCCAGCTGGGACGTGGGAGGCCAGTGGCGCTGTCCCGACGGCAGCTGGGTGTAATCCGCCGACACCACTCTCAACAGATTCCTGCTGCTGAGAGCGAGACCCACCGGCGGACCTAGTATCTGACGGAGGAGGAGCGACCTTGGGAGCAGAGGGGGAGGAAGCCCTGACAAACAAAGGATGGGTTAAGACCCGTCGACATGATAACTAGACTCGTGGAAAAAAGGGGCTATACTTACTTGGGGCCCTAGACTTTCCAGCGACCCTGGAAGTGAGACGATCGCCGCTCTTGCTGTTGTGGCTGTGCTGGCGGCGGTTGTTGCTGCTGCTGTTGTTGCTGTGGTGGTGGTGGCGGCATCGGAGCACTGGCGCGCCTGTGCGCGCCGTGGGCCTGGGAGCTGGCCTCCTCGGCCCCGCCAGCAGTCCTCTGGCGCTTCTGGGGGAGTCCGAGACAAGTGACCTGTCGACACGACGCAACCGGCGTCGCCTCTCCTCCTCCGACCCCCAGAACCAACTGGGGCGGAGGTGCTGCTTGCAGCCCCTTTACCCTTGTCCAAGGGGCTGGGGGCTGCGGTGAGGGCGTTGTGGGCCGCACCGGTGGGCTGGGGACCTCCAGCCGGTACACCAGGGATCTGGATCCCGCGGAGAGTCCCAACCGCCGGTCTGGCGAACTGCCTTGCCGCTCTCATTGAGAGTCGGCAGTGTGACTAAACCCACCGTTCGCAGCCCTGTATCATCACAGAGCGCCGGGATGTCCTGAGAGAGTATCAAGGATTTGGGGACAAAGGACTCACTAGTAATCCCCTTCACCATTAGTTGCTTTTTAATGTGTTGGCATAAATCACCAAAAGGGGGGAGATTGAAAGGGAAATATGCTCTTGGGCTATTTCTATTATTGTTTTGGTGATTAGATGCCCAACACATTGTTTGGAACTCATATATGCTAAGTAGGTGAAAAGTGCACATCGAAGAACAAGGTATGTGTCTAGACTTAGTAAATTGTTTTCGAATGCTAACATGTTTATCTAAGTGCTAGAGATAGTGCCAAGAAAAGAAGAAAAGAGTTGGAGAAGGTATGACTCAGTGCAGCCAAACCTACTGCAGCCTGGCACACTGGACTGTCCTGTGGTGCACCGGACAGTGTCCGGTGCCCCAGGCTGGCCCGGTGACGAACTGGCCGCTCTCAAGAATTGGCAGGGAGACGTGGCTAAAAATCTCCGGACTGTCCGGTGGTGCACTGGACTGTCCGGTCAGTCTTCAGCGCCCACGCCCAAGTCCTTCAGCGACGAACTCGTTGCTCTCGAGAAAACCAAAAAGCGCCGCGGCTAAAATTCATCGGACTGTCTGGTGGTTCACCAGACTGTCCGGTGAGTCAGAGCCGCCCGAGCCAACGGTCGGCAGCGAAATCAGCGGGCGACACGTGGCCCGAGCCAATGGTTGGTTGGGCACACCGGATTGTCCGGTGTGCACCGGATAGTGTCTGGTGCGCCAACGGGACCGTCGGCTCAACGGTCGGATGCGCCAGATAAGGAAAGGGATCGAGCACTGGACTGCTACCGGACCTGTCCGGTGGTGCACCAGACTGTTCGGTGCACCACTCAACAGAAGGCAAGAATTGCCTTCCAAGTTGATCTCCAACGGCTCCTAGCTGCCTTGGGGCTATAAAAGGGACCTCTAGGCGCATGGAGCAGAAAACCAAGCATTCACTAAGCATCCTAAGACTCCCAGACTCCGCCTCCACGCATTTGATTCGTTGTGTTAGTGATTTGAGGTCCGTTTGAGTTGTGAACTCCCTGTGTTGTGTTTCGAGCTCGAGTCTTGGCTTGTGTGCGTGTGTGTGCTGCAGATTCGAGTCTTGTGTGCGTTGCTTTCTCTCCCTTACTCCTGTGCTTCTTTGTGATCTATATTGTAAGGGCGAGAGGCTCCAACTTGTGGAGATTCCTCGTAAATGGGAGAAGAACACTAAACAAAAAGCCATGGTATTCAAGTTGATCATTGGATCACTTGAAAGGGGTTGAGTGCAACCCTCGTCCATTGGGACGCCACAACGTGGAAGTAGGCAAGTGTTATACTTGGCCGAACCACGGGATAAAACATTGTGTCTCTTGTGCTACTTTTCTCTGTGATTGTTTGTGTTCGCAAGAGCTCGCTTCATAGCAACTCGATTAACTCGCACTAACACTTTTATATTCAAGTTTGTGGCTATTTAGTGTTTGATTTCTTAGGATCACCTATTCACCCTCTCTCTAGGTGCTCTCAAGAAAGTGTAGAAATGTAACTAGTTTGTAATTGAGATAGATGTACATAGGTTACTTAGAATTTATACCAATTGAAAGATTTTAAACATATGACTAAGAATGAATGGATTGCTTTTCCTTATTTAACATTTTGGACCACATTTGCACCACATGTTTATTTTTGCAAATCTTTTGTAAAAACTTTTCAAAATCTTTTTACAAATAGTCAAAGGTATAGGAATAAGATTGAAAGAAGCATTTTAAGATTTGAAATTCCTCCCCCTATTTCAAATTCTTTTCCTTTGATTAAATAAAAGCTCTCCCTAAATGAGATTATCCCCTTAGATTTAAAGAGGGTTTTAAGAAAGATACCAAGTGAAATTGTACCAATTGAAATTTTTCATATTAATGTGAAGTTTTTGAAGATACCAATTTGAAAAACAATTTTGAAATATCAAATGAGATACCAATTGAGAAATTCTCTTCACATACCAATTGAAAATTCAATTTGAGGCTATCTCAAATACCAATTGAATACTCATTTGTGAAATTTGAAATTTTGAAATGGTGGTGGTGCGGTCCTTTTGCTTTGGGCTTAATTCTTTCTCCCCCTTTGGCATTAAGCGCCAAAAACTGAGAACTTGAGAGCCCTTTTTCATTTTTCTCCCCCTTTGGGGCCTAATATCTTTTCCCAAATGGTAATATAAATACGAGTGAAGGGTCATACCATTGAGAGTGACAAGAGTAATGGCAAAGGGTAAGTGATACTGTCAGAGTTGGAGTGGAAGCATTGTTTTTGTCGAATACTTCATTTCCCTTTCAATCTAAGACTAATCATAGAGATATACTTGAAAGCACATTAGTCTTAGCCTTGGCACAAGAAGAATGCATTTGTACCATATGAAAGAGACATGATCAAAGGTATATAAATTAGCTATGTGTGCAATGTTTCAATCAAAGTTTCGAGAATCAAGTATATTTAGCTTATTCCTAAGTTTGCTAAAAGTTTTCTCATCTAGTGGCTTGGTAAAGATATCAGCTAAGTGGTTGTGGGTGCTCACATAAGCAATTTTGATATCCCCCTTTTGCTGGTGATCTCTCAGAAAGTGATACCAGATGTCTATGTGCTTAGTGTGGCTGTGTTCAATGGGATTATCCACCATACAGATTGCACTCTCATTATCACATAGGAGAGGAACTTTGCTCAACTTGTAGCCATAGTCCCTAAGGGTTTGCCTCATCCAAATTAATTGCGCACAACAGTGTTCTGCGGCAATGTACTCGGCTTCAACGGTGGAAAGAGCTACAGAGTTTTGTTTCTTTGAAGCCCAAGACACCAGGGACCTTCCCAGAAACTGACAAGTCCCTGATGTGCTTTTTCGATCAATTTTACATCTGTCATAATCGGCATCGGAATACCCAATTAGATCAAAGGTAGATCCCTTGGGGGTACAAAAGCCCAAATTTAGGAGTATAAACTAAATATCGCATGATTCTTTTCACGGCCCTAAGGTGAACTTTCTTAGGATTTACCTGGAACCTTGCATACAGAAAGCATAATATCCGGTCGAGATGCACATAAGTAGAATAAAGATCCTATCATTGATCGGTATACCTTTTGATCTACGGATTTACCTCTCATGTCGGGGTCAAGATGCCCATTGGTTCCCATGGATGTCTTGATGGGTTTGCCATTCTTCATTCCAATCTTCTTAAGTATATCTTGAATGTACTTGGTTTGGCTGATGAAGGTGCCCTCTTGGAGTTGCTTGATTTGAAATCCAAGGAAATACTCCAACTCCCCCATCACAGACATCTCAAATTTTTGTATCATGATCCGACTATACTCTTCAGTCTTCACAAGTTGACTTGTTAGTAGACCCAAATATAATATCGTCAACATAAATTTAGCATATAAACAAGTCCTTTGCAATAGTTTTAGTGAAGAGAGTAGGATCAACCTTTCTGATTTTGAAGTCATTAGTGATAAAGAAATCTTGCAGGCATTCATACCATGCTCTTGGGGCTTGCTTGAGCCCATAAAGCGCCATAGAGAGCTTATATACATGGTTAGGAGACTCACTATCTTCAAAGCCAGGAGGTTGCTCAACATAGACCTTTTCCTTGATAGGGCCATTAAGGAAGGCACTTTTCACGTCCATTTGATAAAGCTTAAAGCCATGGAAAGTAGCGTAGGCAAGTAATATACGAATTGGCTCAAGCCTAGCTATGGGGATAGCATAGGGGCATCTTACTATACTTCTTGCTCATGGCGCTTAGAAGTAGTGGACGACTCGTTGCAGGAGGTAGAGTGTGACGAAGAGTCGGTCTCGTAGTAGACCACCTTCTTCATCTTCTTCTTCTTGTCACCTCTCCGATGTGACTTGATGGAGGAAGAGGATTCCTCCTTATACTTGTTGTCGGACTCTCTTGAGAGAGTCTTCCCCGAGCTTGCAGGCTTTTCGCCGGTCATGATCTCCCTCTTGGCGTGATCTCTAGACATCAATTCGAGTTGGTTAGACTATTAATGAAGCACTGGCTCTGATACCAAATTGAAAGTTTCCTAGAGGGGGGGGGGGGGTGAATAGGCGAAACCTGAAATTTATAAACTTAAACACACACTAAACGTTGGGGTTAGCGTTAGAATTAAATTCAAGTCTGAAAGATTATTTCTCTTGCTAGGAGTTGTTCAAAAAGAGCAGATGACGTATGGGAGCAAGCTCAAATTAATACTAGCAAGGAAATGTTAGAGAGAGGAAATAGGGCAAACAAATCAAGAGAGAATCAAAGTGAGTAGACACGATGATTTATTTTATCGAGGTTCAGTTCCAAAGAATCTAGTCCCCATTGAGGAGGCCACAAAGGCCGGGTCTATTTCAACTCTTTCCCTCTCTCTCAAACGGTCAGTTATACCGAGTGAGCCTTCTCCTTAATCACACGGGTCACTAAGACCCCGCAAGTGAAAAAGCCTAGAGGGGGGTGAATAGGCGAAACCTGAAATTTATAAACTTAAACTTGCACTGAGGCTGGGGTTAGCGTTAGAATTAAATTGGAGTGCGGAAGATAGTTCTCCTTGCTTAGAGTTGCTCAATCAATACAGAAGACCTTTGGGAGCAAACTCAAATAAATATGAGCAAGGGAACTTTTAGAGAGGGAAAAATAAATCAAGTGGAGATTGACGAGTGAACACGGTGATTTGTTTTACCGAGGTTCGGTTCCAAAGAACCTAGTCCCCGTTGAGGAGGCCACAAAGGCCGGGTCTATTTCAACCCTTTCCCTCTCTCAATCGGTCACTTAGACTGGTTGAGTGCTACTTCTTAATCTTACGGTCACTAAGACCCCGCAAGGATCACCACACAATTAGGTGTCTCTTGCAAGCTTTACAAAACACTTAGAGAGTTTAGAGAGAGATGAAGATAGCACGATTAAGGAAACCAAGCAACAAGAGCAATCAAATTAAACACGGATCACACCCTCTCAAGTTTCTAATCAGTAGTGATTACTTGTCTCAATTAGGAAACTTGGAGAGATTGAAGCCTTGAATGTGACTTGGAATGAATTGCTAGCTCTTGTATTGAATGAGAATGAATGGAGTGCTTGGGTGTGTTGAATGGAGGTGGTTGGAGTTGTATTTATAGCCTCCAATCACTTCCTAGCCGTTGCTCCAATCATGCCGACCGCAAACGGTCCACGCCCCTGGTCCGGACGGTCTGCCCCTGCACATCAACGACTGAAATCGCAACGATCAGCACTCAGCAGTAACGGCTACAGAGCATTTAATGCGTCGTCAGATGTCAGATAAAGCAATCGTGGATGGTCCGGCCGTGCACCCCGGACGGTCCGCGAGGACGCTAAAAATGATTTTTACCGAACCCATCACCTTCGGGTTTTTTTGGTTTTTTAACGACCGGACCGTCCGTGCCTGAGGCCGGACGTCCACTCTTGGTTTCGGACGATGCTCGCTTCTCCATCGGACGGTCCGTAGTGTTAACTTGTGTTTTTGCAGTGTTCCTGTCCGAGGCTCACCTTGATGTCGCGGACGGTCCGCCGCAAGTGCCCGGACGGTCCGCGCATAGGTATTTTTCCAAAAAGCTTCTCCTGTCCGGATTAATCTACGGTATTTCGGACAGTCGACTTAGAATAGTTGTAGATGAACTTATGCACCTGAGAAATGATCAACTAGGCAAACTGGTTAGTCCACAAGGTTTGTGATGGTCATCAAACACCAAAATCGATTATAGGAAATGTTGAGGCTATTTCCCTTTCAATCTCCCCCTTTTTGGTGATTGACGCCATCACAAACCAAAGCAAATTCAAAGTGTAGAAATATAACTTTTGCATTTTGACAGATGTGCATAAGTTATTTTGAAATGAAAGCATTTCTAAGCATATAAGTTTGATTTGATATATTTAACATTTTGGACCACATTTGCACCACTCAGATTGTTTTTGCAAATCTCTTGAGAAAAGTCTTTTCAAATTATTTTGCAAATAGCCAAAGGTATAAGAATATGATTTCAAGAAGCATTTTCAAGATTTTGAATATTTCTCCCCCTGTTTCAAATGCTTTTCCTTTGACAAAATAAAAGCTCCCCTAAAGAAAATTCTCCCCTTAATTTTCAAGAGGGTTTTGAAATAGATACCAATTGAAATTATATCAATTGAATTTTTTCATACTAATGTGAAGTTTTGAAGATATCAATTTGAGAAACAATTTTGAAATACTAAATGAGATACTAATTGAAAATTCACTTCACATACCAATTGAAATAAACGTTTGTGAAAATTTGAAATGGTGGTGGTGCGGTCCTTTTGCTTTGGGCTTAATACTTTCTCCCCCTTTGGCATTAATCACCAAAAATAGAGAGCCCTTTAACCTAATACTTTCTCCCCATTGGTAAGGAAATATGAGTGAAGGGTCATACCAATTGAGATATACATGAGTAGCGGCAAACGGTAAGTGATACCGTCAGAGTTGAATTGGAAGCCTTGTCTTTGCCGAATACTCTATTTCCCTTTCAATCTAAGATTAATTATAGAGATATACTTGAAAACACATTAGTCTTAGCCTTGGCATAATAAGAATAGGAAATATGCATTTATACCAAATGAAAGAGACATGATCAAGGGTATATACTTGAGCTATGTGTGCAATGTTTCAATCAAAATTCCGAGAATCAAGTATATTTAGTTCATTCCTAAGTTTGGTAAAAGTTTTCTCATCTAGTGGCTTGGTAAAGATATCGGCTAATTGGTTGTGGGTGCTAACATAAGCAATTTTAATATACCCTTTTTGTTGGTGATCTCTCAGAAAGTGATACTGGATGTCTATGTGCTTAGTGTGGCTGTGTTCAACGGGATTATCCGCCATGCGGATTGCACTCTCATTATCACATAGGAGAGGAACTTTGCTCAAATTTGTAGCCATAGTCCCTAAGGGTTTGCCTCATCCAAAGTAACTGTGCACAACAATGGCCTGCAGTAATGTACTCGGCTTCGGCGGTGGAAAGAGCTACGGAGTTTTGTTTCTTTGAAGCCCATGACACCAGGGATCTTCACAGAAACTGACAAGTCCTTGATGTGCTCTTTCTATCTATTTTACATCGGCATAATCGACATCGGAATACCCAATTAGATCAAAGGTAGATCACTTGGGGTACCAAAGCCCAAACTTAGGAGTATAAACTAAATACCTCATGATTCTTTTCACGACCCTAAGATGAACTTCCTTAGGATTTGTCTAAAATCTTGCACACATGCATACAGAAAGCATAATATCCGGTCGAGATGACATAAGTAGAGTAAAGATCCTATCATCGACCGGTATACCTTTTGATCTACATATTTACCTCCCGTGTCGAGGTCGAGATGCCCATTGGTTCCCATGGCCTATGGGTGTCTTGATGGGTTTGCCATTCTTCATTCCAAACTTCTTAAGTATGTCTTGAATGTACTTAGTTTGGCTGATGAAGGTGCCCTCTTGGAGTTGCTTGATTTGAAATCCAAGGAAATACTTCAACTCCCCCATCATTGACATCTCGAATTTTCGAATCATGATCCTACTAAACTCTTCACAAGTTGACTTGTTAAAAGACCCAAATATAATATCATCAACATAAATTCGGCATATAAACAAGTCTTTTTCAATAGTTTTAGTGAAGAGAGTAGGATCGACCTTTCCAACTTTGAAGCCATTAGTGATAAGAAAGTCTCTTAGGCATTCATACCATGCTCTTGGGGCTTGCTTGAGCGCATAAAGCGCCTTTGAGAGCTTATAGACATGGTTAGGGTACTCATTATCTTCAAAGCCGGGAGGTTGCTGTCGGTGTTTTGGGTCCGACCGCACACCCGGGGTTACCCCTCAAGGTGCTTTTAGAAGTAGGACGGTGTTATCGAGTGTAGCTCAATGGTTCGTGCTGGTTGCACGAGAAACAGTAGACAATGGTTTACAGGTTTGGGCCGCTTTGAAATGCGTAACACCCTACGTCCTAGCGAGAGTGCTGTATATGGTGGGTTACAAGGTAGTTCTCTGGTGCGAGGAACGCAGAGAGTTGGGGTGGATGGTTGAGTAGTGAGTACGATCCGTTCTGAAGGGGGTGCCCCCTAGGCCTTATATATTCGACCGTGGGGCAATACATGCAGATATGATAATCACGTGTACCTAAGAAATAGTGAACCGATTGAGTCTATCTTCTTATAGTTCCGCCGACCCATCCCCGCTCGGTTCCGTCGTACGGGCCTCCAACGCGGGAAGGTCGGGTCTCTGTTGTGATTACTCGCTCGAAATCATTGGGTTGTCTGGGCTTGCTCCGATCCGGCCTTATGTCGATCTGCTTCACTGGTCGTTCCTCCCTAGGCCCACGAAGGGATGACCTTACGATTTATTGAGCCCTTGGGCCTTTCGTGAGGTCTTTTATCCTTCCAGTGGACCCGGGGGATATCTGTCCCCCACAAGCCCCCGATCTTTGGGTTGATTTTGAAATAATCGGCCCAAAGATCCTAAGTCCAGCTTGCGGTCTTTGTTTGTAACAGGAAGTACTTTGTGGGTAATCCGGTAAAAACGATTTCTTACTGTCTCCTTCTGCTTTTATCACTCGAAAATTGGTGTTCTGCCTCAGACTCTTGCTTTGGAGGTCAGCATTTCGTACTGCAGGACTTCGAACTTCATTGGGCGCACCAAAGGTGCACCCAATGGGTGTAGCCCTCGAGCTTCGAGTGGATTTTTGAAAACAATTCACTCGAAGATCTTCATTTTATGCCTTTTTCCAGTAATCTTCTTCCCTTTTTGCCGAATGCCTTAGAGGTCAGCACTATGTTATTGATATTATGCTTTAGAGGTCAGCGTATATTTTGTCTTTGAGGCTGAGTTCGTGATCTGCTCATATCTTGCTAGGCAGTGCAATTTATTTGATCTGTGACTGATTGGACGTTCGACAGATGACCCTTGGCTAGTCTTCGTTACCACTTCTTGCTTCAATGCTTCTGTCGATTAGACTTGTACCTTGTTGGCTATATTTGGCTTTCCTTTGATCCTTGTTAATATCTCACTTTTGTCTTGGAGTATTCATTGCACGTACTACACGGATGTGAAAGTTTTGAAAAATATACCGATAATTCCTGGGCGTCCCCCCCAATGGGTGTAGGCAAGGGACGGCTTGGTACGCTGAGTGTTTTAGCAAACTGTCTCTGAGTAGTAACTTGATGTGACCGCGGGTGTAATCATATCGCCCACGCAGTTGACTGGAGTCCCAATGGGTGTTGTGTTGCGTGAAATGGCGTCAGTCGCCTGACGTGTCTTCAGACGGTTTGAATTGCATATTGAATTTTTGCGACTGTTCAGTGGCCGTGGTAGGAGGTGAGCGGTTGCCTCCTTCTATAAATAGTGTTCTTGCTTCCCCGGCATTTTCACATCTCTTACTGCTCTCTGCTGCTTGCTCTCTTCTTCCTCCTTCCTTTCCACCATGGGCAAGAGTAAGAAGGGTAGCAGTTCTTCGCCTCGTTCTGGTGACAAGCACAAACGTGAGCCGACTCCTCCCTCGGAGGACTTCGGCAACTCGGAGTACTCGGAGGAGGAGTTCTCCTCCGAGTCCGAGGGGTCTCTGGCCCCCGTCTCTCCCCTGGCGTCGTCTGATGATTCGGACGACTCCCAGGGGATTGCCGCAGAGGTCTGGACCTACATCCAGGCCGTCGAGCGCGCCGGGCTCGAGGGCTCGGATGAGTCGGAGTACTCCTCGGACGAGGAGGACTCCTCGGACTCGTCCGAGGAGGGCAGCGGCGGCGGAGACGATGACGACGACGGAGGCGACGGTGACGGCGGCGACGGCGGCGACGACAGCGGCAAGGGCGGTGACGGCAGCGGCAAGGGCGGCGACGGCGACGGTGGCGGTGGCGGCAAAGGCAGCAGCAGCAGGGGCAGCAACCAGGCCAGTGGCTACATGCCACTGGTTTTAGATGTTAGTATAGATTAGTAGTAGAAATAGTATTAAGTGAAATAATGTAGTAGTAGTAGTATAGAGTAGTGTAATGTAATGTAGTAGTAGTAGTAGGGAAGTATCAACTCATAGCGAGTTGATTTGTAAGTTCTGTAGCTTCCCTTTATGAAGAACGATTTCGTCTCCTCCTGTGTTAAATACTTCGCCTCCTGGTCAGTTGATGATCGTTGTCCATGATGTTCTCTGTCTGCTATGCTTGAGTAGTAACTTGGAGCTTTCGAATCATTCTTTCGTTCGTTTTCTCTGCGTCGTCGATGCCTCAGAAGCAACGACCGAGTTATTATTGACAGCGTTAGCACTTCTGAAGTAGCGTCCAAATGATGGCGGGGCCACGTCAGCGTTTTAGAGGTAACAGCTGAGTGACTGATGGCAACGTCAGCGTTTTAGAGGTAACAGCCAAGTGACTGACGGCAACGTCGGCGTTTTAGAAGTAACAGCCGAGTGACTGACGGCAACGTCGGCGTTTTAGAAGTAACAGCCGAGTGAAGTCAGGTACTGTCAGCGTTTTTAGAAACAACGGCTGAGTCAATTTGTGCCGCGTCGGCCGTTTTGGAAATAACGGCTGAGTGATGACATGGCACGTTGGCTTTTTTAGAAATAGTAGCTGGGCGATGACATGGCACGCCAGTGTTTTAGAAATAACCACTGGGTGATGACTGGGCACTTCTTGGAAACGACATCTGGCCCAGGAAAACCCTATATGTACTGCACTGTTCCATGTCTCCACATTCTGTGCCCAAGTTCTTGCTTTCCTGCATCCAGGCCCTCTCTGCCAATTTGCAATTCTGCTTCCGCTCCGCTCGCCGGTGAGGTTGAGATGGCGCCTAAGCGGAAAGCCTCGAGTTCGTCCACTGCCGTCATTCCCCCCATCGATCCCAATAGTCAGTTGCCTTTCGCAGGTAACCATATGTTTGTTGTTTCTGAGTCTGACCTTCTCCATCTTGTGTCCATCGGAGTTCTTCCTCCGAGAGAGCTATTTTCCTGGCGGATCTGCTGTGGGGTCACTGTTCCAACAGAGGACACCCATGAATCTGTTGTTTATGTTCCATTCCTCCTCCGCGGCCTTGCTCTTCCTATTTCTCCCTTTTTCCGTGGTCTCCTTGATTTCTATCACTTGAATCTGACCCATCTGAACCCCAATTCCATTCTGCAAATTTCCATCTTTGTTCATTTATGTGAGGCTTTTCTTGGCGTTCTGCCACACTTTGGCCTGTGGAAGTTCTTGTACCATTGTCGGCCTGGGATGACCGGAGGGCAGCACCAACTGGTAGGGGCGCGAGCTTGGAGATGCGCCGTGGGAGTAAGACTGATTACGTTGACATCCCACTCAAAGACAGCATCAAAGGATGGTTCTTAGAGTGGTTTATCGTGGAGAATCATGGGAATTCCCTCCCACCACGGTCAGGGAGACAGCCGGATGTTCGTACTTCGAGCTGGACCGAATCCCCCACAGACCAGGAGGTGGCTGAGGCAGGGGCTCTGTTGGCTGAAGTTGGATTGTTGAAGGAGAGAGGTTTAACTACAGAGGCTGTGGTTGCTGACTTTGTCTTCAAGAATATTTAGCCACTGAAGGACAGGGCACACCCGGCCTATCTGTACCGAGGCCTGGCTGACTCAACCTGGGTCACCAATAGAAGAATTCCTGCTGTGGACTTGGTAAGCCGGCTCGAGATGATACTCAGAGGCAAGGTATCAAATGTTGGCGCCCCTGTTGCATATTCGGCCTGGAACCTGCCTCCTTCCAAGGCCTTCATCCATTTTGTGTCAAATCCTCCTGCTGGTGATGGAGGTTTGGGCCTTAGAGTGCGACCCTCTGCTAAAGAAGTTGGCGCTTTGGTTGCTTCGCTTGACGAAATTCCTGATGATGAAAAGCAGGTTCATTTCAAGGTGCCTTTGGATCCTAGTGATCCAGAGATAGGTGCCATGCTGGATATGTTGGCTAGGGATTCTTCTGATGCTGCTCCTGCTGAAACATTGGTGGTGGTGCCCATCCTTGAAGCCGACAAAGCTTTGGACGCTCAGAAGTCTATCAATGTTCGTCCAAAACGTTCTCGTCGAGTTGATCAAGCCTCTTTTCCTGCTGAGGGGGAGAAAAAGAAGAAGAGACGTCTTCGTCGAGTGTCTAGCTTGGATCAAGGTGCCGGTCCTTCTGCTCCTGTTGCTGAGGAAGTGCCTGTGCCTGAATTCACTGAAGCTGACCCCAATGGGTGTGTTGTCCGTCTTGTTGATGATGATGGTGAAGAAGAAGACGAAATCCCTCTGATTCAGAAGAATAGCTGTCGTCACACTGCCAGTGGGGAAAGTAGCAGTGTTCCTTCTCCAGCCTTGTCTGCTCTCATTGGTATGCAAGAATTATCTCTGGCAAACTTTGATCAGACTCTTGAGGACATGATTCCAGAAATCTGCTATCAGAACCGGCAGATGGTGGCGCGATGGATGTTTGTGTTGATGTGCTCGACGCCGGGTTGGGGTCCTCCCGGGCAGCATCCCGCGCCTCATCGACCATGGAGCGTGGTCTTGAGGGTCAGGAGGCTGGTCTAGATTGCCCTGCTCCCATGGAAGCGACTAAGGGACCTTCAGCCTTAGAAGTGACTGCTGCAGAGAACTCGGCCCTCAATGATGGTGCTGGCCCTTACCCAGCCCCCGAGGGTGTTGCCGGAGATGATCCGGCTCGGATGGATAGTGCAAGCTACTACCCAGCCCCCGAGGGTGCTGCCGGAGATGATCCGGCTCGGATGGGTAGCGCAAGCTATGATCCAGCCCCCGAGGGTGTCCGAGCGGGTTCTCCCTCTTGCACTTCCATGGATGTTCACGTAGGGTTTTCTCCCCCACACTCTGGTTGCATGGTGACAGCCCAAGCCTTTGGTCAAGGGGTCGCTTTAGAGGCCAGCGTACCTGACGACAAGGTTTTGGGTTCTGCTGACGACACTGAATTGGTCCCTGCTGAATCGTTGCAAGTTGCTCCAGGTGGTGATCCTTTGCCGAGCCATCAGTTGATCTCTCACGACTTGGGAGTCGCCTCCTTCTTCTCCAACTTCCAGGTATTTTGGTTGCTTCTGGTCTGACTTTTACCCAAACAGATAATTATTCTCATGCTTGTCTGCTTTTTAATGCCAGGCGTTGGTCGATGAGATGTCTAGTCGGCTGAGGTTGCGGGGTGCTTCTGTCCCAGAAGGAGCTTTGTCTCTGGCGCGTTGGAATCCGGTGCTACTTCAGCGGCGTGTTTCTGACTTAGAGGCGACGAATGCTGGTCAGTGCTCTTTTGCTTCCTTCTGGCTACCCTATCAAACTGCTTCTTATTTTAACACCTTTGCTTGACTGCTTCTCGCCAGATATGGCTCGGCAGTATTCTGCTCTTGAGGAAAAACGCTCTCAAGGTCAAGACGAACTGGTCCGGCGGTGTTCTGATCTTGAGGAAAAGTATTCCCAAAGTCAGACAAAGCTGGCCTAGGTCTCTGCTTCTCTAAATGACGCTAACACGCTGAACTCTACTCTCCGCGCTCAGCTCGACTCTGAAAAGGTGACCTGTGAATCCGGGCTTTGTCTTGTTGTGTTCTTATTGCTTGTTTGACGTTTGAGGAAGCTTATTCCCGTTTGCAGGAAGAAAAACGTGCCCTTGTTGCTTCTCGTGACAATCTTGACAAGCTATACCGTGACTCTAGCAACTCGCTGACCATCTTGGAGAGGAGTCATCGCTTCACCAGGGAGGAGTTAGACAATCTTCGTTATAAGCTGCAGGAATCCTTGGATGACATGATTCGCCTCAGGGAGTTGATATCGGCCAAAGATGTTGTCATCAAGAATCTGCGTGCTTCCAAGAAATCTATCACCCAGGAGCTAGAGACCGCTCAGTTGGCTGTCAAGGTTGCTGAAGAGACTTCCGCTACTCTGAGGGCCCAGCACGATAAAGCTATGGATAAAGCTATTCGCGCGGGGCGGATTCTGACGAGGAGACCTGGTGTGGTTGTCCCAGACGACATAGTGGCAGATATGAACGCCGCTCCTGATTCCTCCAGCCGTCCTTCTTCGTCGGTTGCTCCTGAGAAGAATGTTGCAAAATAGAAAGACATTGCGTGCTTTGAGCGCGCGGTTAACGTGCTCGGATATTTTGTTAGAGGACACCTTCTTAGTATTGAATGCTACTATCATTCTCCTATTGTTTAGAATTCAACAGTGTCTATATTTGTAGAAGTACAATGCAGCGTGATGGTTTCGAGACTTCTCCATAGGACATAGAGGCCGCCCCTGGATGAGTAACTGTATGCGCGCCGAGTGTGCTGCACCAGTTTGAGCTAGAATTAACTCAGACCGATTGCTCCGTTAGTGTGGTTTAGTGGTCACCCTGAGTTAAGTAAGCACGAGCATGTTGCACCGTCTTAAGTCGTTGCCGACTTAAGCCGATTGCTCCGTTAGCAGGGCATAGTGGTCACCCTGGGTTAAGTAGGCGTGAGCATGTTGCACCATCTTAAGCCGTCGCTGACTTAAGCCGATTGCTCCGTTGACAGGGCATAGTGATCACCCTGAGTTAAGTAAGTGCGAGCATGTTGCACCGCCTTAAGTCGTTGCTGACTTAAGCCGATTGCTCCATTAGCAGAGCATAGTGGTCACCCTGAGTTTAAGTAAGAATGCAGGTCGACAATGAACAATTTGAGCGCTCTCGAAGTCTTTTTATTGATGATATATTTCCCAGTTTACAGAGTACATTGCCGTCCCAATAGCTTTTGGAATACAGCTAGGGGTAAAACTTCCTGAGGTGTTCTATGTTCCATGAGTTCCCAATTTCTGTGCCATCCATCTGAGTGAGACGATATGATCCCGGCCGACTGACTTCTGCTACTATGAATGGTCCTTCCCATAGAGGTGAAAACTTGTGCCGCCCCTCCCCCGTTAGAATTCGGCGGAGGACGAGATCTCCTACTGAGAAGGATCGATGTCTCATGGTCTTATCGTGATAGTGCCTCAGGGTTTGTTGGTACCGTGCTGATTGAATTACCGTGTTCAGTCGTTCTTTTTCGAGTACATCAACATCCTCCAGCCTAGTAGCCTCGGCTTCTGCTATATTTTCAAAGATCAACCTTGGCACCCCAAACTTGAGATCAGCAGGTAGCACGGCCTCTGAACCGTAGACCATGAAAAAGGGGTATTTCCATGCAGAGCTTGACTGGGTTGAGTTCTTAAGCTCCAAACGACATAGGGCAACTCCCTTATCCATTTTCCTGCGAACTTTTCATTTTTATTGAAGACTTTTTTCCTGAGGGCCTCCAATATCATCCCGTTAGCTCTTTCAACCTGCCCTTTGGCTCTTGGGTGTGCCACCGAAGCATATTTGATCTGAATGCTCTTCTGCTCACAGAAATCAAAGAACTCTGAACTTGTGAAGTTGGATCCCAAGTCAGTTATGATACTATTCGGTATTCCAAATCTGAATATTATGTCTTGTATGAATTCCACTGTCTTGGCTGAAGTTAAGTAAGCAATGGGTTTGAACTCTATCCATTTAGTGAATTTGTTGATAGCCACCAGCACATGAGTGTATCCTCCCTGAGCTTTCTTGAAAGGTCCAATCATATCCAATCCCCAGCACGTGAACGGCCAAGTTATGGGTATAGTCTGCAACTGCTGTGCTGGTAGATGCTGTTGTTTTGACAGGTACTGGCAGGCTTCGCACCTCTAGACTAACTCGGCTGCGTCACTCTTCGCTGTTGGCCAATAGAAACCTGACCTGAAGACCTTCCCAACCAGGGTTCTGGATGCTGCGTGTACTCCACATTGCCCAGCATGGACCTCGTCCAGAAGTTGCTTTCCAGTAGCTGAGAGAATGCATTTCATGAGGACTCCTGATGCACCCCTTCTGTATAGTTTTTCCCTAATGAGTGTATAGTGAGCTGATTGCCTTGCGATGCGCTTGGCTGCATTCTTGTCATCTGGCTCCTCCTCATTTTTTATATATCTGATGATCGGCCTCCTCTAGTCATCAGAATCTGACTCTGGTTGGCTCAAAGTATTACATTCTTCTGCCTGATCCAGTGAGATGCTTGGGTGTGATATTTCTTGGACAAAGACTCCAGGCGGGACCTGAGTCCGACTGGATCCTAGCTTGGACAACACGTCAGCCGCCGTGTTTCGATCTCTCTCCACATGGTGAAATTCCAGACCTTCAAATTTATCTTCTAATTTCCGACGGCAGTGCAGTATTTTCCCATGGGATCGCTTGAGCAATCCCATTCTTTGTTTATTTGACTTATGACTACCATAGAATCTCAACATACCATCAGTCTCTTGATGCCCAGTGATATGGCAATGTTCAATCCATGAATCAGAGCTTCATATTCTGTTGCATTGTTAGAGGCTGGAAATAACAACTGTAGGGCATATCTGAGGTGTTCGCCTCCAGGTGCAGTAAAGAGGATCCCTGCGCCCGCTCCCTGCAGCTTTAACGAGCCATCAAAATACATCCGACATACTTCTGCAGTTTTTGGGTTATCTGGTACTTGTTGTTCGGTCCACTCCGATACAAAGTCAACTAGTGCTTGAGTTTTAATGGCAGTACGAGGTCGAAATTCAATGTCGTGAGATCCCAGCTCGCAGGCCCATTTGGCTATTCTCCCGATGGCTTCTTTGTTGTGAAGAATATCCCCTATTGGAAAACCAGTGACTACTATGACTTTGTGGTCGTCGAAGTAGTGACGGAGCTTGCGTGCAGTTAGAAGTACTGCTTATAATAGCTTCTGAACTTGAGGGTATTTTTTCTTCGAGGGACCCAGAACTTTGCTGATGAAATAAACAGGATGTGGCACTGGATAAGCATGTCCTTCTTCTACTCGCTTGACTACCAACGCGGTGCTCACCACGTGAGTCGTGCAAGAGATATATAGCATCAAATCTTCAGCTGGTTGAGTCGACGTGGCCCATCGCGGCGGTTTTAGCACTAGCGGCGTCGTTAAGAACTTTTTCAATGCATCTAGGGCTTCCTGTGCTTTTGAAGTCCACTGAAACTTGTCCACCTTCTTGAGTAACTTATAAAATGGTAAGCCTTTTTCTCCTAGCCTGGATATGAATCTGCTCAGGGCTGCCATACATCCGGTAAGTCTTTGCACTTTCTTTTGTGATCGTGGTGCCTCCATCCTCATGATAACTTCGATCTTTTCTGGATTAGCTTCAATTCCCTGGTGGCTGACGATAAACCCGAGTAATTTTCCTGCTGGTACCCCGAAAACACATTTTTCGGGATTAAGCTTCCATCTATATCGCCGCAGACTGTTGAAAACCAGCTATAGATCCTCGATGAAATTTTCCGAATTTTCTGTTTTGATTACCACGTCGTCTACATAAGCCTCCACACGCTTGCCCCAGTGATCAGCTAAGCATGTTTGAATAGCTCTCTGATAGGTCACTCCAGCGTTTTTGAGGCCGTATGGCATGGAGGTATAGCAGAAAGCACCGAATGGAGTGATGAACGCTGTTTTTTCCTCGTCTTCCTTCGTCAGGCTAATCTGATGATACCCAGAGTAGCAATCCAAGAAAGACAGCATAGAACATCTAGCGGTGGAATCTACCACCTGATCTATCCTAGGGAGCCCGAAGGATCCTTTGGACAGTGTTTGTTGAGATTCGTGTAGTCGACGCACATGCACCAATCCACCTTATTCTTTTTGAGTACAAGAACAGGGTTAGCTTACCACTCAGGATGTAACACCTCTCTAATGAATCCAGCCGTGACCAAGCGAGCCAACTCAGCGCGAATGGCCTCTCTCTTGTCGGGCGTGAAACGATGTAATTTTTGCCGAATCGGCCTCGCCTGGGTGTAGACCTTCAGTTTGTGCTCGGCCAGTTCTCTCGGGACTCCCGACATATCCGCAAGTTGCCATACGAATACATCTCGATTATCTTGCAAGAACCGGATGAGCGCGCTTTCCTATTTGTCATCCAGGCTGGAGCTGATGATGGCAGTCTTGTGTTCATCAGCGAACCCGAGGTTGATCCTTTTAGTTTCTTCAGTCGACCGCATAGAGGTCGTAGCTTGATCCTTGTTCGCGGGTACCGCGAGGTCTTCTTCAGGCTTAGAGTTTGCCTGTACAGAAGAAGTCGCCGACGATTTGGTGGTGAGGGTCGCCTGGATGGCCACTAGGAAACATTCTGTGGCGCCTTGGAAGTCAGCACCCACAGTTATGATCCCTTGTGGTCCTGGCATCTTCAGTATCATGTATGTGTAATGTGGAATGGCCATGAATTTCGCCAGCCCAGGCCTCCCGATGATGGCATTGTATCTGTAGTCGAAGTTCGCCACCTCGAACCTCAGGTACTCGGTTCTGTAGTTTTTCGGAGTCCTGAAGGTGACCGGCATGTAGATGTGGCCCAGCGGATATTCTCCTTCAGTCGACACAATGCCGAAGAAGGGTGTGTCCGACTCATGGATCTCTTTGAGGTGAACTCCCAGTCCTTGGAGCGTCCGGGGGAAGGTGACGTTGATGCTGCTCCCCCCGTCCACTAATACCTTCTTTACCTTGCTCTCTCGGATCACCGGATCGACAAGGAGCGGGTATTTGCCTGAATGATCGAATTTAAGCCACCGATCTGCCCGAGTGAAGGTGATCGGGTGCTCCGACCATCGGTACGGAGCGGGAGGACCGGTGGTCGCCACCAGTATTTGGCGATCGTTGAGCTTTTGTTGTCTCTTGTTCTCCTGCGATCCGTGTCCATCGAAGATGACGTTGACCTCTCTATTGACATGTGAGAAGGCTTCTCCTTCTCTCTCCTCCTGTGGTTGGGGTTGTCGCGGTTCTCCTGGTCCTCCTCGTGGCGAAGGAGGGGGTAGAGGTTGGAAGGGTCGGCTGTGCCCGACAGAGTGCTTGAAGTCTCTGCAGTTCCGAAGGGTGTGGCGCATGTCTTTGTGGTACGGGCACTGGGCGTCGAGGATGTCGTCCAGCATGCGTTCGCCTCCACGAGGTCCTCCTCGGGCGCGAGAGGCGGGTGGTCCAGTGGCATGGACCTCTTCGCGAGGCCTCTTCTCCCAACGCTTGTCGGGTTGTTGGTTTGTGTCGCGTCGTGGTGCTGCCGGTGCCGGCTTCGTTCCTCCAATGAGGTCCCGGGCTCGCTCGTCGGCGGTGATATAGAGGTCGACTTCCCGGAACAGCTGTTTGGAGGTAGTCGGCGCCTTCTGCAGTATGGTTCGGACGAAGGCCGAGTCATCAGATCCCCGGTAGAAGTCTTCGATCACCGCCGCTTCCGCGACCTCAGGGATACTATTTCTCATGGTTTGGAATCTCTTGAGGTACGACCGAAGAGTTTCGTCCCCCCGGTGCTTGATGGATTTGAGGTCCCATGGTTGCGCCGGCTTGTTGGAGAGGGACTGGAAGTTGGCGATGAAACGTCGACTGAAATCGCTCCAGTCATCGATGCAATGTCGTGGTAGGTGTCACAGCCATTGCAGTGCATCTTGCCTGAGGACGATGGGCAAGTATGCGGTCATCACGTCCTCGGTTGCTCCAGCGGCTCGGGCAGCGGTGGTGTAGACGGCCAGCCAGCCTCCCGGATCCTGCTTAGGTTCATATTTGTCAACGTTGGATACCTTGAAGTTAGGAGGCCATTGAATGGCTCTGAGGCACGGAGTAAGTGCCGACACTCCACACGTGTCCTCCTGTCGTTGGGGATGATGTCTGTCCCGGGGGGAGTGGTTGTCGTGGTGCCTCGATCGTCCCCGAGTGGTGCCGCCAGTCGAAGCCGTTGCCGACTCGGTCCTGGTGGCCTGACTCCGGGATGGGATGCCGTGGTCCCTGTCATATTCTTCCCGGCGACGGATCTCACTCTCATGTCGTCGTTTGCGTGAAGCGTTGATGGAGCTCCGTGCGTCCCGCCGACTGTTGATGGCATGTCGTAGATCATTCAGCGGATGTGCGAGAGGTAGAAGATGGTTGGCTGCTCGAGTGAACAGTCACCGGTAGTCCTCGGCATCGGGAGTCCGAGGGAGACCGTCGGCTATCCGAGCCAGTACTCCACCGACTTCACTCGGCGTGTTCAAGGCTCGGGCGAAGTCGGGGTTCAGGTTGCGCCCGAAGAGGGGATTTTTTCGATGTTGCTTTGTTTCCTGTTCGGCCTGTTCTTGAGCTCGCCGGCAATCGTGTCGTCGGGAATTCCTCCTTTCCCGGTAGACACGCTCTTCCAGGGTTTCTCCCATCTCCGAGGCCTCGTCTCGCGACACAGGCTGTGCCGGGTCCCGCTCTCCGGCTTCGTGATGTCGCCGGATATTTCGGCGTCGGTTCCTTCGCCGGTGGGATTCCCGCTGAGGAGGTTCCTCTCCGGGCGCGGTCGGCTCGTCGTCGGAGATGGGGGGCGACTCCACTCTCCCGATGAAGAGGACGTCGGGGTAGAATGGTGCAGCTGTCGTGACGATCTTCTTTCTGTTCTCCTTTGAGGGCAGAGGCACAGAAAGAACAACTTGCTTTCTCCCGATTTTATTTGTTTCTTTCATTCTTGTGATTTGTGTCCATTCTTTCGTCGGAGAGGTAGACAGTGGAGTTTTCCGGGTTGACGGGCTTCGGGCCTCTGTCCTGCCAGAGGCGATCTTTTTTCGGAGCATTGGAGGTTATGCCTTTTCCTGCTTTTCCCCGATTTTCCCGGAGATTTTTGAGGAAAGATCTTCTCTCCGTCGGGTCTGCAATGCGATGCAGAGTTCCCTCCTCGTCCGCTACAGATGAGATGGTTCCGAAGCAGAATGTGGACCCGGGGCGGAAGACGATCTTGTTCAGGAAGGTGACGGCCATTGAGCTAGCTTGGATCGACGACACACCCCCTACCTGGCGCGCCAGCTGTCGGTGTTTTGGGTCCGACCGCACACCCGGGGTTACCCCTCAAGGTGCTTTTAGAAGTAGGACGGTGGTATCGACTGTAGCTCAATGGTTCGTGCCGATTGCACGAGAAACAGTAGACAATGGTTTACAGGTTCAGGCCGCTTTGAAATGCGTAACACCCTACGTCCTGGCGAGAGTGCTATATATGGTGGGTTACAAGGTAGTTCTCTGGTGCAAGGAACGTAGAGAGTTGGGGTGGATGGTTGAGTAGTGAGTTCGATCCGTTCTGAAGGGGTGCCCCTAGGCCTTATATATTCGACCGTGGGGCAATACATGCAGATATGATAATCACGTGTACCTAAGAAATAGTGAACCGATTGAGTCTATCTTCCTATAGTTCCACCGACCCATCCCTGCTCGGTTCCGTCGTACGGGCCTCCAACGCGGGAAGGTCGGGTCTCTGTTGTTATTACTCGCTCGAAATCATTGGGCTGTCTGGGCTTGCTCCGATCCGGCCTTATGTCGATTTGCTTCACTGGTCGTTCCTCCCCAGGCCCACGAAGGGATGACCTTACGATTTATTGAGCCCTTGTGCCTTTCGTGAGGTCTTTTATCCTTCTAGTGGACCCGGGGGATATTTGTCCCCCACAGTTGCTCAACATAGACCTCTTCCTTGATAGGTCCATTGAGGAAGACACTTTTCACGTCCATTTGATAAAGCTTGAAGCCATGGTAAATAGCATAAGCAAGTATTATACGAATTGACTCAAGCCTAGCTGTGGGTGCATAAGTTTCATCGAAATACAAACCTTCGACTTGTGAATATCCCTTTGCCACAAGTCGGGCTTTGTTCCTTGTCACCACACCATGTTGATCTTGTTTGTTGCAGAATACCCATTTGGTACCTACAATATTTTGATTAGGACGTGGAACTAAATTCCATACCTCATTCCTAGTGAGGTTGTTGAGCTCCTCTTGTATAGCCACCACCCAATCCGGATCTCTTAATGCATCCTCTACCATGTATGGCTGAGAGCACCTAGAGGGGGGTGAATAGGTGATCCTGCACAATTCAACACTAATAGCACAAACTTGGTTTATAAAATGTTAGTTAGATTAAACCAAGTTTCTATAGAGCGAGCTCTTAAGAAGAAATCAATCACAGAGAAAAGCAACACAAGAGACACGATGTTTTATCCCATGGTTCGGCCAAGTAACACTTGCCTACTTCCACATTGTGGCATCCCAGTGGACGAGGGTTGCACTCAACCCCTTTCAAGTGATCCAATGATCAACTTGAATACCATAGTCTTTTTCTTTAGAGTTCTTTTCCCGTTTGCGAGGAATCTTCACAAGTTGGAGCCTCTCGCCCTTACAATGTTGATCACAAGAGAAGCACAAGAGTATGGGAGGGAAAGCAACACACGCAAGACTCAATTCGCAGCAGACACACACACACAAGCCAAGATGTGAGCACAAAACATGGCGCGGTGAGTTTATAATTCAAACGGTGCTCAAATCTATAACACGATGAACCGATTGTGTGATTGTGGAGTCTAGGCGTTTTAGGATGTTTAGTGAATGCTTGGTGTAGTGCTCCATGCGCCTAGGGTCCCTTTTATAGCCCCAAGGCAGCTAGGAGACGTTGAAGTTCCAATTGGAAGGTAATTCTTGCCTTCTGTCGGGTGGCGCACCGGACAATCCAGTGCACCACCGAACATGAACAGTTGCAGTCCTGTGCCTGATCTCCTTCTTTATCAGGTGTAGCCGAATGTTGGACCTCTGGTCCCGTTGGCGCACTGGACACTGTCCGGTGCACACCGGACAGTCCGGTGTGACCAACCGACCGTTGGCGTGGGCCACGCGTCGCCCTCTGATTGCGCTGCCGATCGTTGGCTGCGGGCGGCTTTGGCTCACCAGACAGTTCGGTGAATTTTAGCCGCGGCGCCTTCGCTTTTTTCCGAGAGCGACGAGTTTGTCGTCGGGCCAGCCTGGGCACTGCACACTATCCGGTGCACCATCGGACAGTCCGGTGCACCATAGGCTGGTGCTGATTTGGCTGAACTCAGCCAAAACTTCTCCAATTCATTTCCACTTTTCTTGACAGTGTCCCTAGCACTTAGAGAGATATGTTAGTATCCAAAAATAATTTACTAGGGCTAGAAACATACCTTAATTCTTGATTTGCACTTCTCAACCACTTAGCACATATGAACTAAAACAATATGTGTTGGGCATCTAATCACGAAAACATTTATAGAAATGGCCCAAGGGCACATTTCCCTTTCAATCTCCCCCTTTGTGGTGATTTATGCCAACACATTAAAAAGCAACTAAAAGTGCAACATCATTCTCAAAAGTGCAGATTTGAAGACCAAATTTTCTCACTTGAGATTTGGCATATTTGGATCACTTTTGCCACCACTTGGTTTATTTTCGCAAATGAAATTCTTTTTCCTTTCTCTAAGTCAAAAACACTTGTTTGGGCAAATAGAGAGATGTTTCAAGAGTAATTTTGATCAAGTTGCAAAAACTCCCCCTTTTCCCATAATCAAAATTCTCCCCCATAAGAGACCAATTTTGCAATAAGAGTATTTAGGACAAAATACAAATTCTAACTCTACTATTTTCAAAGTTCGCAAGTGGTTGGCTGATCCATTTGCTTTGGCCTTAAATTTCTCCCCCTTTGGCATGAAGCACCAATATGGGATAACTTTTGGCCCTTTAACCCCATTGCCTCACCAAAATGTCAAATTGAAGCGAAAAGGCAATGAGAACATAAAAAGGAACTTAGCACAAGATACATTTTACCGGAATGCAGTGGAAGCTCTTTCCTTGTCCAAGTTCACTTTCCCTTTCAATATTCCTTCGAGACTACTACAAGTGCACTCAGACAAACAGGTTAGTCTCAAAGGAGTCAAGTTGTAGCACATCTCCCCCTAAACATGTGCATTATTTGCATAGGGACTTGTGAGGTCCGGGGATGACTTGTACAACTTGAGCACCAAAAATAAGCAATAAACGACATGAATGCTTAAGGTTAACATGATCAAAGGCATAGAACACATGTATGCTATAGATCAATCCAAGTTACGCGAATCTAAGACATTTAGCTCACTATGCAACCTGCAAAACCTTTTCTCATCTAAAGGCTTGGTGAAGATATCAGCTAGCTGGTTCTCGGTGCTAATATGGTAAATGTCGATATCTCCCCTTTGCTGGTGGTATCTCAGGAAGTGATGCCGGATGTCTATGTGCTTAGTGCGGCTATGTTTAACAAGATTATCCGCCAAGCAGATTGCACTCTCATTTGTCACATAGGAGTGAGACTTTACTCAGATTGTAGCCAAAGTCCCGGAGGGTTTGCCTCATCCAAAGTAGTTGCGAGCAACACTGTCCTGCGGTAACGTACTCAGCCTCAGCGGTGGATAGGGCAACAGATGTTTGTTTCTTGGAGCTCCATGACACCAGGGACCTTCCTAGAAACTGGCACGTCCCTGATGTGCTCTTCCTATCAACCTTGCACCTGGCATAGTCGGAATCTGAGTATTCGATTTAGTCAAAGGTAGACCCCTTTGGACACCAGATCCCGAAGCAAGGCGTAGAAACTAAATATCTAAGAATTCGCTTAACGGCCACACGGTGACACTCCTTGGGGTCGGATTGAAATCTAGTACACATGCATACACTAAGCATAATGTCGGGTCTACTAGCAGAAAGATAAAGTAATAAACCTATCATTGACCGGTATGCCTTTTGATCAACGGACTTACCTCCTTTGTTGAGGTCTAGATGTCCGTTAGTTCCCATCGGTGTCTTCGCGGGCTTAGCATCCTTCATCCCAAACCTCTTGAGAAGGTCTTGAGTGTACTTCATTTCGGAGATGAAGATGCCTTCCTTGAGTTACTTCACTTGAAATCCAAGGAAGTAGTTCAACTCGTCCATCATCGACATCTCGAACTTTTGCATCATTACCCTGCTAAACTCCTCACAAGACTTTTGATAAGTAGAACCAAATATTATATCATCGACATATATTTGGCAAACAAAAAGATCACCATCACAAGTCTTTGTGAATAGAGTGGGATCAGCTTTCCCAACCTTGAAAGCATTAGCAATAAGAAAATCTCTAAGGCATTCAATACCATGCTCTTGGGACTTGCATAAGTCCATAGAGCGCCTTAAAGAGTTTGTACACGTGGTCGGGATACCTGTCATCCTCAAAGCCAGGGGTTGTTCCACGTATACCTCCTCCTTGATTGGTCCATTTAGGAAAGCGCTCTTCACGTCCATTTGGAACAACTTAAAGGAATGGTGAGCGGCATAGGCTAATAAAATCCGAATTGATTCTAACCTAGCCACAGGAGCAAAAGTCTCCTCAAAGTCCAAACCTACGACTTGGGTATAACCTTTTGCCACAAGTTGAGCCTTGTTTCTTGTCACCACTCCATGTTCGTCTTGCTTGTTGCGGAACACCCACTTGGTTCCCACAACATTTTGCTTTGGACGTGGCACCAGGCTCCAGACTTTATTTCTTTTGAAGTTGTTGAGCTCTTCCTGTATGGCCAACACCTAGTCCGGATCCTACAAGGCTTCTTCTACCCTGAAAGGCTCAATAGAAGAAACAAATGAGTAATGCTCACAAAAATTATCTAATCGTGAATGAGTTGTTACTCCCTTGCTGATGTTACCCAGAATCTGATCCACTGGGTGATTTCTTTGGATTGTTGCCCAGACTTGAGGTGGAGGGGCCCGTGGTGCTTCTTCCTCCATAACCTGTTCTTCTTGTGCTCCCCCTTGATCTTGTCCCTCTTCTTGAGGTACCTGTTCATCGTCTTGAGTTGGGGGATGCACCATCGTAGAGGAGGAGGGTTGATCTTGTTCCTATAGTTCCTGTGGTCGTATATCACCTATCGCCATAGTTCGTATTGTGGCCGTCAGAACCTCATCTTCATCTACATCATCAAGATCAACTTGCTCTCTTGGAAAGTCATTAGTCTCATTAAATACAACGTCGCTAGAGACTTCAACTAATCCTGATGATTTGTTAAAGACCCTATACACCTTTGTATTTGAGTCATATCCTAGTAAAAACCCTTCTACTGCTTTGGGAGCAAATTTTGAATGTCTACCTTTCTTCATCAGAATGTAGCATTTGCTTCCAAATACACAGAAATAAGAAACATTGGGTTTGTTACAAGTTAGGAGTTCGTAGGAGGTCTTCTTGAGGAGACGGCGCAGATAGATCCGGTTTATGGCATGGCAAGCTGTGTTCATAGCTTCCGACCAAAACCGTTCATGCGTCTTGTACTCTCCAAGCATCATTCTCGCCATGTCGATTAGCATCCTGTTCTTCCTCTCTACCACACCATTTTGCTGAGGTTTGTAGGGAGCGGAGAACTCATGCTTGATGCCTTCCTCCTCAAGATATTCTTCAATCTGTAGATTCTTGAATTCAGACCCGTTGTCGCTTCTTATCTTCTTCACCTTTAGTTCAAACTCATTTTGAGCTCTCCTTAAGAAGCGTTTAGGGTCCCTTGGATTTCAGATTTGTCCTGTAAAAAAAATACCCAAGTGAAGCGAGAAAATTCATCAACTATAACAAGACCATACTTACTTCCCCTGATGCTGAGATAGGCAACGGGGCTGAAGAGATCCATGTGTAGGAGCTCCAGCGGTCTTGATGTCGTCATCACATTCTTGCTGTGATGAGTGCTTCCCACCTGCTTTCCTGCCTGGCATACTGTACAAGGTCTATCTTTCTCAAAATAGACATCGGTTAGTCCTAACACATGATCTCCCTTTAGAAGTTTATGAAGGTTCTTCATCCCAACATGTGCTAGACAGCGATGCCAAAGCCAGCCCATATTAGTCTTAGCGATTAAGCATGCATATAGATCAGTATTCTCCTTTGAGAAATCAACTAAATAGAGCTTGCTGTCTAATACACCCTTAAAAGCTAATGAACCATCACTCCTTCTAAAGACAGATACATCAATATTTTTAAATAAACAATTGCAGTCCATATGACACAATTGACTTATAGACAATAAATTATACCCAAGCCTTTAACCTTGCCTTTATTAAGTGCTCGATCATGATGGCTATCTTGCCCAATCCTTTAACCTTGCCTTTATTCCCATCTCCAAAAATGATGGTGTTCTTGACGTAGGAGATGAACATTTTCTTCTCCCCCGTCATGTGGTTTGTGCATCCATTGTCGATAATCCAGCTTGAGCCCCCGGATGCATAAACCTGCAAGGCAATTAAGCTTGGGTTTTAGGTACCCAACTCTTGTTGGGTCCTACAAGGTTAGTTACAACAACTTTTGGAACCCAAATGCAAGTTTTGTCTCCCTTTCATTTAGATCCCAATTTTCTAGCAACTACTTTGGCATTTTTGCATAACAATACAAAAGAAGCATTACATGTTTGATACATAGTAGTTGGACCAGTATAAACTTTCCTAGGCACACGAGAAATAGTATGATTGCGCCTAGGCCTACTCTTATCGTGAACATATGTGGAACTAGAAGCAAACATAGCATGTGAATCATGAACATAGCATGTGAATCATGAAGAGTAGGTAAAGCAGCATGATTATAACATTTATCATGATGAGAAACTTATTTGATGTAACACCCCAGGTGTTACTCAGGGTGTCCACCCAGGGCTACACCTTTTAAACCTACTATCACATGTGGGTTGATTTGAGCAAAGTATCTCAAACTTAGAATTCAAGGTCCTAAGCAAGTGCAACCCATCTTGGATATCATACCCTAACTTATCATGCATATCTAAAGGGGAGAATTTCCCAAAACCCTAAAGCAAACCCCTTTGGACAAATGGGAACCCTAGATGTAAGTATGACCAAAGGGTCATGAAAACCTTATGATCATGGCTTGGGCCAAATATAAAAGTTGTAGTACACTTAATAACCTACAAATAATAGTAAGAAAGTAACCCCAAAAAGATTTCAGAAAAGCCCCAAAAGGTTCAACAAAGGTTTGGGCACAAAAGAAAAATCAGAAATTGCCTAAGTCCAAAAACTAACCTTTGGCTAAAGATCACCCATGTTCACCCTCATTCAAACTTCAAACCACTTCGACCAAATTGACAAAGTGGCGCCAAATTAACCCTAGAATGCCCTGGAAAAAGTTGACACCTACCCTAAGATGTTTGACACGACTTGGCACCATTTTTGTCTCGGGTTGGACATCTCTGACATAGCCGACTTCCCACCCCCATATCTCTCTAACCAGACCACATCTACCCTTGGAACTCACATGAACTAGGTAGCTCTAGGTGCAGGGAAGAGATCTCTCACAGGTTCTAGGGCAAGATTCGTACATTTTGGCCGCTCAGCAGAGGGAAGAACACGAGCAGAAGCAAAGAGCCACGTGTTCGACGCGCTCTAAGCTCGCCAGAGCACGCCCGCGCGCGCCCCCGCGTGCCCCGTGTCGCGCCAAAGCCAAGCCGGTGCCATGGCCCGCGCCCGCGCCTATAAAGCGCCCAGGAACCTTGACCGTACCACTCCGCATGTGCTCGACCTCACCGAAGCCCAAACCCACCGGCGTTTGCCCGTGCACGGCGTGTCCCCGGCCGCCTGATCCCCCTGCCACCGTAGACCGGCCAACAGAACCCTTCCCAACCCCGTCTGACCCTCGGAGAAGACTGAGCACACCTCGGTGAAGCTCCCCGAGCGAGGAATCGGAGTTTGCCACGCCGGAGAGGCCAGTCCACGGTCGCCGGACTCCACCCGACTGTCGGCGAGCGTAGACCGGGTAATCTTCTGCTCCATTCTTCGATTCCTTGTGCACACAGCCTCTACGTCACCCCGTGAAGCTCACTGTACCATTGGATTGAACTAGGTCGCCGTAGTTTGGCCGGCACACCCGTCGCCAACGAGAGCACCCGCCTGCGCACGTGGACCGGACGATTCCGGCCACCCCCGCCGTCGAGCCGTACACCGTTGTGACCGCCAGAACCTCCCGGAGCCAACCCCGCCCCTCGTCGGACCTCTCTCGCCGCCGGTAAGCCGCGTCGCCCTTTTCTTTATCGCGGGTACTGTTTAAACCTAGGGAGGGACCGCGGGAAAGAAGAAGAGAAAGCTAGGGGGTTTTGCGCATTGTCAGTGACTCAGATAAATAGTAGCGCGGGGGTATAACTGAGAGAATTAGTTTGGAAATAACCCAAGGACCTCGATGCAAAGTGGTTTTCCAGGAAACCTTTAATTAAATCTGATTTAAAATTTAAGCAGCACTTGAATTATTAATATCTTCTGTTTTATTCATCCAAATTGAGTCAAACCAATTTTGTCAGATCTTAAATAATATAAATTACTGAAGAAAAATATAAAACCCCTATGGGCTACAGAAAACTTTAGGGTTATAAATTAAATAATGATTTGGCCAAAAGCTAAATAATAGGAAGTAAAATAGTTGCACTATTTAACTGAGGTTAAGAAAATTTGGAGAAGTACATGACCACCTACTGACCTATTTAAAAATGCTAAACCCCTCTGTACACCCCATTAAGGTAGAGTTTGCCATTTATTTTACATTATGCTTAAGGTTAAAGAAAATAGGAAAGGGGATTTAAATAGAGAACCAGGGAGCCCCCATATTTTTGTTAGTATACTTATTCAGTGTAGTTTACTAGAAAAATTTATTATACCATGGTTTAGTATAAAATAAATAGGGTACCTTTTATTTTAAGAAAACAAGGAAAACTTAGAAAAAACCTATAAAAATAACCCCAAGGTGAAAACACCCCAACCTTTGGGATAGTTAATATTTTGTTATGAAGACCATAGGAAAAATATGAATTCTGCTGTTTGACATTTTTCAAATAACAAGGTAGTGGAAAGTGCCTTTTTAGCATTAAACTTTGGAAAATCACAACTAAATAACCATCCCTTAGCTTTCTGTGATTTTTGGCACAGAAGCTTATTATTACTGTTAGATGCCAACAAAAATAACCGTTGGGACAGAACCCACCCCTAGTTAAGAGTTGTAGTACAAAGTGGCCCATTTACACAACTTTTGTTATTTTTGTCTAAAGCATAGCCTTATTATTTTGAACCTCAAATTCCTAGAGCAGGCTATATTGACCAATGACCACCCACTGTAATTTTTACAGAATTTTTGGAGAAAGTTAAACCACTGTTGTAGTTCAAACCTGCACCAGAATTCATAAATAGAAAATAAAGAAAGGGAAAATGAATAATGCAAATTAGTGTCATCCTAAAACCCTTTGTAAATTGTCCACTGAAATATATAAAGGAAATACCAATCCACTATGCTTATCCTTAACAAAACCTAAACCTAGAGTGATAAGCATACACCACTAAGAGCCACGTATAACCAGGAAACCCTACATTACTAACTAACTTAATTTTTCTTCACTTGGCATAATCCTGCATAATCATGGCATACATATTCTTATTCATTGCATTCGCTAGATTGCAACCTCACCGACGGAGAGTACGTCCTCGTGCCGGAGCAAGGTGTTGCTCAGGAGGTAGCCCAGGATCCAGCACCAGAACCTACACCAGAGGATCTGTCTGCCCCAGCTTTGAAAGGCAAGCCCCGGTCTTATGCATAACCGTTTATATATGCTATTTTACTACACTTAATGTTTGTAGGCTTGTATTGTGCACTTAAGTGTAGGAGTTGTTTGGAACCTTAGTTGCATGAACTCAGGATTCCTTTGAGATGGGCACTAGTATGCTAGGTCGGGTAGTTGCTCTACTAATTAGGGATCTCGGTAGAAGTCGAGTGATTTTTCTAGCACTCGCGCGAGGTCAGGAATTGATTGTCTCCACTTTATTATCATTATGATGTTGGTCTATGGACAACAATCCATGGGGATTGGTTGTCTACAAGACGGAAATTGGAATAAGGATTAAGGTGTGGTACCGTGAGTCAAGCGTTTGAACGTATTAAGCACATGCCGAGAAATATGGTAAATCGGTAAGCCTAGTGCCAGATTGAACCTGCCAGCGGACATATCCCCTCACGCGACCTGAGACGTGGTCTCCCATTCCGGTTATGGTGGGTACAAGTGCGGTCATTGCACGACGGCAGTCGGGGTCAGTGAGGCATTGTACGTCAAGGCGGTGAGCACTGATCTGCTGCCAGGGAATCGATGGGGACGGTTGGTGTGTGTGGGGATGGAGTGCCTCGCCACATCGTGTGTTTAGGTTTACCTTGCAAGGTTTAAAAACTCGATTCGAATCGTCTGCTTCTCGCAGCTAATGAAACTGCTTGATCCATGCTGCTACATTGAGTAACAAGTGGAAATATGATGAGTTGATACAAGATTGATTGCTAAAAATGTTTGCTACTATGTATGAGTAGATAGTACATATTTAGCCTTAAGAGAGTCACACTTAAATTTGATCAAGTTAAAACTTGATTTAGAAACTCAGCTAGTGCTTTTGGCAACCAAACCCCACAGCCAAACAGCTGCATGTCTAGAGGTAGAGTAGTAGACTCCTCACACCGGGTAAGTCTAGCTGAGTATTAGTATACTTAGCCTTGCTTGTGGCAAAATTTTTACAGGTTCCTTGAAGGACATGGTTGCTGGAGTGACTTGGCCGTCCACCTTACCACCGGGTTGGACAGTCGAGTGGGATCCTACCTCGGCTGAGGAGGAGCATGAGGAGTGATGGGATAGGCTTCCCCATCTCTCTGTTTATTTATCATTAGTTTATTTCCGCTGCACTTCGAACAATGATGACTACTTTTGCTAAAACTCCGATGATGATGTAATAAATTAGTACTCCTTAATGTATGGTTTTATGCTTTATTGTATTTGCTCTGTGACTCACCATCGAGTGAGATTGTGGTACTTGATCCTGTCAGTGGCCTCGTTGGACTAGATCCGAGGGATTGACGGGTTATTCCCATTTAAGTGTGGTCTAGCCTCTGAGGCGGGACTTAGACACTTAAGTTGGAATAATTCGGGCAGTTCCGCCACAGCTGGTATCGGAGCTTGTACCACCACAGAGGAATCAATAAAATATAAATATCGTCCTTTTCTAAAGTAAAACTTGATAGAAATGAATGTTGGATAGATCGTGGGACGATCAGGATAGACCTAGGGCGGAAGCCTTAGGATGATAGAGGGATAGTTAGGTGGCTAAGTGATTAAGCCCTATAGGCTGCTATAAGGGATGGGGGCTCTTCCCTATTTCCCTTTACGTTTATGTGAGGTCGTTCAGGACGAGCATACATGCATTCTTAAATTAAACTAATGGATAATTGAGTAAGGACTTTAATACAAAATGATGACCAACTAAGTACCCCAGTACCTTTGTTATAATTAGAGAGAGGCTGAGTTGTGTTTTCCTTTCTCTTTTTATAGTTCTTTTTCTTTACTTACGCTTAACCATACACAGATGACCTCCCACGGATCCTCGGACGAAGGGAATGCATTGTCCCACACCGACGGGCTTGCACGAGAGGGCTTTCCCCGTATTTTGTGGGAGGTACTTCAGGGGGCCGGATACATGATGCCTCCTCAGTATGCGGTGCAGCAGTTCGAGGAGCACCGAGTGCCCCGCTGTAGGGTGAGGATGACCCTGGAGCCTCATCCCCTGCAGCCCGGTTGGCGTTCACTGAACTCTGAGTCCTTTGGATACCGGGCTGAGGATACGATCGAGACAATTGCTCTGCACGGGTTGACCACTTTCTGTGGATTCCACCCCTTGGAGCTGTCCACCCACCCCATTGGCTTGTTCCCCGCTGAGAAGGAGGATGACCCGATGTGGAAGGACCGAGTGGAGCATGCCAAGGACATCTGGGCTATCTACCCAGGTCAGACTGCTCACTTGACAGTGCGGTGCATGAATGCCCTGTATCGTCTGCAAGTGATGCGTGGTGAGGCCATGTCCCATCTGATGGCGCTATTGGAGGCAACTAAGATCACCCTGGATAACAGAGAGGAGCTTGTGGTTGACTTGTCCACGGAGATGGTAGAAAAAGATCTACAAGTGGAGCAGTTGTCAGATGAGATTCATGAACTTGAGGAGCTAGTGGGAACGAGGGAGAACACCATCGAGGTTCTCGAGGATCAGTTAATTAACACCCAACAGCAGCTTGCCGAGGCTAACGAGCACCTGGATATGCATCACCAGGAGGTCCAGGATATGGAGGCTAACGAGGACGTCGACATCGAGGGAGGAGAGGAGCCTGCCTCCAGTTTGGACACTGCGGGCTCAGGGAGACCACCTTCCCCCGAGTCGAGTGTTGCCTCGTTCGCTCACTAGGTCGCAGGGATAGAGTTAGAAGTATGTGATGGTAGGACTCCTTGCAGCTAGCTTAGCTTTTGCGCCCCTTGGGTACTAGGCTAGATAGAGTTGAGTCTTTTTGTGCCATTGATGTAATCATGATAAACTCTTTTGGAAGCATGGTTGATGGATGATGTTAGTCTTAATTTGGGAAGAAAAGTTTATGCCTTGTGAAATCCTTTATGTTTATGTAAGAATCTAGCAATTTCGCCTTTTGACTCTTTCAGCACGATTGAACCTTGAACCTTAGAAATGTGATATTAAGAATATACATGATTTTTCAGATGGCAGGAAGAGCGCGTCGTGGACAGAATGAGCGCATTCCTCCACCACCGCCACTGCCTCCTACTCTGCAAGAGCTGATGGCTCAGCAGAACGAGATTCTGCGACAGTTGGCGCAGCCTCTGCCGCCACCTCAGCATTATGGGGGTGGTGACCATCAGCGTCACCCCGCAGCAGCCACTTATCAGGAGTTCCTCAGTACTCAACCACCGTTGTTCACTAGGGTCGAGGACCCACTTGATGTTGATGTATGGCTTAGGGTAGTGGAATCTAAATTCCCACTACTCAATGGAGTTTGTTCAGAGGTGACTAAGGTTAGGTTCGCCACCCAGCAGCTTCGCGGACCCGTGCGGACATGGTGGGACCACTACCTTGCTATGCAACCAGTTGACCATGAGGTGGAATGGAGAGAGTTCAAGGCAGCCTTTAGGGGGCATCATATTCCAGCAGGCATTATGGACCGCAAGCTCAATGAGTTTCTGGCACTCACTCAGGGGAATCGGACCGTGTTACAGTATGCTCAGGCCTTTAATGACCTATGCCAGTATGCTGGATATCATGCAGACGCGGACGAGAAGAAGAGGGACAGGTTCAGGAGGGGGCTCAGCACTAAGCTCTGTGACCGTCTCAACATAGTCAGGGCCAACAGCTATAATGAGTTAGTCAACATGGCCATTTCCCAGGAGGACTATATCGCAGCTCGTCAGGCAGAGAAGAAGAGGAAGACCCCTGTGGCAGGACCCTCAGCTCAGCCACAGCGCTTCAGGATTGTGTCTGACACTCAGAACAGAGGACCTCAGCAGCAGCAAGGACGTTGGGTGATCCGACCATAGCAGCAGCAGCAGGCACCCAACCGCACCCAGTTTCCAGCTCAGAGGAACAATCAACAGCAGCAGCAATACCGCCAGGCCAATGACAATAGGTGTTTCACTTGCGGCAACACCGGGCACTATGCCAAGAATTGCCCCAGAAACCAGCAGAGGCAGGGGCAGAATGCTAACCAGAACCAAGGTAAGAGGCAGAAGGTGCAAGTGAGGCAAGGCAGGCTGAACTTCACTACCATGGCTGATATTCCAGAAGGAGCACCCGTCATGACTGGTATTTTTACAGTTTTGAAATATCCTGCTATTATCCTTTTTGATTCTGGTGCATCGCATAGTTTTATCAGTGCCAAATTTGGTGTCAAGTGTCAGTTACCTTTTCACCACACCAATGGGGGTATTACAATTTCAATAAATCAACCCACATGTGATAGTAGGTTTAAAAGGTGTAGCCCTGGGTGGACACCCTGAGTAACACCTAGGGTGTTACATTTGACATGAGCATAAAGATAAGCATGGCTCTTTTGTTCATGTGAAGAACTACTGGCCATAGAAGCCTTCCCTTTCTCCTTGTTGAGACTGGAAGTCCTTTGGCTTGTTAAGTTCTTGGTTTCCTTTCGAAAACCAAGTCCATCCTTAATTGAGGGGTGTCTACCAACAGTGTAGGCATCCCTAGCAAATTTAAGTTTCTCATAATTATCCATACAAGTCTAAGTTGAGCATTAAGACTTGCAATATCATTGTTTAACTTAGCAATAGTAGAGGCATGTCCATTACAAGCATCAACATCAAGGTCTTTACATCTATTGCAAATAACAACATGCTCTACACAAGAACTAGTTTTATTTACTTTCTCTAGCTTAGCATTCAAATCATCATTTAAAATCTTTAAGCTAGAAATAGATTCATGACAGGTAGACAATTCAGAAGACAGCAGTTCATTCTTCTTAATTTCTATAGCAAGAGATTTTTGAACACTAACAAACTTATCATGTTCCTCATAGAGTATATCTTCTTGCTTTTCTAAAAGTCTATCTTTTTCATTAAGAGCATCAATTAGTTCATTTATCTTATCTACCTTAGATCTATCTAGTCCTTTAAATAAATCACTATAATATATCTCATCATTGGAAGATTCCTCATCGCTAGAAGAAGAATACTTAGTAGTATCTCGAATATGTACCTTCTTCTCCTTCGCCATAAGGCACTTGTGTCGTTCGTTGGGGAATAGTGAAGACTTGTTGAAGGCCGATGCAGTTAGTCCTTCATATTCAGAGTCGGATGAGGAACAGTCGGAGTCCCATTCCTTCCCGATGTGCGCCTCGCCCTTGGCCTTTTTGTAGTTCTTTTTTTCCCTCTTCCCATGCTTTTCTTGTGCCTGGTCACTATCATTATCGGGGCATTAAGCTATAAAATGACCAGTCTTACCGTATTTGAAGCAGGAGCGTTTTCCCCTTGACTTGTTCTTGTTGGGGTACTCCTTGTGTCCTTTTAGTGTGGTTTTGAAGCGCTTGATGATGAGCGTCATCTCATCTTTATTGAGCCCGGCAGCCTCCACTTGTGGTACCTTTCATGGTAGCACCTCCCTGCTGCTGGTTGCTTTGAGAGCAACGAGTTGTGGCTCGTAGATAGGAAGTGGACCGTTCAAGTCATCATCCATATATCTTTCCTCCTTTACCATCATGCGCTCGCTTACGAATTTTCTGAGGATTTCCTCGGGCGTCATCATGGTGTACCTGGGGTTTTCTCGAATAAGATTTACAAGATGGGGGTCAATAACTGTAAATGACCTGAGCATGAGTCGGACGACGTTATGGTCCGCCCATCTTGTACTCCCGTAGCTTCGAATTTCGTTGACAAGGGTATTTAGCCTGTTGTATGTCTGTGTTGGCTCTTCTCCCCTTATCATTGCGAATCTCCCCAGTTCGTCTTCCACCAGTTCCATTTTGGTGATCATTGTGGCATCATTCACCTTGTGAGAAATCTTAAGGGTGTTCTAGATTTGTTTAGCGTTGTCCAAGCCGCTGACCTTGTTATATTCATCCGTGTATAGAGATGATAGCAAAACAGTAGTGGCTTGGGCATTCTTATGAATTTGTTCATTGATAAACACAGGGTTATCAGTACTATCAAAACGCATTCCACTTTCTACAATTTCCCAAATGCTAGGATGGAGGGAAAATAGGTGACTACGCATTTTATGGCTCCAAAATTAGTAATCCTCTCCATCGAAGTATGGGGTTTTCCAAGTGGAATAGAAAGTAAATGAGCATTTGAATTGTATGGAATACGGGAATAATCAAAGGAGTAGTTTTGATTAACCGTTTTCTTTTTGGACGAGGAGTCGTCGTCATCATCCCTTGGTGAAGAGGAGGCGTCGCTGTCGTAGTAGATAATCTTCTTGATGCGCCTCTTCTTCTTCCCATCCCTCTTCTTGTGACTCGAGCCTGAGTTAGTGGGCTTGTCCTCTCTAGGCTCGTTGAAGAGGGACTACGTCTCCTTGTCATTGATCACCATCCCCTTGCCCTTAGGATCTATCTCTTCGGACGGTTAGTCCTTTAGATGAAGAGTACGGCTTTGATACCAATTGAGAGCACCCAAAGGGGGTGAATAGGTGATCCTGCACAATTCAACACTAATATCACAAACTTTGTTTATAAAATGTTAGTTAGATTAAACCAAGTTGCTATAGAGCGAGCTCTTAAGAAGAAATCAATCACAGAGAAAAACAACACAAGAGACACAATGTTTTATCCCGTGGTTTGACCAAGTAACACTTGCCTACTTCCACGTTGTGGCGTCCCAATCGACGAGGGTTGCACTCAACCCCTTTCAAGTGATCCAATGATCAACTTGAATACCACGGTCTTTTTCTTTGGAGTTCTTTTCCCGTTTGCGAGGAATCTCCACAAGTTGGAGCCTCTCGCCCTTATAATGTTGATCACAAGAGAAGCACAGGAGTAAGGGAGGGAAAGCAACACACGCAAGACTCAATTCGCAGCAGACACACGCACATAAGCTAAGATGTGAGCACAAAACACGGCACAGGGAGTTTATAATTCAAACGGTGCTCAAATCTCGAACACGATGAACCGATTGCGTGATTGCGGAGTCTAGGCGTCTTAGGATGTTTAGTGAATGCTTGGTGTAGTGCTCCATGCGCCTAGGGGTCCCTTTTATAGTCCGAAGGCAGCTAGGAGCCCTTGAAGTTCCAATTGGAAGGCAATTCTTGCCTTCTGTCGGGTGGCGCACCGGACAGTCCGGTGCACCACTGGACATGAACAGTAGCAGTCCGGTGCCTGATCTCCTTCCTTATTAGCGCATCCGACCGTTGGACCTCCGGTCCCGTTGGCGCACCGGACACTGTTTGATGCACACCAGACAGTCCGATGTGACCATGAAAGGGAAATGTGCCCTTGAGCCATTTCTAAGTATTTTGGTGATTGAGTGCCAACACAAGTGCTTTTGTGTTAATCTATACAAAGTGGTGGACAAAGTGCAAACCAAGTCTAAAGGTATGTTTCTAGACTTAGTACATTGTTTTAGAGAACTAATGTATTGTGTCTAAGTGCTGGAAACAGGAAAAATCAATTTGGAAAAGACTTGGCTGCTCAACCAAGACTCTGCTCAGTCTGGGTGCACCGGACTGTCCGGTGCGCTAGGCTGGCTCTGTCAACTGGCTGCTCTCGGGACTTCGTCGGCGGTGTACGGCTATAATTCACCGGACTGTCCGGTGGTGCACCGGACTGTCCGGTGAGTCGTTCACAGGCGAACTCGTCGCTCTCGGGAGATGATTAACGGCGTACGGCTAAAATTCACCGGATTGTCCGGTGGTGCACCGGACTGTCCGGTGGTGCACCGGACTGTCCGGTGAGCCAACGATCGGCCGGGCCAACGGTCGGCCGCGTGATCCGCGCGGGACACGTGGCTGAGCCAACGGCTAGAAGGGAGCACCGGACTGTCCGGTGTGCACCGGACAGTGTCCGGTGCGCCAACGGCTCTCAAGCGCCAACGGTCGGCTTCGCCAAATAAGGAAGAAGATCCGCACCGGACAGTGTCCGGTGGTGCACCGGACATGTCCAGTGCGCCAGTCGACAGAAGGCAAGAATTGCCTTCTCGGATTGCTCTCAACGGCTCCTAGCTCCCTTGGGGCTATAAAAGGGACCCCTTGGTGCATGGAGAAGTGATTCAAGCATTCTATGAGCACAATTGATCACTCACATTTCGTTCTTGCGCATTTGTTCGACATTCTTAGTGACTTGAGCTCTGTTCTAGTGAGAAACTTGTGATAGTGTCTTAAGCTCAAGTCTGGGTCTTGTGTGTGCGTATTTGCTGTGACATTTGTGTCTTGTGTGAGTTGCTAATCCCTCCCTTACTCCGTGCTTCTTTGTGAACTTCAAGTGTAAGGGCGAGAGACTCCAATTTGTGGAGATTCCTCGCAAGTGGGATTAAGATAAGCAAAGCAAAACACCGTGGTATTCAAGTGGGTCTTTAGACCACTTGAGAGGGGTTGATTGCAACCCTCGTCCGTTGGGACGCCACAACGTGGAGTAGGCAAGCGTTGGTCTTGGCCGAACCACGGGATAAACCACTGTGCCATCTCTGTGATTGATCTCTTGTGGTTATTGTGTTTTGTTGAGACTCCTCTCTAGCCACTTGGCACTATTGCGCTAACTCCTAATCAGTTTTTTGTGGCATTAAGTGTTAAGTTTTACAGGATCACCTATTCACCCCCCCTCTAGGTGCTCTCAGACCAACCGACCATTGGCGCGGGCCACTCGTCGCCCACTGATTGCGCTGCCGACCGTTGGCCACGGGTGGCTTTGGCTCACTGGACAGTCCGGTGCACACCGGACAGTCTGGTGATTTTTAGCCGTGGCACCTTCGCTTTTTTCCCAAGAGCGACGAGTTTGTCGCCGGGCCAGCTTGGGCACCGGACAGTCCGGTGCACCACAGGCTGGTGCTTGTTTGGCTAAACTCAGCCAAAACTTCTCCAATTCATTTCCAATTTTCTTGTCAGTGTCCCTAGCACTTAGAGAGATATGTTAGTATCCAAAAAATTTACTAGGGCTAGAAACATACCTTGATTCTTGATTTGCACTTCTCAACCACTTAGCACATATGAACTAAAACAATATTTGTTGGGCATCTAATAATTAAAACATTTATAGAAATGGCCCAAGGGCACATGAAAGGGAATTAGGCTTACCTATATTCCTAAATTGATTTTGGTGGTTGAATTGCCCAACACAAATAATTGGACAAACTAGTTTGCCCAAGTTTATAAGTTCTACAGGTACCAAAGGTTCACAATAAGCCAATAAAAAGACCAAGAGCAAGGGATAACCGAAGTGTGCCCTGGTCTGGCGCACCGGACAGTGTCCGGTGCACCACCGGACAGTGTCCGGTGCACCAGGGGACTTCAAGCTGAACTTCGCACCTTCGGGAATTCACAGAGACACTTCGCTATAATTCACCAGACTATCCGGTGCATCACCGGCAGTGTCCGGTGCTCCAGAGGAGAGCGACTCTGAACTCGCCAGCTTCGGGAATCCGCTCCACTATAATTCACCGGACGTGTCCGGTGCACACCGGACTGTCCGGTGTAACGGCGGAGCAACGGCTACTTCAGCGCAACGGTCACCTGCTACAGCATTAAATGCGCGCCAGCGCGCGCAGAGAAGCAGAGCACGCGCGGGTGGCACACCGGACAGCCTACAGGGCCCACACGTCAGAGCTCCAACAGTCGAACCCTAACGGCCGGGTGACGTGGCTGGCGCACCGGACACTGTCCGGTGGCGCACCGGACTGTCCGGTGTGCCCATCGACAGCAGCCTTCACCAAACGGCTAGTTTGGTGGTTGGGGTTATAAATACCCCCAACCACCCCACATTCAAGTCATCGAAGTTTTCCACCTCCCAACTACTTACAAGAGCTAGGCATTCAATACAAGACACACCAAGTGATCAAATCCTCTCCAAACTCCACACAAGGCTTTAGTGATTAGAGAGAGAGATTTGTTGTGTTCTTTTGAGCTCTTGCGCTTGGATTGCTTCTTTCTTTCATTCTTTCTTGCGAACATCTCAATTGTAACCGAGGCAAGAGACACCAATTGTGTGGTGGTCCTTGCGGGGAAGTTTGTTCCTATTTGATTGAGAAGAAGAAGCTCACTCGGTCTGAGGGACCGTTTGAGAGAGGGAAAGGGTTGAAATAGACCCAGCCTTTGTGGCCTCCTCAACGGGGAGTAGGTTTGCGAGAACTGAACCTCGGTAAAACAAATCCTTGCGTCTCATTTCTTCATTCACTCGCGATTTGTTTTTATGCCCTCTCTCGGACTCGTTTCTATTTCTAACGCTAACCCGGCTTGTAGTTGTGATTAAGTTTGTAAATTTCAGATTCGCCCTATTCACCCCCCCTAGACGACTTTCAATTGGTATCAAAGCCCGGTGCTTCATTAGAGCCTAACCGCTCGAAGTGATGTCGGGAGATCACGCCAAGAGGGAGATGGATACCGGCGACAAGCCCACTACAAGTCATGGGAAGACTTCATCGGAAGAGTCACGCAACAAGGGAAAGGGGAAGGTGAAGAAATCTTCTTCCCACAAGTCGCATCGGAGTGGCGGCAAGCACAAGAAGATGAGGAAGGTGGTCTACTACGAGACCAACACTTCATCACCATCGACCTCCGGCTTCGACGCGCCGTCCGTAACTTCTAAGCGCCATGAGCGCAAGAAGTTTAGTAAGATCCCCCTATGCTATCCTCGCATTCCTAAACATACACCTTTGCTTTCCGTCCCATTAGGCAAACCACCAACATTTGATGGTGAAGATTATGCTAGGTGGAGTGATATGATGCGATATCACCTAACCTCACTCCACAAAAGTATATGGGATGTTGTTGAGTTTGGTGTACAGGTACCATCCGTAGGGGATGAAGATTATGATGAGGACGAAGTGGCCCAAATTCAACACTTCAACTCCCAAGCCACAACTATACTCCTCGCCTCTCTAAGTCGAGAGGAGTATAATAAGGTGCAAGGGTTGAAGAGCGCTAAGGAAATTTGGGACGTGCTAAAGACCGCGCACGAAGGAGATGAGGTGACCAAGATCACCAAGCGGGAAACGATCGAGGGGGAGCTCGGTCGCTTCCATCTTCACCAAGGGGAGGAGCCACAAGACATGTACAACCGGCTCAAAACCTTGGTGAACCAAGTGCGCAACCTCGAAAGCAAAAAATGGGATGACCACGAAGTGGTTAAGGTTATTCTAAGGTCACTTGTTTTCCTTAACCCAACTCAAGTTCAATTGATTCGTGGCAATCCTAGATATACTCTAATGACTCCCGAGGAAGTAATCGGGAATTTTGTGAGCTTTGAATTGATGATCAAAGGCTCAAAGAAGATCAACGAGCTTGATGGCCCCTCCACGTCCGAAGCACAACCGGTCGCATTCAAGGCGATGGAAGAAAAGAAGGAGGAATCTACTCCAAGTCGAACACCCATCGACGCCTCCAAGCTCGACAACGAGGAGACGGCGCCCATCATCAAGAGCTTCCGCCAAATCCTCAAGCAAAGGAGGGGGAAAGATTACAAGCCCCGCTCCAAGAAAGTTTGCTACAAATGTGGTAAGCCCGGTCACTTCATTGCTAAATGTCCATTATCTAGTGATAGTGACAGGGGCGACGACAAGAAGGGGAGAAGAAAGGAGAAGAAGAGGCACTACAAGAAGAGGGACAGCGATGCCCATGTGTGCCGCGAGTGGGACTCCGACGAGAGCTCCACCGACTCCTCCGACGACGAGGATGCCGCAAACATCGCCGTCACCAAGGGTCTTCTCTTTCCCAACGTCGGCCACAAGTGCCTCATGGCAAAAGACGGCAAAAGGAAGAAGGTAAAATCAAGATCCTCCACCAAATATGAAACCTCTAGCGATGAGGATAATGCTAGTAATGAGGAGGATAACTTGCGCATTCTTTTTGCCAACCTAAACATGCAACAAAAGGAAAAGTTAAATGAATTAATTAGTGCTATTCATGAGAAGGATGATCTCTTGGACTCCCAAGATGTAACACCCCTGGTGTTACTACAACTAAAACTTGAGCATGGCATCATAAACATTGGCATTGCATATGTTTGACACACCTAGAGTGCATTCACTAGGTAAAAATTTCAAACAAGTTGTATTGTTATGGCATTTTGCAAATAGAACCCTGGATAGGGAGCTTAACCCTATATAGGGATTAAAGGGGTAAAACCCAACCCAAGTTGAGAAAATCTAAAAGCTTTAGGGGAAATAGTATAAAGTATTCCCAAAAATGAACTTGAATCACTTTTATACCCCTGAGATACTAGAAACCCTAATTGGAACCCTGGAAAACCCTAAGTCCAAACCCTAGGGGCCTATGTGCAAAAATGGTGCACATTTGGACTAAAGTGTAAAAACTACAATGTTAAGGCATATGAAGTCCTTTGGTTCCCAAATATGTGAATTTGCAAGTTAAACCCTAAGTTTTGGGCCTATTTGCAAAAATCACCTCTTAAATCCTATATAACCTAAGTCTGAAATTCAGAGTTTTGGCTCAACTTTGGAGCCTTGTAATTTTCAAACTATAGGGTTTTTGCCCTAGGTCACCACATCAAAATTGTAGCCCAATTGTAGGAGAACAACTTTGCTTAAGAGTGTGAGCATAGTTGTTATGAAGAATTCTGAGATAAATGAGCCTGAAGTTAGACTGTCACACTGCTTGAAATCTGAAATTCAGATTAACAGTGGGATGACATGAACTTAGGGCTTAATTTTAAGCTAGATCCAGTGACTTTTTGTGGGAACACATTGTAGCAAAGTTATAGCTGGATGGTAGTTCTACAACTTTGCTACAAATCATTGGTTATGTTGCCATATGAAATTAAGAAAAAAAATTGCCTTCAACAGGGACTGACAGGCTGTCTGAATGAGTTAGTCGCCATGGTACAGTGCTCCAGATGGATTAGACCGCCAGCAGGGAATCCTCACCGCCGATGACTCCCTCCGCCGCGATTCGTGTCACTGGTGACTAGATTCGTGCCTGGCATTGATGAATGGCCTCGCGAGGTAAAAACCGTGCCCTAGATGCCACTCCGGTGACTCACCGTCGTAGCCCTTCTGCCTTACGGCTGGAGCAGATAAGCTCGCCGGTGAACCGCCGTCGTCCGACCTTGTGCCGCGTGTCCTAACCTCGCCACCGCATCGCCGTGACTCCCTCTAAGCTTTCCGTCGACCACCGGAGTTACTGCAACGACGTTGAACACGTATCCACTGCACCCGTGTTCTTCTTCACCTCTGGCCGCCGTGTGTCTCGCCCGAATTCGCGACCACCGCTCGCTCCTCCTATAAATTGAGCCCCCGGGCAGCTGCCCTAGATCATCGCGAAGCTAACGCACCTACTCTCCCCCTCAATTATCCACCGTAACCGGAGAATTCCCTATTTCCCCCAATTCGGTTTCCGCCACCGTGAAATCCACTTCACCGTGGTTAGCCCTCCACAGGTCAGCCCCTGTCCTCTGCTTCCTCGTTTGAGCTCTCTCACAGCTTTGTGATGCTTACCGAACCCTCAATTTGTACTAAGTAGCCTTAGATCGCCGGGAACACCTTCATCCGTCCGTCATGCTCTCGGTCACCGTGGCCAGAGCTCATTAGTTGGTCATTCGTGCAATTAAGTTAGGGGAAACATTCTCCAGGTAGTGAATTTGGTTTAGGCCAAAGCTGAGCACCCGTCTGGGCCCCCTCCGGCCGGTCTAGCTCATCGGAGTTGCGCGGTCGCGTTCACCGTCGTCGGGGACTTCAAACCGAGAATAGATAGAAGTTGGAGGACTCTTCTGCAAAGCGTCAGTGACTCAGAAGAACAGTAACCGAACCCATCCCCAGTTAGTGAAAACCCCGAGGGCTTTTCCGCAAAGCCGCCAGCGCGGGCGCACGCACGGGCACGCTTCTGCGTGGATTTGGGCCGCTTGGGCTAGTATTGGCCCAATACTGTTAAGTCTTTTTCCTTTTTCTTTTTCAGAAGAACCTTGGAAATCTGTTAAAAATTGTAGAAAAATCCTAAAATTGTGAAACTAATTTTCCTAGACTTCTTATTTTCCAAAGTATTTAATAAAAATAGTTTCATGATTTTTAGGTTAAATAAGGAATTTTAAGGCATTTAAAGTAGTTTAAAGTATTAGTTCCGGATTTTTAGAAAATAGATAATAATCCCAAAATTGCTCAAACTTTTTATATAAGCTCTACTCATTATTTAGAAGCCTTGGGTAGAGTTTGGGTTGATTTGGACCTTGTTTGATAACTAGAACCCATAAACCCCCCTGCCCTATGAACTCCTTTACTGACTCCGGAAACCCTAAGTTCTCGGAGTTCCGTGAAGGAAAGTTGTATTCAAGACCTTAGATAATGAATTCTTATTATCTTTGCACACTCATGAGCATTACATGGCATTCATCCTTATATACATATATATGGTTATGTTTAGAAAACGAAGAGGAGTTTGAAGTGACCGAAGAGAAGGTACCACCACCTTTGGAATCTCAGGCAGGGTCTTGTCTCTACTTTGACATCTGCGGGCCTGAACCTGACTCACCTACTAACGAAGGCAAGCCCCGGTGCATTTGCCACCTTCCTTGATGTTTTTAAAATCTTTCTCACTTGCTTGATGCATTAGGTGATAGGAGTTGATAGATAAAACAATTCCTGCATTACCTTCCTTGAATTTAATTACCTTCCTTGATCACCCGTTTTACAAAAGATTTTTGATGCTTAGCATTGCTTTAGAAAAACAAAATGTTTTGTTTTTACAAAAGATGTTATGGCAAAAGTGGGTGGGATGTTTTTGAAAACAAAATTTGATGGTGAATCTATCATGACCATGATGGGTTCAACATCGGAAAAGATGTACCTCTGCTAGGTACCAAGTTTTTGGGTTTAAATGATTAAGCTGAGACCGAGCGGGTGACTTGCACGGGAAGAGACTCTCAGTGTAGTGTCTCCGTCTGAGTCGATTAAGGACCGTGTCGATGTAGGCTTGCTGACCGAGGACCCTTTAACTGGTCACATGCCTCGTCATGGGTAAGCCTTGCCTCGGGCAGACTAAGGCCAGAATAAGATAACACGAAATGGGCGTGGAGCGGTGGCGAGAGTAGCGTGTACCCTCCGTGGCAAGAGGCTGGACGGTGGTGTATCTGTGCTCTCGGTTTGCATGAACCTGATCTGGTCTTAAGAACCCCGGTGGTGGGTTGACATATGCAAGGGTTAAGTGCTAGCTGAGTATAATCGATTCGGATCGCCGTACCTTCGCGGTTATGAAGACTTGGTCACAGCCCTATAAGTAGAACTCCAGTAAAGATGAAGGATGGATTAAAAACTTGGCTAGTTCAGGAAAAGTGTTTGAACTAGGTTAGCAAGAACTCTAGATATAGGTAAGTTACCTAACCTGACAATAAAATTGGATTTTAAGGATCCACTCATAGTAAGCTTTTCCGCAAAACAGAGTCTTTGATCTTGAGATACCTTACCTTGACTCCCTTATAACCAGCATACCCTTGAGAGTCTTTTCTTTAGTCGGGTAAGACTTGCTGAGTAATTCCATACTCAGGGTTTATTCCCTCGTTGTTTTTAGGTGAGGAAGCAGCAGATTTCTGTTGCTTCTATACCAAGGTGGTTCCACATGAGGAAAAACAAGAGTGAAGATGCGTGAGGACATGGTCCTCCATAAGAAACTTTTATGTAAAGACTTTTTGGGAGGAGTTTTTGCCTCCCTGGTAATGTAATAATACTACTCAGCACTCGTTTTATAACTCTGGTCTGTAATAAGCAACTTGATCTTACTTTTTAAATAAATGTAAGTTTATGTAATCACTTCCGCATTTCGATATCTCCGATGTTCTGTAATGTCTGCAAGACGGGTGAAACGTTCCTGGAAAGGTAAGAAAAGATACCGAACTTATCAAGTGATTCAGGAACATCTACGGGGTTGTCTGATGTCTGTTGGACAAGGACAACCGTAGGTGGGCCTAATGACTTGGGAGGTTCCGTCACAGCTGGTATCGGAGCGAAGCCCTTCTTTGCGGATGTTATGAGGCATATTCAAAAGGATTTTCTAAAAACTTACCTAGAAAGATTTCTTCCCTTCTTATCCCTCATATCTAAAGAATCTATATGAAAGACCAGATAGGAGGAGTGCAATGTATAGAAGGTATGAATCAATTAAGGTTGGTTCTGTAATTACACATGCATCATGTTAATAATTATACTAATAAAGTTTTCCCCCTAGAGAAGTGGCCTATCAAGTGCCCGTAACCTTGGCCGGACGGGACTTTCTTACTAATATGATCGTTCTGAAAGGCCAGGACATAGATGTTATTTTGGGTATGAATTGGTTGGCCAAGTATAAAGCAACCCTCAACACTGATCAAAGAATTATCAGGTTGAGTCATAATCAAGAAGAAATTCTTTTGCCTATCCCCATTTCAACCAAAGCTACTGGCAGAGTGTATGAAGCCATCATACCGGAAATCAAGGATATTCCGGTAGTATGCGAGTTTCTCGATGTCTTTCCAGAAGATTTGCCTGGATTGCCACCTGAACGGGATGTAGAGTTTGTAATTGAGCTAAAGCCCGGTACGGCTCCCATTTCTCGAAGATCGTACCGTATGCCTCCAAATGAGTTGGCAGAACTGAAGATTCAATTACAAGATCTCTTAGAAAAAGGATTCATCTGGCCAAGCTCGTCGCCATGGGGTTGTCCAGCCATATTCGTCAAGAAGAAGGATCAAACTTTACGGATGTGTGTGGATTATCGACCCCTGAAAGAGGTCACTATCAAGAACAAGTACCCTCTTCCAAGGATTGACATTCTATTTGATCAACTGACTGGGGCGAGGGTATTCTCCAAAATTGATCTCAGATCGGGCTATCATCAGATCCGTATTCGGCCCGAGGATATACCGAAGACCGCGTTCACTACGCGGTATGGATTATTTGAATACCTGGTAATGTCTTTCGGATTGACAAATGCTCCTGCCCACTTAACGTATTTGATGAACTCGGTATTCATGCCCGAGTTGGACAAGTTTGTGGTGGTCTTCATTGACGTTATTCTAATATATTCCAAGAATGAAGAGGAGCACGCCCAACATTTATGGATTGTGTTAACGCGCCTGAGGGAACATCAGTTGCATGCTAAGTTCAGCAAATGCGTGTTTTGGCTGGATGAAATTCAATTTTTGGGACATGTTCTGTCTGCCAGGGGGATTGCGGTAGATCCCAGCAAAGTCAAGGACATTTTGGAGTGGAAACCCCCAACCACTGTTCATCAAGTCCGAAGTTTCCTTGGACTGGCGGGATATTACCGCAGATTTATACCAGATTTTTCTAAGCTTGTGAAGCCAATCACAAGTTTATTGAAGAATGATGTTAAATTCAATTGGTCTTCCAAGTGTGATGAAGCTTTTGAACAATTGAAGACATTATTAACCACTGCTCCGGTATTGGCTCAACCGGATATCACTAAGCCCTTTGATGTATATTGTGATGCATCAGGCAGTGGGCTCGGCTGTGTATTAATGCAAGAAGACCGAGTAATTGCATATGCTTCAAGGCAGTTGCGCCGACATGAGGAGCATTACCTAACTCATGATCTGGAGCTAGCTGCTGTGGTTCATTCCCTGAAGATCTGGTGTCATTATCTACTGGGTAATATCTGTCACATTTATACAGATCATAAAAGCTTGAAGTATATCTTCACCCAGTCAGAATTGAATATGAGGCAAAGGCGATGGCTTGAGCTTATTAAGGATTATGAACTAGAAATTCATTATCACACAGGCAAGGCCAATGTGGTGGCAGATGCACTTAGCCATAAGGTTTCCTGTCACTGTCTTATGGTGAAGACTTCTGACAATACATTATGTCAGGAGATGGAGAAGCTAAACCTGGGAATGGTCCAACAAGGAACCCTAAGCCAGCTAAAGCTTGAGTCAGTCATCTTGAAAAGGATAATTGATGCTCAAAGGGATAATATGGGTATGAAACACATTCGTGAGAAGATAAGGGCTGGAAAAGCCAAATGCTTTAAAGAAGATGATCAAGGCATTATATGGTTTAATAACCGCATAGTAGTGCCGAAAAATAAAGAGCTCCGCCAACAAATTCTTGATGAAGCACATCTTAGTCGTTATTCTATTCATCCCGGAAGCACTAAGATGTACCAAGATCTGAAGCAACATTATTGGTGGACAAAAATGAAGATCGAGATTGCACGCTATGTGGCTAAATGTGACACCTACAGACGTGTCAAGGCCATACACTTGAAAGCTGCCGGTCCACTACAGTCTTTACCAATACCGACATGGAAATGGGAAGACATAAGTATGTACTTCATTGTGGGATTGCCCAGGACTGCCAAAGGGTATGACTCTATCTGGGTTATCATTGATCGACTCACAAAGTTGCCCACTTCTTACCTGTTAAGGCAAAGTATTCAGTGGCCACTTATGCAGCATTACACATTACCTGTATTCTCAGTTTGCATGGTATTCCAAAGACTATAGTGTCGGATTGAGGATCACAATTTGTATCCAAATTCTGGGAAGAACTTCATAGATCCCTGGGTACCAAGTTGCTCCACAGTTCGGCCTATCATCCTCAAACAAGTGGACAGACTGAGAGGGTTAATCAAATACTCGAAGATATGCTGCGGGCATGTGTTCTCGACTTCTCACAGAAATGGGATGAATGTTTGCCCTTAGCGGAGTTTTCATATAATAATAGCTATCAAGAAAGTATCAAGATGGCACCTTTCGAAGCTTTATATGGATGACGATGTCGTACTCCACTAAATTGGTCTGAACCAGGTGAAAGGTACTTCTTTAGGCCTGATCTGGTAAAAGAAACTGAAGAGAAAATTCAGAAAATAATTCATAATATGAAGAAAGCCCAAGCTCGTCAGAAGAATTATGCAGACAAACGGCGAATGCCCTTGTATTTTCTTGAAGAGGACTATGTCTACTTGAAGGTTTCTCCAATGAAGGGCGTATTGCGTTTCGGGGTTAAAGGAAAGCTTGCACCCAGGTACATTGGTCCATTCCCTATACTTGAGCAATGTGGACCAGTGGCGTATCGACTTCAACTCCCCGAAACTTTGTCTGCTATACATAATGTGTTCCATGTGTCACAATTGAAGAAGTGTCTTCGGGTTCCCGATCGAATCGTTGAAGTAACAGATGTTGTCCTTGAACCGGACTTGACATATTCTGAGCACCCTATTCGAGTCTTGGATCAAAAGGACAGGGTTACCCGGAGAAAAACTCTCAAGTTCTATAAGATACAATGGAACCAACATTCTGAAGATGAGGCTATATGGGAAACTCAAGACTTTTTAGATAAGAAATTCCCAGGCTTTTTAACCTCATGTAATTTGTAAAGTGTGTATAGTTGTTGTAATAAAGAGTGAACCCACACCACCCCCTGCCTTGTATCAGAAATAAGGAAATAAAAATGTCACACATTTCCTTTTCCATTACTCACCCTAGGACTTTTAATCTCGGGACGAGATTCTTTTATGGGGGGAAGGATGTAACACCCCTGGTGTTACTGCAACTAAAACTTGAGCATGGCATCATAAACATTGGCATTGCATATGTTTGACACACCTAGAGTGCATTCACTAGGTAAAATTTCAAACAAGTTGTATTGTTATGGCATTTTGCAAATAGAACCCTGGATAGGGAGCTTAACCCTATATAGGGATTAAAGGGGTAAAACCCAACCCAAGTTGAGAAAATCTAAAAGCTTTAGGGGAAATTGTATAAAGTATTCCCAAAAATGAACTTGAATCACTTTTATACCCCTGAGATACTAGAAACCCTAATTGGAACCCTGGAAAACCCTAAGTCCAAACCCTAGGGGCCTATGTGCAAAAATGGTGCACATTTGGACTAAAGTGTAAAAACTACAATGTTAAAGCATATTAAGTCCTTTGGTTCCCAAATATGTGAATTTGCAAGTTAAACCCTAAGTTTTGGGCCTATTTGCAAAAATCACCTCTTGAATCCTATATAACCTAAGTCTGAAATTCAGAGTTTTGGCTCAACTTTGGAGCCTTGTAATTTTCAAACTATAGGGTTTTTGCCCTAGGTCACCACATCAAAATTGTAGCCCAATTGTAGGAGAACAACTTTGCTTAAGAGTGTGAGCATAGTTGTTATGAAGAATTCTGAGATAAATGAGCCTGAAGTTAGACTGTCAGACTGCTTGAAATCTGAAATTCAGATTAACATTGGGATGACATGAACTTAGGGCTTAATTTTAAGCTAGATCCAGTGACTTTTTGTGGGAACACATTATAGCAAAGTTATAGCTGGATGGTAGTTCTACAACTTTGCTACAGATCATTGGTTATGTTGCCATATGAAATTAAGAAAAAAATTGCCTTCAACAGGGACTGACAGGCTGTCTGAATGAGTTAGTCGCCATGGTACAGTGCTCCAGATGGATTAGACCGCCAGCAGGGAATCCTCACCGCCGACGACTCCCTCCGCCGCGATTCGTGTCACCGGCGACTAGATTCGTGCCTGGCGTTGGTGAATGGCCTCGTGAGGTAAAAACCGTGCCCTGGACGCCACTCTGGTGACTCACCGTCGTAGCCCTTCTGCTTTACGGCTGGAGTAGATAAGCTCGCCGGTGAACCGCCGTCGTCCGACCTTGTGCCGCGTGTCCTAACCTCGCCACCGCATCGCCGTGACTCCCTCTAAGCTTTCCGTCGACCACCGGAGTTACTGCCACGACGTTGAACACGTATCCACTGCACCCGTGTTCTTCTTCACCTCCGGCCGTCGTGTGTCTCGCCCGAATTCGCGACCACCGCTCGCTCCTCCTATAAATTGAGCCCCCGGGCAGCTGCCCTAGATCATCGTGAAGCTAACGCACCTACTCTCCCCCTCAATTATCCATCGTAACCGGAGAATTCCCTATTTCCCCCAATTCGGTTTCCGCCACCGTGAAATCCACTTCACCATGGTCAGCCCTCCACAGGTCAGCCCCATGTCCTCTGCTTCCTCGTTTGAGCTCTCTCACAGCTTTGTGATGCTTACCGAACCCTCAATTTGTACTAAGTAGCCTTAGATCGCCGGGAACACCTTCATCCGTCCGCCATGCTCTCGGTCACCGTGGCTAGAGCTCATTAGTTGGTCATTCGTGCAATTAAGTTAGGGGAAACGTTCTCCAGGTAGTGAATTTGGTTTAGGCCAAAGCTGAGCACCCGTCTTGGCCCCCTCCGGCCGGTCTAGCTCATCGGAGTTGCGCGGCCGCGTTCACCGTCGTCGGGGACTTCAAACCGAGAATAGATAGAAGTTGGAGGACTCTTCTCCAAAGCGTCAGTGACTCAGAAGAACAGTAACCGAACCCATCCCCAGTTAGTGAAAACCCCGAGGGCTTTTCCGCAAAGCCGCCAGCGCGGGCACGCGCGCGGGCACGCTTCTGCGTGGATTTGGGCCGCTTGGGCTAGTATTGGCCCAATACTGTTAAGTCTTTTTCCTTTTTCTTTTTCAGAAGAACTTTGGAAATCTGTTAAAAATTGTAGAAAATCCTAAAATTGTGAAACTAATTTTCCTAGATGTGACACCCCAGGTGTCTATTTCGTGTTATATCAGGTGATTTATCCTAATCTCGGATGCACAGTAAAAAAAATTCTATTTCTTGATCGTGCCTATCTCTGTTTATCAGGCTTTCTTTTGGAAGTTCACCGAATTCAGAGTTATTCGATCGCGAGAAACAACCCATTTCGGAGCGTGTTAAAACTTTTATCTCTCGAAACGAATGCAAACTCGATGATCAGTCTCGATTTATAAATCTCATCTGAATCTCATTTAATCAAACTCTCGACGACTGTTATCTGATCTGAGCCCGCATCTAAATTCCTCGAACTTCTATCGATGTCCGACTATTTTATCTGAGTCCGTACTCCTAAACGGAATACTCAGTATGTCGCCCTCTAATTAATTCTTACTCGACTCAGCCCAGTATCTTTGTATCTAAACCGAATTCAAAACTCCCTCCGACAGCGATTTTAAAATGTCACGATTCGCTTTCTCCGACTAAAAAAAAATCCAAAGCCGATCAGAAGAGAAACATTTATTTCTAAAAGAGTGCGCGAGGAATTATTTCCGAGCGAAATCAAATCCAACTCTCGGCCGAATTAATCGCTCGATTGTCCATTCGCCGAAACTCTAATTCGCTCTGTTCTCTGTAGAAACGAATTCCGCGGGAGCATTTTTATTCGGAAAAATAATTTAGCGCAGCCCGATTCGTGTTTTGGGCCAGCCCAACCCAGCCCATTTGGAACCCTAACCCTAGCATGTGTCTATAAATACGGACCCCTTCCCTTGCACTTGGCTTTTATTCACCTACCCCCCTAGCCGCCACCTTCTTCTTTTTTTTCCCTGTCTTCTTCCACACGGCGTGCAGCAGGGAGCTCAGCTCCACCTCCCTGCGTGCTCTCTGCCTCCCATGGCCGACGGCCTCCACAGCGCAGCAGCCATGGACGAGCTTCTTTTCTCCCCTGCTGTTCCCCTGCGTGCAGGGAGCACCAAGGCCAGCGCCCCCTTCTCCAATGGCGTCTTTGCTGTAGGATGCGCAGAAACTTCTCCATGGCGCCCCCTGCTTCTTCCTCCCGCAGCACGGCAGCAAGCAGCCATTCCCATGGCCGAGCTTACCTCCCTGCCGCGAGCTCTCTCTGGCTCCTTCCCCCAAGTCCGGCTGGAGCTTGCCTCCTCCATGGCCGGCGCCCAGCAACAGTAGCAGCCGGGTCTTCGTCCTCCCTCTGCTGTCCGCGGCATGCAGCAAATAGGGAGCTCGAGTTTCTTCCATGGCTGCCAACCTCCTCTGCCCCCTTGCTGTCCCACCCCTTCTCCCTCAAGCCAGCGCCTTCCCCGACCACATCTCCATGACCGAGCAGCAGCTCTGCTCGCCCCCTCCTTCTTTTTCCCTTGCACAGCAGCAAGAAGCCCCTGCTCGCAGCCTTGGCGTCCAACTTCGCTGCGCAGCGGTGCCGATCCAAAACAGCGGCCCCGGATCCCCTCCGCACTGCGTGCTTCACCGGATCTGCGCAGCCCCAACATCGACGCCGTTCACCTCGTTGAGACGACGACGACCTTTGTTTGATTCCGTATTGGCAATGTTCTTCGGTGATTAATTATGTATGTGTGCTGCTTTGTTTTATTTTTGTGGAGGAGAGAACCCCGTGTTTTGCGTGGAGAAGGCAAGCCGCTCGACGCTCGTCGATGTTTGTAGCGATGCACAAATCGGAATCATCGTCGTTCTTGCAAACGTCGATTGGGTTTGTTTATGGTGAGTCGATGCATGTCGCTCTCGATTGACTTGATTAATAAATTATATAGATGTGGTTGAAATGTTTTGGCGGTAGGTCGTAATATGGTCGTGCTCATGATTTCGAGATAGAGATTGGTGGTCATCGATTCGTATAAATTTGGTCGATGTGGTACGTGTTTAAGGGCCTGTTTGGTTTGATGGCTAACTTGTCACACTTTGCCTAACTTTTGTGCCTAAGGTTAGTTCTTCAATTTGAACGACTAACCTTAGGCAAAGTGTGGCATATTTAGCCACGAACCAAACAGCCCCTAAAAATTGTATTGGTATGGATTGAAGTTTGTGGTGAATGCATTGATTTATTGTGGATGGTAGTCCTAACGCACGTAATAACTTGTATAAAAATTTGTAAGTCGACTGGTAGATCCTAATTTGGTTGTTTTAACTCTAACAAACGGTAAAGTGTTAGAGTAATTCCAATCGCTAGAACATGGTGATTTTTGAAGAAAATAGAAGCTGAAATTTATTAATAGCTGTTTTGGACTGCACGTACTGTTTTCGGTGTGTTGTATGTTTGATGAGCTAAATTGTGTTTTCTCTAGATATGTGCTATAGAAAAGTTGTAGATAACATGATTATCTTGCTTGTACTAAAATTTGACAGCCATAAACCTGATCGTTTAGGAGTTGTGCTTTTCACAAGCCCAGCACCTGAATCTATCGAATTTCTGAACAGATTTCAGAAATTGCAATGGTTGCTTAAGTTAATGTTGAAATCAGTGATTGGTGGTCACAAGAAAATTGTGGACAACTTTATTATCTTGCTGGTGTTAAAATTTGACAGCCATAGGTCTGACAGTTTAGGAGTTATGCTTTTTACAAATTCAGTAACTGAATCTGTCCAAATTCTGTACAGATTTCAGAAACTGCATTGTTTGCTCAATTTAATGTTGCAATCTGTTCATGGTCGTTATAAGAAAGTTGTAGATTCTTTTCTGATATTGCTTGTGTTAAAATTTCATAACTAAAGGCCTGACGGTTTAAGAGTTATGAATTTTACAACTTGGTTGCTGTGTTCTGTCCACTGACAGAACAGATTTCAAAAACTGAATTGTTTGATTCAGTTCAACATAGAATCAATTCTTGGTGATTATGAAATTTATGTAGTTCTTTTTCTAAGATTTCCAAAAAGTCTTGGATCACTATTTTTGGTGATCTGAAGATTAAGTTAAGGATGTTTAAACTCTGAAGACTGAATCTGTCCAATTCTGGACAGCAAAGCCTTCTAGTGTATTTTATCCTTAGTTAAATATTGAATCACCTTAAGATGTTTATAAATGATATGTAGAAAATTTTATTACCTTTCCAGAAAGTCTAGGATCACCTTGTTTGGATGCCTAAATCTTCAGTTATGAATTTTTAAAGTCATAAGTCTGAATCTGTCCAAATCTGGACAGCGCTGTTGTATTAGCACGTTTTGACCTTGCTAAGTGTTGAATCATGTTGTGATGAAAATACCAAAGTTTTAGTTCACTTTTTAAGCTTTCCAGAAAGTCCTAGTTTGATATTTTTGGACTAATAATTAAAGAGTTATGATTAAAACAAGTGACTGCTGTATTGCTGTCCAAAAAATTCTGCTAGTGCTTATTTAGTGTTAGTTCACCCTTTTGGCTAAAAATGGTTGGTTAGCACTAAATTAATGTAGATTTGCCATGACTAATCTTAATACTGCACGTGTGTCATGTTTTGTATGTTTCTTGCTGTAGTTGATTGTGATATAGGAGTCTATCGACATTGATGCATAGGTCCTCTATTGAACTTGTGTTGGGATGCTTTTTGTGTGCTTAATAGAAGAACTAATGAAAGGCCGTAGCAAAAATTAAATAAACGCTTGTACTTATGGGGTCGTATTTGTGTTGCGTAAGTATACGAAATGTTTGTCGTCTTTTAGTGGTGTTAACGTTGTGCGCTCGATGATAGGTAGTTAGCTAACGCTAGTGTGTGTGGTTGCTTGGGATGTCTCGCTACTTGGTGTTTAATTCGCTAGCAGGTACTTAAAATATCTTGTGCTATTTCATTATATTCATACATATGCATCTTGCACCTCATATAGGACCGAGAGATGATGATCGAGCCAGTGATGTGGTGCCAACCACAAGACGCAGTTGGTGGACGACCTAAAGAATGGACTTAACCAGTGGATGCTCGCCGAGCGAGTATCTCCCCCAGCAAACACTGTCTAAGTGTTAAATTAAAGGCAAGCCCCGGTTTTATGCATAACCGTTCTATATATGCTATTTTACTACACTTAATGTTTGTAGGCTTGTACTGTGCACTTAAGTGTAGGAGTTGACTGAAACCCTAGTTGCATGAACTCAGGATTCCCTTTGAGATGGATACTAGTATGCTAGGTCGAGTAGCTGCTTTACTAATTAGGGATCTCGTTAGAAGTCGAGTGATTTTTCCAGCACTCGCGCGAGGTCAGGAATTTGTTGTACTCACTTTCATATCATAATGAGATTGGTTTGTGGGCAACAATCCATGGGGATTGGTTGTCTACGGGATAAAAATTTGAATAAGGATTATGGTGTGGTACCGTGAGTCAAGCGTTTGAACGTACTAAACATATGCCGAGAAATATGGTAAATCGGTAAGCCTAGTACCTGATTGAACCTGGCAGCAGATTTCCCTCCTCACGCGACCTGAGACGTGGTCTCCCATTCCGGTTATGGTGGGTACAAGTGCGGTCACTGCACGATGGCAGTCGGGGTCAGTGAGGCATTGTACGCCAAGGCGGTGAGCCCCTCTCTGCTGACGGGGAATCGATGGGGACGGTTGATGTGTGTGGGGACGGACTGCCTCGCCACGTCGTGTGTTTAGGTTTACCTTGCAAGGTATAAAAACTCGATTCGAATCGTCTGCCTCTCGCAGCTAATGAGACTGCTTGATCCATGCTGCTACATTGAGTAATAAGTGGAAATGAGTTGACTGGCAAAAGATGTTGATTGCAATAATGTTTGATACCATGTATGAATAGCTAGGTATTCATCTAGTCTAAAGGATTACACTAAAACTTGAAAAGCTAAAACTTGATTTTAGACTCAGCTAGTGCTTTTGGCAAACCAAACCCCTCAGCCAAACAGCTGCATGTCTAGAGGTAGAGGAGTAGACTCCTCACACCGGGTAAGTCTAGCTGAGTATTAGTATACTCAGCCTTGCTTGTGGCATAATTTTTGCAGGTACTCTTTAGGATGATTGGTTGATGGTGTGACTTGGCCTTCGTCCCTGCCACCGGGACAGACGGTCGAGTGGGTTACTGCTTCCGCAGGAGAGGACCAGGAGGAGTAGTGTGGCCAGGCTTCGCCATGTTACTCGGTTTTCTCCGTTAGTTATTTCCGCTGCATTAAAATTTATGGTTATTATTTCTGAAACTCCGATAATGTAATCACTAATGATACTTATTAAATTTGTGGTATTATGTTTTATTGTATTTCTCTGTGCCTCACCTTCGAGTGAGCTAGTGGTATTCGATCCTGGATAAGTGGCCTCGTCGGACTAGATCCGAGGGACTGACGATTTATTCCTATTTAAGTGTGGTCTAGCCTTTAAGGCGGAACTTAGGCACTTAAGTTGGAATAATTCGGGCAGTTCCGCCACAGTAGACTTCTTATTTTCCAAAGTATTTAATAAAAATAGTTTCATGATTTTTAGGTTAAATAAGGAATTTTAAGGCATTTAAAGTAGTTTAAAGTATTAGTTCTAGATTTTTAGAAAATAGATAATAATCCCAAAATTGCTCAAACTTTTTATATAAGCTCTACTCATTATTTAGAAGCCTTGGGTAGAGTTTGGGTTGATTTGGACCTTGTTTGATAACTAGAACCCATAAACCCCCCTGCCCTATGAACTCCTTTACTGACTCTGGAAACCCTAAGTTCTCGGAGTTCCGTGAAGGAAAGTTGTATTCAAGACCTTAGATAATGAATTCTTATTATCTTTGCACTCTCATGAGCATTACATGGCATTCATCCTTATATACATATATGTGGTTATGTTTAGAAAACGAAGAGGAGATTGAAGTGATCGAAGAGAAGGTAAAAATGATAGATCCAAATCTTAGAAATAATAATGATGATTTGCTTGCTAAGATTGAAGAATTAAACATTTCTCTTGCTAGCCTTAGGAATGAAAATTAAAAATTGCTTGCTAAGGCTAAAGAATTAGATGTTTGCAATGCTTCCATTTCTGACCTTAGAAGTAAAAATGATATATTGCATGCTAAGGTTGTAGAATTAAAATCTTGCAAACCTTCTACATCTACCGTTGAGCATGTTTGCATTTGTGCTAGATGTAGAGTTGTTGATATTGATGCTATTCATGATCATATGACTTTAATTAAACAACAAAATGATCATATAGCAAAATTAGATGCTAAAATTGCCGAGCATGACTTAGAAAATGAAAAGTTTAAATTTGCTAGAAGCATGCTCTATAGTGGGAGACGCCCTGGCATCAAGGATGGCATTGGCTTCCAAAAGGGAGACAATGTCAAACTTAATGTCCCTCCTAAAAGATTGTCTAATTTTGTTAAGGGCAAGGCTCCCATGCCTCAGGATAACGAGGGTTACATTTTGTACCCTGCCGGTTATCCTAAGAGCAAGATTAGGAGAATTCACTCTAGGAAGTCTCACTCTGGCCCTAATCATGCTTTTATGTATAAGGGTGAGATATCTAGCTCTAGGCAACCAACCCATGCTAAGTTGCCTAAGAAGAAAACTCCTAGTGCATCAAATGATCATGACATTTCATTTAAAACTTTTGATACATCTTATGTTTTAATTAACAAATCCGGCAAGGTAGTTGCCAAATTTGTTGGGGCAAACACAAGGGCTCCAAGACTTGTGTTTGGGTACCCAAAGTTCTTGTTTCTAATGCTAAAGGACCCAAAACCGTTTGGGTACCTAAAGTCAAGAACTAAAATTATTTTGTTGGTTTATGCATCCGGGGGCTCAAGTTAGATCATCGATAGCGGGTGCACAAACCACATGACAGGGGAGAAAAGGATGTTCTTCTCCTATGAGAAAAACCAAGATCCCCAACGAGCTATCACATTCGGGGATGGAAACCAAGGTTTGGTCAAAGGTTTGGGTAAAATAGCTATATCTCCTGACCATTCCATTTCCAATGTTTTTCTTGTAGACTCCTTAGATTATAACTTGCTTTCCGTTTCCCAATTATGTCAAATGGGCTACAACTGTCTATTTACTGATGTAGGTGTCACTGTCTTTAGGAGGAGTGATGATTCAATAGCATTTAAGGGAGTGTTAGAGGGTCAGCTATACTTGGTAGATTTTGATAGAGCTGAACTCGACACTTGCTTAATAGCTAAGACTAACATGGGTTGGCTCTGGCACCGCCGACTAGCCCATGTTGGAATAAAGAATCTTCATAAGCTTCTAAAGGGAGAACACATTTTAGGATTAACAAATGTTCATTTTGAGAAAGACAGGATCTGTAGCGCATGCCAAGCTGGGAAGCAAGTTGGTGTTCATCATCCACACAAGAACATCATGACGACTGACAGGCCTCTGGAGCTCCTACACATGGATCTATTCGGCCCGATTGCTTACATAAGCATCGGCGGGAGTAAGTACTATCTAGTTATTGTGGATGATTATTCTCGCTTCACTTGGGTGTTCTTTTTGCAGGAAAAATCACAAACCCAAGAGACTTTAAAGGGATTCTTGAGACGGGCTCAAAATGAGTTCGGCTTGAGGATCAAGAAAATTAGAAGCGACAACGGGACAGAGTTCAAGAACTCTCAAATTGAAGACTTCCTTGAGGAGGAGGGCATCAAGCATGGGTTCTCTTCTCCCTACACCCCACAACAAAATGGTGTAGTGGAGAGGAAGAATCGAACTCTATTAGACATGGCAAGAACCATGCTTGATGAGTACAAGACGCCGGATCAGTTTTGGGCCGAGGCGGTTAACATCGCTTGCTACGCCATCAACCGGTTATATCTACACCGAATCCTCAAGAAGACATCATACGAACTCCTAACAGGTAAAAAGCCCAACATTTCATACTTTAGAATCTTTGGTAGCAAATGCTTTATTCTTGTTAAAAGAGGTAGAAAATCTAAATTTGCTCCTAAGACAGTAGAAGGCTTTTTACTAGGATATGATTCAAACACAAGGCAATATAGAGTCTTTAACAAGTCCTCAGGACTAGTTGAAGTTTCTTGTGACATTGTGTTCGATGAAACTAACGGCTCTCAAGTAGAGCAAGTTGATCTTGATGAGATAGGTAATGAAGAGGCTCCGTGCATCGCGCTAAGGAACATGTCCATTGGGGATGTGTGTCCTAAGGAATCCGAAGAGCCACCACATGCACAAGATCAACCATCCTCCTCCACGCAAGCATCTCCACCAACTCAAAATGAGGACGAGGCTCAAGTTGATGAAGGAGTAAATCAAAATGATGAGCCACCTCAAGATGACAGCAATAATCAAGAGGGAGATGCAAATGATCAAGACAAGGAGGATGAAGAACCAAGACCACCACACCCAAGAGTCCACCAAGCAATCCAACGAGATCACCCCGTCGACACCATCCTCGGCGACATTCATAAGGGGGTAACCACTAGATCTCGTGTTGCACATTTTTGTGAGCATTACTCTTTTGTTTCCTCTATTGAGCCACACAGGGTAGAGGAAGCACTCCAAGATTCGGATTGGGTGGTGGCGATGCAAGAGGAGCTCAACAATTTCACTAGGAACGAGGTATGGCATTTAGTTTCACGTCCTAATCAAAACGTTGTAGGAACCAAATGGGTCTTCCGCAACAAGCAAGACGAGCATGGTGTGGTGACAAGGAACAAAGCTCGACTTGTGGCCAAGGGATACTCTCAAGTCGAAGGTTTGGATTTCGGTGAAACCTATGCACCCGTAGCTAGGCTTGAGTCAATTCGCATATTATTAGCCTATGCTACTTACCATGGCTTCAAGCTTTATCAAATGGACGTGAAGAGTGCCTTCCTCAATGGTCCAATCAAGGAAGAGGTCTACGTTGAGCAACCTCCTGGCTTTGAAGACAGTGAGTACCCTAACCATGTCTATAGGCTCTCTAAGGCGCTTTATGGGCTCAAGCAAGCCCCAAGAGCATGGTATGAATGCCTAAGAGATTTCCTTATTGCTAATGGCTTCAAAGTCGGCAAGGCCGATCCTACTCTATTCACTAAAACTCTTGACAATGATTTGTTTGTATGCCAAATTTATATTAATGATATTATAATTGGATCTACTAACGAGTCTACATGTGAAGAATTTAGTAGGATCATGACACAGAAATTCGAGATGTCGATGATGGGGGAGTTGAAGTATTTTTTAGGATTCCAAGTCAAGCAACTCCAAGAAGGCACCTTCATTTGCCAAACGAAGTATACTCAAGACATTCTAAACAAGTTTGGGATGAAGGATGCCAAGCCCATCAAGACTCCCATGGGAAGAAATGGTCATCTCGACCTCGACACGGAAGGTAAATCCGTCGATCAAAAGGTATACCGGTCGATGATAGGTTCGTTACTCTATTTATGTGCATCTCGACTGGACATTATGCTTTCCGTATGCATGTGTGCAAGATTCCAAGCCGACCCTAAGGAATCTCACCTTACGGCCGCAAAACGAATCTTGAGATATTTGGCTTATACTCCTAAGTTTGGGCTTTGGTACCCTCGGGGATCCACTTTTGATTTAATTGGTTATTCAGATGCCGATTGGGCAGGGTGTAAAATTAATAGAAAGAGCACATCGGGGACTTGCCAGTTCTTGGGAAGGTCCTTAGTGTCTTGGGCTTCAAAGAAGCAAAATTCGGTCGCTCTTTCTACCGCTGAAGCCGAGTACATTGCCGCAGGCCATTGGTGCGCGCAATTACTTTGGATGAGGCAAACCCTGCGGGACTATGGTTACAAATTAACCAAAGTTCCTCTTCTATGTGATAATGAGAGTGCAATCCGCATGGCGGATAATCCCGTTGAGCATAGCCGCACTAAACACATAACCATTCGGTATCATTTTATTAGGGATCACCAACAAAAGGGGGATATCGAGATTGCATATATTAACACTAAAGATCAATTAGCCGATATCTTTACCAAGCCACTAGATGAACAAACTTTTACCAAACTTAGGCATGAGTTAAATATTCTTGATTCTAGAAATTTTTTTTGATGTCTTGCACACATAGCTCATGAATATACCTTTGATCATGTCTCTTTTATATATGCTATGACTAATGTGTTTTCAAGTGAATTTCAAAACAAGTCATAGGTGTATTGAAAGGGAATTGGAGTCTTCGGCGAATACAAAGGCTTCCACTCCACTCTATCACTCATCCTTCGCCGTCGCTCCGAGCATCTCACCGTCTTCGGTATAATCTTCACTCATATGTTTTATTTGCCAAAAGCGAGAAAGTAGTTATAAAAGGGTTTATATTTCACTCAAACATCCGTTTTTGGCGATTCATGCCAAAGGGGGAGAGTATTAAGCCCAAAGCAAAAGGACCACAACACCACCCTAATTTTAAAACTAATGATTTTCAAATTGGTAAATTTCAAATTTGTATCTTATTGTGTTCAAAAGGGGGAGAAAGTAGTATTTTCAAAATTGATATCTTAAAACCCTCTTGAACACTAAGAGGAGAATTTATTGAGGGGGAGTTTTGTTTAGTCCAAGGAAAAGCATTTGAAATAGGGGGAGAGAATTTCAAATCTTGAAAATGCTTCTCAAAATCTTATTCATTTACCTTTGACTATTTGCAAAAGGACTTTGAAAAGGATTTACAAAAGGAATTTGCAAAAACAAAACATGTGGTGCAAGCGTGGTTCAAAAAAAATTAAAGAAACAATCCATGCATATCTAGTAAGTAATATTTATTGGCTCAATTCTAAGTAACCTTTGCACTTGCATTTTGCAAACTAGTTCAAAATTATGCACTTGTATATTTGGTTTGGTTTGTGTTGGCATCAATCACCAAAAAGGGGGAGATTGAAAGGGAATTAGGCTTACACCTATATTCCTAAATTGATTTTGGTGGTTGAATTGCCCAACACAAATAATTGGACTAACTAGTTTGCCCAAGTTTATAAGTTCTACAGGTACCAAAGGTTCACAATAAGCCAATAAAAAGACCAAGAGCAAGGGATAACCGAAGTGTGCCCTGGTCTGGCGCACCGGACTGTCCGGTGTGCCAGCGGACAGTGTCCGGTGCACCAGGGGACTTCAAGCTGAACTTCGCACCTTCGGGAATTCACAGAGACGCTTCGCTATAATTCACCGGACTGTCCGGTGCATCATCGGACAGTGTCCGATGCTCCAGAGGAGAGCGACTCTGAACTCGCCAGCTTCGGGAATCCGCTCCGCTATAATTCACCGGACGTGTCCAGTGCACACCGGACTGTCCGTTGTAACGGCGGAGCAACGGCTACTTCAGCGCAACGGTCACCTGCTACAGCATTAAATGCGCGCCAGCGCACGCAGAGAAGCAGAGCACGCGCGGGTGGCACACCGGATAGCCTACAGGGCATGTCCGGTACACCACCGGACAGCCAGGCAGGCCCACACGTCAGAGCTACAACGGTCGAACCCTAACGGCCGGGTGACGTGGCTGGCGCACCGGACACTGTCTGGTGGCGCACCGGACTGTCCGATGCGCCCGTCAACAGCAGCCTTCACCAAACGGCTAGTTTGGTGGTTGGGGTTATAAATACCCCCAACCACCCCACATTCAAGTCATCCAAGTTTTCTACCTCAAAACTACTTACAAGAGCTAGGCATTCAATACAAGACACACCAAGTGATCAAATTCTCTCCAAACTCCACACAAGGCTTTAGTGATTAGAGAGAGATTTGTTGTGTTCTTTTGAGCTCTTGCACTTGGATTGCTTCTTTCTTTCATTCTTTCTTGCGAACATCTCAATTGTAACCGAGGCAAGAGACACCAATTGTGTGGTGGTCCTTGCGGGGAAGTTTGTTCCCGTTTGATTGAGAAGAAGAAGCTCACTCGGTCCGAGGGACCGTTTGAGAGAGGGAAGGGTTGAAATAGACCTAGCCTTTGTGGCCTCCTCAACGGGGAGTAGGTTTGCGAGAACCGAACCTCGGTAAAACAAATCCTTGCGTCTCATTTCTTCCTTCACTCGCGATTTGTTTTTACGCCCTCTCTTGGACTCGTTTCTATTTCTAACGCTAACCCGGCTTGTAGTTGTGATTAAGTTTGTAAATTTTAGATTCGCCCTATTCACCCCCCTCTAGGCAACTTTCAGCACATTTTCCTTTCAATGTCTCAATAGAAGACACAAAAGAGTAATGTTCACAGAAATGAGCAACTCGAGATCTAGTGGTTACCTCTTTGTGAATGTCACCAAGAATGGAGTTGACGGGGTGATCTCTTTGAATTGCTTGGTGGACTCTTGGGTGTGGCGGTCTTTGATCTCTTATCTCTTGATCTTCTTCCTTGTCATTATTATCTTCATCTCCCTCTTAATCAATGTCCTCCTCTTGAGGTGGCTCATCCTCTTGATCTTCATCATCATCTTGAGCCTGATCCTCATCTTGAGTAGGTGGAGATGCTTGATTGGAAGATAATGGTTGATCTTGTGCTTGTGGAGGCTCTTTGGATTCTTTTGGACACACGTCACTAATGGACATGTTCCTTAGCGCGACGCATGGAGCCTCTTCATCATCTAATTCATCAAGATCAACTTGCTCCACTTGGGAGGCATTAGTCACATCAAACACAATGTCATAAGAAACTTCAACTAATCTAGTGGATTTGTTGAAGACTCTATATGCCCTTGTGTTTGAGTCACAACCTAATAAAAAGCCTTCTACTGCTTTAGGAGTAAATTTAGAACTTTTACCTCTTTTAATAACAATAAAGCATTTTCTCCCAAAGACTCTAAAATATGAAATATTAAGCTTTTTACCAGTGAGGAGTTCGTATGATGTCTTCTTGAGGATTCGGTGAAGATAGAACCGGTTGATAGAGTAGCAGGCGGTGTTAATCGCCTCCGCCCAAAACAGGTCTGGTGTAACGCCCCGAATTTTGCAGTTGAATTTTTTTTCTTTTCTTCACTCGCCAAATTCGGGCGTTACCCTTTCCTTTTCTTTTTCCCTCGCTAGACCTTGATCTTTTCCAAAGTTAGCGGGATTCGGCTTGGAATTCCCGTGTAAAGAAAAACCCTAAATTGCTTTATGATGTTTGATGCACCATGCCGAACCATGCATTCTTTTGGATTGTTTGAAAATGTAAATGCATTCATCTAGGAAGATCGGATTTCGAAAATGAGAAAAACATTTTCTTTCTTTTTCTTTTTCTTTCTCTCTCTCCTCCCTTTTCTCTCTCCCGCGCCGTGGGCTGCTCCTGGCCGGCCCAGCCGCCCCCAGCCGGCCCAGCCGCCCCCGCGCGCCCCCCCCTCTCTTAGGCCTAGCCGGCCCAACCGCCCCCCACTCCCTTCCCCTTATCTCTCTCTCTCTCTCCCTCCCTTTCTCCCATTCCCTCCCACCCTAGCCGCCGCCGCCCCTCTTGCCCTGCTCGGCCGCCCCTGCCGCCGGCCTAACCGCCGCCCGTCGTCGCTCGCCCGTCCCCGTCCCCGGTGAGGCCCTCCCCCTCCTCCCTCTCCCCTCCCCTCTCCCCTCCTCTCCCCCTGCCGCTCGGCCGCCTCCTTGGCCGGCCCAGCCGCCCTCGGCCGCCCGCCCGGCCGCGCCCCAGCCGCCCGGCCGCGCCCTGGCCGCCCTCGGCCACCCGCCCGGCCGCGCCCTCGGCCGCCCGCCCGGCCCAACCGCCCCGGCTCAGCCGCCCCCCTGCGCGCCCCCCTGCGCGCCCAGCCGCCCCAGCTCGGCCGCCCCGCGCCCGCGCCCTACCCAGCCGCCCCTGCCCCAGGCCGGTTCAACCGCCCCCCCCCCCCCTTTTATTTTTTTATTATTTTATTTATTTTATTTTACTTTACTTTCTGTTATCATTGTTATTTATTTTATTTTAGGCAAGCTAATCATCGTTCATGTTATTGAAGTAGGAAACTTAATTTAGAATTCCGTTACGCTAGTTATTTCATATATAGTTAATTGTTTATCTAGTTCAATGTTGATCAACTAAAAATGACTAGGTTTCCATTAATGCATATAACTAATTCTTTTGTTAGAACCAATTGAAACTAGAGCGCATAATTTAACTAATCATTAGTGCATAAGCTTTAACCCCCCCCTGCGAGACCTTTCCCCGTTTCTTTCTAACCATAATGAATGCGATATCGAATGTCATGCTTGATGTATATTCACTTTATTTGTTCCCTTGTATGATGTACTGTTTGTTTCCCAATTTGAATGGATGGATGTATGTATGCTTGCAATCGCATAGAGAACGATCCGGTCGAAGAGCCCGAGGAATTCGCAGGAGAAGCCCCTGAGCAGCAGTCGGTTGGTGGAGGCAAGTGTCCTTTGACCTATTTCTGTCCTATACATCCTTTAATTCACCTCCCGCATTACACATTTATACCTAAGGACTTACTAGCTTTTGTTATCCATGTCCTTGTTTACCTATTTGGGTCGGATTATTACTGCTTAGTTTGATGCTATTGCTCAACTCTAATCAATGAACATGATGTGATTATCTATGATACGCTGTTTTCCCCTTCTTATTTATGATTATATTTGTGACCTTCAAGGGGACTCGAGCGGTTTCTCGAGTGCCTCTTCGTAAGGACCTGTTCAATGGATGACCGCCCGGGAAAACAGTGCAACCATGAGGGTGGAATGGGACGCCCTTAGCTGAATAATTAGAGGAACCGGGGTGTAGACCACTTAGCCGTTGTGCCGTCAATGGGGCTCGGTGTATGCGGCTCGCTCTGCCAAGGTTGATTTGTCCCTTGGGGAGGAGTGCGGTACATTTAGGAAACCTAACGGGTGGCTACAGCCCCGGGGAATCTTTGTAAAAGCTTCGTAGTGAATCCCTAGCCATTCACCTTGGGAGTGAATAAGGGTCTTGCAAGCCCGGGCTAGAGAGGGAATCACGGCTTATGGGTAAAGTGCACAACCTCTGCAGAGTGTTATGAAACTGATATATCAGCCGTGCTCACGGTTATGAGCGGCCAAGGGAGCTCCAGAGATTAGTGATACTTGATCAGAGACATTTTGGTACAGGTGGCAATGAGATTGATGGTTCTGATTATGATTATGGTAATGGTAAGTGGTATTCTTTCCGTTTGGAAAGGATACATTGGGCTAATAACTTGGGTTAATGTTAAAACCTGGCTCTCTACTAGTAAGTAATAACCTGACCAACTAAAAGCAACTGCTTGACTTATCCCCACATAAAGCTAGTCCACTACAGCCAAACGGGATGCTTGCTGAGTATGTTGATGTGTACTCACCCTTGCTCTACACACCAATCCCCCCCAGGTTGTCAGCATTGCAACCACTGCTCAGGAGAAGATAAATCTGTGGAAGGAGACTTCCAGGAGTTCCAAGACTACGACGGGTTCTAGGCGTGGGTTAGCGGCAACCCCCAGTCGGCTGCCTGTGAAGGCCGCGTTATCTACGTTTCGTTTTTGCACTTTGATTTATTGTAAGAACTATATGGACGTCTCAGACGTATGATGTAATCGACTATTATTTCCCCTTCTAATACTATTTGAGCACTGTGTGATGATGTCCATGTTATGTAACTGCTGTGTACGTGAATAACTGATTCTCGCACGTACATGGTTCGCATTTGGTTTGCCTTCTAAAACCGGGTGTGACATAAGTGGTATCAAAGCCGTGCTGACTGTAGGACCGCTAACCTAGAGTAGAATGGTCGTTTTAAGGACTATAGACCTCTGTCTCTGCCTTGACTTTGATATCTCTTCAAAAGTTGGTCATATCGACCAAAACTATGTCCTACTATATATTATACCTTGCTGAAAATTATGTTTTATTCTACTCCTTCATTTATTTATGGTTCATTATTTGTTGGTCATATTGATTCTGTTCTCACTCTTTTGCTTGCGATGTCTTTTATAGATGGCTCGTCTTAGACACACTGCACGAAAGTCCGTCATCCCCTTCTTACCCTCCCGCCTTGCTGAGCGTCTGCTTCGCCGTCCAGTGGCCGGACAGTCCAGTCACTTGGAGAGGCTGCACCACCGCCTGCATGAGGAGCAGGAGCGTCGACGACAGGAACAACAGGGCTCTTCTTTCTCGCTCCACCAGGAGGTAGAGTCCGTGAGGAGCTGTTCCCCTGTGCTACCCCTGGAGGCGCCCCCTGCACCACCGCTGGGCGTCCCAGTCCCGGGAGTAACTGCTGGAGGAGACCCAGACGACGGAGGTGGCGACGACAGCCCGAGCCACGACACCGACTTCTCTTCTGACCATGAGCCGGAAGGATGGGTTGCTCGACCCATCACTCGCGACGCTGCTCGCGGGTGTCACTTCCATGATGCGCTCGATACCCTGCTACGTCGGGCACTTGACCGGCGTACTTGGTCCATCGAGTATCGCTGTGTGGTCTACCAGCATAGTCGTGGGGTCTACCCGGACCGCTGGGAGGCAACCTGCTTGGTGCGCCGTCCAGAGAACAGTCTCTGGGGTGCTGAGGTCTGCTTAGAGCACTATTCTATCTCTGAGCGGGACTCAGCTGAGGCAGCCATGCAAGATGCCGCACGGCGTGCGCTTTCGCACTACTGCTCGGTTTTCGGTGGGGTAGCTGACGGTCTTGACCTGAAGTATTATCCCCGCCGTCCATCTGGCAGCACAGGAGGCGTGATTGTCTCACCTGTCGGTGAGGGCAATCCTAGGTTGAGCAGCACAGTCAACCTAGCCGCCGTGCTAAACACGGAGCTGGACCATGCACTAGACAAGTTGAGTAGGGCTCGTGCTGAGATCGCCCTGCTGCGGGCTGAGCGCGCGGAGCGTCGTCACTTGGATGATGGTTCCCCCGCTCCCGTCGGGACTCAGCACCCGTACCGCTCACCTCGGCGTGGACGCCAGTCTTATGGCAATCCCGACTGCAAGACCAAGATAGACTTGGAACCATAGATCGCTAGAGTCGGATCTTGTAATTAATGCATAATATATACATAGAAGCTGCAGTCTTAGCGTTAGTCTCGCTCTTAGTTAGTCTTAGTTAGACAGGGTAGTTTGCTATATCCTGTGCATTGATGCTTGTCATGATGAACTATGTTTGGTTTGGATCTTTGTAATGACTGTCACTAGAGTGTGGGTATCCCCTGCATTTTGGTTTACCTGTTATATATTAAAGGAATTAGTTATTTAGTTGGGAAACCTTCTATTCCACTTTCCTCTTTATCTGAGAAGCTGTGTTGGTCTGTGTTGGAGATCAGTGAAGATGCTCATCTGTTCAGTGCTGTTGAAGAATTCTATACTCTTTTCTTATGCTGCAAGATTTGCAAGATCAGTTCTGATGCGTGGTTGCGTTCTGCAGATGTCAGAGAACAGGCGTAGAGGAGGAAGGCGTGCTCAGCAGGAGCAAGCCGGTCAGCAGGGTGAGGCGCCCCAGCAGCAGCAGCTGCCGCCCCCGCCCCCGATGTCCATCGAGCAGATGTTTCTGATGCAGACTCAGGCAGTTCAAGCCATCGGTCAGACTCTGGCTGCCATTCAGCAGCAGCAGCAGGCACCACCCCAGCCTCAGATGCCTCAGATGCCCAGGGACAAGCGTGCTGAATTCATGAGAGGTCATCCCCCAACGTTCGCTCATTCTTCTGACCCCATGGATGCTGAAGACTGGTTGCGCACTGTGGAGCGGGAGTTACATACCGCTCAGTGTGATGACCGGGAGAAAGTCCTGTATGGTCCCCGTCTGTTGAGAGGAGCAGCACAGTCATGGTGGGAGTCTTATCTCGCCACCCATGCCGACCCCGACACCATCACCTGGGAAGAGTTCAGATGTAGCTTTCGTCAGTACCATGTGCCCGCAGGTCTGATGACAGTGAAGAAAGAGGAGTTCCTGGCTCTCAAGCAAGGGTCATCGTCTGTCAGTGAATACCGGGACAGATTTCTGCAGCTGTCTCGTTATGCTCCTGAAGATGTCAACACCGACGCCAAGCGACAGTACCGTTTTCTGAGAGGCTTGGTCGACCCTCTACAGTATCAGCTGATGAATCACACCTTTCCGACATTCCAGCACTTGATTGACAGAGCAATCATGACAGAGAGGAAGCGTAAGGAGATGGAGGATTGTAAGCGCAAGATCAGTGGACCCCAGCCTGGAAGCAGCAGTCGTCCTCGTTTTTTAGGCAATCAACCTCAGCAGTTCAGGCAAAATCAGCGTCCACCTCAGCAGCATCAGCAGCATCAGCAGCATCAGCAGTTCCAAAGGCAGTACCCTCAGCATCAGTACCAGAATCGTCAGAGCAATCAGTCAGGAGGAGGTCAGTTTCAGAGGCAGAATCAGCAGGCACCTCGTCTTCCTGCCCCCGCAACTCAGCAGAGCAGTCAAGCAGCACCAGCTCAGGTTGGAAACAGGGCATGTTTCCACTGTGGAGAGCAAGGCCATGGGTGATGCAATGTCCGAAGAAAGCAGCCCAGCAGCAGTCAGGCCCCAATGCCCCAACAAAGCAGAATGTGTCCCAGCCTGGAGCAGGCAACCGCCCTCAGCAGCGCTATAATCATGGAAGACTGAACCACTTGGAGGCTGAAGCAGTTCAGGAGACCCCCGGCATGACAGTAGGTATGTTCCCAGTCGATTCCCATATTGCAGAAGTGTTATTTGATACTGGAGCAACGCATTCTTTTATTACTGCATCATGGGTGAAAGCACATAATCTTCCAATTACCACCATGTCAACCCCCATTCAAATTGACTCAGCTGGTGGTAGAATTCGAGCCGATAGCATTTGTTTGAATGTAAGTGTGGAAATAAGGGGGATAGTGTTTCCCGCTAACCTTATAGTAATGGGTACTCAGGGAATAGATGTCATCCTAGGGATGAATTGGCTAGATAAGTATCAGGCAGTTATCAGTTGTGATAAGAGGACAATCAAGTTGGTGTCCCCACTAGGAGAGGAAGTGGTGACCGAGTTAGTCCCGCCTGAGCCGAAGAAAGGAAGTTGTTATCAGATGGCTGTCGATAGCAGTGAAGCAGACCCAATTGAGAGGATCAAGACTGTATCTGAGTTTCCAGATGTGTTTCCCAAGGACTTACCGGGTATGCCACCAGAGCGGAAAGTTGAGTTTGCCATAGAGCTTCTTCCTGGAACCGCCCCCATCTATAAGAGAGCTTACATAATATCTGGACCAGAGTTGGTTGAGCTTAAGAAGCAGATTGATGAGCTGTCAGAGAAAGATTACATTCGGCCAAGCACCTCGCCTTGGGCCGCCCCTGTCCTATTTGTGGAAAAGAAAGATGGCACCAAAAGGATGTGTATCGATTATCGAGCTCTGAATGAGGTCACAATTAAGAACAAGTACCCTTTGCCCAGAATAGAAGATCTGTTCGACCAGTTGAGAGGAGCCAGTGTGTTCTCAAAGATTGATCTGAGGTCAGGTTATCATCAGCTCAGGATTCGACCTTCAGACATTCCGAAGACAGCGTTCATTACCAAGTATGGGTTGTATGAGTTCACAGTGATGTCTTTCGGTTTGACAAATGCACCAGCCTTCTTTATGAACTTGATGAACAGTGTATTTATGGATTATCTTGATAAGTTTGTGGTGGTATTCATTGATGACATTCTGATTTATTCTCAAAGCGAAGAAGAGCATGCAGATCATTTGAGGATGGTATTGCAGAGATTGCGAGAGCACCAATTGTATGCAAAGTTGAACAAGTGTGAGTTCTGGATCAGTGAAGTCCTATTCTTGGGTCACATAATCAACAAAGAAGGATTGGCTGTGGATCCGAAGAAAGTGGCAGACATTCTGAACTGGAAAGCGCCAACAGATGCCCGAGGAATCAAGAGTTTCATTGGAATGGCCGGATATTATCGGCGATTCATTGAAGGGTTTTCGAAGATTGCGAAACCAATGACAGCGTTGCTAGGCAACAAGGTTGAGTTCAAGTGGACCCAGAAATGTCAAGAGGCCTTTGAAGCGCTGAAAGAGAAGTTGACTACAGCGCCTGTCCTAGTCTTGCCTGATGTGCACAAGCCCTTCTCGGTGTATTGTGATGCTTGTTACACGGGTTTGGGATGTGTGTTGATGCAAGAGGGAAGAGTTGTGGCTTACTCGTCCCGACAGTTGAAAGTTCATGAGAAGAATTACCCAATCCATGATCTAGAGTTGGCAGCAGTGGTTCACGCACTAAAGACATGGAGGCACTATCTGTATGGACAGAAATGCGATGTTTACACAGACCACAAGAGTCTTAAGTACATATTCACTCAGACAGAGCTGAATATGAGGCAGCGAAGATGGTTAGAATTGATCAAAGACTATGAGTTGGAGATTCATTACCATCCAGGCAAAGCGAACGTAGTGGCAGATGCTTTGAGCAGGAAGAGTCAAGTCAATCTGATGGTCGCTCGTCCGATGCCTTATGAGTTGGCCAAAGAGTTTGACAAGTTGAGTCTCGGATTTCTGAATAATTCGCGAGGAGTCACAGTTGAGTTGGAACCTACCTTGGAGCGAGAAATCAAAGAAGCGCAGAAGAATGATGAGAAGATTAGTGAGATTCGGCGACTGATTTTGGAAGGCAAAGACAAAGATTTTCGGGAAGATGCAGAAGGTGTGGTATGGTTCAAAGACCGCTTGTGTGTTCCCAATGTCCAGTCTATTCGGGAGTTGATTCTCAAGGAAGCTCATGAGACAGCTTATTCGATTCACCCTGGTAGTGAGAAGATGTATCAGGATCTAAATAAGAAATTCTGGTGGTATGGAATGAAGAGGGAAATCGCAGAGCATGTGGCTATGTGTGATAGTTGTCGGCGAATCAAGGCCGAACATCAGAGACCAGCTGGATTGTTGCAACCGTTGCAAATTCCTCAGTGGAAATGGGATGAGATTGGTATGGATTTCATAGTCGGATTGCCTCGCACTCGAGCCGGCTACGATTCCATTTGGGTAGTGGTGGACCGCTTAACCAAGTCAGCCCACTTCATACCTGTCAAGACCAGCTACAACAGTGCAGTATTGGCATAGTTGTACATGTCTCGGATCGTTTGTCTTCATGGTGTGCCAAAGAAGATAGTGTCAGACAGAGGAACGCAGTTCACCTCTCATTTCTGGCAGCAGTTGCATGAAGCCTTGGGCACGCATTTGAATTTCAGTTCAGCTTATCATCCGCAGACAGATGGTCAGACCGAAAGAACCAATCAAATTCTTGAAGACATGTTGAGAGCCTGTGCGTTGCAAGATCAGTCCGGATGGGACAAGCGATTGCCTTATGCAGAGTTTTCCTATAACAACAGTTACCAGGCCAGTTTGAAGATGTCACCATTTCAGGCGCTCTATGGAAGGAGTTGTAGAACTCCGTTGCAATGGGATCAGCCTGGAGAAAAGCAGGTGTTTGGGCCAGACATTCTGCTTGAAGCTGAAGAGAACATCAAGATGGTTCGGGAGAATCTGAAGATAGCGCAATCGAGGCAGCGAAGCTATGCAGACACAAGAAGAGAGCTGAGTTTCGAAGTCGGAGACTTTGTCTATTTGAAAGTGTCACCGATTAGAGGAGTCAGAAGGTTTGGAGTGAAAGGCAAGCTAGCACCCCGCTACATTGGTCCGTATCAAATTCTCTCAAGGCGTGGAGAAGTGGCTTATTAGCTCAGCCTGCCAGAGAATTTGTCTGTTGTGCATGATGTCTTTCATGTGTCTCAGTTGAAGAAGTGTTTGTGTGTGCCAGAAGAGCAGTTGCCAGTGGAAGGTCTGGAAGTCCAGGAGGACTTGACCTACGTTGAGAAGCCAGTGCAAATCCTTGAGGTTGCAGATAGAGTCACCCGAAGGAAGACCATCAGAATGTGCAAAGTTAGATGGAATCACCACTCTGAGGAAGAAGCAACCTGGGAGCGTGAAAATGATTTGATGGCCAAGTACCCAGAGCTCTTTGCTAGCCAACCCTGAATCTCGAGGGCGAGATTCTTTTAAGGGGGATAGGTTTGTAACGCCCCGAATTTTGCAGTTGAATTTTTTTTCTTTTCTTCACTCGCCAAATTCGGGCGTTACCCTTTCCTTTTCTTTTTCCCTCGCTAGACCTTGATCTTTTCCAAAGTTAGCGGGATTCGGCTTGGAATTCCCGTGTAAAGAAAAACCCTAAATTGCTTTATGATGTTTGATGCACCATGCCGAACCATGCATTCTTTTGGATTGTTTGAAAATGTAAATGCATTCATCTAGGAAGATCGGATTTCGAAAATGAGAAAAACCTTTTCTTTCTTTTTCTTTTTCTTTCTCTCTCTCCTCCCTTTTCTCTCTCCCGCGCCGTGGGCTGCTCCTGGCCGGCCCAGCCGTCCCCGCGCCCCCCCCCTCTCTTGGGCCTAGCCGGCCCAACCGCCCCCCCCACTCCCTTCCCCTTATCTCTCTCTCTCTCCCTCCCTTTCTCCCATTCCCTCCCACCCTAGCCGCCGCCGCCCCTCTTGCCCTGCTCGGCCGCCCCTGCCGCCGGCCCAATCGCCGCCCGTCGTCGCTCGCCCGTCCCCGTCCCCGGTGAGGCCCTCCCCCTCCTCCCTCTCCCCTCCCCTCTCCCCTCCCCTCTCCCCCTGCCGCTCGGCCGCCTCCTTGGCCGGCCCAGCCGCCCTCGGCCGCCCGCCCGGCCCAACCGCCCTGGCTCAGCCGCCCCCCTGCGCGCCCCTGCTCGGCCGGCCCAGCCGCCCAGCTCGGCCGCACCCCCCCCTGCGCGCCCAGCCGCCCCAGCTCGGCCGCCCCGCGCCCGCGCCCTACCCAGCCGCCCCTGCCCCAGGCCAGTTCAACCGCCCCCTGGCCGGTTCAACCGCCCCCCCCCCCTTTTTTATTTTTTTTTAGTATTTTATTTATTTTATTTTACTTTACTTTCTGTTATCATTGTTATTTATTTTATTTTAGGCAAGCTAATCATCGTTCATGTTATTGAAGTAGGAAACTTAATTTAGAATTCCGTTACGCTAGTTATTTCATATATAGTTAATTGTTTATCTAGTTCAATGTTGATCAACTAAAAATGACTAGGTTTCCATTAATGCATATAACTAATTCTTTTGTTAGAACCAATTGGAACTAGAGCGCATAATTTAACTAATCATTAGTGCATAAGCTTTAACCCTCCCTGCGAGACCTTTCCCCGTTTCTTTCTAACCATAATGAATGCGATATCGAATGCCATGCTTGATGCATATTCACTTTATTTGTTCCCTTGTATGATGTACTGTTTGTTTCCCAATTTGAATGGATGGATGTATGTATGCTTGCAATCGCATAGAGAACGATCCGGTCGAAGAGCCCGAGGAATTCGCAGGAGAAGCCCCTGAGCAGCAGTCGGTTGGTGGAGGCAAGTGTCCTTTGACCTATTTCTGTCCTATACATCCTTTAATTCACCTCCCGCATTACACATTTATACCTAAGGACTTACTAGCTTTTGTTATCCATGTCCTTGTTTACCTATTTGGGTCGGATTATTACTGCTTAGTTTGATGCTATTGCTCAACTCTAATCAATGAACATGATGTGATTATCTATGATACGCTGTTTTCCCCTTCTTATTTATGATTATATTTGTGACCTTCAAGGGGACTCGAGCGGTTTCTCGAGTGCCTCTCCGTAAGGACCTGTTCAATGGATGACCGCCCGGGAAAACAGTGCAACCATGAGGGTGGAATGGGACGCCCTTAGCTGAATAATTAGAGGAACCGGGGTGTAGACCACTTAGCCGTTGTGCCGTCAATGGGGCTCGGTGTATGCGGCTCGCTCTGCCAAGGTTGATTTGTCCCTTGGGGAGGAGTGCGGTACATTTAGGAAACCTAACGGGTGGCTACAGCCCCGGGGAATCTTTGTAAAAGCTTCGTAGTGAATCCCTAGCCATTCACCTTGGGAGTGAATAAGGGTCTTGCAAGCCCGGGCTAGAGAGGGAATCACGGCTTATGGGTAAAGTGCACAACCTCTGCAGAGTGTTATGAAACTGATATATCAGCCGTGCTCACGGTTATGAGCGGCCAAGGGAGCTCCAGAGATTAGTGATACTTGATCAGAGACATTTTGGTACAGGTGGCAATGAGATTGATGGTTCTGATTATGATTATGGTAATGGTAAGTGGTATTCTTTCCGTTTGGAAAGGATACATTGGGCTAATAACTTGGGTTAATGTTAAAACCTGGCTCTCTACTAGTAAGTAATAACCTGGCCAACTAAAAGCAACTGCTTGACTTATCCCCACATAAAGCTAGTCCACTACAGCCAAACGGGATGCTTGCTGAGTATGTTGATGTGTACTCACCCTTGCTCTACACACCAATCCCCCCCTAGGTTGTCAGCATTGCAACCACTGCTCAGGAGAAGATGAAGCTGTGGAAGGAGACTTCCAGGAGTTCCAAGACTACGACGGGTTCTAGGCGTGGGTTAGCGGCAACCCCCAGTCGGCTGCCTGTGAAGGCCGCGTTATCTACGTTTCGTTTTCGCACTTTGATTTATTGTAAGAACTATATGGACGTCTCAGACGTATGATGTAATCGACTATTATTTCCCCTTCTAATACTATTTGAGCACTGTGTGATGATGTCCATGTTATGTAACTGCTGTGTACGTGAATAACTGATCCTGGCACGTACATGGTTCGCATTCGGTTTGCCTTCTAAAACCGGGTGTGACATCTGGTGTCTTGTATTCATCAAGCATGGTTCTTGCCATGTCCAATAGAGTTCTATTCTTCCTTTCCACTACACCATGTTGTTGATGTGTGTAGGGAGAAGAGAACTCATGCTTGATGCCCTCCTCCTCAAGAAAATCTTCAATTTGTGAATTTTTAAACTCTGTCCCATTGTCACTTCTTATCTTTTTATTCTCAATCCAAACTCATTTTGAGCTCGTCTTAAGAATTTCTTTAAAGTTTCTTGGGTTTATGATTTTTCCTGCAAAAAGAACACCCAAGTGAAGCGAGAAAAATCATCCATAATAACTAGACAATACTTACTCCCACCGATGCTTATATAAGCGATCGGGCCGAATAGATCCAAGTGGAGTAGTTCAAGTGGCTTGTCAGTCGTCATGATGTTCTTGTGTGGATGATGAACTCCAACTTGCTTTCCTGCTTGACATACACTACAAATCCTGTCTTTCTCAAAATGACTATTTGTTAGTTCTAAAATGTGTTCTCACTTTAGAAGCTTATGAAGATCTTTCATTCCAACATGGGCAAGTTGGTGATGCTAGAGCCAACTCATGTTATTCTTAACAATTAAGCAAGTGTCTAGTTTAGCTTGGTTATCATTAAATCAACTAAGTATAGCTGACCATCTAGCACTCCCTTAAATGCTATTGAATCATCACTTCTTCTAAAGGCAGTAACACCTACATCAGTAAATAGACAGTTGTAGCCCATTTTGCATAATTGAGAAACAGAAAGCAAATTGTAATCTAATGAATCTACAAGAAAAACATTAGAAATGGAATGGTCAGGAGATATAGCTATTTTGCCCAAACCTTTGACCAAACCTTTATTTTCATCACCGAATGTGATAGCTCTTTGAGGGATCTTTATTTTTCTCATATGAGGAGAACATCCTTTTCTCCCCTGTCATGTGGTTTGTGCACCCGCTATCGATTATCCAACTTGATCCACCGGATGCATAAACCTACAAAACAAGTTCAGGCCTTATTTTTAGGTACCCAAACGGTCTTGGTTCCTTTTACATTAGAAACAAGCACCTTGGGTACCCAAACACAAGTCTTGGTACTCTTGTGTTTGCCCCAACATATTTGGCAACTACTTTGCCTGATTTATTAGTTAAAACATATGAAGCATCAAAAGTCTTAAATGAAATATCATGCTCATTTGATGCATTAGGAATTTTCTTTTTAGACATTTTAACATGAGTGGAATGCCTAGAACTAGAAGCCTCATTTTTATACATAAAAGCATGGTGAGAAATAATATGAGGTTTCCTAGCATTAATTTTCCTAATCTTGTGCTCAGGATAGTTTGCAGGATATAAAATATACCCTTCACTATCCTGAACCATATGAGCCTTGCCCTTAACAAAATTAGACAATTTCTTAGGGGCATTAAGTTTAGTGGTGCTTTGGTTCTCTTGTTAGAAACCAATACCATCCTTAATGCTAGGGCGTCTCCCATTATAGAGCATGCTTCTAGCAAATTTAAATTTTTCATTTTCAAGTTCATGCTTGGCAATTTTTGCATTTGATGTAGCTATGTGATCATTTTGTTGTTTAATCATGGCAAGGCGATCGTCAATAGCTTCAACATTAATATCCCTACATCTAGTACAAATAGCAACATTTTCAACAGTAGATGTAGAGGGTTTGCAAATATTCAATTCTTCTATCTAAGCATTTAAACTAGCATTCTCATTTCTAAGACAGAAAATTGAATCATTGCAAATGCTAAGCTCCCTAGACAAGTTTTCACATTTTTCTACTTCTAGAGCATAAGCATTTTTCAATTTAACATTTTTTGTTTTCCTTAATGAGCAAGTCCTCTTGGCATTCCAAGAGATCATCTTTCTCGTTAATGATTTCTATTAATTCATTCAATTTTTTCTTTTGGTCCATGTTAAGGTTGGCAAAGAGAGAAATTAAATCATCTTCATTATCGCTAGAGCTACCCTCATCATCGGATGTAGTATACTTAGGGGTGGCTCTAGAGTATACCCTTTTCTTCTTGCCGTCCTTAGCCATGAGACATTTGTGGTCGACGTTGGAGAAGAGAAGTCCCTTGTTGACGGCGATGATGGCAGCGTCCTCATCGGAGGAGTCGGTGGAGCTCTCGTCGGAGTCCCATTCCCGCCCCATGTGCGCCTCGCCGCCCTTCTTGTAGAACTTCTTCTTTTCCATTTTCTTCTTCCCCTTCTTGTCGTCGTCCCTGTCACTTTCACTTGTATATGGACACTTTGTAATGAAATGACCGGACTTACCACACCGGTAGCACACCCTTTTGGAGCGGGGCTTGTAGTCCTTCCCCCTCCTTTGCTTGAGGATTTAGCGAAAGCTCTTGATGATGAGCGCCATCTTCTCGTTGTTGAGCTTGGAGGCGTCGATTGGAAGCCTACCTGGTGTAGACTCCTCCTTCTTTTCTTCTGTTGCTTTGAACGCAACGGGTTGCACCTCGGGTGTAGAGGTGGCGCCTTGCTCCAAGTTAACAATATGTTTGGAGTCTTTGATCATAAGTTCAAAGCTCACAAACTTGCCAATTACTTCCTCGGGAGACATCTGTTTGTATCTAGGATCCCACGTATTAATTGAACTTGAGTAGGATTACGAAATATGAGGGATCTAAGAATAACCTTGACAATTTCATGGTCATCCTATTTTGTGCTCCCGAGGTTGCACACTTGATTTACCATGGTCTTGAGCCGATTGTACATGGCTTGCGACTCTTCCCCTTTCTTGAGGACGAATCGACCGAGTTCTCCCTTGATCGTTTCACGCTTGGTGATCTTGGTCACCTCGTCCCCTTCGTGCGCGGTTTTGAGGACGTCCCAAATTTCTTTAGCGTTCTTCAACCCTTGCACCTTATTATACTCCTCTCGACATAAAGAGGCGAGGAGTATAGAAGTTGCTTGTGAGTTGAAGTGCCTAATTTGGGCGGCCTCATCCGAGTCATAGTCCTCGTCCCCCACCTTTGGTGCCTGTGCTCCAAGCTCAACAATGTCCCAAATACTTTTGTGGAGTGAGGTTAGATGATGCATCATTTTATAACTCCACATGCAATAATCTTCACCAATAAAAATATGGTGGTTTGCCTAGGGGTACGGAAAGTAATGGAGCGCGCTATGAAATACGGGGATAGCGTAGGGTCATCTTACTATATTTCTTGCACTCATGGCGCTTAGAAGTAGTGGTCAACTCGGTGCCGGACATGGAGGGTGATGAAGAGTCGGTCTCGTAGTAGACCACCTTCTTCATTTTCTTCTTCTTGTCACCCCTCCGATGTGACTTGATGGAGGAAGAGGATTCCTCCTTGTATTTGTTGCCGGACTCCCTTGAGAGAGTCTTCCCCGAGCCCGCGGGCTTTTCGCCGGTCACGATCTCCCTCTTGGCGTGATCTCTAGACATCACTTCGAGTTGGTTAGGCTCTTAATGAAGCACTGGCTCCGATACCAATTGAAAGTCGCCTGAAGGGGGGTGAATAGGCGAAACCTAAAATTAATAAACTTAAACTTGCACTAAGGCTAGGGTTAGCGTTAGAATTAAATTGGAGTGCGGAAGATAGTTCTCCTTGCTTAGAGTTACTCAATCAATGCGGAAGACCTTTAGGAGCAAACTCAGATCAATATTGGCAAGGAAACTTTTAGAGAGGGAAAAACAAACCAAGTGGAGATTGACGAGTGAACACGGTGATTTGTTTTACCGAGGTTCGGTTCCAAAGAACATATTCCCCATTGAGGAGGCTGTAAGGAAAATGGACCCCGGGCCATTTGGCTGATTGAGTTTTGGTGTTTGATGAACAACACAATCCGTAAACTAATAAGTTTTCTAGTGTTTGTGTTTGTAGTTCATAGGATGCAACTCTTACTTGGACTACGGAATTGAGGAAAGCAACACCTCAAAAGAAGACATTAAGAAGATCCAAGAAAAGTCCAAGTGTGCTGCTGCGGACTATCTGTGCGAAGGCGCACCGGACTGTCCGGTGGCACACCGGACTGTCTGGTGCCCACACGCCGGACTGTCCGGTGCACCCGGGAACTCCAGCCCAACGGCTAGTTCCAGGTGGCACTCGGAGAGAAGACCACCGGACTGTCCGGTGTGAGCACCAGACTGTCCGGTGTGGAAAAGCTTGCGGCGCCAACAGTCACCTGCTCTGACAGAGCAACGGCTAAGCGCACCGGACATGCTACAGTGCGCTGTCTGATGTGCCGTAGAGAACTGCAGCTTTTCTCCAATGGCTAGAATTGAGTTGGGGCCTATATATACTTCACCCAACCGGCCATTTGAAGGTGTGGGAGCCCAAGCAACATACCAAGGCATATAGTGCACATTTCCAAGAGCTCAAACACCCAAGTGCTTAATAGACTCACTCGGTGATTAGCGTAGGTGCTTTGCGAAGTGCTTAGGTTAGTTAGACCGCTTTAGCGCTTGCTCTAGGTGAACCCTAGTTAGTTGAGTGAGTTTTGTAAAACCACACAACCCCTCGGCAATTGCGTGAGCCGTTGTAATTGTACCGAGTGGGGAGAGAGTCTTGCGAGACCGTGACAACCGCGTTTGTGTCACGGCCGCCACCGTGTACCAGAGGGAACGAGGCCCGCGGCGTTTCAACCGGAAGCTCGATAGTGGAGACGGCGGGGAGCGTCCGAGAGGAGCCGGAAACGGAGCACCACTTGCGCGTGGAGAAGGCTCACAGCTCTCTACGGAGTTACTCGACCGTGGTGCTTGGCCCTCGTGTGGGCTTCTCTTTGCGTAGGGGCACCAACGAGGATTAGTCGGGACCTTGCGTGGTTCCGGATACCTCGGTAAAAATACCGACGTCATCCATGAGAGTTTGCTTCTCTGCTTTGCTCTTTAAGTTTCCGCATTTACATTAAGCATTTAAGTTTCAATCTTGTATTCATACTCATCTAGTGTAGATTGAAACTTAGCCTTTGCGGTAGAGATAGCAACACTTAGACAAAACCTAGTTTGCACATTCTAGTTTGATTATTTGCATAGGTTTTGCTCTAGAGATTTATTTGTGGCCTAGTTTAGTAAAAGTTTTAGAAGTCCTAATTCACCCCCCTCTTAGGCGTCACCCGTTTCCTATAGAGGCCACAAAGGCCGGCTCTATTTCAACCCTTTTCTTCTCTGAATCGATCATTTAGACTGGTTGAGTGCTTCTTCTTAAACTCACAGGTCACTAAGACCCCACAAGGATCACCACACAATTAGGTGTCTCTTGCAAGCTTTACAAAACACTTAGAGAGTTTAGAGAGAGATGAAGAAAGCACGATTAAGGAAACCAAGCAACAAGAGCAATCAAATGAAACACGAATCACACCCTCTCAAGTTTCTAATCACTAGTGATTACTTGTCTCAATTGGAAAACTTGGAGAGATTGGAAGCCTTGAATGTGACTTGGAATGAATTGCTAGCTCTTGTATTGAATGAGAATGAATGGAGTGCTTGGGTGTGTTGAATGGAGGTGGTTGGGGTTGTATTTATAGCCTCCAACCACTTCCTAGTCGTTGCTCCAATCCTGCCGACCGCGGATGGTCCACGCCCCTGGTCCAAACGGTCCGCCCCTACACATCAATGGCTGAAATCGCAATGGTCAGCAGTAACAGCTATATCAACGGCTATAGAGCATTTAATGCGTCGTCAGATGTTAGATAAAGCAATGGCGGATGGTCCGGCCGTGCACCCCGGATGGTCCGCGAGGACGCTAAAAATGATTTTTACCAAACCCGTCACCTTCGGGTTTTTTCTGGTTTTTAACGACCGGACGGTCCGCGCCTGAGGCCGGACGATCCGCGCTTGGTTTCGGACGGTGCTCGCTTCTCCATCGGACGGTCGGTAGTGTTAACTTGTGTTTTTGCAGTGTTCCTGTACAAGGCTCACCTTGATGTCGCGGACGGTCCGCCGCAAGGGCTCGAACGGTCCGCGCATAGGTGTTTTTCCAAAAAGCTTCTCCTGTCCGGAATAATCTACAGTATTCCGGATAGTCAACTTAGAATAGTTGTAGATAAACTTATACACCTGAGAAATGATCAACTAGGCAAACTGGTTAGTCCACAAGGTTTGTGATGGTTGTCAAACACCAAAATCGATTATAGAAAATGTTGAGGCTATTTCCCTTTCAGCAAGGACCACCACACACTTGGTGTCTCTTGCTTCGCTTACAAAGCACTTGAGAATAAGAATGGGAAAAGAAGAAGGCCAATCAAGCAACAAGAGCAACAAAAGAACACAAAACACTCTCTCTCAAGTCCCTAATGGAATTGAGTTGATTTGGAGGCTTGAAGAGGATTTGATCTATTGAATGTGTATTGGAGTGAAGTCTTTTGCTCTTGCAATGAATGGGATGTTCAGAAAACTTGGATGCCAATGAATGTGGTGGTTGGGGGGTATTTATAGCCCCCAACCACTTCCTAGCCGTTGGCAAAGGTTGCTGGCGATGGGCGCACCGGACAGTCCGGTGCGCTGCCGGACAGTCACTATGCACTGTCCGGTGCACGCCACGTCAGCGCGTCCGTTAGGGTTCGGAGCAGTTGACCATTGGAGTCGCTTGTCGTCTTGCTGCACCGGACAGTCCGGTGCCAAACTAGACAGTCTGGTGCCCTCTGACTTCTACGCTCTGACTTCTGCCGCGACACTGTTCACTACTGTAGCTCTGCACAGTCGACTGTTGGCGCGCAGAGAGTTGTTGCTCCGCTGGCTCACCAGACAGTCCGGTGGCACACCGCACAGTCCGATGAATTATAGTAGAGCGCGCCTGCAGAATTCCCGAGAGTGGCTTGTTTATCTGCTGGCTGGCTTGGTGCACCGGACATTGTCCGGTGCGCTAGAGGCATCACACTCTAAGTCCTTTTTGCTCCAAATAAATTGTGTCCCCTAACTGAATTTCTTTCTTGGTTTATGTTGAACCTTATGTACCTGAGATAAATCACATCTAGCCAAACTAGCTAGTCCATATAGTTTGTGTTGGTCGTCAACCACCAAAATCTATTTATAGAAAATGGTTAACACTATTTCCCTTTCAGTAGGTGAGCGATATCATGAAAGGTTGTAATTAGAAAAATCCAGTCAATCATATATAGTGTACCATGTACGTACAAGATATAGTATACATGGTAATACAACGATCAACCGAAACTATACAAGTTTGCCTAAACAAACAACACAAAATCAGGGCATGCAAACTATAACCTTTTGTATTATCGCCAGACAGGCAACAATGCCTCATATGCATGGCAACAATGCACATATTGCAATAATGTCATCTATAATTACCAATCAATGGGGATTATGCATCTATTGTCACTTGTATACAACTTTAGGTCCTAATTGTGCTCCTAAAAAATTCAAGTACTCAAGTGTCAAACCCATTGACGTAGTTTATTGATTGGTAGATGGGTAGCAGATAGATCTTTGACTCGCCCTCTCGTGGAGGCTCTGAGCTGCACTTCTTTGATCTATTTTCTGTTTAATCTCAACTAATAAAAGGATGTCTCTTTATAGAGACAACTTGCCCCCTAAGCAAATATCCCGAATCTATCTTATCTCTAAACCCTATCATAATCTTATATCTAACTAACACTATCCTAGCTAACTCTATCTTAATGGATCTGATCAATCCAATAGACCTAACCTAGTTGGCCCCATCAATTGTTCATAACACTACCACCCCTTTTCGAGCAGCTCATCCTTGAGATGCAACACCTCCTACTCCATGATTGATGAAGGCGAGCCTTGCTGTGTACAAGGAGGGTGTGATAAAGGCCTATGTGAGGGAGAGGGATGCACGTTGAAGCCCGCGATAGCATGGCCCTCAATCCCTTGTTCGTGCTTTACGGTAGCTTAGGTTGTTGAGGTCTTCATGTTAATCACGGTGGCAGATGTCGGTGCTAGACACAACTCGAGAAGCTACCTGCACCCCTCAATAGAGGTGGAGCTAGTTAGGGCAGAAGTGGCGGTAGGGGTCATGATGGCCGCAGTACTGTTCACTTATGAATAGTAGTCATGGGTGGTTGTTTTTGGGTTAGGATTTAGGAGATGGGACCTTAGATCTAGATTGGATTAGGGGTGTGAATTTGGGTGGGATTTGATCTGGATTGGATTAGGGGTGTGGATTTGAGTGGGTATTGTGGTCGGAGGATTGAAAGCTCTTGATACCAAATAATGTAGTTTATTGATTGATATGGGATAGCATATAGATATGTGACTCGCCCTCCCTTGGAGGCTTTGAGTTGCACTTCTTTGATTTATTTCTGAATTCTGATTAATCTCAACTGATACAAGGGTGACCCTCTTATAGAGACAACTTGACCCCTATGCAAATATCCTAATTGAATCTATCTTATGTCTAAATACTATATCCTAATCTTTTATCTAACTAACTCGATCCTAATGGATCTGCTCAGTCCAATAGACCTAGCCCAACTGACCCCATCAACTGCGCCCATGCATGTGAGAACTAAACTACGCACCAATTGATCCATGGAGAAGGAATTTGTATTTTCTATATTTTAAAAGCACCTGTACATCAATCTTAAATTAGGCCACAAAAGGGCTCATGATAAAATGCAATGGTAGATGTACTGTAATTTGCAAGCATACACACATACGGAATTATGGAGTCCAAACTCTCATTGGATTTGGCATCCCTTGGTCTCTCGAGGGAAGAGGGCGCATGTGACTCCAGCAAGGAAGAGCACCAGGTCAACCACGAACACAGCTTCTTTTCGACGGCAGCTCTCTAACAAGCCAACAATAACAAGAGGTGAAACTATGCTGCCAATCCGACCAAGGGAAGAAGTGATCCCGACACCGGTGTTCCGAGACGGCGCAGGATAGAGCTGCAGATTAGTGGTACAAAAAGGGGTAAGAATTTGCTTGTTACATTTCAAAATTGCAACAGCCACTCTATACAGCACAGCACATCTATTTGAATGATGTGAATTGCTCATATCTTGTCATGGTACTGAAATTTAAGGTGCAGCAGAAGCTCTGCAAACTCTATTATGAATTGATACACATGCACCTCAGTAATTTATGAGGTATAATTGTTCATGTAACTAATTGTTTCTTGTGACAAAATGTTGAATTTGTTCTCTGATAAATAGTCTAGTCCTAAATTATGTAATATGCTCAATAGTATTTAGATTTTGATTATTTCCATCTAACTGCAGAGAAGTTGAGAGGCTGCCCACCTAGGCTGGAACCAAGGTGCTCTTAGGTTGTGTGGGTACCTTTCTAGATAGTTCAGTGCTCCCCTCTCTCAAGACCAAGTTAGGGGATGTCTTCTCCCCATGGTTGGATTCACTCAAGTAACAGCAGAAGTAAACATAAAGTGGCATGTCGCATAGACTTGGTACTGGGTACTGACCTCAGGTGTATAAACATACAGAACTGCAAAGCTGCCCATGATACAAGTCCGGGCACAGAATAGAAGAGTAGTTACTAAGCCTTCCCCTAGTTGTACAGAAAGAGGTGCCAGGAAAACACCGCACATCAAAAGCATGCCTCCCATAGATCTTTTTCGACCAATCCTGTCGACTAGAAGAGCAGCCAAGAGCAGGCCTGGGAACTCTGACATCAAGTAAAACAAGTTTTTTTATGTTACAGGATTGAAGGCCTCCAGTTAGTTTCCTATTAAAAATTGAAGTCCTTAGCCTTAAGCAATCTTGAACAAAATAAGATTATTAGATGAGATCAATTATTTTACAATTTACTTTGAAAAAAATGGAATGAAAGTATACATTGTGATCGTGAACAGAAATGGAAAGCTCGCCACTATGCAAATTCTTGATCCATTTAAGTTCTTTATTATCAGATCAATATATTTCATGTTTCACGTGCTGAACAATTCTACAGTTCATACACATGGCGGCACTAATATGTGAGCCAATGATTTTACTAACAAAAGCTCGCCTTATTGAGGGGGAAAGAATGCCCCCATAGCATTGCACTTAAGAAGAAGTTTTTCACGCACAGGCCGACCAACACCACAAATTAAAGGCCATCTTCCCTAGGCATGCCACCGAGTGCTCAGGTCCCAGGACACATGCTTGCGAGTTGCGACCATGTGCATCATGTTGAAAGCGACTCAGGTGATTACACGTATGAGCGCATGACTCAAATCAGTGACGAGGTTGTCTTCTGACTTAGACAAGTTTAAATTCACTCCCGCGGAGAGACCCGGGATGCTACTTGAGTCCACCTAACCAGTTAGATAGCCGGCCCATTTGACATGATTTTACTAACACCAGGTTCACAGAACACACCCTATCCCTATACTCCAAAAGCAGAAGCCAGAAATATTTGGGTTACCATTTTATTTGCCTGCTACCATCCTTTTCTCTACCAAAAAACTCACATACCTGTTTTCTTGGGCACAAACATGTATGAATAAAAATATCTTAAGTAGCATGCAGATATTTTCTTCAAAAAAGTAAAAATACAATAAGTACCTTCCTATAGACTGGTAATCATATACTTCACTCAGGTGATTAGGTGAATCAACAGCAGAAGAGTGAAGTAAAAAAATCGTAGAGCAATTATACCTGCCAAACTGGTCACCAGCACATCTCTATAAAGATTACCACTGTTTGGTTGCATCAAATGTGTTCTTACAGATGCACACCTCCTCTTCCCATTGCTTAGTTCAGAAGTTAGCAATATTACCCCATAATAAGTAAAATAATTTGCAAGATAGATGAACCATAGAAGAAAGGTTGATCTTATCAGATCATATGACCAGAGTGCCTGAAATGCGACAATGCCACTGAACTTGGAACTTGTGTCCTCTTCAATGCCAGTATTATCTTCTGCAATTAGAAGTGCTGTCTCAGAAGTCCCAAGGTTGTTGTCAACATGCTTTTCTGGTCTGAAAATTAGTACGCCAGGAGGGAGAGTCCCTTTGTTCATCCTTGCTATTCTTTCCAAGATAACTGTAGCATCCATAGTCCTACCTCTCGAGCAAAGATACCTTGGTGATTCAGGTGTTAGAGGGAAGAAAATGAGAAGAACAAAGCATGGCGCTGAGGACAATGCAAGCAACCACCTCCATCCAAGTACTGGCATGATAGCCTGCATTAAGAATATACAATGCCAAGGTAAAGATTTAAGTCAACTACTGCGAATCCTGCAAGCACATGAGTAATATTCAATCTTTGATGTATCTTTTCTAAGGACGTGCAGCTAAGATAATTAACATGCACTTCCCAAAAAAATTAAGATAATTAACATACAGTTGATGAAAGGAAAAATACCCACGCAAGAAGAGCCTCCAATATTGTTCCCACAGTCCAACAAGCATGGAAAACAACCATCCAGGTACCTCTTTTGGCAGCAGGGACAAACTCTATGAACCAAGTAGATAGCACATGGCCAGCACCCAATCCCAGACCAACAACAAAGCGAAGGGTGAGTAAGGATGCGTAGTTGGGCGAGAAGGCGCTAAGCAAACCAAATACGGCAGTGACCACTGCAGTGAAAAGGAAACCGGTCCTGGAAATAGCACGCATCAAATTATAAGATGTAGCGTCGTCTTGGGTAAACAAATACTCGGTCCAATCTTTTTTATTTGTCGCGTTTTAGTTTAAAAATTAACTGGTGGACGATAAATATTCGAGAACGGAGGAGATATATTATTCTTCAGGTAACTGGGTAGCTAGGTTGAATTCAGTTAAAATTTCATGTTCATTTCTGCGATAATCTGCACGAAATTTATCAAATGGTTCCAAAATACTACTAATTATGAGGGTCCAGTCCAAAGGTTCTACCCTTTATTAAATGGCTCCAGAGTCCAAATTACTCATTGGAAGGGTTCAGTTAAAAAGTTCTTGTTACTGGGTGTAGTAAATATACACGCTCACCAAAAGAAGGATTCAAACTAAATGAATTGGTACAATTTCAACAGAAGAGAACAGCAACTGGAAATGGAAAATCATGCCTGCACCAAAATTCTTAAACGCTCGGAAGGAATTGTGTTGGAACGCGGAAAAGGAAAACTATACAAGGAAAAGAGGAAAGAGCAATCCTGCAGATGGGGACGCCTGAGAAACAACGCAGGTTCAGATTTTTGTGCTACCTCCTGCCATATCTGTCCGCGATGAGGCCTCCGGCGATGGACCCGATGAGCATCCCGGCGAAGACGGCGCTGCTGATGAGGCCCTGCTCCGCTCCTGATATCCCCCAATCCGCCTCCACGGCAGGCCCAACGAAGGAGAGCAGCATGATCTCGAACGCCTCCGCGATCCAGCCCAGGCCAGAGTAAGCTAGCACGAGGGTCTGGAAACGGCCGAAGCCGACGAGCGAGAGCGCGTCGTCCGTCGTGTAGTGCATTGACGCCTCGCCTTCAGCGGCCATGGGTGCAGACGGAGGTCGCGAAGCCACGAACGCCGGCGAACGGACGGAGAAGCGCCGGGCGCACCAAAGAGTGCCGATAGGGAACTGAGAACGAAAGGAAGCCGTTGACTAAGAGTGACTCCAATGGTTCGAAAAAGGAATAATTGTTATACGTTTAAAAGATTATAACTTTAGATATATATTATTTACTCATGTGAATTCATATATAAATAAGATAACAATGGTATATATATCTAAAGTGGTAATCTTTTAATGTTACAGATCTAAATTTCACTTCGAAAAAACTCTTTAAATTTATACTTAGCGAGTTGCTAAATAATTATTGGAAGTAAAAAATAACCGGGTCTCTAATATTTTCTTATATTTAGACAATAGTTTAATTTTGAATCTAATTTTGTTGGCATGCTCCCATCAGATCTTGTGACGGTAGGGTTGAGGGTAGTGGACATCGAGGGGCGGAAGAGAAGATCAGTCGACGCGACCGGTTGGAAAGCGACAGTTTAGCGGCGTGACCTATGATGAGTGGTGATCCCATGATAGATGAGAAGTTTGTGTCACGTGTATCGACCCTGGTCGACTCGCTGCACGGGAAATAAAAAAAAGAGCACGTCAAACCTAACTACCTCATTGTACGAAAAAGAGAAAAAATGAATACGTATGTGTGAAGGAACCGACGACAACGAGGCTGTTCGCTGCGGCTTGCTGCGGCTGCAATCCGGCTGCGGCTGCGGCTTCTACAGTATTTTTCTCTCTATGGATTGCAGCTGCAGCAGTCCAAACAGCTGCAACTGTGTCGGCTACAAGCCAGCCGAACACGCCCAACCGTGTTTAGAGACATGATATCGAGTTGCCAAATCTAGAAAGAAAATGTGTTGGACAGCAAGTAACTAAATTTAACAAATTCATTTAAATAAGGCGCCGTTTTAGTCTCATTTAGTCTCTAAATAGCCAAACAGTATGACAAAAATAGGGACTAAACTGTTTTAGTCTCAAGTCTCTCCAGGGATAACTAAAAGGACTAAACCATATTAATTTCACATTTTGCCCCTCATTTACTTTAGTTGCACTAATAGCGAAAGAATGTTAAGGGACATTTTAGTATTCTTACAAGTCATTTAATGCGTTATAAATACTTTTAATCCTTGCAACAAAAAAGGGTACAGACTAAACTTTAGTCACTTGACTAAACTTTAGTTCCTGTACTAAAGGAACCAAACATGCCCTAAGTATTGGAGAAGTGCTTTTCTATTCACTTCTAAATTTTACATTTGGTGAGTTGTTTGAAGAACTATTGGAGTTGCTCTAAGGGCGTTTGTTTTAGATGAGGTGGTGCAACATAAGTTTATTCCACGAATTTGGTGGAATAAACTCATTGCTCATATTATTACTAATTATTAGCCTTTAAGGAATGAAATGGTGATGGATCAACTCATTTTATTATTAATAATTATAAGCCTATAAGCGAAGAAAACAACGCAAAAACAAGAACAAAAAAGTTACATCTCAAAAACACGCTCAAATCTCTCAAACATTTCAAACAACATGGTCTCAGAGTTATATTATGCTCTTAGAATGTTTGGTGTACTCCTCCATAGCGCTTAGGGGGGGGGCTTTTATAGCCCCAAGAGTCCGAGAAGCCGTTGGAGCTTCATTTGGATGCTCTCGGCCTTCCTTGTCTGCGTGTACACGCGGACTGTATGGTGGCGCACCGGACAGTGCACAGTACAACGGTCACCAGATCGTTGATTGGCTGCCTTTCTTTTTCTGGGGTACCAGACTGTTCGGTGCGCTATCTGACCATTGGAGCATGCTGACGTGAATGATAATCGTTAGCTGTCCATTACACCGGACTGTCCGGCGCTCTGCTCGAACTGTTCGGTGAATTATAGCCAGCGAGGCCTGGCCGAGCCCGAGAGCATGTACTTGGGTTGTACAATCGTCATACTGTCTGGTGCATACCAAATTGTTCGATGGGTGGCACTGAACTGCCCCGTGCTGCCCAGACCAGCCCATCTTCTTCTCTTTTGTGTCAAAACTTCTTTGGCTTCTTTTAGCTTGACTTGAGGTGATCCCTAGAACTTAAACAAATATAGTTAGCAACTAAAACAATTGACTAAGTGATAGAATCATATCTTTTTATCATCTTTTCACTGGGGTTTGCAATATGTGCAAACTCAAGTCCAAAAAGTGATTTTCTCTACAATATATATGTTAGAGCCTAAACACAAGTACTAAAAACATTGTAATGGACCTATGCAACATATTCAAATGTACAAACCTCATACTTATAGCATTTTCTACAAAGTTGCATATTTAGGTTCATGTTTGTGCTCTTTTGGACTTGACATCTTCAATTTACTCTTTATATATCTATGCCTTATGCTTACATGAAGAGAGTTAGTTTAAAGTGGTGTGCTAGGCAGTTAATCACCAAAACACTTAGAAATAATACTATTAGTTCAAAGTGGTGCTCACACATTTTCCTTTCAGATTTTTTACTTTTTCTTAAATAACTTTTAAAAATAGTACTATTGTTTTTTAAAAAGTAATACTAAAAGTATTTATAACGTGTTTGACCCTGTTAATCCACTTATGTGACCAAACTTCTACGACACGCCATCCTATGACACGGTAGAAGAAATCACACCCATATAATCTTCGTAAGACCGTCTACAACAGTCTATTTAAATTTTATCCGAAAACACTGTTTTGTACCGTTATACACTGTAAACTGCACTGTTCGTAAAGTGTAGTTTGAATATAAGTACGAGGATGGGTAATCTGCTCCTAATAACCTCTCTCGTATTGCTCACACGTCATCTTCACTGTCGTGAGATCGAACCACCGTAGCATAGAGCCTCGTTCTTTTTATTACACAGTGGTAGTCACATCATAAATGTAGCTCATGTGACCTCGCAATGCTACGAACCCTCCAAGTGCAATACAACGGTGCATGCAATCACTATGTCATAAGAGATATTCTAATCTCACTTGAACACTAGAGCTAAACCTAGAGTAGACGCTATAAGTGGTGGTCTAATTAAGCTAATCATTTTACAAAGCACTTATATTAATTACCGATTGATTCTTTGTGCATTCAGGTTTCTAGACCAAATACTGATTAGTCTCAACTCACTATATATGTTTTAGCTTCCACGCCTCTTAAATGACATGTTAGGGTCCTATTTATAGCCTTCAAAGAGAGATATAGTTGCTACAACTTCAACAATCATTCGTGCGTACCATCGAACAGTTTGACAAGTATATGTCGGACCATGTGTGTAAGGAAAATTGATCAAGGCTTATTTGATTATAAAGTTTTGGTGTGATAGATCAACATAATCATTTGAACTATCATTATTTGCTAGTATATGTAGATATAGTTTATAGATGTAACATGGACTTGGGACAAAGCAAAGTGGTGAATCAAGATGATCAAAACCTTAAGAAAGACATTAGAAAACTTATTGAGGATCTACAACAATATACAAGTGTCCAAGACAATATGGAACCTAGCTGAACTCAAAGATCAGTAAGGTAAGAAACAAAGAATAGAAGACCTTATAGGGCATTGCACTCAAGTGTCAATGGGTTTAATACTAAACCCACACCCGTACCCGTTACCCACGATGGATACAATATGCTACCCATACTTTATACCCGCGGGGACATAATTATACACATATATTTATATATATCATCTATATATACATATATTTATACACACATACAAATATACATATACAAATATGTACATAATATATATATATACTCACACATATATATCCTTTGCGGGTACGCGGGTCTGCAGGCACGAGTACAACGCTTTCATATAGCCGCAAAGAAAAAATGTCGGGCTGAAAATCAAACCTGCACCCGTACGTACCCGCAGGTATAAATTTACACCCAAACCTACATCCTATAGGGTTTTTACCCGCGAACACATAGGTAAAATGTGTTCGTTGCCATCCCTAGTTAGACCAAACCCTAGTACTGTTTTCCTCACAAAAGCGTCAGACCCATAATGTTGACCAGATAGTGTCAAACTGTACATTAAACCATACCGATTAAGGACAAGGCATAGGACATGAATCGTCTGACCAATGGCCTAAATAGTGTCAAACCAGATGGAGATATGGTTCATTGGATGACACACTAGTTAGTATGAAAGATAGGAAGACATTAGACCCTCGGTTATAGTATGATGGTGGCCGTCGAACTAGTTAGATCGAGTGACTATTGCCTAGTTATGCATGGTTATGATTGTTTTCAAATGGAAGAAACTGAGCTTGTTATAGATATATACTCTCTTTTGAATCTAATCATCAATACGCTAACCTCTATTGGTATAAAAACTAGGTGATGCAGACATAATGGGAAAGATCATCTTCATGCTTGCACATAACAAATATGCAAGAATCAACATCATCTTTCAGGACATGGAGGACTTGAGCACAACGAACCGAGGCTTCTCATGGACAAGTTGGTAGCATTTGAAATGTCATAGAAGATTAGTCGAGAGGAAGCCACTTCATCAAACAAAGACATTGCTCTCACATATAAAGTTCATAAGAAAACGAAGGGCAATAAGCAAGTAAAAGGCTGAAGCTACTCAAGCAACTTGTTTGGCCAAACTGAAATGTGTTGGGCAGACCGAAATACTTAAAATTAAATAAGTGCTCGAATAAATTGTAAAGAAATATTTGGATGGTGATCCATTACCACCTCTACCAACAGTATATATACCAAGACAGAGAGATTGCGAGCGTTGTTCTTTATCAGAAGAGTGCAAACAGCACGCCTCGAAAAGATCATTTGGGTGAAAACAGTCACACCTTTTTCTTTATCAGAAGAGTGCAAACAGCGCTGCCTTTGTGTTTATATAGCGACAAAACGCGCATAACAGGTTACATCCACAAACCATCATATATGATTTGTCAGAGCCAGGGTTTACCTTACCGGTAGAAAAAAAACCGGAGCTCAGATTTCTCGTTTTTTTCGTTTTTCTCAAAAAAAAATTCGGCCAAAATTTAAAAAGAACAGCTCAATTTAATCAAAAAACATATAGATCTTTTCTAAACCACCTAATGTCACTATATACATATAATCATTCTATAAATGGAAAAATGAATCACAAATTGACTGCGGATATATATCCTTAGAACATAGAATAACAAGACGATCCAAATAAACCAAATATTACATAAATAAAGTTCTTTAGCAACATCCATGCACCGGTGAATATAACACTAGTGGTGAGTCACAAATATTTGGTAGTCCATAGTTCAAATAATGCATAGAAATCAATCACAGTTATAAATATTGTTAGGCCACATGAACCAAATATGGCAGCAATATTGTGCTGAAACTGAAACAAAGCACACAATTGATACAATAGAGCCACATGTTCAAAATCTTTCCATTGAATCAGTCCATGTATACGCCATATTCTTGTGCTTGTGCTTGAAGATTAGATCACTATATTTTCCAACAGTAAGACAACAAATTAATTAGTTAAATGAACTTTTTGAAACAGTGAGACAACACATCTATAATCTTAGATGTACTTAACCTTCTGAAGCATGTACAGGCCCTTGATGGAGAGCTTCTTCTGCCTTTTTGATCTTGGACGGAGAGGCGCTGCTTGTTCATCTTGACCTACAAACCATGTATAAATATGAAAACAAAATACATTGTTGAATCAATTATTTGCAAATACATTGTTGATTTCCCTTGCTTACCAGGACCATTATATTGGTCTGTAGCTAATTTAGGTTGTGTCCTAGCTGCAAAACATGGACCACTAGGTTCACCATCTTCATCATCACCACCACCTTTCACAATGATATTGAAGATAATTTGAATCATAAAAAGGACATGACAAATAGTGCATAATTAACTCAAAATTGAACTCACCATCGTTAGAGTCACTATCACCTGATTCGTTGTAGGTTGGGCTACCTCCTCCCTCACTACTATCTGATAAGAAATCATCTCCAATATCTTCTTCTACAACATTCCTTTTCCTACCATTTTTCCTACTAGAACCAATCCTAGAATTTAAAAGAACCATCTCTTCTTCATTCAATCCTCCTAACTCCTCTAAAACGAATCCACTTGGTCTGTTAGGGGATTCAGGCTCATCATTTTCATCCAGTGTCGGCACTGATTCACTCCTAGAACTGCACAACCATTCCATAATCGGGTTGCCTTCATCATACATAGCAACATCTATCATGATGCTACATGGATCTATGTTTCTATCTTTAGAGTTTTTCATTTGTTCAAGACTTTCCATATCAGTTTCAAAATGTTGAATGCGCAACTTCAAGTTGTAGTGAACATAAACCAGTTTATGCAACTTATCATAACTCAACCGATTCCTCAATTTGGTATGAACCAAAGCGAAGGTACTCCAATTACGTTCACAACCACTAGAGGACATGCATTGAGAAACAATACGACGTGCAAACTCTTGTAATTCTGGATAGTCTCCACCATATTGATCCCACCAATCAGCTAGGAAAATATGAAAAAATAGAACAATCACCACAAATAAAGAGGCAACTCTCAAGGACAAAACAAGAATAAATCTAGACAACAATGACTTACCTGCACTTGCACGGCCATTAAGTACTGAATCTTTAGCCTCTTCTCCTCCAAATAACCCAGCTTGCTTTCTGAAGAAAGTATATTGATCAATTGCAGCTGAAGCCTTTGAAGATGAGCTTGAAAGTTTCTTTATGGCCATTGTCACAGCATGTTGGAACTTCGGTTTTTTTGCCATTTTGGAAGTATATAGCGCTTCAGGGTTAAGGGCAGCAGCTATGAAAATAAAAGGGCAGCAACAAATCAATAACTATAATGTTTAATCAGCTAGAAAAATTTAAGGGTTAAGGGCAGCACATACCTGCAAGCATAAGAGTATCATTGAGCATATAGTCAAGTCTTCTATTGATTACTTGCATTAATCTATCACACAGATTTTTGTTGATAGGATCATCACCAAAATTGGATCGTATTTTAGCCATAGCACTCATCATTTTTGGAAGAAAAGACGATATAGACACACTCTTCTGTTGATCAGCTAAACGAAGTACAGGGTAGATTGGGGACACCGCTTTCAAAACCTTTTCCATGTCACTCCACCATTTATTTTTGTCAAACAATCATATGCGAATTCATGATCTTCTTCACCAACCCACTTACAGTTCTCCCAATCAGCTGATGCCATCCACAACTTAAATTTATCTTTTCTATCCAAAAAACTCTGCAGAAAAATAAAAACAGTACCAAACCTAGTTCCACCGAACTAGCTCACCACCAATTTTCTCTCGCATCATAGCATGTAACCAACAATAAAAAACAACAATAAATTATGAAAACAACAATTGATATGAATTATGACAAAATAACAACGAAATATGATTATATTTATGACAAAAAAACAGAATTGAACTATAACCTGTTATGATTATAGAAGAATCTACAAATTCTCTTTGCACTATCCACTACTTCTGCAACATCAGGAAATCATCCTATATCCTTCAACATTAAATTTATGGTATGTGCAGCACATGGCTGCCAAGTAATATGTGGATATTTTGTTGTGAAGTCTTGACAGGCTTTTTTATAGTTTGAGCCATTATCAGTGATGATCTGAACAACATGCTTGATCTCAATATCAGCAACCACATCAGATATAATTCCATAGATATAATCAGAATTTTGAATTAGACCAGTTGCATTTACTGACTTGTGGAAAAACATACGCCCATAGCCTTTCCTTTCTCTGCTTGAGTAGCAGCACCAGCACGACGCTCGCGAGGATGGTCAATCATGCGTACTTCACAGTCGCTGTCGCTGTCCCAGTCCCAGTCCGACGCCATGGAGGAGCTTTAAACTAGAGTGAAATCAGCAGTCCACGCTTAGTCGGGACGGGGTAGCACTAGTAACAGCAAGCAACACGATTGAGAAGTCATCGATGCCGGCTCAGCACCAACAATGGTTGCAAGATTGAAGGAGGAGATGCGACATACCTGAGCGCAGCGTTGGTCTGGACCTGCTGATGCCGAGGGACGACGGATGAGGACGGCAAGCAGCTGCAGCAGATAAGGCGCGCGTGCACTGGACCTGGCACCAGATGAGAAGCAGCTGCTCGGCTGCTTGCCGGTGCTGTCTGCTGTGCACTGGCCGTGCGGCTGGCTGCTCGTGCGGCTGGCCAGAGCTGGGCGGCCTGCTTGCTGCTCGTGCGGCTGGCCGGAGCTGGCCGGTCTGCTTGCCTGCTCGAGCGGCTGGGCAGCAGCTGTGGCGACGGTCGGGTGACGCGTTTTGAAAATGTGAGCAGAGTAAAAAGTTACGGTTTCAATTTTATATGTGGGTGATGTTTTGGGCCTCCTTTTTACAGCCCAAACAAATAACTTTAGAATTGGGCCAGCAAAATTCAAAAGCGCTGAAAAATTTGGGCGATAATGGAAAAAACCGGGGCCCACCGAAAAACACGAATTTCGGTTTTCTTGTTTTTTTTCGCCGAGATTTTTTTCCCTGGCCAGAGCTAACTATCCGTAAAAACCCTAATATGTGGTAACTAATTCTACGGCAAGCAATATCTTGCAAGTTTGTTACAAGGATAACGTGAACGTTGCATTGCAATGAGACTTATCCAATCTAATTTACACGCCTCCCAGCCGGAATCGGACTCGTCCTTCCCATCGATGTAGCGTAGCGCGGGTCTATAAATTGCGAGGCGCATATGGTCTTCTGAAACCCACGCCGCAGCAACCAGCAACCCACGTAGACCTCTATTCTTCCGCACTCGCGCGCCGCGTAAACGCGGCAACTCGGGGTGCCGCCTGCCAACATGAAAAAGCTTCTTTTCGCCGCCGTCTGCGCCCTCCTCGTCCTGTTCAACGGTGTGTATCTTCTCCAACTCCAACTCCTTGTTCTGCGTACGTCTCTTGCATTACATATTGATCTGTTCCGCGCCTCTAGCAGCTGGTCATGTGGAGTGCCGGCGCCATGGCGACAGCGGCGACTCCGCCCGGCAGTACAAGCTGTTCGTGTTCGGCGACGACTACGCCGACACCGGAAACTACCCGCTAGCAGATTTGTCCAAGACGACGCGTGCCTGGTACTACCCGTACGGCAGCAATGACAAGGACCACGGCATGAGCGCAAGCGGCCGCTTCTCCAACGGCTTGGTCCTACCTGATTTCATCGGTACGTACGTACGTAGTTAGCCGGCCGGCCCAAGTAGAGTAGGGATAGATGATCGTTGTGGATCTCAATCTCATGGTCCTTTGATCTTTGCAGCGAGGATTCTAGGGCGGGAGGAGTCTCCTCCGGCGGAAAGCAAGAGGGAGCAGGACGGGGTGGACCCGTTCGGCATGAACTTCGCCGTGGGCGGCGCCGGCGTCGTGGAGGGGACGCGCGAGGCGCCCAAGCTCGGCACCCAGGTCGACAAGTTCAAGAGGCTGGTCCGGCACGGCATCATCGACAAGGACCTCACGGACTCCGTCGCGCTCGTCGCCTTCTCCGGCCGACGCGACTACGCGCGCGTCAACGACGACATGACCAGCGCCGACATGATCAACGCCATGGCGCAAGACGTGACGGACGCGATCGCCGACGCCGTGGAGCACCTGACGGGCCTGGGCGTGGAGAAGGTGCTGGTGACCACGCTGCCCCCGATCGGGTGCACGCCGTGGCTGTCGAGGTCCAGCGACTACAGCTCCTGCGACGGCCAGATGGTCGCGAGCGTCCACAACGCGTACCTCGAAGAGAAGGTGTTCAAGGACGCGGCCGTCCTCAACCTCGACCTAAACACGATGTTCAGGCGCCTCACCTCCGGTTCCGGCTCCCAGTCGTCGAAGAGGTTCAACAAGCACAGGCTGGAGCCGTGCTGCGAGGTCTTCGACCGGACTGACTACTGCGGCCAGATGGTCGACGGCGCCGCCGCGTACAGCCTGTGCTCCGCGCCGGACAAGTACTTCTACTGGGACGAAATCAACCCGACGCATGCCGGCTGGAAGGCCGTCGTGAATGAGCTCGAGGAGTCCATAAAAAACTTCCTATATGTTTATTAGCAGTGACATCCATCGGTCGTTAAACATGCGGGTGCTTTATTAGCAGTGACTGTTAATCGTTATAGGTTCTTAATTAACTGATTAGTTTCAGTCGAGTCTGTTCAATAGGTTTAGTTTTAGGTCATGGGAGTGTTATTACCGTTCTATAATCTATATATGCTTAGATTTTAATTGGTTGTTAGTGAAGTCTGTGGATGTCCAATCGTTTTTTTAATTAATGTCCATAAGATTTGATTCGTTTCTGGCCACTTGTAGACAAGCGAGACATGCATGCATACCGACATGGCAGGATAATGTACAACCATGGCTTCATGGGTAGTTCCACGCCAATCAGAGCACCATGCTGTAGGGTGTGTTTGGTTTGGTTTTTGGTTTTGACTTTTGCTCCATAATAGTCAAAAGCTAAACCAAAGGACTGAATCTACGAAGCAGCTTTTTCTGAAAGCTGACTTTCTCGCAGTGCAAAAACGAAAGCACCCCTAGACCTGCTTTTAGTGGCTTTTGGATCGAACTGTGAGAACATATATCGAAGAACTTTTAACGATTTTTAGTGGTTTCGACCAAACGGTTTTTAGCTTTTTAATAGCTCACAGCCCACAGCAGCTTTTCCCATAGCTCACAGCCCACAGCAGTTTTTTCATAGCCACAGCCCAACCAAACAGACCCTTAGCTTATTTGGATGCATCGACGCTTACTACATGTGCATGCTTGTTAATTAGTTTACGGCATGCTTGACAACGGCCATGTCGTCGGTGCAGTTAGGATACTTATTCGATATTGTATTTTTGGTTTTCTTTCTTCGTTACAAATAAATAAGATATAGAATTTGTTATATAAATTTGTATTTTTACTTTAACGTTGAGCTTGTAAAGATTCATAAAAAATAGCGATCCATAAAAAGGTAAATCTAAAATCTGTTCTATTTCTTTTTAAGATAATTTATTTAAAATTTAGGTTAGAATATTTTTTCACCTCCTTGTAGGGAGAAAATAATGCAAAAAAATATACAAAAATATATTCTTATTTATAATAATATAGTTAACAATATAAAATATTTACACCAAATTTTATACACATATATGTTAAAATATTAAATTTATCATATGACTCGGAAGTTTATGATCCATTCCTAGGTACAGTTAGATGTAATAATAGACTATAAATTTTACATTATAAAATTTAAAGAACAGATCATATTAGAATCTCTTATATACGAATCCTGGGTTCGTTTTCTAGCCCGTCATTTTACCACGTCACCAGCAAATCTCGACCGTCGGAGCCTCGGCGATTTGAAAAAAAGACCCTGTGTTTCATTGAAATTGAACCCGTCGTCCAGACGGCGCATTTACTTCTTCCTTATCACCTCCATCTCTCACCCCGGTCTCTCTCCCCTCGCGCGGCCGGCGCCCCAACTCCCTCCCCTCTGGTTCTCGCTCGCCTCCACTTCTTCCTCCTCGCCTCTGGGTCCTGAGCCTTCCACCGTCGACCGGAGAAGCACTCCGCCTTGCCACCATCGGGCCCTGCTGTCTCCAGCCATCGCCGCTCCACCTCCGCCACCTCACCACCGGGTCCCGTCGGCATCTGGCCACTGTTGCCGGTTGTCATGCACCGCCCGAATGCGTCCTTCTCCGTTCTCCCTTCACCTCCGTCTGCTGACCGTCACCTCCATTCGCCTCCAGGTGCAGCGGCGTCGCGAGGAAGTGCGGGAGGAGCCGGTACGGCGGGACGCGGAGGGCCCCGTCGCCTGGTTCGCAACAGCCTGCATCCCGGGAGGCCACGAGAGAATATAAGGTGAGGGAGAAGAAGTGAAATCCGGCCGCCATGCCGAGGCCTCAACCTTCCGTGTGTCTCTTATCTGAAGACCCCCCACTACCTCCACTGACTCCCCCTTCTTTTAATGTCGTTAAAGTTGCTTTGATTTTCAATTGACTAATGCGCGTCCGTTCAACACAACGAACAGAAATGGCCATCAGCTGACCTGCACGTTTGTGAGACAGGCTTGAAATATGAAACACATTGCTTGTGTCTACTGGAGTGTTTACTCTTCATTTTTTATTTTATCACTCTAGCCCTGAATGCATTTGCCATCTATTGATGTCATGGTAGAATGTTTGAAGAAATGCCCTTAAGGTGTTAGATGAAATGTCTATATGGATGCATTAGGCAACTGCCCTCAAAGGATTGGATAAAATGAGTATATGAATGGATAGGCACCTCTAACGCACATGTACCACATCTTTGCCATGCCTGTGGTGTTAGTTTTGATGTACAAGACAACAATATGAATTTCAATTTTATCTTATTATTCTATCAACAGATTTATTCAGTGTCTTCCTTTAGAAGCGGTGGTTGTAAATGTTCAAAGTAGCACTTATTATTCATGTTCATTGAGAAATCAACAGTACCGATTTCTGCTATTTTTTATATTGTTTGTCTTTTAATGCTGTTGGTCTGCTGCAATAGTACACTGCTACCATAAATTGGTTAGTGTTGCTATAAAATTTGATGCACAATATATGTTCAACATATTTCATATCAAAGTACCATCATCAATTAGAATCACTTATTTTTTTTCCTTGAAAAGTTAAGCTTACATACTTCATCATCAATCCTTTGATTTGAAAAATTGGTATGTGTGGACTTACCAAACGATGCAGCTCTAGTAGTACGATCCTATTGCATGGCACTGTGGCAGTACACGACTCCCAAAGGTCCACATCTTTGTTCTTTGCCTGTGTGCATGTGCTAACCACAAAGATGACACAATACATTAAAGTGAGCATCGGGGTAGGTCCCGCGCCAAAGGTTTATTGTGCTTTCAATTCTAGAACTCTAACACAAAAGAAGGATTAGAGTATCTTCTCCACTTACTAAATATAGCACTATATTGATTATTAAATTATCTATGGCGGGTGAGTAGGCTCTGGTCCCTCGAAGGATGGACTCAATGATGGGGAGGCAATAGCTGCGCTGCAAAAAATGGAATTTATGCCTGCAGAAATATGGCTGCCTCACAACTCTCTCAAGCTCAAACGAAGTTGCCACTAAACCCTCAAGTGAATGTGTGAAACAATCAGTAAGGAGAAATATTTGTAACTTAATTTCCCACCAAGAATTATATTTTAAATTTACTTTAGAAGGCTTTATTCATAGTACATTTAAATTTGAGCATGCTGTTATGCCACCATATCTTCTATTTTACTGCTAGGCTCAGCAAGGTTGAGCATGTTGTTATGCCATCTATAAAAAAATTAACATGTTGAATGTTTTTTTTTCCGGTTCAATTGAAAATTACAATGGTTGATTCTTTTTCCTAATTATGCATTCTATCCTAATCTTTATGCAATATTCAAGGCTCGTTGTTTATCCAAGCCTTTTACAACTTCATAAGACACAATGCATTCGGGCTGCAAGCTTTTGTTACAAGGTGTTGGGGCGAAGGCAAAGGCGCCACCCTTCGCTCGAAGCCTTCGCTGCAGCAGCTGAGCTAACAGAAACAAAACAGGCAGGGACACCCTTCGCTTCTTCCGCACCAGACGAAGACTGGCGACGAAGGGCATCCCACAGTGCGGCCTCGTCCAGCTCAGAGGCCCACGTGCGATCCGGCCCATTGTAACGGGCCCCGTGTGGCCGCCGTGCGTTACGGGCCTAATTTGTAAAAGCATTCCTATAATTACGGTCTGTAACCCCGCTTTATGGGAATATTCTAGGGATAACCTAGGTAGCTGAGGGCACATGCGTCCTTAGCTCAAGGCGCTGCGCACTCAGGTACCTATAAATACCCCTGCACAGTGCCCGTGAGAGGCCAGATTAACAGAGCTTTTGCCATCTAGCGCGAGTGCCCTGTTGACGTCACTGTTCACCCTTGTTGGATCCCCTTGCAACTGAGAGCAAGTTCCAACATTTGGCGCCCACCGTTCGTGCTACGAGAAAATCACCCGCGATGGCACCCAAGAGAGCTAACCCGAAGGCTGACGAGGCTGCGAAGGCAGCACTGCTCGCCGCAAGAAAAGGCAAGGCCCTCGCCCTCACCCAATCCACCCACCAAGAGGCCACTGAAGACGATGTTCCTCACGCCTGCGAAGACGACACCCTCCGCACCTGCGACCCTGAGGGACAACCGCAGCCACCCTCAGGCTTCGCACCACCGGAGGGCGCGGACCTCACCGAGGACGGTGAAGTCCTCGGTGTCTCAGCAGAAGAACAGCTACAGCTGCGCGCCCTGCGCCTCAAGAACCGCAATCTCCAGAGGCAGAAGGAGATACTGGAGGCCAAGCGCCAGTGTGTGTCCGCACTAGCCAAAGTGCGGCAAATGATACGCGACGAAGAGCAGAAGGCCCAGGAACTCGAGCGGGAGATTGCGCTGATGCAGCGCGAAGGCCACCTCGGCCTGCAGCACGAGTCACCCCTCCAGCAGCGCGCACAACTCGAAGACACGCGCGAAGGCCACCTCGGCCTGCAGCATGGGCCACCCCCGCAACACCGCGCGCAACCGGTGGACCCGCGTTTCCCCCAACGCGACCACACCTTCCCACACGCCACGCCATTCCAAGGGGTCAACTATCTCGATGAGCGAAGTCCCCTGGCGCCACACCTGCAAGTGACGCCTTGGCCAGCTAACTTCCGGGCAGGGACCTATCCCAAGTACAACGGCAGCACCGACCCGGCTCAATACATAATGAGTTATCAGGTCGTCGTTGCATCTTCCGGAGGGGACGACGCCACAATGGCGAAGTTTTTCATCATCGCCCTCGAGGGCCCAGCACTCACCTGGTTCACCAGGTTGCCTCCGCTGTCCATTGATTCCTGGAGAAGTCTCCGGGACAAGTTCCTGCTCAACTTCCAAGGGTACCGCCCAGACACCGACGCCCTGGCCGAACTCTCGCTCTGCAAGCAGCTGGAAAAGGAGACTCTGAGGGAGTACTACCGCAAATTTTTAACACTCAAATCACAGCTGCCCTCAGTCGATGACCAGATTGCCATCCACTATGCTATCAGTGGCCTTCGCGCCGGCGTCCTTTACAGCCACTGCATCAGAGATCCGCCAAAGAACCTCCAAGAGTTATATCAGCTGTTTGAAAAGTACGCCAGATCCGAAGAGCTCCACCAGCGCAAGATTGAGTCCCAAAGGAAGCCAAAAGATGCTCCGCGGTCCAGCCGCACGTGGACAAGGACTCCGCAGCCAGACTCCGGTCGAGACGGCCGCAATCAGTAGCAAGTGCACAACATCGCCAACCAGCATCCCGTTGCTGACCCCCTCGTCGCCAGGAATATCCCCCCCCAGGGCCGCGGAAACGGCACTCGTGGCAGGGGCCGAGGGCGTGCGCAGCCGCCGCGCCGATTCTACTGCCTCTTCCATGGCGAAGACTGCGCCCACCAAACCAAAGACTACCCCGAAACGAAGGCTACCAGAGACAGAATGGCACGGGCGCAGCCAGCCGACAACCCCAGAATTGTCGCGCACAATTACCAGCAACCCCCTCCACCATATATCCACGCTCCCGCCCCGCATCCACCGCACCACGCTTACCAACACCATCAGGAAGTACAAATCGTACCTCCTCCACCCCCACCACCACACCAGCAACATCAAAACATCCCCCATGCCCCAAAGCAGGAAGACTTCGCCGATCAACCATATCGCGGAGTCATCCACATGATAACTGGGGGTCCAGCACTGACTTCGACACCAAGCGGCAGAAGCGGGACCACTACCGCAGCATCAACCATGTCGCCGTCACGGGCCCAGTCGTGCAGACAAAGTGGTCCCACATACCGCTAACCTTCGACGCACGGGACGTCGACTTGCGCAGCGCCCCCCACTGCGACGCCATGGTTATCAATTGCAGCGTGGCAGGCTGGGACCTGCACAAAGTCCTCGTTGACAACGGCAGTCAGGCGGACATCATCTTCCTCCACGCCTTCGATCGCATGGTCATAAGCCACAGCCTGCTTAAGCCTTCGGACAACCCGTTGTATGGCTTCGGCGGCAAGGGCACCTTCCCCGTCGGCAAAATAGAGCTGCCTCTCTCCTTCGGTGTAGCACCCAATGCCCGAAGCGAGCAAATAACCTTTGATATTGTGGACATGGTATATCCTTACAATGCCATCATGGGCCAGGGCTCCATCAATAAGTTCGAAGCAGCCATTCACGGACTGTACCTATGTATGAAGATACCAGGTCCGTTAGGCGTCATCACAGTCTTCGGCAATCAACAGACTGCGCGTAACATAGAGCGGGACTTCGTGCCCGGTCAAAGAAACGTGCACTGCCTCACGGCCCAACGCGAGGTCCCCGCGCCTGCCAGCCCAACCAATAAGCAACACGACAAGGCACAGCTGCAGAGCAACGATGGGACCAAGACTGTCCCCCTCGACCAGGCCACGCCCAGGCAGACAGTCATTATCAGCGAAGACCTTACTTCGCATGAAGAAGAAAAGCTCCTCTGCTGCCTGTCCAAGAACAAAGATGTCTTCGCCTGGTCGGCCCTCGATCTGGTCGGGGTCAGCCGTTCAATAATTGAGCACAGTCTGGGAATCGACCCTTCGGTACGGCCGAAAAAGCAGCGGCTTCGCAAGATGTCCGACGAAAAGACGGAGGCCGCCAAGGCAGAGGTGCACCGCCTCCTGGAGGCCAAATTCATCGAGCCGGTGGCTTACCCCACATGGCTCTCCAATGTCGTGATGGTGCAGAAAAAGAGCGGGAAGTGGCGAATGTGCATCGACTTCACCAGTCTCAATAAAGCCTGCCCAAAGGACAATTTCCCGTTGCCGCGGATCGACAAAATAGTCGATAGCGCGGCCGGATGCGAGGTCATGTCCCTCCTCGATTGCTTCTCCGGTTACCACCAGATATACATGAAGGAAGAAGACAAGGCTAGCACCAGCTTTATAACACCCTTCGGCACATATTGCTTCATCAGAATGCCGGAGGGACTCAAGAACGCCGGGTCCACCTTCTCCAGGCTTACCAAAACAGTGCTCGAAGGGCAGGTTGGCAGAAACATATTCACATATGTAGACGACATTGTCGTCGCCAGCAAGAGCAAGGAGGACCACCTCGCCGACCTCGCCGAAACATTCACGAACATGCGAGACGCACAACTCCGCCTAAACCCGGAAAAGTGCGTCTTCGGCGTTCGCCAAGGCAAAATATTGGGCTACCTGGTATCACACCGCGGCATCGAGGCCAACCCAACCAAGATTCAGGCCATCTTGGACATGACGCCTCCGCAGTCCGTCAGGGACGTCCAGCGCCTGACAGGCAGATTGGCCGCTCTCAACAGATTCATCTCCAGGTCCGCCGAGCGAAGTCTCCCCTTCCTCAAGACACTCCGTGGTGCAAAAGACTTCGCCTGGGGACCAGAGCAGGCGGCGGCCTTCGCCTCATTAAAACAGTACCTGACAGAGTTGGCCGTCCTTACCAGCCCCGACCCCTCGCTCCCCCTGCTGCTCTACGTCGCGGCTTCGCCACATGCGGTCAGCGCGGTACTAGTGCAGAAGCAGACTGTTGAGGGCGTGGTTCGGCAGTGCCCCGTGTACTATGTCTCCGAAGTGCTGACACCGTCCAAGTGCAACATGACAGAGCTGGAGAAGATTGCCTACGCAGTCGTCATGTCGTCGCGCAAACTGCGCCATTACTTCGAAGCATTCAAGGTCCGAGTCACCTCAAACAGGGGACTCGGCGAATTATTCAGAAACCCGGAGGCATCGGTGAGGATTGCCAAGTGGGCGGCCGAACTCTCCGGCTACCACATCTGCTTCGAGCCCAGGACAGCTATCAAGTCTCAAGTCCTGGCAGACTTCGTCGTCGACTGGACTGGGCCAACAACACAGCCAGATCCGTCCGCAGAGAAGATTTGGACGATCCATTACGACGGCGCATGGTGCCATGCGGGGGCAGGCGTCGCTGCAGTCATCACCTCACCAGTCGGGGTCAAGCACAGATATGCAGCACGACTCAGCTTCAATCTGGAATCTGACAGATGCACAAATAATATAGCAGAATACGAAGCAGTCATCCTCGGCCTCCGCAAGCTAAGGGCCCTCGGAGTCACCACCTGCATCATCAAAACAGACTCCAAGGTAGTTGCCGGCCAAGTCGAGAAAGACTATGCAGCTAAGGACCCCGCGCTCATGCAGTACCTCGCGGCCATCCGAAGTCTCGAGAGGCAGTTCAAGGGGTTCACCTTGCAGCATGTGGATCGGGCCAAGAATGAAGAGGCCGACGCATTGGCCAAGGCTGCCGCCAGGGGCGAAACTCTGCCCTCCGACGTGTTCTTTCATGTCATCGGCACGCCAGCAGTCTGGAGCCCTGAAGGGCTCCAAATAACCAATGACAGCGAGGGCCACCGCACAGTCAACCTTATCATGACCGAAGACTGGCGGGCACCCATAACCCTGTTCCTGCAGGGGTATTATCATCCAGCCGACATCAGTGAGGCCAAGCGTCTCAGACATTGAAGCCGAGACTTCACACTGATTGAAGGCCAACTCTACAAAAAAGGGGTCAGTCAGCCAATGCTTAAGTGCGTCACCGAAGCCGAAGGCATGCAGATCCTACGTGAAGTCCACAGTGGCACGTGCGGCTCACTGAAAGTCGCCTAGAGGGGGGGTGAATAGGGCGAAACTGAAAATCACAAAAATAATCACAACTACAAGCCGGGTTAGCGTTAGAAATATAAACGAGTCCGCGAGAGAGGGTGCAAAACAAATCGCAAGCAAATGAAGATTGTGACACGCGGATTTGTTTTACCGAGGTTCGGTTCTTGCAAACCTACTCCCCGTTGAGGAGGCCACAAAGGCCGGGTCTCTTTCAACCCTTCCCTCTCTCAAACGGTCCCTCGGACCGAGTGAGCTTTTCTTCTTCTCAATCAAACGGGAACAAAACTTTCCCGCAAGGGCCACCACACAATTGGTGCCTCTTGCCTTGGTTACAATTGAGTTTTGATTACAAGAACAAGTGAGAAAGAAAGAAAGCGATCCAAGCGCAAGAGCTCAAAAGAACACGGCAAATCTCTCTCGCTAGTCACTAAAGGCTTGAGTGGAATTGGAGAGGATTTGATCTCTTTTGTTGTGTCTAGAATTGAATGCCTAGCTCTTGTAAGTGGTTGGAAGTTGGAAAACTTGGATGCAATGAATGGTGGGGTGGTTGGGGTATTTATAGCCCCAACCACCAAAAGTGACCGTTGCTGGAAGCTGTCTGTTCGATGGCACACCGGACAGTCCGGTGCACACCGGACAGTCCGGTGCACACCGGACAGTCCGGTGCCCCCGCCACGTCACCATTGTCGTTGGATTCTGACCGTTGGAGCTTCTGATTTTTGGGCCCGCCTGGGTGTCCGGTGCACACCGGACATGTACTGTTTCATGTCCGGTGCACCGGTATGGGCACGTCTGACGTCTGCGCGCGCTGCGCGCGCATTAAATGCACCGCAGGGAGCCGTTGGCGCCGAAAAGAGCCGTTGCCCCGCTGGTACACCGGACAGTCCGGTGCACACCGGACAGTCCGGTGAATTTTAGCGGAGCGGCTGCCGCGCGAACCCGAGGCTAGCGAGTTCCGGAGACCGCGCTTCCTTGGAGCACCGGACATGTCCGGTGCACACCGGACAGTCCGGTGAATTATAGCGCGCTGGCTTCCGAGAAATCCCGAGGGCGAAGAGTTTAAGTTGGAGTCCTCTGGGCGCACCGGACACTGTCCGGTGCACACCGGACAGTCCGGTGCCTCCAGCCAGAGGTGCCTTCGGTTGCCTCGTTGCTCCTTTGTTGAATCCAAAACTTGGTCTTTTTATTGGCTAAGTGTGAACCTTTTGCACCTGTATAACTTGAGTACTAGAGCAAACTAGTTAGTCCAATATTTGTGTTGGGCAATTCAACCACCAAAATTATTTAGGAACTAGGTGTAAGCCTAATTCCCTTTCACTCACACGCAGGGCCGAGGGCCCTAGCTGCTAAGGTGGTCCGCTAGGGCTTTTACTGGCCCGCAATGATCTGCGCCGCAAATCGGGTCGCACGGTCCTGCGAAGCCTGCCAGAAGTTTTGTCCTCGGTCAGGCGGCCCCTCGCAGTATACAAAGCTGATCGCCCATACATGGCCTCTCCAGCGCTGGGGCCTCGACATTGTCGGGCCCCTGCCCACCGCTCAGGGGAACCTTAAGTTCGCCTTCGTCGCGGTCGAGTACTTCACCAAATGGATCGAGGCGCGGGCTGTTTCTACAATAACATCAAAGACTGCCCAAAAATTCTTCTGGCAGAACATCGTTTGCCGCTTCGGAGTACCATCCGAACTAACAGTTGACAACGGCAAGCAGTTTGACAACCAAGACTTCAAGGATTTTTGTTTCTCCATTGGCACCAAGCTTGCCTTCGCCTCAGTCTATCATCCGCAGTCCAACGGGGTCGTGGAGCGCGCCAACGGGAAAATCTTCACAGCTATCAAGAAAATGCTCCTTGATGAAAAAAAGGGCAGATGGACCGATTTGTTACCTGAGGCAGTCTGGGCACTAAACACGACTGAGTGCAGGGCGACTGGGTTTACTCCCTTCCGCCTTCTATACGGATCGGAGGCCATGACCCCGCAGGAAATAAAGCACGGGTCCCCGCGAACAGTTCCGTCAGCCGTCCCCGACGTGGACGAGCCAACTTCAAAGGATCTCATCGACGGAGACCGAGTCTTCGCCCTACAGGCCCTGAACAAATACCAAGCCCAGACCAAAGCATGGCGCGACCACTCAGTCATCCCGAGGGAGTTCAGCGAGGGGGACCTCGTACTCGTTCGAACAGCTCGGACGGAGTCCAAGGGCAAGCTGGAGCCCAGGTGGGAGGGCCCCTTTATAGTCAAGACAAAAGCTTCCCCCAGCGCTTACAGGCTCACAACGCCAAACGGCGAGGACCTGGAGCACTCCTGGAACATCGACAACCTCCGCAATTTTTTTGTTTGATTCCTCAGGGCTGTCTTCACCCTTGTAATTCGCAAAAACAATCTTGTACCGGCCCGCACTCTTTTCCTCCCGGGGGGTGAGGTTTTTAACGAGGCGGAGCCATATAATATATGTGTGAAAAATCTCCCGCAAAGACATGCGTCGAAAAAAAAGACCGCGACGACGGTCTTCGACATTTGACCAACACGAGGTCACCGCGAGGCTAAGCGCTAGCCACCCTCGCGTGCGACAAATCCGCGCAGAAGTCGCCTAAGGGTGCAGCCGGATTAGCACAACAAGTGCGAAAAAATCGAAGTCTATCGCGAAGACTATCCGCGCAGAAGTCGCCTAAGGGTGCAGCCGGATTAGCACAACAAGTGCGAAAAAATCGAAGTCTATCGCGAAGACTATCCGCGCAGAAGTCGCCTAAGGGTGCAGCCGGACTAGCACAACAAGTGCGAAAAAATCGAAGTCTATCGCGAAGACTATCCGCGCAGAAGTCGCCTAAGGGTGCAGCCGGACTAGCACAACAAGTGCGAAAAAACCAAAGTCTACCGCGAAGACTATCCGTGCAGAAGTCGCCCAAGGGTGCAGCCGGACAAGCACAACAAGTGCGAAAAAACCAAAGTCTACCGCGAAGATTATCCGTGCAGAAGTCGCCTAAGGGTGCAGCCGGACTAGCACAACAAGTGCGAAAAAACCGAAGCCTACCGCACAGACTGTCCGTGCAGAAGACACCTAAGGGTGCAACCGGACTAGCACAACAAAGGCAGAAACGACAACATCAAACCGTCAACGCCAAGACCAACTATAATCACACCAGCACAGCACAACAAAACAAACCAGACAAAGTACACAACGCCTTCACACACATATACAAGCGAGGGCACACAACTTCATCATACAAGCCTCTACATATACAAGCGAGGGCACCGCACTCTACATCGGCTCAACCTTAGGAATAATTCCCATCTCCCTATAATTAAATAACATTATCCTAAGCTCCTCACCCGCAAAAAGACTTCGCAGTTCCCCTTCACCTGTATTTACGGTGGCCGGCAAAGACAACAGTTCCTGCCGGCCAGCCCCACTCACACGAAGCCGAGCCCCCTCCGCCCCACTAAATCTACATTTTGCAACCGCCCTTCGTCGTCGTCGCCCGGTGCTAGGACCTGGCACATCTCCTGCGTCCGCGACGTGCGGCGAAGCCTCCGCCGCAGCCACATCCAAGGCCGCAAAGTAGTCCAAGTCCTCCTCCGATGACTCCTCAGTCCACTCAACCGAGCTCCCAGAGTCAGCACAATCAAAAAATTCAGATGCAGATCCACCACATTCATTACCACCCTCCGCGGTCGAAGCCGCCAAAAATTTAGTAGTAGCGGTTGTGTGCGCAGGCCCAAAATCTTGAACCTGCGCAGCAACCAAAATTCAGCAACATATACAAATTTCCCCAACCCTCTACACCCACTACGCCACCTGCGACGGCCCTGACGTTGCGGGAGCCTCCGCCGTTGGCTCCGCCGTTGCTTCCGCTGTTGTCTCCGCCGCCACCGCTGCGGGATCTTCAGCACTCGGCGCAGCAGCTGCGGAGGCATCAGGCGCGCCTTCGGCGACCTCTAGGGGCAGGTCCTCGCCGGCCGCAGCGGATGCGGGAGCACCCGACGCGTCTCCCGCAGTCTCCGGGGTCGGCTCCAGGGCGACCCCAAACACGGCCTCCGCCGGGGTCGGCTCCAGGTCAGACAGCATGCTGTTCAGCGCCCCGAAGTCGTCGACCCTCTCGCCGCGCGCCGCCTAAGACAAAACACACAAAATCCATCAAACACACACACAGCCTACATCCAACAAACACCAAACAAACGAAAACGTTACCTGAGCCCTCGCCGTTTCGGCCCGCTCCCTGACCACCTCGCGACCGTGCGGACCCCACATCCGGTCGTAGATAGCTCCGGCGGATTCCTTCACTACGGGGTCCTCAACCTTAAAGATATCTTGCTCAAAATCTTCATCAGCTTGGTCGAAGACCTCGAAGTGCCGGCACCCTTCGCGAGAGAGCGCGTTCATCGCCCCCTCGCAGGTGACCAGGGAGGCATACGCCATAAACCCCTCCACGACAGTGGGGAGTGCCTGCAACTCCTCCTGCACCCACTCCAGGCAGCGAAGCCCGGGCTCTCGGTCCGGCACTTCGAAATCACCGGTCCCCGCGCCCAGCCCACGATATGTATCTACAAGCAGTTGACGCGTCCGCTCTGCCTCCGCGCGCGACGCGGCCTCGGCCCTCTCCACGCGGCTCTCCAGGGCGGTGAGCCGCTCCTGCAGCTGCTCGGCGCGCTCCCTGGCAAGATTGCCCTCTGCCCGTGCCAGGTTGGCCTCCGTCTGCGCAGCTTGCGCCTTGACAAGGGCCTCGTTGGTCTCCCTCCTTTCCCCCGCCAGCTGCCGCCGGAGGGCGACCTTCTCTTCCTCCAGTGTGGCCACCTTGTCCGCCAGCTTGCGACACTTGCTGTCGGCGGCCGATTTTTCACGGACGGCGTCAGCATGTTGTGCCCGAAGTCTCTCGACTTCGGCAGCCACAGCCGCCGTGAGGGCCCCCGACGCAGTACGGCTGGCGAAGTCAGCCACCTGCAGAGCAATCGTAAGACCGCGGCCCCAGCAAGCCGAAAAAAAGTCCAACTCAGCGGACCTGACGTAGCGCCTCCGTCACCTCCGTCAGCCGGCGGGACGCAGCGCCCGCCTCATCCATGACAACCGCGAGGGCCGACGCCTCGCCTCCGGCGCTAAGAGCCCCGCCCTTCGCCTTCAGCACTGCGGCAGCCGTCGTGGTCGCCGCGGCAGGCGCAACCATAGCAAGTTGGCCTTCGCCCGACCCTGCAACGTACCAACGAACCAATCAAAAAAAATAATAATAATAAAGCCAACGACTTACCACCGAGATAGTCGTCCACACTAATATCGTGACGAAGTCGGCGACACGTTTGCCCGCCAACGGCAACGCTCGGGCCGCCTTCGCGACCTCCGCCACTCCGCTGGACGGCGGCACCGCCTTCGCCGATTTCGAGCCTCCGGCGCCTGCCGTTGCCTCCAGCGCCTTGCTAGATGCAGGGACGCCCGACTTCGCCGCCAGCGGCGGCCGGCCTCCGCCGGGGGCCGCAGCCTTCGCAGCCCCCCGCTGCCTCTTCGGCCTGGCTTCAACGAGCCTGACAGCCGCCTGGCGCTTCTGTGCAGCTCCCTGGCGATCCTTGTCCATCACTGCTGACACAACAGCAGCAATATTCCGCCCGTAAGGAAAAACCCTCCATTCACGAACCATGTGAGATGTAAAAAAGTCCTCGCCAGCCGCGCGGGGGACAGGAACATTCCTAGGCCAACAACCACCGGTAACCCTCAGCATCCGAGCCGAAGACTCCCGGAGCTCGGGCGAAGACATCCTTTCCCCCGGGGCCGCGCACGTCCTCATCAACTCTCTAGCAAAACCATCAGAAACCCCAAGTCCTCCCATAGCAGTACCTAATTTTCTCTTTTTAGAGGATAGGGCGGCCGCCGGCGCAGGGTCGTCTCCAGTCTCCACCGCCGGTTTCTTCCCACGGCGGTCCACATCGTCTTGACCAGGGTAGCCGTCATATGGCAATTGATTTAATTCAAAAACCCTGTTCAAACGGTCATTCGACCCGCGGATATCCCAGCTGCGCTGGCCCTCTGTCCTCGGCACGTAGCGTCCAACGAGCCGCACCGCCCCATCCTCCGCCTCACGCACAAAGGCGGTCGGATCGCGGTTTTGCAGATTCAGGGCGAAGGCGGGACTCCGCACCACCCTTCTGCCATGAAAAGGCATCTGGCGAGGGCATACTTCGCCCAACGCCCAGCCATGCGCCACACCCCGTACGCCACAAATTCTTCAACCAAGTCGCGCCCACTGCTCAGGCCGGCGGCGCACCGAAGAGCCCCTTCGTCCACATCCTCCTCCGCCACTTCAAAGGGCGGGTACGCTGAGTAAAAATGAGAACACATCGTGGACACGGGGAGTCCCTCATGGCCTTCGACGGTACCCTCAGCAACGTAAAACCAAAATTCATTCCAGTTGCCCCACTTGTTGCGGGCGCAAGGAACCAACTCGACTACCTGCATCGTGGTTTTGCCGGTCTTCGGCGTGAATGTGCAGGATCCAAACTGAGCAACTTCGCCTCCAATCATCCTCTTCTGCCAGTGCAAACAATAATACTTCGCAAAAACTTCCACCGATGGCTGTCCGCCGTACGAAGTCGTCGCCCAGACATACTTCGACAGAGCCACTATGGCATTCGGTGTCAGCTGATGTATTTGAACGTTGAACCTGCGCAGGACTTCGCCAACAAATCGGTGCGCAGGCAAGCGGAGTCCGGCGGCGAAGAACGCCTCGAAAACGACCAACTCGCCCTCTGGCTCGGGGACTTCCTCCGTCCCCGGGACTCGAGCAACTCCGCCGCCGAAGTAACCCAACCGCTGCATATCTTGCACGCGGGCCGACGACATCCGCGATACGCCAAAATCAACAGAATCGCCGGCGCGCAACTCCTCCGCCATTAAACTACTCAGCGTCTCCTCAGATGAGGCGGCGGCCGGCGGCGAGGGAACGGTCGGCGGTGTAGCGGCAGCGGAAGAAGACGAGGACGGCATCGCTACATACCGTCGGCGGCGGCGGGCGGTCTGCTTCACTCGAGCCAGATCTCCGGCGAACAAGAGCACGGCGGGCAGACGAGCAGCAAGACGGCGGAAAGGGCAGCTAGGGTTTTCGCGGAGCGCGGAAGGTGAAGTTCAAAAAGCGCCGACCCCCGCCCCCTTTTATAGGCAGGGCGCGGCTCTTCGGGAAACTCGCAATCCAACAGGGCGCGGCGCTTCGGGAAACCCGCAATCCAACAGTACGCCGTCAATCAACGGTCATATCAAAAACCCCCGTGGAACCACTTCGAGCGAGGGCAGCGTCTCCGCCATCTAACTACGTCTTCGGCACCAGGTGACTTTGTCGAACTGGTCCCTCGGAGGGCAAATGTTGGGGCGAAGGCAAAGGCGCCACCCTTCGCTCGAAGCCTTCGCTGCAGCAGCTGAGCTAACAGAAACAAAACAGGCAGGGACACCCTTCGCTTCTTCCGCACCAGACGAAGACTGGCGACGAAGGGCATCCCACAGTGCGGCCTCGTCCAGCTCAGAGGCCCACGTGCGATCCGGCCCATTGTAACGGGCCCCGCGTGGCCGCCGTGCGTTACGGGCCTAATTTGTAAAAGCATTCCTGTAATTACGGTCTGTAACCCCGCTTTATGGGAATATTCTAGGGATAACCTAGGTAGCTGAGGGCACATGTGTCCTTAGCTCAAGGCGCTGCGCACTCAGGTACCTATAAATACCCCTGCACAGTGCCCTTGAGAGGCCAGATTAACAGAGCTTTTGCCATCTAGCGCGAGTGCCCTGTTGACGTCACTGTTCACCCTTGTTGGATCCCCTTGCAACTGAGAGCAAGTTCCAACACAAGGTCAGTAAGCTAAGTCGCAATGCATTTTTTTTGAAGTAAAAGTCGCAATGCATTCAAGTTGCAATCTTTTGCTACATGTCAGTAAGTTTCACTATTGGCTCCATAAACGATTCATGCTTTAACTAGATGCTATATATGTATTGAGGACATATCCTGTGCAATCACTCATTTTGGTGCAAGCGTGCAATTAAACTATCCAGAGCATCCAATCTAGATCCAACGGTTTCATATGGAAGAGGTTAAAAGTAAAATAGGTACTATGTTTTAGGTGGAAGGGGTTAAATATAAAATAACAGTCATCATTAGATCTAAATCGGATGCACCAGATCGCTTGATTGCATGCTTGCATCAGGATAAGTGATTGCATAGGATATTTTCCCATATGTATTTTAGTGTAAAAATGAATTATCAAAATCTATGCACCTAGTAGAAAATAAAAAAATGACCTATATCTTAGGACGGAGGAAGTAGCTATTAATGTTCAAATCAAGAGTCACCGGCTACAAAACGAACACCACTGGCCAATGACCGCGTCCTTTCTAGTCGAAGTCTATTTCTATTTAATTTTAAACTTAAATTAATTAAGATTTTAAACAAATCGTAAAGAAACATTTAGATTAAGATACATTCCCACGCAGATGCAGTACAAATTCTGCGGCACCGTCCTGCTGCTACCTGTCCGTCCCCTCCACTCCACTGCATGTTCGGAAACCGCCAATGGCCACACGGTCTCACGTACGGCGTGCACGATTGCCTGCCTACACATGCATGCAGATGCAGGTGGGCGTGCCGTGCGGCGGGCGGCGGCAGCCTGCAGCTGCTGAAAGACGTTGGCCGTGCAGGTGCAGTGCGACAGGCCGGCAGCTGCTGCGGCAACCTGTCTCCGTCTCGCCAGCGGCGGTCTTGATATTTCAGAGGTCCGAGCATCACCCGCAAGGAGGCCTTGAGCGCTGCTTCCAAGTCTATCTTCCACACTTTACACATTCTTAAACTCATATTTAAACTCCACCTTATAAATAGTACAATCTATTATATAAAATTCAGTTTATAAACAATATAGTCTACAATGTAAAAATTAAAAATTGATGTAAACATCCGTCGGAGGACTGCAAGCTCCAAACTGTTCCGATCTGCCTCAACTAGCTAGTTTCTGGATTATTTGTTCATCAAATATCACTATCCATCAAAACCTCATATTATTGTTGGAGGCTGATGGATCTGATGCTGCACGCAGTTTCCAGATTTGCAAGCTGCAAAGAGAGGGGAAAAGATTAATTGCGACCTGAACAAGACAGTGGTGTAGGCCAGGTTCAGAAAAAGCAAATATGATCCACAATGTAGCTTTAGATGTTGTACATAAACCCCTGCCACTTGCTGCCTGAACTTACAATCAGGTGATAAATGCAGCATGGTTTCCAGATCTTATTGCAGTACTGCCAGAACGATTCCATTGGGGCTGAGCAATACAGTAAACATCAATAAATGGTCAATAAATGGTTCTCTGGACTTGGCTGGTATACTAATAAAACTGTGCCCAACCAGATCTAGCAGTAATGCGATTTGATTAGCATACATAATTCCGTTGCTTTTCTATTCAACACAAACAGAAAAAAAAAGAAAAGAAACAGGCAGGACGGATTGTTGATATTACACCATCTCAAGTCTATGAAGGCATCACTCTTTGGATGCTGCCATCAACCGGAGTCTATCCTTTACCCGAACCATTCTCTTCTGACAAAAGCGCCTGCAGGTCACTCCCGTTTGCCAGGCTGTTGAACCAGAGGCGGATCCATAGGGGGGCAAAGTGGGCCATGGCCCTCCCTCAATTTTGTACACCCTTTATATCTAATGATTATTTAGTATTAAGTGTACAAAAAAATTTAAAGTTTTAGATAGTATAAAGTATTCTTCTAAATCTTTAAAACTAATAGTGTCGGGGACCATAATTAGGGGTACCCTCAAGACGCCTAATTCTCAGCTGGTAACCCCCATCAGCATAAAGCTGCAGAGGCCTGATGAGTTTGATTAAGTCAGGGATCAGTCCATACGAGTGACTTGACCACGCCACGCCCGAGCCTAGCCTCGGGCGAGGGCAGCCGACCATAAGATGACTCCGTCTCGCCTGAGGCCTCCTCTTTCACGGCAGACGCATCTCCGGCTCGCCCTAGGCCCCGCCTTCGATAAGAAGAAACCCTGACTAAATCACCGCGCCAACCGACCGAGTCACCGGGGCGTTTAACGCAAAAGGTAAGACCGACGGGCGACCAGACTTCGCCAGAGGCGCCATAGGAGGCTCCGCCCAAGGGCTCGGACTCGGGCTAAGGCCCCGGAAGACGGCGAACTCCGCTCCGCCCGACCCCAGGGCTCGGACTCGGGCTAAGGCCCCGGAAGACGGCGAACTCCGCCCCGCCCAAGGGCTCGGACTCGGGCTAAGGCCCCGGAAGACGGCGAACTCCGCTCCGCCCAAGGGCTCGGACTCGGGCTAAGGCCCCGGAAGACGGCGAACTCCGCTCCGCCCAAGGGCTCGGACTCGGGCTAAGGCCCCGGAAGACGACGAACTCCGCCTCGCCCGACCCAGGGCTCGGACTCCGCCTCGGCCTCTGCCTAACGATCTCCGCCTCGCCCGAACCCGGGGCTCGGACTCTGCCTCTGTCTTGCAGGACGGACTCGACCTCGGCTTCGGAGGAGCTTCCACGACGCCCGACCTAGGACACGAGACCGCCACGTCAACAGGGAGCGTCATCATCACCCTGCCCTGAGCCGACTTGGGTCGCAGAGAACAAGACCGGCGTCCCATCTGGCCAGCCACGCCAGATAGGCAAATGATGGCGCCCCGCTAGACCATGACGACGGCGACTCCCAGCTCCCTTACGAAAGCAGGAGGACGTCAGCAAGGGCCCAGCCACTCCGACAGCTGTCCCCCCGTCCGGCTCCGTTACTCCTCCAACAGCCACGACGCCACACCAACAGGGTGCCAAGATCTCTCCGGCTGCCACCTAGGCATGTACATAGGGCGCTAGCTCTCCCTCGCTAGACACGTAGCACCTTGCTACACCCCCATTCTGTACACCTGGACCCTCTCCTTACGACTATAAAAGGAAGGACCAGGGCCTTCTTAGAGGAGGTTAGCCTCGCGGGGACGAAGGGCAGGGGCAGGCGCTCTCTCGGGGCCGCTCACTCCCCTCACCTCGCGCGGACGCTTGTAACCCCCTACTGCAAGCGCACCCGACCTGGGCGCGGGACGAACACGAAGGCCGCGGGAATTCTCCGACTCCCTCACGACCCGGCTCCGGCCACCGACCTCTCTCTCTGTTCCCCCCTTCGCGCTCGCTCCACGCGCTCGACCCATCTGGGCTGGGGCACGCGGCACTCTCACTCGTCGGCTCGGGGACCCCCCGGTCTCGGAACGCCGACAGTTGGCGCGCCAGGTAGGGGCCTGCTGCGTGTTGACGTTCGATTTCCCGTCAAGCTCCAGATGGGCAGTCTCCAACAACCTCTTCAACCCGGGACGGTGCTCCGTTTCGGGAACCTCGAGTTCATGTCTCTCGACGGCAGCTACGACATGGTACTCCTTCCACCGCCGCGCAACAGCGACATTGGTGGCGGACAGCCCGCTCGCCGGCGGCGGAATCGGCGACGTCTTTCCCGCGTGGGGGAAGGACAACTTTCGAGCTCGCCCCATCCTCTCCCTCGCCATCGGAGGAGGAGGAGGCGGGGCAACCGGGGCCGAGCGGGAGATCGCGCTCCGACGGCTGTCGAGCAAATCGACATCCCCGGCGCCTCGACGGAGGACACGCCAAGCGTCGCCCTCGCGTTCAAGGCAAACGCGAGCGCCATCCCCCCGCAACACGTCGACTCCGAGCAAGTGGACGACGCCAGCACGCTCACGGAGGGCCTGCAGGACGTCGCCCTCGTACCCAAGACGACGGCGCGGTCAGCCCCCGACGTGACTTCATCGCTCCTCGTCGACAAAAAGGTACCGACTGCTACCCATCTTTTGTCATTTCGACTCGGCCTCAGCCCGCCTGGCGACCTCGCTTTGGCGGACGCTCACATTGAGGCGAGTGCAACCTCTCTGGGGTTTCGTGTGCGGTCGCCTTGGGACCGGTTGACGGGTGTCTCGACCTACGGACCCTCTGGGTCCGAGGAAGATGACGACCCCAGCATCTGCTGGGATTTCTCCGGATCTGGCAACCCTAGTGCCATGCGGGACTTCATGACCGCATGTGACTACTGCCTCTCCGACTGTTCCGACGGCAGCCGCAGCCTTGGCGACAAGGACTGCGGCCCGAGTCGCGAATGTTTCCACATCGAGCTAGGGGATCCCTCCGGAGGCGGCTGTCTCGGCATGCCGGAGGATGGTGATCCCCCTAGGCCAGCGCCCCGCGCCGACATCCCGCGGGAGCTAGCTGTGGTCCCCGTTCCGGCGGGGGGTCACGACCCACAGCTCGAGCAAGTCCGCGGGGCGCAGGCCGGGCTCGATGAGGGAGCAGGAGCGCTCGAGGCAATCCGCCAGAACATCGGGCAGGTATGGGCGAGCCAGCCCCCGGCCGGAGGAATACGTCACCTGCCCCAAGGTCTCCAGCACCGCATCGCCAACGATGCCAGGGACAGACCGCCTCCCGCATCCGGCGGAACCGGTCAAGACCTGGCCGCTGCAGCAATGCTCCTCCGCGCGATGCCGGAGTCATCAACCACCGAGGGACGGCGAATCCAGGGAGAACTCAAGCATCTCCTGGAAGGCGCTGCGGCCCGGCGGGCCGAGAGCTCTGCCTCCCGAAGGCAGGGATACCCCTCAGAACCTCGTGCCGAGACTTCCCGACTCACGCGGGAAGCCTCGGTCTTCACCGGGCGCACGCGCAACACCGCGCCTGCGGCCCCGGGCCACCTCGGCGACGCGCACCCTCATCGCGACCGTCGAGCACGCCTCGACGAAAGGGTGCACCGAGGCTACCACCCCAGGCGTGGGGGACGCTACGACAGCGGGGAGGATCGGAGTCCCTCGCCCGAACCACCCGGTCCGCAGGTCTTTAGCCGAGCCATTCGGCGGGCGCCGTTTCCGTCCCGATTCCGACCCCCGACTACTATCACGAAGTACTCGGGGGAGACGAGACCGGAATTATGGCTTGCGGACTACCGCCTGGCCTGTCAACTGGGTGGGACGGACGATGACAACCTCATCATCCGAAACCTCCCCCTGTTTCTCTCCGACACCGCTCGTGCCTGGTTGGAGCACCTGCCTCTGGGGCAGATTTCCAACTGGGAAGATTTGGTCCAGGCTTTCGCCGGGAACTTCCAGGGCACGTACGTGCGCCCCGGGAATTCCTGGGACCTCCGGAGCTGTCGGCAACTGCCGGGAGAGTCTCTCCGAGACTACATCCGGCGGTTCTCGAAGCAGCGCACCGAGCTGCCCAACATCACCGACTCCGATGTCATCGGCGCGTTCCTCGCCGGCACCACCTGCCGCGACCTGGTGAGTAAGTTGGGTCGCAAGACCCCCACCAGGGCGAGCGAGCTGATGGACATCGCCACCAAGTTCGCCTCCGGCCAGGAGGCGGTTGAGGCCATCTTCCGAAAGGACAAGCAGCCCCAGGGCCGCCCGTCGGAAGATGCTCCCGAGGCGTCTACTCCGTGCGGCGCCAAGAAGAAAGGCAGGAGGAAGTCGCAAGCGAAACGCGACGTTCCCGATGCAGACCTTGTCGCCGCCGCCGAGCGCAAGAACCCTTGGAAGCCCCCCGGAGGTGCTAACCTTTTCGACAAGGCACTCAAGGAGACGTGCCCCTACCATCAGGGGCCCGTCAAGCACACCCTCGAAGAGTGCGTTATGCTTCGGCGCCACTTCCACAGGGCCGGGCTGCCCGTAGAGGGTGGCAGGGCTCACGACGACGACAAAAGGGAGGATCGCCAAGCAGGAGAGTTCCCGGAGGTCCGCGATTGCTTCATGATCTACGGAGGGCATGCGGCAAACGCCTCGGCTCGGCATCGTAAGCAAGAGCGTCGGGAGGTCTGCTCGGTCAAGGTGGCGGCGCCAGTCTACCTAGACTGGTCCGACAAGCCCATCACCTTCGACCGGGACGACCACCCCGACCACGTGCCGAGCCCGGGGAAGTACCCGCTCGTCGTCGACCCGGTCATCGGCGACGTCAGGCTCACCAAGGTCCTGATGGATGGAGGCAGCTGCCTCAACATCATCTACGCCGAGACCCTCAGGCTCCTGCGCGTCGACTTGTCGTCCGTCCGAGCAGGTGCTGCGCCCTTCCACGGGATCATTCCCGGGAAGCGCGTCCAGCCCCTCGGACAGCTCGACCTCCCTGTCTGCTTCGGAACACCCTCCAACTTCCGAAGGGAGACTTTGACGTTCGAGGTGGTCGGGTTCCGAGGAACCTACCACGCAGTGTTGGGGAGGCCATGCTACGCGAAGTTCATGGCCATCCCCAACTACACTTACCTAAAGCTCAAGATGCCGGGCCCCAACGGAGTCATCACCGTCGGCCCCACGTACAAACACGCATTCGAATGCGATGTGGAGTGCGTGGAGTACGCCGAGGCCCTCGCCGAGTCCGAGGCCCTCATAGCCGACCTGGAAAGCCTCTCCCGAGAGGTGCCGGATGTGAAGCGGCATGCCGGCAACTTCGAGCCAGCGGAGACGGTTAAGGCCGTCCCTCTCGACCCCAGTGGTGACACCTCCAAGCAGATCCGGATCGGTTCGGGGCTCGACCCCAAATAGGAAGCAGTGCTCGTCGACTTTCTCCGCGCAAACGCCGACGTTTTTGCGTGGAGTCCCTCGGACATGCCCGGCATACCGAGGGATGTCGCCGAGCACTCGCTGGATATTCGGGCCGGAGCCCGGCCGGTCAGACAGCCTCTGCGCCGATTCGACGAGGAAAGGCGCAGGGTGATAGGCGAGGAGGTCCACAAGCTGATGGCAGCAGGGTTCATTAAAGAGGTATTCCATCCCGAATGGCTTGCCAACCCTGTACTTGTGAGGAAAAAAGGGGGGAAGTGGCGGATGTGTGTAGACTACACTGGTCTCAACAAAGCATGTCCGAAGGTCCCCTACCCTCTACCTCGCATCGACCAAATTGTGGACTCCACTGCAGGGTGCGAAACCCTATCTTTCCTCGATGCCTACTCAGGGTATCATCAAATCAAGATGAAAGAGTCCGACCAGCTCGCGACTTCTTTCATCACGCCCTTCGGCATGTACTGTTATGTCACAATGCCGTTCGGGTTGAGAAACGCGGGTGCAACGTACCAGCGGTGCATGAACCATGTGTTCGGCGAACACATTGGTCGCACGGTCGAGGCCTACGTCGATGACATCGTAGTCAAGACGAGGAAAGCCTCCGACCTTCTCTCCGACCTCGAACTGACATTCCGGTGTCTCAAGGCGAAGGGCGTCAAGCTCAATCCCGAGAAGTGCGTCTTCGGGGTGCCCCGAGGCATGCTCTTGGGGTTCATCGTCTCCGAGCGGGGCATCGAAGCCAACCCGGAGAAGATCGCAGCGATCACAAACATGGGGCCTATCAAGGACTTAAAAGGCGTACAGAGGGTCATGGGATGCCTCGCGGCCTTGAGCCGCTTCATCTCGCGCCTCGGCGAAAGAGGCCTGCCCCTGTACCGCCTCTTAAGGAAGGCCGAGTGCTTCACTTGGACTCCCGAGGCCGAGGAAGCCCTCGGGAACCTGAAGGCGCTCCTCACCCAGGCGCCCATCTTGGTACCCCCAGCTGATGGAGAAACCCTCCTGGTCTACGTCGCCGCAACCACTCAGGTGGTCAGCGCCGCGATCGTAGTCGAAAGGCAGGAAGAGGGGCATGCTTTGCCCATTCAGAGGCCAGTCTACTTCGTCAGCGAAGTGCTGTCCGAAACCAAGATCCGCTACCCACAAGTCCAGAAGCTGCTATATGCAGTGATCCTGACAAGGCGAAAGCTGCGACATTACTTCGAGTCCCATCCGGTGACTGTGGTGTCATCCTTCCCCCTGGGGGAGATCATCCAGTGCCGAGAATCCTCCGGACGGATCGCGAAGTGGGCGGTGGAAATCATGGGCGAGGCAATCTCGTTTGCCCCTCGGAAGGCCATCAAGTCCCAGGTGCTGGCGGATTTCGTAGCCGAATGGGTCGATACCCAGTTACCAACGGCTCCGATCCAACCAGAGCTCTGGACCATGTTTTTCGACGGGTCGCTGATGAAGACGGGAGCTGGCGCGGGCCTGCTTTTCGTCTCGCCCCTCGGAAAACACCTGCGCTACGTGCTACGCCTCCATTTCCCGGCGTCCAACAATGTGGCTGAGTACGAGGCTCTGATCAACGGATTGCAAATCGCCATCGAGCTAGGGGTCCGACGCCTCGATGCACGGGGCGACTCGCAGCTCGTCATCGACCAGGTCATGAAGAACTCCCTCTGCCGCGACCCGAAGATGGAGGCCTACTGTGAGGAGGTTCGACGCCTGGAAGACAAGTTCTACGGGCTCGAGCTTAACCACATCGCCCGGCGCTACAACGAGACTGCGGACGAGCTGGCGAAGATAGCCTCGGGGCGAACGACGGTCCCCCCGGACGTCTTCTCCCGAGATCTGCACCAACCCTCCGTCAAGATAGATGACGCGCCCGAGCCCGAGGCACCCTCGGCCTCGTCCGAGGTGCCCTCAGCCCAGCCCGAGCCATCCTCGGCTCGCCCCGAGGAACCCTCGGAGCCCGAGGGCGAAGCACTGCGCATCGAGGAGGAGCAGAACGGGGTCGTGCCAGATCAAGATTGGCAAACCCCGTACCTGCAATATCTCCGCAAAGGAGAACTGCCCCTCGACCGCGCCGAAGCTCGGCGGGTAGCGCGACGTGCCAAATCGTCCGTCTTGCTGGGCGATGAGAAGGAGCTCTACCACCGAAGCCCCTCGGGCATCCTCCAGCGATGCATCTCCATCGCCGAGGGCCAGGAACTCCTGCAGGAAATACACTCGGGGGCTTGCGGTCATCACGCAGCACCCCGAACCCTCGTCGGGAATGCTTTCCGCCAAGGCTTCTACTGGCCAACGGCGGTGGCTGACGCCACTAGAGTTGTCCGCGCCTGCGAAGGGTGCCAATTCTATGCGAAGCAGACCCACCTGCCCGCTCAGGCTCTGCAGACGATACCCATCACCTGGCCCTTCGCTGTGTGGGGTCTGGACCTCGTCGGCCCTCTGCAGAAGGCGCCCGGGGGCTACACGCACCTGCTGGTCGCCATCGACAAATTCTCCAAGTGGATCGAGGTCCGACCCCTGAACAGCATCAGGTCCGAGCAGGCGATGGCGTTCTTCACCAATATCATCCATCGCTTCGGGGTCCCGAACTCCATCATCACCGACAATGGCACCCAGTTCACCGGCAAAAAATTCTTGGATTTTTGCGAGGATCACAACATCCGGGTGGACTGGGCCGCCGTAGCTCACCCCATGACGAATGGGCAAGTGGAACGTGCCAACGGCATGATTCTACAGGGGCTCAAGCCTCGAATTTACAATGATCTCAACAAGTTCGGCAAGCGATGGATGAAGGAGCTCCCCTCGGTGGTCTGGAGCCTGAGGACGACGCCAAGCCGGGCCACGGGTTTCACGCCGTTCTTCCTGGTCTACGGGGCCGAGGCCATCCTGCCCACGGACTTGGAGTACGGCTCCCCGAGGACGAGGGCCTACAACGAAGAAAGCAACCAAGCTAGCCGAGAAGACTCGCTGGACCAGCTGGACGAGGCTCGGGACAGGGCCTTACTACACTCGGCGCGGTATCAGCAGTCCCTGCGACGCTACCACGCCCGAGGGGTCCGACCCCGAGATCTCCAGGTGGGCGATCTGGTGCTTCGGCTGCGGCAAGACGCCCGAGGGAGGCACAAGCTCACGCCCCCCTGGGAAGGGCCGTTCATCATCGCCAAAGTACTGAAGCCCGGAACGTACAAGCTGGCCAACAGTCAAGGCGAGGTCTACGACAACGCTTGGAACATCCAACAGCTACGTCGCTTCTACCCTTAAGATGTTTCCAAGTTGTTTACATACCTCGCACCCACGCAAAGTTTAGTCAACAAGGAAGGGTCAGCCTCGCCTCGGCAGAGCCCGACCCTCCCTCGGGGGCTAAAAGGGGGGAAACCCCCTCTGCATCAAAATTTTCCTCGAACAAAAAATCTCTTTTACCAGAACATCTTTCGTGCTTTTTGACTACTTCGAAAAGCGGGTCCTGGAAACGACGGGGTACACGTAAGCAGTCAAGGCTGACCGAGCCGAGGGACTCCTACGCCTCCGGGATACGGATACCTCACTCATCACCTTCTGCGATAAGTAACTCGCGCTCGGATAAGGCGAATCCGCGGATCGAACGAGTCTTTACGTACGGGAGCTCTTCTGTCGAAGCGATTCTTCGAGCCTTCTCGACCAAGTCGGTGACAGGGCCTCATGGACGGGTGAAAGTACGCGTAAGCGGCAAGGCCGACCGAGCCGAGGGACTCCCACGCCTCCGGGATACGGATACCTCACTCATCACCTTCCGCGAGAAGCAACTCTCGCTCGCACTAACATCCCTGCTACCGACAAAAAGTCCAGATACTCGAAACAAGAGGAAAAGAGACGCAGCTTTATAACGAAACAAGGGTATGTGTTCTGGCCTCAACGGCCGCGCAAGGCCCACGCTACAAGACGATTTGACCCTGCAGGCTCGGATCTTGACGCTGGAAGAGGGCGACGACACCCTCGGCATCAACAGCACCTTCGGCAAGGCCCGACCTAGCCTCGGACGGCGACGCGGTCCGAGGGCCTCCGCTCCGAAGGACGACGTCATCACCACGCTCGAGCAATCTCTGCCAGGGACTTCTCCGAGAACCCGGCCCGAGCGGACGGCTCGGCCGGCCACCTCCGGGGCCTCGGCCGACCACCTTCCGACAGTGCCAGCTCGGTCCGAAGCCTCGGCTGATCAGCTCCGACGCCGATCCTGCCAACAAACAACCCGGCTAGGCTCCGGCCAACCAGGTTTCATTTCCGAGCCGACAACGCCTCTGCTCATGCTGATATCGCTACCCCTAGCCTCGGCTCGTCGAAGAGCGGCCGAGGGGTCTCTTTAACTAAGCTAGAGGAGCCTCGGACAACAGGTCCGACCGAGCCGAGGGATTCCTACGCCTCCGGGATACGGATACCTCACTCGTCACCTTGACACGGGGCGACTCATGCTTGGTGAAGCGGTTCAGGCAAACAACAGGCGAGTCTTAGTGCTCAGAAATGAGGAAAAAACACGGCTCTGTGCCGGAGTTACATACATGTTCAGGCCCCAAAAGCCGAAATGAACAAAAAACCCGGCACTCGAAGTGCCATTACAAACGGAACTTCGGTTCCCCCCCCCGCAGGTACGATTAACCCCACTCGACGGGGGAGGGCCTGCGGGGCAGCAGAAGACCGACGAACGGCACGTCGCCGTCCCGCCCCGGCAGCGGCGACGATGAAGACGTCTGTCCCGGGGGGCCCAACAGCAGCAGTGATGGCCTCAGGGTGGATACTGCTGCTGGGAGGCCCCCGCCCTTGCCCAAACTCGAGAGGCAAGGACGGACAGAAGGCCGTAGAGTCGGAGGTCGGCCCGTGTCCAACCTCGGCTGTCGCGCCGGCGGAAGAACCTCTTCCAGCTGCCGTGGCAGGAGGCGGCACCGGGGGCGGCTCCGAGCGTGCTCGGCTCAGAGAGCCGGGCACGCTGCAGCTGTTGGCGCCACGGGCGACTCCCGCCCTTCCCCCCGATCACTAAGGGAAGGAGCGGGTCACCACCCGCGCAGGGACCAACCCCGACCCGGCACACGCCCCTCCTCAGCCCTGGTGATGAAAATCCTTGAGGCTGAGGAAGGGGCGGATGCCGCAGCCCGGCTCGCTTTCCCCCACCATCAAGCCGGAGGTCGCCCTCTTGGGTGACCGCCGGTGGAGGGGTGCAGCCGGGCTGCATGATGAAAATCCTTGAAGCCGAACGATGGCTGAAAGGTACCAACTCCCACGGAGTTGCGTTCCTCCAGCGATGGAGCGAAAAGACGGCGGTTTCCCCCCATCCGGGGGCTCGGAAGATGGAGGGACACAATGCATTGGGAAGAAAGGAGACATGGTTACCTCACGAAGGGGGTCACCCTCCTTTTAAAGGCAACTCCCCCTGCTTGCGCCCTCAACCGTCACGGGCTGAGTCTTCTCCAACACGCCTCCAAAGCCCTTCCCTGCGGCGCGGGGGCTGGGGCCCGCCTGTCATGCAGACCGGCTCTAAGCAGAAGAAGCCGAACCACCGCGCACGGCGCACGCGACCACCCAGCGGTTACAAGTAACCCTCCACTTTTGCCCGGACCAGCGGGCGAAAGGGGCAGGCGGCCATGCAGGCGGCATGCAACCGCGCCAAGTGGACGCGCCTCTCCGATTCCTGACAGGCCAGCGCGACGGCTCAAGCCCACGCGTCGTGCAACTGGCGCGCCGGGCGCTGCATGCGAACCGCTATGCCACTCGCTCCACCACCGCACCTCCTCGATTGCGGAACCGATACCACGATTCGAGGCGACCCAGCCCGCGACCCGGCAGCGCCAGCCTGGCGCAGCGGTCAAAAGCGGTCAAAAATGGGCCGGCAGTAACGACGGTGGCAGGAGAGCAGCGGTCACGCCATCTGCCAAGCTCATGTCCCATCCGGAGGCAGCAAGAGAGCCCCCTCTCACGGCGTGAAGGCGACGCGCCCGTGACCCGTACCTCGAACGGCTCACGCACGCGCAGTGGTAACCTCGCCAACTACTCACCCCGGCGCATTAACTCCGTGGCTCGGCGGACAGCGCTACGGGCGGGAGCGGCTGGTGACGTTTCGCCTTCGCCAAAACGACCACGCCGGAAAAAGGTACGCCACGATGTTCAATTTCGAATCCTTTTTCCCTTTTCCTTCTTTCTCTATCTCTTGCAACAGGGACCGAGAAGGGGGATAACCCCAAAGGGATCCTTCCCCGTGAAGGAACTAGGCTCCGAGCCTCCCTACTGATCAGGGGTTCGAAGGCTGGCCCCCCGAGGGGTTCAACAGCCGCCTCAGATCGCGTGGGCCCGACACCCACTACTGGTCAGGGGTTCGAAGGTCGGCCTCCCGAAAGGTTCCATGACCGCCTCAGGCTACTAGGGCTCCGTGCCCCCTACTGATCAGGGGTTCGAAGGCTGGCCTGTCGAAGGGTTCACAGTCGCCTCAGACGCCGAGCGAGGGATGACCAGGGGTACGTTCGATACATAACCAAGGCTCGGGCTGCGCTCCCGAGGTACCCTAGGACATTTCCGAGACCAGCGGGAACGACTCTGTAACGGAATCCCATCGGAGGGAGGCAACGAGCCCTCGGACCCCGTCGCTAGGGGACCGGGTCCGGCAGATCACCCGCAGGTACTTTTGGGCGTGCCTCCGGGCCCCTAGCCGACCCCCAACGAACGGGGCACGGACGTCCACTCGGATTACCCGATTGCAGCTCACCGGAGACACCATGTTCGGTGCCCATCGAGGGTAACATGGCGCACTCCCCCCCCTCCTCCTTGCGGAAAGGCGACGTAGGGGCGTATATAAAAAGTCGAGTCTGTCCCTGATCGTCCTCTCGCTCCGTGTGAAGGCTCGGGGGCTGCTCTCGCAAACCCGGCTCCGGCCAAACCGTTGACAGCGTCAACATACCAGCCCGAGAACTTGGGCCCCGACAGTGCACCTGGGTTACGCCCTGCTCGCATGAGGGAACCGCTAGTCCAGCCGAAGCATTACGCAAGGCATTAAGACCTCGAAGGAGTGAAACCACTCCTCCGAGGCCTCGGGGGCTACACCCGGCGGGTGCGCTCGCGCGCACCCACCGGAACAAAGTACCACCGAGAAAGGCTGGTCCCCTTGCAAAAAAGTGCGACGCAAGCCTCCAAGCGAGTGTTAACACTCCCTTCGAGGCTCGGGGGCTACTGTCGGGGACCATAATTAGGGGTACCCTCAAGACGCCTAATTCTCAGCTGGTAACCCCCATCAGCATAAAGCTGCAGAGGCCTGATGGGTTTGATTATGTCAGGGATCAGTCCATACGAGTGACTTGACCACGCCACGCCCGAGCCTAGCCTCGGGCGAGGGCAGCCGACCATAAGATGACTCCGTCTCGCCTGAGGCCTCCTCTTTTACGGCAGACGCATCTCCGGCTCGCCCTAGGCCCCGCCTTCGATAAGAAGAAACCCTGACTAAATCACCGCGCCAACCGACCGAGTCACCGGGGCGTTTAACGCAAAAGGTAAGACCGACGGGCGACCAGACTTTGCCAGAGGCGCCATAGGAGGCTCCGCCCAAGGGCTCGGACTCGGGCTAAGGCCCCGGAAGACGGCGAACTCCGCTCCGCCCGACCCCAGGGCTCGGACTCGGGCTAAGGCCCCGGAAGACGGCGAACTCCGCCCCACCCAAGGGCTCGGACTCGGGCTAAGGCCCCGGAAGACGGCGAACTCCGCTCCGCCCAAGGGCTCGGACTCGGGCTAAGGCCCCGGAAGACGGCGAACTCCGCTCCGCCCAAGGGCTCGGACTCGGGCTAAGGCCCCGGAAGACGACGAACTCCGCCTCGCCCGACCCAGGGCTCGGACTCCGCCTCGGCCTCTGCCTAACGATCTCCGCCTCGCCCGAACCCGGGGCTCGGACTCTGCCTCTATCTTGCAGGACGGACTCGACCTCGGCTTCGGAGGAGCTTCCACGACGCCCGACCTAGGACACGAGACCGCCACGTCAACAGGGAGCGTCATCATCACCCTGCCCTGAGCCGACTTGGGTCGCAGAGAACAAGACCGGCGTCCCATCTGGCCAGCCACGCCAGATAGGCAAATGATGGCGCCCCGCTAGACCATGACGACGGCGACTCCCAGCTCCCTTACGAAAGCAGGAGGACGTCAGCAAGGGCCCAGCCACTCCGACAGCTGTCCCCCCGTCCGGCTCCGTTACTCCTCCAACAGCCACGACGCCACACCAACAGGGTGCCAAGATCTCTCCGGCTGCCACCTAGGCATGTACATAGGGCGCTAGCTCTCCCTCGCTAGACACGTAGCACCTTGCTACACCCCCATTCTGTACACCTGGACCCTCTCCTTACGACTATAAAAGGAAGGACCAGGGCCTTCTTAGAGGAGGTTGGCCTCGCGGGGACGAAGGGCAGGGGCAGGCGCTCTCTCGGGGCCGCTCACTCCCCTCACCTCGCGCGGACGCTTGTAACCCCCTACTGCAAGCGCACCCGACCTGGGCGCGGGACGAACACGAAGGCCGCGGGAATTCTCCGACTCCCTCACGACCCGGCTCCGGCCACCGACCTCTCTCTCTGTTCCCCCCTTCGCGCTCGCTCCACGCGCTCGACCCATCTGGGCTGGGGCACGCGGCACTCTCACTCGTCGGCTCGGGGACCCCCCGGTCTCGGAACGCCGACAAATAGCTAGTTGCTAAATTAGCCGAGAGGTTTAGAATGGATCAACTAATTGTTAGTTATACCCCTCAAATAAGTATTAATTGTTAGATGGCCCAACCTAGCTAAAACCAGTTAACAATTAGCTCTAGAGGTTTAGAACATGGCCTAAAACAACCATATTATGAGCCTGCTCGCCGGATCCTCTCGGTTCAGTCCTTGCATCTACCAGTCAGACTCTAATCTTCCCGACACCATCTAAACTAGTCTGCTCGTTGTCCTGTTTCCGCCACCCGACTTCGCCCCTTCCTAGCGCCTCCGTCCCTTATCCTGTTTTTCTCGTGACGTCGATCCGCTCGACAAGCTAGATCTCGCTCGTCGCAACGATATAACTTATCCCTGCGATTGGTGGACTTGACGAACTAGAAAATCATGGCTCTCATGTGATCTTTTTGGCCCCCCTGAATTTTCGTCCTGCGTCCGCCACTGTGTTGAACTCCACTGATTTTGATGGCAGTGCAGGGTAACGCCGCTGGCAAAGTGTCATGAGCCTCTCATCATTCATGATGTGGGCAACACTGTTCATGTAGATCTTCTCTCGGGCAGAACGCCCGTGGACTCCAATGGGCCATGGTGCATTCCCGACTGCCAGCTTGATGTACTGGTCCATTGCTGCTAAATAATCGCGCTTCATGCAACACTCAACGATAACAAACAATGCTTGACGGATGTCATCAGGAAGAACCTATCCAACGCTAGATGACATCAGAATCAGTGCGAAGCACCAAGAAACTTGATGAAAAGGCTGTAATGACATTTGTAGTAAATGGAATAAACATAATCAATATTTAGGTCAATTGTCAGTGTGAAGCACCAAGAAATATTTACAGTCTCCGAACCGGGTGCTACATCAGCTAGCCTAGCCAGTGCGCGCCCGCGGGAGAGGGTCTGGTGCACCACCGAATCGGTTCCTATAGATGGTTCGGTGAATTATAAAAATAATTCTTAAGACTGTAGAGTTTATACGAACGGTGGTATGGTGCACCACCGGAAGGGTCCGGTGCACCAGGTCGCGCAAAGCCTAAGTTCGGGCTCACTGCTGACGCGGTCCGGTGCGCCACCGGAACGGTTCTGTTATTCCAGGACCTAGGCAGAAAAGTCTCTTTTTCCTACGACTTAGACAAATATAGTTAGCACATAATTAAATTGACCGAGTGTGGGAAACTCATCTCGTCACCAAAGTTTCACCAGGATTTGCATTTTTTTGCTCAAGCTAAGTCATGAAAGCACTTTTCTCACATAATAGAGTTAGAACTCAAACAAAAGCGCTAGAAACATAGTGTTAGGCATATGCAACTTATCTAAGTACTTAAACCTTGTGGGTTTACCCATTTACCCAAAGTTGCACTATCTACCCTCCATTTCATCTCTTTAGGACTTAGAACTTTCAAATTGCCTTCAAATGAACATGTACTCATACTCATATCGAACTAGTTAGTCTATGTTGGTGTGTTGGACACTTGATCACCAAAACATGTATAAATGACTATATAACACATCTCCCTTTCATGGTAAACTCCCAAACATATCTTGGAAAGACCCCTCAAAAAGAAACGTGTGGATATAGTCACCTAGAATGTTGTCAAATCTTGCTGTGAGAAGTGACGAACAATATGACGGAGGGAAAAAGAATAAAAGAGGTAATAGATGTATTTTTTATCGATTCGATGTTAGATCCTCATTCAACCATGATAAAAAAATTCAAAATACATTGGATAAGTTTTTAACTCTAAAAAAATATTTGAAAACTAATCATTTTGAAGTGTATAAAAAGTGAGTCTAGCCGACTTTGCAACTCGGCCAGGCCAAGTTTCATGGGGCAGAAACTTTAGCCGGTCTAGCAAGAGGATATCGCCGTGGCGAGCTTCTGAACGCCTAACCCACTTTTGGGGCCTGGCCTTGCCAGATATGATGGTTGAACTAGCCGGTTTTGTCACTGCGGTACGTGGCCTGGCTAGGTTTAGCTAATGGTGTAGGCTGTATTTCTTAGGTTTCACACCATATTCTCCTTATGTTTATTTTATAACCAATAGTGTAACCTAGTTATAGGCAAAAGGACATTTTTGAGTGTTAACACATGTAAAGAAATGTGAATGTCTCAAAAACATTATGCGGCAATGAAGTGCGAAACTGTGAATGCCTTACAAACACATAGCAACAATTTCCTAGAAAAAACAAGAAAAAAATTCTTCTAATTTTAACATTAACCAAAATAATATAATTAAAATGGAATTGATAAAATAGTTCGTATGTACTTGTAAAACAAAAAGGGACAAGAAATTTTGCAATCAGTGTCTTCGTGTTTTTACCTGTCATGTCTAGTTTTTTTTTTTTACAGCTGACAGAGACCATGTTTATTTACCCTTTAGATTATATAATATATATAGCTTAAATAAGTTAAGTGGTAAACAAACAAAAACAAATTATTAGATGGATTATATAATTTAGATATCTAAATTATAATAATCTATAATCAAGTTTGTTGGTCTTTTATTCTCAAATGCTATGAATTAAGAACAAGGCAACACAAATATTAATGATTAAAGACCTTCGTCCCTCGAAGCATTATCTCCCTTGAGATAATGATCTTCAGACGAAGGTTATGAAGGACATACCTTTATCATCTCAACATATAATAATGAAATCATAAGCATATGAAACATGAAAGAGAACATGCATAGTTATGTTAATCTCACTTATATTTTTATAATTATAAACAAACATCACTGATATTGAATTACATTTGTACCTTCGTCTTGACAGAAGGTGAAAATCCGAGAGTGGCGTGCGAATGATTACAAGTCAACATGAACAGTACGGGGGTACTGTTCACCTATTTATAGGCACAGGACACAGCTCGGACGCAATTATATTTGTGTCCTTGACAACTAATCATACTCATGATACAAAATATTAGGACTATGCGGTCCTTTCCTCTTTGAGTCGGTGCTGCCCTTCGTCTCAAGCGCGCCACTGTGCTGAAGCTTCCTTAATAATAGCTTTGGCTTATCGTCTTGCCGAAAGTGTTTCTGCTCAGAGGACCTTCGGCGGAGAAGAAAGCCCCCAACAGTAGCCCCTTCGCGGTGCTAGATCGTTTTTCGTAACGAGCTCGATCCACGAAAAACACGAAGGCTTCAGAATGCCGAAGGTCCGAAAAACACCATCCCTGAGCTCGTTGCTGAGAAACGATTAAAATACTACAGGCGTCGGGTGGTCCACCGTTCAGCGAATACAGGCGATGTGGTGGTTCGCCCTCTGAGTGCCGAGTGGTCCACCGTTCAGCGGGTGTGAGCGATCTGGCGGTTTACCTTCCCCCTGTAGCACTATATAAACAGACGGGATGGTGTAAAGTTACTACAGCATTCATTGCCATTGCACTATTACGCTGTTAAAAAATTTAACCGTAACCGAAGCTCTTTCATTGCTCTCTTGAGCGAACGCTTTGTCTTCTGAGATTAGCTTCGTCAAAAGGGTTAGCTTCGTCAGACGGATTGACTTCGTCAAACTTCAAAAAATACATTAGCTTTGCCAAACCGTGGAAAATCCATCAAAAATGGCCAGAGTGCGTTCGACTGCAAGGGTGACTCGTGATGGAGAAGAAGCTGAGGTCACCGAGACAACACCAATTTCCAAAGTTATGAAACAATCAGGTCTAGTCGTGGCAGGGGGAACTATGGACGAAGGTACTCCTGCTGCCGAAGCTGAACAGATCGTTGCCAAGGAAGAGGATATTGAAGAAGATGAAGAAGATTATAGTATCTTGATCCCAACAAAACCCAGCCATCTGGATTTTGGGAAATCTACTGTGTCTGAAGCTAACATGCCCATGATGATGAAGCTTGGCTACTTTGGGGAAGCTGAAAGGAGTCTTGTTCGATTTGCTGAAGAAGAAACCACCCCAGCGCCTAAGGATGATGAAGTAGTGGTTTTCAAAAGTTTTTTCAGAGCGGGACTACGACTTCCTCTGAACGAGATAATAGGGGAAGTCTTGAAAAATTTTGAAATATATCTTCATCAGCTGACCCCTAACACCATTGTTAGGCTCAGCGTCTTCATTTGGGCCCTCCGAAGCCAAGGGATGAGCCCAGATGCCGAAGCATTCTGCTGAGTGCACGAGTTGCACTACCAGACGAAGGCCAGGGCAGACGGTCTTCATGAAAATTTTGGTTGCTACAATTTTGCGTATCGCAAGGATACGAAGGCTCCAGTTCTCAGTTACCGCACCAAATGGCCAATCGGCTGGAAAGGTGAATGGTTTTATATCAAGGTCGATGAGAAGAAAAGGGGGAAACTGATGACGATGATCATGTGCCCGCTATCCCTAAACTTCGGAATGACCAGTCACCTATGCAACATGCAGCTAGGGTCAGCATGCCAGCTGGCCGAAGTAGAATTCAGAGTGGTAGCTGAGCAAATTAGCACCAGGGACTTGGTGCAAGAATACCTGGCCAACCGAACATATCCAACATCAAGTGACTGGGTGATGCCGAAGATGAAGGGAACAAAGAAGAAATATGAACTTGTTCAATTACCTTGTCGCTTCAAATTTGAAAAACAATTCAAGCAGCCTTACCAGGAGTGGCTGAAAATGATTGAAACTATGTGTAATGAAATTTTGGGAAATTATACCAAAAAAGAAGACCAGCTAATGACAGCAGCCTTTGGCACCCGGCCAAAACGAAGGTTAAACCGAGTAATGGACGCTCTAAAATTTGAATACCCTGATTATGAGCAACTCAACAAGGGTGCCGAAGGGACAAAAAGGAAAAGGATTGTTAGCGTTCTGAATAGACAAGCTGCCCGAATGGTGAAAGAGGATGAAAAGACTCTAAAAAAGAAAAAATCTATTCCTGAGCCGAAGGTAGCTACTTTAAAGAAAAGAAAAGCTGCAACTCCAGGGCCGAAGGTGACTGAGGTAGAAGAGGAGACTCCCTCGACACCTCCCGCTACCGAAGTGGCAGAAATTTTAAAGGTAATGACCGAATCTCTACCTATCAAGCTGCTAAGTCCTCTGGGATCGGAACTGACGAAGCTTTTACAGAAGAAAGATGAGCATTCGGCTACAAAAAAGGTGGATAGGCAGAAAAAGCGAAGAATTGGTACTGCAATGGAAACTATTGAATGGACGCCACCATCGGCCTCGGCATCTAAAATAGCACCTACTGCAAGCGCCGAGGCCGCTGCCAAAGCAAACATATCCGCCGAAGCTACCAACTTAGAGAGCACACTATCTGGAATTGATAAATTACTATTGGATATGGCTGCAGAAGAGGTTGTTGTGGTACAGAGGAGGTCATGGCCACAGTGCCTGACAAAAGAAAGAAGAATGACGAAGCTGCTTCGGATGAAAAAGACTTTGAGCTTCGGAACCTTGTCGGACAAGAACTATCTGAGGCCGAAAAGAAGGAGCTACAGGAATATGGCATTTCCTGTGGCTACTAGCCAGGAGCCATGCTCTTTGGTGGGATTGATGAAGAGGCCTTGGGATGTGTTCACGACCGTAACGGGGTAAAGGTGATCGGCACTCTATCGAAAAGTGTCGGTTTTCCGAAGCTTGAAGCTGATATCAGCAGCTACCGATGACAACATATCGTCGGCAGTTTGTTTTATTCCAACTTCAAGGTAAAATTCTTATGATGAAGCAAAATTTTACTTTTTTATTTTTAATGAAGCAAGTTTGCTGACGAAGGCTTATTTGTACAGAGTATGCTGCTAAGCAAAGCACTGCAAATGCAACAAGACCTCGAGGATAAAAAGAACGAAATCATAATCGAGGGTTTAGAAAGCAAAATCAAAGAGTACAAAGCCTCTCTTGAGAAGAAAGATTTGCTACTTGAGGCTATGGAGGGTTCCCTTGCAGAGGCCCAAGCCGAAAATACTAGATTAAACAGGGAGTTTCTCCAAAAATTAGAAAGCTTCGAACAAGAGAAGAAGAACTTACAGACAAAGTACGAAGCTGAAACTATCAAAAACATGAAGCTGCGAAAATCTTTGAAAGAGCTTCAAGACATGTGTTTAGGTTTTGGCGGCCGCTGCGTAGAGCAACTAAAAAAGGTTTTAAACTCAGTTGGAGCCAGCGCTGAAAAGTTTACCCCTTCAACCGAAAATGTATCAAGCACCTTCGAACACATTGAAGGCGAAGTCGAAGCGCTTGATGAAGTAATAGCGGGACACGGTGACTTCTGTGCCCTGCTAGCTTCCCGCGGCACGGCTGTAGCATTTCTGAAAGCTGGCTGTACGCACGCGAAGATTGTCAATAGACCAACCTTCAGCCTATCTTCAATAGATTTGGTTAATATCCCAAGTGAAGCATAGAGTATAGGGAGCAGATTCATAACACAAATTTGGGCGAAGGGTGGTCGGGATTTGGCTGGTGACGAGGCACGAAGCTTGCTTAAACCGGTATGAAACTTATACATGTTGTTTACCTTTTCTCGTAATTACTTCTTACCTTATACGACTTTTATTGTGTAGGATGACGGTGTCGAAGATTAATGGGCCAAAGCATGTTCCGAAGACTGCCGAAGCTACTCCTTAGATTTGACTAAATAGAGCTTAGAAGCGCTTTGCGTTATATTTGTAAAAGAAGTTGTAATCGAGAATTGAACAATTTTTGTATACTTATTCATACATTGTAATATATTTTTACCTTTCCATCCATGTATAAATTTCTTTGCTGTGGACGAAACTTGTATCCTTTGAGCCGAAGGCGAAAAACACCTTCCCTTCTTTTCATACACCGAAGCATATACTTGTTTCTTCGTACTCATCGAATCATTTTTGTCAGAACTGAAGTATTTCTGTTTGTGCTTTATGTTATGATGATGATGATCCTAGAAATGTCTAAATGAATGTGTATGAATGCAATGAATGATGTAATGTAATGTGCAAATGAATGTCCCGAACACACACACGAAGCCAAACCTAGACTCTGCATCCCCTTAGGAACGACTTTTGAGTCTTTAAGCTCTGCATCCCCTTAGGAATGACTTTTGAGCTTCTTCACCTTCTATTTTGGTGGCATAAGTTCTGCATCCACTTGTGAACGACTTTTGAACTTCTTCACCTTATATTTCGGCAGTATTTGGCTCTGCATTCCCTTTGGAACGACTTTTGAGCAGAAAACTTACGCTGCGCTCCCTTAGGAACAACTTTTTGTAGCTTCGTCAACTTTTGGCTCTGCATTCCCTTAGGAACGACTTTTGAGCAGAAAACTTACGCTGCGCTCCCTTAGGGGTGACTTTTTGCAGCTTCGACATGCTCTGCATTCCTATAGGAACGACTTTTGAGCTTCTCCCTGTTTTCTTTTTTTGCACTCGATGGTGGAGGCTCAGATTTTACATATTACATCTTTGGGGGATTAGGCCCTCGTAGGGCTAAATAAGAATGAAAAAATACAAGCTATGGCCCCATTAAAAACCTTTCTCCCCTCTTGAAAGGAAAAGGGTGCCACAGAAAAATGAAAAGAAAGATTACATCAAATTACACATAGTATCGCCGAAGCTCATCCGCGTTCCAAGATCTAGGTATGTCGTTGCCGTCCATATCCTTCAATCTATAAGAACCGGGTCTTGACGAAGATACTACTAAAAAAGGATCTTCCCACTTTAGTTGTAATTTTCCCACTGTCTGGATTGGCCACTTTCCGAAGTACGAGATACCCTGGCTTAATGTTCTTCAATCAAACTTTTCTATCCTGCCACTTTATTGTTTCAGCCTGATATTTATTAATGTGTTCTATAGCTTGAAGTTTGGTCCCTTATATAGTATCTTTCATTACTTGATAATCAGCTTCGTCTTCTGTCGAAGCTGTTGTTCTTATTGACCCTGCCTTTGCTTTCTCTGGTGTTATTGCTTCGTCACCGAATAGGAGCTTGAAGGGTGTAAATCCTGTCGACCTTGACATAGTTGTGTTGTGGCTCCACACCACTTTAATCAACTCATCTGGCCATTTTTCTCTGGGCTTTTTAAAGATTAGCTTCATTATTCCTGTTATTATAATGTCATTTGCTCTTTCTACCAGCCCATTTGATTCTGGGTGCCTTACTGATGCAAAATGAATCTTCGTTCCAATTCGGTCACAAAAATCTTTGAATGTTTCGGCATCAAAATGTATTCCATTGTCCACAGTTATTGCCTTCGGCACACCGAAGCGACAAACAATATTCTGCTAGAAGAATTTTTGGACCGTGGCCAAAGTTATTGTAGCTAAGGGCTTTGCTTCAATCCATTTAGAGAAATATTCTACTACCACCACAACATATTTCAAGTTACCTTGTGCTGGTGGGAGTGGACCTAACAAATCCAGGCCCCATCTTTGCAGAGGCCAAGTAGGCTGTTGTTGGGGGTGTGCTTCGTAGCCGAAGATCCTAAAGAAAACACCTTCGGCAGACACTCTCAGGAGCAAGCGCCGAAGCTATTACTGAGAGAGCTTCGGCACAATAATAAATCTTAAGACGAAGGGCTGAACCGACTTAAAGATGGATTGACTCAAAGACCCATGGTGTTTGCATCATTATTGTAATCAATTGTAAAGGGCTTAAATGTAATCTTACGCAGGTTCCACCCTGTGCCTATAAATAGGTGAACAGTACGCTGGTACTGTTCACGCATTCTTGCAATCATTGACACGTTACGCTTGAGTTATTACTTTTCGCCAAGGCGAAGGTATAAATATGCTCAAATATTGTGTTTTAATACTCATTTATTCATGTGATGAAATATATGAATACATTTTATACTTCATATTACATTTCTTGTTGTTTGTTATTTCACAAGTATGATTACGAAGGTGAAATCTTCGTAATATATTACTCTTGGCCTTCGTCCGAAGCTCATTAAATCCTTGGGGAGATAATGCTTCAGCAGACGAAGGACATTTATACTTAACATTTTTTGTGTTGCCTTGTTCTTAATTCATAGCATTTGAGAACAAGTCCCCAACATTGGCGCCCACCTCCGGTGAACTCACATCCACTTGCTGAGCTGATGGCTTCGTTCAAAGCTGGAGTGGCTTCGGCTCCGAAGCTTGTGCTCCCGATAACAGGCGGTTCATGCTCAGAGCCGGCTAACAAGAAGCAGAAAAAGGAGGCACAGAGAAGGGTACAACATGTAGGGGTGCAAGGACCCTTCATCAAGTCAAGATGGTCTCACATCCCGATTACCTTCTCCCAAGAGGATCTTCAGCTCAAGGACTACCCTCACAATGATGCTATGGTTATCTCTTGTGTTATCAAAGGATTTCTGGTCCATAATGTTTTGGTTGACACAGGCAGTGCAGCGGATATTATATTTGCTAAAGCCTTCAGACAGATGCAAGAGCCCGAAGACAAGATCCATGATGCCACACATCCTCTTTGTGGCTTCGGAGGAAGGCAGATTGTAGCACTTGGCAAGATCACAATGCCAGTAACCTTTGGATTCATCAATAACACAAGGACTGAACAAGTTGTGTTTGATATTGTTGACATGGAGTACCCTTATAATGCAATCATTCGTCGTGGAACACTTAATGCTTTTGAAGCAATTCTTCATCTAGCATATCTTTGCATGAAGATACCTTCGGATCAGGGACCTATTGCTATCCATGGGAGTCAGGAAGCTGCCAGAAAAGCTGAAGGGAACTGGACAGATTCAAAGGCAATCCATAATATAGATGGAAACGAAGCTTGTGAGCAATACAAGTACAGAAGGGAGAAGGCTGCTTCGGCCGATCAACCGAAGCCCATGCTTTTATGTGAAGATATTCAAAGCAGAAGGTGCTGCTGGGTTCCCAATTGTCTGAAGAATAGGAGAAAACCCTGACAAGGTTTTTGTTTAACAACAAAGATGTTTTTGCTTGGTCAGCCAATGATCTTTGTGGTGTTAACAGAGATGGCATTGAACACTCACTCAATGTTGATCCATCCTTCAGACCCAGAAAGCAGAGGCTTCGGAAGATGTCTGATGACAAGGCCGAAGGTGCTCGGAATGAAGTGAAAAGACTCCTTAGTGCCGGAGTCATCAGAGAAGTGAAATACCCAGAATGGCTAGCCAACACTGTTATGGTGAAGAAAGCCAATGGTAAATGGAGAATGTGCATTGATTTTACTGATCTCAACAAGGTTTGCCCGAAGGATGAATTTCCATTACCAAGGATAGATTCTCTGGTAGACGCAGCAGCTTCATCAGAGCTCATGAGTCTACTAGATTGTTATTTAGGCTACCATCAAATCTAGATGAAGAAAGAAGACGAGCCAAAAACCAGCTTCATCACCCCCAGTGGTACATATTGTTACCTTCGGATGCCTCAGGGGCTCAAGAATGCTGGAGGAAGCTTCAACAGAATGACAGCGAAGGTTCTTCATTCTCAGATAGGCAGAAATGTGCTAACTTATGTTGATGATATCATTGTAAAAAGCACGAAGCAAGAAAATCACATTGCTGATCTGCAGGAGACCTTCGCCAATTTTAGACAAGCCGGTCTAAAGCTGAACCCAGAAAAGTGCGTTTTCGGGGTAAAGAAGGGGAAATTCCTTGGTTGCCTAGTCTCAACAAAAGGAATTGAGGCTAATCCAAATAAAATCTAAGCTATTCTTTGAATGGAACCAACAAGCACAAAAAAGGGGGCTCAGCGACTGACGGGAAGACTTGCATCTCTGAATCGATTTATATCTAGATCAGCAGAGAGAAATTTACCATTTTTTGAGGTGCTGAAGTCAGCCGAAGTTTTTCAATGGGGACCAGTTCAGCAGAAAGCCTTCGACGAGCTGAAACAGTATTTGATAGATCTAACAACATTAACTCCACCAATGCCAGGGGCTCCTTTGTTGTTATATGTGGCAGCTTTGCACTCAGCGGTAAGTGCGGCACTTGTCCAAGAGAAGCTTGAGGGGCAAACCAAAAAACAAGCCCCAATATACTTTGTCTCCGAAGTCCTTAGTTTATCAAAGAAAAATTATACAGAACTAGAGAAGGTGTTGTATGCTGTTTTGATGGCTTCCAGAAAGCTTCGGCATTATTTTCAAGCATACCATATAATTGTTCCTTCTTCGCAACCATTGAAGGATATTATGAGAAATAGAGAAGCTACTGGAAGGGTTGGAAAGTGGGCTGCGGAACTCAATGAGTTCTACATTGATTATGTGCACAGATCTTCGATTCAGTCTCATGCGTTAGCAGATTTCATTGCTGACTGGACGCCAGGGGCTCAGGAGGAAGAAGCAAATAAAGATGCCGAAGCTTGGACAGTATTCTGCGATGGTTCTTGGGGAACCTTCGGGGCAGGAGCAGCTGCTGTCTTAATTGCACCTTCTAAAGTTAGAACATGCTACGCAGTGAAACTTGATTTTAGTTGTATAAATAATATTGCTGAATATGAAGCTTTACTTTTGGGCCTTCGGAAGTTGAAAGCAATGGGGATAAGAAGGGCGGTCCTCAAAACTGATTCCCAAGTTATTTCTGGCCATGTTGACAAAAGTTGCAAAGCAAGAGATCCGAAGCTTGAAAGATATCTGGATACAGTTCGAAGACTTGAAGCCTCCTTCGAAGGGTTCTCTGTTAAGAATATTCCACGAGGAGAAAATGAACATGCTAATCTATTAGCCAAGTCAGCGGCATAGGGGCTACCATTACCTTCGGAAGTTTTCTTTGAAACAATAAAAGCACCTTCGGTTGACCTTCTTGAAAGAGCAGTACTCAATATATCTCCTGTCCACAGCGAAGATTGGAGAACTGAGATCATGTCTTTTCTCCAGGGAAATTTCCTTTCAGATGACGAAACCTATCAAAAGAGAATAGCGGCAAGAGCCCGTCCATATGTAATAATAGAAGGGGAGTTGTACAAGCGTGGAGTCTATTCTCCATTGCTCAAATGTTTATCTAGAACTGAAGGTATAGAGCTGATGAAAGAAATACATGCAGGCCTGTGTGGATCTCACATCGGATCTAGGCCTTTATTGGGTAAAGTTTTTCGTCAAGGATTCTATTGGCCGAAAGCAGCTTCGGATGCAGCAGAATTAGTCCAAAAATGCGAAGGTTGTCAAAAATGTGCAAGAGATCAAAAATAACCTTCGTCTCTAACTCAATTAATACAGCCCACTTGGCCATTGCAAAGATGGGGCCTTGATTTGCTAGGCCCACTTCCCCCAGCACAAGGGAATTTAAGATATGTTGTAGTGGCAGTTGAATATTTCTCTAAATGGATTGAGGCAAAGCCTTTAGCCATAATAACTTCGGTTACGGTTCAAAAGTTTTTCTGGCAAAATATTGTTTGTCGCTTCGGAGTGCCGAAGGCCATTACCGTAGACAACGGAATGCAGTTTGATTCCGAAGCTTTCAGAGAGTTTTGTGAATAAATTGGCACGAAGATCCATTTTGCATCAGTTCGGCATCCGGAGTCAAATGGACTTGTCGAAGGAGCTAATGGCATCATAATGACAGGAATAATGAAGTTAATCTTCAATCAGCCCAGGGGGAAGTGGCCGGACGAATTAATCAAAGTGGTGTGGAGCCACAACACAACAATATCAAGGTCAACAGGTTTTACACCATTCAAATTGTTGTTTGGTGACGAAGCAATAACCCCAGAAGAAGCTAAGGCAGGATCAATAAGAACAGTGGCTTCGGCAAAAGACGAAGCTGATTACTCTGTGGACAAAGATGCTATAGAAGGGATCAGGCTTTAGGCTATGGAAAACATCAATAAATACCAAGCCGAAACAATAAAATGGCGTGACAGAAAGGTTCGATTGAGGAACATATTAAGCCAGGACATTTGGTGCTTCGAAGAGTGGCCAACCCAGACACAGTAGGCAAGCTACAGCTGAAGTAGGAAGGACCTTTTCTGGTAGTATCTTCGTCAAGACCCGGTTCCTACAGGTTAAAGGATATGGACGGCAATGACATTCCTAGATCTTGGAATGTGGATGAGCTTCAGCGGTATTATGTGTAGCCTGATGTAATTTTCTTTTTTTTTATTTTATTTTTTCCTATGGCACCCTTTTCCTTTCCGAAGGGGGAGAAAGGTTTTTAATGGGGCCATAGAATGTAATTTCCCTTTTTCTTATATCAGCTCTACAAGAGCAGAATCCCCCGAAGATGTAAATGTAAAACTGGGCATGCACCATCGAGTGCAGCGAGAAAAAGAAAAAACACGGAGAAGCTCGAAAGACGTCCCTAAGGGGATGCAGAGCACAACAAAGCTACAAAAAAGTCGTTCCTAAGGGAATGCAGAGCTTACAGCGAAAAATAAACGCTGATTCCACTGAAGTAAAAGGCGAAGAAGCTCCTAAGGGAGGCTTACAGCGAAAAATAAACGCTGATTCCGCTGAAGTAAAAGGCGAAGAAGCTCCTAAGGGAGGCTTACAACGAAAAATAAACGCTGATTCCGCTGAAGTAAAAGGCGAAGAAGCTCCTAAGGGAGGCTTACAGCGAAAAGTCAGCGCTGATACACCGAAAAATAAGTGGTGAAGCCGAAAAATAAACGACAAAGATTTGTTATTCCCAGGGGAATAAGAGTTGTGATTATGATTTCATAAGCGTCTTCGAACATTCATTTGCACGATACATAACATCATACATTTGCATTCATAAACATTCACTTAGACATACATAGGATCATCATCATCATAACATACAAACTTCCTTCGGCTTTGAAAGAGAAGGCTTCGGAAAAAAGGGAAAAAGAGGCAATTTTATGCTTCGTTGTGTACGCAAAGAAGGGAAGGTGTTTTTCGCCTTCGGCTCAAAAGAATTAATTTCGTCCACACCAAAGCATTTCATACATTGACGGAAAAGTAAGATTATATTACAAAGTCAAAATTGATTACATCATATTTTATACAAAGTTTTTTGAGCTATTCTTAACAGACTACTCGACCTTTGACAACATCCATGGAGCTTCATCCTTTTACTCTACAGTTTCAGCTTCGGCTTGATCAACCTGCATGTAAATATTATAAGCAAAATTCAAAATTCAAAGGAAAAGGTAAGCATAAGGTATGATTTTGTTACCAGCTTAAGGTGGCTTCGAGCTTCGTCACCAGCTTTTCTCCGTCCACCCTTTGTCCACACTAACTTTATAAATCTATTTGCAATACTTCGAGCCAGACTAGGAATATTGTCCAAGTCTGCTGGTGACAGGCTGAAGTTGGGTCTATTAACAATCTTGCTGTGTTCACAGTCAGACTTCAAAAAGGCAAGAGCTGTGCCCCGAGAAGCTACCAGGGCACAGAAGTCGCTGTGACCAGCTATAACTTCGTCAAGATCATTAATTTCACCTTCAATATGCTCGAAGGCACCAGGCAGGTCATCAGCCGAAGGAGTAAACTTTTCACTACTGGCTCCAACAAAATGGAACACCTGCTTTAATTGTTGAATGCATCGAGTGCTGAACTCCAGGCACTTATTCTGAAGATTTTTCAAAGATTCTTTCAGCTCCGAACTTCTTTGAACTTCGGCTTCAAGCTTTGCATCAAATTTCAGCCTTTCTTGTTCAAAATTTTCTGAATGGGAAAGAAGCTTCGAATTTAATTCTGCTATTTTTGCTTCAGCATCTGCTAATAAGCCTTCGGCTGTTTGAAGTTCGAAGTCTTTCTTTTCTATGGCAGCTGATTGCTCTTTTATCTTGTTTTCTAAGTTCTCGATTATAACTTCGTGCCTTTTATCTTCTAAGTCCTGCTGCATTTTTAAGGCCTTGCTCAAAAGCATACTCTGTGGACAAATAACCTTCGTTACAAAATGTTTGTGTTATTACAAATAGTAAGGGTTAGACGTAAGATATTAACCTTAAAATTGGAATAGAACAAACTGCCGACAATATGTTGTCATCGGTAGCGGCTGATATCCGCTTCAAGCTTCGGGAAGCCAATACTCTTTGATAGAGTACCGATAACCTTCGCACCAGTTTGATCTCGTATACAGCCTAACCCTTCATCGTCAATGCCACCGAAGAGAAGCGCCCCCGGCCGGTACCCGCAAGACATAGCATACTCTTTTAATTCCTCTTTTTCAGCTTCTGTCAGCTCTTGGCCAACTAAGTTTTGGAAGTCAAAAGTTGCATCTTCCGAAGTACCTTCGGTTATTTCTTCCTTCTCGGGTTTCGCAGCCGTGGTCTCTTCGGTGGCTGCAGCAGCTTCTTTCGCGGCCATGTTTAGCAGCATTTTGTCTATATCAGCAGCTATGCTTTCAAAATTGATATCTTCGGATTTGGCATCTTCGGCTCTAACCTCTTCTGCGGCAGCCTCCGAAGGTAAAGCTTCAGTCGTGTTTTCAATTGCTGGCACCTTCGGAGCTAAAGCCCTTGGTGGTGTTGCATCGATTACTTTTGTCACAGTAACAATCCTTTGCCTCTTCGGTCTAGGTGCCTTTGTTTTTGTGGGCTCCTTTTCCTTATGAAAAAGTTTCGTCAGATGTAGTCCCAGTGGACTTAGTTTGACAGGCAAAGTTTCAGTCATTACCTGTAGGATCTCCTCTATTTCAGTAGCAGAAGATGTCGCAGAAGTCTTCTCTTTTTCATCAATTGGTTTTTCTTTTGGAGTCGAGGTCTTCCTTTTCTTCGAAGCAACTTCTTTTGCCTCAGATTTTTGTTTTTTCTTCTTTGATTGATCTTCATCGTCCTTATTTAAAGCACTAGCCACTCTTTTTCTTTTTTGCCCTTCGGCACCCTTATCTAGTCGCTCATAGTCAGGATATTCGAAGCCTGTAGCATCCATCACTCAGTTTAACCTTCGTTTCGGACGGGTGCCGAAGGCCGCTGTCATCAATTGATCTTCTTTTTTAGAATAGTTTCCAAGGATTTCGTTGCGCATTACTTCGATTGTTTCTAGCCATTCTTGGCAGGGCACTTTGAAATTTCTCTTGAACTTGTAGTGGTAGGGCAGTCGGATGAGTACCCCCTCCCTTTTCTTTCCTTCAAGCTTCGGCATGGCCCACTCCTCCATAGTTGGAAAAATTTTGAAAGCCAAAAATTTCTGCACTAAGTCTCTAGTGCCAATATGCTCTGCGATAATCCTAAATTCAGCTAGAGCAATCTGACTTGGACTCGCTAGTAACATGTTGCACGGGGGTCGGGTCTCTCCGAAGATCAGCTCTAGTGGGCTCTGGACCAATTTCTCCTTATCATCATCAACTTTAACATAGAACCATTCCGGTTTCCAGCCTGCCGGCCACTTGCTTCGGTAGCTGATCACAGGAAATTTTGTAGTCTTCCGGTAAGCAAAATTGTAACAACCGAAGTTTTCATGCAACCCATCCTTTCTGGCCTTGGTTTGATAATGCAGCTCATGCACCCGGCAAAAACCTTCGGCAAACGGTTCCACCCCTTGGCTTCGAAGAGCCCAAATGTAAACGCTAAGCCTAACGATAGCGTTAGGAGTTAGCTGATGGAAGTAGATCCCAAACTTCTTTAGCACATCAGCAATCATCTTGTTCAAGGGAAATCTCAAACCAGCTTTGAAGAAACTCTTAAAAACTACTATTTCATCTTTTTCTGGCTTCGGAGTAGTTTCTTCTCCATCGAAACGAATCATCTCTTTCTTATCTTCGCCGAAATAGCCCAATTTCAGCATCTTCGGAAGATCACCTTTGGAGATTATGGATTTTCCAAAATCAAGGTGGCTGGGCTTGCTCGGCACAGCGCTGCTATAATCATCTTCAGAATCGGTTTCCTCAACATCAGCTTGCTCCGCTTCAGCAGCAGGGATGTCCTCCGGTGTTACCAACCCAGAGCGCTTCATTGCTTCCGAAATAGGAACAGTCTCAGTAGCTTCGGCCTCATGTCTCTCATGATCGACCCTTGCAGTAGAGCGAACTCTGGCCATTTGATTATGACTTACTTGAAATTTCTAGTGTTGACTTTTTTTGTTTTCTCTGAAGCTCTTACTCTTTTGCCGAAGCAGAATCACAAGCGAGGTTTTGTCTGAACACGATGATTAAGCTTCGGCTATGACTAAAAATTTGGCAGCAAAACAGTGCAATAGCAATGAATGTTGTGGTAACTTCACACCTACCCGTCTGTTTTTATAGTGCCGTAGGTAAGAAGGTGAATCGCCAAAGTCTCCAGCACCGAACAAACAGTCACCCGCACTCACTGAATGGTGGGCCACACGGTCCAAGAAGGTGAATCGCTGGCGCGCGCGAAATCGGGACAAGATGGGGAGCGCGCGCGACGATTATTTTAATCGTTTCTCGCCAACGAGCTCAGGGAAGTTGTTTTTTGGATCTTCGGCATGCCGAAGCCTAGAAGACTTTTTCACGGATCAAGTTCGTTACAAAAAATGATCTAGCACTGTGAAGGGGCTACTGTTGGGGGTGTGCTTCGTAGCCGAAGATCCTAAAGAAAACACCTTCGGCAGACACTCTCAGGAGCAAGCGCCGAAGCTATTACTGAGAGTGAAAGTTCCCTTTGCCCGGGAACAGGATCTGGATGTCGCCTAGAGGGGGGGGGTGAATAGGCGAATAAAAATTATCACTTTATAACTGGAAATTCTTACTCTACTCGAAGGCTGGATCGCAGTGGAATGAAGGACCCTTCGAGTAGGTTGCAGCGGAATTGAAGTCCCTGTCTTAAAATACCCTGCACTTCGAAGACAGCTTATAGCACATATAAATATTGAAGTGCAAGTATAAACAACAAATAAGACAGAGAAACAGCACACAACATAGAGCAGAGCACACAGACACAGGGATTTATCCCGAGGTTCGGCCAAGCCTGAAATGCTTGCCTAGTCCTCGTTGGAGTTAGCCACACCTTGGCTTGGAGTCTATTTCAACTCCTTCCTCCGTTTGCTCAGATCTGTCGGGCGACAGATAGAGCCTTCCACTATGTTGATATCAGTTACAACGATGTCGTGGCTGCTTACAATCTTCTCAACAGCACTCCGACAGAGTAACAATGCGCTCAAGATTTTGCTCTAGCTCTCAGCAGCACTTCCCCTCTCTCTAAAGGCTTATAACTTCGCCTCTACACAAACTAGAGAGATACACAAGAGAGGGAGAGAAAGAATTGATCCAAATGGTGTATGGACTTGTTGGCTGCACTTGTGTGCTTGGTTGAGGCGCCTAGGGGTCCCTTTTATAGCCCCAAATGGCCTAGGAGCCGTTAGAGCTTCATTTGGAAGCTCCCAGCCTTCCCTGGTTGCGGGTGCACCGGACTGTCCGGTGGCGCACCGGACAGTGAACAGTAACGGATCTGATTGACAGTTTCCTTCTCTGGAACAGCTAGCCGTTGGTGCACCGGACAGGTCACTATTCACTGTCCTGTGCACCGGACAGGTCACTATTCACTGTCCTGTGCACCGGACAGAGTTACTATTCACTGTCCTGTGCACCGGACAGCTACTATTCACTGTCCTGTGCACCAGCCAACAGCACACTAAGTGCTTTTTCCTCCGTTCTTTCTCCGTTTGACTTCAACTTTTGGGAGGATTTTCCTGAGACTTAAACAAACACATTTAGAGTATAATCCAATTGATTTAGTCCTAGAAACTTACATCTTTCTTGTTCTTCTCCTAGCTTTTCTGTTTCTCCTCCAACAGAGCTCAGAATGGTACTTTCTCTACAGAAAGAGTTAGAGAGCAAACCAAAGCACCAAATTTGTAGTAAGAGGTGTATGCAACATGGTTGAACACTCAAACCTTACATACTTAACCTTTTTCACCATTTTACCCAATTTGGCATGTTTGAGGTCGATGTTGGACTCTAAACCATTAAGTCAACTTGACTTGATCTAGATTGACATATCTGAGCTCCAACTCCCTTGTTCATTTCTCGAGCTTGATCTTGAGCCTTATGACTTACACCACATAACTGTAGCTGTTGCCTCATTGGTTGTAAGTCATGTCCTTATGTAGTGATCCTTGATGTGTCGTAGCTGTTCTCAACTCGATCACCCTTGACTTTGCAAGCCTTCTTCTTCACCCTTGGCTTTGGGTTCCTCAGCCTTCTTGACCTTCTCCCATGCACTTGGTACCTCGAAGCTCTTCTTGCCTCCGTCCTTGGCTTGATCAGTTGTCTCCGAGCTACGCACCCGAGTATCACTTTTGCAATGTCCATCTTACTTGTGATGCCCATTATCTATCATCATCTAGTCCTTGGACCATCACACTTGTTCACTTGTTGAACCTTGTTAGCTTTACCTTAAGCACCTGTTCAACACTTAGTACACTTGTTAGTCCTTTAATTGAGTTGTCATCCAAACACCAAAACTCACAAGAGAGCTTTCAATCTCCCCCTTTTTGGTGATTGATGGCAACACAATTAAAGCTTACATAAGAATAAGATTTGAAGCACAAATTTTGAATTCTAAGTTTATAGAATGCTCCCCCTAAATATGTGCTTACTTCAAAAACATAATTTTGGCCTCAGACGCCAATTTGCACATACTTAGGCAATTCGAAACATTTCTACACCTTAGCACTTTTTGGGATGCTTTGTGTCAAGAATCAAACCATGATGCTATAACACACAAATGCATGTAATCAGAGTTAAGCATCATTCAATTTAGTGGATATATCACAGGAATATCAACCTACCACTATTCACCATTAAGATACCAATTCAAACTAATACCAATTTAAACTAAGATACTAATTTAAAACAATCTTAAAGCACCATTAACCACATGACTATCTATTTCAGAAAGAACACAATAGATGCCAATTAATTCATAACAGCACAAGCACTAGTCCATATGATGCAACACATATAATACTGCAAGAGGAAGCATATGAATATCACACTAGCAAAGCTTAAACTAACACATCACCCCTTAGGATAAGCTTTCCTCTCAGGTTGAGATAAGCTTTAATACACAAATTCTCCCCCTTTGACATCAAACACCAAAAAACCATACTTAAGCAAGAACATAAGATGATGTCAAGGGACAGCAGGGTGTTTAAGGAGGAAAAACGACTATCAAAACTCCCCCTTACTTATTGAACATATGCACTATCAACATTTAGGTAAGATACATATATGCAAAAAGATTAATACTTCCTTTTGTACCTTTACCATGTTGTAGTGTACTTCCCATCTTGAAAGTATTTAATCTCTCGAGAGCTTCTCCACACTTGTGCCTGATTCTTTATCCTAACTTTTTCTTGTTGCTAAGACACCAACCTTAGAACAAGTTATAGTATCGGGCACAAGAAGAAACTTCTATTCTAATGATTATCAAAAGATGTCAATTGAAGCAAACTATCATGGCTACTAATTGAAAGATACCAATTGCAAAAGTTCATTTATTATCATAGCTCCATGATATTAAGAATAAGCATCTATTATCACCAGGTATTATAGATCATGAGCAATCTAAAAATATGCACTTACTCACGACTTGAGATACCAATTTCTTGACTTACAGAGGTACCCAAGTCCTGATTGCTCCATTTCTTGCTTATCTTCTCTTTTCCACCTAGAGACCATACAAGATTGCTCAAGAAACAGTTAGTCTCAAAAGACACAAGTTATGTGTGCTCCCCCTCAAGTTGTGCATCAAGTATTTGAATGACTTGCACTTGGCACATTCTAGCTTCCTTAGAACTAGAGGGGATCACAACATACCTTGGTCAAGGCATACTCTACCACTTTCATCACACAAAGATGCCATTTTGAATATCAAATGAAAAGCCACTTAACACCAATTGAAGGCTAAATGAAAGGTTGACTAAATACAACAATGCATGCCTCAGTGGCACCTGAGCCAATTGAATACTCACAGGAAGTATAACATTTACACGCAACTTAGACATGCTTCATACTTAACTATCATTGCATCACATATACTAATTGAAAAACACATTATCATGTCTAAACACATCATAGTTAAAAAGGTTCTTTAGGTACACCAAAAGAAACAACATTTTAAGGCATAAGTCTCTTAAGCCACGATACTACCAATGAAATGCAAGAACACAGCTATGATCACTATCAATGGAACTTCAAGATATTCAATAAAATTGCACAGTTCCATTTTCCATACCTTTGCCTTTATGAGAGCACTTGTTATCACCAATTCAGGGCTCCTTTTGCTCATGCACCTCATAGCTCAAAAGGGCACGACATGGATTTGAAATTCACACAGTACCAAACTAGGGTAATCATGTGAACATGGACTAAACAAAATGTCATAATTGCACATAGCATGACTTACAAAAAGTTACAGGTTTATCCATATACACCAAGAGAGTTAATCGTTGTGGATATAACAAATGAAAGAGCTACCCATGAATGATTCAAAAGATATATCCTATATAGCACCAGTCATGATTAAGCAAACATCATTATGATTCATTTAACACAGGCAATCATAAAGCATAACTACTCCAAAGACAGGTAGCACAACAAGCCAACTTAAGAACAATACTAAATCATGTACTTAAAATACACGGGTACCATCCTTTGGAGAGCAAGTTGTAGATTCTCATCAAAGTCCTTTACTTGATTCACCAATAATGATTCAGGACCTATACACCTTGTTTCACTTGAGATGAACATGGGATTAGTGTTTCACAATAATTCAACCTTGGGTCAATAAACACCAAAACAATTAACAGCTTAAGCATAGAGTTTTAGATAACCGTCTTAAGCTCTCCCATGGTCTCCAGTCCATCTCAAGGCACCTGCATGGTCTAGTTAGCACAGTTTGGTACCCATCTCGGGATGGGTCCATAATGATCATCCAAATGTGCCTTTGGTACCCAAATTGCCTTTGTGCTAGTTCTAGGTGATCTCGTTATAGATCTAGCACAAGTGTATGATTTGGGTCTCCTACGCGAATAAGATTGACATAACTTCACTTGCTTAGGAATCTTACCTTTATAACATACCTTGGATAGATGACCCTGCTCACCACACTTGTAGCAGAAGTGTCGCTCAATCTGACATGACGCTTGCTGTTTGTCATTTTCCTTGGTGAGGGCCACCTTGGAGGATGCACATCCTTGATTCTTCATGACCGGACATGAAGTGATCGTGTGGTCCTGATTGTTGCATCCAAAACAACTCCTTGTCCCTTCATTCTTGTCTTTGTACGGACAAGACGCGATGAGGTGGCCTAACTTCTTGCACTTGAAACACTTCCTTTTTCCTTTTCCCTTTTTGTACTTGAATGACATGGAGAGAAGGTCAGTGCAAACAACATGATTAATTGAATCTTTACCTTTTTCCAAGCTCATGTTGATTTCTTCATCTTTAGGAACATTTTTCTTATTGAGCTTGACACTTGCTGTAGTTTTTCCTTTCTCAAGCTTCTTCACCACGCGCCCGTGGATATCTTGAGAGAGTTGAGCAATGTGTCTTCTCCTCAGTTGTCTTTGCTTCTTGTTCCCACACAATTTCTTTTGTGACCCTAAAACTTGTTGCTCAATCAATGATTGGCTTTCTTTTGAGCAACAGGGGTTAGCACATGGTGATATACAATTCAAATGCGCACATGTGCGAGAATGAGGTTCCCATGAATTTAAGTTTGCAATTATAACCTCATGAGCAATATTAAGCATGATATGGTCATCAACTAATTTATTATGAGAATATGACAACATATCATACTTTTTACCTAGAGCACGTTTTTCTAAGTCCATTGTTTCTACTTGACTCTTAAGCATAGAATTTTCCGTATTGAGTTGAGCAATATTAGATAATGCATCATGACTATTTCTTTGCTCAATTAAAACATATTCATACCTTTGGACCAAATCATCATGAGAGCGTTTTAGCTTCTCATGTTCTTTGGTCATCTTCTCCAGGCTGTTGTCGGCTTTGATGAGGGACTCCTCTAGCCTGAGAAGCGTCTCGCCTTGTTCCTTGTTCCTTCTCAACAGCTTAACCAAGAGTGCCTTGTCCTCTTTGTTGAGATGGATGTAGAAACGGCGAATCTCCTCTTCTTCCACATCATCGGTCTCATTTTCCCTGTCATTAATGTCAGTGGAAGCCAAATAGGAAAATGTACCTTGAGGTGATGAAGATTCATCCTCGCTATCATCCTCATATTCCTCCTCATCATGGCTTTTGTCTCCACCGTCATTGTTAGCAATAAAACACTTATTATTAGTGGAGACCAAACCTGTCGACGAGGTGGATTCATCGTTGGGTGCCCATCGTTCTTGATCTTCTCCCTTTGAAAGGTTAGCATCACAAGCAATATAGGGAGTACAATTTGCCACACAATATTTTACTTTAATTCTATTCCATAAATCATGAGCATCAACAAATAAATCATTATCACTACTCATGATGGCAAAATAAGCACCTCTAGAAAGAGAATCAACTAAGATGTTGCAAGCACGATGATTGAGAGATAAACATCTTAGTTCATCATTAGAGGGATTTTTACTAATATCAGATGGAAAAATACTTCTACTAAAGATTTGTCTCAAATCAGGATCAACACTCATGAAAGCATTATAAATAGAGACAGACCAAGATTTGTAATTAGAGCCATTGCCTAAAAGAAGTTCTACAGTTACCTCTTGTGACGACATCGTTATCTCCGGACGGCTAAGCCCACACTGGAGAGGCCTAGCTCCGATACCAATTGAAAGTTCCCTTTGCCCGGGAACAGGATCTGGATGTCGCCTAGAGGGGGGGGGGGTGAATAGGCGAATAAAAATTATCACTTTATAACTGGAAATTCTTACTCTACTCGAAGGCTGGATCGCAGTGGAATGAAGGACCCTTCGAGTAGGTTGCAGCGGAATTGAAGTCCCTGTCTTAAAATACCCTGCACTTCGAAGACAGCTTATAGCACATATAAATATTGAAGTGCAAGTATAAACAACAAATAAGACAGAGAAACAGCACACAACATAGAGCAGAGCACACAGACACAGGGATTTATCCCGAGGTTCGGCCAAGCCTGAAATGCTTGCCTAGTCCTCGTTGGAGTTAGCCACACCTTGGCTTGGAGTCTATTTCAACTCCTTCCTCCGTTTGCTCAGATCTGTCGGGCGACAGATAGAGCCTTCCACTATGTTGATATCAGTTACAACGATGTCGTGGCTGCTTACAATCTTCTCAACAGCACTCCGACAGAGTAACAATGCGCTCAAGATTTTGCTCTAGCTCTCAGCAGCACTTCCCCTCTCTCTAAAGGCTTATAACTTCGCCTCTACACAAACTAGAGAGATACACAAGAGAGGGAGAGAAAGAATTGATCCAAATGGTGTATGGACTTGTTGGCTGCACTTGTGTGCTTGGTTGAGGCGCCTAGGGGTCCCTTTTATAGCCCCAAATGGCCTAGGAGCCGTTAGAGCTTCATTTGGAAGCTCCCAGCCTTCCCTGGTTGCGGGTGCACCGGACTGTCCGGTGGCGCACCGGACAGTGAACAGTAACGGATCTGATTGACAGTTTCCTTCTCTGGAACAGCTAGCCGTTGGTGCACCGGACAGGTCACTATTCACTGTCCAATTGATTTAGTCCTAGAAACTTACATCTTTCTTGTTCTTCTCCTAGCTTTTCTGTTTCTCCTCCAACAGAGCTCAGAATGGTACTTTCTCTACAGAAAGAGTTAGAGAGCAAACCAAAGCACCAAATTTGTAGTAAGAGGTGTATGCAACATGGTTGAACACTCAAACCTTACATACTTAACCTTTTTCACCATTTTACCCAATTTGGCATGTTTGAGGTCGATGTTGGACTCTAAACCATTAAGTCAACTTGACTTGATCTAGATTGACATATCTGAGCTCCAACTCCCTTGTTCATTTCTCGAGCTTGATCTTGAGCCTTATGACTTACACCACATAACTGTAGCTGTTGCCTCATTGGTTGTAAGTCATGTCCTTATGTAGTGATCCTTGATGTGTCGTAGCTGTTCTCAACTCGATCACCCTTGACTTTGCAAGCCTTCTTCTTCACCCTTGGCTTTGGGTTCCTCAGCCTTCTTGACCTTCTCCCATGCACTTGGTACCTCGAAGCTCTTCTTGCCTCCGTCCTTGGCTTGATCAGTTGTCTCCGAGCTACGCACCCGAGTATCACTTTTGCAATGTCCATCTTACTTGTGATGCCCATTATCTATCATCATCTAGTCCTTGGACCATCACACTTGTTCACTTGTTGAACCTTGTTAGCTTTACCTTAAGCACCTGTTCAACACTTAGTACACTTGTTAGTCCTTTAATTGAGTTGTCATCCAAACACCAAAACTCACAAGAGAGCTTTCAGAGAGAGCTTCGACACAATGATAAATCTTAAGACGAAGGGCTGAATTGACTTAAAGATGGATTGACTCAAAGACCCATGATGTTTGCGTCATTATTGTAATCAATTGTAAAGGGCTTAAATGTAATCTTACGCAGGTTGCACCCTGTGCCTATAAATAGGTGAACAGTACGCTGGTACTGTTCACGCATTCTTGCAATCACTGACACGTTACGCTTGAGTTATTACTTTCCGCCAAGGCGAAGGTATAAATATGCTCAAATATTGTGTTTTAATACTCATTTATTCATGTGATGAAATATGTGAATACATTTTATACTTCATATTACATTTCTTATTATTTGTTATTTCACAAGTATGATTACGAAGGTGAAATCTTCGTAATATATTACTCTTGGCCTTCGTCCGAAGCTCATTAAATCCTTGGGGAGATAATGCTTCAGCGGACGAAGGACATTTATACTTAACATTTTTTGTGTTGCCTTGTTCTTAATTCATAGCATTTGAGAACAAGTCCCCAATAGTTGTATTAGCTGGGTGAGAGATGAAGGTTGCTTCTGGTCTCTCGCACATTTTTGGCAATTTTCGCACTTTTGAACCAACTCTGCTGCATCCGAAGCTGCCTTCGGCCAAGAAAATCCTTATCTAAAAACCTTCCCAGCAAAGGCCTAAACCCAATATGAGAGCCACATAAATCTGCATGTATCTCCTTCATTAACTCTATACCTTCGGTTCTGGATAAACATTTGAGGAGCGGAGAACAGACTCCATGTTTATATAATTCCCCTTCTATTATCACATATGGTCTTGTTCTTGCTTCCATTCTCTTATTATAAGCTTCGTCATCCGAAAGACAATCACCTTGGAGGAAAGATATGATTTCAGTCATCCAATCTTCACTATGTACAGGAGATATTGTGAGCACTGCTCTCTCCATAAGTTCAACCGAAGGTGCTTTTATTGTCTTAAAAAACACTTCCGAAGGTAAAGGGAGCCCCTGTGCCGCTGACTTGGCTAACAGATCTGCATGCTCATTTTCCCCTCTTGGAATATTTTTGACAGAAAATCCTTCGAAAGAAGCCTCCAGCCTTTGAACTGTATCCAGATATTTTTCAAGCTTCAGATCTCTTGCCTTGCTGCTTTTGTCTACATGACCAGAAATGACTTGGGAGTCAGTTTTAAGGATTGCACTTCTTATTTCCATTGCCTTTAACTTCCAAAGCCCTAACAGAAGGGCTTCATACTCAGCAATATTGTTCGTACAACTAAAGTCAAGCCTTGCTGTGTAGCATGTTCTGACTTTAGAGGGAACTACTAAAACAGCAGTCGCTCTTACGATGAAGGTTCCCCAAGAACCGTCACAGAATACTGTCTAGGCTTCGACGTCTTTATTTGTTTCTTCTTCCTGAGCCCCTGGTGTCCAATCAGCAATGAAGTCTGCTAACGCCTGGGACTGAATTGAGGATCTATATACATAGTCAATAGTGAATTCATTGAGCTCTGCAGCCCATTTTCCGATCCTTCCAGTAGCTTCTATGTTCCTCATTATATCCTTCAGAGGCTGTGATGAAGGAACAATTATATGATATGCTTGAAAATAATGCCGAAGTTTCCTGGAGGCCATTAACACAGCATACAACACCTTCTCTAATTCTGTATAGTTTTTCTTTGATAAACTTAGAACTTCGGAGACAAAGTATAATGGGGCTTGCCTTTTGACTTGGCCATCTTGCTTCTCCTGTACAAGCGCCACACTAATTGCAGAGTGAGAAGCTGCTACATACAGGAGTAAAGGAGCCCCTGGCGAAGGTGGAGTTAGAGTTGTCAGGTCTATTATGTACTGCTTTAACTCTTCAAAAGCCTTTTGCTGAGCCAGACCCCACTAAAAAACATCGGCTGACTTTAGAATTTCAAAGAATGGCAGGTTCCTCTCTGCTGATCTTGATATGAATCTATTCAGCGATGCCAGCCTCCCTACCAATCATTGAGCCCCCTTCTTTGTATTTGGTGGTTCCATCCAAAGGATAGCTTCAATCTTGTTTGGGTTAGCTTCGATTCCCTTCGTTGATACCAGACAGCCAAGGAACTTGCCCTTCTTCACTCCAAAAACACACTTTTCTGGATTTAACTTAAGGCCAACTTGCCTGAAATTGGCAAACGTCTCTTGCAAGTCAGCAATATGATTTTCTTGCTTCGTGCTTTTTACTATGATGTCATCAACATAAGTTAGCACGTTCCTGCCTATTTGAGAGTGAAGGACTTTGGTTGTCATTGTGCTGAAGCTTCCTCCAGCATTTTTGAGCCCCTCGGGCATCCGAAGGTAGCAATAGGTGCCACTGGGAGTTATGAAGCTAGTCTTTGGCTCATCTTCCTTATTCATCCATATCTGATGATAGCCTGAGTAGCAATCCAATAGACTCATGAGCTCTGAGGAAGCTGCTGCATCTACAAGGGAGTTTATTCTTGGTAATGGGAACTCGTCCTTTGGACATGCCTTGTTGAGATCTATGAAATCAATACACATTCTCCATTTTTCATTAGCTTTCTTCACCATAACAGTGTTGGCTAGCCATTCTAGATATGTTACTTCTCTGATAACACCAGCACTGAGAAGTCTCTTCACCTCATTCCGAGCACCTTCAGCTTTATCCTCAGACATTTTCCGAAGTCTTTGCTTTCTTGGCCTAAAAGATGGATCTACATTAAGTGAATGTTCAATAACATCTCTGTTGACACCACAAAGATCATTGGCTCTCCAAGCGAAGACATCTTTATTGTTGAACAAAAATCTTAGTAGAGTCTTTTCTTGCTCATCAGATAGCTGAGATCCCAGCAGCACCCTTTGATCTGCTATATCTTCGCATAATAGCATAGGCTTCGGCTGATCTACCAAAGCAGCCTTCTCTCTTTTGTGCTTATACTGTTGACAAGCTTCAGGTCCATCTATATTATGGATCGCCTTTGAGTCTGTCCAATTTCCTTCAGCCCTTCTAGCAGCTTCTTGACTTCTATAGACAGCAATGAGCCCTTGTTCCAAAGGTATCTTTATGCATAGATATGCTAGATGAAGTATGGCTTTGAAGGCATTGAGTGTCCCTAGACCAATGATTGAATTGTATGGGTACTCCATTGTAACACTCACTTTGTAAGAGAGGTCTAAAAAGAGAAACTATGTTACTCTATATGTCTTACCAGTGGTTATTATTTCATGTGGACACCTCACTTACACCAATAAATAATCAATAAAAGACACTCAACTAAAGTATGCATCATGCTGGGATTTTCATCTTTGTGTGCATTTTGTGACAACATAAAGATAAGGTGACAAGAAAAATAATAAAATCCCAAAGTGGAATTTTAGAATTTAAAAGAAATCCTAGAAGGGAGGAAAAAAAGAGAAGAAAACACTAAACAAATAGGATAAAATAAAAATATAAATGAACTAAAATTCGGTTCATATTGTTATAGACATGTAACCTGAATTTGAATTTCACACAGAGATTCAAATTGGAAATTCAAAAACAAAAGAGAAGAGTAGAAAAGAAAATAGAAAGTAAAAAGAATAAAAGAAAAGGGAGAACACCATAGCGTCCGGGCCCAATCCGTTTGGCCCATCTTCCCCGATCCCCCTCGTGCGGCCCACTCTATTCCCTCCCCCTTTTTCTTTTTCCACCGCGACACTGACGTGTGGGCCCCTGGCCAAGTGACCCTGAGCGCTTGGGCGAGACTTCAAGCACTGGCGACCGGGCCCCACCTTTCCGTCTCAGGTCCACGCGCTCGCTCCCGCATTCTCGCGTGACACTGCGACCTAGGCCCCACCTGTCATCCCGTCCATCGCATCGATAACCTCCTGTGTGAGTCGCGCGGCGGGTTTTGCTCCACCTCGGCGTGAGCTGACGCTCCACGGGTCCGCACCTCTAGGGATAAAAGCGGATCTTCCTTCCTTGACCACGCCTCTCTCGTCCACCCGCAAACTCCCCACCATACCGCGCCACCGCCGTAGCAGAGAGAAGGAAAAGAAACCCGTTGTTGCCGCCGCCAGGGAAAACTTGGCTAACCATTGTCCAAGGCCTCGGAATCGTACCCAAGAACTCCTCTGGACCCTAGGAAAAGTAGTCGTGGCCACTTCGCTTGGAAATTGTCGCCTGCTCCATCGGAATTGCTCGTCGGAGCACAGCCGGTTCCTCGCTTTCGTAATGCATAATCACAGAAATTGATTCATAATGCATAAATAAATGGTAAAAACTTGTTTAATCGGTAGTAAATCCATATGAACTCCAAATTAGTTCATTCCAGTTTCTAAATCTTCATAATATTATGGTCTATCTATTTGTGCCACTGTTTTGGCATGAAAAGCACATTAGAATTATTCTAGTACTTAATCTTGTATTAAGCACATAAAACATTAGAAAATCCATAACTTAAAATCTATAACTCCAAATTTAATGATTCCAGTTCCTGTGATCTTATTTTAATGTCTAGTTTATTACTGTATATTCTATTTACATGTTTGATGTGATGTTAATTTATGCTATGCTACGTATGTATTGTGTTGATGCGAGTACACGAGCAAGCCACTGTGGAATCTGAGGTTCAGCTGGTAGAGACTGCTGAGCAGGAGCTCGTGGAAGGCAAGTTGTGCCCTTGATCACTTCTTTTACCTATTCATGTTCTTATTAATCATAATGATCTGTATAGGTTAATTTTGCAGGGACCCAATTACCCTAGATTTGACTATCTTTATACCTTGTTTCACCACTGGTTTTACTACTAAATTTTTGGGTAGTACATGTTATTGCTTTATGTGGATTTGGGTATAGAGATATTTACTACTCATGATTACACTTGTTATTATCTGTTCATTATTTTATGTTCATGATAAGATCATTATGTTAATGGGAACATGGAGAACCACCCGGGAAAACAGTGCTACCACAAGGGTTTAATGGGACGCCCTTGGCTGATTAACTAGGAAAGCTAGTGGAGGGCTACCTTACCCGAAAGGGGCAAGGGCAGAAGGGGAGTGGTCAGTTGTAAAGCCCAAATTTGGTAGAAAAATATAATATAATATAAACTAAAATAAATAAACAAATAAGTTTATGATAATGTTTGGAGAATTGTGAAACCCTTAGAAATTCATTTGGATCCTTTCTTTTCATTTAATGTTACTAAATTAATTAAGTAACCAATAAATAAATAAAGAGAAGTGCATCGCAAGTGAAAGACCTTGTTGTGAGGTACTTTATTGAACGCATAAATTTGACTTCAAATTATACATGAAAACATAAAATAGGAAATAAGAAAGGGAATTTCTAAGGAAACCATTTATTCCACCCATAAATAAATGACAATATTATATTTGGAATTGTTAAAGTTAGAAGTTGGACTCAAAACTAGAAAGTGAAAATCAATTAATAAACCTAAAGAATTTCAAATATTAATGTGCGTAAATTATTCAATTCTTCTCTCTCATGAAGTAAGCATTAGTATTATTTAAAATAACAAAATAAGTAATATAATATTATTGAATCATGTTGAGATTATTATTGAGTGCTGCATTTGTATTTCAATGCAAATTTGAAGACCGAATGAAGTATAAATCTGGAAAAAAAGAAATTAAGAAATAGAGAGAGAAAAAAAGAAGAAAAAAAGACTCATACCGCGTCTGGGCCGACTTACACTCGCGTGGCCCAGTAAACCTCTACTTTCCCCCGTGAAGGCCCATCATTTTCCCTCTCCTTTTCTTTCTGCGTAAGTCACTGATCTTGTGGGCCCCGCGTGTAAGAGTCGTCAACCTCGGGCCACAACAACTCGACCGCTTCCCTCGCGTGGCTGTCGAGACGAACTCCGCGCGCGCCGCGTGATTCAAGCCGGTGGGTGCGGGCTCGGACTCCTGTGTTCAGGCTATAAATCACGCGCGCGCCGCCTCCCTGGTACCCGTGCGCGATTCTCTGCCATCGCCGCTGAGAACGTTGACGGCCGCCACCGCCGTCCGGGGTCTTCATCATTGCTTACAGACCGTTGTGTGGTCCTGGTTTGTTGTCGGGGCGTACTGAAGCTCGTCTTGGCAACACCTGGACAAATTTGCACACCGGCTCACCGAATCGCTCATCGGGGCCCCTTCCCTCACCGTCATCCGCTCCCTGCCGTGGCCAACAGTGTTCCTGCCGTTTCTTCCAAAAAGGTACCCCCTCAGGTGTTCGCATTGTTCTTCTCCGCGCGAATCGATGATCGAGTCGGTGGTTGGGGCTTGGGGTGTGGAGGTCGGTGACCACCGGTGGGCTTCTTGCCGCCACGGGGTTGTGGTTGCCGCTGCTTGGGTGTTGCCAGGTGGAAGATGGCCTTATGGCCGTTTGATGAGGTTTGAGTGGATGAGATTAGATCTGGGGAAGGGAAGGGTTGGACCGTAGATCTTTGCATTGACGGTTAGGATTAGATGTTGCGTACCGGTTCGGCCCAGCTCATCTCAGCCGTGGATCGTTGGATCGGCGGATGGTGTTCGATCGCGATGTATTAAAATCTGGACCAGAGGATTTAAATCCATCGGCCCGCAATGTGTACCGGTTCACTACGTGAGCCGATTTAATCGTGGGCGTAGGATTCGGATCGGGCGCCCCATATCCAACGATACCTCTTCACTTAACTCTTTTGCGAATAAACCCTTGGCTTTTGCATAATAAAACCCGCCGTCCCTAGCTACTGTGCTCTGAGTCTTAGGTTTATTTGCGTAGAGGCCCCTCTAGTTTTCTGTTTTTATGCGCACGAACCAGAGACCCGAGTAATTCAATAAATAAATTTAGAAATTGATTTTTAATGTATAAATAATTCCTAGATATTGTTTAGTTCCTAGAAAATTCATATTAAGTCCGTTTTGATCCATCCCAGTTGCATTAGTCTCACAATAAAATTTATTATCATCTGGCAACTTTGTTTTGTCATGAAATATAGGTTAAAATGTTGCACTTAGGCTATTCTATATTTAACCACGTGGATCTTTGGAAAACCATAATTCCTTAACCGTAACTCCGATTTTAGTGATTCTCGTTCCTGCGATCTCATAGCGGCGCGTAGATTATTATTACGCAGTTTATTCTTATGTTTGGTGTAATGTTAATTTTGCCTATACACTGTTTGTTTGTATTGCTACGACTAGCGTGAGGCTACGAGTCATTTGAAGATCATCCTGGTACCTGGAATCTCAAGTCCCAGGCAAGTTGTGCCCTTGATCACTTCTTTTTACCCAGTCATGTTCTAATTAATCATAATGATCTGCATAGGTTAATTTGGATGGGACCCAATAGGTTACCCTAGTTTGTCTATCTTTATACCTTGTTTACCACTGAACTTTTTGGGTAGTACTTGCTAGTGCTTTATGTGGTTTTGGGTATGAGGATACATTATTCATGATCACACTTTTATTATCTATTTATTATTACTATTCATGATAAGATCATTATGTTAATTGGAACATGGAGCGACCACCCGGGAAAACAGTGCTACCACAAGGGTTTAATGGGACGCCCTTGGCTGATTAATTAGGAAAGCTAGTGGAAGACTACCTTACTCGAAAGGGGCAAGGGCAGTAGGGGAGTGGTCAGTGTAGGGAGGTCCTTGGTTGATTTTGCTGCGATGGCGGTCAGGCAAGAACCCTGCATTGGAGCTTCCTATAAACTGTAGCGGGTTTTCTGAAGCTAGTGGAACTTTGTAAAGGCCTCGTAGTGTTACCCTGCCTCGCCTCCTCGGTAGAGGTGTATGGGAAGTCGCGATCCCTTGGCAGATGGGTAACATGACTTGTGGGTAAAGATGCGCAACCTCTGCAGAGTGTAAAACTGGTATACTAGCCGTGCTCACGGTCATGAGCAGCTCGGACCCTCACATGATTAATTTATGGAACTAAATTCAATTTGTCATATGCATTGCATCGCAGGTGATGTTGTTACTTTCGTTCTACTACTTAATTGGGTTTGGTATTTACTTATACTTAGTAACTGCCAATAAAATTTTGACCAACTTTAAAAGCAATGCTCAGCTCTAACCATCCTCTTTGGTAAGCCTTACACTTCACGTGAGCTCCCACCTTTGGCGAGTTCATGCACATTATTCCCCACAACTTGTTGAGCGATGAACGTATGTGAGCTCACTCTTGCTGTCTCACACCCCCCCACACACATGTCAAGAACAGGTACCCCAGGATGAGGCGCATGGAGGATGCTGCGATGTGTTCGTGAGAGGTCTAGGCCGTCGTCTCCCAGTCAACTTTGGGTTGCTGGACTGTTGTCTCCTTATAATGTAATTATTTATTTATGTTGCATAAAACTCCTATTATATAGTAAAGATGTGACATTCGATCCTGTGCCATGATTCATCATATGTGTGAGACTTGGTCCCAGCACACCTGGTGAGTATGTTCGCGCCCGGGTCTTGGTGCCCCGAAACCCGGGTGTGATAGAAGTGGTATCAGAGGAATGTTGACTGTAGGACGAAACCTAGATAGAACTGGACAACCTTTATTTACTTACCTTTGCTACAATGATTCTTTTCTAAACTTTTCTTAATCTTTCCTCATCTATTTCCGCTTTACTCTGATTATTCTTACCTTTTCACTTCTAAAGACAAATGTGGATTTCACACCTTGGAATCCTACCACTATGATCTTTTTAAGAGATAGGGAACCTAAGACAAAATTTAAAACTATTTTCTTTATTTAAAAAAATGATTGGTTGATTGTGCTGATGATAAATGTCTGATTTGCTTCTTTGATTGATTGAACTATTATAGATGGACATATTAGCATGTACCACTATAAGGTATTGAATTAGCTATGGTAGGTAAGATATTAATCTACTTAGCTAATAAAATCGCCCAAAGTAACCTGATTTGTAAATACCTGCCTTGTCTACCATTCTCTTACCATATGAATCTAACTCAGATGGTCAATACCAGGCGGGGTGGAGGAATTGATTTACCTCCTAATCGACACACTCGGTGGATATATAGACAACCCCAGTCACAGCCAGCAGAGATGAATCCTCCTAATCCTCCACCAGGCGGAGTTGACCCACTGATTGCAGCTCAGATGAGGATGATGCAGCAAATGGCGGACACTATGGCAGATATGCGCGCTGAGATGCGGCAAGAACGCCAGGAAATGCGCCAGGAAAGAGAGGATGCACGTCGGGAGATGCGCCAAGAGCGGGAGGAGATACGTCAAGAAAGAAGGGCGCAACAGCAACAGCAACAAGCGCCACTGCCTCCACCTCCACCACCAGTTCCACCCCGGGACAAGCACCGGGAATTCATGAGCCACAAACCACCAACCTTCTCCAACTCCGCGGATCCGCTGCAAGCAGATGACTGGCTAAAGTCTGTAGAAAAGATGCTCAACATAGCTTAGTGCTCGGACAGAGAGAAAGTACTCTACGCATCAGGTTGTCTTGCTGGTCCCGCTGCGGATTGGTGGGGTGTGTACTGCGCTGCTCATGCAGCTATCGATACAATTACCTGGGCAGAATTTTCCACTCAATTCAGGAATTACCACATTCCTGCTGGGCTCATGAAGATTAAGAGAAAGGAGTTTCTATCCCTTAAACAAGGAAGTATGTCCGTGAGTGAATATAGGGACAAATTCATCCAGTTATCTCGATATGCTCCTAGAGATGTTGAGGATGATGAGCAAAAACAGGAGCTTTTTCTGGACGGTTTGATTGGACCCTTGCAATATCAACTGGTATCACACACATTCCCATCCTTCCAAAGGCTACTGGACAAAGCTATTGCTGTAGAAAATAAGAGGAGTATATTTGGAGAGAAAAGAAGGGCGACCAACCAAGGGCAGGCTGGAAGTAGTTCCTGTCCTCGCTATACTACCACTCCAAGTACACCAGCTAGTGGCAGTTCCGGGCAACAAACTCAACGGGCACCAACTGCTCCTCCGCAAGCAAGCGCCCCAGCGGGACCCGTTGCTCCTAACACAACCACCAACAGGGCATGCTTCAAGTGTGGACAACCGGGACACTATGCCAACTACTGTCCCAACAGGGCTGCCTACACCACACCGGCTCCGATGAAGCAAGGTCAAGCCTCGGTAGGAAAAAGTCAGCCCCTATCTGTCAACCGGGGACAAGCTCATCATGCAGAAGTAGAAGCTGAACCAGGTGAACTGGAATTTCAAGAAGAGCTGGTTGAAGATGAAGTAGTCGGTGAAGAAGTCAACGAACAACAAGAATAGAGATAAACATAAATATGGATACATATATATATTACTATTTGTAAGACCTGAATATTAGTTTAGCTATTAGTTAGTATTTTACTATTTTAGTAATAATAATAAGGTCTAATTGACCCATGTGTTGCCAATAAATTATGCATCATGCTGAGATTTTTGTTTGTGCATATGTGTTGAGACAATATGAGTAAACACCCTTTTTCTTACAAATCTCGAGGACGAGATTTCTGTTAAGGGGGGTAGGATTTGTAAAGCCCAAATTTGGTAGAAAAATATAATATAATATAAACTAAAATAAATAAACAAATAAGTTTATGATAATGTTTGGAGAATTGTGAAACCCTTAGAAATTCATTTGGATCCTTTCTTTTCATTTAATGTTACTAAATTAATTAAGTAACCAATAAATAAATAAAGAGAAGTGCATCGCATGTGGAAGACCTTGTTGTGAGGTACTTTATTGAACGCATAAATTTGACTTCAAATTATACATGAAAACATAAAATAGGAAATAAGAAAGGGAATTTCTAAGGAAACCATTTATTCCACCCATAAATAAATGACAATATTATATTTGGAATTGTTAAAGTTAGAAGTTGGACTCAAAACTAGAAAGTGAAAATCAATTAATAAACCTAAAGAATTTCAAATATTAATGTGCGTAAATTATTCAATTCTTCTCTCTCATGAAGTAAGCATTAGTATTATTTAAAATAACAAAATAAGTAATAGAATATTATTGAATCATGTTGAGATTATTATTGAGTGCTGCATTTGTATTTCAATGCAAATTTGAAGACCGAATGAAGTATAAATCTAGAAAAAAAGAAATTAAGAAATAGAGAAAAAAAAGAAGAAAAAAAGACTCATACCGCGTCTGGGCCGACTTACACTCGCGTGGCCCAGTAAACCTCTACTTTCCCCCGTGAAGGCCCATCATTTTCCCTCTCCTTTTCTTTCTGCGTAAGTCACTGATCTTGTGGGCCCCACGTGTAAGAGTCGTCAACCTCGGGCCACAACAACTCGACCGCTTCCCTCGCGTGGCTGTCGAGACGAACTCCGCGCGCGCCGCGTGATTCAAGCCGGTGGGTGCGGGCTCGGACTCCTGTGTTCAGGCTATAAATCACGCGTGCGCCGCCTCCCTGGTACCCGTGCGCGATTCTCTGCCATCGCCGCTGAGAACGTTGACGGCCGCCACCGCCGTCCGGGGTCTTCATCGTTGCTTACAGACCGTTGTGTGGTCATGGTTTGTTGTCGGGGCATACTGAAGCTCGTCTTGGCAACACCTGGACAAATTTGCACACCGGCTCACCGAATCGCTCATCGGGGGCCCTTCCCTCACCGTCATCCGCTCCCTGCCGTGGCCAACAGTGTTCCTGCCGTTTCTTCCAAAAAGGTACCCCCTCAGGTGTTCGCATTGTTCTTCTCCGCGCGAATCGATGATCGAGTCGGTGGTTGGGGCTTGGGGTGTGGAGGTCGGTGACCACCGGTGGGCTTCTTGCCGCCGCGGGGTTGTGGTTGCCGCTGCTTGGGTGTTGCCAGGTGGAAGATGGCCTTATGGCCGTTTGATGAGGTTTGAGTGGATGAGATTAGATCTGGGGAAGGGAAGGGTTGGACCGTAGATCTTTGCGTTGACGGTTAGGATTAGATGTTGCGTACCGGTTCGGCCCAGCTCATCTCAGCCGTGGATCGTTGGATCGGCGGATGGTGTTCGATCGCGATGTATTAAAATCTGGACCAGAGGATTTAAATCCATCGGCCCGCAATGTGTACCGGTTCACTACGTGAGCCGATTTAATCGTGGGCGTAGGATTCGGATCGGGTGCCCCATATCCAACGATACCTCTTCACTTAACTCTTTTGCGAATAAACCCTTGGCTTTTGCATAATAAAACCCGCCGTCCCTAGCTACTGTGCTCTGAGTCTTAGGTTTATTTGCGCAGAGGCCCCTCTAGTTTTCTGTTTTTATGCGCACGAACCAGAGACCCGAGTAATTCAATAAATAAATTTAGAAATTGATTTTTAATGTATAAATAATTCCTAGATATTGTTTAGTTCCTAGAAAATTCATATTAAGTCCGTTTTGATCCATCCCAGTTGCATTAGTCTCACAATAAAATTTATTATCATCTGGCAACTTTGTTTTGTCATGAAATATAGGTTAAAATGTTGCACTTAGGCTATTCTATATTTAACCACGTGGATCTTTGGAAAACCATAATTCCTTAACCGTAACTCCGATTTTAGTGATTCTCGTTCCTGCGATCTCATAGCGGCGCGTAGATTATTATTACGCAGTTTATTCTTATGTTTGGTGTAATGTTAATTTTGCCTATACACTGTTTGTTTGTATTGCTACGACTAGCGTGAGGCTACGAGTCATTTGAAGATCATCCTGGTACCTGGAATCTCAAGTCCCAGGCAAGTTGTGCCCTTGATCACTTCTTTTTACCCAGTCATGTTCTAATTAATCATAATGATCTGCATAGGTTAATTTGGATGGGACCCAATAGGTTACCCTAGTTTGTCTATCTTTATACCTTGTTTACCACTGAACTTTTTGGGTAGTACTTGCTAGTGCTTTATGTGGTTTTGGGTATGAGGATACATTATTCATGATCACACTTTTATTATCTATTTATTATTACTATTCATGATAAGATCATTATGTTAATTGGAACATGGAGCGACCACCCGGGAAAACAGTGCTACCACAAGGGTTTAATGGGACGCCCTTGGCTGATTAATTAGGAAAGCTAGTGGAAGACTACCTTACCCGAAAGGGGCAAGGGCAGTAGGGGAGTGGTCAGTGTAGGGAGGTCCTTGGTTGATTTTGCTGCGATGGCGGTCAGGCAAGAACCCTGCATTGGAGCTTCCTATAAACTGTAGCGGGTTTTCTGAAGCTAGTGGAACTTTGTAAAGGCCTCGTAGTGTTACCCTGCCTCGCCTCCTCGGTAGAGGTGTATGGGAAGTCGCGATCCCTTGGCAGATGGGTAACATGACTTGTGGGTAAAGATGCGCAACCTCTGCAGAGTGTAAAACTGGTATACTAGCCGTGCTCACGGTCATGAGCAGCTCGGACCCTCACATGATTAATTTATGGAACTAAATTCAATTTGTCATATGCATTGCATCGCAGGTGATGTTGTTACTTTCGTTCTACTACTTAATTGGGTTTGGTATTTACTTATACTTAGTAACTGCCAATAAAATTTTGACCAACTTTAAAAGCAATGCTCAGCTCTAACCATCCTCTTTGGTAAGCCTTACACTTCACGTGAGCTCCCACCTTTGGCGAGTTCATGCACATTATTCCCCACAACTTGTTGAGCGATGAACGTATGTGAGCTCACTCTTGCTGTCTCACACCCCCCCCACACACATGTCAAGAACAGGTACCCCAGGATGAGGCGCATGGAGGATGCTGCGATGTGTTCGTGAGAGGTCTAGGCCGTCGTCTCCCAGTCAACTTTGGGTTGCTGGACTGTTGTCTCCTTATAATGTAATTATTTATTTATGTTGCATAAAACTCCTGTTATATAGTAAAGATGTGACATTCGATCCTGTGCCATGATTCATCATATGTGTGAGACTTGGTCCCAGCACACCTGGTGAGTATGTTCGCGCCCGGGTCTTGGTGCCCCGAAACCCGGGTGTGACATCAGTGTAGGGAGGTCCTTGGGTTGATTTTGCTGCGATGGCGGTCAGGCGAGGGATTCTTGCACTGGAGCTTCCTATAAACTGTAGCGGGTAGTCTGAAGCTAGTGGAACTTTGTAAAGGCCTTGTAGTGGTACCCTGCCTCGCTTCCTTGGTAGAGGTGTATGGGGTCTGATCAACTCCGTGGCAAATGGGTAACACGACTTGTGGGTAAAGATGTGCAACCTCTGCAGAGTGTAAAACTGGTATACTAGCCATGCTCACGGTCATGAGCGGCTCGGACACTCACATGATTAATTTATGGAACTTAAACTTAATTTGTCATCTCATTGCATTTCGGATTATTTTATTATTACTTTTACTTATTATTACTATGGTTCGGTATTTACTTACACTTAGTAATTGCTAATAAAATTTTTACCAACTTATAAAAGCAATGCTCAGCTTCAACCTTTTTTACATTGATCAGCCTTACACTTCATGAACTCCCACCTTTAGTGAGTTCATGTCACATTATTCCCCACGACTTGTTGAGCTATGATCATATGTGAGCTCACTCTTGCTGTCTCACACCCTCCCACAGGAGAAGAACAAGTGGTTCAGGAGGAGCCACAAGGCGAGGAGTATGATCTGATCTAGGTGGCGTTTCTCAGTTGACATTGGCGCCGACGATCCTTAGTTCGTTTTATGTTTATTCTTTTATTTTGTATTAAGTCTTCCGCTATGTAATAAATACTCTGATGTTTTATGACATTTATCTCTATACACTCTGTTATTATATATGTTGTCTTCTTGGCGCATGTATGAGATGCACCCGGCTTTGTCCCTTAAAGCCCGGGTGTGACAGAAGTGGTATCAGAGGAAATGTTGACTGTAGGACGAAACCTAGATAGAAATGGACTACTCTTACCTACTTACCTTATTCTGATTCTTCTAAACTCACCTTACTCTGATTCTCTCTATACTTATCTTGATCCTGTCTCACCTTCTACTATTCTACTCTGATCATTCTTATCTTCTCTATTCTAAGACAAGATGGATTTCAAACCTTGGAATCCCTACCCCTATGACATTTTTAAGAGATAGGAGGCCTAAGACCAAATCAAAACTATTTTCTATATTTAAAAATGTTGTTTGATTGTTCTGATGATAAATGTCTGATTTGCTTCTTTGATTGATTGAAATATTATATATGGACATCTTAGTATGTTCCACCATAAGGTAATGAATTAGCTATGGTAGGTAAAACATTAATCTGCTTAGCTAATAAATCCCCCAAAGTAACATGACCCGTAATTTGCCTACTACTCTCTCTTACCATATGTATCTAACTCAGATGGTCAATACCAGGAGGGGTGGTGGAATTGATTTGCCTCCTACTCGTCAGGCTACTCCCACTGGCACCCCGACGAGACCTATAGGACAGAAGACCGGCCCTACATGCTTCAAGTGCAGTCAGATCGGGCACTATGCTAATGCTTGTCCGATGGGAAATTCTGGTACACCAGCTAAGAACAAGCAGCAGACTCCTGGCTAGGGATATTCTATAGCCAGGGTGAATCAAGTCAGTGTTGATGATACTCCTGTGACACTATGAAAATCATTAAATAAAAATAATACATTTAGTTAATAATGGTGTTTATGGGAATAAATTTTTCATTGAAGTGTTTATTATTTATTTCATTTGGAGTAATTTTTTTTTATCGCGCATGATTGATTTTTCGTTATTCAATAACATTTCTTCTTAAATAAAAATCCTAGTAAATAAATAATATAATCAGTCCAAAAATAACTATATTATTTATAAATACTTTTGGTTTAATTATTATAAATTTTTGAGTTACTTAAATATGTATTTTGAATTAGAAAAGAGAAATTCAAAAAAAAAAAACTAAGCTAAACCGGCCCAATTAGGCCCATCAAGCAAGCCGGCCACCCTAACCCTACCGCGCCCTGCTCCCCTTCCCAGCCGCCGCCGCCAGGGGAGGGAATTCCCCTTCCTCCTTTCTGCGCGCGGGCCCCACCAGGCCACCTCCCTTCTCTTCCCTCCTCCCTGCTTCTTCCACAGGCCGCCGCTGGACACGCCTCCATGCGGACCGCCTCGACGCCCGCCTGGACGCCAGAGACCGACGCCGGCCAAGCGACCCTCGGCCGACCGCGCCATGCGCCGGGCGAGACAACGCCATCCCCAGCCCGGTGCCCCGACTCCGACCGGCCGAGCGCCCCGAGCGCCCGACGCGACCCAGTCGCCATCCCGAGCATGCCAGGCTCGCCGCGTGACCCGCCCGGCCAAGCGCCGACCCCGCGCGCCCAGCCGTCCGCTACCCCGACCCAGCGTGACAGGAATCCCTGCGCGCTCAGCACCGAAGATTCCGCGCCCCTGCACGTCGTCAAGACGCCGACCGTTTCTGGAGTTAATGGAGTTACTGCATCCGTTCTCTCTCTCCCAATTACTCTTCATGAAGAAACCGGTGGCCATTCATGGTCGCGACCTCTGCTCTCCCTCTCTCTTTCTCTATAAAATCCGAGCCGACCCCTCTCTCCCAAGCTCGCTCTCTCTCCCTCGCTCTGCTCGTGTTCATGCCACGCCCACGCAGTCACTCTGCCCGCGCAGTAGCACCACCGCTCGTCGTCGTGCCTCGCCGGTGTTCGTCCACGCCGTACGCCGTTCACCGTCCGTTCGTGCCCCGTCGTCCAATCGCAGCACCGGTGCTACGTCGTCGACGCGACCGCGCAGCACGACGACCACGCTCGTTCCCCTGACCGTCGTTCATCCATGCGCATGAACGAGAACCAAGGTTGAAGACAACCCACTGATTTATTTTCTAAATCATATTTTGAATCTTGCGATTTATCGTTGTAATATTATGATGATGTGATTTGGTGATTCGTGTATGATTGTAGAGATTTCATTTTATACGTGTAGTCAAAATCGAACCTCGCAACAACGCTTTAATAGGTGTATGATTTTATAATTTTAAAAAATGAACACGGTCACTATTCACTAACTCGGTGATTTTTCATACTAGAAAACGTTTATAGATGTGATTTCGCTTTAGTATGTGGAATAATATTCGTAGTAGTATTTTAGGTGTAAACGTATTGACATGAAGAAATTGAAATAGGCACTAAGTCAAGTATTTTCTAGTCGAATGAAAGTATAGACTTTACTATTTATAATAAATGTATTCATAAGTATAGCAATTAATTACGTAGAATAGTAAAATGCTCATTTATGTCATAATAACCATGAATATGTTATTAAAAGTCTCATTTAGTAATTTACAATTAATTCTTAGTATATTAAGGTCAAAAGAATTATAAATAAACAATTCTTAGTTATGCGTATAAATTCTATTTAGAAAGGAAAGGAGAAAACCGAAACAGTAGAATTTTATAATAATATTAAAATAACTTAATTAGGCACTCATGCTTTCCTAATAAAGAAATTGATAGTTATGTTTCTTATTAAAAAATTAGATAATTTGTTTCTAACTTTAAAATGACCCTTTTTAGTAGATATCATGTTTTTGATTTAATAAGGTTCGTTATGGATGTTTAAGTATAGCCGTATTAAATAGAAACTTAAATGAATATGTAGACATATGTTCCTTAATAAAAATAGAACATAAATATATGTCCAATTAATAGATTATTTATATTTTCTTAATTAAAAGATAATAAGAGTCATTGCTTTTATAAACTAAAATGATAGTTTATACTTTTTCCTTTTCAAATGATTTAGGTCATATGTTCCTAAATTGAAACTAAATGTAATCAGTAGATTATTTATATTTCCTCACAATTTAATAATTAACTTACATTTATATTTGTCCATAACTAGTAATGCAAGCGCGATTAATTTGTTCATCACATTGAATCCATATTATTTATTTATATCATTTAGTGGTCCTTAAAGGATAAAATAAAATAATTAGTGTTCATGTCCTTTTATATTTAAAATGTGTGCTTATATATTAACTTTGGATGTAGCTTTCTTAATAATAGTACATACCATGTATTCTCTTAATGGAAATGAAGATAATTATTATTTAGTTGTCTTTTCACATAAAACCTATCTAGACTTAATTATATAATAGCTTTTCATCAATAAATGTTTATTATATGTTTCATAATGCTTCATAAGTTAATAATGTGTTTTATCTTATAAACTCTTAATCTTAGACATACCAAGTTTGGTTTTAAAAAGGATTAAAATGGTAAATCTAATATTTGTATATTTTTAATTAAGATATTTTAAGCTTATGTCTTGTTTTATAAAGTATAGATCACACATTTTTTTTAAAGAATACCTTTTTATTATAACCCTTGCGTGTAATGTTTTTGAAAAGCGAACACTCTTTTCGTTAGATTTTCTTTTAGCTTTACGTATGCAATGTGGTATGTTATTGAGTGATGTTTGTTCTTCTTGTTTGTTTATGTGATATTCAGTGGTTGATCTAGTAGTTAAGAATCAAGATCTATTCCTATCCGTGGAAAAGTCTCAAGTTTTCAATAAGCAAGGCAAGTGGACTTCTCCCTCTGCATACTCTGTTTGATCCCAAACAATACATTTAATAAAGTTTATTCTTTTGGATATATATGCATAATTTGACGGGTTACCTATTTAGATAACCTTTCCAACCTTATTCCTTGATCAAACCTGGGAATTATACTTTACCTTAGTAGCTATGCTATTGCTACAACTTTAAATTTATGCAGTCACTCCTATTTAAGATACTGATGTTCCAAATGGTAAGTTTACTTTATTGTGGTTAACCCGATGGTTAAACAAGATTATTGCATATTAATTGGAACATGGAGTGACCACCCGGGAAAACAGTGCTACCATGAGAACTATCATGGCTCTGGTCTTGGCTAAATAACTAGGGAAGTCTTATGTTGGGTGTTGGTCGTGGTCGACCGGGACGGGGGCATCTGGCAAGCTCTTATAGTACCGGCTCAGGCAGATTGGATACGGGCATAGTTCCCAAAGCTTTACCCTGTGGTCTGGACTATAAGTTGGTTACGGTAGGTGTGCCTTATGCAGTTTGACCATTTCCAGCATTTGCGTAATGAGGACTCTAGGGAGAAGCCTCGTAGTGAGACCCTGGCCATTCACCTCGGAAGTGAATACGGGTCTAGCTAACCCGGGCAAAAAGGGAATCGCGACTCATGGGTAAAGATGCGCCACCTCTGCAGAGTGTAAAACTGATATATCAGCCGTGCTCACGGTTATGAGCAGCCTGGACTCCTCACATGATAATTGAACTTGAAGATGGAAATAAATCGAGATCCGATGATCTGCCAATGGTTTGCTTAAGTGGTTTCACTTAAATGTTTTTGATATACTCTTATATATTATTTTTAATGGGAATACTTGGGATTCACATTTATTAGTAATCAGGTGTTGATAATAAAATGTTGACCAACTAAAATGCTTACTGCTCAACCTCAGCCTCACCTTGTTACCTTGCATTAGTTTTTCCCCCACTTGCTGAGCCCCGACCATAAGTGAGCTCACCCTTGCTTAATTTTGATCAGAAGTTGCAGATGAAGATATGATGCTGAACTCCATGGATGCTAGTCTAGCGATACCCCCGGTCATCTTCCTGTGGACGGATGTCCTTGTTTCGCTGTACTTTGATGAATAAAGGTTAAGACATTATGTCGGTTCAAAGTGTAATATGTTAATATAATTGTTATTTACGCTTTTATGCATTGTTCTTTTGATATATTACACTTGTGACGTCAACATATGTGTGGAAATAGATCCTGGCACACATATGCTATGCACCCGGCTCTGCCCCTTAGAAACGGGTGTGACAGAAGTGGTATCAAAGCAATGTGACCGTAGGTCGCTAGATTAGTTAGAAATGGAAAGCCCAGTCAGTCTTTCAAAGCCTGATATATTGTCCTCCATAAAAACTTACTTTATACAAAAACTCGTCTCTTTTATCTTCAACCCTTCTTGTCTGATTTTTGGTCTATCAGAAGGTTCTAATAAGAAGCATTGCAAGATGATCAAGCTAGGATTGCGGAAGTTGAAGCGAAGGTTGCCAGAAGACACCCTCACGAAGCTATCGACGATGCCCGATTCTCTGTCTTATCCCCAATCCGCAAGAAGTTTTGTTATGGATCCCCTGGATCTATTATTTGACTTCTTGGCTAAGGTGATAGGATTGTTCTTTAGTATTAAGATTTTCGACTAGACCGGTAATGGCGATATTATATTATATTATAAGTGGTTTTCTAATCCCTAATATTGCTATATAACCCTTGACTGCTTATACTTTTTTTTTCTTGCCATTGTATTGCCACTCTTGCGCAATATCTACCTTGATATATTAAACCTATGCCTCTTTATTTTGTCTCCTTGATAATACTTTCTCCCTAACTCACTACATATCCTTGGTTATATCATTTATCCTCACTTTAATAGTTCATGGTTATCTTATTTCACTCTTGGCCACCAACAAATATGTCTTGTCTAACTCCTTGATAATTCTTACCTAACTCCTTGATGTTCTAATATCTTTCTTATTCCAAACCTTGTCTCACCTTTTGTTTTGGTTGAATGAGTAGAATTGGATTGTGTTGTGCTGGTATGCTTGAATTCATTGTCCTTTGTGTTCATGTTTGATTTGCTTCTTTAAAATGATTGTTGGTGTATTGTGTGACTTTTGTCCACAATGACATCAGTTAGCTAGGTAAAACCTTAGATAGATGGGTTTTCTCTGCTCCCCAGAATCTGTCTTTGCTCAACCCTTATCGTCCCTTCCATTTTTCCATACCCATACAGATGTCAGACCTTGGAATGTCAACTACAAGTGATGTCACTAAATGCAAAGAATGTGGTGTGTTGGCAAGTCAAAACAACACTATAAATAAAACAGCTGACGAACAGACATTCAAGACCCAAAAGGATGCACAACCGAACCAACAGACAAGTGAACTTGGAACATGTTGTTGTTGTGAGTACTATGGAATTCCTTGTCGCCAGATCAGTATAAACGAAAGTGAAACTACAAAACAGAAGAACCGGATTTTGTTTTCTGGCATAAAAAGTCAATGGTCTCCCCAAGAACAACTAATAGCAGATGCACTATCAGACGATGAGTTGCCAGGTTATCCAAAAAGGAAACATCACAAGGATGCCCAGCCCCAAGAAGAAACACATGAGTGTTACATTGATGGATGGACTATTACTTGCACACAGTTTCAGCCTCATCGTCGCATCAGGTCCAAGAAACGAAAAGAGAAACATGGAAAAAGTCAAGAAATAACTTCAAGAAAAGCTTGCTATCAATGTGGACGTGAAGGTCATTACTTTCGTAATTGTCCTGAGAAAAGTTCACTACAGATCACCTCCGAGATGAAGCTATCTCAGTCTTCAGACATGGAATATGAACAAAAATGCACAGAAACTTCTACCAACACTGTAAAGACAACTCCACCATGTAACTTATCGAGTCGTGCTTGCTTTGGCTGTGGTGATACTAGCCATCTTGTTAATGGTTGTCCTAAGAAGGATGTGGAGATCAATAAGGTCCAAAAGAAAAGACAACACCCTCAAACTCATGCATCAACCATGAATAAACAACGGAAAGAGACCACAGGAAAGATAAGTTATGCAATGACAGGAACCATTCATTATGATAATGCGGTGATTTTTGGAACACTAGTCATTCACACAACCATCGCCACCGTGTTGTATGATCCTCGTACAACACATTCTCTTATCAGTGCCCAGTTTGCAACAAAGTATGGTATCTTTAAGTGTCCCTTGAGATCAAGGAAGACCATCAGTACACCTGAAGGAAAAATGTTAGTAAACTACATATGTCCAAAAGTAAGTGTTAAAATCAATGGTATAGATTTTCCAGCTGATCTCCTAGTGATAGAATCAATGGGAAAGGATGTGATTCTTGGAAAGAATTGGTTACAAAGAACTAAGGCAGTAATCCATCATACTGAGAAAACCATGTGCTTGGAAACTCCATCTGGAGAAACAATAGTAGTTGAAGACAACCGACCTCCAGCTCAGATTGGTACATCTGACAAGGAAAAATAATATACCATTTAGCTAGAAGAAGTGTGTCTCACAAAAAAAAAAAAATTTCAAAGTGTTGCCCCTTTCAAGATTTGTAATAGTGCTAAGTGATATATGAATAAATTTGGAGAATCTTTCACACCTACGGTGTTTTGCCTCTTTATAAGAGAATAAAGTATGGTGTCATCTACTATACGCAGACAATGTGATGCTCCACTCTAGTTACCCTAAAGTCCCGCTCAAGTCTTTCTCTCAAATTGTGCTCAAAGAAATATTGTTGGATCAGAAAGATGATTTGGATATCATGCTCTGAAAACTATAAAGTTCAAAAGATTCATGTTAAGGATTATAACACTTGTACGCTCTTGTAGTATGATGAAGCTAGGCGGAAATCTGAAACCATCCTTGTTCCTTAACTAATCTTATATTGGAAATCAAAATGTAGCTCTTTATCTTGATGTCATACAAGCCTCTTATGCAGTCTGTCTCACTAACTCTTTTACCCTCTGACTAGATGATGAACCCCAATGGACATGAAGTAAATGATGCCAACGACAATATTCCTACCTTAACAACTGTGAACGAGAAAAATGAGTCACCGAGATATTCGATGAATGGAATGAAGAACAACAAAAGGAATAGAAAAATGTTTGGATACATGATTAGTCCACCTCAACCACAAGCAAAAGCCCCGAAACACATGAATACCCAAACAGAAGAATCAAGTCAGACTCAGCTACATGAGATACAGACACCCAATCAACCCTCATCACCTGTTGGTCAAGCAAAGTTGACCCGCAAAGAACTCAAAGCAAGAGGTGCTTGCTACTACTGCAAAAATGAGGGACATATTATTCGCGAATGTCCCAAGAAGCGTCTGGACCGACTAGAGAAGAAAGCTGCCAAGCATGACCTAAGCAATAGTTCAGAAGACCCACCATTTTATAAGTATGATGATGAAGGACGCTTGATTAGTATACATTTTGGAGCAAAGAAGTAAGAAAGTTTCTTAAGTTTGGAGGAGTTCAATGTGAACCAAGAACCTACGAGTAACCATATATCACCTTTGTTTTCTTGCTAGCCTTTCTTAATCTCGAGGACGAGATTCTTTTTAAGAGGGGTAGATTTGTGACACTATGAAAATCATTAAATAAAAATAATACATTTAGTTAATAATGGTGTTTATGGGAATAAATTTTTCATTGAAGTGTTTATTATTTATTTCATTTGGAGTAATTTTTTTTTATCGCGCATGATTGATTTTTCGTTATTCAATAACATTTCTTCTTAAATAAAAATCCTAGTAAATAAATAATATAATCAGTCCAAAAATAACTATATTATTTATAAATACTTTTGGTTTAATTATTATAAATTTTTGAGTTACTTAAATATGTATTTTGAATTAGAAAAGAGAAATTCAAAAAAAAAAAACTAAGCTAAACCGGCCCAATTAGGCCCATCAAGCAAGCCGGCCACCCTAACCCTACCGCGCCCTGCTCCCCTTCCCAGCCGCCGCCGCCAGGGGAGGGAATTCCCCTTCCTCCTTTCTGCGCGCGGGCCCCACCAGGCCACCTCCCTTCTCTTCCCTCCTCCCTGCTTCTTCCACAGGCCGCCGCTGGACACGCCTCCATGCGGACCGCCTCGACGCCCGCCTGGACGCCAGAGACCGACGCCGGCCAAGCGACCCTCGGCCGACCGCGCCATGCGCCGGGCGAGACAACGCCATCCCCAGCCCGGTGCCCCGACTCCGACCGGCCGAGCGCCCCGAGCGCCCGACGCGACCCAGTCGCCATCCCGAGCATGCCAGGCTCGCCGCGTGACCCGCCCGGCCAAGCGCCGACCCCGCGCGCCCAGCCGTCCGCTACCCCGACCCAGCGTGACAGGAATCCCTGCGCGCTCAGCACCGAAGATTCCGCGCCCCTGCACGTCGTCAAGACGCCGACCGTTTCTGGAGTTAATGGAGTTACTGCATCCGTTCTCTCTCTCCCAATTACTCTTCATGAAGAAACCGGTGGCCATTCATGGTCGCGACCTCTGCTCTCCCTCTCTCTTTCTCTATAAAATCCGAGCCGACCCCTCTCTCCCAAGCTCGCTCTCTCTCCCTCGCTCTGCTCGTGTTCATGCCACGCCCACGCAGTCACTCTGCCCGCGCAGTAGCACCACCGCTCGTCGTCGTGCCTCGCCGGTGTTCGTCCACGCCGTACGCCGTTCACCGTCCGTTCGTGCCCCGTCGTCCAATCGCAGCACCGGTGCTACGTCGTCGACGCGACCGCGCAGCACGACGACCACGCTCGTTCCCCTGACCGTCGTTCATCCATGCGCATGAACGAGAACCAAGGTTGAAGACAACCCACTGATTTATTTTCTAAATCATATTTTGAATCTTGCGATTTATCGTTGTAATATTATGATGATGTGATTTGGTGATTCGTGTATGATTGTAGAGATTTCATTTTATACGTGTAGTCAAAATCGAACCTCGCAACAACGCTTTAATAGGTGTATGATTTTATAATTTTAAAAAATGAACACGGTCACTATTCACTAACTCGGTGATTTTTCATACTAGAAAACGTTTATAGATGTGATTTCGCTTTAGTATGTGGAATAATATTCGTAGTAGTATTTTAGGTGTAAACGTATTGACATGAAGAAATTGAAATAGGCACTAAGTCAAGTATTTTCTAGTCGAATGAAAGTATAGACTTTACTATTTATAATAAATGTATTCATAAGTATAGCAATTAATTACGTAGAATAGTAAAATGCTCATTTATGTCATAATAACCATGAATATGTTATTAAAAGTCTCATTTAGTAATTTACAATTAATTCTTAGTATATTAAGGTCAAAAGAATTATAAATAAACAATTCTTAGTTATGCGTATAAATTCTATTTAGAAAGGAAAGGAGAAAACCGAAACAGTAGAATTTTATAATAATATTAAAATAACTTAATTAGGCACTCATGCTTTCCTAATAAAGAAATTGATAGTTATGTTTCTTATTAAAAAATTAGATAATTTGTTTCTAACTTTAAAATGACCCTTTTTAGTAGATATCATGTTTTTGATTTAATAAGGTTCGTTATGGATGTTTAAGTATAGCCGTATTAAATAGAAACTTAAATGAATATGTAGACATATGTTCCTTAATAAAAATAGAACATAAATATATGTCCAATTAATAGATTATTTATATTTTCTTAATTAAAAGATAATAAGAGTCATTGCTTTTATAAACTAAAATGATAGTTTATACTTTTTCCTTTTCAAATGATTTAGGTCATATGTTCCTAAATTGAAACTAAATGTAATCAGTAGATTATTTATATTTCCTCACAATTTAATAATTAACTTACATTTATATTTGTCCATAACTAGTAATGCAAGCGCGATTAATTTGTTCATCACATTGAATCCATATTATTTATTTATATCATTTAGTGGTCCTTAAAGGATAAAATAAAATAATTAGTGTTCATGTCCTTTTATATTTAAAATGTGTGCTTATATATTAACTTTGGATGTAGCTTTCTTAATAATAGTACATACCATGTATTCTCTTAATGGAAATGAAGATAATTATTATTTAGTTGTCTTTTCACATAAAACCTATCTAGACTTAATTATATAATAGCTTTTCATCAATAAATGTTTATTATATGTTTCATAATGCTTCATAAGTTAATAATGTGTTTTATCTTATAAACTCTTAATCTTAGACATACCAAGTTTGGTTTTAAAAAGGATTAAAATGGTAAATCTAATATTTGTATATTTTTAATTAAGATATTTTAAGCTTATGTCTTGTTTTATAAAGTATAGATCACACATTTTTTTTAAAGAATACCTTTTTATTATAACCCTTGCGTGTAATGTTTTTGAAAAGCGAACACTCTTTTCGTTAGATTTTCTTTTAGCTTTACGTATGCAATGTGGTATGTTATTGAGTGATGTTTGTTCTTCTTGTTTGTTTATGTGATATTCAGTGGTTGATCTAGTAGTTAAGAATCAAGATCTATTCCTATCCGTGGAAAAGTCTCAAGTTTTCAATAAGCAAGGCAAGTGGACTTCTCCCTCTGCATACTCTGTTTGATCCCAAACAATACATTTAATAAAGTTTATTCTTTTGGATATATATGCATAATTTGACGGGTTACCTATTTAGATAACCTTTCCAACCTTATTCCTTGATCAAACCTGGGAATTATACTTTACCTTAGTAGCTATGCTATTGCTACAACTTTAAATTTATGCAGTCACTCCTATTTAAGATACTGATGTTCCAAATGGTAAGTTTACTTTATTGTGGTTAACCCGATGGTTAAACAAGATTATTGCATATTAATTGGAACATGGAGTGACCACCCGGGAAAACAGTGCTACCATGAGAACTATCATGGCTCTGGTCTTGGCTAAATAACTAGGGAAGTCTTATGTTGGGTGTTGGTCGTGGTCGACCGGGACGGGGGCATCTGGCAAGCTCTTATAGTACCGGCTCAGGCAGATTGGATACGGGCATAGTTCCCAAAGCTTTACCCTGTGGTCTGGACTATAAGTTGGTTACGGTAGGTGTGCCTTATGCAGTTTGACCATTTCCAGCATTTGCGTAATGAGGACTCTAGGGAGAAGCCTCGTAGTGAGACCCTGGCCATTCACCTCGGAAGTGAATACGGGTCTAGCTAACCCGGGCAAAAAGGGAATCGCGACTCATGGGTAAAGATGCGCCACCTCTGCAGAGTGTAAAACTGATATATCAGCCGTGCTCACGGTTATGAGCAGCCTGGACTCCTCACATGATAATTGAACTTGAAGATGGAAATAAATCGAGATCCGATGATCTGCCAATGGTTTGCTTAAGTGGTTTCACTTAAATGTTTTTGATATACTCTTATATATTATTTTTAATGGGAATACTTGGGATTCACATTTATTAGTAATCAGGTGTTGATAATAAAATGTTGACCAACTAAAATGCTTACTGCTCAACCTCAGCCTCACCTTGTTACCTTGCATTAGTTTTTCCCCCACTTGCTGAGCCCCGACCATAAGTGAGCTCACCCTTGCTTAATTTTGATCAGAAGTTGCAGATGAAGATATGATGCTGAACTCCATGGATGCTAGTCTAGCGATACCCCCGGTCATCTTCCTGTGGACGGATGTCCTTGTTTCGCTGTACTTTGATGAATAAAGGTTAAGACATTATGTCGGTTCAAAGTGTAATATGTTAATATAATTGTTATTTACGCTTTTATGCATTGTTCTTTTGATATATTACACTTGTGACGTCAACATATGTGTGGAAATAGATCCTGGCACACATATGCTATGCACCCGGCTCTGCCCCTTAGAAACGGGTGTGACAACTCCTGATGGTGCTGACATCGTACTCGGTATGTTTTATGTTAATGCAATTCCTACAACCATACTATTTGATTCTGGTGCTACACATTCATTCATGTCTGCTCGTTATGCCAACACAAATGAGATACCACTACTAAACATGAGAAAACTCATGATAGTAATCACACCTAAGGGGCCTATTGAGGCAAATCAAATGACACGTAGATTGACATTAACCATTATGGGAAGAGAATTTGGAGCTACTGCTATAATATTAGAGGCCAGCAGTATAGATCTGATTCTTGGTATGTCATGGTTAAGGAAGGCAAAGGCCATTATAGCATGTGGTAGAGGTACTATAGAACTCACTAGCCCTAAAGGAGAAACATTTCAAGTTAATATTGCAGTAACCACCTCATCCAAACGTGCAATGTTCTTTATACCTGAGGAGTTTGTTGGTGACAACATCCGGGTGGTTAGAGATTTTCCGGATGTCTTTCCAGAGGAGTTACCAGGGATGCCACCAGATAGAGAAGTTGAGTTTGTGATTGATCTTCTACCTGGAACTGCCCCTATATCTAAGCGACCATACAGGATGTCGGTAGAAGAGTTAAAGGAGCTGAAGAAGCAGTTGACGAAGTTACAAGAGGCTGGTTACATTCGTCCGAGTTCCTCACCTTGGGGAGCACCGGTGTTATTTGTGCAAAAGAAGGATGGATCGCAACGGATGTGTGTGGACTATAGGTCCCTTAATGATGTTACAGTGAAGAACAAGTATCCCTTACCCCGTATTGAGGATTTGTTTGATCAGATGAGAGGAGCCAGGGTATTCTCGAAGATTGATCTTCGATCGGGATACCATCAAATGAAGATTAGACCCTCGGATATTCCTAAGACGGCTTTCTCAACCCGATATGGATTATATGAGTTCACTGTTATGTCATTTGGATTAACCAACGCACCAGCTTATTTTATGAATTTGATGAATAAGGTGTTTATGGAGTATTTGGACAGATTCGTCGTGGTGTTCATCGACGATATTCTTATCTATTCTAGAAGTGAAAGTGATCATGAAGAACATCTAAGGTTGGTGCTACAGAAGCACCGGACAGTGAACAGTAACGGATCTGATTGACAGTTTCCTTCTCTGGAACAGCTAGCCGTTGGTGCACCGGACAGGTCACTATTCACTGTCCTGTGCACCGGACAGGTCACTATTCACTGTCCTGTGCACCGGACAGGTCACTATTCACTGTCCTGTGCACCGGACAGAGTTACTATTCACTGTCCTGTGCACCGGACAGCTACTATTCACTGTCCTGTGCACCAGCCAACAGCACACTAAGTGCTTTTTCCTCCGTTCTTTCTCCGTTTGACTTCAACTTTTGGGAGGATTTTCCTGAGACTTAAACAAACACATTTAGAGTATAATCCAATTGATTTAGTCCTAGAAACTTACATCTTTCTTGTTCTTCTCCTAGCTTTTCTGTTTCTCCTCCAACAGAGCTCAGAATGGTACTTTCTCTACAGAAAGAGTTAGAGAGCAAACCAAAGCACCAAATTTGTAGTAAGAGGTGTATGCAACATGGTTGAACACTCAAACCTTACATACTTAACCTTTTTCACCATTTTACCCAATTTGGCATGTTTGAGGTCGATGTTGGACTCTAAACCATTAAGTCAACTTGACTTGATCTAGATTGACATATCTGAGCTCCAACTCCCTTGTTCATTTCTCGAGCTTGATCTTGAGCCTTATGACTTACACCACATAACTGTAGCTGTTGCCTCATTGGTTGTAAGTCATGTCCTTATGTAGTGATCCTTGATGTGTCGTAGCTGTTCTCAACTCGATCACCCTTGACTTTGCAAGCCTTCTTCTTCACCCTTGGCTTTGGGTTCCTCAGCCTTCTTGACCTTCTCCCATGCACTTGGTACCTCGAAGCTCTTCTTGCCTCCGTCCTTGGCTTGATCAGTTGTCTCCGAGCTACGCACCCGAGTATCACTTTTGCAATGTCCATCTTACTTGTGATGCCCATTATCTATCATCATCTAGTCCTTGGACCATCACACTTGTTCACTTGTTGAACCTTGTTAGCTTTACCTTAAGCACCTGTTCAACACTTAGTACACTTGTTAGTCCTTTAATTGAGTTGTCATCCAAACACCAAAACTCACAAGAGAGCTTTCAATCTCCCCCTTTTTGGTGATTGATGGCAACACAATTAAAGCTTACATAAGAATAAGATTTGAAGCACAAATTTTGAATTCTAAGTTTATAGAATGCTCCCCCTAAATATGTGCTTACTTCAAAAACATAATTTTGGCCTCAGACGCCAATTTGCACATACTTAGGCAATTCGAAACATTTCTACACCTTAGCACTTTTTGGGATGCTTTGTGTCAAGAATCAAACCATGATGCTATAACACACAAATGCATGTAATCAGAGTTAAGCATCATTCAATTTAGTGGATATATCACAGGAATATCAACCTACCACTATTCACCATTAAGATACCAATTCAAACTAATACCAATTTAAACTAAGATACTAATTTAAAACAATCTTAAAGCACCATTAACCACATGACTATCTATTTCAGAAAGAACACAATAGATGCCAATTAATTCATAGCAGCACAAGCACTAGTCCATATGATGCAACACATATAATACTGCAAGAGGAAGCATATGAATATCACACTAGCAAAGCTTAAACTAACACATCACCCCTTAGGATAAGCTTTCCTCTCAGGTTGAGATAAGCTTTAATACACAAATTCTCCCCCTTTGACATCAAACACCAAAAAACCATACTTAAGCAAGAACATAAGATGATGTCAAGGGACAGCAGGGTGTTTAAGGAGGAAAAACGACTATCAAAACTCCCCCTTACTTATTGAACATATGCACTATCAACATTTAGGTAAGATACATATATGCAAAAAGATTAATACTTCCTTTTGTACCTTTACCATGTTGTAGTGTACTTCCCATCTTGAAAGTATTTAATCTCTCGAGAGCTTCTCCACACTTGTGCCTGATTCTTTATCCTAACTTTTTCTTGTTGCTAAGACACCAACCTTAGAACAAGTTATAGTATTGGGCACAAGAAGAAACTTCTATTCTAATGATTATCAAAAGATGTCAATTGAAGCAAACTATCATGGCTACTAATTGAAAGATACCAATTGCAAAAGTTCATTTATTATCATAGCTCCATGATATTAAGAATAAGCATCTATTATCACCAGATATTATAGATCATGAGCAATCTAAAAATATGCACTTACTCACGACTTGAGATACCAATTTCTTGACTTACAGAGGTACCCAAGTCCTGATTGCTCCATTTCTTGCTTATCTTCTCTTTTCCACCTAGAGACCATACAAGATTGCTCAAGAAACAGTTAGTCTCAAAAGACACAAGTTATGTGTGCTCCCCCTCAAGTTGTGCATCAAGTATTTGAATGACTTGCACTTGGCACATTCTAGCTTCCTTAGAACTAGAGGGGATCACAACATACCTTGGTCAAGGCATACTCTACCACTTTCATCACACAAAGATGCCATTTTGAATATCAAATGAAAAGCCACTTAACACCAATTGAAGGCTAAATGAAAGGTTGACTAAATACAACAATGCATGCCTCAGTGGCACCTGAGCCAATTGAATACTCATAGGAAGTATAACATTTACACGCAACTTAGACATGCTTCATACTTAACTATCATTGCATCACATATACTAATTGAAAAACACATTATCATGTCTAAACACATCATAGTTAAAAAGGTTCTTTAGGTACACCAAAAGAAACAACATTTTAAGGCATAAGTCTCTTAAGCCACGATACTACCAATGAAATGCAAGAACACAGCTATGATCACTATCAATGGAACTTCAAGATATTCAATAAAATTGCACAGTTCCATTTTCCATACCTTTGCCTTTATGAGAGCACTTGTTATCACCAATTCAGGGCTCCTTTTGCTCATGCACCTCATAGCTCAAAAGGGCACGACATGGATTTGAAATTCACACAGTACCAAACTAGGGTAATCATGTGAACATGGACTAAACAAAATGTCATAATTGCACATAGCATGACTTACAAAAAGTTACAGGTTTATCCATATACACCAAGAGAGTTAATCGTTGTGGATATAACAAATGAAAGAGCTACCCATGAATGATTCAAAAGATATATCCTATATAGCACCAGTCATGATTAAGCAAACATCATTATGATTCATTTAACACAGGCAATCATAAAGCATAACTACTCCAAAGACAGGTAGCACAACAAGCCAACTTAAGAACAATACTAAATCATGTACTTAAAATACACGGGTACCATCCTTTGGAGAGCAAGTTGTAGATTCTCATCAAAGTCCTTTACTTGATTCACCAATAATGATTCAGGACCTATACACCTTGTTTCACTTGAGATGAACATGGGATTAGTGTTTCACAATAATTCAACCTTGGGTCAATAAACACCAAAACAATTAACAGCTTAAGCATAGAGTTTTAGATAACCGTCTTAAGCTCTCCCATGGTCTCCAGTCCATCTCAAGGCACCTGCATGGTCTAGTTAGCACAGTTTGGTACCCATCTCGGGATGGGTCCATAATGATCATCCAAATGTGCCTTTGGTACCCAAATTGCCTTTGTGCTAGTTCTAGGTGATCTCGTTATAGATCTAGCACAAGTGTATGATTTGGGTCTCCTACGCGAATAAGATTGACATAACTTCACTTGCTTAGGAATCTTACCTTTATAACATACCTTGGATAGATGACCCTGCTCACCACACTTGTAGCAGAAGTGTCGCTCAATCTGACATGACGCTTGCTGTTTGTCATTTTCCTTGGTGAGGGCCACCTTGGAGGATGCACATCCTTGATTCTTCATGACCGGACATGAAGTGATCGTGTGGTCCTGATTGTTGCATCCAAAACAACTCCTTGTCCCTTCATTCTTGTCTTTGTACGGACAAGACGCGATGAGGTGGCCTAACTTCTTGCACTTGAAACACTTCCTTTTTCCTTTTCCCTTTTTGTACTTGAATGACATGGAGAGAAGGTCAGTGCAAACAACATGATTAATTGAATCTTTACCTTTTTCCAAGCTCATGTTGATTTCTTCATCTTTAGGAACATTTTTCTTATTGAGCTTGACACTTGCTGTAGTTTTTCCTTTCTCAAGCTTCTTCACCACGCGCCCGTGGATATCTTGAGAGAGTTGAGCAATGTGTCTTCTCCTCAGTTGTCTTTGCTTCTTGTTCCCACACAATTTCTTTTGTGACCCTAAAACTTGTTGCTCAATCAATGATTGGCTTTCTTTTGAGCAACAGGGGTTAGCACATGGTGATATACAATTCAAATGCGCACATGTGCGAGAATGAGGTTCCCATGAATTTAAGTTTGCAATTATAACCTCATGAGCAATATTAAGCATGATATGGTCATCAACTAATTTATTATGAGAATATGACAACATATCATACTTTTTACCTAGAGCACGTTTTTCTAAGTCCATTGTTTCTACTTGACTCTTAAGCATAGAATTTTCCGTATTGAGTTGAGCAATATTAGATAATGCATCATGACTATTTCTTTGCTCAATTAAAACATATTCATACCTTTGGACCAAATCATCATGAGAGCGTTTTAGCTTCTCATGTTCTTTGGTCATCTTCTCCAGGCTGTTGTCGGCTTTGATGAGGGACTCCTCTAGCCTGAGAAGCGTCTCGCCTTGTTCCTTGTTCCTTCTCAACAGCTTAACCAAGAGTGCCTTGTCCTCTTTGTTGAGATGGATGTAGAAACGGCGAATCTCCTCTTCTTCCACATCATCGGTCTCATTTTCCCTGTCATTAATGTCAGTGGAAGCCAAATAGGAAAATGTACCTTGAGGTGATGAAGATTCATCCTCGCTATCATCCTCATATTCCTCCTCATCATGGCTTTTGTCTCCACCGTCATTGTTAGCAATAAAACACTTATTATTAGTGGAGACCAAACCTGTCGACGAGGTGGATTCATCGTTGGGTGCCCATCGTTCTTGATCTTCTCCCTTTGAAAGGTTAGCATCACAAGCAATATAGGGAGTACAATTTGCCACACAATATTTTACTTTAATTCTATTCCATAAATCATGAGCATCAACAAATAAATCATTATCACTACTCATGATGGCAAAATAAGCACCTCTAGAAAGAGAATCAACTAAGATGTTGCAAGCACGATGATTGAGAGATAAACATCTTAGTTCATCATTAGAGGGATTTTTACTAATATCAGATGGAAAAATACTTCTACTAAAGATCTGTCTCAAATCAGGATCAACACTCATGAAAGCATTATAAATAGAGACAGACCAAGATTTGTAATTAGAGCCATTGCCTAAAAGAAGTTCTACAGTTACCTCTTGTGACGACATCGTTATCTCCGGACGGCTAAGCCCACACTGGAGAGGCCTAGCTCCGATACCAATTGAAAGTTCCCTTTGCCCGGGAACAGGATCTGGATGTCGCCTAGAGGGGGGGGGGTGAATAGGCGAATAAAAATTATCACTTTATAACTGGAAATTCTTACTCTACTCGAAGGCTGGATCGCAGTGGAATGAAGGACCCTTCGAGTAGGTTGCAGCGGAATTGAAGTCCCTGTCTTAAAATACCCTGCACTTCGAAGACAGCTTATAGCACATATAAATATTGAAGTGCAAGTATAAACAACAAATAAGACAGAGAAACAGCACACAACATAGAGCAGAGCACACAGACACAGGGATTTATCCCGAGGTTCGGCCAAGCCTGAAATGCTTGCCTAGTCCTCGTTGGAGTTAGCCACACCTTGGCTTGGAGTCTATTTCAACTCCTTCCTCCGTTTGCTCAGATCTGTCGGGCGACAGATAGAGCCTTCCACTATGTTGATATCAGTTACAACGATGTCGTGGCTGCTTACAATCTTCTCAACAGCACTCCGACAGAGTAACAATGCGCTCAAGATTTTGCTCTAGCTCTCAGCAGCACTTCCCCTCTCTCTAAAGGCTTATAACTTCGCCTCTACACAAACTAGAGAGATACACAAGAGAGGGAGAGAAAGAATTGATCCAAATGGTGTATGGACTTGTTGGCTGCACTTGTGTGCTTGGTTGAGGCGCCTAGGGGTCCCTTTTATAGCCCCAAATGGCCTAGGAGCCGTTAGAGCTTCATTTGGAAGCTCCCAGCCTTCCCTGGTTGCGGGTGCACCGGACTGTCCGGTGGCGCACCGGACAGTGAACAGTAACGGATCTGATTGACAGTTTCCTTCTCTGGAACAGCTAGCCGTTGGTGCACCGGACAGGTCACTATTCACTGTCCAATTGATTTAGTCCTAGAAACTTACATCTTTCTTGTTCTTCTCCTAGCTTTTCTGTTTCTCCTCCAACAGAGCTCAGAATGGTACTTTCTCTACAGAAAGAGTTAGAGAGCAAACCAAAGCACCAAATTTGTAGTAAGAGGTGTATGCAACATGGTTGAACACTCAAACCTTACATACTTAACCTTTTTCACCATTTTACCCAATTTGGCATGTTTGAGGTCGATGTTGGACTCTAAACCATTAAGTCAACTTGACTTGATCTAGATTGACATATCTGAGCTCCAACTCCCTTGTTCATTTCTCGAGCTTGATCTTGAGCCTTATGACTTACACCACATAACTGTAGCTGTTGCCTCATTGGTTGTAAGTCATGTCCTTATGTAGTGATCCTTGATGTGTCGTAGCTGTTCTCAACTCGATCACCCTTGACTTTGCAAGCCTTCTTCTTCACCCTTGGCTTTGGGTTCCTCAGCCTTCTTGACCTTCTCCCATGCACTTGGTACCTCGAAGCTCTTCTTGCCTCCGTCCTTGGCTTGATCAGTTGTCTCCGAGCTACGCACCCGAGTATCACTTTTGCAATGTCCATCTTACTTGTGATGCCCATTATCTATCATCATCTAGTCCTTGGACCATCACACTTGTTCACTTGTTGAACCTTGTTAGCTTTACCTTAAGCACCTGTTCAACACTTAGTACACTTGTTAGTCCTTTAATTGAGTTGTCATCCAAACACCAAAACTCACAAGAGAGCTTTCAGAGAGAGCTTCGACACAATGATAAATCTTAAGACGAAGGGCTGAATTGACTTAAAGATGGATTGACTCAAAGACCCATGATGTTTGCGTCATTATTGTAATCAATTGTAAAGGGCTTAAATGTAATCTTACGTAGGTTGCACCCTGTGCCTATAAATAGGTGAACAGTACGCTGGTACTGTTCACGCATTCTTGCAATCACTGACACGTTACGCTTGAGTTATTACTTTCCGCCAAGGCGAAGGTATAAATATGCTCAAATATTGTGTTTTAATACTCATTTATTCATGTGATGAAATATGTGAATACATTTTATACTTCATATTACATTTCTTATTATTTGTTATTTCACAAGTATGATTACGAAGGTGAAATCTTCGTAATATATTACTCTTGGCCTTCGTCCGAAGCTCATTAAATCCTTGGGGAGATAATGCTTCAGCGGACGAAGGACATTTATACTTAACATTTTTTGTGTTGCCTTGTTCTTAATTCATAACATTTGAGAACAAGTCCCCAATAGTTGTATTAGCTGGGTGAGAGATGAAGGTTGCTTCTGGTCTCTCGCACATTTTTGGCAATTTTCGCACTTTTGAACCAACTCTGCTGCATCCGAAGCTGCCTTCGGCCAAGAAAATCCTTATCTAAAAACCTTCCCAGCAAAGGCCTAAACCCAATATGAGAGCCACATAAATCTGCATGTATCTCCTTCATTAACTCTATACCTTCGGTTCTGGATAAACATTTGAGGAGCGGAGAACAGACTCCATGTTTATATAATTCCCCTTCTATTATCACATATGGTCTTGTTCTTGCTTCCATTCTCTTATTATAAGCTTCGTCATCCGAAAGACAATCACCTTGGAGGAAAGATATGATTTCAGTCATCCAATCTTCACTATGTACAGGAGATATTGTGAGCACTGCTCTCTCCATAAGTTCAACCGAAGGTGCTTTTATTGTCTTAAAAAACACTTCCGAAGGTAAAGGGAGCCCCTGTGCCGCTGACTTGGCTAACAGATCTGCATGCTCATTTTCCCCTCTTGGAATATTTTTGACAGAAAATCCTTCGAAAGAAGCCTCCAGCCTTTGAACTGTATCCAGATATTTTTCAAGCTTCAGATCTCTTGCCTTGCTGCTTTTGTCTACATGACCAGAAATGACTTGGGAGTCAGTTTTAAGGATTGCACTTCTTATTTCCATTGCCTTTAACTTCCAAAGCCCTAACAGAAGGGCTTCATACTCAGCAATATTGTTCATACAACTAAAGTCAAGCCTTGCTGTGTAGCATGTTCTGACTTTAGAGGGAACTACTAAAACAGCAGTCGCTCTTACGATGAAGGTTCCCCAAGAACCGTCACAGAATACTGTCTAGGCTTCGACGTCTTTATTTGTTTCTTCTTCCTGAGCCCCTGGTGTCCAATCAGCAATGAAGTCTGCTAACGCCTGGGACTGAATTGAGGATCTATATACATAGTCAATAGTGAATTCATTGAGCTCTGCAGCCCATTTTCCGATCCTTCCAGTAGCTTCTATGTTCCTCATTATATCCTTCAGAGGCTGTGATGAAGGAACAATTATATGATATGCTTGAAAATAATGCCGAAGTTTCCTGGAGGCCATTAACACAGCATACAACACCTTCTCTAATTCTGTATAGTTTTTCTTTGATAAACTTAGAACTTCGGAGACGAAGTATAATGGGGCTTGCCTTTTGACTTGGCCATCTTGCTTCTCCTGTACAAGCGCCACACTAATTGCAGAGTGAGAAGCTGCTACATACAGGAGTAAAGGAGCCCCTGGCGAAGGTGGAGTTAGAGTTGTCAGGTCTATTATGTACTGCTTTAACTCTTCAAAAGCCTTTTGCTGAGCCAGACCCCACTAAAAAACATCGGCTGACTTTAGAATTTCAAAGAATGGCAGGTTCCTCTCTGCTGATCTTGATATGAATCTATTCAGCGATGCCAGCCTCCCTACCAATCATTGAGCCCCCTTCTTTGTATTTGGTGGTTCCATCCAAAGGATAGCTTCAATCTTGTTTGGGTTAGCTTCGATTCCCTTCGTTGATACCAGACAGCCAAGGAACTTGCCCTTCTTCACTCCAAAAACACACTTTTCTGGATTTAACTTAAGGCCAACTTGCCTGAAATTGGCAAACGTCTCTTGCAAGTCAGCAATATGATTTTCTTGCTTCATGCTTTTTACTATGATGTCATCAACATAAGTTAGCACGTTCCTGCCTATTTGAGAGTGAAGGACTTTGGTTGTCATTGTGCTGAAGCTTCCTCCAGCATTTTTGAGCCCCTCGGGCATCCGAAGGTAGCAATAGGTGCCACTGGGAGTTATGAAGCTAGTCTTTGGCTCATCTTCCTTATTCATCCATATCTGATGATAGCCTGAGTAGCAATCCAATAGACTCATGAGCTCTGAGGAAGCTGCTGCATCTACAAGGGAGTTTATTCTTGGTAATGGGAACTCGTCCTTTGGACATGCCTTGTTGAGATCTATGAAATCAATACACATTCTCCATTTTTCATTAGCTTTCTTCACCATAACAGTGTTGGCTAGCCATTCTAGATATGTTACTTCTCTGATAACACCAGCACTGAGAAGTCTCTTCACCTCATTCCGAGCACCTTCAGCTTTATCCTCAGACATTTTCCGAAGTCTTTGCTTTCTTGGCCTAAAAGATGGATCTACATTAAGTGAATGTTCAATAACATCTCTGTTGACACCACAAAGATCATTGGCTCTCCAAGCGAAGACATCTTTATTGTTGAACAAAAATCTTAGTAGAGTCTTTTCTTGCTCATCAGATAGCTGAGATCCCAGCAGCACCCTTTGATCTGCTATATCTTCGCATAATAGCATAGGCTTCGGCTGATCTACCAAAGCAGCCTTCTCTCTTTTGTGCTTATACTGTTGACAAGCTTCAGGTCCATCTATATTATGGATCGCCTTTGAGTCTGTCCAATTTCCTTCAGCCCTTCTAGCAGCTTCTTGACTTCTATAGACAGCAATGAGCCCTTGTTCCAAAGGTATCTTTATGCATAGATATGCTAGATGAAGTATGGCTTTGAAGGCATTGAGTGTCCCTAGACCAATGATTGAATTGTATGGGTACTCCATTGTAACACTCACTTTGTAAGAGAGGTCTAAAAAGAGAAACTATGTTACTCTATATGTCTTACCAGTGGTTATTATTTCATGTGGACACCTCACTTACACCAATAAATAATCAATAAAAGACACTCAACTAAAGTATGCATCATGCTGGGATTTTCATCTTTGTGTGCATTTTGTGACAACATAAAGATAAGGTGACAAGAAAAATAATAAAATCCCAAAGTGGAATTTTAGAATTTAAAAGAAATCCTAGAAGGGAGGAAAAAAAGAGAAGAAAACACTAAACAAATAGGATAAAATAAAAATATAAATGAACTAAAATTCGGTTCATATTGTTATAGACATGTAACCTGAATTTGAATTTCACACAGAGATTCAAATTGGAAATTCAAAAACAAAAGAGAAGAGTAGAAAAGAAAATAGAAAGTAAAAAGAATAAAAGAAAAGGGAGAACACCATAGCGTCCGGGCCCAATCCGTTTGGCCCATCTTCCCCGATCCCCCTCGTGCGGCCCACTCTATTCCCTCCCCCTTTTTCTTTTTCCACCGCGACACTGACGTGTGGGCCCCTGGCCAAGTGACCCTGAGCGCTTGGGCGAGACTTCAAGCACTGGCGACCGGGCCCCACCTTTCCGTCTCAGGTCCACGCGCTCGCTCCCGCATTCTCGCGTGACACTGCGACCTAGGCCCCACCTGTCATCCCGTCCATCGCATCGATAACCTCCTGTGTGAGTCGCGCGGCGGGTTTTGCTCCACCTCGGCGTGAGCTGACGCTCCACGGGTCCGCACCTCTAGGGATAAAAGCGGATCTTCCTTCCTTGACCACGCCTCTCTCGTCCACCCGCAAACTCCCCACCATACCGCGCCACCGCCGTAGCAGAGAGAAGGAAAAGAAACCCGTTGTTGCCGCCGCCAGGGAAAACTTGGCTAACCATTGTCCAAGGCCTCGGAATCGTACCCAAGAACTCCTCTGGACCCTAGGAAAAGTAGTCGTGGCCACTTCGCTTGGAAATTGTCGCCTGCTCCATCGGAATTGCTCGTCGGAGCACAGCCGGTTCCTCGCTTTCGTAATGCATAATCACAGAAATTGATTCATAATGCATAAATAAATGGTAAAAACTTGTTTAATCGGTAGTAAATCCATATGAACTCCAAATTAGTTCATTCCAGTTTCTAAATCTTCATAATATTATGGTCTATCTATTTGTGCCACTGTTTTGGCATGAAAAGCACATTAGAATTATTCTAGTACTTAATCTTGTATTAAGCACATAAAACATTAGAAAATCCATAACTTAAAATCTATAACTCCAAATTTAATGATTCCAGTTCCTGTGATCTTATTTTAATGTCTAGTTTATTACTGTATATTCTATTTACATGTTTGATGTGATGTTAATTTATGCTATGCTACGTATGTATTGTGTTGATGCGAGTACACGAGCAAGCCACTGTGGAATCTGAGGTTCAGCTGGTAGAGACTGCTGAGCAGGAGCTCGTGGAAGGCAAGTTGTGCCCTTGATCACTTCTTTTACCTATTCATGTTCTTATTAATCATAATGATCTGTATAGGTTAATTTTGCAGGGACCCAATTACCCTAGATTTGACTATCTTTATACCTTGTTTCACCACTGGTTTTACTACTAAATTTTTGGGTAGTACATGTTATTGCTTTATGTGGATTTGGGTATAGAGATATTTACTACTCATGATTACACTTGTTATTATCTGTTCATTATTTTATGTTCATGATAAGATCATTATGTTAATGGGAACATGGAGAACCACCCGGGAAAACAGTGCTACCACAAGGGTTTAATGGGACGCCCTTGGCTGATTAACTAGGAAAGCTAGTGGAGGGCTACCTTACCCGAAAGGGGCAAGGGCAGAAGGGGAGTGGTCAGTTGTAAAGCCCAAATTTGGTAGAAAAATATAATATAATATAAACTAAAATAAATAAACAAATAAGTTTATGATAATGTTTGGAGAATTGTGAAACCCTTAGAAATTCATTTGGATCCTTTCTTTTCATTTAATGTTACTAAATTAATTAAGTAACCAATAAATAAATAAAGAGAAGTGCATCGCAAGTGAAAGACCTTGTTGTGAGGTACTTTATTGAACGCATAAATTTGACTTCAAATTATACATGAAAACATAAAATAGGAAATAAGAAAGGGAATTTCTAAGGAAACCATTTATTCCACCCATAAATAAATGACAATATTATATTTGGAATTGTTAAAGTTAGAAGTTGGACTCAAAACTAGAAAGTGAAAATCAATTAATAAACCTAAAGAATTTCAAATATTAATGTGCGTAAATTATTCAATTCTTCTCTCTCATGAAGTAAGCATTAGTATTATTTAAAATAACAAAATAAGTAATATAATATTATTGAATCATGTTGAGATTATTATTGAGTGCTGCATTTGTATTTCAATGCAAATTTGAAGACCGAATGAAGTATAAATCTGGAAAAAAAGAAATTAAGAAATAGAGAGAGAAAAAAAGAAGAAAAAAAGACTCATACCGCGTCTGGGCCGACTTACACTCGCGTGGCCCAGTAAACCTCTACTTTCCCCCGTGAAGGCCCATCATTTTCCCTCTCCTTTTCTTTCTGCGTAAGTCACTGATCTTGTGGGCCCCGCGTGTAAGAGTCGTCAACCTCGGGCCACAACAACTCGACCGCTTCCCTCGCGTGGCTGTCGAGACGAACTCCGCGCGCGCCGCGTGATTCAAGCCGGTGGGTGCGGGCTCGGACTCCTGTGTTCAGGCTATAAATCACGCGCGCGCCGCCTCCCTGGTACCCGTGCGCGATTCTCTGCCATCGCCGCTGAGAACGTTGACGGCCGCCACCGCCGTCCGGGGTCTTCATCATTGCTTACAGACCGTTGTGTGGTCCTGGTTTGTTGTCGGGGCGTACTGAAGCTCGTCTTGGCAACACCTGGACAAATTTGCACACCGGCTCACCGAATCGCTCATCGGGGCCCCTTCCCTCACCGTCATCCGCTCCCTGCCGTGGCCAACAGTGTTCCTGCCGTTTCTTCCAAAAAGGTACCCCCTCAGGTGTTCGCATTGTTCTTCTCCGCGCGAATCGATGATCGAGTCGGTGGTTGGGGCTTGGGGTGTGGAGGTCGGTGACCACCGGTGGGCTTCTTGCCGCCGCGGGGTTGTGGTTGCCGCTGCTTGGGTGTTGCCAGGTGGAAGATGGCCTTATGGCCGTTTGATGAGGTTTGAGTGGATGAGATTAGATCTGGGGAAGGGAAGGGTTGGACCGTAGATCTTTGCATTGACGGTTAGGATTAGATGTTGCGTACCGGTTCGGCCCAGCTCATCTCAGCCGTGGATCGTTGGATCGGCGGATGGTGTTCGATCGCGATGTATTAAAATCTGGACCAGAGGATTTAAATCCATCGGCCCGCAATGTGTACCGGTTCACTACGTGAGCCGATTTAATCGTGGGCGTAGGATTCGGATCGGGCGCCCCATATCCAACGATACCTCTTCACTTAACTCTTTTGCGAATAAACCCTTGGCTTTTGCATAATAAAACCCGCCGTCCCTAGCTACTGTGCTCTGAGTCTTAGGTTTATTTGCGTAGAGGCCCCTCTAGTTTTCTGTTTTTATGCGCACGAACCAGAGACCCGAGTAATTCAATAAATAAATTTAGAAATTGATTTTTAATGTATAAATAATTCCTAGATATTGTTTAGTTCCTAGAAAATTCATATTAAGTCTGTTTTGATCCATCCCAGTTGCATTAGTCTCACAATAAAATTTATTATCATCTGGCAACTTTGTTTTGTCATGAAATATAGGTTAAAATGTTGCACTTAGGCTATTCTATATTTAACCACGTGGATCTTTGGAAAACCATAATTCCTTAACCGTAACTCCGATTTTAGTGATTCTCGTTCCTGCGATCTCATAGCGGCGCGTAGATTATTATTACGCAGTTTATTCTTATGTTTGGTGTAATGTTAATTTTGCCTATACACTGTTTGTTTGTATTGCTACGACTAGCGTGAGGCTACGAGTCATTTGAAGATCATCCTGGTACCTGGAATCTCAAGTCCCAGGCAAGTTGTGCCCTTGATCACTTCTTTTTACCCAGTCATGTTCTAATTAATCATAATGATCTGCATAGGTTAATTTGGATGGGACCCAATAGGTTACCCTAGTTTGTCTATCTTTATACCTTGTTTACCACTGAACTTTTTGGGTAGTACTTGCTAGTGCTTTATGTGGTTTTGGGTATGAGGATACATTATTCATGATCACACTTTTATTATCTATTTATTATTACTATTCATGATAAGATCATTATGTTAATTGGAACATGGAGCGACCACCCGGGAAAACAGTGCTACCACAAGGGTTTAATGGGACGCCCTTGGCTGATTAATTAGGAAAGCTAGTGGAAGACTACCTTACCCGAAAGGGGCAAGGGCAGTAGGGGAGTGGTCAGTGTAGGGAGGTCCTTGGTTGATTTTGCTGCGATGGCGGTCAGGCAAGAACCCTGCATTGGAGCTTCCTATAAACTGTAGCGGGTTTTCTGAAGCTAGTGGAACTTTGTAAAGGCCTCGTAGTGTTACCCTGCCTCGCCTCCTCGGTAGAGGTGTATGGGAAGTCGCGATCCCTTGGCAGATGGGTAACATGACTTGTGGGTAAAGATGCGCAACCTCTGCAGAGTGTAAAACTGGTATACTAGCCGTGCTCACGGTCATGAGCAGCTCGGACCCTCACATGATTAATTTATGGAACTAAATTCAATTTGTCATATGCATTGCATCGCAGGTGATGTTGTTACTTTCGTTCTACTACTTAATTGGGTTTGGTATTTACTTATACTTAGTAACTGCCAATAAAATTTTGACCAACTTTAAAAGCAATGCTCAGCTCTAACCATCCTCTTTGGTAAGCCTTACACTTCACGTGAGCTCCCACCTTTGGCGAGTTCATGCACATTATTCCCCACAACTTGTTGAGCGATGAACGTATGTGAGCTCACTCTTGCTGTCTCACACCCCCCCCCACACACATGTCAAGAACAGGTACCCCAGGATGAGGCGCATGGAGGATGCTGCGATGTGTTCGTGAGAGGTCTAGGCCGTCGTCTCCCAGTCAACTTTGGGTTGCTGGACTGTTGTCTCCTTATAATGTAATTATTTATTTATGTTGCATAAAACTCCTGTTATATAGTAAAGATGTGACATTCGATCCTGTGCCATGATTCATCATATGTGTGAGACTTGGTCCCAGCACACCTGGTGAGTATGTTCGCGCCCGGGTCTTGGTGCCCCGAAACCCGGGTGTGATAGAAGTGGTATCAGAGGAATGTTGACTGTAGGACGAAACCTAGATAGAACTGGACAACCTTTATTTACTTACCTTTGCTACAATGATTCTTTTCTAAACTTTTCTTAATCTTTCCTCATCTATTTCCGCTTTACTCTGATTATTCTTACCTTTTCACTTCTAAAGACAAATGTGGATTTCACACCTTGGAATCCTACCACTATGATCTTTTTAAGAGATAGGGAACCTAAGACAAAATTTAAAACTATTTTCTTTATTTAAAAAAATGATTGGTTGATTGTGCTGATGATAAATGTCTGATTTGCTTCTTTGATTGATTGAACTATTATAGATGGACATATTAGCATGTACCACTATAAGGTATTGAATTAGCTATGGTAGGTAAGATATTAATCTACTTAGCTAATAAAATCGCCCAAAGTAACCTGATTTGTAAATACCTGCCTTGTCTACCATTCTCTTACCATATGAATCTAACTCAGATGGTCAATACCAGGCGGGGTGGAGGAATTGATTTACCTCCTAATCGACACACTCGGTGGATATATAGACAACCCCAGTCACAGCCAGCAGAGATGAATCCTCCTAATCCTCCACCAGGCGGAGTTGACCCACTGATTGCAGCTCAGATGAGGATGATGCAGCAAATGGCGGACACTATGGCAGATATGCGCGCTGAGATGCGGCAAGAACGCCAGGAAATGCGCCAGGAAAGAGAGGATGCACGTCGGGAGATGCGCCAAGAGCGGGAGGAGATACGTCAAGAAAGAAGGGCGCAACAGCAACAGCAACAAGCGCCACTGCCTCCACCTCCACCACCAGTTCCACCCCGGGACAAGCACCGGGAATTCATGAGCCACAAACCACCAACCTTCTCCAACTCCGCGGATCCGCTGCAAGCAGATGACTGGCTAAAGTCTGTAGAAAAGATGCTCAACATAGCTTAGTGCTCGGACAGAGAGAAAGTACTCTACGCATCAGGTTGTCTTGCTGGTCCCGCTGCGGATTGGTGGGGGGCGTACTGCGCTGCTCATGCAGCTATCGATACAATTACCTGGGCAGAATTTTCCACTCATTTCAGGAATTACCACATTCCTGCTGGGCTCATGAAGATTAAGAGAAAGGAGTTTCTATCCCTTAAACAAGGAAGTATGTCCGTGAGTGAATATAGGGACAAATTCATCCAGTTATCTCGATATGCTCCTAGAGATGTTGAGGATGATGAGCAAAAACAGGAGCTTTTTCTGGACGGTTTGATTGGACCCTTGCAATATCAACTGGTATCACACACATTCCCATCCTTCCAAAGGCTACTGGACAAAGCTATTGCTGTAGAAAATAAGAGGAGTATATTTGGAGAGAAAAGAAGGGCGACCAACCAAGGGCAGGCTGGAAGTAGTTCCTGTCCTCGCTATACTACCACTCCAAGTACACCAGCTAGTGGCAGTTCCGGGCAACAAACTCAACGGGCACCAACTGCTCCTCCGCAAGCAAGCGCCCCAGCGGGACCCGTTGCTCCTAACACAACCACCAACAGGGCATGCTTCAAGTGTGGACAACCGGGACACTATGCCAACTACTGTCCCAACAGGGCTGCCTACACCACACCGGCTCCGATGAAGCAAGGTCAAGCCTCGGTAGGAAAAAGTCAGCCCCTATCTGTCAACCGGGGACAAGCTCATCATGCAGAAGTAGAAGCTGAACCAGGTGAACTGGAATTTCAAGAAGAGCTGGTTGAAGATGAAGTAGTCGGTGAAGAAGTCAACGAACAACAAGAATAGAGATAAACATAAATATGGATACATATATATATATTACTATTTGTAAGACCTGAATATTAGTTTAGCTATTAGTTAGTATTTTACTATTTTAGTAATAATAATAAGGTCTAATTGACCCATGTGTTGCCAATAAATTATGCATCATGCTGAGATTTTTGTTTGTGCATATGTGTTGAGACAATATGAGTAAACACCCTTTTTCTTACAAATCTCGAGGACGAGATTTCTGTTAAGGGGGGTAGGATTTGTAAAGCCCAAATTTGGTAGAAAAATATAATATAATATAAACTAAAATAAATAAACAAATAAGTTTATGATAATGTTTGGAGAATTGTGAAACCCTTAGAAATTCATTTGGATCCTTTCTTTTCATTTAATGTTACTAAATTAATTAAGTAACCAATAAATAAATAAAGAGAAGTGCATCGCATGTGGAAGACCTTGTTGTGAGGTACTTTATTGAACGCATAAATTTGACTTCAAATTATACATGAAAACATAAAATAGGAAATAAGAAAGGGAATTTCTAAGGAAACCATTTATTCCACCCATAAATAAATGACAATATTATATTTGGAATTGTTAAAGTTAGAAGTTGGACTCAAAACTAGAAAGTGAAAATCAATTAATAAACCTAAAGAATTTCAAATATTAATGTGCGTAAATTATTCAATTCTTCTCTCTCATGAAGTAAGCATTAGTATTATTTAAAATAACAAAATAAGTAATAGAATATTATTGAATCATGTTGAGATTATTATTGAGTGCTGCATTTGTATTTCAATGCAAATTTGAAGACCGAATGAAGTATAAATCTAGAAAAAAAGAAATTAAGAAATAGAGAAAAAAAAGAAGAAAAAAAGACTCATACCGCGTCTGGGCCGACTTACACTCGCGTGGCCCAGTAAACCTCTACTTTCCCCCGTGAAGGCCCATCATTTTCCCTCTCCTTTTCTTTCTGCGTAAGTCACTGATCTTGTGGGCCCCACGTGTAAGAGTCGTCAACCTCGGGCCACAACAACTCGACCGCTTCCCTCGCGTGGCTGTCGAGACGAACTCCGCGCGCGCCGCGTGATTCAAGCCGGTGGGTGCGGGCTCGGACTCCTGTGTTCAGGCTATAAATCACGCGTGCGCCGCCTCCCTGGTACCCGTGCGCGATTCTCTGCCATCGCCGCTGAGAACGTTGACGGCCGCCACCGCCGTCCGGGGTCTTCATCGTTGCTTACAGACCGTTGTGTGGTCCTGGTTTGTTGTCGGGGCATACTGAAGCTCGTCTTGGCAACACCTGGACAAATTTGCACACCGGCTCACCGAATCACTCATCGGGGGCCCTTCCCTCACCGTCATCCGCTCCCTGCCGTGGCCAACAGTGTTCCTGCCGTTTCTTCCAAAAAGGTACCCCCTCAGGTGTTCGCATTGTTCTTCTCCGCGCGAATCGATGATCGAGTCGGTGGTTGGGGCTTGGGGTGTGGAGGTCGGTGACCACCGGTGGGCTTCTTGCCGCCGCGGGGTTGTGGTTGCCGCTGCTTGGGTGTTGCCAGGTGGAAGATGGCCTTATGGCCGTTTGATGAGGTTTGAGTGGATGAGATTAGATCTGGGGAAGGGAAGGGTTGGACCGTAGATCTTTGCGTTGACGGTTAGGATTAGATGTTGCGTACCGGTTCGGCCCAGCTCATCTCAGCCGTGGATCGTTGGATCGGCGGATGGTGTTCGATCGCGATGTATTAAAATCTGGACCAGAGGATTTAAATCCATCGGCCCGCAATGTGTACCGGTTCACTACGTGAGCCGATTTAATCGTGGGCGTAGGATTCGGATCGGGCGCCCCATATCCAACGATACCTCTTCACTTAACTCTTTTGCGAATAAACCCTTGGCTTTTGCATAATAAAACCCGCCGTCCCTAGCTACTGTGCTCTGAGTCTTAGGTTTATTTGCGCAGAGGCCCCTCTAGTTTTCTGTTTTTATGCGCACGAACCAGAGACCCGAGTAATTCAATAAATAAATTTAGAAATTGATTTTTAATGTATAAATAATTCCTAGATATTGTTTAGTTCCTAGAAAATTCATATTAAGTCCGTTTTGATCCATCCCAGTTGCATTAGTCTCACAATAAAATTTATTATCATCTGGCAACTTTGTTTTGTCATGAAATATAGGTTAAAATGTTGCACTTAGGCTATTCTATATTTAACCACGTGGATCTTTGGAAAACCATAATTCCTTAACCGTAACTCCGATTTTAGTGATTCTCGTTCCTGCGATCTCATAGCGGCGCGTAGATTATTATTACGCAGTTTATTCTTATGTTTGGTGTAATGTTAATTTTGCCTATACACTGTTTGTTTGTATTGCTACGACTAGCGTGAGGCTACGAGTCATTTGAAGATCATCCTGGTACCTGGAATCTCAAGTCCCAGGCAAGTTGTGCCCTTGATCACTTCTTTTTACCCAGTCATGTTCTAATTAATCATAATGATCTGCATAGGTTAATTTGGATGGGACCCAATAGGTTACCCTAGTTTGTCTATCTTTATACCTTGTTTACCACTGAACTTTTTGGGTAGTACTTGCTAGTGCTTTATGTGGTTTTGGGTATGAGGATACATTATTCATGATCACACTTTTATTATCTATTTATTATTACTATTCATGATAAGATCATTATGTTAATTGGAACATGGAGCGACCACCCGGGAAAACAGTGCTACCACAAGGGTTTAATGGGACGCCCTTGGCTGATTAATTAGGAAAGCTAGTGGAAGACTACCTTACCCGAAAGGGGCAAGGGCAGTAGGGGAGTGGTCAGTGTAGGGAGGTCCTTGGTTGATTTTGCTGCGATGGCGGTCAGGCAAGAACCCTGCATTGGAGCTTCCTATAAACTGTAGCGGGTTTTCTGAAGCTAGTGGAACTTTGTAAAGGCCTCGTAGTGTTACCCTGCCTCGCCTCCTCGGTAGAGGTGTATGGGAAGTCGCGATCCCTTGGCAGATGGGTAACATGACTTGTGGGTAAAGATGCGCAACCTCTGCAGAGTGTAAAACTGGTATACTAGCCATGCTCACGGTCATGAGCAGCTCGGACCCTCACATGATTAATTTATGGAACTAAATTCAATTTGTCATATGCATTGCATCGCAGGTGATGTTGTTACTTTCGTTCTACTACTTAATTGGGTTTGGTATTTACTTATACTTAGTAACTGCCAATAAAATTTTGACCAACTTTAAAAGCAATGCTCAGCTCTAACCATCCTCTTTGGTAAGCCTTACACTTCACGTGAGCTCCCACCTTTGGCGAGTTCATGCACATTATTCCCCACAACTTGTTGAGCGATGAACGTATGTGAGCTCACTCTTGCTGTCTCACACCCCCCCCACACACATGTCAAGAACAGGTACCCCAGGATGAGGCGCATGGAGGATGCTGCGATGTGTTCGTGAGAGGTCTAGGCCGTCGTCTCCCAGTCAACTTTGGGTTGCTGGACTGTTGTCTCCTTATAATGTAATTATTTATTTATGTTGCATAAAACTCCTGTTATATAGTAAAGATGTGACATTCGATCCTGTGCCATGATTCATCATATGTGTGAGACTTGGTCCCAGCACACCTGGTGAGTATGTTCGCGCCCGGGTCTTGGTGCCCCGAAACCCGGGTGTGACATCAGTGTAGGGAGGTCCTTGGGTTGATTTTGCTGCGATGGCGGTCAGGCGAGGGATTCTTGCACTGGAGCTTCCTATAAACTGTAGCGGGTAGTCTGAAGCTAGTGGAACTTTGTAAAGGCCTTGTAGTGGTACCCTGCCTCGCTTCCTTGGTAGAGGTGTATGGGGTCTGATCAACTCCGTGGCAAATGGGTAACACGACTTGTGGGTAAAGATGTGCAACCTCTGCAGAGTGTAAAACTGGTATACTAGCCGTGCTCACGGTCATGAGCGGCTCGGACACTCACATGATTAATTTATGGAACTTAAACTTAATTTGTCATCTCATTGCATTTCGGATTATTTTATTATTACTTTTACTTATTATTACTATGGTTCGGTATTTACTTACACTTAGTAATTGCTAATAAAATTTTTACCAACTTATAAAAGCAATGCTCAGCTTCAGCCTTTTTTACATTGATCAGCCTTACACTTCATGAACTCCCACCTTTAGTGAGTTCATGTCACATTATTCCCCACGACTTGTTGAGCTATGATCATATGTGAGCTCACTCTTGCTGTCTCACACCCTCCCACAGGAGAAGAACAAGTGGTTCAGGAGGAGCCACAAGGCGAGGAGTATGATCTGATCTAGGTGGCGTTTCTCAGTTGACATTGGCGCCGACGATCCTTAGTTCGTTTTATGTTTATTCTTTTATTTTGTATTAAGTCTTCCGCTATGTAATAAATACTCTGATGTTTTATGACATTTATCTCTATACACTCTGTTATTATATATGTTGTCTTCTTGGCGCATGTATGAGATGCACCCGGCTTTGTCCCTTAAAGCCCGGGTGTGACAGAAGTGGTATCAGAGGAAATGTTGACTGTAGGACGAAACCTAGATAGAAATGGACTACTCTTACCTACTTACCTTATTCTGATTCTTCTAAACTCACCTTACTCTGATTCTCTCTATACTTATCTTGATCCTGTCTCACCTTCTACTGTTCTACTCTGATCATTCTTATCTTCTCTATTCTAAGACAAGATGGATTTCAAACCTTGGAATCCCTACCCCTATGACATTTTTAAGAGATAGGAGGCCTAAGACCAAATCAAAACTATTTTCTATATTTAAAAATGTTGTTTGATTGTTCTGATGATAAATGTCTGATTTGCTTCTTTGATTGATTGAAATATTATATATGGACATCTTAGTATGTTCCACCATAAGGTAATGAATTAGCTATGGTAGGTAAAACATTAATCTGCTTAGCTAATAAATCCCCCAAAGTAACATGACCCGTAATTACTGCCGCGCCTACTACTCTCTCTTACCATATGTATCTAACTCAGATGGTCAATACCAGGAGGGGTGGTGGAATTGATTTGCCTCCTACTCGTCAGGCTACTCCCACTGGCACCCCGACGAGACCTATAGGACAGAAGACCGGCCCTACATGCTTCAAGTGCAGTCAGATCGGGCACTATGCTAATGCTTGTCCGATGGGAAATTCTGGTACACCAGCTAAGAACAAGCAGCAGACTCCTGGCTAGGGATATTCTATAGCCAGGGTGAATCAAGTCAGTGTTGATGATACTCCTGATGGTGCTGACATCGTACTCGGTATGTTTTATGTTAATGCAATTCCTACAACCATACTATTTGATTCTAGTGCTACACATTCATTCATGTCTGCTCGTTATGCCAACACAAATGAGATACCACTGCTAAACATGAGAAAACTCATGATAGTAATCACACCTAAGGGGCCTATTGAGGCAAATCAAATGACACGTAGATTGACATTAACCATTATGGGAAGAGAATTTGGAGCTACTGCTATAATATTAGAGGCCAGCAGTATAGATCTGATTCTTGGTATGTCATGGTTAAGGAAGGCAAAGGCCATTATAGCATGTGGTAGAGGTACTATAGAACTCACTAGCCCTAAAGGAGAAACATTTCAAGTTAATATTGCAGTAACCACCTCATCCAAACGTGCAATGTTCTTTATACCTGAGGAGTTTGTTGGTGACAACATCCGGGTGGTTAGAGATTTTCCGGATGTCTTTCCAGAGGAGTTACCAGGGATGCCACCAGATAGAGAAGTTGAGTTTGTGATTGATCTTCTACCTGGAACTGCCCCTATATCTAAGCGACCATACAGGATGTCGGTAGAAGAGTTAAAGGAGCTGAAGAAGCAGTTGACGAAGTTACAAGAGGCTGGTTACATTCGTCCGAGTTCCTCACCTTGGGGAGCACCGGTGTTATTTGTGCAAAAGAAGGATGGATCGCAACGGATGTGTGTGGACTATAGGTCCCTTAATGATGTTACAGTGAAGAACAAGTATCCCTTACCCCGTATTGAGGATTTGTTTGATCAGATGAGAGGAGCCAGGGTATTCTCGAAGATTGATCTTCGATCGGGATACCATCAAATGAAGATTAGACCCTCGGATATTCCTAAGACGGCTTTCTCAACCCGATATGGATTATATGAGTTCACTGTTATGTCATTTGGATTAACCAACGCACCAGCTTATTTTATGAATTTGATGAATAAGGTGTTTATGGAGTATTTGGACAGATTCGTCGTGGTGTTCATCGACGATATTCTTATCTATTCTAGAAGTGAAAGTGATCATGAAGAACATCTAAGGTTGGTGCTACAGAAGCTACGGGATAATCAGCTCTATGCCAAGTTCAGCAAGTGCGAGTTTTGGATTGACAAGGTGCCATTCCTTGGACATATTATTTCTAATGGAGGAATAGCGGTGGATCCTGCTAAGGTGAAGGAGATAATGGAGTGGAGAGTGCCCACTACAGTTACTGAGATTCGAAGCTTCTTGGGACTCGCAGGATATTATCGGAGATTTATTGAAGGATTTTCAAAGATTGCCAAGCCTATGACCTCGCTTTTGGAGAAAGGAAGAGAATTTTAGTGGGATGAGAAATGCCAAGACAGCTTTGATCAATTAAAGAAGAGGTTGATGTCACCGCCAGTATTGATTATGCCAGATCTACAGAAGGGATTTGACATTTATTGTGATGCATGTGGCCAAGGATTAGGATGTGTGCTCATGCAAGAAGGACATGTGATCGCCTATGCATCTCGTCAGTTGCGGAAACATGAATTGAACTACCCCACTCATGACTTGGAACTGACAGCCGTTGTACATGCACTGAAGATCTGGAGACATTACATTATGGGAACTAAGTGCCAAGTGTACAAGGATCATAAGAGTTTGAAGTACATATTCACACAGAAGGATCTCAACCTTAGGCAACGCCGTTGGTTGGAGCTCATTAAGGATTATGATTTGGAGATTCACTATCACCCGGGCAAGGCAAATTTGGTTGCAGATGCCTTGATTCGGAAAGAGCATGTTCACTCCACTTTTGTTGTCCAGCTACCCGATGAATTAGCAAAAGACTTTGAGAGGCTCAACCTGGGGATTGTTACGCACACGGAAGGAGTTACCATTGAATTGGAACCTACCTTGGAGCAAGAGATTCGTAAAGGTCAGGTTGGTGATGCTAAAATTCAAGAGATTAAGGATCTTATTACGGAAGGTCGAGTCCCGGAATTCACGGAGGATGAGCAAGGTACTATACGGTTCAAAGATCGGATATGTGTTCCAGAGATTGATAGCCTCCGCGAGACTATACTGAAAGAAGCTCATGATTCTGATTACTCTATCCACCCTGGTAGCACTAAGATGTATCAGGATTTGAAGCAAAAGTATTGGTGGTATGGACTGAAAAGAGATGTTGCTGCACATTTGGCTAAGTGTGATGTGTGTCAAAGAGTCAAGGCCGAACATCAAAGACTAGCTGGACTATTGCACCCATTGAAGATACCCGAGTGGAAATGGGAAGAAATTGGTATGGATTTCATTGTTGGATTACCCCGCACTCCAGCAGGATATGACTCTATTTGGGTGATTGTGGACAGATTGACAAAAGTGGCTCATTTCATACCTGTGAGGACTAATTACACGGGAGCCAAGCTAGCAGAATTATATATGACTCGGATAGTTTGTCTACATGGAGTGCCTAAGAAGATCGTGTCTGATCGAGGATCACAGTTTACTTCTCGGTTTTGGAAGAAGTTGCATGAGAGCTTGGATACAAAGTTGAATTTTAGTTTGGCCTACCATCCCCAGACTGATGGATACACAGAGAGGACTAATCAAGTGCTGGAAGATATGTTAAGAGCTTGTGCTCTCAAGCATGGTGGCAGTTGGGAGAAGAGCTTACCATATGCAGAGTTCTCTTATAATAATAGCTACCAGGCCAGTTTGAAGATGTCACCGTTCGAGGCTCTATATGGCAGAAAATGCAGGACACCACTGTATTGGGATCAAACTGGTGAAAGACAGTTCTTTGGGCCTGAGCTTATTCAAGAGGCAGAAGAACAAGTTCGAATGATAAGAGAAAATTTGAGAATTGCACAATCCAGGCAAAAGAGCTATGCTGATAATAGAAGGAGACTACTGGAGTTTAAGGAGGGTGATCATGTCTATTTGAAGGTGTCACCACTCCGGGGTATGAGGAGATTTAAAGTTAAAGGAAAGTTGTCCCCTCGCTTCATTGGACCTTTCTTGATCTTAAAGCGAGTGGGAGAAGTTGCATATCAACTAGAGTTACCCGATCATCTGTCAGATGTACATGATGTATTCCATGTATCTCAGCTGAAGAAGTGCCTCAGGGTACCTGAGGAGCAGCTACCAATGGAAGACCTTAGTGTTCAAGATGATCTGACCTATGCTGAGTACCCTATCAATATTCTGGACACTCTGACTCGAGTTACAAGAAATAAGGTGATAAAAATGTGCAAAGTACAATGGAGTCACCACAGAGAAGATGAAGCTACGTGGGAGAGAGAAGAAGAGCTTCGCATAGACTTCCCCCATCTTTTCCCTAGATCTTCCTAAATCTCGAGGACGAGATTATTTTTAAGGGGGGTAGGATTTGTAACACTCACTTTGTAAGAGAGGTCTAAAAAGAGAAACTATGTTACTCTATATGTCTTACCAGTGGTTATTATTTCATGTGGACACCTCACTTACACCAATAAATAATCAATAAAAGACACTCAACTAAAGTATGCATCATGCTGGGATTTTCATCTTTGTGTGCATTTTGTGACAACATAAAGATAAGGTGACAAGAAAAATAATAAAATCCCAAAGTGGAATTTTAGAATTTAAAAGAAATCCTAGAAGGGAGGAAAAAAAGAGAAGAAAACACTAAACAAATAGGATAAAATAAAAATATAAATGAACTAAAATTCGGTTCATATTGTTATAGACATGTAACCTGAATTTGAATTTCACACAGAGATTCAAATTGGAAATTCAAAAACAAAAGAGAAGAGTAGAAAAGAAAATAGAAAGTAAAAAGAATAAAAGAAAAGGGAGAACACCATAGCGTCCGGGCCCAATCCGTTTGGCCCATCTTCCCCGATCCCCCTCGCGCGGCCCACTCTATTCCCTCCCCCTTTTTCTTTTTCCACCGCGACACTGACGTGTGGGTCCCTGGCCAAGTGACCCTGAGCGCTTGGGCGAGACTTCAAGCACTGGCGACCGGGCCCCACCTTTCCGTCTCAGGTCCACGCGCTCGCTCCCGCATTCTCGCGTGACACTGCGACCTAGGCCCCACCTGTCATCCCGTCCATCGCGTCGATAACCTCCTGTGCGAGTCGCGCGGCGGGTTTTGCTCCACCTCGGCGTGAGCTGACGCTCCACGGGTCCGCACCTCTAGGGATAAAAGCGGATCTTCCTTCCTTGACCACGCCTCTCTCGTCCACCCGCAAACTCCCCACCATACCAGGCCACCGCCGTAGCAGAGAGAAGGAAAAGAAACCCGCCGTTGCCGCCGCCAGGGAAAACATGGCTAACCATTGTCCAAGGCCTCGGAATCGTACCCAAGAACTCCTCTGGACCCTAGGAAAAGTAGCCGTGGCCACTTCTCTTGGAAATTGTTGCCTGCTCCATCGGAATTGCTCGTCGGAGCACAGCCGGTTCCTCGCTTTCGCCTCTCTCCGTGGTCGGGTGTCAACGTGACTCGGTCGACCGAGGGTGAGTTCCCACCAGGTTCGCCGTCCCATCCTCCACATTATTCCTTATTGAATTGAAAAATGATGTAGCCGAGCCCTAGGAGTGTTGCGCAGCAATGGCGCCGCCGCGCGCGGGTCGTATCCCGGTGACCGGAATGGGCAGGGGCGCGGCGGTGTTAGCGGGTCGTTGATTCTTTAATCTACGGTGTAGATTAGACAGCCGCGTACCCTTTCGCATGGCGGGTTATGGACCGTAGATTTGCGATCGTGCGACAGAAAGCAATCTTGGGTTTCATTAAGTGTGGACCGTTAGATTCGGATCGGTGGGCTGAAGTTCAATTTGACTGGGTTTCGTGGGATCTGGATCCAAGGGACCACGTCGCGTACTGGTTTAAGTTAGGTAGATCAGATCTAGGCGCTCGATGCCTAGTCCAGCGGCCGAGAGTTTCAGATACCCCTTCGTCCTGGGTCTTTTGCATAAGAGCCCCCGGACTCTTTTCAAATGAACCCGCTGTCCACAGCTGTTGTTTACTGAGTCTTAGGAATATTGTCCCAAGCCCCCTGCGCTTTACAGAAAATGTGGCCCAGTCCAGAGACTTGGGAAAATAAGAAATAATCACAGAAATTGATTCATAATGCATAAATAAATGGTAAAAACTTGTTTAATCGGTAGTAAATCCATATGAACTCCAAATTAGTTCATTCCAGTTTCTAAATCTTCATAATATTATGGTCTATCTATTTGTGCCACTGTTTTGGCATGAAAAGCACATTAGAATTATTCTAGTACTTAATCTTGTATTAAGCACATAAAACATTAGAAAATCCATAACTTAAAATCTATAACTCCAAATTTAATGATTCCAGTTCCTGTGATCTTATTTTAATGTCTAGTTTATTACTGTATATTCTATTTGCATGTTTGATGTGATGTTAATTTATGCTATCCTACGTATGTATTGTGTTGATGCGAGTAGACGAGCAAGCCACTGTGGAATCTGAGGTTCAGCTGGTAGAGACTGCTGAGCAGGAGCTCGTGGAAGGCAAGTTGTGCCCTTGATCACTTCTTTTACCTATTCATGTTCTTATTAATCATAATGATCTACATAGGTTAATTTTGCTGGGACCCAATAGGTTACCCTAGATTTGACTATCTTTATACCTTGTTTCACCACTGGTTTTACTACTAAATTTTTGGGTAGTACATGCTATTGCTTTATGTGGATTTGGGTATAGAGATATTTACTACTCATGATTACACTTGTTATTATCTGTTCATTATTTTATGTTCATGATAAGATCATTATGTTAATGGGAACATGGAGAACCACCCGGAAAAACAGTGCTACCACAAGGGTTTAATGGGATGCCCTTGGCTGATTAACTAGGAAAGCTAGTGGAGGGCTACCTTACCCGAAAGGGGCAAGGGCAGTAGGGGAGTGGTCAGTGTAGGGAGGTCCTTGGGTTGATTTTGCTGTGATGGCGGTCATGCGAGGGATTCCTGCACTGGAGCTTCCTATAAACTGTAGCGGGTAGTCTGAAGCTAGTGGAACTTTGTAAATTCCTCGTAGTGGTACCCTGCCTCGCTTCCTTGGTAGAGGTGTATGGGGTCTGATCAACTCCGTGGCAAATGGGTAACACGACTTGTGGGTAAAGATGTGCAACCTCTGCAGAGTGTAAAACTGGTATACTAGCCGTGCTCACGGTCATGAGCGGCTCGGACACTCACATGATTAATTTATGGAACTTAAACTTAATTTGTCATCTCATTGCATTTGGGATTATTTTATTATTACTTTTACTTATTATTACTATGGTTCGGTATTTACTTACACTTAGTAATTGCTAATAAAATTTTGACCAACTTATAAAAGCAATGCTTAGCTTCAGCCTTTATTACATTGATCAGCCTTACACTTCATGAACTCCCACCTTTGGTGAGTTCATGTCACATTATTCCCCACGACTTGTTGAGCTATGATCATATGTGAGCTCACTCTTGCTGTCTCACACCCCCCCCCACAGGAGAAGAACAGGTGGTTCAGGAGGAGCCACAAGGCGAGGAGTATGATCTGATCTAGGTGGCGTTTCTCAGTTGACATTGGCGCTGACGATCCTTAGTTCGTTTTATGTTTATTCTTTTATTTTGTATTAAGTCTTCCGCTATGTAATAAATACTCTGATGTTTTATGACATTTATCTCTATACACTTTGTTATTATATATGTTGTCTTCTTGGCGCATGTATGAGATGCACCCGGCTTTGTCCCTTAAAGCCCGGGTGTGACATCCATGTCAACAATGTCAAAGATAACCTGCTTAGACCTTGTGTTGTGGACGTAGCCGAAGGTAACTGACATTGTGATTTTACCAAGTGCGACAATCTGCCTTCCTCCAAAACCACAAAGATGATGTTTAGCATCATGAATCTTGTCCTCTGGCTCTTGCATCTGTCTGAAGGCCTTTGCAAATATGATGTCCGCTACACTGCCTGTGTCAACCAGAACATTGTGGACCAGAAACCCCTTGATGACACAAGATATAACCATAGCATCATTGTGAGGATAATCTTTGAGCTGAAGGTCTTCCTTAGAGAAGGTGATTGGGATGTGAGACCACTTGGATTTGATGAAGGGTCCCTGTACCCCAACATGTTGTACTCTCCTTTGTGCTTCCTTCCTCTGCCTCTTGTTAGCTGGCTCTGAACTTGAACCGCCTATGATTGGGAGCACCAGCTTCGTGGCCGAAGGTGCTACAGCTTGATTGTTGAACGAAGCCATCGTCTCAACAGTGGAAGTGAGTTCACCGGAGGTGGGCGCCAATGTTGGTCTCTTGTTCTCAAATGCTATAAATTAAGAGCAAGGCAACACAAATGTTATTGATTAAAGACTAGGGATGAAAATGATCGGAAACGATCGGGAAAAACCTCCAACCACTTTCAAATCCATATTTAAAAACAAAACCGGGATCGAAAACGGTAATGCCGATCGGGAAAACGAAACCGGGATTAACGGAATGACGGGAAACGATATAAACGATCGGAAACACATCAAAAACGGTTGAAAACTGGTAATTAAAATCGGAAACACCAACAGATGCAACCATTATTATATAGTTAATTAGTCAACAAGTTGCCATTAAAGTTAAGCATGCATCATTAGAATAGATAAATAATTCAACAGACATATTATGGCAACATTACACCAAACATAAAAGCAACATTTTCAGCCAAAGTTGCCACAGAACAATATAGTTATAAAGTTTCTAACTTAATTGGTGCAAGTCTGCAACATTACAGCCACAAGTAAATATGTTTTGGTGGCCGAATAGAGATAATATAGGTCTGCAACATTACAAGCATCTAAGTCCTAAACTCAATAAATAAGTTTCCTGTTGTAGTCCTGCGTACTACCACTTGCGAACTTGCCTACAACGTACTCCTATTTCTATTTGGTTAATGGTCATCAATCATTTGCCTCAGAGATCAGTGCCCAACAGCCCCTCTTCATCACTATTTGCCACTTGGTCATCCTATAAGTTATCAACATGAAACCATGAATTTAAAATGAGTATCAAAGTTAAAAAACAAGCTGAAAAGAGATGCAAGCTGCAAAGTACATGCATTTTTTGTAATCAATTGAGCAACTTGGATAGGAAAAGTATATTGAAGGTAAACATTGTCTTATGTGTACCTCAAACTTTGGTATTGAAGCAAGCATCTCTATCATATCAAGATCACAGACAATTGAACCAATCTTACTATCTGTAAATTAAAAAAACAAAGTCAAAAATCAGCCAGCATAATTAGTATAGACTAGCAACCAAACTCACAAAACCAACAAGAATACCTCTTCTTTCTAAAGCAACCCAGTCTTTTGTGCATATCAATGCTTCAACCATTTCAGGATCAAGACGACTACAAAAAGGATCAACTACACGTCCACCGGAACTAAAAGCAGACTCTGAAGCAACAGTTGATACTTGTACAGCGAGCAAGTCACGAGCAATCTGAGCCATGATAGGATACTCCTTAATCTGGTTCTTCCACCATGATAAAATATCAAAGTTCCCGGTACCACTAAACCTCAAAGGTGGATCTGCCATATACTTCTCTAGCTCATTCAAGTCAGCCCCATCGTTTCCATTTAATGCATATAAATATTTGTCTAGTTCATCATCATTGTTATCCTTATCCACTAATAAATCTGCTACATCAGTGACAGTAATAGGTTCCTCTGATGTACCTTTGGTCCTAGACCTTGTAGATGGAGTTGAACTAGCATAGAACTGATATAGTTTTTTAATAACATTAACAAGTCCATCAACATGAGACTGAGAATCATTGCCATAGAATTTCCTCATATAGAATTCTACAAGCCTCCTCTTGTACCGTGGATCAAAAATGCAGGCAATAGCAAGTGTAGTACAAGATTTCTTCCAGTATTTTTCAAACTTTTTACTCATAAAGCCAGCCATTGCACTAATAGTAATATCTCCACTAATATACCAATCATCAAGCAAAAGTTTTATCTCACAGAACCCTCTATAGAACATATTGGCAATTGGATATAAAGTACCAGAGAAAAGTTCAGTGAGATCATAGAACTTCTTTAAGAATTGAAACAATTTGTATGCCATGGCCCATTCACTAGGAGAGGGGGTGATTTTCTCATACCTACGACGATCAGATGATTTCAGCCTCATGAATGCAGCCTTGTAATATAAAGCATCTCGTATCATCATATAGGTTGAGTTCCACCTGGTTGCAACATCAAGAGAGAGGCCCTTTTTTGTATCCAATCCACACTCAGCTGCTCGTTTCATTAGCTCATCCCATTGCAATTGAGATCCCTTCACAGCAAGCACTAATTGCCTTATATTCTCAATTGTGGGTGCAATTACACTTAGTCCATCCCTTGCAACTAGGTTCAGAATATGGCAAGCACACCTTACATGAAAGAACAAACCATCACATACTAATGAAGAATTTTCGTTACCATTGGCATTGAGATCAGCAATTACATCTTTGACCACAGACCAGACCAGGTATTGGGAGCGAGAGGAGTGAGAACTGAGAAGCAAGCGCAGAGCACCAGCAGTCCAGCACGAGAGAACCGTAGTTGATGAGAGAAGGAGAGAGAGCACGTACCAGGGAGGCAGGGACTGCCGGACTGGGAGCCAAGGAGCAACGCCGCTAGGGAGCAACGCCGCCACGCACAACAATAAATGTAAAATGTTGGTCGTAGGTTAGGGTTTTTATTTGCTTAAGTTATCTGCGTTGATGTTCATGTTCTGATGGATAGATGGGCTCTCGTGGGTTGTAGCAGGTGAAAGGGAATTAGGCTTAGACCTAGCTCCTAAATAATTTTGGTGGTTGAATTGCCCAACACAAACATTGGACTAACTAGTTTACTCTAGTGCATGAGTTATACAGGTGCAAAAGGTTCACAATCAGCCAATAAAAAGACCAAGTGTTGGATTCAGCAACGGAGCAGCAAGGCAACCGAGGGCTCCTCTGGTCGGAGGCACCGGACTGTCCGGTGCGGCTAGAGGACTTCGACTTCAAATTCTTCGCCCTCGGGATCTCTAGGAGGTCGACGCGCTATAATTCACCGGACTGTCCGGTGTGCACCGGACATGTCCGGTGCTCCAAGGAAACGCGGCCTCCGGAACTCGCCAGCCTCGGGTTTGCTCGACAGCCGCTCCGCTAAAATTCACCGGACTGTCCGGTGTGCACCGGATTGTCCGGTGTACCAGCGGAGCAACGGCTCTCTGCGGCGCCAACGGCTCCCTGCGGTGCATTAAATGCGCGCGCAGCGCGCGCAGTCGTCAGGCACGCCCATGCCGGTGCACCGGACATCAAACAGTACATGTCCGGTGTGCACCGGACACCCAGGAGGGCCCACAAGTCAGAAGCTCCAACGGTCAGAATCCAACGGCACTGGTGACGTGGCAGGGGCACCGGACTGTCCGGTGTGCACCGGACTGTCCGGTGCGCCATCGAACAGAGGGTTTCCAGCAACGGTCACTTTTGGTGGTTGGGGCTATAAATACCCCAACCACCCCACATTCATTGCCATCCAAGTTTTCCAACTCTCAACCACTTACAAGAGCTAGGCATTCAATTCTAGACACATACAAAGAGATCAAATCCTCTCCAATTCCACTCAAACCCTTAGTGACTAGCGAGAGAGATTTGCCGTGTTCTTTTGAGCTCTTGCGCTTGGATTGCTTTCTTTCTTTCTCATTTGTTCTTGAGATCATCACTCAATTGTAACCAAGGCAAGAGGCACCAATTGTGTGGTGGCCCTTGCGGGGAAGCTTTGTTCCCGGTTGATTGAGAAGAAGAGAAAGCTCACTCGATCCGTGGGATCGTTTGAGAGAGGGAAGGGTTGAAAGAGACCCGGCCTTTGTGGCCTCCTCAACGGGGAGTAGGTTTGCGAGAACCGAACCTCGGTAAAACAAATCCTTGTGTCACACTCTTATTTGCTTGCGATTTGTTTTGCGCCCTCTCTCGCGGACTCGTTTCTTTATTACTAACGCTAACCCGGCTTGTAGTTGTGATTATTTTTGTAAATTTCAGTTTCGCCCTATTCACCCCCCCTCTAGGCGACTATCAATTGGTATCAGAGCCAGGTTCTTCATTAGAGCCTAACCGCTCGAAGTGATGTCGGGAGATCACACCAAGAGGGAGATGGAGACCGGCGACGACAAGCCCACTACAAGTCAAGGGAGCACTTCATCTTCATCGGAAGAGTCCTGCACCAAGAGAAGAGAGAAGAAGAAGAAATCCTCCAAGCGGAAGGAGAAAAGATCTTCCTCTTCTCACCACAAAGAGAAGAAGGAAAAATCTTCTTCTCACAAGCCGCATCGGAGTGGGGACAAGCACAAGAGGATGAGGAAGGTGGTCTACTACGAGACCGATACTTCATCGACATCTACCTCCGGCTCCGACGCGGCGTCCGTCACTTCTAAACGCCAAGAGCGTAAGAAGTATAGTAAGATCCCCCTACGCTACCCTCGCATTCCTAAACATACACCTTTACTTTCCGTCCCTTTAGGCAAACCACCAACTTTTAATGGTGAAGATTATGCTATGTGGAGTAATTTGATGCGATTTCATCTAACCTCTCTCCACAAAAGATTATGGGATGTTGTTGAGTATGGTGTACAGGTACCATCCGTAGGGGATGAAGACTACGACACGGACGAAGTGGCCCAAATCGAGCACTTCAACTCCCAAGCCACAACCATTCTCCTTGCCTCACTAAGCAAGGAGGAATACAACAAAGTACAAGGGTTGAAGAACGCCAAGGAGATTTGGGACCTACTCAAGACGGCGCACGAGGGTGATGAACTCACCAAGATCACCAAGCGGGAAACGATCGAGGGGGAGCTCGGTCGCTTCCGTCTTCGCCAAGGGGAGGAGCCACAAGACATGTACAACCGGCTCAAGACCTTGGTGAACCAAGTGCGCAACCTCGGGAGCGCAAAATGGGATGACCACGAAGTGGTTAAGGTTATTCTAAGAGCCCTTATTTTCCTTAACCCCACACAAGTTCAATTAATTCGTGGCAATCCTAGATATACACAAATGACCCCCGAGGAAGTTATCGGGAATTTTGTTAGTTTTGAATGCATGATTAAGGGCTCCAAGAAGATCAACGAGCTTGACGAGCCTTCCACATCCGAGGCGCAACCCGTGGCCTTCAAGGCAACGGAGGAGAAGAAGGAGGAGTCTACACCAAGTAGACAACCAATTGACGCCTCCAAGCTCGACAACGAGGAGATGGCCCTAATCATCAAGAGTTTTCGGCAAATCCTCAAGCAACGGAAGGGGAAGGATTACAAATCCCGTTCCAAGAAGGTTTGCTACAAATGTGGTAAGCCCGGTCACTTTATTGCTAAATGTCCATTATCAAGTGATAGTGACAGGGACAACGACAAGAAGGGCAAGAGGAAGGAGAAGAAGAAGTACTACAAGAAGAAGGGCGGCGATGCCCATGTTTGTCGGGAGTGGGACTCCGACGAAAGCTCAAGCGACTCCTCCGACGACGAGGACGCCGCCAACATCGCCGTCACCAAGGGCCTCCTCTTCCCCAACGTCGGCCACAAGTGCCTCATGGCCAAGGACGGCAAAAAGAAGGTAAAATCAAAGTCCTCCACTAAATATGAAACATCTAGTGATGAGGATAATGATAAAAATGAAGAGGATAATTTGCGTATTCTTTTTGCCAACCTTAACATGGAACAAAAAGAAAAATTAAATGAATTGATTAGTGCCATCCATGAAAAGGATGATCTCTTGGACTCCCAAGAGGACTTCCTAATCAAGGAAAACAAAAAACATGTTAAGGTTAAAAATGCTTATGCTCTAGAAAGAGAAAAATGTGAAAAATTGTCTAGTGAGCTAAGTATTTGCCATGAGACTTTAGACAACCTTAGAAAAGAAAATGCAAATTTGTTAGCTAAGGTTGATTCTCATGTTTGCATTGATCCTAGAAATGATGATGTTGATTTGCTTGCTAGGATTGATAAATTGAATGCTTCCATCGCTAGCCTTAGAAATGAGAATGAGAAATTAATTGCTAAGGCTAAGGATTTTGATGTTTGCAATGCTACTATTTCCGACCTTAGAGCTAAAAATGATTTGTTGCTTGCTAAGGTTGTTGAACTAAAATCTTGCAAACCCTCTACATCTAATGTTGAGCATATTTCCATTTGTACTAGATGTAGAGATATTAATGTTGATGCTATCCATGATCACCTAGCTTTAATTAAGAAACAAAATGATCATATAGCACAACTTAATGCTAAGATTAGAGAGCATGACTTAGAAAATGAAAAATTTAAACTTGCTAGAAGCATGCTCTATAATGGGAGACGCCCGGGCATTAAGGACGGCATTGGCTTTCAAAGGGGAGACAATGTCAAAATTAATGCCCCTCCTAAGAACTTGTCTAACTTTGTTAAGGGCAAGGCTCCCATGCCTCAGGATAACGAGGGTTACATTCTGTACCCTGCCGGGTATCCTGAGAGTAAGATTAAGAAAATTCATTCTAGGAAGTCTCACTCTGGCCCTAATTATGCTTTTATGTATAAGGGTGAGACATCTAGATCTAGGCAACCAACCCATGCCAAGTTGCCTAGAAAGAAAACTATTAATGCATCAAATGATCATGCCATTTCATTTAAAACTTTTGATGCATCTTATGTGTTGACTAGCAAATCTGGCAAGGTAGTTGCCAAAATTGTTGGGGGCAAACACAAGGGCTCCAAGACTTGTGTTTGGGTACCCAAAGTTCTTGTATCTAATGCCAAAGGACCCAAAACCGTTTGGGTACCTAAAACAAAGAACTAAACTTGTTTTGTAGGTTTATGCATCCGGGGGCACAAGTTGGATACTCGACAGCGGGTGCACAAACCACATGACCGGGGAGAAAAGGATGTTCTCCTCATATGAGAAAAACCAAGATCCCCAACGAGCTATCACATTCGGGGATGGAAATCAAGGTTTGGTCAAAGGTTTGGGTAAAATTGCTATATCTCCTGACCATACTATTTCCAATGTTTTTCTTGTAGATTCCTTAGATTACAATTTGCTTTCCGTATCCCAATTATGTCAAATGGGCTACAACTGTCTTTTTACTGATACAGGTGTTACTGTCTTTAGAAGGAGTGATGATTCAATAGCATTTAAGGGTGTGTTAGAGGGTCAGCTATACTTAGTAGATTTTGAAAGAGCTGAACTCGACACATGCTTAATTGCTAAGACTAACTTGGGTTGGCTATGGCACCGTCGACTAGCCCATGTTGGAATGAAGAATCTTCACAAACTTCTAAAGGGAGAACACATTTTGGGACTAACCGATGTTCATTTTGAGAAAGACAGGATTTGTAGCGCTTGCCAAGCCGGGAAGCAAGTTGGTGTCCATCATCCACACAAAAACATCATGACTACCGACAGGCCACTGGAGCTCCTTCACATGGATTTGTTCGGCCCGATCGCTTACATAAGCATCGGCGGTAGTAAGTATTGCCTTGTAATTGTGGATGACTATTCTCGCTTCACTTGGGTATTCTTTTTGCAGGAAAAATCACAAACCCAAGAGACCTTAAAGGGATTCTTGAGACGAGCTCAAAATGAGTTCGGCTTAAGGATCAAGAAAATTAGAAGCGACAATGGAACGGAGTTCAAAAACGCTCAAATTGAAGGTTTTCTTGAGGAGGAGGGCATCAAGCATGAGTTCTCTTCTCCCTACACTCCACAACAAAATGGTGTAGTGGAGAGGAAGAATCGAACTCTATTGGACATGGCAAGAACCATGCTTGATGAGTACAAGACACCGGATCGGTTTTGGGCCGAGGCGGTCAACACCGCCTGCTACGCCATCAACCGGTTATATCTTCACCGAATCCTCAAGAAGACATCTTATGAACTCCTAACCGGTAAAAAGCCCAATATTTCATATTTTAGAGTTTTTGGTAGCAAATGTTTTATACTTGTTAAAAGAGGTAGAAAATCTAAATTTGCTCCTAAAACTGTAGAAGGCTTTTTACTAGGATATGACTCAAACACAAGGGCATATAGAGTCTTTAACAAGTCCTCAGGACTTGTTGAAGTTTCTTGTGACGTTGTGTTTGATGAGTCTAACGGCTCTCAAGTAGAGCAAGTTGATCTTGATGATGTAGGTGAAGAACAGGCTCCATGCATAGCGCTAAGGAACATGTCCATCGGGGATGTGTGTCCTAAGGAATCCGAAGAGCCTCCAAATGCACAAGATCAACCATCCTCCTCCATGCAAGCATCTCCACCAACTCAAGTTGAGGATGAGGCTCAAGATGTTGAACAAGAAAATCAAGAAGATGAGCCACCTCAAAATGACGGCAACGATCAAGGGGGAGATTCAAATGATAAAGACAAGGAGGATGAACAACCAAGGCCGCCACATCCAAGAGTCCACCAAGCGATACAACGAGATCACCCCGTCGACACTATCCTTGGCGATATTCATAAGGGGGTAACTACTCGATCTCGTGTTGCTCATTTTTGTGAACATTACTCGTTTGTCTCCTCTATTGAGCCAACCAGGGTAGAGGAAGCACTACAAGATTCGGATTGGGTGATGGCGATGCAAGAGGAGCTCAACAATTTCACAAGGAACGAGGTATGGCACTTAGTTCCACGTCCTAACCAAAATGTTGTAGGAACCAAGTGGGTTTTCCGCAACAAGCAAGACGAGCATGGTGTGGTGACTAGGAACAAAGCTCGACTCGTGGCCAAGGGATATTCACAAGTCGAAGGTTTGGATTTTGGTGAAACCTATGCACCCGTAGCTAGGCTTGAGTCAATTCGTATATTATTAGCCTATGCTACTTACCATGGCTTCAAGCTTTACCAAATGGACGTGAAGAGTGCCTTCCTCAATGGACCAATCAAGGAGGAGGTCTATGTTGAGCAACCTCCCGGCTTTGAAGACAGTGAGTATCCTAACCATGTTTATAGGCTCTCTAAGGCGCTTTACGGGCTTAAGCAAGCCCCAAGAGCATGGTATGAATGCCTTAGAGATTTCCTTATTGCAAATGGCTTCAAAGTCGGCAAAGCCGATCCTACTTTATTCACTAAGACTCTTGATAATGATTTGTTTGTATGCCAAATTTATGTTGATGATATCATATTTGGGTCTACTAACAAATCTACATGTGAAGAATTTAGTAGGATCATGACGCAAAAATTCGAGATGTCAATGATGGGGGAGTTGAAGTACTTTCTAGGATTCCAAGTGAAGCAACTCCAAGAAGGCACCTTCATTAGCCAAACGAAGTATACTCAAGATATCCTAAGCAAGTTTGGAATGAAGGATGCCAAGCCCATCAAGACACCCATGGGAACTAATGGGCATCTCGACCTCGACACGGGAGGTAAGTCCGTGGATCAAAAGGTATACCGGTCGATGATTGGATCATTGCTTTATTTATGTGCATCTCGACCAGACATTATGCTTTCCGTTTGCATGTGTGCAAGATTCCAAGCCGACCCTAAGGAATCACACCTTACGGCCGTAAAACGAATCTTGAGATATTTGGCTTTTACTCCTAAGTTTGGGCTTTGGTACCCTCGGGGATCCACTTTTGATTTGATTGGTTATTCGGATGCCGATTGGGCGGGGTGTAGGATTAACAAGAAGAGCACATCGGGGACTTGTCAGTTCTTGGGAAGATCCCTGGTGTCTTGGGCTTCAAAGAAGCAAAATTCGGTCGCTCTTTCTACCGCCGAAGCCGAGTATATTGCCGCAGGCCATTGTTGCGCGCAATTGCTTTGGATGAGGCAAACCCTGCGGGACTACGGTTACAAATTAACCAAAGTCCCTTTGCTATGTGACAATGAGAGTGCAATCAAAATGGCCGACAATCCCGTCGAGCACAGCCGCACTAAGCACATAGCCATTCGGTATCATTTTCTTCGGGATCACCAACAAAAGGGGGATATCGAGATTTCTTATATTAATACTAAAGATCAATTAGCCGATATCTTTACCAAACCACTTGATGAACAATCTTTTACCCGACTTAGGCATGAGCTTAATATTCTTGATTCTAGGAATTTCTTTTGCTAGTCTTGCACGCATAGCACATGAATATACCTTTGATCATGTCTCTTTTATATATGCTATGACTAATGTGTTTTCAAGTGTATTTCAACCAAGTCATAGGTGTATTGAAAGGGAATTGGAGTCTTCGGCGAAGACAAAGGCTTCCACTCCGTTCTACTACTCATCCTTCGCCGTCGCTCCGCATCATCTCTCCAACGTTGGTATAACCTTCACTCATTTATTTCATGACCAAAGGGGGAGAATGTACTTCATTGGGCTCTAATGATTCCGTTTTTGGCGATTCATGCCAAAGGGGGAGAAAATATGAGCCCAAAGCAAAAGGACCGCACCACCACCTAATTTATAAATTTGATATGATAAATTTCAAAATTGGTATCTCTTTATGTTCTAAAGGGGGAGCAAGTAGTATTTTCGAAATTGATGGAAAACCCTCTTGAACTCTAAGAGGAGACCTTATTTGAGGGGGAGTTTTGTTTAGTCGAAGGAAAAGCATTTAAAACAGGGGGAGAAAATTCCATATCTTGAAAATGCTTTGCAAAATCTTTTTCATTTACCTTTGACTATCTTGCAAAAGTACTTTGAAGAGAATTTACAAAAGAATTTGCAAAAACAAAACTCGTGGTGCAAATATGGTCCAATATGTCAAAAACAAAGAAACCATCCATGCGCATCATATAAGTTTATATTGGCTCAATTCCAAGCAACCTTTGCACTTACATTATGTAAACTAGTTCAATTATGCACTTCTATATTTGCTTTGGTTTGTGTTGGCATCAATCACCAAAAAGGGGGAGATTGAAAGGGAATTAGGCTTAGACCTAGCTCCTAAATAATTTTGGTGGTTGAATTGCCCAACACAAACATTGGACTAACTAGTTTACTCTAGTGCATGAGTTATACAGGTGCAAAAGGTTCACAATCAGCCAATAAAAAGACCAAGTGTTGGATTCAGCAACGGAGCAGCAAGGCAACCGAGGGCTCCTCTGGTCGGAGGCACCGGACTGTCCGGTGTGCACCGGACTGTCCGGTGCGGCTAGAGGACTTCGACTTCAAATTCTTCGCCCTCGGGATCTCTAGGAGGTCGACGCGCTATAATTCACCGGACTGTCCGGTGTGCACCGGACATGTCCGGTGCTCCAAGGAAACGCGGCCTCCGGAACTCGCCAGCCTCGGGTTTGCTCGACAGCCGCTCCGCTAAAATTCACCGGACTGTCCGGTGTGCACCGGACTGTCCGGTGTACCAGCGGAGCAACGGCTCTCTGCGGCGCCAACGGCTCCCTGCGGTGCATTAAATGCGCGCGCAGCGCGCGCAGTCGTCAGGCACGCCCATGCCGGTGCACCGGACATCAAACAGTACATGTCCGGTGTGCACCGGACACCCAGGAGGGCCCACAAGTCAGAAGCTCCAACGGTCAGAATCCAACGGCACTGGTGACGTGGCAGGGGCACCGGACTGTCCGGTGTGCACCGGACTGTCCGGTGCGCCATCGAACAGAGGGTTTCCAGCAACGGTCACTTTTGGTGGTTGGGGCTATAAATACCCCAACCACCCCACATTCATTGCCATCCAAGTTTTCCAACTCTCAACCACTTACAAGAGCTAGGCATTCAATTCTAGACACATACAAAGAGATCAAATCCTCTCCAATTCCACTCAAACCCTTAGTGACTAGCGAGAGAGATTTGCCGTGTTCTTTTGAGCTCTTGCGCTTGGATTGCTTTCTTTCTTTCTCATTTGTTCTTGAGATCATCACTCAATTGTAACCAAGGCAAGAGGCACCAATTGTGTGGTGGCCCTTGCGGGGAAGCTTTGTTCCCGGTTGATTGAGAAGAAGAGAAAGCTCACTCGATCCGTGGGATCGTTTGAGAGAGGGAAGGGTTGAAAGAGACCCGGCCTTTGTGGCCTCCTCAACGGGGAGTAGGTTTGCGAGAACCGAACCTCGGTAAAACAAATCCTTGTGTCACACTCTTATTTGCTTGCGATTTGTTTTGCGCCCTCTCTCGCGGACTCGTTTCTTTATTACTAACGCTAACCCGGCTTGTAGTTGTGATTATTTTTGTAAATTTCAGTTTCGCCCTATTCACCCCCCCTCTAGGCGACTATCAGCAGGCTGTATGCGTATGGGCTGTAGCAGGCTGAATATACGTATGACATTCTATGACTGCTGTTTACACGGATACCGACAGGAATTTTCCCGGTAAAATACAGGATCCGCAAAAACGATCAGGAAAATCGTTCACCTGTTATCGTTCCCGTAACCGCCGGATTTTCCTGTATTTTTCCCGTTACTGTTTTTTCCTGGGAATATGGTAAACAGACGTTTTATCCGGTATACGGTGTCGATCAGTACGGGATTTTCCCGTACCGTTTTCATCCCTATTAAAGACATTCGTCCTTCGAAGCATTCTCTCTCTTGGGATAATGATCTTCAGACGAAGTTTATGAAGGACATACCTTCATCATCTCAACATATAATAATGAAATCGTAAGCATATGAAACATGGAAGAGAACATGCATAGTTATGTTAAATCTTACTTATATTTTTATAATTATAAACAAACATCACTGATATTGAATTATATTTGTACCTTCGTCTTGACAGAAGGTGAAAATCCGAGAGTAGCGTGCGAATAATTACAAGTCAACATGAACAGTATAGGGGTACTGTTCACCTATTTATAGGCACAGGACACAGCCCGGACGCAATTACAATTGTGTCATTGACAACTAATCATACTCATGACACAAAATATCAGGGACTAGGTGGTCCTTTCCTCTTTGAGTCGGTGCTGCCCTTCGTCTCAAACACGTCACTGTGCTGAAGTTTCTTTAATAATAGCTTTGGCATATCGTTTTGTCGAATGTGTTTCTGCTCAGAGGACCTTCGGCGGAGAAGAAGACCCTAACAAAGTTAATAGGTGGTTATATAATATATGAGCTGCATTATATAATCTGTAAGTAAACAAACAGGTCCCAGAGTGAAGTAGAGGCGACCTGGGCAGGTGCTAGGTGGAGTGAGGAAAACGCGCGGTACAGCATTGGGAGCAACGAGACAGTCGTACAGCGATTCCAATGTTGGTGCGTTCTCATCACTCACCATTCAAACAGATGGCCCAAATATCACACCACATGCTTCCTGTCCTCGTCGCCGCCGTGCTGCCCATCACCGCCGCGGCGTCGGCGGCCTCCTCCCTTTCCCACCCCCACCCGCTCGACCCCCTCACCCCCGACGAGATTACGGCGGTCCGCGCCGCGGTGCTCGCCTCCCCGCGCGTCCCCGCCCGCCCGCTCACCTTCCACTACGTCGGCCTCGACGAGCCAGACAAGCCCGACGTCCTCGCCTACGCCTACGGCGGCTCCGGCTCGTCCTCCCGCCCGCTCCTGCCGCGGCGCGCGCTCGTGATCGCCCGCGCTGGCGGGCAGTCCCACGAGCTCCGCGTGAGCGTCGCCAGCAACGGCACCTCCGCCACCGTCCTCTCCCACGCCGTCCACCACGGCGCGGGCTTCCCCGTCCTCACGCTTGAGGAGCAGTTCGCGGCGGTGGCGCTGCCGCAGGCGTACCCGCCGTTCGTCGAGTCCGTGCGGCGCCGCGGGGTGGACATGGACGACGTGCTCTGCGCGGTGTTCCCCGTCGGCTGGTTCGGCGGACGCACCGGGACGACGGCCAAGCGGGTGGCGAAGATGCTGTGCTTCGTGGCCGGCCCCACGGCCAACTTCTACGCGCGGCCGATCGAGGGCGTCACCATGGTGGTGGACCTCGACGCCATGGCCATCGTCGGGTACAGAGACCGGGTGACGTACCCCGTGCCCAAGGCCGAGGGTACGGACTACCGGGCGGGCAAGACCGGGCCGCCGCTGGCGCCGGGTGTCGCCGTGCAACCAGAGGGCAGGGGCTTCCACATTGACGGCCACGTCGTCAGGTAATTCAAAGAGAAAAAAAAACATTGGTCAGTACTCAGTACCAACGTTACTCATTATTTCTGTTTTCTTGTCATCGATCACTGACAAATCATCTAGTCTCCATTATATGACCACCCCACGATCGCGATTGTTTAGATGCTTGTTTATTTCAGCTTCGTCGTTTCTCAAGAATTTGGCACTTGCTTGACAGTCTCAACTTAAACATCACAGCCCTCAAACTTCTGCACTCTACTCTCTGCTGATAGTGTAGTAAAGGCGTCGTGGGTTCTGTTTATTTGCAGTCTAAGCCTGTTCACTTGGTTTTAATTTATACTGGCTTCTACTGCTTCTACATTGTTTTGTCTCTATAGATGCTAATAATGCTATTAGTCTAAACAGCTAGTTTAATATGAAACGAACAGCTTTTAAAACAGTCTGCTTGCCTTTTGTCCGTTTGAGGTTCCAAGTACATCGAGGGCTGCACATGCAGTTGCGCCATGTAATTGGTCCAACTTTCAACTTGCTTATACTACGACATTTTTCACAAGAACCAGCTCGCAATGTAATCTTGGCGTCTGGAAGTGGATGCACACCACGTGGGTTGGTCTCATGTTTTGTATAGGCTGATACATGCTTCACGTGGATAGCAACCGATTGTCCAAATATGGTTTGCTTCCGGTCTCTGAAGTGTCAACCGCACGAACACGATGCAGCACTGAATTTCAAATGGGCTAGGTGGTTGCATGATGTCCACGTTGATGACAAGGAGGGCCAATACATTATACACTCGAATGCGACAGAGAAAAAAAATCAGGCAATATTTTTTTGGCTGGTTTGAGAGTCCATCAACGTCGTTATCTTATTGAACTACTCTTTTTATATAATTAAACTCTACGAAGATCATTGCGACTGAGTTTTTAAAGTGGTAGGAGTACCTATATGTAAGAGAATCAAGAGTGATCGTGTGAGGTGTTTATGTTTGTTTTTTTTTTGGAAAAAAAAAGAAATTGTGGCTATCTTTCACAGGATTTTCAAGAAGTTCAAAAATAAATTGGTAATGCAAACGTTGGCATTTATTTTTGCTGAACCTTCTCGTGCGTGGGGCCAATTCTTCTGCCACTGCAGGTGGGCCAACTGGGAGTTCCACGTGGGCTTCGACATGCGCGCGGGCACGGTTATCTCGCTGGCCTCGGTCCACGACCACGACGCCGACGCCGGCACGCGGCGACGGGTGCTGTACCGCGGCTTCGTCTCGGAGATCTTCGTGCCGTACATGGACCCGGTGGAGGAGTGGTACTACCGCACGTTCCTGGACGCCGGCGAGTACGGCCTGGGCCTCTGGGCGTTCCCGCTGCAGCCAGGCGCTGACTGCCCCGCCAACGCCGCCTACTTGGACGGCTCCTACGCCGGGCAGGACGGCAAGCCCGTCGGCGGCGAGAACAGGATCTGCGTGTTCGAGCGGTACGCCGGCGACGTCGCGTGGCGCCACACGGAGGCCGGGTTCCCGGACCGATTGGTGAGCAAGCCGACAGCATGCAGCCAACAACTCTGAACTCTGAAGAGCGCGAACACGTTGTTTTGACGACGAGATTGTTCCCGGTGCAGATCACGGAGGTCCGGCCTGACGTGACCTTGGTAGTGAGGATGGTGGTGTCGCCCGGCAACTACGACTACATCTTGGACTGGGAGTTCAAGACCAGCGGCTCCATCAAATTCGTGGTAACGTAACGTGTATCTGAATTCTGAAGCGAGAACGCAGTTCCGCAGTGACCGCACGCACGCACGCACGCATGAGCTGAAGTTGTACGGGGCGCCGTTGGCGCATGCAGGTGTCTCTCACCGGCCTCCTGGAGGTGAAAGGGACGTCGTACACGCACGCCGACGAGATCACGGTGGACGCGCACGGCTCGCTGGTCTCCGAGAACACGATCGCCGTCTACCACGACCACTACGTCACCTACCACCTGGACCTGGACATCGACGGCACCAACAACTCCTTCGTGAAGAACATCATCACCGCCAAGCGCAACACGGGGGACCCGGCCACGGGCGGCGCCGGCACGCCGAGGCGGAGCTACTGGACGGTGCGGCGCGAGGTGGCCGAGACGGAGGCCGACGGGCAGGCGGACGTGAACGCCGCGCCCGCCGACCTGCTGTTGGTGAACCCGGGCAAGAGGACCCGGATGGGGAACGAGGTCGGGTACCGCCTCATCCCGTCGGGGGCGACGGCGGCGTCCGTGCTGGCCGAAGACGACTACCCGCAGCGCCGGGCGAGCTACACCAAGAAGCAGGTGTGGGTGACGCCGTACAGCAAGTCCGAGAAGTGGGCGTCGGGGCTGTACGCCGACCAGAGCACCGGGGCCGACAGCCTGACGGCGTGGAGCAGGAGGAACCGGGGGATCAGGGACCAGGACATCGTGCTGTGGTACACGCTGGGCCTGCACCACATACCCTACCAGGAGGACTTCCCGGTGATGCCGACGCTCAGCGGCGGCTTCGAGCTCCGGCCATCCAATTTCTTCGAGAGAAATCCGATCCTCAAGATTAGTAGGCCACCCATCCGGTCCAGCGCATCCGGGAACTGTTCGTGCGATGCCAGATGACGTGTGCACGTACTGGTACAACACAGCTAGCTCTGCTCAGGTCACGAATCTGTATCAGGACATTGATAAATTGGTTCAGAACTTGATTTTTTTTTTTTTTTTTTGCGAGGAAAGAGAGAGCTCAATGAATCACTCGGAGGAAGTACTACTACACTCCTGAGAAACTGCATGCTGTACACAAATTGGAGAAGTGAAACGTCAGACTGCAGAATCTCGTGTTCTCTTCGCCTGGGATATTCAGATCTTGTGGGGCCATTTTAGGTAGGATTATGGGGGGTGATCAGTTGTTTCGTTCCCTACCAATGTGTTTGGCCATTAGTATCAGATAAGCTTGTGGAGCACGGATGAGGTGAGGAGATCGTGTGGGGATGAAGCAAAGAATATCCCAGACGAGGTGAGGCGAGGCGAGCAGGGGTAGGTAGGGCGCGGCCAGAGATTGACTCTCGGCATTCCATCTCCTCCATATTGCAGACCGTCGGCTGGCCCTCACCCCTCAGGGAATGAAGGAAAGCGAGGAGGCAACGACCGCCGGTTAGATTCGCTGTCGCCATCGCCTCATCGATCAGGATACTGAAAATTAACTATCTCTGTTGCAGTGCCTACTAGTCCCTACGCACGCACGCACGCAAGCCGGCAAGCACCATTTCGTACGTCTCCTCTCATTTGTTTCTTCCTTGTGGTGTGCTCGGTCGTTGTCGTCTCTGTGTGGAACGGGGAAAGCTCTCCTCTGTTTGTGTTCGTTCGTGTGCGTGGGTGGTGTGGGACAAAAGACTGAGAAAGCTCATCTGACGGGTGAAATGAGACAGCTGAGCTAGTACCACTACTCTTCATGCATGCCCCTGATTCCTGAAGAGGAAATAGGCAGCAGCTGGAGGCTGGAGAAGCAGGCGGCCATGGGTCTGTCGGCGGATGAACAACGTGCCTTGTTGTTGATGGCGGTGAGACGCTGACGCGGTAGACCAGGGGGGGCACCCGCACGCCGCACCATGGAGATTTAACTATGACAAAGAATGAAAGGAAATGTTGTGTATTGTCTCGACTTGTGGAGCGCAGCGCGGAACGAAAGGCTCCCGCGCGTACGTCCGCTTGTTTTCATTCCTAGGTAGCCGGCCGCAGTGGGTGGTGGAGCCGTCGTGATATGGACGGACAGCGCCGCGGCAACGGGAGTTTTAAAAGCGCCCTCCCCCGCTCCCCGCGTGACTACTCTCCTATTGAGCAAGGAGTATATAGCGCAAGTTAATTAAAGCTGAGGAGGAGGGAGGAATTCAGACTTCAGAGTGACCTGTTCCACCACCAGGCGTCCAAGCAACCCGGCCGGCTGGGTGGCTCGTCGTCGTAGAACTCCTTGGTGGCCGGGCGCGCGGCGAACGATCGCCTATTTCAGCTGCTGAGCGGGCGGCTGATCGGCGGCGTTCGACGGCTTGGGTTACATACCAGCGACGGAACGGAACCGGCCGGGCCGGCGGCATGGCGGCGTGGATGCGGTCGCTCTTGTCGCCGCTCAGGAAGCTCTGGATCCGCATGCATTCGGCGCAGAACAAGAGTACGTAACGTCGGTCCCACACGTCGTCCGTCCTCTTTCTCGCGGCGCGTGCATGCATGCTTCGATCGCTTACTTACTGCATGAAACCCATCCATCATCCATGTCTCCTAGCTGACATGTTCGTTCTCTGTGTCTGTGTGGTGACGTGACGAGCAGAGAGGAGGGGCATCTACATCCTGTACGAGGACGTCAAGTCGTGCCCCTGCGAGGACGTGCACATCCTCTGGTCCATCCTCGTTGACTCGTCCCACTCCCACCCGCCGCCGCCGCCGCTGTCTCTGCGCCTCAAGCACTGACTGACTCGTCCCTCCCTGCCTCCGAGTGGCGGCAGCTCACCTTCTTCTTCAGCCGCCGCGATACGATATCGCTTCCACGCGCGGGAAGAAGTTCCTTTTGTTTGATGAGTAGGAGATTGATGAGCTCCTTCGTTCACCCTGCCCCGTCCTCCGGTAGATGCAGGTGCATAGCACAGCAGAGCAGGCGTCCCTCACCGACACCGCCAAGGGATTTTTTTTTCTTTCCTTTGCTTTGCTTTTGTTTTTGGAAAAGGAACGGCGCGGTTGGTGATCCGGGACATGCCGCGTGTGCCTCTAGCTTGCTACCATGTAAATACAGAAAGGTGAAGAGGGAGCAAAAAAAAAACAGAGAGGTGTATGTATATACGGAGAGTACTCCACTACTAATACTGTAGTACAGCGACGTGTGATGCAAGCTTTTTAAAAGGGTCCGTCGTCACAAGCGTGCTTCGCGTGCACAGCTGCCTCACAGCCATGGATGGCGGTTGACCCTGGGAGCGCACGTGTGGGCCGGGATCGCTGGTGGTTGTCACAACTCACAAGCGCGCGTGACGACGGCCGACGGCCGGTGGCGGGTGGCTTTCGATCGCCTGCGCCTCGCATCTCGCTTCTTGTTGACGTCGTTTGCTAGGTTAGTTGCCGTCGCCTGACCCTGACGGGCGCGTCGTGCCCGCCGCGTGGAACCCAGCCGATCCGGCCGACATTGGAGAGGGGGCCGAATTTTTTGTTTTTTAGCCCCTTTTGTGACAAAAATTTACGTTTAGACCTCCAGAAATTTAATTTGTAAGTTTAGACCCGATGCTCGGCGTCATAGGCTGTGGCGCCGAGGTAACACAGCTCGGCGCCACAGCCTATGGCGCCGAGGTCTGACGTGGCAGCAACGGCTACCTTCGCCTAGGGCTGACCTGACATCGACATGGTGGCGACGCAGCCTCGTAGCTCGGTGCCACAGATCTTGGCGCCGAGCTACGGATGCCTATAAAAACGGTCGCGCGGCTGGCCGAGAGCAGCACATTTCCTCTCATTTCCAAACTTCGTCAAAATTTGCTGGATTCAAAGATTTGAGTTGGTTCACTTTGTAGACCAAGGTATGGTGCCCAACTGATTCGTTTTGTATATTGGGTTGTTAGTTTCATAGTTGCTCATAGTTTCATAGTTTGTATAAACCTATTATATTATCATTTCGATTATTAGTTTGTGTAAACTTATTATAAAGCATATTAGGTACAAGTGATAATTATAATCGTTTATTAGATGAAAGACATGTACCGAGAGGCGTTGTGGCAGAAGAGAGGTCGTCCTCGGGAGTTATATCCGGATGTATCTAGTAAGGATGCTCCTGTTCCTCCTGAACTCCCCGTGCCTAACTGTGACTGTGGCAGACTGGCTTGGGTACATCAATCACAACATCCAGACACGGCTGCTCGCTGCTACTACCTTTGTGGCGGTTTAGACATACGTAGCTTATGACTTGTCACTTAATTTTGTTCGCATTCATTATTTTGTAGATGTGTAATAGTGCTTCCTTTCCATAATTTTAGGGGCATCAGAGGTGTTTCTTTTTCCAGTGGATCGACGGTCCTGATAAATTTGACCCTCGATATCTTCTTTTCGTTAATTGGTTGAGTGGAAGGACTAGTCATGAGCGTTTTAAGCGTTGGGTACCTCCTCCCCCGAATCCTCCACCAATGACGGATGCGAAGAAGGAGGTAGCAACAGAAAGACGGATGGACTCACCGCCTCGATGCGATTGTGGGGACCGTGCTGTCATCGATGAAGACTATGAGAAGCAGTTCTGTTGTCCGAACATTGATTATGTGAGCCCATCGATACGCTAAATGTATGAACTAGTTATTATTTACAATAAATTACTAATTTTTTTCTCCTGCAGCCATACGAGTGGCGTAAGTGTCGTTTCAGAGAGTGGTTGTATGGTCCTTTGTCCCATTGGCCAGAGCCAGAGGTAAAGGAAAAGAGATACAATCAGTGGGCAGAAGAAGAGGTGAAATTTGATCCAGTACTCTGCAAATGTGGTATTGAAGCTAAGTATGGATTAGTTCCTTCCGAGCTTGGTGTTGGATATTTTTGTGAACATATGGTCGATTACGATGAGGTTGGTTTTTTTTGCACCAGCTATAATGTTATAGCGGTACTTACTATTTTTTTGTAGGAGACGAGGAAATGCAGTTGGGAGAGTTACGATGACAAAGGAGAGGTGATGCGCACAATAGAGTCCAAGAGAATAATGGGACAGAAGATGCGTTGTGGATCTTGGCTCGTCGATTCGTACATTAACGATCGCATACGCGACATGCGTAGGGAAGCAAAATCTGCCTTTTATGATAGCCCGAAGTGTGCAGAGTATAGGAGGTTGAAGGCGGCAGATGAGAAGAGAGCACAAGATGCAAGGGAATGGGAAGCGGCTCAAGCCGAGAAACAGATGTTGGATAATCTTGCTGATCGCCTCAAGGGAAGTGAGTGAGATAAATGATATTATAATTATGTTAGTACAATTTATTTACCTTGACTTTGCTAACTTATTTTGCTCATTATATTTGCAGAGATTGGATGTGGCGTAAACTATTTGGCCGATGAGGCGCATGCAAGATATGTTCAGGATAAAATAGCGACGGTTGAGCTGATGGAGGAGGAGGAGGACGACACATCTAGATTGAGTGAGCTTATCGCTCTCGCAGAGGCAGGATTACATGAAGAAGAGGAGGACGACACATCAAGATTGAGTGAGCTCATCGCACTAGCTGAGGCAGGATTACGTGCTCAAGAGGAAGAGAATGAGTTTATGTCTCAGGCCGCCGAAGAGGTAGAGACGGCTTATTACAAGAAGAAGTCTGATGAGGCTGAGGCTGAGGATGAGCTATTCTCCCAAGCTGCAGATGAAGCAGAAGCCAATTATTATAAGAGAACTGGTGACATGTGATGCAGGAAAATGCAGCAAGTGGAATGAGGTTGTCGTTGAGGATTGCGCGACGGATGACTCCGAAGATGAGTTACTCATAGATTGTGATTCAGACTGAAGAAACTTGTAGCCTGTTATGTAGTATTTTCGTATCAAAAATAATTTAGAACTCTAAAGATGCGTTACTTATTGCTTGTTATGTTTTTTACAATTAACAAAAAAAATTTGCAAGAGTTCCCCTTGTTTTATTAACAACCACAGTTCAAATAATCACATATTATAAGACATGACCACATTTCAACATATAATACATCACAAAATAACATCGAATATAAAAACATCCACAGAACATAGTTCTTCATACAATGTCCACAAACAAAGTCCAAAATACAATGTCCACAAAACATAGTCCAAAACACATAACATAGTTCACATTACAACGTCTCTAGCATGAGTCCAAATCACAAAGTTTTCAGCATAAGACCAACATCACAAAAGTATTCATTTCCTCCTAGTCTTACCCTTGCCCTTGGCCCCAAGAGCGTCGGTGCCTGGAGTGTAAGGGTCTCGTGGACGCCTTCTACGTGGTGTCATCTGTGATGGCTGAGTTGTAGGAGCATCCTACAACTGAGATGGTCCAATCTCCTCCTGACCTGCGGCGCCAGCGCCAGTGTCGTCGTCGTCGTCGTCCTCGTCCTCGTCGTCGTGGGCCACGTCCTCAAACGTGTCCCGCGTCGATCGCGAGGAGCTCAGTCCTGCTGTAGATGGTCCAACTGCACAAATGGGAGGCTGAACGTCCTGCTGCATACGAGGCATAGGCAGCTGCACGTCAACGCCCGCTAGAGACCGGCATCCACACCGAGCCGCTGCACGACGAAGACGACGTGATACCCTCTGTAATCGAAATATTAGTTACAGACATATGTTACAACATACAAATAAACAAGTTTTCTTTTAAACATTGATACTCATTGATAGTAACGATAGCGTAGTACTATCTGAAGTTCTCTGTGAGATACGCTCAAGTTCAACAACAGATACGAGCATAGAGTTTCCCTATTCACAAGTTAAAACATTAGGATGCTCAAAACTAGACATAAAGCATTGAATTGAAATCTCTAATTTTAGTAAAGAATTAGTTACCACTCTGTCAAGGATTGGAGCAGCCTCAATTTGGGACCCGTGCCGAGCAGCTATGTCGAAAGTTGTGTCTTCGTCGTCTGACGATTCTTGCTCGGCATAGTCTGCAGCTGTCCACTGTCCCTTCAGCTTGCACCTTGTAACACCCCTGGTGTTACTATAACTAAAACTTGAGCATGGCATCATGAGCATGGGCATTGCATATGTTTGACACACCTAGAGTGCATTCACTAGGCAAAAATTTCAAACAAGTTGTATTGTTTTAAAGTTTTACAAATAGGACCCTGGTTAAAGAACTTAACCCTAACTAGTGGTAAAAAGGGGTAAAGCTTAGCCCAAGTTGAGAAAAACTTTAGGGCTTGTGAGAAAAGTCATACAATATCCCCAAACACTAAGTTGAATCACATTTATACCCCTGGGATGCCAGAAACCCTAATTGGAACCCTGGAAAACCCAAAGTCCAAACCCTAGGGACCTATGTGCAAAATTGATGCACAATTGGACTAAAGTGTAAAAACTAGTATGTTTTAAACCATAAAGTCATTTGGTCCACATTTGAGGAGATTTACAAGCAAAACCCTTGGTTTTGGACTTATTTGCAAAATGGACCCTATTGAGTTCTAAACTAAGTCTGAAATTTCAAAGTTTTAGCCCAACTTTGGGGCTTTGTAACTTTCAAAGCATAAGGTTTTTGCCCTAGGTCACCACATCAAAATTTTAGCCAAATTATAGGAGAACAACTTTGCTTAAGGGTGCAAGCATAGTTGTTATGAGAAATTTGGAGAAAAACCCAATCAAAGTTTGACTGTCAGACTTGTTCATTCTGAAAATCAGTTTTTCAGTGTGACAGAGTCGACTTTGTGGGTGAATTAAACCTTGATCCAGTGACTTTTTGTGAATACACATTGTAGCAAAGTTGTAGAGGGATTATAGTTCTTCAACTTTACTACAGGGAGTTGGCATTGGTTTCACATAAAAATTGGAGAAAAGTGGCTCCAAAGTTGCTCTGTCAGGTGCTCTGATGGGAGTTCTGATGGTACAGTGCTCAAATTCACTGAAGAAGAATCTAATCGCGCTCGTCGCCGGTAGTCGCCGCCGTCGATCATGGCTCGTCACGATTCGTGCTCAATAGCCTTTGGATAAGCACGGCCGGTGAGAGTCCTCGCCGCCGGTGAGCTGTAAGCCACTCCGGCCAGCTGTAGCGCGTTCCTCCCCCTTGCTCTCCGATCGGGGATACGGTTTTCACCGCCGTCGAGCCCTTACCGGCGTCCGCCGCGTGGCTCTGTCGTTACACCTCGTCACCGTGACTCCTCTACGCCATCCCATCATCGGCGGGGAGCTTGCCACGGCAGTCGACACGTATTTACCGTGCGCCAAGCCTCTTCCCCAATTCCGACCGCCACCGCGCCATCCAAATTCACGGGCCACCGCCCCGGCAACTATAAATTGAGCGTGCCCCTAGGTCCGTATGGTAGTCAAGCACCTCAACGCCCCGTATTGCCTCCAGTTAATCACCGACGAGCTAGAATTTTAAGTTTCCCCCAAATCCATTCTCCGCCGCCGTAGAATCGAGTTCACCGTCGCCAGCCCAACTCCGGTCAGTACCCGCCCGTTGCTTCCTCGTTTGAGCATGCTCATACCTCCGTGATGCTTACCAAAGCATTGAATCGAACTAGACCGCCCTGGGTCGCCGGGAACACGATCACTTTGCCGTTTTACTTACGGTCACCGTGGCCGGAGCTCTCTAGTCCACCATTAGTGCGATTGAGTTAGGGGAAATGGTCTGGCTAACCCCAATTTCGTGTCCACCGCTCGGAGAGCTCAGCCGCTGCCCCAATCGGCCGGTCTGCTGCTCGCCGGAGCGCGGCCGCGCTTGAGCGCCGTCGTGGACTCCAAGTTGTAAATTGACAGAACCCTGAGGGCATTTGTGCAAACCGTCAGTGACTCAAAACAATAGTGAAAGGACCGAGTTCTGTTTAGCCAGAGACCCGAGGCCATTTCTGCAAAATCGCCAGGGCGCGACTGCGCGCGGGCGCTTTCCTTACTGGAACTGGGCCGCTGGGCTAGATTCGGCCCAGTACTGTTTCTAGTTTTTCTTTTTCTTTTTCAGCAGACCTTTGAAAAATTGTAGAAAATAGTAGAAAAATCCTAAAATTATGAGACCAATTTTCCTAGGTTTGTTATTTTCCATGGTATTTAATAAAAATAGTTTTATGATTTTTAGTTGGAATAGGGAATTTTAGGATATTTAAAATAGCCTCAACCAATGGTTCTGGATTTTTAGAAAATTAATAATAAGTCCAAAATTTCCCAAACTTTTTATGTTAGCTTTTTACATTATTTAGAAGCCATGGGTAGAATTTGGGTTGATTTGGACCTTGTTTGATCACAAAACCCAAAACCACCCCCCCTGCTCCATGAACTCCTTTACTGACTCCGGAAACCCTAGGTTCTCGGAGTACTGTGAAGGAAAGTTGTATTCAAGACATAACTAATAAGTTTATGCTACCTTTGCATCCTCATGAGCATTCCATGACATCCATTCTTATACATGTATATGATTATATTAGAGCAAGAAGAAGAAGAAGAAGTTTTTGAAGAAGGGATACCACCCACCTCTGATCCCCAGGCAGACAACTGCTTTTATTTTGATATCTGTGGATCCGAGCCAGACACATCTGATAACAAAGGCAAGCCCCGGTGCATTTGCCACCTTCCTTGATGTCTTTAAAATCTTTCTTACTTACTTGCTGCATTAGGTAATAGGAGTTGATTGATTAAACAATTCCTGCATTGCCTTCCTTGATTTTGATTACCCTCCTTGAAATCCTGTTTTACAAAAAGATTTTACTTTGCTTAGTATTGCTTTAGAAAAACAAAAGGATTTGTTTTACAAAAGATGTTTGGCAAAGTGGGAGGGATGTTTTTGAAAATAAAACTTGATGGTGGATCCATCACGGCCGTGATGGATTCAACATCGGAAAAGATGTACCTCTGCCAGGTACCAAACTTTGGGTTTGAAATGAGTAAGCTGAGACCGGGCGGGTGACTTGCACGAGAAGAGAGTCTCGGTGTAGTGTCTCCGTCTGAGTCGATTAAGGACCTTGTCGATGTAGGCTTGATGATCGAGGACCCTTTAACTGGTCACATGCCTCGTCATGGGTAAGCCTTGCCTCGGGCAGACTAAGGCCGGAATAAGATAACACGAAATGGGAGTGGAGCGGTGGCGAGAGTAGCGTGTACCCTCCGTGGCAAGAGGCTGGACGGTGGTGTATCTGTGCTCTCGGTTTGCGTGAACCTGATCCGGTCTTAAGAACCCCGGTGGCGGGTTGACATATGCAAGGGTTAAGTGCTACATATGTCGTGTGATTGGAGATCCTCAGCTGAGTATAATCGATTCGGATCGCCGTACCTTCGCGGTTATGAAGACTTGGTCACTGCCCTACACGTAGCATTCCACTAAAGATGATGGGTTTTTGGTTAAGAAATTGGCTAGTGCAGGACTAGTGATTGAACTAGGGTAGAAAGAACTCTAGTGCAGGTAATTTTACCTAACTTGACAAATAAAATTGGATTTTTAAGGATCCACTTTAGTAAGCATTTCTGCAAAACAGAGTCTTTGACTATTGAGAAGCCTTACCTTGACTCCCTTATGACCAACATACCCTTGAGAGTCTTTTCCTTAGTCGGGTAAGACTTGCTGAGTAATTCCATACTCAGGGTTTATCCCTTTGTTGTTTTTAGGTGGGGAAGTAGCAGACTTCTGCTGCTTCTGTGCTAAGGTGGTTCCCAAGGATGAAACCCAAGACTGAAGTGCGGGAGGACTCGGTCCTCCATCTTAAGATCTTTCGTTTTTAGTCCTTCGGGAGAAGTTTGTGTCTCCCTGGTTTGTATAATTAATACATTTATGCACTCGTTTTTAGAACTGGTCTGTAATAACTTAACTTGAGCCTACTTTGGAAATAAATGTAAGATTATGTAATTCGCTTCCGCATATCTTTATCTCCGATGATCTGTAATGTCTGCAAGACGGGTGAAACGTTCCTGGTAAGGTAAGGAAAGATACCGAGCTTGTCAAGTAACTTAGGAACATCTACAGGGTGTCTGATGTCTGTTAGACAAGGACAACTGTAGGTGGGCCTGATTACTTGGGAGGTTCCGTCACAGCTGGTATCGGAGCGTAGCCCTTCTTTGCAGATATTTCTGGACATCTTCAAAAGGGTTTTCAAAAGTCTTACCTAAAGATTCTTTTCTCTTCTTACCTAAGTATTCTGAAGAGTTTATCTTAAAGACCAGATAGGAAGAGTGCAATGTATAGAAGGTTGAATCAACCAAGGTTGATTCTGTACTTACTCATGCATCATGCTAAGAATTATACTAATAAATTTCCCCTTTAGAAAATGCCGCCGCGCACAAGAAAGACCGCGCGTAAGTCGACTGGACCTCTTGGAGTGCCTCGACATCAACTTGCTCCGCGAGATGTAGATAGTAGTAGCGGGAGCAATGATCCTATAGGGGATCTAGAAGCAGAAGTAAGCAGGCTTCAATTGGAACTCCGCCGCAGGACAGCTATATGGATTGGAGATGGTGACCGTATAAATGAGTTACGAGCAGACGTTCGCCATCTACAAGACCAGCTGGCCGATCGGGATTTGGCACTCGATTGGGCTGTTCAATCTTGTTCATTGGCATGGGGCAAGGAGGCAAGGGCTCAGGCCCGAGTTAGAGGAACATGCTCAGCACTTACGGATTGTATTGACGCGCCTGAGGGAACATCAGCTGTATGCCAAGTTCAGCAAGTGCGCGTTTTGGCTGGAAGAAATTCAATTTCTGGGGCACGTGTTATCAGCCAAAGGAATTGCGGTAGATCCTAGCAAGGTCAAGGATATTCTGGAGTGGAAACCTCCAACAACTGTTCACCAAGTCCGGAGTTTTCTTGGACTAGCGGGATATTATCGCAGATTCATACCTGATTTTTCGAAGCTTGTGAAGCCAATCACAAGTTTATTGAAGAATGATACTAAGTTCAATTGGTCTTCTAAGTGTAACGAAGCCTTTGAGCAACTGAAGACACTATTGACCACTGCTCCGGTATTGGCTCAACCGGACATCACTAAGCCTTTTGATGTATACTGTGATGCGTCAGGCAGTGGACTCGGCTGTGTGCTAATGCAAGAGGGCCGAGTAATTGCGTATGCTTCAAGGCAGTTACGCCGACACGAAGAGCATTATCCAACACATGATCTCGAGCTGGCTGCTGTGGTTCATGCCCTGAAAATATGGCGTCACTATCTGCTGGGAAATATCTGTCATATATATACAGATCATAAGAGTTTGAAGTATATATTTACCCAGTCAGAGTTAAACATGAGGCAAAGACGATGGCTTGAGCTCATTAAAGATTATGAACTGGAAATCCATTATCACCCAGGCAAGGCTAATGTGGTGGCAGATGCATTGAGTCGCAAGACTTCCTGCCACTGTCTTATGGTAAAGACCTCCGAAAACACTTTGTGTCAAGAAATGGAAAAGTTAAACCTGGGGATAATCCAGCAAGGGACTCTGAATCAACTAAAGCTTGAGTCAACCATTTTGCAAAGGATAATTGATGCTCAAAAGGATAATCTGGGCATGGAGCACATACGCGAGAAGATAAGGGCTGGAACAGCCCAATGTTTCAAGGAAGATGATCAAGGTGTGTTATGGTTCAACAACCGCATAGTAGTGCCGAAGAATGAAGAACTCCGCCAGCAAATCTTAGATGAAGCGCATCTTAGTCGCTATTCCATTCATCCGGGAAGCACTAAGATGTACCAAGACTTAAAGCAACATTACTGGTGGACAAAGATGAAGATTGAAATTGCACGCTATGTGGCTAGATGTGACACTTGCAGACGTGTCAAAGCCATACACATGAAAACTGCTGGTCCATTGCAATCTTTGCCAATCCCAACATGGAAATGGGAAGACATCAGCATGGACTTCATTGTGGGATTACCCAGGACCGCAAAAGGATATGACTCTATTTGGGTTATCATTGATCGACTCACAAAGATCGCCCACTTCCTCCCGGTCAAAGTAAAATATCCTGTCATTACCTATGCGGAGTTATACATTGCCCGTATTCTCAGTTTGCATGGTGTTCCAAAGACCATAGTGTCGGATCGTGGACCTCAATTTGTAGCCAAGTTTTGGGAAGCACTTCACCAATCTTTGGGTACTAAGTTACTCCACAGTTCGGCCTACCATCCCCAAACCAATGGACAGACTGAGAGAGTGAACCAAATACTTGAAGATATGTTGCGGGCATGTGTCCTGGATTTCTCGCAAAAATGGGATGAATGTTTGCCCTTAGCGGAGTTTTCCTATAATAACAGTTACCAGGAAAGCATCAAGATGGCACCTTTTGAAGCTTTGTATGGGCGACGGTGTCGAACTCCGTTAAATTGGTCTGAACCTGGTGAAAGATATTTCTTTAGACCTGATATGGTAAAAGAAACCGAAGAAAAGGTTCAGAAAATAGTTCATAATATGAAGAAGGCACAGGCTCGTCAGAAAAGTTATGCAGACAAACGACGAATGCCCTTATACTTCTTAGAGGGAGACTACGTCTACTTAAAGGTTTCACCAATGAAAGGCGTATCGCGTTTTGGGATTAAAGGAAAACTTGCACCCAGGTACATTGGTCCATTCCTGGTACTTGAACAATGTGGACCAGTGGCATACCGACTTCAGCTCCCCGAAACATTGTCTGCCGTGCATAATGTGTTCCACGTGTCACAATTGAAGAAGTGTCTTCGGGTTCCCGATCGAACCGTTGAAGTGACTGATGTTGTCCTGGAACCAGATTTAACATACTCGGAACATCCCATTCGAGTTCTGGATCAAAAGGACAGGGTTACCCGGAGAAAGACTCTCAAGTTTTATAAAATACAGTGGAACCAGCATTCAGAAGATGAGGCTACATGGGAAACCCAAGATTTCTTAGATAAGAATTTCCCAGGCTTTCTAGCCTCTTGTAAGTTGTAAAGTTTGTATAGCTGTGTAATAAAGGAATGAACCCCCACACCACCCCTGCCTTGTACCAGAAATCAGGAAATAAAAACATGACACATTTCCTTTTCCATTACTCACCCTAGGACTTTAAATCTCGGGACGAGATTCTTTTATGGGGGGAAGGATGTAACACCCCTGGTGTTACTATAACTAAAACTTGAGCATGGCATCATGAGCATGGGCATTGCATATGTTTGACACACCTAGAGTGCATTCACTAGGCAAAAATTTCAAACAAGTTGTATTGTTTTAAAGTTTTACAAATAGGACCCTGGTTAAAGAACTTAACCCTAACTAGTGGTAAAAAGGGGTAAAGCTTAGCCCAAGTTGAGAAAAACTTTAGGGCTTGTGAGAAAAGTCATACAATATCCCCAAACACTAAGTTGAATCACATTTATACCCCTGGGATGCCAGAAACCCTAATTGGAACCCTGGAAAACCCAAAGTCCAAACCCTAGGGACCTATGTGCAAAATTGATGCACAATTGGACTAAAGTGTAAAAACTAGTATGTTTTAAACCATAAAGTCATTTGGTCCACATTTGAGGAGATTTACAAGCAAAACCCTTGGTTTTGGACTTATTTGCAAAATGGACCCTATTGAGTTCTAAACTAAGTCTGAAATTTCAAAGTTTTGGCCCAACTTTGGGGCTTTGTAACTTTCAAAGCATAAGGTTTTTGCCCTAGGTCACCACATCAAAATTTTAGCCCAATTATAGGAGAACAACTTTGCTTAAGGGTGCAAGCATAGTTGTTATGAGAAATTTGGAGAAAAACCCAATCAAAGTTTGACTGTCAGACTTGTTCATTCTGAAAATCAGTTTTTCAGTGTGACAGAGTCGACTTTGTGGGTGAATTAAACCTTGATCCAGTGACTTTTTGTGAATACACATTGTAGCAAAGTTGTAGAGGGATTATAGTTCTTCAACTTTACTACAGGGAGTTGGCATTGGTTTCACATAAAAATTGGAGAAAAGTGGCTCCAAAGTTGCTCTGTCAGGTGCTCTAATGGGAGTTCTGATGGTACAGTGCTCAAATTCACTGAAGAAGAATCTAATCGCGCTCGTCGCCGGTAGTCGCCGCCGTCGATCATGGCTCGTCACGATTCGTGCTCAATAGCCTTTGGATAAGCACGGCCGGTGAGAGTCCTCGCCGCCGGTGAGCTGTAAGCCACTCCGGCCAGCTGTAGCGCGTTCCTCCCCCTTGCTCTCCGATCGGGGATACGGTTTTCACCGCCGTCGAGCCCTTACCGGCGTCCGCCGCGTGGCTCTGTCGTTACACCTCGTCACCGTGACTCCTCTACGCCATCCCATCATCGGCGGGGAGCTTGCCACGGCAGTCGACACGTATTTACCGTGCGCCAAGCCTCTTCCCCAATTCCGACCGCCACCGCGCCATCCAAATTCACGGGCCACCGCCCCGGCAACTATAAATTGAGCGTGCCCCTAGGTCCGTATGGTAGTCAAGCACCTCAACGCCCCGTATTGCCTCCAGTTAATCACCGACGAGCTAGAATTTTAAGTTTCCCCCAAATCCATTCTCCGCCGCCGTAGAATCGAGTTCACCGTCGCCAGCCCAACTCCGGTCAGTACCCGCCCGTTGCTTCCTCGTTTGAGCATGCTCATACCTCCGTGATGCTTACCAAAGCATTGAATCGAACTAGACCGCCCTGGGTCGCCGGGAACACGATCACTTTGCCATTTTACTTACGGTCACCGTGGCCGGAGCTCTCTAGTCCACCATTAGTGCGATTGAGTTAGGGGAAATGGTCTGGCTAACCCCAATTTCGTGTCCACCGCTCGGAGAGCTCAGCCGCTGCCCCAATCGGCCGGTCTGCTGCTCGCCGGAGCGCGGCCGCGCTTGAGCGCCGTCGTGGACTCCAAGTTGTAAATTGACAGAACCCTGAGGGCATTTGTGCAAACCGTCAGTGACTCAAAACAATAGTGAAAGGACCGAGTTCTGTTTAGCCAGAGACCCGAGGCCATTTCTGCAAAATCGCCAGGGCGCGACTGCGCGCGGGCGCTTTCCTTACTGGAACTGGGCCGCTGGGCTAGATTCGGCCCAGTACTGTTTCTAGTTTTTCTTTTTCTTTTTCAACAGACCTTTGAAAAACTGTAGAAAATAGTAGAAAAATCCTAAAATTATGAGACCAATTTTCCTAGGTTTGTTATTTTCCATGGTATTTAATAAAAATAGTTTTATGATTTTTAGTTGGAATAGGGAATTTTAGGATATTTAAAATAGCCTCAACCAATGGTTCTGGATTTTTAGAAAATTAATAATAAGTCCAAAATTTCCCAAACTTTTTATGTGAGCTTTTTACATTATTTAGAAGCCATGGGTAGAATTTGGGTTGATTTGGACCTTGTTTGATCACAAAACCCAAAACCACCCCCCCTGCTCCATGAACTCCTTTACTGACTCCGGAAACCCTAGGTTCTCGGAGTACTGTGAAGGAAAGTTGTATTCAAGACATAACTAATAAGTTTATGCTACCTTTGCATCCTCATGAGCATTCCATGACATCCATTCTTATACATGTATATGATTATATTAGAGCAAGAAGAAGAAGAAGAAGTTTTTGAAGAAGGGATACCACCCACCTCTGATCCCCAGGCAGACAACTGCTTTTATTTTGATATCTGTGGATCCGAGCCAGACACATCTGATAACAAAGGCAAGCCCCGGTGCATTTGCCACCTTCCTTGATGTCTTTAAAATCTTTCTTACTTACTTGCTGCATTAGGTAATAGGAGTTGATTGATTAAACAATTCCTGCATTGCCTTCCTTGATTTTGATTACCCTCCTTGAAATCCTGTTTTACAAAAAGATTTTACTTTGCTTAGTATTGCTTTAGAAAAACAAAAGGATTTGTTTTACAAAAGATGTTTGGCAAAGTGGGAGGGATGTTTTTGAAAATAAAACTTGATGGTGGATCCATCACGGCCGTGATGGATTCAACATCGGAAAAGATGTACCTCTGCCAGGTACCAAACTTTGGGTTTGAAATGAGTAAGCTGAGACCGGGCGGGTGACTTGCACGAGAAGAGAGTCTCGGTGTAGTGTCTCCGTCTGAGTCGATTAAGGACCTTGTCGATGTAGGCTTGATGATCGAGGACCCTTTAACTGGTCACATGCCTCGTCATGGGTAAGCCTTGCCTCGGGCAGACTAAGGCCGGAATAAGATAACACGAAATGGGAGTGGAGCGGTGGCGAGAGTAGCGTGTACCCTCCGTGGCAAGAGGCTGGACGGTGGTGTATCTGTGCTCTCGGTTTGCGTGAACCTGATCCGGTCTTAAGAACCCCGGTGGCGGGTTGACATATGCAAGGGTTAAGTGCTACATATGTCGTGTGATTGGAGATCCTCAGCTGAGTATAATCGATTCGGATCGCCGTACCTTCGCGGTTATGAAGACTTGGTCACTGCCCTACACGTAGCATTCCACTAAAGATGATGGGTTTTTGGTTAAGAAATTGGCTAGTGCAGGACCAGTGATTGAACTAGGGTAGAAAGAACTCTAGTGCAGGTAATTTTACCTAACTTGACAAATAAAATTGGATTTTTAAGGATCCACTTTAGTAAGCATTTCTGCAAAACAGAGTCTTTGACTATTGAGAAGCCTTACCTTGACTCCCTTATGACCAACATACCCTTGAGAGTCTTTTCCTTAGTCGGGTAAGACTTGCTGAGTAATTCCATACTCAGGGTTTATCCCTTTGTTGTTTTTAGGTGGGGAAGTAGCAGACTTCTGCTGCTTCTGTGCTAAGGTGGTTCCCAAGGATGAAACCCAAGACTGAAGTGCGGGAGGACTCGGTCCTCCATCTTAAGATCTTTCGTTTTTAGTCCTTCGGGAGAAGTTTGTGTCTCCCTGGTTTGTATAATTAATACATTTATGCACTCGTTTTTAGAACTGGTCTGTAATAACTTAACTTGAGCCTACTTTGGAAATAAATGTAAGATTATGTAATTCGCTTCCGCATATCTTTATCTCCGATGATCTGTAATGTCTGCAAGACGGGTGAAACGTTCCTGGTAAGGTAAGGAAAGATACCGAGCTTGTCAAGTAACTTAGGAACATCTACAGGGTGTCTGATGTCTGTTAGACAAGGACAACTGTAGGTGGGCCTGATTACTTGGGAGGTTCCGTCACACACCTAGTCACACCAGCATACCAAATCAAATACCTCCGGAAGTTGTAGTTTGTGTGTGCCTGTTCGTTCTCATAGTTAAGATCCCCCTGCTGTTCCCATTCATCAATGTAATCACGGTGGTGGGTCTCGAAGTCCGTGACCTTCTTCTATCTCTGTCTGTCGAACCTGCAAAAGTTAGAAACATATATTAGCGACTAACTGATATTTGAATTATTAGTTAGAATAACAAGTGCATGTAGTCACTCACTTATGAAGTTCTATTGAAGTCGAGAATGGCTCCATCGGAAACTCCTGTCGCAATCCGAACTGTCGAGCAACTCTGTGGGGCAAGTGGTACTCAACAGCATAAAAACAGATGAGGGGACATCTCATTAGGTAGAGGTTCTCGTCTATTGAGCACATGCTGCTCAATTGTATGCTGGCGAAATGGATCAAGATACGGTTGCCAGGTCACCTGCAAAAGTTTTAGAAAGCACATGTAAGTTTATAGTCATTTTACCAACTGTTTAAGGAAAAGATAAAAGTAGACAACTCACCATCGAAGGAGTAAGTGCGTCGAGCTCGTTTGAGTACTCCACGTAAGCACGCTGGTGTCGTGCGAATGGCCCCTCGACATGGTCCCAGCGGTAAGCAGCCGTGGGCTTAAGCCGATGTCCGGCTACCACGAATCACTCACGAGGAGGAAACTCTCTCGGTCGCCCGACGGGTATGTGTGCCCACATCCACAGCTGTAGTAGGTAGACACATCCACCTAAGCTAGCGGTCCTCGACGAACGACGACAAGCCTCGCAAAGTTGCCTGTACAAGAAGGCCAACACTGCAGAAGCCCAGCTGTAACCTGTTGTATCCCAGTCAGTCAGGCAGGGCAGAAACATCCATGACGCGTTGTCGCCTGTCGCGTCTGGAAAAAGAATTGAACCAAAGAGGTGGAGAATCCAAGCTCGACAATGGTATCCAACCGTTTGCTCGTCTGCACCAGGTGGACACTGCCCAAAGGCCTGCCTAAGCCAGGTCAGTGGGACTCCGGTGTTGTGGCTACCTCGTAGGTCATCCGGAAGCAATCTCCCAAGAAAGGCCTCCACCCTCTGCCTCCATCCGCCTGGTGATGCCTGACCGGTCACTGGACGACCAATAATGCTGAGACCAAGAATCTTCTGGCAATCTTCAAGTGTCACGGTCATCTCACCGCAGGGAAGGTGGAAAGTTGTAACACCCGGCTTTAAGGAACAAAGCCAGGTGCATCTCATACATGCGCCAAGAAGACAACATATATAATAACCGAGTATATAGAGATAAATGTCATAAATCATCAGAGTATTTATTACATAGCGGAAGACTTATTACAAAATAAAATAATAAAGATAAAACGACTAAGGATCGTCGGCGCCAATGTCGACTGGGAAACGCCACCTAGATCAGATCATACTCCTCGCCTTGTGGCTCCTCCTGAACCACCTGCTCTTCTCCTGTGGGGGGGGGTGTGAGACAGCAAGAGTGAGCTCACACATGATCATAGCTCAACAAGTTGTGGGGAACCAGTGGACATAAACTCACAAAGGTGTGAGTTCATGTGATGTGTAAGGCTAATCAATGATAGGGGTTAAAGCTGAGCATTGCTTTTAAGTAGTTGGTCAAAATTTTATTAGCAGTTACTAAGTGTAAGTAGATACCAAACCATAAGTAAAGTAATAGAACAAAATTAATAACAAACCCATGCAATGCAAATGACAAAATTGAATTTAAGTTCCATAATTTAAACATCAGAGAGTCCTGAGCCGCTCATGACCGTGAGCTCGGCTAGTATACCAGTTTTACACTCTGCAGAGGTTGTACCCTTTACCCACAAGTCATGTTACCCCTCTGCCAAGGGGTCGCGACTCCCCATATACCTCTACCTAGGAAGCACGGCAGGGCAACACTACGAGGCCTTTACAAAGTTCCACTAGCTTCCGAAAACCCGCTACAGTTTATAGGAAGATCCAGTACAGGGTTCCTGGCTGACCGCCATCGCAGCAAAATCAACCAGGGACCTCCCCGCACTGACCTCTCCCCTACTGCCCTTGCCCCTTTCGGGTAAGGTAGTCTTCCACTAGCTTTCCTAATTAGTCAGCCAAGGGGTCCCATTCCTCCCTTGTGGTGGCACGTGGTTCTCAAGTTAAGCTCTATGTTCCAATTAACATTAATGATAACAACATGAACATAAACAGAATAACAACAAGAATTGGAACATAGAGGTAATAAATGATTATCCCAAAACCATATAAAGCAATAGCAAACTACCCAAGTGATTCAGGGGTAAACAAGGTAATGAGATAAACAATCTAGGGTGACCTATTGGGTCCCATCAAAATTAACCTATGCATGGATAAGTGATATTAAAGAACATTATTGGGTAAAATGTGGTCAAGGGCACAACTTGCCTTCAATGAGCTCCTGCTCAGCTACTTCAACCTGCTGCTCACCGGGATCCTCAGCAACGGGCTCTTCTACTCGCCACAATACAAACAAGCACAGTGCACATAGAGAAATTAACATTACACCAAACATATATACAAAATACACAGTAATATTCTACACATTAAAATAAAATCCTAGGAACTGGAATCACAATTTTCTGAGTTATACATTTTAAGTTATGGATTTTCAAAGGTTTTATGTGTTTAAAGTGGGATTAAGTGTGGGATTAATTTTCTTACTGTTGTCATGATAAAACAGAGACACTAAGTGATAGACAATAAAATTATAAAATTGTAGGAACTGAAATGGAGTGATTTGGAGTTAGTATGAATTTTCTATGAATTATTGAAGTTCTAGCATATATTTTCCTATTAAAAATCCTTTTATAATTCAATTTCCCTGATTTTATTATGTTCTGGACTGGGCCTCATTTACCAGAAAGGTCAGGGGCGCCAGGGTAAACTTTCCAAGACACAGGGAACAGTGTAATAGGACGGCGGGTTGATTAACTAACATTATAAGGGTTCTTTTGCAAATCTGCCAACCGAAGGGGTATTCTCCAATTTCAGCCGTAGGATCCAAATCCAGAGGCCGAGATTAGATCCTGGTTCTTTAAAAAGGAGCGCTCCCTGCCGACCACCGGATCAATATCGGACGGCTACGTTTTAATCAAGCGAAGGGGGGTACGCACGCATTTAATCAGGACCGCCCGCCGATCAATCAACGGCCCGGGGTCGATATAGCGCGATCTAATCTTAGCCGCACATCAGGTTTTCAACAGTTATCGTGTGTCTTCCTTCTCCCACCGATTTTCTACAGGAACACCCCCAATCCCGGCGGCGCCATTGCCGACGACTGGTGCTTCCCTCCCCCCTAGATCGAGTTCGACTGAAAATCCCCGAAATCGCAGAGGAGGCTACAACGGATCCGAAACGGAACTACACGTCATGAATCAACCCGGGCTGAGGCTGTTCTACCGAATGCGGCCGCGGCCTCGCCGTACCAACACCGACGAGGATGAACCAACACGCCTGAAGCTCGGAAGTCTTGGATTAAGGCACCTGTACGTGCGGCAAATACGGGGAAGAAGCTGTGGCCCATACCGTTGATGCACCAGCTCTGGATTTGACGATTCCCGAGCCCGATCCGGTCGGTCCAAGCCTGCGGTGAAGAATGGACGCCGCGCCCAGAGCGACCACGCGCCGAGCGACGATTCCTCGGCTTCCTCCAACAGACGGGCGGCGCTGTAGATTCCTCCCCGCAGTTTGCTGGCGCCCGGTGTCGGCTCGGACGGCGGAAGATTGATGGTAGGCGCTAGCAGGGATGCGGCAGAGGAGCCGAGAGGGGGGCGCATCGAGCGAAGGCCACAGGGGAGGGGGCTCGGGCACTGGAGTGTTGAAGGGAGAGCTCACGCGTAGGTGCAACCGGATGGCCCATCGCGGACGACAGAAAGGGGGTGGGCGGTTCACCTGTTCGGCCGCCAAGGATGAGCAGAGACACCAGGTGCCGAGCGCCATGGGTGGTCAGAAGGGGAGAGATGGAGAGGAGGGGAACTGGGGAAGGCAGCGGACACGGTAGTTATTCCCTGGAGCAGTGGATTTCACAGAATTTGGTGGCGAGAAATTCGGTCGATCCAACAACCAAGGCGGCGGAATGACCGGAGAGATCCACGGAGGAATTTGCTCAACACCGGATCGGACCAGGGGATGGGGATAAACTTGACAGGAGGGGCCCACACGTCAGCGAGCTAGGCGAGATTTCACGCGCGCAGAACTAGTTGATTGCGGGACCCACTTTCAGCGACCGCGCTTTCACGGGATTGGGTCACCCGCGACAAGGCTAGCGCGCGCAGAGGCCGACGTATCGGTCCCATTTGTCAGCGCCCACGCTCCCGCTGCGCGCGCAACAAAACAGGATGCGCCTGACGACGTGGGGCCACCATGTCATACCCCCATGCGCCTGGTGCACAGTCTGGGCCGCGCGGTTGGTGAAGGAGTAATGGGCCGAAAACGAGGAACTGAGCCCATACTCCACTTTCCTTTTATTGTTTTCTGTTTCTATTCTCTTCCTTTCTAAATTCAATTTGAATTCAAATTTCAAATTCCCCCATGTAGTAATTCACCTCTAGATTAAGAATATATAATTTGAACATATTTTTATTACCTTTATTTATAATATTCATTTTGTATATATTTTCTTTTCTCTTTTTGGTTTTAATTCTAGAATTTCTGTTAGGGTTTAAATTCTAATTTGGGTATTATCATGTTTATTTCTACCTTATTTTTGTATTATCACAAAATGCACACGACATAAAAACCCAGCATGATTCACATTTTAGTGGTATAACTTTTTATTAGTTATTTGTCTTTAAATACGGTATTCACATGTGATGCCAAGTGGATATAACATACACGTATACATAAAGGAAACGACTTTCCCCCTTTTACATGGTCTCATACAAATTGGGTATTACAAATCCTACCCCCCTTAAAAATAATCTCGTCCTCGAGATTTAAGAAGATCTAGGGAAAAGGTGGGGAAAATCTATGCGAAGCTCTTCTTCTCTTTTCCAAGTTGCTTCATCTTCACCGTGGTGACTCCATTGGACTTTACACATCTTTATCACCTTATTTCTTGTAACTCGGGTCAATGTATCCAAAATCTTGATCGGGTACTCCGTGTAAGTCAAATCACCTTGAACACTGAGCTCTTCCATCGGTAACTGTTCCTCGGGGACACGGAGACACTTCTTTAGTTGAGACACGTGGAATACATTATGCACATCCGATAGACTAGCAGGTAACTCGAGTTGGTATGCCATCTCCCCAACTCTTCTAAAGATCAAGAATGGTCCAATATAGCGAGGGGACAATTTGCCCTTGACTTTAAATCTCCTCATCCCACGAAGTGGTGACACCTTGAGGTACACATAATCTCCTTCTTCAAATTCCAGTGGTCTCCTTCTATTATCAGCATAGCTCTTTTGTCTGGTTTGAGCCACTCTCAAATTTTCTCGAATTATACGAACTTGTTCTTCTGCTTCTTGAATCAGCTCAGGCCCAAAGAACTGTCTTTCTCCAGTCTGATCCCAATATAGAGGAGTCCTGCATTTCCTGTCATATAAAGTCTCGAACGGTGACATCTTCAGGCTGGCCTAGTAACTATTATTATATGAGAACTCAGCATAAGGTAGACTCTTGTCCCAACTACTACCACGCTGAAGGGCACAAACTCACAACATGTCCTCCAATACTTGATTAGTCCTTTCAGTTTGTACATTAGTCTGAGGATGGTAAGTCAACTAAAATTCAACTTTGTATCCATATTCTCATGAAAACTTTTCCAAAATTTGGAGGTAAACTGTGATCCTCTATCCAAAATGATCCACTTCGGTACACCGTGTAGAGACTCAATCCGAGACATGTATAACTTAGCCAATTGGGATCCCTTATAAGTAGTCTTGTCCGGAATGAAATGAGCCACTTTGGTCAGTCTATCCACAATAACCCATCTAGCATCATATCCTTTCGAGGTGCGAGGCAATCCAGTAATGAAGTCCATACCAATCTCTTCCCATTTCCACTCAGGTATCTTTAGTGGGTGTAATAGTCCAGCTGGTCTTTGGTGATCGGTCTTAACTCTTTGGTACACATCGCACATAACCACATGTGCAGCCACATCTCTCTTCAATCCATATCACAAGTACTTCTGCTTCAAATCCTGATACATCTTGGTACTACCAGGACGAAGAGGATAATCCAAGTCACGGGCTTCCTTTAAAATAGTCTCTCGAAGGCTTTCAATCTCCGGAACACATCTCTTGTCCTTGAAGCATACGGTGCCTTGCTCATCTTCCGTGAACTCCGGAACTCGACCTTTAGTAATCAGATCCTTAATCTCTTTTATTTTAGCATCTCCAATTTGTCCTTTGCGGATCTCTTGCTCCAAAGTAGTTTCCACATCAATAATAACTCCTTTAGTGTGAGTAACTATCCCCAGGTTAAGTCTCCTGAAATTCTCAACAATCTCATCGAGTAGCTGGGCAACAACAGCTGAATGAACATGCTCCTTGCGACTCAAGGCATCTGCGACCAAATTTGCCTTGCCCGGGTGATAGTGAATTTCCAAATCGTAATCTTTAACAAGCTCCAACCAACGACGTTGCCTAAGGTTGAGATCCTTCTGAGTGAATATATACTTCAAACTCTTATGATCCGTATATACTTGGCACTTCTCGTCCCACTTGAATTCTCTTTCCTTCACCAAAAGCGAGGTCATAAGCTTAGCAATCTTAGAAAATCCTTCAATCAATCTCCAATAATGTCCTGCAAGTCCCAAGAAACTTCGGATCTCAGTAACTGTAGTGGGTTTGCTCCACGCCACTATCTCCTTGACTTGGCAAAATCCACTAATATCCCTCCATTGGAAATGTTATGTCCAAGAAATGGCACCTCGCCAATCCAAAACTCGTATTTGCTAAACTTAGCGTAGAGTTGATTATCTCGTAACTTCTGTAGCACCAACCTTAGATGTTCTTCATGGTCACTCTCATTCTTAGAATAGATAAGAATATCGTCGATGAACACCACGACGAATCTGTCCAAATACTCCAAAAACATCTTACTCATCAAATCCATAAAATAAGCTGGTGCAATAGTTAATCCAAACGACATAACGATGAACTCATATAATCCATATCGAGTCGAGAAATCCATCTTGGGAATATCCGATGGCCTAATCTTCATTTGGTGATAACCCGGTCGGAGTTCAATCTTCGAGAATACCCTTGCACCACTCATCTGATCAAATAAATCCTCAATGCAGGGTAATAGACACTTGTTCTTCACAGTGACATCATTAAGAGTCCTACAATCCACGCACATCCTTTGCGATCCATCCTTCTTCTGTACAAACAGTACCGGTGCTCCACAAGGTGAAGAATCCAAACGAATATACCCAGCCTCTTGTAACTCCGTTAATTGTTTCTTAAGTTCCTTTAGTTCTTCTATGGACATTCTGTATAGCCGTTTAGAAATAGGAGCAGTCTCAGGTAAGAGATCAATGACCAACTCAACTTCAAATCTTTGTCCTTTGGAACTGGCGAGTTCTACGGTTCCCTTAGCACAGTATATACACTGCCTTTGTCTTTCTTAACCATGACATACCAAGGATCAAATCTATACTGCTCTCTTCCAACAGTATAGGGGTAGCCCATCTGGGTTAGAAACATAGGGTAAGAAATGAAGAGTTGTAGACAAGGCGAGTAATTACGAGAAATGTTATTGCGGGGGATTTATTAGCTAAGTAGATTAGTGTGTTATCCACTAAAGCTAATACATTACCTTATGGTGGTACATGCTAAGATGCCCGTCTATAATGTTTCAATCAATCAAAGAAGCAAATCAAGCATTCATCATCAGAACAATCAATCAACATTTTTTTAATAGAGAAAATAGTTTTAGTTTTGTCTTAGGTTCCCTATCTCAAAAAAAAAATCATAGTTGTAGGATTCCAAAATGTGAAATCCATCTTGTCTTGAAGTAGAAAAGATAAGAATAATAAGAGTAAAACAGTAGAAGGTGAGACAGGATCAAGATAAGTATAGAGAGAATCAGAGTAAGGTAAGTAGGTAAGAGTTGTCCATTTCTATCTAGGTTTCGTCCTACAGTCAACATTTCCTCTGATACCACTTCTGTAACACCCGGCTTTAAGGAACAAAGCCAGGTGCATCTCATACATGCGCCAAGAAGACAACATATATAATAACAGAGTATATAGAGATAAATGTCATAAATCATCAGAGTATTTATTACATAGCGGAAGACTTATTACAAAATAAAATAATAAAGATAAAACGACTAAGGATCGTCGGCGCCAATGTCGACTGGGAAACGCCACCTAGATCAGATCATACTCCTCGCCTTGTGGCTCCTCCTGAACCACCTGCTCTTCTCCTGTGGGGGGGGGGTGTGAGACAGCAAGAGTGAGCTCACACATGATCATAGCTCAACAAGTTGTGGGGAACCAGTGGACATAAACTCACAAAGGTGTGAGTTCATGTGATGTGTAAGGCTAATCAATGATAGGGGTTAAAGCTGAGCATTGCTTTTAAGTAGTTGGTCAAAATTTTATTAGCAGTTACTAAGTGTAAGTAGATACCAAACCATAAGTAAAGTAATAGAACAAAATTAATAACAAACCCATGCAATGCAAATGACAAAATTGAATTTAAGTTCCATAATTTAAACATCAGAGAGTCCTGAGCCGCTCATGACCGTGAGCTCGGCTAGTATACCAGTTTTACACTCTGCAGAGGTTGTACCCTTTACCCACAAGTCATGTTACCCCTCTACCAAGGGGTCGCGACTCCCCATATACCTCTACCTAGGAAGCACGGCAGGGCAACACTACGAGGCCTTTACAAAGTTCCACTAGCTTCCGAAAACCCGCTACAGTTTATAGGAAGATCCAGTACAGGGTTCCTGGCTGACCGCCATCGCAGCAAAATCAACCAGGGACCTCCCCGCACTGACCTCTCCCCTACTGCCCTTGCCCCTTTCGGGTAAGGTAGTCTTCCACTAGCTTTCCTAATTAGTCAGCCAAGGGGTCCCATTCCTCCCTTGTGGTGGCACGTGGTTCTCAAGTTAAGCTCTATGTTCCAATTAACATTAATGATAACAACATGAACATAAACAGAATAACAACAAGAATTGGAACATAGAGGTAATAAATGATTATCCCAAAACCATATAAAGCAATAGCAAACTACCCAAGTGATTCAGGGGTAAACAAGGTAATGAGATAAACAATCTAGGGTGACCTATTGGGTCCCATCAAAATTAACCTATGCATGGATAAGTGATATTAAAGAACATTATTGGGTAAAATGTGGTCAAGGGCACAACTTGCCTTCAATGAGCTCCTGCTCAGCTACTTCAACCTGCTGCTCACCGGGATCCTCAGCAACGGGCTCTTCTACTCGCCACAATACAAACAAGCACAGTGCACATAGAGAAATTAACATTACACCAAACATATATACAAAATACACAGTAATATTCTACACATTAAAATAAAATCCTAGGAACTGGAATCACAATTTTCTGAGTTATACATTTTAAGTTATGGATTTTCAAAGGTTTTATGTGTTTAAAGTGGGATTAAGTGTGGGATTAATTTTCTTACTGTTGTCATGATAAAACAGAGACACTAAGTGATAGACAATAAAATTATAAAATTGTAGGAACTGAAATGGAGTGATTTGGAGTTAGTATGAATTTTCTATGAATTATTGAAGTTCTAGCATATATTTTCCTATTAAAAATCCTTTTATAATTCAATTTCCCTGATTTTATTATGTTCTGGACTGGGCCTCATTTACCAGAAAGGTCAGGGGCGCCAGGGTAAACTTTCCAAGACACAGGGAACAGTGTAATAGGACGGCGGGTTGATTAACTAACATTATAAGGGTTCTTTTGCAAATCTGCCAACCGAAGGGGTATTCTCCAATTTCAGCCGTAGGATCCAAATCCAGAGGCCGAGATTAGATCCTGGTTCTTTAAAAAGGAGCGCTCCCTGCCGACCACCGGATCAATATCGGACGGCTACGTTTTAATCAAGCGAAGGGGGGTACGCACGCATTTAATCAGGACCGCCCGCCGATCAATCAACGGCCCGGGGTCGATATAGCGCGATCTAATCTTAGCCGCACATCAGGTTTTCAACAGTTATCGTGTGTCTTCCTTCTCCCACCGATTTTCTACAGGAACACCCCCAATCCCGGCGGCGCCATTGCCGACGACTGGTGCTTCCCTCCCCCCTAGATCGAGTTCGACTGAAAATCCCCGAAATCGCAGAGGAGGCTACAACGGATCCGAAACGGAACTACACGTCATGAATCAACCCGGGCTGAGGCTGTTCTACCGAATGCGGCCGCGGCCTCGCCGTACCAACACCGACGAGGATAAACCAACACGCCTGAAGCTCGGAAGTCTTGGATTAAGGCACCTGTACGTGCGGCAAATACGGGGAAGAAGTTGTGGCCCATACCGTTGATGCACCAGCTCTGGATTTGACGATTCCCGAGCCCGATCCGGTCGGTCCAAGCCTGCGGTGAAGAATGGACGCCGCGCCCAGAGCGACCACGCGCCGAGCGACGATTCCTCGGCTTCCTCCAACAGACGGGCGGCGCTGTAGATTCCTCCCCGCAGTTTGCTGGCGCCCGGTGTCGGCTCGGACGGCGGAAGATTGATGGTAGGCGCTAGCAGGGATGCGGCAGAGGAGCCGAGAGGGGGGCGCATCGAGCGAAGGCCACAGGGGAGGGGGCTCGGGCACTGGAGTGTTGAAGGGAGAGCTCACGCGTAGGTGCAACCGGATGGCCCATCGCGGACGACAGAAAGGGGGTGGGCGGTTCACCTGTTCGGCCGCCAAGGATGAGCAGAGACACCAGGTGCCGAGCGCCATGGGTGGTCAGAAGGGGAGAGATGGAGAGGAGGGGAACTGGGGAAGGCAGCGGACACGGTAGTTATTCCCTGGAGCAGTGGATTTCACAGAATTTGGTGGCGAGAAATTCGGTCGATCCAACAACCAAGGCGGCGGAATGACCGGAGAGATCCACGGAGGAATTTGCTCAACACCGGATCGGACCAGGGGATGGGGATAAACTTGACAGGAGGGGCCCACACGTCAGCGAGCTAGGCGAGATTTCACGCGCGCAGAACTAGTTGATTGCGGGACCCACTTTCAGCGACCGCGCTTTCACGGGATTGGGTCACCCGCGACAAGGCTAGCGCGCGCAGAGGCCGACGTATCGGTCCCATTTGTCAGCGCCCACGCTCCCGCTGCGCGCGCAACAAAACAGGATGCGCCTGACGACGTGGGGCCACCATGTCATACCCCCATGCGCCTGGTGCACAGTCTGGGCCGCGCGGTTGGTGAAGGAGTAATGGGCCGAAAACGAGGAACTGAGCCCATACTCCACTTTCCTTTTATTGTTTTCTGTTTCTATTCTCTTCCTTTCTAAATTCAATTTGAATTCAAATTTCAAATTCCCCCATGTAGTAATTCACCTCTAGATTAAGAATATATAATTTGAACATATTTTTATTACCTTTATTTATAATATTCATTTTGTATATATTTTCTTTTCTCTTTTTGGTTTTAATTCTAGAATTTCTGTTAGGGTTTAAATTCTAATTTGGGTATTATCATGTTTATTTCTACCTTATTTTTGTATTATCACAAAATGCACACGACATAAAAACCCAGCATGATTCACATTTTAGTGGTATAACTTTTTATTAGTTATTTGTCTTTAAATACGGTATTCACATGTGATGCCAAGTGGATATAACATACACGTATACATAAAGGAAACGACTTTCCCCCTTTTACATGGTCTCATACAAATTGGGTATTACAAAAGTGTGAGTCTCTGACCGCCACCTATTGGAAGACAAACAAATACAAAATTATTAGTATGCAAAGTAGATTTGATAATTGTAAATATTAAACAACTAGAGAAGTCTTTACCTGTCGACCAGAGCCGTCAACGCCGCTGGGTTGAAAGTGAGCAGCCCACGACGAACCTGGTACGATACGACGTCCAAGCCAGCCCTCTGTAGGAGAGGAGTGTACCTCTCATCGTACCTCATCACCTCCAGAAACCGGTCGTGGGTCCGGACCCGCAGAACGGGCAACACCTAGCAATCAAAAGAATTTCATTAGTCAAATATACGTTGCATATATTAATTCGAAAATTTAATATATGTGCAAAATATTACCTCTCCCTCTGCGATGAGACGGCCCCTGTGGTGCTCGTCGTAGTGAGGGTCCAGCAAGTGGAACTGCGCCATCCTGCAAATTAAGATATCAACATATTAGAATATAAGTTGTGTACAAAGTGTAACAAAAACATCGACATATTAGAATAAAATTTGTGTACAATAAAATATATCACACCTGACTAAGTGTCCAAATGCATGTGCGTGAGTTGTGGCCAAGTCTACCGCATTTTCCGCATTCATTCTGCTCTGGGTCCACGAGAAAGGGGGACGCTCGACCTCTCCTACTGCGACCGGAAACCTGATCCATAACCATGTTGCACCGGCTCCTTTTCCTACTACCACGTTTGTCCCATCGATGCGCTGGATCAGCAACGTATACCGGACGGTGTACGTTGGCCATTGTGACTCATCAAGAAATGGCTCAAAACGAGGGCTCCAGGTACATACTAAGCTCTCTACACTGAACTCAGAAGGTATTCTGCTCTCAAATGCAAAGTTACGATGACGTGCGGCCGCAACATAATGAGAACATGAAAAATGGTATTGTCTAGGTTTACCACAACCGCACGAGAATGCATCAAGTAACACGACATGTGTCCTCGAAGGTCGCACCTCACCGTCGGAAGTTATGCCGCCTAGTGTTGTTACCTCGTATTTACCCAACTCCTCATCAAAGCATTGTACCTCATGTCTATGGGCACGTTCCTTTGCATTATTAAGGTGTGATGTTGGTTTAGGTGCCCATCTCTGCCCTCGCGTCTGCATTGCCTTGGCCTGCGCGTGTCTATCATTAAACCAAGCCACAAGCCTATAAAAAGTGAATGTTACTATAGCATTGACTGGCATGCCCCGTATACCCTTGAGCACACTGTTAAATGACTCGGCCATGTTGCTAGTCTGAAACTCGAACCGCCAGCCACCTTTGTCGTAGGCCCTTGTCCATTTCTGTGGTTCCCTCAGCAATCCAGCAATCCAGTTCTTACCTTCAGCATTTGTTGCATCTTTTAGTTCCTTCAACTTATCCTCAAAAAATGAAACCTCCAACTGTCGACATACCTCCTAAAAAAGGGGGAAGTTAGCCTTGCTATGATCCTTTCGAAGAAGATTTTCTGCTAGATGTCGAGTGCACCATCTGTGGTGCATGGGTGCGTAGCCAGGAATCTGCTCTTGCACTGCATTAAGAATACCTTGGTGTCTGTCAGATATGACACCAACCTCGCGTCCAGGGCCTACGACATGGATGCGTACAAGCTGCAAGAACCAAGACCAACTATCTCTGTTCTCCCTCTCCACCAAAGCAAATGCCAAAGGAACCAGTGCGTTGTCTGCGTCGCATGATATGGCAACCAACAATGTGCCCTTATACTTCCCAAGCAGAAAAGTACCATCAATAGAGAGCACGGGACGACAATGCCTGAAGGCCTCTACGCACTGCGAGAAACACCAGAAAGCACGAAAAAATATCTCTCTGCCGTTCCTCCATTCATTAGGTTTGGGGATGTACTCGTAATGCATGCCTGGGTTTTTTGCTTTGATTGCATTGAACAATGCTGGTAACTTCTCATAACCCTCCTCCCAATCCCCGTATATCATCTTCCATGCTCACTGCTTTGCCCTCCATGCTTTCCCATATTTGATCCTGTAACCAAACAGCTCCGAAGTCATGGTCATAATTGACTTCACCTTCAAGTTTGGCTGACCCTTCAATATCCCCAATATCCTTTTCGCAATCAGGGTAGATGTCAACTGACGATGCTTAGAGCTCAGCTCTGTCTAGGCACAAGTGTGTGGACCTACAATTTTGGTGATCTTAAACTTTCCGGTGTCCTTCTGCCTTCAGGCACATACCCTCCAATTACATTCCGACACCTCGCACACAACAGTGTAATGACGTTGTGCATACAAATGTCTCACCTTGAACGGCCTCTTGCGATTCACAGAATATTCCTGTAGCCATCGTCTCAGTGTAGGCAGGTCCTTGAAAAGTAAGCCTACCTTAATCTCAATGCTGTCGGCGTTATCCGGAGCCTCTAGCAGTTCATCATCACGTCCTTCAGCATATGCACGGGTGGAATGACTTAGACTGCTAAATTCATGTACTGCAGGGTCACGCTCTGGACACAAACGTCTTATGAGTTCAATTTCTTGCTCGGTCATTTCTTGAACCGGACGGTCATCATCAGAATCTAAGGCCCGTGCAGCCTCATATGGCTCCTCATCCTCAATCTGAACATCAACATTATTGGATGCCCTGCATATGTTGTCCATATTATATGACACAGGCACATCAAGATAAGCACCATTATCGATTTGTGGAGATCCTGCATCAGATGGAAGCAAGAAATACCACATTAAAAAGTCTAATGAAACGAAATAACGATGGATATGAACAACGTGTCAAAGACACTTACTAGGATGATCCTGAACTGGATCCTGGGTCAATGGGATCTCTTGGGGGGTACCACCGGATTAGAAGCCCCACAAACGCCAGGAAGAGGACGAGAAATCCCATACTCGTGCGGCCCCGATTGAGCATCGGGCACAACAACCACTTCTTCCGGAAGCTCTACCAAAGGAGCTTCAATACGAGATGCATTGGGAATTTGTGGAGTCAACCCGACTGGAGCATCACGATGAGTAACAGATAACGGCTGAACAACCACATCCAAACATGGTAGAAGCATGGTCTTCACGATTCTTACATATCTCACCCAATCATCTTCTGAGCCAATGGAGATCAACCGTCGGACAACTGTTCCATATGTAATATGGGACAACAAACCCTGAATTGATATTCTAGGGTCGTTTATGTCGCAACTAATCTCCTCACAAGCTCGAGCGAAAATCTTGTCAAAAGATGGTCTTTCATCGAACAACATGGTCACGATCTTCATACCATCAAAAGTAACACTCCCATACGCATCTATCCCCACGCTTCCTCCATGGTATAGTGTCACTAGGGTGTCCATCTATTGCAAAAATGGATTACTAACTCAATATCCATTTAATATGGTATGTGACTAACACTATATAGTAAAAAAATTGGGCAGCACCTCCCCTATATGGTCAGGTTTCTAAAACCTGCAAATAATCCTTCAGCGCGATGGCTGAACATATAAAAGTACTAAATAAACCCTAGGGTAAATAAATGCTAAACAATGTTAATAAACACTAGCTACTACCTTACAAGTAAACCACAAACCCTAAACTATGCTACAAAATAAATAACTACTCACTAACGACTAACTAATAACTAATAAATAACCTAAACCTAACTCATTACTAACCAATAAATACATATATCAAATAAATGGCACATGACATGAGAACTAATTATAAATAACTAAAAACAAACTAAACATTAACACAAAAAATACATATAAAATATTTTAAAATTAGTAAATACAATACCTTGAGCAGAGGGCGGCAGGGCGGGCGGCACGGGGAGGACGGGCGGCTCGGGCGTGGCGGCGCTCGAGCGGCGCGGCGAGGGAGCGGCTCGGGCGTGGCGGCGCTTCGGCGGCTCGGGCGTGCTGGCAGAGGGGCGTGCCGGCAGAGGGGCGGCGAGGGAGCGACTCCGGCGTGGTGGCGAGGGAGCGGCCGTTCCTGGGAGCCGCCGGCGAAGGGCGCTCGGGCGGCGCAGCGGCGGGGCGCTCGGGCGGTGGCGGCGATCACGGCGGCGGCGCGGCTGCGGAGAGAAAACAGTGTGTGCAGAAAACTGCGGTGAGAAGGTAGCCGCGCGATTTCATCCTAGCTCGGCGCCAAGATCTGTGGCGCCGAGCTAGGTGCCACGCGGCCTGCCACATCAGCTTCGCCACATCATAGCTCGGCGCCACACTCTATGGCGCCGACATGTGTTACCTCGGCGCCATAATCTATGGCGCCGAGCTAAGAGTCCAAATCTGAGATTAATTTTTTAAGGTCTAAACGTGATTTTAATCCTGTTTAAGGGCCAAAATACAAAAAAAATCGGGACAGGGGAATCCTCGCCTCCTCGTTTCACGCCTGCCAACATATATCCGGTGGATATGATCACTTGGTGCACATGGTAAACGCTTCTGTAAAATTCGACGGACGACACGCACCAGCTATACGTCGAGCGGCGCTGCTGTTGATTTTTTATATATATTTGTCAGTGCATGTACGTAAACGTTAGTGTCAGTGTCCTTTACCTCACCTCTAATACTAATCCTGATACCACTGTTATATAAAGTATCGTATTTAGAGGACATTGTTAGAGATGGAAATATAAACAATTTTTTAGAGAGTATTATAAAGGACAAGAGATTTTCTTAAGAGCTAGTTTGACAATCACATTTTTTCAAAGGATTTTCATTCTCACAAGGGAAAATTAGTTTATTTCCCTTTTGTAAAATGGTAATCACTCGAAAAAATAGAGTTCTCAAACTAGCCCTAAGCCTATCTCCTACAAATCCCCTATCTCATTCTTTATTTTAAATTCCACTTTGCAAAATAGTGTCATCTACGGTCCGCGTTTCCAATTTTACAATACCAACCAGAGACAATCTAAAGGGGTGAAAATTAGGGTACGGTGTGAAAGCAGCCTTACGTTCAAGCGCAAGCCATTGCAAAACTAAGCTCCATTGGCAGATTGACAGCCCACGATGCTTTGGCGACGAATTCTTTATGTTGATCCTTGTTTATGGTTTGTTCCTTCCTCTTCTCTTAGTTGTCTTGCTTGGGCATTGATTCTAAATCCATTGTGTTGTTCCCAAAGTAATTATGCAATCGTAAGAGCAACACTAGCAAGAAGAAATACTCCCCCGCACTCCGATTAATATAATTTTCGTTTCAACGACTAACCAGGGTTGAAGTTTGTGTTTTAAGTTATAAATTCCAGGTTTCATCTATTCACCCCTCTAGGCGACTTTTAATTGTCCTTCCCAAGTCAAGGGTGAGCAAGGGTGATGGTGTTGTACCACACAGTGCTAGGTGGATGAACCCAATGGTGAGCGATAAGGTGGCCTCGATGAGCCCTTCCATATGTATAGTGTATTTGCAAAATTCTATCTTCATAGATGGTCTGATAGCACATATAAGTTAGTACAAGACACATATTTGAACAATGAGCCAATTCAAGAGCCCAAGTCTCCATCAGATGGTTCGGTAACATCATATGGCAAATGGTATAAGACCTAACTCCGGTAGCATCCTATGCCAAATGGTATAAGACCTTTATGCATAGAGTTATATCTATGCAAGATAACTCCAGGTAGTCCAATACATGTTCATGAACGGTCCAATGTCACTCTAACAACACACATACCTTAGTGCTTGAGCGACGCTCTATACCTTAGGGTTTTTGAAGATGAACAGTAGGGGAGAACCTATACTATGTTAAGATATTGTCGGGGACCATAATTAGGGGTACCCTCAAGACTCCTAATTCTTAGCTGGTAACCCCCATCAGCACAAAGCTGCAAAGGCCTGATGGGTGCGACTAAGTCAGGGATCGGTCCATTCGAGGGACTCGATCACGCCTCGCCCGAGCCCAGCCTCGAGCAAGGGCAGCCTGAAGCGTCCCGATCCTCTGGGACTCAAATGTGATACAATTACTAGTCCCAGGAGGCTAGTAAACACATTTATACATCATATGATTCCAGATCTGCTTAAACGAGACAAACCTATAAAGGTGGCGAACAACTTTAAGAGTTGGTCCACAACTCGGGACATATCATCAGAGTGGGGCTGAAGCAGCCCGATATACGCAGTGAAGCAATTCAGCGGTCCAACAGCCACAGGCAAGGTTGGGAACAGTCGTAACTCTTACCCAATCTCCTTTTTCTGAAAAACAACAAATAAGCAAGGGTGAGTACAAACGTACTCAGCAGCCCACCTTCACCCACGGAATGGGGAAATCAGATATGATGCATGGAATATGTGGAGCTCAGGATATTTTGCAGAAACACCAATATTTTATGCAGAGTTGTTTTGAAAAACATTTTGTATTTTTGCAAAGCGCATCCTCTCCAAAAGGAGCAAAAAGTTTTTCAGTATTATAACAAAATCCCATGGACTAAACCATCCAGGTATCTCAGCAGTTCCCACTGGTTTTCATTTTCAAAAACAGCTACTGGACTTCCCGTCCACCATAGCTCACGGCTCAACCGCCGAACCTTTTAAAAACCACTTTTCTCAAAACCATCTCTTTTTTTTGGAAAACAAAACATTAATTGCCATACCACACCAGACTCGTCCATTCCTGTGGACACAGACTATCCGAATAGGTTTTCAAACTCTGCGCAGAGGTGTACACTTTACCCACTAGTCCGGCTCTGCGATCTCATGATCAATGAGATCCGAATCCAAATCTCTTTCTTTCCCCGCACGTCCTAATCTTAACGGTTATCCGGAAGGAGTCAGGCCACCACCATGTCCAAACCGGACAAAACTTTCCCCCTCCTTATCCTCCCGGTGCTCCCCAGCCTTCATAACCCTGGGGTTGGACCGTACGAGTTCAGATTGAGTGACTGCCCACACAGTCTTGAGTGGTTGTACTATTAAAGAGTACAGGTAGTGAAGATGACAAACTGGTCCTTATATGAGGGGACAATCCTTCTGCTCACGCCTAAACCAGCTGAGCCATCACCTTAGGCCCTCCCCTAAACCAGGGAGTCCCTGATTATCCCACTCACAAGGTGATAAGGGTGAAAACCCTTCATCATACACATTTTGAAAAGCATTTTTCTTTTGAAAACTCACACCTTTCCTCAAATCATTTGTAACAAATATATCAGGGATTGATTGTGGCAAGCGGCTGGGTGGCCATAATAACTTGTCTCAAAATCATATCATGCATAAAATAACAGGCTGAGGGTTGTGGTTGAAAAACATAGGTAATTTATGCATCAAAGGGATCCAGTGAGCTTGCCGTGCTTATTCGGCGAAGGGGGAAGGGGGAGCTCGCGGAACTGGCTTCTGGCTCCACCGCCTGGCGTAGACTTGCAGATCTGGCCTCCACGAGACGGCACGAACGCTCCGATAACTATACAACATGAACAAGCAAACATACAAACAAGCAAGTATACCAACAAATATTTAGTATAGTGGTCAGAATAGTGATACATGGATGGGTAGAGTCTTGAGTAGAATATGTGTCATGTGGTGTTGAGATACTACTAGTGGTGGAGCGGAGGTGCTTACCAGGAGGGTGGACTAGAGGCGAAGCGACACTAGGCGTGTAGCCGGCAGAGCAGAGTAACCGAGTGGGTGGGGTGTTTGCTTTGGTTGAGGGTGTTGAGTGTGTGTGGAGAGGGTAGCTGGGTGTATTTATAGCTGGGTGTATGTGGTGTAGCATAGTGAAGTTCACTGTTGGTGAGAATAGTGACGAATGAATCGTCTGACTTAGTATGAACAGGAGAGTTATAGGCAGAATATGGGACAAGAGTATTTTGGGAGTTTTCTGGAACATGAACCATGCTTAAGGGATGACATGGTTGGATAGGGAATAGTTTGATAAGAATTTAGAAACAAGAATTATTGGAATCGGAGTTTGGAAGCCTGGTTCGAAGGAATCTCAAAGTCAAGCATGCTCAACTTGGAGAAACCTGGGATGGGTGGCCAGATGGGAAGTTCCCACTGGAAGGAAAATCACAGTCACCGGAGTTCGTATGATTGGAATATGGGTCTGGCTGGTCTTAGGTGGACTGGACAGCATGATGGATGAGTAGTTGAAATTTGGGGATAACTGGATGACCGATGAATAGTAACGATGATTAGTAATGATGAATAGTGGCGACGGAAAAGTAATTGTACATATCATCGATGAGTAGTAACAATGATGGATAGTAATGGTAAATAGTAATGATGATGAATAGTGTATGTGAATAGTAACGATGAATAGTAATGGTGAATAGTAATGGTGAATAGTGATAGTGAATAGTCGTATGAACGAACGATGAACGATGAATAGGAACTATGAACGAACGGACGAACGATCGAATGATCGGACGAACGAACGATCGGAATTTCGGCAGCATAACGGCAGGAAAAAGATTATTTGGACGAACGGACGAACGATCGAATGATCGAACGAACGAACGATCGGAATTTCGGCAGCATAACGGCAGGACAAAGATTATCTGGAAGAACGATGAATAGGGACTATGAATGAACGATGAACGATGAATAGGGACTATGAATGAACGATGAACGATGAATAGGGACAATGAACGAACGATGAACGATCGAATGATCGAACGAACGAACGATCGGAATTTCGGCAGCATAACGGTAGGAAAAGGATTATTTGGACGAACGAACGAACGATCGATCGAACGATCGGACGAACGAACCATGAACGATCGGACGAATGATCGAACGATCGGATGAACGAACGAACAAACTAAGAACAGGGGACGAACTATCGAAGAACGACCGAACGATCCTTGTGCTAGTGTGTGCTTGTGTGGAACATGGAGTGGGTGTGTGTGTGGGGGGGAAGAGAGTTGCCATGAAATGGCTTGGGGTGGGATGAGAGGAGGCCCTTGCCCCTCTATTTATAGCCATGGTGGTGGGATTAGGGGGAGAGATGAGAGGATTAGTGGGAGGATGAGAGGATTAGTGGGAGATTAGCATGTATTTGTCTTGTATAAGTGAGATTAGCTTGTAGAGCTCACCGTATGACACCGGAGGCATACGTATACGTGTGAGCATGAGGAAAGTTATGAAGAAAATATTTGTGGGGACTTGAAAAATGATTCTGAAGGTATTTCTCAAGAGGAAAATATATGGAGATATATCGGTGGAATATTTGGGCAGTATTTCTGGAAAGAACTTGAAGGGGATCATTAAGGAAATATCTAGGCAGTATTTCTGAAAAGAAATTGAGGATGATCACTGGGGAAATATTTGTAGAATATTTTGAGGAGGATTTTGTAGAGAATATAGACCACTATAATTTATTTGTTGATATCAACTTGCAAACAAACATTTTGAAACGAAATTTGAAATTCATTTTGAATTTAGAGGGAGTTTGAGAAAATTTCAAGGTTTGAATTTTTGGGATGCTACAAATCTACCCCACTTAAAAGGAATCTCGTCCTCGAGATTCGGCTTAGAAGGGTTATGGGTATAGCTGTACTTCAGCTATATATCTTCACTTTGCAACTCTTCGAGGAGATGGAACTTCAACAAAATTTGGCCCTTGCGGAGCATCCGGTTGCTGATTGCAAACGCTGATTCTGGCTACTCAAAGATCATCTTCAGGCTTCAGCTTTCGCTTGGCAGCTAGCTTATTGAAGAAGCATCGATGCCAACACGCAAACCTTTCTCTTGCGAACTCCCACATGGATTCCTTTCTTGATTGGTCTTCTGGTGCTTCATCAACAGAACTTGGGTGACCACTTCTCATCCAGAAACTTATAAGCTTCGATGATCTGGTCCTCCACAAGCTTGCTACATGCCTTCTTTTTTCCATAGCAGGAACTTTACTGGAACACTACCCCACTTAAAAAGAATGAGGGTAGATCTCTTGAATCTTGGGTATTTGAACTCCTTGAAGTACCTCATAACAAGGGTGTTACGAGGCCTTCTTCTGCTGTTGCTGCTTGAGCAGGCTGGGGAGAGATGACTGACACAGGGTTGATTCTGGGAGAACCTTCTTCTTATCTTATCTTCACTATCTTCTTTTCTCTTCTCACTTTTCACTTTTTCACTACCTCTTTCTTTCTCTTTGCTCTTCCCACTGGAGGATTCTATCGATGAGTATTACCATCATACAGAGGAGGAAACCAAAGACTATGAACCATGTGCAACAGTCTTCAACCCAAGAATCACCGAGCATCGTGATCTTAGGGGCGAGGGAGTGGAAAATGGAGTTGCTTGCTATTTGGCAGGGAGGTTTATCTGGAGTGTGCTTTGCTTTGAGCGAGATGGGAGTTGAGGGAGCTGGTGGGGGGGTTTATAGGCGAGCGGTATGCGAGGTGGTGCTCGGGTGCGGAGTGGTGGTGATGGAGCAGGTGCCACGTGGCAGCGGATGCGACGGAGGGGAAAGGGGGGCCTGGTGTTGCCGGCGACAATGGTGGCGGTGGGTGCGCTGCAAAGGGGGCGGGGCGGCGGTGGTAGTGCGCTGCAAAGGGGGCGGGGCGGCGGTGGTAGTGCGCTGCAAAGGGGGCATGGGGCGGTGGTAGTGCGCATGGAGGCGGGCACGCGTGCGGGGGGCACGGGTGAGTGGTGGGGTCAATGACCCTGATGTTTGTGGTCTCTGGTTTCAAGAATCTTTGCCTCTATGTATGGTAATAACTCCTTCTGTCCTCTTTTCCTGTTTACTTTGACTCAGGGGCAGTGCTTTGATTCTCACGGTCGGTCCTTTTGACTGAGCGGCTGGACTGGTTTCTTCTGTAGCTTGTTCCAGGCTTCAAGGGTAAGCTTCCCGGTATCTTCTTGGGTAAGGCACTTTTCTCTTCAGATGGGTTGAGATGAGAATGGAAGCATAAGGTAAGGATTAGCTCTAATTTGTGATCTATGTTTTTAGAGAAAACCTTTTTAAGAAAAACGAAAAGAAAACACACAAGCTCAGCAATGATAAGCACAAACAAATCAAATGTTTTGAATAAGGGAAGAATAGAGTTTTTCCAAAGCACGGGCTACTCAGATTCGGGGGCTAAGCATAACTACTATTGCTTGGCTCCTGAATTGAGAACTATGCTAAATGCAACTTATGAGCACTAACGTTAAAGCATCACATATGCACTCAAAAGGGGAGAAAACATCAAGCGAAATTCATTTTGAAATGCCCTAGGGGGCCACACAAATAGAGTTTTTCCAAAACACTAGGCTACACGGTTACCTCTCATACATGCAGGGCTCTAGCCAAAGTGAAGAAAAACTTCACTACCCAATGCACGCAGAGGACTGGGCATAACTAGCTTCAGACCAGACAGCTTCTCTTCTGGCAAGGCTTGCACACAACTTCAATCTAAGACATCTCCTGGATGGGTCAATAGGGAGCTGATGTTGATGACTTCTTCTGGCGGCGACTGAGATGGCAGGATAGGGTCGAACTCTTCTTCAAGCGGGACTGGCTCTTGTAGCTCCTCTGAGGGCGGCGGTGCTGGCGGGGTGCTTGCAGCTTCTTCCTTGACCTCAAGGGACGGTGCTGGAATCTTCTTCATGGTGAGGGGCTCAAACAACTCTGGCGGGGGATCTTGGGAGGACTCGGGGTGCTCTTGCTTATCCATAGCCTTAGGGGGGACTGGAATTCCTTCCAAGACTATGGCTCCTTCCGGTAGTTCACAAGCCTTCTTCTCTCCTCTGACAGAGACCAGGTGACCTTCAAGAATTTGGGGGTCTTCAGCTCTCCTTGGTTGAACTGGGTTGGATGGAGCGGGCTCTTGGATCCGCAGGGCTCTACGTTGGTTATGGGTTACCAAGTAGGCCTCCATCAACTTCTGGACGTGCTCATCCTTGGCTTGCTTCAGGGCTTCAACAGCAATGACTTCACGACTTTCCAAGGCAGTTGCACGGGCTTGAGCTGTGGTGAGATCCACATGCAACTGACGGTTGCGCTTCTCTGCATCTTCTGCTCGGGCAATCATCTGACGGTGGTTCCGAGCCAAGAAATCATACTGTGCATCCAGGGTGAGCAGGTATGCGGTGAGGTACATGACTGTGGGGTCATCCTCAAGCAGCTGCTGCTCTTCCAATGCACGCATCCTGGCCATCCAAGCGGGACGGTCTCTCTAAAAGGGCGGAAAGAATCTGAGCGGGGTGTCGGCCACTTCTTCTTCATAGATCTGACACAGGGCCCTCAATGCCTTGCGAGCGATGACTTGGCAGGTGTCTCTGAAATCTGTGCCCAGCAGCAGTGACACTCCATTCCACATGGTGTGGACTGGATCCAATGTATACAGTCACGACACACTTCTCTGTGCCATGCTCGACGAATTCATGACCATCATACTCTGGCTGGCTCCTGATTCCGAGGCGGACTATGCATGCTCTCAGCAACTTGGGGAAACCATCTTCATTCTAGCAAAAGCTGGTTTGGCACTGAACCTCCATCTGACTTCTGAGAGAAGGAAAGAGGGAAAACATTTTTGAAATGAAGGGATGAGAGCAAGAATTTTTGTTAAGAAAATAGTTTTGACTCAAAAACTTTTGATCAGGCTAAGGGTTACGTCCTGCGGCCAACCTAACAGCTCCGATACCACCTGAAGCGTCCCGATCCTCTGGGACTCAAATGTGATACAATTACTAGTCCCAGGAGGCTAGTAAACACATTTATACATCAGATGATTCCAGATCTGCTTAAACAAGACAAACCTATAAAGGTGGCGAACAACTTTAAGAGTTGGTCCACAACTCGGGACATATCATCAGAGTGGGGCTGAAGCAGCCCGATATACGCAGTGAAGCAATTCAGCGGTCCAACAGCCACAGGCAAGGTTGGGAACAGTCGTAACTCTTACCCAATCTCCTTTTTCTGAAAAACAACAAATAAGCAAGGGTGAGTACAAACGTACTCAGCAGCCCACCTTCACCCACGGAATGGGGAAATCAGATATGATGCATGGAATATGTGGAGCTCAGGATATTTTGCAGAAACACCAATATTTTATGCAGAGTTGTTTTGAAAAACATTTTGTATTTTTGCAAAGCGCATCCTCTCCAAAAGGAGCAAAAAGTTTTTCAGTATTATAACAAAATCCCATGGACTAAACCATCCAGGTATCTCAGCAGTTCCCACTGGTTTTCATTTTCAAAAATAGCTACTGGACTTCCCGTCCACCATAGCTCACGGCTCAACCGCCGAACCTTTTAAAAACCACTTTTCTCAAAACCATCTCTTTTTTTGGGAAACAAAACATTAATTGCCATACCACACCAGACTCGTCCATTCCTGTGGACACAGACTATCCGAATAGGTTTTCAAACTCTGCGCAGAGGTGTACACTTTACCCACTAGTCCGGCTCTGCGATCTCATGATCAATGAGATCCGAATCCGAATCTCTTTCTTTCCCCGCACGTCCTAATCTTAACGGTTATCCGGAAGGAGTCAGGCCACCACCATGTCCAAACCGGACAAAACTTTCCCCCTCCTTATCCTCCCGGTGCTCCCCAGCCTTCATAACCCTGGGTTTGGACCGTACGAGTTCAGATTGAGTGACTTCCCACACAGTCTTGAGTGGTTGTACTATTAAAGAGTACAGGTAGTGAAGATGACAAACCGGTCCTTATATGAGGGGACAATCCCTCTGCTCACGCCTAAACCAGCTGAGCCATCACCTTAGGCCCTCCCCTAAACCAGGGAGTCCCTGACTATCCCACTCACAAGGTGATAAGGGTGAAAACCCTTCATCATACACATTTTGAAAAGCAATTTTCTTTTGAAAACTCACACCTTTCCTCAAATCATTTGTAACAAATATATCAGGGATTGATTGCGGCAAGCGGCTGGGTGGCCATAATAACTTGTCTCAAAATCATATCATGCATAAAATAACAGGCTGAGGGTTGTGGTTGAAAAACATAGGTAATTTATGCATCAAAGGGATCCAGTGAGCTTGCCGTGCTTATTCGGCGAAGGGGGAAGGGGGAGCTCGCGGAACTGGCTTCTGGCTCCACCGCCTGGCGTAGACTTGCAGATCTGGCCTCCACGAGACGGCACGAACGCTCCGATAACTATGCAACATGAACAAGCAAACATACAAACAAGCAAGTATACCAACAAATATTTAGTATAGTGGTCAGAATAGTGATACATGGATGGGTAGAGTCTTGAGTAGAATATGTGTCATGTGGTGTTGAGATACTACTAGTGGTGGAGCGGAGGTGCTTACCAGGAGGGTGGACTAGAGGCGAAGCGACACTAGGCGTGTAGCCGGCAGAGCAGAGTAACCAAGTGGGTGGGGTGTTTGCCTTGGTTGAGGGTGTTGAGTGTGTGTGGAGAGGGAGAGGGTAGCTGGGTGTATTTATAGCTGGGTGTATGTGGTGTAGCATAGTGAAGTTCACTGTTGGTGAGAATAGTGACGAATGAATCGTCTGACTTAGTATGAACAGGAGAGTTATAGGCAGAATATGGGACAAGAGTATTTTGGGAGTTTTCTGGAACATGAACCATGCTTAAGGGATGACATGGTTGGATAGGGAATAGTTTGATAAGAATTTAGAAACAAGAATTATTGGAATCGGAGTTTGGAAGCCTGGTTCGAAGGAATCTCAAAGTCAAGCATGCTCAACTTGGAGAAACCTGGGATGGGTGGCCAGATGGGAAGTTCCCACTGGAAGGAAAATCACAGTCACCGGAGTTCGTATGACTGGAATATGGGTCTGGCTGGTCTTAGGTGGACTGGACAGCATGATGGATGAGTAGTTGAAATTTGGGGATAACTGGATGACCGATGAATAGTAACGATGATTAGTAATGATGAATAGTGGCGACGGAAAAGTAATTGTACATATCATCGATGAATAGTAACAATGATGAATAGTAATGGTAAATAGTAATGATGATGAATAGTGTATGTGAATAGTAACGATGAATAGTAATGGTGAATAGTGATAGTGAATAGTCGTATGAACGAACGATGAACGATGAATAGGAACTACGAACGAACGGACGAACGATCGAATGATCGGACGAACGAACGATCGGAATTTCGGTAGCATAACGACAGGAAAAAGATTATTTGGACGAACGGACGAACGATCGAATGATCGGACGAACGAACGATCGGAATTTCGGCAGCATAACGGCAGGACAAAGATTATCTGGAAGAACGATGAATAGGGACTATGAACGAACGATGAACGATGAATAGGGACTATGAATGAACGATGAACGATGAATAGGGACAATGAACAAACGATGAACGATCGAATGATCGAACGAACGAACGATCGGAATTTCGGCAGCATAACGGTAGGAAAAAGATTATTTGGACGAACGAACGGACGAACGATCGAACGATCGGACGAACAGACGAACGAACCATGAACGATCGTACGAACGATCGAACGATCGGACGAACGAACGAACAAACTAAGAACAGGGGACGAACGATCGAAGAACGACTGAACGATCCTTGTGCTAGTGTGTGCTTGTGTGGAACATGGAGTGGGTGTGTGGGGGGGAAGAGAGTTGTGTAACACCTACTTTGTAAATTGCTAGAAATAATACCAATAGAGAAACAATTTCTCTCTTTATGTAAGTTTGATCTTTATGCATCATCATATGTGAACACCATATTTTAAAACAGGTAATTATAAAACATATGCCACTAACTCATTGCATCATGCTGGGATTTTTATTTTGTGTGCAATTTATGACAATATAAAAATAATGTAAAAAGAAATATATTAAAGTCCAAAGTGGAATTTGATATCTAAATGAAATTCTAGAAATTTGAAAAGAGAAATAAATATTATAAAATACAGGATAAATTCATAAATGAGTAGATCCTATATTGGTAAGTTCAAATTAAATATATAAACTGAGAATAAACTTGCCACAAAGTTTGGAAACTTAAACCTGGAATTGATTTGAAAATTTGAATTTGAAATAGAAAAGGAAAAATAGAAAAGAAAATAGAAAATAAAAAGAAAAGGATAAAAACCCTAACTGGGCCGACTTACCCGTTTTCGGCCCATCTCCGGATGGAACCCGCGCGGCCCAACTGGACGTCTCGTGCGCGCCGACAACCGGGGCCCATGGTGCGGTCTCACGCCCGCGCGCTGGGGAACTGACAGGTGGGGCCCACGCTCCAGTCTCTGCCACGCACAGCTAGCCCTCTCGCGCGCTCTCCCCTTTCACCGCCGTGTGGGCCCGCCTCGTCAGCCAGCGCACTTCTTTCTTCTCTCCGTGAGACTTACTTGTGGGTCCCGCCTGTCATCGTGGCCGAACGGACCGCGTCTTCCGCCATGGCCGTTGGCCAGCTGTTGCAACCTCCGCGGTGATCTCGGGCACCTGGGGATTTCCGCGACTCCACCTGCCGGCAGGAACGGGTCTCCGAAATCCGCGCTCCCCTGGCTATAAAGCTGTGCCCCGTGACCCCCTTCCCATCGGTGCTCGCTCGCGCCGCTGCCACTGAGATCCGCCGCACCCCTAACTCGCCGGCGCTGCCCTTCTGCACAAATGGGGTGGCTCTGGGGCATCGCAAGCGTGCAAGGAATCCTCTCTGGGTTGGCGCGCAGCTCGGGGTGGCCGGTGGCCTGGGCAATTGCTCACCGGAGCACAGCCCAGCCGCTCACCCGCCCTTCGCCGTGGCCGGCTCGCTAGCGCGGACAATCGCCGGTAAGCGCACCTCGCCCAGACCCGCCTTCATACCCAATACGCGTATACCGATTTAATCGTGGTGTCGTGCACGTAATTCGAAGAATTGCTCCGCCGGCGAGTGACCTTGCCGCGGCGGCGCCTCGGCGCGGCTCCGTCGGGAGGTAAGTGACGACCTTCAACCGTTGGATCCAAATCGTGCGCTGCAGATTGGTTCTGGCCAGGACATTGGGGGATTCGATCTGGTCCGTTAGATGTTGATCGGATGGCTCGGGGTGGACGTCCAGTGTTTTAAATCTGGAGCGCTGGTTTTTGATCGTATGGTGATCGATCTGTACCGATTCGGCCGAGGATCAGAATAATCCTAGCGGTCTAATTCTAATCGGACGGCTGTTAGAGCCCCGTACCCCTTCGTAGAGCTAAAACTGCAAAAGAGCCCCTCGGGTTCTGTTGAATCAACCCGCCGTCCCATGGGCGCTGTTGACTGAGTCTTAGAATTTTTGCACCGAGACCCTTATGCTTTTTAGTTATTGAGGCCCAGTCCAGAACTCAGTTAAATTGAATAAATAGAATAGAAAATAGATTTTTAATATGAAAATAATTACTAGAACTTAATTAATTCATAACTAATTCATTTTAGCTCCAAATTGAGTCATTCCAATTCCTAAAATTTTGTAATAATATTCTCTATCACTTAGAATCACTGTTTTGACATGAACTCTGTCAGAAAATTTATTTATCATTTAATCATATTATAATCACCTTAAATCTTAGGAAATTCATAACTTAAAATCTACAACTCCAAAATTAATAATTCTTGTTCCTGTGGTTTTATTTTAATGTGTAGATTATTACTGTGTATTTTGTTCTTATGTTTGGTGTAATGTTAAATTTGCCTATACTATGTATGTTTGTATTGCTACGACTAGCAGTGAGGTCACGAGGATCTGAAGAATCATCCTGGTACCTGGATTCTCAAGGCCCAGGCAAGTTGTGCCCTTGATCACTTCTTTTTACCCACTCATGTTCTGATTAATCATAATGATCTGCATAGGTTAATTTTGATGGGACCCCAATAGGTTACCCTAGTTTGTCTATCTTTATACCTTGTTTACCACTGAACTTTCTGGGTAGTACTTGCTAGTGCTATATATGGTTTTGGGTATGAAGATTACACTATTCATGATTATACTTTTGTTGTCAGTTGTTATTTATGGTTCATGTTAAGATCATTATGTTAATTGGAACATGGAGAACCACCCGGGAAAACAGTGCTACCACAAGGGTAGTATGGGATGCCCTTGGCTGATTAATTAGGAAAGCTAGTGGAAGACTACCTTACCCGAAAGGGGCAAGGGCAGTAGGGGAGAGGTCAGTGCGGGAAGTGCCCTCGGGAGGATTTTGCTGCGATGGCGGTCCTGCAAGGGATTCCTGTACTGGATCTTCCTATAAACTGTAGCGGGTTTTCGGAAGCTAGTGGAACTTTGTAAAGGCCTCGTAGTGCTACCCTGCCTCGCTTCCTTGGTAGAGGTGAATGGGATTCATGACCCCTTGGCAGATGGGTAACACGACTTGTGGGTAAAGATGCGCAACCTCTGCAGAGTGTAAAACTGGTATACTAGCCGTGCTCACGGTCATGAGCAGCTCGGACACTCACATGATTAATTTATGGAACTAAATTCAATTTGTCATATGCATTGCATTGCAGGTGGAGTTGTTACTTTTGTTCTATTACTTAATTGGGTTTGGTATTTACTTATACTTAGTAACTGCTAATAAAATTTTGACCAACTTTAAAAGCAATGCTCAGCTCTAACCATCCTCTTTGGTAAGCCTTACACTTCACGTGAGCTCCCACCTTTGGCGAGTTCATGCACATTATTCCCCACAACTTGTTGAGCGATGAACGTATGTGAGCTCACTCTTGCTGTCTCACATACACCACAGGTCAAGACCAGGTACTGCAGGATGATGCTCATGGAGGATGCTGCGATGAGTTCGTGAGAGGTCTAGGTCGTCGTCTCCCAGTCAACTTTGGGTTGCTGGACCGTTGTCTCCTTATAATGTAATTATTTATTTTGTATAAGAACTCCTGTTATATATAAAGATGTGACATTCGATCCTGTGCCACTTTACATCATATGTTTGAGACTTGGTCCCAGCATACTTGGTGTTTATGTTAACCCCGGGTTTTGGACCCCTAAAATCCGGGTGTTACAGAAGTGGTATCAGAGGAATGTTGACTGTAGGACGAAACCTAGATAGAACTGGACAACCATTAAATACTTATCTTACTCTGATTCTTTTCTAAACTTATCTTAATCTTCTTCTTATCTATTTCCGCTTACTCTGATTATTCTTACCTTTTCCTTCTAAAGACAAACTTGGATTTCACACTTTGAAATCCTGTGCTTAAAGTGACTCTAGGAATAGGAGACCTAATCTTAGGGACAAAAGCAAAACTATTTTTATGGTTATCTATGCACTTGAATGTTTGTTCTTATGATATCTGTCTGATTTGGATCTTTGATTGAGTGTGATGGGTTGTGGAGTAATGTCCATAATTGCATCTATACTTACACCTAGACATAAGGGAGAATACTGATAAAATAGACAACATAGATTATCCCCCATTAAACATATATCAAGTTTAATAGATCCATCTTATCTTAAAAGACCCCCTCTTATCTTAATAGATTCATCTCATCTCAAGAGATTTTATCCTACACTCATAGATCTATCTTATCTCAAAAGGTCTTAACTTATCCTAATGTATATAGATCCATCTTATCTTAAAAGATACTCTATTACTATTAATAGATTCATCTTGTCTTGAAAAGATTCTATCCTATCTTAATAGATCTAACTGACCTCAAAAGATTTTATCTTATCTTGAAAGATTCATCTTATCCTAACCACTTTTACTTATCCCATCTGGATAGAACTAACTAGCTTTAAAAGACTGTACCTTAACCTTATGGATTCATCTTGCCCTAATTAGCATAATGACCCCACTCTAGAATAACAACCATGATCTAATGCAAATTAATTAGATCTTATCTAGTCAAACCAGTCACACCAATCTAACCTAGATCTGATCAAATCTAAAGTGACTTATCAAACATGTTAGATAACACTGATGAAATAGTTTTACCCCTATAGAACAGGTCTTAACTTTGTTCATCCTGCACTAAATTAAGAATGACAGATCGACTTGGCCATATGCAAACTACTTTAACCATCTGATAGTTGCATAACCCCTCTGTTTTAACCTAACAAGAAATTTTTAACATATCCTGATAAAATATATCCTACCCAGGAAGATCTATCTAACTTTAACTAGTCTAACCTAGTCATATCCAACCTAATCTGGATTCTATCTAATCCAATATGATCTAATCTAGTGTGAGTTACTTAATGCTGGTACACAAGATATGGCCATACTCCTAAATCACTTAAGCCTAATTTGGAGACTTATATCAACTTGGCCATACACAACAACTCGATCTATATAACAAGTTACATAATTTACTCAATCAATAAAGTCTTAATAGGATTGCATAATCTATCAACCACCACTTGACATCAAACCAGATTTTGACCCACATAATAGGTTACATGACCTATCCAACCAATCTAGAGGCAAACAACCAAACTAAATTTTGACCAATCTCATTTAAACTCCTAAGCCACCCACTAAACTAGCTGCTCTACCTACTTGTCACCCACAAATCTATCTTAAACCATAGGTCCCTAACTCTGGTGGCAACCCCAAGAATGAAGACACCAAGGTCTGAAAAAGAACAGCTCAACCTCGACAAGGAAGAAGATGATCAACTTCATCAAGGGAGGATGAACACCAACCCAAGCCTTCAAAGATCAAGCTAAATCATCAAGATGAATCAAGAGCCACAAATCTTGGATGGAGTCTTTCCTTAACCTACACTTTCTTACCTAAACCCATCTATGCTTTAAAGACATCTTCTATCCTACAAGATTATGTGGACATACATATATATAATGCTCTCCTAATCACTTACTAATGAAAAGAAAGAGAGACTCTTGATTTTGAACTAATTAGAAACTAAAAGCTAAATTGCAAACCACTTTTCCTATATCCTCTTTCTTACTAATCTCGAGGACGAGATTATTTTTAAGGGGGGTAGGATTTGTAACACCTACTTTGTAAATTGCTAGAAATAATACCAATAGAGAAACAATTTCTCTCTTTATGTAAGTTTGATCTTTATGCATCATCATATGTGAACACCATATTTTAAAACAGGTAATTATAAAACATATGCCACTAACTCATTGCATCATGCTGGGATTTTTATTTTGTGTGCAATTTATGACAATATAAAAATAATGTAAAAAGAAATATATTAAAGTCCAAAGTGGAATTTGATATCTAAATGAAATTCTAGAAATTTGAAAAGAGAAATAAATATTATAAAATACAGGATAAATTCATAAATGAGTAGATCCTATATTGGTAAGTTCAAATTAAATATATAAACTGAGAATAAACTTGCCACAAAGTTTGGAAACTTAAACCTGGAATTGATTTGAAAATTTGAATTTGAAATAGAAAAGGAAAAATAGAAAAGAAAATAGAAAATAAAAAGAAAAGGATAAAAACCCTAACTGGGCCGACTTACCCGTTTTCGGCCCATCTCCGGATGGAACCCGCGCGGCCCAACTGGACGTCTCGTGCGCGCCGACAACCGGGGCCCATGGTGCGGTCTCACGCCCGCGCGCTGGGGAACTGACAGGTGGGGCCCACGCTCCAGTCTCTGCCACGCACAGCTAGCCCTCTCGCGCGCTCTCCCCTTTCACCGCCGTGTGGGCCCGCCTCGTCAGCCAGCGCACTTCTTTCTTCTCTCCGTGAGACTTACTTGTGGGTCCCGCCTGTCATCGTGGCCGAACGGACCGCGTCTTCCGCCATGGCCGTTGGCCAGCTGTTGCAACCTCCGCGGTGATCTCGGGCACCTGGGGATTTCCGCGACTCCACCTGCCGGCAGGAACGGGTCTCCGAAATCCGCGCTCCCCTGGCTATAAAGCTGTGCCCCGTGACCCCCTTCCCATCGGTGCTCGCTCGCGCCGCTGCCACTGAGATCCGCCGCACCCCTAACTCGCCGGCGCTGCCCTTCTGCACAAATGGGGTGGCTCTGGGGCATCGCAAGCGTGCAAGGAATCCTCTCTGGGTTGGCGCGCAGCTCGGGGTGGCCGGTGGCCTGGGCAATTGCTCACCGGAGCACAGCCCAGCCGCTCACCCGCCCTTCGCCGTGGCCGGCTCGCTAGCGCGGACAATCGCCGGTAAGCGCACCTCGCCCAGACCCGCCTTCATACCCAATACGCGTATACCGATTTAATCGTGGTGTCGTGCACGTAATTCGAAGAATTGCTCCGCCGGCGAGTGACCTTGCCGCGGCGGCGCCTCGGCGCGGCTCCGTCGGGAGGTAAGTGACGACCTTCAACCGTTGGATCCAAATCGTGCGCTGCAGATTGGTTCTGGCCAGGACATTGGGGGATTCGATCTGGTCCGTTAGATGTTGATCGGATGGCTCGGGGTGGACGTCCAGTGTTTTAAATCTGGAGCGCTGGTTTTTGATCGTATGGTGATCGATCTGTACCGATTCGGCCGAGGATCAGAATAATCCTAGCGGTCTAATTCTAATCGGACGGCTGTTAGAGCCCCGTACCCCTTCGTAGAGCTAAAACTGCAAAAGAGCCCCTCGGGTTCTGTTGAATCAACCCGCCGTCCCATGGGCGCTGTTGACTGAGTCTTAGAATTTTTGCACCGAGACCCTTATGCTTTTTAGTTATTGAGGCCCAGTCCAGAACTCAGTTAAATTGAATAAATAGAATAGAAAATAGATTTTTAATATGAAAATAATTACTAGAACTTAATTAATTCATAACTAATTCATTTTAGCTCCAAATTGAGTCATTCCAATTCCTAAAATTTTGTAATAATATTCTCTATCACTTAGAATCACTGTTTTGACATGAACTCTGTCAGAAAATTTATTTATCATTTAATCATATTATAATCACCTTAAATCTTAGGAAATTCATAACTTAAAATCTACAACTCCAAAATTAATAATTCTTGTTCCTGTGGTTTTATTTTAATGTGTAGATTATTACTGTGTATTTTGTTCTTATGTTTGGTGTAATGTTAAATTTGCCTATACTATGTATGTTTGTATTGCTACGACTAGCAGTGAGGTCACGAGGATCTGAAGAATCATCCTGGTACCTGGATTCTCAAGGCCCAGGCAAGTTGTGCCCTTGATCACTTCTTTTTACCCACTCATGTTCTGATTAATCATAATGATCTGCATAGGTTAATTTTGATGGGACCCCAATAGGTTACCCTAGTTTGTCTATCTTTATACCTTGTTTACCACTGAACTTTCTGGGTAGTACTTGCTAGTGCTATATATGGTTTTGGGTATGAAGATTACACTATTCATGATTATACTTTTGTTGTCAGTTGTTATTTATGGTTCATGTTAAGATCATTATGTTAATTGGAACATGGAGAACCACCCGGGAAAACAGTGCTACCACAAGGGTAGTATGGGATGCCCTTGGCTGATTAATTAGGAAAGCTAGTGGAAGACTACCTTACCCGAAAGGGGCAAGGGCAGTAGGGGAGAGGTCAGTGCGGGAAGTGCCCTCGGGAGGATTTTGCTGCGATGGCGGTCCTGCAAGGGATTCCTGTACTGGATCTTCCTATAAACTGTAGCGGGTTTTCGGAAGCTAGTGGAACTTTGTAAAGGCCTCGTAGTGCTACCCTGCCTCGCTTCCTTGGTAGAGGTGAATGGGATTCATGACCCCTTGGCAGATGGGTAACACGACTTGTGGGTAAAGATGCGCAACCTCTGCAGAGTGTAAAACTGGTATACTAGCCGTGCTCACGGTCATGAGCAGCTCGGACACTCACATGATTAATTTATGGAACTAAATTCAATTTGTCATATGCATTGCATTGCAGGTGGAGTTGTTACTTTTGTTCTATTACTTAATTGGGTTTGGTATTTACTTATACTTAGTAACTGCTAATAAAATTTTGACCAACTTTAAAAGCAATGCTCAGCTCTAACCATCCTCTTTGGTAAGCCTTACACTTCACGTGAGCTCCCACCTTTGGCGAGTTCATGCACATTATTCCCCACAACTTGTTGAGCGATGAACGTATGTGAGCTCACTCTTGCTGTCTCACATACACCACAGGTCAAGACCAGGTACTGCAGGATGATGCTCATGGAGGATGCTGCGATGAGTTCGTGAGAGGTCTAGGTCGTCGTCTCCCAGTCAACTTTGGGTTGCTGGACCGTTGTCTCCTTATAATGTAATTATTTATTTTGTATAAGAACTCCTGTTATATATAAAGATGTGACATTCGATCCTGTGCCACTTTACATCATATGTTTGAGACTTGGTCCCAGCATACTTGGTGTTTATGTTAACCCCGGGTTTTGGACCCCTAAAATCCGGGTGTTACAAGTTGCCATGAAATGGCTTGGGGTGGGATGAGAGGAGGCCCTTGCCCCTCTATTTATAGCCATGGTGGTGGGATTAGGGGGAGAGATGAGAGGATTAGTGGGAGGATGAGAGGATTAGTGGGAGATTAGCATGTATTTGTCTTGTATAAGTGAGATTAGCTTGTAGAGCTCACCGTATGACACCGGAGGCATACATATACGTGTGAGCATGAGGAAAGTTATGAAGAAAATATTTGTGGGGACTTGAAAAATGATTCTGAAGGTATTTCTCAAGAGGAAGATATATCGGTGGAATATTTGGGCAGTATTTCTGGAAAGAACTTGAAGGGGATCATTAAGGAAATATCTAGGCAGTATTTCTGAAAAGAAATTGAGGGTGATCACTGGGGAAATATTTGTAGAATATTTTGAGGAGGATTTTGTAGAGAATATAGACCACTATAATTTATTTGTTGATATCAACTTGCAAACAAACATTTTGAAACGAAATTTGAAATTCATTTTGAATTTAGAGGGAGTTTGAGAAAATTTCAAGGTTTGAATTTTTGGGATGCTACACAGCCGACCCTGGAGGATCTCCGTCTCGCCCGAGGCCCCCCTCCAGCGACGAACAAACTTCCGGCTCGCCCGAGGCCCAGTCTTCACCAAGAAGCAACCCTGGCCAAATCGCCACGCCAACCGACCAAATCGCAGGGGCATTTAATGCAAAGGCGGCCTGACACCTTTATCCTGACGCACGTCCTCCAGCCGACAGAGCCGAAGTGACCGCAGTCACTTCGCCGCTCCACTGACAGGCCTGACAGAAAGACAGCGCCGCTTGCGCCGCTCCGACTGCTGTGCCACTCGACAGAGTGAGGCTGACAGGCAGTCAGGCCTGGCCTCAGGCACCATAGGAAACTCCGCTCCGCCCAACCCAGGGCTCGGACTCGGGCTCAACCCCGGAAGACGGCGAACTTTGCTCCGCCCGACCCAGGGCTCGGACTCGGGCTCAGCCCCGGAAGACGGCGAACTCCGCTCCGCCCGACCCAGGGCTCGGACTTGGGCTCAGCCCCGGAAGACGGCGAACTCCGCTCCGCCCGACCCAGGGCTCTGACTTGGGCTCAGCCCCGGAAGACGGCGAACTCCGCTCCGCCCGACCCTAGGGCTCGGACTCGGGCTCAGCCCCGGAAGACGGCGAACTCCGCTTCGCCCGACCCAGGGCTCGGACTCGGGCTCAGCCCCGAAAGACGACGAACTCCACTTCGCCCGACCCCAGGGCTCGCACTCAGCCCTGGCCTCAGCCGACGGTCTCCGCCTCGCCCGACCCAGGGGCTCGAACTCGACCTTGGCCACGAAAGACAGACTCGACCTCGACCTCGGAGGAGCCTCCACATCGCCCAACCTAGGGCGCGGATCGACCACGTCAACAGGAGGCGCCATCATTACCCTACCCCAAGCTGACTCAGGCTATGGGGAACAAGACCGACGTCCCATCTAGCTCGCTCCGCTAGACAAGTAATGATGGCACCCCGCACGCTCTCTGACGACGGCGGCTCTCAGCCCCCTTACGGAAGCAAGAGGACGTCAGCAAGGACTCAACAGCCCCGACAGCTGTCCTTCCGCCAGGCTCCAGCGCTCCTCCGACAGCCACGACACCACACAAACTGGGTGCCAAAACCTCTCCGGCTGCCACGATGGCATGTACTTAGGGCGCTAGCTCTCCTCCGCTAGACACGTTAGCACTTTGCTACACCCCCATTGTACACCTGGATCCTCTCCTTGCGCCTATAAAAGGAAGGACCAGGGCCCTCTTACAGAGGGTTGGCCGAGCGGGGAGGAGGACGGGACAGGTGCTCGCGTGAGGCCGCTCGCTACCCCTCCCGCGTGGACGCTTGTAAACCCCCTACTGCAAGCGCACCCGACCTGGGCGCGGGACAAACACGAAGGCCGCGGGATTTCCACCTCTCTCTCTCGCTCCAGCCGCCTATTCTTCCCCCCTTCGCGCTCCGTCTCGCGCCGACCCATCTGGGCTGGGGCACGCGGCGACATTTCACTCGTCGGCACAGGGACCCCCCGGTCTCGAAACGCCGACAGTTGGCGCGCCAGGTAGGGGCCTGCTGCGTGTTGACAAACAGCTTCTCGTCAAGCTCCAGATGGGCAGTCTCTAGCAACCTTTCCAGCCCAGGACGGTGCTCCGTTTCGGGAGTCTTGAGTTCATGTCCCTCGACGGCAGCTACGGCATGATACTCCTTCCCCCGCCGTGCGACAGCGACAATGGCGGCCGAAAGCCTGCCCGCCGGCGGCGGAATCAACAACGTCTTCCCCGCGTGGTGAAAGAACAACATTCGAGCTCACCCCGCCCTCTCCCCCACCGACGGAGGAGGAGGCGGGGCAACCAAGGCCAAGCAGGAGGTGGCACCTCGTCGGCTGTCGAGCGAGTCGACGGCGCCGGCGCCCCAACGGGGGGCGCGTCGGGCATCGACCTCGCGTTTGAGACGAAGACAAGCGCCGTCTCCCCGCAACAAGCCAATTTTGAGCAAACGGACGACGCCAGCACGCTCGCGAAAGGCTTGCTAGGCGTCACCCTCGTACATGAGACGACGGTGCAGTCAGTCCCTGACGTGACTTCGTCACCGCCCGTCGACCAAGAGGTACCCACCGGTTCCCATCTCACGCCCTTTGGATTCGGCCTCGACCCGCCAAGCGACTTCGCTTTGGCGGACGCTCTCGTAGAGGCGAGTCCAAACCCTCTGGGGTTTCGTATGCGGTCACCCTGGGACCGGCTCGCGGATGTCACGACCTACGGGCCCTCGGGGTTCGAGGAAGATGACGAGCCCGACTTCTGTTGGGATTTCTCTGGACTTGGTAACCCAGTGCCATGCGGGACTTCATGACCGCATGCGACCACTGCCTTTCCGACTGTTCTGACGGTAGTTGCAGCCTCGGCGACGAGGACTGCGGCCCAAGTCATGAATGTTTCCACGTCGATCTAGGGGGTCCCTCCGAAGGCAACCATCTTGGTATGCCAGAGAACGGTGATCCCCCTAGGCCTGTGCCTCGCGTTGACATCCTACGGGAGCTAGTTGTGGTCCCCATTCCGGCGGGGGGTCATGACCCACAGCTCGAGCAAATCCGCGGGGTGCCGGCCAGGCACGACGAGGGAGCAGGAGCACTTGAGCCGATCCGCCGGGACGTCGGGCAGGAATGGGCGGGCCAACCTCCGGCTGGAGAAGTGTGCCATCTACCCCAGGGTATCCAGCACCGCATCGCCGATGACGTCAGGGTAAGGCCGCCGCCCGCTTCCAGTGGAGTCGGCCAGAACCTGGCTGCAGCAGCAATGCTTCTCCGCGCGATGCCAGAGCCATCAACCACCGAGGGGCGGCGAATCCAGGGAGAGCTCAAGAATCTCCTGGAGGGCGCCGCGGTCCGATGGGCCGAAAGCTCCGCCTCCCGAAGGCAGGGGTACCCCTCGGAACATCGCGCCGCGACTTCCCGATTCATGCGGGAAGCCTCGGTCCACACCGGGCGCACGCGCAACACAGCGCCTGTGGCCCTGAGACGCCTCGGCAACGAGCACCATCACCGCGACCGTCGGGCCCACCTCGACGAGAGGGTGCGCCGAGGCTACCACCCCAGGCGTGGGGGACGCTACGACAGCGGTGAGGATCGGAGTCCCTCGCCCGAACCACCCGGTCCGCAGGCTTTCAGCCGCGCCATACGACGGACGCCGTTCCCGACCCGGTTCCGAACCCCGACTACTATCACAAAGTACTCGGGGGAGACGAGACCGGAACTGTGGCTCGCGGACTACCGGCTGGCCTGCCAACTGGGTGGAATGGACGATGATAACCTCATCATCCGCAACCTCCCCCCGTTCCTCTCCGACACCGCTCGCGCCTGGTTGGAGCACCTGCCTCCGGGGCAGATCTCCAACTGGGACGACCTGGTCCAAGCCTTCGCCGGCAATTTCCAGGGCACGTACGTGCGCCCTAGAAAGTCTTGGGACCTCCGAAGCTGCCGGCAGCAGCCGGGAGAGTCTCTCCGGGACTACATCCGGCGATTCTCGAAGCAGCGCACCGAGCTGCCCAACATCACCGATTCGGATGTCATCGGTGCGTTCCTCGCCGGCACCACTTGCCGCGACCTGGTCAGCAAGCTGGGTCGAAAGACCCCCACCAGGGCGAGCGAGCTAATGGACATCGCCACCAAGTTCGCCTCTGGCCAGGAGGCGGTTGAGGCTATCTTTCGGAAGGACAAGCAGCCCCAGGGCCGCCCACCGGAAGATGCCCTCGAGGCGTCAACTCAGTGCGGCGCCAAGAAGAAGGGCAAGAAGAAGTCGCAAGCGAAACGCGACGCTGCCGACGCAGACCTTGTCGCCGCCGCCGAGTACAAGAACCCTCGGAAACCTCCCGGAGGTGCCAACCTCTTCGACAAAATGCTCAAGGAGCCGTGCCCCTATCATCAGGGGCCCGTCAAGCACACCCTTGAGGAGTGCGCTATGCTTCGGCGCCACTTCCATAGGGTCGGGCCACCCGTGGAGGGTGGCGAGGCTCGCGACGACGACAAGAGGGAGGATCACCAGGCAGGAGAGTTCCTCGAGGTCCGTGACTGCTTCATGATCTACGGTGGGCAAGCGGCAAACGCCTCGGCTCGGCACCGCAAGCAAGAGCGTCGGGAGGTCTTTTCGGTGAAGGTGGCGGCGCTAGTCTACCTAGACTGGTCCAACAAGCCCATCACCTTCGACCAAGCCGACCACCCCGACCGCGTGCCGAGCCCGGGGAAATACCCGCTCGTTGTCGACCCTGTCATCGACGATGTCAGGCCCACCAAGGTCCTCATGGACGGAGACAGCAGCCTCAACATCATCTACGCCGAGACCCTCGAGCTCCTGCATGTTGATCTGTCCTCGGTCCGGGCAGGCGCTGCGCCTTTCCACGGGATCATCCCCGAGAAGCGCGTCCAGCCCCTCGGACAACTCGACCTTCCCGTCTGCTTCGGAACACCCTCCAACTTCCGAAGGGAGACCCTCACGTTCGAGGTGGTCGGGTTCCAAGGAACCTACCACACAGTATTGGGGAGGCCATGCTACGCGAAGTTCATGGCCGTCCCCAACTACACCTACCTCAAGCTCAAGATGTCGGGCCCCAACGGGGTCATCACCGTCGGCCCCACGTACAAACACGCGTTCGAATGCGACGTGGAGTACGACGAGGCCCTCATCGCCGACCTGGAGAGCCTCTCTAAGGAGGTGCCAGACGTGAAGCGTCACGCCGGCAACTTCAAGCCAGCGGAGACGGTTAAGTCCGTCCCCCTCGACCCCAGCGGCGATGCCTCCAAGCAGATCCGGATCGGCTCCGAGCTCGATCCCAAATAGGAAGCAGTGCTCGTCGACTTTCTCCGTGCAAACGCCAACGTTTTCGCGTGGAGTCCCTCGGACATGCCCGACATACCGAGGGATATCGCCGAGCACTCGCTGGATATCCGAGCTAGAGCCCGACCCGTGAAGCAGCCTCTGTGCCGATTCGACGAAGAAAAGCGCAGAGCCATTGGCGAGGAGATCCACAAGCTAATGTCGGCGGGGTTCATCAAAGAGGTATTCCATCCCGAATGGCTTGCCAACCCTGTGCTTGTGAGAAAGAAAGGAGGGAAATGGCGGATGTGTGTAGACTACACTGGTCTAAACAAAGCATGTCCGAAGATTCCCTACCCTCTGCCTCGCATCGATCAAATCGTGGATTCCACTGCTGGGTGCGAAACCCTGTCTTTCCTCGATGCCTACTCGGGGTACCACCAAATCAGGATGAAAGAGTCCAACCAGCTCGCGACCTCTTTCATCACACCCTTCGGCATGTACTGCTATGTCACCATGCTGTTCGGCTTGAGGAATGCGGGTGCGACGTACCAGCGGTGCATGAACCATGTGTTCGACGAACACATTGGCCGGACGGTCGAGGCCTACGTCGATGACATCGTAGTCAAGACAAGGAAAGCCTCCGACCTCCTTTCCGACCTTGAAGTGACATTCCGATGTCTCAAGGCGAAAGGAGTGAAGCTTAATCCCGAGAAGTGTGTCTTTGGGGTTCCCCGAGGCATGATCTTTGGGTTCATCGTCTCCGAGCGGGGCATCGAAGCCAACCCGGAGAAGATCGCAGCCATCACCAGCATGGGGCCCATCAAGGACTTGAAAGGCATACAGAGAGTCATGGGATGCCTTGCGGCTCTGAGCCGCTTCATCTCACGCCTCGGTGAAAGAGGTCTTGTAGTACCCACTTTGTAAGAAAATCTAAAAGGAGAAATTATGTTCCTTTATATACATGTGTGTCACCTAAATCTATCATTTCATGTGAACACCTCACTTTCACAAATGAATAATCAAATGAAGAACACTCAAATAAATCATGCATCATGCTCGGATTTTCATTGTTTGTGTGCATTTTGTGACAATATAAGGATAATGTGACAAGAAAAATACCAAAGTCCAAAGTAGAATTTAAATCCTAAGGGAAATTCTAGAATTGAGACAAGAGAAGAAAATACTTACATATAAGACAAAATAAATAAAGAGTTAATTAAATTAGGTTCATATAGGTATTTGGAATTGTATAGTTGATCTAAGCATGAACTGCACACATATAAATTCAAATGAGAAATTTAAATTGAAATTAAAAGAGAAAAGGAGAGGGGAAATGAAAAATATAAAAAAAAATGGTGTTGTGCTCGATTGGGCCTAAACTAACCCATTTGGCCCTCTACGTTTTTCCCACCCCGCGGCCCAACTCACGCCACCGGCTCAAAGTGCTCCTGCGCGCCTACCCGGCTACTCAAAACCCTAGCCGCCACCATGTGCCCGGTTCCGTGCTTTCACTGATCAGTGGGCCGCGCCGTCAGCCACCTTCCTCCCCTGTGTGTGATACGCGCTGGTGGGTCTTCCGTTTCTTCTCTCCCCGCTCGCAAGACCTCGCCGAAAGCTCCGGCGCGCTTCTCGGGCACTTGCAACGACCACTGAACTGCCCTGCGCTCGGCGGCTGCGGACGAACCGCCACTTCCGCTAATGGTGGAGCCTAGGCTATTTAGATTGAATAGGGGCACTCGTTGCCCAGTTTTTCCTCTCGCGCCGCCAGTGTAGAAATCTCCTCTCTGTCCAGTGAACATCCTCGTGTCTGTAGCCGTCGCGCGCCGTCCGGCTTCCAGTGACTGGTGCGAGGTTTTTGACTGTCGAAGCTGTGCACGGTGGTGGTGTTCCGTGGGCTCGCCTCTCTCGTCGGCGGTGATCGCGCGTGCTAGTGTTCGCTGGGTTCCTGACGGCTCGCCTCGGTGCGATACCGCGCGCCAGCGAGGACTGCGACCTCTGCGACATCGACGTCGGGGCTCGTTTCTACCACGGTGAGCCCTACTCTGTGCCTAGACAATTTCCCCGGCCACGCGTTGCTCTGGGCGCCATGGCCGCCGCCGGGGTATAACGCGCGGCGCCGCGACTGTGCATCGCCAGGGTAGGAGACATAGTTGTCGTCGTCAAACGTAAGATGGACGGTCCAGATTAGTCTAGGAATTCACCAAGCGCTAGAAGATCTGGTACGTTGGAGCAGAATCGGACGACCAGTGTTTGGTTTCAGGTCGGCTTCGATGTCTACCGTTGGTTCGGGATCCGACGATGATCAGAGCGCAGCCCTTTAAGATGACCACGATCTAATCTCGACCGTTGGATTTAATCCGATGGCTGAGAATACGTGATACCCCTTCGCGTGGTATATTAGCTAAAGAGACCCTTACTTTTTCAGTAACTAACCCGCCGTCCTGAGTGTGTTATTCCCTGTGTCTTAGGAGACTTACCCCGAGCCCCCTGTGGTTTTCTGTTATTGAGGCCCAGTCCAGAGACGTTTAAAAACAGAAAAATAATATTAGAAATTCATTTTTAATACAAAAACAAATCTAGAAACTTGTAAAATTCATAGAAATTCCATTTTTGGTCCAAATTGAACCATTCCAGTTTCTAAAATTTTATAATAATATTCTTTATCATTTAGTATCACTGTTTTGACATGAACTCAGTTAGAAAATTAATTTGTCATCTAATCCTATTTTAATCACATTAAAACTTAGGAAATTCGTATCTCCTCCGTTTTAACTCCGATTTGATCCGTTCAAGTTGCGTTAGTCTCGTAGCAACGTGTAGATCATTATTATGCAGTATATTCTTATGTTTGGTGTAATGTTAATTTTATCTATACCATGTTTGTTTGTATTGCTTCGACTAGCGCGAGGACACGTGTCATCTGAAAAGCAAGTTGGTACCTGGAATCTCAAGTGCCAGGCAAGTTGTGCCCTTGATCACCTCTTTTACCCATTCATGTTCTTATTATTCATAATGATCTGCATAGGATAATTTTGCTGGGACCCAATAGGATACCCTAGATTTGACTATCTTTATACCTTGCTTCACCACTGGTTTTACTACTAAAGTTTTGGGTAGTACATGCTATTGCTTTATGTGGATTTGGGTATAGAGATATTCATCACTCATTGTTATACTATTTATTGTTATCTGTTTTATTATTCCTTGTTCATGTTAAGATCATTATGTTAATGGGAACATGGAGAACCACCCGGGAAAACAGTGCTACCACAAGGGTGGAATGGGACGCCCTTGGCTGATTAACTAGGAAAGCTAGGGGAGGGCTACCTTACCCGAAAGGGGCAAGGGCAGTAGGGGAGAGGTCAGTGCGGGGAGGTCCCTGGTTGATTTTGCTGCGATGGCGGTCAGCCAGGAACCCTTTACTGGATCTTCCCATAAACTGTAGCGGGTAGTCTGAAGCTAGTGGAACTTTGTAAAGGCCTCGTAGTGTTACCCTGCCTCGCCTCCTCGGTAGAGGTGTATGGGATTGGCCATCTCTTGGCAGATGGGTAACATGACTTGTGGGTAAAGATGCGCAACCTCTGCAGAGTGTAAAACTGGTATACTAGCCGTGCTCACGGTCAAGAGCGGCTCGGACCCTCACATGCTTAATTTATGGAACTTAAACTTAACCTGTCATGTCATTGCATTTGGGATTATTTTATTATTACTTTTACTTATTATTACTATGGTTTGGTATTTACTTACACTTAGTAATTGCTAATAAAATTTTGACCAACTTATAAAAGCAATGCTCAGCCTTAGCCTTTATTTCATTGATCAGCCTTACACTTCATGAACTCCCACCTTTGGTGAGTTCATGCCACATTATTCCCCACGACTTGTTGAGCTATGAACGTATGTGAGCTCACTCTTGCTGTCTCACACCCCCCCCACAGGAGAAGAGCAGGTGTTTCAGGAGGAGCCTCAAGGCGAGGAGTTTGACTTGATCTAGGTGGCGTTTCTCAGTCGACATTGGCGCCGACGATCCTTAGTTCGTTTTATATTTATCTTTATTTTGTAATAAGTCTTCCGCTATGTAATAAATACTCTGATATTTTATGACATTTATCTCTATACACTCTGTTATTATATATGTTGTCTTCTTTGGCGCATGTATGAGATGCACCCGGCTTTGTTCTTTAAAACCGGGTGTTACAGAAGTGGTATCAGAGGAAATGTTGACTGTAGGACGAAACCTAGATAGAAATGGACAAAACCATTACCTACTTATCTTACTCTGATTCTTTCTATACTCATCTTGTCTTGATCCTGTCTCACCTTCTACTGTTCTACTCTGATCATTCTTACCTTTTCTACTCTGAGACAAGATGGATTTCAAACCTTGGAATCCCTACCCCTATGACATTTTTAAGAGATTGGAGACCTGAGACAAAAAAATATATATTTTCTCTATTAAAAATGTTGTTTGATTGTTCTGATGAAAAATGTTTGATTTGCTTCTTTGATTGATTGAAATATTATATATGGACATCTTAGCATGTGCCAGCATAAGGTAATAAATTAGCTATGGTGGGTAAAATATTAATCTGCTTAGCTAATAAATTCCCCAAAGTAACATGATTGTAATTACTGCCTTGTCTACTGCTCTTTCTTACCTTATGTATCTAACTCAGATGGTCAATACCAGGAAAGGAAAGATTATCACGCAACAGCAAACAGAAATGAATCCTCCAAATCCCCCACCTGTTGAAACCGAGCAAGTGATCGCAACCCAAAGGCTGGTAATACAGCAATTGACAGACATGATGACCGAAATGCAAAACCAGATAAGACAAGAACGCGAGGAAATACGTCAGGCCCGTCTGGAGATACAACAAGAAATAAGGCAATCACGGTTGGAGAGACAACAACAAGAGCAACCACCATCTCCACCACCACCGGCTCCACCAAGCTACATAAACATATATGTAAATTACTACTATTTGTAGGATCTACATGTTCCTTTAGTTAGTATTCGGTATGATACTATTTTAGGAGGAATAAAAAGGTCTATTTGTCCCCATGAGTTGCTAATAAAATTATGCGTCATGCTGAGATTTTGGGTTTGTGCAAATGTGTTGGACAATATGAGAAAACCCATGAGAGTAATTACACCTATAGGGCCTGTTGTGGTGAATCAAATGACACGTAGATTGACATTGGCCATTATGGGTAGAGAATTTGGAGTTACCGCTATAATATTGGAGCCAAGCAGTATAGAATGTCTGTAGAAGAGTTAAAAGAACTCAAGAAGCACGTAACGGAGTTGCAAGAGGCTGAGTACATTCGTCCGAGTTTTCACCTTGGAGAGCACCAGATTTGTTTGTACAAAAGAAAGATGGATCGCAAGGGATGTGCGTGGATGATAGGACCCTTAATGGTGTCACTATGAAGAACAAGTATCCATTACCCCGCATTGAGGAATTATTTAATCGGATAAGAGGTGCAAGGGTATTCTCGAAGATTGACCTCCGATCGGGTTACCATCAGATGCAGATTGGACCATCAGATATTCCTAAGACGGCTTTCTCGACTCGATATGGATTATATGAGTTCATCGTTATGTCGTTTGGATTAACTAATGCACCAGCTTATTTTATGGATTTGATGCATAAGATGTTCTTGGAGTATTTGGACAGATTCGTCGTGGTGTTCGTCGACGATATTCTTATCTATTCTAAGAATGAGAGTGACCGGGAAGAACATCTAAGGTTGGTGCTACAGAAGTTACGAGATAATCAACTCTACGCTAAGTTTAGCAAGTGCGAGTTTTGGATTAACGAGGTGTCATTCCTTGGATATATCATGGTGGAATATTAGTGGATCCTGCTAAAGTCAAGGAGATAGTGGTGTGAAGCATACCCACTACAGTTACTGAAGTCCGAAGATTCTTGGGACTTGCAGGATATTATCGGAGATTTATTGAAGGATTTTCTAAGATTGCTAAACCTATGACTTCACTTTTGGTGAAGGAAAGAGAATTCAAGTGAGACGAGAAGTGCCAAGTATATACGGATCATAAGAGTTTGAAGTATATATTCACTCAGAAGGATCTCAACCTTAGGCAACGCCGTTGGTTGGAGCTTATTAAGGATTACGATTTGGAAATTCACTATCACCCGGGCAAGGCGAAATTTGGTTACAGATGCCTTGAGTCGAAAGGAGCATGTTCATTTAGCTGTTGTTGCCCAGCTACCTCATGAGAGTATTGAGGATTTCAGGAGACTTAACCTGGGGATAGTTACTCACACTAAAGGAGTTACTATTAATGCAGAATCTACTTTGGAGCAAGAAATCCGCAAAGGACAAATTGATGATACTAAGATACAAGAGATTAAGGATCTGATTACTGAAGGTCGAGGTCCAGAATTTACGGAAGATGAGCAAGGTGCCATATGGTTCAAGGACAGGATATGTATTCCTAAGATTGATAGCCTTCATGAGACTATTTTAAAGGAGGCCCATGACTTGGATTATTTTATTCATCCTGGTAGTACCAAGATGTATCAGGATTCGAAGCAGAAATACTAGTGGTATGGATTGAAGAGAGATATGGCTACACATGTGGCTATGTGCGATGTGTGTCAAAGAGTTAAGGTCGAACACCAAAGACTAGCTGGACTACGGCATCCACTAAAGATACCCGAATGGAAGTGGGAAGAGATTGGTATGGACTTCATTACTGGATTGCCTTGCACCTCGAAAGGATACGATTCTATATGAGTTATTATGGATAGATTGACCAAAGTGGCTCATTTCATTCCGGTCAAGACTACTTATAAGGTATCTCAGTTGGCAGAGTTATATATGGCTCGCATTGTGTCTCTACACGGTGTACCAAGAAGATCACTTTGGATAGAGGATCACATTTTACCTCCAGATTTTGGAAAAGTTTTCATGAGAATATGGTTACGAAGTTGAATTTTAGTTTGGCCTACCATCCTCAGACTAATGGACAGACTAGAAGGACTAATCAAGTATTGGAGGACGTGTTGAGAGCTTGTGCCCTTCAGCATGGTAGTGGTTGGTACAAGAGTCTACCTTGTGCTAAGTTCTCGTATAATAATAGTGACCAGGCCAGTCTGAAGATGTCACTGTTCGAGGCTCTATATGGCAGAAAATGCAGGACTCCTCTATATTGGGATAAGACTAGAGGAAGACAGTTCTTTGGACCTGAACTTATTCAAGAAGCAGAGGAACAAGTTCGTATAATTCGAGAGAATTTGAGGGTAGCTCAAACCACGCAAAAGAGCTACGCTGGTAATAGAAGAAACCACTGGAGTTGAGGAAGGTGATTATGTGTACCACGAGGTGTCACCACTTCGTGGAATGAGGAGATTCAAAGTTAAGGGCAAATTGACCCCCTCACTTTATTGGACCATTCAGAATTTGTAGGCAAGTTGGAGATATGGCCTATCAACTTGAGCTACCTGATAATCTATCTGATGTGCCTAATGTATTTCACGTATCTCAACTTAAGAAGTGTCTCCGTGTCCCTGAGGAACAGTTACCAATGGAAGAGCTCGGTGTTCAGGGTGAGTTGACTTACACGGAGTACCCGATCAAGATTTTGGATACCTTGACTCGAGTCACAAGAAATATGGTTATTAAGAAATGTAAAGTGCAATGGAACCATCATGAAGAAGATGAGGCAACTTGGGAAAGAGAAGAAGAGCTTCGCATAAGATTTTCCCCATCTTTTCCCTAGACCTTCTTTAAATCTCGGGGACAAGATTATTTTTAAGGGGGGTAGGATTTGTAGTACCCACTTTGTAAGAAAATCTAAAAGGAGAAATTATGTTCCTTTATATACATGTGTGTCACCTAAATCTATCATTTCATGTGAACACCTCACTTTCACAAATGAATAATCAAATGAAGAACACTCAAATAAATCATGCATCATGCTCGGATTTTCATTGTTTGTGTGCATTTTGTGACAATATAAGGATAATGTGACAAGAAAAATACCAAAGTCCAAAGTAGAATTTAAATCCTAAGGGAAATTCTAGAATTGAGACAAGAGAAGAAAATACTTACATATAAGACAAAATAAATAAAGAGTTAATTAAATTAGGTTCATATAGGTATTTGGAATTGTATAGTTGATCTAAGCATGAACTGCACACATATAAATTCAAATGAGAAATTTAAATTGAAATTAAAAGAGAAAAGGAGAGGGGAAATGAAAAATATAAAAAAAATGGTGTTGTGCTCGATTGGGCCTAAACTAACCCATTTGGCCCTCTACGTTTTTCCCACCCCGCGGCCCAACTCACGCCACCGGCTCAAAGTGCTCCTGCGCGCCTACCCGGCTACTCAAAACCCTAGCCGCCACCATGTGCCCGGTTCCGTGCTTTCACTGATCAGTGGGCCGCGCCGTCAGCCACCTTCCTCCCCTGTGTGTGATACGCGCTGGTGGGTCTTCCGTTTCTTCTCTCCCCGCTCGCAAGACCTCGCCGAAAGCTCCGGCGCGCTTCTCGGGCACTTGCAACGACCACTGAACTGCCCTGCGCTCGGCGGCTGCGGACGAACCGCCACTTCCGCTAATGGTGGAGCCTAGGCTATTTAGATTGAATAGGGGCACTCGTTGCCCAGTTTTTCCTCTCGCGCCGCCAGTGTAGAAATCTCCTCTCTGTCCAGTGAACATCCTCGTGTCTGTAGCCGTCGCGCGCCGTCCGGCTTCCAGTGACTGGTGCGAGGTTTTTGACTGTCGAAGCTGTGCACGGTGGTGGTGTTCCGTGGGCTCGCCTCTCTCGTCGGCGGTGATCGCGCGTGCTAGTGTTCGCTGGGTTCCTGACGGCTCGCCTCGGTGCGATACCGCGCGCCAGCGAGGACTGCGACCTCTGCGACATCGACGTCGGGGCTCGTTTCTACCACGGTGAGCCCTACTCTGTGCCTAGATAATTTCCCCGGCCACGCGTTGCTCTGGGCGCCATGGCCGCCGCCGGGGTATAACGCGCGGCGCCGCGGCTGTGCATCGCCAGGGTAGGAGACATAGTTGTCGTCGTCAAACGTAAGATGGACGGTCCAGATTAGTCTAGGAATTCACCAAGCGCTAGAAGATCTGGTACGTTGGAGCAGAATCGGACGACCAGTGTTTGGTTTCAGGTCGGCTTCGATGTCTACCGTTGGTTCGGGATCCGACGATGATCAGAGCGCAGCCCTTTAAGATGACCACGATCTAATCTCGACCGTTGGATTTAATCCGATGGCTGAGAATACGTGATACCCCTTCGCGTGGTATATTAGCTAAAGAGACCCTTACTTTTTCAGTAACTAACCCGCCGTCCTGAGTGTGTTATTCCCTGTGTCTTAGGAGACTTACCCCGAGCCCCCTGTGGTTTTCTGTTATTGAGGCCCAGTCCAGAGACGTTTAAAAACAGAAAAATAATATTAGAAATTCATTTTTAATACAAAAACAAATCTAGAAACTTGTAAAATTCATAGAAATTCCATTTTTGGTCCAAATTGAACCATTCCAGTTTCTAAAATTTTATAATAATATTCTTTATCATTTAGTATCACTGTTTTGACATGAACTCAGTTAGAAAATTAATTTGTCATCTAATCCTATTTTAATCACATTAAAACTTAGGAAATTCGTATCTCCTCCATTTTAACTCCGATTTGATCCGTTCAAGTTGCGTTAGTCTCGTAGCAACGTGTAGATCATTATTATGCAGTATATTCTTATGTTTGGTGTAATGTTAATTTTATCTATACCATGTTTGTTTGTATTGCTTCGACTAGCGCGAGGACACGTGTCATCTGAAAAGCAAGTTGGTACCTGGAATCTCAAGTGCCAGGCAAGTTGTGCCCTTGATCACCTCTTTTACCCATTCATGTTCTTATTATTCATAATGATCTGCATAGGATAATTTTGCTGGGACCCAATAGGATACCCTAGATTTGACTATCTTTATACCTTGCTTCACCACTGGTTTTACTACTAAAGTTTTGGGTAGTACATGCTATTGCTTTATGTGGATTTGGGTATAGAGATATTCATCACTCATTGTTATACTATTTATTGTTATCTGTTTTATTATTCCTTGTTCATGTTAAGATCATTATGTTAATGGGAACATGGAGAACCACCCGGGAAAACAGTGCTACCACAAGGGTGGAATGGGACGCCCTTGGCTGATTAACTAGGAAAGCTAGGGGAGGGCTACCTTACCTGAAAGGGGCAAGGGCAGTAGGGGAGAGGTCAGTGCGGGGAGGTCCCTGGTTGATTTTGCTGCGATGGCGGTCAGCCAGGAACCCTTTACTGGATCTTCCCATAAACTGTAGCGGGTAGTCTGAAGCTAGTGGAACTTTGTAAAGGCCTCGTAGTGTTACCCTGCCTCGCCTCCTCGGTAGAGGTGTATGGGATTGGCCATCTCTTGGCAGATGGGTAACATGACTTGTGGGTAAAGATGCGCAACCTCTGCAGAGTGTAAAACTGGTATACTAGCCGTGCTCACGGTCAAGAGCGGCTCGGACCCTCACATGCTTAATTTATGGAACTTAAACTTAACCTGTCATGTCATTGCATTTGGGATTATTTTATTATTACTTTTACTTATTATTACTATGGTTTGGTATTTACTTACACTTAGTAATTGCTAATAAAATTTTGACCAACTTATAAAAGCAATGCTCAGCCTTAGCCTTTATTTCATTGATCAGCCTTACACTTCATGAACTCCCACCTTTGGTGAGTTCATGCCACATTATTCCCCACGACTTGTTGAGCTATGAACGTATGTGAGCTCACTCTTGCTGTCTCACACCCCCCCACAGGAGAAGAGCAGGTGTTTCAGGAGGAGCCTCAAGGCGAGGAGTTTGACTTGATCTAGGTGGCGTTTCTCAGTCGACATTGGCGCCGACGATCCTTAGTTCGTTTTATATTTATCTTTATTTTGTAATAAGTCTTCCGCTATGTAATAAATACTCTGATATTTTATGACATTTATCTCTATACACTCTGTTATTATATATGTTGTCTTCTTTGGCGCATGTATGAGATGCACCCGGCTTTGTTCTTTAAAACCGGGTGTTACAGAAGTGGTATCAGAGGAAATGTTGACTGTAGGACGAAACCTAGATAGAAATGGACAAAACCATTACCTACTTATCTTACTCTGATTCTTTCTATACTCATCTTGTCTTGATCCTGTCTCACCTTCTACTGTTCTACTCTGATCATTCTTACCTTTTCTACTCTGAGACAAGATGGATTTCAAACCTTGGAATCCCTACCCCTATGACATTTTTAAGAGATTGGAGACCTGAGACAAAAAAATATATATTTTCTCTATTAAAAATGTTGTTTGATTGTTCTGATGAAAAATGTTTGATTTGCTTCTTTGATTGATTGAAATATTATATATGGACATCTTAGCATGTGCCAGCATAAGGTAATAAATTAGCTATGGTGGGTAAAATATTAATCTGCTTAGCTAATAAATTCCCCAAAGTAACATGATTGTAATTACTGCCTTGTCTACTGCTCTTTCTTACCTTATGTATCTAACTCAGATGGTCAATACCAGGAAAGGAAAGATTATCACGCAACAGCAAACAGAAATGAATCCTCCAAATCCCCCACCTGTTGAAACCGAGCAAGTGATCGCAACCCAAAGGCTGGTAATACAGCAATTGACAGACATGATGACCGAAATGCAAAACCAGATAAGACAAGAACGCGAGGAAATACGTCAGGCCCGTCTGGAGATACAACAAGAAATAAGGCAATCACGGTTGGAGAGACAACAACAAGAGCAACCACCATCTCCACCACCACCGGCTCCACCAAGCTACATAAACATATATGTAAATTACTACTATTTGTAGGATCTACATGTTCCTTTAGTTAGTATTCGGTATGATACTATTTTAGGAGGAATAAAAAGGTCTATTTGTCCCCATGAGTTGCTAATAAAATTATGCGTCATGCTGAGATTTTGGGTTTGTGCAAATGTGTTGGACAATATGAGAAAACCCATGAGAGTAATTACACCTATAGGGCCTGTTGTGGTGAATCAAATGACACGTAGATTGACATTGGCCATTATGGGTAGAGAATTTGGAGTTACCGCTATAATATTGGAGCCAAGCAGTATAGAATGTCTGTAGAAGAGTTAAAAGAACTCAAGAAGCACGTAACGGAGTTGCAAGAGGCTGAGTACATTCGTCCGAGTTTTCACCTTGGAGAGCACCAGATTTGTTCTTTAAAACCGGGTGTTACAGGTCTCCCTCTGTACCGCCTCTTAAGGAAGGCCGAGTGCTTCGCTTGGACCCCTGAGGCCGAGGAAGCCCTCGGGAACCTGAAGGCGCTCCTCACAAATGCGCCCATCTTGGTGCCCCCGCTGCCGGAGAAGCCCTCTTGATCTACGTCGCCGCGACCACTCAGGTGGTTAGCGTCGCGGTTGTGGTTGAGAGACGAGAAGAGGGGCATGCATTGCCCGTCCAGAGGCCAGTCTACTTCATCAGCGAGGTACTGTCCGAGACCAAGATCCGCTACTCACAAATTCAGAAGCTGCTGTACGCGGTGATCCTGACGCGGCGGAAGTTGCGACACTACTTCGAGTCTCATCCGGTAACTATGGTGTCATCCTTCCCTCTGGGGGAGATCATCCAGTGCCGAGAGGCCTCGGGTAGAATCGCGAAGTGGGCGGTGGAAATCATGGGCGAAACAATCTCGTTCGCCCCTCGGAAGGCCATCAAGTCCCAGGTCTTGGCGGACTTCGTGGCTGAATGGGTCGACACCCAGCTCCCAACAGTTCCGATCCAGCCGGAACTCTGACCATGTTCTTCAACGGGTCGCTGATGAAGACAGGAGCCGGCGCAGGCCTACTCTTCATCTCGCCCCTCGGGAAGCACCTACGCTACGTGCTACGCCTCCATTTCCCGGCGTCCAATAATGTGGCTGAGTACGAGGCTCTGGTCAATGGGTTGCGGATCGCCATCGAGCTAGGGGTCCAACGCCTCGACGCTCGCGGTGACTCGCAGCTCGTCATCGACCAAGTCATGAAGAACTCCCACTGCCGCGACCCGAAGATGGAGGCCTACTGCGATGAGGTTCGGTGCCTGGAAGACAAGTTCTACGGGCTCAAGCTCAACCACATCGCCCGGCGCTACAACGAGACTGCGGACGAGCTGGCTAAAATAGCCTCGGGGCGAACAACGGTTCACCCGGACGTCTTCTCCCGAGACCTGCATCAACCCTCCGTCAAGATCGACGACACGTCCGAGCCCGAATCACCCTCGGCTCAGCCCGAGGTACCCTCGACTCAGTCCGAGGCACCCTCGGCCCAACCCGAGGCACCGTCAGCTCAGCCCGAGGCACCCTCGGTTCAGCCCGAGGTACCCTCGGCCCTCGAGGGTGAGGCACTGCTTGTCGAGGAGGAGCGAAGCGGGGTCACGCCTAATCGAAACTGGCAGACCCCGTACCTGCAATATCTCCACCAAGGAGAGCTACCCCTCGACCGGGTCGAAGCTCGGCGGTTGGCGCGACGCGCCAAGTCGTTTGTCTTGGTGGGGGACGGGAAAGAGCTCTACCACCGCAGCCCCTCAGGCATCCTCCAGCGATGCATTTCCATCACCGAAGAAGGCACCCGGGGGCTACACGCACCCCTGGGAAGGGCTGTTCGTCATCGCCAAAGTTCTGAAGCTCGGAACGAACAAGCTGACTGACAATCAAGGCGAGGTCTACACCAACACTTCGAACATCCAACAGCTACGTCGCTTCTACCCTAAAGATATGTTCAAGATTTTCGTATACCTCGTTCCCACGCAAAATTTGGTCATCAAGGAAGGGTCAGCCTTGCCTCGGCAAAGCCCGACCCTCCCTCGGGGGCTAGAAGGGGGGAACCCCCTCTGCGTCAAAATTTTCAATCAAAAAGGCTTCTGCGTTCCCCCGCCTATGTCGGAAGCAGGACCCCGAGAAGCGAACGCGGGTGCATGTAAGTGGCAAGGCTGACTAAGCCGAGGGACTCCTACGCCTCTGGGTTACGGATACCTCACTCGTCACCCACCACGAAAAATGACTCCCACTTGGGCAAGCCACCCTGCTACTGACGGGCGGGGCCGGACACGCAAAATGAAAGGAAAAGGGGCACGACTTTATGCTACGATAATAAAGTGTTCAGGCCTCAGCGGCCGCAAAAGACACACGTGCATTCAAAGGAAACTGCTCCAACAGAGTTAGGCGCCACCCGGGGAAGGAGCCGCGCCTTCGGCTTCGTCCCCACCCTCGGCAAAGTCCACCCCGGCTTCGGACGACGGCGCAGGCGGGAGGATCTCTGCCTCGAAGGTGGTCGCCAGCGCTGCGCTCGGACCTGCGGCGGCCGCGTCGAGCCTCTAGACTTCAGCCAGGGCGGCTTCATCTTTGTTAGGAAGGCAATACCCCTCGTTGACCCGCTCTAGATCCACGAAGTAGTGGGAAGCGAGCACGGCGAAGGCCCGCCTGACGCCATGGTGTAGCGCCTTGCGGAGTCTGCCGCGCACGTGATCGCCCAAGGCCTGCAGGCGACTTTGAGGGGAGCTTCCTAAGGGGACATCGCCGAAGCCAAAGACCCGGCAGAAGTCCGAGATGGCCTCGGACATGGCCGCGTGGTCGGCCTCCCTCTGCTCGGCCGTCCCGGCAAGCGCCCTGGTGGACTCATCAAGGGCGGACTCAAACTCTGCGAACAGCCAGAGCGCAAGGCCTCAAACACAAGCGGAGGAAAACAAGCTGAAACGAAAACCGGAAATGGCCAGGACATACCTCCGGCCCGGGCACGCTGCTCCGAAGCTGCGGCCTGGGCTACGGCTAGGTCTGCTGCAAGGGCTCTAGCCCGGCTTTCGGCCTCGGCAGCCCAGCCTCGGGATTGGTCTCGCTCATCGGCGACCTGGTCGAACTCCGACTGCCGTCGCTGCACCTCTGCGCGTGCCGCTGACGCCTCTGCTCTCAGATCGGCGCAGAGCAACCGAAGGTCCACCACCTCGGCGCCCTGCTAGGAGAGGCGCGCAGTAGCCCCGGCAAGCGAGGTCCTCAGGGATCGCAGCGTGCCCCAGACATCGACCTCGTGGCGGATGAACGACGACTTGGCGGCGCTCAGATCCTGAGGGAAGGAAGCGGGGCGTCACAAAAGACGCCTTGGTCACAAAAAAGGTATGCCTGAAACCATTACCTGGAGGATCTTGGGGACGTCCCTGCAGAAGACCTCCAGCGATGACCGGAGCGACCCCACCGTTGCCTCGGCACACTCGCGGAGCTCGTCCCAAAACTGCTCCTCCCGCTCATCGTCAAGAACGAAGAAGGGATCCGAAGTCTCACGGGTCCGGAACTGGAGCAACTGGCGCCGCCCCTCAGAGCTCCGCCGCGCAGGGACAAGGCTTCCGCTCGGCGGGACGGACCGCGTCTCCACGCCCCCCTCCTCCGAGGCACCGAGCGCCGACGCCACGACCATCTCAGCGTCGGCAGCAACGGGTCGCTCCCTGACTGGGACGACAGCGGCTTCAGCAGCAGCAGGCGCCAGCACCGGCGGCATGTCCAGTGGGCCCGAGGCCACGTCCGCGCCAGCCGCCTCCTCCAGCACGATGGCCGCCTCGGCAGAAGAGCCGGCCTCGGGAACTCGCTCCACGGCGACTGGTGCCGCCTGAGCCCCCCGCTGTGGAGCGCCTTGCGAGAAGGTTAGCTGGACAGCGAGGCCCGGCGAAGCACTGGCTGCGGAGGCCGACGCCGTCTTAAGGGCTTTCCGGGGAGCCAGGTTGGTCAGGCCATAGCTTCGCTTGCTGAGGAAGAAAGAAAAATCGCGGTCGGGACATATGAATGAGGAGCCAGGACGAAGACGTTCCAAAGTACTTACCCGCTCCGGGCCATGATCAACCGCGCCTAGGGAGAGGTCTCTCGGATCTCGACCCCCGAAGGTACCACCGAGGTCCACCTCGCCTCCGGCTTCGGTACCGTCCTCGCCTGGGGCACCTTCGACGCCCGGGTGACGGACTGCCCAAGCGCTGCCACGACGACCTGAGGGCCGCTCTCCTGCGCTGCCGGCATGGGCGACGGCTCTCGGGGGACAGACGCCTCGGCCTGACTCCCCGGGGTCACCTCGACTTCCCCGGCCGAGGGGTCAAGTACCCCCTCGGTCTGCCCCCGCTCTTCGGGCCGGGGCCTCGGCGTCCCGACTCCGGGAACTGACGGCGCCAGCCCGCTCAGGGGCTGGCTTGACGACTCCTGGCCTAGCCTCAAACCCGGGCTGAGGGCGAGGCGGGCAGCCATGTCGTCATCCTCGTCATCATCTTCATCATCGTCGTCGTCGTTAGGCGTTTTCGGTGATGGCTCCCTCGGGAGTCCCTCCTTCTCCTGCCGACGACGGAGCTTTTCCAAGGCGTCTCAGGCCCGCGTCCGCTCGCGGGCCCGGGCCTTCTCTGCGTCCTTCTTTTTCTTCTTCTCCTCCGCGGCTACCCGTCGCGCTGCTCGGTCCATCGCGTCCTCCGGGACCCGTGGCAGGGCAGGCTTGTGCCACCCTACCTCCTGGGGACGGATGGAAATCCCGACCGTAAGGACCAAGGGCAACCTGACGCAAGGAGAAGGAAGGAGCGGACACTCACCAGGGTCACACACCCGTGGTCGGGGCGCATCAAGGGCTGAGAGAAGGCACTGGCGTCCGGTTTTCCCAACGCGACGGCCACCCGCCCATGGAGAACGTCGATGGGAAGAGGATCCTAGGACATCCGCGAGCCCTCCAAGTCAGCCTCCGGCGTCATCTCCCAAAGCGGCAACCGCCGCTCCGCCAAGGGAAGCACCCTACGGCGGTGAATGGCGGCAATCACTCCCGCGGCGGTGAGTCCTCCTTTCCGCAACACCTCCAGGGCCTTGAGAAGGGGCTCGAGGTTCTTCTGTCTGCCGTGCAGGGTCCCATAGCGCCAAGCATCGGCGGCGGCGGTGACCACTCGCTGAGAAAACGGCGGGAGCATCTCGCCGTCATTCCGGAGGTAGAACCACCGGCGCTGCCACCCTTTATTCGAGGACGCAAGGATGGCGGGGATGTACAGTGATGCCCGCGACTGCCTCAGCTGGAGGATGCAACCGCCGGCCCGCACTGCCGCGCGGACCCTTCTCTCCCCCGTCGGCGAAGCAAAAAGCTCCGCGGAAAAGAGATGAGTCCACAAGTTCCAGTGGGGGGCGATCCCCAAGTATCATTCGCACACCGCTACGTAGATGGCGGCTTGCGAGATGGAGTTGGGGCTGAGGTTGTGCAACTCCACCTCATAGTTGTACAGGATCGCCCGCATGAAGCGGCTCGCCGGCACACCGAACCCCCGCTCGTGGAAGGAGACGAAGCTCACGACGTACCTCGGCGGCGGGGACGGGGCGGCTCCGCTCGCGGGAGGAATCCACTCCGGCTGCCTCTCATCAGAGAGAGGGCGAAGTAAACCCTCGGCAACAAGATCTTCCAGGTCATCCGCTGTGACCGTGAAGAAAGGCCATGGATCGCGCGGCGAGATGATGGTCACCCGGTCGGCCATCACCGAGCAAAAGGGGTGGCGGCGGAAAGGACTGGGTGGGAGGTTTCCTTTTCTCCAGCTAAACCTCTCAGGTTGCGAAAACCTAAGGAGGAGACGAGAAGCAGGGCAAAGAACCGTCACCAGACCCTCCCCCGAGTATATAAAGACCAAGGCGAGACCCGTTCAACGTTTCGCCTGGACCCGCCACGGGATTCAAAGACCCAAAGCGAAACGGCCGTTCCTTGAACGGCTCGCGCACGCGCAACGGCCACCTCGCGAACTGCCCGCTCCGTCGCATTAACTCCGTGGCGCGACAGGCGGCGCCTCTAGCAGGAGAAGCGAGCGACGCTTCGCCTTCGCCATAATGACCGCGTCAAAAAAGGTACGCCACGTCATTCGATTTCGTATCCTTTTCCTTTTCCTCTTTCTCTCTCTTACAACAGGGACCGGGAAAGGGGGATACCCCGAAAAGGATCCTTCTCCGTGAAGGAAACAAGCTCTGAGCCTCCCTACTGATCAAAGGTTCGAAGGCTGGCCCCTCGGAGGGGTTCAACAGCCGCCTCAGAGCGCGTGGGCTCCACACCCACTACTGGTCAGAGGTTTGAAGGCCGGCCCCTCGGAAGGGTTCAACGGCCGCCTCAGGCCACTCGGGCTCCGCGCCCACTACTGATCAGGGGTTCGAAGGCTGGCCCTCGAAGGGTTCACAGCCGCCTCAGACACAGAGCGAGGGATGACCCTGGGTACGTTCGATACATAATCGATGCTCCGGCTACGCTCCCGAGGTACCCTAGGACATTTCCAAGACCAGCGGGAATGATCTTGTAATGGAATCCCATCAGAGGGAGGCATCGAGCCCTCGGACCCCGTCGACAGGGGACCGGGTCCGGCAGATCACCCGCAGGTACTTTTGGGCGCGCCTCTGGGCCTCTAGCCGACCCCTAACAAATGGGGCACGGACGTCCGCTCGGATTACCCGCCAGCAGCTCACCGGAGACACCATGTTCGGCGCCCTCCGAGGGCAACATGGCGCTTTCCCCCCTCCTCCTTGCGGAAAGGCGACGCAGGGGCGTATGTAAAAAAGTCGAGTCTGTCCCTGACCGTCCTCTCGCCCTGTGTGGAGGCTCGGGGGCTGCTCTCGCAAACCCGACTCTGGCCAAACCGTTGACAGCGTCAACATACCAGCCCGAGAACTTGGGACCCGACCGTGCACCCAGGCTACGGCCAGCTCGCATGAGGGAACGACCAGACCAGCTGAAGCATTGCACGAGGCATTAAGACCTCGGAGGAGTCAAACCACTCCTCCGAGGCCTCGGGGGCTACACCCGGCGGGTGCGCTCGCACGCACCCACCAGAACAAAACTCAACCGAGAAAGGCTGGTCCCCTTGCAAAAAAGTGCGACAAAAGTGAAAGTAGCCTAGAGGGGGGGTGAATAGGCTACACCTGAAATTTTTTTACTAAAAACTTCGAAATAGGTTAAATTAAAGTTGCACTGGTGCAAACCGGTTCAGTCGATTTTAATCACGACTGAACAAGTTTGAACCTGCTCAACTTAAATTTGATAATCTATTGAACGAATGCGAAGTATTGAAGAATATAGCTATAGATTTGCCCTACACAAAATCTACTCAAATGAATAATATGAACCAACCACTGAATATAAAGCGCTTGACAAGAACACACAAGAACACGCGATATAACCCGAGGTTCGGCAACCACCACACAGGTGTCCTACTCCTCGTTGAGGAACCCACAAAGGGCCGGTTCTTTTCCAACCCTAATCCTCCACAAGCCGACCACAAAGGCCAAGGCAATCTCTTCTCAAATCTGCTCAAGGAGCGGGTGATATAAACTTCTTGGGGTCGTCCACAAATTTGGAGACTCCCAAGCAACCTCTAACCGTCAAGGAACACGAGGTTCCAAGAGTAACAAATCCGCACACGGTTAAGTTTGCAACAAGCTCAAGAACAAGAGAATGGGGGAATCGAGATGAAATTGACAGCGAGTTAGATCGAGTTCACCTCACACCAAGGGTCCTTCAAATGATTGAAGGAGATGCGATTGCGGGTGTGTAAGGTGAAATGAATGCTCTTGTTTGAAGGTTGGTCAGTCAAGGATTCGTGGGAGAGGCAGAAGTAAATGAGAGAGAGAGTGTGAGGGCGTATATAAAGGATCCCCCAAAAGCTGACAGCCGTTGGGAGAAAAGGGGCAAAAACCGGTTGAACCAGTTTTAAAACCGGTTGAACCGGTTTCTACCAGGAGGATCCCGGTCCACTGAGCTACTCAACCGGAGACTCGACCGGTTTCAAAACCGGCTGAGTAGGGAAAAATTTCGGCTCAACCGGTTTCTGAAAAATATCTGCTGTGACTTTTCTGACAGCTCTGACTGTCAGACAGGTCAGAGCAGAGGTGGCAGGTGAACAGTACCGAAACTGGTTGAACCGGTTTCAGGACCGGTTGAACCGGTTTTGGGGGCTGAAACCAAATTTTGAGTATTTTGAAGGAAACAAGAGGGGAGTCTTTGTGGGAAGTAAAATTTGTTTTTCTCAGGAGCATTCAAGATCTGGGAAAAAGATCTCCAAGTAGTTTTCAAAAGATTTTGAACTTGGCTTGTTTCACAACTTACTTAACCGTCACGGATCCCTCTTAATTGTACGGCGATTCCTATGACTCCAGAATTATAAATTTACCACCGCCGTTATTTCTTAGCACTTGGAGCACGCCATTTGATGTGGAATTTTAAATCCGCTGTGCTTTATACTTTTATGCTCGTAAGATCTGTGCTTCTCCTGTCTGTAGAAATACTGTGTACATACTAGGAGTAAACTTGTTAGAATCTTAGTTTGTTTTGTCATTAATCACCAAAACCCTCAATTAGGGTTGATTGCACTTACAAAAAGCCTCCAAGCGAGTGTTAACACTCCCTTCGAGGCTCGGGGGCTACTGTCGGGGACCATAATTAGGGGTACCCTCAAGACTCCTAATTCTCAGCTGGTAACCCCCATCAGCACAAAGCTGCAAAGGCCTGATGGGTGCGACTAAGTCAGGGATCGGTCCATTCGAGGGACTCGATCACGCCTCGCCCGAGCCCAGCCTCGGGCAAGGGCAGCCGACACTGGAGGATCTCTGTCTCGCCCGAGGCCCCCCTCCAGCGACGAACAAACTTCCGGCTCGCCCGAGGCCCAGTCTTCACCAAGAAGCAACCCTGGCCAAATCGCCACGCCAACCGACCAAATCGCAGGGGCATTTAATGCAAAGGCGGCCTGACACCTTTATCCTGACGCACGTCCTCTAGTCGACAGAGCCGAAGTGACCGCAGTCACTTCGCCGCTCCACTGACCGGCCTGACAGAAGGACAGCGCCGCCTGCGCCACTCCGACTGTTGTGCCACTTGACAGAGTGAGGCTGACAGGCAGTTAGGCCCGGCCTCAGGCACCATAGGAAACTCCGCTCCGCCCGACCCAGGGCTCGGACTCGGGCTCAGCCCCGGAAGACGGCGAACTCCGCTCCGCCCGACCCAGGGCTCGGACTCGGGCTCAGCCCCGGAAGACAGCGAACTCCGCTCCGCCCGACCCAGGGCTCGGACTTGGGCTAAGCCCCGGAAGACGGCGAACTCTGCTCCGCCTGACCTAGGGCTCGGACTTGGGCTCAGCCCCGGAAGACGGTGAACTCCGCTCCGCCCGACCCCAGGGCTCGGACTCGGGCTCAGCCCCGGAAGACGGCGAACTCCGCTCCACCCGACCCAGGGCTCGGACTCGGGCTCAGCCCCGGAAGACGACGAACTCCGCTTCGCCCGACCCTAGGGCTCGGACTCAGCCCTGGCCTCAGCCGACGGTCTCCGCCTCGCCCGACCCAGGGGCTCGGACTCGACCTCGGCCACGGAAGACAGACTCGACCTCGACCTCGGAGGAGCCTCCACATCGCCCAACCTAGGGCGCGGACCGACCACGTCAACAGGAGGCGCCATCATTACCCTACCCCAAGCTGACTCAGGCTACGGGGAACAAGACCGACGTCCCATCTGGCTCGCTCCGCCAGACAAGTAATGATGGCACCCCGCACGCTCTCTGACGACGGCGGCTCTCAGCCCCCTTACGGAAGCAAGAGGACGTCAGTAAGGACTCAACAGCCCCGACAGCTATCCTTCCGCTAGGCTCCAGCGCTCCTCCGACAGCCACGACACCACACGAACTGGGTGCCAAAACCTCTTCGGTTGCCACGATGGCATGTACTTAGGGCGCTAGCTCTCCTCCGCTAGACACGTTAGCACTTTGCTACACTCCCATTGTACACCTGGATCCTCTCCTTGCGCCTATAAAAGGAAGGACCAGGGCCCTCTTACAGAGGGTTGGCCGCGCGGGGAGGAGGACGGGATAGGCGCTCGCGTGAGGCCGCTCGCTCCCCCTCCCGCGTGGACGCTTGTAACCCCCTACTGCAAGCGCACCCGACCTGGGCGCGGGACAAACACGAAGGCCGTGGGATTTTCACCTCTCTCTCTCGCTCCGGCCGCCTTTTCTTCCCCCCTTCGCGCTCCGTCTCGCGCCGACCCATCTAGGCTGGGGCACGCGGCGACATTTCACTCGTCGGCAAAGGGACCCCCCGGTCTCGAAACACCGACAGATATATTACCAAAGCAAAGACTTCGTAAAGAATACATAGAGGGAGAGCTCTATACCTTAGATACCCCTTTGACTTAGTTAAAGATCATTCCTACGGTGATGTACAACACGTTATCATATATTTTATTCTATCTTCATTTTCAAGTTTTCCAGTTTTTTACATCATTGTTCGCTATATACTTGCTCTTGCTATAGCTATCTCTATCTCTAATCTCTATCTTCTTAATTGAAAGACTTAAAAAGATATTAGGTTAGACAAGGATATTGAGCTCTAGTGCATGAACCATTTTAATTGTGCAATGACCATGAAAGTTTGAGTTTTGAAAGCAATTAATAAATTACTCACTCCCGTCCTAGGATACAAGGTATAACCACTTTTTATTTTAGTCACATAATATAAGGTGTACTCTCTTTAGACATGCATACATCGATGTAAAGGCATGTACAACCTAAGTACCATGTATATAACAAAAAAACTCGTTCATACAGCTTAATGTATCAAAGTCATGTATCTTATTCACTAGAACTAAAGACACGACTCGTTTATACGGGTTGTATGAGTAGAACTATATCTTAGACTTAGAGAACCATGCTAGAGATGTTCTTTTACCAAGATACGTCTATTGTGTTTTTGTACCCCTTAGATTTCTCTTAAGATACGTGTCATTTACGTGGGATATATATGTCATATATGTCATAATAGTATAGAGAGAATTAAATTCATTTTCTGGTCTTTGATCTAGAGATGATTACGTTTCACAATATTTTCAATAGCTTGTATCATACTTATTAATGAGATACTATCTCCGTTCTCAAATATTTGTTGTTCACTAGTTTATTTTTGAACTAGAACGCGACAAATAAAAAAGAAAGGAGGAAGGACCATATATAATTTTTTTTCTAGCGTAGCAATGTATTTAATAAAAGAGAGAAAAAGCCTAAAGGAGTAATGTTCAATCAGGCGAAGGACATCATTCACGTCGACCATGTTGAATAATTAGACAATTTCCAGATTAAATTCCGAATATAAATCATGACCAAATCAGAAGAACTGAAGTAAAAAGTCAAATCAGATGATGCGTACTAATCAGACATACTGATAGATGGCGCAGGAGAGAATCAGCAGAGTCGACGATGTCGAAGCAGCGGGGTTAATAATCAGCGGAATCAACGGGGTCACGACGTCAGAAGATCACAAGCAGTCACGTGAGGACGCTTCCCAAAAACCTTATTCGCCCTCTCCTGGTGCAGGATCTCGAAGGCGAAGGGTTCCGAAGACCTGCTCTTCGGATCGCAGATGCACGTCTGCGGTCGGGATGAAGAGAACTGAAGGCGGCTCAGCTGGGAACAGAGGCGAAAGCGAAAACTGGGATGATCTGGATGCTAGCTGCTAGACGCCTTTTATAGGGCCGAGTCCGCGAACAGATAGCTATCTTCGATCCGATCCGCCCGCGAAAATCTCGCGTTCAGTTTAGATTTTATAGCGATCGGTTAGGATTCTGAACTTATCAGCCAAGCAACCAAGAAATTAAAACGGCAAAAGGAAGCCACGCCCCCGCAAGGCGAGGGGCCGGATTTCGGCGGACCATTCACGCGCATGTCGTGCGCCCGCGCCCGCACCCTTTGCCCCGCCCAAGCAAGGCGAGGCGAGCGAGCGCGCGCGCGTGTGGCTCTCCACACTCTCCTCTCATCCATGACTTGGTGAGTGAGTGTGGCCTCTATATTTGTCGGCGTTCCGAGACCGGGGGGTCCCTAAGCCGACGAGTGAATGTCGTCGCGTGCCCCAGCCCAGATGGGTCGACGCGAGGCCGAGCGCGAAGGGGGGAAGTGAGGTGGCTGGAGATGGGCGTGAGAGAGGTGGAAATCCCGCGGCCTTCGTGTTCGTCCCGCGCCCAGGTCGGGTGCGCTTGCAGTAGGGGGTTACAAGCGTCCACGCAGGAGAGGGAGCGAGCGGCCTCACGCGAGCGCCTGTCTCGTCCTCGTCCCCGCGCGGCCAACCCTCTCTAAGAGGGCCCTGGTCCTTCCTTTTATAGGCATGAGGAGAGGATCCAGGTGTACAATGGGGGGTGTAGCAGAGTGCTACATGTCTAGCGGGGGAGAGCTAGCGCCCTAAGTACATGCCGTTGTGGCAGCCGGAGAGATTTTGGCACCCTGCTGGCGTGATGTCGTGGCCGTCGGAGGAGCGCTGGAGCCTGGCGGAGGGACAGCTATCGGAGCTGTTGAGTCCTTGTTGACGTCCTCTTGCTTCCGTAAGGGGGCTGAGAGCCGCCACCTTCACTGAGTATGCGGGGCGCCATCATTGCCTATCTGGCGGAGCGAGCCAGATGGGACGCCGGTCTTGTTCCCTGTGGCTCAAGTCAGCTCGGGGTAGGGTGATGATGGCGCCTCCTGTTGACGTGGCCGGTCCGCGCCCTAGGTTGGGCGATGTGGAGGCTCCTCCGAAGCCGAAGTCGAGTCTGTCTTCTGTGGCCGAGGTCGAGTCCGAACCCCTGGGTCGGGCGAGGCAGAGACTGTCGGTTGAGGTCAGGGCGGAGTCCGAGCCCTGGGGTCGGGCGAAGCGGAGTTCGTCATCTTCTGGGGCTGAGCCCGAGTCCGAGCCCTGGGTCGGGCAGAGCGGAGTTCGTCGTCTTCTGGGGCTGAGCCCGAGTCCGAGCCCTGGGTCGGGCGGAGCGGAGTTCGCCGTCTTCTGGGACTTAGCCCGAGTCCGAGCCCTGGGTCGGGCGGAGCGGAGTTCGCCGTCTTCCGGTCTTAGCCCGAGTCCGAGCCCTGGGTCGGGCGGAGCGGAGTTCGCCGTCTTCCGGGTCTTAGCCTGAGTCCGAGCCCTGGGTCGGGCGGAGCGGAGTTCGCCGTCTTCCGGGTCTTAGCCCGAGTCCGAGCCCTGGGTCGGGCGGAGCAGAGTTCGCCGTCTTCCGGGTCTTAGCCCGAGTCCGAACCCTAGGTCGGGCGGAGCGGAGTTCGCCGTCTTCCGGGTCTTAGCCCGAGTCCGAGCCCTGGGTCGAGCGGAGCGGAGTTTCCTATGGTGTCTGCGGCCGGGCCTGACTGCCTGTCAGCCTCACTCTGTCAAGTGGCACCGCAGTCGGAGTGGCGCAGGTGGCGCTGTCTTTCTGTCAGGCCGGTCAGTGGAGCGGCGAAGTGACGGCGGTCACTTCGGCTCTGTCGGCCGCAGGGCGCGCGTCAGAATAAAGGCGTCAGGTTGCCTTTGCATTAAATGCTCCTGCGATTTGGTCGGTCGGCGCGGCGATTTGGTCAGGGTTGCTTCTTGGCGAAGACAGGGCCTCGGGCGAGCCGGAATTACGTTAGCCGCTGGAGGGGGGCCTCGGGCGAGGCGGAGATCCTCCAGGGTCGGCTACCCTTGTCCGAGGCTAGGCTCGGGCGAGGCGTGATCGCGTCCTTCGAATGGACCGATCCCTGACTTAATCGCACCCATCAGGCCTTTGCAGCTTTATGCTGATGGGGGTTACCAGCTGAGAATTAGGAGCCTTGAGGGTACCCCTAATTATGGTCCCCGACAGTAGCCCCCGAGCCTCGAAGGGAGTGTTAGCACTCGCTTGGAGGCTTTCGTCGCACTTTTTTGCAAGGGGACCAGCCCTTCTCGGTTGCGTTTTGTTCCGGTGGGTGCGCGCGAGCGCACCCGCCGGGTGTAGCCCCCGAGGCCTCGGAGGAGTGGTTTCACTCCTCCGAGGTCTTAATGCCTCGCGCAATGGTTCAGCTGGTCTGGTTGTTCCCTCATGCGAGCTGGCCGTAGCCCGGGTGTACGGTCGGGTCCAAGTTCTCGGGCTGGTATGTTGACGCTGTCAACGGTTCGGCCGGAGCCGGGTTTGCGAGAGCAGCCCCCGAGCCTCTGCACAGGGCGAGAGGGCGATCAGGGACAGACTCGACTTTTTACATACGCCCCTGCGTCGCCTTTCCGCAAGGAGGAGGGGGGAAAGCGCCATGTTGCCCTCGATGGGCGCCGAACATGGTGTCTCCAGTGAGCTGCAGGCGGGTAATCCGAGTGGACGTCCATGCCCCATTCGTTAGGGGTCGGCTAGGGGCCCAGAGGCACACCCAAAAGTACCTGCGGGTGATCTGCCGGACCCGGTCCCCTGGCGACGGGGTCCGAGGGCTCGATGCCTCCCTCTGATGGGATTCCGTTACAAGATCGTTCCCGCTGGTCTCGGAAATGTCCTAGGGTACCTCGGGAGCGCAGCCCGAGCCTTGGTTATGTATCGAACGTACCCATGGTCATCCCTCGCTCTGTCTGAGGCGGCTGTGAACCCTTCGGGGGCCAGCCTTCGAACCCCTGATCAGTAGTGGGCGCGGAGCCCGAGTAGCCTGAGGCGGTCGTTGAACCCTTCCAAGGGGCCGGCCTTCGAACCTCTGACCAGTAGTGGGTGTAGAGCCCACGCGATCTGAGGCGGCTATCGAACCCTTCCGAGGGGCCAGCCTTCGAACCTCTGATCAGTAGAGAGGCTCGGAGCCTGGTTCCTTCGCGGAGAAGGATCCTTTTTGGGGTATCCCCCTTTCCCGATCCCTGTTGCAAGAGAGAGAAAGAGGAAAAAAAGGAAAAGGATACGAAATCGAACGACATGCCGTACCTTTTTCGACGTGGTCATTGTGGCAAAGGCGAAGCGTCGCTCGCTTCTCCTGCCAGAGGCGCCGCCTGTCCCGCCGCGGAGTTAATGCAACGGGGCGCGCGATTCGCGGGGCGGCCGTTGCGCGTACGCGAGCCGTTCGAGGAACGGCTGTTTCGCTTCGTGTTTTTGAATCCTGCGGCCGGTCCGGGCGGAACGTTGAACAGGTCTCGCTTTGGCCTTTATATACTCGAGGGAGGGCCTGGCGATGGTTCTTCGCTCCGCTTCCTGCCTCCCTCTTAGGCTTTCGTCACCCGAGAGATTTAGCCAGAGAAAAAGAAACCGCCCACCCTGTCCTTCGCGCCGCCGCCCCTTCTGCTAGGTGATGGCCGACCGGGTGACTATCATCCCGCCGCGCGACCCATGGCCCTTCTCCACAGTGATGGCGGGTGATCTGGAGGATCTTGTCGCTGAGGGTTTACTTCGCCCTCTCTCTGATGAGAGGCGGCCGGAATGGATTCCCCCCGTGAGCGGAGCCGCTCCGTCCCCACCGCCGGGGTACATTGTGAGCTTCGTCTCCTTCCACGAGCGGGGATTTGGTGTGCCGGCGAGCCGCTTTATGAGGGCGATCCTACACCAGTACAGGGTGGAGTTGCACAACCTCAGCCCCAACTCCATCTCGCAGGCCGCCATCTTTGTAGCGGTGTGCGAGGGGTACTTGGGGATCGCCCCCCACTGGGATTTGTGGACCCATCTCTTTTTCGCGGAGCTTTTCGCTTTGCCGACGGGGGAGAGAAAGGTCCGCGCGGCAGTGCGGGCCGGCGGCTGCATCCTCCAGCTGAGGCAGTCGCGGGCATCGCTGTATATTCCCGCCATCCTTGCGTCCTCGAACAAGGGGTGGCAGCGCCGGTGGTTCTACCTCCGAAATGACGGCGAGTTGCTCCCGCCTTTCTCCCAGCGAGTTGTCACCATCGCCGCCGATGCTTGGCGCCACGGGACCCCGCACGAAAGACAGAAGAACCTTGAACCCCTTCTCAAGGCCTTGGAGGCATTGCGGAAGGGGGGACTCACCGCCGCGGGAGTGATTGCCGCCATCCACCGCCGGAGGGTGCTTCCCTTGGCGGAGCGACGGTTGCCGCTTTGGGAGATGACACCGGAGGCTGACTTGGAGGGCTCGCGGATGTCCTCGGATCCTCTTCCCTTCGACGTCCTCCACGGGCGGGTGGCTGTTGCTTTGGGGAAACCGGACTCCAGCGCCTTCTCCCAGCCTTTGATGCGTCCTGATCAAGGGTGCGTGACTCTGGTGAGTGTCCACCCCTTCCTTCTTCTTGCACCGGGTTGCCCCTGGTTCTTACGGTCGGAATTTCCACCCGTCTTCAGGAGGTAGGGTGGCACAAGCCTTCCCTGCCACGGGTCCCGCAGGATGCGGTGGACCGAGCAGCGCGGCGGGTTGCCGCGGAGGAGAAGAAGAAGAAGGACGCGGAGAAGGCCCGGGCCTACGAGCGGATGCGGGCTCGAGACGCCTTGGCAAAGCTCCATCGTCGGTAGGAGAGGGAGGGGCTCCCGAGGGAGCCGTCACCGGAAACGCCTGATGACGACGACGATGATGATGACGACGAGGAGGAAGACGACATGGCTGTCCGCCTTGGTCTCAGCCCTGGCTTGAGGTTAGGCCAGGAGCTGTCAAGCCAGCCCCCGAGCGGGCTGATGCCATCAGACCCCGGAGTCGGGACGCCGGGGTCCCGACCCGAAGAGCGGGGGCAGTCTGAGAGGGTACCTGATCCCTCGGCCGGGGGAGTTGAGGCGACCCCGGGGAGCCAGGCCGACGCGTCTGTTCCCCGAGAGCCATCGCCTACGCCGGTAGCGCAGGAGAGCGACCCTCAGGTCGCCGTGGCAGTGCCTGGGCAGTCCACCCCCCGGGCGCCCAAAGCGCCCGGAGCAAGGGCGGTGCCGAAGCTGCCGGCGAAGCGGACCTCGTCGGTGTCTTTGGGGGTCGAGATCCGAGAGATCTCCCCTCAGGCACGGTTGATCATGGCCCGGAGCGGGTAAGTATCTTGGAACGTCTTCGTCCTGGCTTTTTATTCGTATGTCCCGACCGCAATTTTTCTTTCCCCCTCAGCAAGCGAAGCCATGGCCTGACCGATCTGGCTCCCCGAAAGGCCCTTAAGACGGCGTCGGCTTGCGCAGCCGGCGCCGCTCCGGGCCTTGCCGTTCAACTGACCTTCTCGCAAGGCGCTCGACAGCAGGGGGCTCAGGCGGCACCAGTCGCCGTGGAGCGAGTTCCCGAGGCCGGCTCTTCTGCCGAGGCGGCCATCGTGCTAGGGGAGGCGGCTGACGCGGACATGGCCCCGGCCCCATCGGACGTGCCGGCGGTGCTGGCACCTGTTGCTACTGAGGTTGCCGCCGTCCCAGTCGGGGAGCGACCAGTCGCTGCCGACGCTGAGACGGCCGAGGTGTCGGCGCTTGGTGCCTCGGAGGAGGGGGGCGTAGAGACGCGGTCCGTCTCGCTGGGCGGCAGCCTTGTCGCTATGCGGCGGGGCTCCGAGGGTCGGCGCCCGTTGCTTCGGTTCCGGACCCGTGAGGCCTCGGATCCTGTCTTCGTTCTCGACGATGAACGGGAGGAACAGTCCTGGGACGAGCTCCGCGAGTGTTCCGAAGCAACGGTGGGGTCGCTCCGGTCGTCGCTGGAGGTCTTCTGCAGGGACATTCCCAAAATCCTCCAGGTAACGGTTTCAGGCATACCTTTTCTCCTTTGTGACCAAGGCGTCCTTTCTTGACGTCCTGCTTCCTTCCCTCAGGATCAGAGCGCCGCCAAGTCGTCGTTCATCCGCCGCGAGGTCGGCGTCTGGGGCTCGCTGCGATCCCTGAGGACCTCGCTCGCCGGGGCTACTGCGCGCCTCTCTCAGCAGGGCGCCGAGGCGGCAGACCTTCGGGTGCTTTGCACCGATCTGAGAGCCGAGGCGGCAGCGGCACGCGCGGAGGCGGCCGCGGCGCGTGCAGAAGTGCAACGACTGCGGTCGGAGTTCGACCGGATCGTCAACGAGCGGGACCAATCTCGGGGCCGGGCTGCCGAGGCCAAAAGCTGGGCTGGAGCCCTTGCAGCCGACCTAGCCGTAGCCCAGGTCGCAGCCTCGGAGCAGCGTGCTCGAGCCGGAGGTACGCCTTGGCCATCTTCGGTTTTCGTTTCTGCTTGTTTCCTCCGCTTGTGTTTGAGATCTTTCTTCTGGCTGTTCGCAGAGCTCGAGTTCGCCCTTGATGAGTCCGCCAAGGCGCTTGCCGAGGCGCTTGCCGGGGCGGCCGAGCAGAGGGAGGCCGACCACGCGGCCATGTCCGAGGCCGTCTCGGACTTCTGCCGGGTCCTTGGCTTCGGCGACGTCCCCTCAGGAAGCTCCCCTCAAAGTCGCCTGCAGGTCTTGGGCGATCATGTGCGCAGTAGACTCCGCGAGGCGCTACACCACGGCGTCAGGTGGGCCTTCGCCGTGCTCGCTTCCCACTACGTCGTGGATCTGGAGCGGGTCAGCGAGGGGTACTGCCTTCCTGACGAAGATGAAGCCGCCCTGGCAGAAGTCCAGAGACTCGATGCGGCCGCCGCGGGTCCGAGCGCAGTGCTGGCGACCACCTTCGAGGCAGAGATCCTCCCGCCCGCGCCGTCGTCCGAAGCCGAGATGGACTTTGCCGAGGGCGGGGACGAAGCCGAAGGCGCGGCTCCTTCCCAGGGCGACGCCTAACTCTGTTGGAGTAGTTTCTGTTGGGTGCGCGTGCGTCTTTCTGTGGCCGCTGAGGCCTGAACACTTTGTTACCGTTGCATGAAGTCGTGCTCCTTTTCCTTTCAATTTGCGTGTCCGGCCTCGCCTGTCAGTAGCAGGGTGGCTTCCCCGAGTAGGGGTCACTTTTCATGGCGGGTGACGAGTGAGGTGTCCGTAACCCGGAGGCGTAGGAGTCCCTCGGCTCAGTCGGCCTTGCCACTTACATGCACCCGTGTTTGCTCCTTGGGGTTCTGCTTCCGACATAGCCGGAGGAACGCAAAAGCCTTTTCGATTGAAAATTTTGACGCAGAGGGGTTCCCCCCTTTTTAGCCCCCGAGGGAGGGTCGGGTTCTGCCGAGGCAAGGCCGACCCTTCCTTGACGACTAAAACTTGCTTGGGGGCAAGGTAAGCGAACAACTTGAAAGCATCTTAAGGGTAGAAGCAATGTAGCTGTTAGACGTTTGGAGTGTTGGTGCAGACCTCGCCTTGACTGCCGGCCAGTTCGTCTGTTCCGGGCTTCGGAACTTTAGCGATGACAAGCGGCCCTTCCCAAGGGCGCGCGTAGCCCCCAGGTGTCTTCAACAAGGGCTCGGGGTGCTGCTTCGAGAATCGCCGGATGTAGTCCCGGAGAGACTCTCTCGGCTGCTGTTGGCAGCTTCGGAGGTCCCAGGAATTCCCCGGGCGCACGTACGTGCCCTGGAGATTGCCGGCGAAAGCTTGGACTAGGTTGTCCCAGTTGGAGATCTGCCCCGGAGGCAGGTGCTCCAACCAGGCGCGAGCGGTGTCGGAGAGGAACAGGGGGAGGTTGCGGATGATGAGGTTGTCATCGTCCGTTCCACACAGTTGGCAGGCCAGACGGTAGTCCGCGAGCCACAGTTCCGGCCTCGTCTCCCCCGAGTACTTTATGATAGTAGTCGGGGGTCGGAATCGGGTCGGGAACGGCGCCCGTCGTATGGCCCGGCTGAAGGCCTGCGGACCGGGTGGTTCGGGCGAAGGACTCCGATCCTCCCCGCTGTCGTAGCGTCCCCCACGCCTGGGGTGGTAGCCTCAGCACACCCTCTCGTCGAGGCGGGTCCGACGGTCGTGGTGAGGGTGCTCGTTGCCGAGGCGACCCAGGGCCGCAGGCGCTGTGTGGCGCGTGCGCCCGGTGTAGACCGAGGCTTCCCGCATGAATCGGGAAGTCGCGGCATGAGGTTCCGAGGGGTACCCCTGCCTTCGGGAGGTGGAGCTCTCGGCCCGTCGGACCGCGGCGCCTTCCAGGAGATTCTTGAGCTCTCCCTGGATTCACCGCCCCTCGGTGGTTGATGGCTCCGGCATTGCGCGGAGGAGCATTGCTGCTGCTGCCAGGTTCTGGCCAACCCCGCTGGATGCGGGTGGCGGCCAGACCCTGACATCATCGACGATGCGGTGCTGGAAGCCCTAGGGTAGGTGACGTAATTCTCCGGCTGGAGGTCGGGCCACCCATGCCTATCCGACGTCCCGGCAGATCGGCTCAAGCGCTCCCGCTCCCTCGTCGGGCCTGGCCTGCACCCCGCGGACTTGCTCGAGCTGTGGGTCATGGCCTCCCTCCTGAACGGGGACCACAACTAGCTCCCGTGGGATGTCAACGCGAGGCACCGGCCTAGGGAGATCACCGTCCTCCGACATGCCGAGATGGTTGCCTTCGGAGGGACCCCCTAGATCGACGTGGAAACATTCGCGGCTTGGGCCGCAGTCCTCGTCGTCGAGGCTATGGCTTCCGTCGGAACAGTCGAAAAGGCAGTAGTCGCATGCGGTCATAAAGTCCCGCATGACACTGGGGTTGCCAAGTCCAGAGAAATCCCAACAGAGGTTGGGCTCGTCGTCTTCCTCGGACCCAGAGGGCCCGTAGGTCGAGACGTCCGTCAGTCGGTCCCAAGGTTACCGCATACGAAACCCCAAAGGGTCCGGACTCGCCTCTACGGGAGCGTCCGCCAAAGCGAGGCCGCTCGGCGGGTCGAGGCTGAATCCGAAAGGCGCGAGATGGGAATCGGTCGGTACCTCTTGGTCGACGGGCGGTGATGAAGTCACGTCGGGGACTGACTGCACTGTCGTCCCAGGTACGAGGGCGACGCCCAGCAAGCCTTCCGCAAGCGTGCCGGCGTCGTCCGTTTGCTCGGAGTTGGCGTGTCGCGGGGAGACGGCGCTCGCCTCCATCTCAAACATGAGGTCGATGCCCGACGCGCCCCCTGTTGGAGCGCTGGGGCCGTCGACTCGCTCGACAGTCGATGAGGCACTGCCTCCCGCTTGGCCTTGGTTGCCCCGCCTCCTCCTCCGTCGGTGGGGGAGAGGACGGGGCGAGCTCGAAGGTTGTTCTTCCACCCCGCGGGGAAGACGTCGTCGATTCCGCCGCCGGCGAGCGGGCTGTCGGCCGCCATTGCCGCTGTCGCCCGGCGGTGGAATGAGTATCATGTCGTAGCCGCCATCGAGAGACATGAACTCAAGGCTCCCGAAACGGAGCACCGTCCCGGGTCGGAGAGGTTGCTGGAGACTGCCCATCTGGAGCTTGACGGGAAGCTGTTCGTCAACATGCAGCAGGCCCCTACCTGGCGCGCCAACTGTCGGCGTTCCGAGACCGGGGGGTCCCTAAGCCGACGAGTGAATGTCGCCGCGTGCCCCAGCCTAGATGGGTCGACGCGAGGCTGTAGCATCCCAAAAATTCAAATCTTGAATTTTTCTCAAACTCGCTCTAAATTCAAAATGAATTTCAAATTTCATTTCAAAATGTTTGTTTGCGAGTTGATATCAACAAATAAAATATAGTGGTCTATATTCTTTCCAAAATCCTCCTCAAAATATTCTACAAATATTTCCCCAGTGATCACCCTCAATTTCTTTTCAGAAATACTGCCCAGATATTTCCCGAGTAATCCCCTTCAAGTTCTTTCCAGAAATATTGCCCAAATATTCCACCAATATATCTCCAAGTATTTTCTTCCTGAGAAATACCTTCAAAATCATTTTTTAAGTCCCTACAAATATTTTCTTCATAACTTTTCTCATGCTCATACGTATACGTATGCCTCCGGTGTCATACGGTGAGCTCTACAAGCTAATGTCACTTATACAAGACAAATACATGCTAATCTCCCACTAATCCTCTCATCCTCCCACTAATCCTCTCATCCCTCCCCCTAATCCCCCCACCATGGCTATAAATAGAGGGGCAAGGGCCTCCTCTCATCCCACCCAAGCCATTTCATGGCAACTCTCTTCCCCCCCCACACACACCCACTCCATGTTCCACACAAGCACACACTAGCACAAGGATCGTTCGATCGTTCTTCGATCGTTCGTCCCCTGTTCTTAGTTTGTTCGTTCGTTCGTCCGATCGTTCGATCATTCGTCCGATCGTTCATGGTTCGTTCGTTCGTTCGTTCGTCCGATCGTTCGATCGTTCGTCCGTTCGTTCGTCCAAATAATCTTTTTCCTACCGTTATGCTGCCGAAATTCCGATGGTTCGTTTGTTCGATCATTCGATCGTTCATCGTTCGTTCATAGTTCCTATTCATCGTTCATCGTTCGTTCATAGTCCCTATTCATCGTTCTTCCAGATAATCTTTGTCCTGCCGTTATGCTGCCGAAATTCCGATCGTTCGTTCGTTCGATCATTCGATCGTTCATCGTTCGTTCATAGTTCCTATTCATCGTTCATCATTCGTTCATGGTCCCTATTCATCGTTCTTCCAGATAATCTTTGTCCTGTCGTTATGCTGCCGGAATTCCGATCGTTTGTTCGTCCGATCATTCGATCGTTCGTCCGTTCGTTCATAGTTCCTATTCATCGTTCATAGTTCCTATTCATCGTTCATCGTTCGTTCATACGCTATTCACCATCACTATTCACCGTTACTATTCATCATTACTATTCACCATCGTTACTATTCATTGTCACTATTCATCATCGTTACTATTCATCATTGTTGCTATTCATCATCGTTACTACTCATCGATGATATCTAGTAACTTTTTCGTCGTCACTATTCATCGTTACTATTCATCGATTAGCCGATCACCCCAAATTTCAACTATTCATACATCATGATATCCAGTCCACCTAAGACCAGCCAGACCCATATTCCAGTCATACGAACTCCGGTGACTGTGATTTTCCTTCCAGTGGGAACTTCCCATCTGGTCACCCATCCCAGGTTTCTCCAAGTTGAGCACGCTTAACTTTGAGATTCCTTCGAACCAGACTTCCAAACTCCGATTCCAATAATTCTTGTTTCTAAATTCTTATCGAATTATTCCCTATCCAACCATGTCATCTCTTAAGCATGGTCCATATTCTAGAAAACTCCCAAAATACTCTTGTCCCATATTCTGCCTATAACTCTCCTGTTCATACTAAGTCAGATGATTCATTCGTCACTATTCTCACCAACAGTGAGCTTCACTGTGCTACACCACATACACCCAGCTATAAATACACCCAGCTACCCTCTCCCTCTCCACACACACTCAACACCCTTAGCCAAGGCAAACACCCCACCCACTCAGTTACTCCGCTCTGCCGGCTACACGCATAGTGTCGCTTCGCCTCCAGTCCACCCTCCTGGTAAGCACCTCCGCTCCACCACCAGTAATATCACAACATCACATGACACAGATTCTACTCAAGACTCTACCCATCCATATATCACTATTCTGACCACTATACTAAATATTTGTTGGTATACTTGCTTGTTTGTATGTTTGCTTATTCATGTTGCATAGTTATCGGAGCGTTCGTGCCGTCTCGTGGAGGCCAGATCTGCAAGTCTACGCCAGGCAGTGGAGCTAGAAGCCAGTTCCGCGAGCTCCCCTTACCCCTTCGCCGAATAAGCACGGCAAGCTCACTGGATCCCTTTGATGCATAAATTACCTATGTTTTTCAACCACAACCCTCAACCTGTTATTTTATGCATGATATGATTTTGAGACAAGTTATTATGGCCACCTAGCCGCTTGCGGCAATCAATCCCTGATATATATGTTCCAAATGATTTGAGAACAGGTGTGAGTTTTCAAAAGAAAATGCTTTTCAAAATGTGTGTGATGAAGGGTTTTCACCCTTATCACCTTGTGAGTGGGATAATCAGGGACTCCCTGGTTTAGGGGAGGGCCCAAGGTGTTGGCTCAGCTGGTTTAGGCGTGAGCAGAAGGATTGTCCCCTCATATAAGGACCGGTTTGTCATCTTCACTACCTGTACTCTTTAATAGTACAACCACTCGAGACTGTGTGGGCAGTCACTCAATCTGAACTCGTACGGTCCAACCCCAGGGTTATGAAGGCTGGGGAGCACCGGGAGGATAAGGAGGGGGAAAGTTTTGTCCGGTTTGGACATGGTGGTGGCCTGACTCCTTCCGGATAACCGTTAAGGTTAGGACGTGCGGGGAAAGAAAGAGAGTCGGATTCGGGTCTCATTGGCCATGGGATCGCAGAGCCGAACTAGTGGGTAAAGTGTACCCCTCTGCGCAGAGTTCAAACCTATTCGAATAGTCTGTGTCCACAGGAATGGACGAGTCTGGTATGGTATGGCAATTAATGTTTTGTTTTCCAAAAAAAAGAGATGCTTTTGAAAAGTGGTTTTTAAAAAGGTTCGGCGGTTGAGCCGTGAGCTATGGTGGACGGGAAGTCCAGTAGCTGTTTTTGAAAATGAAAACCAGTGGGAACTGCTGAGGTACCTGGATGGTTTAGTCCAGGGGATTTTGTTATAATACTGAAAAACTTCCTGCTCCTTTTGGAGAGGATGCGCTTTGCAAAAATACAAAATGTCTTTCAAAACAACTCTGCATAAAATATTGTTGTTTCAGCAAAATATCCTGAGCTCCACATATTCCATGCATTATATCTGATTTCCCCATTCCACGGGTGAAGGTGGGCTGCTGAGTACATTTGTACTCACCCTTGCTTATTTGTTGTTTTTCAGAAAAAGGAGATCGGGTAAGAGTTACGACTGTTCCCAACCTTGCCTGTGGCTGTTGGACCGCTGAATTGCTTCACTGCGTATATCGGGCTGCTTCAGCCCCACTCTGATGATATGTCCCGAGTTGTGGACCAACTCTTAAAGTTGATCGCCACCTTTATAGGTTTGTCTCGTTTAAGCAGATCTGGAATCATCTGATGTATAAATGTGTTTACTAGCCTCCTGGGACTAGTAATTGTATCACATTTGAGTCCTAGAGGATTGGGGACGCTTCAGGTGGTATCAGAGCTGTTAGGTTGGCCACAGGACGTAACCCTTAGCCTGATCAAAAGTTTTTTAGTCAAAACTATTTTCTTAAAAAAAATCTTGCTCTCATCCCTTCATTTCAAAAATGTTTTCCCCCTTTCCTTCTCTCAGAAGTCAGATGGAGGTTCGCTGCCAAACCAGCTTTTGCCAGAATGAAGATGGTTTCCCCAAGTTGCTGAGAGCATGCACAGTTCGCCTCGAAATCAGGAGCCAGCCAGAGTATGATGGTCGTGAATTCGTCGAGCATGACACAGAGAAGTGTGTCGTGACTGTATACATTGGATCCAGTCCGCACCATGTGGAATGGAGTGTCACTGCTGCTGGGCACAGATTCAAAGACACCTGCCAAGTCGTCGCTTGCAAGGCATTGAGGGCCCTGTGTCAGATCTATGAAGAAGAAGTGGCCGACACCCCGCTCAGATTCTTTCCACCATTTCAGAGGGACCGTCCAGTTTGGATGGCCAGGATGCGTGCATTGGAAGGGCAGCAGCTGCTTGAGGACGACCCCTCGGTCATGTACCTCACTGCATACCTGCTCACCCTGGATGCGCAGTATGATTTCTTGGCTCGTCACCACCGTCAGATGATTGCCCGAGCAGAAGATGCAGAGAAGCGCAACCGTCAACTCCATGTGGATCTCACCACAGCTCAAGCCCGTGCAATTGCCTTGGAGAGTCGTGAAGTCATTGCTGTTGAAGCCCTGAAGCAAGCCAAGGATGAGCACGTCCAGAAGTTGATGGAGGCCTACTTGGTAACCCATAACCAACGTAGAGCCCTGCGGATCCAAGAGCCCGCTCCATCCAACCCAGTTCAACCCATAAGAGCTGAAGATCTCCAGATTCTTGAAGGTCACCCGGTCTCTACTAGAGGAGAAAAGAAGGCTTAGGAACTACCAGAAGGATCCATAGTCTTGGAAGGAATTCCAGTCTTCCCTCAGGCTATGGATAAGCAAGAGTACCCTGAATCCTCCCAAGATCCCCCACCAGAGTTGTTTGAGCCCCTCAGCATGAAGAAGATTCCAGCACCGTCCCTTGAAGTCAAAGAAGAAGCTGCAAGCACCCCACCAGCACCGCCGCCCTCTGAGGAACTACAAGAGCCAGTCCCGCTTGAAGAAGAGTTCAACCCTGTCCTGCCATCTCAGTTGCCACCAGAAGAAGTCATCAACATCAGCTCCCTCTTGACCCATCCAGGAGATGTCTCAGATTGAAGTTGTGTGCCAGCCTTGCCAGAAGAGAAGCTGCTTGGTTTGAAGTTAGTTACGCCCAGTCCTCTGCATGCATTGGGTAGTGAAGTTTTCCTTCACTTTGGCTAGAGCCCTGCATGTATGAGAGGTAATCGTGTAGTCTCGTGTTTTGAAAAACTCTAATTGTGTGGCCCCCAAGGGCATTTCAAAATGAATTTCGCTTGATGTTTTCTCCCCTTTTGAGTGCATATGTGATGCTTTAACGTTAGTGCTCAAAAGTCACATTTAGCATAGTTCTCAATTCAGGAGCCAAGCAATAGTAGTTATGCTTAGCCCCCGAATCTGAGTAGTCCGTGCTTTGGAAAAACTCTATCCATCCCTTATTCAAAACATTCGATTTGTTTGTGCTTATCATTGCTGAGCTTGTGTGTTTTCTTTTTTTAAGAAAGGTTTTCTCTAAAAACATAGATCACAAATTAGATCTAATCCTCACCTTATGCTTCCATTCTCATCTTAACCCATCTCAAGAGAAAAGTGCTTTACCCAAGAAGATACCGAGAAGCTTACCCTTGAAGCCTGGAATAAGCTACAGAAGGAACCAGTCCAGCCGCTCAGTCAAAAGGACCGACCGTGAGAATCAAAGCACTGCCCCTGAGTCAAAGTAAACAGGAAAAGAGGATAGAAGGAGTTATTACCATACAGAGAGGCAAAGATTCTTGGAACCAGAGACCACAAACATCAGGGTCATTGACCCCACCACTCACTCATGCCCCCCGCACGCGTGCCCACCTCCATGCGCACCCCCACCGCCACCCACGCCCCCTTTTGCAGCGCACCCGCCGCCATCGTCGCCGGCAACAGGCCCCCCCTCCCCATGTCGCGTCTGCTGCCTCGTGTTACCTGCTCCATCACTACCACTCCACACCCCCCCGAGCACCCCCGCTCGCCTATAAATCCCCCCACCAGCTCCCTCAACTCCCATCTCGCTCAAAGCAAAGCACACTCCAGATAAATCCCCCCTGCCAAATCGCAAGCAACTCCATTTTCCACTCCCTCGCCCCTAAGATCACAATGCTTGGTGATTCTTGGGTTGAAGACTGTTGTACATGGTTCATAGTCTTTGGTTTCCTCTAGTGTATGATAGTAATACTCTTTGATAGAATCCTCCAGTGGGAAGAGCAAAGAGAAAGAAAGAGGCAGTGAAAAGTGAAAAGTGAGAAGAGAAAAGAAGATAGTGAAGAGAAGATAAGAAGAAGGTTCTCCCAGAATCAACCATGTGTCAGTCATCTCTCCGCAGCCTGCTCAAGCAACAATAGCAGAAGAAGGCCCCGTAACACCCTTGTTATGAGGTACTTCAAGGAGTTCAAATCCCCAAGATTCAAGAGTTCTACCCTCATTCTTTTTAAGTGGGGTAGTGTTCCAATAAGGTTCCTACTATGGAGAAAAAGAAGAAGGCCTGTAGCAAGCTTGTGGAGGACCAGATCATCAAAGCATATAAGTTTCTGGATGAGAAGTGATCACCCAAGTTTTGTTGATGAAGCACCAGAAGACCAATCAAGTAAGGAATCCATGTGGGAGTTCGCAAGAGAAAGGTTTGTGTGTTGGCATCTTTGCTTCCTCAATAAGCTAGCTGCCAAGCGAAAGCTAGAAGAATGAAGATGATCTTTGAGTAGCCAGAATCAGCGTTTGCAATCGGCAACCGGATGCTCCACAAGGGCTAGATTTTGTTGAAGTTCCATCTCCTCGAAGAGTTGCAAAGTGAAGATATGTAGCTGAAGTAAAGCTATACCCATAACCCTTCTAAGCTGAATCTCGAGGACGAGATTCCTTTTAAGTGGGGTAGATTTGTAGCATCCCAAAAATTCAAATCTTGAATTTTTCTCAAACTCGCTCTAAATTCAAAATGAATTTCAAATTTCATTTCAAAATGTTTGTTTGCGAGTTGATATCAACAAATAAAATATAGTGGTATATATTCTTTCCAAAATCCTCCTCAAAATATTCTACAAATATTTCCCCAGTGATCACCCTCAATTTCTTTTCAGAAATACTGCCCAGATATTTCCCGAGTAATCCCCTTCAAGTTCTTTCCAGAAATATTGCCCAAATATTCCACCAATATATCTCCAAGTATTTTCTTCCTGAGAAATACCTTCAGAATCATTTTTTTAAGTCCCTACAAATATTTTCTTCATAACTTTTCTCATGCTCATACGTATACGTATGCCTCCGGTGTCATACGGTGAGCTCTACAAGCTAATATCACTTATACAAGACAAATACATGCTAATCTCCCACTAATCCTCTCATCCTCCCACTAATCCTCTCATCCCTCCCCCTAATCCCCCACCATGGCTATAAATAGAGGGGCAAGGGTCTCCTCTCATCCCACCCCAAGCCATTTCATGGCAACTCTCTTCCCCCCCCCACACACACACCCACTCCATGTTCCACACAAGCACACACTAGCACAAGGATCGTTCGATCGTTCTTCGATCGTTCGTCCCCTGTTCTTAGTTTGTTCGTTCGTTCGTCCGATCGTTCGATCGTTCGTCCGATCGTTCATGGTTTGTTCGTCCGTTCGTCCGATCGTTCGATCGTTCGTCCGTTCGTTCGTCCAAATAATCTTTTTCCTACCGTTATGCTGCCGAAATTCCGATCGTTCGTTTGTTCGATCATTCGATCGTTCATCGTTCGTTCATAGTTCCTATTCATCGTTCATCGTTCGTTCATAGTCCCTATTCATCGTTCTTCCAGATAATCTTTGTCCTGCCGTTATGCTGCCGAAATTCCGATCGTTCATTCGTCCGATCATTCGATCGTTCGTCCGTTTGTTCATCCAAATAATCTTTGTCCTGCCGTTATGCTGCCGAAATTCCGATCGTTCGTTCGTTCGATCATTCGATCGTTCATCGTTCGTTCATAGTTCCTATTCATCGTTCATCGTTCGTTCATGGTCCCTATTCATCGTTCTTCCAGATAATCTTTGTCCTGTCGTTATGCTGCCGGAATTCCGATCGTTCGTTCGTCCGATCATTCGATCGTTCGTCCGTTCGTTCATAGTTCCTATTCATCGTTCATCGTTCGTTCATAGTTCCTATTCATCGTTCATCGTTCATTCATACGACTATTCACCATCACTATTCACCGTTACTATTCATCATTACTATTCACCATCGTTACTATTCATTGTCACTATTCATCATCGTTACTATTCATTATTGTTACTATTCATCATCGTTACTGCTCATCGATGATATCTAGTAACTTTTTCGTCGTCACTATTCATCGTTACTATTCATCGATTAGCCGATCACCCCAAATTTCAACTATTCATACATCATGATATCCAGTCCACCTAAGACCAGCCAGACCCATATTCCAGTCATACGAACTCCGGTGACTGTGATTTTCCTTCCAGTGGGAACTTCCCATCTGGTCACCCATCCCAGGTTTCTCCAAGTTGAGCACGCTTAACTTTGAGATTCCTTCGAACCAGACTTCCAAACTCCGATTCCAATAATTCTTGTTTCTAAATTCTTATCGAATTATTCCCTATCCAACCATGTCATCTCTTAAGCATGGTCCATATTATAGAAAACTCCCAAAATACTCTTGTCCCATATTCTGCCTATAACTCTCCTGTTCATACTAAGCCAGACGATTCATTCGTCACTATTCTCACCAACAGTGAGCTTCACTGTGCTACACCACATACACCCAGCTATAAATACACCCAACTACCCTCTCCCTCTCCACACACACTCAACACCCTTAGCCAAGGCAAACACCCCACCCACTCAGTTACTCCACTCTGCCGGCTACACACATAGTGTCGCTTCGCCTCCAGTCCACCCTCCTGGTAAGCACCTCCGCTCCACCATCAGTAATATCACAACATCACATGACACAGATTCTACTCAAGACTCTACCCATCCATATATCACTATTCTGACCACTATACTAAATATTTGTTGGTATACTTGCTTGTTTGTATGTTTGCTTATTCATGTTGCATAGTTATCGGAGTGTTCGTGTCGTCTCGTGGAGGCCAGATCTGCAAGTCTACGCCAGGCAGTGGAGCTAGAAGCCAGTTCCGCGAGCTCCCCTTCCCCCTTCGCCGAATAAGCACGACAAGCTCACTGGATCCCTTTGATGCATAAATTACCTATGTTTTTCAACCACAACCCTCAACCTATTATTTTATGCATGATATGATTTTGAGACAAGTTATTATGGCCACCTAGCCGCTTGTCGCAATCAATCCCTGATATATATGTTCCAAATGATTTGAGAACAGGTGTGAGTTTTCAAAAGAAAATGCTTTTCAAAATGTGTGTGATGAAGGGTTTTCACCCTTATCACCTTGTGAGTGGGATAATCAGGGACTCCCTGGTTTAGGGGAAGGCCCAAGGTGTTGGCTCAGCTGGTTTAGGCGTGAGCAGAAGGATTGTCCCCTCATATAAGGACCGATTTGTCATCTTCACTACCTGTACTCTTTAATAGTACAACCACTCGAGACTATGTGGGCAGTCACTCAATCTGAACTCGTACGGTCCAACCCCAGGGTTATGAAGGCTGGGGAGCACCGGGAGGATAAGGAGGGGGAAAGTTTTGTCCGGTTTGGACATGGTGGTGGCCTGACTCCTTCCGGATAACCGTTAAGGTTAGGACGTGCGGGGAAAGAAAGAGAGTCGGATTCAGGTCTCATTGGCCATGGGATCGCAGAGCCGAACTAGTGGGTAAAGTGTATCCCTCTGCGCAGAGTTCAAACCTATTCGAATAGTCTGTGTCCACAGGAATGGACGAGTCTGGTATGGTATGGCAATTAATGTTTTGTTTTCCAAAAAAAAGAGATGCTTTTGAAAAGTGGTTTTTAAAAAGGTTCGGCGGTTGAGCCATGAGCTATGGTGGACGGGAAGTCCAGTAGCTGTTTTTGAAAATGAAAACCAGTGGGAACTGCTGAGGTACCTGGATGGTTTAGTCCAGGGGATTTTGTTATAATACTGAAAAACTTCCTGGTCCTTTTGGAGAGGATGCGCTTTGCAAAAATACAAAATGTCTTTCAAAACAACTCTGCATAAAATATTGTTGTTTCAGCAAAATATCCTGAGCTCCACATATTCCATGCATTATATCTGATTTCCCCATTCCGCGGGTGAAGGTGGGCTGCTGAGTACGTTTGTACTCACCCTTGCTTATTTGTTGTTTTTCAGAAAAAGGAGATCGGGTAAGAGTTACGACTGTTCCCAACCTTGCCTGTGGCTGTTGGATCGCTGAATTGCTTCACTGCGTATATCGGGCTGCTTCAGCCCCACTCTGATGATATGTCCCGAGTTGTGGACCAACTCTTAAAGTTGATCACCACCTTTATAGGTTTGTCTCGTTTAAGCAGATCTGGAATCATCTGATGTATAAATGTGTTTACTAGCCTCCTGGGACTAGTAATTGTATCACATTTGAGTCCCAGAGGATTGGGGACGCTTCAGAGGCCGAGCGCGAAGGGGTGAAGTGAGGTGGTCGGAGATGGGCGTGAGAGAGGTGGAAATCCCGCGGCCTTCGTGTTCGTCCCGCGCCCAGGTCGGGTGCGCTTGCAGTAGGGGGTTACAAGCGTCCACGCAGGAGAGGGAGCGAGCGGCCTCACGCGAGCGCCTGTCTCGTCCTCGTCCCCGCGCGGCCAACCCTCTCTAAGAGGGCCCTGGTCCTTCCTTTTATAGGCATAAGGAGAGGATCCAGGTGTACAATGGGGGTGTAGCAGAGTGCTACGTGTCTAGCGGGGGAGAGCTAGCGCCCTAAGTACATGCCGTTGTGGCAGCCGGAGAGATTTTGGCACCCTGCTGGCGTGATGTCGTGGCCGTCGGAGGAGCGTTGGAGCCTGGCGGAGGGACAGCTGTCGGAGCTGTTGAGTCCTTGCTGACGTCCTCTTGCTTCCGTAAGGGGGCTGAGAGCCGCCACCGTCACTGAGTATGCGGGGCGCCATCATTGCCTATCTGGTGGAGCGAGCCAGATGGGACGCTGTAGCATCCCAAAAATCCTAATCTAGGTTTGAAACCCTAATCCACCTTTTTCCCCTCCCTTCATCCTCTAATTCTAAGTTCTCCACTAAGTTTTTCCTTCATCATATGCATACATTTTGTTTGATCACAAAGCACCTCACTTAGATTCTATTTTCTAAACACTTAGAGTATTCACAAAATATTTTGTTCAAAAGAAAAAGGGGCAAAATGGGAAATGGGAATTGAAAAGTAAAAAGAAAAAGGGAAAAACTCTCTCCTCTCCCTGTTGGACCAAATCTCGGCCCAACACCCGCAACCCCCCCTTCCCACGCGCCCGCACTCCTCCGCATTCGGCCCAACTTCGGCCTGCTTCCGCGCGCGCGACAGCCGCTCCACACCCCGCCCTCCCTCTCGCTAACAAGGCGTCCCCACCCGTCAGCCACCCGCTCTCTCGCACGCTCGCTCCCTCTGACCAAGCGGCCCCACAAGTCAGTTGCTTCGTCGTCCGTCCGCCGTCCCCTCGCCGAAGTCACCTCCGGCTGTCGCCTCCGTCCTCCCCTCTGCCATCCTGCCGCACAGGGAAGTTTGGCACCGCTCCATCCTCCTCACCTTGACCAGCGTCCTCGCCGGTACCGCCCCGCCGTGGCGTCCCCTCGGCGGCGCTGTGCGCCATTTATGGCGGCACTGGGAAGCTCGCCGGAGTCAGGGAGCTCCACCGCCCCCCCCCCTTCCCCCGCGCGCCTATAAAAAGCTCCCCCCGAGTTCCTTCTTCCTCGCACCAGCTTCGGCTATCCCTCTCCTCCCCTCCCCCGAGCTCAATTCGCAAAGCGTCGGCGTCGTCTTCCTCTCCGGTGAGTCTCTTCCTCCTCCTCCCTCTCCTTCTCTGTTGGTCCGGCAAGGAATTGAGTGAGCCGAGCAGCTCCCTCGCGTAGCCACGAACCCGAAGCGCCACCTTCCAGCCCCCGTTCCCCACCCAGAGCCCACCGGCGGTGATCCCCGCCGCGGAACTCCGCCCCCTCCCCGTGGACAGCCCCCTCCCGACCCCCTCTGGCCAAATTGAACCTACCATGAGAATCGCCAACTGCCGCCCGTGCTAAACCACCCTCCCTCGGACCAGGAACCGGGCCACCGGCGGCAAGCCGCCGTCAAGCTTCCCCTGCGGCCGGTCCCCCCCCCCCCCGCTCGGCCGGTTCGCCCGCCGTCTGGCCGCAACGCCGTCTCTTCCCCCCCCTCTCTCGCTGGCAAGTGGGCCCTCAAGCGACGCCGCCACCCTCGTGGCCGCGCCGTTTCCCCTCGCTCGTGGGCCGCCACTGGGCCGAAAGCGCCTCAGCGCGCGCTCGCGCCCGGGGTGGGCCAAATATCGTGCCCCCGGCCCAGAAGAGAGGAATTCTCTTTTCTTTTTCTTTTCCACCCCTTTTTCCCATTTAAATAGTTTTCTCAACATTTTATGCACAAAAAAATTATCAAAAAGGATTTCCAAGGTCACATAAAATAATGTTGTTAGTAAATGGCACACTATGGTTGATGAACTACTGTTGATGTATTGTTTTACTGTATGTTTTCCTAGAAGAAGCGGGAACCGCAGATCTGGATCCCGTAGCTCCGGAAGAAGGGTCGGAGCCCGAACTTCCGGAAGCAGATCTTCTGTGCCAAGAGAGCTTCAACGAAGGCAAGTCCACCCTTCCCTTGATGCATAAATTACCTATTCTCTCTACCACTGCCTAGGCCGGGAACTATGGGGGAATATTGCATTGTGAGTGAGAGATGGCCCGCATTATCAAATACTTTCTGGATACGAAATATGGTTTGGAAAGAAGGGCAATGTGTTCCTCCAAATAAAGTCTCTTTTTGAAAAGTCTTGCGATGAAGGGTACTCACCCTCATCACCCTGGGAGTGGGATGATCAGGGACTCCCTGGTTTAGGGGAGGGCCTAAGGTGTTGGCTCAGCTGGTTTAGGCGTGAGCAGAAGGATTGTCCCCTCATATAAGGACCGGTTTGTCATTTTCACTACCTGTACTCCTTTATCGTACAACCACTCGAGACTGTGTGGGCAGTCACTCAATCCGAACTCGTGCGGTCCAACCCCAGGGTTAAGAAGGCTGGGGAGCACCGGGAGGATAAGGAGGGGGAAAGTTTTGTCCGGTTTGGACATGGTGGTGGCCTGACTCCTTCCGGATAACCGTTAAGGTTAGGACGTACGAGTAAGGAAAGAGATCCGGCATTCGGGTCTCGCGACGGTGAGATCGCAGAAACCGGACTAGTGGGTAAAGTGTACCCCTCTGCGCAGAGTTGAAACCTATTCGAATAGTCCGTGTCCACTGGTATGGACGAGTCTGGTATAGTATGGCAATTAGAGCTTTTTCACTAAGTTTCTTGACAAGGGAAAGGTGTGATTAAATGGGTGTTGAAAGAGAAAATAAGCCCACGGGAGCGGGAAGCTCAGTGGTGGTTGAGTTTTTGGTTACTTTTAAGACCATGGGAAACCTTCAAGCAACTGCCTTTCTCTAAGAAAATGATGAGTGACATCAACTCCACCAAATTGAGCATGTACATCATAGGTCTCTTTCTCTCTTCGGGAGCGGGGTGGGCTTGCGGAATACCTAGTGTATTCACCCAGATTTATTTATGTTTTTCAGCAGCCGAGGACTTCTTTTCTGCTATGCTTGATTAAGAGGGCTGTGTCTGCACCCAGTTCTGCCTGTGGCTTAGGCTAGTGTATTTTCCTCCTGCGCTTCTCTATTTGGCTCTCTCGAGCTTGTACCCCGGTATTGTAATAAATTTTATCTAAACTCTACTATTTGAAGTAAGGAATGTGTTTACTAGCCTCCTGGGACTAGTAATTGTTTCACATTTGAGTCCCAAAGGATCGGGACGCTTCAGGTGGTATCAGAGCCCATAGGACTGGCCGTAGGTCGCAGCCCTGACCCTAAAACTTACCCTAAAAAGAAAATACCTCTTACCTCAAGAAAAGTTTTCTCTTCCCTTCCCCCGGTTTTAACAAGACCCTTCTTTTCCTATTCCAGATGGAAGACTCTCTGGCCATTAAGACATCCTACTGCTCAGAAGTGGAAGGGTTCCCACGCCTCTTGCGAAGCTGTGCGCTCCGCCTGGGAATCCGCAAGAAGCCGGAATACGTCTGGACGGAGCATATCGAGGGCGGAATGATAAGATGCTCTATGGCAGTCTACCTGGGGGAAAGCCAAAGCTATCCAAACCAATGTTCCTTCCAAGTCACTTTTACCGGAGTCCATTTCCTAGATGCTTGCCAAAATGTCGCCCGAAAAGCCCTCCGACAACTGTGTCAGAACTACAACAAAGTAATCATTGAAACCCCCCTTCGCTACTTTCCACCCAGCAACAAGAATACCCCCACCTGGAGGAAAAGACTTCAGGCCCTATCAGGAGGAGATCCTATTGAGAATGATCCCACCATTGTCTACATGGCTGGATACCTTCATACCCTTGATAACCAATATGATGACCTCGCCCTCCACTGCACCTCCCTAACCTCCCGGGTGGAAAGCCTGGAGCAAAAAGTCAGGGAACTTTTAGAAGAAAAAAGCGTCCCTTCAAGAGAGCCTCTCGATAGCTGAAGGCGAAGAGACCAATACCCGTGAAGCTTACCGCACCCTCAAAATGGACTACGACAAGAAACTGAAGAAGCTCGCCCCCGCAAGAAAAATCCGCAAGAAGACCAAAAGCCAAGGATGTCAGACTGAGCAGCAGGAAGAGAACCCTCCTAGGAACCAGTCCGACACCGAAGACATGTCCCTGGCCAGCCTTGATGACCTTCTCAAGGAATTTGGGGACACTTTAGAGAAAGAGTTCGGGGGTACCCTAGGTAGCACTCGTGTGTGATAAGCTTGTGGTAGCAGTATGCTATGTAATGTAATGGCTTGATGTAATGAATAAAATAACTAGTTTTAAAAAAAATGGCATGTGCATAATAGTGACTCTCTTCCCATGGCAGATGGCTTCGGATAGAACCACGCCTACCGCCTCAGGGATTGGAGCAAGACTTCCTCTAGGAGCTGAAGGAGAGGCTGGCGGAGAAGGGGGTGAGACCCACCTCCCCGCACCTCAAGAACTACCACTAGACCTAGCCCAAGTTCTGGCCAATCAAACCCGACTCATTGAAGTCCTCACTCGAAGTCTGGAAAACCAGCGCCCAGGCGGTGGAAGGCCCCAGGACAGGATGGGAGAATTCTTGAGACTCAAGCCGCCCACGTTCGCAGGGTCCAGCAATCCCCTCGATGCAGATGACTGGCTTCGCACGATCAAGAGGAAGTTGGAAGCCATCGCTTGTCCTGAGAATCAGCGTGTTCAGCTGGCAGCTCATCAGCTTTCAGGAATGGCCTTAGCTTGGTGGGACACTTTCAGTGAAGCCGTCAGAGATGCTACATGGGCAGAATTCGAAGCAGCCTTCCGTGAGCACCACGTACCCCAGGGGATAGTTCAACTCAAGGAGGATGAGTTCCGGGAGCTAACTCAAGGCGGGAGAACAGTCAGTGAGTATGTGCACAAGTTCACAGAGCTGGCCCGCTACGCGCCCGAGGATGTCAGCACCGAGGCCAGAAAAATGGCCCGTTTTCTGAGAGGGTTAAGACCCGAGCATAAGACCATCCTCGCCAGCCAAGACTTCCACAGCTTCTCTCACCTTTCCAACAAAGCTATTCAAGTGGAAAAGCAAAAGAGGAAGAAAAAGGGCACATCAAGAGGAAATTCCAGGTCCTCCGAGCGCAACAGCAAGAACGTCACCAGAGAGCTCGACCCTTTGGGCTTCCACCCAGGGGTCCAAGCTTCAATAAGCAATCTGGACCCTCTCCATCGCGCTACAGTCAGCAGAGTCAGAGCTCCCATCAGGCACCCTCCGTTGCAAGCAACCAGCCGCCAGCAAACGCCTGTTGGCACTGCGGGGACCCCAGTCACTTCAAGAACAACTGCCCTCAGTTGAAGGCACCAGGACCAACCTACTCCAACTCGGTGAATGGCCCCAAGATTCCATCGGCACCTACCTCCAAGGCGTTTCCTTCCAACAGCCAGCAGAGCCGGACTCAGTACCAGGGCAGGGCCCGGGTCAACCACGTCGATGCTCAAGAAGCCCAGCAAGCCCCGGGAGTAGTGCTCGGTGAGTTCCTTGTTGAATTTACTCCCGCTTCTGTGCTTTTTGATTCGGGAGCATCCCATTCATTTATAGCCGCTAAGTTTGTGGAGAAGCATGGCATACCCTCTACACCCCTAGCTATCCCTTTGATCACCCGGACCCCGGGATCAGACCTCCTATGCAAACTCAGGTGTTCCCAAGTCAGAATTCTTTTAAGTGGGGTAGTGTTCTTGGCGGACTTAACCATCTTGCCATCCCAAGGAATTGATGTAATCCTAGGAATGGATTGGCTAGCTAAGCACAAGGGTGTCATCAGCTGCGCAAGCAAGACTGTTCTTCTCATAGATCACCAAGGAAAGGCAGTTTCCTGTCGAGCCCAACCGCCCGCAAATGATCCAATGATATTTAATCTGGCAGTAGAAAGCATGTCTGTAATCAAGGAGTTTGAAGATGTATTTCCAGAAGAGTTGCCCGGGATGCCACCAGAAAGAGGAGTAGAGTTCTATATAGATCTCATTCCCGGCACTGCACCCATCGCAAAGAGACCATACCGCATGGCCCCCACTGAGTTGGCAGAATTGAAACTCCAGATTTCAGAGCTACAACAAAAAGGGTACATCCGTCCCAGTTCGTCTCCCTGGGGAGCACCCGTTCTTTTCGTTACCAAAAAGGATGGGAGTATGAGGATGTGTATTGATTATTGATCCTTGAACGAAGTTACAATCAAGAATAAGTACCCTCTCCCTCGGATCGATGACCTCTTCGACCAACTGCAAGGAGCCAAATACTTCTCCAAGATAGACCTCAGGTCAGGGTATCACCAACTCAGGATTAAGGAGGCAGACATTCAGAAAACTGCATTCGTCACCAGATACTGGCAATATGAATTCACAGTGATGCCATTTGGACTAACCAACGCGCCCGCCTTTTTCATGAACCTCATGAATAAGGTATTTATGGACGAATTAGATAAGTTTGTCGTGGTCTTCATCGACGACATTCTTATTTATTCCAAGAATCGCAAGGACCATGAGCATCACCTTCGAACCGTCCTCGGAAGACTCAGAGCACATCAACTTTATGCTAAACTCAGCAAGTGTGAGTTCTGGTTAGAGAAGATAGCTTTCCTAGGGCATATCTTGACTGCTGAAGGGATAGAAGTGGACCCATCTAAGGTAGAAGCTGTTTCAAATTGGAAGCAACCATCCAATGTCAGTGAAGTACGAAGCTTTCTAGGAATGGCAGGGTATTATCACCGCTTTATCAAGGGATTCTCTAGCATAGCAAAGCCCATGACCGAACTTCTCAAAAGGGACAATAAGTTTGTGTGGACTCCCAAATGTGAAGGAAGTTTCCAAATCATCAAGGAGAAACTTACAACTGCACCAGTCCTGACTCTGCCAGACATACACCAGGATTTTGTCATCTTCTGTGATGCTTCCAAGCAAGGCTTAGGGTGTGTCTTAATGCAAAATGAGAAAGTCATTGCTTATGCATCCCGATTACTCAAGCCGCACGAACAGAACTACCCTACCCACGATCTGGAATTGGCAGCCATAGTGCACACCCTAAAAATTTGGAGGCATTATCTGATTGGGAACAAATGCCACATCTTCACTGATCACAAGAGTCTAAAGTACATCTTCACGCAACCAGACCTCAACCTCCGTCAAAGAAGGTGGCTCGAATTGATCAAAGATTATGACCTCGAAATCCACTACCACCCCGGAAAGGCAAACATAGTAGCAGACGCCCTCAGCCGAAAACCTTTCGGGGTTAAAGGAACAAACTTTCTGGAAGATTGGAAGAAAGAATCAGCTCAGCTAAATGCATGTCTGGGAGACAACAGTGGCCTGGAAGTCAAGCCAAATCTAGAAGATCTCATATGCAAGGCCCAACGCCTGGACGCAGAAACAACCAAAGCTTATGGAAAGAGCACGAAAGGAGCAACTTCCGGACCTCAGGACAGATAAGCAAGGAGCCCTCTGGTTCAAGGACCGCCTGTGCGTGCCAGTGGGAGAAGCACGAGAAACCCTGCTCGATGAAGCCCACAACTCAGCTTACTCTATCCACCCAGGAACCACCAAGATGTACCTAGACCTTAAGGCCAGATATTGGTGGAAAGGGATGAAAAGGGAAATAGCACAGTATGTGGCCCGATGTGACACCTGTCAGCGAACAAAGGCCGAACATCAGAAGCCTGCAGGCCTACTTCAACCCCTCCCAATACCCGAATGGAAGTGGGAAGAAATAGGCATGGATTTCGTAACCGGACTGCCCAGATCACAAAGAGGAAATGATTCCATATGGGTAATAATCGATCGTCTCACCAAGGTGGCCCATTTCGTTCCAGTAAAGACCACTTTTGGAGGAGCAGCCCTTGCCCGAATATACCTTAAAGAGATAGTCAGGCTACATGGCATTCCACGGAAGATAGTATCAGATAGAGGAACGCAGTTCACTTCAAAATTTTGGAAGGGCCTTCAGCAAGCAATGGGCACCAAGCTAGATTTCAGCACTGCTTATCACCCCCAGTCAGATGGTCAAACCGAAAGGGTCAAAAAGGTCCTTGAAGATTTACTCAGAGCCTGCGTGTTAGCCTTCGACAGAGATTGGGAGTCTAGTTTGCCGTACGCCGAATTCTCGTACAACAACAGCCATCAGGCCAGCATCAAAATGTCACCATTCGAAGCACTGTATGGAAGAAAATGCCAGACTCCCCTAATGTGGTCCAATGTGGGGGAAAGGACACTAGAAGGACCCGACTTTGTTAAAGAAGCCGAAGAAAAAGTTGCTTTGATCCGCTGAAGGTTACTTGAAGCTCAGAGTCGACAGAAGAGTTACGCAGACAATAGGCGAAGGGAACTCAGATTTGAGGAAGGAGATTTTGTTTATCTCAAGGTTTCCCCAATGCGTGGTGTCAAAAGGTTCCAGATGAGAGGAAAGCTAGCACCCCGTTTCGTCGGTCCTTACCCTGTCATTTCCCGAATAGGACCCGTGGCATACCGTCTTGAGCTACCAGAATCCATGTCAGATATTCACAATGTGTTCCATGTGTCTCAACTCCGCAAATGCCTAAAAGTACCAGAAACCCGTATCGAGGCAGAGACAATTCAGATTCAAAAAGATCTCCAGTACCGGGAAAAGCCAGTGAAGATACTCGACTCAGCAATCAGAAGGACCCGCAATTCAGAAGTGAAGCTCTGTAAGGTTCAGTGGAGCAGAGATGGAGAAGAGGAAGCCACCTGGGAAAGTGAGGACTCTCTGAGGAAGGATTACCCTTACCTTTTCTCGAGCCTCGTCTGAATCTCGAGGGCGAGATTCCTTTAAGTGGGGTAGGTTTGTAGCATCCCAAAAATCCTAATCTAGGTTTGAAACCCTAATCCACCTTTTTCCCCTCCCTTCATCCTCTAATTCTAAGTTCTCCACTAAGTTTTTCCTTCATCATATGCATACATTTTGTTTGATCACAAAGCACCTCACCTAGATTCTATTTTCTAAACACTTAGAGTATTCACAAAATATTTTGTTCAAAAGAAAAAGGGGCAAAATGGGAAATGGGAATTGAAAAGTAAAAAGAAAAAGGGAAAAACTCTCTCCTCTCCCTGTTGGACCAAATCTCGGCCCAACACCCGCAACCCCCCTTCCCACGCGCCCGCACTCCTCCGCATTCGGCCCAACTTCGGCCTGCTTCCGCGCGCGTGACAGCCGCTCCACACCCCGCCCTCCCTCTCGCTGACAAGGCGTCCCCACCCGTCAGCCACCCGCTCTCTCGCACGCTCGCTCCCTCTGACCAAGCGGCCCCACGAGTCAGTTGCTTCATCGTCCGTCCGCCGTCCCCTCGCCGAAGTCACCTCCGGCCGTCGCCTCCGTCCTCCCCTCTGCCATCCTGCCGCACAGGGAAGTTTGGCACCGCTCCGTCCTCCTCCCCTTGACCAGCGTCCTCGCCGGTACCGCCCCGCCGTGGCGTCCCCTCGGCGGCGCTGTGCGCCATTTATGGCGGCACTGGGAAGCTCGCCGGAGTCAGGGAGCTCCACCGCCCCCCCCCCTTCCCCCGCGCGCCTATAAAAAGCTCCCCCCGAGTTCCTTCTTCCTCGCACCAGCTTCGGCTATCCCTCTCCTCCCCTCCCCCGAGCTCAATTCGCAAAGCGTCGGCGTCGTCTTCCTCTCCGGTGAGTCTCTTCCTCCTCCTCCCTCTCCTTCTCTATTGGTCCGGCAAGGAATTGAGTGAGCCGAGCAGCTCCCTCGCGTAGCCACGAACCCGAAGCGCCACCTTCCAGCCCCCGTTCCCCACCCAGAGCCCACCGGCGGCGATCCCCGCCGCGGAACTCCGCCCCCTCCCCGTGGGCAGCCCCCTCCCGACCCCCTCTGGCCAAATTGAACTTACCATGAGAATCGCCAACTGCCGCCCGTGCTAAACCACCCTCCCTCGGACCAGGAACCGGGCCACCGGCGGCAAGCCGCCGTCAAGCTTCCCCGGCGGCCGGTCCCCCCCCCCCCCCCCGCTCAGCCGGTTCGCCCGCCGTCTGGCCGCAACGCCGTCTCTTCCCCCCCCCTCTCTCGCTGGCAAGTGGGCCCTCAAGCGACGCTGTCACCCTCGAGGCCGCGCCGTTTCCCCTCGCTCGTGGGCCGCCGCTGGGCCGAAAGCGCCTCAGCGCGCGCTCGCGCCCGGGGTGGGCCAAATATCGTGCCCCCGGCCCAGAAGAGAGGAATTCTCTTTTCTTTTTCTTTTCCACCCCTTTTTCCCATTTAAATAGTTTTCTCAACATTTTATGCACAAAAAATTATCAAAAAGGATTTCCAAGGTCACATAAAATAATGTTGTTAGTAAATGGCACACTATGGTTGATGAACTACTGTTGATGTATTGTTTTACTGTATGTTTTCCTAGAAGAAGCGGGAACCGCAGATCCGGATCCCGTAGCTCCGGAAGAAGGGTCGGAGCCCAAACTTCCGGAAGCAGATCTTCTGTGCCAAGAGAGCTTCAACGAAGGCAAGTCCACCCTTCCCTTGATGCATAAATTACCTATTCTCTCTACCACTGCCTAGGCCGGGAACTATGGGGGAATATTGCATTGTGAGTGAGAGATGGCCCGCATTATCAAATACTTTCTGGATACAAAATGTGGTTTGGAAAGAAGGGCAATGTGTTCCTCCAAATAAAGTCTCTTTTTGAAAAGTCTTGCGATGAAGGGTACTCACCCTCATCACCCTGGGAGTGGGATGATCAGGGACTCCCTGGTTTAGGGGAGGGCCTAAGGTGTTGGCTCAGCTGGTTTAGGCGTGAGCAGAAGGATTGTCCCCTCATATAAGGACTGGTTTGTCATTTTCACTACCTGTACTCCTTTATCGTACAACCACTCGAGACTGTGTGGGCAGTCACTCAATCCGAACTCGTGCGGTCCAACCCCAGGGTTAAGAAGGCTGGGGAGCACCGGGAGGATAAGGAGGGGGGAAAGTTTTGTCCGGTTTGGACATGGTGGTGGCCTGACTCCTTCTAGATAACCGTTAAGGTTAGGACGTACGAGTAAGGAAAGAGATCCGGCATTCGGGTCTCGCGACGGTGAGATCGCAGAAACCGGACTAGTGGGTAAAGTGTACCCCTCTGCGCAGAGTTGAAACCTATTCGAATAGTCCGTGTCCACTGGTATGGACGAGTCTGGTATGGTATGGCAATTAGAGCTTTTTCACTAAGTTTCTTGACAAGGGAAAGGTATGATTAAATGGGTGTTGAAAGAGAAAATAAGGCCACGGGAGCGGGAAGCTCAGTGGTGGTTGAGTTTTTGGTTACTTTTAAGACCATGGGAAAACCTTCAAGCAACTGCCTTTCTCTAAGAAAATGATGAGTGACATCAACTCCACCAAATTGAGCATGTACATCATAGGTCTCTTTCTCTCTTCGGGAGCGGGGTGGGCTTGCGAAATACCTAGTGTATTCACCCAGATTTATTTATGTTTTTCAGCAACCGAGGACTTCTTTTCTGCTATGCATGATTAAGAGGGCTGTGTCTGCACCCAGTTCTGCCTGTGGCTTGGGCTAGTGTATTTTCCTCCTGTGCTTCTCTATTTGGCTCTCTCGAGCTTGTACCCCGGTATTGTAATAAATTTTATCTAAACTCTGTACTATTTGAAGTAAGGAATGTGTTTACTAGCCTCCTGGGACTAGTAATTGTTTCACATTTGAGTCCCAAAGGATCGGGACGCTTCAGACGCCGGTCTTGTTCCCCGTGGCTCAAGTCAGCTCGGGGTAGGGTGATGATGGCGCCTCCTGTTGACATGGCCGGTCCGCGCCCTAGGTTGGGCGATGTGGAGGCTCCTCCGAAGCCGAAGTCGAGTATGTCTTCCGTGGCCGAGGTTGAGTCCGAACCCCTGGGTCAGGCGAGGCGGAGACTGTTGGTTGAGGTCAGGGCGGAGTCCGAGCCCTGGGGTCGGGCGAAGCGGAGTTCGTCATCTTCTGGGGCTGAGCCCGAGTCCGAGCCCTGGGTCGGGCGGAGCGGAGTTCGTCGTCTTCTGGGGCTGAGCCCGAGTCCGAGCCCTGGGTCGGGCGGAGCGGAGTTCGCCGTCTTCCGGGCCTTAGCCCGAGTCCGAGCCCTGGATCGGGCGGAGCGGAGCGGAGTTCGCCGTCTTCTGGGACTTAGCCCGAGTCCGAGCCCTGGGTCGGGCGGAGCGGAGTTCGCCGTCTTCCGGGTCTTAGCCCGAGTCCGAGCCCTGGGTCGGGCGGAGCGGAGTTCGCCGTCTACCGGGTCTTAGCCCGAGTCCGAGCCCTGGGTCGGGCGGAGCGGAGTTCGTCGTCTTCCGGGTCTTAGCCCGAGTCCGAGCCCTGGGTCGGGCGGAGCGGAGTTCACCGTCTTCCAGGTCTTAGCCCGAGTCCGAGCCCTGGGTCGGGCGGAGCGGAGTTCGCCGTCTTCCGGGTCTTAGCTCGAGTCCGAGCCCTGGGTCGGGCGGAGCGGAGTTTCCTATGGTGTCTGCGGTCGGGCCTGACTGCCTGTCAGCCTCACTCTGTCAAGTGGCACCGCAGTCGGAGTGGCGCAGGCGGCGCTTTCTTTCTGTCAGGCCGGTCAGTGGAGCGGCGAAGTGACGGCGGTCACTTCGGCTCTGTCGGCCGCAGGGCGAGCGTTAGGATAAAGGCGTCAGGCTGCCTTTGCATTAAATGCTCCTGCGATTTGGTCGGTCGGCGCGGCGATTTGGTCAGGGTTGCTTCTTGGCGAAGACAGGGCCTTGGGCGAGCCAGAAATACGTTAGCCGCTGGAGGGGGCCCTCGGGCGAGGCGAAGATCCTCCGGGGTCGGCTGCCCTTGTCCGAGGCTAGGCTCGGGCGAGGCGTGATCGCGTCCTTCGAATGGACCGATCCCTGACTTAATCGCACCCATCAGACCTTTGCAGCTTTATGCTGATGGGGGTTACCAGCTGAGAATTAGGAGCCTTGAGGGTACCCCTAATTATGGTCCCCGATAATATTTAAACTAGTTCCACTCCACTTGGACTAGCAATATGGTACTATTGGTTCCACCATTCCCTAGTCATACACATATATGGGCTTTTGAGATTTTTCTGGGACTTAATTGAATTTCTCAATTGGGCCTAGCTCATAAATCCTAACAGTCCCCCACCAGATCTCAAATGCCCATCTATAGTTTTTGCCACTGTTCACTACTGTTTAATATACTAGTGTTTCAGCAGAGACTGTTAAGTTGAACTTTTGCCTAGAACTCCAAGCTACACCAACCCACAACTTGGACAATGGACTATGCCTTGAATTGCAAGTTTTGTGTGAATGGATTTCACTTAAAGCCATGACCAGTACTTGGCTACCAGTAGTCCCCTTCTCGGGTGGAGCATATACGTCGTACTCCAAGGTCTCTTCATGAGTTTACTAGAGATCACCCAGATCTCATAGATTGCGACGTTAGACAGCCTAACTCATATATATGTGTTTTTTCAAGAACGTTCTGCAAGACAACATCTTTGCTAATACAAGCCAACAAAACACATTAAGGCACAAAGCTAACCTGCCTTACATCATTTGAGATTATTGCATCTTTACTTAGAGAGGGTCAAAGGTTACTCTCCTCAGGTAACCAATGGCTTGTTCTTCCCAGGACCTAATTCACGGGATCTCCGATCACATAGACTGCGTTTCCACCATGACAACTTATACGGGTCTCATACCCATCTCTCTCGATGCGATTTCTATCACATTACGTGGTAGTCCCTTGGTAAAAGGATCTGCCATATTTTTATCTGTTGAAATATAAGTCACACTTATAACTCCGGGGTTTCTCAACTTTCTGACAGACTTCAATCGTCTTTTGACATGTCTTGATGACTTCCCATTATCCTTAGAACTTGTCACTTTAGCAATCACTGTCTGATTGTCACAGTTCATAAGGATAGCTGGTATTGGTTTCTCAACCACTAGCAAGTCCATCAAGAGTTCACACAACCATTTTGCCTCAACGGTTGCTGTGTCAAGTGCAGCTAGCTCAGCTTCCATGGTTAACCTCGTCAAGATGGTCTGCTTGCATGACCTCCATGATACCGCACCTCCACCAATAGTAAAGACATAACCACTGGTGACATAAAGCTCGTCTACATCAGATATCCAGTTCGAATCACTATATCATTCAAGTACTGCATGCTGACCAGAATAGTGAATTCCATAACTCATTGTACCTTGCAAGTAATGCATAACCCGCTCAAGTGCATGCCAATGATCAGTCCCGGGGTTTGACATGGACCTACTCAATTTGCTCACAGCAAAAGAAATATCGAACCTTGTTGCACCAGTAAGATACATGAGTGAACCGATGATCTGAGAGTATCTCAATTGGTCTAAACCAATTCTCTTATTCTTTCACAGTGTCACACCGGGATCATAAGGTGTTGGAGAAGGTTTGCACTCAGAGAAGCCAGATCGCTTCAAAACCTTTTCAACATAGTGAGATTGCGAGAGAGTAATCCCACCATCTGCCTTAATCAGCTTGATGTTTAGAATCACATCAACTTCCCCGAGATCTTTCATATTATCAAAACTCTTTGATAGAAAAGACTTGACCTCATTGATCACATCAATGTTTGTGCCAAATATCAATATATCATCAACATATAAGCACAATATAACTCCTTCACCCCCACCACAGCGATAATATACACACTTGTCTGCCTCATTAATGGCAAAGCCTGCAGACGTTAGAGTCGTGTCAAATTTCTCATGCCACTGCTTTGGTGCTTGCTTCAGACCATACAAAGATTTCAATAACTTGCACACCTTGCTTTCTTGACCCTTTACTAAAAATCCATCAGGCCGTTCCATATAGATTTCCTCGTCCAGCTCTCAATTAAGAAAAGTTGTCTTTACATCCATCTGATGAACAAGGAGACCATACGAGGCAGCCAAGGAAAGTAGTACTTGAATAGTAGTCATTCTAGCAACAGGTGAGTAAGTATCAAAGAAGTCTTCTCCTTCTTTCTGAGTATAGCCTTTAGCCACAAGCCTAGCCTTGTACTTCTCAATTGTACCATCAGGCTTGAGCTTCTTTTTAAACACCCACTTACAACCCACAGGTTTACATCCATAGGGTCGAACAATGACTTCTGAAGCGTCCCGATCCTTTAGGACTCAAATGTGAAACAATTACTAGTCCCAGGAGGCTAGTAAACACATTCCTTACTTCAAATAGTACAGAGTTTAGATAAAATTTATTACAATACCGGGGTACAAGCTCGAGAGAGCCAAATAGAGAAACGCAGGAGGAAAATACACTAGCCCAAGCCACAGGCAGAACTGGGTGCAGACACAGCCCTCTTAATCAAGCATAGCAGAAAAGAAGTCCTCGGCTGCTGAAAAACATAAATAAATCTGGGTGAATACACTAGGTATTCCGCAAGCCCACCCCGCTCCCGTAGAGAGAAAGAGACCTATGATGTACATGCTCAATTTGGTGGAGTTGATGTCACTCATCATTTTCTTAGAGAAAGGCAGTTGCTTGAAGGTTTTCCCATGGTCTTAAAAGTAACCAAAAACTCAACCACCACTGAGCTTCCCGCTCTCGTGGCCTTATTTTCTCTTTCAACACCCATTTAATCACACCTTTCCCTTGTCAAGAAACTTAGTGAAAAAGCTCTAATTGCCATACCATACCAGACTCGTCCATACCAGTGGACACGGACTATTCGAATAGGTTTCAACTCTGCGCAGAGGGGTACACTTTACCCACTAGTCCGGTTTCTGCGATCTCACCGTCGCGAGACCCGAATGCCGGATCTCTTTCCTTACTCGTACGTCCTAACCTTAACGGTTATCCGGAAGGAGTCAGGCCACCACCATGTCCAAACCGGACAAAACTTTCCCCCCTCCTTATCCTCCCGGTGCTCCCCAGCCTTCTTAACCCTGGGGTTGGACCGCACGAGTTCGGATTGAGTGACTGCCCACACAGTCTCGAGTGGTTATACGATAAAGGAGTACAGGTAGTGAAAATGACAAACCAGTCCTTATATGAGGGGACAATCCTTCTGCTCACGCCTAAACCAGCTGAGCCAACACCTTAGGCCCTCCCCTAAACCAGGGAGTCCCTGATCATCCCACTCCCAGGGTGATGAGGGTGAGTACCCTTCATCGCAAGACTTTTCAAAAAGAGACTTTATTTGGAGGAACACATTGCCCTTCTTTCCAAACCACATTTCGTATCCAGAAAGTATTTGATAATGCGGGCCATCTCTCACTCACAATGCAATATTCCCCCATAGTTCCCGGCCTAGGCAGTGGTAGAGAGAATAGTTAATTTATGCATCAAGGGAAGGGTGGACTTGCCTTCGTTGAAGCTCTCTTGGCACAGAAGATCTACTTCCGGAAGTTCGGGCTCCGACCCTTCTTCCAGAGCTACGGGATCCGGATCTGCGGTTCCCGCTTCTTCTAGGAAAACATACAGTAAAACAATACATCAACAGTAGTTCATCAACCATAGTGTGCCATTTACTAACAACATTATTTTATGTGACCTTGGAAATCCTTTTTGATAATTTTTTTGTGCATAAAATGTTGAGAAAACTATTTAAATGGGAAAAAGGGGTGGAAAAGAAAAAGAAAAGAGAATTCCTCTCTTATGGGCTGGGGGCACGATATTTGGCCCACCCCGGGCGCGAGCGCGCGCTGAGGCGCTTTCGGCCAAGCGGCGGCCCACGAGCGAGGGGAAACGGCGTGGCCACGAGGGTGACGGCGTCGCTTGAGGGCCCACTTGCCAGCGAGAGAGGGGGGGGGAAGAGACGGCGTTGCGGCCAGACGGCGGGCGAACCGGCCGAGCGGGGGGGGAACCGGCCGCCGGGGAAGCTTGACGGCGGCTTGCCGCCGGTGGCCCGGTTCCTGGTCCGAGGGAGGGTGGTTTAGCACGGGCGGTAGTTGGCGATTCTCATGGTAAGTTCAATTTGGCCAGAGGGGGTCGGGAGGGGGCTGCCCACGGGGAGGGGGCGGAGTTCCGCGGCGGGGATCGCCGCCGGTGGGCTCTGGGTGGGGAACGGGGGCTGGAAGGTGGCGCTTCGGGTTCGTGGCTAAGCGAGGGAGCTGCTCGGCTCACTCAATTCCTTGCCGGACCAACAAAGAAGGAGAGGGAGGAGGAGGAAGAGACTCACCGGAGAGGAAGACGACGCCGGCGCTTTGCGAATTGAGCTCGGGGGAGGGGAGGAGAGGGATAGCCGAAGCTGGTGCGAGGAAGAAGGAACTCGGGGGGAGCTTTTTATAGGCGCGCGGGGGAAGGGGGGCGGTGGAGCTCCCTGACTCCGGCGAGCTTCCCAGTGCCGCCATAAATGGCGCACAGCGCCGCCGAGGGGACGCCACGGCGGGGCGGTACCGGCGAGGACGCTGGTCAAGGGGAGGAGGACGGAGCAGTGCCAAACTTCCCTGTGCGGCAGGATGGCAGAGGGGAGGACGGAGGCGACGGCCGGAGGTGACTTCGGCGAGGGGACGGCGGACGGATGACGAAGCAACTGACTCGTGGGGCCGCTTGGTCAGAGGGAGCGAGCGTGCGAGAGAGCGGGTGGCTGACGGGTGGGGACGCCTTGTCAGCGAGAGGGAGGGCGGGGTGTGGAGCGGCTGTTGCGCGCGCGGAAGCAGGCCGAAGTTGGGCCGAATGCGGAGGAGTGCGGGCGCGTGGGAAGGGGGGGTTGCGGGTGTTGGGCCGAGATTTGGTCCAACAGGGAGAAGAGAGAGTTTTTCCCTTTTTCTTTTTACTTTTCAATTCCCATTTCCCATTTTGCCCCTTTTTCTTTTGAACAAAATATTTTGTGAATACTCTAAGTGTTTAGAAAATAGAATCTAAGTGAGGTGCTTTGTGATCAAACAAAATGTATGCATATGATGAAGGAAAAACTTAGTGGAGAACTTAGAATTAGAGGATGAAGGGAGGGGAAAAAGGTGGATTAGGGTTTCAAACCTAGATTAGGATTTTTGGGATGCTACAAACCTACCCCACTTAAAGGAATCTCGCCCTCGAGATTCAGACGAGGCTCGAGAAAAGGTAAGGGTAATCCTTCCTCAGAGAGTCCTCACTTTCCCAGGTGGCTTCCTCTTCTCCATCTCTGCTCCACTGAACCTTACAGAGCTTCACTTCTGAATTGCGGGTCCTTCTGATTGCTGAGTCAAGTATATTCACTGGCTTTTCCCGATACTGGAGATCTTTTTGAATCTGAATTGTCTCTGCCTCGATACGGGTTTCTGGTACTTTTAGGCATTTGCGGAGTTGAGACACATGGAACACATTGTGAATATCTGACATGGATTCTGGTAGCTCAAGACGGTATGCCACGGGTCCTATTCGGGAAATGACAGGGTAAGGACCGACGAAACGGGGTGCTAGCTTTCCTCTCATCTGGAACCTTTTGACACCACGCATTGGGGAAACCTTGAGATAAACAAAATCTCCTTCCTCAAATCTGAGTTCCCTTCGCCTATTGACTGCGTAACTCTTCTGTCGACTCTGAGCTTCAAGTAACCTTCTGCGGATCAAAGCAACTTTTTCTTCGGCTTCTTTAACAAAGTCGGGTCCTTCTAGTGTCCTTTCCCCCACATTGGACCACATTAGGGGAGTCTGGCATTTTCTTCCATACAGTGCTTCGAATGGTGATATTTTGATGCTGGCCTGATGGCTGTTGTTGTACGAGAATTCGGCGTACGGCAAACTAGACTCCCAATCTCTGTCGAAGGCTAACACGCAGGCTCTGAGTAAATCTTCAAGGACCTTGTTGACCCTTTCGGTTTGACCATCTGACTGGGGGTGATAAGCAGTGCTGAAATCTAGCTTGGTGCCCATTGCTTGCTGAAGGCCCTTCCAAAATTTTGAAGTGAACTGCGTTCCTCTATCTGATACTATCTTCCGTGGAATGCCATGTAGCCTGACTATCTCTTTAAGGTATATTCGGGCAAGGGCTGCTCCTCCAAAAGTGGTCTTTACTGGAACGAAATGGGCCACCTTGGTGAGACGATCGATTATTACCCATATGGAATCATTTCCTCTTTGTGATCTGGGCAGTCCGGTTACGAAATCCATGCCTATTTCTTCCCACTTCCATTCGGGTATTGGGAGGGGTTGAAGTAGGCCTGCAGGCTTCTGATGTTCGGCCTTTGTTCGCTGACAGGTGTCACATCGGGCCACATACTGTGCTATTTCCCTTTTCATCCCTTTCCACCAATATCTGGCCTTAAGGTCTAGGTACATCTTGGTGGTTCCTGGGTGGATAGAGTAAGTTGAGTTGTGGGCTTCATCGAGCAGGGTTTCTCGTGCTTCTCCCACTGGCACGCACAGGCAGTCCTTGAACCAGAGGGCTCCTTGCTTATCTGTCCTGAGGTCCGGAAGTTGCTCCTTTCGTGCTCTTTCCATAAGCTTGGTTGTTTCTGCGTCCAGACGTTGGGCCTTGCATATGAGATCTTCTAGATTTGGCTTGACTTCCAGGCCACCGTTGTCTCCCAGACATGCATTTAGCTGAGCTGATTCTTTCTTCCAATCTTCCAGAAAGTTTGTTCCTTTAACCCCGAAAGGTTTTCGGCTGAGGGCGTCTGCTACTACGTTGGCCTTTCCGGGGTGGTAGTGGATTTCGAGGTCATAATCTTTGATCAATTCGAGCCACCTTCTTTGACGGAGGTTGAGGTCTGGTTGCGTGAAGATGTACTTTAGACTCTTGTGATCAGTGAAGATGTGGCATTTGTTCCCAATCAGATAATGCCTCCAAATTTTTAGGGCGTGCACTATGGCTGCCAATTCCAGATCGTGGGTAGGGTAGTTCTGTTCGTGCGGCTTGAGTAATCGGGATGCATAAGCAATGACTTTCTCATTTTGCATTAAGACACACCCTAAGCCTTGCTTGGAAGCATCACAGAAGATGACAAAATCCTGGTGTATGTCTGGCAGAGTCAGGACTGGTGCAGTTGTAAGTTTCTCCTTGATGATTTGGAAACTTCCTTCACATTTGGGAGTCCACACAAACTTATTGTCCCTTTTGAGAAGTTCGGTCATGGGCTTTGCTATGCTAGAGAATCCCTTGATAAAGCAGCGATAATACCCTGCCATTCCTAGAAAGCTTCGTACTTCACTGACATTGGATGGTTGCTTCCAATTTGAAACAGCTTCTACCTTAGATGGGTCCACTTCTATCCCTTCAGCAGTCAAGATATGCCCTAGGAAAGCTATCTTCTCTAACCAAAACTCACACTTGCTGAGTTTAGCATAAAGTTGATGTGCTCTGAGTCTTCCGAGGACGGTTCGAAGGTGATGCTCATGGTCCTTGCGATTCTTGGAATAAATAAGAATGTCGTCGATGAAGACCACGACAAACTTATCTAATTCGTCCATAAATACCTTATTCATGAGGTTCATGAAAAAGGCGGGCGCGTTGGTTAGTCCAAATGGCATCACTGTGAATTCATATTGCCCGTATCTGGTGACGAATGCAGTTTTCTGAATGTCTGCCTCCTTAATCCTGAGTTGGTGATACCCTGACCTGAGGTCTATCTTGGAGAAGTATTTGGCTCCTTGCAGTTGGTCGAAGAGGTCATCGATCCGAGGGAGAGGGTACTTATTCTTGATTGTAACTTCGTTCAAGGATCGATAATCAATACACATCCTCATACTCCCATCCTTTTTGGTAACGAAAAGAACGGGTGCTCCCCAGGGAGACGAACTGGGACGGATGTACCCTTTTTGTTGTAGCTCTGAAATCTGGAGTTTCAATTCTGCCAACTCAGTGGGGGCCATGCGGTATGGTCTCTTTGCGATGGGTGCAGTGCCGGGAATGAGATCTATATAGAACTCTACTCCTCTTTCTGGTGGCATCCCGGGCAACTCTTCTGGAAATACATCTTCAAACTCCTTGATTACAAACATGCTTTCTACTGCCAGATTAAATATCATTGGATCATTTGCGGGCGGTTGGGCTTGACAGGAAACTGCCTTTCCTTGGTGATCTATGAGAAGAACAGTCTTGCTTGCGCAGCTGATGACACCCTTGTGCTTAGCTAGCCAATCCATTCCTAGGATTACATCAATTCCTTGGGATGGTAAGATGGTTAAGTCCGCCAAGAACACTACCCCACTTAAAAGAATTCTGACTTGGGAACACCTGAGTTTGCACAGGAGGTCTGATCCCGGGGTCCGGGTGATCAAAGGGATAGCTAGGGGTGTAGAGGGTATGCCATGCTTCTCCACAAACTTAGCGGCTATAAATGAATGGGATGCTCCCGAATCAAAAAGCACAGAAGCGGGAGTAAATTCAACAAGGAACTCACCGAGCACTACTCCCGGAGCTTGCTGGGCTTCTTGAGCGTCGACGTGGTTGACTCGGGCCCTGCCCTGGTACTAAGTCCTGCTCTGCTGGCTGTTGGAAGGAAACGCCTTGGAGGTAGGTGCTGATGGAATCTTGGGGCCATTCACCGAGTTGGAGTAGGTTGGTCCTGGTGCCTTCAACTGAGGGCAGTTGTTCTTGAAGTGACTGGGGTCCCCGCAGTGCCAACAGGCGTTTGCTGGCGGCTGGTTGCTTGCAACGGAGGGTGCCTGATGGGAGCTCTGACTCTGCTGGCTGTAGCGTGATGGAGAGGGTCCAGATTGCTTATTGAAGCTTGGACCCCTGGGTGGAAGCCCAAAGGGTCGAGCTCTCTGGTGACGTTCTTGCTGTTGCGCTCGGAGGACCTGGAATTTCCTCTTGATGTGCCCTTTTTCTTCCTCTTTTGCTCTTTCCACTTGAATAGCTTTGTTGGAAAGGTGAGAGAAGCTGTGGAAGTCTTGGCTGGCGAGGATGGTCTTAAGCTCGGGTCTTAACCCTCTCAGAAAACGGGCCATTTTTCTGGCCTCGGTGCTGACATCCTCGGGCGCGTAGCGGGCCAGCTCTGTGAACTTGTGCACATACTCACGGACTATTCTCCCGCCTTGAGTTAGCTCCCGGAACTCATCCTCCTTGAGTTGAACTATCCCCTGGGGTACGTGGTGCTCACGGAAGGCTGCTTCGAATTCTGCCCATGTAGCATCTCTGACGGCTTCACTGAAAGTGTCCCACCAAGCTAAGGCCATTCCTGAAAGCTGATGAGCTGCCAGCTGAACACGCTGATTCTCAGGACAAGCGATGGCTTCCAACTTCCTCTTGATCGTGCGAAGCCAGTCATCTGCATCGAGGGGATTGCTGGACCCTGCGAACGTGGGCGGCTTGAGTCTCAAGAATTCTCCCATCCTGTCCTAGGGCCTTCCACCGCCTGGGCGCTGGTTTTCCAGACTACGAGTGAGGACTTCAATGAGTTGGGATTGATTGGCCAGAACTTGGGCTAGGTCTAGTGGTAGTTCTGGAGGTGCGGGGAGGTGGGTCTCACCCCCTTCTCCGCCAGCCTCTCCTTCAGCTCCTAGAGGAAGTCTTGCTCCAATCCCTGAGGCGGTAGGCGTGGTTCTATCCGAAGCCATCTGCCATGGGAAGAGAGTCACTATTATGCACATGCCATTTTTTTAAAAACTAGTTATTTTATTCATTACATCAAGCCATTACATTACATAGCATACTGCTACCACAAGCTTATCACACACGAGTGCTACCTAGGGTACCCCCGAACTCTTTCTCTAAAGTGTCCCCAAATTCCTTGAGAAGGTCATCAAGGCTAGCCAGGGACATGTCTTCGGTGTCGGACTGGTTCCTAGGAGGGTTCTCTTCCTGCTGCTCAGTCTGACATCCTTGGCTTTTGGTCTTCTTGCGGATTTTTCTTGCGGGGGCGAGCTTCTTCAGTTTCTTGTCGTAGTCCATTTTGAGGGTGTGGTAAGCTTCACGGGTATTGGTCTCTTCGCCTTCAGCTATCGAGAGGCTCTCTTGAAGGGACGCTTTTTCTTCTGAAAGTTCCCTGACTTTTTGCTCCAGGCTTTCCACCCGGGAGGTGCAGTGGAGGGCGAGGTCATCATATTGGTTATCAAGGGTATGAAGGTATCCAGCCATGTAGACAATGGTGGGATCATTCTCAATAGGATCTCCTCCTGATAGGGCCTGAAGTCTTTTCCTCCAGGTGGGGGTATTCTTGTTGCTGGGTGGAAAGTAGCGAAGGGGGGTTTCAATGATTACTTTGTTGTAGTTCTGACACAGTTGTCGGAGGGCTTTTCGGGCGACATTTTGGCAAGCATCTAGGAAATGGACTCCGGTAAAAGTGACTTGGAAGGAACGTTGGTTTGGATAGTTTTGGCTTTCCCCCAGGTAGACTGCCACAGAGCATCTTATCATTCCGCCCTCGATATGCTCCGTCCAGACGTATTCCTGCTTCTTGCGGATTCCCAGGCGGAGCGCACAGCTTCGCAAGAGGCGTGGGAACCCTTCCACTTCTGAGCAGTAGGATGTCTTAATGGCCAGAGAGTCTTCCATCTGGAATAGGAAAAGAAGGGTCTTGTTAAAACCGGGGAAGGGAAGAGAAAACTTTTCTTGAGGTAAGAGGTATTTTCTTTTTAGGGTAAGTTTTAGGGTCAGGGCTGCGACCTACGGCCAGTCCTATGGGCTCTGATACCACCTGAAGCGTCCCGATCCTTTGGGACTCAAATGTGAAACAATTACTAGTCCCAGGAGGCTAGTAAACACATTCCTTACTTCAAATAGTACAGAGTTTAGATAAAATTTATTACAATACCGGGGTACAAGCTCGAGAGAGCCAAATAGAGAAGCGCAGGAGGAAAATACACTAGCCCAAGCCACAGGCAGAACTGGGTGCAGACACAGCCCTCTTAATCAAGCATAGCAGAAAAGAAGTCCTTGGCTGCTGAAAAACATAAATAAATCTGGGTGAATACACTAGGTATTCCGCAAGCCCACCCCGCTCCCGTAGAGAGAAAGAGACCTATGATGTACATGCTCAATTTGGTGGAGTTGATGTCACTCATCATTTTCTTAGAGAAAGGCAGTTGCTTGAAGGTTTTCCCATGGTCTTAAAAGTAACCAAAAACTCAACCACCACTGAGCTTCCCGCTCCCGTGGCCTTATTTTCTCTTTCAACACCCATTTAATCACACCTTTCCCTTGTCAAGAAACTTAGTGAAAAAGCTCTAATTGCCATACCATACCAGACTCGTCCATACCAGTGGACACGGACTATTCGAATAGGTTTCAACTCTGCGCAGAGGGGTACACTTTACCCACTAGTCCGGTTTCTGCGATCTCACCGTCGCGAGACCCGAATGCCGGATCTCTTTCCTTACTCGTACGTCCTAAACTTAACGGTTATCCGGAAGGAGTCAGGCCACCACCATGTCCAAACCGGACAAAACTTTCCCCCCTCCTTATCCTCCCGGTGCTCCCCAGCCTTCTTAACCCTGGGGTTGGATCGCACGAGTTCGGATTGAGTGACTGCCCACACAGTCTCGAGTGGTTGTACGATAAAGGAGTACAGGTAGTGAAAATGACAAATCGGTCCTTATATGAGGGGACAATCCTTCTGCTCACGCCTAAACCAGCTGAGCCAACACCTTAGGCCCTCCCCTAAACCAGGGAGTCCCTGATCATCCCACTCCCAGGGTGATGAGGGTGAGTACCCTTCATCGCAAGACTTTTCAAAAAGAGACTTTATTTGGAGGAACACATTGCCCTTCTTTCCAAACCACATTTCGTATCCAGAAAGTATTTGATAATGCGGGCCATCTCTCACTCACAATGCAATATTCCCCCATAGTTCCCGGCCTAGGCAGTGGTAGAGAGAATAGGTAATTTATGCATCAAGGGAAGGGTGGACTTGCCTTCGTTGAAGCTCTCTTGGCACAGAAGATCTACTTCCGGAAGTTCGGGCTCCGACCCTTCTTCCGGAGCTACGGGATCTGGATCTGCGTTTCCCGCTTCTTCTAGGAAAACATACAGTAAAACAATACATCAACAGTAGTTCATCAACCATAGTGTGCCATTTACTAACAACATTATTTTATGTGACCTTGGAAATCCTTTTTGATAATTTTTTTGTGCATAAAATGTTGAGAAAACTATTTAAATGGGAAAAAGGGGTGGAAAAGAAAAAGAAAAGAGAATTCCTCTCTTCTGGGCCGGGGGCACGATATTTGGCCCACCCCGGGCGCGAGCGCGCGCTGAGGCGCTTTCGGCCAAGCGGCGGCCCACGAGCGAGGGGAAACGGCGTGGCCGCGAGGGTGACGGCGTCGCTTGAGGGCCCACTTGCCAGCGAGAGAGGGGGGGGAAGAGACGGCGTTGCGGCCAGACGGCGGGCGAACCGGCCGAGCGGGGGGGGGGGGGGAACCGGCCGCCGGGGAAGCTTGACGGCGGCTTGCCGCCGGTGGCCCGGTTCCTGGTCCGAGGGAGGGTGGTTTAGCACGGGCGGTAGTTGGCGATTCTCATGGTAAGTTCAATTTGGCCAGAGGGGGTCGGGAGGGGGCTGCCCACGGGGAGGGGGCGGAGTTCCGCGGCGGGGATCGCCGCCGGTGGGCTCTGGGTGGGGAACGGGGACTGGAAGGTGGCGCTTCGGGTTCGTGGCTACGCGAGGGAGCTGTTCGGCTCACTCAATTCCTTGCCGGACCAACAGAGAAGGAGAGGGAGGAGGAGGAAGAGACTCACCGGAGAGGAAGACGACGCCGGCGCTTTGCGAATTGAGCTCGGGGGAGGGGAGGAGAGGGATAGCCGAAGCTGGTGCGAGGAAGAAGGAACTCGGGGGGAGCTTTTTATAGGCGCGCGGGGGAAGGGGGGGCGGTGGAGCTCCCTGACTCCGGCGAGCTTCCCAGTGCCGCCATAAATGGCGCACAGCGCCGCCGAGGGGACGCCACGGCGGGGCGGTACCGGCGAGGACGCTGGTCAAGGGGAGGAGGACGGAGCGGTGCCAAACTTCCCTGTGCGGCAGGATGGCAGAGGGGAGGACGGAGGCGACGGCCGGAGGTGACTTCGGCGAGGGGACGGCGGACGGACGACGAAGCAACTGACTCGTGGGGCCGCTTGGTCAGAGGGAGCGAGCGTGCGAGAGAGCGGGTGGCTGACGGGTGGGGACGCCTTGTCAGCGAGAGGGAGGGCGGGGTGTGGAACGACTGTCGCGCGCGCGGAAGCAGGCCGAAGTTGGGCCGAATGCGGAGGAGTGCGGGCGCGTGGGAAGGGGGGGTTGCGGGTGTTGGGCCGAGATTTGGTCCAACAGGGAGAGGAGAGAGTTTTTCCCTTTTTCTTTTTACTTTTCAATTCCCATTTCCCATTTTGCCCCTTTTTCTTTTGAACAAAATATTTTGTGAATACTCTAAGTGTTTAGAAAATAGAATCTAAGTGAGGTGCTTTGTGATCAAACAAAATGTATGCATATGATGAAGGAAAAACTTAGTGGAGAACTTAGAATTAGAGGATGAAGGGAGGGGAAAAAGGTGGATTAGGGTTTCAAACCTAGATTAGGATTTTTGGGATGCTACAACTTCCCACGTACCATTTGAAACAATGGAGTCCATCTCATTATGAACTGCTTCTTTCCAATCATCTGCATCTGGAGATGCAAATGCTTCTGCAATGGTAGTAGGAGTATCGTCCACAAGGTACACAATGAAATCATCACCAAAGGATTTTTCAACCCTTTGTCTCTTGCTCCTTTTAGGAGCATCACTGTCATCCTCCTCTAGGACAATTTCATGTGGCTGTTCAGAACTCTCAACAGGTGTACTATGTTCAGGAGTTATCTCAGAAGAGTATCTAGAATTGCTATGAATGTCTTTCATTGGAAATATGTGTTCAAAGAAAGTAGCATCATGTGATTCCATAATAGTATCAACATACACATCAGGAACTTCAGATTTGACTACTAAAAATCTATATGCTATGCTACACGAAGCATATCCAAGAAAGACACAATCCACTGTCCTTGGACCAAGCTTGCACTTTTTATTAATTGGTACATTGACTTTCGCCATGCACCCCAAGTGCGCAAGTATGAAAGTGATGGTTTTCTCCCAACCCACTTCTCATAAGGGGTTTTCTCTTCTTTGCCCATAGGAATTCTATTCAGAACATGACATGAAGTCAGGACTGCCTCCCCCCACCATGCCTTAGATAAACCACAAGTGTCTAACATGGCATTCACTAGATCAGTCAACGTACGGTTTTTCCTTTCAGCAATCTCGTTTGATTCGGGTGAATAGGGAGGCGTCCTCTCATGAATAATGCCATGTTCTGCATAGAAATCATCAAAGACTTTGGGAAAGAATTCGCCACCACGATCTGATCTAAGACGTTTGATCTTTCTCTCTAGTTGGTTTTTAGGGATGAAAACGGTCGAAAACGATCGAAAAAACATTGATATTGGTTTTGGTTTTGTTTTATAACAACGGTACAAAAATGAAAACGAAAATTTTCGGGTCGGTATACGGTATCAAAATTACCGATCATTCGAAAACGAAAAATTCGAAACGAAGATACGTCGAAAACGATCGATATATGAAACTTGAGTCGGTAATTAACAAAAACAAACAATAAACTGAATGACTTAATTCAAACATTAATATATATTAAGTTCATAGCTTTAAATATGTTGCAAAGTCCTCTAAATTGTTCAAATCAGTAACAAGTGAAGGAATATCCTTAGATTCTAACAAATGAAAGTCACACAATATCAGTTCCAAGAGCAGCGGGTAGAGGCGGCGTTCCCAACAACAAGCGTGCCAAACTACGGTCGGAGCTTTCATCTCTCCCTATCATGGTCCTACTAGAAATAAAAAACGAGTAGATCATTACTTGAATATGGATTAACGAGTAGATCACTAAAACAAAAAACTGGGGAGTCCGAGCTGGGCTGTCACCGCACTGACGGGAGACAAAGCTGGCACCATACTAAGCCACTGACTAGCTGGTAGCTGCAGGTCCAGTGGAGAGTGGAGTACCGCCCCCTTCAGCAGATGGACAGGCTGCTCCCTGTTTTGCGTGGAGAGGAGAGGAACATCCAAACGCAAACTACGCAGTCAACGCATTACGCACTGAAGCAGTGAAGCAAAGCAAGCCGTGGTGTACTGGTGGCCACGATCGAGCACAAGGCAGGAGCTAGGAGCTAACCGAGGTCCGGTGGTCCGCGACGCGAGGGGCAGACCGGCAGAGGGCGAGGCGGTCACGGCTGGCGGCTGCGGCTAACAGGCAGCAGCTGGGCAGGGTGGCAACTGGCAACCGCCAACCGGGGTCGGGTATTAGGGTTTTCACGTTTTGTGTGTTCAACTTGGGCCTTGGGCAGTTGGGCTGGAATCTGGAATTCTGGATCACTGGAAGAGTGGAAGACAAGAACTAAAAGGCCCAGAACCGAATAGCCTAAACGGTATGAAAAACGGGATTTTCCCGAATCAAAACGGTAACCGCAAAAACGAACGAAAAAACAGTCTGCTCGTTTTCGATACCGTTACCGAAGACAGTCTACCCGTTTTTGTCCCGAAACCGAAAAATACCCGAAGTATACGAAAACGATCCGAAAAAACCGGTAATCGGAACGGGCCGGTATGGGATTTTTCCGTACCGTTTTCATCCCTATTGGTTTTCAACTTCAGCCTTATAGATTTTAAAGTAGTCTAAAGCCTCATCTTTAGTTTTTATCAAGTATACATAACAAAATCTAGACGCATCATCAATCAATGTCATGAAGTATCTCTTGCCACCTTTTGTCAACACACCATTCATCTCACAAAGATCAGAATGTATGAGTTCTAGAGGTGCCAGGTGTCTCTCCTCAGTGGCCTTGTGAGGCTTTCGAGGTTGCTTCGACTGCACACAACTATGACACTTAGAATCTTTGACTATGGTGATATTCGGAATTAAACTCATGGTTGAAAGCCGAGACATAGAGCCAAAATTAATATGACACAAACGAGAATGTCAAATACTCGCAAGATCATCAACTTTAGCGCAAATATGGTTCATAGACTTATTATTGAAATCTAACAGAGAAAAACGGAATAAGCCTCCACAATCATAGCCTTTACCAATAAATTGTCCAGACTTAGACACAACTAATTTATTGGACTCCAAAACTACCTTGAACCCATCTCTACATAGAAGGGTTCCGCTAACGAGATTCTTGTGTATAGAAGGGACATGTTGCATGTTCTTCAGCTGTACGATCTTTCCCGAAGTAAACTTCAGATCCACCGTGCCAGTGCCATGAACAGAAGCATGTGACCCATTTTCCATTAGGACGGAAGAATCCTGGGCACCCTGATAAGAAGAGAACAAATTAATGTCAGAACACACATGAACATTAGCACCAGTATCAAGCCACCAACTAGGTGATTGAAATACTAAGAAGATGAAAGGTAAATTACCATACCCTTTGTCTTCCTCATTGCTAGCGATCACTGTGTTGACACTGGCCTTTTTGCCACGACGATCCGCTCGATCAGGACAATCCTTGGCAAAATGACCTGTCTCGCCACATGCGAAACATGTCAGTTCAGCCTTGTTCTTCTTCTTCTTGGAGTTGGTAGTTTTATTGGGCTTGTTAGATTTTATCTTTCCTTTGCCCTTGTTGTGGTTCCTTTGAACCATGTTGGCGCTGGAGTGGCCCTCGTCTCCTTTAGATCTCGTGTCCTTAGCCCGAGCTTTCTCCTCAACATCCAGAGACGCTATCAGATTTTTAACTGATATCTCGTGTCTCTTATGTTTCAGAGATGTGGCGAAGTTCCTCCATGTAGAATGCAACTTTGCAATAATGCATCCAGCCACAAATCGGTCAAGAAGGACTATCTTAAGGTGGTCGAGCTCCTTGGCTATACACTGTATTTCATGTGCTTGCTCTACAATAGAGTGATTATCAGCCATCTTATAATCATGAAAGCTCTCCATGATATACAGGTCACTGCCAGCATCTGATGCACCATACTTAGTAGTAAGTGCATCCCACAACTTTTTCTCGTCTGTGTGCTGAATATTCGCATCAACCAGACGGTCAACAAGGGCGCTAAGAACTGCTCCCGTAAAGATAGTATTGGCATGGTCGTACTCTTTCTCCTGTTCAGGAGTCAGTGTGCCCTCAGGTTTGCCTTTACTAACATGGAACACATTCATAGCAGTAAGCCAGAGCGTGGCCTTGACTTGCCACCTCTTAAAGTGCATACCATTGAACTTTTCTGGCTTCAGCGCGTCGGTAAAAGCAGCCATAGAAAAACTAGGAAATTGTCTACAATAAGGTTTTTGGATTGTTGAATAATTAGACAATTTTCAGATTAAATTCCGAATATAAATCATGACCAAATCAGAAGAACTGAAGTAAAAAGTCAAATCAGATGATGCGTACTGATCAGACATACTAATAGATGGCGCGGGACGGAATCAGCAGAGTCGACGATGTTGAAGCAGCGGGGTTGATAATCAGGGGAATCAGCGGGACCGACGACGTTAGAAGATCACGAGCAGTCGCGTGAGGACGCTTCCCAAAAACCTTATTCGCCCTCTCCCGGTGCATGATCTCGAAGGCGAAGGGTTCCGGAGACCTGCTCTCCTGATCGCAGATGCACGTCTGCGGTCGGGATGGAGAGAACTAAAGGCGACTCAGCTGTGAAGAGAGGCGAAAGCGAAAACTGGGATGATCTGGATGCTGGTTGTCAGGCGCCTTTTATAGGGCCGAGTCCGCGGATAGATAGCTATATTCGATCCGATCCGTCCGTGAAAATCTCGCGTTCAGTTTAGATTTTATAGCGATCGGTTAGGATTCTGGACTTAACAGCCAAGCAACTAAAAAATTAAAACGGTAAAAGGAAGTCGCGCCCCCGCAAGGCTAGGGGCCGGATTTCAGCGGATCATTCACGCACATGTCTTGCGCCCGTGCCCAGGCGAGCGAGCGCGCGCGTGTGGCTCTCCACACTCTCTCATCTCATCAATGACTTGGTGAGTGTGTGTGACCTCCATATTTAAACTAATTCCGCTTCACTTGGACTAGCAATATGGTACTATTGGTCTAGTATTCTCTAGCCACACATATATGAGCTTTTGAGATTTTTCTGAGATTTAATTGAATTTCACAATGGGCCTAGCCCATAAATCCTAACAGACCATATCCTCGTGGAATGAGTTCCTACTGTTTGATCTTCGTATTTGAACCATAAAAAATAAAACTTCGATTCTCAGTATTTAGGACAATAACCTCGTCAGCGTCAGTCCAATTCAATATCAAATGGAATCGAGGTTTCGAGTCAACTGAAATTTCAGTGGTTAGAGACAACAGGATGGTATTGGTATGCTACATTGCAACATTGGCAATGTACAGTATTTCTCGGCAGTAGGCTAGCAAAACACTAGAAGTCTAGAACCACCGTTTGGTTCAACAGTCACCGTCATCCACCCTCCGTCTTCCCCCCACCCGTCCGTCACCAGTCACCAGTCACCACCTCACTCCACGTCTCCTCGGTCCCTCCCGCGCTGCTCACTGCCCACCGACACTCTCCTGCGCTGCGCCGCCATGGACCGCGACCCTTCCGTCTCCGACGAGGACGACGACCTCGAGACCCTCGTACCACAGAACCACGCCAAGCCCCCGTCCCCCTCCGCCCGCTCCCGCTCGCCGCCCTCCTCCTTCAGCGTCGCCGCGCTCCGTCCGACGCTTCCGTCCTCCGCCGCCTCCCTCCGGCGCGTCCTCTGGTCCCGCCGCTACCTCGTGCTCTTCGTTTCCCTCCCGCTTCTCTTCCTAATCCTCTTCTTCTCCTACGGGGGTGCGTCCTCCCTCCGCCTGCCCGCCTCCATCCGCCTCCCCTCCGCCGCACCCGCCGCCGACCCCGCGACCTCCCGCATGCGCGAGGCCGAGCTGCACGCGCTCTACCTCCTCCGCTCCCAGCGCTCCGGTCTCCTCAGCCTCTTCAACATCACCGCAGCCCCCACCAACGGTTCCGCCCCCGCCCCCATCTCGCTCTCCGATCTCCAGTCCGCGCTCGAGAGCCAGATCAAGATCAACCGCGAGATTCAAGCGGCGCTCCTCTCCTCGCACCGCTCAGGGTCCGGCAATGCGACCGAGGACGGCCTGGATCTCGATCTCCCTTTCTCCGGCTGCAGGAAGAGGGAATTGCTGGCCAGCCGGCGGACCATTGAGTGGAACCCCAAGAAAGACCGGTTCCTCCTAGTCATCTGCATCTCCGGGCAAATGTCCAACCACTTGATTTGCTTGGAGAAGCACATGTTCATGGCAGCGCTTCTTGGACGTACCCTGGTGGTGCCCAGCCAGAAGGCAGATTACCAGTATGATCGGGTGCTTGATATCAACCACATTAATGACTGCATTGGGAGGAAGGTTGTGATCACCTATGAGGAGTTTGTGGAGAAGAGGAAGAAAGTGGCCATCGATCAGTTCATATGCTATGCAGCCTCGCCTCCATGTTTCCTTGATGAGGAACATATTAAGAAGCTGAAAGGACTTGGGATTTCTCTGAGCAAGATTGAGGCAGCTTGGCCAGAGGATGCAAAGCTGAAGGAGCCAAAGAAGAGATCTGTTGGGGATATTGCACCAAAGTTTTCGACAGAGGCTGAGGTCCTTGCCATTGGCGACATGTTTTATGCTGACGTGGAAGATGAGTGGCTGAATCAACCTGGTGGTCCATTGGCTCACAAGTGCAAGGCATTGATTCAACCAAGTAGGCTCATAGTGCTCACTGCTCAACGTTTCGTCCAGACTTTCTTGGGAGGAAACTATATTGCCTTGCATTTTCGACGGCATGGATTCCTGAAATTCTGGTGAGATACACAAGATCTTTTAACCTGCTGAACATTATCTATCTGCGGATTTTGTGAGACAAACATATTATTGTGGTCGTATTTACTTTTATATGTTTATGCCCGATAGGCTATTGCAGTATATGGCTTCCTCTTTTGTTACACATCTTGGGAATTCTAGGCTAGTCACAATCGTACCCTCTTTTAGTTATTCCATGATTGCTGTTCCTTTGGACAGTGCAATTGGTGTCCCCTTCTGTGATGCACATACAAAACCATGCACTTGTTCTGACAAAGAATATTTGGACTCAATTCTAAATGCTTCTCTCAGATCTAGGGAAAATTTTATACCGCAAGTCAGCATCTGACATCTGCACAGTTGATCAAACTACTTTGTGCTTGGTTAATAAAGTTATTCAATCGAGTGCCTGCTTAATAATGGATTTACAATACCAATGTAGTATGTTCCATAGCTTACTTCCGTTAATTATTCTCGATGATGTTGAGTGATTTTGTCTGCTCTAGCGTTGACTATTGCATCAAAGAACTATCCTTGTTAGTCTTGTAAGTTGACTTTGTTTTGTTGGATCTGTAAGTTGACCTTGTTTTCTTGGATAATTCTACATAATGCGCAGTTTCTGAGAAGTGTTAAGCCCTTTGTTGTTATATTAATATGCATTCACTGTACTAGTTTGACCGTTGGAACTATGCGTAGTTGTGTGCTATCATGATGCCTGAACTAGTCTCAATGTTTTTGTCCTTCTTTTGCTTTGATGGGGGTCCTTTAATGCTCATACTGTGGTTGAACATTTCTGACCAACTGATCTTGATGCTTAGGGCTTTGTCTGACAACAGAGCGGTGCTATATTAAAAAAATTATAACAATATTCTAAAGACTCAATAACATTATGGAAACATCTATTGGTTACTTTTAGCATATCACAAGGGGTCGGCGGGTCGCCAAAGCTCACGAGCAGCTCAGCTTGGGGTTTGGATCACCCCTTGTCTTGACCAAAAAAGGAAACTCTTCAACGTAACTGCCCAGTTTTGAACTGGTAGCTGCACTTGTTTACTATGTCATAGGTTTAACAAGCTGATAATAAAATTTGACTATACCAATTCAGCAATCAATGTCTTGCAGTGACTCAAGAAGAGAGAAATTTTAATTTCAATAGTAGTGGTTACACACAATGGTCGTGCATTGATGGACACGTCAGTACGATTAAATCTCTTGTTTGTTAATTATTTCATATATAAATTTCAACTGACCTTGCATGCCAATCAATCTTATTCCATAATGGTCACTGAAACAAGCTGTCCTCTATGCCTCATAGTTGTGTAATCTATTAAGCATTTATATTTGCTTTTATCTAAAGCTAAGAAAATCTTATTTCTAGTTATATTGGTCTATTCGTTCAGGTCGAATGGTGTGAATTGTATATGCTATTACAGTATTACTTTCTCCACGTTATGTTAGATATACAGATCTATCATCTGTGTCTTAAATGTTTGACACGGTTGTTAGACGCTTAAGGTTGTCTATAATTAGCTACCAGTGTATAAAGTTATATGTATGAAACTACATGAAGCTAGTACCTGGTACATCACAACTACAAAGTGATCTTGTTGTTGGTATTTGCATATAGCTTGTTGGAACTGGGCATGATATTCAGCACTGAATCTGGGGAGTTTGTATGGTGATACAGCTTAGTTGGACATGAACTCGCAATGTTTTCCCCATTTGTTGGGATACATAAATATAGGTAGCTTAATGATCTATGCCTTAGAGATATCTCATTCATTATGTTATTTACTGTTGCCTGTGGTGGCAACGCAGTTGTTGGAGTACTGTGTCATATGTCTAAAACGGTATGAACTAGTACCCAGTGCACATAAAAAATATTGTTGATATTTGGATATTAGCTTGGTTGGACATGGCATTTAGCACATACTCTGGGGAATCTGCAGTGCTATTTCTGGTCAAGTCTTTGTGGTCTGTGCCTCATTTGCAGTTAACCCTGCGGACAATGTTATTGTGGGACAAATGACTAATTTCCTCTTGATGATCATGTAGTAATGTGAAGAAAGAGAGCTGCTTCTTCCCCATCCCCCAGGCTGCAGAATGCATTCTGCGAATCGTTGAGAAGGCCAATGCACCTGTGATATATTTATCTACTGATGCTGCTGAGAGCGAAACAAATCTTCTGCAGTCCTTGGTTGTGTTCAACGACAGGCAAGTCCCTCTCGTGAAGAGGCCAGAGCACCACAGCTCCGAGAAATGGGATGCCTTGCTAAACAGAAACCGCATGGGTGGAGATGGTCAGGTACATATATGGTCTTGTGTAGTTTTTTTTCTCATGTTGAGTGTGACGGTTTTACTAAACAACGACACGCTTCTGTGATGCTTGTTCAGGTTGACGCGATGCTTGACAAGACGATCTGTGCGCTAGCAAACATATTCATAGGATCGTCAGGGTCCACCTTCACGGAGGACATCTTCCGGCTGCGGAGGGGCTGGGGATCAGCGTCGCACTGTGACGAGTACCTCTGCCAGGGCGAGCTGCCTAACTACATAGCAGAGCTAGATTGAGAAGGCAACTTCCCAGGAGGATCGATAGCTGCAATTTTCTCCCATTCGTGTCCATATGTCCTGTAAAAAAAATGGTGGTGTGTACATCTAGTGTGATTTGTGGTGGTGCTGGTGTGTGTGTGTGTGTGTGTGTGTTGGGGGGCGGGGGGGAGGGTCTCTGTATCGGGGATGTCCATTGATTTGTTCGGTGTTATTCTTGCACAGGTAGGCAATAAGCTTTGAGAGAACTCTTTGCCGTTGTTTCTTGTGTGTGCAGTAATTAACCTTTATTAGATAGACGCTGGTGCAGCACTCTGGTTCACTACTGACTCTTCATTTCCTTTGTTTCAAAACGTTGATATCATGTCATTGGTGTACTGAAACTCATTTGATTCATGTCCAAATCTTGAGATTGTTAATTTTTAAAGCAAAGAGTAAGGAAAGGTGGGATATGGGCCTCGCTGCGGCCATGAACAACGCAGACCCAGAGCTCTGCTGAAGTGCTGATTCACTACCAGGCCTGAAAGACTCCCGTCAACCTATAGTGCACGGGCCGTGATTCCAGGGTTCGCTTTGCACGGTCCAGAAGTGACCTGGAGGTCCAGAACTTGATTTGATGTTTGATCAAGTTTAGGTCCTGGGCGCTCTCTAGACTTCAGCTTCTCTGCTGTTTTCATTCCAGCTTGGTTATCCGCACCATTACATCCTGAAGCATCACTTCATTCTGAAACATCACGTGCGTTGACTTTCTTTAAGTGTCTATTTGGTTGTATGTACAAGAGGAACGGTGGATGCATGAATAGATATAAAATCTGTCAGATTAATTGCCCGCATCGTTTTATTCTGACCACCATATACGCTGACTTTATCTTAGATTATATTTGGTTACCTGCGTATGTGAGACATGAGTTGTATGAGCTGATACAAAATAAATTATTTTACCTGTATCTATAGGTATGCCTAAATCTTACATATCTGGCTGGCCACCCTCCCGGGAACCTGCGCATGAGCGTGTAGGCATCCAATCAGCTTGAATAAGTCATTGTGAGACCATTTACATGTATCTACACATATGCTAGAAATGGCTGTACTGATGGGCTAGGCTCACGTGGGACTGAATGTGCGGACACAATAAACCAATCAGACACATTATGTATCACGGTGGGCCAGTGTTGGTCCGTAGGACGGTAGGACAGGAGAGAAGGGAGACATAAGACGGAGGAAGAAGGTGGTTTTACGCATCGGCATTGATAAGTGAGTTCCGTCTGAACAAATAAAGAGATGTGTTTTCTTATTCTGCTACAGCCTTTTAGGTCCTGGATCGGTTTCAACAGAAAGAGAAGGGAGATCTGATATATAGATGGATCATGGAGGTGCAGTTGGTGTGAGCATTCTAGGGACGAGACGGAGATGCTGTGCCGCCGACTGCAGAAGTGCGGCCGTTTGCAGTCGCTGTAGCTGCGCGCGCGCAGTCGTACGTCAACGGTCAGAAGTGGCGGGCGATGTGTTGCCCGCAGCCTGTGACTGCCGTTGCCAGTCGCTGCACAAGGCCGTTCAGAGAACCAGATTGATCGTCCCAGACGTGCTAGCACCTTCCTCTTTGTCCACACATTTTTCCCTTAGTTTTGATGCATGGCCGAATGTTTTGAAAAACGCAGAAGCATCTTCGACTCTTTGTTGTTGCACACAAGTACAGGAGAAAATCCCTTCAATACCATCTAAATTTATATCAATCCCTTCAATGCCATCAGAATTTATAGCTTCCCTTCAATGCCATTAAATTTAAATTTTAATCCCTTTAATGTCATTACCGTTAGTTTAGAGTTAACACCGTTAGTTCAATTTAAAGTCAATCTCTCCAATGCCATTAAAATCTATATTGATCCCTTCAATGCCACTAGAAATTGTTCGATATATTTGGGCTTCAAAAATTACAAAATTAAAAAATATGGATCAGATTTTTAAAATTCCACAATTTTTAAAACTTAAGTACATACTTTTTTGTAAACCCCCAAAATTACTTTGCTACATCAGTTCGTTTTTATAAAACTTAAGTATGGACTGAAGTTTTTAAAAATCGTGGAATTTTAAAAATCTGATCTATATTTTTTGATTCTAGAATTTTTAAACCCCAAATAGATTGAATCAATTTCTAGTGGCATTGAAGGGATCAGTATAGATTTTAGTGGCATTGGAGAGATTGACTTTAAATTGAACTAACGGCGTTAGTTCCAAACTAACAGTAATGACATTCAAGGGATTAAAATTTAAATTTGATGGCATTGAAGGGAAGCTATAAATTCTAATGGCATTGAAGAGATTGGTATATGTTTTGATGGCATTGAAGGGATTTTCTCCGGGCTGCACGCTGCCAGCAACGCCCCAAGCCACAAACCAAGCTTGAGCCTTTACAATAGAATACTTCTACACGAGAATATCAGTTATCAGCGAGGGCCTGTTTGCAACCGAATTGTTAGCAATACTCCAGCTCAACGCTATGCTTACTCAATACCACCATTTATAATCTGGTCATCAAGATTTTCTTACTCTACGTTACAATCATCCGCACTCATATCCTTTTATATATCCCCTCTATATCAACTATTACATATTCTATTCATTCTAATCCGAGGAGTTGAGACTTCTAGTGCCAATATGGTACAAAAGAAGAACTCCAATGCATCACATAATAATAAAAAGAAGAACAAGCAACAGAATGCCACGAAGCCCAAGCAGGCAGCCTCGTTCAAAAAGAAGAACAAAGGAGCTGGTTGCTTTGTTTGCGGGAGTACTGATCATTGGGCAAGCGCTTGTCCAGACCGCAAATTTAAGCAAGAGAAAAAACCAGCTCAAGAGAAGAAAACAGTAAACATGGTTGTTATTCATGAGAGGACACCGCCATACTCACCACAATCCAATGGGGTTGCTGAAAGAAAGAACCGTACTCTAACTGATTTGGTTAACGCCATGTTAGAGACTTCAGGGCTATCTAAGGAATGGTGGGGTGAGGCGATCTTGACGGCGTGTCATGTCCTGAATAAAGTTCCCACAAAGAACAAAGAAATCACACCATTCGAGGAATGGGAAAAGAAGAAATTAAATATCTCCTATTTGCGCACCTGGGGTTGTTTGGCTAAAGTGAATGTGCCAATTAACAAGAAGCGCAAATTAGGACCGAAAACTATTGATTGTGTTTTCCTTGGGTATGCTTTCCACAGCATTGGATATAGGTTTTTAATTATAAACTCTGGAGTACCGGACATGTTGGTTGGTACAATTATGGAGTCCAGAGATGCTACGTTTTTTGAGGACGAATTTCCCATGAAAGCTACACATGATACGTCTAATGATGAACCAACGATACCCCATGAGCATTTTATTCCGATAGAACACACTGAGGAATCCCATATACATAATCATGTGGAAAATGACAATGTATCAACTCGAAAGAGTAAGAGACCAAGGATTGCAAAGTCCTTTGGTGATGATTACATTGTATATCTTGTGGATGACACACCAAGTACCATTGAAGAGGCATATTCCTCTCCTGATGCTGACTTTTGGAAGGAAGCAATAAGGAGTGAGATGGATTCTATTATGTCTAATGTAACTTGGGAGGTAGTTGAGCGTCCTTATGGGTGTAAGCCCATTGGAAGTAAATGGGTGTTCAAGAAAAAACTTAGGCCTGATGGTACTATTGAAAGGTACAAGGCGAGGCTTGTAATTAAAGGCTATTCACAGAAGGAAGGTGAGGATTTCTTTGATACTTATTCACCTGTGGCTCGATTGACCACAATTCGTGTGCTACTTTCTTTGGCTGCCTCTCATGGTCTACTCGTCCATCAAATGGATGTTAAGACAGCATTCCTAAATGGAGAGCTAGATGAGGAAATTTACATGGAGCAGCCAGCTGGGTTTGTAGCAAACGGTCAAGAAGGCATGGTGTGTAAATTATTGAAATCTTTATATGGCCTAAAACAAGCACCTAAGCAATGGCATGAAAAGTTCGATAGAACTTTGACATCTGCCGGTTTTGTTGTGAACGAAGCAGACAAGTGTGTATACTATCGGTATGGTGGGGGCGAGGGAGTAATTTTATGCCTATATGTTGATGACATTCTAATCTTGGGGACGAGTCTTGATGTGATTAAAGAGACAAAAGACTTTCTGTCTAATAATTTTGAAATGAAAGATTTGGGAGAAGCTGATGTTATTCTTAACATTAAGCTACTGAGAGAAGGCATTGGTGGGATCACACTTGTGCAATCCCATTATGTGGAAAAGGTTTTGAGTCGCTTTGGTTTTAGCGAATGTGAACCTGCTCCAACGCCTTATGATCCTAGTAAGCTATTAAAGAAAAATCGAAGGATAGCTAGGGATCAATTGAGATATTCCCAAATAATTGGTTCACTCATGTATTTAGCTAGCGCTACGAGGCCTGACATCTCATTTGCTGTGAGCAAACTTAGTCGATTTGTTTCAAATCCGGGAGATGATCACTGGCGTGCTCTTGAGAGAGTTTTGCGCTATCTAAAGGGTACTATGAGTTTAGGCATCCATTATACCGGGTACCCAACAGTTCTGGAGGGTTATTGTGATGCAAACTGGATATCTGATGCTGATGAGATATATGCCACAAGTGGATATGTGTTTTCACTTGGAGGTGGTGCTGTTTCATGGAAGTCTTGCAAGCAGACCATCTTAACGAGGTCGACTATGGAAGCAGAACTCACAGCATTAGATACCGCTTCAGTTGAGGCTGAGTGGCTTCGTGAACTCCTTATGGATTTACCGGTGGTTGAAAAACCTGTGCCGGCTATTTCCATGAACTGTGATAATCAGACTGTGATAATTAAGATAAACAGTTCTAAGGATAATATGAAGTCGACAAGGCACATAAAGAGGCGTTTGAAATCTGTCAGGAAATTGAGAAACTCCGGAGTAATAGCGTTGGATTATGTCCATACGTCTAAAAATCTGGCAGATCAATTTACTAAGGGGCTATCACGTAGTGTGATAGATAGTGCATCAAGTGAGATGGGCATGAGACCCACCTAAAGTTTATCATAGTGGTAACCTGTTCTATGTGATCGGAGATCCCGTGAATTAGAATGGTGAAACAAGCTAGTGGTAGACTGAGAGGAAAGACCCTTAATAAGGCTCATTTCAGATGCATATCTTTCCTTACTGTAAGGTAGGTTGGTGTTTACACCTTAATATGTTCCAAGTGGCTTTGTGAAGCAAAGATGTTGTCCTACAGAACATCTTTAGAGGAACATACCTATATGGGTTAACTGCTAGTCACAGTTTATGAGATCTGGGTGGTTTCTAGATACCCATGAAAGGCTATGGAGTTTGACTTATATGCTCCAACCAGAGGGGATGCGTTCAGCAATCTAGTACTGGTAAAGAGTTTAGATGAAACTCATTCCACGCAAAACTGCCAATTCAAGGCCTAGTCCATTGTGCAGTTGTGGTCAAGTGTAGTCTAAGTTCTAGGTGGATGTTCAACTTAACAGTCTCCATCGAAACACCAGTATATCAAACGTTTGAGATGATGAGAGCTTTTTAGTGTGACTTAGCATTTGGTGGGGATTGTTGGATTAATGTGGGCTTGGCCCAAATTAATATTCAATAATAGTCAATGCTAATGGCCCACTTTAATGCTATGGTGTACTAATTATTTAGTACCATATTGGAAGTTCAAAGGACAAATCAATCAACTTAAATAGGTGGACCATTGGTGCATCTATTGAGAAGTTGAGAAAAGGATGAAGGACTGCCACACGCGCGCGCGCGCGCCGCCGCCGCCGTCGGCCGGGCCGAGCCGGGCCGTGGCTCGTGGTAGATCGGACCTTGGTCCGAATATTCCTTTCAAACGGTTGCGCATTTTGCCTGGAGCGATGACCGTCATGATAACCGTCCGTTTCCTGTCTTATGGCTAGTAACGGACGTCAGTTACTGTCGTCAGTTTCCAGTTCTAATGCGCGACCGTTTCTGTCCGTTGTTCTTCTCCCTCCTTCTGATCGCCTATAAGAATGGAGAGGGAGGGCTCTTCCAGGTACGCGAATTATCTCACGCGAATTGCAAACAACACATTCCCGTCCCATCTTCTGCGAGCACAGAGAGAGTGGGAGAGCAGGCTTCCGAAATCACCGACCGCAGAGATACACTTGCACGGGTGTGCGGGCGATCAGATTTTTGGGGAGCGTCTTCGCGACTGCTCGCGTGATCTGTTTGTCCAGCTGCTTCGTCCACAGCTTGCTGTTCGTCGCCTTCCCGAGTTGACGCGTACTGCTGTTCTTCTTCCCGGCGACCGTTCGAGGGACTGCACAGCGTACATCTTCCTGCACCGACTTCGTACGGCTACATCGAACAAACACACGAGATGTCTCGTGTGAATGGAGCCACTGATGCCTTGAGCATCGGTCCCTCCGCTGGGTACACTCTGTTCTTCGTATTTGTGCATGTTTCATTGCTGTTTACTGCTTATGCGAGTAGTTATACACACATGCACATACATGTCATCACATATATCGCACTGTTTTTCTGGATTAAATTAAAACTAAAAATGCCTAACTTTCTAACAATCCAAAAATCTGATATTAGGCATTTTTCTGTTAGTGGTTTTGCTGCTACGTTAAAACCAAGTGAACCTTTTGATGGGACGTTTTACAAGAGATGGCGTAGTAAGATGATACTGTGGTTGACCGCAATGAACTGCTATCACGCCGCACAGGGGAAACCCGAACAGTTCACTCCTGAAGAGGAGAGAATGTTCGACGTTGCCGATAACCTGTTTCGAGGCGCCGTGATTGGCGCTCTTGCCAACAAGTATGTTGATTCTTATCTAACGTGCACATCTGCAAAAGAGTTATGGGATGCATTAGATGAGAAGTTTGGTGTTTCTGATGCTGGTAGCGAGCTGTACATCATGGAGCAGCTGTTTGACTATAAGATGGTGGAAAACCGTCCTGTAGTTGAACAGGCTCATGAAATACAGGCACTGGCTAAAGAACTCGAACAATTCCCATGTGTCTTGCCTGACAAGTTCGTGGCCGGCGGTATTATCGCTAAACTGCCACCTTCTTGGACGGACTTTGCTACCACTCTAAAACATAAGAGACAAGAGTTTAGCGTGGCTGAGCTTATTGGTTCTCTTGATGTTGAGGAGAGGGCGAGAGCAAAAGACACTCGTGGAAAAGGAGTTGAGACTTCTAGTGCCAATATGGTACAAAAGAAGAACTCCAATGCATCACATAATAATAAAAAGAAGAACAAGCAACAGAATGCCACAAAGCCCAAGCAGGCAGCCTCGTTTAAAAAGAAGAACAAAGGAGCTGGTTGCTTTGTTTGCGGGAGTACTGATCATTGCGCAAGCGCTTGTCCAGACCGCAAATTTAAGCAAGAGAAAAAACTAGCTCAAGAGAAGAAAACAGTAAACATGGTTGTTATTCATGAGAGGACACCGCCATACTCACCACAATCCAATGGGGTTGCTGAAAGAAAGAACCGTACTCTAACTGATTTGGTTAACGCCATGTTAGAGACTTCAGGGCTATCTAAGGAATGGTGGGGTGAGGCGATCTTGACGGCGTGTCATGTCCTGAATAAAGTTCCCACAAAGAACAAAGAAATCACACCATTCGAGGAATGGGAAAAGAAGAAATTAAATATCTCCTATTTGCGCACCTGGGGTTGTTTGGCTAAAGTGAATGTGTCAATTAACAAGAAGCGCAAATTAGGACCGAAAACTGTTGATTGTGTTTTCCTTGGGTATGCTTTCCACAGCATTGGATATAGGTTTTTAATTATAAACTCTGGAGTACCGGACATGTTGGTTGGTACAATTATGGAGTCCAGAGATGCTACGTTTTTTGAGGACGAATTTCCCATGAAAGCTACACATGATACGTCTAATGATGAACCAACGATACCCCATGAGCATTTTATTCCGGTAGAACACACTGAGGAATCCCATATACATAATCATGTGGAAAATGACAATGTATCAACTCGAAAGAGTAAGAGACCAAGGATTGCAAAGTCCTTTGGTGATGATTACATTGTATATCTTGTGGATGACACACCAAGTACCATTGAAGAGGCATATTCCTCTCCTGATGCTGACTTTTGGAAGGAAGCAATAAGGAGTGAGATGGATTCTATTATGTCTAATGCAACTTGGGAGGTAGTTGAGCGTCCTTATGGGTGTAAGCCCATTGGAAGTAAATGGGTGTTCAAGAAAAAACTTAGGCCTGATGGTACTATTGAAAGGTACAAGGCGAGGCTTGTAATTAAAGGCTATTCACAGAAGGAAGGTGAGGATTTCTTTGATACTTATTCACCTGTGGCTCGATTGACCACAATTCGTGTGCTACTTTCTTTGGCTGCCTCTCATGGTCTACTCGTCCATCAAATGGATGTTAAGACAGCATTCCTAAATGGAGAGCTAGATGAGGAAATTTACATGGAGCAGCCAGCTGGGTTTGTAGCAAACGGTCAAGAAGGCATGGTGTGTAAATTATTGAAATCTTTATATGGCCTAAAACAAGCACCTAAGCAATGGCATGAAAAGTTCGATAGAACTTTGACATCTGCCGGTTTTGTTGTGAACGAAGCAGACAAGTGTGTATACTATCGGTATGGTGGGGGCGAGGGAGTAATTTTATGCCTATATGTTGATGACATTCTAATCTTGGGGACGAGTCTTGATGTGATTAAAGAGACAAAAGACTTTCTGTCTAATAATTTTGAAATGAAAGATTTGGGAGAAGCTGATGTTATTCTTAACATTAAGCTACTGAGAGAAGGCATTGGTGGGATCACACTTGTGCAATCCCATTATGTGGAAAAGGTTTTGAGTCGCTTTGGTTTTAGCGAATGTGAACCTGCTCCAACGCCTTATGATCCTAGTAAGCTATTAAAGAAAAATCGAAGGATAGCTAGGGATCAATTGAGATATTCCCAAATAATTGGTTCACTCATATATTTAGCTAGCGCTACGAGGCCTGACATCTCATTTGCTGTGAGCAAACTTAGTTGATTTGTTTCAAATCCGGGAGATGATCACTGGCGTGCTCTTGAGAGAGTTTTGCGCTATCTAAAGGGTACTATGAGTTTAGGCATCCATTATACCGGGTACCCAACAGTTCTGGAGGGTTATAGTGATGCAAACTGGATATCTGATGCTGATGAGATATATGCCACAAGTGGATATGTGTTTTCACTTGGAGGTGGTGCTGTTTCATGGAAGTCTTGCAAGCAGACCATCTTAACGAGGTCGACTATGGAAGCAGAACTCACAGCATTAGATACCGCTTCAGTTGAGGCTGAGTGGCTTCGTGAACTCCTTATGGATTTACCGGTGGTTGAAAAACCTATGCCGGCTATTTCCATGAACTGTGATAATCAGACTGTGATAATTAAGATAAACAGTTCTAAGGATAATATGAAGTCGACAAGGCACATAAAGAGGCGTTTGAAATCTGTCAGGAAATTGAGAAACTCCGGAGTAATAGCGTTGGATTATGTCCATACGCCTAAAAATCTGGCAGATCAATTTACTAAGGGGCTATCACGTAGTGTGATAGATAGTGCATCAAGTGAGATGGGCATGAGACCCACCTAAAGTTTATCATAGTGGTAACCTGTTCTATGTGATCGGAGATCCCGTGAATTAGAATGGTGAAACAAGCTAGTGGTAGACTGAGAGGAAAGACCCTTAATAAGGCTCATTTCAGATGCATATCTTTCCTTACTGTAAGGTAGGTTGGTGTTTACACCTTAATATGTTCCAAGTGGCTTTGTGAAGCAAAGATGTTGTCCTACAGAACATCTTTAGAGGAACATACCTATATGGGTTAACTGCTAGTCACAGTTTATGAGATCTAGGTGGTTTCTAGATACCCATGAAAGGCTATGGAGTTTGACTTATATGCTCCAACCAGAGGGGATGCGTTCAGCAATCTAGTACTGGTAAAGAGTTTAGATGAAACTCATTCCACGCAAAACTGCCAATTTCAAGGCCTAGTCCATTGTGCAGTTGTGGTCAAGTGTAGTCTAAGTTCTAGGTGGATGTTCAACTTAACAGTCTCCATCGAAACACCAGTATATCAAACGTTTGAGATGATGAGAGCTTTTTAGTGTGACTTAGCATTTGGTGGGGATTGTTGGATTAATGTGGGCTTGGCCCAAATTAATATTCAATAATAGTCAATGCTAATGGCCCACTTTAATGCTATGGTGTACTAATTATTTAGTACCATATTGGAAGTTCAAAGGACAAATCAATCAACTTAAATAGGTGGACCATTGGTGCATCTATTGAGAAGTTGAGAAAAGGATGAAGGACTGCCACACGCGCGCGCGCGCCGCCACCGCCGCCGGCTGGGCCGGGCCGTGGCCGTGGCCGTGGCTCGTGGCTCGTGGCTCGTGGCTCGTGGTAGATCGGACCTTGCACTACAGGAAACTGGTTAAAGAACGTGGGTGAAAAACCGTCGAACTTAATGTAATAAGCCGTCGAACTTACCGTAAGAACGTGGGTTTACCGACGAATATAGCCGACGGCGATTTTTGGACGAACTTAGAGAAGTAAGTTCGACGGCCCCGTCGAACTTAACCTTAAGAACGTGGGTACCGTCGAACTTAACATTAAGAACATGGGTACCGTCGAACTTAACATTAAGAACGTGTGTTTTTAAGTTCGACGGGGGCCGTCGAATTTTTTCCCACAAGTTCGACGGCGCCCACGTTCTTAAGGTTAAGTTTGACGGGGTCACGTGGCCGTCGAACTTATGTGTCCTACGGAGGTCTGCGCGGACTGAACAATAAGTTCGACGGTACCCACGTTCTTAACCTTAAGAACATGGGTACCCACGTTCTTAACCCTTTTCCAGAAAAAAATAAAAAATACAAAAATTAAAAATTAGACACACATAATATCACATGCAACACAATATATCACATACAATACAGATTTCAAACACATTGATATATGTTCATATCACAAATTCACACAAGTCCAAATATATAAGTTCACAAATTCACATAAGTTCAAATACATAAGTTCACAAATTCACACAAGTTCACATCCATAGTTCACATTTTTAGTTCACAAGTTCAAACATTAACTCCATCGCTCTCGATCAGGACATCGGATTGTTGTTCGTAGCTCCACCACTAGAATTGAGACATCTGTCCGTGAAGTCAACGTGAGGGGGAGGAGTCACTTGATGAGAGCCGGAATCCTACAAAATAAACCAAAATTCTCATAAATACACAACTTGCATTAAATCACATGTACACAAAGATATAGGAAAGCATGATAAACACAAAATGTGGCTTCCATATTTGTGCATGAACATGAACATGAGAGTGAGAACATACTTCATTTCAAGATGCAGCACCGTGTTATTTAAAATGATGCATCGTGCAAAGGATCCGCGATGTTAACTGTCCAAGAAACTACTTTGGAAATTCAGACTTAGACGCTATTCCAAATCTGAAAATTCAGAATTCAGCCACCTAACAGTCTAAAGCATGTCACAACAAAACAGCTCTCGCAACACTAAATTCTAGATTCACTAAAGTATGTTAGGCGCTGGAAGATGCAAAGTGATGTAACAAAGAGAGGGAAGTTTCAGTAGGGTCTAACAACCTTCCTCACCATGTCAGGCGCTAGAAGATTTACAGATTGGAAACGACTGACTAGGCATGTAAAGTCTTAACATAAATATAGCAAAAGAGCATATAACTGAAACAACTGACTGCATATGTAAAATATTAACATAAATATAGCAGTTCAATGTCTCAAATATATGGCATCAAATCCTCCACGGTACAGCGATTTAACAATGACTTACCAGTTGCTTACAAAGTTTTTGGAAGCCACACAACTTGACTAGACCCTCTTAACAGCTAAGCATCATATTGAGAACACCATGGTAAACGACTCGAAAATTTAAACAATAGACAAGTCTGTTTTCACACTCTTCATGCATATAGACAATTTAAAGAATAGACAAGTCAGTTTTTCTAAATGACAAAATTTCATTTGTGTGTGTTTGAATCTGACAAACGCTAGAAAATCTAAGAGGAAATACCCTATTCATATCCTTTACTTGATTTTGCAGAACTCAGGTTGTGGACTGCTATGTTGAATTTCTTTGATGGGAATGTGCTAGGCGATAGTATTTGTCATGGTAAAAAGATGTTCCAACTAATAGCTCAGACAAAAACAGTTCTACCACAATTATGAAAAATGGAGAAACATAGGTCCGGGAAAAATTAACACACGGGGTCAGAAGCAATCTACATTGTAACAACAATATTAATATACCAGGCATAAAGTTTACCAAAACATAAATATTGTCACTGAAAGAGATAGTGTTTAGCACTTACCTATGGATGAGCAGAATAGTTCCACCAACAATTATGAAAAATGAAGAAGCGCAACTCCATTGAAATCCTTGATGTTAGGGCTACACATAAATCACCTGAAGGGTCCAGTTTAATTTGAAATAGATTATCCATTTGAAGCCTATCTATATTGCCTATTACAACCACAATAATTAATTAGATGGATAGATAATGGTATAGCTATTCTGCATAACAGGGATTCTTGGATTCAGGCATTTGTTATACTCAAACTTTCAGATTTGCACAGCACTACATATGGCATGTGCATAAAAAGGCATAATTTGAAACAGATAACCCAACTGCTGTCAAAAATGGTGATGCAGCTTCTGTGTCCCACCTTTTCTGCTACCTAAAACATGCAACATGCAACTGAAGAATCATAAATGGAATTTTCAGCAGGATAGAAACCATGCATCCTCGATAGGCACATTATATGGACATATGGTACCTTGTTGAAGTTAAATACGATGTCAAGCTCGCATACATTCTTGAAGCATTTGTCCAATGTTTCAACAAACACTGTGTACGAGACAAAGTTAGTATAGAGTAATCAATCTCCTAGAACCAAAGCTGCTAAGTCCTTTTAGACAAAAGGAAGACAAAATAAGTCTTCAGTTATAGTGAAGTCCAAAGTGAAAATTTTCAGTAGGATCATATGGACATATGGTACCTTGTTTGCTTTGTTTACCAAAGTGTGCCAAAGGATGGCAAGCCTTGGCAGCCCTCCCTTTTGGCCATGTTAGTTCATTTTGGTGGCCAAAGTTGGCCAAGACTATGGCCACCAATTTGGTGACCAAAGACTGGCTGGTGCCAAATTTTGGCTTGGCTAGTGCATGATACATTTGGCCATTTGGGTGAAAATCGAACATGCCCTATGGGTGTGTTTGGATGAACGCCGATGTCGACAGAGCCAAAAAAACTTGTTGTTGGCAAACAAAACTGTTGATGTTTGGATTCCAGCTGTATTTGTTAATGAGTTGATGCGTGCATAGAATTCATAATTAAGAAAAAAAGAAAAAGCACATCACACAATTAAGATTATTGTTGATTCAGATTAAACTAAAAATTACGATGAGTCAGTACCTGTGGCATGGCTGTACCTTTCACCAGTAACTGCCCGTATTAGATCAATTCTTTGATGATTTATCATCCTGCATGCAGTAAACAAGAATCATTGATTGTGGACGAAAATGACTGTCGCCTATAAAATGTTGCATGCTCATACTACAATTATCAGACCGATAAAAGTTTAAGAAACACTGGTCTTGAAATGAAAACCCGCAAATAAACTGACTTGCAAAACTGGACAAAGAAGCAGTGAATTATATCTGTTACTGCTTATACTAAACGCAACACTACTGGTGAGAGACTAAGTAATGAAAATGACGTCTTGACATGGTTTAACATTCATGTAATTGAATCTGAGACTTACTGACATTTAAGTTCATGTAGAATCAGCCTTACTATAAGGATCTCACATAGCGCCACCATGTTTCTGTAGCATTATCAAGGAAATATGAAAACAGGAAATGAGGCAAAGAAAATATATAAATGCCCCTTTACATAAAAGGATGATTTTCCTTGAAAAGGGATGTAGTCATATACAGTTTGAAAACATCCATCGTTTCGACTAAAAGGTGTCAAATAATGCATAATTGAACTATCTAAATTCCAAAATCTGGATGTTATTATGGTAATGGATTTTGATTTTACCATGATAATAGTTACAAGGTGAGCTGGTGCAATGTCAATGCAAAATTAGAAGTCTTTAAGAGCAATGGATAATTAGAGACACAGTAGTAGTGTTTTCCTAAACGCTAAACGCTAAACGGTAAACAGTCATTTACCTACCATTTAGCATTCAGGCTACAAGGTCCATTAAATGAGCTAAACATCCAATCAAATGGGATAAACAGACAAGTGAATGGAATCAGCATACCCCCTGTGTAACATTTACAGTATTAAATGGGCTAAACGACTGTTTAGGAGAACATCACACAATATTAACAATTAATCCTAGTGTTCAATGTGAATTTTCGTGGGTGCAGATATATGTTCTGTGACAATTTTGTTTTATGTTATACTAAATATAGTGCTCTCTATTTTGCTCTCTGGTATATGTAAAGGCTGAAATTCATCAATATTTATATGAACTGATGCTCAGAATCAGAGGCAAGCCGTCAAAACAGGAAATATTCAGAAGTCATAGAGCTTTTGAGTTCCAATCAAAATTTGCTCGCATTCTGTTTAGAATTCAGAGAACAAGACTCAAAAGATGCCCCATCAAACTGATGCCGACTTTATATTTCAGAAGAAAAGAATGATTAGTCAATTCGTTGCAGCCTTAGAGAAACTATTTCATTGTGTCCTTTTACTGAACTCATTGCTAAAATAAAAAATTTGGATAGCACTATGAGCACTTTCATGAGTCACCATGTTCTATTACTTAATGCGCTGGGAACAGGGGAGGGGTTGTGTGCTACACATGTTAATATTATTAAAACATTTCAGTTCAAGTATCCAAACATAGTGAACGTGGTGAATTGTTGATTTTCAGTTAGGTATCCAAACATTTTAGTGATTGTGGGTGAATTGTTGATTTAAGTTCAGGTATCCAAACATTTTAGTGACTTAGTGAATTATTGAATTTATGAGCATGATGATCAGCTATTCGCAAAGTTATTCCAATGATGACAGAAACTTTTTTGTCACAGAAATGAGCTAACATAGGGAATGTGCGTGAACATGTACAGGTTTCCAAACACATGAGCCAACACTGCCGTAATTTTCAAACAAGGGTCGATGCAAACAAAAAGCCTGAAACAACACATGTGCTTCTTTTGAGTTGACCCAGATTTGGTTTTTGTGTTTTGATTGGAGAACTGTTGGAGCAAACAGCGTCATACACCCCTAACAAGTTTGAGTCTACCCCAACAATCAGATTTTGGGAAAAAGTTTTTAGCATTCTTTTGGAGTTGCTCTAACCACCATTCCATCCACAGGACCCCATTACACATACCACGAGCTTCTACAGATCTACGAAATTCTTGAATGGATGAGCAAACAAAAAAAAGCAACATCTAACTAACCATGCGAAAACCCTAATAAAATCCCGTGAAATCGCATCGCATAGACCCCAAAGAAATTGAAGAGACGAATCTAACGACCGTGCTCCCGGATGCATAGTGAAATGCTGGTCCATGAATGACCAGGCAAGCAATGTTTGGAGCGGACCGGAGCACAGCGGAGGGATCAAGCTCACCTGGGGTGCGGCGCGGGAAGAGCGCGAGACGGGGCCGCCAGTCTTCTTCCCCTTGTCCTTGTCCGCCGACTTGGCGGTTGTGGCCTTGGCTCTCTTCCCCGCCATCTTGTCGGAGGAAGCGGTGAGCTTGGGCTGCGGGGGCAGCGAGCCAAGGATGAGAATGAACGGGCTGGTGGCGGTGCGATGACCTTTGGCTGCTAGGCAGCGAGCCGAGGAGCTCTAGCGGCGCCGCGGTGACCTTTGGCTTCTGGGCAGCGAGCCAAGGACCTCTGGCGGCGGCGCCGCGGTGTTCTAGCGGAGGTGCGATTTTCTGGCGGCGGCTGGCAGGAAACGAGTGAGCTGAGAGAGAGAGACTCGCGGCACCACGGTGTAGGGGTTTAGGTGTTTCTGGTTAAGTTCTACGGTGTCGATTTGGCCCACGAACTTAATATAAGAACGTGAGTACCCACGTTCCTAATTCGTTAAGTTCGACGGTTTTGTCCATGGCCCACGAACTTAATGTAAGAACGTGGGTACCCACGTTCCTAAAAAAACCCATGAACTTAACTAATGTAAGAACGTCGGTACCCATGTTTTTAACAAAACCCATGAACCTTTATCAGTTTCTTGTAGTGTTGGTCCGAATATTCCTTTCAAACGGTTGCGCATTTTGCCTGGAGCGATGACCGTCATGATAACCGTCCGTTTCCTGTCTTATGGCTAGTAACGGACGTCAATTACTGTCGTCAGTTTCCAGTTCTAATGCGCGACCGTTTCTGTCCGTTGTTCTTCTCCCTCCTTCTGACCGCCTATAAGAATGGAGAGGGAGGGCTCTTCCAGGTACACGAATTATCTCACGCGAATTGCAAACAACACATTCCCGTCCCATCTTCTGCGAGCACAGAGAGAGTGGGAGAGCAGGCCTCCGAAATCACCGACCGCAGAGATACACTTGCACGGGTGTGCGGGCGATCAGATTTTTGGGGAGCGTCTTCGCGACTGCTCGCGTGATCTGTTTGTCCAGCTGCTTCGTCCACAGCTTGCTGTTCGTCGCCTTCCCGAGTTGACGCGTACTGCTGTTCTTCTTCCCGGCGACCGTTCGAGGGACTGCACAGCGTACATCTTCCTGCACCGACTTCGTACGGCTACATCGAACAAACACACGAGATGTCTCGTGTGAATGGAGCCACTGATGCCTTGAGCATCGGTCCCTCCGCTGGGTACACTCTGTTCTTCGTATTTGTGCATGTTTCATTGCTGTTTACTGCTTATGCGAGTAGTTATACACACATGCACATACATGTCATCACATATATCGCACTGTTTTTCTGGATTAAATTAAAACTAAAAATGCCTAACTTTCTAACAATCCAAAAATCTGATATTAGGCATTTTTCTGTTAGTGGTTTTGCTGCTGCGTTAAAACCAAGTGAACCTTTTGATGGGACGTTTTACAAGAGATGGCGTAGTAAGATGATACTGTGGTTGACCGCAATGAACTGCTATCACGCCGCACAGGGGAAACCCGAACAGTTCACTCCTGAAGAAGAGAGAATGTTCGACGTTGCCGATAACCTGTTTCGAGGCGCCGTGATTGGCGCTCTTGCCAACAAGTATGTTGATTCTTATCTAACGTGCACATCTGCAAAAGAGTTATGGGATGCATTAGATGAGAAGTTTGGTGTTTCTGATGCTGGTAGCGAGCTGTACATCATGGAGCAGCTGTTTGACTATAAGATGGTGGAAAACCGTCCTGTAGTTGAACAGGCTCATGAAATACAGGCACTGGCTAAAGAACTCGAACAATTCCCATGTGTCTTGCCTGACAAGTTCGTGGCCGGCGGTATTATCGCTAAACTGCCACCTTCTTGGACGGACTTTGCTACCACTCTAAAACATAAGAGACAAGAGTTTAGCGTGGCTGAGCTTATTGGTTCTCTTGATGTTGAGGAGAGGGCGAGAGCAAAAGACACTCGTGGAAAAGGAGTTGAGACTTCTAGTGCCAATATGGTACAAAAGAAGAACTCCAATGCATCACATAATAATAAAAAGAAGAACAAGCAACAGAATGCCACGAAGCCCAAGCAGGCAGCCTCGTTCAAAAAGAAGAACAAAGGAGCTGGTTGCTTTGTTTGCGGGAGTACTGATCATTGGGCAAGCGCTTGTCCAGACCGCAAATTTAAGCAAGAGAAAAAACCAGCTCAAGAGAAGAAAACAGTAAACATGGTTGTTATTCATGAGAGGACACCGCCATACTCACCACAATCCAATGGGGTTGCTGAAAGAAAGAACCGTACTCTAACTGATTTGGTTAACGGCATGTTAGAGACTTCAGGGCTATCTAAGGAATGGTGGGGTGAGGCGATCTTGACGGCGTGTCATGTCCTGAATAAAGTTCCCACAAAGAACAAAGAAATCACACCATTCGAGGAATGGGAAAAGAAGAAATTAAATATCTCCTATTTGCGCACCTGGGGTTGTTTGGCTAAAGTGAATGTGCCAATTAACAAGAAGCGCAAATTAGGACCGAAAACTGTTGATTGTGTTTTCCTTGGGTATGCTTTCCACAACATTGGATATAGGTTTTTAATTATAAACTCTGGAGTACCGGACATGTTGGTTGGTACAATTATGGAGTCCAGAGATGCTACGTTTTTTGAGGACGAATTTCCCATGAAAGCTACACGTGATACGTCTAATGATGAACCAACGATACCCCATGAGCATTTTATTCCGGTAGAACACACTGAGGAATCCCATATACATAATCATGTGGAAAATGACAATGTATCAACTCGAAAGAGTAAGAGACCAAGGATTGCAAAGTCCTTTGGTGATGATTACATTGTATATCTTGTGGATGACACACCAAGTACCATTGAAGAGGCATATTCCTCTCCTGATGCTGACTTTTGGAAGGAAGCAATAAAGAGTGAGATGGATTCTATTATGTCTAATGCAACTTGGGAGGTAGTTGAGCGTCCTTATGGGTGTAAGCCCATTGGAAGTAAATGGGTGTTCAAGAAAAAACTTAGGCCTGATGGTACTATTGAAAGGTACAAGGCGAGGCTTGTAATTAAAGGCTATTCACAGAAGGAAGGTGAGGATTTCTTTGATACTTATTCACCTGTGGCTCGATTGACCACAATTCGTGTGCTACTTTCTTTGGCTGCCTCTCATGGTCTACTCGTCCATCAAATGGATGTTAAGACAGCATTCCTAAATGGAGAGCTAGATGAGGAAATTTACATGGAGCAGCCAGCTGGGTTTGTAGCAAACGGTCAAGAAGGCATGGTGTGTAAATTATTGAAATCTTTATATGGCCTAAAACAAGCACCTAAGCAATGGCATGAAAAGTTCGATAGAACTTTGACATCTGCCGGTTTTATTGTGAACGAAGCAGACAAGTGTGTATACTATCGGTATGGTGGGGGCGAGGGAGTAATTTTATGCCTATATGTTGATGACATTCTAATCTTGGGGACGAGTCTTGATGTGATTAAAGAGACAAAAGACTTTCTGTCTAATAATTTTGAAATGAAAGATTTGGGAGAAGCTGATGTTATTCTTAACATTAAGCTACTGAGAGAAGGCATTGGTGGGATCACACTTGTGCAATCCCATTATGTGGAAAAGGTTTTGAGTCGCTTTGGTTTTAGCGAATGTGAACCTGCTCCAACGCCTTATGATCCTAGTAAGCTATTAAAGAAAAATCGAAGGATAGCTAGGGATCAATTGAGATATTCCCAAATAATTGGTTCACTCATGTATTTAGCTAGCGCTACGAGGCCTGACATCTCATTTGCTGTGAGCAAACTTAGTCGATTTGTTTCAAATCCGGGAGATGATCACTGGCGTGCTCTTGAGAGAGTTTTGCGCTATCTAAAGGGTACTATGAGTTTAGGCATCCATTATACCGGGCACCCAACAGTTCTGGAGGGTTATTGTGATGCAAACTGGATATCTGATGCTGATGAGATATATGTCACAAGTGGATATGTGTTTTCACTTGGAGGTGGTGCTGTTTCATGGAAGTCTTGCAAGCAGACCATCTTAACGAGGTCGACTATGGAAGCAGAACTCACAGCATTAGATACCGCTTCAGTTGAGGCTGAGTGGCTTCGTGAACTCCTTATGGATTTACCGGTGGTTGAAAAACCTGTGCCTGCTATTTCCATGAACTGTGATAATCAGACTGTGATAATTAAGATAAACAGTTCTAAGGATAATATGAAGTCGACAAGGCACATAAAGAGGCGTTTGAAATCTGTCAGGAAATTGAGAAACTCCGGAGTAATAGCGTTGGATTATGTCCATACGTCTAAAAATCTGGCAGATCAATTTACTAAGGGGCTATCACGTAGTGTGATAGATAGTGCATCAAGTGAGATGGGCATGAGACCCACCTAAAGTTTATCATAGTGGTAACCTGTTCTATGTGATCGGAGATCCCGTGAATTAGAATGGTGAAACAAGCTAGTGGTAGACTGAGAGGAAAGACCCTTAATAAGGCTCATTTCAGATGCATATCTTTCCTTACTGTAAGGTAGGTTGGTGTTTACACCTTAATATGTTCCAAGTGGCTTTGTGAAGCAAAGATGTTGTCCTACAGAACATCTTTAGAGGAACATACCTATATGGGTTAACTGTTAGTCACAGTTTATGAGATCTGGGTGGTTTCTAGATACCCATGAAAGGCTATGGAGTTTGACTTATATGCTCCAACCAGAGGGGATGCGTTCAGCAATCTAGTACTGGTAAAGAGTTTAGATGAAACTCATTCCACGCAAAACTGCCAATTCAAGGCCTAGTCCATTGTGCAGTTGTGGTCAAGTGTAGTCTAAGTTCTAGGTGGATGTTCAACTTAACAGTCTCCATCGAAACACCAGTATATCAAACGTTTGAGATGATGAGAGCTTTTTAGTGTGACTTAGCATTTGGTGGGGATTGTTGGATTAATGTGGGCTTGGCCCAAATTAATATTCAATAATAGTCAATGCTAATGGCCCACTTTAATGCTATGGTGTACTAATTATTTAGTACCATATTGGAAGTTCAAAGGACAAATCAATCAATTTAAATAGGTGGACCATTGGTGCATCTATTGAGAAGTTGAGAAAAGGATGAAGGACTGCCACACGCGCGCGCGCGCGCCGCCGCCGCCGGCCGGGCCGGGCCGGGCCGTGGCCGTGGCCGTGGCTCGTGGCTCGTGGCTCGTGGCTCGTGGTAGATCGGACCTTGGTCCGAATATTCCTTTCAAACGGTTGCGCATTTTGCCTGGAGCGATGACCGTCATGATAACCGTCCGTTTCCTGTCTTATGGCTAGTAACGGACGTCAGTTACTGTCGTCAGTTTCCAGTTCTAATGCGCGACCGTTTCTGTCCGTTGTTCTTCTCCCTCCTTCTGACCGCCTATAAGAATGGAGAGGGAGGGCTCTTCCAGGTACGCGAATTATCTCACGCGAATTGCAAACAACACATTCCCGTCCCATCTTCTGCGAGCACAGAGAGAGTGGGAGAGCAGGCCTCCGAAATCACCGACCGCAGAGATACACTTGCACGGGTGTGCGGGCGATCAGATTTTTGGGGAGCGTCTTCGCGACTGCTCGCGTGATCTGTTTGTCCAGCTGCTTCGTCCACAGCTTGCTGTTCGTCGCCTTCCCGAGTTGACGCGTACTGCTGTTCTTCTTCCCGGCGACCGTTCGAGGGACTGCACAGCGTACATCTTCCTGCACCGACTTCGTACGGCTACATCGAACAAACACACGAGATGTCTCGTGTGAATGGAGCCACTGATGCCTTGAGCATCGGTCCCTCCGCTGGGTACACTCTGTTCTTCGTATTTGTGCATGTTTCATTGCTGTTTACTGCTTATGCGAGTAGTTATACACACATGCACATACATGTCATCACATATATCGCACTGTTTTTCTGGATTAAATTAAAACTAAAAATGCCTAACTTTCTAACAATCCAAAAATCTGATATTAGGCATTTTTCTGTTAGTGGTTTTGCTGCTGCGTTAAAACCAAGTGAACCTTTTGATGGGACGTTTTACAAGAGATGGCGTAGTAAGATGATACTGTGGTTGACCGCAATGAACTGCTATCACGCCGCACAGGGGAAACCCGAACAGTTCACTCCTGAAGAGGAGAGAATGTTCGACGTTGCCGATAACCTGTTTCGAGGCGCCGTGATTGGCGCTCTTGCCAACAAGTATGTTGATTCTTATCTAACGTGCACATCTACAAAAGAGTTATGGGATGCATTAGATGAGAAGTTTGGTGTTTCTGATGCTGGTAGCGAGCTGTACATCATGGAGCAGCTGTTTGACTATAAGATGGTGGAAAACCGTCCTGTAGTTGAACAGGCTCATGAAATACAGGCACTGGCTAAAGAACTCGAACAATTCCCATGTGTCTTGCCTGACAAGTTCGTGGCCGGCGGTATTATCGCTAAACTGCCACCTTCTTGGACGGACTTTGCTACCACTCTAAAACATAAGAGACAAGAGTTTAGCGTGGCTGAGCTTATTGGTTCTCTTGATGTTGAGGAGAGGGCGAGAGCAAAAGACACTCGTGGAAAAGGAGTTGAGACTTCTAGTGCCAATATGGTACAAAAGAAGAACTCCAATGCATCACATAATAATAAAAAGAAGAACAAGCAACAGAATGCCACGAAGCCCAAGCAGGCAGCCTCGTTCAAAAAGAAGAACAAAGGAGCTGGTTGCTTTGTTTGCGGGAGTACTGATCATTGGGCAAGCGCTTGTCCAGACCGCAAATTTAAGCAAGAGAAAAAACCAGCTCAAGAGAAGAAAACAGTAAACATGGTTGTTATTCATGAGAGGACACCGCCATACTCACCACAATCCAATGGGGTTGCTGAAAGAAAGAACCGTACTCTAACTGATTTGGTTAACGCCATGTTAGAGACTTCAGGGCTATCTAAGGAATGGTGGGGTGAGGCGATCTTGACGGCGTGTCATGTCCTGAATAAAGTTCCCACAAAGAACAAAGAAATCACACCATTCGAGGAATGGGAAAAGAAGAAATTAAATATCTCCTATTTGCGCACCTGGGGTTGTTTGGCTAAAGTGAATGTGCCAATTAACAAGAAGCGCAAATTAGGACCGAAAACTGTTGATTGTGTTTTCCTTGGGTATGCTTTCCACAACATTGGATATAGGTTTTTAATTATAAACTCTGGAGTACCGGACATGTTGGTTGGTACAATTATGGAGTCCAGAGATGCTACGTTTTTTGAGGACGAATTTCCCATGAAAGCTACACGTGATACGTCTAATGATGAACCAACGATACCCCATGAGCATTTTATTCCGGTAGAACACACTGAGGAATCCCATATACATAATCATGTGGAAAATGACAATGTATCAACTCGAAAGAGTAAGAGACCAAGGATTGCAAAGTCCTTTGGTGATGATTACATTGTATATCTTGTGGATGACACACCAAGTACCATTGAAGAGGCATATTCCTCTCCTGATGCTGACTTTTGGAAGGAAGCAATAAAGAGTGAGATGGATTCTATTATGTCTAATGCAACTTGGGAGGTAGTTGAGCGTCCTTATGGGTGTAAGCCCATTGGAAGTAAATGGGTGTTCAAGAAAAAACTTAGGCCTGATGGTACTATTGAAAGGTACAAGGCGAGGCTTGTAATTAAAGGCTATTCACAGAAGGAAGGTGAGGATTTCTTTGATACTTATTCACCTGTGGCTCGATTGACCACAATTCGTGTGCTACTTTCTTTGGCTGCCTCTCATGGTCTACTCGTCCATCAAATGGATGTTAAGACAGCATTCCTAAATGGAGAGCTAGATGAGGAAATTTACATGGAGCAGCCAGCTGGGTTTGTAGCAAACGGTCAAGAAGGCATGGTGTGTAAATTATTGAAATCTTTATATGGCCTAAAACAAGCACCTAAGCAATGGTATGAAAAGTTCGATAGAACTTTGACATCTGCCGGTTTTGTTGTGAACGAAGCAGACAAGTGTGTATACTATCGGTATGGTGGGGGCGAGGGAGTAATTTTATGCCTATATGTTGATGACATTCTAATCTTGGGGACGAGTCTTGATGTGATTAAAGAGACAAAAGACTTTCTGTCTAATAATTTTGAAATGAAAGATTTGGGAGAAGCTGATGTTATTCTTAACATTAAGCTACTGAGAGAAGGCATTGGTGGGATCACACTTGTGCAATCCCATTATGTGGAAAAGGTTTTGAGTCGCTTTGGTTTTAGCGAATGTGAACCTGCTCCAACGCCTTATGATCCTAGTAAGCTATTAAAGAAAAATCGAAGGATAGCTAGGGATCAATTGAGATATTCCCAAATAATTGGTTCACTCATGTATTTAGCTAGCGCTACGAGGCCTGACATCTCATTTGCTGTGAGCAAACTTAGTCGATTTGTTTCAAATCCGGGAGATGATCACTGGCGTGCTCTTGAGAGAGTTTTGCGCTATCTAAAGGGTACTATGAGTTTAGGCATCCATTATACCGGGTACCCAACAGTTCTGGAGGGTTATTGTGATGCAAACTGGATATCTGATGCTGATGAGATATATGCCACAAGTGGATATGTGTTTTCACTTGGAGGTGGTGCTGTTTCATGGAAGTCTTGCAAGCAGACCATCTTAACGAGGTCGACTATGGAAGCAGAACTCACAGCATTAGATACCGCTTCAGTTGAGGCTGAGTGGCTTCGTGAACTCCTTATGGATTTACCGGTGGTTGAAAAACCTGTGCCGGCTATTTCCATGAACTGTGATAATCAGACTGTGATAATTAAGATAAACAGTTCTAAGGATAATATGAAGTCGACAAGGCACATAAAGAGGCGTTTGAAATCTGTCAGGAAATTGAGAAACTCCGGAGTAATAGCGTTGGATTATGTCCATACGTCTAAAAATCTGGCAGATCAATTTACTAAGGGGCTATCACGTAGTGTGATAGATAGTGCATCAAGTGAGATGGGCATGAGACCCACCTAAAGTTTATCATAGTGGTAACCTGTTCTATGTGATCGGAGATCCCGTGAATTAGAATGGTGAAACAAGCTAGTGGTAGACTGAGAGGAAAGACCCTTAATAAGGCTCATTTCAGATGCATATCTTTCCTTACTGTAAGGTAGGTTGGTGTTTACACCTTAATATGTTCCAAGTGGCTTTGTGAAGCAAAGATGTTGTCCTACAGAACATCTTTAGAGGAACATACCTATATGGGTTAACTGCTAGTCACAGTTTATGAGATCTGGGTGGTTTCTAGATACCCATGAAAGGCTATGGAGTTTGACTTATGTGCTCCAACCAGAGGGGATGCGTTCAGCAATCTAGTACTGGTAAAGAGTTTAGATGAAACTCATTCCACGCAAAACTGCCAATTCAAGGCCTAGTCCATTGTGCAGTTGTGGTCAAGTGTAGTCTAAGTTCTAGGTGGATGTTCAACTTAACAGTCTCCATCGAAACACCAGTATATCAAACGTTTGAGATGATGAGAGCTTTTTAGTGTGACTTAGCATTTGGTGGGGATTGTTGGATTAATGTGGGCTTGGCCCAAATTAATATTCAATAATAGTCAATGCTAATGGCCCACTTTAATGCTATGGTGTACTAATTATTTAGTACCATATTGGAAGTTCAAAGGACAAATCAATCAACTTAAATAGGTGGACCATTGGTGCATCTATTGAGAAGTTGAGAAAAGGATGAAGGACTGCCACACGCGCGCGCGCGCCGCCGCCGCCGTCGGCCGGGCCGAGCCGGGCCGTGGCTCGTGGTAGATCGGACCTTGGTCCGAATATTCCTTTCAAACGGTTGCGCATTTTGCCTGGAGCGATAACCGTCATGATAACCGTCCGTTTCCTGTCTTATGGCTAGTAACGGACGTCAGTTACTGTCGTCAGTTTCCAGTTCTAATGCACGACCGTTTCTGTCCGTTGTTCTTCTCCCTCCTTCTGACCGCCTATAAGAATGGAGAGGGAGGGCTCTTCCAGGTACGCGAATTATCTCACGCGAATTGCAAACAACACATTCCCGTCCCATCTTCTGCGAGCACAGAGAGAGTGGGAGAGCAGGCCTCCGAAATCACCGACCGCAGAGATACACTTGCACGGGTGTGCGGGCGATCAGATTTTTGGGGAGCGTCTTCGCGACTGCTCGCGTGATCTGTTTGTCCAGCTGCTTCGTCCACAGCTTGCTGTTCGTCGCCTTCCCGAGTTGACGCGTACTGCTGTTCTTCTTCCCGGCGACCGTTCGAGGGACTGCACAGCGTACATCTTCCTGCACCGACTTCGTACGGCTACATCGAACAAACACACGAGATGTCTCGTGTGAATGGAGCCACTGATGCCTTGAGCATCGGTCCCTCCGCTGGGTACACTCTGTTCTTCGTATTTGTGCATGTTTCATTGCTGTTTACTGCTTATGCGAGTAGTTATACACACATGCACATACATGTCATCACATATATCGCACTGTTTTTCTGGATTAAATTAAAACTAAAAATGCCTAACTTTCTAACAATCCAAAAATCTGATATTAGGCATTTTTCTGTTAGTGGTTTTGCTGCTACGTTAAAACCAAGTGAACCTTTTGATGGGACGTTTTACAAGAGATGGCGTAGTAAGATGATACTGTGGTTGACCGCAATGAACTGCTATCACGCCGCACAGGGGAAACCCGAACAGTTCACTCCTGAAGAGGAGAGAATGTTCGACGTTGCCGATAACCTGTTTCGAGGCGCCGTGATTGGCGCTCTTGCCAACAAGTATGTTGATTCTTATCTAACGTGCACATCTGCAAAAGAGTTATGGGATGCATTAGATGAGAAGTTTGGTGTTTCTGATGCTGGTAGCGAGCTGTACATCATGGAGCAGCTGTTTGACTATAAGATGGTGGAAAACCGTCCTGTAGTTGAACAGGCTCATGAAATACAGGCACTGGCTAAAGAACTCGAACAATTCCCATGTGTCTTGCCTGACAAGTTCGTGGCCGGCGGTATTATCGCTAAACTGCCACCTTCTTGGACGGACTTTGCTACCACTCTAAAACATAAGAGACAAGAGTTTAGCGTGGCTGAGCTTATTGGTTCTCTTGATGTTGAGGAGAGGGCGAGAGCAAAAGACACTCGTGGAAAAGGAGTTGAGACTTCTAGTGCCAATATGGTACAAAAGAAGAACTCCAATGCATCACATAATAATAAAAAGAAGAACAAGCAACAGAATGCCACGAAGCCCAAGCAGGCAGCCTCGTTCAAAAAGAAGAACAAAGGAGCTGGTTGCTTTGTTTGCGGGAGTACTGATCATTGGGCAAGCGCTTGTCCAGACCGCAAATTTAAGCAAGAGAAAAAACCAGCTCAAGAGAAGAAAACAGTAAACATGGTTGTTATTCATGAGAGGACACCGCCATACTCACCACAATCCAATGGGGTTGCTGAAAGAAAGAACCGTACTCTAACTGATTTGGTTAACGCCATGTTAGAGACTTCAGGGCTATCTAAGGAATGGTGGGGTGAGGCGATCTTGACGGCGTGTCATGTCCTGAATAAAGTTCCCACAAAGAACAAAGAAATCACACCATTCGAGGAATGGGAAAAGAAGAAATTAAATATCTCCTATTTGCGCACCTGGGGTTGTTTGGCTAAAGTGAATGTGCCAATTAACAAGAAGCGCAAATTAGGACCGAAAACTGTTGATTGTGTTTTCCTTGGGTATGCTTTCCACAGCATTGGATATAGGTTTTTAATTATAAACTCTGGAGTACCGGACATGTTGGTTGGTACAATTATGGAGTCCAGAGATGCTACGTTTTTTGAGGACGAATTTCCCATGAAAGCTACACATGATACGTCTAATGATGAACCAACGATACCCCATGAGCATTTTATTCCGGTAGAACACACTGAGGAATCCCATATACATAATCATGTGGAAAATGACAATGTATCAACTCGAAAGAGTAAGAGACCAAGGATTGCAAAGTCCTTTGGTGATGATTACATTGTATATCTTGTGGATGACACACCAAGTACCATTGAAGAGGCATATTCCTCTCCTGATGCTGACTTTTGGAAGGAAGCAATAAGGAGTGAGATGGATTCTATTATGTCTAATGCAACTTGGGAGGTAGTTGAGCGTCCTTATGGGTGTAAGCCCATTGGAAGTAAATGGGTGTTCAAGAAAAAACTTAGGCCTGATGGTACTATTGAAAGGTACAAGGCGAGGCTTGTAATTAAAGGCTATTCACAGAAGGAAGGTGAGGATTTCTTTGATACTTATTCACCTGTGGCTCGATTGACCACAATTCGTGTGCTACTTTCTTTGGCTGCCTCTCATGGTCTACTCGTCCATCAAATGGATGTTAAGACAGCATTCCTAAATGGAGAGCTAGATGAGGAAATTTACATGGAGCAGCCAGTTGGGTTTGTAGCAAACGGTCAAGAAGGCATGGTGTGTAAATTATTGAAATCTTTATATGGCCTAAAACAAGCACCTAAGCAATGGCATGAAAAGTTCGATAGAACTTTGACATCTGCCGGTTTTGTTGTGAACGAAGCAGACAAGTGTGTATACTATCGGTATGGTGGGGGCGAGGGAGTAATTTTATGCCTATATGTTGATGACATTCTAATCTTGGGGACGAGTCTTGATGTGATTAAAGAGACAAAATACTTTCTGTCTAATAATTTTGAAATGAAAGATTTGGGAGAAGCTGATGTTATTCTTAACATTAAGCTACTGAGAGAAGGCATTGGTGGGATCACACTTGTGCAATCCCATTATGTGGAAAAGGTTTTGAGTCGCTTTGGTTTTAGCGAATGTGAACCTGCTCCAACGCCTTATGATCCTAGTAAGCTATTAAAGAAAAATCGAAGGATAGCTAGGGATCAATTGAGATATTCCCAAATAATTGGTTCACTCATGTATTTAGCTAGCGCTACGAGGCCTGACATCTCATTTGCTGTGAGCAAACTTAGTCGATTTGTTTCAAATCCGGGAGATGATCACTGGCGTGCTCTTGAGAGAGTTTTGCGCTATCTAAAGGGTACTATGAGTTTAGGCATCCATTATACCGGGTACCCAACAGTTCTGGAGGGTTATTGTGATGCAAACTGGATATCTGATGCTGATGAGATATATGCCACAAGTGGATATGTGTTTTCACTTGGAGGTGGTGCTGTTTCATGGAAGTCTTGCAAGCAGACCATCTTAACGAGGTCGACTATGGAAGCAGAACTCACAGCATTAGATACCGCTTCAGTTGAGGCTGAGTGGCTTCGTGAACTCCTTATGGATTTACCGGTGGTTGAAAAACCTGTGCCGGCTATTTCCATGAACTGTGATAATCAGACTGTGATAATTAAGATAAACAGTTCTAAGGATAATATGAAGTCGACAAGGCACATAAAGAGGCGTTTGAAATCTGTCAGGAAATTGAGAAACTCCGGAGTAATAGCGTTGGATTATGTCCATACGTCTAAAAATCTGGCAGATCAATTTACTAAGGGGCTATCACGTAGTGTGATAGATAGTGCATCAAGTGAGATGGGCATGAGACCCACCTAAAGTTTATCATAGTGGTAACCTGTTCTATGTGATCGGAGATCCCGTGAATTAGAATGGTGAAACAAGCTAGTGGTAGACTGAGAGGAAAGACCCTTAATAAGGCTCATTTCAGATGCATATCTTTCCTTACTGTAAGGTAGGTTGGTGTTTACACCTTAATATGTTCCAAGTGGCTTTGTGAAGCAAAGATGTTGTCCTACAGAACATCTTTAGAGGAACATACCTATATGGGTTAACTGCTAGTCACAGTTTATGAGATCTGGGTGGTTTCTAGATACCCATGAAAGGCTATGGAGTTTGACTTATATGCTCCAACCAGAGGGGATGCGTTCAGCAATCTAGTACTGGTAAAGAGTTTAGATGAAACTCATTCCACGCAAAACTGCCAATTCAAGGCCTAGTCCATTGTGCAGTTGTGGTCAAGTGTAGTCTAAGTTCTAGGTGGATGTTCAACTTAACAGTCTCCATCGAAACACTAGTATATCAAACGTTTGAGATGATGAGAGCTTTTTAGTGTGACTTAGCATTTGGTGGGGATTGTTGGATTAATGTGGGCTTGGCCCAAATTAATATTCAATAATAGTCAATGCTAATGGCCCACTTTAATGCTATGGTGTACTAATTATTTAGTACCATATTGGAAGTTCAAAGGACAAATCAATCAACTTAAATAGGTGGACCATTGGTGCATCTATTGAGAAGTTGAGAAAAGGATGAAGGACTGCCACACGCGCGCGCGCGCGCCGCCGCCGCCGTCGGCCGGGCCGAGCCGGGCCGTGGCTCGTGGCTCGTGGCTCGTGGTAGATCGGACCTTGGTCCGAATATTCCTTTCAAACGGTTGCGCATTTTGCCTGGAGCGATGACCGTCATGATAACCGTCTGTTTCCTGTCTTATGGCTAGTAACGGACGTCAGTTACTGTCGTCAGTTTCCAGTTCTAATGCGCGACCGTTTCTGTCCGTTGTTCTTCTCCCTCCTTCTGACCGCCTATAAGAATGGAGAGGGAGGGCTCTTCCAGGTACGCGAATTATCTCACGCGAATTGCAAACAACACATTCCCGTCCCATCTTCTGCGAGCACAGAGAGAGTGGGAGAGCAGGCCTCCGAAATCACCGACCGCAGAGATACACTTGCACGGGTGTGCGGGCGATCAGATTTTTGGGGAGCGTCTTCGCGACTGCTCGCGTGATCTGTTTGTCCAGCTGCTTCGTCCACAGCTTGCTGTTCGTCGCCTTCCCGAGTTGACGCGTACCGCTGTTCTTCTTCCCGGCGACCGTTCGAGGGACTGCACAGCGTACATCTTCCTGCACCGACTTCGTACGGCTACATCGAACAAACACACGAGATGTCTCGTGTGAATGGAGCCACTGATGCCTTGAGCATCGGTCCCTCCGCTGGGTACACTCTGTTCTTCGTATTTGTGCATGTTTCATTGCTGTTTACTGCTTATGCGAGTAGTTATACACACATGCACATACATGTCATCACATATATCGCACTGTTTTTCTGGATTAAATTAAAACTAAAAATGCCTAACTTTCTAACAATCCAAAAATCTGATATTAGGCATTTTTCTGTTAGTGGTTTTGCTGGTGCGTTAAAACCAAGTGAACCTTTTGATGGGACGTTTTACAAGAGATGGCGTAGTAAGATGATACTGTGGTTGACCGCAATGAACTGCTATCACGCCGCACAGGGGAAACCCGAACAGTTCACTCCTGAAGAGGAGAGAATGTTCGACGTTGCCGATAACCTGTTTCGAGGCGCCGTGATTGGCGCTCTTGCCAACAAGTATGTTGATTCTTATCTAACGTGCACATCTGCAAAAGAGTTATGGGATGCATTAGATGAGAAGTTTGGTGTTTCTGATGCTGGTAGCGAGCTGTACATCATGGAGCAGCTGTTTGACTATAAGATGGTGGAAAACCGTCCTGTAGTTGAACAGGCTCATGAAATACAGGCACTGGCTAAAGAACTCGAACAATTCCCATGTGTCTTGCCTGACAAGTTCGTGGCCGGCGGTATTATCGCTAAACTGCCACCTTCTTGGACGGACTTTGCTACCACTCTAAAACATAAGAGACAAGAGTTTAGCGTGGCTGAGCTTATTGGTTCTCTTGATGTTGAGGAGAGGGCGAGAGCAAAAGACACTCGTGGAAAAGGAGTTGAGACTTCTAGTGCCAATATGGTACAAAAGAAGAACTCCAATGCATCACATAATAATAAAAAGAAGAACAAGCAACAGAATGCCACGAAGCCCAAGCAGGCAGCCTCGTTTAAAAAGAAGAACAAAGGAGCTGGTTGCTTTGTTTGCGGGAGTACTGATCATTGCGCAAGCGCTTGTCCAGACCGCAAATTTAAGCAAGAGAAAAAACTAGCTCAAGAGAAGAAAACAGTAAACATGGTTGTTATTCATGAGAGGACACCGCCATACTCACCACAATCCAATGGGGTTGCTGAAAGAAAGAACCGTACTCTAACTGATTTGGTTAACGCCATGTTAGAGACTTCAGGGCTATCTAAGGAATGGTGGGGTGAGGCGATCTTGACGGCGTGTCATGTCCTGAATAAAGTTCCCACAAAGAACAAAGAAATCACACCATTCGAGGAATGGGAAAAGAAGAAATTAAATATCTCCTATTTGCGCACCTGGGGTTGTTTGGCTAAAGTGAATGTGCCAATTAACAAGAAGCGCAAATTAGGACCGAAAACTGTTGATTGTGTTTTCCTTGGGTATGCTTTCCACAGCATTGGATATAGGTTTTTAATTATAAACTCTGGAGTACCGGACATGTTGGTTGGTACAATTATGGAGTCCAGAGATGCTACGTTTTTTGAGGACGAATTTCCCATGAAAGCTACACGTGATACGTCTAATGATGAACCAACGATACCCCATGAGCATTTTATTCCGGTAGAACACACTGAGGAATCCCATATACATAATCATGTGGAAAATGACAATGTATCAACTCGAAAGAGTAAGAGACCAAGGATTGCAAAGTCCTTTGGTGATGATTACATTGTATATCTTGTGGATGACACACCAAGTACCATTGAAGAGGCATATTCCTCTCCTGATGCTGACTTTTGGAAGGAAGCAATAAGGAGTGAGATGGATTCTATTATGTCTAATGCAACTTGGGAGGTAGTTGAGCGTCCTTATGGGTGTAAGCCCATTGGAAGTAAATGGGTGTTCAAGAAAAAACTTAGGCCTGATGGTACTATTGAAAGGTACAAGGCGAGGCTTGTAATTAAAGGCTATTCACAGAAGGAAGGTGAGGATTTCTTTGATACTTATTCACCTGTGGCTCGATTGACCACAATTCGTGTGCTACTTTCTTTGGCTGCCTCTCATGGTCTACTCGTCCATCAAATGGATGTTAAGACAGCATTCCTAAATGGAGAGCTAGATGAGGAAATTTACATGGAGCAGCCAGCTGGGTTTGTAGCAAACGGTCAAGAAGGCATGGTGTGTAAATTATTGAAATCTTTATATGGCCTAAAACAAGCACCTAAGCAATGGCATGAAAAGTTCGATAGAACTTTGACATCTGCCGGTTTTGTTGTGAACGAAGCAGACAAGTGTGTATACTATCGGTATGGTGGGGGCGAGGGAGTAATTTTATGCCTATATGTTGATGACATTCTAATCTTGGGGACGAGTCTTGATGTGATTAAAGAGACAAAAGACTTTCTGTCTAATAATTTTGAAATGAAAGATTTGGGAGAAGCTGATGTTATTCTTAACATTAAGCTACTGAGAGAAGGCATTGGTGGGATCACACTTGTGCAATCCCATTATGTGGAAAAGGTTTTGAGTCGCTTTGGTTTTAGCGAATGTGAACCTGCTCCAACGCCTTATGATCCTAGTAAGCTATTAAAGAAAAATCGAAGGATAGCTAGGGATCAATTGAGATATTCCCAAATAATTGGTTCACTCATGTATTTAGCTAGCGCTACGAGGCCTGACATCTCATTTGCTGTGAGCAAACTTAGTCGATTTGTTTCAAATCCGGGAGATGATCACTGGCGTGCTCTTGAGAGAGTTTTGCGCTATCTAAAGGGTACTATGAGTTTAGGCATCCATTATACCGGGTACCCAACAGTTCTGGAGGGTTATTGTGATGCAAACTGGATATCTGATGCTGATGAGATATATGCCACAAGTGGATATGTGTTTTCACTTGGAGGTGGTGCTGTTTCATGGAAGTCTTGCAAGCAGACCATCTTAACGAGGTCGACTATGGAAGCAGAACTCACAGCATTAGATACTGCTTCAGTTGAGGCTGAGTGGCTTCGTGAACTCCTTATGGATTTACCGGTGGTTGAAAAACCTGTGCCGGCTATTTCCATGAACTGTGATAATCAGACTGTGATAATTAAGATAAACAGTTCTAAGGATAATATGAAGTCGACAAGGCACATAAAGAGGCGTTTGAAATCTGTCAGGAAATTGAGAAACTCCAGAGTAATAGCGTTGGATTATGTCCATACGTCTAAAAATCTGGCAGATCAATTTACTAAGGGGCTATCACGTAGTGTGATAGATCCCGTGAATTAGAATGGTGAAACAAGCTAGTGGTAGACTGAGAGGAAAGACCCTTAATAAGGCTCATTTCAGATGCATATCTTTCCTTACTGTAAGGTAGGTTGGTGTTTACACCTTAATATGTTCCAAGTGGCTTTGTGAAGCAAAGATGTTGTCCTACAGAACATCTTTAGAGGAACATACCTATATGGGTTAACTGCTAGTCACAGTTTATGAGATCTGGGTGGTTTCTAGATACCCATGAAAGGCTATGGAGTTTGACTTATATGCTCCAACCAGAGGGGATGCGTTCAGCAATCTAGTACTGGTAAAGAGTTTAGATGAAACTCATTCCACGCAAAACTGCCAATTCAAGGCCTAGTCCATTGTGCAGTTGTGGTCAAGTGTAGTCTAAGTTCTAGGTGGATGTTCAACTTAACAGTCTCCATCGAAACACCAGTATATCAAACGTTTGAGATGATGAGAGCTTTTTAGTGTGACTTAGCATTTGGTGGGGATTGTTGGATTAATGTGGGCTTGGCCCAAATTAATATTCAATAATAGTCAATGCTAATGGCCCACTTTAATGCTATGGTGTACTAATTATTTAGTACCATATTGGAAGTTCAAAGGACAAATCAATCAACTTAAATAGGTGGACCATTGGTGCATCTATTGAGAAGTTGAGAAAAGGATGAAGGACTGCCACACGCGCGCGCGCGCCGCCGCCGCCGTCGGCCGGGCCGAGCCGGGCCGTGGCCGTGGCTCGTGGTAGATCGGACCTTGGTCCGAATATTCCTTTCAAACAGTTGCGCATTTTGCCTGGAGCGATGACCGTCATGATAACCGTCCGTTTCCTGTCTTATGGCTAGTAACGGACGTCAGTTACTGTCGTCAGTTTCCAGTTCTAATGCGCGACCGTTTCTGTCTGTTGTTCTTCTCCCTCCTTCTGACCGCCTATAAGAATGGAGAGGGAGGGCTCTTCCAGGTACGCGAATTATCTCACGCGAATTGCAAACAACACATTCCCGTCCCATCTTCTGCGAGCACAGAGAGAGTGGGAGAGCAGGCCTCCGAAATCACCGACCGCAGAGATACACTTGCACGGGTGTGCGGGCGATCAGATTTTTGGGGAGCGTCTTCGCGACTGCTCGCGTGATCTGTTTGTCCAGCTGCTTCGTCCACAGCTTGCTGTTCGTCGCCTTCCCGAGTTGACGCGTACTGCTGTTGTTCTTCCCGGCGACCGTTCGAGGGACTGCACAGCGTACATCTTCCTGCACCGACTTCGTACGGCTACATCGAACAAACACACGAGATGTCTCGTGTGAATGGAGCCACTGATGCCTTGAGCATCGGTCCCTCCGCTGGGTACACTCTGTTCTTCGTATTTGTGCATGTTTCATTGCTGTTTACTGCTTATGCGAGTAGTTATACACACATGCACATACATGTTGTCGGGGACCATAATTAGGGGTACCCTCAAGACGCCTAATTCTCAGCTGGTAACCCCCATCAGCATAAAGCTGCAAAGGCCTGATGGGTTTGATTAAGTCAGGGATCAGTCCATACGAGTGACTCGATCACGCCACGCCCGAGCCTAGCCTCAGGCGAGGGCAGCCGACCCTAAGATGACTCCGTCTCGCCTGAGGTCTCCTCTTTCACGGCAGACGCATCACCGGCTCGCCCGAGGCCCCGCCTTCGATAAGAAGTAACCCTGACTAAATCACCGCGCCAACCGACCGAGTCACCGGGGCGTTTTAACGCAAAAGGTAAGACCAACGGGCGACCAAACTCCGCTCCACCCGACCCAGGGCTCGGACTCGGGCTAAGGCCCCGGAAGACGGCGAACTCCGCTCCACCCGACCCAGGGCTCGGACTCGGGCTAAGGCCCCGGAAGACGACGAACTCCGCTCCGCCCGACCCAGGGCTCGGACTCGGGCTAAGGCCCCGGAAGACGGCGAACTCCGCTCCACCCGACCCAGGGCTCGGACTCGGGCTAAGGCCTCGGAAGACGACGAACTCCGCCTCGCCCGACCCAGGGCTCGGACTCCGCCTCGGCCTCTGCCGAACGACCTCCGCCTCGCCCGACCCAGGAGTTCGGGCTCGGCCTCTGTCTTGCAGGACGGACTCGACCTCGACTTCGGAGGAGCCCCCACGACGCCCGACCTAGGACACAAGACCGCCACGTCAACAGGAAGCGTCATCATCACCCTGCCCTGAGCCGACTTGGGTCACAGAAGTACAAGACCGGCGTCCCATCTGGCCAGCTCCGCCAGATAGGCAATGATGGCGCCTCACTAGACCATGACGACGGCGGCTCCCAGCTCCCTTACGAAAGCAGGAGGACGTCAGCAAGGGCCCAGCCACTCCGACAGCTGTCCTTCCGTCCGGCTCCGTTACTCCTCCAACAGCCACGACGCCACACCAACAGGGTGCCAAGATCTCTCCGGCTGCCACCTTGGCATGTACTTAGGGCGCTAGCTCTCCCTCGCTAGACACGTAGCACCTTGCTACACCCCCATTTTGTACACCTGGATCCTCTCCTTACGACTATAAAAGGAAGGACCAGGGCCTTCTTAGAGAAGGTTGGCCTCGCGGGGACGAAGGGCAGGGGCAGGCGCTCTCTCGGGGCCGCTCGCTCCCCTCACCTCGCGCGGACGCTTGTAACCCCCTACTGCAAGCGCACCCGACCTGGGCGCGGGACGAACACGAAGGCCGCGGGAATTCTCCGACTCCCTCGTCGCGACCCGGCTCCGGCCACCGACCTCTCGCTCTACTCCCCCCTTCGCGCTCGCCCACGCGCTCGACCCATCTGGGCTGGGGCACGTGGCACTCTCACTCGTCGGCTCGGGGACCCCCCGGTCTCGGAACGCCGACAGTTGGCGCGCCAGGTAGGGGCCCGCTGCGTGTTGACGAGCAGTTTCCCGTCAAGCTCCAGATGGGCAGTCTCCAATGACCTCTTCAACCCGGATCGGTGCTCCGTTTCGGGAGTCTCGAGTTCATGTCTCTCGACAGCGGCTACGACATGATACTCCTTCCACCGCCGCGCGACAGCGACAATGGTGGCAGACAGCCCGCTCGCCGGCGGCGGAATCGACGACGTCTTTCCCGCGTGGGGGAAGGACAACTTTCGAGCTCGCCCCATCTTCTCCCTCGCTATCGGAGGAGGAGGAGGCGGGGCAACCAGGGCCGAGCGGGAGGCCGCGCTCCGACGGCTGTCGAGCAAAACGACATCCCTGGCGCCCCGACGGAGGACACGCCAAGCGTCGCCCTCGCGTTCGAGGCAAAGGCGAGCGCCATCCCCCCGCAGCACGTCGACCCCGAGCAGGCGGACGACGCCAACACGCTCGCGAAGGGCATGCAGGACATCGCCCTCATACCCAGGACGACGGCGCGATCAGCCCCCGACGTGACTTCATCGCTCCTCGTCGACGAAAAGGTACCGACTGCTACCCATCTTTCGTCATTTTGACTCGGCCTCAACCCGCCTGGCGACCTCGCTTTGGCGGGCGCTCACGTTGAGGCAAGTGCAACCTCTCTGGGGTTTCGTGTGCGGTCGCCTTGGGACCGATTGACGGGTGTCTCGACCTACGGACCCTCTGGGTCCGAGGAAGATGACGACCCCAGCATCTGCTGGGATTTCTCCGGATCTGGCAACCCTAGTGCCATGCGGGACTTCATGACCGCATGTGACTACTGCCTCTCCGACTGTTCCGACGGCAGCCGCAGCCTTGGCGACAAGGACTGCGGCCCGAGCCGCGAATGTTTCCACATCGAGCTAGGGGATCCCTCCGGAGGCGGCTGTCTCGGCATGCCGGAGGATGGTGATCCCCCTAGGCCAGCGCCTCGCGCCGACATCCCGCGGGAGCTAGCTGTGGTCCCCGTTCCGGCGGGGGGTTACGACCCACAGCTCGAGCAAGTCCGCGGGGCGCAGGCCGGGCTCGATGAGGGAGCAGGAGCGCTCGAGGCGATCCGCCAGAACATCGGGCAGGTATGGGCGAGCCAGCCCCCGGCCGGAGAAGTACGTCACCTGCCCCAAGGTCTCCAGCACCGCATCGCCAACGATGCCAGGGACAGACCGCCTCCCGCGTCCAGCGGAACCGGTCAGGACCTGGCCGCTGCAGCGATGCTCCTCCGCGCGATGCCAGAGTCATCAACCACCGAGGGTCGGCGAATCCAGGGAGAACTCAAGCATCTCCTGGAAGGCGCTGCGGCCCGGCGGGCCGAGAGCTCTGCCTCCCGAAGGCAGGGATACCCCTCGGAACCTCGTGCCGCGACTTCCCGACTCACGTGGGAAGCCTCGGTCTACACCGGGCGCACGCGCAACACCGCGCCTGCGGTCCCGGGCCACCTCGGCGACGAGCACCCTCATCGCGACCGTCGGGCACGCCTCGACGAAAGGGTGCGCCGAGGCTATCACCCCAGGCGTGGGGGACGCTACGACAGCGGGGAGGATCGGAGTCCCTCGCCCGAACCACCCGGTCCGCAGGTCTTCAGCCGAGCCATTCGGCGGGCGCCGTTTCCGCCCCGATTCCGACCCCCGACTACTATCACGAAGTACTCGGGGGAAACAAGACCGGAATTGTGGCTCGCGGACTACCGCCTGGCCTGTCAACTGGGTGGGACGGACGATGACAACCTCATCATCCGAAACCTCCCCCTGTTCCTCTCCGACACTGCTCGTGCTTGGTTGGAGCACCTGCCTCCGGGGCAGATTTCCAACTGGGAGGATCTGGTCCAGGCTTTCGCCGGCAACTTCCAGGGCACATGCGTGCGCCCCGGGAATTCCTGGGATCTCCGAAGCTGTCGGCAACTGCCGGGAGAGTCTCTCCGGGACTACATCCGGCGGTTCTCGAAGCAGCGCACCGAGCTGCCCAACATCACCGACTCCGATGTCATCGGCGTGTTCCTCGCCGGCACCACCTGCCGTGACCTGGTGAGCAAGTTGGGTCGCAAGACCCCCACCAGGGCGAGCGAGCTGATGGACATCGCCACCAAGTTCGCCTCCGGCCAGGAGGCGGTAGAGGCCATCTTCCGAAAGGACAAGCAGCCCCAGGGCCGCCCGTCGGAAGATGCTCCCGAGGCGTCTGCTCCGCGCGGCGCCAAGAAGAAAGGCAGGAGGAAGTCGCAAGCGAAACACGACGTTCCCGATGCAGACCTTGTCGCCGCCGCCGAGCACAAGAACCCTCGGAAGCCCCCCGGAGGTGCTAACCTCTTCGACAAGGCACTCAAGGAGACGTGCCCCTATCATTAGGGGCCTGTCAAGCACACCCTCGAGGAATGCGTCATGCTTCGGCGCCACTTCCACAGGGCCGGGCCACCCGCCGAGGGTGGCAGGGCTCACGACGACGGCAAGAAGGAAGATCGCCAAGCAGGAGATTTCCCAGAGGTCCGCGACTGCTTCATGATCTACGGAGGGCATGCGGCGAATGCCTCGGCTCGGCATCGTAAGCAAGAGCGTCGGGAGGTCTGCTCGGTGAAGGTGGCGGCGCCAGTCTATCTAGACTGGTCCGACAAGCCCATCACCTTCGACCGGGACGACCACCCCGACCACGTGCCGAGCCCGGGGAAGTACCCGCTCGTCGTCGACCCCGTCATCGGCGACGTCAGGCTCACCAAGGTCTTGATGGATGGGGGCAGCTGCCTCAACATCATCTACGCCGAGACCCTCAGGCTCCTGCGCGTCGGTCTGTCATCCGTCCGAGCAGGCGATGCGCCCTTCCATGGGATCATCCCCGGGAAGCGCGTCCAGCCCCTCGGGCAGATCGACCTTCCTGTCTGCTTCGGAACACCCTCCAACTTCCGAAGGGAGACCTTGACGTTCGAGGTGGTCGGGTTCCGAGGAACCTATCACGCAGTGTTGGGCAGGCCATGCTACGCGAAGTTCATGGCCGTCCCCAACTACACCTACCTAAAGCTCAAGATGCCGGGCCCCAACGGGGTCATCACTGTCGGCCCCACGTACAAGCACGCATTCGAATGCGATGTGGAGTGCGTGGAGTACGCCGAGGCCCTCACCGAGTCCGAGGCCCTCATCGCCGACCTGGAAAGCCTCTCCCGAGAGGTGCCGGACGTGAAGCGACATGCCGGCAACTTCGAGCCAGCGGAGACGGTTAAGGCCGTCCCTCTCGACCCCAGTGGCGACACCTCTAAGCAGATCCGGATCGGTTCCGGGCTCGACCCCAAATAGGAAGCAGTGCTCGTCGACTTTCTCCGCGCAAACGCCGACGTCTTTGCGTGGAGTCCCTCGGACATGCCCGGCATACCGAGGGATGTCGCCGAGCACTCGCTGGATATTCGGGCCGGGGCCCGACCGGTCAGACAGCCTCTGCGCCGATTCGACGAGGAAAGGCGCAGGGTGATAGGCGAGGAGATCCACAAGCTGATGGCAGCAGGGTTCATTAAAGAGGTATTCCACCCTGAGTGGCTTGCCAACCCTATACTTGTGAGGAAAAAAGGGGGGAAATGGCGGATGTGTGTAGACTATACTGGTCTCAACAAAGCATGTCCGAAAGTCCCCTACCCTCTACCTCGCATCGATCAAATCGTGGACTCCACTGCAGGGTGCGAAACCCTGTCTTTCCTCGATGCCTACTCAGGGTATCATCAAATCAAGATGAAAGAGTCCGACCAGCTCGCGACTTCCTTCATCACGCCCTTCGGCATGTACTGTTATGTCACAATGCCGTTGGGTTTGAGGAACGCGGGTGCAATGTACCAGCGGTGCATGAACCATGTGTTCGGCGAACACATCGGTCGCACGGTCGAGGCCTACGTCGATGACATCGTAGTCAAGACGAGGAAAGCCTCCGACCTTCTCTCCGACCTCGAGCTGACATTCCGGTGTCTCAAGGCGAAGGGCGTCAAGCTCAATCCCGAGAAGTGCGTCTTCGGGGTGCCCCGAGGCATGCTCTTGGGATTCATCGTCTCCGAGCGGGGCATCGAAGCCAACCCGGAGAAGATCGCAGCGATCACGAACATGGGGCCCATCAAGGACTTAAAAGGCGTACAGAGGGTCATGGGATGCCTCGCGGCCTTGAGCCGTTTCATCTCGCACCTCGGCGAAAGAGGCCTGCCCCTGTACCGTCTCTTAAGGAAGGCCGAGTGCTTCACTTGGACTCCCGAGGCCGAGGAAGCCCTCGGGAACCTGAAGGCGCTCCTCACCCAGGCGCCCATCTTGGTACCCCCAGCTGATGGAGAAGCCCTCCTGGTCTACGTCGCCGCAACCACTCAGGTGGTCAGCGCCGCGATCGTGGTCGAAGGGCAGGAAGAGGGGCATGCTTTGCCCATTCAGAGGCCAGTTTACTTCGTCAGCGAAGTGCTGTCTGAGACCAAGATCCGCTACCCACAAGTCCAGAAGCTGCTATATGCAGTGATCCTGACGAGGCGAAAGCTGCGACATTACTTCGAGTCTCATCCGGTGACTGTGGTGTCATCCTTCCCCCTGGGGGAGATCATCCAGTGCCGAGAAGCCTCAGGACGGATCGCAAAGTGGGCAGTGGAAATCATGGGCGAGGCGATCTCGTTCGCCCCTCGGAAGGCCATCAAGTCCCAGGTACTGGCGGATCTCGTAGCCGAATGGGTCGATACCCAGTTGCCAACGGCTCCAATCCAACCAGAGCTCTGGACCATGTTTTTCGACGGGTCGCTGATGAAGACGGGAGCCAGCGCGGGCCTGCTCTTCGTCTCGCCCCTCGGGAAACACCTGCGCTACGTGCTCCGCCTCCATTTCCCGGCGTCCAACAACGTGGCTGAGTACGAGGCTCTGACCAACGGATTGCGAATCGCCATCGAGCTAGGGGTCCGACGCCTCGATGCACGCGGCGACTCGCAGCTCGTCATCGACCAAGTCATGAAGAACTCCCTCTGCCGCGACCCGAAGATGGAGGCCTACTGTGAGGAGGTCCGACGCCTGGAAGACAAGTTCTACGGGCTCGAGCTTAACCACATCGCCCGGCGTTACAACGAGACTGCGGATGAACTGGCGAAGATAGCCTCGGGGCGAACAACGGTTCCCCCGGACGTCTTCTCCCGGGATCTGCACCAACCCTCCATCAAGATAGGCGACGCGCCCGAGCCCGAGCCACCCTCGGCCTCGTCCGAGGTGACCTCGGCCCAGCCTGAGCCACCCTCGGCTCGACCCGAGGAACCCTCGGAGCCCGAGGGCGAAGCGCTGCGCATCGAGGAAGAGCAGAGCGGGGTCATGCCAGATCAAGATTGGCAAACCCCGTACCTGCAATATCTCCGCCGAGGGGAACTGCCCCTTGACCGAGCCGAGGCTCGGCGGGTAGCGCGACGCGCAAAGTCGTTCGTCTTGCTGGGCGATGAGAAGGAGCTCTACCACCGCAGCCCCTCGGGCATCCTCCAGCGATGCGTCTCCATCGCCGTGGGTCAGGAACTCCTGCAGGAAATACACTCGGGGGCTTGCGGTCATCATGCAGCACCTCGAACCCTCGTCGGGAATGCTTTCCGCCAAGGCTTCTACTGGCCGACGGCGGTGGCTGACGCCACTAGAATTGTCCGCGCCTGCGAAGGGTGCCAATTCTATGCGAAGCAGACCCACCTGCCCGCTCAGGCTCTGCAGACGATACCCATCACCTGGCCCTTCGCTGTGTGGGGTCTGGACCTCGTCGGCCCTCTGCAGAAGGCGCCCGGGGGCTACACGCACCTGCTGGTCGCCATCGACAAATTCTCCAAGTGGATCGAGGTCCGACCCCTGAACAGCATCAGGTCCGAGCAGGCGGTGGCGTTCTTCACCAACATCATCCATCGCTTCGGGGTCCCGAACTCCATCATCACCGACAATGGCACCCAGTTCACCGGCAAAAAATTCTTGGATTTTTGCGAGGATTACAACATCCGGGTAGACTGGGCTGTCGTAGCTCACCCCATGTCGAATGGGCAAGTGGAACGTGCCAATGGCATGATCCTACAAGGGCTCAAGCCTCGGATCTACAACGACCTCAACAAGTTCGGCAAGCGGTGGATGAAGGAACTCCCCTCGGTGGTCTGGAGCCTGAGGACGACGCCAAGCCGAGCCACGGGTTTCACGCCTTTCTTCCTGGTCTACGGGGCCGAGGCCGTTCTGCCCACAGACCTGGAATACGGCTCCCCGAGGACAAGGGCCTACCACGAAGAAAGCAACCAAGCTAGCCGACAAGACTCGCTGGACCAGCTGGACGAGGCTCGGGACAGGGCCTTACTACACTCGGCGCGGTACCAGCAGTCCCTGCGACGCTACCACGCCCGAGGGGTCCGACCCCGAGACCTCCAGGTGGGCGATCTGGTGCTTCGGCTTCGGCAAGACGCCCGAGGGAGTCACAAGCTCACGCCCCCCTGGGAGGGGCCGTTCATCATCGCCAAAGTTCTGAGGCCCGGAACGTACAAGCTGGCCAACAGTCAAGGCGAGGTCTACGGCAACGCCTGGAACATCCAACAGCTACGTCGCTTCTACCCTTAAGATGTTTCCAAGTTGTTCATATACCCCGCACCCACGCAAAGTTTAGTCAACAAGGAAGGGTCGGCCTCGCCTCGGCAAAGCCCGACCCTCCCTCGGGGGCTAAAAGGGGGGAAGCCCCCTCTGCGTCAAAATTTTCCTCGAACAAAAAATCTCTTTTACCAGAATATCTTTCGTGCTTTCTGACTACTTCGAAAAGTGGGTCCTGGAAACGACGGGGTACACATAAGCAGTCAAGGCTGACCGAGCCGAGGGACTCCTACGCCTCCGGGATACGGATACCTCACTCATCACTTTCTGCGATAAGTAACTCGCGCTCGGATAAGGTGAATCCGCGGATCGAACGAGTCTTTACGTACGGAAGCTCTTCTGTCGAAGCGATTCTTCGAGCCTTCTCGACCGAGTCGGTGACAGGGCCTCATGGACGGGTGAAAGTACGCGTAAGCGGCAAGGCCGACCGAGCCGAGGGACTCCCACGCCTCCGGGATACGGATACCTCACTCATCACCTTCCGCGAGAAGCAACTCTCGCTCGCACTAACATCCCTGCTACCGACAAAAAGTCCAGATACTCGAAACAAGGGGAAAAGAGACGCAGCTTTATAACGAAGCAAGGGTGTGTGTTCTGGCCTCGACGGCCGCACAAGGCCCACGCTACAAGACGATTTGACCCTGCAGGCTCGGATCTTGACGTTGGAAGAGGGCGATGACACCCTCGGCGTCGACGGCACCTTCGGCAAGGCCCGACCTAGCCTCGGACGGCGACGCGGTCCGAGGGCCTCCGCTCCGAAGGATGACGTCATCACCACGCTCGAGCAATCTCTGCCAGGGACCTCTCCGAGAACCCGGCCCGAGCGGACGGCTCGGCCGGCCACCTCCGGGGCCTCGGCCGACCTCCTTCCGAGGGCGCCAGCTCGGTCCGAAGCCTCGGCTGATCAGCTCCGACGTCGATCCTGCCAACGGACAACCCGGCTAGGCTCCGGCCAACCAGGTTTTATTTCTCGAGCCAACTCCGCCTCTGCTCGTGCTGATATCGCTACCCCTGGCCTCGGCTCGTCGAAGAGCGGCCGAGGGGTCTCTTTAACTAAGCTAGAGGAGCCTCGGACAACAGGTCCGACCGAGCCGAGGGATTCCTACGCCTCCGGGATACGGATACCTCACTCGTCACCTTGACACGAGGCGACTCACGCTTGGTGAAGCGGTTCAGGCAAACAACAGGCGAGTCTTAGTGCTCAGAAATGAGGAAAAAACACGGCTTCGTGCCAAAGTTACATGCATGTTCAGGCCCCGAAAGCCGAAATGAACAAAAAACCCGGCACTCGAAGTGCCATTACAAACGGAACTCCGGTTCCGTCCCCGCGGGTACGGACAACCTCCCCGCCAGGGAAGCCCGTGGAGCGACAAGCTCTGGGCGAATCACCAGCAAACGCGGGATGCCCCTAAGCACCCCGGCAGATCCTCGTAGCCGTCCTCGCCGCGAATGCGAGGAGGAAGGCGGAATGTTGCATCCTAGCTGGGCAGCAACAGTTCTCCTTCCCTGGCATGACTGGAGGATGTCTCCGCCGTGGGGTTAAAAGGCGATTGCCACCACCAGAAGCTGGAAAATGAGGTGGCCCGCCGACCCGCGTAGGAGGTGGGGCCCCGGCTCGCCTCGCTCCCCGCCCCGGCGAGGATGACGAACACCCTCAACACTGAGGGCGGCGCCGGGACCGCAGTCCGGTTTGCCCCTCCCCACCCAGGAGCTGGTGGTCACCGTCTCGGGTGACCCCCAGCCGAGGGGGGCAACCGGGCTGCATGATGAAAATCCTTGAAGCCGAACGATGGCTGAAAGGTACCAACTCCCACGGAGTTGCATTCCTCCAGCGATGGAGCGAAAAGACGGCGGTTCCCCCCCATCCGGGGGCTTGGAAGATGGAGAGACACAATGCATAGGGAAGGAAGGAGACATGGTCACCCTGCGAAGGGGGTCGCCCTCCTTTTAAAGGCAACTTCCCCTGCTTGCACCCTCAACCGTCATGGGCTGAGTCTTCTCCAACACGCCTCCAAAGTCCTCCCCTGCGGCGCGGGGGCTGGGGCCCGCCTGTCATGCAGACCGGCTCCAAGCAGAAGAAGCCGAACCGCCGCGCACGACGCACGCAACCACCCAGCGGTTACAAGTGACCCTCCACTTTTGCCCAGACCAACGGGCGAAGGGAGTGGACAGCCATGCGGGCGGCATGCAGCCGCGCCAAGTGGACACGCCTCTCCGACTCCTGACAGGCCAGCGCGACGGCTCAAGCCCACGCGTCGTGCGACTGGCGCGCCGGGTGCTGCATGCGAACCGCTGTGCCACTCGCTCCACCACCGCACCTCCTCGATTGCGGAACCGATACCGCGATTCGAGGCGACCCAGCCCGCGACCCAGCAGCGCCAGCCTGGCGCAGCGGTCAAGCGCGGTCAAAAATGGGCCGGCAGTAATGACGGTGGCAGGCGCGCGAGGGCAGCGGTCACGCCATCTGCCAGGCTCATGTCCCATCCGAAGGCAGCAAGAGAACCACCTCTCGCGGCGTGAAGACGACGCGCCCGTGACCCGTACCTCGAACGGCTCGCGCACGCGCAACGACAACCTCGCCAATTACTCACCCCGGCGCATTAACTCCGCGGCTCGACGGACAGCGCTACGGGCGGGAGAGGCTGGCGACGTTTCGCCTTCGCCAAAACGACCACACCAAAAAAGGTATGCCACGACGTTCAATTTCGCATCCTTTTTCCCTTTTCCTCTTTCTCTATCTCTTGCAACAGGGACCGAGAAGGGGGATAACCCCAAAGGGATCCTTCCCCGTGAAGGAACTAGGCTCCGAGCCTCCTTACTGATCAGGGGTTCGAAGGCTGGCCCCCCGAAGGGTTCAACAGCCGCCTCAGATCGCGTGGGCCCGACACCCACTACTGGTCAGGGGTTCGAAGGTCGGCCCCCGAAAGGTCCCACGACCGCCTCAGGCTACTCGGGCTCCGTGCCCCCTACTGATCAGGGGTTCGAAGGCTGGCCTGTCGAAGGGTTCACAGTCGCCTCAGACGCCGAGCGAGGGATGACCAGGGGTACGTTCGATACATAACCAAGGCTCGGGCTGCGCTCCCGAGGTACCCTAGGACATTTCCGAGACCAGCGGGAACGACTCTGTAACGGAATCCCATCGGAGGGAGGCAACGAGCCCTCGGACCCCGTCGCTAGGGGACCGGGTCTGGCAGATCACCCGCAGGTACTTTTGGGCGTGCCTCCGGGCCCCTAGCCGACCCCCAACGAACGGGGCACGGACGTCCACTCGGATTACCCGATTGCAGCTCACCGGAGACACCATGTTCGGTGCCCATCGAGGGTAACATGGCGCACTCCCCCCCTCCTCCTTGCGGAAAGGCGACGTAGGGGCGTATATAAAAAAGCCGAGTCTGTCCCTGATCGTCCTCTCGCTCCGTGCGGAGGCTCGGGGGCTGCTCTCGCAAACCCGGCTCCGGCCAAACCGTTGACAGCGTCAACATACCAGCCCGAGAACTTGGGCCCCGACAGTGCACCTGGGCTACGCCCTGCTCGCATGAGGGAACCGCCAGACCAGCCGAGGCATTACGCAAGGCATTAAGACCTCGAAGGAGTGAAACCACTCCTCCGAGGCCTCGGGGGCTACACCCGGCGGGTGCGCTCGCGCGCACCCACCGGAACAAAGTACCTCCGAGAAAGGCTGGTCCCCTTGCAAAAAAGTGCGACGCAAGCCTCCAAGCGAGTGTTAACACTCTCTTCGAGGCTCGGGGGCTACTGTCGGGGACCATAATTAGGGGTACCCTCAAGACGCCTAATTCTCAGCTGGTAACCCCCATCAGCATAAAGCTGCAAAGGCCTGATGGGTTTGATTAAGTCAGGGATCAGTCCATACGAGTGACTCGATCACGCCACGCCCGAGCCTAGCCTCGGGCGAGGGCAGCCGACCCTAAGATGACTCCGTCTCGCCTGAGGTCTCCTCTTTCACGGCAGACGCATCACCGGCTCGCCCGAGGCCCCGCCTTCGATAAGAAGTAACCCTGACTAAATCACCGCGCCAACCGACCGAGTCACCGGGGCGTTTTAACGCAAAAGGTAAGACCAACGGGCGACCAAACTCCGCTCCACCCGACCCAGGGCTCGGACTCGGGCTAAGGCCCCGGAAGACGGCGAACTCCGCTCCACCCGACCCAGGGCTCGGACTCGGGCTAAGGCCCCGGAAGACGACGAACTCCGCTCCGCCCGACCCAGGGCTCGGACTCGGGCTAAGGCCCCGGAAGACGGCGAACTCCGCTCCGCCCGACCCAGGGCTCGGACTCGGGCTAAGGCCTCGGAAGACGACGAACTCCGCCTCGCCCGACCCAGGGCTCGGACTCCGCCTCGGCCTCTGCCGAACGACCTCCGCCTCGCCCGACCCAGGAGTTCGGGCTCGGCCTCTGTCTTGCAGGACGGACTCGACCTCGACTTCGGAGGAGCCCCCACGACGCCCGACCTAGGACACAAGACCGCCACGTCAACAGGAAGCGTCATCATCACCCTGCCCTGAGCCGACTTGGGTCACAGAAGTACAAGACCGGCGTCCCATCTGGCCAGCTCCGCCAGATAGGCAATGATGGCGCCTCACTAGACCATGACGACGGCGGCTCCCAGCTCCCTTACGAAAGCAGGAGGACGTCAGCAAGGGCCCAGCCACTCCGACAGCTGTCCTTCCGTCCGGCTCCGTTACTCCTCCAACAGCCACGACGCCACACCAACAGGGTGCCAAGATCTCTCCGGCTGCCACCTTGGCATGTACTTAGGGCGCTAGCTCTCCCTCGCTAGACACGTAGCACCTTGCTACACCCCCATTTTGTACACCTGGATCCTCTCCTTACGACTATAAAAGGAAGGACCAGGGCCTTCTTAGAGAAGGTTGGCCTCGCGGGGACGAAGGGCAGGGGCAGGCGCTCTCTCGGGGCCGCTCGCTCCCCTCACATCGCGCGGACGCTTGTAACCCCCTACTGCAAGCGCACCCGACCTGGGCGCGGGACGAACACGAAGGCCGCGGGAATTCTCCGACTCCCTCGTCGCGACCCGGCTCCGGCCACCGACCTCTCGCTCTACTCCCCCCTTCGCGCTCGCCCACGCGCTCGACCCATCTGGGCTGGGGCATGCGGCACTCTCACTCGTCGGCTCGGAGACCCCCCGGTCTCGGAACGCCGACACATGTCATCACATATATCGCACTGTTTTTCTGGATTAAATTAAAACTAAAAATGCCTAACTTTCTAACATCAATCACATCTAGAAAAAATATATCTATAATTTTCTTTATTTATTTTATTCGACCAAAGACAAAAAAATAATAAATAACTATTACTAAAGCACACGATCGTACCCTAATGCTCGCCTGAATGATCTCCTAATGAGACATATATATACATGCAAATTATTCCAATAACTAATACTACCTTATTATTTTATAATCTATCCAAAACGTCTACTACTAGAACTGTCCAAACTCCAAAGCTTGCTGTCCTTGGAACGAGGCGCGGGCGCAGCGGCTTCTTCATGACGGTGGTGAACTCGCTCTTCTCTCCGAACTCCACCTCGTGGCCGGGCGCCTCTCTCCACTCGAACTCCCTCACCATATTGGCCACGAAGTACTGGAGGTGCAGCATGGCGATGGACAGCCCGGCGCAGATCCTCCGCCCCACGCCGAACGGCATGATCCTCTTCCTTGGGTCGAAACATATCCTTATCCATGTCCAATGGTTGAATGATCATGGTTTTTAGAGGATGGTACTCGCTCATATTGAACTTTTCAAGTACTCTATTTATATAGGTATAGGTATAATCATGTACAAACACTCATTCGAGGAGGTGTTTGAGCTATAGGTCCAAACAGAACTTGGTTTTACCCAAGTTTTCAATCACAAATTCAGTTTTGAAGTGATTCATTGCCAGCTCAATGTCGCTTGTGGTTTCGATGCTTCAAATCTTCAACATAAACTAAGATGATTCAAAATTCATCATTGGATTTCTTAATGAATACTGTTTGACAACAAAATGAGCCGGCGGACTGTCCGGCCCTGAGGCCGGACGGTCCGCGGTCCGGACGGTCCGCGCCTGTGGGCCGGACGGTCCGCGCGTGCGCAGAACAGATTAGGGTTCCGAGTTTTGTGTTACGGTTGTTAGCTAAAATCGCGGGATAAGCTCGGGAATTAGTTTGTAAAGGGTCCAGCCCCCCTCCTCTATAAATAGAGAGGTATATGGCCGATTTGTGATCATCAATCGAATCAATACAACTTCTATTTCGCATTTTATCTTAGAAGTAGTTCTAGTTTAGCCCTAGTTTAGCCTTCCAATCCCCAAATTCTCCACCTCTCCTCGACTCTACGTCGATTAGAGGAGTCTAGGTCGGCCTGCCCGAGCCTAGACAACTCCTAGGATCTGTCCTCCCCGACGGGGTCCCTCCCGGGAGCGAGATCCAGGCGCCGCTGGCGATCATCCGCCGCCCCTGCGCACGCGCGGACCGTCCGGCCCTAGGGCGCGGACCGTCCGGCCGTCAGGCAGGGAACCCAGGCTCCTGCACCAGGTCGCGGACCGTCCGGCCCTGTGCCGCGGACCGTCTGCGCCTGACCAGAGAGCGCCGCCGCCTCGCGCCAGGTCGCGGACCGTCCGGCCCTGTGCCGCGGACCGTCCGCGCCTGACCAGAGAGCACCGTCGCTGGTTCTCTTGAGTAATTGGCGCCTCCAAAAAGGTGTCAACATACCTTTTGGCGACTCCGCTGGGGACAACACATATAGACCTATCAAATCGGCCCTCAATGGCCGGTTCAAAAGATAGCTCTGAGGTTTCCACCAGCAATATCATCACACCGACATGGGAAGCCTTGCCGGCTGAAGAACAGCTCCTGTTCGAGGAGCGCCAGGAGCAGCTGATCCAAGAAGCAAAGGCGAAGTTCCTGGCTGACTTCAAAGTGGACAGGAACAACAAAGTCGTTCGGCAACGAGCGACAGATCTGGCTTCGCTCCGACCTACTACGATTACCCCAAATGTAAGTAGCACCAACGAACTCCAATCTCTTAAAGCTTACATAGACGAACAGCGAGAACAGATGCAAAATATCATAGGGGTTATGCAAAATGATTGTAGGAGACTAGTACGTGCATTTGATAAATCTAGTATAGCAAATTTTCCTTCACACGAGGTTGAATTAAGAGATAATACACGTAATATATCGGTTAGAGGTTGTCACGACCAGTCACAACCCCCTTATGGGATGCCGATGGGCACGTACCCTGAGCAAACGCAAATCGGCAGTACACCAGCCGATCTACACATGTCTGGACCGTCCGCTCGCGAGCGCGGACCGTCCGGGTCAGCCACAGCCGGGCCCATTTTTAATGAGTTACCTAGACACGCACCCGAGCCACCACATAGGGCACCGAATTTAAACTATCCAGTCGGACGGTCCGCATACAACGACGAACGGTCCGCATATAATCACGGACGGTCCGGGTACGTATCCAGACAGTCCGCGCATGAGTCTTTTGAGGAGGATTATTACCTGAATCCTCGCCCATCCCAACAACACTTCCCATCACATTATGCAATGCACCAGCCCATTAATTCAGGATCCAGAGCCCAGGAAAGCTTTCCGGCCCCACCTAGAAGGCCGGAAAGAAACGATCAAACATGTGAGCCATATAGGGCAAATGGAAATGCACCACGTAGCTCAAACCAATGGGGAGAACGACAACATACTAACATGCAACCAACCCCACCTATGTTTGACCAGAGAGCTGGTGGTCTTGCACCGGCTGCCATTGGTATAGTGAGGGAAGAAATAGCCGGGGCGTTCCGAGGTAAGCTCGGAGTAAGCATGATCCCTGGGGGGCAATCATATCGGAAGCCTTATGACAGCCGATTTGATCACCACCCATACCCACAGGGAACCAGGATACCCGAGTTTGCAAAGTTTTCGGGTGACCAAGGAAAGAGCACGCGTGAGCACATAGGCCAGTTCCTAGCACAATTAGGAGAATTGGCCGACAACGAAGCATTCCGTGTGCGTTTATTTTCATTATCCTTAACAGGGACTGCATTCACATGGTATGCCATGCTCCCTCCTAATTCCATTTTGTCATGGGGAGACTTAGAGCAAAATTTTCTTGAACATTTCTTCTCTGGTGATTATGAGCTAGATTTAGTAGACTTAGTGACCCTACGACAAGAAAAGGATGAATCGGTTAGTGATTATATCCGGAGATTCCAAGATACGAGAAACCGATGCTTTCAAATTCATTTAACAGATAAACAACTGGCGGGAATAGCCTTTGATGGATTGCGCTATTATTTAAAAGAGAGATTAGATGGCATCCAGTTCTTTACTCTAGCACAATTACATCAGAGAGCTTCGGCTTGTGAAAGCCGAAGCAAAGAACTAGTCAGAACGGTTCATCATAATGTCCCTATAGTAGAACACAATCAAAGTAGTTCGGACGATGAACCAAAGAAAGTTTACACTGCCGAAATAGTTTGGCCCGAGCAGGCCAAATCTTCGGCTTGCTCCTCCTTGCAGTCAGTTCAAAAGGAACGACAGGAGGAGGTTAAGTTTACATTTAATATCGGCAAATGTGATAAGATATTCGATGAATTACTAAAAAATGGTAACATTAAAATTGATTATATCGTTCCACCTGCCGACGAACTAAAGCGTCGCGCATACTGCAAGTGGCACAACTCATTTTCCCATGCCACTAATGATTGTAATGTGTTCCGACGACAAATTCAATCAGCCATTAACGAGGGACGATTGAAATTTCAGGAGGACACGGAGCCCTTCCCAATGAATGTGATCGACTTTAATGGCAAAAAGGTCCTAATTCGGCCCAACACAGCCGATAAGGGCAAAGACAAAGAAGTCATCATCGGCAACGCACGGAAGGCCGATGGAAACAACAAAATTTATTGCAGGAAAGTGATGGGCGAGAAGACTCCTGATGGAGGGGAGACACTGAAGGTAACCATCACAAACTCCAGCGCTGGGGGAAAGCACAGACAAGGGGATATGCGCGAGAACCCATACTACGCATCGCGGACGGTCCGGTGTCTAGGCGCGGACGGTCCGTAAAATCACCGGACGGTCCGAAGCGTTCCGGCGGACGGTCCGGCAACGTCGAAGAGCCGCGGCGACCACGTACCTTCAAACCACGACGACCAGAAATAGGTACGTGGAAAACTAACACGTTCAAGGCAACTGGTCGGTTGGTAAAATCTAGCCCGACCTTTGATCAATTATTGTCTAAATATGTGAAAAAGAAGGCTGGCTCCAGCGACCGGCCACCAAAGGGACCTCGCTTACCCACCCAGGTGCGACGGCAGGTTAGGCCGATTGGACCACCACACCAATCGGAAAGGACGGGAGGTCATAATGTTCAATTAAGACCTAACGTACCTGCATGGACACCTCCACCACCATATCTACCTATGCCATATTCATACACATACATACCTCCACCATACGTCCCAAATCAAATGTGGGGCATGCCACCATACCCGTTTAGGATGCCACAGTACCCCGCTTGGGGGGCACCCCAAACATCTGTATTCAATAGGTTGACACCTCCAGTAGAAGACCGATTGAGAGCCCCTCAATCTGGTCCACAAGCACAGGCCCAGCAAGATTGCCGAACAATTCGGCCCCAAAGGCTGACTAATCCGGCAGGGGGGCTGTAACACCCGGTTTTAAAGGACAAAGCCGGGTGCATCTCATACATGCGCCAAGAAGACAACATATATAATAACAGAGTGTATAGAGATAAATGTCATAAAACATCAGAGTATTTATTACATAGCGGAAGACTTATTACAAAATAAAATAATGAATATAAAACGAACTAAGGATCGTCGGCGCCAATGTCGACTGAGAAACGCCACCTAGATCAGATCAAACTCCTCGATACCTGACTCCACTTGAAACCACCTGTTCTTCTCCTGTGGGGGGGGTGTGAGACAGCAAGAGTGAGCTCACATACGATCATAGCTCAACAAGTTGTGGGGAATAATGTGACATGAACTCACCAAAGGTGGGAGTTCATGAAGTGTAAGGCTGATCAATGAAATAAAGGCTGAAGCTGAGCATTGCTTTTATAAGTTGGTCAAAATTTTATTAACAATTACTAAGTGTAAGTAAATACCAAACCATAGTAATAATAAGTAAAAGTAATAATAAAATAATCCCAAATGCAATGAAATGACAAATTGAATTTAAGTTCCATAATTAATCATGTGAGGGTCCGAGCTGCTCATGACCGTGAGCACGGCTAGTATACCAGTTTTACACTCTGCAGAGGTTGCGCATCTTTACCCACAAGTCATGTTACCCATCTGCCAAGAGATGGCCAATCCCATACACCTCTACCGAGGAGGCGAGGCAGGGTAACACTACGAGGCCTTTACAAAGTTCCACTAGCTTCAGACTACCCGCTACAGTTTATGGGAAGATCCAGTAAAGGGTTCCTGGCTGATAGCCATCGCAGCAAAATCAACCAGGGACCTCCCCGCACTGACCTCTCCCCTACTGCCCTTGCCCCTTTCGGGTAAGGTAGCCCTCCCCTAGCTTTCCTAGTTAATCAGCCAAGGGCGTCCCATTCCACCCTTGTGGTAGCACTGTTTTCCCGGGTGGTCGCTCCATGTTCCCATTAACATAATGATCTTAACATGAACAAGGAATAATAAAACAGATAACAATAAACAATATAACAATGAGTGATGAATATCTCTATACCCAAATCCACATAAAGCAATAGCATGTACTACCCAAAACTTTAGTAGTAAAATCAGTGGTGAAGCAAGGTATAAAGATAGTCAAAATCTAGGGTATCCTATTGGGTCCCAGCAAAATTATCCTATGCAGATCATTATGAATAATAAGAACATGAATGGGTAAAAGAAGTGATCAAGGGCACAACTTGCCTGGCACTTGAGAATCCAGGTACCAACTTGCTTTTCAGATGACACGTGCCCTCGCTAGTCGTAGCAATACAAACAAACATGGTATATACAAAATTAACATCACACCAAACATAAGAATATACTGCATAATAATGATCTACACGTTGCTACGAGACTAACGCAACTTGAACGGATCAAATCGGAGTTAAAACGGAGGAGATACGAATTTCCTAAGGTTTAATGTGATTAAAATAGGATTAGATGACAAATTAATTTTCTAACTGAGTTCATGTCAAAACAGTGATACTAAATGATAAAGAATATTATTATAAAATTTTAGAAACTGGAATGGTTCAATTTGGACCAAAAATGGAATTTCTATGAATTTTACAAGTTTCTAGATTTGTTTTTGTATTAAAAATGAATTTCTAATATTATTTTTCTGTTTTTAAACGTCTCTGGACTGGGCCCCAATAACAGAAAACCATAGGGGGCTCGGGGTAAGTCTCCTAAGACACAGGGCACAGTGGAGAGGGACGGCGGGTTGTTTTCTCAAAAATGGAGGGTCTCTTATGTAAAAGACTACGGCGAAGGGGTACGGTCGAGTACAGGCCATCCGATCAGGAAACAAGGGTACAGATTAAATCTTCCCCGCTTGAACAGGAATGCCATCCGGGCCGTTAGATCCCTATCCTACCGTCCCGATTTTATGGAACCTAACTCAATTCACAGCCGCACGATCTCGAGCGGACGCACTGGATCATCATCGGACACGATCAAATCTCATCCGTTCATCGGCCAATCCACGGCCCAGAGAGCGTCTTCCTCCCCAGAGCCGCGCCACGACGGCGCTGCGCACTCCACGGTGGTTCTGCCGCCGGAGTGGCGCCAACCCGCGCGCCATGGTACTACTCCACAATATGAACGACCTAACACGAAGGGAATTCGTATGTAGACACGTAGGGGCAACTTACATATTGCACAATTGGTTGACTCGGGCTGTCCACGGGCGGCGGCTTCCTGGTGTCTCCGGTGAGAAATCGCCCGCGGTCCGGTGATCTTCCCCGCACAAGAAGGTTACAGGCACACTCCTGACGACGGGGCGAAGTTTCTTGGCCGGTCAGTGAGGCGCCCACGGTAGTAGATGCGAAACCGGGCCGTAGCGGCACCCAGCGGTCTCCCTGGAAGCTGGGATCTGTCGCCGTGGTTGCGGAAGAGACGCAGGGTCGTGGGAAGAAGGGGACCGCATACACGCTACTTATCCCCAGGATCTCAGGAGATCCGGAATCCGCGGCGAAGAAGATGGGTGAGCTGATCACGCGTGAACGGCGGATTTCGCGGGGATGAGCATGGCGCAAGGAAGGTGATGACCAGGTGGCCCCACCGGTAAGCCACACACCTGAGTGGCAGCCAAACCGAGCGTTTGAGAAACGGTCAAGCGGGGCCCGCCTGTCGGCACTTCCCCCACGTTCCGCGCGCGGTCGAACCCGACCAGTGGGTCCCACACGACAGGGTGCCGGGTGGAGGCGCGCACACAGGAGGTTTGGGCCGCGCTGCAGATGGCTTAGGTGGGCTGGCAGGTGGTTTGGGCCCAATCCGCAGTTTATTCTTTCCCCTTTTTTTTCTTTTATTCTTTTATGGTTTCTTTTCCCTTTTGTTTTTAGAATTCAAATTTGAATTAGAATTCGGTCCTGAGGTCCATCAATGTTAAAAGTGTACCCAGTTCAATCTTTTGGAGTATAGAAGTACTTTCTTATTTATATATTTTGTTCTACCTCATTTGCTTAATGGTGTTTTCTCTTTTCTCAATTTTCTAGAATTCCCTTTTGAATTTCTAAATTTCCACTTTGGATTTTACTATATTTCTTGTCACATTTATTATTTTATTTTGTCACATTATGCACACAAAAGAAAATCCCAGCATGATGCATAATTTAGTTGAGTGTCTTTTGTTGATTATTTATCTGTGGGAGTGAGGTGTCCACATGAAATGATGAATATAGGTCACACATACATGTATACAGGAACATAATTTCTCTCTTTAGACCCTTCTTACAAAGTGGGTATTACAAATCCTACCCCCCTTAAAAATAATCTCGTCCTCGAGATTTATGAAGATCTAGGGAAAAGGTGGGGATAACCTATACGAAGCTCTTCTTCTCTTTCCCAGGTTGCTTCATCTTCGCTGTGGTAGCTCCATCGAACTTTGCACCTCTTTATGACCTTATTCCTTGTGACTCGAGTCAAAGTATCCAAAATCTTGACCGGGTACTCCGTGTAAGTCAAATCACCCTGGACACTGAGCTCTTCCATTGGTAACTGTTCCTCAGGGACACGGAGACATTTCTTAAGTTGAGACTCGTGGAACGCATTATGCATATCAAATAGAGTAGCAGGTGGCTCGAGTTGGTAGGCCATCTCCCCAACTCATCTAAAGATCAAGAATGGTCCAATGTAGCGAGGGGACAATTTTCCTTTGACTTTGAATCTTCTCATACCCCGGAGTGGTGAAACCTTGAGGTACACATGATTTCTTTCCCTAAATTCCAGTGGTCTTCTTCTATTATCAGTGTAGCTCTTTGGTCTAGTCTGAGCTACCCTCAGATTATCTCGAATGATACGGACTTGTTCTTCTGCTTCTTGAATCAGTTCAGGCCCAAAGAACTGTCTTCCTCTAGTCTTATCCCAATATAGAGGAGTCCTGCACTTCCTGTCTTACAGAGTCTCGAACGGGGACATCTTCAGACTGGCCTGGTAACTATTCAGCATAAGGTAGGCTCTTGTCCCAACTACTACCATGCTGAAGGGTACAAGCTCTCAACATGTATTCCCATACTTGATTAGTCCTTTCAGTTTGTACATTAGTCAGCCTGGTAAGTCAACTAAAATTCAACTTTGTATCCATATTCTCATGAAAACCTTTCCAAAATCTGGAGGTAAATTGTGATCCTCAATCCAAAATGATCTTCTTCAGTACACCATGTATAGACATATTCCGAGCCATATATAACTCTACCAATTGAGATACCTTATAAGTAGTCTTGACCGGAATGAAATGAGCCACTTTAGTCAATCTATCCACAATCACCCATATAGCATTATATCCTTTCGAGGTGCGAGGCAATCCAGTAATGAAGTCCATACCAATCTCTTCTCACTTCCACTCGGGTATCTTTAATGGGTATAATAGTCCAGCTGGCCTCTCGTGTTCAACCTTAACTCTTTGACATACATCGTACATAGCCACATGTGCAGCCACAACTCCCTTTAATCCATACCACCAATACTTCTGCTTCAAATCCTGATACATCTTGGTACTCCCAGGATGAATAGAATAATCCAAGTCATGGGCTTTCTTCAATATAGTCTCACGAAGGCTTTCAATTTTTTGGAACTCATATCTGATCCTTGAACCATATTGTGCCTTGCTCATCTTCCGTGAATTCCGGAACTCGATCTTCGGTAATCAGATCCTTAATCACCAATCTGCCCTTCTGCGGTTTTCTTGCTCCAAGGTAGGTTCCCATCAATAATAGCTCCTTTAGTGTGAGTAACTATCCCCAGGTTAAGTCTCCTGAAATCCTCAACAATCTCATCGGGTAGCTGGGCAACAACAGCTAAATAACATGCTACTTTCGACTCAAGGCATCTGTAACCAAATTTGCCTTGCCCGGGTGATAGTGAATTTCCAAATCATAATCCTTAATAAGCTCCAACCAACGGCGTTGCCTAAGGTTGAGATCCTTCTGAGTGAATATATACTTCAAACTCTTATGATCCGTGTATACTTGGCACTTCTCATCCCACTTAAATCCTCCTTTTCTTCTCTAGAAGTGAGGTCATATGCTTAGCAATCTTAGAGAATCCTTCAATAAATTTCCGACAATATCCTGCAAGTCCCAAGAACTCTGGACCTCAGTAACTATAGTGGGTATGCTCCACGCCACTATCTCCTTAACTTTAGCAGGATCCACTAATATTCCTCCATTGATATGTCCAAGAAATGGCACTCTGCCAATCCAAAACTCGCACTTGCTAAACTTAGCGTAGAGTTGATTATCTTAAAGCTTCTATAGCACCAACCTTAGATGTTCTTCCCGGTCACTCTCATTCTTAGAATAGATAAGAATATCGTCGATGAACATCACGACAAATCTGTCCAAATACTCCAAAAACATCTTATTCATCAAATCCATAAAATGAGCTGGTGCATTAGTTAATCCAAACGACATAACGATGAACTCATATAATCCATATCGAGTCGAGAAAGCCGTCTTAGGAATATCTGATGGTCCAATCTTCATCTGATGGTATCCCGATCGGAGGTCAATCTTCGGGAATACTCTTGCTCCTCTCATTTGATCAAACAAATCCTCAATACGGGGCAACGGGTACTTGTTCTTCACCGTAACATCATTAAGAGACCTATAATCCACACATATCCGTTGCGATCCATCCTTCTTCTGTACAAACAGAACCGGTGCTCCCCATGGTGAGGAACCCGAACGAATATACCCGGCCTCTTGTAACTCTGTTAATTGCTTCTTGAGTTCGTTTAACTCTTCTACAGACATTCTATACTGCTTGGCTCCAATATTATAGCAGTAACTCCAAATTCTCTACCCATAATGGTCAATGTCATTCTACGTGTCATTTGATTCGCCACAACAGGCCCTTTAGGTGCAATTACTCTCGTGGGCTTTCTCATATTGTCCAACACATATGCCCAAACCAAAATCTCAGCATGACGCATAAATTTTATTAGCAACACACGGGGTCAAATAGACTTTTTATTCCTCCTAAAATAGTATCATACCAAACACTAACTAAAGGAACATGTAGATCTTACAAATAGTAGTAATTTACATATATGTTTATGTAGCTTGGTGGAGCTGGTGGTGGTGGAGATGGTGGTTGCTCTTGTCGTTGTCTCTCCAACCGTGATTGCCTTATTTCTTGCTGTATCTCCAGACGGGCCTGACGTATTTCCTCGCGTTCTTGTCTTATCTGGTTTTGCATTTCGGTCATCATGTCTGTCAATTGCTGTATTACCAGCCTTTGGGTTGCAATCACTTGATCGGTGTCAACAGGTGGGGGATTTGGAGGATTCATTTCTGTTTGCTGTTGCGTGATAATCTTTCCTTTCCTGGTATTGACCATCTGAGTTAGATACATAAGGTAAGAAAGAGCAGTAGACAAGGCAGTAATTACAATCATGTTATTTTGGGGGACTTATTAGCTAAGTAGATTAGTGTGTTATCCACTAAAGCTAATACATTACCTTATGGGGGTACATGCTAAGATGCCCGTCTATACTATTTCAATCAATCAAAGAAGCAAATCAAGCATTTATCATCAGAACAATCAATCTACATTTTTTTTTTAAATATAGAAAATAGTTTTGATTTTGTCTTAGGCTTCCTATCTCTTAAAAATGGCATAGGGGTAGGGATTCCAAGGTTTGAAATCCATCTTGTTTTAGAGTAGAAAAGGTGAGAATGATCAGAATAGAACAGTAGAAGATGAGATAGGATCAAGGTAAGTGTAGAAAGAATCAGAGTAAGGTAAGTATAGAATGAATCAGAATAAGATAAGTAGGTAAGGGTTTGTCCATTTCTATCTAGGTTTCGTCCTACAGTCAACATTTCCTCTGATACCACTTCTGTAACACCCGGTTTTAAAGGACAAAGCCGGGTGCATCTCATACATGCGCCAAGAAGACAACATATATAATAACAGAGTGTATAGAGATAAATGTCATAAAACATCAGAGTATTTATTACATAGCGGAAGACTTATTACAAAATAAAATAATGAATATAAAACGAACTAAGGATCGTCGGCGCCAATGTCGACTGAGAAACGCCACCTAGATCAGATCAAACTCCTCGATACCTGACTCCACTTGAAACCACCTGTTCTTCTCCTGTGGGGGGGGGGTGTGAGACAGCAAGAGTGAGCTCACATACGATCATAGCTCAACAAGTTGTGGGGAATAATGTGACATGAACTCACCAAAGGTGGGAGTTCATGAAGTGTAAGGCTGATCAATGAAATAAAGGCTGAAGCTGAGCATTGCTTTTATAAGTTGGTCAAAATTTTATTAACAATTACTAAGTGTAAGTAAATACCAAACCATAGTAATAATAAGTAAAAGTAATAATAAAATAATCCCAAATGCAATGAAATGACAAATTGAATTTAAGTTCCATAATTAATCATGTGAGGGTCCGAGCTGCTCATGACCGTGAGCACGGCTAGTATACCAGTTTTACACTCTGCAGAGGTTGCGCATCTTTACCCACAAGTCATGTTACCCATCTGCCAAGAGATGGCCAATCCCATACACCTCTACCGAGGAGGCGAGGCAGGGTAACACTACGAGGCCTTTACAAAGTTCCACTAGCTTCAGACTACCCGCTACAGTTTATGGGAAGATCCAGTAAAGGGTTCCTGGCTGATAGCCATCGCAGCAAAATCAACCAGGGACCTCCCCGCACTGACCTCTCCCCTACTGCCCTTGCCCCTTTCGGGTAAGGTAGCCCTCCCCTAGCTTTCCTAGTTAATCAGCCAAGGGCGTCCCATTCCACCCTTGTGGTAGCACTGTTTTCCCGGGTGGTCGCTCCATGTTCCCATTAACATAATGATCTTAACATGAACAAGGAATAATAAAACAGATAACAATAAACAATATAACAATGAGTGATGAATATCTCTATACCCAAATCCACATAAAGCAATAGCATGTACTACCCAAAACTTTAGTAGTAAAATCAGTGGTGAAGCAAGGTATAAAGATAGTCAAAATCTAGGGTATCCTATTGGGTCCCAGCAAAATTATCCTATGCAGATCATTATGAATAATAAGAACATGAATGGGTAAAAGAAGTGATCAAGGGCACAACTTGCCTGGCACTTGAGAATCCAGGTACCAACTTGCTTTTCAGATGACACGTGCCCTCGCTAGTCGTAGCAATACAAACAAACATGGTATATACAAAATTAACATCACACCAAACATAAGAATATACTGCATAATAATGATCTACACGTTGCTACGAGACTAACGCAACTTGAACGGATCAAATCGGAGTTAAAACGGAGGAGATACGAATTTCCTAAGGTTTAATGTGATTAAAATAGGATTAGATGACAAATTAATTTTCTAACTGAGTTCATGTCAAAACAGTGATACTAAATGATAAAGAATATTATTATAAAATTTTAGAAACTGGAATGGTTCAATTTGGACCAAAAATGGAATTTCTATGAATTTTACAAGTTTCTAGATTTGTTTTTGTATTAAAAATGAATTTCTAATATTATTTTTCTGTTTTTAAACGTCTCTGGACTGGGCCCCAATAACAGAAAACCATAGGGGGCTCGGGGTAAGTCTCCTAAGACACAGGGCACAGTGGAGAGGGACGGCGGGTTGTTTTCTCAAAAATGGAGGGTCTCTTATGTAAAAGACTACGGCGAAGGGGTACGGTCGAGTACAGGCCATCCGATCAGGAAACAAGGGTACAGATTAAATCTTCCCCGCTTGAACAGGAATGCCATCCGGGCCGTTAGATCCCTATCCTACCGTCCCGATTTTATGGAACCTAACTCAATTCACAGCCGCACGATCTCGAGCGGACGCACTGGATCATCATCGGACACGATCAAATCTCATCCGTTCATCGGCCAATCCACGGCCCAGAGAGCGTCTTCCTCCCCAGAGCCGCGCCACGACGGCGCTGCGCACTCCACGGTGGTTCTGCCGCCGGAGTGGCGCCAACCCGCGCGCCATGGTACTACTCCACAATATGAACGACCTAACACGAAGGGAATTCGTATGTAGACACGTAGGGGCAACTTACATATTGCACAATTGGTTGACTCGGGCTGTCCACGGGCGGCGGCTTCCTGGTGTCTCCGGTGAGAAATCGCCCGCGGTCCGGTGATCTTCCCCGCACAAGAAGGTTACAGGCACACTCCTGACGACGGGGCGAAGTTTCTTGGCCGGTCAGTGAGGCGCCCACGGTAGTAGATGCGAAACCGGGCCGTAGCGGCACCCAGCGGTCTCCCTGGAAGCTGGGATCTGTCGCCGTGGTTGCGGAAGAGACGCAGGGTCGTGGGAAGAAGGGGACCGCATACACGCTACTTATCCCCAGGATCTCAGGAGATCCGGAATCCGCGGCGAAGAAGATGGGTGAGCTGATCACGCGTGAACGGCGGATTTCGCGGGGATGAGCATGGCGCAAGGAAGGTGATGACCAGGTGGCCCCACCGGTAAGCCACACACCTGAGTGGCAGCCAAACCGAGCGTTTGAGAAACGGTCAAGCGGGGCCCGCCTGTCGGCACTTCCCCCACGTTCCGCGCGCGGTCGAACCCGACCAGTGGGTCCCACACGACAGGGTGCCGGGTGGAGGCGCGCACACAGGAGGTTTGGGCCGCGCTGCAGATGGCTTAGGTGGGCTGGCAGGTGGTTTGGGCCCAATCCGCAGTTTATTCTTTCCCCTTTTTTTTCTTTTATTCTTTTATGGTTTCTTTTCCCTTTTGTTTTTAGAATTCAAATTTGAATTAGAATTCGGTCCTGAGGTCCATCAATGTTAAAAGTGTACCCAGTTCAATCTTTTGGAGTATAGAAGTACTTTCTTATTTATATATTTTGTTCTACCTCATTTGCTTAATGGTGTTTTCTCTTTTCTCAATTTTCTAGAATTCCCTTTTGAATTTCTAAATTTCCACTTTGGATTTTACTATATTTCTTGTCACATTTATTATTTTATTTTGTCACATTATGCACACAAAAGAAAATCCCAGCATGATGCATAATTTAGTTGAGTGTCTTTTGTTGATTATTTATCTGTGGGAGTGAGGTGTCCACATGAAATGATGAATATAGGTCACACATACATGTATACAGGAACATAATTTCTCTCTTTAGACCCTTCTTACAAAGTGGGTATTACAGGGGCATACAGCTACAACCTCCAACAGTACGAAAAAGGGAGACGTCATTAAAATAGGAACGACAGATGTCGTCGTACAACAAAATAACGAAGGGCCGATGATTTTTGGTGAATCGGCCAACACAAACAAAAAAGAAAGTACGATTGTCAATAAAATAGCCGATCCAAAATACTCCATGCCCCGATGGTGCCCATCGGGATTGACACGATCGCAAAAGCGAAAATTACAACGCCTTAGAGCAAAGGAGAATCAGGAGAAGGAGGCAGAAAAAATATTCAATGACACACATCCGCAGTATCCGCCACCACAAAAGAGATGGAGACCAAAGGCCGTTGAGGAAAATCAAACGGCCATAAAGACAGAAAATAAAACAGCAACTGTGCAGCTCTTTGCAGGTATAGCAGACAGTCCGGCTATAAAGACCAGACCAACCGTACAGGACGCGGACCATCCGACCCCTGAGGCTGAACCATCCGCACTACACCAAGACACCACCGACGATGTACCGACACCCATGGAGGAAGATGACCTACAAGGGGAAGACCTGGTCAACTACGAAGCTACGCCAGAACACTTGGAAAATTAGAAAAAGTAAGGTGACGGATTGGTCAGGATCGCTATGACGCTCGACGGTGTTGGGACTGACAGTTCGATCAAAGCTAAAAGAGTCACGTCCGTTGAGTCAACCATCGGGACTAAGGCCACTACGTATCATCCTAGCAAGTGTCAAGATGTCTAAGAAAACTGATGTGATCACATCGAGTTATTTGCTTTTGGTTCGCTCAGCTCCACCAAAAGGCAGGGGGGCATATGTTTGACACCAAAATGAGCCGGCGGACTGTCCGGCCCTGAGGCCGGACGGTCCGCGGTCCGGACGGTCCGCGCCTGTGGGCCGGACGGTCCGCTCGTGCGCAGAACAGATTAGGGTTCCGAGTTTTGTGCTACGGTTGTTAGCTAAAATCGCGGGATAAGCTCGGGAATTAGTTTGTAAAGGGTCCAGCCCCCTCCTCTATAAATAGAGAGGTATACGGCCGATTTGTGATCATCAATCGAATCAATACAACTTCTATTTCGCATTTTATCTTAGGAGTAGTTCTAGTTTAGCCCTAGTTTAGCCTTCCAATCCCCAAATTCTCCACCTCTCCTCGACTCTACGTCGATTAGAGGAGTCTAGGTCGGCCTGCCCGAGCCTAGACAACTCCTAGGATCTGTCCTCCCCGACGGGGTCCCTCCCGGGAGCGAGATCCAGGCGCCTCCGGCGATCATCCGCCGCCCCTACGCACGCGCGGACCGTCTGGCCCTAGGGCACGGACCGTCCGGCCGTCAGGCAGGGAACCCGGGCTCCTGCACTAGGTCGCGGACCGTCCGCGCCTGACCAGAGAGCACCGCCGCCTCGCGCCAGGTCGCGGACCGTCCGGCCCTGTGCCGCGGACCGTACGCGCCTGACCAGAGAGCACCGCCGCTGGTTCTCTTGAGTAATTGGTGCCTCCAAAAAGGTGTCAACAAATACATATGGACACTCATCATTGTTTGAGTAACTTCTGTGTTGGAGAAAGTTATTCAATTGAGTAAACTACGTCCTTCCGAGTTGTTTCAACCCGTCGATCAATGCATCTGAATGACAGAATGACCATCTCCAACAAGATTCTCTATATCCTTCCTTTATATATCCCTTATTTAGAGTCTTCTCAAAGATTCATTTCTCTATATCTTATTCATCTCTACCAATATCCTCTATATCTTGTCCTCCCTACGTTAAATATCCATATTAGATTCATATTTTGCTTTAGATTTTTCTACGTATGTATTTGTCATACCCTTAGAGCATCTCCAAGAGGGGTCATAAACAAGGTTGTATTTTAAAATATAGGGCTCAGGACCATAAAACGTCCTCCAACAGTGGTCCTATTTCATAAAAATTCATCTATAGATCATAAGGCTCGGAGCCATATCCTTGTTTTCTTTTAATCTACAATTATTTATTTTCTAATAACATAATTAATTCTCTAAATGGCATTATTTAAGACCTAATTGTTGGAGTATAGATTTTTTAAGGCCCTAAATACTCTAAATAGGATCCTATTTTAATTTTTAGGGCTATATTTTAGAGCTCTTTATTGGAGATGCTCTTAAATGTCTTATAATTAGTTTAGTTTTGCTTAATCTTTTGTTTAAAATATAAAAATAGATAGATAAGATGAGAGGGAGAGAGTATAGAGAGAGAAGATGGAGGAACCTACTCTAACCTCTATATTTGGGGTAGGACACTTCTAGAGCGTATAGAGGAGGAATCTTCTCTAAATAATATAGGATTAGAGCAACTCCAAGAGTCCCCTAAAAATATGTCCCAAAAACTATGTTTTGAGGGTTATACTAAAAAAACTTTTCCCCCAAAATCTTATCTCCCTACAGCAGTTCCCTAATAATTTAAATTTGTGACACATCAGCAACTGTGGAGCTATCTTCTACCCGTCGTACGTTTTTTTATTCCGTAGGTTTTTTCTTTTCCAGCCGCCTTCACGTCGCTAACAATACACTACTGAAGAATCATTCATAAAAAAATATATCAAACAAATCCCTGAGCCACACTACACCGGATGAAAACTATATCTAAAAATTGAAGTGTTTACAAACTGAAAACATGTATCCAAGAGCAGGCAGCAACACAAACTGAAAGTGTACATGAACACAATAGTCAAGATAACCTGTAATCAAACTGAAACTGAAAGTGTACATGCAGGTTTAATCTGAATTCAGGCATAAAGTTCATAATATTGTAGTGTGCTTAAACTGCATTGGAAGTATATAACAAACTAGAAGCACTTATATTAGAAAATCAAACTGACGATGTCAAATTGAAGTGAACATAAATTTACAAACTGAAAGTGCTCACTCTAGGAAATCGAACTGATGATGCCAAATTGCACTGAACTGAAGCTTACAAACCGAAAGTGCTCACTCTAGCAAATCGAACTGAAAGTATAAAATTCCCCTTGAAGGCTATCATCCATCATCATGTTTGAAAAGTACCCATTTCCTGAAACTATGCATAGTGAAGAGATTCAGTGACATATCCAGATGTGCCTTTTGTTTATAAAAACTTCTTCCTATGACAGTTTCAGATCAAACACAATAAGGAATAAGTTAAATCATTCATACCATCGAGTTTCTAACTCAGAGAATTGTATTGCTCTATTCGAGAAGAAGGAATTCACAACCAGAGAAACATGACATCTTCAACTATTGAGTCCAGAACTAATCAATCAACTGAACAACCAAATCTCATTAAACACAGATATTATCACCACCAATCAGTTCAAGGAAGATCAAGGGATTCGTACCATTTGCCGGGTGGTTGAAGGACGAATGGTCCTTGCTGCATCCGAAGAAGGACGCTGCAACTGCATATGATTCGACTCTCGCAGGTGCTGCCATTGGAGGCCGGAGACCTTGCAAGACGCCTCCTCGGCCGGCTTCGTATTCAACACTTCTGACCATCTGGTATTGAGGGATCTGGCCGTCGACGTACACGACATCCTGCTTCCTCTTGCTGTCCCGGAGCGCTTGTACCGATACAGATCACTGGACCAAGATGGCTGCATCTTAGACTCCAACATCGTGGCCCTCCTCTAAAGGTGTTGAAGTCTCTCCCGCCGCCGCCTGCCTTTCCACCAGTAGCTACTGGATGCGCGCGAAGGCGAAAAAAGTAGCAGGAAGCTACTTGATGCGCGCGCTTGGGCGGTTGGGCCGATTGGGGAAACGTTTGCCACGCGAATATATGCGGGATGGATCGACGCGGATGCGGGACGCTGGAAATTAGCGGGGAAGGTTGAAAGTGCATTCATCCCTTTTGTGAGTTTTGGTGATTTGGATAACAACACATTTAAAAGACTAACAAGTTTGCTAAGTGTTGAACAGGAAATTCAGTATGATGAACATACTTGAATAGTATATAATGACAGTGAACAAAGGTTCAACACAAGGTTAAATAACCAGTGAGACAATGCAAATGGATATAATATGATCTCTATATTGGTTTGAATATATGGACAAGACCTAAGAAATCACTACATACATATGATCAGAATAGAGGATGAAGTGATTAAGAGGATTGGTCAAACCAAAGTGAATAAGATATGAGGAATCGTGAATTGGCTTGACCATATTACTATCAGTCCATATATGCTTCTATGAGAATCAAACTAGAGCTTGATTGGTCTTAACAATTATATCTAAAAGACATTCAAGCAAGGTTCACAATATTGAAGAAATGATTCTCTCAATGGATGCTCAATATGATGTGACTCAAGAATGGCTTGATAGGGTGAAGATAGCAAGGAAAGGGCTTCGAGGAACTAAGCGAAGGTGAAGGCCAAGCGACGGCTTGTGGACCGAGGTACCATGGCTAAGGTGAAGAAGAGAGTACTTGCACTAAGTCGATGAACTAATCAGCTATGAAGAGTTATAACATGTTGATGCATCAGTACGGTGACTTGAAGCCATGATTTGAACTCACATATGGTGATATGGTACAAGTCACAGGGTTTGATTTATTTTTGCTTCAAAAGGTGAGACAAAGATGTTTGTGATCCTTATGAAGCAACGCCATGGAGAAATCACACATGAGACGCCAATGACTCAAGGAGTTTACTTAATTAATTTTATTTAATTTGAGTATATGAATCGTCGTACTATAAAGGGGGATCCAAAAAGAAGGTTGGTGTTTGCCAAAGCTCAAACCTCTATATTCAAAAGCTATTTTTGAAAAACAAAAATCTCTTTAACATTCTATGGTAGACCATGGTTAGGTTTGAGAAACCTAGAGTGTTCTTGTTGAAAAGCAACTGAACTTCTTCAACTGCAGCTGAGCTTTTCAGATGAGCTGAACTTCAGCTGAGTTGAGCTTCTTCAGCTGCAGCTGAGCTGAACTTCAGCTGAGTTGAACTTTCTCAACTCTAGCTGAATTTCAACTTCAACTGGGGTCCAGGCAGGTTCAACCGGGGTCCAGGGCAAGTTCAACTGGGGTCCAGAGAGGTTCAACCGGTGTCCAGGGAAAGTTCAGCCGGGGTATTTTCCCCGGACCTCACTGGTCAAAACCAGTTGAACCGGTCCTAGGGGAGGTTCAACCGGTGTCAGGGTCACCTGACCGGTCTGACCTCGTGACTAGCAGACTGACTGCCGGTCTGACCCCCAGGCGGTTGAACCGGCCCTAGGGGCGGTTCAACCGGTGTCAGGACCTATTTTTGCAGTCTGACTTGCAGTCTGCCAGTCTGACTGGCAGACTGTCTGTCAGCCTGCCCCAGGCGGTTGAACCGGTCTTAGGGGCGGTTCAACCGGTCTTGGTCAACTTGACCAGTCTGCAGGTCAGTCTGCCAGTCAGTCTGACAGTCAGACTTGCAGACAGTCTGCCTGACCTGCCAGGGGCGGTTCAACCGCCATAGGGGGCGGTTCAACCGGTCTCAGACAGAAAAATCTGCCCAATGGCTAGGTTTGAGCTCCACCTATATATACTCTCTCCTACCTCTCTCCCCAGACACAAGAGCACGACCTGTAACGCCCCGAATTTTGCAGTTGAATTTTTTCTTTTCTTTACTCGCCAAAATTCGGGCGTTACCTTTTCTTTTTCTTTTTCCCCTCGCTAAACCTTGACCTTTTCCAAAGTTTTAGCGGGATTCGATTTGGAATTCCCGTGTAAAGAAAAACTCTAAAAATACTTTATGTTGTTTGATGCACCATGCCGAACCATGCATTTTTTTGATTTGCTTTGAAAGTGCAAATGCATTCATGTAGAAAGATCGGATTTCGAAAATAAGGAGAACCTTTTCTTTCTTTTTCTTTTTCTTTCTCTCTCTCCTCTCTTTCTCTCCCTCCCGCGCCGTGGGCCGACCCCGGCCGGCCCAGCAGCCCCCCTGCGCCCCCCCTTTGAGCCCAAAAAGGCCCAGCCGCCCCCCACCCCCTCCCCTTTTTCCCCAATTCCCTCTCTCCCTCCCTCCCCTTCCTCTCATTTTCTCTTCCCCACCCTAAGCCACCGCCGCCCCTACCCCCACCCTGCCCTAGCGCTCGGCCGCCGCCCCCCGCCGTCGGCCACCCCCGCCGGTGAGCCCCCTCCTCCCTCCCTCCTCCCTCTCTCTCTCCTCCTCTCCCCCTCCCTGTCCGGCCATGGCCCGGCCGCCCTTGGCCGCGCCGCCCTGGCCCAGCCGGCCCCGGCCAGCCCCCAGCCGGCCCCGGCCAGCCCCAGCCGGCCCCGGCCGACCCCAGCCCCCGCCCGGCCGCCCCCAGCGCGCCCCCAGCCGGCCCCCAGCCGCGCCTGGCCGGCCCTGGCCGCGCGCCCGACCGCCCGCCTGGCCTCGGCCGCCCAGCCGGCCGGTTCAACCGCCCGGTTCGGCCGCCCCGGCAGCCTAGCTCGGCCGCCCGCGCCCGCGCCCGCGCCCAGCTCGGCCGCCCTGCCCAGGGCCGGTTCAACCGCCCTAGGGCCGGTTCAACCGCCCCCCCCCCTGTTTTTTTTATTTTTTTTATTTTATTTTATTTACTTTCTGTGATCATGGTTACTTTATTTTAGGTAGGCTAATCATTGTTCATGTTATTGTAATAGGAAGTTCAATTTAAAATTCCGTTATGCTAGTTGATTCACGTAATTAATTGTTTATCTCATTCAATGTTGATCAACTAAAATGACTAGGTTTCCATTAGTGCATATAACAGAATTCTTTTGTTAAGAACCAATTGTAATTAATCATTAGTGCATAAGATTTAACCCCCCTGCGAGACCTTTCCCCGTTTCTTTCTAACCATAACAAATGCGATATGGAATGTCATACTTGATGCATATTCGCTTTATTTGTTCCCTTGTATGGTGTACTGTTCTTTTGTATTAAATATGTGGATGTATGTATGCTTGCAATCGCATAGAGAACGATCCGGTCGAAGAGCCCGAGGAATTCGCAGGAGAAGCCCCTGAGCAGCAGTCGGTTGGTGGAGGCAAGTGTCCTTTGACCTATCTTTGTCCTATTCATTCTTTAATTCACCTCCCGCATTACACATTTATACCTAAGGATTGACTAGCTTTTGTTATCCATGTCCTTGTTTACCTATTTGGGTCGGATTATTACTACTTAGTCTGATGCTATTGCTCAACTCTAATCAATGAACATGATGTGATTATCTATGATACGCTGTTTTCCCCTTCTTATTTATGATTATATTTGTGACCTTTAAGGGGACTCGAGCGGTTTCTCGAGTGCCTCTCCGTAAGGACCTGTTCAATGGATGACCGCCCGGGAAAACAGTGCAACCATGAGGGTGGAATGGGACGCCCTTAGCTGAATAATTGGAGGAACCGGGGTGTAGTCCGCTTAGCCGTTGTGCCGTCAATGGGGCTCGGTGTATGCGGCTCGCTCTGCCGAGGTTGATTTGTCCCTTGGGGAGGAGTGCGGTACATTTAGGAAACCTAACGGGCGGCTACAGCCTCGGGGAATCTTTGTAAAGGCTACGTAGTGATGCCCTGCTGGACCACCTAGGTAGTGGTCAATGGGGAGTCGCTCTCTCCGGGCAGAAAGGGAATCACGGCTTGTGGGTAAAGTGCACAACCTCTGCAGAGTGTTATGAAACTGATATATCAGCCGTGCTCGCGGTTATGAGCGGCCAAGGGAGCTCCAGAGATTAGTGATACTTGATCAGAGATATTTTGGTACAGGTGGCAATGAGATGGATGGTTCTGATTATGATTATGGTGTTGGTAAGTGGTATTCTTTCCGTTTGGAATGGATACATTGGGCTAATAACTTGGGTTAATGTTAAAACCTGGCTTTCTACTAGTAAGTAATAACCTGACCAACTAGAAGCAACTGCTTGACTTATCCCCACATAAAGCTAGTCCACTACAGCCAAACGGGATGCTTGCTGAGTATGTTGATGTGTACTCACCCTTGCTCTACACACCAAACCCCCCCCCAGGTTGTCAGCATTGCAACCACTACTCAGGAGAAGATGAAGCTGTGGAAGGAGACTTCCAGGAGTTCCAAGACTACGACGAGTTCTAGGCGTGGGTTAGCGGCAACCCCCAGTCGGCTGCCTGTGAAGGCCGCGTTATCTACGTTTCTTTTCCGCACTTTGATTTATTGTAAGAACTATATGGACGTCTCAGACGTATGATGTAATCGACTATTATCTCCCCTTTTAATACTATTTGAGCACTGTGTGATGATGTCCATGTTATGTAACTGCTGTGTACGTGAATAACTGATCCTGGCACGTACATGGTTCGCATTCGGTTTGCCTTCTAAAAACCGGGTGTGACATAAGTGGTATCAAAGCCGTGCTGAATGTAGGACCGCTAACCAAGAGTAGAATGGTCGTTCTAAGGATTATAGACCTCTGTCCTTGCCTTGACTTTGATATCCCTTCAAAAGTTGGTCCTACTGACCAGACCTATGTTCTACTATATATTATACCTTGCTGGAAATTTTGTTTATTCTGATCCTTCATTTATTTATGATTCATTACTTGCTGGTCATATTAATTCTGTTCTCACCCTTTTGCTTGCGATGTCTTTTGTAGATGGCTCGACTTAGACACACTGCACGAAAGTCCGTCATCCCCTTCTTACCCTCCCGCCCTGCTGAGCGTCCGCTTCGCCGTCCCGTGGCCGGACAGTCCAGCCACTTGGAGAGACTGCACCACCGCCTGCATGAGGAGCAGGAACGTCGACGACAGGAGCAGCAGGGCTCTTCTTTCTCGCTCCAGCAGGAGATAGAGTCTGTGAGGAGCTGCTCTCCTGTGCTTCCCCTGGAGGCGCCCCCTGCACCACCACTGGGCGTCCCAGCTTCTGGAGTAGCTGCTGGAGGAGACCCAGACGACGGAGGTGGCGACGACAGCTTGAGCCACGACATCGACCTCTCTGCTAACCATGAGCCGGAAGGATGGGTTGCTCGACCCATCACTCGCGATGCTGCTCGCGGGTGTCACTTCCACGACGCGCTCGACACCCTGCTACGTCGGGCACTTGACCGGCGTACTTGGTCCATCGAGTATCGCTGTGTGGTCTACTAGCATAGTCGCGGGGTCTACCCGGACCGCTGGGAGGCGACCTGTTTGGTGCGCCGTCCGGAGAACAGTCTCCAGGGCGCGGAGGCTTGCTCAGAGCACTATTCTATCTCTGAGCGGGACTCAGCTGAGGCAGCCATGCAGGATGCTGCACGGCGTGCGCTTTTGCACTACTGCTCGGTTCTCGGTGGGGTAGCTGACGGCCTCGACCTGAAGTATTACCCCCGCCGTCCATCTGGCAGCACAGGAGGCGTGATTGTTTCACCTGCTGGTGAGGACAATCCTAGGTTGAGCAGCACAGTCAACCTAGCCGCCGTGCTAAACACGGAGCTGGACCATGCATTAGACGAGCTGAGTAGGGCTCGTGCTGAGATCGCCCTGCTGCGGGCTGAGCGCGCGGAGCGTCGTCACTTGGATGATGGTTCCCCCGCTCCCGTCGGGACTCAGCACCCGTACCGCTCACCTCGGCGTGGACTCCAGTCTTATGGCAATCCCGACTGCAAGACCAAGATAAATCTAGAACCATAGATCGTTAGAGTTGGATCTTGTAATTAATACGAAATATATATACATAGAAGCTTCAGTCTTAGCGTTAGTCTCGGTCTTAGTTAGTCTTAGTTAGACAGGGTAGTTTGCTATATCCTGTGCATTTATGTTTGTCATGATGAACTATGTTTGGTTTGGATCTTTGTAATGATTGTCACCAGAGTGTGGGTATCCCCTGCATTTTGGTTTACCTATTATGTTAATGGAGTTAGTTATATAGTTGGGAAAACCTTTATTCTACTTTCCTCTTTATCTGAGAAGCTGTGTGGTCTGTGTTGGAGATCAGTGAAGATGCTCATCTGTTCAGTGCTGTTGGAGAATTCTATACTCTTTTCTTATGCTGCAAGATTTGCCAGATCAGTTCTGATGTGTGGTTGCGTTCTGCAGATGTCAGAGAACAGGCGCAGAGGAGGAAGGCGTGCTCAGCAGGAGCAAGCCGGTCAGCAAGATGAGGCGCCCCAGCAGCAGCAGCTGCCGCCCCCGCCCCCGATGTCGATCGAGCAGATGTTTCTGATGCAGACTCAGGCAGTTCAAGCCATCGGTCAGACTCTAGCCGCCATTCAGCAGCAGCAGCAAGCACCACCCCAGCCTCAGATGCCTCAGATGCCTAGAGACAAGCGTGCTGAATTCATGAGAGGTCATCCCCCAACGTTCGCTCACTCTTCTGACCCCATGGATGCTGAAGATTGGCTGCGCACTGTGGAGCGGGAGTTGCATACCGCTCAGTGTGATGACAGGGAGAAAGTCTTGTATGGTCCCCGTCTGTTGAGAGGAGCAGCCCAATCATGGTGGGAGTCTTACCTCGCCACCCATGCCGACCCCGACACCATCACTTGGGAAGAATTCAGAGGTAGCTTTCGTCAGTACCATGTGCCTGCAGGTCTGATGACAGTGAAGAAGGAGGAGTTCCTGGCCCTTAAGCAAGGGTCATCATCTGTCAGTGAGTATCGAGACAGGTTTCTGCAGTTGTCTCGCTATGCTCCTGAGGATGTCAGCACTGACGCCAAGCGACAGTACCGTTTTCTGAGAGGCCTGGTCGACCCTCTTCAGTACCAACTGATGAATCATACCTTCCCGACATTACAGCACCTGATTGACAGAGCAATCATGACAGAAAGGAAGCGTAAGGAGATGGAGGATCGTAAGCGCAAGATCAGTGGACCCCAGCCTGGAAGCAGCAGCCGTCCTCGTTTCTCAGGCAATCAACCTCAGCAGTTCAGGCAGAACCAGCGTCCACCTCAGCAGCATCAGCAGCGTCAGCAGTATCAGCAGTTCCAAAGGCAGTATCCTCAGCATCAGTACCAGAACCGTCAGAGCAATCAATCAGGAGGTCAGTTTCAGAGGCAGAATCAGCAGACACCTCGTCTTCCTGCCCCAGCAAATCAGCAGAGCAATCAGGCAGCGCCAGCTCAGGTTGGAAACAGAGCATGTTTCCACTGTGGAGAGCAAGGCCACTGGGTGATGCAATGTCCGAAGAAAGCAGCCCAGCAGCAGTCAGGCCCCAATGCCCCAGCAAAGCAGAATGCGTCTCAGTCTGGAGCAGGCAACCGCCCTCAGCAGCGCTATAATCATGGAAGATTGAATCACTTGGAGGCTGAAGCAGTTCAGGAGGCCCCCGGCATGACAGTAGGTATGTTCCCAGTCGACTCCCATATTGCAGAAGTGTTATTTGATACTGGAGCAACGCATTCTTTTATTACTGCATCATGGGTGAAAGCACATAATCTTCCAATTACTACCATGTCAACCCCCATTCAAATTGACTCAGCCGGTGGTAGAATTCGAGCTGATAGCATATGTTTGAATGTAAGTGTGGAAATAAGGGGGATAGCGTTTCCCGCTAACCTTATAGTAATGGGTACTCAGGGAATAGATGTCATCCTAGGGATGAATTGGCTAGATAAGTATCAGGCAGTTATCAGTTGTGATAAAAAGACAATCAAGTTGGTGTCCCCACTAGGAGAGGAAGTGGTGACCGAGTTAGTCCCGCCTGAGCCAAAGAAAGGAAGTTGTTATCAGATGGCTGTCGATAGCAGTGAAGCAGACCCAATTGAGAGTATCAAGGTTGTGTCTGAATTCCCAGATGTGTTTCCAAAGGATTTACCGGGTATGCCACCAGAGCGGAAAGTTGAGTTTGCCATAGAGCTACTTCCTGGAACCGCCCCTATCTTTAAGAGAGCTTACAGAATATCTGGACCAGAGTTGGTTGAGCTTAAGAAGCAGATTGATGAGCTGTCAGAGAAAGGTTACATCCGGCCAAGCACCTCGCCTTGGGCCGCCCCTGTCTTGTTTGTGGAGAAGAAAGATGGCACAAAGAGGATGTGCATCGATTATCGAGCTTTGAATGAAGTCACAATCAAGAACAAGTATCCCTTGCCCAGAATAGAAGATCTATTTGACCAGTTGAGAGGAGCCAGTGTGTTCTCCAAGATTGATCTGAGGTCAGGTTATCATCAGCTCAGGATCCGACCTTCGGACATTCCGAAGACGGCATTCATTACCAAGTATGGGTTGCATGAGTTCACAGTGATGTCTTTTGGTTTGACCAATGCACCAGCGTTCTTTATGAATTTGATGAACAGTGTATTCATGGATTATCTCGATAAGTTTGTGGTGGTATTCATTGATGACATTCTGGTTTATTCTCGAAGCGAAGAAGAACATGCAGATCATTTGAGGATGGTGTTGCAGAGATTGCGAGAGCACCAGTTGTATGCAAAGTTGAGCAAGTGTGAGTTCTGGATCAGTGAAGTCCTGTTCTTGGGTCACATAATCAACAAAGAAGGATTAGCTGTGGATCCGAAGAAAGTGGCAGACATTCTGAACTGGAAAGCGCCAACGGATGCTCGAGGAATCAAGAGTTTCATTGGAATGGTCGGGTATTATCGGCGATTCATTGAAGGGTTTTCGAAGATTGCGAAACCAATGACAGCGTTGCTAGGCAACAAGGTTGAGTTCAAGTGGACCCAGAAATGTCAAGAGGCCTTTGAAGCGCTGAAAGAGAAGTTGACAACAGCGCCTGTCTTAGCCTTGCCTGATGTGCACAAGCCCTTCTCTGTGTACTGTGATGCTTGTTACACAGGTTTGGGATGCGTGTTGATGCAAGAGGGAAGAGTTGTGGCTTACTCGTCCCGACAGTTGAAGGTTCATGAGAAGAATTACCCAATCCATGATCTAGAGTTGGCAGCAGTGGTTCACGCACTGAAGACATGGAGGCACTATCTGTATGGACAGAAATGCGATGTTTACACAGATCACAAGAGTCTGAAGTACATATTCACTCAGTCAGAATTGAATATGAGGCAGCGAAGATGGTTAGAGTTGATCAAAGACTATGAGTTGGAGATCCATTACCATCCAGGCAAAGCGAACGTAGTGGCAGATGCTTTGAGCAGAAAGAGTCAAGTCAATCTGATGGTCGCTCGTCCGATGCCTTATGAGTTGGCCAAGGAGTTCGACAGGTTGAGTCTCGGATTTCTGAACAATTCGCGAGGAGTCACAGTTGAATTGGAACCTACCTTGGAGCGAGAAATCAAAGAAGCGCAGAAGAATGATGAAAAGATCAGTGAGATTCGGCGACTGATTCTAGATGGCAGAGGCAAAGATTTTCGAGAAGATGCAGAAGGCGTGATATGGTTCAAAGACCGCTTGTGTGTTCCCAATGTCCAGTCCATTCGGGAGTTGATTCTCAAGGAAGCTCATGAGACAGCTTATTCGATTCACCCTGGCAGTGAGAAGATGTATCAGGATCTGAAGAAGAAATTCTGGTGGTACGGAATGAAGAGGGAAATCGCAGAGCATGTGGCTAAGTGCGATAGTTGTCGAAGAATTAAGGCTGAACACCAGAGACCAGCTGGATTGTTGCAACCGTTGCAGATCCCTCAGTGGAAATGGGATGAAATTGGTATGGATTTCATAGTCGGATTGCCTCGCACTCGAGCCGGCTACGATTCCATTTGGGTAGTAGTGGACCGCTTGACCAAGTCAGCCCACTTCATACCTGTCAAGACCACCTACAGCAATGCAGTATTGGCAGAGTTGTATATGTCTCGGATCGTTTGTCTTCATGGTGTGCCAAAGAAGATAGTGTCAGACAGAGGAACGCAGTTCACCTCTCATTTCTGGCAGCAGTTGCATGAAGCCTTGGGCACACATCTGAATTTCAGTTCAGCTTATCATCCGCAGACAGATGGTCAGACTGAAAGAACCAATCAAATTCTTGAAGACATGTTGAGAGCCTGTGCGTTGCAAGATCAGTCCGGATGGGATAAGCGATTGCCCTATGCAGAGTTTTCCTATAACAACAGTTACCAGGCCAGCTTGAAGATGTCACCATTTCAAGCGCTTTATGGAAGGAGTTGTAGAACTCCGTTGCAATGGGATCAGCCTGGAGAGAAGCAAGTGTTTGGGCCAGACATTCTGCTTGAAGCTGAAGAGAACATCAAGATGGTTCGAGAGAATCTGAAGATAGCGCAATCGAGGCAGCGAAGCTATGCAGACACAAGAAGAAGAGAGCTGAGTTTTGAAGTCGGAGACTTTGTCTATCTGAAGGTGTCACCGATCAGAGGAGTCAGAAGGTTCGGAATCAAAGGCAAGCTAGCACCCCGCTACATTGGTCCGTACCAGATCCTCTCAAAGCGTGGAGAAGTGGCCTATCAGCTCAGTCTGCCGGAGAATTTGTCAGCTGTGCATAATGTCTTTCATGTGTCTCAGTTGAAGAAGTGCTTGCGTGTGCCAGAAGAGCAGTTGCCAGTGGAAGGTCTGGAAGTCCAGGAGGACTTGACCTATGTTGAGAAGCCAGCTCAGATCCTTGAGGTTGCAGATAGAGTCACCCGAAGGAAGACCATCAGAATGTGCAAAGTCAGATGGAGTCACCACTCTGAGGAAGAAGCAACCTGGGAGCGTGAAGATGATTTGATGGCCAAGTACCCAGAGCTCTTTGCTAGCCAGCCCTGAATCTCGAGGGCGAGATTCTTTTAAGGGGGATAGGTTTGTAACGCCCCGAATTTTGCAGTTGAATTTTTTCTTTTCTTTACTCGCCAAAATTCGGGCGTTACCTTTTCTTTTTCTTTTTCCCCTCGCTAAACCTTGACCTTTTCCAAAGTTTTAGCGGGATTCGATTTGGAATTCCCGTGTAAAGAAAAACTCTAAAAATACTTTATGTTGTTTGATGCACCATGCCGAACCATGCATTTTTTTGATTTGCTTTGAAAGTGCAAATGCATTCATGTAGAAAGATCGGATTTCGAAAATAAGGAGAACCTTTTCTTTCTTTTTCTTTTTCTTTCTCTCTCTCCTCTCTTTCTCTCCCTCCCGCGCCGTGGGCCGACCCCGGCCGGCCCAGCAGCCCCCCTGCGCCCCCCCCTTTGGGCCCAAAAAGGCCCAGCCGCCCCCCACCCCCTCCCCTTTTTCCCCAATTCCCTCTCTCCCTCCCTCCCCTTCCTCTCATTTTCTCTTCCCCACCCTAAGCCGCCGCCGCCCCTACCCCCACCCTGCCCTAGCGCTCGGCCGCCGCCCCCCGCCGTCGGCCACCCCCGCCGGTGAGCCCCCTCCTCCCTCCCTCCTCCCTCCCTCTCTCCTCCTCTCCCCCTCCCTGTCCGGCCATGGCCCGGCCGCCCTTGGCCGCGCCGCCCTGGCCCAGCCGGCCCCGGCCAGCCCCCAGCCGGCCCCGGCCGACCCCAGCCCCCGCCCGGCCGCCCCCAGCGCGCCCCCAGCCGGCCCCCAGCCGCGCCTGGCCTCGGCCGCCCAGCCGGCCGGTTCAACCGCCCCCCGGGCCGGTTCAACCGCCCGGTTCGGCCGCCCCGGCAGCCCAGCTCGGCCGCCCGCGCCCGCGCCCAGCTCGGCCGCCCTGCCCAGGGCCGGTTCAACCGCCCTAGGGCCGGTTCAACCGCCCCCCCTGTTTTTTTTTTATTTTTTTTATTTTATTTTATTTACTTTCTGTGATCATGGTTACTTTATTTTAGGTAGGCTAATCATTGTTCATGTTATTGTAATAGGAAGTTCAATTTAAAATTCCGTTATGCTAGTTGATTCACGTAATTAATTGTTTATCTCATTCAATGTTGATCAACTAAAATGACTAGGTTTCCATTAGTGCATATAACAGAATTCTTTTGTTAAGAACCAATTGTAATTAATCATTAGTGCATAAGATTTAACCCCCCCCTGCGAGACCTTTCCCCGTTTCTTTCTAACCATAACAAATGCGATATGGAATGTCATACTTGATGCATATTCGCTTTATTTGTTCCCTTGTATGGTGTACTGTTCTTTTGTATTAAATATGTGGATGTATGTATGCTTGCAATCGCATAGAGAACGATCCGGTCGAAGAGCCCGAGGAATTCGCAGGAGAAGCCCCTGAGCAGCAGTCGGTTGGTGGAGGCAAGTGTCCTTTGACCTATCTTTGTCCTATTCATTCTTTAATTCACCTCCCGCATTACACATTTATACCTAAGGATTGACTAGCTTTTGTTATCCATGTCCTTGTTTACCTATTTGGGTCGGATTATTACTACTTAGTCTGATGCTATTGCTCAACTCTAATCAATGAACATGATGTGATTATCTATGATACGCTGTTTTCCCCTTCTTATTTATGATTATATTTGTGACCTTTAAGGGGACTCGAGCGGTTTCTCGAGTGCCTCTCCGTAAGGACCTGTTCAATGGATGACCGCCCGGGAAAACAGTGCAACCATGAGGGTGGAATGGGACGCCCTTAGCTGAATAATTGGAGGAACCGGGGTGTAGTCCGCTTAGCCGTTGTGCCGTCAATGGGGCTCGGTGTATGCGGCTCGCTCTGCCGAGGTTGATTTGTCCCTTGGGGAGGAGTGCGGTACATTTAGGAAACCTAACGGGCGGCTACAGCCTCGGGGAATCTTTGTAAAGGCTACGTAGTGATGCCCTGCTGGACCACCTAGGTAGTGGTCAATGGGGAGTCGCTCTCTCCGGGCAGAAAGGGAATCACGGCTTGTGGGTAAAGTGCACAACCTCTGCAGAGTGTTATGAAACTGATATATCAGCCGTGCTCGCGGTTATGAGCGGCCAAGGGAGCTCCAGAGATTAGTGATACTTGATCAGAGATATTTTGGTACAGGTGGCAATGAGATGGATGGTTCTGATTATGATTATGGTGTTGGTAAGTGGTATTCTTTCCGTTTGGAAAGGATACATTAGGCTAATAACTTGGGTTAATGTTAAAACCTGGCTTTCTACTAGTAAGTAATAACCTGACCAACTAGAAGCAACTGCTTGACTTATCCCCACATAAAGCTAGTCCACTACAGCCAAACGGGATGCTTGCTGAGTATGTTGATGTGTACTCACCCTTGCTCTACACACCAAACCCCCCCAGGTTGTCAGCATTGCAACCACTGCTCAGGAGAAGATGAAGCTGTGGAAGGAGACTTCCAGGAGTTCCAAGACTACGACGAGTTCTAGGCGTGGGTTAGCGGCAACCCCCAGTCGGCTGCCTGTGAAGGCCGCGTTATCTACGTTTCTTTTCCGCACTTTGATTTATTGTAAGAACTATATGGACGTCTCAGACGTATGATGTAATCGACTATTATCTCCCCTTTTAATACTATTTGAGCACTGTGTGATGATGTCCATGTTATGTAACTGCTGTGTACGTGAATAACTGATCCTGGCACGTACATGGTTCGCATTCGGTTTGCCTTCTAAAAACCGAGTGTGACACGACCCAAACTCCATTTCTAACTTGAAGAACACCTCTCACTCTCTCTCACACACCTCTTGCCTCTCCCATTTCAAATCTTTGGAGAGAAATCTTTGAGTGAGTTTGAGAGCTGCGGTTTTTGTGCTTCATCTCCAAATCTCTCTTGCTCTTCTTCATTCGAGCTTTGGTACTACATCGAGTTCTTTATGGATTCATTACTCTTGGAGTTTCTAGCTTCTAGACGACTAGGTGTCTCTTGTGAGTCTCCAAATCTTGTGGAAGACCACAAGAAAGTTTGTATTACCCGCTCGTTTGAGCAAAGATTAGTGTGTGAGCTTGACCTTTGTGGTCGGTAAAGGGAGGATTAGGGTTGAAAGAGACCCGGCTCTTTGTGGACGCCTCAACGAGGAAGTAGGGCACCTTGGTGGTGTGACCGAACCTCGGGATAAATCTTGTGTCTCTTGTGTTCTTGTTCATTGTGTTTATTCGTGTTTTTCGTTCTCTCACCATTCTATGAAAGATTTGTTTATATCTTTTTGGTGTGTGGATTTTGAGAAGTGCCCTTCTCAGATCTACTACTTTGAACCCTGTGGATCATTTAGAACATCTCATTTCCAAAGTTAACTGGGTGAATTTCGAGATCAATTCAGTTTTACCCAGTTTGCTTCTAGTTTTTTGTTGAAAAAGTTTTAACTTGCCTATTCACCCCCCCCCCTCTAGGCAACTTTCAATTGGTATCGGAGCCTAATCCTCGTTCTAACGCTTAACCGCGTGAGGAAAGATCATGTCGGGGGGACTAAGAAACGAAAGTGCTTCTAAGCTTGAAAAAGTTGAGGTTGCCTCGACTTCATCTTTTGGTGCAGATGTTGATCCTAGGGCAATAGACCTTGCCATGAGAATCGCCGAAAGGATGTTCCTCAAAATGAAGGAAGATGAGGCGAAGAACATTATTGAAGAAGAAGAAAATGATCGATGGAGACCAAACAATGAATCCACCTCTTCACAAGGTTCGTCTTTCAAATTCACTTCTCATATGTGCTTTGTTGCTAATGAGAGTGACAATGAAAGCGAAAGTGAGGATGAGGGGGAGCATGAAAGTGATAGTGAAGATGAGGATGATCTTCAAAAATTCTTCGCTCAACTAAGTAAGAAGAACCGGATGAGCTTGCTCAAACTCATGAAAAGAGCGGAAGAACAAAAGGAAATGCTTCATAAGCAAGAAGATATCCTCATCAAAAAAATCAAAGACTTGGAGAAGTTGACCAAAGAGCATGAGAAGCTAAAGTGCTCTCATGATGATTTGGTCCAAAGGTATGAAGACATTTCAATTGAGCAAATTAAAGCTATTAATCATTCATCATATATTGCTCAATTAGAAAATAAAAATGCTATGCTCAAGAACACGGTAGAAAAGGTAAACATTGAAAATCTAGCTTTGCAAGAAAAACATGATATGCTTGTATGCTCTCATAATAAATTTATGGATTCACATATCATGTTAGAAATGGTTCATGAGGTTGTGTTAACTAATTTGAAATCATACCAACCTCACATGTGCACATGTGTTGAAATTGAAACTATATTATCATGTGCTAACAAATGTTGCTCTCAAGAAAGCCAATCTTCCATTGAGCTAGAAATTTCAGGAATTTGTGATATTTCTATCACACAAGAAGATAAAAAGCTCAAGGAAGAAAATGAGAGGCTAAGAAGGAGCTTGATTCAATTGAAGGGAAAGTGTCATGCTCAACCTTCTCAAGATAATCATGATAATATGGTGAAAAAGCTTGAGAAGGGGACAATAGTAGCATGCACAAAACCCCTTCAAAGGAATACCAAGCTTTCCAAGAAGGACATGAGCAAACATCAAGAGAAGAAAGCCAAAGCTCATGACAAGTGCCCCAACCATGCCTCCACATGCTCCACACAAGGTAACAAACAAGCCACTCTTCCAAATAAGAGAAGATGCACTAGAAAGTGTTATCAATGTCATGAGAAGGGACATGAGATTAAGTCATGTCCCTACATAAAAGATAGTGGCTTAACTTTAGAAAGAAAGAGGCTCACTAACCATGTAGCAAACAAGAAGCAAGGTAAGAAGGAGCCTTGCAAAATTAAAAATCAGATTTGCTACACTTGCCGAAGAAAGGGACACCTATGCAAGGATTGTCCCATGAGTAAGTTTCCTAAGCCTAACTTGTCAATACATTCAGATATGCTTAGGAGACCCAAATTTGACTCTTGTGCTAGAAAGGTGATGAGTTCACCACATTCTAGGACCAAGGCCATTTGGGTGCCTAAGTCCTTATTGGCTAACCTTGATGGACCCATCATGAGATGGGTACCAAAGTGTACTTAATAAGTTTTGCAGGTTTCTAGAGATGATATGAAGCTTTGGGGTGCTTGAGCAGTTTAACCCAATTCTTATCTCAAGCTATCAATCTTACATTGACTATTTTTTTAAGATTGGCCCAAAGATGAATTGAGTTGTTATATCACTAACTTCATATTCAACTCTAGCAAGAACTTGTGTTGTAGGGAATAAGGATTAACCTTTGTGGGAATCAAGCAAAAGGCCTACAACCAAGTGATATCCAAAGGATGGTAACAATTAAATCTTAAGTGCACATTGCCTTTAATTAGTATATTCCTTTGTGTCTTTTGTAGCCACATAGGAAAAATGAAGCACTTGAGAATGAACTTAAAATATTTTACCTTGTCTTGGAAAAGTTCCAATCATATGGTAGATTGCAAGTTTATATTTTTATATTGTGACAATCTACATGCTTTAAATTGGTTGTATTATATGTATCTTGTGGCATATTTCAAATTTATTATCGTATTATTGCCATGACCTAGACATAAAGAGTATTATCCTATGTTCTTAAATGAATAGAGTGCTAAGTAAGAAATTCAAATTCTTAAAGCACTTACCAAAAGGGAATTCTCTATATGACTAGAGTTGTGAGACTAATGTGTCTATCTAAGTGTTTGTGTACTCTCACAACATGAGAATGTGTTTCTCACATGGAATGGGCCATTCAACATTCAAAGAAGATCAATCCAATACTATGTGATGTATTCCTTCTTGTTTAAATTGGTTTTGAGTCTTCTACATTAATCACTCACCATGTTATGAATTAAACTTGCCATGTAAACTTAATTAAATAATCATGCTATTTTCACCTTGTTTAAATCGGTGTTATGCATGATGCTTGTAAGGGTAATTTAGTTCATATCATGAGGTTTCATTATTTTAGTAACCTTCTTGTCATTCATATACTAGAGGTTGCTAAATAGGAAACTATTGCTTGTGTTTCTAATGCAATCTCTTTTAAGATACTTCATGGAAATTCATAAGTAGAGATTGTGCTCTTTCATTTGGTAAAATCACAAGCATTAAAGGTTAATCTTCACCTAAAAGAAAGATTAGGAATGCTCAAGGCAAAGGTATGGAACTAGTTGTTTCATTTGGTATGTGACCAATAATAGTTCCTTTCAAGTGGCATTCTTTCAATTGGTAATAATCTATTTTATGGAAAGAAATGTCAATATGAAGGTTAAATTCCTTTTGGCTTAAATTTGTAAATTGGTGCATATTATTAATTCACTCCTCCATGTGCATTAACTTAAAAGGAATTTAAATTTATGCCTTTATGCCTCATAAATGATGATTTGTTTGCCATTCATATATAGATATCATCATTCATTAAATACTTCCTTGTACTACTAATACCTCTTCTCAAAGTGTTTTATCGACTAGTTTTAAAAGGGAAAGAGATAACAAAGAAGGAAGTCTCCACAAATGATGAAAAGAAGAATACTAAGGTGACACCACCACAGATAGTAAGATCTGTCGAATTGGTATAACAAATGGTACGTTCTATATGGTGGTAAGTATTCTTAGGCATAAGTTAATTCATTGCAAATTTGTCATGCCTTGACCATGATATGTAATGTACTCCCCATGAGACTCTTAACTGAATTGAAAGTGCATGTGGCAAGTCATTCAAATACTTGATGCACATATCTAGTGGGAGAACATTATATATCTTGTGTCATAGAGAATAAGTTTCCCTTGAGTAAGCTATACTAAGACAATCCAAAATGGTAAATTTGTATCTCATTAATATGGATTGTAATCTTTGTTTTCTAAATAGCTACTCTTGATGCAGTTTAAAATTGCCTTATCATTAAATCTAAAAGTGCATAAGAATCTTTTTGGTGATATTCATGACATACATATGCACTAACATGGATATGATTTTTAAACTGTAAAAGGTACAATTAGTGATTCATACTCTCTAAATTTTGGAAACCCATATTTTGATATCTTAGAAATCTACTTCAATCGGTATCCATATGCTTCACATTGAATTGGATCACTAAGTTGTAAATTCCATGCATAACTTGTCTTCATGATATGAATGCTTGTGCGACTAACCTTGATAAGCTAGGTGCACCCAAGGTCAAGCTAGGTTCATCATCAAGAAGGCAACACAACGATGTATCAAGAAAAGGAGAAAAGGCTCTTATTCTTAACTCTAGTTTTTATCTATGTGATTAAATATTGAATTGAAACCATGTAAGATGGTTGTCATGTATATGTGGGTGCCTACACAAAGAGAAAGGCCACAATAAGGATTGTGTGGGTACTCAAGGCTTTTACTACTAATCTCAAAGGACCCAATTCAAATTGGGTACCAAGATATGAAGCTTAAACTTGTTTTGCAGGATCACTCCTTCAATGGATCAAGTTGGGTGCTCGATAATGAATGTATAAATCATATTTGGAGATAGTAGCAAGGGTGGTAACAACTGAATCTCAAGTGCATATTATTTTCAAATCTTATCTCTTTTGTGACTTGTGTAGCCACTAAGGGAAAAGAAGCACTTGAGGATATACATCAGTTGTTGAATATGAAATAAAGGTCCAATTGGAAGATGAATGAATATTATCATATGGTCAACAATCCAAAATTATGTGATGTATTCTCTATCTAGTTAATTTGGATTTGATTCTTCTATATTAGACACTTACCATAATATGGATTAAGTCAGCCCTTTAGACTTCATTGAACACCATGCATATTATCCATGTCATTCAAAATATATTGTGCACGAGGGCTCAAAGGAAATTTAGTCCATATTATGAGGTTTCTCTATTTTAGCAACTCGCTTGCCTTCCACATATAAAGGATTGCTAAATAAGAAACTAGTGCTTGTGCTACTAATGCCATCTCTTGTGTTGAGTTTATCCATAGAAAATCTATATTAAGAGATGGTGCTTATTATTAAATTGGATAAATCACAAGCTTAAGGGATACTATTCAACTAAAGTAAGATGAAGTTGATAAGAGGCCAAGGTATGAAAACTTCCTCTCCTTAAGTTGTTTTAGTATTCTATCCTTAGTGGAATGTACCATAGTATAGGTTAAATTCCTTGCAATATAAAATGTTCAATGGTGCATAAAACTTTGACATCAACTATATGTATGCACTAATTTAAAGGAATTTAGTCTATCCTTTTGGGTTTCAATAATGATGATTCATTTGTCATCCACATATAAGGATCATCATTTGTGAAACCCTCTCTTGTGTTTCTAATGCTCTCTTTTCTAAGTGTTTCAACATGGTCCTCCCAAGTTCTTTGAAGATGAATTCAAAATCTACAAATATAAGAGTCTTGGTTGTTTCAATCATTGAGCTTCAATTGATCTCATATCAAGTATGATCGAATCAAGAAAAGATGAAAGAAGTTCATGATCACTTGGTTGGATGAAATCGTAAAGAGAAAAGAGATCACAGTGATTCAAGAAGGGAGTTATATTTTTTTGTCAACCAAATAATGAAGATGTAGTGACATATTTATATGATATCCTTCATTATGAGGTTTGAGGTTCATATCAACATGCTTTACCCTTCAGGATTTCAATTGATATACTTTCAGTTCTTAAATCTTCAATTGGTTTAATTTTCATCATCTATATAAAGCATGTTATGTTAAGCCAAGATATAGTACAAACATCTCCTTTAACCTCACATTGTTAATGTGCATAAGTGTACTTTGTGTACTCTTGCATGCACAAATTGAGGGAGAGTTTAGCCTATATCTTGTGAGACTAATGATTTCTTTCAAGTTCATGTTGTGTAGTCTCACACCTTGGAGAACATCAAATGAGGATGAATGGTTCCATAGAAATGAAAATGAGTTTCTCTTGAACCTATCAAGAAAATGAGTTTCTCTTGATCGTTTGAAGAGGATGAGTTTCTCTTTGAAATGTCAAGCCTATCAAAAGCTAAGATGGAAATTCATGATTATAATGGAGACCATGTGGCGTAGAACAAAGGTGTGTCACTCCATGAACTATTGTATTACATTTGTGTATCTAGGCTCTTACATGCTAGTGTGTGCATGTATATGCAATATCTTAAGTCACATCATAAGGTTGCACTTGTGGTGACGATTAAAGAATCTCTAGATATTTGATTAATACCTCTTGTGGTGATATCATAAGTTAGTCTTAAGTCATCTTAGTGAGGTATGAGTCAAACATGCTAACTTCTCAAGAATCTTGACTTAAAATATTGCATATCATGTCTATTAGTATACCTTTTGATTATGAGTAATTCCTTAAATTGGTACAATTTCACATTTTCATACTTTATTTGTACCAAGGTTCAAATTGTAGAACTTAATCCCCTGGCCTCACAAGTCCAAGTGCATAAGCTAAACAAGTATTCATCACTTGTATGCACACATTTAGGGGGAGAATAGTCTATAATTTGAATCTTTGAGACTAACTTCATTTCCAAGTCTATTATGTGTGTAGTCTCGAATTAGAAAGGAATCTTTGGGCAAAGACAATCGCTTCCACTGCAAATTTTGATGGGTATCAAAGATTCTTTGCTCCAATAAATGTATCTTTTATACATTTCACAAGGGAATGAGTTTCTCTTTTATATGCTACTCCAACATCATCTAAAATTGGTAAACATGTATCACATGCTTCTGGATTGCAAATGTCTAAAGTAGCATAGCTTATAAATTCTCCTATCTAGAACTTAATTGATTAAATAGTGCACATGTTTCTTATGTTGCATGATTATGTTCAATTGATACTCCTTTTATGCCAATGGTACTTTAAGTTGCAAATAAGTACTCTCAACATAAATCAATTGAATTCATATATATGTGTGTACTAAAACTTGAGGAGAACTTAGTGTAATATGCTATTAGTGATCTGCTTATCTATCAAATTGTATCAATTGGTGTTTTTCAATTGATATTTTTCATACATGATCACTATTTGCATAATCCATACTTGTGCAATTTTCATGTTGCCTCTTGTTGTGATAAGAAAATGCTAGGTGACATCTAGACTCTAGGTATCAAGTTGCACCTTCGATTTAGTATGACAATCTTCATTTAATATCTTGGACCTATGTCACAACAATACCAACAAGAGCTTGCAAATGAATTCTAAATCCAACACAAGTTTGGAACTCCCCTTGAAAATGTAAAATGCAAAGGTACATCACTTCATGTCACTTCTACATTACTTTTTTGTCATCTAAGGATCCTTTTCATGATAGTGTGTTCACATCTTGCTTAAATCATAATTTCTACCCTTTATATTCTTTGTATCCTTTTTGAAGATTTATGACAAAGGGGGAGAAATTTTGCATTAAAGCTTATCTTTATTTTTGAAAAGGGGAGAAATAATTAACAAAAGGGGGAATCATAAGAAAAACATAAGATGTAGAAAGTTGATGAGTGCATACTATGTCATGAGCATCACGTTTATTTTATGACACACTGCACCCTATGAATAGTATGATATAAGTTGTCTCCATACTTTGACCCAAATATGTGATTTTGGCATTTGAGTACAAAATTGGTATTTTCTGAAATGCACATATTTAGGGGGAGAAATTATATCATAGGATTCAAAATCTTATTTATCAAATCTTATGTAAGCTTTAAATGTGTTGTCATCAATCACCAAAAAGGGGGAGATTGAAAGTGCATTCATCCCTTTTGTGAGTTTTGGTGATTTGGATAACAACACATTTAAAAGACTAACAAGTTTGCTAAGTGTTGAACAAGAAATTCAGTATGATAAACATACTTGAATAGTATATAATGACAGTGAACAAAGGTTCAACACAAGGTTAAATAACCAGTGAGACAATGCAAATGGATACAATATGATCTCTATATTGGTTTGAATATATGGACAAGACCTAAGAAATCACTACATACATATGATCAGAATAGAGGATGAAGTGATTAAGAGGATTGGTCAAACCAAAGTGAATAAGATATGAGGAATCGTGAATTGGCTTGACCATATTACTATCAGTCCATATATGCTTCTATGAGAATCAAACTAGAGCTTGATTGGTCTTAACAATTATATCTAAAAGACATTCAAGCAAGGTTCACAATATTGAAGAAATGATTCTCTCAATGGATGTTCAATATGATGTGACTCAAGAATGGCTTGATAGGGTGAAGATAGCAAGGAAAGGGCTTCGAGGAACTAAGCGAAGGTGAAGGCCAAGCGACGGCTTGTGGACCGAGGTACCATGGCTAAGGTGAAGAAGAGAGTACTTGCACTAAGTCGATGAACTAATCAGCTATGAAGAGTTATAACATGTTGATGCATCAGTACGGTGACTTGAAGCCATGATTTGAACTCACATATGGTGATATGGTACAAGTCACAGGGTTTGATTTATGTTTGCTTCAAAAGGTGAGACAAAGATGTTTGTGATCCTTATGAAGCAACGCCATGGAGAAATCATACATGAGACGCCAATGACTCAAGGAGTTTACTTAATTAATTTTATTTAATTTGAGTATAGGAATCGTCGTACTATAAAGGGGATCCAAAAAGAAGGTTGGTGTTTGCCAAAGCTCAAACCTCTATATTCAAAAGCTATTTTTGAAAAACAAAAATCTCTTTAACATTCTATGGTAGACCATGGTTAGGTTTGAGAAACCTAGAGTGTTCTTGTTGAAAAGCAGCTGAACTTCTTCAACTGCAGCTGAGCTTTTCAGATGAGCTGAACTTCAGCTGAGTTGAGCTTCTTCAGCTGCAGCTGAGCTGAACTTCAGCTGAGTTGAGCTTCTTCAGCTGTAGCTGAGCTGAACTTCAGCTGAGTTGAGCTTCTTCAGCTGCAGCTGAGCTGAACTTCAGCTGAGTTGAACTTTCTCAACTCCAGCTGAATTTCAACTTCAACTGGGGTCCAGGCAGGTTCAACCGGGGTCCAGGGCAAGTTCAACCGGGGTCCAGAGAGGTTCAACCGGTGTCCAGGGAAAGTTCAGCCGGGGTATTTTCCCCGGACCTCACTGGTCAAAACCAGTTGAACCGGTCCTAGGGGAGGTTCAACCGGTGTCAGGGTCACCTGACCGGTCTGACCTCCTGACTGGCAGACTAACTGCCAGTCTGACCCCCAGGCGGTTGAACCGGCCCTAGGGGCGGTTCAACCGGTGTCAGGACCTGTTTTTGCAGTCTGACTTGCAATCTGCCAGTCTGACTGGCAGACTGTCTGTCAGCCTGCCCCAGGCGGTTGAACCGGTCTTAGGGGCGGTTCAACCGGTCTTGGTCAACTTGACCAGTCTGCAGGTCAGTCTGCCAGTCAGTCTGACAGTCAGACTGGCAGACAGTCTGCCTGACCTGCCAGGGGCGGTTCAACCGGTCTCAGACAGAAAAATCTGCCCAATGGCTAGGTTTGAGCTCCACCTATATATATACTCTCTCCTACCTCTCTCCCCAGACACAAGAGCACGACCCAAACTCCATTTCTAACTTGAAGAACACCTCCCACTCTCTCTCACACACCTCTTGTCTCTCCCATTTCAAATCTTTGGAGAGAAATCTTTGAGTGAGTTTGAGAGCTGCGGTTTTTGTGCTTCATCTCCAAATCTCTCTTGCTCTTCTTCATTCAAGCTTTGGTACTACATCGAGTTCTTTGTGGATTCATTACTCTTGGAGTTTCTAGCTTCTAGACGACTAGGTGTCTCTTGTGAGTCTCCAAATCTTGTGGAAGACCACAAGAAAGTTTGTATTACCCGCTCGTTTGAGCAAAGATTAGTGTGTGAGCTTGACCTTTGTGGTCGGCAAAGGGAGGATTAGGGTTGAAAGAGACCCGGCTCTTTGTGGGCGCCTCAACGAGGAAGTAGGGCACCTTGGTGGTGTGACCGAACCTCGGGATAAATCTTGTGTCTCTTGTGTTCTTGTTCATTGTGCTTATTCGTGTTTTTCGTTCTCTCACCATTCTATGAAAGATTTGTTTATATCTTTTTGGTGTGTGGATTTTGAGAAGTGCCCTTCTCCGATCTACTACTTTGAACCCTGTGGATCATTTAGAGCATCTCATTTCCAAAGTTAACTGGGTGAATTTCGAGATCAATTCAGTTTTACTCGGTTTGCTTCTAGTTTTTTGTTGAAAAAGTTTTAACTTGCCTATTCACCCCCCTCTAGGCAACTTTCAAAGGTTAGAAATCTGTTGGAGGCGAGAAAATGGCAATCGGACGCGAAAAAAGCTTTTTCGGGATGTTTACCATATCTGTTGGAGTTGCTCTAAGACCACGTCAGGCGACCAATAGGCTGTGACCGGCTGGGAACATGCGTCTTGCTGATTAGTGACTCTTTGATTTGACCGGGGTTTTTTTACAACAGACTTGACCGGTTGACCCTGCTCCGTGCTAATAATGGTCGCCTGCAGCTTAGCTCGGGTAGAGATGGCAATGGATAAATACCCACCAGGTATTACTACCCATACCCATATCCACGACATAAAAATAACCTCATCGGGTTACCCACATATACTAGCGGGTATGGATTTACCCTCATATCCATACCCATGTGGATATGGATCACCCGTACCCACAAAAGCTAAACATCTATCAAAATATTATATGATACAAATGTCAAGTATATCCATCTAAATACCATTACAAAATTCCTAGCATCATTTAACCATCCATTCAACACACCAAAGATAATTGTATAAAGTAGTAACACTATGATACTACTACATATCACATTACGTGTCCCATTACATGGTCATTAAATTGTCGTTAAGCCTTCTATGACATTATGGCCTAAAAGGTTGTTAAATAGTAAAAAAGATGGATGACTAAAGTCAAAGTTCATGCTTGAGCTAAGTTTATATTGGGTATTTTATACTCACGGGTTAACGGGTATAGGTGAAGGCGGAACGTTCTAATACCCGTTTACCCATTGGGTAAAGATTTTTGCTCAATAACAGACCCACGGGTAGAATATTTAGCCCACATACATACCCTAATGGAGTAAATACCCATCGGGTATCGGGTCGCGGGTACCCATTGCCATCTCTAAGCTCAGGTCAGCCAGAGCCAGAGGTGGTCGAATCTGGCGCAATATATATATATATATATATATATATATATATATATATATATATATATATATATATATATATATATATATATATATATATATATAGTCAGAGCTGCGATCGATAAAGACGAAAATATATATAGTCGGATCTATAGGCTGGTCAACTTTGCTGTTCTTCACTGAGCAAAAAAAAAAAGAGAGTTCGGGTTCTTCTCTATAGTGACGTACGGTATGTGCTGAAAAGATTAGCCCGGACAGTGGGTGAGATTATGGGAATATACTAGCTTTCCATTGCTTATCAAACTTGACCGCTCATTTGTCATGTTTCTTTGTCCAAAGCCTATATGTAATCTGCTCATTTGTTCAAATTAATTACGAGCACGCCTGCACGGGTGAGTGGTGACTGGTCGTGGGCGGCCCATCCCACGCGACGGGGGTAGCGTTGCGGGGGGCGCAGAGCTGCCAAATCCTCCGTGACGAGCGGGCCCCGCGACGACGCGGTGGCGCGGGCGACACGTCGTCCGCGACGGGGACCGGACCTCTGCCTGTCTTTTTCCTCGTGCAGACCCGGGCCCTGGAGGGTGAACGGAGGCCCAATTATTTTATGCAAGTGTCGCGAGCCAGCGCGGGTGCCGTCGCGGCGTCGCCGTACAAGCTGGGGGATTCCGACATTCCGTACGGGGCGACCTGTGCCGCCTGCACATGTCCGTCGTGGGTCCATTCGAGCCAGCCGCTTATTAAGCAAGATAGTCGGCTCGAATTGACGAATTGACTTGTTTACAGGATCTAGCTGACTCATTAAGTTCGTGAACAATATACACATATATACAACAATATAATTAATTAATAATTAATTATAAACCAATTTAACAGTAGAAAAGAGTAATAATACTCACAATTTCATATATGACATCAATTCAATACCAAATTAATATATAGGTTGTTCGCTTCGGATTAATACCAGTTGTTTAGACTTCTGCAGTTACAATCCATATAAATAAAACACTGTAGAATTAGTAGAAGTCGATATGGATTAAAGCCATACGAACTGGCTTATAATTCATCACTTTTTAGTTTATCCAACCACTACAGGAAAACGCCCAGTTTCCGACGGCCTAAACCGTCGGAAATACCGACGGCTTAAGACGGGTCCTGTCGGAAGTAACGCCGTAGGGGATACCCAGTCGGAAATATCAGCGTTTCCGACGGGGTCGTCGGAAGTAAACTTATTTCCGACGGCCAGGGTGGCGCCGTCGGAAATAAAGCGAGGTGGGCCCCGCAGACGGCCGGCCGCCGGCGCCTGACGCCGTCACAGCTTAGTTCCGACGGGGCCGTCGGAAATAAGCGGCCGTCGGAAGTAATTAAAAAACAGAGAAACAGAATTTGCCTGCTTTTTGTTTTACAAACAATCACACAAATTCAATCTGCACACAATATCCAGTTTTCATCCAGAATCACATACAATACCACATGAAACACACAATAACACAAGTTCACAAGTTAAAGCACAAGTTCACAAGTTAAAGCACAAATTCACAATGTTCACAAGTTCACAAGTTCACATGTTCAGAAGTTCACAATAACACAAGTTCCCAATACCACAAGTTCACAAGTCCATAGTACGAGAAAAACACAAGCAGACAGGCTACTCAAATGGAGGAGGTTGATCAAATGGATGTGGTTGATTTGATCCGCTAGCTCCTCCACTGTTTAGAAGACCGTCCACAAAAGAAGCGACCACATCTTCAGAGTCCTCATTTCCCGGAGTTAGCAAGTTTCCTGGAGGGACCTACAACATTCAAAAAAATGTGTTAGTAGTTAAATTCTTGTTATGCAACGTCAAAAGAAAAAGTCAAGTAATATAACCTGAGGTGCAGGTGTGGGCCAACTAAATTGTGGAGTCGGTACAAACTGCGGGATAGGTGGAGGAGGTGGCATAGTCATCGCTGAAAAATCTGGACGTTGCCCTAGTGCTATTTGCTGAAAGAAATTGAAAGCTATGTTACGAGGATATATTAGAAAATATGTGCTCCAATTATAGTAGAGGCTCACGAGGATCTAATTACCTGCATCATCTCCTGCTGTCGTGCAAATTGAGCAGCCCAGTACTCTTGTTGTTGCTTGTTATACTCCTCCTGCCGCCTCAAAGCTTCCTGCATCCGGATCAGCTCGGCGTTTCCTTGGGTACTAGAGCGAGGACCACGGCTAGACGACCTCGATGGACGAGACCTTTCAGGCCTCACCTGAGTCGAGTCGATAACACTACCAAACATGGGGTAACTAGAAAAAAATAGAAAGAAGTTAAACACGCAACACATCATGTTAGAAAAGATCAAATCGACGAATTAATAATAGCAAACTCACCGTCCATGAGGTTTTCCGCCTCCACTAGCATACACAACCTGAGGATCGATAGGCTGATTCATCCAATCATAGTCTTGCCCATGCTCCGACATCATGGAAGCACCATATGAGGCCTGACAAATAATAAACAATGCAGTTATATTTTTCTCGACTCTTAGAATAGAAGTGCATTGTAACTAGTTGCGAAAGTCTCACCACACGCTCAGCAGCTGACTGAGAACACAACTGTTCTGGATTTGTAGGATCCGACCCCCTGTGACCTCTAAGGTAAACCTGAACATCACTCGGCGTAACACCAGAACTAGCTTCCTACAGGCAAGAGAAAATAACATAAACACATAGAAGATTCATGATATGCACGACCATAAATTACACTTACCATGCGCTTTGCCAAACGAACGTGGCCATCACCACCATATCTGTGGTGAACATCATGCCCACGATTTGAGCTGTTTCTCATTGAAACACCTTTAAATCCATCTGTTGCCCAATATTTGCATACAGCCCGCCAACCAGCCTCATTTGATGCCATCCATGGCACCGAGTCTGAAAACTTTATTTCGATCCAATGTATTGTTAGTACTAACACTTGGACATGAATTAGGATAAAAACAATTTACCTCAAGATATTCTTCTTCGGTTAAGTATTTGTTTGATGCCTCACTTTTGGAACGTGGCCGACGTCCTTCCTGCCTTAATATGTAATCAGAAGTGACCTGGATCCGAGCATAATACATCTGATCCCTAACCAAGGTAGTCGCGCTCTTGTTAAAAACGATCCGTGCACGATCGTTCATACTTCCATCTTCAGGCAACTTGTAACGTTTCTGAAAAAACAAGAAACAAGATTTTTAGCACATTGTATAGTTGAATCAATTCAAGTTGGGCTAGAGAACAAGATTATACCCTGTTGTTCTCCATTACACGCCCGTAATGGTGCAACGGAGAACAAGAGGGTTATGTTGTCGAAATCTCGCTCAAACTCATTGACTAATCATAAATCATATTTGATATGTCGTTCACTCTAAGGCTGTCCAAAAAGGGACAATTTCGGTACAACACACTACTTTATTAAGCAATGTGTTGGACCGAAACGGGTGACGCATAAGTTTAAACCTATTTTAGTATAGTATCTGATAGTCGCCTAGAGGGGGGGTGAATAGGGCGAAACTGAAATTTACAAAAATAATCACAACTACAAGCCGGGTTAGCGTTAGTAATAAAGAAACGAGTCCGCGAGAGAGGGCGCAAAACAAATCGCAAGCAAATAAGAGTGTGACACGAGGATTTGTTTTACCGAGGTTCGGTTCTCGCAAACCTACTCCCTGTTGAGGAGGCCACAAAGGCCGGGTCTCTTTCAACCCTTCCCTCTCTCAAACGATCCCACGGATCGAGTGAGCTTTCTCTTCTTCTCAATCAACCGGGAACAAAACTTCCCCGCAAGGGCCACCACACAATTGGTGCCTCTTGCCTTGGTTACAATTGAGTGTTGATCTCAAGAACAAGTGAGAAAGAAAAGAATGCGATCCAAGCGCAAGAGCTCGAAAGAACACAAGCAAATCACTCTCTCTAATCACTATGGAGTTGTGTGGAATTTGGAGAGGACTTGATCTATTTGGTGTGTCTAGAATTGAATGCTAGAGCTCTTGTAGTAGTTGAGAAGTGGAAAACTTGGATAGCAATGAATGTGGGGTGGTTGGGGTATTTATAGCCCCAACCACCAAAAGTGACCGTTGCTGGAACCTGTCTGTTCGATGGCGCACCGGACAGTCCGGTGCACACCGGACAGTCCGGTGCCCCTGCCACGTCACCGTTGGAGCTTCTGACTTCTGGGCCCTCCTGGGTGTCCGGTGCACACCGGACATGTACTGTTTGATGTCCGGTGCACCGGTATGGGCGATCCTGACGTCTGCGCGCGCTGCGCGCGCATTAAATGCACCGCAGGGAGCCGTTGGCGCCGCAGGGAGCCGTTGCTCCACTGGCACACCGGACAGTCCGGTGCACACCGGACAGTCCGGTGAATTTTAGCGGAGCGGCTGCCGCGCGAACCCGAGGCTGGCGAGTTCCGGAGACCGCGCTTCCTTGGAGCACCGGACATGTCCGGTGCACACCGGACAGTCCGGTGAATTATAGCGCGCCGGCTTCCGAGAATTCCCGAGGGCGAAGAGTTTGAGTCGAAGTCCTCTGGCCGCACCGGACATGTCCGGTGCACACCGGACAGTCCGGTGCCTTCAGCCAGAGGTGCCCTCGGTTGCCTTGCTGTTCCTTTGTTGAATCCAACACTTGGTCTTTTTATTGGCTAAATGTGAACCTTTTGCACCTGTATAACTTATGCACTAGAGCAAACTAGTTAGTCCAATATTTGTGTTGGGCAATTCAACCACCAAAATTATTTAGGAACTAGGTGTAAGCCTAATTCCCTTTCAATCTCCCCCTTTTTGGTGATTGATGCCAACACAAACCAAAGCAAATATAGAAGTGCATAATTGAACTAGTTTACATAATGTAAGTGCAAAGGTTGCTTGGAATTGAGCCAATATAAATACTTATGTGATGCGCATGGATGGTTTCTTTGTTTTTGACATATTGGACCACATTTGCACCATAAGTTTTGTTTTTGCAAACTCTTTTGTAAATCCTTTTCAAAGTCATTTTGCCAGATAGTCAAAGGTAAAATGAATAAGATTTTGCAAAGCATTTTCAAGATTTGAAATTTTCTTCCTTTGTTCAAATGCTTTTCCTTTGACTAAACAAAACTCCCCCTAAATGAGATCCTCCTCTTAGTGTTCAAGAGGGTTTTGATTTACCATTTTGAAATACTATTTCCTCCCCCTTAAGAACATAAAGAGATACCAATTTTGAAATTTACCAATGAAAATCATCAAATTTAAAAAATTAGGTGGTGGTGCGGTCCTTTTGCTTTGCTTTGGGGCTCATATTTTCTCCCCCTTTGGCATGAATCGCCAAAAACGGAATCATTAGAGCCCAATGAAGCACTTTCTCCCCCTTTGGTCATGAAATGAATGAGTGAAGATTATACCAAAGTTGGAGAGATGATGCGGAGCGACGGCGAAGAATGAGTAGTGGAGTGGAGTGGAAGCCTTGTCTTTGCCGAAGACTCCTATTCCCTTTCAATATACCTATGACTTGGTTTGAAATACACTTGAAAACACATTAGTCATAGCATATATAAAAGAGACATGATCAAAGGTATATTCATGAGCTATGTGTGCAAGACTAGCAAAAGAAATTCCTAGAATCAAGAATATTGAGCTCATGCCTAAGTCTGGTAAAAGATTGTTCATCAAGTGGCTTGGTAAAGATATCGGCTAATTGATCTTTAGTGTTAATGTATGAAATCTCGATATCCCCTTTTTGTTGGTGATCCCGAAGAAAATGATACCGAATGGCTATGTGCTTAGTGCGGCTGTGCTCGACGGGATTGTCGGCCATTTTGATTGCACTCTCATTGTCACATAGCAAAGGGACTTTGGTTAATTTGTAACCGTAGTCCCGCAGGGTTTGCCTCATCCAAAGCAATTGCGCGCAACAATGACCTGCGGCAATGTACTCGGCTTCGGCGGTAGAAAGAGCGACCGAATTTTGCTTCTTTGAAGCCCAAGACACCAAGGATCTTCCCAAGAACTGGCAAGTCCCCGATGTGCTCTTCCTATTTATCCTACACCCTGCCCAATCGGCATCCGAATAACCAATCAAATCAAATGTGGATCCCCGAGGGTACCAAAGCCCAAACTTAGGAGTAAAAGCCAAATATCTCAAGATTCGTTTCACGGCCGTAAGGTGTGATTCCTTAGGGTCGGCTTGGAATCTTGCACACATGCATACGGAAAGCATAATGTCCGGTCGAGATGCACATAAATAAAGTAATGAACCAATCATCGACCGGTATACCTTTTGATCCACGGACTTACCTCCCGTGTCGAGGTCGAGATGCCCATTGGTTCCCATGGGTGTCTTGATGGGTTTGGCATCCTTCATTCCAAACTTGCTTAGAATGTCTTGAGTGTACTTCGTTTGGCTAATGAAGGTGCCTTCTTGGAGTTGCTTGACTTGGAATCCTAGAAAATACTTCAACTCCCCCATCATCGACATCTCGAATTTTTGTGTCATGATCCTACTAAATTCTTCACATGTAGATTTGTTAGTAGACCCAAATATGATATCATCAACATAAATTTGGCATACGAACAAATCATTATTAAGAGTCTTAGTGAATAGAGTAGGATCGGCTTTGCCGACTTTGAAGCCATTTGCAATAAGGAAATCTCTAAGGCATTCATACCATGCTCTTGGGGCTTGCTTGAGCCCATAAAGCGCCTTAGAGAGCCTATAAACATGGTTAGGATACTCACTGTCTTCAAAGCCGAGAGGTTGCTCAACATAGACCTCCTCCTTTATTGGTCCATTGAGGAAGGCACTCTTCACGTCCATTTGATAAAGCTTGAAGCCATGGTAAGTAGCATAGGCTAATTGTCGGCGTTCCGAGACCGGGGGGTCCTCGAGCCGACGAGTGAGAGTGCCGCGTGCCCCAGCCCAGATGGGTCGAGCGCGTGGAGCGAGCGCGAAGGGGGGAACAGAGAGAGAGAGAGAGAGTCGGTGGCCGGAGCCGGGTCGTGAGGGAGTCGGAGAAATTCCCGCGGCCTTCGTGTTCGTCCCGCGCCCAGGTCGGGTGCGCTTGCAGTAGGGGGTTACAAGCGTCCGCACGAGGTGAAGGGAGAGAGCGGCCCTGAGAGAGAGCGCCTGCCCCTGCCTTTCGTCCTCGCGAGGCCAACCTTCTCTAAGAAGGCCCTGGCCCTTCCTTTTATAGTCGCAAGGAGAGGGTCCAGGTGTACAAGACGGGGGTGTAGCAAGGTGCTACGTGTCTAGCGAGGGAGAGCTAGCGCCCTATGTACATGCCCAGGTGGCAGCCGGAGAGATCGTGGCACCCTGTTGGTGTGGCGTCGTGGCTGTTGGAGGAGTAACGGAGCCGGACGGGGGGACAGCTGTCGAGGTGGCTGGGTCCTTGCTGACGTTCTCCTGCTTTCGTAAGGGAGCTGGGAGCCGCCGTCGTCATGATCTAGCGGGGCGCCATCATTGCCTATCTGGCATAGCTGGCCAGATGGGACGCCGGTCTTGTTCTCTGCGACCCAAGTCGGCTTAGGGCAGGGTGATGATGACGCTTCCTGTTGACGTGGCGGTCTCGTGTCCTAGGTCGGGCGTCGTGGAGGCTCCTCCGAGGCTGAGGCCGAGTCCGTCCTGCAAGACAGAGACAGAGTCCGAGCCCTGGGTCGGGCGAGGCGGAGGTTATTCGGCAGAGGCCGAGGCGGAGTCCGAGCCCTGGGTCGGGCGAGGCGGAGGTTGCCGTCTTCCGGGGCCTTAGCCCGAGTCCGAGCCCTGGGTCGGGCGGAGCGGAGTTCGCCGTCTTCTGAGGCCTTAGCCTGAGTCCGAGCCCTAGGTCGGGCGGAGCGGAGTTCGCCGTCTTCCGGGGCCTTAGCCCGAGTCCGAGCCCTGGGTCGGGCGGAGCGGAGTTCGCCGTCTTCCGGGGCCTTAGCCCGAGTCCGAGCCCTGGGTCGGGCGGAGCGGAGTTCGCCGTCTTCCGGGGCCTTAGCCCGAGTCCGAGCCCTGGGTCGGGCGGAGTCTCCTATGGCACCTCTGGCGAAGTCTGGTCGCCCGTTGGTCTTACCTTTTGCGTTAAACGCCCCGGTGACTTGGTCGGTTGGCGCGGTGATTTAGTCAGGGTTTCTCCTTATCGGAGGCGGGGCCTAGGGCGAGCCGGAGATGCGTCTGCCGTGAAACAGGAGACCTCAGGCGAGACGGAGTCATCTTAGGGTCGGCTGCCCTCGCCCGAGGCTAGGCTCGGGCGTGGCGTGGTCAAGTCACTCGTATGGACTGATCCCTGACTTAATCAAACCCATCAGGCCTTTGCAGCTTTATGCTGATGGGGGTTACCAGCTGAGAATTAGGCGTCTTGAGGGTACCCCTAATTATGGTCCCCGACAGTAGCCCCCGAGCCTCGAAGAGAGTGTTAACACTCGCTTGGAGGCTTGCATCGCACTTTTTTGCAAGGGGACCAGCCTTTCTCGGAGGTACCTTGTTCCGGTGGGTGCGCGCGAGCGCACCCGCCGGGTGTAGCCCCCGAGGCCTCGGAGGAGTGGTTTCACTCCTTCGAGGTCTTAATGCCTTGCGCAATGCTTCGGCTGGTCTGGCGGTTCCCTCATGCGAGCAGGGCGTAACCCAGGCGCACTGTTGGGGCCCAAGTTCTCGGGCTGGTATGTTGACGCTGTCAACGGTTCGGCCGGAGCCGGGTTTGCGAGAGCAGCCCCCGAGCCCTCGCACGGAGCGAGAGGACGATCAGGGACAGACTCGACTTTTTATATACGCCCCTACGTCGCCTTTCCGCAAGGAGGAGGGGGGGAGTGCGCCATGTTACCCTCGATGGGCACCGAACATGGTGTCTCCGGTGAGCTGCAATCGGGTAATCCGAGTGGACGTCCGTGCCCCGTTCGTTAGGGGTCGGCTAGGGGCCCGGAGGCACGCCCAAAAGTACCTGCGGGTGATCTGCCGGACCCGGTCCCCTGGCGACGGGGTCCGAGGGCTCGTTGCCTCCCTCCGATGGGATTCCGTTACAGAGTCGTTCCCGCTGGTCTCGGAAATGTCCTAGGGTACCTCGGGAGCGCAGCCCGAGCCTTGGTTATGTATCGAACGTACCCCTGGTCATCCCTCGCTCGGCGTCTGAGGCGGCTGTGAACCCTTCGACAGGCCAGCCTTCGAACCCCTGATCAGTAGGGGGCACGGAGCCCGAGTAGCCTGAGGCGGTCATGGAACCTTTCGGGAGGCCGACCTTCGAACCCCTGACCAGTAGTGGGTGTCGGGCCCACGCGATCTGAGGCGGCTGTTGAACCCCTCGGGGGGCCAGCCTTCGAACCCCTGATCAGTAGGGAGGCTCGGAGCCTAGTTCCTTCACGGGGAAGGATCCCTTTGGGGTTATCCCCCTTCTCGGTCCCTGTTGCAAGAGATAGAGAAAGAAGGAAAAGGGAAAAAGGATTCGAAATTGAACTTCGTGGCGTACCTTTTTCGGCGTGGTCGTTTTGGCGGAGGCGAAGCGTCGCCAGCTGCCCCTGCCAGAAACGTCACCTATTTTGCCGCGGAGTTAATGCGCCGGGGTAAGCGGTCGGCGAGGCTGCCGTTGCGTGCGCGAGCCGTTCGAGGTACGAGTCACGGGCGCGTCGTCTTCACGCCGTGAGAGGGGGTTCTCTTGCTGCCTCCGGATGGAACGTGAGCCTGGCCGATGGCGTGACCGCTGCCCTCGCGCGCCTGCCACCGTCATTACTGCCGGCCCATTTTTGACCGCGTTTGACCGCTGCGCCAGGCTGGCGCCGCTGGATCGCAGGCTGGGCGGCCTCGAGTCGCGGTATCGGTTCCGCAATCGAGGAGGTGCGGTGGTGGAGCGAGAGGCGCGGCGGTTCGCATGCAGCGCCCGGCGCGCCAGTTGAACGACGCGTGGGCTTGAGCCGTCGCGCTGGCCTGTCAGGAGTCGGAGAGGCGCGTCCACTTGGCGCGGTTGCATGCCGCCTGCATGGCCGCTCGCCCCTTTTGCCCGTTGGTCTGGGCAAAAGTGGAGGGTTACTTGTAACCGCTGGTCGGTTGCGTGCGTCGTGCGCGGCGGTTCGGCTTTCTCTGCTTGGAGTCGGTCTGCATGACAGGCGGGCCCCAGCCCCCGCGTCGCAGGGGAGGACTTTGGAGGCGTGTTGGAGAAGACTCCGCCCGCGACGGTTGAGGGCGCAAGCAGGGGGAGTTGCCTTTAAAAGGAGGGCGACCCTCTTCGTGAGGTGACCATGTCTCCTACCTCCCTTATGCATTGTGTCTTTCCATCTTCCGAGCCCCCGGATGGGGGGAAACCGCCGTCTTTCCGCTCCATCGCCGGAGGGACGCAACTCCGTGGGAGTTGGTACCTTTCAGCCATCGTTCGGCTTCAAGGATTTTCATCATGCAGCCCGGCTGCACCCCTCCACCGGCGATCGCCCAAGAGGGCGACCTCCGGCTTGATGGTGGGGGAAAGCGAGCCGGGCTGCGGTATCCGCCCCTTCCTCAGCCTCAAGGATTTTCATCACCAGGGCTGAGGAGGGGCGTGTACCGAGTTGGGGTCGGTCTCTGCGCGGGCGGTGGCCCGCTCCTTCCCTCAGTGATCGGGGGGAAGGGCGGGAGTCGCCCGTGGCGCTAACAGCTGCACCGTGCCCGGCTCTCTGAGCCGAGCAGTTTCGGAATCGCTCCCGGTGCCGCCTCCCGCCACGGCAGCTGGAAGAGGTTCTTCCGCCGGCGCGACAGCCCAGGTTGGCCATGGGCCGACCTCCAACTCTACGGCCTTCTGCCCGTCCTTGCCTCTCGAGTTTGGGCGAGGGCGGGGGCCTCCTAGCAGCAGTATCCGCCCTGAGGCCATCACTGCTGCTGTTCGGCTCCCCGGGGCAGAAGTCTTCATCGTCGTTGCCACTGTCGGGGCGGTCGGCGACATGCCGTTCGTCGGTCTTCTGTTGCCCCGCAGGCCTACCCCCATCGAGTGGGGTTGTTCGTACCTGCGGAGGGGGAACCAGAGTTCCGTTTGTAATGGCACTTCGAGTGCCGGGTTTTTGTCCATTTTCGGCTTTCGGGGCCTGAACATGTATGTAACTTCGGCACAGAGCCGTGTTTTTTCCTCATTTCTGAGCAATAAGACTTGCCTGTCGATTGTCTGAATTGCTTCACCAAGCATGAGTCGCCCCGTGTCCAGGTGACGAGTGAGGTATCCGTATCCCGGAGGCGTAGGAATCCCTCGGCTCGGTCGGACCTATTGTCCGAGGCTCCTCTAGCTTAGTTAAAGAGACCCCTTGGCCGCTCTTCGACGAGCCGAGGCCAGGGGTAGCGATATCAGCACAAGCGGAGGCGTTGTTAGCTCAGAAATGAAACCTGGTTGGCCGGAGCCCAGCTGGGTCGTCTGCTGGCAGGATCGACGTCGAAGCTGATTAGCCGAGGCCTCGGACCGAGCTGGCGCCCTCGGAAGGTGGTCGGCCGAGGCCCCGGAGGTGGCCGGCCGAGCCGTCCGCTCGGGCCGGATTCTCGGGGAAGCCTCTGGCGGAGATTGCTCGAGCGCGGTGATGACATCGTCCTTCGGAGCGAAGGCCCTCGGGCCGCGTCGCCGCCCGAGGCTAGGTCAGGCCTTGCCGAAGGTGCTGCTGATGCCGAGGGTGTCGTCGCCCTCTTCCAGCGTCAAGATCCGCGCCTGCAGGGTCAGATCGTCTTGTAGCGTGGGCCTTGTGCGGCCGTTGAGGCCAGAACACACACCCTTGTTGCGTTGCAAAGCTGTGTCTCTTTTCCTCTCGTTTCGAGTATCTGGACTTTTTGTCGGTAGCAGGGATGTTAGTGCGAGCAAGAGTTGCTTCTCGCGGGATGTGATGAGTGAGGTATCCGTATCCCGGAGGCGTGGGAGTCCCTCGGCTCGGTCGGCCTCGCCGCTTACGCGTACTTTTACCCATCCATGAGGCCCTGTCACCGATTCGGTCGAGAAGGCTCGAAGAACCTGCTTCAACAGAAGAGCTTCCGTACGTAAAGACTCATTCGATCCGCGGAGTCACTTTATCCGAGCGTGAGTTACTTATCGCAGAAGGTGATGAGTGAGGTATCCGTATCCCAGAGGCGTAGGAGTCCCTCGGGTCGGTCAGCCTTGACTGCTTACGTGTACCCCGTCGTTTCCAGGACCCACTTTCCGAAGTAGTCAAAAAGCACGAAAGATGTTCTGGTGAAAGAGGTTTTTTGTTCGAGGAAAATTTTGACGCAGAGGGGGTTAACCCCCTTTTAGCCCCCGAGGGAGGGTCGGGCTCTGCCGAGGCGAGGCCGACCCTTCCTTGTTGACTAAACTTTGCGCGGGTACGGGGTATATGAACAACTTGGAAACATCTTAAGGATAGAAGCGACGTAGCTGTTGGATGTTCCAAGCGTTGCCGTAGACCTCGCCTTGACTGTTGGCCAGCTTGTACGTTCCGGGCTTCAGAACTTTGGCGATGATGAACGGCCCCTCCCAGGGGGGCGTTAGCTTATGCCTCCCTCGGGCGTCTTGCCGCAGCCGAAGCACCAGATCGCCCACCTGGAGATCTCGGGGTCGGACCCCTCGGGCGTGGTAGCGTCGCAGGGACTGCTGATACCGTGCTGAGTGTAGTAAGGCCCTGTCCCGAGCCTCGTCCAGCTGGTCCAGCGAGTCTTCTCGGCTGGCTTGGTTGCTTTCTTCGTTGTAGGCCTTCGCCCTCGGGGAGCCGTATTCCAGGTCCGTGGGCAGGATTGCCTCGGCCCCGTAGACCAGGAAGAACGGCGTGAAACCCGTGGCTCGGCTTGGAGTCGTCCTCAGGCTCCAGACCACCGAGGGGAGTTCCTTCATCCATCGCTTGCCGAACTTGTTGAGGTTGTTGTAAATCCGAGGCTTGAGCCCTTGTAGAATCATGCCATTGGCACGTTCCACTTGCCCATTCGACATGGGGTGAGCTACGGCGGCCCAGTCCACCCGGATGTTGTGATCCTCGCAAAAATCCAAGAATTTTTTGCCAGTGAACTGGGTGCCATTGTCGGTGATGATGGAGTTCGGGACCCCGAAGCGATGGATGATGTTGGTGAAGAACGCCACCGCCTGCTCGGACCTGATGCTGTTTAGGGGTCGGACCTCGATCCACTTGGAGAACTTGTCGATGGCGACCAGCAGGTGCGTGTAGCCCCCGGGCGCCTTCTGCAGTGGGCCGACGAGGTCCAGACCCCACACAGCGAAGGGCCAGGTGATGGGTATCGTCTGCAGAGCCTGAGCGGGCAGGTGGGTCTGCTTCGCATAGAATTGGCACCCTTCGCAGGCGCGGACAATTCTAGTGGCGTCAGCCACCGCCGTTGGCCAGTAGAAGCCTTGGCGGAAAGCATTCCCAACGAGGGTTCGAGGTGCTGCATGATGACCGCAAGCCCCCGAGTGTATTTCCTGCAGGAGGTCCTGACCCTCGGCGATGGAGATGCATCGCTGGAGGATGCCCGAGGGGCTGCGGTGGTAGAGCTCCTTCTCATCGCCCAGCAGGACGAACGATTTCGCGCGTCGCGCTACCCGCCGAGCCTCGGCTCGGTCGAGGGGCAGTTCCCCTCGGTGGAGATATTGCAGGTACGAGGTCTTCCAATCTTGATCTGGCACGACCCCGTTCTGCTCCTCTTCGACGTGCAGCGCTTCGCCCTCGGGCTCCGAGGGTTCCTCGGGTTGAGCCGAGGATGGCTCGGGCTGGGCCGAGGTTACCTCGGACGAGGCCGAGGGTGCCCTGGGCTCGGTCGCATCGCCTATCTTGACGGAGGGTTGGTGCAGATCCCGGGAGAAGACGTCCGGGGGAACCGTTGTCCGCCCCGAGGCTATCTTCGCCAACTCGTCCGCAGTCTCGTTGTAGCGCCGGGCGATGTGGTTAAGTTCGAGCCCGTAGAACTTGTCTTCCAGGCGTCGAACCTCTTCACAGTAGGCCTCCATCTTCGGGTCGCGGCAGTGGGAGTTCTTCATGACTTGGTCGATGACGAGCTGCGAGTCGCCGCGCGCGTCGAGGCGTCGGACCCCTAGCTCGATGGCGATTCGCAGTCCGTTGATCAGAGCCTCGTACTCAGCCACATTGTTGGACGCCGGGAAATGGAGGCGGAGCACATAGCGCAGGTGTTTTCCGAGGGGCGAGACGAAAAGCAGGCCCGCGCCAGCTCCCGTCTTCATCAGCGACCCGTCGAAAAACATGGTCCAGAGCTCTGGCTGGATCGGAGCCGTTGGCAACTGGGTATCGACCCATTCGGCTACGAAATCCGCCAGTACCTGGGACTTGATGGCCTTCCGAGGGGCGAACGAGATTGCCTCGCCCATGATTTCCACCGCCCACTTCGCGATCCGTCCCGAGGCTTCTCGGCACTGGATGATCTCCCCCAGGGGGAAGGATGACACCACAGTCACCGGATGGGACTCGAAGTAATGTCGCAGCTTTCGCCTCGTCAGGATCACAGCGTATAGCAGCTTCTGGACTTGTGGGTAGCGGATCTTGGTCTCGGACAGCACTTCGCTGACGAAGTAGACTGGCCTCTGAATGGGCAAAGCATGCCCCTCTTCCTGCCTTTCGACTACGATCGCGGCGCTGACCACCTGAGTGGTTGCGGCGACGTAGACCAGGAGGGTTTCTCCATCCGCTGGGGGTACCAAGATGGGCGCCTGGGTGAGGAGCACCTTCAGGTTCCCGAGGGCTTCCTCGGCCTCGGGAGTCCAAGTGAAGCACTCGGCCTTTCTTAAGAGGCGGTACAGGGGCAGGCCTCTTTTGCCGAGGCGCGAGATGAAACGGCTCAAGGCCGCGAGGCATCCCATGACCCTCTGTACGCCTTTTAAGTCTTTGATGGGCCCCATGTTTGTGATCGCTGCGATCTTCTCTGGGTTGGCTTCGATGCCCCGCTCGGAGACGATGAACCCCAAGAGCATGCCTCGGGGCACCCCGAAGACGCACTTCTCGGGATTGAGCTTGACGCCCTTCGCCTTGAGACACCGGAATGTCAGTTCGAGGTCGGAGAGAAGGTCGGAGGCTTTCCTCGTCTTGACTACGATGTCATCGACGTAGGCCTCGACCGTGCGACCAATGTGTTCGCCGAACACATGGTTCATGCACCGCTGGTACGTTGCACCCGCGTTCCTCAAACCGAACGGCATTGTGATGTAACAATACATGCCGAAGGGCGTGATGAAAGAAGTCGCGAGCTGGTCGGACTCTTTCATCTTGATTTGATGATACCCTGAGTAAGCATCGAGGAAAGACAGGGTTTCGCACCCTGCAGTGGAGTCCACGATTTGATCGATGCGAGGTAGAGGGTAGGGGACCTTCGGACATGCTTTGTTGAGACCAGTGTAGTCTACACACATCCGCCATTTCCCCCCTTTTTTCCTCACAAGCACAGGGTTGGCAAGCCATTCGGGATGGAATGCCTCTTTGATAAACCCTGCTGCCATCAGCTTGTGGACCTCCTCGCCTATCACTCTGCGCCTTTCCTCGTCGAATCGGCGCAGAGGTTGTCTGACCGGTCGGGCCCCGGCCCGAATATCCAGCGAGTGCTCGGCGACTTCCCTCGGTATGCCGGGCATGTCCGAGGGACTCCACGCGAAAACGTCGGCGTTTGCGCGGAGAAAGTCGACGAGCACTGCTTCCTATTTGGGGTCGAGCCCGGAACCGATCCGGATCCGCTTGGAGGTGTCGCCACTGGGGTCGAGAGGGACGGCCTTAACCGTCTCCGCTGGCTCGAAGTTGCCGGCATGCCGCTTCACGTCCGGCACCTCTCGGGAGAGGCTTTCCAGGTCGGCAATGAGGGCCTCGGACTCGGCGAGGGCCTCGGCGTACTCCACGCACTCCACATCGCATTCGAAGGCGTGTTTGTACGTGGGGCCGACAGTGATGACCCCGTTGGGGCCCGGCATCTTGAGCTTCAGGTAGGTGTAGTTGGGGATGGCCATGAACTTCGCGTAGCATGGCCTTCCGAACACTGCGTGGTAGGTTCCTCGGAACCCGACCACCTCGAACGTCAAAGTCTCCCTTCGGAAGTTGGAGGGTGTTCCGAAGCAGACAGGGAGGTCGAGCTGTCCGAGGGGCTGGACGCGCTTCCCGGGAATGATCCCGTGGAATGGCGCAGCGCCTGCTCGGACAGACGACAGGTCGACGCGCAGGAGCCTGAGGGTCTCGGCGTAGATGATGTTGAGGCAGCTGCCTCCATCCATCAGGACCTTGGTGAGCCTGACGTCGCCGATGACAGGATCGACGACGAGCGGGTACTTCCCCGGGCTCGGCACGTGGTCGGGGTGGTCGTCTCGGTCGAAGGTGATGGGCTTGTCGGACCAGTCTAGATAGACTGGCGCCGCCACCTTCACCGAGCAGACCTCCCGACGCTCTTGCTTACGATGCCGAGCCGAGGCGTTTGCCGCATGCCCTCCGTAGATCATGAAGCAATCGCGGACCTCTGGGAACTCTCCTGCTTGGCGATCCTCCCTTTTGTCGTCGTCGTGAGCCTTGCCACCCTCTGCGGGTGGCCCGGCCCGATGGAAGTGACGCCGAAGCATGACGCACTCTTCGAGGGTGTGCTTGACGGGCCCCTGATGGTAGGGGCACGTCTCCTTGAGTGCCTTGTCGAAGAGATTAGCACCTCCGGGGGGCTTCCGAGGGTTCTTGCGCTCGGCGGCGGCGACAAGGTCTGCATCGGGAACGTCGCGTTTCGCTTGCGACTTCCTCCTGCCTCTCTTCTTGGCGCCGCGCGGAGTGGACGCCTCGGGAGCATCTTCCGACGGGCGGCCCTGGGGCTGCTTGTCCTTTCGGAAGATGGCCTCTACCGCCTCCTGGCCGGAGGCGAACTTGGTGGCGATGTCCATCAGCTCGCTCGCCCTGGTGGGGGTCTTGCGACCCAGCTTGCTCACCAGGTCGCGGCAGGTGGTGCCGGCGAGGAACGCGCCGATGACATCAGAGTCGGTGATGTTGGGCAGCTCGGTGCGCTGCTTCGAGAACCGCCGGATGTAGTCCCGAAGGGACTCTCCCGGCAGTTGCCGACAGCTTCGGAGGTCCCAGGAATTCCCGGGGCGCACGTACGTGCCCTGGAAGTTCCCGGCGAAAGCCTGGACCAAATCCTCCCAGTTGGAAATCTGCCCCGGGGGCAGGTGCTCCAACCAGGCACGAGCGGTGTCGGAGAGGAACAGGGGGAGGTTTCGGATGATGAGGTTGTCATCGTCCGTCCCACCCAGCTGACAGGCCAGGCGGTAGTCCGCAAGCCACAATTCCGGCCTCGTTTCCCCTGAGTACTTCGTGATAGTAGCCGGGGGTCGGAATCGGGGCGGAAACGGCGCCCGCCGAATGGCTCGGCTAAAGACCTGCGGACCGGGTGGTTCGGGCGAGGGACTTCGATCCTCCCCGCAGTCGTAACGTCCCCCACGCCTGGGGTGGTAGCCTCGGCGCACCCTTTCGTCGAGGCGTGCTCGACGGTCGCGATGAGGGTGCTCGACGCCGAGGTTACCCGGGGCCGCAGGCGCGGTGTTGCGCGCGCGCCCGGTGAAGGCCGAGGCTTCCCGCGTGAGTCGGGAAGTCGCGGCACGAGGTTCCGAGGGGTATCCCTGCCTGCGGGAGGCAGAGCTCTCGGCCCGCTGGGCCGCAGCGCCTTCCAGGAGATGCTTAAGTTCTCCCTGGATTCGCCGTCCCTCGGTGGTTGATGACTCCGGCATCGCGCGGAGGAGCATTGCTGCAGCGACCAGGTCCTGGCCAGTCCCGCCGGATGCGGGTGGCGGTTTGTCCCTGGCATCGTTGGCGGTGCGGTGCTGGAGACCTTGGGGCAGGTGACGTATTCCTCCGGCCGGGGGTTGGCCCGCCCACACCTGCCCGACGTTCTGGCGGATTACCTCGAGCGCTCCTGCTCCTTCATCGAACCCGGCCTGCGCCCCGCGGACTTGCTCGAGCTGTGGGTCGTGACCCCCCGCCGGAACGGGGACCACAGCTAGCTCCCGCGGGATGTCGGCGCGAGGCGCTGGCCTAGGGGGATCACCGTCCTCCGGCATGCCGAGACAGCCGCCTCCGGAGGGATCCCCTAGCTCGATGTGGAAACATTCGCGACTCGGGCCGCAGTCCTTGTCGCCAAGGCTGCGGCTGCCGTCGGAACAGTCGGAGAGGCAATAGTCACATGCGGTCATGAAGTCCCGCATGGCACTAGGGTTGCCAGATCCGGAGAAATCCCAGCAGATGCTGGGGTCGTCATCTTCCTCGGACCCAGAGGGTCCGTAGGTCGAGACACCCGTCAATCGGTCCCAAGGCGACCGCACACGAAACCCCAGAGAGGTTGCACTCGCCTCAATGTGAGTGCCCGCCAAAGCGAGGTCGCCAGGCGGGCTGAGGCCGAGTCGAAATAACGAAAGATGGGGAGCAGTCGGTACCTTTTCGTCGACGAGGAGCGATGAAGTCGTGTCGGGGGCTGACCGCGCCGTCGTCTTGGGTACGAGGGCGACGTCCTGCAGGCCCTCCGTGAGCGTGCTGGCGTCGTCCACCTGCTCGGGGTCGACGTGTTGCGGGGGGATGGCGCTCGCGTTTGCCTCGAACGCGAGGGCGACGCTTGGCGTGTCCTCCGCTGGGGCGCCGGGGATGTCGACTTGCTCGACAGCCGTCGGAGCGCGGCCTCCCGCTCGGCCCCGGTTGCCCCGCCTCCTCCTCCTCCGATGGCGAGGGAGAGGATGGGGCGAGCTCGAACGTTGTCCTTCCCCATCGTGGGAAAGACGTCGTCGATTCCGCCGCCGGCGGGCGGACTGTCCGCCAGCGATGTCGTCGTCGCGCGGCGGTGGAAGGAGTATCATGTCGTAGTCGCCATCGAGAGACATGAACTCGAGGTTCCCGAAACGGAGCACCGTCCCGGGTTGAAGAGGTTGTTGGAGACTGCCCATCTGGAGCTTGACGGGAAATCGAACGTCAACACGCAGCGTGCCCCTACCTGGCGCGCCAACTGTCGGCGTTCCGAGACCGGGGGGTCCTCGAGCCGACGAGTGAGAGTGCCGCGTGCCCCAGCCCAGATGGGTCGAGCGCGTGGAGCGAGCGCGAAGGGGGGAACAGAGAGAGAGAGAGAGAGTCGGTGGCCGGAGCCGGGTCGTGAGGGAGTCGGAGAAATTCCCGCGGCCTTCGTGTTCGTCCCGCGCCCAGGTCGGGTGCGCTTGCAGTAGGGGGTTACAAGCGTCCGCACGAGGTGAAGGGAGAGAGCGGCCCTGAGAGAGAGCGCCTGCCCCTGCCTTTCGTCCTCGCGAGGCCAACCTTCTCTAAGAAGGCCCTGGCCCTTCCTTTTATAGTCGCAAGGAGAGGGTCCAGGTGTACAAGACGGGGGTGTAGCAAGGTGCTACGTGTCTAGCGAGGGAGAGCTAGCGCCCTATGTACATGCCCAGGTGGCAGCCGGAGAGATCGTGGCACCCTGTTGGTGTGGCGTCGTGGCTGTTGGAGGAGTAACGGAGCCGGACGGGGGGACAGCTGTCGAGGTGGCTGGGTCCTTGCTGACGTTCTCCTGCTTTCGTAAGGGAGCTGGGAGCCGCCGTCGTCATGATCTAGCGGGGCGCCATCATTGCCTATCTGGCATAGCTGGCCAGATGGGACGCCGGTCTTGTTCTCTGCGACCCAAGTCGGCTTAGGGCAGGGTGATGATGACGCTTCCTGTTGACGTGGCGGTCTCGTGTCCTAGGTCGGGCGTCGTGGAGGCTCCTCCGAGGCTGAGGCCGAGTCCGTCCTGCAAGACAGAGACAGAGTCCGAGCCCTGGGTCGGGCGAGGCGGAGGTTATTCGGCAGAGGCCGAGGCGGAGTCCGAGCCCTGGGTCGGGCGAGGCGGAGGTTGCCGTCTTCCGGGGCCTTAGCCCGAGTCCGAGCCCTGGGTCGGGCGGAGCGGAGTTCGCCGTCTTCTGAGGCCTTAGCCTGAGTCCGAGCCCTAGGTCGGGCGGAGCGGAGTTCGCCGTCTTCCGGGGCCTTAGCCCGAGTCCGAGCCCTGGGTCGGGCGGAGCGGAGTTCGCCGTCTTCCGGGGCCTTAGCCCGAGTCCGAGCCCTGGGTCGGGCGGAGCGGAGTTCGCCGTCTTCCGGGGCCTTAGCCCGAGTCTGAGCCCTGGGTCGGGCGGAGTCTCCTATGGCACCTCTGGCGAAGTCTGGTCGCCCGTTGGTCTTACCTTTTGCGTTAAACGCCCCGGTGACTTGGTCGGTTGGCGCGGTGATTTAGTCAGGGTTTCTCCTTATCGGAGGCGGGGCCTAGGGCGAGCCGGAGATGCGTCTGCCGTGAAAGAGGAGACCTCAGGCGAGACGGAGTCATCTTAGGGTCGGCTGCCCTCGCCCGAGGCTAGGCTCGGGCGTGGCGTGGTCAAGTCACTCGTATGGACTGATCCCTGACTTAATCAAACCCATCAGGCCTTTGCAGCTTTATGCTGATGGGGGTTACCAGCTGAGAATTAGGCGTCTTGAGGGTACCCCTAATTATGGTCCCCGACACTAATAATATGCGAATTGACTCAAGCCTAGCTACGGGTGCATAGGTTTCACCAAAATCCAAACCTTCGACTTGTGAATACCCCTTGGCCACGAGACGAGCTTTGTTCCTTGTCACCACACCATGCTCGTCTTGCTTGTTGCGGAAGACCCACTTGGTTCCTACAACATTTTGATTAGGACGTGGAACTAAGTGCCATACCTCGTTCCTCGTGAAATTGTTGAGCTCCTCTTGCATCGCCATCACCCAATCCGAATCTTGAAGTGCTTCCTCTACCCTGTGTGGCTCAATAGAGGAAACAAACGAGTAATGTTCACAAAAATGCGCAACACGAGATCGAGTAGTTACCCCCTTATGAATGTCGCCGAGGATGGTGTCGACGGGGTGATCTCGCTGTATTGCTTGGTGGACTCTTGGGTGTGGCGGCCTTGGTTGTTCATCCTCCTTGTCTTCATCATTTGAATCTCCCCCTTGATCGTTGCCGTCATTTTGAGGTGGCTCATCTTCTTGATCTTCTTGTTCAACATCTTGAGCCTCATCCTCAACTTGAGTTGGTGGAGATACTTGCGTGGAGGAGGATGGTTGATCTTGTGCATTTGAAGGCTCTTCGGATTCCTTAGGACACACATCCCCAATGGACATGTTCCTTAGCGCTATTGATGGAGCCTGTTCTTCACCTATATCATCAAGATCAACTTGCTCTACTTGGGAGCCGTTAGTCTCATCAAACACAACGTCACAAGAAACTTCAACAAGTCCTGAGGACTTGTTAAAGACTCTATATGCCCTTGTGTTTGAGTCATATCCTAGTAAAAAGCCTTCTACAGTTTTAGGAGCAAATTTAGTTTTTCTACCTCTTTTGACAAGAATAAAACATTTGCTACCAAAAACTCTAAAATATGAAATATTGGGCTTTTTACCGGTTAGGAGTTCATAAGATGTCTTCTTGAGGATTCGGTGAAGATATAACCGGTTGATGGCGTAGCAGGCGGTGTTGACTGCCTCGGCCCAAAACCGATCCGGTGTCTTGTACTCATCAAGCATGGTTCTTGCCATGTCCAATAGAGTTCGATTCTTCCTCTCCACTACACCATTTTGTTGTGGAGTGTAGGGAGAAGAGAACTCATGCTTGATGCCCTCCTCCTCAAGGAAACCTTCGATTTGAGAGTTCTTGAACTCCGTCCCGTTGTCGCTTCTAATTTTCTTGATCCTTAAGCCGAACTCATTTTGAGCCCGTCTCAAGAATCCTTTTAAGGTCTCTTGGGTTTGTGATTTTTCCTGCAAAAAGAATACCCAAGTGAAGCGAGAATAATCATCCACAATTACAAGACAATACTTACTACCGCCGATGCTTATGTAAGCGATCGGGCCGAACAAATCCATGTGAAGGAGCTCCAGTGGCCTGTCGGTAGTCATGATGTTTTTGTGTGGATGATGGACACCAACTTGCTTCCCGGCTTGACATGCGCTACAAATCCTGTCTTTCTCAAAATGAACATCGGTTAGTCCCAAAATGTGTTCTCCCTTTAGAAGCTTGTGAAGATTCTTCATTCCAACATGGGCTAGTCGGCGGTGCCAGAGCCAACCCAAGTTAGTCTTAGCAATCAGGCAAGTGTCGAGTTCAGCTCTATTAAAATCTACTAAGTATAGCTGACCCTCTAACACTCCCTTAAATGCTACTGAATCATCACTTCTTCTAAAGACAGTAACACCTGTATCAGTGAAAAAACAGTTGTAGCCCATTTGACATAATTGGGATACGGAAAGCAAATTGTAATCTAAAGAATCTACAAGAAAAACATTGGAAATAGTATGGTCAAGAGAAATAGCAATTTTACCCAAACCTTTGACCAAACCTTGATTTCCATCCCCGAATGTGATAGCTCGTTGGGGATCTTGGTTTTTCTCATATGAGGAGAACATCCTTTTCTCCCCTGTCATGTGGTTTGTGCACCCGCTGTCGAGTATCCAACTTGAGCCCCCGGATGCATAAACCTACAAAACAAGTTTAGTTCTTTGTTTTAGGTACCCAAACGGTTTTGGGTCCTTTGGCATTAGATACAAGAACTTTGGGTACCCAAACACAAGTCTTGGAGCCCTTGTGTTTGCCCCCAACAATTTTGGCAACTATCTTGCCGGATTTGTTAGTTAAAACATAAGATGCATCAAAAGTTTTAAATGAAATAGCATGATCATTTGATGCATTTGAAATTTTCTTTCTAGGCAACTTGGCATGGGTTGGTTGCCTAGATCTAGATGTCTCACCCTTATACATAAAAGCATGATTAGGGCCAGAGTGAGACTTCCTAGAATGAATTTTCCTAATCTTGCTCTCAGGATAGCCGGCAGGGTACAAAATGTAACCCTCGCTATCCTGAGGCATGGGAGCCTTGCCCTTAACAAAGTTAGATAAGTTCTTTGGAGGGGCATTAATTTTGACATTGTCTCCCCTTTGGAAGCCAATGCCATCCTTAATGCCAGGGCGTCTCCCATTATAGAGCATGCTTCTAGCAAGTTTAAATTTTTCATTTTCTAGGTCATGCTCTCTAATCTTAGCATTAAGTTGTGCTATGTGATCATTTTGTTTTTTAATTAAGGCTAGGTGATCATGGATAGCATCAACATTAATATCTCTACATCTAGTACAAATGGAAATATGCTCAACATTAGATGTAGAGGGTTTGCAAGATTTTAGTTCAACAACCTTAGCATGCAACATATCATTTTTAGTTCTAAGGTCGGAAATAATAGCATTGCAAACATCAAAATCCTTAGCCTTAGCAATTAGTTTCTCATTCTCATTTCTAAGGCTAGCAATGGAAACATTTAACTCATCAATCCTAGCAAGCAAATCAACATTATCATTTCTAGGATCAATGCAAACATGAGAATCAACCTTAGCAATTAATTTAACATTTTCATTTCTAAGGTTGGCAATGGTGTCATGGCATATGCTTAGCTCACTAGATAATTTGTTACATTTTTCTACTTCTAGAGCATACGCATTTTTAACCTTAACATGTTTCTTGTTTTCCTTGATTAGGAAGTCCTCTTGGGAGTCCAAGAGATCATCCTTTTCATGGATGGCACTAATTAGCTCATTTAATTTTTCTTTTTGTTCCATGTTAAGGTTGGCAAAAAGAATACGCAAATTATCCTCCTCATTTTTATCATCATCCTCATCACTAGATGTTTCATATTTAGTGGAGGACTTTGATTTTACCTTCTTTTTGCCGTCCTTGGCCATGAGGCACTTGTGGCCGACGTTGGGGAAGAGGAGGCCCTTGGTGACGGCGATGTTGGCGGCGTCCTCGTCGTCGGAGGAGTCGCTAGAGCTTTCGTCGGAGTCCCACTCCCGACAAACATGGGCATCGCCGCCCTTCTTCTTGTAGTACTTCTTCTTCTCCTTCCTCTTGCCCTTCTTGTCGTCGCCCCTGTCACTATCACTTGATAATGGACATTTAGCAATAAAGTGACCGGGCTTACCACACTTGTAGCAAACCTTCTTGGAACGGGATTTGTAGTCCTTCCCCTTCCGTTGCTTGAGGATTTGCCGAAAGCTTTTGATGATTAGGGCCATCTCCTCATTGTCGAGCTTGGAGGCGTCAATCGATTGTCTACTTGGTGTAGACTCCTCCTTCTTCTCCTCCGTTGCCTTGAAGGCCACGGGTTGCGCCTCGGATGTGGAGGGTTCATCAAGCTCGTTGATCTTCTTTGAGCCCTTAATCATGCATTCAAAACTCACAAAATTCCCGATAACTTCCTCGGGAGTCATTAGCGGATATCTAGGATTACCACGAATTAATTGAACTTGTGTGGGGTTAAGGAAAATAAGAGCTCTTAGAATAACCTTAACCACTTCGTGGTCATCCCATTTTGCGCTCCCGAGGTTGCGCACTTGGTTCACCAAGGTCTTGAGCCGGTTGTACATGTCTTGTGGCTCCTCCCCTTGGCGAAGACGGAAGCGACCGAGCTCCCCCTCGATCGTTTCCCGCTTGGTGATCTTGGTGAGTTCATCACCCTCGTGCGCCGTCTTGAGTAGGTCCCAAATCTCCTTGGCGTTCTTCAACCCTTGTACTTTGTTGTATTCCTCCTTGCTTAGAGAGGCAAGGAGGATGGTTGTGGCTTGGGAGTTGAAGTGCTCGATTTGGGCCACTTCATCCGTGTCATAGTCCTCATCCCCTACGGATGGTACCTGTACACCATACTCAACAACATCCCATAATCTTTTGTGGAGAGAGGTTAGATGAAATCGCATCAAATTACTCCACATAGCATAATCTTCACCATTAAAAGTTGGTGGTTTGCCTAATGGGACGGATAGTAAAGGTGTATGTTTAGGAATGCGAGGGTAGCGTAGGGGAATCTTACTATACTTCTTACGCTCTTGGCGTTTAGAAGTGACGGATGCCGCGTCGGAGCCGGAGGTAGATGTCGATGAAGTGTCGGTCTCGTAGTAGACCACTTTCCTCATCCTCTTGTGCTTGTCCCCACTCCGATGCGGCTTGTGAGAAGAAGATTTTTCCTTCTTCTCCTTGTGGTGAGAAGAGGAAGACCTTTTCTCCTTCCGCTTGGAGGAGTTCTTCTTCTTCTCCCTTCTTTTGGTGCGGGACTCTTCCGATGAAGTACTCCCTTGGCTTGTAGTGGGCTTGTCGCCGGTCTCCATCTCCTTCTTGGCGTGATCTCCCGACATCACTTCGAGCGGTTAGGCTCTAATGAAGCACCGGGCTCTGATACCAATTGATAGTCGCCTAGAGGGGGGGTGAATAGGGCGAAACTGAAATTTACAAAAATAATCACAACTACAAGCCGGGTTAGCGTTAGTAATAAAGAAACGAGTCCGCGAGAGAGGGCGCAAAACAAATCGCAAGCAAATAAGAATGTGACACGAGGATTTGTTTTACCGAGGTTCGGTTCTCGCAAACCTACTCCCCGTTGAGGAGGCCACAAAGGCCGGGTCTCTTTCAACCCTTCCCTCTCTCAAACGATCCCACGGATCGAGTGAGCTTTCTCTTCTTCTCAATCAACCGGGAACAAAACTTCCCCGCAAGGGCCACCACATAATTGGTGCCTCTTGCCTTGGTTACAATTGAGTGTTGATCTCAAGAACAAGTGAGAAAGAAAAGAATGCGATCCAAGCGCAAGAGCTCGAAAGAACACAAGCAAATCACTCTCTCTAATCACTATGGAGTTGTGTGGAATTTGGAGAGGACTTAATCTATTTGGTGTGTCTAGAATTGAATGCTAGAGCTCTTGTAGTAGTTGAGAAGTGGAAAACTTGGATAGCAATGAATGTGGGGTGGTTGGGGTATTTATAGCCCCAACCACCAAAAGTGACCGTTGCTGGAACCTGTCTGTTCGATGGCGCACCGGACAGTCCGGTGCACACCGGACAGTCCGGTGCCCCTGCCACGTCACCGTTGGAGCTTCTGACTTCTGGGCCCTCCTGGGTGTCCGGTGCACACCGGACATGTACTGTTTGATGTCCGGTGCACCGGTATGGGCGATCCTGACGTCTGCGCGCGCCGCGCGCGCATTAAATGCACCGCAGGGAGCCGTTGGCGCCGCAGGGAGCCGTTGCTCCGCTGGCACACCGGACAGTCCGGTGCACACCGGACAGTCCGGTGAATTTTAGCGGAGCGGCTGCCGCGCGAACCCGAGGCTGGCGAGTTCCGGAGACCGCGCTTCCTTGGAGCACCGGACATGTCCGGTGCACACCGGACAGTCCGGTGAATTATAGCGCGCTGGCTTCCGAGAATTCCCGAGGGCGAAGAGTTTGAGTCGAAGTCCTCTGGCCGCACCGGACATGTCCGGTGCACACTGGACAGTCCGGTGCCTTCAGCCAGAGGTGCCCTCGGTTGCCTTGCTGTTCCTTTGTTGAATCCAACACTTGGTCTTTTTATTGGCTAAATGTGAACCTTTTGCACCTGTATAACTTATGCACTAGAGCAAACTAGTTAGTCCAATATTTGTGTTGGGCAATTCAACCACCAAAATTATTTAGGAACTAGGTGTAAGCCTAATTCCCTTTCAGTATCGCATTATACTACAACATCACATCAAATTATACTACAGCATCACATTATACTACAACATGACATTAATAAAGTTAAAAATTACCTGAATTGCCCACAGGAGTGACGACTGGCGACCGGTGTGAAGCTGCGTGCGCGCGCTCACGTGCGGCCGCGTTCGGCCCCGTGCGAACGGCCACGTGCGCGCGCTCACGTGACAAGACTCGACGATGGCCTCGGGCTCGGGGACGGCTGCGGCCTCGGGTAACGCGGCGGCGGGCCGCTGCGGCCTCGGGGCAACGACCGCGGAGGCTGTGGACGGCGGCGGTGGTCTCGGGGCGCGGACGACAGCGGCCTCGGCCTGCGACGAGGTGGCCTGGGCTCAGCGGCGCCGGCCAGGGGCAGGGAGCGAGGCGGCCTGGGCAAGGGGCGGCCTCTGGCGTGGGCGGCGCTGGCCCAAGGCGGGGAGGTCCCGGCGGCCACGGGCGGCGCTGGCCAGGGGCGGGGAGGCGGCGGCGTCCACCGCGGCGCTGGCCAGGGGCGGCGGCGGCGGCTCTGGCGCGCGAGCCCCCCGGGCGGCGGCGGCCACGGGCGGCGCTGTCCAAGGGCGCCGGCGGCGTCTCTGGCGAGCCCCCCGGGCGGCGGCGGCGCGCTGTGCGGGCGGCGGCGGACGTGGGTGTGTGTGCGTTGTGTGCGTGCGTGCGCGGGGTAACGGACGTTAGGGACTCTCCTTATTTCCGACGGCCAAGGTGGTGGGCCGTCGGAAATAGACTTATTTCCGACGGCTGGCCGAAGACCGTCGGAAATAGTCCTATTTCCGACGGTACCCTAAGAACCGTCGGAAACAGTGTAGGCCGTCGGAAACTGGTCGTTTTCCTGTAGTGAACAAAAGTAGAGACTGTTTTACTGACAACTATTAGCTCGTTAGTTGGCTCGCTTAGCTCGAGCTGACACGTCAATAAATGAAGTTGAAATGTTAGCTTAGCTCGTGAACGCCCAGTGTGGCGTGAGCAGTGAGCTGCTGGTATCACTCACAGTTTACCAACCACCGCTATTATACCATACCGACAACAAAGCTACATCAGTCATCTGCTCAGCTGCCCCTGTAGCAAGTTCCATCGACACTTTTGGCCGTCTGCTGTGGACTTGTGGCTCGTGTGATGACTGATGGGAGCGGTTGCTTACAAAGAATAGGTTGAAGAACCCTTCTGAAAAAAAAAATATGACCTCGCGTCCACAGATCACGGACACGTCCTACTAGTACATGAAAGCTTTTGCTGGTATCCAAACCCTAACGCATCCATTAAAAAGCACGATATGCCTTGCTTGCAGGCACAGACAGAGGCAGGCAGTTGCTATTGCAGTGTTAACTTGGAAGAGATCGTTTGGTTTCAATTCAACTTTCAACATCTAGCACCGTGGAAGCAAGCCGGACGTTACTATCGATGACTTTCTGTTCACTGGCTTGATGGACGATGCTGGCCGCGCGTATGCGTATCCACCTACCGCCCGGAGTAAAATCCTTCACATCTTCCTTCCGATCGCACTCTGTTAAACGTGAGGATTAACAACAACAGATGACAAAACGGAGGTAGCATATATTATAATTTCTGGTTTTTTTATTTGTGGTTTTAGTTCAAGAATAAAGAAGACAAATATTCAAAAACGGATATAGCATATATTAATAAATTAACGCTTGTTGCTCCTGTACAACTCTAGACGTGCTGAAACTACCTACCATTATTTTATAAGAAGAAAAGGCAGCATCATATAGCTATAGCTGTATTTCTATGTGCACGCGAAAGAAAATTTTCATGACCGATTCTATTTATAAATTCTAATTAAGTACTGCGGCATGCCATGTGAAGCTGATCGGAGAACAAGGGACAACATGGCAAGTTGGCTCAGTCAAATGATACGTCAAACCTGTAAACAACTACTCCCTTGATTCACGTTTTGGGGTTTTATTTTTTTATGGAAGTTTTTATTATACACTTGGAAACACACAATATGTCTAGAGATATGAAGTAAAACAGTATATCTAAAAATACTAAAACGTATTATTATAATTAGTAAAAGTGGGAGTATTTGTTTTTTCGTACGGTCTCTCATTGGATCAGTACTCTCTTTTAAGTCTTCATGCAGTGAGGGTAACGGATAGCAGTTTGCAGAAGAATCAGTACGTATGTCGGCATGTGATGCCATTTATTTAGCACTGAGCATATTTCTAAATCGCCCATGCTATTTGGCTTATTTGCATTGTAAAAACCTTCCCACTAGTGTACATTATGCACACACACACACGTTTTTATATTTAATTAGCGCCGACTCATGAAACTATACTATTTTCGTAAAGGTACTTGGAGTTTTTTTTTACAAGTATATAAAGGTCTTTACATCTCTTCACTTGTGCCTATAATTGTGATTAAGCTATCACAGTTCCATGATTGCTTAGAGGTAGTGTCGGCGTTCCGAGACCGGGGGGTCCCTGGGCCGACGAGTGAATGTCGCCGCGTGCCCCAGCCCAGATGGGTCGAGCGCGAGGGCGAGCGCGAAGGGGGGAGAGCGAGGCGGCCGGAGACCGGCGTGAGAGAGGTGGGAATCCCGCGGCCTTCGTGTTCGTCTCGCGCCCAGGTCGGGTGCGTTTGCAGTAGGGGGTTACAAGCGTCCACGCGGGAGAGGGAGCGAGCGGCTCCAGGCGAGCGCCTGTTCTCGTCCTCGTCCCCGCGCGGCCAACCTTCTCTAAGAGGGCCCTGGTCCTCCCTTTTATAGACGTAAGGAGAGGATCCAGGTGCACAATGGGGGGTGTAGCAGGGTGCTACGTGTCTAGCGGAGGTGAGCTAGCGCCCTAGGTATATGCCGTTGTGGCAGCCGGAGAGATCTTGGCACCCAAATGGTGTGATGTCGTGGCCATCGAAGGAGCGATGGAGCTTGGCGGAGGGACAGCTGTCGGAGCGGTTGAGCCCTTGCTGACGTCCTCTTGCTTCCGTAAGGGGGTGGAGAGCCGCCGTCGTCACAGAGCATGCGGGCCGCCATCATTGCCTATCTGGCGGCGCGAGCCGGATGGGACGCCGGTCTTGTTCCCTGCGGCCCGAGTCAGCTCGGGGTAGGGTGATGATGGCGCCTCCTGTCGACGTGGCTGGTCTACGCCCTAGGTTGGGCGATGTGGAAGCTCCTCCGAAGCCGAGGTTGAGTCCGAGCCCCCGGGTCGGGCGAGGCGGAGATCGTCGTCTTCTGGGGCCAAGCCCAAGTCCGAGCCCTGGGTCGGGCGAGGCGGAGATCGTCGTCTTCTAGGACTTAGCCCGAGTCCGAGCCCTGGGTCGGGCGAGGCGGAGATCGTCGTCTCCTGGGACTTAGCCCGAGTCCGAGCCCTAGGTCGGGCGGAGCGGAGATCGTCGTCTTCTGGGACTTAGCCCGAGTCCGAGCCCTGGGTCGGGCGGAGCGGAGTTCGCCGTCTTCCGGGACTTAGCCCGAGTCCGAGCCCTGGGTCGGGCGGAGTTCGCCGTCTAGCCCTGGGTCGGGCGGAGTTCGCCGTCTTCCGGGACTTAGCCTGAGTCCGAGCCCTGGGTCGGGCGGAGTTCGCCGTCTTCCGGGACTTAGCCCGAGTCCGAGCCCTGGGTCGGGCGGAGCGGAGTTCGCCGTCTTCCGGGACTTAGCCTGAGTCCGAGCCTTGGGTCGGGCGAAGCGGAGCTTCCTATGGTGCCTCCGGCAGGGCCTGACCGCTTGTCAGTCTTACTCTGTCCAGTGGCACTGTAGTCGGTGTGGCGTAGGCGGCGCTGTCCTTTCGTCAGGCCGGTCAGTGGAGCGGCGAAGTGACGGCGGTCACTTCGGCTCTGCCGGCGGGGGGTGCGTGCCAGGATAAGGGTGTCAGGCCACCTTTGCATTAAATGCTCCTGCGACTTGGTCGGTCGGTGCGGCGATTTGGTCAGGGTTGCTTCTTAGCGAAGGCAGGGCCTCGGGCGAGCCGGGAATATGTTCGCCGCTAAAAGGGGGGCCTCGGGCGGGACGGAAATCCTCCAGGGTCGGCTGCCCTTGTCCGAGGCTAGGCTCGGGTGAGGCGTGATCGTGTCCCTCGAATGGACTGATCTCTGACTTAATCGCACCCATCAGGCCTTTGCAGCTTCATGTTGATGGGGGTTACCAGCTGAGAATTAGGAGCCTTGAGGGTACCCCTAATTATGGTCCCCGACGGGTAGGAGTGGATATCGAGCTGGCTCGGCTCGGCTCGACTCGACTGGAGCTGGCTCGTTAAGATAACGAGCTGACTCGGCTCGACTCGTTATGTTAACGAGCTGAAGATCCAATTCGGCTCGACTCGTTTGCTAACTCGAGCTGACTCGTTTAGCTCGCGAGCCAGCTCGATAATACCATGTCTATGTCTGCGAACGAATAGAAAAACATGTAGCAAAAGAAAAAAAGGAGATCTATTTAGAAAAATAGAATAGAGTTTGCAAATTAAGATTTCACACTCAACAAAGAACAAGATTAACTATAGTAGAGTACAAGATTAACTATTTTGGATCGGATATTATTGTAATTTGACTAATTACTCCAACTCGTTTGGCTCGCGAGTCAGCTCGCGAGCCAGCTCGAACTGACTCATTATCGTAACGAGTTGAAATACAAGCTCAACTCGTTACAAATTATAAACGAGTTGAGTCGAGTCGAGCCACTATTGAGTCGAGTCGAGCGAATTAACGAGCTACGAGTTTTTCATCTAGCCCTACTTGGAGGTATCATCCAAAAGAATCTAAGAAGAAGAAAAAAATCAATTTGTAGAACATGGGTCATGGCCTACCCATATGGCTAACACTACTATTTTGCCTTTTCTTTCTATAGATATGAATGGAGTACCATGGCAACCAACTGGCCCAAATGTATTTGTTTGGGGAAGCATAGCATTTAGTTGGGTTTCACGAGGGGCGGACAAACCAAGGGGGCCTCTGTCAGTCCTTTGCTTTCTCCCTTCTGAAGCAGATTTGGTACAGAAAGCACAAAGGGTTAGGCTATCCGCACTCATACAACTCTAAATTTCTACCCTAAAAGGAATATTCTGTTCTTGTCAGCAAAATTCTTTACTCTATAACATAATACTCCGCAGTCATATTTACTCCATATATTAACCCTATACACACGAGCAGCCACTTCATTGAGTTCATCCGCTCACTCGGCTGCACGTGTCCCACGGGTACTGTAGCATGCGCAGACACAGTGCATAGCGCAGACACCGGCCGGACGCTTGATTTACAGTTCCATGCGTTAAAATACAGTAGCGTTAAAATAGAGTAGCGTTTACAGTTCTCCACTGCAGCAACTTTTCTTACGCTATCTGGATAGAGTTCTACGTGCAGCGCGCGACTGCGAGCAGCCTTAATAAGAAAAGTTCCAATGGTATTTAATATTTTAATATAGTTATTGTTAGACCACCGTTCTCGATTTTTTTTTGATAAAATTAAGAATGTAGACATTCTTTAACTACTTCCATAGTCCCCCCACCCCATATATATATATATATATATATATATATATATATATATATATATTTATGTTTAAGTAAATAATGTTTAATAGCGAGGCTATAGTTAAATTATAGTGGCTAACTTCAGCTGTTGGTACGGAATAAAGTAGTAGCAGAGCTCTCCGCTAATGCTACGACCCGCTTTTAAAACACAAAAAAATATCATTCTTTAAATAATGGTACGGAATAAAGTAGTAGCCTGCTCAGTGTCGGGCAAATATCATCTGAATATCTATCCGATGGGGGATAGAGAGGGGCTTGTTATTCTTATGTTCCGGGTTGGATATATATCCACATAAAAAGAATAAGTCATATATGTCATTAATTAACTTAACATTTTTATTTAAGGAGTTACGAAATGTTGCTAAATGTAGAGAGAAAATGAGGTTAGATAAGAAATTGCTAAATTTAAAAAGTTTATTTAGAAAACTATTAGAGAGGAATTTTCTGTTAACGACCTAAATTATTAATTTAGGAAGTCTTTTAAATAACTAGAGTTGCTCTTAGGCTATATGCACCGATGAACTATAAAGGAGACGCTACACACCGAGTAACATATGAAAAAAAAAGTCCAACATCGACACACCCTATACAATGCTGTAAAGTTTAGATAGACTATGGAAACGTTATATTATATGGAGCGTCCGCTTCCGTGCTATTGGAAGGCCCAGAGGTAGGATCTGATGTGGACATGGGTGATAATAGATCATGATTCAAATACTTTTTTATAAAATAGTGTGGTTTTAAATAAATTTTAGTTTAAAAATTAATAGAAATAGAGCCCGATCTAATTTAATTCGATCATTAAATCTTATAGTGTAAAATTTAGAACCTATTGTTATACATAGATGTAAAATCGAAGCTAGACATATTGGGAGGTGGGAAAGAGGGAGGTGAAAATAAATAATAGAATATATACTAGTTAGTATAGGTAGAAATTTAAGTTAAATATGACCGCACAAGACTGATATATATAGTAGATAATCTCGCTAAGTAGGATAGAATATTTTTTAAGTGAAAATTTAGGGCCTGTTTGGAAATGCGGTTTTGAAATACTGTAATTTTGAGATACCACAGTTTTCAATTGTACATGACACAAATACTATGGTATTACTTTACCACAGTAAAACCATAGTATTGCTCAAAACCGAGATATGTTTGGTTCCATTGGAAAAACAAAGTATATGTAGAGAGAAGAGAAGAAAACTGAGGTCCGGAGTGGAGTTTCAAAAACTCCAAAAATACCACGGTTTTGGGTAAACCATGGTATTTAAAACTGTGTTTTGCCTACACAAACCAAACACCTTTTGAGTTATAATACTATAGTATCATCAAATACCATAGTATTGTTTCAAAACTGCAAAAATACTACACTTCCAAACAGGGCCTTAGAGTTTCGTGGATAGCCATAGCCTTCTAGCCTCTAAAAAGGTGTCTTTCTAGTACTGGATCAGTCCCTCTTCCTTTTCCCTCTCCTCAGTCCCTATCTGCTGCTGCTAGACAGTACAAACTGCGGCCCGGAGGTGCGCTCTCCTCGGCGGTGGAGTTGGAGCTGCAGTGCAGGGGAAGAAGCGAGCTAGAGCCGCAAGAATGATAGGCGCCAAGGCCAACGCCGCCGGCCCGTGCCCGGAGTATGCGGAGGTCGACCCCACCGGCCGGTACGGACGGGTATGGAATCGCCGCTACCACTGTAGCTACTCCTACCACCGTTGTTTGACCCGTCTGCTCACCAATCCGCTGATCCGTTTCCCTGCATCTTTCCTCCTTGTTTAACGCAGTTCAGCGACGTTCTTGGCAAGGGCGCGTCCAAGATTGTGTAAGATCCGGCGCTGTTCTCGCCAAAGCTGCGTGCTTTCAATCTTGCTTGCCCACTGAGTCCCTGATCCGAGGTGCGTGTGCGGGGACTGCAGGTACCGGGCGTTCGACGAGTACCAGGGGATGGAGGTGGCGTGGAACCAGGTGAAGCTGCACGACTTCGTGCAGAGCCCCGAGGACCTGGAGCGGCTCTACTGCGAGATCCACCTTCTCAAGACGCTCAAGCACCGCAACATCATGAAGTTCTACACCTCCTGGGTCGACGTCTCCCGCCGCAACATCAACTTCATCACCGAGATGTTCACCTCCGGCACCCTCCGCCAGTAAGCGACCAACCTCCTCCGCACCTGTATCGCCTAAAAGTTGTTGCGGCCTTTTCAGATGCTCTCTCTCTCTCTCTCTCTCTCTCTCTCTCTCTCTCTCTCTCTCTCTCTCTCTCTCTCTCTCTCTCTCTCTCTCTCTCTCTCTCTCTCTCTCTCTCTCTCTCTCTCTCTCTCTCTCTCTCTCTCTCTCTCTCTCTCTCTCTCTCTCTCTCTCTCTCTCTCTCTCTCTCTCTCTCTCTCTCTCTCTCTCTCTCTCTCTCTCTCTCTCTCTCTCTCTCTCTCTCTCTCTCTCTCTCTGCTTGATTGCTTCTTGGACTGATTGGTCGTAGTTACGCGTCTATTGATGATTTAGGTACCGGCAGAGGCACCGGAGGGTGAACATATGGGCGGTGAAGCACTGGTGCAGGCAAATCCTCAGCGGCCTGCTGTACCTGCATAGCCACAATCCGCCCATCATCCACCGGGACCTCAAGTGTGACAACATCTTCGTGAACGGCAACCAGGGAGAGGTCAAGATTGGCGACCTCGGTCTCGCCGCCATCCTCCGCAAGTCCCACGCCGTCCACTGCGTAGGTAATCCATCTGATTCGCACACTAGCGAAAAATTATGTTGTCCGATCACTACTGGCAATAGCTGCGCGGTGATTTGATGGCGCTAGATGTGTCGGATCGGTTGGACAGGTACACCGGAGTTCATGGCGCCGGAGGTGTACGAGGAGGAGTACAACGAGCTGGTGGACATCTACTCGTTTGGAATGTGCGTGCTCGAGATGGTAACGTTTGAGTACCCGTACAGCGAGTGTACACACCCTGTGCAGATCTACAAGAAAGTGATCTCTGTAAGAAGGCCCCCTGGACCCTATGAGCAATTGTGATTCTGGTGTGCAGTTTGAAATGATCTTCCTGACTTCAGCTAGTTGTTTGATTTGGTAGGGTACTAAGCCAGAATCTCTGTACAAGGTGAAAGATCCAATGGTGAGGCACTTCGTCGAGAAGTGCCTAGCAACGGCATCTCAGAGACTGTCAGCAAGAGAACTGCTTGAGGATCCCTTCCTACAAAGTGATGACGTGGTTGTTTCTTTGGATGGTGGAAATTACCATGTGCCGGCCAATTATATACCTCAGCCTTCATATTTAGGGCATACCTACAGCAATGGCTCCATGATGAGTAATGGATTCTCAGAAAGCATTGATGAAGATGCTCTCAGTGATGACTGTGAGGATGATGACATGAAAGGCCAAGATGGCATTGACCTGTTCAACGAGAATGAAGGTGAGCTTCTTGGCAATGTGGATATAACAATCAAAGGGAGAAAGAGTGAGGATGGAGGCATATTCCTTAGATTGCGGATTTCTGATGATGATGGTATGCACAATTTCTATGGCATAAACTTCTGAAGTTTTGAAAAAATCGTTTTTGGTATCACTGAAAGTTGTTTTTTTTTCATAATGCAGGACGGGTACGCAACATCTATTTTCCTTTTGACGTTGAGGCTGATACCGCACTAAGTGTTGCTACTGAAATGGTAGCCGAACTTGATATAACTGACCATGAAGTTACTCGGATTGCTGACATGATTGATGGTGAGGTCAGTGCACTGGTACCAGATTGGAGGCCTGGTCCGGGCATAGAGGAGGCTCCTGACACTTCATACTGCCACGATTGTGGATCCATCGTGTCATCGTGTGGTTCACTTTACGCCTACATGTCATCAGGCCGTCGAGGCTGCCAATGTGCAGAGGTACATGGGCGGTTTGAGGAGATCACGTTCGAAGCTGATGGAGAGCAGTGTGATTTGCAGGAATCTGCAGGCAGCTCTGATGATGGAGGTGGCCCAACAGAGCACTATGTCAAAGGCAAGGAGTCCACTCATGTGAATGGCCTTCTACAGATGGGTAGAAGAGATCTTTCCAATCAGCTTTGCTTCAGTTCATTTCAAGAGCAATCATGTTCATCTAACCATTATGAGAACGACACTAACCATGACACAAATGGGTTCAACATGAAGCATGAGGTAAAGATTGCCAAGTACAAAGCACGGAAAACGGCACAGTTAAAGAGGGCTATCCATCCATCTCTTGACTTCGACAATGCAAATGGAGCAAATAGGATGAAGCCTTCACTGAATAAGCTGCAATCTTTCCATATTGGAAAGAACCATAGTTTCCGTGTACCGACCTGTGACCGAAGCCCGGGTAAAATAAGTACGGATTACCATTCTGATTTGAACAGCCAATTATCGCATAGCAGGCACCCCGATCCAGGAGCCCAAAGGGCCTGGCATTGTGAGGTCAATGCAGCTGGGAGCTCTGATTGTATGTTTACAGCAAGGCGCTACTATGCCGGAGCTCAGTTGCCACCAAATCTCCCGCGAACAAAATCTGTACCCCTACATGCTGTCGACGTCTGAAATGCTCTTGCCCTGTAAAGTTTGTAGTGTACATCTGTTTTGGTTCTTTCTGTACCCATTATGAAACGTAGTTGCTGAGAGCAGGAGACTGAATGTGACGAGGTTGCATGTGGATTACGGCTGAGCTGTTTGTAAATTTCCATCTTGTGAATTCAGAGAGGTTAGATTGTTCGAGTCCAATCCACATCATTTGCCTCACTGGGGCAACCAGTTTTATCCTCTTTACTATAGGCAAGAGCCGATTTCCGAGATGCAAAATTGCTGCTAATCAGGCAGAAACAAGGCATGGGACTCTATCCTTGCTTGGTACTAGATGCCACCTACCTCTCCTAGTTGCAGTTGAATATACATCAAATCTGCATTGCCAGCCTATGCATTTGCATTGCCAATGCCAACTGCTGCATGGACGCTGCACTAATCAACTGACGCTTCCATTCCATGACTCCATCCTGACCGTTCGGCATTTGGCAACCCCATGTTCCTTTGATTCTTTCTCCGCTGCCGCTTTTTTCATGTTAGAGCTAATTTGGAAACTCTATTTTCTCAAGAAATTTCTATTTTTCTAAGAAAATAGACTAATTTTTCTTAGAAAAATAAAAATTCCTTAAAAAAATGAGTTTCTAAACTAGCCCTTAGGACTATTTTGGGAACCTCAGATCCCATTCGGAATTGGAGATGATTGAGATGGAAATAAACTAATTTTCTCTCCAATCTCCTTCAACCTCAAAGAGGATTTGAGTTTCCAAACTAGCACTTAAAGATATATCGTTCGTTTGAGACGTAAAAAAGGGGAATTATTGGCAGATGTGTGAGCATCACTTACAGAAGCTGCTTATAGATTTTTCTTTTTTATGGCCATGTACTTACTTCGTCCAGCAAGGGATGCCCACCACATGCTGCCTGATAATTCAGTTGCCTAGATCGAGATCGCTATACGATACGCAGCCATTGGTTCCAGATCCTGGGACAGGACAAATGTGTCCATATATATCGCCATAGATAATTTACGAGGAATTAGGAAAATAGGCGATCTTATTTGGAGTTCAAGGAGATCTTTTCATCGTCTTCTCTCTGTGTTTGCCCAGGTCATCAATTACTGTTTACGCCTGGATCACCAACAAGAGGCACGTTAGCATACCTAGTGCTAACAAAGCACAAGCAAAGAACTGGTCGTCGTTGGATTAGAACACCGATATGAACTGGGAATGCTTTTACCAAATCGAAGGAATTATAACTAGTCGTGAAGCTATAATTAATAGCGTTTCCATTTGATGTGGACAAGTTTGTGGTCATGAAAAGCGGTGATGTGAAGACGGGTCAAAAGTGACAGTTTTAAGGAACTCCAAAAGCCCTGATGAAGTGTTCCATAACAATAGCTTCTGAAGGTAGTGCGGATGCTTAGATATATTCAGATAAGATAGAAACTGAAGCAGTCAAGCACCAAGTTAGGCTGAAGGTGGTAGGAAGTGAAAGGTGCAGCACTGTTTTTCTATCAATTGATTGGTTCAAAGGGGAACCAACGGCGGCTCTCCTGCCTTGCTGCTTCGGACGTTGCCCTGCAGCTTTGATTCAGAAACTTCAGCAATAACTGGCCATACAAATTTATTCACAAGATAACAGACCATTCAAAACTTTATGGTGTTGCCAATGTCTCCCAATATGTGCCTTCATCGTGGTTCAGTTATTGGGCCACAGTCCCTGCAAGCCGGAGCTGCTTGATTGTCTGGAAAGAAAAGAAAATAAATGAAACAAACTACTAGAAGCATGATCTTGAAGAAACAACCCCACTTCTCTAATACAGAATGACAAACTGATCTGGCTCCTCGGTGGCAAAAGCATGTGCAGGATAGGAGTAGCCGAGTAGGGCGTGGAAAGGCCATGGCCTTATCCAGAAATGCAGATGAGGAAGTTGCTCTCTTGGGAACCACCAAGATTCCAAGAACCGGATTGTTAGGTAGTACTCCGTCCGTTTCAAAATAGTAGTCGTTTTATCTATATATTTTTATGTTTATATTCATAAATATGGATGGTTATGAACCTAGACATATATATAGAACACCTACTGATTGTATGAATCCAGTAAAAAAAAGTAAAACAAATTTTAATTTGGGACATAGGGAGTAGTAGATGGAACAAAGATGCAGTAGAGTCTATAGTTTGTTATCTACATCTGTATTGTCTTCCCAACCTAACCAAGCATTTATGCATTTATTTCTTTTCTGATACGAAGGAAAGCTCTTCATGCCAGCCAATAGAGCTGCAGGTGCAAAGTGCAGTGTATGGACCCTCCACGTTTTGTTTTGTCGAGAGACAAAATTAACACGAGTTTTTGGCAGGCAATGCTAGTCTGCCGCCGGACCTGATAAGTTGCGGGGCTGCTGCTTTTTGCAAAAGATGCCTGGTCACTCACCACTTAATCATAAGCTGAAGAAGCCTGCACACTAGGTATCGCAACGGTGACAAATGATATCGACGTCTTGCCTAATCATGAACTTGTGCTGGTGTTTGTTTATGTTCTTGTGCACGTGGTCCGGATCGGATTCGGTGTGTAAAGTTCGATGGCGACGGCCAAAGATGGTTAACAGGAAAATTTCTGCATAAGCAGCAAATTATACTGTCACTAGTCCACCAACTGATGTTCACAGGCTAAAATTTGAAGAGACGATCTTATGATGTCATGAATCTTGATTTTTTTTTTCCCTTTAAATCTGATCTTATCGGTTGCTATAGATTTTTTATACTTCCGTGAATAAAAATATAGAGCTCAATTTATCGGTTATTATTGCTTCTAAATGAGATATGTGACGGGACATTGGTGGTCAAGGGGGAGTTATTTTATGTATTTTCATATGGCATTGGCGGATATGTTTGTATGAAATATAACAGGAAGAGGATATGATTTGGAATTAACCTGGACTGCTTCTATTTAGTTGCATGAAGTGACAAATTATTATAAATAAATTCTAGTGGATAGTAATAGTATTCTAAAGATAGAAAGGCACTTGGTTTATAATCATAAGATATATAGATAGATGACTACCGATTATTATCAGATTCTAACAAATTAAAGGTTAGATATTTATAAATATTAGAGCTAGTTTGGGAACTCCATTTTTCTAAATTCCAAACAATTCATATTTTATCAATAAAAAATGAACTAATTTCTCTTGATACAATGAAAATCCATTAGAAAAATGGGGTTCTCAAACTAACCCTTAGGGGATTTTTTAGGATTTATATTTTTCCTAGCACATATGGTATTCAGGCCCTAAAGTTAGCGATAGTGGATTATTCGATTGTTATATTGAGTTTCAATGGACAAAAGTACTATCTGTCGGGACCATAATTAAGGGTACCCCCGAGGTTTCTAAATCTCAGCTGGTAAGCCCCATCAGCATAAAGCTGCAAAGGCCTGATGGGTGCGATTAGATTAAGGATCCGTCCGTTCGAAGGATGCGATCACGCCTCGCCCGAGCCTAGCCTCGGACAAGAGCAGCCAACCCCGGAGGATCTCCGTCTTGCCCGAGGCCCCTCTCAGCGGCTGACGTGTTTACAACTCGTCCGAAGCCCTACCTTCGCCAAGAAGCAACCCTGACCAAACCGCCACACCGACCGACCAAATCGCAGGGGCATTTAATGCAAGGGTGGCCTGACACCTTATCCTGGCGCGCGCCCTACGGCCGACAGAGCGGAAGTGACCGCCGTCGCTTCGCCACCCCACTGACCGGCCTGACAGGAAGACAGCGCCACCTGCGCCACTCCGACTGCAGCGCCGCCCGACAGAGTGAGGTTGACAGGCAGTCAGACCCGGCCGCGGACACCATAGGAAACTCCGCTCCGCCCGACCCCAGGGCTCGGACTCGGGCTAAGTCCCGGAAGACGGCGAACTCCGCTCCGCCCGACCCCAGGGCTCGGACTCGGGCTAAGTCCCGGAAGACGGCGAACTCCGCTCCGCCCGACCTCAGGGCTCGGACTCGGGCTAAGTCCCGGAAGACGGCGAACTCCGCTCCGCCCGACCCCAGGGCTCGGACTCGGGCTAAGTCCCGGAAGACGGCGAACTCCGCTCCGCCCGACCCCAGGGCTCGGACTCGGGCTAAGTCCCGGAAGACGGCGAACTCCGCTCCGCCCGACCCCAGGGCTCGGACTCAGGCTAAGTCCCGGAAGACGACGAACTCCGCCTCGCCCGACCCCAGGGCTCGGACTCCGCCCAGGCCTCAGCCGACCGACTCCGCCTCGCCCGACCCCGGGGGCTCGGACTCGGCCTCGGTCACAGGAGACAGACTCGACTTCGGCTTCGGAGGAGCTTCCACGTCGCCCAGCCTAGGGCGCGGACTGGCCACGTCAACAGGAGGCGCCATCATCACCCTACCCCGAGCTGACTCGGACCTCGGGGGACAAGACCGGCGTCCCATCTGGCTCGCTCTGCCAGATAGGCAATGATGGCGTCCCCGCACGCACAATGACGATGGCGGCCCGCGACCCCCTTATGGAAGCAGGCGGACGTCAGCAAGGACACGACGGCTCCAACAGCTGCCCCTCCACCAGGCTCCAGCGCTCCTCCGACGGCCACGACATCACACCAACAGGGTGCCAATATCTCTCCGGCTGCCACAATGGCATGTACTTAGGGCGCTGGCTCTCCCCCGCTAGACACGTAGCACTCTGCTACACCCCCATTTGTACACCTGGATCCTCTCCTTGCGCCTATAAAAGGAAGGACCAGGGCCCTCTTAGAGAGGGTTGGCCGCGCGGGGACGAGGACGAGACGAAGGCGCTCGCGTGAGGCCGCTCGCTCCCTCTCCCGCGTGGACGCTTGTAACCCCCTACTGCAAGCGCACCCGACCTGGGCGCGGGACGAACACGAAGGCCGCGGGATTCTCCACCTCTCTCTCTCTCTCTCTCGCTCTCCCCCCTTCACGCTCGCTCTCGCGCTCGACCCATCTGGGCTGGGGCACGCGGCGACATTCACTCGTCGGCATTAGGGACCCCCGGTCTCGAAACGCCGACAGTTGGCGCGCCAGGTAGGGGCCTGCTGCGTGTTGACGAATAGCTACCCGTCAAGCTCTAGATGGGCAGTCTCCAGCGACCTCTTCGACCCGAAACGATGCTCCATTTCAGGAGCCTCGAGTTCATGTCTCTCGACGGCGGCTACGACATGATACTCCTTCTTCCGCCGCGCGACGGCGACAGCGGCGGCCAACGACCGGCATGCCGGCGGCGGAATCGACGACGTCTTCCCCACGTGGCGGAAGAGCAACCTTCAAGCTCGTCTCGTCGCCTTCCCCGTCGCTGGAGGAGACGACATGGTCACCAAGGCCAAGCAGGAGGCGGCGCCGCGTCGGCTGTCGGGCGAGTTGACAACACCAATGCTCCGCCAAGGGGCGCGCCGGGCATCGACCTCGCGCCTGAGACGAAGGCGAGCGCCGTTTCCCCGCGACACGTCTACTCCAAGCGGACGGACGACGCCAGCACGCTCGCGAAGGACTTGCTGGACGTCACCCTCGTACCTGCGACGACGGCGCAGTCTACTCCCGACGCGACACCATCACCGCCCGTCGACGAAAAGGTACCGACCGACTCCCATCTCGTACATTTTGGATCCGGCCTCGACCCACCGAGCGACCCCGCTTCGGTGGGAGCCCTCATAGAGGCATGTCCAAACCCTTTTGGGCTTCGCATGCGGTCACCTTGGGACCGACTGACGGACGTCTCGACCTACGGGCCCTCTGGGTCCGAGGAAGACGACGAACCCAGCTTCGGTTGGGATTTCTCTGGACTTGGCAACCCCTGTGCCATGCGGGACTTCATGACCGCATGCGACTACTGCCTTTCCAACTGTTCCGACGGTAGCCGCGGCTTCGGCGACGAAGACTGCGGCCCAAGTCGTGAATGTTTCCACGTCGATCTAGGAGGGCCCGCCGAAGGCAACCATCTTGGCATGCCGGCGGACGGTGATCCCCCTAGGCCGGTGCCTCACGTTGACATCCCTCGGGAGCTAGCTGTGGTCCCAGTCCCTGCGGGGGGTCAGGTCACACAGCTCGAGCAAATCCGCGAGGTACCGGCCAGGCTCGACGAGGGAGCAGGAACGCTTGAGCCGATCCGCCGGGACGTCGGGCAGGCATGGGTGGTCCAACCTCTAGCCGGAGAAATACGTCATCTACCCCAGGGCTTCCAACACCGCATCGCCGACGATGTCAGGGTCAGGCCGCCACCCACATCCAGCGGGGTAGGCCAGAACCTGGCTGCAGCAGCAATGCTCCTCCGTGCAATGCCGGAGCCATCAACTACCGAGGGGCGGCACATCCAAGGAGAGCTCAAGAATCTCCTGGAAGGCGCCGCGGTCCGACGGGCCGAGAGCTCCGCCTCCCGAGGGCAGGGCTACCCCTCGAAACATCATGCCGCGACTTCCCGCTTCATGCGGGAGGCCTCGGTCAACACCGGGCGCACGCGCCACACAGCGCCTGCGGCCCCGGATCGCCTCGGCAACGAGCGCCCTCGCCGCGACTGTCAGGCCCGCCTCGACGAGAGGGTGCGCCGAGGCTATCACCCCAGGCGTGGGGGACGCTACGACAGCGGGGAGGATCGGAGTCCTTCGCCCGAACCACCTGGTCCGCAGGCCTTCAGTAGGGCCATACGACGTGCGCCGTTCCCGACCCGGTTCCGACCCCCGGCTACTATCACGAAGTACTCGGGGGAGACGAGACCAGAGCTGTGGCTTGCGGACTACCGTTTGGCCTGCCAATTGGGTGGAACGGACGATGACAACCTCATCATCCACAACCTCCCCCTGTTCCTCTCCGACACCGCTCGCGCCTGGTTGGAGCACCTGCCTCCGGGGCAGATCTCCAACTGGGACGACCTAGTCCAAGCTTTCGCCGGCAATTTCCAGGGCACATACGTGCGCCCCGGGAACTCCTGGGACCTCCGAAGCTGCCAACAGCAGCCGAGAGAGTCTCTCCGGGACTACATCCGGCGATTCTCGAAGCAGCGCACCGAGTTGCCCAACGTCACTGACTCAGATGTCATCGGCGCGTTCCTCGCTGGCACCACCTGCCGCGACCTGGTGAGCAAGCTAGGTCGTAAGACCCCCACCAGGGCGAGCGAGCTGATGGACATCGCCACCAAGTTCGCCTCTGGCCAGGAGGCGGTCGAGGCTATCTTCCGGAAGGACAAGCAGCCCCAGGGCCGCCCATCGGAAGATGCCCCCGAGGCGTCAACTCAGCACGGCGCCAAGAAGAAGGGCAAGAGGAAGTCGCAAGCGAAGCGCGACACAGCCGACACGGACCTTGTCGCCGCCGCCGAGTACAAGAACCCTCGGAAACCTCAGGGAGGTGCCAACCTCTTCGACAAGATGCTCAAGGAGCCGTGCCCCTATCACCAGGGGCCCGTCAAGCACACCCTCGAGGAGTGCATCATGCTTCGGCGCCACTTCCATAGGGCCGGGCCACCCGCAGAGGGTGGCAGGGCCCACGACGACGACGATAGGAAGGAAGATCGCCAAGCAGGAGAGTTCCCCGAGGTCCGCGACTGCTTCATGATCTACGGTGGGCAAGCGGCGAATGCCTCGGCTCGGCACCGCAAGCGAGAGCGCCGGGAGGTCTGTTCGGTGAAGGCGGCGGCACCGGTCTACCTAGACTGGTCCGACAAACCCATCACCTTTGACCGAGCCGACCACCCCGACCACGTGCCGAGCCCGGGGAAATACCCGCTCGTCGTCGACCCCGTCATCGGCGACGTCAGACTCACCAAGGTCCTCATGGACGGAGGCAGCAGCCTCAACATCATCTACGCTGAGACCCTCGGACTCCTGCGCATTGATCTGTCCTCCATCCGGGCGGGCGCTGCGCCCTTCCACGGGATCATTCCCGGGAAGCGCGTTCAGCCCCTCGGACAGCTCGACCTCCCTGTCTGCTTCGGAACACCCTCCAACTTCCGAAGGGAGACCCTGACGTTCGAAGTGGTCGGGTTCCGAGGAACCTACCACGCGGTACTGGGAAGACCGTGCTACGCGAAGTTCATGGCCGTCCCCAACTACACCTACCTGAAGCTCAAGATGCCGGGCCCCAACAGGGTCATCACCGTCGGCCCCACGTACAAACACACGTTCGAATGCGACGTGGAGTGCGTGGAGTACGCCGAGGCCCTCGCCGAGTCCGAGGCCCTCATCACCGACCTAGAGAGCCTCCCCAAGGAGGTGCCGGACGTGAAGCGTCACGCTGGCAACTTCGAGCCAGCAGAGACGGTCAAGTCCGTCCCTCTCGACCCCGTCAACGACAACTCCAAGCAAGTCCGGATCGGCTCCGAGCTCGATCCCAAATAGGAAACAGTGCTCGTCGACTTCCTCCGCGCAAACGCCGACGTTTTCGCGTGGAGTCCCTCGGACATTCCTGGCATACCGAGGGAGGTCGCCGAGCACTCGCTGGACATTCGAGCCGGAACCCGACCCGTCAAGCAGCCTCTGCGCCGATTCGACGAGGAGAAGCGCAGAGCCATAGGCGAGGAGATCCGCAAGCTGATGGCGGCAGGGTCTATCAAAGAGGTATTCCATCCCGAATGGCTTGCCAACCCTCTGCTTGTGAGAAAGAAAGGTGGGAAATTGTGGATGTGCGTAGACTACACTGGTCTGAACGAAGCATGTCCGAAGGTTCCCTACCCTCTGCCTCGCATCGATCAAATTGTGGATTCCACTGCTTGGTGCGAAACCCTGCCTTTCCTCGATGCCTACTCAGGGTATCCCCAAATCAGGATGAAAGAGTCCGACCAGCTCGCGACTTCTTTCATCACGCCCTTCGGCATGTACTGCTATGCCACTATGCCATTCGGCTTGAGGAATGCGGGCGCGACGTGCCAACGGTGCATGAACCACGTGTTCGGCGAACACATCGGCCGCACGATCGAGGCTTACGACCTCCTTTCCGACCTTGTCTTTGGGCGCCCCGAGGCATACTCTTGGGGTTCATCGTCTCCAAGCGGGGCATCGAAGCCCTTGTTGGAGACACCCGAGGGCTGCACCCGGGGGCTACAAACTGACCGACAGTCAAGGCGAGGTGTCAGTCGTCAAGGAAGGGTCGGCTTTGCCTCAGCAGAATCCGACCCTCCCTCGGGGGCTAGAAAGGGGGAACCCCTCTGCGTCAAAATTTTCAATCGGAAAGGCTTTTGCATTCCACCGACTATGTCGGAAGCGGGACCCCGAGGAGCGAACGCGGGTGCATGTAAGTGGCAGGGCCGACTGAGCCGAGGGACTCCTACGCCTCCGGGTAACGGACACCTCACTCGCCACCCACCACGAAAAGTGACCCCTACTCGGGGAAACCATCCTGCTACTGACAGGCGAAGCCGGACACGCAAATTGAAAGGCAAAGGAACGCGACTTCATGCAACAGTGATAAAGTGTTCGGGCCTCAGCGGCCGCAGAAAGACACACGTGTATCCAACAGAAATTGCTCCCACAAGAGTTAGGCGTCGCCCTGGGAAGGAGCCGCGCCTTCGACTTCGTCCTCGCCCTCGGTAAGGTCCATCCTGGCTTTGGACGGCGGCACGGGCGGGAGGATCTCCACCTCGAAGGTGGTCGCCAGCATTGAGCTCGGGCCCGCGGCGGCCGCATCGAGTCTCTGGACTTCTGCCAGGGCGGCTTCATCTTTGTCAGGAAGGCAATACCCCTCGCTGACCCGCTCCAGGTCCACAACGTAGTGGGAAGCGAGCACGGCGAAGGCCCGCCTGACGCCGTGATGTAGCGCCTCGCGAAGTCTCCCTCGCACGTGATCACCCAGCGCCTGCAGGCGACTCAGAGGAGAGCTCCCTGAGGGGACGTCGCCGGAGCCAAGGACCCGACAGAAGTCCGAGATGGCCTCGGACATGGCCGCGTGGTCAGCCTCCCTCTGCTCGGCCGCCCCGGCGAGCACCTCGGCAAGCGCCTTAGCGGACTCCTCAAGGGCAGACTCGAGTTCTACGGACAACCAGAAGAAAGATCCCTAACGAAGGCGGAGGAAACAAGCAGAAACGGAAACCGAAGATGGCCAGGACATACCTCCGGCTCGGGCACGCTGCTCCGAGGCTGCGGCCTGGGCCACGGCCAGGTCTGCTACGAGGGCTCTAGCCCGGCTTTCGGCCTCGGCGGCCCGGCCCCGAGACTGGTCTCGCTCTCTGGCGACCCGGTCGAACTCCGACTGCCGTCGTTGCACCTCCGCGTGTGCCGCTGCCGCCTCTGCTCTCAGATCGGCGCAGAGCAACCGAAGGTCCGCCACCTCGGCACCCTGCTGGGAGAGGCGCGCAGTAGCCCCGGCAAGCGAGGTCCTCAGGGATCGCAGCGAGCCCCAGATGTCGACCTCGCGGCGGATGAACGACGACTTGGCGGCGCTCAGATCCGTCAGATCCTGTGGGAAGGAAGCGGGGCATCACAGAAAACGCTTTGGTCACCAAAAAGGTATGCCTGAAACCATTACCTGGAGAATCTTGGGGACGTCCCTGCAAAAGACCTCCAGCGATGACCGGAGCGACCCCATCGTTACTTCGGCACACCCGCGGAGCTCATCCCAGGACTGCTCTTCCCGCTCATCGTCAAGAACAAAGAAAGGGTCCAAAGCCCCACGGATCCGGAACCGGAGCAACTGGTGTCGCCCCTCAGAGCCCCGCCGCACAGGGACAAGGCTGCCGCTCGGCGGGACGGGTCGCGTTTCCACACCCCCCTCTTCCGAGGCACCGGGCGCCGACGCCTCGGCCATCTCAGCGTCGGCAGCAACAGGTCGCTCCCCGACTCGGACAGCAGCGGCTTCAGCAGCAGCGGGCGCCGGCACCAGCGGCGTGTCCGGTGGGCCCGGGGCCACGTCCGCGCCAGCCGCCTCCTCCAGCACGATAACCGCCTCGGCAGAAGAGCCGGCCTCGGCAACTCGCTCCACGGCGACTGGCTCCGCCTGAGCCTCCCGCCGTGGAGCGCCTTGCGAGAAGGCCAGCTGAACGGCGAGGCCCGGCGCGACACCGGCTGTGGAGGCCGATGCCGTCTTAAGGGCCTTCCGAGGAGCCAGGTCGGTCAGGCCATGGCTTCGCTTGCTGGGGAGGAAGGAAAAGTTGCGGTCAGGACATATGAAGGAGGAGCCAGGACGAAGGCGTTCCAAAGTACTTACCTGCTCCGGGCCATGATCAATCGTGCCGGGGGAGAGGTCTCTCGGGTCTCGACCTCCCGGGGCGTCGCCAAAATCCGCCTCGCCGCCGACTTCAGCGCGACCCTCGTCTTGGGCACCTCAGACGCCTGGGAGACAGACTGCCCAGGTGCTGCCACGGCGACCTGAGGGTCGCTCTCCTGCGCTGCCGGCATGGACGATGGCTCCTGGGGAGCAGCCGCCTTGGCCTGGCTCCCCGGGGGCACCTCAGCTTCCCCGGCCGGGAGGCCAGGTCCCCCCTCAGTCTGCCCCCACTCGCCGGGCTGGGACCCCGACGTCCCGACTCCGGAGACTGACGGCGCCGGCCCGCCCGGGGGCAGGCCTAACGGCCCCCGGCCTAGCCTCAACTCCGGGCTGAGGCCGAGACGAGCAGCCATGTCATCGTCATCATCGTCATCCTCGTCATCGTCGTCGTCATTGGGCGTTTCCGGCGACGGCTCCCTCGGGAGCCCCTCCCTCTCCTGCCGACGATGGAGCTTTTCCAAGGCGTCTCGGGCCCGCGTCCGCTCGCGGGCCCGGGCCTTCTCCTTGTCCTTCTTCTTCTTCTTCTCCTCTGCGGCAACCCGCCGCGCTGCTCGGTCGACCGCGTCCTCCAGGACCCGCGGCCGGGAAGGCTTGTGCCACCCCACCTCCTGGATACAAGTGGAAGTCCCGACCGTCAGAACCAAGGGCAACCTGACGCAGGGAGAGAGAGGAGATAGACACTCACCAGAGTCATGCACCCTCGATCAGGGCGCATCAAAGGCTGGGAGAAGGCGCTAGGATCTGGCTTCCCCAACGCAACGGCTACCCGCCCGTGAAGAACATCGAAAGGAAGAGGATCCGAGGACATCCGCGAGCCCTCTAGGTCGGCCTCCGGCATCATTTCCCAGAGCTGCAGCCGTCGCTCCGCCAAGGGAAGCACCCTCCGGCGATGGATGGCGGCAATCACCCCCGAGGCGGTGAGTCCCCCCCTCCGCAGCACCTCCAAGGCCTGAAGAAGAGGTTCGAGATTCTTCTGTCTTCCCTGTGGGGTCCCGTGGCGCCAAGCCTCGGTGGCTGCGGTGACCACTCGCTGGGAGAACGACGGGAGCAACTCGCCGTCATTCCGGAGGTAGAACCACCAGCGCTGCCACCCCTTATTCGAGGACGCGAGGATGGCAGGAATATACAGCGATGCCCGCGACTGCCTCAGCTGGAGGATGCAGCCGCCGGCCTGCACTGCCGCACGGACCCTTCTCTCCCCCGTTGGCGAAGCAAAAAGCTCCGCGGAAAAGAGATAGGTCCACAAATCCCAGTGGGGGCGATCCCCAAGTACCCCTCGCACACCGCTACGAAGATGGCGGCCTACGAGATGGAGTTGGGGCTGAGGTTGTGCAGCTCCACCCCGTAATGGTGTGGGATCGCCCGCATGAAGCGGCTCGCCGATGCACCAAATCCCCGTTCGTGGAAGGAGGCGAAGCTCACAACATACCCCGGCGGTGGGGACGGAGCGGCTCCGCTCGCGGGGGGGATCCATTCCGGCCGCCTTTCATCAGAGAGGGGGCGGAGTAAGCCCTCAGCGACAAGATCCTCCAGATCACCCGCCGTCACAGTGGAGAAAGGCCATGGGTCGCGCAGCGGGACGACGGTCACCCGGTCAGCCATCACCTAACAAAAGGGGTGGCGGCGCGAGGGACAGGGTGAGCGGTTTCTCTGGCTAAATCTCTTGGGTTGCGAAAACCTAAGAGGAAGGCAAGAGGCGGAGCAAAGAGCCATCGCCAGGCCCTCTCTCAACTATATAAAGGCCAAAGCGAGACCCATTCAACGTCTCGCCCGGAACGGCCGCAGGATTCAAAAACACGAAGCAAAACGACCGTTCCTCGAACGGCTCGCGCACGCGCAACGGCCGTCCCGTGAACCACACGTCCCGTCGCATTAACTCCATGGCGGGACACGCGGCGCTTCGGCAGGAGAAGCGAGCGACGCTCCACTTTCGCCACAATAACCGCATCGAAAAAAGGTACGCCACGTCATTCAATTTCGCATCCTTTTCCCTTTTTCCTCTTTCTCTCTCTTGCAACAGGGACCGGGAAAGGGGGAAACCCCGGAAAGGATCCTTCCCCGTGAAGGAACCAGGCTCCGAGCCTCCCTACTGATCAGAGGTTCAAAGGCTGGCCCCCCGAAAGGGTTCGACAGCCGCCTCAGATTGCGTGGGCTCTACACCCACTACTGGTCAGGGGTTCGAAGGTCGGCCCCTCGAAAGGGTTCAACGACTGCCTCAGGCTACTCGGGCTCTACGCCCATTACTGATCAGGGGTTCGAAGGCTGGCCCCCAAAGGGTTCACAGTCGCCTCAGACGCAGAGCGAGGGATGACCAGGGGTACGTTCGATACATAACCAAGGCTCGGGCTATGCTCCTGAGGTACCCTAGGACATTTCCGAGACCAGCGGGAGCGATCCTGTAACAGAATCCCATCGGAGGGAGGCATCGAGCCCTCGGACCCCATCGCCAGGGGACCGGGTCTGGCAGGTCACCCGCAGGTACTTTTGGGCATGCCTCCGGGCCACAGCTGACCCCTAACGAATGGGGCACGGGCGTCCACTCAGATCACCCGTTCGCAGCTCACTGGAGACACCATGTTCGTCGCCCATCGAGGGCAACATGGCACTTCCCCCCCTCCTCCTTGCAGAAAGGCGACGCAGGGGCGTATGTAAAAAAGTCGGGTCTATCCTTGATCGTCCTCTCGCTCTGTGCGGAGGCTCGGGGGCTGCTCTCGCAAACTCGGCTCCGGCCAAACCATTGACAGCGTCAACATACCAGCCCGAGAACTTGAGACTCGACGGTGCACCCGGGCTACGGCCAGCTCGCATGAGGGAATGACCAGACCAGCCGAGCCATCACTCGAGGCGTTAAGACCTCGAAGGAGTCTAACCACTCCTCCGAGGCCTCAGGGGCTACACCCGGCGGGTGCGCTCACGCGCCCCCGCCGGAACGAACAGCGACCGAGAAAGGCTGGTCCCCTTGCAAAAAAGTGCGACAAAAGCCTCCAAGCGAGCGTTAACACTCCCTTGGAGGCTCGGGGGCTACTATCGGGGACCATAATTAGGGGTACCCCCGAGGTTCCTAAATCTCAGCTGGTAACCCCCATCAGCATAAAGCTGCAAAGGCCTGATGGGTGCGATTAGATTAAGGATCCGTCCGTTCGAAGGACGCGATCACACCTCGCCCGAGCCTAGCCTCGGACAAGGGCAGCCAACCCCGGAGGATCTCCGTCTCGCCCGAGGCCCCTCTCAGCGGCTGATGTGTTTACAACCCGTCCGAAGCCCTACCTTCGCCAAGAAGCAACCCTGACCAAACCGCCACACCGACCGACCAAATCGCAGGGGCATTTAATGCAAGGGTGGCCTGACACCTTATCCTGGCGCGCGCCCTGCGGCCGACAGAGCGGAAGTGACCGCCGTCGCTTCGCCACCCCACTGACCGGCCTGACAGGAAGACAGCGCTACCTGCGCCACTCCGACTGCAGCGCCGCCCGACAGAGTGAGGTTGACAGGCAGTCAGACTCGGCCGCGGACACCATAGGAAACTCCGCTCTGCCCGACCCCAGGGCTCGGACTCGGGCTAAGTCCCGGAAGACGGCGAACTCCGCTCCGCCCGACCCCAGGGCTCGGACTCGAGCTAAGTCCCGGAAGACGGCGAACTCCGCTCCGCCCGACCTCAGGGCTCGAACTCGGGCTAAGTCCCGTAAGACAGCGAACTCCGCTCCGCCCGACCTCAGGGCTCGGACTCGGGCTAAGTCCCGGAAGACGGCGAACTCCGCTCCGCCCGACCCTAGGGCTCGGACTCGGGCTAAGTCCCGGAAGACGGCGAACTCCGCTCCGCCTGACCCTAGGGCTCGGACTCGGGCTAAGTCCCGGAAGACGGCAAACTCCGCTTCGCCCGACCCCAGGGCTCGGACTCAGGCTAAGTCCCAGAAGACGACGAACTCCGCCTCGCCCGACCCCAGGGCTCGGACTCCGCCCAGGCCTCAGCCGACCGACTCTGCCTCGCCCGACCCTGGGGGCTCGGACTCGGCCTCGGTCACAGGAGACAGACTCGACTTCGGCTTCGGAGGAGCTTCCACGTCGCCCAGCCTAGGGCACGAACTGGCCACGTCAACAGGAGGCGCCATCATCACCCTACCCCGAGCTGACTCGGACCTCGGGGGACAAGACCGGCGTCCCATCTGGCTCGCTCTGCCAGATAGGCAATGATGGCGTCCCCGCATGCACAATGACGATGGCGGCCTGCGGCCCCCTTACGGAAGCAGGCGGACGTCAGCAAGGACTCGACGGCTCCAACAGCTGCCCCTCCACCAGGCTCCAGCGCTCCTCCGACGGCCACGACATCACACCAACAGGGTGCCAATATCTCTCCGGCTGCCACAATGACATGTACTTAGGGCGCTGGCTCTCCCCCGCTAGACACGTAGCACTCTGCTACACCCCCATTTGTACACCTGGATCCTCTCCTTGCGCCTATAAAAGGAAGGACCAGGGACCTCTTAGAGAGGGTTGGCCGCACGGGGACGAGGACGAGACGAAGGCGCTCGCGTGAGGCCGCTCGCTCCCTCTCCCTCGTGGACGCTTGTAACCCCCTACTGCAAGCGCACCCGACCTGGGCGCGGGACGAACACGAAGGCCGCGGGATTCTCCACCTCTCTCTCTCTCGCTCTCCCCCCTTCGCGCTCGCTCTCACGCTCGACCCATCTGGGCTGGGGCACGCGGCGACATTCACTCGTCGGCATTAGGGACCCCCGGTCTCGAAACACCGACACTATCGGGTATCATAATTAGTGGTACCCAGACTATGCCCATAAACATGCTTAACACCTAACTACTAAAATATCATAAGACACGTTCCCCGAGGTCAAGCGAGGATGAATTACGATTCGCCCGAGACCCCGCTCGACGATCGCTCAAAACTCTGACTAGTCCGAGCTTGTCCTCGGGCAAAGGCACCACTCGTGGAAATCCTCGTTTCGCCCGAGGTCCCCTCTTCACGGAATGGCAGTTTCTGCGTCGCACGGGCCCGTATCGGATAGGAGAACATCCCCGAGCCCAACCTCAGTCAAAGGTCACGGGAACCGTGGAGACATGTATAATGTGACGATTCAAATACCTACCCCGCGTGACGCCACAATCAATCAGGGAGCGACGGGACAGTGGTCCCATCCACTTTCACCAACTACGATGACACACGCCCCAGAATAACGACCATTGCTCCCCCACACCGACTACTATGTTCAAACAACTCTGAATGGGACGTGCGCGTGTCTGAGCATGGTCTCACCCTCGGGAGGGAACTCCGCCTCGCCCAATGTCGTCCTCAGGAGAAAACTCTGCCTCTCCCGAGCTCGGCTTCGACCAACTACCCCGGTAACAACTCCCAGCGAATCCCGCAGGAGGCCACTCCGACAACTATACCAACCCCTCCATGTACGACTACATGCCCCAAGACAAGCTCGACCAAGGTCTCCGGAGGAACCTCCGTCTCGCCCGAGCCTGGCCTCGGCCTAGATAACGTCGACCAAAGGACGCCACCAACTCCTTCGTGAAGGTTGCTGACAACGAGATGGCTACAGGACTGACGTCAAGTCTGCTTTACACCATACGGGGAGAGCTACCATGCGGTTTTCACCATACTTATCACTGTTTCAACAACAACGACTCGGACAACACCTCCATCAGACAGGCTCGGGTACACGTCCAAGCCTTAGAACCTGGCATTAGCTCTCTGCTCGGTCAAGATGCAAATACAGGGACCGGGCGTCCTCCTCCTGGTTCAAGTCAACAGCCAGTACGAATGCCATATCATCTGCCATACCAACTACAGGGACTTTGACTCGTTTCCTCTCCATATACGACAAACTGTGGCGCTCCTGGGATCCCTCTTTGAGGTTATATAAAAAAGAGTCCATGGCTTCATTCGGGGAGAACACTTCATGGGTTTTCACCTCTAAAACTGATATTGGCACTTGCCTCTGAAAGGGAATTAGGCTTACACCTATTTTCTAAATGATTTTGGTGGTTGAGTTGCCCAACACAAATGTTTGGACTAACTAGTTTGCTCTAGTGTAAAAGTCATACAGGTGCCAAAGATTCACACTAAGCCAATAAAAAGACCAAGAAAAGGGTTCAACAAAAAGAGCAAGGGATAACCAAAGGCAGCCCTGGTATGGCGCACCGGACTGTCCGGTGCACCACCAGACAGTGTCCGGTGCACCAGGGCATTCCAGGCTGAACTCTTCACCTTCGGGAAAATCCAGAGGCGCTCCGCTATAATTCACCGGACATGTCCGGTGTACACCGGTGTAGGATCTAGGACACCGGCTAGAGGGGGGGTGAATAGACGGTTTTGACTAAAATAAAAAACACTAGATAGATTTAATCAATATAACAAGAGGAATAACTTTTCTAGCGACAATAAGTAAACAATGTATAAGACTCAACTATGGTGATTGAATACTTAAGGAACAATATGCAGAACACTAATCACTTGCAAAGCAATAAGTAATGCAAGAAAGTAGAGACACCAAAATTTATCCCATGGTATCGGTGATTTGCCGATCACCCCTAATCCACGTTGAGGTGGACTTCTAGCTCTCACTTGCTCCTCTATCAAGACACGGCTTGATCTTTGAGCCAAGTGGACAAGAAATCACTCAATACCTCGATTCCACTAATGTCACCTTTCCCGCTCCGGCGAGGTAGGCGCGAACCTCTCACAATCAATACCGCGGCTTCTCCACAATCTTCTTGGAGAGCTCGACGGAGACAATCACCCAAGCCGTCTAGGAGGCGGCAACCTCCAAGAGTAACAAGTCGATGACGCTTGCTCGGTGTACCACCTAGTGCCTCAAGGATCACCGAAGGATGCAAATGCACTAGAAACCCTCAATCTCTCACTAGAATGCAATCTCAAGCAAAGAATGTGAGAGAGTGAGTTGGAAGATCACTTATGAGCTCAATGTGTGCAAGGAATGACCAAGAGAGTTCTTTCACACGAGCTACCCTTCTATTTATACCCCTCCATCAAAATCCAACCGTTATGTGCAAAAAGCACATGTTCTGCGCACACGCGGACAGTCCGCGCCCTAGGGCCGGACGGTCCGCCGTACACATAACGGCTATAATTCCCATTTGAAAACTGTCACAACTGTCAGAAAAGGTAAGTCCGGACAGTCTGCCCTCCAAGGCTGGACCGTCCGCGACCTAGCAGCATTAAATACCCGAGCCTCGGACCAAGAACAGTTAACACGTGCGGACCGTCCGCCTATAAATCCGGACGGTCCGCGACCTGAGATAGTACTGTCCGGACTAGTCCCCCGGACAGTCCGTAGTACAACTCAAGGAAATCGCACAGTCCCTGACCAAAAACCATTTTGACACCTGCGGACTGTCCGCCCTGCATGGCCGGACGGTCCGCACTATAATTCAGGGACTGATCCGAAACCAGCCTTCTCTGGTCAGGACTGCGGACGGTTCGGCCCTAAGGCCCGGACGGTCCGCAGTGCAAAGAGACAAGGAGGCCCCCGAAGAGACAGTCTTTGGACCCTCTGGTGGATCGGGACAGTCCGCCCTCAAGGCCCGAACGGTCCGCGCATCCAAGACTTTGCAATTTTCAAACTTGTTTTTGAAAGAACTTTTAACTCACGAGATTTGAAGCGCTGTTAGTCCTCATGCAAATGCAACTACTTGATGCTCTATGAGGCACTAAACTTCACACAGATCAAAGCCGTTGACCCCTCTTAATAGTACGGCTATCTAGCCTACTAATCCGGTCAGGTATCTTCTCTAAACTCCTCAAGACCGGCAAAAACAAAACCTATATTATACCTTTGCCTTTATCTGATCCACAACCAATGTTTATGATTCTCCAACATTTCCTGTTTTGTGTGGTCCAACCCTACATTCTTATTTCTCGAAGAATCGTTAGTCCACAAGCAGTTGTCATTAATTACCAAAACATCACCAAAGGGGCCTAGATGATTCACAATCTCCCCCTTTTTGGTAATTGACGACAACACTACATAGTATATTAAAGAGAAGTTTAGTTTTTCCAAATCTCCCTCATACCTAAGGTATAAGATAGATCTTGGAGATGAGTTTCATAGGACTTATCTTGATTTGAAGTTCTGTCCGAGAGGTAGATAAATCCCAATAAAAACTCAGTATGTAAGAAAGGCTCCCCCTAAGTGTGTGCAGGATTATTTGAAGCTGAAGATATAACACACATAATATCTTGGAGTTTGATGGAGACTTTCCTACAATCATGGTTATCGAGGCATACAAGAGATGATCCGTAGAGTAAGCGCAGCAATTATAATCACTCCTCGATTAACCACACACAGAGTAATTTGAATTAAAACATAGTTCATCCCACAGAATATTACAGATAATGGTTCACAGACATACGACATAGAGTTAACAGTTCAAACCAGTTCCAAATGCGTAAGTCATAAACTAATGCATGCGGCATGAAAAAGGTAAAATGCATATGCATGGTCTTAATGTCCACATAGACCACCAACTCCCCCTGAAGGAGACGCCAGACAACTTCTCTTCTCATCACTTCTCTCCCCCTTTGGCATCAATTTGCCACAAAGGAGAGGTCTCACTGATCACTAGGCGGAGGATGCATGTTGTAGTAGTGAGTGCTGAAAGTGTCAAACAGGGAGGAGAACTGGCCAAAATCCTGCTGGAGTTGCTGCTGCCTCTGACTGATATCATGCATGCTGTCATTTGTAGAAAGATTGTCAAATTTACTGGAGAGAGCACCCATGTTATCTTGAAAGCTCTGTTGCATATTATTCAGCCTGGTCATGATAGGATCAGTGATATTAGTGTGAACATGATCACGAAACTCAGAAAACTCAGAGTTGAGCGCATCCCAGTTACTATCAAAGCGAGACTGCATATCATCGAGGCGGTGATCCACATGTGTCAGCATGCCCTCAAAGCGAGTATCAATATGAGTCTCAAGCCCCTGCTGCATATTGTGAAAATAAGGATCAAAGTACCCTGGACCAGGCTCCCAATATTGCTGAGGCTGAGGAGGAGGTGGAGGAGGAGGCATCTGCTCGGCCTCAACATCAGGAGCTGCTCCACCCTCATAGCCAGGGTCTTCCTCATTATCTGGGAAGGGAGTGAGTGGCCTGGTGAGAAACCCTATCTCATTCTTAAAAGGTCTGAATGGTGTGTGAACAATCTCGCAGGGGCCCTCAAATCTTGTCTTGGATTTGATGAGAGCCATAATGTAAGGAGCATATGCTAAATTTTGATTCTTGTCCATTTTCAAATCATTAAGCTGTCTCATCATGAAAAGAACAATATTCATGACTTCACCATTCATGATGTGCTGGATAATGTTCCAGAATTTATCTCGTATTTTACTCTTATCACCACTCTTGGGAAGAATGGTGACTCTGGCAATCTTTTTGATTACAGCAGGATGATGCCTGAGTCCTGTTGTCTCTCCAAACCTCTTGGGTATTCCTAGCCTGGCTGGCTCATAGAATTGCACAAAATCCTCAAAATTATCCTCAGTATAGAGATCCAGCCTAGCAGAAATGGTGCCATAATTCAGACCGTTGGCAGTGGCAAAGTCAGCAAAAGAGGCAGAATAGCGCTTGAAGCCAGTCATCCGAGTGATAGATTCTTCTTCTATATCAATCTCTGAGGTAGCCAGGAATTGCTTAACAGCCATTTCATTGAAGTCTGTGCGCTGCCCCACAAACTGATATAGTCCACACGTTTCAAACTTAGGGATCAGACCCTCCATTACGGATTGACTTAGCAAGAAGGACCAATCAATCACCTGATGCTTATGAAAATTTGTATCCACCAAGGTGCCCCAAAAGACATCAAACTGCAGCTGAGTGTGGAAAAATTGAATATTGGTGTCAGATGGCAGAGTGTACTGGTTCACAGTCCGCCTTGAGCAGTACTCAGCCATAGAAAACCTTCGCTTTGGATAGGTCCATCCAGAGATGTCAATGGGATAATCAGGATGGACATGGGGAAAGTCTTCAGTATCCATAGATTTAGTGCCCCCAGCTGAGGATTGGGCCTCTGAATCAGTGGTCGGTATATAGTCATCATCATCTCCACGAGGGCGCTTTGATTTAAAGCGACCTGCAAGTTTCTTGCGGAGACCACCAAAACCACTGCAATAACGTGACAGACATCCATAGATAAATAGTTGATACAAGTCACCACAATAGAAAGGAATAGAACTGCATTTCTCTGCCAGGGTCCGGACGGTCCGCGCTAGGGGGCCGGACAGTCCGCGCCAGAGGCCCGGACGGTCCGCGCCTACCAGGCGGACGGTCCGCGACCGACCAGGGGCGACTCCAAAGAACCCTAGCCGCCACAAATGTTGAAGTGAGGATTGTGCAGAGAATACCCATCCAACCGAGTTCAAAATTTTTACAGCATTCATAGTGAGTAATACCATCAATCCCACCAATCAGATATGTAAAACCACTGCTTTAATTTCAGATCAGAGAGAAAACCCAAATAATCTCAAAATGTGAAGAAATTTGATGAATCCACAAGATTTATGAAATACCGTGATGAAGACATGTTGATCGAACGTTGCCACAAGTTGTCGGACTGTCCGTGCGCAACGTCACTTCTCCGTCCGCGCACAATCGACAAAGGAGATTATTTGGCGAGAGGAGAGCAAGAGAGAGGAACAAGTAACACAAATGACAAGTCTGCGGTCTCTGCTTGTTTTTACAGCCTGTCGCGGACGGTCCGCGCAGGGGCAGCGGACGGTCCACGCCCTGATGAGTTCAGACGGTCTGCATTGCTGATCGGATTGTCCAGTTCCTGATTCCGCGGACGGTCCGCGGTCCATGGGCGGACGGTCCGCGGCCTGATACTCAGATTTTTAATGTCTGCCCACTTTCTGATTTTGAATTTCCAATCCGAATTGGTGCTCATATATGGACATCTCGACCAATCCGAGGGTTAGTATGCATGCATATACATATTATGTATTTGAGTAATGCAAATTTTTGTATAAAACTATCTAGATCAATTTAGAATGAAAAATGCATCGAAAACACAAAATAAATAGCATAGAGAGCATATTTAGAATCGAAATACAACACTACACATGCGTGATCAACTTCAAGCCACATTTGAGAGATCGATCACATTCATTTCACTTCTTAGAGAACAAAATCTTGTTTCATCCAAAGGCTTTGTAAAAATGTCTGCTAATTGGTCATCCGTGCCAATGGAATAAACAGAGATGTCTCCCTTTCCAACATGATCCCTTAAAAAATGATGCCGTATATCAATATGCTTAGTTCCTGAGTGTTGGACCGGATTGGTAGCCAATTTTACCGCGCTCTCATTGTCACACATGAGAGGCACATTCTTGAAAATAATCCCATAATCCAATAAAGTTTGTTTCATCCATAATAGTTGAGCACAACAATTTCCGGCCGATATATATTCCGCTTCGGCGGTAGAGAGAGCAACCGAATTTTGTTTCTTAGAAGACCATGAAACAAGAGATCTACCAAGAAATTGACAACAACCGAAGGTGCTTTTTCTATCAACTTTGCACCCCGCATAGTCCGAATCTGAATATCCAATTAATTCAAATTGAGCACCTTTGGGATACCATAGACCAATATTGGGAGTGTACTTCAAATATCTTAGAATTCTTTTAGCGGCTTTCAAGTGAATCTCTCTAGGTGAAGCTTGAAATCGAGCACACATGCATACACTAAACATAACATCGGGCCTAGATGCGGTAATATAAAGCAAACTACCAATTATTGAACGATAAAGTTTTTGATCAACCATAGTACCTCCTTCATCTAAGTCTAGATGACCATTTGTTGCCATTGGAGTCTTGATAGGCTTTGCATTTTCTAGACCAAACTTCTTGAGCATGTCCTTCAAATATTTTGATTGACTTATAAAAATTCCATCTTTCAATTGTTTGATTTGAAGGCCAAGGAAGAAGCTCAATTCTCCTATCATAGATATTTCAAATTCTTTTGACATCATTTTTCCGAATTCCTCACAAAATAATTCATTAGTAGATCCAAAAATAATATCATCAACATAGATTTGACAAACAAATAAGTCTTTACCAATTCTTTTAGTGAATAGAGTAGTGTCAACCTTCCCAATTTTGAAGTCTTTGGAAAGCAAGAAATCCCTAAGCTTTTCATACCACGCGCGTGGAGCTTGCTTAAGCCCATAAAGAGCTTTAGAAAGCTTGAACACATGGTTAGGTCTTTTGGGGTCCTCAAAACCGGGAGGTTGTTCAACATACACTAGTTCACTAATCTTACCATTTAGAAAGGCACTCTTTACATCCATTTGGTAGAGCTTGATATTATGTGCACAAGCATAAGCAAGTAGAATCTGGATTGCTTCTAATCTTGCCACGGGAGCAAATGTCTCTCCAAAATCCAATCCCTCAATTTGAGTATATCCTTGTGCAACTAATCTTGCCTTGTTTCTTACTACCACACCATCTTCATTATGCTTGTTGCGAAACACCCATTTTGTACCAATAACGTTGTGGTTCCTTGGTCTCTCAACAAGCTCCCAAACTTCATTTCGAGCGAAGTTATTTAATTCTTCATGCATTGCATTCACCCAATCAACATCAAGTAGAGCTTCATCTACATGGTTAGGTTCCATACAAGATACGAAGGAGAAATGTTCACAAAATGAAGCTATGCGAGAGCGAGTTTGAACACCCTTACTAATATCACCCACAATTTGATCAACCGGGTGATCCTTCACAATGGAATGATGAATTCTAGATACCGTTTGATAATTGCTAGTTGAAGCATTAGGAGGAACCGAAGGTCTTGAAGTACCTTGATCATGAGTATCCATGGTTTCATTATGTTGTTGGCTTTGGTGATCTTCCCCATTTAGAGTTGAGGATGAAGGAATGACAACCACACTATTTTCATCATCATCTTCCTTTGGTTTTATTTCACCAATGGCCATTGTTTTCATTGCATTTATCAATTGAGTTCCCCCAACATCATCGAGATTATCACTCTCATCTTGAGACCCATTTGTTTCATCGAATTCAACATCATATGCTTCCTCAATAATACCATGAGTTTTGTTGAAGACTCTATAAGCTTTACTATTTGATGAATATCCAAGAAGAAAACCCTCATCACATTTCTTCTCAAATTTAGAAAGCCGGCTTCCCTTTCTCAAAATATAACATTTGCAACCGAATACCCTAAAATATGAGATATTTGGCTTTCTACCAATGAGTAATTCATATGGAGTTTTCTTCAAGAGCTTGTGACAATATAGTCTATTTGATGAATGACAAGCGGTATTTATTGCCTCGGCCCAATAAGAATCCGATATACTATATTCCGCTAACATAGACCTAGCCATATCAATGAGAGTTGTATTCTTTCTTTCAACAATACCATTTTGTTCCGGGGTATATTTGGAAGAGAATTCATGTTTAATACCCTTGTCATCACAATATTCATCAATTCTCGCATTTTTGAATTCCGACCCATTATCACTTCTAACCTTTTTGATGTCGAAATCAAATTGATTTTGAGCCAATATAGCAAATGACTTGAATGTTTCAAACACATTAGATTTGTCTCAAAGAAAGTAAACCCAAGTAAATCTTGAATAGTCATCCACAATCACAAGACAATAAGAATTACCACCAATACTTACAAAAGATGTGGGCCCAAATAAGTCCATGTGAAGTAATTCCAAAGGTCGATGAGTGGACATTTGACTTTTATTTGGATGAGTGTTTGCCACTTGCTTCCCGGCTTGACAAGAGCTACACAATTTGTTCTTCTCAAACTTCACATCTTTTAAGCCACGAACTAAATCATGCTTGGTTAACCGATCGAGTTGCTTCATTCCAACATGTCCAAGTCTTCTATGCCATAACCAACCTAGTGAAGCTTTTGAGAATAGGCAAGTCGTGAGCTTTGCCTCATTAGATGAGAAATCAACAAGATAAAGATTTTCATGTCTAAAACCTTTGAACTTAAGATTGCTACCATCAACACTAGAGATAATAACATCTTCAACCGTGAAATTGCAATTAAATCCTAAATCACATAGTTGAGCTACGGAAAGTAAATTAAAATTTAGAGACTCAACCAATAGTACATTTGATATGGAATGATCATTTGAAATAGCAATTTTACCCAAACCTTTAACCTTTCCTTTGCGATTATCCCCAAATGTAATACTATCATAATTTGAGCAATCTTCCTCACTCATTTTGGTGAACATTTTCATATCTCCGGTCATGTGTTGAGTGCATCCACTATCTAACACCCAGTGATTCCCTCCCGCCTTGTAGTTCACCTACAAAAGGAAATCAATCTCTTTTAGGTACCCAAACTTGCTTGGGTCCTCGGATGTTAGTGACCAAGGTCTTTGGCACCCAAATAGCTTTCTTTTTGTTCCCAACAATTGAAGTACCAACAAATCTAGCATGAACACCTTTTGCATTATGAGAAAGAACATAGCAATGCTCAAAACAAGTGGAGGATACATTTTTGAGCTTAGGACAATTTTTCTTAACATGTCCCTTCTTATGACACTTGTGACACACTTTGTCACATTCTTTCACAAACAATGTCTTTTGCTTTATAAAAGCATTCTTTCCTTTCTTGGGAACATATCCAAGCCCTTCACGGTTGAGTGAGCACCGTTGACTTCCCAATATGAAATCCAATTTAGCCTTTCCACCATATGCCTTTTCTAGATCATGAGTTAGAGTATTTACTCTATCTACTAACACTTCATTCTCATCAATAATTTTTGATTCATCAAGAGCAATATTATTATTGAGAGAAATTTTGCATTTGTCACAAATAGAGTTAGTAGGTGGTGGTTCACTTGTAAGACTATCAAGTAAGTCACAAGTGACTCCAACATCCTTAGTGACCACCGCAACTTCATGCACAATAGAAGATTGTTGAGCATCCGCAAGCTTCTCACAATTTTCTTTTAGGTCATTGTGAGAGGTCTTGAGCTCCTCAAAGGACACTTGAAGGTTTTTATACAATTCCTTCAAGGTCTTAAATTTTTCTTTTTCTTTGTGCATGTAGTCATCGGCCTCACCTAGCATTCTAACAAGATCATCATATGAATAGCCACCATCATCAACATCATCGATATCATCATCATCATTTAGATCATTTAAATCGGTGATGATTTTTACCTTAGCATCTCTCTTTGCCATGAGACAATGGGGAGATGAAAAGAGTGAAGGAGCTTCCTTGATGGCAATTCCGGCATTAAGCTTGGATGAGGTGTCATCATCATCATCATCCGAGCTATCATCCGAGTCCCATTCAACTAAGTAGGCTTTACCATCTTTCTTCTTGTTGTAGTATTTCTTTTTCTTCTTGTCACTTTCATCTTTGCCCTTCTTCTTCTTGTTTGGACAATTTATGGCGATGTGACCGGGTTCTCCACATTCAAAACACTTTCTATCATTGAAGGCATTTCTTCTTGATGTTTGACCTCTTCTAGGTTGACCTCTCTTCATCTTCATGAATTTATTGAATTTCCTTACAAATAGAGCCATATCACCATCACTCTCACTTTCATTTTCTTCATCATGACTATCTTCCTTTTCAATTGCCTTTGAGGCCTTAGCTTTGAGAGCAACTGATTCATTTTTCACCTTCTTTGCCAAACTTAAGGCATCGGCTTGAGACTTCTTAAATATATCTTGAGTAAGAATTTCTCCCAACACTTCGGTTGGAGAAGTTGTAGATAGATCACTCCTTACTAACATTGTCACAATGGTCTCATATTTCTCTGGAAGTGATCTAAGGAACTTGTGAGTGAAATCCACATCCGGTACATTAAAACCAAGTCCCTTGAGTTCATTCACTATCTCATTTAACCGATTGAACATATCGGATACACTCTCATCTTCTTTCATGATAAATTGCTCAAACTTCCCTTTGCACACATATAGTTTGGCACTCTTCACAATTGTGGTTCCTTCATGAATTTCCATTAACTTAATCCAAATCTCATGAGCGGTTGTGAGATTCTTGATGCGATTGAACTCATTTATATCAAGAGCATCATAAAAGACATTCATGGCTTGATCATTTGTGAGGATATTCTCATTATCACTAATAGATGGTTCATCTTCTTTCAACACAACAAATCCATCTCTGACAATTGGCCAAATTTTTCCACCCATTGCTCTAAGATGCATTGACATTCTTATCTTCCAATAGTCATAATTATTCCCATCAAAATGCGGTGGCTTCCCAATGTGCACATTGTTGTTGCTAGCCATTTTGTCCCACTCCGGGATGATTAGATCCACAAACAATGGAGTCCTCGGCTCTGATACCACTTGTAGGATCTAGGACACCGGCTAGAGGGGGGTGAATAGACGGTTTTGACTAAAATAAAAAACACTAGATAGATTTAATCAATATAACAAGAGGAATAACTTTTCTAGCGACAATAAGTAAACAATGTATAAGACTCAACTATGGTGATTGAATACTTAAGGAACAATATGCAGAACACTAATCACTTGCAAAGCAATAAGTAATGCAAGAAAGTAGAGACACCAAATTTTATCCCGTGGTATCGGTGATTTGTCGATCACCCCTAATCCACGTTGAGGTGGACTTCTAGCTCTCACTTGCTCCTCTATCAAGACACGGCTTGATCTTTGAGCCAAGTGGACAAGAAATCACTCAATACCTCGATTCCACTAATGTCACCTTTCCTGCTCCGGCGAGGTAGGCGCAAACCTCTCACAATCAATACCGCGGCTTCTCCACAATCTTCTTGGAGAGCTCGACGGAGACAATCACCCAAGTCGTCTAGGAGGCGACAACCTCCAAGAGTAACAAGTCGATGACGCTTGCTCGGTGTACCACCTAGTGCCTCAAGGATCACCGAAGGATGCAAATGCACTAGAAACCCTCAATCTCTCACTAGAATGCAATCTCAAGCAAAGAATGTGAGAGAGTGAGTTGGAAGATCACTTATGAGCTCAATGTGTGCAAGGAATGGCCAAGAGAGTTCTTTCACACGAGCTACCCTTCTATTTATACCCCTCCATCAAAATCCAACCGTTATGTGCAAAAAGCACATGTTCTGCGCACACGCGGACAGTCCGCGCCCTAGGGCCGGACGGTCCACCGTACACATCACGGCTATAATTCCCGTTTGAAAACTGTCAGAACTGTCAGAAAAGGTAAGTCCGGACAGTCCGCCCTCCAAGGCCGGACCGTCCGCGACCTGGCAGCATTAAATACCCGAGCCTCGGACCAAGAACAGTTAACACGTGCGGACCGTCCGCCTATAAATCCGGACGGTCCGCGACCTGAGATAGTACTGTCCGGACTAGTCCCCCGGACAGTCCGTAGTACAACTCAAGGAAATCGCACAGTCCCTGACCAAAAACCATTTTGACACCTGCGGACTGTCCGCCCTGCATGGCCGGATGGTCCGCGCTATAATTCAGGGACTGATCCGAAACCAGCCTTCTCTGGTCAGGACTACGGACGGTCCGGCCCTAAGGCCCGGACGGTCCGCAGTGCAAAGAGACAAGGAGGCCCCCGAAGAGACAGTCTTCGGACCCTCTGGTGGATCGCGGACAGTTCGCCCTCAAGGCCCGGACGGTCCACGCATCCAAGACTTTGCAATTTTCAAACTTGTTTTTGAAAGAACTTTTAACTCACGAGATTTGAAGCGCTGTTAGTCCTCATGCAAATGCAACTACTTGATGCTCTATGAGGCACTAAGCTTCACACAGATCAAAGCCGTTGACCCCTCTTAATAGTACGGCTATCTAGCCTACTAATCCGGTCAGGTATCTTCTCTAAACTCCTCAAGACCGACAAAAACAAAACCTATATTATACCTTTGCCTTTATCTGATCCACAACCAATGTTTATGATTCTCCAACATTTCCTATTTTGTGTGGTCCAACCCTGCATTCTTATTTCTCGAAGAATCGTTAGTCCACAAGCAGTTGTCATTAATTACCAAAACATCACCAAAGGGGCCTAGATGATTCACAACCGGACAGTGTCCGGTGCACCAGAGGAGAGCGGCTCTGGAACTCGCCAACGTCGGGAATTCGTCCGCTATAATTCACCGGACATGTCCGGTGCACATCGGACTGTCCGGTGTGACAGCGGGCAACGGCTACTTCGCGCGGCAACGGCTACCTGCAACGCATTAAATGCGCGCCAGCGCGCGCAGAGGAGCAGGCCACGCGCGGGTGGCGCACCGGACAATCTACAGTGCTTGTCCAGTGCACCACCGGACATCCTGGCGGGCCCACAAGTTAGAGCTCAATGGTCGGAACCCCAACGGCTCGCTGACGTGGCTGGCGCACCGTACAGTGTCCGGTGGCGCACCGGACTGTCCGGTGCGCCATACGACAACCCACTTCCAACGGCCACTTTGTGGTGGTTGGGGCTATAAATACCCCCAACCACCCCACATTCAATTGCATCCAAGTTTCTATACTTCAACACCTTACAAGAGCTCTAGCATTCATTCCAAAAGCACACAAAAGAGATCAAATCCTCTCCCAACTCCACATCAAGCCTTAGTGATTAGAGAGAGTGATTTGCTGTGTTCATTTAAGCTCTTGTGCTTGGATCGCTTCTTTTCTTTCTCATTTGTTCTTGTGATCAACATTCATTCACTTGTAATCGAAGCAAGAGACACCAATTGTGTGGTGGTCCTTGCGGGGACTTTGTGTCCCGAGTGATTGAGAAGAAGAAGCTCACTCGATCCGTGGATCGTTTGAGAGAGGGAAAGGGTTGAAAGAGACCCGGCCTTTGTGGCCTCCTCAACGGGGAGTAGGTTTGCGAGAACCGAACCTCGGTAAAACAAATCCTTGTGTCTCACTTCTTTATTCGCTTGCGATTTGTTTTGCGCCCTCTCTCGTGGACTCGTTATTGTTTCTAACGCTAACCCAGCTTGTAGTTATGATTATCTTTGTAAATTTAAGTTTCGCCCTATTCACCCCCCCTCTAGGCGACTTTCAATTGGTATCAGAGCGCGGTGCTTCATTAGAGCCTAACCGCTCGAAGTGATGTCGGGAGATCACGCCAAGAGGGAGATGGAGACCGGCGACAAGCCCACTATAAGCCACTCATCGGAAGAGTCCCATAATAAGGGGAAGGGGAAGGAGAAGAAGTCTTCTTCTCACAAGTCGCATCGGAGTAGCGGCAAACACAAGAAGATGAGGAAGGTCGTCTACTACGAGACCAACACTTCATCACCATCGACCTCCGGCTCCGACGCGCCGTCCGTCACTTCTAAGCGCCATGAGCGCAAGAAGTTTAGTAAGATCCCCCTACGCTATCCCCGCATTCCTAAGCATACACCTCTACTTTCCGTCCCATTAGGCAAACCACCAACGTTTGATGGTGAAGATTATGCAAGGTGGAGTGATTTAATGAAATTTCATCTAACCTCACTCCACAAAAGTATATGAGATGTAGTTGAGTTTGGTGTGCAGGTACCATCCGTAGGGGATGAAAATTATGATGCAGACGAAGTGGCCCAAATCGAGCACTTCAACTCCCAAGCAACAACCATCCTCCTCGCCTCTCTAAGTAGGGAGGAATACAACAAGGTGCAAGGACTAAAGAGCGCCAAGGAGGTTTGGGATGTGATCAAGACCGCACACGAGGGTGATGAGCTCACCAAGATCACCAAGCGGGAAACGATCGAGGGGGAGCTCGGTGAAAGCTCCCTTGTGGGTTTTGGTGTTTGGATGACAACTCAATTAAAGGACTAACAAGTGCGCTAAGTGTTGAACAGGTGCTTAATGTAAAGCTAACAGGGTTCAACACAAGAAGACAAGTGTGATGGTCCAAGAAATGGATTTTGGATAAATAATGGACATCACACAAGTAAGATGGACATTGCATAAGTGAGACTCGGGTGCATAGCTCAGAGACAACTGATCAAGCCAAAGATGGAGGCAAGAAGAACTTCGAGGTACCAAGTGCACGGGAGAAAGTCAAGGAGACTGAGGAACCCAAAGCCAAGGGTGAAGAAGAAGACTTGCAAAGTCAAGGGTGATCGAGTTGAGAAGAGCTATGGCACATCAAAGATCACTACATAAGGACATGACTTACAACCAATGAGGTAACAGCTATGGTTATGTGGTGTAAGTCATAAAGCTCAAGACCAAGCTCAAGTAATGAACAAGGTCACGGAAAGAAGAACCAGTGTCAAAACTAGAACTGGAAGCAGCCCAAAAGAGCTAGTGCACCTTGATCTTTGTTTTGGGTTGTTCCTATGTTTGGAGATATTCTATGTGACATTTGCAGGATGTTGGAGCTCAGAAATGCCAATCTAGATCAAGTCAAGCTGACTTGATGATTTATGAGTTCAACATCATTCTCAATAATGCCAAATGTTAAAGAGGTGAAAATCAAAGAGGAGGTATGTTTCTAGACTTAGTACATTGGTTTGTGTGTACTAATATATTTGTCTAAGTGTGAGAAACAGATATAAAGGAGAAAAGAAAAGAGATGCGAAAGGCTTGGATGTGTGCAGTCAAGACTCAGCTCAGTCTGGCACACCGGACTGTCCGGTGGTGCACCGGACAGTATCCGGTGCACCAGGCTGAACACTGGTGAACAGGCCACTCTCGGGTCTTCGTCGGCGGTGTACGGCTAAAATTCACCGGACTGTCCGGTGGTGCACCGGACTGTCCGGTGAGCCAACAGTCGGCCGGGCAATCCGCGCGTGACGCGTGGACGAGCCAACGGTCGGTAGGGACACCAGACTGTCCGGTGTGCACCGGACAGTGTCCGGTGCGCCAACGGCTCCAAAGATGCAACGGTCGACTGCGCCAAACTTGGAAGGAAATTGGGCACCGGACAGTGTCCGGTGGTGCACCGGACTGTCCGGTGCACCATCCGACAGAAAGCAAGTATTGCCTTCCAAATGGGATTCCAACGGCTCCTAGGCCCCTTGTGCCTATAAAAGGGACCCCTAGGCGCCTCAAGCAAAATAGAATTGCAGCAAACAAGTGTAGACATCACTCGAATCAATTCTCACTCTCACTCTTGTGTGTATCTCTCTAGTTTGTGTAGAAGGCAAAGCTATAAGCCTTTAGAGAGTGGAGAAGTGCTGCTAAGAGCTAGAGCAAGGTCTTGAGCGTATCGTTACTCTGCCGAGGTGCTGTCAAGAAGTGTGTAAGCAGCCACGGTTTTGTTGTAACCCAACTCAATAGTGAAAGGCTCTATCTGTCATACTGACAGACCTAAGCAAACGGAGAAGGAGTTGAAACAGACTCCAAGCCCAGGTGTGGCTAACTCCAACGAGGACTAGGCAAGCATTTCAGGCTTGGCCGAACCTCGGGATAAATCCTTGCGTCTGTGTGCTCTGCTCTGTATTGTACCCTGACTCTCTGTCTTACTCGCTTTTATATCTGCACTTCAACACTTATCTGTGGTGTAAGCTTTATTTGAAGTGCAGGACATTCTGAGATAGGATCTTCTATTCCGCTGCAACCTAATCGAAGGATTTCCTCACTCCACTGCGTACTAAGTCTTCGAGTAGAGTAAGAATTTAAGTTTTAAATTGAAAAGTTTTATTCGCCTATTCACCCCCCCTCTAGGCGACATCCAGATCCTGTTCCCGGGTCAAAGGGAACTTTCAATTGGTATCAGAGCTAGGCCTCTCCAGTGTGGGCTTAGCCGTCCGGAGATGACGATGTCGTCACAAGAGATAACTGTGGAACTTCTTTTAGGCGATAGCTCTAATTACAAGTCTTGGTCCGTCTCTATTTATAATGCTTTCATGAGTGTTGATCCTGATTTGAGACAGGTCTTTAACAGAAGTATTTTTCCCTCTAATGTTAGTAAAACTCCTTCTAATGATGAACTAAGATGTCTATCTCTAAATCACCATGCTTGCAACATCTTAGTTGATTCTCTTTCTAGAGATGCCTATTTTGCCATCATGAGTAGTGATAGTGATTTATTTGTTGATGCTCATGATTTATGGAATAGAATTAAAGTAAAATATTTTGTGGCAAATTGTACTGCTCCTACTCCCTATATTGCTTGTGATGCTAACCTTTCAAAGGGAGAAGAACAAGAACGATGGGCATCAAACGATGAATCCACCTCGTCAACAGGTTTGTTCTCCACTAGTAATAAATGTTTTATTGCTAACAATGACAGTGGAGACGAAAGCCATGATGAGGAGGAATATGAGGATGATAGCGAGGATGAATCTTCATCACCACAAGGTGCATTTTCCTGTATTGCTTCCACTAACATTGATAACAGGGAAAATGAGACCAACGATGTGGAAGAAGAGGAGATTCACCGTTTCTACATTCATCTCAACAAAGAGGACAAAGCGCTCTTGGTTAAACTGTTGAGAAGGAACAAGGCGAGACACTTCTCAGGCTAAAGGAGACACTCATCAAAACAAACAACAGCCTGGAGAAGATGACCAAAGAACATGAGGAGCTAAAGTGCTCTCATGATGATTTGGTCCAATGGTATGATTCAATTTTATTTGAGCAAAGAAATAATGATGATGCTTTATCTTGTGTTGCTCAACTTAAAATGGAAAATGCCATGCTTAGGAGTCAAGTCGAAATGATAAACTTAGAAAAACTTGCTCTAAGTGAAGAATATAATAGGTTATCATTTTCTCATAATAAATTAATTGATGACCATATCATGCTTGATATTGCTCATGAAATAGTAATTACTAGTTTTAACTCAAGTGAACCTCATTCTTGTAAATGTGCACTTTTGGATAATCTATCACCATGTGCTAACCCCTGTCACTCAAAAGGAAGCGAGTGTTTAAATGAGCAAAAAGTTGCAGGGTCACAAAAGAAACTATGTGGTAACAAGAAGCAAAGACAACTAAGGAGAAGACGCATTGCTCAACTCTCTCAAGATATCCACGGGCGCGTGGTGAAGAAGCTTGAGAAAGGAAAAACTGCAGCAAGTGTTAAGATCCATAAGAAGGATGTTCCTAAAAATGAAGAAATCAACATGAGCTTGGAAAAAGGTAAAGATTCAATTAATCATGTTGTTTGCACTAACCTTTTCTCTATGACATCCAAGAACAAAAAGAAAAAAAGGAAAAGGGGGTGCTTTAAGTGCAACAAGTCAGGACACCTCATTGCATCGTGTCCGTACACCAACAAGGGAGAAGGAATAAGGAGATGCTTCGGATGCAATGACAAGAACCACATGATCACTTCTTGTCCTCTATTGACGAATCAAGCATGTGCAGTCTCCAAGATGACTCTTATCAAGAAAAATGACAAACAGCAAGCGTCATGTCAGGGAGAGCGACGCTTCCGCTACAAGTATGGTGAGCAGGGTCATCTATCCAAGGTATGTAATAAAGGTAAGGTTCCTAAGCAAGTAAATTTGTCTCAATCTTATTCGCTTAGGAGACCCAAATCATATGCTTGGGCTAGATCTATAACGAGACCACCTAGAACTAGCACAAAGACTATTTGGGTACCCAAGGCACTTATAATTGAACATCATGGACCCATCCCGAGATGGGTACCAAACTGTGCCAACTAGACCATGCATGTGCCTCGAGATGGACTGGAGACCCTGGGAGAGCTTAAGATGATTAATTCAAACTCTATGCTTAAGCTATCAATTTTATTGTCTATTGACCCAAGGTTGAAGTATTATGCGATACTAATCCCATGTTCATCTCGAGTTGAATAACTTGTAGAGGTCCTTAATCATTATTGGTGAATCAAGCAAAGGACCTCGATGAGAATATGCAATGAGCTCTCCAAAGGACGATGCATGAGCAAAAGGGAGCCCAATAAGTGGTGACAACAGACGCTCTCACTCTAGACTACCTAAAAGAATGGATCTCATGGTATTCAGGTAAAAGGCCAAGGTACGAAGGATGGAACTATGCAATTTCATTGAATATCTTGAAGTTCCGTTGATTGTGATCATAGCTATGTTCCTGCCTTTCAATTGGTAGTATCCTGGCTTAGGTGTTGTATGCTTTAAAATGGTGTTTCCTTTGGTGTACCTAAGAAAATACTTCTTAATCATGGTGTGCTTATACATTGTTGTTCTTTATATGCATGATCTTGTTGTGTTTCAATTGGTATATATGTTTCAATGATCATAATGTGTGAGGCTTGCCTAGGTTGTTTAATGTTGTACTTCTTGAGACATGCATTGGTGTATTAAGTCAACTATTCAATTGATATCTCTTTATGATGAAATTGATAGAGTATGCCTTGAACAAGATATGCTGTGATCCCCTCTAGTTCTGAGGAAGCTAGAATGTGTAAAGTGCAAGTCATTCAAATACTTGATGCACAACTTTAGGGGGAGCACACATAACTTGTGTCTTTTGAGACTAATTGTTTCTTGAGTGATCTTGTGTAGTCTCAAGGTGGAAAAGGGAAGATGAGCAGGAAATGGAACAATCAGGACTTCGGTACCTCCATAACTCGAGTAATTGGTATCTAAAGTTGTAAATTTAAAGATTGCTCGTGCTCGTTAATAGTTGGTGATCCTAGATGCTTATCTTTAATATCATGAAGCAATGACATTGATGATTTTTCAATTGGTAGCCTTGGTAGTGTGCTTCAATTGGTATCTTTTAGCAATCACTAGAATAGAAGCCTCATCTTGTGCCACAATACTATAACTTGTTCTAAGTTTGGTGTCTTAGCAACAAGAAAAGGTTAGAATAAAGGATCAGGCACAAGTGTGGAGGAGCTCCGTAGAGATAAAGCTTGCAAAATGGAAATCAAGTTGATGAATAAGGAACTCTACCTACTTTGATGGAAAGTACAATATAACATGGTAAAGGTACAAAAGGAGGTATTGACCTTTATGCGTATATGTACCTTAATTTTTCTCCAATACTTGTGTTGCATATGTTTAATGTGTAAGGGGAGTTATGTTAGTATGTTGCATTTTCCCTGCTTAATATCCTGCTGTCCCTTGACATCATCCTATGTTCTTACTTGAATATGGTTTTGGTGTTTGATGTCAAAGGGGGAGAATTTGTGCATTAAAGCTCACCTTGACTTGAGAGGAAAGCTTGTCTTAAGTATGAAGAGGGTAAAGATAAGTTTGTTTGTGTGCAAAAGGACCCAAAGGGGTTTCCGGTTTCCTTGAGTTCCTTTGATCTTAAGGAAGAATGTGTTAGTTTAGTTTTGTTGATAATACTTATCAAATGCTTATTGGTGTATTATATGGTGATAATGCATAATTAGTGCTTTCATTGATATGAATCAATTGGTATTTATTGTGTTAAATTTGTATTTATTATGGTTGTTCTGTAATAGATATTCATATGGTTCTGGTGCTTTAAATTAGTATCTTAATTTAAATTGGTATCTTAATAATGAATAGTGGTAGGTTGATATTCCTGTGATATATCCTTTCAATTGGTGTTTTACTCTGATTCTGTGCATTTGTGTGTCATACGAATCACGGTTTGATTCTTGACACAATGCATTCCACCGGTGCTAAGGCATAGCAATGCTTCGAATTAGCCTAAGTATGTGCATGTTGGAATTTAAGGCCAAAGTTGTGATGTTAATGTAAGCACATATTTAGGGGGAGCATTCTATACACTTAGAATTCAAAGTTTGTGCTTCAAATCTTATTCTTATGTAAGCTTTAATTGTGTTGCCATCAATCACCAAAAAGGGGGGAGATTGAAAGCTCCCTTGTGGGTTTTGGTGTTTGGATGACAACTCAATTAAAGGACTAACAAGTGCGCTAAGTGTTGAACAAGTGCTTAATGTAAAGCTAACAGGGTTCAACACAAGAAGACAAGTGTGATGGTCCAAGAAATGGATTTTGGATAAATAATGGACATCACACAAGTAAGATGGACATTGCATAAGTGAGACTCGGGTGCATAGCTCAGAGACAACTGATCAAGCCAAAGATGGAGGCAAGAAGAACTTCGAGGTACCAAGTGCACGGGAGAAAGTCAAGGAGACTGAGGAACCCAAAGCCAAGGGTGAAGAAGAAGACTTGCAAAGTCAAGGGTGATCGAGTTGAGAAGAGCTATGGCACATCAAAGATCACTACATAAGGACATGACTTACAACCAATGAGGTAACAGCTATGGTTATGTGGTGTAAGTCATAAAGCTCAAGACCAAGCTCAAGTAATGAACAAGGTCACGGAAAGAAGAACCAGTGTCAAAACTAGAACTGGAAGCAGCCCAAAAGAGCTAGTGCACCTTGATCTTTGTTTTGGGTTGTTCCTATGTTTGGAGATATTCTATGTGACCTTTGCAGGATGTTGGAGCTCAGAAATGCCAATCTAGATCAAGTCAAGCTGACTTGATGATTTATGAGTTCAACATCATTCTCAATAATGCCAAATGTTAAAGAGGTGAAAATCAAAGAGGAGGTATATTTCTAGACTTAGTACATTGGTTTGTGTGTACTAATATATTTGTCTAAGTGTGAGAAACAGATATAAAGGAGAAAAGAAAAGAGATGCGAAAGGCTTGGCTGTGTGCAGTCAAGACTCAGCTCAGTCTGGCACACCGGACTGTCCGGTGGTGCACCGGACAGTGTCCGGTGCACCAGGCTGAACACTGGTGAACAGGCCACTCTTGGGTCTTCGTCGGCGGTGTACGGCTAAAATTCACCGGACTGTCCGGTGGTGCACCGGACTGTCCGGTGAGCCAACGGTCGGCCGCGCAATCCACGGTGACGCGTGGACGAGCCAACGGTCGGTAGGGGCACCGGACTGTCCGGTGTGCACCGGACAGTGTCCGGTGCGCCAACGGCTCCAAAGATGCAACGGTTGACTGCGCCAAACTTGGAAGGAAATCGGGCACCGGACAGTGTCCGGTGGTGCATCCGACAGAAAGCAAGTATTGCCTTCCAAATGGGATTCCAACGGCTCCTAGGCCCCTTGTGCCTATAAAAGGGACCCCTAGGCGCCTCAAGCAAAATAGAATTGCAGCAAACAAGTGTAGACATCACTCGAATCAATTCTCACTCTCACTCTTGTGTGTATCTCTCTAGTTTGTGTAGAAGGCAAAGCTATAAGCCTTTAGAGAGTGGAGAAGTGCTGCTAAGAGCTAGAGCAAGGTCTTGAGCGTATCGTTACTCTGCCGAGGTGCTGTCAAGAAGTGTGTAAGCAGCCACGGTTTTGTTGTAACCCAACTCAATAGTGAAAGGCTCTATCTGTCATACTGACAGACCTGAGCAAACGGAGAAGGAGTTGAAACAGACTCCAAGCCCAGGTGTGGCTAACTCCAACGAGGACTAGGCAAGCATTTCAGGCTTGGCCGAACCTCGGGATAAATCCTTGCGTCTGTGTGCTCTGCTCTGTATTGTACCCTGACTCTCTGTCTTACTCGCTTTTATATCTGCACTTCAACACTTATCTGTGGTGTAAGCTTTATTTGAAGTGCAGGACATTCTGAGACAGGATCTTCTATTCCGCTGCAACCTACTCGAAGGATTTCCTCACTCCACTGCGTACTAGGTCTTCGAGTAGAGTAAGAATTTAAGTTTTAAATTGAAAAGTTTTATTCGCCTATTCACCCCCCCTCTAGGCGACATCCAGATCCTGTTCCCGAGTCAAAGGGAACTTTCACTCGGTCGCTTCCGTCTTCGCCAAGGAGAGGAGCCACAAGATATGTATAACTGGCTCAAGACCTTGGTGAATCAAGTGCGCAACCTCGGGAGCAAGAAATGGGATGACCACGAAGTGGTTAAGGTTATTTTGAGATCACTCATTTTCCTTAACCCTACTCAAGTACAATTAATTCGTGGCAATCCGAGATACACACTAATGACTCCCGAGGAAGTAATCGGGAATTTTGTGAGCTTTGAATATATGATCAAGGGCTCAAGGAAGATCAAAGAGCTTGATGAGCCCTCCACTTCTGAAGCTCAACCCGTGGCACTTAAGGCGACGGAGGAAAAGAAGGAGGAGTCTACATCAAGTAGACAACCCATCGACGCCTCCAAGCTCGACAATGAGGAGATGGCGCTCATCATCAAGAGTTTCCGCCAAATCCTCAAACAAAGGAGGGGGAAAGACTACAAGCCCCGCTCCAAGAAAGTTTGTTACAAATGTGGTAAGCCCGGTCATTTTATTGCTAAATGTCCATTATCAAGTGATAGTGATAGGGACAACGACAAGAAGGGGAGAAGAAAGGAGAATAAGAAATACTACAAGAAGAAGGGTGGCGATGCTCATGTATGCCGCGAATGGGACTCGGACGAGACCTCCTCCGACGAGGACGCCGCCAACATCGCCGTCACCAAAGGCCTTCTTTTCCCCAACGTCGGCCACAAATGTCTCATGGCCAAGGACGGCAAAAAGAAGGTAAAATCAAGATCCTCCACCAAATATGAAACCTCTAGTGATGAGGATGATGCAAAAAATGAGGAGGATAACTTGCGCACTCTTTTTGCTAACCTAAACATGCAACAAAAAGAAAAATTAAATGAATTGATTAACGCTATTCATGAGAAGGATGATCTCTTGGATTCTCAAGAGGACTTCCTTATTAAAGAAAATAAGAAGCATGTTAAGGTTAAGAATGCTTATGCTCTAGAAGTAGAAAAATGTCAAAAATTATCTAATGAGCTAAGCACGTGCCATGATTTGATTGCCAACCTTAGAAATGAAAATGTTAGTTTAAATGCTAAGGTTGATTCTCATGTTTGTAATGTTCCAATTCCCAATCTTAGAGATAATGATGTTGATTTACTTGCTAAGATTGATGAATTGAACATTTCTCTTGCTAGCCTTAGAGATGAAAATGAAAAATTGCTTGCTAAGGCTAAAGATTTTGATGTTTGCAATGCTAAGGTTGTAGAATTAAAAACTTGCAAACCCTCTACATCTATTGAGCATGTTTCTATTTGTACTAGATGTAGAGACATTGATGTTAATGCTATTCATGATCACATGGTTTTAATTAAACAACAAAATGATCATATAGCAATTCTAGATGCTAAAATTGCCGAGCATAACTTAGAAAATGAAAATTTTAAATTTGCTAGAAGTATGCTTTATAATGGGAGACACCCTGGCATTAAGGATGGCATTGGCTTCCAAAGGGGAGACAATGTCAAAATTAATGCCCCTCCTAAGAAACTATCTAACTTTGTTAAGGGCAAGGCTCCCATGCCTCAGGATAACGAGGGTTACATTTTGTACCCTGCCGGTTATCCCGAGCACAAAATTAGGAGGATTCATTCTAGGAAGTCTCACTCTGGCCCTAACCATGCTTTTATGTATAAGGGTGATACATCTAGCTCTAGGCAACCAACCCGTGCTAAGTTGCCTAAAAGAAAAACTCCTAATGCATCAAATGGTCATGATATTTCATTTAAAACTTTTGATGCATCTTATGTGCTTACTAACAAATCCGGCAAGGTAGTTGCCAAGTTTGTTGGGGGCAAACACAAGGGCTCCAAGACTTGTGTTTGGGTACCCAAAGTTCTTGTTTCTAATGCCAAAGGACCCAAAACCGTTTGGTACCTAAAACAAAGAACTAAACTTGTTTTGTAGGTTTATGCATCCGGGGGCACAAGTTGGATCATTGATAGCGGGTGCACAAACCACATGACAGGAGAGAATAAAATGTTCTCCTCATATGAGAAAAACTAAGATCCCCAACGAGCTATCACATTCGGGGATGGAAACCAAGGTTTGGTCAAAGGTTTGGGAAAAATTGCTATATCTCCTGACCATTCCATTTCTAATGTTTTTCTCGTTGATTCTTTAGATTACAATTTGCTTTCCGTATCCCAATTATGTCAAATGGGCTACAATTGTCTATTTACTGATGTAGGTGTCACTGTCTTTAGAAGAAGTGATGATTCAATAGCATTTAAGGGAGTGTTAGAGGGTCAGCTATACTTGGTAGATTTTAATAGAGCTGAACTCGACACTTGCTTGATTGCTAAGACTAATATGGGTTGGCTCTGACACCGCCGACTAGCCCATGTTGGAATGAAGAATCTTCATAAGCTTCTAAAGGGAGAACACATTTTATGACTAACAAATGTTCATTTTGAGAAAGACAGGATTTGTAGCGCCTGCCAAGCTGGGAAGCAAGTTGGTGCTCAACATTCACATAAGAACATCATGACAACTGACAGGCCACTGGAGCTCCTACACATGGATCTATTCGGCCCGATCGCTTACATAAGCATCGGCGGGAGTAAATACTGTCTAGTTATTGTGGATGATTATTCTCGCTTCACTTGGGTGTTCTTTTTGCAGGAAAAATCACAAACCCAAGAGACTTTAAAGGGATTCTTGAGACGGGCTCAAAATGAGTTCGGCTTGAGGATCAAGAAAATAAGAAGCGACAACGGGACGGAGTTCAAGAACTCTCAAATTGAAGGCTTTCTTGAGGAGGAGGGCATCAAGCATGAGTTCTCTTCTCCCTACACCCCACAACAAAATGGTGTAGTGGAGAGGAAGAATCGAACTCTATTGGACATGGCAAGAACCATGCTTGATGAGTACAAGACACCGGATCGGTTTTGGGCCGAGGCGGTTAACACCGCTTGCTACGCCATCAACCGGTTATATCTACACCGAATCCTCAAGAAGACATCATACGAACTCCTAACCGGTAAAAAGCCCAACATTTCATATTTTAGAGTCTTTGGTAGCAAATGTTTTATTCTTATTAAAAGAGGTAGAAAATCAAAATTTGCTCCTAAGTCTGTAGAAGGCTTTTTACTAGGATATGACTCAAACACAAGGGCATATAGAGTCTTTAACAAGTCCTTAGGACTTGTTGAAGTTTCTTGTGACGTTGTGTTTGATGAGACTAATGGCTCTCAAGTAGAGCAAGTTGATCTTGATGAGATAGGTGAAGAAGTGGCTCCGTGCATCGCGCTAAGGAACATGTCCATTGGGGATGTGTGTCCTAAGGAATCTGAAGAGCCCACTCAAGCACAAGATCAACCATCCTCCTCCACGCAAGCATCTCCAACAACTCCAAATGAGGATGAGGATCAAATTGATGAAGGAGAAGATCAAAGAGATGAGCCACCTCAAGATGACGGCAATGATCAAGGGGGAGATGAAATTGATCAAGACAAGGAGGATGAGGAACCAAGACCGCCACACCCAAGAGTCCACCAAGCAATCCAACGAGATCACCCCGTCGACACCATCCTCGGCGACATTCATAAGGGGGTAACTACTAGATCTCGGGTTGCACATTTTTGTGAACATTACTCGTTTGCTTCCTCTATTGAGCCAAGCAGGGTAGAGGAAGCACTCCAAGATTCGGATTGGGTGATGGCAATGCAAGAGGAGCTCAACAACTTCACTAGGAACGAGGTATGGCATTTAGTTCCACGTTCTAATCAAAATGTTGTAGGAACCAAGTGGGTCTTCTGCAACAAGCAAGACGAGCATGGTGTGGTGACAAGGAACAAAGCTCGACTCGTGGCCAAGGGGTATTCACAAGTCGAAGGTTTGGATTTTGGTGAAACCTATGCACCCGTAGTTAGGCTTGAATCAATTCGTATATTATTGGCCTATGCTACTTACCATGGCTTCAAGCTTTACCAAATGGACGTGAAGAGTGCCTTCCTCAACAGACCAATCAAGGAAGAGGTCTATGTTGAGCAACCTCCCGGCTTTGAAGACAGTGAGTATCCTAACCATGTCTATAGGCTCTCTAAGGCGCTTTATGGGCTCAAGCAAGCCCCAAGAGCTTGGTATGAATGCCTTAGAGATTTCCTTATTGCTAATGGCTTCAAAGTCGGCAAGGCCAATCCTACTTTATTCACTAAGACTCTTGCAAATGATTTGTTCGTATGCCAAATTTATGTTGATGATATTATATTTGGGTCTACTAACGAATCTACATGTGAGGAATTTAGTAGGATCATGACACAAAAATTCGAGATGTCGATGATGGGGGAGTTGAAGTATTTCTTAGGATTCCAAGTCAAGCAACTCCAAGAGGGCACCTTCATTTGCCAAACGAAGTACACTCAAGACATTCTAAACAAGTTTGGAATGAAGGATGCCAAGCCCATCAAGACACCCATGGGAACAAATGGGCATCTCGACCTCGACACGGGAGGTAAATCCGTAGATCAAAAGGTATACCGGTCGATGATAGGTTCATTGCTTTACTTATGTGCATCGCGACCGGACATTATGCTTTCTGTTTGCATGTGTGCAAGATTCCAATCCGACCCTAAGGAATCTCACCTTACGGCTGTAAAACGAATCTTGAGATATTTGGCTTATACTTCTAAGTTTGGGCTTTGGTACCCTCGGGGATCCACATTTGATTTAATTGGTTATTCGGATGCCGATTGGGCAGGGTGTAAAATCAATAGAAAGACGGACTTGCCAGTTCTTGGGAAGATCCTTGGTGTCTTGGGCTTCAAAGAAGCAAAATTCCGTCGCTCTTTCAACTGCCGAAGCCGAGTACATTGCCGTAGGTCATTGTTGCGCGCAACTACTTTGGATGAGGCAAACCCTGCGGGACTATGGTTACAAATTAACCAAAGTTCCCCTTCTATGTGATAATGAGAGTGCAATTCGCATGGCGGATAATCCCGTTGAGCATAGCCGCACTAAACACATAGCCATTCGGTATCACTTTCTTAGGGATCACCAACAAAAGGGGGATATCGAGATTGCATACATTAATACTAAAGATCAATTAGCCGATATCTTTACCAAGCCACTAGATGAACAATCTTTTACCAAACTTAGGCATGAGTTAAATATTCTTGATTCTAGGAACTTCTTTTGTTAACTTGCACACATAGCTCATGGATATACCTTTGATCATGTCTCTTTCATATATGCTATGACTAATGTGTTTTCAAGTGAATTTCAAAACCAAGTCATAGGTGTATTGAAAGGGAATTGGAGTCTTCAGCGAAGACAAAGGCTTCCACTCCGTAACTCATCCTTCGCCGTCGCTCCAAGCCACGCTTCATCCTTGGGGGAGAGAGTATGAAGCAAAAGGACTCCGGCTTTGGTATAATCTTCACTCATATTTTATTTGCCAAAGGGGAGAAAGTAGTTAGAAAAGGGCTTATATTTCACTCTAAGTATCCGTTTTTGGCGATTCATGCCAAAGGGGGAGAAAGTATAGCCTAAAGCAAAAGGACCGCACCACCACCCTAATTTTAAAATATTTTTTGATTGGTAAATTTCAAATTAGTATCATGATTTTTCAATTTGGTATCTTATTGAGTTTATAAAGAGGGGATTTTAAAATTTGTATCTTAAAACCCTCTTGAATACTAAGAGGAGAATTTATTGAGGGGGAGTTTTTGTTTTAAGTCAAAGGAAAAGCATTTGAAACAGGGGGAGAAAATTTCAAATCTTGAAAAATGCTTCGCAAAATCTTATTCCTTTACCTTTGACTATTTGCAAAAGAACTTTGAAAAGAATTTACAAAAGAATTTGCAAAACAAAACATGTGGTGCAAGCGTGGTCCAAAATGTTAAATAAGAAAGAAACAATCCATGCGCATCTTATAAATATTGGCTCAATTCCAAGTAACCTTTGCACTTACATTATACAAACTAGTTCAATTATGATCTTCTATATTTGCTTTGGTTTGTGTTGGCATCAATCACTAAAAAGGGGGAGATTGAAAGGGAATTAGGCTTACACCTATTTTCTAAATGATTTTGGTGGTTGAGTTGCCCAACACAAATGTTTGGACTAACTAGTTTGCTCTAGTGTATAAGTCATACAGGTGCCAAAGATTCACACTAAGCCAATAAAAAGACCAAGAAAAGGGTTCAACAAAAAGAGCAAGGGATAACCGAAGGCAGCCCTGGTATGGCGCACCGGACTGTCCGGTGTGCCACCGGACAGTGTCCGGTGCACCAGGGCATTCCAGGCTGAACTCTTCACCTTCGGGAAAATCCAGAGGCGCTCCGCTATAATTCACCGGACATGTCCGGTGTACACCGGACAGTGTCCGGTGCACCAGAGGAGAGCGGCTCTGGAACTCGCCAACGTCGGGAATTCGTCCGCTATAATTCACCGGACATGTCCGGTGCACACCGGACTGTCCGGTGTGACAGCGGGCAACGGCTACTTCGCGCGGCAACGGCTACCTGCAACGCATTAAATGCGCGCCAGCGCGCGTAGAGGAGCAGGCCACGCGCGGGTGGCGCACCGGACAGTCTACAGTGCTTGTCCGGTGCACCACCGGACATCCTGGCGGGCCCATAAGTCAGAGCTCAACGGCTCACTGACGTGGCTGGCGCACCGGACAGTGTCCGGTGGCGCATCGGACTGTCCGGTGCGCCATACGACAGCCCACTTCCAACGGCCACTTTGTGGTGGTTGGGGCTATAAATACCCCAACCACCCCACATTCAATTGCATCCAAGTTTCTATACTTCAACACCTTACAAGAGCTCTAGCATTCATTCCAAAAGCACACAAAAGAGATCAAATCCTCTCCCAACTCCACATCAAGCCTTAGTGATTAGAGAGAGTGATTTGCCGTGTTCATTTGAGCTCTTGCGCTTAGATCGCTTCTTTTCTTTCTCATTTATTCTTGTGATCAACATTCATTCACTTGTAATCGAAGCAAGAGACACCAATTGTGTGGTGGTCCTTGTGGGGACTTTGTGTCCCGAGTGATTGAGAAGAAGAAGTTCACTCGATCCGTGGATCGTTTGAGAGAGGGAAAGGGTTGAAAGAGACCCGGCCTTTGTGGCCTCCTCAACAGAGAGTAGGTTTGCGAGAACCGAACCTCGGTAAAACAAATCCTTGTGTCTCACTTCTTTATTCGCTTGCGATTTGTTTTGCGCCCTCTCTCGTGGACTCGTTATTTTTCTAACGCTAACCCGGCTTGTAGTTGTGATTATCTTTGTAAATTTCAGTTTTGCTCTATTCACCCCCCTCTAGGCGACTTTCAGCCTCAATCACAATCAAGGCCTTGAGATTCACTCCCTCTCTTGGCTAGCTTGTACCCATATTATAAGCATTTAGGTGTAGGATAATATAAGTCTTATCTCCCTCTGCTAGAAGTAAGACCTTCTCTCACCCGAACCAGGATAAAAAGCTTGTGTCTTCTTGCATCACCCATCTTGATCTGGGTACGCAACACTAATTCACTAGTTATTATGATCCTCAGGGTCAAAAACACCGTCAAGTACAATAACACTCTAGCACTCTCTTTTTCTTCTAAGTTGTAAGGTGATTTTATTTTTAAAATATATTTATTTTGTTGCATATGTAGACATACACTATGTATAAATATATAGGAAAAACATTTATTAGCAACTAAAATACCTTATAACTTGAACTGAAGGTAGTAGTTATTAGGATCTACCTTTGCATACATATTGGTCAGAATGAGAATACTGAGGCTCAGTTTGAATACAATGACTAAATTTTAGTCTTTATCCGATATTAATTAAAAGCATTAGATATAGTATAGTTATGAAACTAATTATACATATTAGGATTAAACCAAAAGACAAATCTATTAAATCGAATTAGTTTATAATTTACTTATGTGATGCTACAATAAATATTTGCTAATTATAGATTAATTGAGCTCGATAGATTCTTTTCGTTGTTTAGGACCTGTTTGTTTACCCCCAGATTATATAATCTGGATTAAATAATCCTAAGAGGCAAACAAACAGTTCAGTTTATTTGCCCAGATTATATAATCTAACCCCTTGGATTATGATAATCCATAAGCAAGTGAGGAGGTGCTTATTTCAGATTATTTTTTCCCACTTCCCCACTACCCTTTCAAGTTTCCTAGAAATTACCCACCATTGCCATTATAATCCACCGAATCGTTTTTGTGCCTATCGGATCAGAGAAGCCCACCGCCCAACAAAAGAATCCTATTAACAACTCAAATAATCTGGGTAAACAAACAGGATTACTCAGATTATATAATCCAGATTATGTAATCCTCCAAAAATAATCCAGATTATATAATCTATGGGGTAAACAAACAGGCCCTTAGTATCCATCTCTATAATTAATTTTATAATTAAATTATATTAACATAGATGAAGAATTAGATCATCTATCTAATAATTTGAGGAGGAATACTGAGAGGGCGTGTTTGCGACCCTGTGTCTGGCCAGCTCGGTCCGTTCAACTGGTCCAGGCTGAAGCTAGCCTGTCCCGGCTACTGCAACTCACTTTGTTTGTGCACCCAATATACAGCCACGAGCAGCCAGGCTCACCAACCTTGATCTCGATTGTGGAGCCAGGCTGAGAAACTAAATTTACACGCGCATAACCAAACTCCCAAGCAAACCAGACGACGCAAACACAGTAGCTGCAGCCTCGCAGGCAGGCTGCTGCACGGCGGCAAACACGCACTTAGTTTAGTCCTACTCAAATATGACGACGGGATCCTATACACTTCCTCAGCAGGTAACTGCAGACGGTCACTGACGTGTGGGCATTATCTAGGCTTGGTCCCTAATGTCAGTGACGGAGCAGGTTCCAAATATGAAGCTTCAGTAGTGTATCTTGAGAACACGTCGGTGCCAGGCTGCCAGCAGCAACGAAGCCGCACCAGGCCCCGCACTGCCCGCACGCCTCCCGGGGCTCTCGTGTCCCTGTCCGTCTCCCGTTTGCCGCCTCCACTGCAACGCGGCGCGCGGGGTGGCGGTGCTCTCGCGATCCTCGTGTCGATTCCAGCGGCGGGGGTGCCATTCCCTCCCCTGGCCGTTGCCCGCGCCTCGCGGTCGCGCACCGGAACCGGAGCCCCGCCGCGAATCTAGGCTTGCCTCCGCCTCGCCCCCTCCTCCCGAGACTCCTAGCGGCAGGAATTAGGACGAGGGTAACAGGCGACAGAGGCTGCGAAGGACGCCCCCTCGTCGAATGCGCCGGCGACCGATCCGTGGAGGAGCAGCCGGAGCACGCAGGAGGTTAGTCTAGGCACGTATCGTCGCCTCTCACCCCTTCTTCACCCTAGACGGTTCGATCCAATGTACTTGCTAATTGCTGATCGGGTTACGCGGATGCGTGTAAATTGAGCGGAATTCCAGATGTAGTCCCATTTCTACGGAGTAGCAGACCTCATAATCATATCTCCTTGTCTTCCGCGATTTTCTGCACTTGATCGTCTTTAGTTGGTGGCGAAATGCTTATTCTGGGTTTCTACCTTTACCTCGAGCGCGGCGGCGGTGGGCATTTTTATGCGGTCTTGAGGAGGACCAAGGAGGTGCCCTATAGCTTCCACGGGACCAAATGTGCGAGAGTGACACGGTGATGGGTGGCGGGGAGCAGGTTTTGTCCGGGTGCCTGACTCATCAAGGATCTAGAGAAAGGGAAGGAGGATTGGAGAGATTGTTTGGATAATTCGAGTGCGACGTGAGTGAGGAACTGAGGATAACCGGCCAGTTCATTTTCTAAACTGGTTTAGGGGGTGTTTGAATGCACTGGAATTAATAGTTAGTTGGCTAAAAATTGTTAGTGGAATTAGCTAGCTAACAAATAACTACCTAACTATTAACTAATTTACCAAAATAGCTATAGTTAAACTATTAGCTAGGGTGTTTGGATGTTTCAACTAATTTTAGCCACTAACTATTAGCTCTAGTGCATTCAAATACCCCCTAGATCTGTTTATCTGACCACTGACCTAATAACCCCATACTTCCTACTCCAATTTATTATTGTGAGTTTGTGACTTTTTACAAGAGGAGTTTGAAAGCACATCCCAATTTGTTTGTGCAGATTGTTCATTAGTGTTATTGTTTATAAAATGGTCAATAAAGAGTTGCCATTAATTGAGAAGAGAATCTACTAATGGATTGGCCATGAAATTGCATGGTTTTTATATGCCTGAAAAGAATGGAGCCTTTCTTGTTGTTTTCTGAATGATATAACTGGACACTGTAGTTGAAGGGCAAGCTTTGAAAATGTCATCCACTGTGCCGAAGTCATCAAATATCTTCTGGCATGATTGCCTAGTTGGCAAGACTGATCGCCAGAAGCTACTCAACCAGAAAGGCTGTGTTGTCTGGATCACAGGCCTTAGTGGCTCAGGTAAGCAAACCTTGTTTTCTCTCGAACTGGTTTGTTGTGTGCTTCTTGCATTGTTGAATGTTGATGCAATTGTTAAAAAAATTTAAGCTAAAACTAAGATAATGTCAACTGCAGTTGGTGACTCTTTCTGCTTCGTATATATATTATATCTTCTTTGTTTGCCTCTTGTTGGATAATTTCATCTGTCATTTATATGTACATGGACAGATTTCTATACTGCACTGTTTTGCTTGAATTATTGAATTCTTTAAAGTCATTTTGGCCCAATGAAGGATTACTGTTTTATTCATTTTAGAGTACAGAAAATTGATGCTTTCACAGTTTTGTTACTGAACGTCTTTCTAGTTTTCCTTTGTCTCTGCATCCATTCATTTCCATCTTCTTCACGAATTTGGCCAAAAAATTTTTTTATATTTTTTTCAGAAAATAAGTTCAACTCTGTTCTAGATTTATCAATAAGCAACCTATTCGTTTTGGCTTTGATAAATTACGACACTCTTTTGGGCGGTTACTATGCTGGTTTCTCGAAGTTTGGTTTTATTTAGTTGAGGGAAGTGCCTTGGGCACCTTGATGAATATCTTGTAAGCTGGTGACTCCAGCAGAACTAAACTTTGTTTTCTATAAATTGGGATCAATGGTCTTTGGTCTAAAAAAGATAAATATGCAAAGTTTCCAAAAGAACTCTAATATATTTTTCAATTTGTATGGCATATTCCTACTCTGTTTACTGTCACTGCATTCCCTCTTCACAGTTCTTCATGACTTGCATTGCAATTTTTTAGAATAAATCAGGATCTATTTTCTGTTCATTCAAAGGATGGTTACATTTAAATGATAAATCTCCAATATCATTTGTCCTTCAAATTGAAACTTTTAGTTTTTTTAAATGGTATTCCTTTAATCTAATTTCTTTTCAAATTTTTCATCTTGCTAAGGTAAAAGTACCTTGGCATGTACATTAGGCCGGGAGCTCCACACAAGAGGGAAGCTTGCATATGTTCTTGACGGTGATAACCTAAGACATGGTCTGAACAAGGATCTTGGCTTTAAAGCTGAAGATCGTGCTGAAAATATAAGGAGAGTTGGTAAGTGTCTCACCAATATAGATAAAAAAGGATAGACCTAGTGCTGGTGGGGAAGGAATAACCAAGACAAGCCTTACCCTGCATTGCATCGAACCCAGAACCTTTGCCTCAGTGGAAAGGCTTCCCATCACTTCTCTAGGCCTGTTCTTCTGTCTCGCCGATATAGATGTCTATAATATTTCAAGGAACTCCCACGAAAGTAAAAGCATGATAAACAAGTCTTGCTTTTGCTATTATTTTATCTTTCCAGCATTCTGCAGTTCACATTTTTCCTTGAATACACAGGAGATCTGTGTATCTTTGCATTAGGAGTGAAAAAAGGGGGTCCAATACAGACTATAGAACTTCGCCTCCTGTTCTGGACCAAGCAGAGAGGACTGCCAAAACAAACACGACTACTGAGACTAACTAATTAGACAATAACAGTAGGACCTAACCAACACTCAGAAAACTACTAACTAGCCCACCCCTCGAACTGGACTCAGTTCTTTAAGATGTTTGGCCCCGGCAAAACACCAAAGATGGTGTTCTTTAGCAAAATTGTGCAGAGGCCTTCTGCATGTTGGGCTGAACAACGGCATTCCTATGCTTTCAAAGAGACCAAGCTCCTAGAATGATGGCCGAGATAACTCCTTGCTGGACCAGTTTTGAGAGGTGTTCAATGCTCTCCTTCAATCAGCAAAAGAGGATTCAGCTTGACTTGGCTCTTGAGGCAAAGCCCAACTTTGAAAGAATTTTAAACCAGAATTCTCTAGTGAAAACGCAAGTGGTAATAATATGCTGGACATTCTCCTCCTCTTGGTCACAAACACACATTATTGAGGGTGTGGGAGACCTTTTTTTTGCTAGCCGGTCAGCCATCCAGCACCTATTTCTAATTGCTAGCCAGGATGATTTTGCACTTTGCTGGAGCACAGGTTTTCCAAATCCACCTCCATGCCTAAAAGGTCACAGATCCTTGGAAGATTTTGCACTTAGCAGTTCACATTTTGTTTCAACTATTTTGAACAGGTGAAGTAGCAAAGTTATTTTCAGACGCGGGCCTTGTATGTATTGCAAGTTTGATATCTCCATATAGGAGAGACCGTGAATCTTGCCGTGCATTGTTGTCGGATGGTAGCTTCATTGAAGTAAGGGGTCCATTTTATTTGTTTTGTATTTAGTGAACTTAGTGGTCTCATGGGTTTACCTTCAAACACTTGTGAACTTTTGCAGGTTTTCTTGAATATGTCCTTGGAATTATGTGAAGCAAGGGACCCAAAGGGCCTCTATAAGCTTGCTCGTGCTGGGAAAATAAAGGGTAAGGTTCATATGATGCTTGGTGTCCAAAATGGAAATAGTTTAGAGTGTTTAGTGCTTACTGCAGAGCAAAACTGGATTAAACCTGAAATATTTTAAAATATGGGTCACATTTCGAGCTTGTTTTGTAATATTAGGTTCACTTCCTAATGAATAATTTAAAATACTAAATAAGTTGAATTATTCTTTCTTTGGGAAGCAGCTCCTTAGTTCTGATTTGATTTTGCAGCGAGAGTCAAATTTTGATTATGCATGTATTGTCAATGTGAAAATAATTTTATTTTCTCGAACACTGGAGTCTGGAGAGCTGTGTATCATTACATGAAGATGAAAAAGGATATAAAAAGCCAGTACAACAGCCACTAACACTAGACTAAGACAAAAACGACCTTGACCTGGACTTGATAATACACTACAAATGTAGCCTTGGGGCAATCAGATTTTAGGCCACATGCTATGTTTAAATTCTTCCATTTGGTTCCTTGGCTATATTGTAGTGACCAATGGTGTTGCAGCCAGAAAATGTGTAAGCTTACTTTTAGATTCTATTTTGTTACGATGCTCTTCTTTCACATTTGCTCACCCATTGATCATGTTACTTCTGAATGCTGAATTTAAATAAATTGAACTGATTTGTTTTGAATCTGGACCAGACCTGGACCATGGATTTTGAGTTAGAGGCCAGTGCATGGTAGGGCCCTTAAATATTTTCTTTTCAGGTGTCAGAACGGCAATTTGTAGGTTAGCTCAAAGTGTTCTCTAGTCGAGAAATGGAAAAGCAGAAAATGAGTAAGCCTTAAAGTTTTAACCATTAATCATGTACTGTAAAATGTAATTATATAAACAGAAACATGTTCACTGCACCCCCCCCCCCCCCCCCCCCCCCCGCTGTGAGCAGGCTTATCTTCATTTTTGAAGTCAACTTGTCTTTTTAACTACTCATATAGAGTTTAGTCACACTTCAAGTTGTAAACATGGTTTATTGCAGGTTTTACAGGAATAGATGACCCTTATGAAGCACCACTGAATTGTGAGGTACGTGTTTATATTAGATTTGCTGTCATCTTCACATGTTGAAGTGTGTATTACTAAGGTGTTAATGTACCTGTTGCTTTTGGCCCCATATAAAAAATTGATAAACTCTAGATTCCATGGTCGGACTAAGAGAAGAGAGTGTGCTTCATCATTTTCTTTTATCGCAACATGGTGAATTGTGTAGGTTTAACAGGCTGTTTGCATAGGACAGTTGTGGGTAGCAAACGTTGGGTACACCACGACACTAAGTATATATGAGGATCTTTACAAGACATTCTAAAAGTATCAAATTTATAGCTGAAAAAGATGGTTAAATTGCTTTCTTGGCATAAGAAGTTAAGAACGAAATCATGTTTGATTCTTTTCTATGCTGTCATCGAGTTAATAATTTTTGTTTGTGATCTATACACGTTAACCTTCTTGCTACTTGCAGATTGAGATCAAGGAAATAGATGGTGTATGCCCTTCGCCTTCTGACATGGCGGGGCAAGTGGTTACTTACCTTGAGGAGAAAGGCTTCCTGCACGAGTAGGCTGAATCGAAGCTACATTCGGGGAAGGTTTCAATCAGACTAGCGCAGAATAAGTCAAAAGCGCTGCCAGTTACCGTATGGTTACTTAGATTGATCTGGATACCTAGTATTTTTCTTTCCGCGCTTGCTCTACCACAAGTTCCATTCAGTTTCATTCAGATGAGCCTAGATGGTTCCTAATTTCTTTGACCTTTGGAATAGATTACCTGTAATGCAATTCTGATAACAGCTTGGGGCAGTATCGATTTGTCACGGGAAGGTACGCCTAATGTTGAGAGAAACTGTATTCTTGTGCTCCACTTTCTGCAGTGCCGACACGTATCCTGTGCTCATATGAGCACTTTAAATCTGGTGTCTTCATTTCTCATCCAAGTATGAATAGACATTTTCTAGTTTCTTTTGTGCCATTCTTGACCACCCTTGTTGCGTCACGCCGCCTGTCTCTTCTGTGTGTCACTGCTGCCCTCATCCTCTGGATGAGAAATGAAGGCACCAGATTTATAGTACTCATATGAGCACAAGAGCTCCATGAGCACATGATATGTTTCCTTTACTAAATTATAATTAGCTTCCCTTAATTTATAAGTTTATTTTTATACACTATTTTTGTTACATATCTAAGTATATCTGGATATATAGCAAAAATATATATAAAAAAACTAAAACGATTTAAATTTTGAAACTTCGAACCGAGAGAGTACAGTTTAGACACGCTGGAACATGCGGGTGTAGTGTGTTGTACACTGCTAGAGAAGGTTACGCGTGTGTTATGTTGTATCCGAACGCTTATAAAATTTAGAATAGTGACTAATACTAGTTCTTGACCAATTAAAAGAAAACCAATATACTGAACCGAAGATCGTTTCTTTATTAGTGGCATATAGCAGTTTACGAGGACGTCAACCATAAGTTAGCCCTCAAATTCTTGCCAGTTATAATGAAAATCTCTTCGTAAGGTACCCTGTGTATTTTTCTTGCCAAGTGTAATGCAGATCTCTTCGCAAAGGTACCCTGTGTATTTTTCTTCGGTCAACTTGTTGAACCTTGGTCATAACTAGATTGCATTCGCTTCGCTTGCTCGATCGTGTTTTGCTTGCCAGCATCAACAAGCGTGGGGAGAAAGGTCGTGCAGAATCTCACGGGAGTAATGCGGTCGGTGCTCTCCGCGTCCGCGGACAGGTTAGACCCGGTAGACCGGTACCCTGGTCCACTGCAACGTGCGTTTTTTTACTATGGTCTACTGTTCACTGTTCTATGCATCTCGGCACGACACTACGACAGTCATGACGAGAAAATGACCCAAGAGATAGGTCGTCTCGTGACGAGATCCACGAAGCACGCTTCCCGTTACTCAGCTAAACAACGCAGGTACGTAGACGTAGTAGCTGCGTACAGCCGGACGACACAGCACACAGCAGCACAGGGAAACTTATGGTTGACGTCCAACACAAAACCGCCAGCCCGTGTGCCTTCCGCGCGGCGGCGGGGACTCCTGGGCGGCGGGGACTCCTGGGCGCCGGGCCGCTGGATGGCCCAATGGCCCATGGCCCTCGTGTTCCCCTGCCTCACGGCACCCTCGCCCGCACCGCCCACGTAAAACTCCTGCGCGCGGGCGCGCTCGCTTCGGCTCTCCCACTCCACGCAACCAGAGCCCGCGCGCGGCAACGCGACGCGACGCGACACGACACAAAACCCCACGAGCCACGAAGCCAAACCGAGCAAGCAAAGCAAGCATCTGAGTCCTGTCCTGACCAACCCCGGGCGCGCGAGGAGGCTTGGGCGCTTGGCCAACGAGAAATGGTGTTCAGCGCCTCGTTCGTGGCGGCAGCGGCGCGCGTGCCGGCGGAGCTGTGCCAGCGGCCGCCACGCCCGGGGCGGTGGCGGCGGCGGCTGAGCGCGGACGACGTCCTGCGCGCCCTGTTCCTGCCACCGGTGCGGGAGCTCGGGCGCCTGGGCGACTTCCTCTTCGCCTTCTTCTGCCTGCCGCTGCCGGAGTACTACCTGCCGGGGTCCGGCCGCGGCGGAGGCTGGGTGGCGCGGGTGCCCGACGCGGTTCTGTACACCTACCGGAGGTCGCTCTCGGTCAGCTCGTCGTCCTCGTCCTCGTCCTTCTCCTCCTCGTCGGAGGAGGACGAGTCACTGATTGCCGACGAGGAATAATGAAGTGTACACCGGCGGCCCCTCTCGGTCAGCTCGTCGTCGTCGTCCTTCTCCTCGCCGGAGGAGGACGACTGATTCCCGACGAGGAATAATAAAGTGTACAGGTTGCTGAATGCAACGGCCTTTGTGCAGGAGAATCGATTAGGTGTGTGTGATTTGTACGCCAATTCTTTTTGTGACCTCTGTATATATCCAATCATTGCATTGCATATATCCAATCATTTGATATAAGTAGATCGGGTGTACACTTCATTTTGCTGAGCCGCAAAATCTAAATGATTTTCTAGGCTTTGTTTAATCAATCTCCCGCTCGGGCCTCCATTATGTTACTAACTCTTTAGAACTTGTTTGGAAAAATAGATCGGAGGGAACTATTCAACAAAATGTATTTTTATAATAATATTTTTTTCGAAAGGGCTTCTAGCGCAATATAGTTAAGGCTTATGATTAGCACCTCAGGTTCGATCCCATCGAGGCGAATTTCGGGTTTGCTAAAAAAAATCCCCTCTTTATGTCTAGCCTACTTCTGGATTATGTCTTACGCGCCACCTTTCTGCTGGGCTATTACAGAGTGGACAGTGACGGCCTGCTAGTAATAGGGCCAAAGTTCGAAGATTTTATCGATTGAGACCATTTTTTAATATAATACCGGGATGACATTTTTTCCCTCTCTAGACAAGTTTTTATAATAAACTTATTTCTGAAAAATATAAATGTTTAATTATTTTTTCTGCATACTGTTGGGGCTATGCTTCGTCGCGCCGAAGGTCTTGTAGGAAGAAGCAGCTTCGGCTGAAGCTGTCCGCAGGAGATGACCGAAGGTTCCTCTTTATGAAGCTTCGGTATTACAAACCGACTTAAAGATAGAATGACCTTTTAGTCCATAAAGGTTTGAGTCAATGTTGTAAACTTTTATGAGGGGCGTAATTGTAATTCTTCACAGGCTGTATCCTGTGTCTATAAATAGATGAACAGTACCCCCGTACTGTTCACGTTGACTTGTACTCGCTCGTGCGTCACACTTGTATTTTTGCCTTCTATCAAACCGAAGGTACAAATGTAATTCAATATTGTTCTTATTCTTCCATGATTATACGATAAGAACACGTAATAATGTTATGTGATTATTCATGTTATTCTTTCATGTTTCATATGCTTCTCCTTTTATCAATATAAACTGTGATGATGAAGGTATGTCCTTCATGACCTTCGTCTGAAGATCGTTATATCCTAAGGGAAATAACGCTTCGAAGGACGAAGGGCATTAACCATTAACTTCTTTCTATGTTGCCTTGTTCTTAATTCATAGCATTTGAGAACAAGTCCCCAACATTGGCGCCCACCTCCGGTGAACTCACTTCCACTTTTTTGAGCTGATGGCTTCGTTCAACGATCAAGCTGGAGCTGCTTCGGCTCCGAAGCTGCTACTCCCGATAACAGGCGGTTCATGTTCAGAGCCAGCCAACAAGAAGCAGAAGAAGGAAGCACAGAGAAGGGTACAGCATGTTGGGGTGCAAGGACCCTTCATCAAGTCGAGATGGTCTCACATTCCTATTACCTTCTCCCAAGAGGACCTTCAACTCAAGGATTACCCACACAACGATGCCATGGTTATCTCTTGTGTTATCAAAGGATTTCTGGTCCACAATGTCTTGGTTGATACAGGCAGTGCAGCTGATATCATATTTGCTAAGGCCTTCAGGCAAATGCAAGAGCCAGAAGATAAGATTCATGATGCTACGCACCCTCTCTGTGGCTTCGGAGGAAGACAGATTGTAGCGCTGGGCAAGATCACCATGTCAGTGACCTTCGGGTTCATCAACAACACTAGAACTGAGCAAGTTGTGTTTGACATTGTTGACATGGAATACCCTTACAATGCAATTATTGGTCATGGCACCCTCAATGCTTTCGAAGCAATTCTTCATCCTGCCTATCTTTGCATGAAGATACCTTCGGGTCAAGGACCCATCGCTATTCATGGAAGTCAGGAAGCTGCCAGAAGGGCCGAAGGAAACTGGACTGACTCAAAAGCAATCCATAACATAGATGGAGCTGAAGTTTGTGAACAGTACAAATTCAGAAGGGAGAAAGCAGCTTCAGCAGATCAGCCGAAGCCCATGCTCTTATGTGAGGACATAGCAGAGCAGAAGGTGCTGTTGGGCTCTCAATTATCCGAAGAGCAGGAGAAAACCTTGATAAGGTTTTTGTTCAACAACAAAGATGTTTTTGCATGGTCAGCTAATGACCTCTGCGGAGTAAATAGGGATGTTATTGAACACTCGCTCAATGTTGACCCATCCTTCAGACCCAGAAAGCAGAGGCTTCGGAAAATGTCTGATGATAAGGCCGAAGGTGCTCGTAATGAAGTCAAAAGACTCCTCAGTGCAGGAGTTATCAGAGAAGTAAAGTACCCAGAATGGCTAGCTAACACTGTTATGGTAAAAAAGGCCAATGGCAAGTGGCGAATGTTTATCGATTTTACAGATCTCAACAAGGCTTGTCCGAAGGACGAATTCCCATTGCCAAGGATAGACTCTTTAGTTGATGCAGCAGCTTCTTCAGAGCTCATGAGTCTGCTAGATTGTTACTCAGGCTATCACCAAATCTGGATGAAGAAGGAAGATGAGCCGAAGACTAGCTTCATAACCCCAAGTGGCACATATTGCTATCTTCGGATGCCTGAGGGGCTCAAAAACGCTGGAGGAAGTTTTAGCAGAATGACTGCGAAGGTTCTCCAGTCTCAGATAGGCAGAAATGTGCTAACTTATGTTGATGACATCATTATAAAAAGCACGAAACAAGAAAATCATATTGCTGATTTGCAGGAGACCTTCGCCAGTTTCAAACAAGCTGGCTTAAAGTTGAATCCAGAAAAATGTGTCTTCGGAGTAAAGAAGGGGAAATTTCTTGGATGCTTGGTTTCAACAAAGGGAATTGAAGCTAATCCAAGTAAAATTGAAGCTATACTTCGAATGGAGCCACCAACTACAAGAAAGGGGGCCCAAAGATTGACAGGGAGGCTGGCATCTCTCAATAGATTCATATCCAGATCAGCAGAAAGAAATTTACCATTCTTCGAAGTGCTGAAATCAGCCGAAGTCTTTCAATGGGGACCAAGCCAACAAAAAGCCTTTGAAGAACTGAAGCAATATTTGATAGATTTAACAACATTAACTCCACCAACGCCAGGGGCTCCTTTGTTGTTATACGTGGCAGCTTCGCACTCAGCGGTAAGTGCAGCACTTGTCCAGGAGAAGCTTGATGGCCAAGTCAAGAAGCAGGTTCCAGTGTATTTTGTATCTGAAGTTCTTAGTGTATCAAAGAAAAACTATACAGAATTGGAGAAGGTATTATATGCTGTTTTGATGGCATCCAGGAAGCTTCGGCATTATTTTCAAGCATACAATATTGTTGTTCCTTCTTCGCAGCCGTTGAAGGATATTATGAGAAATAGAGAAGCTACTGGACGGATTGGAAAATGGGCTGCAGAGCTCAATGAATTTTGCATTGATTATGTGCATAGATCCTCGATCCAGTCTCAAGCGTTGGCAGATTTCATTGCCGATTGGACGCCAGGGGCTCAGGATGAAGAAACAAATAAAGATGCCAAAGTGTGGACAGTGTTTTGCGATGGGTCTTGGGGAACCTTTGGAGCAGGAGCAGCCGCTGTGTTGGTCTCACCATCCAAAGTTAAAACTTGTTATGCGGCAAGACTCGATTTTAGCTGTACAAACAATATTACTGAGTACGAAGCCCTCCTTTTGGGCCTTCGGAAATTAAAAGCAATGGGAATCAGAAGGGCCATCCTTAAAACTGATTCCCAGGTTGTTTCGGGTCATATCGACAAGAGTTGCAAGGCTAAAGATCCGAAGCTTGAAAAATATCTAGACACGGTCCGAAGAATCGAAGCTTCCTTCGAAGGATTTTCTGTCAAAAATATCCCTCGAGGGCAAAATGAGCATGCTGATTTGCTAGCTAAGTCAGCAGCACAGGGGCTGCCTTTACCTTCGGATGTGTTCTTCGAAACAATAAAGGCACCTTCAGTGGAACTCCTTGAAAGAACAGTCCTCAATATATCTCCTGTTTATAGCGAAGATTGGAGAACTGAGATCATCTCTTACCTTCAGGGTAAGTTCCTTTCAGATGACGAAGCTTATAACAGGAGGATAGAAGCAAGAGCTCGTCCATATGTCATGATAGAAGGGGAGTTGTACAAGCATGGAGTTTGCGCTCCGCTACTCAAGTGTTTATCTAGAACCGAAGGTATAGAGTTGATGAAAGAAATACATGCAGGCCTGTGTGGATCTCACATTGGATCTAGGCCGTTACTCGGAAAAGTTTTCCGCTAAGGGTTTTATTGGCCGAAGGCAGCTTCGGATGCAGCGGAATTAGTTCAAAAGTGCGAAGGCTGTCAGAAATGTGCAAGAGATCAAAAACAACCTTCGTCTTTAACACAGCTCATACAACCCATCTGGCCATTGCAAAGGTGGGGCCTTGACTTGTTAGGTCCATTGCCACCGGCTCAAGGGAATTTAAGATATGTTGTAGTGGCTGTGGAATATTTTTCTAAATGGATTGAGGCAAAGCCATTAGCCACAATAACTTCGGCCACTGTCCAAAAGTTTTTCTGGCAGAATATTGTTTGTCGTTTCGGGGTACCAAAGGCCATCACTGTAGATAATGGAACACAATTTGACTCCGAAGCTTTCAGAGATTTCTGTGATCAAATTGGTACGAAGATCCATTTTGCATCAGTCAGGCATCCGGAGTCAAATGGGCTCGTTGAAAGAGCCAACGGCATTATAATGACAGGAATAATGAAGTTAATCTTCAATCAACCCAGGGGAAAGTGGTTAGATCAGTTAACCAAAGTGGTGTGGAGCCACAATACAACAACATCAAGGTCTACAGGCTTTACTCCATTCAAGTTATTATTCGGTGACGAAGCAATAACTCCGGAAGAAGCTAAAACTGGATCAATAAGAGTAGTAGCTTCGACAGAATCAGGTCCTGAAGATGCTTGTTTTGTGGAAAAAGATGCTTTAGAAGGGATCAGGCTTCAAGCTGTGGAGAATATCAATAAATACCAAGCCGAAACAGTCAAGTGGCGAGATAGAAAAGTTCGGCTAAAGAATATTGAGCCAGGACACTTGGTGCTTCGGAGAGTGGCCAACCCAGACACAGTGGGCAAGTTACAGTTGAAATGGGAGGGACCTTTCTTAGTAGCATCTTCGTCAAGACCTGGTTCATACAGATTGAAGGACATGGACGGCAACGACATTCCTAGATCTTGGAATGCGGATGAGCTTCGACGATATTATGTGTAACTTGATGTAACTTTTTATGTCTTTTCTTTTTCATGGCACCCTTTTCCTTTCTAAAGGGGGAGAAAGGTTTTTAATGGGGCCATCATATGTAATTTCCTTTTTTAGTTCTATAAGAGCAAAATCCCCCAAGGAATGTAAATGTAAAACCTGAGAACGCACCATTGAGTGCCGAAAACTAAAAAAGCGAAGAAGCTCCAAAGTCGTTCCTAAGGGAATGCAGAGCTTACAACGAAAAGTCAACGCTGATTCCGCCGAAAGTAAAAGGCGAAGAAGCTCCAAAGTCATTCCTAAGGGAATGCAGAGCTTACAGCGAAAAGTCAACGCTGATTCCGCCGAAAGTAAAAGGCGAAGAAGCTCCAAAGTCGTTCCTAAGGGAATGCAGAGCTTACAGCGAAAAGTCAACGCTGATTCCACCGAAAGTAAAAGGCGAAGAAGCTCCAAAGTCGTTCCTAAGGGAATGCAGAGCTGATGTGTGATTGTTTCTAAGGAAATAATGGCTGAGGGTATGGCTTCGGATATGTGTTTGGACATTCATTCGCACATCACATTACATCATAGCATTTGCATTCATAAACATTCATTCAGGCATATGTAGGATAATCATCATCATGGCATAAGTGGTTGCTTCGGCATAAGAGAAGAGCTTCTTCGCGTACAAAAAGGAGAGCTTCGGAAGAAAGGGAAATATTGTTTTCTATGCTTTGCTGTGTACGAAAAGAAGGGAAGGTGTTTTTTCGCCTTCGGCTCAAAAAAGATAATTTCGTCCACAACAAAGCACTTCACATACATTAGTAGAAGGGTAAGAGCATAATACAAGGTATGAATAGAACTCATTAAAGACAAGTTTAGTTACATTTACACAAGTTATCTCAAAAGTTTCCTGAGTCTGTCTACAGTCTACTCCTACTTAATCTTCGATGGATTTTAGCTTCGGCATCACTCTTGTTAATCATCGACTTCGGCTTCGTCATCCTACATGAATTAAGTAGTTATAAATCAAAATCGAGCTTGAAGGAAGAGGTAAGCGCAAGGTAAGATTTCTTACTGGTTCAAGATGACTCCGAGCTTCATCTCCAGCCTTTTCTCGCCCGCCTTTTGTCCATATCATTTTTATAAATCTATTGGAAATACTTCGGGCGAGATCAGGGATGTCATCTAGGATTGATGGTGATAAAGTGAAATTGGGCATATTGACAATCTTTCCATGGTCGCAGCTAGCTTTTAGGAAAGCTGCAGCAGTGCCCCGAGAAGCTACCCAGGCACAGAAGTCACCATGCCCAGCTATAACTTCGTCGAGCTCGTCAATTTCACCCTCAATATGTTCGAAGCTCTTCGGCAAATCTTCAGCTGAGGGGGTGAATTTCTCACTGCTGGCTCCCACTGAGTGAAAAATTTTTCTTAGTCGTTGAATGCATTTGTTGCTAAATTCCAAACATTTTTCTTGAAGGTCCGCCAATAGTTTTTTCAAATCTGAATTTTGTTGAGCTTTGGCTTCAAGTTTTGCCTTAAGTTCTTTCTTTTCTTGTTCAAACTGCTTAGATTGGCAAAGAAGCTTCGTGTTCAGTTCTGTTATTTTTGCTTCGGCTTCCGCCAATGAACCTTCAGTTGCCTGGAGCTCAAAGTTTTTCTTCTCAATGTCAGCTGATTGCTCCTTTATTTTGTTTTCTAAATTTTCAATTATAACTTCGTGTTTCTTGTCTTCAAAATCTTGCTGCATTTTCAAGGCCTTGCTCAACAGCATACTCTGCACGAAAACAACCTTCGTTAGACATGTTTTCATTATTAAAAACAATAAAAGTCAAGGGAATAGTAGTTCACCTTGAAATTGGAATAAAATAAACTACCAACGATATGTTGTCGTCGGTAGCGGCTAATGTCCATTTCCAGCTTCGGAAAACCAATACTCTTTGACAGAGTACTGATAACTTTGGCTCCAGTTTGGTTTCGGATACAATCTAATTTTTCATCATCAATACCTCCGAAGAGGAGTGCTCCTGGTTTGTACCCGCAAGATTTGGCATACTCTTTAAGCTCTTCTATTTCGGGTTTTGACAATTCTTCTCCAACTAAATTTTGAAATATGAAGGCTTCGTTCTCTGAAGCTTCGTCAGCAATTTCCTTTCCTTTCCCCGATGCTGCGGCCACGACCTCTTCGGCGGCAGCGGTACCTTCTTCTGTGGCCATGTCTAGCAGTATTTTGTTGATGTGTTCGATTGTGCTTTCCAGGTTCACATCTTCAGTTGAGGCAGCTTCGGCAGCTGCGACCTCCGAAGGTGTGATTTCAATATTTGTTCTTTCCTCAGCCGCTGGTGTCTTCTGAGCCGAAGCTCTTGGTGTTGTCTTGTCAATAACCTCTGTCACAGTGATAATTCTTTGCCTCTTTATTTTAGTCGTCTTCTTCGTTTTTTCGGGCTCCTTTTCCTTCTGAAAAAACTTTGTCAGTTGAGGCCCCAATGGACTTAGCTTTGCAGGCAGGGATTCAGTCATTACCTTCAAAATTTCCTCCACGTCAGTGGCAGAGGGTGATGCGGGGGTTTCTTCTTCGTCAGATATTTTTTGCTTCGGAGAAGACGCTTTCCTCTTCTTCGGAATTCTCTTCTTTGATGGTTCTTTCTCATCTTCATTTAAGGCTTCAGTTGTCCTTTTCCTTTTCTGGCCCCCGGCACCTTTGTTCAGATTTTCATAGTCAGGGTATTCAAAACCCAGGGCGTCCAGCACTCGATTCAGTCTTCGCTTTGGACGGGTGCCGAAGGCCGCAGTCATCAATTGATCTTCTTTTTTGGAGTAATTGCCAAGTATTTCATTGCACATTACTTCAATTGTATCCAGCCACTCTTGACAAGGTGTTTTAAAGTATTTCTTAAACTTGAAATAGTAAGGTAAACGCACAAGTTCACCTTCTTTCTTCTCCCCCTCTAGCTTCGGCATTTCCCATTCTTTTAAAGTAGGAAAAACCCTGAAGGCCAAGAACTCCTGAACCAGGTCTCTTGTACTGATATGCTCTGCAATAATTCTGAATTCATCCATTGCCTGTTGTGTTGGACCTTCTGGTGTCATGTTGCAGCGAGGTCGGGTTTCTCCGAAGATCAGTTCGAGTGGACTTTGCACAAGCTTCTCCTTGTCGTCATCAACCTTGACATAGAACCATTCTGATTTCCAGCCTGCCGGCCATTTGCTTCGGTAGCTGATTACAGGAAACTTTGTGGTTTTCCGATAAGCAAAATTATAGCAACCAAAATTGTCATGCAATCCATCTTTTCTAGCCTTCGTTTGATAGTGCAGTTCGTGAACTCGACAAAAACTGTCTGCAAACGGCTCCACCGCTTGGCTTCGGAGGGCCCAGATATAAACGCTAAGCCTAACGATAGCGTTAGGAGTTAACTGATGAAAGTAGATACCAAACCTCTTCAGTACCTCTGCAATAATCTCATGTAGGGGGAATCTCAACCCAGCCTTTAGAAAACTCTTGAAAATGACAATTTCATCTTTCTCCGGCTTTGGGGTAGTCTCTTCTCCCCCGAAGCGTAACAGCTTCTTCTGATTCTCATTGAAAAAGCCCGACTTTACCATTTTGGAGAGATCAGCCTTCGAAACAGTAGACTTTCCAAAGTCCAAGTGGCTGGGCTTACTGGGCATGGCAATACGATAATCATCTTCGGGATCAGTTTCTTCAACGTTCTCTTCTTCTGCTTCGGCAGTTGCTTGTTCTGCTTCAACAGTGGGGGTTCCTTCCGAAGTTACCAGTCCGGAACGTTGCATTGCTTCGGAGATGGGAACAGTCTCCGAACCTTCAACTTCGCCCCCCTCACGCTCAACCCTAGCGGTAGATCGCACTCTGGCCATTTAATTCTGAGTTTGTGGAAATTAAATACTTTTTTCTTCCGAAGTCTTTCCTTCTGACGAAGCAGGCTTCAAGTTGGAGCTTCGTTCGATTCCGAGAGTCAAGCTTCGGCGATGGTTAAAAATTTTGGCAGCAAAACAGTGCAAATAGCAATGAATGCTGTGGTAACTTCACACCTACTTGTCTGTTTATATAGTGTTGCAGGTAAGAAGGCGAAACGCCAGGATTTTTACACCAGGCGGACAACCGCTTGCACTCGCTGCGCGGTGGACCGCAGAGACCAAACAGTAACTCTGCAAGGTGGGACCGCTACGCGCTCGAAAACTGAATCGTTTCTCGACAACGAGCTCAGGGAAGGTGTTTTTTGGACCTTCGGCTTCCCGAAGCTTAAGAGACTTTTTTCACGGATCAAGCTCGTTACGAAAAACGATCTAGCGCCGCGAAAGGGGCTACTGTTGGGGCTATGCTTCGTCGCGCCGAAGGTCTTGTAGGAAGAAGCAGCTTCGGCTGAAGCTGTCCGCAGGAGATGACCGAAGGTTCCTCTTTATGAAGCTTCGGTATTACAAACCGACTTAAAGATAGAATGACCTTTTAGTCCATAAAGGTTTGAGTCAATGTTGTAAACTTTTATGAGGGGCGTAATTGTAATTCTTCACAGGCTGTATCCTGTGTCTATAAATAGATGAACAGTACCCCCGTACTGTTCACGTTGACTTGTACTCGCTCGTGCGTCACACTTGTATTTTTGCCTTCTACCAAACCGAAGGTACAAATGTAATTCAATATTGTTCTTATTCTTCCATGATTATACGATAAGAACACGTAATAATGTTATGTGATTATTCATGTTATTCTTTCATGTTTCATATGCTTCTCCTTTTATTAATATAAACTGTGATGATGAAGGTATGTCCTTCATGACCTTCGTCTGAAGATCGTTATATCCTAAGGGAAATAACGCTTCGAAGGACGAAGGGCATTAACCATTAACTTCTTTCTATGTTGTCTTGTTCTTAATTCATAGCATTTGAGAACAAGTCCCCAACACATACCTAATCAAAGTTTATAGAGTTTAAATTGTCAAGAAACATAACGTGCATTTATTTTGATAGAGGGAGTACATCGTTAACCAATGCTTCTATAATAAAACTAGGGGGTTCAACGACCCATACACAAGAATGCTTGAACAAAAATTGTTACACCGACACACAAAGAATCTCCCACATTACAGGAGTAGAGATGGGGGCGCATTTGGTTCACTACAAGAAATGCGACAGGATTTTGTTTCTTTATTGGTGTGTCCTATATACTCTTCTGCCAAAGCATGATTAAATTGTGGATGGCCAATTCAGAAGCAAATTTGGTTTTCCATATTTTGTTAAGTTTTGATAGGGAAAAAGTAGGCACTAAAGCACCAAAGAGGTCAGCGCAAGAAGCACTAAAGCTGTGATATGCTTCAGGATGTTTTACTAATCTACCTGCAAGTTTCATGCCATTTTATATCAAGAACTAATAAATTAATGAAGTTGCTAATGAGAAGTAAATTGCACATCATTTTGGTTATTCCCTAGGCAAATGAAAATTAGATAATCGTAAAGATGTAATAATATATAATTTGTTTTAAGATATCTATGATTCTAACAAATAAGTGTTGTGATTAGGAGGAAATGGAAAAAAACCAAAAGTCTTCACCTACTTCTTCCTTTCCATCTCTTTTACAAGGTCAAATCACATAGCTTAGACTACCTCAAGCAAGGGACGGTAAACCGTCCGGTACCTTTGATTTATTAGCGGATCTTGGTTTACCTTTTCTCTCCAGCAACGTCCCCTACAACCTCCTGTACAATATAGATTCTGTCGTTCATCCGCCAAATGTGGTGCTTTCTCTATCCTCTACCGCCCACGTTTGATCGTTGATTGGTTGGCTGGCTGACTGCGTCCTGTCGTCAATGTACAACGCCACCTCCTAACCAATCACGACATAATTAACGAATGAAAAAAATATGTTAGATTTTTTGTTAATCTGGTTGGGAAAAGAAATGGAATATGAGTTGTAGAGTATGAAATTTAGAGAATGTTGTTAAAGACGTTAAATATATAGATGACATAATATTTTAGAGTGTATTGTAAAGTACGAAGTATATTCTTTTAGATAATGAAATTTAGAGGCCGACGATGGAGACAATCTACGAGCCACTCAGAATTTGTGAATTCTCTGTTTGAAAAGGTCCAGCATCTGGTACCAGAATGAGGGAAGTCGCGTGCCCTACCTGCACGGTTCATCTACAGGTATGCCAAAAAGTTACTGTCGCCGCATAACACAGTTTCCTTTGTGCTCCTAGTAATATCCTTATATCCATTCAGTATGTCCTAACTACTGTGGTTGTGGAATTGAAGGTTCAGGTTCCAAATCCCATCCTAATCAAAATTAATTTATAAGAGATTTAATCTCTTCAATCTTTTCTGATCTCTATGCAAGACCTTGCAATGCTGAATGTACGCAGAGAATAACATTAGATTATGCTCGGTGGAGACTGAAGAGTGAAGTCTGCTCACGTACGCGTATGACGTCCACCTGTGTTTGGTTTGAGGTCAAAGTGATATGGGACGGGGATGACATCGTTCACTCGATTTTTGGGATCACGCCGCCACAAAAAAAACTATTTCAGTGTTTATCTCGTTCCTACGTAATTATCATCCAAACACTATAAAAACTGTGGCCACCCCCTCCCATTCCACTATGTACATTCAACCAAACACACACTAAGTCTGCTTGAGGTTCTATCATGCTTCTCCTAGGTTATTATTTGTGAGGCGCCATACAAACTGTTTGATTTTTGGAGGACAAGCCAAACTCAAAATTCTCTTCCATTAAGACTATCTTCGTCTCTCATCTCATCTATTATTTTAAACTTCATTATAAAAACAATATAGTCTATAGTATAAAACAACCTGTATAAATAATCTGTTAGACATGGTCTAAAAGCTTCCCTGATTGGACTCGCCATGCTGACGAGGTGCACCGATGAGAAAATGTCCCTTTTTATCAAAATGACAAGCAACAAAATCCTCTTGACCCAGTCCTCGGTGGAATAGCCACGATGTCTCCCTAACATCCTTCTCCCTAAAAAATACAGTATCATTTAGCAATTGGACATCCCATGTACCAGTGCCACTGTGCCAGGTCAATGAGCATAAAAACTTTAGACTAGGGATGATAGTGGGTAAGGTATACAATATACACACAAAGTCATAGTCATACCCTTAAAAAAAGCTTCATACTCATACCCACTACACATCATGGATATAAAATTACGTCATATCCATACCCACCACAGCTAGCGGGTACCTATCGGGTACCCATACCCACTGACATTATAGTAGACACATGATCATTTGAATCATAAAAGTAAGTACCAAATACAAAATGTTGAAACCTCATACCTCATCAATATTGAAAGATGCTAAAATAACATATTATCTTTATACCATCATAGCAAATTCATTGAACCCAACATAATTTTACCACAAGGTCAACAACATTCAACGTTAAACAGCAATACCATACAAGCCCATACATAAGAGTGAATAAGCTCCTAAGTCCGAACTCACATATCATATGTTAGCGGGTTTCCTATCGGGTAGCGGGTATGGGGCAATAGAGAACGTACCCATGCCCCCCGTACCCAATGGGTATAACAAATAACCCAATAAAAAACCCATACACATGCCCACCATACTCGATGGGTATAACAAATAACCCAATAAAATATCCATGTGTATCAAAATTCGTCATATATATATATACCTTAATAGAGTTTTTACCCATCGGATATCAGGTTTCGGATACCCATTGACATTCTACTTTAGATAGAACATAGAAGTACAACTACAACACCCCTCGATGTTAGGGACCGACGAGAGCGAGACAATCCTCTTGGTAAGGGTCTTCCTAATTACAAATGTCTCCAAGCCACCAAATAATACCTTTCCTCAGCACCCGAATTCCTCGCGATGCTTCTCCATAAGGCCTTGTTCGGTTATTCCCATTATATATGGATTGGATGGGATTGGAAAAAAATTTAGAAGAACTTTGACTTGTTTGGGATTTAAACCCACCCAATCCCACTCAATCCACATGGATTGGGAGCTAACCGAATAAGCCCTGAATAGGATATACCCGTCCTTAGGCCTAAGGCCCACACAATTCAAGACAGTCCAAGCTCCGTGCTGCACGCTGCCAGCAACGCCCCAAGCCACAAACCAAGCTTGAGCCTTTACAATAGAATACTTCTACACAAGAATATCAGTTATCGGCGAGGGCCTGTTTGCAACCGAATTGTTAGCAATACTCCAGCTCAACGCTATGCTTACCCTATACCACCATTTATAGTCTGGTCATCAAGATTTCTTACTCTACATTACAATCATCCGTACTTAAATCCTTCTACTAGGTATATGCCCGTGCGTTGCAACGGCACACAAAATACTCAGCAAAATGTTAGTGCATAACGGTTACATAAAAACGAACAACACTTATATTATCACCGACTTTAATATCTCAAAAATTGTTTGCTAACAAATACATTGTTACCCTTATATGATTAGTGGCAGCGACATGAACACATCTGAGAGTAGCCATGAAGTAAAACTATTTTGGTACTTCTCTCGCAAAGACTGAAATATCTGAAGTTGTGTAATTTGACATGACAGATAACATGACCCATGAAAAAGATGAACCTTAATACGATCCCCTGCAAGCCAAGTACGCCCTCTCTCTACTTCAGCGCAAGCAGGGTCCATCCCATCTAGATCCAGTCGAGCCTGATGACACCGTCCAACTCCATCAGTGCTGTGATGTTGTCCTAGGCAGCGCGCATAAACTCGAAGAAGAGTGAGATCGACCTAAATGCCTCTTGTGATGCACAGAACTTCGAACCACCTGGAAATAAAGCGTGTGAAAAAATATAGAATAAGATGAAACTAAAAACGGGGTAAATGCATGTAGTTCTTTGTGTGAACACACACCTCTTTTATAGAGTTTGGTGTATCCACAATCTCTGCAAAGGTTGGTCTTAGAGTAGGATCTTTCTGCCAGCATCTCTGTAGTAGTTCAGCGAGCATAGGATGGGTATCAGCGGCAATAGTAAGACTCAGACCCTACATGCAGAGTTATCGTGTCTGCCAAATTAGGATTCGAAACAAAAACTCCACGACACTTTCATAAGGAGTATTTTACTTCCCACCAAACAGATACAAATGAGTTACAACTCAACATTCACCTTCTCTTTAGAGCCTTTTTCCTTTCAGCAAATTAAAGTAGAATGATAACAGAAAGATGTGCTATTGTTCTTTTTTTGGCAACCCGCAATAACTTGTGTGTTAAACTACGATACCTTTGAACAACGACAACTGCTGCCTGAAGAGGTGTCATGTCTTCGTATGGAAGCTGCATCCGTGAAAGTTGCTAGCAAGCTTCGATCGCCAAAAATCCCATCTAACCGGAACATTGAACGCGTCGCCGCTCTCGAAGCGCTCCAATTTGCTGCCAGAGTCATCTGTCTATGGGCTTATATAGAGTAATGTAGAGAGAGGCACACACATAATCAGATCAGGAAGCACAGACAAAGCTGTCAAGCGAGGAGTTAAGGTCCGTCCATACCAGATGGCAGCGGAGGAATCGTCGGCTGCGCGCGATCCATGGCGCGTCGTGGACTCACGGTGAATAGAACCTTGGCACTACTACCGCCAGGGCCACTGGGTGTCTCCGGTCACTCTCTCTTTCAACGCAGGCATGGGCTTGGCATCCACGACGTTAGCCAGGACGCCATGGCGGTGGGGCTAGGAAGCGAGCGGGAGGGTGGATCTGTTGCTCATGCCATATTTCAGATTATAAACAACTAAACATGAATATACATGCACAAAATGGATCTTACTATAGTGTTAACTTAACCTTGCTAATCTAACCATGCAGCCCGTCTGAAGGCCAGCAACTTAATGCACTAAAGTCATCATTGCTTGATGAGACTACTAATTAATCGAACGAAGCTTCTCTGTTCTATCAGGCAGATTTCGAAGAACAAACATGGTAGCCAAATATTCGAGTTTGGGTTGTAGTGTTCTATATCATGAAGTATACCTGATTCCATCGATTAATTCTTGAAGAGCTTCATTCAATGTACCCAGTTCAGCAAAGGTACTATGTGTAAACAGGATAGGAACACATAAGAAAATAAGAAATAGAGCATTAACATTGCATCCACGAACACATATTAGTGAGCACAAGAAAAGGTACCAGGTTTTAGATTGTTGCCATCTGGATCTATAAGACACAGATCATCATCCGGGTCATTTCCTCTGGATTTACTCTTATTAGCATTAGGAGAACTAGTTGGAACAAGTGCAGGTTGTCGGGGACCATAATTAGGGGTACCCTCAAGGCTCCTAATTCTCAGCTGGTAACCCCCATCAGCATGAAGCTGCAAAGGCCTGATGGGTGCGATTAAGTCAGGGATCAGTCCATTCGAGGGACACGATCACGCCTCACCCGAGCCTAGCCTCGGACAAGGGCAGCCGACCCCCGGAGGATTTCCGTCTCGCCCGAGGCCCCCCTTCAGCGGCGAACATATTCCCGGCTCGCCCGAGGCTCTGCCTTCGCTAAGAAGCAACCCTGACCAAATCGCCGCACCGACCGACCAAGTCGCAGGAGCATTTAACGCAAAGGTGGCCTGACACCCTTATCCTGGAGCGCACCCCCAGCCTGCAGGACCGAAGTGACCGCCGTCACTTCGCCGCTCCACTGACCGGCCTGACAGAAGGACAGCGCCGCCCACGCCACACCGACTGCAGTGCCACTGGACAGAGTAAGACTAACAAGCAGTCAGGCCCTGCCGGAGGCACCATAGGAAGCTTCGCTTCGCCTGACCAAGGGCTCGGACTCGGGCCAAGTCCCGGAAGACGGCGAACTCCGCCCGACCCAGGGCTCGGACTCGGGCTAAGTCCCGGAAGACGGTGAACTCCGCCCGACCCAGGGCTCGGACTCGGGCTAAGTCCCGGAAGACGGCGAACTCTGCCCGACCTAGGGCTCGGACTCGGGCTAAGTCCCAGAAGACGGCGAACTCTGCCCGACCCAGGGCTCGGACTTGGGCTCGGCCCCAGAAGACGACGATCTCCGCCTCGCCCGACCCAGGGCTCGGACTTGGGCTCGGCCCCAGAAGACGACGATCTCCGCCTCGCCCGACCCAGGGCTCAGGCTTGGGCTCGGCCCTAGAAGACGACGATCTCCGCCTCGCCCGACCCAGGGCTCGGACTTGGGCTCGGCCCCAGAAGACGACGATCTCCGCCTCGCCCAACCCGGGGGCTCGGACTCGACCTCGGCTTCGGAGGAGCTTCCACATCGCCCAACCTAGGGCGTAGACCAGCCACGTCAACAGGAGGCGCCATCATCACCCTACCCCGAGCTGACTCGGGCCGCAGGGAACAAGACCGGCGTCCCATCTGGCTCGCTCCGCCAGATAGGCAATGATGGCGCCGCGCATGCTCTGTGACGGCGGCGGCTCTCAGCCCCCTTACGGAAGCAAGAGGACGTCAGCAAGGATTCAACCACTCCGACAGCTGTCCCTCCACCAAGCTCCATCGCTCCTTCGACGGCCACGACATCACACCAGCTGGGTGCCAAGATCTCTCCGGCTGCCACAACGGCATGTACCTAGGGCGCTAGCTCACCTCTGCTAGACACGTAGCACCTCGCTACACCCCCCATTGTACACCTGGATCCTCTCCTTACGCCTATAAAAGGGAGGACCAGGGCCCTCTTAGAGAGGGTTGGCCGCGCGGGGACGAGGACGAGAACAGGCGCTCGCTTGGAGCCGTTCGCTCCCTCTCCCGCGTGGACGCTTGTAACCCCCTACTGCAAGCGCACCCAACCTGGGCGCGGGACGAACACGAGGGCCACGGGATTCCCACCTCTCTCACGCCGGTCTCCGGCCGCCTCGCTCTCCCCCCTTCGCGCTCGCCCTCGCGCTCGACCCATCTGGGCTGGGGCACGCGGCGACATTCACTCGTCGGCCCAGGGACCCCCCCGGTCTCGGAACGCCGACAGTTGGCACGCCAGGTAGGGGCCTGCTGCTTGTTGACGAACAGCTTCCCATCAAGCTCCAGATGGGCAGTCTCCAGCAACCTCTCCAACCCGGGACGGTGCTCCGTTTCGGGAGTCTTGAGTTCATATCCCTCGACGGCAGCTACGACATGATACTCCTTCCACCGCCGTGCGACAACAACGGTGGCGGCCGACAACCCGCCTGCTGGCGGCGGAATCGGCGACGTCTTCCCCGCATAGTGGAAGAGCAACCTTCGAGGTCACCCCGTCCTCTCCCCCGTCGGCGGAGGAGGAGGCGGGGCAACCAAGGCCAAGCAGGAGGCAGCGCCTCGTCGGCTGTCGAGCGAGTCGACGGTCCCGGCACCCCAACGGGGGGCGCACCAGGCGTCGACCTCGCGTTTGAGACGAAGGCGAGCGCCGTCTCCCCGCGACACGCCAATCCCGAGCAAGCGGACGACGCCAGCACGCTCGCGAAAAGCTTGCTGGACGTCACCCTCGTACCTGAGACGATGGCGCAGCCAGTCCCCGACGCGACCTTATCGCCGCCCGTCGACCAAAAGGTACCGATCGATTCCCATCCCGCGTCTTTTGGGTTCAGCCTCAACCCGCCTAGCGACTTCGCTTTGGCGGGCGCTCTCGTAGAGGCAAATCCAGACCCTCTGGGGTTTCGTGTGCGGTCACCTTGGGACCGGTTGACAGACGTCTCGACCTACGGGCCCTCTAGGTCCGAGGAAGACGACGAACCCAGCATCTGTTGGGATTTCTCTGGACTTGGTAACCCTTGTGCCATGCGGGACTTCATGACCGCATGCGACTACTGCCTTTCCGACTGTTCCGACGGTAGCCAAAGCCTCGGCGACGAGGATCGCGGCCCAAGTCGCGAATGCTTCCACGTCGATCTAGGGGGTCCCCCCGAAGGCAGCCATTTCGGCATGCCGGAGGACGGTGACCTCCCTAGGCCGGTGCCTCGCGTTGACATCCCACAGGAGCTAGCTGTGGTCTCCGTTCAGGCGGGGGGTCATGACCCACAGCTCGAGCAAATCCGCGGGGTGCAGGCCAGGCTCGACGAGGGAGCAGGAGCGCTGGGGCCGATCCGTCAGGACGTCGGGCAGGCATGGGCGGGCCAACCTCCGGCCGGAGAAATACGTCATCTACCCCAGGGTTTCCAGCACCGCATCGCCGACGACGTCAGGCTCATGCCACCACCCACATCCAGTGGGGTCGGCCAGAACCTGGCGGCAGCAGCAATGCTTCTTCGCGCGATGCCAGAGCCATCAACCACCGAGGGGCGGCGAATCCAGGGAGAACTCAAGAGTCTCCTGGAAGGCGCCGCGGTCCGACGGGCCGAGAGCTCTGCCTCCCGAAGGCAGGGGTACCCCTCGGAACCTCATGCTGCGACTTCCCGATCCATGCGGGAAGCCTCGGTCTACACCGGGCGCACGCGCAACACCGCCTGCGGCTCCGGGTCGCCTCGGCAACGAGCACCACCACCGTGACCGGCGGGCCCACCTCGACGAGAGGGTGCGCCGAGGCTACCACCCCAGGCGTGGGGGACACTACGACAGCGGGGAGGATCGGAGTCCCTCGCCCGAACCACCCGGTCCGCAAGCCTTCAGCCGAGCCATCCGACGGCGCCGTTCCCGACCCGGTTCCGGCCCCCGGCTACTATTACAAAGTACTCGGGGAGACGAGACCGGAACTATGGCTCGCGGACTACCGTCTGGCCTGCCAACTGGGTGGAACGGACGATGACAACCTCATCATCCGCAACCTCCCCCTGTTCCTCTCCGACTCCGCTCGCGCCTGGTTGGAGCACCTGCCTCCGGGGCAGATCTCCAACTGGGACGACCTAGTCCAAGCTTTCGCCGGCAATTTCCAGGGCACGTATGTGCGCCCCGGGAATTCCTGGGACCTCCGAAGCTGCCGACAGCAGCCGGGAGAGTCTCTCCGAGACTACATCCGGCGATTCTCGAAGCAGCGCATCGAGCTGCCCAACATCACCGACTCGGATGTCATCGGCGCGTTCCTCGCTGGCACCACCTGCCGCGACCTGGTGAGCAAGCTGGGTCGCAAGACCCCAACCAGGGCGAGCGAGCTGATGGACATCGCCACCAAGTTCGCCTCCGGCCAGGAGGCGGTCGAGGCTATCTTCCGAAAGGACAAGCAGCCCCAGGGCCGCCCATCGGAAGGTGCTCCCGAGGCGTCAACTCAGCGCGGCGCCAAGAAGAAGGGCAAGAAGAAGTCGCAAGCGAAACGCGACGCAGCCGACGCGGACCTTGTCGCCGCCGCCGAGTACAAGAACCCTCGAAAGCCCCCCGGAGGTGCCAACCTCTTTGACAAGATGCTCAAGGAGCCGTGCCCCTATCTCCAGGGACTGGTCAAGCACACCCTTGAGGAGTGCGTCATGCTTTGGCGCCACTTCCACAGGGCCGGGCCACCCGCGGAGGGTGGCAAGGCCCGCGACGACGACAAGAAGGGAGATCACCAGGCAGGAGAGTTCCCCGAGGTCCGTGACTGCTTCATGATCTATGGTGGGCAAGCGGCGAACGCCTTGGCTCGGCACCGCAAGCAAGAGCGCCGGGAGGTCTGCTCGGTCAAGGTGGCGGCGCCAGTCTATCTAGACTGGTCCGACAAGCCCATCACCTTCGACCGAGACGATCACCCCGACCATGTGCCGAGCCCGGGGAAATACCCGCTTGTCGTCGACCCCGTCATCGGCGACGTCAGGCTCACCAAGGTCCTCATGGACGGAGGCAGCAGCCTCAACATCATCTACGCCGAGACCCTCGGGCTCCTGCGTGTCGATCTGTCCTCTGTCCGGGCAGGCGCTGCGCCCTTCCATGGGATCATCCCCAGGAAGCGCGTCCAACCCCTCGGACAGCTCGACCTTCCCGTCTGCTTCGGAACACCCTCCAACTTCCGAAGGGAGACCCTGACGTTCGAGGTGGTCGGGTTCCGAGGAACCTACCACGCGGTACTAGGGAGGCCATGCTACGCGAAGTTCATGGCCGTCCCCAACTACACCTATCTGAAGCTCAAGATGCCGGGCCCCAACGGGGTCATCACCGTCGGCCCTACGTACAAACACGCGTTCGAATGCGACGTGGAGTGCGTGGAGTACGCCGAGGCCCTCGCCGAGTCCGAGGCCCTCATCGCCGACCTGGAGAGCCTCTCTAAGGAGGTGCCAGACGTGAAGCGTCACGCCGGCAACTTTGAGCCAGCGGAGACGGTTAAGTCCGTCCCCCTCGACCCCAGCGGCGACACCTCCAAGCAGATTCGGATCGGCTCCGGGTTCGATCCCAAATAGGAAGCAGTGCTCGTCGACTTTCTCCGCGCGAACGCCGACGTCTTCGCGTGGAGCCCCTCGGACATGCCTGGCGTACCGAGGGATGTCGCCGAGCACTCGCTGGACATCCGAGCCGGAGCCCGACCCGTCAAGCAGCCGCTGCGCCGATTCGACGAGGAGAAGCGCCGAGCCATAGGCGAGGAGATTCACAAGCTAATGGCGGCAGGGTTCATCAAAGAGGTATTCCATCCCGAATGGCTTGCCAACCCTGTGCTTGTGAGAAAGAAAGGGGGAAATGGCGGATGTGTGTAGACTACACTGGTCTCAACAAAGCATGTCCGAAGGTTCCCTACCCTCTGCCTCGCATTGACCAAATCGTGGATTCCACTGCTGGGTGCGAAACCCTGTCTTTCCTCGATGCCTACTCAGGGTATCATCAAATCAAGATGAAAGAGTCCGACCAGCTCGCGACTTCTTTCATCACACCCTTCGGCATGTACTGCTATGTCACCATGCCGTTCGGTTTGAGGAATGCGGGCACAACGTACCAACGGTGCATGAACCATGTGTTCGGCGAACACATTGGCTGCACAGTCGAGGCCTACGTCGATGACATCGTAGTCAAGACGAGGAAAGCCTCCGACCTCCTTTCCGACCTTGAAACGACATTCCGATGTCTCAAGGCGAAAGGTGTCAAGCTCAATCCTGAAAAGTGTGTCTTCGGGGTGCCCCGAGGCATGCTCTTGGGGTTCATCGTCTCCAAGCGGGGCATCGAAGCCAACCCGGAAAAGATCACAGCCATTACCAGCATGGGGCCCATCAAGGACTTGAAAGGCGTACAGAGGGTCATGGGATGCCTCGCGGCTCTGAGCCGCTTCATCTCACGCCTCGGCGAAAGAGGTCTACCTCTGTACCGCCTCTTAAGGAAGGCCGAGTGCTTCACTTGGACCCCTGAGGCCGAGGAAGCCCTCGGGAACCTGAAGGCGCTCCTCACAAAGGCGCCTATCTTGGTGCCCCCAGCTGCCGGAGAAGCCCTCCTAGTCTACGTCGCCGCGACCACCCAGGTGGTTAGCGCCACGATTGTGGTCGAGAGGCAAGAAGAGGGGCATGCATTGCCCGTTCAGAGGCCAGTCTACTTCGTCAGCGAGGTACTGTCCGAAACCAAGGTCCACTACCCACAGGTTCAGAAGCTGCTGTACGCGGTGATCCTAACGCGACGGAAGCTGCGACACTACTTCGAGTCTCATCTGGTAACTGTGGTGTCATCCTTCCCCCTCGGAGATATCATCCAGTGCCGAGAGGCCTCGGGTAGGATTGCAAAGTGGGCGGTGGAGATCATGGGCGAGACAATCTCGTTCGCTCCTCAGAAAGCCATTAAGTCCTAGGTCTTGGCGGATTTCGTGGCTGAATGGGTCGACACCCAGCTACCAACGGCTCTGATCCAACCGGAGCTCTGGACTATGTTCTTCGATGGGTCGCTGATGAAGATAGGGGCCGGCGCAGGCCTACTCTTCATCTCACCCCTCGGAAAGCATCTACGCTACGTGCTACGCCTCCACTTCCCGGCGTCCAACAATGTGGCCGAATATGAGGCTCTGGTCAACGGGTTGCGGATCGCCATCGAGCTAGGGGTCTAATGCCTCGACGCTCGTGGTGACTCGTAGCTCGTCATCGACCAAGTCATGAAGAACTCCCATTGCCGCGACCCGAAGATGGAGGCCTACTGCGATGAAGTTCGGCGCCTGGAAGACAAGTTCTACGGGCTCGAGCTCAACCACATCGCTCGGCGCTACAACGAGACTGCGGACGAGCTGGCTAAAATAGCCTCGGGGCGGACGACGGTTCCCCCGGACGTCTTCTCCCGAGACCTGTATCAACCCTCCGTCAAGATCGACGACACGTCCGAGCTCGAGGTACCCTCGGCCCAGTCCGAGGCACCCACGGCTCAACCCAAGGCACCCTCGGCTCGACCCGAGGCGCCCTCGGTTCAGTCCGAGGTACCCTCGGCCCCCGAGGGTGAGGCACTGCGCGTCGAGGAGGAGCGAAGCGGGGTCGCGCCTAATCGAAACTGGCAGACCTCGTACCTGCAATATCTCCACCGAGGAGAGCTACCCCTCGACCGAGCCGAGGCTCGGCGGGTGGCGCGGCGCGCCAAGTCGTTCGTCTTGCTGGAGATGAGAAGGAGCTCTACCACCGCAGCCCTTCAGGCATCCTCTAGCGATGCATCTCCATCGCCGAAGGTCAGGAACTCCTGCGAGAGATACACTCGGGGGCTTGCGGCCATCACGCAGCGCCTCGAGCCCTTGTCGGAAACGCTTTCCGGCAAGGCTTCTACTGGCCGACGACGGTGGCCGACGCTACCCGAATCGTTCGCACCTGCGAAGGGTGCCAATTCTACGCGAGGCAGACCCATCTGCCCGCTCAGGCTCTGCAGACGATACCCATCACCTGGCCTTTTGCGGTGTGGGGTCTGGACCTCGTCGGCCCCTTGCAGAAGGCACCCGGGGGCTACACGCACATGCTGGTCGCCATCGACAAATTCTCCAAGTGGATCGAGGTCCGACCCCTGAACAGCATCAGGTCCGAGCAGGTGGTGGCATTCTTCACCAACATCATCCATCGCTTCGGGGTCCCGAACTCCATCATCACCGACAACGGCACCCAGTTCACCGACAGAAAGTTCCTAGACTTCTGCGAGGATCACCACATCCGGGTGGACTGGGCCGCCGTGGCTCATCCCATGACGAATGGGCAGGTGGAGCGTGCCAACGACATGATTCTACAAGGGCTCAAGCCTTGGATCTACAACGACCTCAACAAGTTCGGCAAGCGGTGGATGAAGGACCTCCCCTCGGTTGTCTGGAGTCTAAGGACAACACCGAGCCGAGCCACAGGCTTCACGCCGTTCTTTCTAGTCTATGGGGCCGAAGCCATCTTGCCCACGGACTAAGAATACGGCTCCCCGAGGACGAGGGCCTACACCGACCAAAGCAACCAAGTCAGCCGAGAAAACTCGCTGGACCAGCTGGAGGAGGCTCGGGACTAGGCCTTGCTACACTCGGCGCGGTACCAGCAGTCCCTGCGACGCTACCACGCCCGAGGGGTCCGGTCCCGAGACCTCCAGGTGGGCGACCTAGTGCTTCGACTGCGACAAGACGCCCGAGGGCGGCACAAGCTCACGCCTCCCTGGGAGGGGCCATTCGTCATCGCCAAGGTTCTGAAGCCCGGAACATACAAGCTGGCCAACAGCCAAGGCGAGGTCTACGACAACGCCTGGAACATCCAACAGCTACGTCGCTTCTACCCTTAAGATGTTTTCAAGTTGATCATATACCTCGCACCCACGCAAAGTTTAGTCATCAAGGAAGGGTCGGCGTCGCCTCGGCAAAGCCCGACCCTCCCTCGGGGGCTAAAAGGGGGGGAACCCCCTCTGCGTCGAAATTTTCCTCGAAAAAAAAGAAGAGATCTTTTCTGCCAGAATATCTTTTCGCGTTTTTTGGCTACTTCGAAAAGTGGATCCTGAAAACGACGGAGTACACGTAAGCAGCCAAGGCTGACCGAGCCGAGGGACTCCTACGCCTCCGGGATACGGATACCTCACTCATCACCTTCTGTGATAAGTAACTCACGTTCGGATAAGTGATTCTGCGGACCGAACAAGTCTTCACGCCCGAAAGCTCTTCTGCCGAAGCGATCCTTCGAGCCTTCTCGACTGCGTCGGTGACAGAGCCCCATGGACGGGTAAGAGTGCGCGTAAGCGGCAAGGCCGACCGAGCCGAGGGACTCCTACGCCTCCGGGATACGGATACCTCACTCGTCACCTTCCGCGAGAAGCAACTCTTGCTCGCACAAACATTTCTGTTACCAACAAAAAAGTCCAGATACTCGAAATAAAAGGAAAAGAGACGCAGCTTTACAACACGGCGAGGGTGTGTTTAGGCCTCGGCGGCCGTAGGAAACACACGCTACAAGACAATCCGATCCTGCAGGCTCGGATCTTGACGGCTGAAGGGAGCAGCAGCACCCTTGGCATCGATGACACCTTCGGCAAGGGCCAACCTAGCCTCGGACGGCGACGCGGTCCGAGGATCTCCACTCTGGAGGACGACGTCATCACCACGCCCGGGCCATCGCCGCTAGGGTCTTCTCCGGGAATCCGGCCCGAGCAGGCGGCTCGGCCGGTCACCCCGGGGCCTCGGCCAGTTACCTTCCGAGGACGTCGATCCGGCCCGAGCAGGCGGCTCGATCGGTCACCCCGAGGCCTCGGCCAGCTGCCCTCCAAGGACGTCAGCCCGACCCGAGGCCTCGACTGGTCAATTCTGGCGTCGGTCCCGCTAACGGACAACCCGGCCAGGCTCCGGCCAACCAGGTTTCCTTTTCGAGCCAACTCTGCCTCTGTCCATGTTGACGCCGCTAACCCTGGCCTCGGCTCATCGAAGAGCGGCCGAGGGGTTCCTTTAACTAAGTTAGAGAAGCCTCGGACAACAAGGCCGACCGAGCCGAGGGACTCCTACGCCTCCGGGATACGGATACCTCACTCGTCACCTATACACGGGGCGACTCACGCTTGGTGAAGCGGTTCAGACAACCAACAGGTGAGACTCAGTGCTCGAAAAGGAGGAAAATACACGGCTCCGTGCCGAAATCACATACATGTTCAGGCCCCGACAGCCACAATGAACAAAAACACCGGCACTCGGGGTGCCATTACAAATGGAACTCCGGTTCCACCTCCGCAGGTACGAACAACCCCACTCGACAGGGGAGAGGCCTGCGGAGCAACAGAAGATCGACGAACGGCTTGTCGTCGCCCGCCCCAACCGCGGCGACGACGACGACTTCTGTCCCGGGGGGCCGAACAGCAACAGCGATGACCTCAGGGCGGATGCTGCTGCCAGGAGGCCCCCGCCCGTGCCCAAAACTCGAGAGGCAAGGACGGGCAGAAGGCCGTAGAGTTGGAGGTCGGTCCACGGGTGGCGCCGGCAAACTCGTCGACGGCGGAACCTCTTCCAGCTGCCGTGGCGGGAGGCGGCACCGGGAGCGGCTCCGAAGCCGCTCGGCCCAGCGAGCCAGGCACGGTGCAGCTGTCAGCGCCACGGACGACTCCCGCCCTTCCCCCCGATCACTGAGGGAAGGAGCGGGCCACTGCCCACGCAGGGGCCGACCCCAACTCGGCACACTCCCCTCCCCAGCACTAGTGATGAAAATCCTTGAGGCTGAGGGAGGGGCGGAGGCCGCAGCCCGGCTCGCTTTCCCCCACCATCGAACTGGAGGTCACCATCTTGGGTGATCGCTGGTGGAGGGGTGCAGCCGGGCTGCATGATGAAAATCCTTGAAGCCGAACGATGGCTGAAAGGTACCAACTCCCGCGGAGTTACGTTCCCCCCAACGACGAGGCGGCAAGACGGCGGATCTCCCCCATCCGGGGGCCTGGAAGGTGGAAAGACACGATGCATAAGGGAGCGCGAAGACATGGTCGCCCTCCAAGGGGGTCACCCTCCTTTTAAGGGCGGTTCTCCCTACTCGCGCCCCCAGCCATCACGGGCTGAGTCTTCTCCGACACACTCCAAGGTCCTCCCCCACGGCGCGAGGGCTGGGCCCCACACGTCATGCAAGCCAACTCAGGGCAGAAGAAGCCAAACCGCCGCGCGCGGTGCATACAACCGCCCAGCGGTTACAAGCGACCCTCCACTTTTGCCCAGACCAACGGGCGAAAGGGTGGGCAGCCATGCAGGCGGCATGCAACCGCGCCAAGTGGGCGCGCTCCTCCGACTCCCAACACGCCCGGCATGGAGGCCCAGGCCCACGCGTCATGCAACCGGTGCGCCGGTTGCTACGTGTGAGTAACTGCATCGCCACCCGCGCCACCACCGCACCTCCTCGACTGCGGAACCAATACCACGACTCGAGGCGACCCGACGCGCGACCCAGCAGCACCAGCCTGGCGCGACGGTCAACACGGCCAAAAGTGGGCCGGCAGTAATGGCGGTGGCAGGCGAGCAGGCGCAGCGGTCGCGTCGTCAGCCAGGCTTACGTCCCATCCGGGGGCAGCGAGAGAACCCTCTCCCACGGCGTGAAGACGACGCGCCCGTGATCCGTTCCTCGAACGGCTCGCGCACGCGCAACGGTCGCCCCTCCAACCACTCGCCCCGTCGCATTAACTCCGCGACGGGACACGCGGCGCCTCTGGCAGGAGAAGCGGGCGACGCTTCCCCTTCGCCAAAACGAACGCGTCCAAAAAGGTACGCCGCGTCGTTCGATTTCGTATCCTTTTCCGTTTTTCCTCTTTCTCTCTCTTGCAACAGGGACCGGGAAAGGGGGATACCCCGAAAAGGATCCTTCCCCGAGAAGGAACCAGGCTCCGAGCCCCCCTACTGATCAGAGGTTCGAAGGCTGGCCCCCCGGAAGGGTTCAACAGCCGCCTCAGATCGCGTGGGCCCTACACCCACTACTGGTCAGAGGTTCAAAGGCCGGCCCCTCGAAAGGGTTCAACGACCGCCTCAGGCTACTCGGGCTCCGCGCCCAATACTGATCAGGGGTTCGAAGGCTGGCCCCCGAAGGGTTCACAGCCGCCTCAGACGCCGAGCGAGGGATGACCATGGGTATGTTCGATACATAACCAAGGCTCGGGCTGCGCTCCCGAGGTACCCTAGGACATTTCTGAGACCGGCGGGAACGATCTTGTAACAGAATCCCACCAGAGGGAGGCATCGAGCCCTCGGACCCCGTCGCCAGGGGACCGGGTCTGGCAGATCACCCGCAGGTACTTTTGGGCGTGCCTCTGGGCCCCTAGCCGACCCCTAACACTCGGATTACCCGCTTGCAGCTCGTCGGAGACACCATGTTCGGCGCCCATCGAGGGCAACATGGCGCTTCCCCCCTCCTTGCGGAAAGGCGATGCAGGGGCGTATGTAAAAAAGCCGAGTCTACCCCTGACCGCCCTCTCGCTCTGTGCAGAGGCTCGGGGGCTGCTCTCGCAAACCCGGCTCCGGCCGAACCGTTGACAGCGTCAACATACCAACCCGAGAACTTGGGACCCGACCGTACACATGGGCTACGGCCAGCTCGCATGAGGGAACGACCAGACCAGCCGAAGCACTACGTGAGGCAGTAAGACCTCGAAGGAGTGAAACCACTCCTCCGAGGCCTCGGGGGCTACACCCGGCGGGTGCGCTCGCGCGCACCCACCGGAACAAAACGCAACCGAGAAAGGCTGGTCCCCTTGCAAAAAAGTGCGACGAAAGCCTCCAAGCGAGTGCAAACACTCCCTTCGAGGCTCGAGGGCTACTGTCGGGGACCATAATTAGGGGTACCCTCAAGGCTCCTAATTCTCAGCTGGTAACCCCCATCAGCACGAAGCTGCAAAGGCCTGATGAGTGCGATTAAGTCAGGGATCAGTCCATTCAAGGGACACGATCACGCCTCACCCGAGCCTAGCCTTGGACAAGGGCAGCCGACCCCCGGAGGATTTCCGTCTCGCCCGAGGCCCCCCTTCAGCGGCGAACATATTCCCGGCTCGCCCGAGGCCCTGCCTTCGCTAAGAAGCAACCCTGACCAAATCGCCGCACCGACTGACCAAGTCGCAGGAGCATTTAACGCAAAGGTGGCCTGACACCCTTATCCTGGCGCGCACCCCCCAGCCGGCAGGACCGAAGTGACCGCCGTCACTTCGCCGCTCCAGTGACCGGCCTGACAGAAGGACAGCGCCGCCCACGCCACACCGAATGCAGTGCCACTGGACAGAGTAAGACTGACAAGCAGTCAGGCCCTGCCGGAGGCACCATAGGAAGCTCCGCTTCGCCTGACCAAGGGCTCGGACTCGGGCTAAGTCCCGGAAGACGGCGAACTCCGCCCAACCCAGGGCTCGGACTCGGGCTAAGTCCCGGAAGACGGCGAACTCCGCCCGACCCAGGGCTCGGACTCGGGCTAAGTCCCGGAAGACGGCGAACTCCGCCCGACCCAGGGCTCGGACTCGGGCTAAGTCCCGGAAGACGGCGAACTCCGCCCGACCCAGGGCTCGGACTTGGGCTCGGCCCCAGAAGACGACGATCTCCGCCTCGCCCGACCCAGGGCTCGGACTTGGGCTCGGCCCCAGAAGACGACGATCTCCGCCTCGCCCGACCCAGGGCTCAGGCTTGGGCTCGGCCCCAGAAGACGACGATCTCCGCCTCGCCCGACCCAGGGCTCGGACTTGGGCTCGGCCCCAGAAGACGACGATCTCCGCCTCGCCCAACCCGGGGGCTCAGACTCGACCTCGGCTTCGGAGGAGCTTCCACATCGCCCAACCTAGGGCGTAGACCAGCCACGTCAACAGGAGGCGCCATCATCACCCTACCCCGAGCTGACTCGGGCCGCAGGGAACAAGACCGGCGTCCCATCTGGCTCGCTCCGCCAGATAGGCAATGATGGCGCCGCGCATGCTCTGTGACGGCGGCGGCTCTCAGCCCCCTTACGGAAGCAAGAGGACGTCAGCAAGGACTCAACCACTCCGACAGCTGTCCCTCCACCAAGCTCCATCGCTCCTTCGACGGCCACGACATCACACCAGCTGGGTGCCAAGATCTCTCCGGCTGCCACAACGGCATGTACCTAGGGCGCTAGCTCACCTCCGCTAGACACGTAGCACCTCGCTACACCCCCCATTGTACACCTGGATCCTCTCCTTACGCCTATAAAAGGGAGGACCAGGACCCTCTTAGAGAGGGTTGGCCGCGCGGGGACGAGGACGAGAACAGGCGCTCGCTTGGAGCCGCTTGCTCCCTCTCCCGCGTGGACGCTTGTAACCCCCTACTGCAAGCGCACCCGACCTGGGCGCGGGACGAACACGAGGGCCGCGGGATTCCCACCTCTCTCACGCCGGTCTCCGGCCGCCTCGCTCTCCCCCCTTCGCGCTCGCCCTCGCGCTCGACCCATCTGGGCTGGGGCACGCGGCGACATTCACTCGTCGGCCCAGGGACCCCCCGGTCTCGGAACGCCGACACAGGTACTTCAAGGCACATAAAATATGCAAAAAAGGAACTCTGCAAATGTAATAGCTATTAGTTTGTCTATCGCATAAAAACAAAGGTAGTCACTTAGCTACATTTAATGAAAGGAAAGGAGCAACCTCACCCACAAAGTGGGATAAATATTGTAAGCATCTTTGAGTAAACTCAATGGGAAAGGAAATATTTAGGTAACAATTTTTTACAATTAAACTCATAGGGCATTGTCTCAGCCTGTACTGTAGTAGAGGAACCGTCGTCCATTCCAAACATTGAACATAATTTGCCAGACTGCTAGAAACTAATCAATAAGTCCATGTATTTATGATCATAATTATTTGTTGCGGTCGGTAAACAAAAAAATAAACAACTGTAAATCACTAACGATGTATAAAAAGAACCAGAGAGGTCCACATGCCTGAAAAATCATTCCATGGTTGGTGTTTCAGTTAGTGATCAAACAATATTTACAATCTTACAAACAATACAAAATCACTTCATAAAAGCTAACCAAGTTTCTATGGTAAAAGAAATATAAATTTTTTAAAAAACTTTACATGTGGTGCTTAAACAACTGTAAGAATTGCAACACCAGGGAAAAGGAAACAATCCAATGCAAGAAATGAAACCACTTAGAAGCTGAAATGCAAAATAATGAATCCAAACTCCACAGGATGATGGAGAATCTGGACCCCTTACAATTCCTACAACAAAAACAGATCCATTAATGATCATTGCGAAAAATCTTCTAGAGTGAGGAACATGAAGAATTCCCATTTATTCTTCTACAATTACAGTTCGCAAATAGACCAGATGAAAAAACACTGGCATTGAAGAAACAATGTTTTAAAAAACATAATTCCCTTTCTAATGTTAGATGTTGGAGAGTAAGTCAGTAAGATTCCCTGAAAGAGAGAGAGAGTACCATAATTTTTTATGTCAACTTTTATCAAATTTCATTGCTGACTATACATTGATGTCATTCTTTCAGGATTTGTTGCGTAAGTATCTTAACTCAAATACAATAGAGACAGTTCCTGAAGGAACAAATGCTCATGATTTAGACAACAAAATTTGGGATTATGTTTTGACTTTGAAGTTCGGAAAGAATGAAAATATCTTACTTTGATCATAAAAGAGTACGAACAGCAAAATAAAACACAATTCCTAACAAAATACAATTTACCACGAGATCTACATCTAACTGCGATGAAGGGCATGTCCCATGCAGTGGTGAGACATTGTGAGAGCATTCTCACTAAATCTCCACATTTGCTAGTTCAAAACAGCCTCTCCATATTTGTGGGAAGGCTCGCCTTGGTTTATGCCTTGCCCATATCACAAGTATGCCCTTCTTATCTGCATCTAACTACGCTAATCATACCATAATAGTGAGAATGGGAGAGAAGCAGTACCTTGCAGCGCCAGTTGTCGCGGTAGAAAATGAATTAGAAGTGGTTGCTACAGTCACTCCAAAAAAGGGGCAGCTGTAGCATCCCAAAAAATTAAATCTTGAAATTTTCTCAAACTTGCTCTAAATTCAAAATGAATTTTAAATTTCATTTCAAAATGTTTGTTTGCGAGTTGATATCAACAAATAAAATATAGTGGTCTATATTCTCTCCAAAATCCTCCTCAAAATATCCTATAAATATTTCCCTAGTGATCCCCCTCAAATTCTTTCCAGAAATATTGTCCAGATATTTCCCCAGTAATCCCCCTCAAGTTCTTTCTAGAAATATTACCCAGATATTCCACCGATAAATCTCCAAGTATTTTCCTCCTAGGAAATACCTTCAGAATTATTTTTGAAGTCCCTACAAATATTTTCTTCATAACTTTCCTCATTCTCATACGTATACGTACGCCTCTGGTGTCATACGGTGAGCTCTACAAGCTAACCTCACTTATACAAGACAAATACATGCTAATCTCCCACTAATCCTCTCATCCTCCCACTAATTCTCTCATCCCTCCCCCTAATCCCCCCACCATGGCTATAAATAGAGGGGCAAGGGCCTCCTCTCAAGCCACCCCAAGCCATTTCATGGCAACTCTCTTCACCCCCCCACACGCCCACTACACCTCCCACACAAGCACACACTAGCACAAGGATCGTTCGGTCGTTTTTCGATCGTTCGTCCACCTGTTCTTAGTTTGTTTGTTCGTTCGTTCGATCGTTTATGGTTCGTTCGTCCGTTCGTCTGATCGTTCGATCGTTCGTCCGTTCGTTCATCCAAATAATCTTTGTTCAGCCGTTATGCTGCCAAAATTCTGATCGTTCGGTCGTTCTTCAATCGTTCGTCCACCTGTTCTTAATTTGTTCGTTCGTTCGATCGTTCGTCCGATCGTTCATGGTTCGTTCGTCCGTTCGTCCGATCGTTCGATCGTTCGTCCGTTCGTTCGTCCAAATAATCTTTGTTTAGCCGTTATGCTGCTGAAATTCCGATCGTTCGTTCGTTCGATCATTCGATCGTTCATCGTTCGTTCATAGTTCCTATTCATCGTTCATCGTTCGTTCATAGTCCCTATTCATCGTTCGTCCAGATAATCTTTGTCCTGCCGTTATGTGCTGAAATTCTGATCTTTCGTTCGTCCGATCATTTGATTGTTCGTCCGTTTGTTCATAGTTCCTATTCATTGTTCATCGTTCGTTCATCATCACTATTCACCGTTCATCGTTCGTTCATATGAACTATTCACCATCACTATTCACCATTACTATTCATCGTTACTATTCACCGTTACTATTTATTATCGTTACTATTCACCGATACTATTCATCATTGTTACTATTCATCGTCACTATTCATTATCGTTACTATTCATCGATGATACCTATAATTACTTTTTCGTTGTCACTATTCACCGTTATTATTCATCATTACTATTCATCGATCATCCGATCATCCCAAATTTCAACTACTCATCCATCATGCTGTTCAGTCCACCTAAGACCAGCCAGACCCATATTCCAGTCATACGAACTCCGATGACTGTGATTTTCCTTCCAGTAGGGAACTTCCCATCTGATCACCTATCCCAGGTTTCTCCAAGTTGAGCACACTTAACTTTGAGATTCCTTCGAACCAGGCTTCCAAACTCCGATTCCAATAATTCTTGTTTCTAAATTCTTATCAAACTATTCCCTATCCAACCATGTCATCCCTTAAGCATGGTTCATGTTCCAGAAAACTCCCAAAAATACTCTTGTCCCATATTCTGCCTATAATTTCCCTGTTCAGACTAAGTCAGCTGATTCATTCGTCACTATTCTCACCAACAGTGAACTTCACTGTGCTACACCACATACACCCAGCTATAAATACACCCAGCTACCCTCTCCCTCTCCACACACTCAACACCCTCAGCCAAGGTAAACACCCCACCCACTTAGTTACTCCGCTCTGCCGGCTACGCGCATAGTGTCGCTTCGCCTCCAGCCCACCCTCCTGGTAAGCACCTTCACTCCACCACCAGTAATATCACAACACCACATGACACAGATTCTGCTCAAGACTCTACCCATCCATATATCGCTATTCTGACCACTATACTAAATATTTGTTGGTGTACTTGCTGGTTTATATGTTTGCTTGTTCATGTTGCATAGTTATTGGAGTGTTCGTGCCGTCTCGTGGAGGCTAGATCTGCAAGTCTACGCTAGGCGGTGGAGCCAGAAGCCAGTTCCGCGAGCTTCCCCCCTTCGCCGGTTAAGCAATGGCAAGCTCACTGAATCCCTTTGATGCATAAATTACCTATGTTTTTCAACCACAACCCTCAGCCTATTATTTTATGCATGATATGATTTTGAGACAAGTTATTATGGCCACCCAGCCGCTTGCCGCAATCAATCCTTGATATATTTGTTACAAATGATTTGAGAAAAGGTGTAAGTTTTCAAAAGAAAATGCTTTTCAAAATGTGTATGATAAAGGGTTTTCACCCTTACCACCTTTGAGTAGGGATGATCAGGGACTCCCTAGTTTAGGGGAGGGCCTAAGGTGATGGCTCAGCCGGGTTAGGTGTGAGCAGAAGGATTGTCCTCTCATATAAGGACCGGTTTATCATCCTTCACTATCTGTACTCATGACAAGTACAACCACTCGAGACTGTATGGGCAGTCACTCAATTTGAACTCATACGGTCCAAACCCCAGGGTTATGAAGGCTGGGGAGCACCGGGAGGATAAGGAGGGGGAATGTTTTGTCCGGTTTGGACATGGCGGTGGCCTGACTCCTTCCGGTATAACCGTTAAGGTAAGTATGTGCGAGAAAAGAAAGAGATTCGAATTCGGGTCTCATTGGCCATGAGATCGCAAAGCCGGACTAGTGGGTAAAGTGTACCCCTCTGCGCAGAGTTCAAACCTATTCGAATAGTCTGTGTCCACAGGAATGGACGAGTCTGGTGTGGTATGACAATTAGTGTTTTGTTTTCCAAAAAAGGGTGCTTTTGAGAAAAGTGGTTTTTTAAAAGGTCCGGTGGTTGAGCCGTGAGCTATGGTGGACGGGAAGTATAGTAGTTGTTTTTGAAAATGAAAACCATTGGGAAACTGCTGAGATACCTGGATGGTTTAGTCCAGAGGATTTTGTTCTAATATTGAAAAACTTCTTGCTCCTTTGGGAGAGGATGCGCTTTGAAAAATACAAAATGTTTTACAAAACAACCCTGCATAAAATATTGCTATTTCTGCAAATTATCCTGAGCTCCACATATTCCATGCATTATATCTGATTTCCCCATTCCACGAGTGAAGGTGGGCTGCTGAGTATGTTTGTACTCACCCTTGCTTATTTGTTGTGTTGGGGGCCTTCGTCCTCCGAAGGTCCTCAAAAACATGATTTGACAATGTTTTCCAAGTGGATTATATGAACAGGTATTTTCGGATTCGAAATTACGGATATGGAGCACGACCAGGACGAAGCCTGAACCAGACGAAAGTCGAGGGCAGCCGAAGCTATGCGCAGGGAAGCTTCGGCGCGATGGCATAAGGGGGAACCGACTTAAAGATGAAAAGACTTCGGGGGCCTCGGCAGATTTTCATAAACCGTTAACAAATGTAATGGACATGGATGTAATTTTACGCGGGCTGAATCCCGCGTCTATAAATAGATGAACAGTACTCCCATACTGTTCACGCTGACTGGGCATTTGCTTTTGCGTCACGCTTGTACTTTTATCTTCTCTCAAGACCGAAGGTATATTTGTAATTTGAAATCATTTCTATTTCTTCATGTTAATAAAATAAAAATGATTTTATGATGTTTATATTATATTTCATGCTTTATATGAATCCTTCGTCATTACTTGTTATATTTACGAAGGTATGTCTCTTGTGACCTTCGTCCGGAACTCATTATTTCCCGAAGGGGAATAATGTTTCAAAGGACGAAGGACTTTAACACTTAACACTTTTTATGTTGCCTTGTTCTTAACTCTTAGCATTTGAGAACGAGTCCCCAACATGTTGTTTTTCAGAAAAGGAGATCGGGTAAGAGTTACGCCTGTTCCCAACCTTGCCTGTGGCTGTTGGACTGCTGATTTGCTTCGCTGCGTATATCGGGCTGCTTCAGCCCCACTCTGATGATATGTCCCAAGTTGTGGACCAACTCTTAAAGTTGATCGCCACCTTTATAGGGTTGTCTCATTTAAGCAGATCTGGAATCATCTGTTGTATAAATGTGTTTACTAGCCTCCTGGGACTAGTAATTGTATCACATTTGACTCCCAGAGGATTGGGGCGCTTCAGCAGCCCAGCAGGATAATAGAAAACTCAGATGTGCAGATCTACAAAAAGCCAAAAACAATTGCAGTTTAGGAAACACTTACCCTGCTTAGGGCAGTAAATTCCTTAAACAAATTTATATTGGTCATCCAGGCATCATCATGTTCATATCCAAAACCTATGATAAGAAGTGATTGTTCCACCTAGAGAATGAGTGGACGAGTGCCAATTAAAAATAATAACTTGAAAACTTACATCTACATACGCAATCGGGTTATGTGTCATTTAATTCAGATATCCAAAAACACTTCTTACAGATGATTTGATGTATGAGCGTGTGGTTTAGGCCCGGGCCATAATGACTTCAAAAAATCCAATGTTTCTAGTGCAGAGTGCTTGCTAGCTGTAGGTTCCAATGTGGCATTTCAGTTTATATCCCCCTTCGGCTGCTTGTTTCAGTAGCTATGCTGCAACTAATGCTGCTAGCAATTGCTAGCCTAACTATAGGTGCACGACCCAACAACCATTTTAGTGCAGGCAAACATGGGTGCGTTGTTTGTATCTCATATGGTAGACTTGTTTTAGGTAGCGAAAGGTGTTATTCTAGAAAGAACAAATATTTCATGGTCATTGTTGACTCCTTTAGGTAAATATTCGGTATTTAAGTTCAGTAGTATGTGAATCACTCTTAATCTAAATAAAGGAACTTAAGCACCAACTTACTGCTTAAGCACCAAGCAATGAGCTAGCAAGTTGCTTACAATATTTTAGAAAACTGCTACTTGAAAGCTCTCTTATGGGTTTTGGTGTTTGGATGACAACCCAATTAAAGGATTAACAAGTGTGCTAACTGTTGAACAGGTGCTTTATGCAAAGCTAATATGGTTCAACACAAGTGAACAAGTGTGATGGTCCAAATACTGAATTATTTATAGATAATGGACATCACAAGAAAGATGGACATTGCTTAAGTGAGACTCGATGTGCATAACTCAGAGACAACCAATCAAGCCAAGGATGAAAGCAAGAAGAGCTTCGAGGTACCGAGTGCATAGGAGAAAGTCAAGGAGACCAGGAACCCAAGGCCAGGGGTGAAGAAGAAGACTTGCAGAATCAAGGTTGATCGAGTTAAGAAGAGTTATGGTGCATCAAGGAACACTAAATAAGGACATGACTTACAACCAATGAGGTAACATCTACAATTATGTGGTGTAAGTCATAAGGCTCAAGACCAAGCTCAAAAAGTGAACAAGGTCACTGGAAGGAGAACCAATGTCAAAATCAGAACTGGAAGCAGCCCAAAAGAGCTAAGTGCACCTTGATCTTTAGTTTGGGGTGTTCCTATGTTTGGAGATATTCTATGTGACCTTTGCAGGATGTTGGAGCTCAGAAATGACAAATCTGGATCAAGTCAAGTTGACTTGATGGTTTATGAGTCCAACATCAATCTCAATTATGTCAAATGCTAAAGAAGTGCAAAATAAGAACAAGGTGTGTTTCTAGACTTAGTGAATTGTTTTTGAGTACTAACATATTCTGTCTAAGTGCTAGAAACAGCGAGAAAAGAATTGCAAAAAGTCTTGGCTCAGGGCAGCCAAAACTCTGCTCAGTCTGGCACACCGGACTGTCTGGTGGTGCACCGGACAGTGTCCGGTGCGCCATATTGAACTCCAGTGAACAGACCTGTAACACCCGGATTTTAGGGATCCAAAACCCGGGGTTAACATAAACACCAGGTATGCTGGGACCAAGTCTCAAACATATGATGTATAGTGGCACAGGATCGAATGTCACAACTTTATATATAACAGGAGTTCTATACAAAATAAATAATTACATTATAAGGAGACAACGGTCCAGCAACCCCAAAGTTGACTGGGAGACGACGACCTAGACCACTCACGAACTCATCACAGCCTCCTCCATGAGCATCATCCTGCAGTACCTGGTCTTGACCTGTGGTGTATGTGAGACAGCAAGAGTGAGCTCACATACGTTCATCGCTCAACAAGTTGTGGGGAATAATGTGCATGAACTCGCCAAAGGTGGGAGCTCAAGTGAAGTGTAAGGCTTACCAAAGAAGATGGTTAGAGCTGAGCATTGCTTTTAAAGTTGGTCAAAATTTTATTAGCAGTTACTAAGTATAAGTAAATACCAGCCCAATTAAATAGTAGAACAAAAGTAACAACTTCACCTGCGATGCAATGCATATGACAAATTGAGTTTAAGTTCCATAATTTAATCATGTGAGTGTCCGAGCTGCTCATGACCGTGAGCACGGCTAGTATACCAGTTTTACACTCTGCAGAGGTTGCGCATCTTTACCCACAAGCCGTGTTACCCATCTGCCAAGGGGTCATGAATCCCATACACCTCTACCAAGGAAGTGAGGCAGGGTAGCACTACGAGGCCTTTACAAAGTTCCACTAGCTTCCGAAAACCCGCTACAGTTTATAGGAAGATCCAGTGCAGGAATCCCTTGCAGGACCGCCATCGCAGCAAAATCCTCCCGAGGGCCTCCCTACACTGACCTCTCCCCTACTGCCCTTGCCCCTTTCGGGTAAGGTAGTCTTCCACTAGCTTTCCTAATTAATCAGCCAAGGGCATCCCATACTACCCTTGTGGTAGCACTGTTTTCCCGGGTGGTTCTCCATGTTCCAATTAACATAATGATCTTAACATGAACCATAAATAACAACTGACAACAAAAGTATAATCATGAATAGTGTAATCTTCATACCCAAAACCATATATAGCACTAGCAAGTACTACCCAGAAAGTTCAGTGGTAAACAAGGTATAAAGATAGACAAACTAGGGTAACCTATTGGGGTCCCATCAAAATTAACCTACGCAGATCATTATGATTAATCAGAACATGAGTGGGTAAAAAGAAGTGATCAAGGGCACAACTTGCCTGGGCCTTGAGATCCAGGTACCAGGATGATTTCTTCAGATCCTCGTGACCTCACTGCTAGTCGTAGCAATACAAACATACATGGTATAGGCAAGATTAACATTACACCAAACATATATGCAAAATACATATTAATAATCTACATATTTAAATAAGATCACAGGAAAAAGAATTATTAATTTTGGAGTTGTAGAATTCAAGTTATGAATTTCCTAAGATTTAAGGTGATTATAATATGATTAAATGATAAATAAATTTTCTGACAGAGTTCATGTCAAAACAGTGATTCTAAATGGTAGAGAATATTACTACCAAGTTTTAGGAATTGGAATGACTCAATTTGGAGCTAAAATGGATTTTCTATGAATTATCTAAGTTTTAGCAATTATTTTCATATTAAAAATCTATTTAATAACTATTTTCTCTGATTTTACTATGTTCTGGACTGGGCCTCAATTATAAGAAAGGTCAGGGGGCTCAGCGCAAGAATTCCCAGACACAGGGAACAGGATCCCTGGACGGCGGGTTGATTCACCGAAACCCGAGGGTCACTTTAGAAAGTTTGCCACGGCGAAGGGGTATGGCATGATCGTGGCCGTCCGATTAGATTTGAAAGGCGCAGATTAGATCTATCTTACATCGAACCGGTACGTAATACAGACCATTGGATCGAGATCCGATGGCTACAACTTAATGGATCGTGATCTGATGCGAGCCGTAGGATGCCGATCCAACGGCACATATCCAAACGCCCCAATCGATATGTCAGGACTAATCTAGGCCGCCCGTTAATGGATCCACGGCCACGCACTCTTCTTCCTCCCAACGACGCCAGGCGGCGGCGCGACGCTCTACACGGCGGAGTCATCGCCGGTGGAAGCCAATCCAGGGCACCAACGCCCAAAACTCTAATCCGTTAGGTTCTACACGTCAAGGAGAAGTAGGCGAACATGGGAGGCGGCTTCTTACAAGGATTCCGGCAGTGTCCAGCTCCGCCCACGGCGCGGTGCGGATCCGCGGCGGCGTTGAAGCTCCGGTGAGAAATTGCCGGTGTAGACCGCCCTCCAACCCGATGTCGATGCCACGGAAACACCCGCTGAGTCAAGGCGAAGCTCCCCGACCACACGCGCAAACCCGAGCGCGAGTACAAAGGAGAGTCGCCGGCGACGGTGTTGATGCTCGGAGGCGGGTACAATTGGATGAGATGAGGGTGGGGAATCACGGCGGTCTTCTTATATAGTCCAGGGCACAACGGAAGCGCCGATTACCACGCGCCCGAGCGCGGAGTCCGCCAGCGAGGGACGAGATTCCCGGCGACGACGGAGGCGGGATCGCGCGCGTTTCCGTTGTGAGAGAACGAGCTGACATGTGGGTCCGCGGAGCAGTGAGTCCGAGCGTAAGCGTGCGCGGGGCGAGAGACCGGGCAGGGGGCTCCACCTGACAGAGACAGCCGGCGAACGAGTCCGCGCGGAGGGGGAGACGACCTGACAAGCGGAGCCCGCGAATCAGAGAGACAGAGAAAGCAGACGAGCGCGGGAGAGGATGGCGGCTTGCGACTGACCGATGGGACCCACACGCAAGTGAGTGAGTGCGGCGCGGCGGGCGAAGTTGGGCTGTGCGGTAATAAAGGGTTAGTGGGCCGAAATGGTGGCCGCCGGCCCATGAAGGCATAGTGTTTCTTTTTCTTTTTATTTCCTATTTTCTTTTCTCCATTTTCAAATCCAATTTGAATTCAAGTTTAAATTCAAACTTTGTGAATAACTTGTCCTCAGTTTGAAAGGTATGATTTATTAATATAAGTGTGAAGGATATTTATTTTATTTTATATAATATTTTTCTTAGTTCTTCCCTTCTCCTTTTATTTTCTATTTTCTATTCCAAATTCAAATTTATACTTCTATTTTAGTTTTTAGATTTTTCAAATGTATCAATTGAAATCCAAGGGTGAATATAAACCACACTATTTTATTATTACTAGTTTAAGTTTTATTCTCCTTGTTTATTTATTTCATGAGATGTATAAATGGTTTTAAAAGAAAAATTCTTTTTCTCCTCTTTTTCTTATTTCCTAATGATACTTTGTTCAGATTTCTTCTACCAAATCCAAATTCAGAATTTGGGTGTTACAAATCCTACCCCCCTTAAAAATAATCTCGTCCTCGAGATTTATAAGGAAAAAGGGTGCATGCTCATATTAATTCAACACATATGCATAAACAAAATCTCGGCATGATGCATATCTTATTAGCAAAACACAGGGTCAAATGGACCTTATTATTATTACTAAAATAGTAAAATACTACTACTAGCTAAACTAATATTTAGGTCTTACAAATAGTAAAATATATATATATATATGTATCTATATCTATGTTTATCTCTTTATTCTTGTTGCTCATTGACTTCTTCACCGACTACTTCGTCTCCAACTGACTCTTCTTCTTGAATCTCAAGTTCACCGGGTTCAGCTTCTACTTCTGCATGATGGGCATATCCCCGGTTGATTGATAGGGGCTGACTTTTTCCTGCCGAGGCTTGTCCTTGCTTCATCGGAGCCGGTGTAGTGTAGGCAGCTCTGTTGGGACAGTAGTTGGCATAGTGTCCCGGTTGTCCACATTTGAAGCATGTCCTGATGGCGGTTGTGTTGGGAGCAATGGTTCCTCCTGGAGTGCTTGCTTTTGGGGGAGCAGTTGGTGTCTGTTGAGTTTGTTGTCCAGAACTGCCACTAGCTGATGTACTTGGAGTGGTAGTATAGCGAGGACGGGAACTGCTTCCAGTCTGTCCTTGGTTGACAGCCTTTCTTTTCTCTCCAAATATACTCCTCTTGTTCTCTACAGCAATAGCTTTATCAAGTAGCCTTTGGAAAGATGGGAATGTGTGTGATACCAGTTGATATTGCAGAGGTCCAATCAAACCATCTAGAAAGAGCTCCTGCTTTTGCTCATCATCCTCAACATCTCTGGGAGCATATCGAGATAACTGAATGAATTTGTCCCTATATTCACTCACGGACATACTTCCTTGCTTGAGAGATAGAAACTCCTTCCTCTTAATCTTCATGAGTCCAGCAGGAATATGGTAATTCCTGAATTGTGTGGAGAATTCTTCCCAGGTAATGGTATCGGCAGCAGCATGAGCTGCACAGTACGCATCCCACCAATCCGCAGCGGGACCAGCAAGACGACCCGATGCATAGAGTACTTTCTCTCGGTCCGAGCACTGGGCTATGTTGAGCATCTTCTCGATGGACTTTAACCAGTCATCTGCTTGCAGCGGATCTGCGGAGTTGGAGAAGGTTGGTGGTTTGTGGCTCATGAATTCCCGGTGCTTGTCCCGGGGTGGAACTGGTGGTGGAGGCAATGGCATTTGTTGTTGTTGCTGCTGTTGTTGAAGTTGTTGCTGCAGCTGTTGTTGTTGTACCCTCCTCTCCTGGCGTATTTCTTCCCGTTCTTGGCGCATTTCCCGACGTGCATCCTCTCTTTCCTGGTGCATTTCTTGGCGTTCTTGCTGCATTTGGGTGCGCATATCTGCCATGGTGTCCGCCATTTGCTGCATCATTCTCATTTGAGCTGCGACGAGTGGATCAACTCCGCCTGGTGGAGGATTAGGAGGATTCATTGCTGCTGACTGTGGTTGAGGTTGGCGATTAGCAGGTAAATCAATTCCACCACCCCGCCTGGTATTGACCATCTAAGTTAGAAGCATATGGTAAGACAGCTTTGCAAGGGAATCATTTAGTAGACGGAATGAATAAGCTAATAGTTGGTTGTGCACTGGAATTTCTTTGGCAGGGCTGGGCCAGATATTCTATGTCGAGACTAGGGTATTTAGTTGTACGAGGTGAATGTCCAAAGGTAAGATAGAACATGTTAAGATGAGATTGATACGGAATACAACATATATTTTCTAAGGGGATAATCTAGTTTGTCTAGTTATCTTATAAATATATTGTAATATATGCAGATGCAATTGTGGACATTACTCCACAACCCATCACACTCAATCAAAGATCCAAATCAGACAAGTATCATAAGAACAAACATTCAAATATATAGACACTTATAAAAATAGTTTTGTTTTTGTTCCTAGGATTAGGTCTCCTATTCCTAAAGTCACTTTAGGCACAGGATTTCAAAGTGTGAAATCCACATTTGTCTTTAGAAAAGAAAAGATAAGAATAATCAGAGTAAAGCGGAAATGGATGAGAAAAAGATTAAGATAAGTTTAGAAAAGAATCAGAGTAAGGTAAGTAAAGGATGGTTGTCCAGTTCTATCTAGGTTTCGTCCTACAGTCAACATTGCTCTGATACCACTTCTGTAACACCCGGATTTTAGGGATCCAAAACCCGGGGTTAACATAAACACCAGGTATGCTGGGACCAAGTCTCAAACATATGATGTATAGTGGCACAGGATCGAATGTCACAACTTTATATATAACAGGAGTTCTATACAAAATAAATAATTACATTATAAGGAGACAACGGTCCAGCAACCCCAAAGTTGACTGGGAGACGACGACCTAGACCACTCACGAACTCATCACAGCCTCCTCCATGAGCATCATCCTGCAGTACCTGGTCTTGACCTGTGGTGTATGTGAGACAGCAAGAGTGAGCTCACATACGTTCATCGCTCAACAAGTTGTGGGGAATAATGTGCATGAACTCGCCAAAGGTGGGAGCTCAAGTGAAGTGTAAGGCTTACCAAAGAAGATGGTTAGAGCTGAGCATTGCTTTTAAAGTTGGTCAAAATTTTATTAGCAGTTACTAAGTATAAGTAAATACCAGCCCAATTAAATAGTAGAACAAAAGTAACAACTTCACCTGCGATGCAATGCATATGACAAATTGAGTTTAAGTTCCATAATTTAATCATGTGAGTGTCCGAGCTGCTCATGACCGTGAGCACGGCTAGTATACCAGTTTTACACTCTGCAGAGGTTGCGCATCTTTACCCACAAGCCGTGTTACCCATCTGCCAAGGGGTCATGAATCCCATACACCTCTACCAAGGAAGTGAGGCAGGGTAGCACTACGAGGCCTTTACAAAGTTCCACTAGCTTCCGAAAACCCGCTACAGTTTATAGGAAGATCCAGTGCAGGAATCCCTTGCAGGACCGCCATCGCAGCAAAATCCTCCCGAGGGCCTCCCTACACTGACCTCTCCCCTACTGCCCTTGCCCCTTTCGGGTAAGGTAGTCTTCCACTAGCTTTCCTAATTAATCAGCCAAGGGCATCCCATACTACCCTTGTGGTAGCACTGTTTTCCCGGGTGGTTCTCCATGTTCCAATTAACATAATGATCTTAACATGAACCATAAATAACAACTGACAACAAAAGTATAATCATGAATAGTGTAATCTTCATACCCAAAACCATATATAGCACTAGCAAGTACTACCCAGAAAGTTCAGTGGTAAACAAGGTATAAAGATAGACAAACTAGGGTAACCTATTGGGGTCCCATCAAAATTAACCTACGCAGATCATTATGATTAATCAGAACATGAGTGGGTAAAAAGAAGTGATCAAGGGCACAACTTGCCTGGGCCTTGAGATCCAGGTACCAGGATGATTTCTTCAGATCCTCGTGACCTCACTGCTAGTCGTAGCAATACAAACATACATGGTATAGGCAAGATTAACATTACACCAAACATATATGCAAAATACATATTAATAATCTACATATTTAAATAAGATCACAGGAAAAAGAATTATTAATTTTGGAGTTGTAGAATTCAAGTTATGAATTTCCTAAGATTTAAGGTGATTATAATATGATTAAATGATAAATAAATTTTCTGACAGAGTTCATGTCAAAACAGTGATTCTAAATGGTAGAGAATATTACTACCAAGTTTTAGGAATTGGAATGACTCAATTTGGAGCTAAAATGGATTTTCTATGAATTATCTAAGTTTTAGCAATTATTTTCATATTAAAAATCTATTTAATAACTATTTTCTCTGATTTTACTATGTTCTGGACTGGGCCTCAATTATAAGAAAGGTCAGGGGGCTCAGCGCAAGAATTCCCAGACACAGGGAACAGGATCCCTGGACGGCGGGTTGATTCACCGAAACCCGAGGGTCACTTTAGAAAGTTTGCCACGGCGAAGGGGTATGGCATGATCGTGGCCGTCCGATTAGATTTGAAAGGCGCAGATTAGATCTATCTTACATCGAACCGGTACGTAATACAGACCATTGGATCGAGATCCGATGGCTACAACTTAATGGATCGTGATCTGATGCGAGCCGTAGGATGCCGATCCAACGGCACATATCCAAACGCCCCAATCGATATGTCAGGACTAATCTAGGCCGCCCGTTAATGGATCCACGGCCACGCACTCTTCTTCCTCCCAACGACGCCAGGCGGCGGCGCGACGCTCTACACGGCGGAGTCATCGCCGGTGGAAGCCAATCCAGGGCACCAACGCCCAAAACTCTAATCCGTTAGGTTCTACACGTCAAGGAGAAGTAGGCGAACATGGGAGGCGGCTTCTTACAAGGATTCCGGCAGTGTCCAGCTCCGCCCACGGCGCGGTGCGGATCCGCGGCGGCGTTGAAGCTCCGGTGAGAAATTGCCGGTGTAGACCGCCCTCCAACCCGATGTCGATGCCACGGAAACACCCGCTGAGTCAAGGCGAAGCTCCCCGACCACACGCGCAAACCCGAGCGCGAGTACAAAGGAGAGTCGCCGGCGACGGTGTTGATGCTCGGAGGCGGGTACAATTGGATGAGATGAGGGTGGGGAATCACGGCGGTCTTCTTATATAGTCCAGGGCACAACGGAAGCGCCGATTACCACGCGCCCGAGCGCGGAGTCCGCCAGCGAGGGACGAGATTCCCGGCGACGACGGAGGCGGGATCGCGCGCGTTTCCGTTGTGAGAGAACGAGCTGACATGTGGGTCCGCGGAGCAGTGAGTCCGAGCGTAAGCGTGCGCGGGGCGAGAGACCGGGCAGGGGGCTCCACCTGACAGAGACAGCCGGCGAACGAGTCCGCGCGGAGGGGGAGACGACCTGACAAGCGGAGCCCGCGAATCAGAGAGACAGAGAAAGCAGACGAGCGCGGGAGAGGATGGCGGCTTGCGACTGACCGATGGGACCCACACGCAAGTGAGTGAGTGCGGCGCGGCGGGCGAAGTTGGGCTGTGCGGTAATAAAGGGTTAGTGGGCCGAAATGGTGGCCGCCGGCCCATGAAGGCATAGTGTTTCTTTTTCTTTTTATTTCCTATTTTCTTTTCTCCATTTTCAAATCCAATTTGAATTCAAGTTTAAATTCAAACTTTGTGAATAACTTGTCCTCAGTTTGAAAGGTATGATTTATTAATATAAGTGTGAAGGATATTTATTTTATTTTATATAATATTTTTCTTAGTTCTTCCCTTCTCCTTTTATTTTCTATTTTCTATTCCAAATTCAAATTTATACTTCTATTTTAGTTTTTAGATTTTTCAAATGTATCAATTGAAATCCAAGGGTGAATATAAACCACACTATTTTATTATTACTAGTTTAAGTTTTATTCTCCTTGTTTATTTATTTCATGAGATGTATAAATGGTTTTAAAAGAAAAATTCTTTTTCTCCTCTTTTTCTTATTTCCTAATGATACTTTGTTCAGATTTCTTCTACCAAATCCAAATTCAGAATTTGGGTGTTACAAGACCGCTCTCGGGAGAAGTTTGGCGGCGTACGGCTATAATTCACCGGACTGTCCGGTGGTGCACCGGACTGTCCGGTGAGCCAACGGTCGACTGCGCCAATGGTCGGCAGCGCGATCAGCGGGCGATGCGTGGCCTGGGCCATCAGATAGTTGGCGCACCGGACTGTCCGGTGTGCACCGGACAGTGTCCGGTGAGCCAAGACGACCATTGCTCCAACGGTCAGCTGAGCCCGATTTGGAAGGAGATCGCACACCGGACAAGCTACAGGACCTGTTCGGTGGTGCACCGGACTGTCCGATGCGCCACCCGACAGAAAGCAAATATTGCCTTCCAAAATTAATTCCAATGGCTCTTAGGCCCCCTTGGGTCTATAAAAGGGACTCCTAGGCGCCTCCAACATACACATAAGTGCAGCCAACAATTGTAGACATCACTCGGATCGATTCTCTCTCTCCCTCTCGTGTATATCTCTCTAGTTTGTGTAGAGGCAAAGTTATAAGCCTTTAGAGAGTGGAGAAGTGCTGCTAAGAGCTAGAGCAAAGTCTTGAGCGCATTGTTACTCTGCCGGAGTGCTGTCAAGAAGACTGTAAGCAGCCACGGCTTTGTTGTAACCAAACTCAACATAGTGGAAGGCTCTATCTGTCATACTGATAGATCTGAGCAAACGGAGGAAGGAGTTGAAATAGACTCCAAGCCCAGGTGTGGCTAACTCCAATGAGGACTAGGCAAGCATTTCAGGCTTGGTCGAACCTCGGGATAAATCCCTGCGTCTGTGTGCTTCGCTCTGTATTGTGTGCTGACTCTCTGTCTTACTCACTTTTTATATCTGCACTTCAACACTTATCTGTGGTACAAGTTATATTTGAAGTGCAGGGCATTTTAAGATAGGATCTTCTATTCCGCTGCAACCTACTCGAAGGGTCCTTCATTCCACTGCGATCTAGCCTTCGAGTAGAGTAAGAATTTCAGTTTTAAAGTGATAATTTTTATTCGCCTATTCACCCCCCCTCTAGGCGACATCCAGATCATGTTCTCGGGCAAAGGGAACTTTCACTACTAACTAATTGACAACCTAGCAAATAGTCCATGCTTTTCAAATTATAAGACATTTTGGATTTTTCTACAAGCGTAGATTTTTTCTATTAACATAGCTATACAGTATTTCTAAAAACATATTCAAAGCAATGTATCTAGAAAATAGAGAAATGTAATATAATTTGAAAGAGAGAATAATATGTAACTCATAAGACAGCCTACACAGTAAGGACTGCCAAAAACGTTGAACTTCATGTAGGCCAAAAAAGATTATTGACACCAAAAGAGTATTTTATATGCATTTTCAAGAGTTATGTTACTGTTCAATCATATATATCAAACATTGGCTAATATAGACCAGGATGTCTCATAAATGGTAATATAATGGATAGGCAAGTTCATAAATATACCTAGCAGTGACAATACAAAAGACTGTATGAACCGAGAACTTATACTAATTCTTTCCTGAAATAAAAGGCATTGAACACTTCCTTTTCTTAAAATAATTTAAAAAGAAAGAAATTCAGTGAGATTTTTGTAGGTATACTTCATCTGGCTTACATAAGATATTTCAGTTATTTTAAACAACAACGTACTCATGATACAATTAGCATCAGGCATCCACCAGTGACTAAGCTTGGGTGAGTCCAATCCATCTCTGCCTATATTAAGAGATATTGAACACTTTCTTTTCTTAAAATAATTAAAAAAGGAAAAAATTAGTGAACCTGTCAGAACAATAGGCCAATTAACAGCCTTCTCCGTCAAAGCTATTAAAGCTCACACACTCCTCAGAGATAATAAATCAAAACTTAGTGTTCAGAAAAGTTGAATATGTGATGTTCTACATCGCTCCTTAAAGCTCACACACTAACCAAACTTGGAACTATCAGTACTAAAAATGCCTGAAGAATAGAACTGGAGTAGTTCCAAGTCTCCTTATAGACAACCACATAACAAATACAGTAAGCCTTTACGAATATAGTAGAAAGACTGAAAATGAAACATAACAATTGATCAAAAAACATCCATAGCTATAAATGGTTTATTGATTAGGAAAGCTAAAAGGATACTGAAGCAAGATCAGATGGAGACCATTTAAGATAAGGTAGATCCATGCATTCTGCGTGTGTTCGCATAGTAACCATCTTGGCTTGGATGAACACTTGATAACACTTGCATGAACACTTGATAGCAGACAAAAACAGACATAAAACATAGAAGTAGCATGATGATTATCTAGATTTGGTTTTGACTGACCGTGTTGGTTTCCTTGTGGTATGTGTAGGATCTAGGACACCGGCTAGAGGGGGGGTGGTGAATAGACGGTTTTGACTAAAAACAAAAACACTTGGGAAATTTAATCAATATAACAAGAGGTATAAATTCTCTAGTGATAACAAGTAAACAATCTATGAGAATCAACTAGGGAGATTGAATACTTGAAGAACAATGTACAAAATAGTAATCACTCGCACAGCAATAAGTAATGCAATAAAGTAAAGACACCGAATTTTATCTCGTGGTATCGGTGATTTGCCGATCACCCCTAACCCACGTTGATGTGGACTTCAAGCTCTCACTTGCTCCTCTATCAAGACACGGCTTGATCTTTGAGCCAAGTGGACAAGAAATCACTCAATACCTCGATTCCACTAATGTCACCTTTGCCGCTCCGGCGAGGTAGGCGCGAACCCTTCACAATCAACACCGCGGCTTCTCTGCAATCTTCTTGGAGAGCTCGACGGAGACAATCACCCGAGCCGTCTAGGAGGCGGCAACCTCCAAGAGTAACAAGCCGATGACGCTTGCTCGGTGTACCACCTAGTGCCTCAAGAATCACCGATGGATGCAAATGCACTAGGACCACTCAATCTCTCACTAGAATGCAATCTCAAGCAAAGAGTGTGAGAGAGTGAGTTGGAGGATCACAATTAAGCTCAATGTATGCAAGGAATGACCAAGAAGCACCTCACACACGAGCTACCCTTCTATTTATAGCCCCCCACTCAAATCCAACCGTTATGAGCAAAAGACACCTGTTCTGCGCACATGCGGACAGTCTGCGCCCTAGGGCCGGACGGTCCACCGTACACATAACGGCTATAATTCCCGTTTGAAATATGTCAGAGCTGTCAGAAAAGTAAGGCCCGGACAGTCCGCCCACCTAAGCCAGACCGTCCGCGACCTAGCAACTTGGAGCACCCAGACCTCTGACCAAGTGCAGTTAACACAAGCGGACCGTCCGCCTTCAAGGCCGGACCGTCCGAGACCTGGAGACAGTACTGTCCGGGCTTATCCTCCGGATAGTCCATAGTACAAATCCCAAAAACCACACAGTCCCTGTCCAAACCAAATTTGGCACCTGCGGACTGTCCGCTCCACAAGGCCGGACTGTCCGCACTATAATTCTGGGACTATGCCGAGAGGAGCCTCCACTAGTCAGGACTGCGGACGGTCCGCAGTGCAAATGAACAGGACATGTCCGAAGTGAACAGACTTCGGACCCCACTGGAGGATCGTGGACGGTCCGCCCTCAAGGCCCGGACGGTCCGCGCATCCAAGACTTTGCACTTTTCAAACAAGCTTTTGAAAGGATTTTAACTCATAAAATAAAGCGATGTTAGTCCTCATTCAAATGCAACCACTAGATGCTCTATGAGGCACTAAGCTTTACACAGATCGAAGTTATTGACCCCTCTTAATAGTACAACTATCTAACCTACTAATCCGGTCAGGTATCTTCTCTAAACTCCTGAAGACCGACAAAAACAAAACCTGTGTTATACCTTTCCCTTCATTTGATCCACAACCAATGCTTATGAATCTCCAAGATTTCCTGTTCTATGTGGTCCAACCCTGCATTCTTATTTCTCCAAGAATCGTTAGTCCACAAACAGTTGTCATTAATTACCAAAACATCACTAAGGGGCCTAGATGATTCACAATCTCCCCCTTTTTGGTAATTGATGACAACACTCCACAATATATTCAAGAGAAGTTTTGTTTTTTAAAATCTCCCTCATACCTTAGGTATAAGAAGGATTTTGGAGATGAGCTTCGTAGGACTTATCTTGATTTGAAGTTCTGTCCGAGAGATAGATAAATCCCAATTAAAACTCAGAATGTAAGAAAAGCTCCCCCTATGTGTGTGCAGGATATTTCAAGCTGAAGATACAACACACATAATAGATCGGAGTTTTGATGGAGACCTTCCTACAGTCATGGTTATCGAGGCGTACAAGAGATAATATGAAAAGTAAGCACAGCAATTATAATCACTCCTCGATTAACCATTCACAGAGTAATTTGAACTAAACATAGTTCAACCCACAAAATATTACAAATAGTTGTCCACAAGCATAAGACACCACAGGCATAAGACATAGAGTTCAAAGTTCAAGTAGTAGCCAATACCAAGTGTATAAGACATAAAATAATGCATGCGACATAAAGTGGTAAACATGCACATGCACGGTCTCAATGTCCACATAAAACAAACTCTCCCCCTGAATATGACAACTTCTCTTCTCTTTCTTCACTTCTCTCCCCCTTTGGCATCAATTTCCACAAAGGAGAGGCTTCACTGATCACTTGGTGGAGGATGCATGTTATAGTAGTGAGTGCTGAAAGTGTCAAAAAGAGAGGAGAACTGTCCAAAGTCTTGTTGGAGTTACTACTGCCTCTGACTGATCTCTTGCATGCTGTCATTGGTAGAGAGGTTGTCAAATTGACTAGATAGAGCTCCCATGTTGTCCTGAAAACTCTACTGCATATTGTTGAGTCTGGTCATGATAGGATCAGTGACATTAGTTTGAATGTGACTGCGAAATTTAGAATACTCAGTGTTTAGCGCATCCCAGTTACTATCAAAACTAGATTGCATGTCATCCAGGTGTTGGTCCATATGTGTCATCATTCCCTAGAAGCGAGTATCAATGTGGGTCTGAAGCCCTTGCTGCATGTTTTGAAAATATGGGTCAAAGTAGCCTGGACAGGCTGCCAATACTGCTGAGGCTGAGGAGGAGGTGGAGGAGGAGGCATCTGCTCTGCCTCCGCTTCAGGAGCGTCTCCTGCATCATAACCAGGATCTTCCTCATCATCTGAGAAGGGAGTGAGTGGCCTGGTGAGGAACCCAATTTCATTCTTGAAGGGTCTAAAGGGTGTATGAACTATCTCACAGGGCCCCTCAAATCTTGTCTTTGCTTTGATGAGAGCCATAATGTAAGGTGCATAGGCTAAATTCTGGTTTTTGTCCATTTTCAGATCATTTAGCTATCTCATCATGAAGAGTACAATATTCATTACCTCACCATTCATGACATGGTGGATAATGTTCCAGAATTTGTCTCGAATTTTGCTCTTGTCCCCACTCTTAGGAAGAATTGTGACTCTTGCAATCTTGTTGATCATAGCAGGATGATGCCTCAGGCCTGCTGTCTCTCCAAACCTCCTAGGTATGACCAGCCTTGCTGGCTCATAAAATTGCACAAAGTCTTCAAAATTATCTTCAGTGTAGAGATCAATGCCAGCTGAAATGGTACCATAATTAAGACTGTTGGCAGCCGCAAATTCAGCAAAAGTGGCAGAATACCTCTTGAACCTAGTCATCCAAGTGATGGATTCCTCTTCTATATCAATTTCAGTTGTGGCCAGGAATTGCTTTACTGCCATCTCACTGTAATCAGTCCTCTGACCCATAAAGTGATACATACCACATGTCTCAAACTTTGGAATCAGATCCTCCATAACTGATTGCCCCAGCATAAAATTCCAATCAATCACCTAATGTTTGTGAAATTTGGTGTCCATCAATGTGCTCCAAAAACATCAAATTGTAGCTGAGTGTGAAAGAATTGAACATTTGTATCTGATGGCAGAGTATATTGATTGATAGTTCTCCTGGAGCAGTATTCTGCCATAGAAAACCTCCTCTTTGGAAATGTCCATCCTGTGATGTCAATTGGATAGTCAGGATGTGTATGAGGAATGTCTTCTGTATCCATAGATTCACTGCCCCCAGCTGAAGATTGGGCCTCTAAATCAGTGGTTGGAGTGTAGTCAGCATCGTCTGCACGTGGGCGCTTTGATTTGAAGCGACCGGCAAGCTTCTTGCGAAGACCACCCAGACCACTGCAATAAGTGAGAGAAACATCCATAGATGAATAGTTGATAAAACCACAATCATAGAGCAAGGAAGTGCAATTCTCTGTCAGGGTCCGGACTGTCCGCGCTAGCTGGCCGGACTGTCCGCGCCACAGGTCCGAACGGTCCGCGCCCATCAGGCGGACGGTCCGCGACCGTCTAGGGGCGACTCCCTAGAACCCTAGTCGCCTCAATCATTGAAATGTTGATTCCACATAAAATATCCATCCAAACGCGTTCAAATTTTTGCACAACATTCACAATGAGTAGCTCAAATAATCCCACCAATCAGATTTGCAAAACTATTGCTCAAATCTAGATCAGAGAAGAAATCCGAATAATCCCAAATTTGAAGAATTTTGATGAAATCCATGAGATTATGAAATACCGGGATGAAGACATGTTTGTTGAACTTTCCACAAGCTTTCGTACTGTCCGTGCGCAACTTCTCTTCTCCGTCCACGCACAACCGATGAAAGTGACCTTTTTGGCGAGTGGAGAACGTGAGAGGAAAGGCAATGTGTAGAAAATGACTTGTTGACTGCCTCTGCCCGTCATATCTGCCTGTCGTGGACGGTCCGCGCAGGGGCGGCGGACGGTCCGCACCCTGATGACTTCAGTCGGTCTGAGCTTCTGACCGAACTGTCCAGTTCCTGTTACTGCGGACGGTCCGCGGTCTGTGGGCGGACGGTCCGCGACCTGATACTTAGTTTTCCAAATTCTGTCCACTTTCTAATTTTCAATTTCAAATCTGAACTGATTCTTATATATGGACATTTTGACCAATCCAAGGGTTAGTATGCATGCATATACACATGATGTATTTGAGGAATGCAAATTTTAATATCAAACTACTTGGATCAACTTAAAATGAAAAATTCATCAAAAATACCAAATAAATAGCGTAGAGAGCATATTTAGAGTCGAAATGCAATACTACACATGTGCGATCAACTTCAAGCTACATTTGAGAGATCGATTACATTCATTTCACTTCTTAGAGTACAAAATCTCGTTTCATCCAATGGCTTTGTAAAAATGTAGGCTAATTGATCAACCGTACCAATGGAATATATAGAGATATCTCACTTTCCAACATGATCCCTTAAGAAGTGATGTCGTATATCAATATGCTTAGTTCTTGAGTGTTGGACCAGATTTGTAGCCAATTTAACCGCAATCTCATTATCACACATGAGAGGCACATTCTTGAAAATAATCCCATAATCCAATAGAGTTTGTTTCATCCATAATAGTTGAGCACAACAATTTCCGGCTGATATATATTCCGCCTCGGCGGTAGAGAGCAACGGAATTTTGCTTTTTAGAAGACCATGAGACAAGAGATCTACCAAGAAATTGACAACAACCGGAGGTGCTTTTTCTATCAACTTTGCACCCCGCATAGTCCGAATCCGAATATCCAATTAATTCAAATTGAGCACCTTTGGGATACCATAGACCAATGTTGGGAGTATACTTCAAATATCTTAGAATTCTTTTTGCGGCCTTCAAGCGAATATCTCTAGGTGAAGCTTGAAATCGAGCACACATGCAAACACTAAACATAACATCAGGCCTAGATGCGGTAATATAAAGCAAACTACCAATTATTGAGCGATAAAGTTTTTGATCAACCATAGTACCTCCTTCATCTAAGTCTAGATGACCATTTGTTGCCACAGGAGTCTTGATAGGCTTTGCATTTTCTAAGCCAAACTTCTTGAGCATGTCCTTCAAATATTTTGATTGACTTATAAAAATTCCATCTTTCAATTGTTTGATTTGAAGACCAAGAAAGAAGCTCAATTCTCCTATCATAGACATTTCAAATTCTTTTGACATCATTTTTCCAAATTCCTCACAAAACAATTCATTAGTAGATCCAAAAATAATATCATCAACATAAATTTGACAAACAAATAAGTCTTTGCCAATTCTTTTAGTGAATAGGGTAGTGTCAACCTTCCCAATTTTGAAGTCTTTGGAAAGCAAGAAATCCCTAAGCCTTTCATACCAAGCGTGTGGAGCTTGCATAAGCCCATAGAGAGCTTTAGAAAGCTTGAACACATGGTTAGGTCTTTTGGGGTCCTCAAAACTGGGAGGTTGTTCAACATACACTAGTTTACTAATCTTACCATTTAGAAAAGCACTCTTTACTTCCATTTGGTAGAGCTTGATATTATGTGCACAAGCATAAGCAAGAAGAATCCGAATTGCTTCTAATCTTGCCACGGGAGCAAATGTCTCCCCAAAATCCAATCCCTCAATTTGAGTATATCCTTGTGCAACTAATCTTGCCTTGTTTCTTACTACTACACCATCTTCATTGTGCTTGTTGCGAAACACCCATTTTGTACCAATAACATTGTGGTTCTTTGGTCTCTCAACAAGCTCCCAAACCTCATTTCGAGTGAAGTTATTTAATTCTTCATTCATTGCATTCACCCAATCAACATCAAGTAGAGCTTCATCTACACGGTTAGGTTCCATACAAGATACAAAAGAGAAATGTTCACAAAATGAAGCTATGCGAGAGCGAGTTTGAACACCCTTACTAATATCACCCACAATTTGATCAACCGGGTGATCCTTCACAATAGAATGATGAATTCTTGATACCGTTTGACTTGAAGTATCTTGATCATGAGTATCCATAATTTCATCATTTTGTTGGCTTTGGTGATCTTCTTCATTTAGAGTTGAAGAGGAAGGAATGACAACCACACTATTTTCATCATCATCTTCCTTTGGCTTTATTTCACCAATGGCCATTGTTTTCATAGCATTTTTCAATTGAGTTCCACCAACGTCATCAAGATTATCACTTTCATCTTGAGACCCATTTGTTTCATCAAACTCAACATCATATGCTTCTTCAATAATACCATGAGTTTTGTTGAAAACTCTATAAGCCTTACTATTTGATGAATATCCAAGAAGAAAACCCTCATCACATTTCTTCTCAAATTTAGAAAGCCGGCTTCCCTTTCTCAAAATATAGCATTTGCAACCGAATACCCTAAAATATGAGATATTTGGCTTTCTACCAATGAGCAATTCATAGGGAGTTTTCTTCAAAAGCTTGTGACAATATAGTCTGTTTGATGAATGACAAGCGGTGTTTATTGCCTCGGCCCAATAAGAATCCGATACATTATATTCCGCTAACATAGACCTAGCCATATCAATGAGAGTCCTATTCTTTCTTTCAACAATACCATTTTGTTCCGGAGTATATTTGGAAGAGAATTCATGTTTAATACCCTTGTCATCACAATATTCATCAATTCTTGCATTTTTGAATTCCGACCCATTATCACTTCTAACTTTCTTGATATCAAAATCAAATTGATTTTGAGCCAATATAGAAAATGACTTGAATGTTTCAAACACATTAGATTTATCTCGAAGAAAGTAAACCCAAGTGAATCTAGAATAATCATCCACAATCACAAGACAATAGGAATTACCACCAATACTCACAAACGATGTGGGCCCAAATAAATCCATGTGAAGTAATTCCAAATGTCGATGAGTGGACATTTGACTTTTATTTGGATGAGTATTTGCCACTTGCTTCCCGGCTTGACAAGAGCTACACAATTTGTTCTTCTTAAACTTCACATCTTTCAAGCCACGAACCAAGTCATGCTTGGTTAACCGATTGAGTTGCTTCATTCCAACATGACCAAGTCTTCTATGCCATAACCAACCTAGTGAAGCCTTTGAGAATAAGCAAGTTGTGAGCTTTGCCTCACTAGATGAGAAATCAACAAGATAAAGATTTTCATGTCTAAAACCTTTAAACTTAAGATTGCTACCATCAACACTAGAGATAATAACAACATCAACCGTGAAATTGCAACTAAATTCTAAGTCACATAATTGAGCTATGGATAGTAAATTAAAATTCAAAGACTCAACCAAGAGCACATTTGATATGGAATGATCATTTGAAATAGCAATTTTACCCAATCCTTTAACCTTTCCTTTGCGATTATCTCCAAATGCGATACTATCATAATTTGAGCAATCTTCCTCACTCATTTGGGTGAACATTCTCATATCTCCGGTCATGTGTTGAGTGCATCCACTATATAACACCCAATGATTCCCTCCCGCCTTGTAGTTCACCTACAAAAGGAAATCAAACCTTTTTAGGTACCCAAACTTGCTTGGGTCCTTGGATGTTAGTGACCAAGGTCTTTGGCACCCAAATAGCCTTCTTTTTGTTGCCAACAATTGAAGTACCAACAAATCTAGCATGAACACCTTTTGCATTATGAGAAAGAACATAGCAATTCTCAAAACAAGTGGAGGATACATTCTTGAGCTTGGGACAATTTTTCTTAACATGTCCCTTCTTGTGACACTTGTGACACACTTTGTCACATTCTTTCACAAACAATGTCTTTTGCTTTATGAAAGCATTCTTTCTTTTCTTGGGAACATATCCAAGACCCTCACGGTTAAGTGAGCATCGTTGACTTCCCAATATGAAGTCCAATTTAGCCTTTCCACCATATGCCTTTTCTAGGTCATGAGTTAGAGCATTTACTCTATCTACTAACACTTCATTCTCAACAATGATTTTTGATTCATCAAGAGCAATATTATCATTCATAAGAGAAGTTTTGCATTTATCACAAATAGGGTTAGTAGGTAGTGGTTCACTTGTAGGACTATCAAGTAAGTCACAAGTGACTCCAACATCCTTGGTGACCACCACAACTTCATGCACAATAGATGATTTTTTAGCATCCGCAAGCTTCTCACAATTTTCTTTTAGATCATTGTGAGAGGTCTTGAGCTCCTCAAAAGACACTTGGAGGTTTTTATACAATTCCTTCAAGGTCTTAAATTTTTCCTTTTCTTTGTGCATATAGTCATCGGCCTCACCTAACATTCTAACAAGATCATCATATGAATAGCCATCATCATCAACATCATCATCATCATTTATATCATTCAAATCGGTGATGATTTTTACCTTAGCATCTCCCTTTGCCATGAGACAATGGGGGGATGAGAAGAGTGAGGGAGCTTCCTTGATGGCAATTCCGACATTAAGCTTGGATGAGGTGTCATCATCATCATCATCTGAGCTATCATCCGAGTCCCATTCAACTAGGTAAGCTTTGCCATCTTTCTTCTTGTTGTAGAATTTCTTTTTCTTCTTATCACTTTCATCTTTGCCCTTCTTCTTCTTGTTAGGGCAATTCATGGCAATGTGACCGGGTTCTCCACACTCAAAACATTTTCTATCATTGAAAGCATTTCTTCTTGATGTTTGACCTCTTCTAGGTTGACCTCTCTTCGTCTTCATAAATTTGTTGAATTTCCTTACAAATAGAGCCATATCACAATCACTCTCACTTTCATTTTCTTCATCATTACTATCTTCTTTTTCAATTGTCTTAGAGGCTTTAGCTTTGAGAGCAATTGATTCATTCTTCACTTTCTTTGCCAAACTTATAGCATCGGCTTGAGATTTTTTGAATATATCTTGAGTAAGAATTTCCCCCAATACTTCGGTTGGAGAAGTTGTAGATAGATCACTTCTTACTAACATTGTCACAATAGTCTCATATTTCTCCGGAAGTGACCTAAGGAACTTACGAGTGAAGTCCACATCCGGTACATTAAAACCAAGTCCCTTGAGTTCATTCACTATCTCATTTAACCGGTTGAACATATCGGATACACTCTCATCTTCTTTCATAATAAATTGCTCAAACTTCCCTTTGCACACATATAGCTTGGCACTCTTCACAATTATAGTTCCTTCATGAATTTCCATTAACTTAATCCAAATCTCATGAGCGGTTGTGAGATTTTTGATACGATTGAACTCATTTATATCAAGAGCATCATAAAATACACTCATAGTTTGATCATTTGTAAGGATATTCTCATTGTCACTAACGGATGGTTCATCTTCCTTCAACACAACAAATCCATCCCTGACAATTGGCCAAATTTTTCAACCCATTGCTCTAAGATGCATTGATATTCTTATTTTCCAATAGTCGTAGTTATTCTCATCAAAATGCGGTGGCTTCCCAATGTGCACATTGTTGTTACTAGCCATTTTGTCCCACTCCGGGATGATTAGATCCACAAACAATGGAGTCCTTGGCTCTGATACCACTTGTAGGATCTAGGACACCGGCTAGAGGGGGTGAATAGACGGTTTTGACTAAAAACAAAAACACTAGGGAAATTTAATCAATATAACAAGAGGTATAAATTCTCTAGTGATAACAAGTAAACAATCTATGAGAATCAACTAGGGAGATTGAATACTTGAAGAACAATGTGCAAAATAGTAATCACTCGCACAACAATAAGTAACAATAAAGTAAAGACACCGAATTTTATCCCATGGTATTGGTGATTTGCCGATCACCCCTAATCCAGGTTGAGGTGGACTTCAAGTTCTCACTTGCTCCTCTATCAAGACACGACTTGATCTTTGAGCCAAGTGGACAAGAAATCACTCAATACCTCGATTCCACTAATGTCACCTTTGCCGCTCCGGCGAGGTAGGCGCGAACCCCTCACAATCAACACCACGGCTTCTCCACAATCTTCTTGGAGAGCTCGATGGAGACAATCACCCGAGCCGTCTAGGAGGCGGCAACCTCCAAGAGTAACAAGCCGATGACGCTTGCTCAATGTACCACCTAGTGCCTCAAGAATCACTGATGGATGCAAATGCACTAGGACCACTCAATCTCTCACTAGAATGCAATCTCAAGCGAAGAGTGTGATAGAGTGAGTTGGAGGATCACAATTAAGCTCAATGTATGCAAGGAATGACCAAGAAGCACCTCACACACGAGCTACCCTTCTATTTATAGCCCCCCACTCAAATCCAACCGTTATGGGCAAAAGACACCTGTTCTGCGCACATGCGGACGGTCTGCGCCTTAGGGCCGGACGGTCCGCCGTACACATAACGGCTATAATTCCCGTTTGAAATCTATCAGAGCTATAAGAAAAGTAAGGCCCGGACAGTCCGCCCACCTAAGCCGGACCGTCCGCGACCTGGCAACTTGGAGCACCCAGACCTCTGACCAAGTGCAGTTAACACAAGCGGACCGTCCGCCTTCAAGGCCGGACGGTCCGAGACCTAGAGACAGTATTGTCTGGGCTTATCCTCCGGACAGTCCGTAGTACAAATCCCAAAAACCACAAAGTCCCTGTCCAAACCAAATTTGGCACCTACGAACTGTCCGCCCCACAAGGCTGGACTGTCCGCACTATAATTCAGGGACTGTGCCGAGAGGAGCCTCCACTGGTCAGGACTGCGGACGATCCGGCCCTAAGGCCCGGACGGTCCGCAGTGCAAATGAACAGGACATGTCCAAAGTGAACAGACTTCGGACCCCAGTGGAGGATCGCAGACGGTCGGCCCTCAAGGCCCGGACGGTCCGCGCATCCAAGACTTTGCACTTTTCAAACAAGCTTTTGAAAGGATTTTTAACTCATAAAATAAAGCGTTGTTAGTCCTCATTCAAATGCAACCACTAGATGCTCTATGAGGCATTAAGCTTTACACAGATCAAAGTCATTGACCCCTCTTAATAGTACGACTATCTAACCTACTAATCCGGTTAGATATCTTCTCTAAACTTTTGAAGACCGGCAAAAACAAAACCTGTGTTATACCTGTTGGGGGCCTTCGACTTCCGAAGGTCCTCAAAAACATGATTTAACAATGTTTTCCAAGTGGAATATGTGAACAGGTATCTTCGGAATCGGGTCATGAGTATACAAGAATAGGGTCAGTACGAAGTCTGAGCGAGACGGAAAGTGATTATGACGAAGGATGAAAATGACCACGAAGCTGTGCGCAAAAAAGCTTCGGCATGATAGCAGAGAAAGGGAACCGACCTAAAGGTGAAAAGGCAAATTAGACCCCGAAGAATTACTATAGATTTATTGATAAATGTAAAGGGCACAAATGTAATTCTACACGGGCTGCGTCCCTTGCCTATAAATAGATGAACAGTACTCCCGTACTGTTCACGCGGACTCAGCATTCGCCTTTTTCACAGCACGCTTGTACCTTTACTTCCGTCAATCCGAAGGTACATTCATAATTTGTTATTTTGGAGATGATAATGCAAATAAATATAAGTTGATAATAATATCTAAATTATTCTCCATATTTGATATACGAATTCTTCTTTATTGTATACTTAACTTGCGAAGGTTCTTTCCCTCATAACCTTCGTCTGGATTTCATTATATCCGAAGAGATATAATGTCTTGAAGGACGAAGGATTTTAATATTTAACACTTTTTATGTTGCCTTGTTCTTAATTCTTAGCATTTGAGAACAAGTCCCCAACATTGGCGCCCACCTCCGGTGAACTCACTTCCATTTCTTGAGTTTTGAACACCTTCGGCAAGCATCACCTTCGTCATGCCGCCAAAGAAACCTTCAGCAACAGGGGCTGCCGCTTTGCAGCCACTAGATCCCAATCAGGATGTCCTTTCTCTTAGGGAGGCCCGAAGCTAGAAGAGGAAGGCCACCAGTCCGACGCCTCCGGAGGACGAATTGGATCAAGAAATCCAAAACTTGGAGATGCTCCATCAACAGGTCCAACGCAAAAAGGAAAAGATGGCTCGTCTAGCTGATCTACAAAGGCAGATAGACGAAGCCTCTAAAGAAGTTCGTCATCTTGTTCAAGATGACCAGAACCGAAGGCCTCCACGCAGAGAGCTTCATCAGGAGGGCTTCTACAACGAGGACGATTGGTATGAAGATTTCCATCATGGAAATTTTGCTTTTGATGAGACTTCTCCTCTATCAACAGAACTGCAGGCTACACCATGGCCCCAGTCCTACAAGCCACCCCAACTCCCCATGTACGACGGTCATTCAGACCCGAAGCAATTCTTGATGAGTTATGAAGCAACCATATCTTCGTATGGTGGCAATACTGCAGTCATGGCAAAGTCTTTCGTCATGGCTGTTAGGAGTGTTGCACAAACCTGGTACTCCTCTCTTCGGCCAGGAACAATCACATCATGGCAAAAGCTGAAGGATATGCTGATAACCAGCTTCCAAGGGTTTCAAACGAAGCCGGTCACTGCTCAAGCCTTATTCCAGTGCACCCAGGACCACGAAGAATACCTTCAGGCGTATGTCCGAAGGTTCCTGCGTCTGAGGGCACAAGCACCAACAGTGCCCAATGAAATTGTCATTGAGGCCATGATTAAGGGGCTTCGGCCAGGACCTTCAGCTCAATACTTTGCCAAGAAGCCTCCTCAAACTTTGGAGAAGCTGCTCCAGAAGATGGATGAGTATATTCGAGCTGACAATGACTTCCGCTAAAGAAGGGAGGAAGCTTACAGGTTCTCCGAAATGACCAGGGGCTTCGGAGGAAGACTTCATCCAAGGCACGTCAGGTCAATTCATAACTCTGCTCAGAGTGATGATAGAGGGAGTCAACAGCAAAGACCGCAGTACTCCTCACAAGCTTCGGGGCAGCAGCAAAGCTCTTTTCGGCCACCAGCTCCAAGGGGCAGAGGCGCCAGGGGCTTCAGAGGAAGATTTAGGGATCAACCAAGGAAATTTTATTGTCTATTCTGTGGTGAGGACAAGGGCCATACCACCAGGATGTGCCATGTTACCATCCAGAAGCAAAAGGAGATAGCAGAAGCTGCAGCACAACAGAGTCAGCCGAAGCAAGTCATGCATACTGCTTCGTACCATTCGCCTTACATTCCAGAATATGTAGGCAACCACCCTGCAGCTTCTGTTGCTTCGGCAAGCCAACCCCAAGCATCTTGGCAACAGCCTCCACCTCCACCACCAACACAACACGGCCAACAGCCAGAAGGGAGCCAGCACGCTCACCTTCAGCGTGACTTCAGAGAAGGGTCTGAAGCTCGCACAGTCAATAGCACTATGCCAGAGTCGAAGCATATTTACTGACAAATATCCTACCCCGACAGCAGTTTTTCGCATTCAGTATTATTTTCTTTCTTAAGAAACACTTATGGGAGGTTTAAGTGCTTTTTTGTCGTTTTTAATCCCTTGTAACAGTTTCGCTTTTTACCATAATGAAAATATATCTTCTCCACAGGCTTAAGTTGTCGAAGCATAAGAATTTATGGTGATAAGGAGGACCTTCGAGTTGTCAAAAATTTTGTTCTAAGGAACACATCATAATTTAGTCGAAGCAGCAAAAAATCGTTCCTAAGGGAACGCAGAGTAAGTTTTTTGCTCAAAAGTCGTTCCGAAGGGAATAGCTTACAGCGAAAAGTAAACGCTGATTCCGCTGAAAGTAAAAGGCGAAGAAGCTCCTAAGGGAGGCTTACAGCGAAAAGTAAACGCTGATTCCGCTGAAAGTAAAAGGCGAAGAAGCTCCTAAGGGAGGCTTACAGCGAAAAATAAACGCTGAATCCGCTGAAAGTAAAAGGCGAAGAAGCTCCTAAGGGAGGCTTACAGGGAAAAATAAACGTTGATTCTGCTGAAAGTAAAACGTCGACCTTCGGCAAATATCACTTTGCATAACATCACATCATTACATCATTCGCATAGCATAACATCATGCATCATATTGCATCAACAATGCAAAGAAGGGGATCCCAGTATCGATATTCGAAAATTATTTCGAAGGAAAAGTGGCAAGGCACAAAAAATAGCTATTGAAGAGTTATACTTTCGTCAAATGGAAACATTTATTGGTTTTTAAGTTTACGAGGATTGGTTGCTGATCATATGAGAACACGGATATTATTTACGAAGCATGAAAAGAAGGGAAGGTGTTTTTTTCGCCGAAGGCTCAAAAACGGTATGTATACGAAGTTTCATGCGTCGTAAAGAAAAGAACCATAAATAGTTTATATATTACATTCAGAGTTACAAAATATTACACATTATATTCTAAATGTTTTTATATCAGCATCTAATCTTCCCTTAGAACTACTTCTGCAGCTTCGTTTAGTAGCTGATCAACAACTTTATCCATGATGGCTTCGGCCATTTTCCTAATTTTGTCATCCCATTTTGCGTGGGAGCCCACAGATGGTTCAGCAGGTTCTGAGGGAGGAGAAGATACGGCTATATTACTATTACAAACCGTGAACAAGTTCGAAATCAAAAAATTACAGCAAAGAGTCAAAAACCACTATTCAATACCTATTTGCCCTTCGGGCTCTGCACTTCTCTCAGTGGCCCCTGCTAATTTTCTAGCGTCATGAATGCCTTTTTCGCTTTTTCGTATAATCTCTTGGGCCATTTCCCGGCCACCATTGTCCCAGATGTCGGTGAAAAATTTTCCACCGACCAGGCTTGCTTCGGCCGAGGGGTCTTTTATATCTTCGGAGGATAAAGCGGCTTCGGATTGTGCCAAAAGCTTCGCATGCTCACAGCCTTTCCTCTCCAAAATGGTAGCAATCTCCCTGGCACCCGAAAAGGCACATATGTCTCCGCGGCTATTCAAAATTTCTTCAAAGGCCTCAGCTTCGTGACTGATCCATTCGATTGGACCCTCGGGGTCACCCTTTATGAAGTTTTCTTCACTTGAAAAAGCGCCAACGTTGGCGAAGCTGGTCTTTACTTTTTTAACACATTCTATAGATTTTTCATAGCATCTTTTCTTAGATGCACGAAGCTCTTCAACGCTTTTTTCCAAATGGTTTGCCCATTGTTCGCTGAGTTCTCGTTTTGTTTCTTCAAGAGTGCGTTCCTCTTTAGCTCTGGCCAGTTGTTTTCGAAGATCTTCAATTTCACGCCTCTGAGCCTCAGCTTGAACTTTAAAAGTAGCTTCGTCTTCTTTTATTCTATCTATCAATGAATGCAATATTTTATCTTTTTCGAGACCTTTGTTCCTTAGTTCAATTACTTCGGAACGAAGGTTGCTCAGGGCCATAACACACCCTTCGTCTTCGGCATCTTTTTGGGCCCTGAGGGCATTGCTAAGTATAAGGCCTTGCAAAAAGAAAAATGTGAGTGCAACCATAAATTTAAGCGAACGAAAAATTTTTGGTTTCAAGAAAAAATACGAAAACTTCATTCTCTATACCTTTAAGCTATTATATGCCAGGCTGTCGGCTAGCTCGTTTTTTGACAGCACCGAGAGCCCGTCTTCCAGTGTTGGGAATCCGAAGCTCTTGCTCATCTCCCGACAGACAGAAATCTCCTTGCTGTCAGGGAGACAATACAAAAAGTCTTCTTCCCCACTGCCGTTGAATATCAACGCCCCCTTTGGATATTTCAATTTGTGGGCGTAGTACTGGGCCTCTTGCTGTTCTTTTTTAGTCAGTTTTTTCCCCGAAGCATGACGAAGGATATAATCGAAGGTTTCAAAAGATGCTTCGGGGGCGGCAATACCAGTTTCTTCAGCTGAAATTTGTTCTGCTGTTTCTGTCTTTTCGACTTCCAAGGATTTCACCTTGGTGGGCTCCGAAGGCCCAGCTTCAGTCTCAGACTGATGTTTTGAGGTTTCGGCATCAAATGCTTCAGTATGTGCTTCGGAAGATTCAACAGTTTTCTTCGGAGTTGTGCTTGAAGACTTAATTGTCTCCAAAACATCCAGCACATTAACCATCCTTTTTCTTTTTGGGGTCACTGCTAGCCCCTTTTGACTTTTTGTTGTCTCAATTTTTGCTGAAGGACTTAGAATTTCTGTTGTCTTTGTTACTTTAGCCCTCGGTTCTTCTATTTTTTCCGTCACTGGCACTTCGGCCAGCCCTACAATATTTGGCAGGGGAGTCGGTTTTTTAGCTTCGGTGGCCGAAGAGGTCTCACCGGCAAACTCAGGCACTGTGGCTGGTTCAATATAACGTGGCCGGTGTGTGAGAACCTTTACCCTCTTCCTCTTCGGCGCTGGCTCGCTAGGAGTGGCTGAGGCAACTTCCTTTGCAGAAGATGTGTTCTTTCTTTTTTGACCCCGTGTTGGATAACGGTAGTCGGGGTAGACAAACCCAATTGCATCAAATACTCGGTTGAGTCTCTTTTTCTTTCGGCCTCCGAAGGCCGCTAACAGTGCAGTGTCTTCGGCCTTCGAGTATAATCCAAGCAATTCATCACTTACGATCTCAATACTTTTTAGCCAGTCATCATCTGGCTCGACGAATTTATCTCCATATTGGAATGTGTATTTTAGCCTAACTAATCCACCTTCGTCAGTTTCTTTAACGGTCTCCTTCGGCATTTCCCACTTTTCTACAAGTGGCCATATTCTGAAGGCAATGTGTTCTTGGACCAAATCCCTTGTCCCAATAAAAGAGCAAACCACGCCGAAGGCTCTCTGGCATTCTTCGGCTGCTTCATTCATTTCTACCTTCGGCCTCCGAAGGCCGAAGCGTTGCCAGATAGGGCGCATAATGATACCTTTAATGTCTTCCCGTGCTTCCAAGTCATTTTTCACATAAAACCATTCCGTCATCCAATCGCTGGGCCACCTTTTTCGAAAGGTTGGCACGGGACAGCTTGACCCAGATCGGGCGCCGAAGCTGTAGCAGCCAAAATTGTTGTGATACTGCTCTTTACCCCAGGGTTTTGTCTCATACAATAGCTCATGTATGTTGCAGAAACTTTTTGCATTTGGTTCTAAACCTTGGCTCCTCACGGCCCAGACGAAGATGCCCATTCTTATGATTGCTTCGGGAGTAAGTTGATGAAGGTAAATTTCAAATATCTTCATTACTTCTATGACAAAACCGCTCAAAGGAAACCGCAGTCCGGCCTTTAAAAAGCTTTGGAAGATTACGACTTCATTCTCTTCGGGAGTAGGCACAGTTTTCTCCCCTTCATCTGCCCTCACAGTAGACATGTCTCGAAAGTATCTTCCCCTCATGTTGTCAAGATGACTCTGTTTAATTCCTGATTTTCCGAAGACTGTGTGACTTGGTCGCCACGATCGATCTTCGGAGTCTTCACCTCCACTTTCCACATCATAGCTGTCACTGTCTCCAGTATCTTCAGATAAACCCTCCAAAATCTCCCTAGTGATCTTCTCTGTGTTGGTCTTTGCTATTGACTGAATAAACTCGAGATGCATCTCTTCAGAAAGGCTCAGCTTCGATTCAGCAACGGCTTTCTTATCTTCAGACATCTTTGTGAACGCCGAGAAAGTGCTCTCAAATCCGAAGCTTAAAAATTTAAAAAAGCCAAGCAAGCGTTGTTGCGCACAGGCAAAAAGACGAGTAAGCAAGAGCAGATGGCAAGAAAGCGTGCCAAATAACTCGTGGCAAGCTCTTATTTATACACCTAGTGCGTTGAAAACTGGAGGGTCCCGCTTGTCAATGACTGTTGCTATTCTAGCAAAGGGAAGGTGTTTTTTCGGACCTTCGGCTTAAGGCCTTCGTCCGTGTCGCAATATGAATTTATCATTCCAGCATATTAATATTGCGAGGGGCTACTGTTGGGGGCCTTCGGCTTCCGAAGGTCCTCAAAAACATGATTTAACAATGTTTTCCAAGTGGAATATGTGAACAGGTATCTTCGGAATCGGGTCATGAGTATACAAGAATAGGGTCAGTACGAAGTCTGAGCGAGACGGAAAGCGATTATGACGAAGGATGAAAATGACCACGAAGCTGTGCGCAAAAAAGCTTCGGCATGATAGCAGAGAAAGGGAACCGACCTAAAGATGAAAAGGCAAATTAGACCCCGAAGAATTACTATAGATTTATTGATAAATGTAAAGGGCACAAATGTAATTCTACACGGGCTGCGTCCCTTGCCTATAAATAGATGAACAGTACTCCCGTACTGTTCACGCGGACTCAGCATTCGCCTTTTTCACAGCACGCTTGTACCTTTACTTTCCGTCAATCCGAAGGTACATTCATAATTTGTTATTTTGGAGATGATAATGCAAATAAATATAAGTTGATAATAATATCTAAATTATTCTTCATATTTGATATACGAATTCTTCTTTATTGTATACTTAACTTGCGAAGGTTCTTTCCCTCATAACCTTCGTCTGGATTTCATTATATCCGAAGAGATATAATGTCTTGAAGGACGAAGGATTTTAATATTTAACACTTTTTATGTTGCCTTGTTCTTAATTCTTAGCATTTGAGAACAAGTCCCCAACAATACCTTTCCCTTCATTTGATCCACAACCAATGCTTATGAATCTACAAGATTTCCTGTTCTATGTGGTCCAACCCTGCATTCTTATTTCTCCAAGAATCGTTAGTCCACAAACAGTTGTCATTAATTACAAAAACATCACTAAGGGGCCTAGATGATTCACAGTATGCTCCTTCTCCAATGCTCCAGGACCAAGTTACCCACTGTACCCCCGCCAGCCCTATTTCCCTACGTCGTTGCTCACCTCTGGTCTCTGTAGATTCGACAGCTACAGGTTCGCTGGTGAACGAACATCTGCAATGCACATATGCGACACATGCACATGCCAGGTTCCAACACCGTGACCTACAAACACAAAACGTTTTTAGAGTGGGAGAAACTAACCTCTACGAGGTGTGCCATGTCGGGGAGGCACGACGACAGGTTGCTCAGTGCGAGTTTGTGCACGACTTTTATCTAGGTAACTCCTATTTGAACTATTCCAATTTCAGTTTGTGCATGACTTTTGATGGTACCCATTCACTGTGCGATGATACTCTATAACTTTATTATAGATAGCACTATGATACCACGATAGATCAAGGTAGTGGTCCCTTCTCTTTTGTGTTAGTAAAAAAATTTGAAGCTGATACAAAGTAATGCCATGTGTTAGATGCTAATGTTCAGTGAATTTTTTTTGGGATGCTGACAGAATCTGTGTGATCTCATGGATGGGTTTTCTTTTATAAATGGAGTACACGATGTAAACTCATAACACTTAAGGTCAATTTGTTAGTCAATTTGGCACAGCTCCACGAGTGAAAAAGTAAACCTAGATACCAGATTAACATAGATCCAAGGGTGGAGGCCCAGAATCATGTGTTTAATGCAGGAAGGAGGCGTACCCTGAACTACTTGGGGGAGGACAGGAAGAAAGCGATACCGCCACTGCCGAGCGTGACGTGCTGCCTCACCCCGAGCTGTCTCGCTATGGTTTAGCCGTCGTCGCCGCCATGCATGCCTCGCCGCAGTGCAGGTCCCCTCTGGCGCCTCCTGATGGTGGCGGCGGAGAGGAGGAACTACGATGGTGCCCTGAGTGGAGGAGACAGCGATGCCGATGCGGCCATGGCCTGGCTGCAGCCATCAGTAATGCAGCGGAGAAAATCCAGAGAGGGTAGGGGAAGTCGTGGATGTGGCAGGAGGGCTGCCTCGGCGACCATCGCGGGGAGGAGGCATGTGCGCGCGGTGAAGGCATTGGTAGGCATTGCGAGGGAAGAGGCAGACGAGGGTGTGGGTGATGTCCCCGATGGAAGGCGATTGTGGGCTTACTTTGCAGGCGCGGGCGCGACAATGGCGATGAGAATGGCGGGAAACATGGGCTCGATGGTCGCGGGGGAAGGAGGCCTCGTACAAGGGTGGAGGCGCGACAATGGCGGAGGAGTCGCAGACGGGGGCGGGGGCGCGAGGATAGCGACGAGAATGGCAGAGGCGCGCGCTAGGTTTCTGGGAGTCGGAAGTGCGGGCTCGACGAACGACGATCGTGGGGTCGACGTCGTGGGGGCGGCTTGTAGCCGAAGGTGCTACGACTTGGTTGTTGAACGAAGCCATCAGCTCAAAAGTGGAAGTGAGTTCACCGGAGGTGGGCGCCAATGTTGGGGACTTGTTCTCAAATGCTATGAATTAAGACCAAGGCAACACAAGATGTTAAAGGTTAATGCCCTTCGTCCTTCGAAGCATTATCTCCCTTAGGATATAATGATCTTCAAACGAAGGTCATGAAGGATGTACCTTCATCATCGCAGTATATGTTAATAAAATAAGAAGCATATGAAATATAAGAGACAACATGAATAATCATATGATATTATTACTATATTTTTATTATATTACTATGGATAAACAGAAATAATATTAAATTACATTTGTACCTTCGGCTTGATAAAGAGCAAAAGACCAAGCGTGACGCGAGAGTGAGTACAAATCAGCGTGAACAGTACGGGGGTACTGTTCACCTATTTATAGACACGGGACGCAGCCCGGTCAAATTTACATTTATGACCTTGATAACTAGTTACAATCATGACACAAATTATCATGGACTGATCAGTTTTTTCTTCTTTAAGTCGGTGCAACCCTTCGTCTCAAAGCGTACCATTATGCCGAAGCTCCTCGGACAGCAGCTTCGTGTGTATCTCACGGTTTACAAAACCGTTTAGCCTACAAAAACCGCTACCCACCGGTAACGGTTTACCGTCGGTAAACCGGTGAAAACCGGTAAAAACCGACCGGTTTGACCAGTTCAAATCAATTTGAATTCGAAACGGTTTACCGGTGGAAAACCGGTGAAAAACCGGCGAGAAACCGCTCTAAACCGTCGGTTAACCGCGAAACAAACCGGTTTTTGCTGTTTTTTACAGAAAAAATGAAAATTTTTGACAAGATTTATTTGTAGTTTGCTCAATTCACATTGCACAGTAAATATTAATTGATCTACACGACATGTGTTCACCAAAATAACATACAACATACATATGCAACCACAAACTCCAGTTCTCATGCAACAAACAACCAGCGAACTTCGCAATACTCAAATACAAGTTCTTTTATAACTCTCCAACAAGGCAATTACACATAGGTCAACTTATTTCACAATACTCACATGTTCAGCTCTAGTCATAGTGATAGTACTTAGGCATGTTGGAAGTATCGTGATATTGTTTCAATCCGTTATAGTGATAGTGATAGGTCTATAGATATGAGATACATTATCGAGAAAACAGGAACGACAAACAAATACTTATCCACAAAGCAAAAAATATACCGGTATGTGTGTTTGGTGTTTGTATATTGCATGTGCACCTCACCAAGTGTTGAACATTTCTTTTGATCAGCAAATCTTAGGAACACATACAGAAGAACTGGAGCTAAGGGTTCTAGATTGAGTTTTGTCCAAACGGATACTTATTAGAAGAACTAAAGCTACTTGATCCACGGAATCCATCTTGGACAGGAAATGAAACCAAATTTGACCACTAAATGCCTAAACTTGACTTGAGCTGCGGGATTCATTTTCATATATAGCATATAACATCTTCACATATAGCTTATAACATTAAACAAGACTAATATATACCTAAATTGATCATTAAATACTTAATTGTGAAATTAAATCCGGTTTCCCGACAAAAAATATCGGTTTACCGGTCTAAAACAACGGTTTACCGGTCCTAAAAACGGTTTATCGACGGTTTTCGGTTTTTATGAATTTTTTCAATTTTTTGAATTTGGAACGAATTTGAAAAAAAAACCGGTGGTTAACCGAAACCGCACCCCGGCGGTTTCGGTAAACCGACCGGTTTACCGCCGGTTTTTACCGGTTTTGTAAACCTTGGTGTATCTTCGCGCTGTGCTTGATTATACGGTGATCTTTTGAAGGTACTTCTTCTTAAAGGACCTTCGGTGACGAAGTAGACCTCCAACAACGATCTTATTTTAATTTTTAAGGCTATATTTTAGAGCTCTTTGTTGGAGATGCTATAAATATCTTATACCTAGTTTAGTTTTGCTTAATCTTTTGTTTAAAAGATAAAAATAGATAGAAAAGATGGGAGGAAGAGAGTATATATATAGAGAAGATGGAGGAACCTCCTCTAACCTCTATATTTGGGATAGGACAGCTAGAGCGTACAGAGGAGAAATCTTCTCTAAATATAGGGTTGGAGATGGTTTAGAATATCTCCAATGAGGTGCCTCAAAACAATACCAAAAATTTAAAATATTACATAATTTAAAGAGTTTAGAGAACAAAAAAATAAGATTCAACAATTAAACACTAAATTATGTATTTCAAAAAATAAATTACATTATTAGAAAAGAAAAAAATTAAGAATAATGTAGAAAATAAGGACAAGACACTAATTCTAGGTGTAGTATATTTTAGTAACTCCATGATCTATTCTATATTTTTTTATAAAAAATTGTAAAGTAGGAGCTGTTTTTAAAAGCTTAGCCTTATATTTTAAGATGGAACACTGATTTGCACTATTAGAAATACATTTAGACGAGCTACTAGACCGTCTACTTTATTAATTGAAGTCTTGTGTCCGATCAACTCCTTGGTACGAGACGCGGGCGCAGCGGCTTTTTCATGACGGTGGTGAACTCGCGCTTCTCGTCGAACTCCACCTCATGGCCGGGCGCTTCTTTCCACTCGAACTCCCTCACCATGCTGGCCACGAAGTACTCGAGGTGCAGCATGGCGATAGACATTCCGGCGCAGATCCTCCGCCCCACGCCGAACGGCATCATCCTAATCCCCTTGATTCCCGTCAAGTCCACCTCCGCACCGTCGCCGCCCTCCAGGAACCGTTCCGGGGCGAACTCCATCGGCCTCTCCCACTCCTGCTCGTCCCGGCCCATCACTGCCACCATGAAGTTCACCGTCGCGTCCTTGGGGATCAGGTAACCGCCGACGTCCATGTCCTCCGCAGCCTTGTGCGGCAGCACGAAGTGGCCCGGCGGGTGCTTGCGCAGGCCCTCCAGGATCACCGCCTTAAGGTACGGCATCCCGTGCACGGCCTCCTCCGAGAGCGCCTCGGCGTCGCCATCGCCGCATTTAGCCTTGATCTCCGCGTAGAGCCGATCCTGGACGGCCGGGTTCTTTACCAGCTCGGCCATGATCCACTGCAGGCCCGTGGAGGTGGTGTCGGTGCCGGCGGTGAAGAACTCGGAGCAGAGCCTGACGATCTCGTCGTCGGTGAGCGGGCGGTGGCCCCCCTCGTCGGGGAGCGTAATGTCGAGCAGGGTGTCCACGTACGAGTGCTGGAACGTGGTCTCCCTCTCCGGCGCCTGGCCGTCCTTGGCGAGCCGCTTGTACTCGCGCCGAGCGTTGATCAGCGGCACGAAGAGCTCCGTCTGGCGCCGGTGCAGGGCGCGCGCGGTCTGCAGGCGGCCGCGGAAGACGTGTCTGGTGACGGACGGGAAGAAGAAGAAGACGCTCATCTGCTGGGAGATGTAGAGCAGCCACTTGCGCTCCGCGTCCTGGATGGCGCGCACCGCGGGCTCGTCGAGCCGCTCGCCGAAGCACATGAGCACGAGGAGGCAGAACATGGTGTACCGGAACGCCTCCATGACGTCGCGCGGCTCGTCGTCCCCGGCGGCACCACCCGCCCGCAGCTTGTCCATGAGGACGCCGCGCACCCAGGCGCGCGCGGGCGCGAACAGCCTGACGCGCGACGGGTGCAGCGTCTCGGCGACGAGGTTGCGGCGCAGGAGGCGCCACACGGGCCCGTAGTCGGTGCGGGTGATGATGTTGTCGCTGACGCCCAGGAGCGAGCTCGTGGCGGCCTGCGGCCTGTTCGCCATCGTGACGGCGCCGGCGCCCACGAGCGCGGCGTGAGCGAGGCGGCGATCGGCCACGAAGATGGTCAGTTGGGAGCCCATCCGGAGCGTGACGACGGGGCCGTACCGCTTGAAGAGCTTCAGCAGGAGGGGCTCCACTTGCACTGCAGAGTTCCTCAGCCACAGCAGGTTGCCGAACAGCGGGACGGCCGGAGGACCTGGCGGCAGGCGGCGGTTCTTGGCGTGGAGGCGCAGGACGAGGAGTGAAAGCAGGAGGGCGCCGGAGAGGAGGAGCCAGCTGGTCTCCATGGTGAGGTATGGTGTTTTTGCGACGAAACTGTGTTGTGTTGTGTGAGAAGATTAGACGAACGGGATTCCGGTTTTATTATAGTGGGGTTTTGTACGTAAGTTCTGGCTCGTACAGCATGATTTCTCGTGCTGTGTAAGATCAGAAGATAGACAAGCGTGGCCGGATGCAAGTACACACGGCGGCGCGGACGCGCTTGGAAAGCGGTGGGCCAGAGATACGAGCGCACGGCGCACCTGTGCAACGGCGGCGAGGCCCAAGGGCAGCATGGCCGCCGGCGACGGCAATGTTCGAGCGTGCGCGGTCCGCGCCGCGGTCGTCCAGACGTCCACCCGGTTGGCAAAGCATCAGTTAGTTTTCCTTTCTTTTTCTATTTTGCCCCTTTTTTCCACAACAATGAGCAACATTTTCTTATAAATAAAACTGATGAGTAGTTTCATGATTATCCTATTTCAATACTTGATTACTAGGACAACACAAAATATACCATAGAAAAACTTTACTACTGGAGCAATTGATATACTAAATATTTGTAATTGCCCCGGCAACCAAAGATATACCACTGAATAATGAACTTTCTACCTAGAACAAGCTACTATTTACTATTAGGCTGCAAAATAACAACTCCCAGTTGGGACAACAGCCAACATAGTGGCGTTTGTAGAAAAGATAGTGATTAGATTACTATACATTCATTTAGCCTCGAAATAAGCTGCTGAGATTCAGACCATTGTTTACACACCCATGTAACTGAAAAGATAGTAGCGAGTACCTTGAGAACATTGTCATCATATTTCATCACCATTGATACAGCAATTCTACTGCAAAGCAGATATAAATATTTGATTTGGTTGGGAAAAAACAAGAAGGATGCAGCTAAGTCCAGCAGGGCAACAGTGGAAACAACTAATATGATCCAACCGTTCGTACCTAAGACTCAGAGCATGGTTACTAATCATCAAAATTGTCATAAACGAGTAGCCATGGAAAAAGCCTCTGCACCTGATGCATTCAAAATTTCAAATGAAATGGTCAATATCATGGACTGTAACAGGTGACATGAATGAAGCACTAGTAAAAAAAAAATCTTCACTAACATGAAATTGAAGAGCGTCCCAAATATGTACTACAGCCAAAAATTCTGCGCGCTGTTATTTCTTGAAGGATGCTTCTTGATGGTAACCTGGATTGTTCAAAAGATAATAAAGGAATATATTAAATTTGTATAAAATGTAGTTTCTAAAAAAATAAACATTCAAAAGAAAACAGGAACAGTAGTATGGAGTCACAAAGTTCTGTATATGCTCATGCGAAACCACGCCGTCACCTGCAAAAAGGGGAAGGAGTAACTTGGTATTAAGCGTAACCTGGTATTAAGCGTTAGTTTGAGAACCTTATTTTCACAAGGATTTCAATTTTACCAAGTGAAATTAGTTTATTTTTCTCTTGAGAAAATAGGAATCCATTGAAAAACGGTGTTTTTAAACTAGCCCTAAATATTTCCTCTAGTACGTCCAAAGTACAGGATGACTATTTTTTCTGCTTCACTCGCAATTGTCATCGCCCAACCATGAAGTAGAATAGGAGTCTGAAGAACATGGCCTGACCTGAAAAAGGACAGATAAGAAAAAGAATGAGGGGGCGTTGAACAGACAAGAACAAGAATGATGAAGGGGTGGCCCTCTGAATTTCACTTGACATGCATTAGCTTAGCCATGTTAAATTAACACTGGAACGCAGATATTGGGAAGAATATATAAAATCAGCCGCTATATATAAAATCCCCTTTCGACCCGCTAAAGTCCGCCACCCAGCCGCTATATATAAAATCCCTCCATCGCCATAAATAAAATCCCTTCCATCACCTGATATATGTTTTTGGGGATTTATGGACCCGAATCGACACGGTCTTTTCTTTTTTGTCGTGCTTGCCGAGATCGGTCCGTTAAGATCTGCTGACTAGTTGCCATCCGATTGTACATCTCTAGGCTGGACTTTGCTGTTGAATAATTAGATAAATTTCAGATTAAATTCCGAATATAAATCATGACCAAATCAAAAGAATTGAAGAAAAAAGTCAAATCAGTTGAGTAGACATACTGATAGATGGCGCGCGCCGGAATCAGCAGGATCGACGACGTCGAAGTAGCGAAATCAGCAGGGTCGACGAGGTCAGATGATCACGAGCAGTCGCGTGAAGACGCTTCCCAAAAACCCTATTCGTCCTCTCCCAGTGCAGGATCTAGAAGGCGAAGGGTTCCAGAGACCTGCTCTCCTGATCGTAGATGCACGTCTGCGGTCGGGATGAAGAGAACTGGAAGACGGCTCAGTTGTGAAGAGAGGCGAAAGCGAAACTGTGATGATTTGGATGCTGGCTGCCAGGCGCCTTTTATAGGACCGAGTCCGCGACCAGATAGCGTATGATTCTAAACTTAACAGCCAAGCAACCAAAAATTCAAACGGCAAAAAGAAGCCGCGCCCCCGCAAGGCGAGGGGCCGGATTTCGGCGGACCATTCACGCGCATGTCGTGCGTCCGCGCCCTTCGCCCCGCCCCGGCCAGGCGAGGCGAGCGAGCGCGCGTGTGGCTCTCCACACTCTCTCCTCTCATCCATGACTTGGTGAGTGAGTGTGGTTTCCATATTTAAGCTAGCTCTACTCCACTAGAACTAGCAATATGGTGCTATTGGTTTCACCTATTCCCTAGCCATACACTTATATGGGCTTTTGAGATTTTCCTGGGATTTATTTGAATTTCTTAATTGGGCCTAGCCCATAAATCCTAACAATCCCCCACCAGATCTCAAATGCCCATCTGCAGTTTTCGCCACTGTTCACTACTGTTTAATATACTAGTTTTTCAGCAGACACTGTTAAGTTGAACTTCCGCCTAGAACTTCAAGCTACACCAACCCACAACTTGGACAATGGACTATGCCTTGAATTGCAAGTTTTGCGTGAATGGGTTTCACTTGAAGTCATGACCAGTACTTGGCTACCAGTAGTCCCCTTCTCGGGTGGAGCATATACGTCGTACTCCAAGGTCTCTTCATGAGTTTACTAGAGATCACCCAGATCTCATAGACTGCGACGTTAGACAGTCTAACTCATATAGGTGTGTTCTTTCAAGAATGTTCTGCAGGACAACATCTTTGCTAATACAAGCCAACAGAACACATTAAGGCACAAAGCCAACTTGCCTTACAGCATTTGAAAGTATTGCATCTTTACTTAGAGAGGGTCAAAAGTTACTCTCCTCAGTTCACCAATGGCTTGTTCTTCCCAGGACCTAATTCACGGGATCTCCGATCACATAGACTGGGTTTCCACCATGGCAACTTTATTCGGGTCTCATACCCATCTCTCTCGATGCGATTTCTATCACATTACGTGGTAGTCCCTTGGTAAAAGGATCTGCCAGATTTTTATCTGTTGAAATATAAGTCACACTTATAACTCTGGAGTTTCTCAACTTTCTGACAGACTTCAATCGTCGTTTCACATGTCTTGATGACTTTCCATTATCCTTAGAACTCGTCACTTTAGCAATCACTGTCCTATTGTCACAGTTCATAAGGATAGCTGGTATTGGTTTCTCAACCACCGGCAAGTCCATCAAGAGTTCACGCAACCATTCTGTCTCAACGGTTGTTGTGTCAAGTGCAGCTAGCTCGGCTTCCATGGTTGACCTCGTCAAGATGGTCTGCTTGCATGACCTCCATGATACCGCACCTCTACCAATAGTAAAGACATAACCACTGGTGGCATAAAGCTCGTCTGCATCAGATATCCAGTTCGAATCACTATATCCTTTAAGCACTGCATGCTAACCAGAATAGTGAATTCCATAACTCATTGTACCTTGCAGGTAGCGCATAACCCGCTCAAGTGCATGCCAATGATCAGTCCCGGGGTTTGACATGAACCTACTTAATTTGCTCACAGCAAAAGAAATATCGGGCCTTGTTGCACCAGCAAGATACATGAGTGAACCGACGATCTGAGAGTATCTCAATTAGTCTAAACCAATTCTCTTGTTCTTTCGCAGTGTCACACTGGGATCATAAGGTGTTGGAGAAGGTTTGCACTCAGAGAAGCCAAATCGCTTCAAAACCTTTTCAACATAGTGAGATTGCGAGAGAGTAATCCCACCATCTGCCTTAATCAGCTTGATGTTTAGAATCACATCAGCTTCCCCCAGATCTTTCATATCAAAACTCTTTGATAGAAAAGACTTGACTTCATTGATCACATCAATGTTTGTGCCAAATATCAATATATCATCAACATATAAGCACAATATAACTCCTTCGCCCCCACCACAGCGATAATATACACACCTGTCTGCCTCATTAATGGCAAAGCCTATAGACGTTAGAGTCGTGTCAAACTTCTCATGCCACTGCTTTGGTGCTTACTTCAGACCATACAAAGATTTCAATAACTTGCACACCTTGCTTTCTTGACCCTTTACTACAAATCCATCAGGCTGTTCCATATAGATTTCCTCGTCCAGCTCTCCATTAAGAAAAGTTGTCTTTACATCCATCTAATGAACAAGGAGACCATATGAGGCAGCCAAGGAAAGTAGTACTCGAATAGTAGTGTCGGCGTTCCGAGACCGGGGGGTCCCCGAGCCGACGAGTGAGAGTGCCGCGTGCCCCAGCCCAGATGGGTCGAGCGCGTGGAGCGAGCGCGAAGGGGGGAATCAGAGAGAGAGAGAGAGTCGGTGGCCGGAGCCGGGTCGTGAGGGAGTCGGAGAAATTCCCGCGGCCTTCGTGTTCGTCCCGCGCCCAGGTCGGGTGCGCTTGCAGTAGGGGGTTACAAGCGTCCGCACGAGGTGAGGGGAGAGAGCGGCCCTGAGAGAGAGCGCCTGCCCCTGCCCTTCGTCCTCGCGAGGCCAACCTTTTTCTAAGAAGGCCCTGGCCCTTCCTTTTATAGTCGTAAGGAGAGGGTCCAGGTGTACAAGACGGGGGTGTAGCAAGGTGCTACGTGTCTAGCGAGGGAGAGCTAGCGCCCTATGTACATGCCCAGGTGGCAGCAGGAGAGATCGTGGCACCCTGTTGGTGTGGCGTCGTGGCTGTTGGAGGAGTAACGGAGCCGGACGGGGGGACAGCTGTCGAGGTGGCTGGGTCCTCGCTGACGTTCTCCTGCTTTCGTAAGGGAGCTGGGAGCCGCCGTCGTCATGATCTAGCGGGGCGCCATCATGGCCTATCTGACATAGCTGACCAGATGGGACGCCGGTCTTGTTCTCTGCGACCCAAGTCGGCTCAGGGCAGGGTGATGATGACGCTTTCTGTTGACGTGGCGGTCTCGTGTCCTAGATCGGGCGTCGTGGAGGCTCCTCCGAGGCTGAGGCTGAGTCCGCCCTGCAAGACAGAGACAGAGTCCGAGCCCGGGGTCGGGCGAGGCGGAGGTTATTCGGCAGAGGCCGAAGCGGAGTCCGAGCCCTGGGTCGGGCGAGGCGGAGGTCGCCGTCTTCCGGGGCCTTAGCCCGAGTCCGAGCCCTGGGTCGGGCGGAGCGGAGTTCGCCGTCTTTCGAGGCCTTAGCCTGAGTCCGAGCCCTGGGTCGGGCGGAGCGGAGTTCGCCGTCTTCCGGGGCCTTGGCCCGAGTCCGAGCCCTGGGTCGGGCGGAGCGGAGTTCGCCGTCTTCCGGGGCCTTAGCCCGAGTCCGAGCCCTGGGTCGGGCGGAGCGGAGTTCGCCGTCTTCCGGGGCCTTAGCCCGAGTCCGAGCCCTGGGTCGGGCGGAGTCTCCTATGGCACCACTGGCGGAGTCTGGTCGCCCGTCGGTCTTACCTTTTGCGTTAAACGCCCCGGTGACTCGGTCGGTTGGTGCAGTGATTTAGTCAGGGTTTCTCCTTATCGGAGGCGGGGCCTAGGGCGAGCCGGAGATGCGTCTGCCGTGAAAGAGGAGACCTCAGGCGAGACGGAGTCATCTTAGGGTCGGCTGCCCTCGCCCGAGGCTAGGCTCGGGCGTGGCGAGGTCAAGTCACTCGTATGGACTGATCCCTGACTTAATCAAACCCATCAGGCCTTTGCAGCTTTATGCTGATGGGGGTTACCAGCTGAGAATTAGGCGTCTTGAGGGTACCCCTAATTATGGTCCCCGACAGTAGCCCCCGAGCCTCGAAGAGAGTGTTAACACTCGCTTGGAGGCTTGCATCGCACTTTTTTGCAAGGGGACCAGCCTTTCTCGGAGGTACTTTGTTCCGGTGGGTGCGCGCGAGCGCACCCGCCGGGTGTAGCCCCCGAGGCCTCGGAGGAGTGGTTTCACTCCTTCGAGGTCTTAATGCCTCGCGCAATGCCTCGGCTGGTCTGGCGGTTCCCTCATGCGAGCAGGGCGTAACCCAGGTGCACTGTCAGGGCCCAAGTTCTCGGGCTGGTATGTTGACGCTGTCAACGGTTCGGCCGGAGCCGGGTTTGCGAGAGCAGCCCCCGAGCCCTCGCACGGAGCGAGAGGACGATCAGGGACAGACTCGACTTTCTATATACGCCCCTACGTCGCCTTTCCGCAAGGAGGAGGGGGGGAGTGCGCCATGTTACCCTCGATGGGCACCGAACATGGTGTCTCCGGTGAGCTGCGATCGGGTAATCCGAGTGGACGTCCGTGCCCCGTTCGTTAGGGGTCGGCTAGGGGCCCGGAGGCACGCCCAAAAGTACCCGCGGGTGATCTGCCGGACCCGGTCCCCTAGCGACGGGGTCCGAGGGCTCGTTGCCTCCCTCCGATGGGATTCCGTTACAGAGTCGTTCCCGCTGGTCTCGGAAATGTCCTAGGGTACCTCGGGAGCGCAGCCCGAGCCTTGGTTATGTATCGAACGTACCCCTGGTCATCCCTCGCTCGGCGTCTGAGGCGACTGTGAACCCTTCGACGGGCCAGCCTTCGAACCCCTGATCAGTAGGGGGCACGGAGCCCGAGTAGCCTGAGGCGGTCGTGGAACCTTTCGGGGGCCGACCTTCGAACCCCTGACCAGTAGTGGGTGTCGGGCCCACGCGATCTGAGGCGGCTGTTGAACCCTTCGGGGGGCCAGCCTTCGAACCCCTGATCAGTAGGGAGGCTCGGAGCCTAGTTCCTTCACGGGGAAGGATCCCTTTGGGGTTATCCCCCTTCTCGTTCCCTGTTGCAAGAGATAGAGAAAGAAGGAAAAGGGAAAAAGGATTCGAAATTGAACTTCGTGGCGTACCTTTTTCGGCGTGGCCGTTTTGGCGGAGGCGAAGCGTCGCCAGCTGCCCCTGCCAGAAATGTCACCTATTTCGCCGCGGAGTTAATGCGCCGGGGTGAGTAGTTGGCGAGGTTGCCGTTGCGCGTGCGCGAGCCGTTCGAGGTACGGGTCACGGGCACGTCGTCTTCACGCCGTAAGAGGGGGTTCTCTTGCTGCCTCCGGATGGGACGTGAGCCTGGCCGATGGCGTGACTGCTGCCCTCGCGCGCCTGCCACCGTCATTACTGCCGGCCCATTTTTGACCGTGTTTGACCGCTGCGCCAGGCTGGCGCCGCTGGATCGCAGGCTGGGCGGCCTCGAGTCGCGGTATCGGTTCCGCAATCGAGGAGGTGCGGTGGTGGAGCGAGAGGCGCAGCGGTTCGCATGCAGCGCCCGGCGCGCCAGTTGAACGACGCGTGGTCTTGAGCCGTCGCGCTGGCCTGTCAGGAGTCGGAGAGGCGTGTCCACTTGGCGCGGTTGCATGCCGCCTGCATGGCCGCTCGCCCCTTTTGCCCGTTGGTCTGGGCAAAAGTGGAGGGTTACTTGTAACCGCTAGGCGGTTGCGCGCGTCGTGCGCGGCGGTTCGGCTTTCTCTGCTTGGAGCCGGTCTGCGTGACAGGCGGGCCCCAGCCCCCGTGTCGCGGGGGAGGACTTTGGAGGCGTGTTGGAGAAGACTCCGCCCGTGACGGTTGAGGGCGCAAGCAGGGGGAGTTGCCTTTAAAAGGAGGGCGACCCTCTTCGTGAGGTGACCATGTCTCCTATCTCCCTTATGCATTGTGTCTTTCCATCTTCCGAGCCCCCGGATGGGGGAAACCGCCGTCTTTTCGCTCCATCGCCGGAGGGACGCAACTCTGTGGGAGTTGGTACCTTTCAGCCATCGCTCGGCTTCAAGGATTTTCATCATGCAGCCCGGCTGCACCCCTCTACCGGCGGTCACCCAAGAGGGCGACCTCCGGCTTGATGGTGGGGGAAAGCGAGCCGGGCTGCGGTCTCTGCCCCTCCCTCGGCCTCAAGGATTTTCATCACCAGGCCAAGAGGGAGGACGAGGCGAGCCAGGGAGCTGTCTCCGTGTGGGTCGGTTGCCCTCTTCTTCCCCATGTTCCTGGGGTGAGAACGGCATCCTCCAGCATCACGGAGACTTCCTCTAGCCATGCCGGAAGTGGGGGGTCCCGAGGCGTCGGCGGACGGAACTGGCTTCTCTACTGATGAGATTGCCAACTCCGTCAGTAGCCCTGGGTCTCCGTCTCCCGGCCTGAATGGCTGGCTCTCGTCCTCGGGGGGTGAGAGTCTTTCCGCTGCCCCGCAGGCCCGCCCCTATCGAGTGGGGTTGTTCGTACCTGCGGGGGGGGGGGGGGAACCGGAGTTCCGTTTGTAATGGCACTTCGAGTGCCGGGTTTTTTGTTCATTTTCGGCTTTCGGGGCCTGAACATGTATGTAACTCCGGCACAGAGCCGTGTTTTTTCCTCATTTCTGAGCAATAAGACTTGCCTGTCGATTGTCTGAATCGCTTCACCAAGCATGAGTCGCCCCATGTCCAGGTGACGAGTGAGGTATCCGTATCCCGGAGGCGTAGGAATCCCTCGGCTCGGTCGGACCTGTTGTCCGAGGCTCCTCTAGCTTAGTTAAAGGGACCCCTCGGCCGCTCTTCGACGAGCCGAGGCCAGGGGTAGCGATATCAGCACAAGCAGAGGCGTTGTTGGCTCGGAAATGGAAACTGGTTGGCCGGAGCCCAGCTGGGTCGTCCGCTGGCAGGATCGACGCCGGAGCCGATTGGCCGAGGCCTCGGACCGAGCTGGCGCCCTCAGAAGGTGGTCGGCCGAGGCCCCGGAGGTGGCCGGCCGAGCCGTCCGCTCGGGCCGGGTTCTCAGGGAAGTCTCTGGCAGAGAATGCTCGAGCGCGGTGACGACATCGTCCTTCGGAGCGGAGGCCCTCGGGCCGCGTCGCCGCCCGAGGCTAGGTCGGGCCTTGCCGAAGGTGCTGCTGATGCCGAGGGTGTCGTCGCCCTCTTCCAGTGTCAAGATCCGCGCCTGCAGGGTCAGGTCGTCTTGTAGCGTGGGCCTTGTGTGGCCGTTGAGGCCAGAACACACACCCTTGTTGCGTTGTGAAGCTGTGTCTCTTTTCCTCTTGTTTCGAGTATCTGGACTTTTTGTGCGAGCAAGAGTTGCTTCTCGCGGGAGGTGATGAGTGAGGTATCCGTATCCCGGAGGCGTGGGAGTCCCTCGGCTCAGTCGGCCTCGCCGCTTACGCGTACCTTTACCCATCCATGAGGCCCTGTCACCGACTCGGTCGAGAAGGCTCGAAGAACCTGCTTCAACAGAAGAGCTTCCGTACGTAAAGACTCATTCGATCCGTGGAGTCACTTTATCCGAGCGCGGGTTACTTATCGCAGAAGGTGATGAGTGAGGTATCCGTATCCCGGAGGCGTAGGAGTCCCTCGGCTCGGTCAGCCTTGACTGCTTACGTGTACCCCGTCGTTTCCAGGACCCACTTTCCGAAGTAGTCAAAAAGCACGAAAGATGTTCTGGTGAAAGAGGTTTTTTGTTCGAGGAAAATTTTGACGCAGAGGGGGTTAACCCCCTTTTAGCCCCCGAGGGAGGGTCGGGCTTTGCCGAGGCGAGGCCGACCCTTCCTTGTTGACTAAACTTTGCGTGGGTGCGAGGTATATGAACAACTTGGAAACATCTTAAGGGTAAAAGCGACGTAGCTGTTGGATGTTCCAAGCGTTGTCGTAGACCTCGCCTTGACTGTTGGCCAGCTTGTACGTTCCGGGCTTCAGAACTTTGGCGATGATGAACGGCCCCTCCCAGGGGGGCGCTAGCTTATGCCTCCCTCGGGCGTCTTGCCGCAGCCGAAGCACCAGATCGCCCACCTGGAGATCTCGGGGTCGGACCCCTCGGGCGTGGTAGCGTCGCAGGGACTGCTGATACCGCGCCGAGTGTAGTAAGGCCCTGTCCCGAGCCTCGTCCAGCTGGTCCAGCGAGTCTTCTCGGCTGGCTTGGTTGCTTTCTTCGTTGTAAGCCCTCGTCCTCGGGGAGCCGTATTCCAGGTCCGTGGGCAGGATTGCCTCGGCCCCGTAGACCAGGAAGAACGGCGTGAAGCCCGTGGCTCGGCTTGGAGTCGTCCTCAGGCTCCAGACCACCGAGGGGAGTTCCTTCATCCATCGCTTGCCGAACTTGTTGAGGTTGTTGTAAATCCGAGGCTTGAGCCCTTGTAGAATCATGCCATTGGCACGTTCCACTTGCCCATTCGACATGGGGTGAGCTACGGCGGCCCAGTCCACCCGGATGTTGTGATCTTCGCAAAAATCCAAGAATTTTTTGCCGGTGAACTGGGTGCCATTGTCGGTGATGATGGAGTTCGGGACCCCGAAGCGATGGATGATGCTGGTGAAGAACGCCACCGCCTGCTCGGACCTGATGCTGTTTAGGGGTCGGACCTCGATCCACTTGGAGAATTTGTCGATGGCGACCAGCAGGTGCGTGTAGCCCCTGGGCGCCTTCTGCAGTGGGCCGACGAGGTCCAGACCCCACACAGCGAAGGGCCAGGTGATGGGTATCGTCTGCAGAGCCTGAGGGGGCAGGTGGGTCTGCTTCGCATAGAATTGGCACCCTTCGCAGGCGCGGACAATTCTAGTGGCGTCAGCCACCGCCGTTGGCCAGTAGAAGCCTTGGCGGAAAGCATTCCCAACGAGGGTTCGAGGTGCTGCATGATGACCGCAAGCCCCCGAGTGTATTTCCTGCAGGAGGTCCTGACCCTCGGCGATGGTGATGCATCGCTGGAGGATGCCCGAGGGGCTGCGGTGGTAGAGCTCCTTCTCATCGCCCAGCAGGACGAACGATTTTGCTCGTCGCGCTACCCGCCGAGCCTCGGCTCGGTCGAGGGGCAGTTCTCCTCGGCGGAGATATTGCAGGTACGGGGTCTTCCAATCTTGATCTGGCACGACCCCGTTCTGCTCCCCCTCGACGTGCAGCGCTTCGCCCTCGGGCTCCGAGGGTTCCTCGGATTGAGCCGAGGACGGCTCGGGATGGGCCGAGGTTACCTCGGACGAGGCCGAGGGTGCCTCGGGCTCGGGCGCGTCGCCTATCTTGACGGAGGGTTGGTGCAGATCCCGGGCGAAGACGTCTGGGGGAACCGTCGTTCGCCCCGAGGCTATCTTCGCCAGCTCGTCCGCAGTCTCGTTGTAGCGCCGGGCGATGTGGTTAAGCTCGAGCCCGTAGAACTTGTCTTCCAGGCGTCGAACCTCTTCACAGTAGGCCTCCATCTTCGGATCGCGGCAGTGGGAGTTCTTCATGACTTGGTCGATGACGAGCTGCGAGTCGCCGCGCGCGTCGAGGCGTCGGACCCCTAGTTCGATGGCGATTCGCAACCCGTTGATCAGAGCCTCGTACTCAGCCACATTGTTGGACGCCGGGAAAAGGAGGCGGAGCACATAGCGCAGGTGTTTTCCGAGGGGCGAGACGAAAAGCAGGCCCGCGCCAGCTCCCGTCTTCATCAGCGACCCGTCGAAAAACATGGTCCAGAGCTCTGGCTGGATCGGAGCCGTTGGCAACTGGGTATCGACCCATTCGGCTACGAAATCCGCCAGTACCTGGGACTTGATGGCCTTCCGAGGGGCGAACGAGATCGCCTCGCCCATGATTTCCACCGCCCACTTCGCGATCCGTCCCGAGGCTTCTCGGCACTGGATGATCTCCCCCAGGGGGAAGGATGACACCACAGTCACCGGATGGGACTCGAAGTAATGTCGCAGCTTTCGCCTCGTCAGGATCACAGCGTATAGCAGCTTCTGGACTTGTGGGTAGCGGATCTTGGTCTCGGACAGTACTTCGCTGACGAAGTAAACTGGCCTCTGAACGGGCAAAGCATGCCCCTCTCCCTGCCTTTCGACCACGATCGCGGCGCTGACCACCTGAGTGGTTGCGGCGACGTAGACCAGGAGGGTTTCTCCATCAGTTGGGGGTACCAAGATGGGCGCCTGTGTGAGGAGTGCCTTCAGGCTCCCGAGGGCTTCCTCGGCCTCGGGAGTCCAAGTGAAGCACTCGGCCTTCCTTAAGAGGCGGTATAGGGGCAGGCCTCTTTCGCCGAGGCGCGAGATGAAACGGCTCAAGGCCGCGAGGCATCCCATGACCCTCTGTACGCCTTTTAAGTCTTTGATGGGCCCCATGTTTGTGATCGCTGCGATCTTCTCCGGGTTGGCTTCGATGCCCCGCTCGGAGACGATGAATCCCAAGAGCATGCCTCGGGGCACCCCGAAGACGCACTTCTCGGGATTGAGCTTGACGCCCTTCGCCTTGAGACACCGGAATGTCAGTTCGAGGTCGGAGAGAAGGTCGGAGGCTTTCCTCGTCTTGACTACGATGTCATCGACGTAGGCCTCGACCGTGCGACCAATGTGTTCGCCGAACACATGGTTCATGCACCGCTGGTACGTTGCACCCGCGTTCCTCAAACCGAACGGCATTGTGATGTAACAATACATGCCGAAGGGCGTGATGAAAGAAGTCGCGAGCTGGTCGGACTCTTTCATCTTGATTTGATGATACCCTGAGTAAGCATCAAGGAAAGACAGGGTTTCGCACCCTGCAGTGGAGTCCACGATTTGATCGATGCGAGGTAGAGGGTAGGGGACCTTCGGACATGCTTTGTTGAGACCAGTGTAGTCTACACACATCCGCCACTTCCCCCCTTTTTTCCTCACAAGCACAGGGTTGGCAAGCCATTCGGGATGGAATACCTCTTTAATAAACCCTGCTGCCATCAGCTTGTGGACCTCCTCGCCTATCACTCTGCGCCTTTCCTCGTCGAATCGGCGCAGAGGTTGTCTGACCGGTCGGGCCCCGGCCCGAATATCCAGCGAGTGCTCGGCGACTTCCCTCGGTATGCCGGGCATGTCCGAGGGACTCCACGCGAAAACGTCGGCGTTTGCGCGGAGAAAGTCGACGAGCACTGCTTCCTATTTGGGGTCGAGCCCGGAACCGATCCGGATCTGCCTGGAGGCGTCGCCACTGGGGTCGAGAGGGACGGCCTTAACCGTCTCCGCTGGCTCGAAGTTGCCGGCATGCCGCTTCACGTCCGGCACCTCTCGGGAGAGGCTTTCCAGGTCGGCAATGAGGGCCTCGGACTCGGCGAGGGCCTCGGCGTACTCCACGCACTCCACATCGCATTCGAAGGCGTGTTTGTACGTGGGGCCGACGGTGATGACCCCGTTGGGGCCCGGCATCTTGAGCTTTAGGTAGGTGTAGTTGGGGATGGCCATGAACTTCGCGTAGCATGGCCTTCCCAACACTGCGTGGTAGGTTCCTCGGAAACCGACCACCTCGAACGTCAAAGTCTCCCTTCGGAAGTTGGAGGGTGTTCCGAAGCAGACAGGGAGGTCGAGCTGTCCGAGGGGCTGGACGCGCTTCCCGGGAATGATCCCGTGGAAGGGCGCAGCGCCTGCTCGGACAGACGACAGGTCGACGCGCAGGAGCCTGAGGGTCTCAGCGTAGATGATGTTGAGGCAGCTGCCTCCATCCATCAGGACCTTGGTGAGCCTGACGTCGCCGATGACGGGATCGACGACGAGCGGGTACTTCCCCGGGCTTGGCACGTGGTCGGGGTGGTCGTCTCGGTCGAAGGTGATGGGCTTGTCGGACCAGTCTAGGTAGACTGGCGCCGCCACCTTCACCGAGCAGACCTCCCGACGCTCTTGCTTACGATGCCGAGCCGAGGCGTTTGCCGCATGCCCTCCGTAGATCATGAAGCAATCGCGGACCTCTGGGAACTCTCCTGCTTGGCGATCCTCCCTTTTGTCGTCGTCGTGAGCCTTGCCACCCTCTGCGGGTGGCCCGGCCCGATGGAAGTGACGCCGAAGCATGACGCACTCTTCGAGGGTATGCTTGGCGGGCCCCTGATGGTAGGGGCACGTCTCCTTGAGTGCCTTGTCGAAGAGGTTAGCACCTCCGGGGGGCTTCCGAGGGTTCTTGCGCTCGGCGGCGGCGACAAGGTCCGCATCGGGAACGTCGCGCTTCGCTTGCGACTTCCTCCTGCCTCTCTTCTTGGCGCCGCGCGGAGTGGACGCCTCGGGAGCATCTTCCGACGGGCGGCCCTGGGGCTGCTTGTCCTTTCGGAAGATGGCCTCTACCGCCTCCTGGCCGGAGGCGAACTTGGTGGCGATGTCCATCAGCTCGCTTGCCCTGGTGGGGGTCTTGCGACCCAGCTTGCTCACCAGGTCGCGGCAGGTGGTGCCGGCGAGGAACGCGCCGATGACATCGGAGTCGGTGATGTTGGGCAGCTCGGTGCGTTGCTTCGAGAACCGCCGGATGTAGTCCCGAAGGGACTCTCCCGGCAGTTGTCGGCAGCTTCGGAGGTCCCAGGAATTCCCGGGGCGCACGTACGTGCCCTGGAAGTTCCCGGCGAAAGCCTGGACCAAATCCTCCCAGTTGGAAATCTGCCCCGGGGGTAGGTGCTCCAACCAGGCACGAGCGGTGTCGGAGAGAAACAGGGGGAGGTTCCGGATGATGAGGTTGTCATCGTCCATCCCACCCAGCTGACAGGCCAGGCGGTAATCCGCAAGCCACAATTCCGGTCTCGTTTCCCCCGAGTACTTCGTGATAGTAGTCGGGGGTCGGAATCGGGGCGGAAACGGCGCCCGCCGAATGGCTCGGCTAAAGACCTGCGGACCGGGTGGTTCGGGCGAGGGACTTCGATCCTCCCCGCTGTCGTAACGTCCCCCACGCCTGGGGTGGTAGCCTCGGCGCACCCTTTCGTCGAGGCGTGCCCGACGGTCGCGATGAGGGTGCTCGACGCCGAGGTGGCCCGGGGCCGCAGGCGCGGTGGTGCGCGTGCGCCCGGTGAAGGCCGAGGCTTCCCGCGTGAGTCGGGAAGTCGCGGCACGAGGTTCCGAGGGGTATCCCTGCCTGCGGGAGGCAGAGCTCTCGGCCCGCCGGGCCGCAGTGCCTTACAGGAGATGCTTGAGTTCTCCCTGGATTCGCCGTCCCTCGGTGGTTGATGACTCCGGCATCGCACGGAGGAGCATTGCTGCAGCGACCAGGTCCTGGCCAGTCCCGCCAGATGCGGGTGGCGGTTTGTCCCTGGCATCGTTGGCGATGTGGTGCTGGAGACCTTGGGGCAGGTGACGTATTCCTCCGGCCGGGGGTTGGCTCGCCCATACCTGCCCGATGTTCTGGCGGATTGCCTCGAGCGCTCCTGCTCCTTCATCGAACCCGGCCTGCGCCCCGCGGACTTGCTCAAGCTGTGGGTCGTGACCCCCCGCCGGAACGGGGACCACAGCTAGCTCCCGCGGGATGTCGGCGCGAGGCGCTGGCCTAGGGGGATCACCATCCTCCGGCATGCCGAGACAGCCGCCTCCGGAGGGATCCCCTAGCTCGATGTGGAAACACTCGCGACTCGGGCCGCAGTCCTTGTCGCCAAGGCTGCGGCTGCCGTCGGAACAGTCGGAAAGGCAGTAGTCACATGCGGTCATAAAGTCCCGCATGGCACTAGGGTTGCCAGATCCGGAGAAATCCCAGCAGATGCTGGGGTCGTCATCTTCCTCGGACCCAGAGGGTCCGTAGGTCGAGACACCCGTCAATCGGTCCCAAGGCGACCGCACACGAAACCCCAGAGAGGTTGCACTCGCCTCAATGTGAGCGCCCGCCAAAGCGAGGTCGCCAGGCGGGCTGAGGCCGAGTCGAAATAACGAAAGATGGGGAGCAGTCGGTACCTTTTCGTTGACGAGGAGCGATGAAGTCGTGTCGGGGGCTGACCGCGTCGTCGTCTTGGGTACGAGGGCGACGTCCTGCAGGCCCTCCGTGAGCGTGCTGGCGTCGTCCACTTGCTCGGGGTCGACGTGTTGCGGGGGGATGGCGCTCGCGTTTGCCTCGAACGCGAGGGCGACGCTTGGCGTGTCCTCCGCTGGGGCGCCGGGGATGTCGATTTGCTCGACAGCCGTCGGAGCGCGGCCTCCCGCTCGGCCCCGGTTGCCCCTCCTCCTCCTCCTCCGATGGCGAGGGAGAGGATGAGGCGAGCTCGAATGTTGTCCTTCCCCAACGCGGGAAAGACGTCGTCGATTCCGCCGCCGGCGGGCGGGCTGTCCGCCACCAATGTCGTCGTTGCGCGGCGGTGGAAGGAGTATCATGTCGTAGTCGCCGTCGAGAGACATGAACTCGAGGTTCCCGAAACGGAGCACCGTCCCGGGTTGAAGAGGTTGTTGGGGACTGCCCATCTGGAGCTTGACGGGAAATCGAACGTCAACACGCAGCGTGCCCCTACCTGGCGCGCCAACTGTCGGCGTTCCGAGACCGGGGGGTCCCCGAGCCGACGAGTGAGAGTGCCGCGTGCCCCAGCCCAGATGGGTCGAGCGCGTGGAGCGAGCGCGAAGGGGGGAATCAGAGAGAGAGAGAGTCGGTGGCCGGAGCCGGGTCGTGAGGGAGTCGGAGAAATTCCCGCGGCCTTCGTGTTCGTCCCGCGCCCAGGTCGGGTGCGCTTGCAGTAGGGGGTTACAAGCGTCCGCACGAGGTGAGGGGAGAGAGCGGCCCTGAGAGAGAGCGCCTGCCCCTGCCCTTCGTCCTCGCGAGGCCAACCTTTTTCTAAGAAGGCCCTGGCCCTTCCTTTTATAGTCGTAAGGAGAGGGTCCAGGTGTACAAGACGGGGGGTGTAGCAAGGTGCTACGTGTCTAGCGAGGGAGAGCTAGCGCCCTATGTACATGCCCAGGTGGCAGCAGGAGAGATCGTGGCACCCTGTTGGTGTGGCGTCGTGGCTGTTGGAGGAGTAACGGAGCCGGACGGGGGGACAGCTGTCGAGGTGGCTGGGTCCTCGCTGACGTTCTCCTGCTTTCGTAAGGGAGCTGGGAGCCGCCGTCGTCATGATCTAGCGGGGCGCCATCATGGCCTATCTGACATAGCTGACCAGATGGGACGCCGGTCTTGTTCTCTGCGACCCAAGTCGGCTCAGGGCAGGGTGATGATGACGCTTTCTGTTGACGTGGCGGTCTCGTGTCCTAGATCGGGCGTCGTGGAGGCTCCTCCGAGGCTGAGGCTGAGTCCGCCCTGCAAGACAGAGACAGAGTCCGAGCCCGGGGTCGGGCGAGGCGGAGGTTATTCGGCAGAGGCCGAAGCGGAGTCCGAGCCCTGGGTCGGGCGAGGCGGAGGTCGCCGTCTTCCGGGGCCTTAGCCCGAGTCCGAGCCCTGGGTCGGGCGGAGCGGAGTTCGCCGTCTTTCGAGGCCTTAGCCTGAGTCCGAGCCCTGGGTCGGGCGGAGCGGAGTTCGCCGTCTTCCGGGGCCTTGGCCCGAGTCCGAGCCCTGGGTCGGGCGGAGCGGAGTTCGCCGTCTTCCGGGGCCTTAGCCCGAGTCCGAGCCCTGGGTCGGGCGGAGCGGAGTTCGCCGTCTTCCAGGGCCTTAGCCCGAGTCCGAGCCCTGGGTCGGGCGGAGTCTCCTATGGCACCACTGGCGGAGTCTGGTCGCCCGTCGGTCTTACCTTTTGCGTTAAACGCCCCGGTGACTCGGTCGGTTGGTGCGGTGATTTAGTCAGGGTTTCTCCTTATCGGAGGCGGGGCCTAGGGCGAGCCGGAGATGCGTCTGCCGTGAAAGAGGAGACCTCAGGCGAGACGGAGTCATCTTAGGGTCGGCTGCCCTCGCCCGAGGCTAGGCTCGGGCGTGGCGAGGTCAAGTCACTCGTATGGACTGATCCCTGACTTAATCAAACCCATCAGGCCTTTGCAGCTTTATGCTGATGGGGGTTACCAGCTGAGAATTAGGCGTCTTGAGGGTACCCCTAATTATGGTCCCCGACAAGTAGTCATTCTAGCAACAGGTGAGTAAGTATCAAAGAAGTCTTCTCCTTCTTTCTGAGTATAGCCTTTAGCCACAAGCCTAGCCTTGTACTTCTCAATTGTACCATCAGGCTTGAGCTTCTTCTTAAACACCCACTTACAACCCGCAAGTTTGCATCCATAGGGTCGATCAGTGACTTCCCACGTACCATTTGAAAGAATGGAGTCCATCTCATTATGAACTGCTTCTTTCCAATCATCTGCATCTGGAGATGCAAATGCTTTTGCAATGGTAGTAGGAGTATCGTCCACAAGGTACACAATGAAATCATCACCAAAGGATTTTTCAACCCTTTGTCTCTTGCTCCTTTTAGGAGCATCATTGTCATCCTCCTCTAGGACAATTTTATGTGGCTGTTCAAAACTCTCAATAGGTGTACTATGTTCAGGAGTTATCTCAGAAGAGTATCTAGAATTGCTATGAATGTCTTTCATTGGAAATATATGTTCAAAGAAAGTAGCATCACGTGATTCCATAATAGTATCAACATATACATCAGGAACTTCAGATTTAACTACTAAAAATCTATATGCTATGCTACACGAAGCATATCCAAGAAAGACACAATCCACTGTCCTTGGACCAAGCTTGCGCTTTTTATTAATTGGTACATTGACTTTCGCCATGCACCCCCAAGTGCGCAAGTATGAAAGTGATGGTTTTCTCCCAACCCACTTCTCATAAGGGGTTTTCTCTTCTTTGCCCATAGGAATTCTATTCAGAACATGACATGAAGTCAGGACTGCCTCCTCCCACCATGCCTTAGATAAACCACAAGTGTCTAACATGGCATTCACCAGATCAGTCAACGTACGGTTTTCCTTTCGGCAATCTCGTTTGATTCGGGTGAATAGGGAGGCGTCCTCTCATGAATAATGCCATGTTCTGCACAGAAATCATCAAAGACTTTGGGAAAGAATTCGCCACCACGATTTGATCTAAGACGTTTGATCTTTCTCTCTAGTTGGTTTTCAACTTCAGCCTTATAGATTTTAAAGTAGTCTAAAGCCTCATCTTTAGTTTTTAGCAAGTATACATAGCAAAATCTAGATGCATCATCAATCAATGTCATGAAGTATCTCTTACCACCCTTTGTCAACACACCATTCATCTCACAAAGATCAGAATGTATGAGTTCTAGAGGTGCCAGGTGTCTCTCCTCAGCAGCCTTGTGAGGCTTTCGAGGTTGCTTCGACTGCACACAACTATGGCACTTAGAACCTTTGACTATGGTGATATTCGGAATTAAACTCATGGTTGCAAGCCAAGACATAGAGCCAAAATTAATATGACACAAACGAGAATGCCAAATACTCGCGAGATCATCAACATTAGCGCAAATATGGTTCACAGACTTATTATTGAAATCTAACAGAGAAAAGCAGAACAAGCCTCCGCAATCATAGCCTTTACCAATAAATTGTCCAGACTTAGACACAACTAATTTATTGGACTCCAAAACTACCTTGAACCCATCTCTACATAGAAGGGTTCCGCTAACGAGATTCTTGTGTATAGAAGGGACGTGATGCACGTTCTTCAGCTGCACGATCTTTCCCGAAGTAAACTTCAGATCCACCGTGCCAGTGCCATGAACAGAAGCATGTGGCCCATTCTCCATTAGAACGGAAGAGTCCCGGGCACCCTGATAAGAAGAGAACAAGTTAATGTCAGAACACACATGAACATTAGCACCAGTATCAAGCCACCAACTAGGTTATTGAAATACTGAGAAGATGAAAGGTAAATTTCCATACCCTTTGTCTTCCTCATTGCTAGCGATCACTGTGTTGACATTGCCCTTTTTGCCACGACGATCCGCTCGATCAGGACAATCCTTGGCAAAATGACCCGTCTCGCCACATGCGAAACATGTCAGTTCAGCCTTGTTCTTCTTCTTCTTGAAGTTGGTAGTTTTGTTGGGCTTGTTAGATTTTGGCTTTCCTTTGTCCTTGTTGTGGTTCTTCTGAACCATGTTGGCGCTAGAGTGGCCCTCGCCTCCTTTAGATCCCGTGTCCTTAGCCCGAGCTTTCTCCTCAACATCCAGAGACGCTATCAGATTTTCAACTGATATCTCCTGTCTCTTATGTTTCAGAGATGTGGCGAAGTTCCTCCATGTAGAAGGCAACTTTGCAATAACGCACCTAGCCACAAATCGGTCAGGAAGGACTATCTTAAGGTGGTCGAGCTCCTTGGCTATACACTGTATTTCATGAGCTTGCTCTACAATAGAGCGATTATCAACCATCTTATAATCATGAAAGCTCTCCGTGATATACAGGTCACTGCCAGCATCTGATGCACCATACTTGGTAGTAAGTGCATCCCATAACTCTTTCCCGTCTGTGTGTTGAATATTCGCATCAACCAGACGGTCAACAAGGGCGCTAAGAACTGCTCCCGTAAAGATAGTATTGGTATGGTCGTACTCTTTCTCCTGTTCAGGAGTCAGTGGACCCTCAGGTTTTCCTTTACTAACATGGAAGACATTTATAGCAGTCAGCCAGAGTGTGGCCTTGACTTGCCATCTCTTAAAGTGCATACCATTGAACTTTTCTGGCTTCAGCGCGTCGGCAAAAGCAGCCATAGAAAAACTAGGAAATTGTCTACAATAAGGTTTTTGGATTGTTGAATAATTAGACAAATTCCAGATTAAATTCCGAATATAAATCATGACCAAATCAGAAGAACTGAAGAAAAAAGTCAAATCAAATGATGCGTACTGAGTAGACATACTGATAGATGGCACGCGCCGGAATCAACAGGGTCGACGACGTCGAAGTAGCGAAATCAGCAGGGTCGACGAGGTCAGAGGATCACGAGCAGTCGCGTGAAGACTGAGAGCACCTAGAGGGGGGGTGAATAGGTGATCCTGTAAAAACTTAAAACTTAAGCCACAAAAACTTGTTAAGTGTTAGCACGATTATTGCCAAGTGGCTAAGGTGAAGTCTCAACAAAACACAGTACCACAAGAAAATCAAGCACAGAGGTGACACAGTGGTTTTATCCCGTGGTTCGGCCAAGACCAACGCTTGCCTACTCCACGTTGTGGCGTCCCAACGGACGAGGGTTGCAATCAACCCCTCTCAAGCGGTCCAAAGACCCACTTGAATACCACGGTGTTTTGTTGTTCCTTTCACTATCCCGTTTGCAAGGAATCTCCACAAATTGGAGTCTCTTGCCCTTACAAGTATATGATCACAAATGAAACACAGAGTAAGGGAGGGAAGCAACACACACAAATCCACAGCGAAATGCGCACACACACGGCCAAGACTCGAGCTCACAAGAGTATCACAAAGTTCTCACTAGAACGGAGCTCGAATCACTTAGAATCACAAATGAAAGCGCAAAGACTAAGTGTGGATGATCAAGAATGCTCAAGGGTTGCTTGTGTGTCTCCTCCATGCGCCTAGGGGCTCCTTTTATAGCCCCAAGGCAGCTAGGAGCCGTTGAGAGCAAATCCGGAAGGCCATCCTTGCCTTCTGTCGTCGGGGGCACCGGACAGTCCGGTGCACACCGGACACTGTCCGGTGCCCGATTTGTTTCCTTAACTGGCGCTGCCGACCGTTGCAGACAGTTGGAGATCTGGGAGCCGTTGGCGCACCAGACATGTCCGGTGCACACCGGACAGTCCGGTGCCGTCTTCCGACCGTTGGTTCCGCCACGTGTCCCGCGCGGATTGTGCGGCCGACCGTTGGCCCGGCCGACCGTTGGCTCACCGGACAGTCCGGTGCACACCGGACAGTCCGGTGAATTTTAGCCGTACGCCGTCGGCCAATTTCCCGAGAGCGGCCACTTCGCGCCGAGGCAGCCTGGCGCACCGGACACTGTCCGGTGCACACCGGACAGTCCGGTGCTCCAGACCGAGCTGGGTCTTGGCAGCACACAGCCAAGTCTTTTCTCCTCTTCTCTTTTCTTCTTCTTTCTGTTTCTAACACTTAGACAAATATATTAGTACACAAAACCAATGTACTAAGGTTTAGAAACATACCTTCACTTCATGATTTGCACCTTGTTCATCCATGTACATAAATTCACGATTAAGCACATGTGTTGGCACTCAATCACCAAAATACTTAGAAATGGCCCAAAGGCATATTTCCCTTTCAATCTCCCCCTTTTTGGTGATTTATGCCAACACAACATAAAGCAACTAGAACAAGTGCAAACTTACTTCAAATTAAAACTCAAATTTATTTTGATTCAATTTTGGCATATATGGATCATCATTTGCCACCACTTGGTTTGTTTTTGCAAATCAAACTCAAATCTCTATCTCTAAGTTAAACACACATGTTGAAGCATAAAGAGAGTCATTCCAAAAGAGATTGATCAAAGATTTCAAAAACTCCCCCTTTTTCCCATAATTGCTACTTCTCACCACAAGAAGCCAAAAGAGACAATAAAAGGGTTTTGACAAACCAAAAACTCTACTCTACTATTTTCAAATTTCTCAAGTGGTAGCTGATCCATTTATTGCTTTGGCCTTTATTTTCTCCCCCTTTGGCATCAACCACCAAAACGGGATCAATTTTGGCCCTTTAACCCCATTGCCTCACCAAAATCTTCAATTAAGAGCAAATGGCAATAAGAGTTCATGAGATGAACGTGGAATAAGTTACCCTCTCATCGGAGTGCAGTGGAAGTCTTGCATGATCCAAGTCCACCTTTTCCCTTTCAATTCTCCTTTGAGACTAAATCAAACAAACTCAAGCATATGGTTAGTCTCAAGGGATCAAGTTGTAACACATCTCCCCTAAACATGTGCATCACTTTGCAACGGACTTGTGAGGTCCAGGGAGTGTTTGTACAACTTGAGCACCATAATAAGCAACAAAATGCAGAATGAACGTGATCAAAGGCATAAATACATGTATGCTATATTTCAATCCAAGTTCCGCGAATCTAAGACATTTAGCTCACTACGCAGCCTGCAAAAGGTCTTCTCATCTAAAGGCTTGGTAAAGATATCGGCTAGCTGGTTTTCGGTGCTAACATAAAACACTTCGATATCTCCCTTTTGCTGGTGGTCTCTCAAAAAGTGATGCCGGATGTCAATGTGCTTTGTGCGGCTGTGCTCAACAGGATTTTCCGCTATTCGGATAGCACTCTCATTATCACATAGGAGTGGGACTTTGCTCAGATTGTAGCCAAAGTCCCGGAGGGTTTGCCTCATCCAAAGTAGTTGCGCGCAACACTGTCCTGCGGCAACATACTCGGCCTCAGCGGTGGATAGGGCAACGGAGGTTTGTTTCTTAGAGTTCCATGACACCAGGGACCTTCCTAAGAATTGGCACGTCCCCGATGTACTCTTCCTATCGACCTTACATCCAGCATAGTCGGAATCTGAGTACCCAATTAAGTCAAAGTTAGACCCCTTTGGATACCAGATCCCGAAGCAAGGCGTAGCGACTAAATATCTAAGAATTCGCTTCACCGCCACCAAGTGACACTCCTTAGGATCGGATTGAAATCTAGCACACATGCATACGCTAAGCATAATATCCGGTCTACTAGCACATAAATAAAGCAGAGAACCTATCATGGACCGGTATGCTTTTTGATCAACGGACTTACCTCCTTTGTTGAGGTCGGTGTGTCCGTCGGTTCCCATCGGCGTCTTTGCGGGCTTGGCGTCCTTCATCCCAAACCGCTTTAGTAGATCTTGCGTGTACTTTGTTTGGGTGATGAAGGTGCCGTCCTTGAGTTGCTTCACTTGGAACCCAAGGAAGTAGTTCAACTCGCCCATCATCGACATCTCGAATTTCTGCGTCATCACCCTGCTAAACTCTTCACAAGACTTTTGGTTAGTAGAACCAAATATTATGTCATCGACATAAATTTGGCACACAAACAAATCACCATCACAAGTCTTAGTGAAAAGAGTTGGATCGGCTTTCCCAACCTTGAAAGCATTAGCAATTAAGAAATCTCTAAGGCATTCATACCATGCTCTTGGGGCTTGTTTAAGTCCATAGAGCGCCTTAGAGAGCTTACACACGTGGTCGGGGTACCGCTCATCCTCGAAGCCAGGGGGTTGCTCTACGTACACCTCCTCCTTTATTGGACCGTTGAGGAAAGCGCTCTTCACATCCATTTGGTACAACCTGAAAGAATGGTGAGCGGCATATGCTAGCAAGATACGAATTGATTCTAGCCTAGCCACAGGAGCAAAAGTCTCCTCAAAGTCCAAACCTGCGACTTGGGCATAACCTTTTGCCACAAGTCGAGCCTTGTTCCTCGTCACCACCCCGTGCTCGTCCTGTTTGTTGCGGAACACCCACTTGGTTCCCACAACATTTTGCTTGGGACGAGGCACCAGCGTCCAAACTTCATTGCGCTTGAAGTTGTTGAGTTCCTCCTGCATGGCCAATACCCAATCCGGATCTAGCAAGGCCTCCTCTACCCTGAAAGGCTCAATAGAAGAGACAAAGGAGTAATGCTCACAAAAATTAACTAATCGAGATCGAGTAGTTACTCCCTTGCTAATGTCACCCAGAATTTGGTCGACGGGATGATCCCTTTGAATCATCGCTCGAACTTGGGTTGGAGGTGCCGGTTGCGCTTCTTCCTCCATCACATGATCATCTTGTGCTCCCCCTTGATCACACGCCTCCTTTTGATCGATGAACCTGTTCATCGTCTTGAGTTGGGGGATGTACCGTTGTTGAGGAAGAAGGTTGACCTTGTTCATCTTGTTCCTGTGGCCGAACGTCTCCAATCGCCATGGTTCGTATAGCGGCTGTTGGAACATCTTCTTCATCTACATCATCACAATCAACAACTTGCTCTCTTGGAGAGCCATTAGTCTCATCAAATACAACGTCGCTAGAGACTTCAACCAAACCCGATGATTTGTTGAAGACCCTATACGCCTTTGTATTTGAATCATAACCTAATAAAAACCCTTCTACAGCTTTGGGAGCAAACTTAGAATTTCTACCCTTCTTCACTAGAATGTAGCACTTGCTCCCAAAAACATGAAAGTAAGATACATTGGGTTTGTTACCGGTTAGTAGCTCATATGACGTCTTCTTGAGGAGGCGGTGAAGGTAGACCCTGTTGATGGCGTGGCAAGCCGTGTTCACGGCTTCCGACCAAAAGCACTCGGGGGTCTTGAACTCTCCAAGCATCGTCCTCGCCATGTCGATTAGCGTCCTGTTCTTCCTCTCTACCACACCATTTTGCTGTGGTGTGTAGGGAGCGGAGAACTCGTGCTTGATCCCTTCCTCCTCAAGAAACTCTTCCACTTGTAGGTTCTTGAACTCGGACCCGTTGTCGCTCCTAATCTTCTTCACCTTGAGCTCAAACTCATTTTGAGCTCTCCTGAGGAAGCGCTTGAGGGTCCCTTGGGTTTCAGACTTATCCTGCAAAAAGAACACCCAAGTGAAGCGGGAAAAGTCATCAACAATAACTAAACCATACTTACTTCCTCCTATGCTTAGATAGGCGATGGGTCCGAAGAGGTCCATATGCAGCAGCTCCAGAGGTCTTGACGTGGTCATCACATTCTTGCTGTGATGTGCTCCTCCCACTTGTTTACCTGCCTGACAAGCTGCACAAGGTCTATCTTTTTCGAAATAAACATTTGTTAGACCTATCACGTGTTCTCCCTTTAGAAGCTTGTGGAGGTTCTTCATCCCCACATGTGCTAAGCGGCGATGCCACAGCCAGCCCATGCAAGTCTTAGCCATTAAGCATGCATCTAGACCGGCCTCTTCTTTTGCAAAATCTACTAAGTAAAGCTTGCCGTCTAGTACACCCTTAAAAGCTAGTGAACCATCACATCTTCTAAAGACAGACACATCTACATTAGTAAAAAGGCAATTATATCCCATGTTGCATAGTTGACTAACAGATAGCAAATTGTAACCAAGAGACTCAACTAAAAACACATTTGAAATTGAGTGCTCATTAGAAATTGCAATTTTACCTAGCCCTTTTACCTTGCCTTGATTCCCATCACCGAATATAATTGAATCTTGGGAATCCTTATTTTTGACGTAGGAGGTGAACATCTTCTTCTCCCCCGTCATATGGTTTGTGCATCCGCTGTCGATAATCCAGCTTGAACCCCCGGATGCATAAACCTGCAAGGCAAATTTAGGCTTGGGTCTTAGGTACCCAACTCATGTTGGGTCCTGCAAGGTTAGCACAAATGTCCTTAGGGACCCAAATGCAAGTCCTGTCTCCCTTGCATTTTGCCCCTAACTTCCTAGCAATTATTTTCCTATCCTTTCTACAAATAGCAAAGGAAGTGTTTAAAGCACAATAAATTATAGAAGGTTCATTCACTACTTTCCTAGGAGCATGAATAACATTCTTTCTAGGCACATGAGCAATATCTCTCCTAGGCATATGTACAACTTTTCTCCTACACATATCTCTATCATGCTTATAGGAAGAACTAGAAGCAAACATGGTATGTGAATCATAAACATGTAAATCAAAACCATTATAAGCATTTCTAGCATGCCTCCTATCATGGTATAAGAAAGCATGGTTCTTTTTAGCACTACTAGCCATAGGGACCTTCCCTTTCTCCTTGACGAAGATGGGAGCCTTATGGCTTGTTAAGTTCTTGGCTTCCCTCTTGAAGCCAAGCCCATCCTTAATTGAGGGGTGTCTACCAACCGTGTAGGCATCCCTTGCAAATTTTATCTTATCAACTTCACTCTTTCTAGTCTTAAGTTGGGCATTAAGACTAGCCAATTCCTCATTTAATTTGGAAATTAAAACTAGGTGTTCACTACAGGCATTAACATCAAAATCCTTACACCTAGTGCAAATCATAACATGTTCTACACAAGAATTAGATTTATTTGCTACTTCTAACTTAGTATTTAAATCATTGTTAACACCTTGTAAAGTAGAAATGGTTTCATGACAAGTAGATAGTTCATAAGAAAGCATTTCATTTCTTTTTACTTCTAAAGCATATGATTTTTGTGCCTCTACAAATTTATCATGTTCATCATACAATAAATCCTCCTGCTTTTCTAAAAGCCTATCCTTTTCATTCAATGCATCAATCAATTCATTGATTTTATCTATCTTAGATCTATCTAAGCCCTTGAACAAGCATGAATAATCTATGTCATCATCATCACTAGATTCATTATCACTAGAGGAAGCATAAGTGGAGTCTTGAGTACTCACTTTCTTCTCCCTTGCCATAAGGCATGTGAGACGCTCGTTGGGGAAGAGGGAAGACTTGTTGAAGGCAGTAGCAGCGAGTCCTTCATTGTCGGAGTCGGAGGAGGAGCAATCCGAGTCCCACTCCTTTCCTAGATGCGCCTCGCCCTTTGCCTTCTTGTATTGCTTCTTCTTCTCTCTTTTGTTCCCCTTTTCCTGGTCACTTTCATTATCGGGACAGTTAGCGATAAAATGACCAAGCTTACCGCATTTGAAGCATGAGCGCTTCCCCTTTGTCTTGGTCTTGCTTGGCTGCCCCTTGCGACCATTTAGCGCCGTCTTGAATCTCTTGATGATGAGAGCCATCTCTTCATCATTGAGCCCGGCCGCCTCAACTTGCACCACCTTGCTAGGTAGCGACTCCTTGCTCCTCGTTGCCTTTAGAGCAATGGGTTGAGGCTCGTGGAGTGGTCCGTTCAACGCGTCGTCGACGTATCTTGCCTCCTTGATCATCATCCGCCCGCTCACGAATTTTCCAAGTACTTCCTCGGGCGTCATCATCGTGTACCTGGGATTCTCACGAATATTGTTCACGAGATGAGGATCAAGAACGGTAAAGGACCTGTGCATTAGGCGGACGACGTCGTGAACCGTCCTACGCGTGCTTCCGTAGCTCCTTATTTTGTTGATAAGGGTCTTGAGCCGGTTGTAAGTTTGAGTTGGCTCCTCTCCCCTTATCATGGCGAATCGTCCAAGCTCGCCTTCCACCAACTCCATCTTGGTGAGCAAGGTGACGTCGTTCCCCTCATGAGAAATCTTGAGGGTGTCCCAGATTTGCTTGGCGTTATCCAAGCCGCTCACTTTATGGTATTCATCCCTGCACAAGGAAGCTAGAAGAACAGTAGTAGCTTGTGCATTCTTATGAATTTGTTCATTAATGAACATAGGACTATCCGAACTATCAAAGTGCATTCCACTCTCTACAATCTCCCATATACTAGGATGGAGAGAGAATAGGTGACTACGCATTTTGTGGCTCCAAAATCCGTAGTCCTCTCCATCAAAGTGTGGGGGCTTGCCGAGTGGAATGGAGAGCAAATGTGAATGTGAACTTTGCGGAATACGAGAGTAATCAAAAGAAAAGTTCGAATTAACCGGTTTCCTTCTCTCGTAGTCGTTGTGGTCTTCGTCCTTTTGGGAAGAAGTAGACTCATCGCTGTCGTAGTAGACGATCTCCTTGATGCGCCTTGTCTTCTTCTTCTTCCCTTCCTTCCGTCTATGACCCGAGCCAGAGTCGGTAGGCTTGTCGTCCTTCGGCTCGTTGACGAAGGTCTCCTTCTCTTTGTCGTTGATCACTATACCCTTCCCCTTAGGATCCATCTCTTCGGGCGGTTAGTCCCTTTGTGAAGAGAACGGCTCTGATACCAATTGAGAGCACCTAGAGGGGGGGTGAATAGGTGATCCTGTAAAAACTTAAAACTTAAGCCACAAAAACTTGTTAAGTGTTAGCACGATTATTGCCAAGTGGCTAAGGTGAAGTCTCAACAAAACACAGTACCACAAGAAAATCAAGCACAGAGGTGACACAGTGGTTTTATCCCGTGGTTCGGCCAAGACCAACGCTTGCCTACTCCACGTTGTGGCGTCCCAACGGACGAGGGTTGCAATCAACCCCTCTCAAGCGGTCCAAAGACCCACTTGAATACCACGGTGTTTTGTTGTTCCTTTCACTATCCCGTTTGCAAGGAATCTCCACAAATTGGAGTCTCTTGCCCTTACAAGTATATGATCACAAATGAAACACAGAGTAAGGGAGGGAAGCAACACACACAAATCCACAGCGAAATGCGCACACACACGGCCAAGACTCGAGCTCACAAAAGTATCACAAAGTTCTCACTAGAACGGAGCTCGAATCACTTAGAATCACAAATGAAAGCGCAAAGACTAAGTGTGGATGATCAAGAATGCTCAAGGGTTGCTTGTGTGTCTCCTCCATGCGCCTAGGGGCTCCTTTTATAGCCCCAAGGCAGCTAGGAGCCGTTGAGAGCAAATCCGGAAGGCCATCCTTGCCTTCTGTCGTCGGGGGCACCGGACAGTCCGGTGCACACCGGACACTGTCCGGTGCCCGATTTGTTTCCTTAACTGGCGCTGCCGACCGTTGCAGACAGTTGGAGATCTGGGAGCCGTTGGCGCACCGGACATGTCTGGTGCACACCGGACAGTCCGGTGCCGTCTTCCGACCGTTGGCTCCGCCACGTGTCCCGCGCGGATTGTGCGGCCGACCGTTGGCCCGGCCGACCGTTGGCTCACCGGACAGTCCGGTGCACACCGGACAGTCCGGTGAATTTTAGCCGTACGCCGTCGGCCAATTTCCCGAGAGCGGCCACTTCGCGCCGAGGCAGCCTGGCGCACCGGACACTGTCCGGTGCACACCGGACAGTCCGGTGCTCCAGATCGAGCTGGGTCTTGGCAGCACACAGCCAAGTCTTTTCTCCTCTTCTCTTTTCTTCTTCTTTCTGTTTCTAACACTTAGACAAATATATTAGTACACAAAACCAATGTACTAAGGTTTAGAAACATACCTTCACTTCATGATTTGCACCTTGTTCATCCATGTACATAAATTCACGATTAAGCACATGTGTTGGCACTCAATCACCAAAATACTTAGAAATGGCCCAAAGGCATATTTCCCTTTCAAAGACGCTTCCTAAAAACCTTATTCGTCCTCTCCCAGTGCAGGATCTAGAAGGCGAAGGGTTCCGGAGACCTGCTCTCCTGATCGCAGATGCACGTCTGCGGTCGGGATGAAGAGAACTGGAAGGCGGCTCAGTTGTGAAGAGAGGCGAAAGCGAAACTGGGATGATTTGGATGCTGGCTGCCAGGCGCCTTTTATAGGGCCGAGTCCGTGACCAGATAGCGCAGGATTCTAAACTTAACAGCCAAGCAACCAAAAATTCAAACGGCAAAAGGAAGCCGCGCCTCCGCAAGGCGAGGGGCCGGATTTCGGCGGACCATTCACGAGCATGTCGTGCGCCCGCGCCCGTGCCCTTCGGCCCGGCCCAGCCCGGCCAGGCGAGCGAGCGAGCGAGCGCGCGTGTGGCTCTCCACACTCTCTCCTCTCATCCATGACTTGGTGAGTGAGTGTGGCTTCCATATTTAAGCTAGCTCTACTTCACTAGAACTAGCAATATGGTGCTATTGGTTCCACCTATTCCCTAGCCATACACTTATATGGGCTTTTGAGATTTTCCTGGGATTTATTTGAATTTCTCAATTGGGCCTAGCCCATAAATCCTAACATTTGCGGCATTCTCATTGCTAACTAGTTGCCATCAGTTGTTTTGTTAAGGGATGTTTGGTTTAGGGACTAAAGTTTAGTATGTGTCACACCGGATGTTTGAATAACCATTACAAATATTATATATAATCTAATTATACAACCGGAGACTAAACGATGAGACAAATCTACTAAATCTAATTAATGCATGATTAGCATGTATTTATTGTATCATCACATGCTCGAATTATGGACTAATTAGGTTCAATAGGTTTGTCTTATTGTCGGGGACCATAATTAGGGGTACCCTCAAGGATCCTAATTCTCAGCTGGTAACCCCCATCAGCACAAAGCTGCAAAGGCCTGATGGGTGCGATCAAGTCAGGGATCAGTCCATTCGAGGAACTCGATCACGCCTCGCTCGAGCCCAGCCTCGGACAAGGGCAGCCGACCCCGGAGGATCTCCGCCTCGCCCGAGGCCCCCCTCCAGCGGCGAACACGTTCCCGGCTCGCCCGAGGCCCTGTCTTCGCCAAGAAGCAACCCCGACCAAATCGCAGGAGCATTTAATGCAAAGGCGGCCTGACACCTTTATCCTGACGCGCGCCCCTCAGCTGACAGAGCCGAAGTGACCGCCGTCACTTCGCCGCTCCACTGACCGGTCTGACAGAAAGACAGCGCCGCCTGCGCCGCTCCGACTGTGGTGCCACTTGACAGAGTGAGGCTGACAGCCAGTTAGGCCCGGCCGCACACCATAGGAAACTCCGCTCCGCCCGACCCAGGGCTTGGACTCGGGCAAAGCCCCGGAAGACGGCGAACTCCGCTCCGCCCGACCCAGGGCTCGGACTCGGGCAAAGTCCCGGAAGACGGCGAACTCTACTCCGCCCGACCCAGGGCTCGGACTCGGGCAAAGCCCCGGAAGACGGCGAACTCCGCTCCGCCCGACCCAGGGCTCGGACTTGGGCTCAGCCCCAGAAGACGACGAACTCCGCTTCGCCCGACCCCGGGACTCAAATTCCGCCCTGGCCTCAGCCAACGGCCTCCGCCTCGCCCGACCCAGAGGCTCGGACTCGGCCTTGGCTACGGAAGACGGACTCGACCTCGACCTCGGAGAAGCCTCCACATCGCCCAACCTAGGGCGCGGACCGGCCACGTCAACAGGAGGCGCCATCATTACCCTACTCCAAGCTGACTCAGGCTACGGGGAACAAGACCGGCGTCCCATCTGGCTCGCTCTGCCAGATAGGCGATGATGGCGCCCCGCACGTTCCCTGACAATGGCGGCTCTCGGCCCCCTTACGAAAGCAAGAGGACGTCAGCAAGGACTCGACGGCCCCGACAGCTGTCTCTCCGCCAGGCTCCAGCACTCCTCCGACGGCCACGACATCACACAAACCGGGTGCCAAGATCTCTCCGGCCGCCACGATGGCGTGTACTTAGGGCGCTAGCTCTCCTCCGCTAGACACGTAGCACTCTGCTACACCCCCCATTGTACACCTGGACCCTCTCCTTACGCCTATAAAAGGAAGGGCCAGGGCCCTCTTAGAGAGGGTTGGCCGCTCGGGGACGAGGACGAGACGGGCGCTCGCATAAGGCCACTCGCTCCTTCCCCCGTGTGGACGCTTGTAACCCCCTACTGCAAGCGCACCCGACCTGGGCGCGGGACGAACACGAAGGCCGTGGGATTTCCACCTCTCTCTCACCCATCTCCGGCCTCCTCGCTTTCCCCCCTTCGCGCTCGGCCTCGCGTCGACCCATCTGGGCTGGGGCACGCGGCGACACTTCACTTGTCGGCTCAGGGACCCCCCGGTCTCGAAACGCCGACAGTTGGCGCGCCAGGTAGGGGCCTGCTGCGTGTTGACGAACAGCTTCCCGTCAAGCTCCAGATGGGTAGTCTCCAGCAACCTCTCCGGCCCGGGACGGTGCTCCGTTTCGGGAGCCTTGAGTTTATGTCCCTCGACGGCAGCTACGACATGATACTCTTTCCACCGCCGGGTGACAGCGACAGTGGCGGCCGACAGTCCGCCCGCCGGCGGCGGAATCGACGACATCTTCCACGCGTGGCGGAAGAACAACCTTCGAGCTCGCCCCGTCTTCTTCCCTGTCGACGGAGGAGGAGGAGGCGGGGCAACCAAGGCCAAGCAGGAGGCGGCTCCTCGTCGGCCGTCGAGCGAGTCGACAACGCCAGCACTCCAACGGGGGGTGCGCCGGGCATCGGCCTCGCGCTTGAGACGAAGACGAGCGCTGTCTCCCCGCGACATGTCAACCCCGGGCAAACGGACGACGCCAGCACGCTCGCGAAAGGCTTGCTGGGTGTCGCCCTCGTACCTGAGACGACAGTGCAGTCAGCCCCCGACGTGACCTCATCACCGCCCGTCGACCAAGAGGTACCAACCGATTCCCATCCCACGCCTTTCGGATTTAGCCTCGACCCGCCTAGCGGCTCCGCTTTGGCGGACGCTCTCGTAGAGGCGAATCCGAACCCTCTGGGGTTTCGTATGCGGTCACCTTGGGACCGGCTGACGGACGTCTCGACCTACGGGCCCTCTGGGTCCGAGGAAGACGACGAGCCCAGCGTCTGTTGGGATTTCTCCGGACTTGGCAACCCCAGTGCCATGCGGGGCTTCATGACCGCATGCGACTGCTGCCTTTCCGACTGTTCCGACGGTAGCCGTAGCCTCGGCGACGAGGACTGCGACCCGAGCCGCGAATGTTTCCACGTCGATCTAGGGGGTCCCTCCGAAGGCAACCATCTCGGCATGCCGGAGGACGGTGATCTCCCTAGGCCGGCGCCTCGCGTTGACATCCCGCGGGAGCTAGTTGTGGTCCCCGTTCCGGCGGGGGGTCACGACCCACAACTCGAGCAACTCCGCGGGGTGCAGGCCAGGCTCGACGAGGGAGCAGGAGCGCTCGAGCCAATCCGCCGAGACGTCGGGCAGGCATGGGCGGGCCAACCTCCGGCCGGAGAAATGCGTCATCTACCCCAGGGCTTCCAGCACTGCATCGCCGACGATGTCAGGCTCAGGCCGCCACCCGCATCCAGTGGGGTCGGCCAGAACCTGGCTGCAGCAGCAATGCTCCTCCACGCGATGCCGGAGCCATCAACCACTGAGGGGCGGCGAATCCAGGGAGAGCTCAAGGATCTCATGGAAGGCGCCACGGTCCGGCGGGCCGAGAGCTCCGCCTCCTGAAGGCAGGGGTACCCCTCGAAACATCATGCCGCGACTTCCCGATTCATGCGGGAAGCCACGGTCTGCACCGGGCGCACGCGCAACACAGCGCCTGTGGCCCCGGGTCGCCTCGGCAACGAGCACCATCACCGCGATCGTCGGGCCCACCTCGACGAGAGGGTGCACCGAGGCTACCACCCCAGGCATGGGGGACGCTACGACAACAGGGAGGATTGGAGTTCCTCGCCCGAACCACCTGGTCCGCAGGCCTTCAGTCGGGCCATACGACGGGCGCCGTTCCCGATCCGGTTCCGACCCCCGACTACTATCACAAAGTACTCGGGGGAGACGAGACCGGAACTGTGGCTCACGGACTACCGTCTGGCCTGCCAACTGGGTGGAACGGACGATGACAACCTCATCATCCGCAACCTCCCCCTGTTCCTCTCCGACATCGCTCGCGCCTGGTTGGAGCACCTGCCTCCGGGGCAGATCTTTAACTGGGACGACCTGGTCCAAGCTTTCGCCGGCAATTTCCAGGGCACGTACGTGCGCCCCGGGAATTCCTGGGACCTCCGAAGCTGCCGACAGCAGCCGAGAGAGTCTCTCCGGGACTACATCCGGCGATTCTCGAAGCAGCGCACCGAGCTGACAACATCACCGACTCGGACGTCATCGGCGCATTCCTCGCCGGCACCACCTGTCGCGACCTGGTGAGCAAGCTGGGTCGCAAGACCCCCACCAGGGCGAGCGAGCTGATGGACATCGCCACCAAGTTCGCCTCTGGCCAGGAGGCGGTCGAGGCTATCTTCCGGAAGGACAAGCAGCCCCAGGTTCGCCCATCGGAAGATGCCCCCGAGGCGTCAGCTCAGCGCGGCGCCAAGAAGAAGGGCAAGAAGAAGTCGCAAGCGAAACGCGACGCCGCCGATGCGGACCTTGTCGCCGCCGCCGAGTACAAGAACCCTCGGAAACCCCCCGGAGGTCCCAACCTCTTCGACAAGATGCTCAAGGAGCCATGCCCCTATCATCAGGGGCCCGTCAAGCACACCCTTGAGGAGTGCGTCATGCTTCGGCGCCACTTCCACAGGGGCAGGCCACCCGCGGAGGGTGGCAGGGCCCGCGACGACGACAAGAAGGAAGATCGCCAGGCAGGAGAGTTCCCCGAGGTCCGCGACTGCTTCATGATCTACGGCGGGCAAGCGGCGAACGCCTTGGCTCGGCACCGCAAGCAAGAGCGTCGGGAGGTCTATTCGGTGAAGGTGGCGGCGCCAGTCTACCTAGACTGGTCCGACAAGCCCATCACCTTTGTAACACCCGGTTTTAAAGGAACAAAGCCGGGTGCATCTCATACATGCGCCAAAGAAGACAACATATATAATAACAGAGTGTATAGAGATAAATGTCATAAAACATCAGAGTATTTATTACATAGCGGAAGTCTTATTACAAAATAAAGATAAATATAAAACGAACTAAGGATCGTCGGCGCCAATGTCGACTGAGACACGCCACCTAGATCAGATCGAACTCCTCAGTGTTAGGCGGCTCCTCCTGAACCACCTGCTCTTCACCTGTGGGGGGGGTGTGAGACAGTAAGAGTGAGCTCACATACGTTCATAGCTCAACAAGTCGTGGGGAATAATGTGGCATGAACTCACCAAAGGTGGGAGTTCATGAAGTGTAAGGCTGATCAATGAAATAAAGGCTGAAGCTGAGCATTGCTTTTATAAGTTGGTCAAAAATTTTATTAGCAATTACTAAGTGTAAGTAAATACCAAACCATAGTAATAATAGGTAAAAGTAATAACAAAATAATCCCAAATGCAATGAAATGACAGATTAAGATTAAGTTCCATAAATTAATCATGTGAGTGTCCGAGCCGCTCATGACCGTGAGCACGGCTAGTATACCAGTTTTACACTCTGCAGAGGTTGCGCATCTTTACCCACAAGTCGTGTTACCCATTTGCCACAGAGTTGATCAGACTCCATACACCTCTACCTAGGAAGCGAGGCAGGGTACCACTACGAGGCCTTTACAAAGTTCCACTAGCTTCAGACTACCCGCTACAGTTTATAGGAAGATCCAGTACAGGGTTCCTGGCTGACCGCCATCGCAGCAAAATCAACCAGGGACCTCCCTGCACTGACCTCTCCCCTACTGCCCTTGCCCCTTTCGGGTAAGGTAGCCCTCCCCTAGCTTTCCTAGTTAATCAGCCAAGGGCGTCCCATTAAACCCTTGTGGTAGCACTGTTTTCCCGGGTGGTTTTCCATGTTCCCATTAACATAATGATCTTAACATGAACAAGGAAGAATAAAACAGATAACAATAAATAGTATAACAATGAGTGATGAATATCTCTATACCCAAATCCACATAAAGCAATAGCATGTACTACCCAAAACTTTAGTAGTAAAACCAGTGGTGAAGCAAGGTATAAAGATAGTCAAATCTAGGGTATCCTATTGGGTCCCAGCAAAATTATCCTATGCAGATCATTATGAATAATAAGAACATGAATGGGTAAAAGAAGTGATCAAGGGCACAACTTGCCTTCAACGAGCTCCTGCTCAGCTACTTCAACTTGTTGAAGCTCAGGTTCCACAGTAGGTTGCTCGTCTACTCGCATCAATACAATACATACATGGCATAGCATAAATTAACATCACATCAAACATGCAAACAGAATATACAGTAATAAACTAGACATTAAAATAAGATCACAGGAACTGGAATCATTAACTTTGGAGTTACAGATTTTAAGTTATGGATTTTCTAATGTTTTATGTGCCTCATACAAGATTAAGTACTAAAATAATTCCAATGTGCTTTTCATGCCAAAACAGTGGCACAAATAGATAGACAATAATTTTATGAAAATTTAGGAACTGGAATGGTCTAATTTGGAGTTCACATGCATTTACTATGAATTAAATAAATTCTGGCATTTATTTATGCATTAGAAATCAATTTCTATTTACTTTTAATGGATTTTCTAACCTTCTGGACTAGGCGTCAATTACAGGAAAGCGCAGGGGCTAGACGGCAAAATATCCTAGACTCAGAGTAACCCCAAGGTGGACGGCGGGTTGATTTCCGCAAAGTCCAGGGACTCTTATGCAAAACGACCCGGCCGAAGGGGTATCGGCCAATCTCGGCCCTTAGATTAGAATCCTACGGCTAGAATTAGATTAAGCCGAGCTCGAACCGGTACGCTACGCAGCCCGTTGGATTGGAAATCTACGGCGTAGATTTAAATACCCCGGATCCGCCCAGATCCGTCCGATTGGATCCGACGGCCCGAACGAATGCGGCGAAGGGGTACGCGCCGATCTAATCCTGGCCGCACAACGGGATCTAACGGTCAGGAGCCCTTCTCCCCAATTCCCAGCTCGGGACGGCGGTGAACCAGCCGGACCATGGCGGCGCCATCGCCGGCGAAGTTCGATTTGGCGTTACCGTGCACGAAAACTCAATTAAAGACTGCTACACGATGCCCTAAGTACACTGAATGCGATGGACTTGGAATTACCCCGCGATACGATGCAGAAGATCTTGGCCACGGCGAGCGGCGGATTTGCAATGACGGCGTCGAATTCCCGGTGCCACAGTCGGGGATTCCGCCCGGCTTCACGACGAACCGATTCTTGCGACCACACCAGCGTCCAGGGCGAGGCAATTGGAGCAGAGGGGCGCTGGTGCCGTGGTTCAACAACGGCGGCGGCGAACTGGATTTCGGCCTCTGGCGGCGCAAAAGAGGGTGGATGAGGGAAGAAAAGGAGCCGGGGACAGTCCTACTTATCTCCCCGAGGACTCGGTTCAAGATAGGGGGGAGGATGCGCCAGATTTCCGACAATGGCGGCGTGCTCCCCGCGCGGGTGGGTACGCGGTGACGACGCGGTCGCGCGGGGTGGTTGTGAGGCTGCCCGGTGGCCCCGCGACGCAGTGACCCGAGAGCCGAGCGAAGTAACCCGAGAGGCTGACAGCGGGCCCCGATCGTCAGCGCACGGTAAGCTGGGCCGCGCGGTGGAGGTTAAGTGGGTCGGTCGCCTCGGTTTGGGCCCAACACGAGTTTTCTCTTTTATTTCTCTTTTTCTTTTTCTGTTTTGTTTTACTCTTTTTATTTTTCAAATTTCAAATTTGAATATGGATCTTGTTATGAATTTCACCATTGGCCAAATGTTCAACTTCATTTATCCGGTGTAAGATTAGTATTTGTTTTCATATATTTATTTTTATCCACAACATATTTTATTCCTCCTCCTTTCCAATTTCTAGAATTTCTTTTTTTACCTCTTAAGTTCCACTTTGGCCTTTAGTATATCTCTTTTCACATTATTATATTTATTTATACTGTCACAAAGTGCACATAAGAGTGAAAAACCAGCATGATGCAAAATTTTGTGGTATGTCTTTTTATTAATTACTTGTTTTTAAATGTGGTGTTCACATGCTCCATTAAGTAGAGACAAAATATTCAAGGGAATAACTTCTTATCATATGATGTACATAATTGGGTGTTACAAATCCTACCCCCCTTAAAAATAATCTCGTCCTCGAGATTTAAGAAGAACTAGAGAAAAGATGGGGAAAATCTATACGAAGCTCTTCTTCTCTTTCCCAAGTTGCTTCATCTTCACCGTGGTGACTCCATTGAACTTTGCACATCTTTATCACCTTGTTTCTTGTAACTCGAGTCAAAGTGTCCAAAATCTTGATAGGGTACTCCGCATAAGTTAGATCCTCTTGAACACTAAGGTCCTCCAGTGGTAGCTGCTCCTCAGGTACCCTGAGGCACTTCTTTAGCTGAGACACATGAAACACATCATGTACATCTGACAGATGATCGGGTAACTCCAGTTGATATGCAACTTCACCCACTCGCTTTAAGATCAAGAAAGGTCCAATAAAGCGAGGGGACAACTTTCCTTTGACTTTAAATCTCCTCATACCACGAAGTGGTGACACCTTCAAATAGACATGATCTCCCTCCTTAAACTCCAGTAGTCTCCTTCTATTATCAGCATAACTCTTTTGCCTGGATTGTGCAATTCTCAAATTTTCTCTTATCATTCGAACTTGTTCTTCTGCCTCTTGAATAAGTTCAGGCCCAAAGAACTGTCTTTCTCCAGTTTGATCCCAATACAGGGGAGTCCTGCATTTTCTGCCATACAAAGCCTCAAATGGTGACATCTTCAAACTAGCCTGGTAGCTATTATTATAAGAAAACTCAGCATAGGGTAAGCTCTTCTCCCAACTGCCACCATGTTTAAGAGCACAAGCTCTTAACATATCTTCCAGCACTTGATTAGTCCTCTCTGTCTGTCCATCAGTCTGGGGATGGTAGGCTGAACTGAAATTCAACTTTGTATCCAAACTCTCATGCAACTTCTTCCAAAACCGAGAAGTAAACTGTGATCCTCGATCAGACACGATCTTCTTAGGCACCCCATGTAGACAAACTATCCGCGTCATATACAATTCTGCTAGCTTGGCTCCCGTATAATTAGTCCTCACAGGTATGAAATGAGCCACTTTTGTCAATCTGTCTACAATTACCCAAATAGAGTCATATCCTGCTGGAGTGCGGGGTAGTCCAACAATAAAATCCATGCCAATTTCTTCCCATTTCCACTCGGGTATCTTCAATGGGTGCAATAGTCCAGCGGGTCTTTGATGTTCAGCCTTAACTCTTTGACACACATCACACTTAGCCACATGAGCAGCCACATCTCTTTTCAGTCCATACCACCAATACTTTCGCTTCAAGTCTTGATACATCTTAGTGCTTCCAGGGTGGATGGAGTAATCAGAATCATGAGCTTCTTTCAATATAGCCTCACGGAGGCTATCGATCTCCGGAACACATATCCGATCTTTGAACCATATAGTACCTTGCTCATCCTCCGTGAATTCCGGAACTCTTCCTTCCGTAATCAGATCCTTAATCTCTTGAATCTTAGCATCACCAATCTGACCTTTACGAATCTCTTGCTCCAAAGTAGGTTCCAACTCAATGGTAACTCCTTCAGTATGAGTAACAATTCCCAAATTGAGTCTCTCGAAATCTTTTGCTAATTCATCAGGTAGCTGGACAACGAAAGCGGAGTGAACATGCTCCTTCCGACTCAAGGCATCTGCAACCAAATTTGCCTTGCCTGGATGATAGTGAATCTCCAAATCATAATCCTTAATAAGCTCCAACCAACGGCGTTGCCTAAGGTTGAGATCCTTCTGAGTGAATATATACTTCAAACTCTTGTGATCCGTGTATACTTGGCACTTAGTTCCCATAATGTAGTGTCTCCAAATCTTAAGTGCATGCACAACGGCAGCTAGTTCCAAGTCATGGGTGGGGTAGTTCAATTCATGCTTCCTCAACTGACGAGATGCATAGGCAATCACATGACCTTCTTGCATAAGCACACATCCAAGTCCTTGGCCACATGCATCACAATAAATATCAAATCCTTTCTGCAAGTCTGGCATAACCAATACTGGAGGTGACATCAATCTTTCCTTCAATTGATCAAAGCTCTCTTGACATTTCTCATCCCACTTGAATTCTCTTCCTTTCTCCAAAAGCGATGTCATGGGCTTAGCAATCTTAGAAAATCCTTCAATAAATCTCCGATAATATCCTGCGAGTCCCAAGAAACTCCGAATCTCAGTAACTGTAGTGGGCACTCTCCATTCCATAATCTCCTTCACTTTAGCAGGATCCACTGCTATTCCTCCATTAGAAATAATATGACCAAGGAATGGCACCTTGTCAATCCAAAACTCACACTTGCTAAACTTAGCGTAGAGCTCATTATCTCGCAACTTCTGTAGCACCAATCTCAGATGTTGTTCATGATCACTTTCATTCCTAGAATAGATAAGAATATCGTCGATGAATACCACGACGAATCTGTCCAAATACTCCATAAACACCTTATTCATCAAATTCATGAAGTAAGCTGGTGCATTGGTTAGTCCAAACGACATAACAGTAAACTCATATAATCCATATCGAGTTGAGAAAGCCGTCTTAAGAATATCCGATGGTCTAATCTTCATCTGATGGTATCCCGATCGGAGATCAATCTTCGAGAATACCCTGGCTCCTCTCATCTGATCAAATAAATCCTCAATGCGGGGTAATGGATACTTGTTCTTCACCGTAACATCATTAAGAGATCTATAATCCACACACATCCGTTGCGATCCATCCTTCTTCTGCACAAATAACACCGGTGCTCCCCAAGGTGAGGAACTCGGACGAATGTAACCAGCCTCTTGTAACTCCGTCAACTGCTTCTTTAGTTCCTTCAACTCCTCTACGGACATTCTATATGGCCGTTTAGAAATAGGGGCGGTTCCAGGTAAGAGATCAATAACAAACTCAACTTCTCTATCAGGTGGCATCCCTGGTAACTCCTCTGGAAAGACATCCGGAAAATCTCTAACCACCCGGATGTTATCACCAACAAACTCCTCAGGCATAAAGAACATGGCACGCATGGATGAGGAGGTTACTGCAATATTAACTTGAAATCTTTCTCCTTTAATGGTAGTGAGCTCTATGGTACCTCTTCCACATGCTATAACGGCCTTTGCCTTCCTTAGCCATGACATACCAAGGATCAGATCTATACTGCTTGACTCTAATATTATAGCAGTAGCTCCAAAATCTCTACCCATAATGGTTAATGTCAATCTACGTGTCATTTGATTCGCCTCAACAGGCCCTTTAGGTGTAATTACTATCAGGGGTTTTCTCATATTTAGCAGCGGTATTTCATTTGTTTTAGCATATCTAGCAGACATGAATGAATGTGTAGCACCAGAATCAAATAATATTGTTGCAGGAATTGCATTAACATAAAACATACCAATCACGAGGTCCCCACCATCAGGAGTATCATCAATGCTGACTTGATTCACCCTGGCTATAGAATATCCCTTGCCAGGGGTCTGTTGCTTGTTCTGAGCTGGAGTAGTAGCAATCCTCTGTGGGCAGACATTTGCATAATGACCAATCTTCCCACACTTGAAACATTGAGTGCCCGGACTCTGTCCTGCAAACTTCGTCGGGGTGCCCGTGGGAGTAGCCTGTCGAGGAGGTGTCCTCAGTGGTGATTGCTGAACTGGGCGTGGTCCTCCTGGTCGAGTCGGTGTACTCTGTGGTGAACTGTAGCGAGGACGAACACTGCTGCTACCCTGTCCTTGCGAGATAGCCTTCCTCTTCAAATCACCCAGTTGAACACGCTTGTGTTCAATAGCAAGGGCCTTATCCAGTAGCCTCTGAAAGGATGGAAAGGTGTGTGCCACTAGAGCATACTGCAGCGGTCCATTAAGTCCTTCAATAAAATGCTCCTGCTTTCTCTCATCCTCAGCAACTTCCTCCGGAGCATACCTCGACAACTGAATGAATTTGTCTCTGTACTCGCTAACTGACATATTGCCTTGCTTCAATGACAGAAACTCCTTCTTGATCTTGATCATACCAGCTGGAATATGGTAGTTCCTGAACTGCGTACTGAACTCTTCCCAAGTAATAGTATCCGCAGCATCATGGGCAGCTGTATAAGAATCCCACCAGTCAGCAGCAGGACCAGTTAGACGTCCAGAAGCATATAACACCTTCTCCCGGTCAGTACATTGGGAAATATTCAGCATCTTCTCAATTGACTTCAGCCAATCATCTGCATCAAGTGGATCTGGCGAACTGGCGAAGGTCGGTGGCTTATGACTCATAAACTCCCGGTGCTTATCACGAGGTGGAACTGGTGGTGGTGGTGGAGGCAATGGCACTTGTTGCTGTTGCTGCTGTTGTTGAAGTTGTTGTTGCAGCTGCTGTTGTTGCGCCCTCCTTTCTTGGCGTATCTCATCTCTCTCCTGGCGCAACTCCTGGCGTATATCTTCTCTTTCTTGACGCATCTCCTAGCGTTCTTGCTGCATCTGGGCACGCATATCCGCCATGGTGTCTGCCATCTGCTGCATCACCGCCATCTGAGCAGCAACCAGTGGGTCAACTCCGCCTGGTGGAGGATTGGGAGGATTCATCCCAGCAGGTTGTGGCTGAGGTTGTCTTCGAGTGTGTTGGTTAGGAGGCAAGTCAATTCCACCACCCCGCCTGGTATTGACCATCTGAGTTAGATACATATGGTAAGAAAATAGTAGCCAAGGCGGTACTTTACAAATCAGGTTATTTTGGGGGGTTTATTAGCTAAGCAGATTAATATTTCACCTACTAAAGCTAATTCAATTCCTTATGTTGGTACATGCTAAGATGTCCATCTATAATAATCCAATCAATCAAAGAAGCAAATCAGGCATTGATCATCAGAACAATCAAACAACTTTTTTTTTAAAGAAAGTAATTTTGAAATTTTTTTTGTCTTAGGTCTCCTATCTCTTAAAAATGTCATAGGGGTAGGGATTCCAAAGTGTGAAATCCATCTTGTCTCAGAGTAGAGAGGGTAAGAATGATCAGAGTAGAACAGTAGAAGGTGAGACAGGATCAAGATAAGTGTAGAAAGAATCAGAGTAAGGTAAGTGTGGAATGAATCAGAATAAGATAAGTAGGTAAGGGTTTTGTCCATTTCTATCTAGGTTTCGTCCTACAGTCAACATTTCCTCTGATACCACTTCTGTAACACCCGGTTTTAAAGGAACAAAGCCGGGTGCATCTCATACATGCGCCAAAGAAGACAACATATATAATAACAGAGTGTATAGAGATAAATGTCATAAAACATCAGAGTATTTATTACATAGCGGAAGTCTTATTACAAAATAAAGATAAATATAAAACGAACTAAGGATCGTCGGCGCCAATGTCGACTGAGACACGCCACCTAGATCAGATCGAACTCCTCAGTGTTAGGCGGCTCCTCCTGAACCACCTGCTCTTCACCTGTGGGGGGGGTGTGAGACAGCAAGAGTGAGCTCACATACGTTCATAGCTCAACAAGTCGTGGGGAATAATGTGGCATGAACTCACCAAAGGTGGGAGTTCATGAAGTGTAAGGCTGATCAATGAAATAAAGGCTGAAGCTGAGCATTGCTTTTATAAGTTGGTCAAAAATTTTATTAGCAATTACTAAGTGTAAGTAAATACCAAACCATAGTAATAATAGGTAAAAGTAATAACAAAATAATCCCAAATGCAATGAAATGACAGATTAAGATTAAGTTCCATAAATTAATCATGTGAGTGTCCGAGCCGCTCATGACCGTGAGCACGGCTAGTATACCAGTTTTACACTCTGCAGAGGTTGCGCATCTTTACCCACAAGTCGTGTTACCCATTTGCCACAGAGTTGATCAGACTCCATACACCTCTACCTAGGAAGCGAGGCAGGGTACCACTACGAGGCCTTTACAAAGTTCCACTAGCTTCAGACTACCCGCTACAGTTTATAGGAAGATCCAGTACAGGGTTCCTGGCTGACCGCCATCGCAGCAAAATCAACCAGGGACCTCCCTGCACTGACCTCTCCCCTACTGCCCTTGCCCCTTTCGGGTAAGGTAGCCCTCCCCTAGCTTTCCTAGTTAATCAGCCAAGGGCGTCCCATTAAACCCTTGTGGTAGCACTGTTTTCCCGGGTGGTTCTCCATGTTCCCATTAACATAATGATCTTAACATGAACAAGGAAGAATAAAACAGATAACAATAAATAGTATAACAATGAGTGATGAATATCTCTATACCCAAATCCACATAAAGCAATAGCATGTACTACCCAAAACTTTAGTAGTAAAACCAGTGGTGAAGCAAGGTATAAAGATAGTCAAATCTAGGGTATCCTATTGGGTCCCAGCAAAATTATCCTATGCAGATCATTATGAATAATAAGAACATGAATGGGTAAAAGAAGTGATCAAGGGCACAACTTGCCTTCAACGAGCTCCTGCTCAGCTACTTCAACTTGTTGAAGCTCAGGTTCCACAGTAGGTTGCTCGTCTACTCGCATCAATACAATACATACATGGCATAGCATAAATTAACATCACATCAAACATGCAAACAGAATATACAGTAATAAACTAGACATTAAAATAAGATCACAGGAACTGGAATCATTAACTTTGGAGTTACAGATTTTAAGTTATGGATTTTCTAATGTTTTATGTGCCTAATACAAGATTAAGTACTAAAATAATTCCAATGTGCTTTTCATGCCAAAACAGTGGCACAAATAGATAGACAATAATTTTATGAAAATTTAGGAACTGGAATGGTCTAATTTGGAGTTCACATGCATTTACTATGAATTAAATAAATTCTGGCATTTATTTATGCATTAGAAATCAATTTCTATTTACTTTTAATGGATTTTCTAACCTTCTGGACTAGGCGTCAATTACAGGAAAGCGCAGGGGCTAGACGGCAAAATATCCTAGACTCAGAGTAACCCCAAGGTGGACGGCGGGTTGATTTCCGCAAAGTCCAGGGACTCTTATGCAAAACGACCCGGCCGAAGGGGTATCGGCCAATCTCGGCCCTTAGATTAGAATCCTACGGCTAGAATTAGATTAAGCCGAGCTCGAACCGGTACGCTACGCAGCCCGTTGGATTGGAAATCTACGGCGTAGATTTAAATACCCCGGATCCGCCCAGATCCGTCCGATTGGATCCGACGGCCCGAACGAATGCGGCGAAGGGGTACGCGCCGATCTAATCCTGGCCGCACAACGGGATCTAACGGTCAGGAGCCCTTCTCCCCAATTCCCAGCTCGGGACGGCGGCGAACCAGCCGGACCATGGCGGCGCCATCGCCGGCGAAGTTCGATTTGGCGTTACCGTGCACGAAAACTCAATTAAAGACTGCTACACGATGCCCTAAGTACACTGAATGCGATGGACTTGGAATTACCCCGCGATACGATGCAGAAGATCTTGGCCACGGCGAGCGGCGGATTTGCAATGACGGCGTCGAATTCCCGGTGCCACAGTCGGGGATTCCGCCCGGCTTCACGACGAACCGATTCTTGCGACCACACCAGCGTCCAGGGCGAGGCAATTGGAGCAGAGGGGCGCTGGTGCCGTGGTTCAACAACGGCGGCGGCGAACTGGATTTCGGCCTCTGGCGGCGCAAAAGAGGGTGGATGAGGGAAGAAAAGGAGCCAGGGACGGTCCTACTTATCTCCCCGAGGACTCGGTTCAAGATAGGGGGGAGGATGCGCCAGATTTCCGACAATGGCGGCGAGCTCCCCGCGCGGGTGGGTACGCGGTGACGACGCGGTCGCGCGGGGTGGTTGTGAGGCTGCCCGGTGGCCCCGCGACGCAGTGACCCGAGAGCCGAGCGAAGTAACCCGAGAGGCTGACAGCGGGCCCCGATCGTCAGCGCACGGTAAGCTGGGCCGCGCGGTGGAGGTTAAGTGGGCCGGTCGCCTCGGTTTGGGCCCAACACGAGTTTTCTCTTTTATTTCTCTTTTTCTTTTTCTGTTTTGTTTTACTCTTTTTATTTTTCAAATTTCAAATTTGAATATGGATCTTGTTATGAATTTCACCATTGGCCAAATGTTCAACTTCATTTATCCGGTGTAAGATTAGTATTTGTTTTCATATATTTATTTTTATCCACAACATATTTTATTCCTCCTCCTTTCCAATTTCTAGAATTTCTTTTTTTACCTCTTAAGTTCCACTTTGGCCTTTAGTATATCTCTTTTCACATTATTATATTTATTTATACTGTCACAAAGTGCACATAAGAGTGAAAAACCAGCATGATGCAAAATTTTGTGGTATGTCTTTTTATTAATTACTTGTTTTTAAATGTGGTGTTCACATGCTCCATTAAGTAGAGACAAAATATTCAAGGGAATAACTTCTTATCATATGATGTACATAATTGGGTGTTACAAATCCTACCCCCCTTAAAAATAATCTCGTCCTCGAGATTTAAGAAGAACTAGAGAAAAGATGGGGAAAATCTATACGAAGCTCTTCTTCTCTTTCCCAAGTTGCTTCATCTTCACCGTGGTGACTCCATTGAACTTTGCACATCTTTATCACCTTGTTTCTTGTAACTCGAGTCAAAGTGTCCAAAATCTTGATAGGGTACTCCGCATAAGTTAGATCCTCTTGAACACTAAGGTCCTCCAGTGGTAGCTGCTCCTCAGGTACCCTGAGGCACTTCTTTAGCTGAGACACATGAAACACATCATGTACATCTGACAGATGATCGGGTAACTCCAGTTGATATGCAACTTCACCCACTCGCTTTAAGATCAAGAAAGGTCCAATAAAGCGAGGGGACAACTTTCCTTTGACTTTAAATCTCCTCATACCACGAAGTGGTGACACCTTCAAATAGACATGATCTCCCTCCTTAAACTCCAGTAGTCTCCTTCTATTATCAGCATAACTCTTTTGCCTGGATTGTGCAATTCTCAAATTTTCTCTTATCATTCGAACTTGTTCTTCTGCCTCTTGAATAAGTTCAGGCCCAAAGAACTGTCTTTCTCCAGTTTGATCCCAATACAGGGGAGTCCTGCATTTTCTGCCATACAAAGCCTCAAATGGTGACATCTTCAAACTAGCCTGGTAGCTATTATTATAAGAAAACTCAGCATAGGGTAAGCTCTTCTCCCAACTGCCACCATGTTTAAGAGCACAAGCTCTTAACATATCTTCCAGCACTTGATTAGTCCTCTCTGTCTGTCCATCAGTCTGGGGATGGTAGGCTGAACTGAAATTCAACTTTGTATCCAAACTCTCATGCAACTTCTTCCAAAACCGAGAAGTAAACTGTGATCCTCGATCAGACACGATCTTCTTAGGCACCCCATGTAGACAAACTATCCGCGTCATATACAATTCTGCTAGCTTGGCTCCCGTATAATTAGTCCTCACAGGTATGAAATGAGCCACTTTTGTCAATCTGTCTACAATTACCCAAATAGAGTCATATCCTGCTGGAGTGCGGGGTAGTCCAACAATAAAATCCATGCCAATTTCTTCCCATTTCCACTCGGGTATCTTCAATGGGTGCAATAGTCCAGCAGGTCTTTGATGTTCAGCCTTAACTCTTTGACACACATCACACTTAGCCACATGAGCAGCCACATCTCTTTTCAGTCCATACCACCAATACTTTCACTTCAAGTCTTGATACATCTTAGTGCTTCCAGGGTGGATGGAGTAATCAGAATCATGAGCTTCTTTCAATATAGCCTCACGGAGGCTATCGATCTCCGGAACACATATCCGATCTTTGAACCATATAGTACCTTGCTCATCCTCCGTGAATTCTGGAACTCTTCCTTCCGTAATCAGATCCTTAATCTCTTGAATCTTAGCATCACCAATCTGACCTTTACGAATCTCTTGCTCCAAAGTAGGTTCCAACTCAATGGTAACTCCTTCAGTATGAGTAACAATTCCCAAATTGAGTCTCTCGAAATCTTTTGCTAATTCATCAGGTAGCTGGACAACGAAAGCGGAGTGAACATGCTCCTTCCGACTCAAGGCATCTGCAACCAAATTTGCCTTGCCTGGATGATAGTGAATCTCCAAATCATAATCCTTAATAAGCTCCAACCAACGGCGTTGCCTAAGGTTGAGATCCTTCTGAGTGAATATATACTTCAAACTCTTGTGATCCGTGTATACTTGGCACTTAGTTCCCATAATGTAGTGTCTCCAAATCTTAAGTGCATGCACAACGGCAGCTAGTTCCAAGTCATGGGTGGGGTAGTTCAATTCATGCTTCCTCAACTGACGAGATGCATAGGCAATCACATGACCTTCTTGCATAAGCACACATCCAAGTCCTTGGCCACATGCATCACAATAAATATCAAATCCTTTCTGCAAGTCTGGCATAACCAATACTGGAGGTGACATCAATCTTTCCTTCAATTGATCAAAGCTCTCTTGACATTTCTCATCCCACTTGAATTCTCTTCCTTTCTCCAAAAGCGATGTCATGGGCTTAGCAATCTTAGAAAATCCTTCAATAAATCTCCGATAATATCCTGCGAGTCCCAAGAAACTCCGAATCTCAGTAACTGTAGTGGGCACTCTCCATTCCATAATCTCCTTCACTTTAGCAGGATCCACTGCTATTCCTCCATTAGAAATAATATGACCAAGGAATGGCACCTTGTCAATCCAAAACTCACACTTGCTAAACTTAGCGTAGAGCTCATTATCTCGCAACTTCTGTAGCACCAATCTCAGATGTTGTTCATGATCACTTTCATTCCTAGAATAGATAAGAATATCGTCGATGAATACCACGACGAATCTGTCCAAATACTCCATAAACACCTTATTCATCAAATTCATGAAGTAAGCTGGTGCATTGGTTAGTCCAAACGACATAACAGTAAACTCATATAATCCATATCGAGTTGAGAAAGCCGTCTTAAGAATATCCGATGGTCTAATCTTCATCTGATGGTATCCCGATCGGAGATCAATCTTCGAGAATACCCTGGCTCCTCTCATCTGATCAAATAAATCCTCAATGCGGGGTAATGGATACTTGTTCTTCACCGTAACATCATTAAGAGATCTATAATCCACACACATCCGTTGCGATCCATCCTTCTTCTGCACAAATAACACCGGTGCTCCCCAAGGTGAGGAACTCGGACGAATGTAACCAGCCTCTTGTAACTCCGTCAACTGCTTCTTTAGTTCCTTCAACTCCTCTACGGACATTCTATATGGCCGTTTAGAAATAGGGGCGGTTCCAGGTAAGAGATCAATAACAAACTCAACTTCTCTATCAGGTGGCATCCCTGGTAACTCCTCTGGAAAGACATCCGGAAAATCTCTAACCACCCGGATGTTATCACCAACAAACTCCTCAGGCATAAAGAACATGGCACGCATGGATGAGGAGGTTACTGCAATATTAACTTGAAATCTTTCTCCTTTAATGGTAGTGAGCTCTATGGTACCTCTTCCACATGCTATAACGGCCTTTGCCTTCCTTAGCCATGACATACCAAGGATCAGATCTATACTGCTTGACTCTAATATTATAGCAGTAGCTCCAAAATCTCTACCCATAATGGTTAATGTCAATCTACGTGTCATTTGATTCGCCTCAACAGGCCCTTTAGGTGTAATTACTATCAGGGGTTTTCTCATATTTAGCAGCGGTATTTCATTTGTTTTAGCATATCTAGCAGACATGAATGAATGTGTAGCACCAGAATCAAATAATATTGTTGCAGGAATTGCATTAACATAAAACATACCAATCACGAGGTCCCCACCATCAGGAGTATCATCAATGCTGACTTGATTCACCCTGGCTATAGAATATCCCTTGCCAGGGGTCTGTTGCTTGTTCTGAGCTGGAGTAGTAGCAATCCTCTGTGGGCAGACATTTGCATAATGACCAATCTTCCCACACTTGAAACATTGAGTGCCCGGACTCTGTCCTGCAAACTTCGTCGGGGTGCCCGTGGGAGTAGCCTGTCGAGGAGGTGTCCTCAGTGGTGATTGCTGAACTGGGCGTGGTCCTCCTGGTCGAGTCGGTGTACTCTGTGGTGAACTGTAGCGAGGACGAACACTGCTGCTACCCTGTCCTTGCGAGATAGCCTTCCTCTTCAAATCACCCAGTTGAACACGCTTGTGTTCAATAGCAAGGGCCTTATCCAGTAGCCTCTGAAAGGATGGAAAGGTGTGTGCCACTAGAGCATACTGCAGCGGTCCATTAAGTCCTTCAATAAAATGCTCCTGCTTTCTCTCATCCTCAGCAACTTCCTCCGGAGCATACCTCGACAACTGAATGAATTTGTCTCTGTACTCGCTAACTGACATATTGCCTTGCTTCAATGACAGAAACTCCTTCTTCTTGATCTTGATCATACCAGCTGGAATATGGTAGTTCCTGAACTGCGTACTGAACTCTTCCCAAGTAATAGTATCCGCAGCATCATGGGCAGCTGTATAAGAATCCCACCAGTCAGCAGCAGGACCAGTTAGACGTCCAGAAGCATATAACACCTTCTCCCGGTCAGTACATTGGGAAATATTCAGCATCTTCTCAATTGACTTCAGCCAATCATCTGCATCAAGTGGATCTGGCGAACTGGCGAAGGTCGGTGGCTTATGACTCATAAACTCCCGGTGCTTATCACGAGGTGGAACTGGTGGTGGTGGTGGAGGCAATGGCACTTGTTGCTGTTGCTGCTGTTGTTGAAGTTGTTGTTGCAGCTGCTGTTGTTGCGCCCTCCTTTCTTGGCGTATCTCATCTCTCTCCTGGCGCAACTCCTGGCGTATATCTTCTCTTTCTTGACGCATCTCCTGGCGTTCTTGCTGCATCTGGGCACGCATATCCGCCATGGTGTCTGCCATCTGCTGCATCACCGCCATCTGAGCAGCAACCAGTGGGTCAACTCCGCCTGGTGGAGGATTGGGAGGATTCATCCCAGCAGGTTGTGGCTGAGGTTGTCTTCGAGTGTGTTGGTTAGGAGGCAAGTCAATTCCACCACCCCGCCTGGTATTGACCATCTGAGTTAGATACATATGGTAAGAAAATAGTAGCCAAGGCGGTACTTTACAAATCAGGTTATTTTAGGGGGTTTATTAGCTAAGCAGATTAATATTTCACCTACTAAAGCTAATTCAATTCCTTATGTTGGTACATGCTAAGATGTCCATCTATAATAATCCAATCAATCAAAGAAGCAAATCAGGCATTGATCATCAGAACAATCAAACAACTTTTTTTTAAAGAAAGTAATTTTGAAATTTTTTTTTGTCTTAGGTCTCCTATCTCTTAAAAATGTCATAGGGGTAGGGATTCCAAAGTGTGAAATCCATCTTGTCTCAGAGTAGAGAGGGTAAGAATGATCAGAGTAGAATAGTAGAAGGTGAGACAGGATCAAGATAAGTGTAGAAAGAATCAGAGTAAGGTAAGTGTGGAATGAATCAGAATAAGATAAGTAGGTAAGGGTTTTGTCCATTTCTATCTAGGTTTCGTCCTACAGTCAACATTTCCTCTGATACCACTTCTGTAACACCCGGTTTTAAAGGAACAAAGCCGGGTGCATCTCATACATGCGCCAAAGAAGACAACATATATAATAACAGAGTGTATAGAGATAAATGTCATAAAACATCAGAGTATTTATTACATAGCGGAAGTCTTATTACAAAATAAAGATAAATATAAAACGAACTAAGGATCGTCGGCGCCAATGTCGACTGAGACACGCCACCTAGATCAGATCGAACTCCTCAGTGTTAGGCGGCTCCTCCTGAACCACCTGCTCTTCACCTGTGGGGGGGGGTGTGAGACAGCAAGAGTGAGCTCACATACGTTCATAGCTCAACAAGTCATGGGGAATAATGTGGCATGAACTCACCAAAGGTGGGAGTTCATGAAGTGTAAGGCTGATCAATGAAATAAAGGCTGAAGCTGAGCATTGCTTTTATAAGTTGGTCAAAAATTTTATTAGCAATTACTAAGTGTAAGTAAATACCAAACCATAGTAATAATAGGTAAAAGTAATAACAAAATAATCCCAAATGCAATGAAATGACAGATTAAGATTAAGTTCCATAAATTAATCATGTGAGTGTCCGAGCCGCTCATGACCGTGAGCACGGCTAGTATACCAGTTTTACACTCTGCAGAGGTTGCGCATCTTTACCCACAAGTCGTGTTACCCATTTGCCACAGAGTTGATCAGACTCCATACACCTCTACCTAGGAAGCGAGGCAGGGTACCACTACGAGGCCTTTACAAAGTTCCACTAGCTTCAGACTACCCGCTACAGTTTATAGGAAGATCCAGTACAGGGTTCCTGGCTGACCGCCATCGCAGCAAAATCAACCAGGGACCTCCCTGCACTGACCTCTCCCCTACTGCCCTTGCCCCTTTCGGGTAAGGTAGCCCTCCCCTAGCTTTCCTAGTTAATCAGCCAAGGGCGTCCCATTAAACCCTTGTGGTAGCACTGTTTTCCCGGGTGGTTCTCCATGTTCCCATTAACATAATGATCTTAACATGAACAAGGAAGAATAAAACAGATAACAATAAATAGTATAACAATGAGTGATGAATATCTCTATACCCAAATCCACATAAAGCAATAGCATGTACTACCCAAAACTTTAGTAGTAAAACCAGTGGTGAAGCAAGGTATAAAGATAGTCAAATCTAGGGTATCCTATTGGGTCCCAGCAAAATTATCCTATGCAGATCATTATGAATAATAAGAACATGAATGGGTAAAAGAAGTGATCAAGGGCACAACTTGCCTTCAACGAGCTCCTGCTCAGCTACTTCAACTTGTTGAAGCTCAGGTTCCACAGTAGGTTGCTCGTCTACTCGCATCAATACAATACATACATGGCATAGCATAAATTAACATCACATCAAACATGCAAACAGAATATACAGTAATAAACTAGACATTAAAATAAGATCACAGGAACTGGAATCATTAACTTTGGAGTTACAGATTTTAAGTTATGGATTTTCTAATGTTTTATGTGCCTAATACAAGATTAAGTACTAAAATAATTCCAATGTGCTTTTCATGCCAAAACAGTGGCACAAATAGATAGACAATAATTTTATGAAAATTTAGGAACTGGAATGGTCTAATTTGGAGTTCACATGCATTTACTATGAATTAAATAAATTCTGGCATTTATTTATGCATTAGAAATCAATTTCTATTTACTTTTAATGGATTTTCTAACCTTCTGGACTAGGCGTCAATTACAGGAAAGCGCAGGGGCTAGACGGCAAAATATCCTAGACCCAGAGTAACCCCAAGGTGGACGGCGGGTTGATTTCCGCAAAGTCCAGGGACTCTTATGCAAAACGACCCGGCCGAAGGGGTATCGGCCAATCTCGGCCCTTAGATTAGAATCCTACGGCTAGAATTAGATTAAGCCGAGCTCGAACCGGTACGCTACGCAGCCCGTTGGATTGGAAATCTACGGCGTAGATTTAAATACCCCGGATCCGCCCAGATCCGTCCGATTGGATCCGACGGCCCGAACGAATGCGGCGAAGGGGTACGCGCCGATCTAATCCTGGCCGCACAACGGGATCTAACGGTCAGGAGCCCTTCTCCCCAATTCCCAGCTCGGGACGGCGGCGAACCAGCCGGACCATGGCGGCGCCATCGCCGGCGAAGTTCGATTTGGCGTTACCGTGCACGAAAACTCAATTAAAGACTGCTACACGATGCCCTAAGTACACTGAATGCGATGGACTTGGAATTACCCCGCGATACGATGCAGAAGATCTTGGCCACGGCGAGCGGCGGATTTGCAATGACGGCGTCGAATTCCCGGTGCCACAGTCGGGGATTCCGCCCGGCTTCACGACGAACCGATTCTTGCGACCACACCAGCGTCCAGGGCGAGGCAATTGGAGCAGAGGGGTGCTGGTGCCGTGGTTCAACAACGGCGGCGGCGAACTGGATTTCGGCCTCTGGCGGCGCAAAAGAGGGTGGATGAGGGAAGAAAAGGAGCCGGGGACGGTCCTACTTATCTCCCCGAGGACTCGGTTCAAGATAGGGGGGAGGATGCGCCAGATTTCCGACAATGGCGGCGAGCTCCCCGCGCGGGTGGGTACGCGGTGACGACGCGGTCGCGCGGGGTGGTTGTGAGGCTGCCCGGTGGCCCCGCGACGCAGTGACCCGAGAGCCGAGCGAAGTAACCCGAGAGGCTGACAGCGGGCCCCGATCGTCAGCGCACGGTAAGCTGGGCCGCGCGGTGGAGGTTAAGTGGGCCGGTCGCCTCGGTTTGGGCCCAACACGAGTTTTCTCTTTTATTTCTCTTTTTCTTTTTCTGTTTTGTTTTACTCTTTTTATTTTTCAAATTTCAAATTTGAATATGGATCTTGTTATGAATTTCACCATTGGCCAAATGTTCAACTTCATTTATCCGGTGTAAGATTAGTATTTGTTTTCATATATTTATTTTTATCCACAACATATTTTATTCCTCCTTTCCAATTTCTAGAATTTCTTTTTTTACCTCTTAAGTTCCACTTTGGCCTTTAGTATATCTCTTTTCACATTATTATATTTATTTATACTGTCACAAAGTGCACATAAGAGTGAAAAACCAGCATGATGCAAAATTTTGTGGTATGTCTTTTTATTAATTACTTGTTTTTAAATGTGGTGTTCACATGCTCCATTAAGTAGAGACAAAATATTCAAGGGAATAACTTCTTATCATATGATGTACATAATTGGGTGTTACAACCTTCGACCAAGCCGACCACCCCAACCATGTGCCGAGCCTGGGGAAATACCCACTCATCGTCGACCACGTCATCGGCGACGTCAGGCTCACCAAGGTCCTCATGGACGGAGGCAGCAGCCTCAACATCATCTACGCCGAGACCCTCGGGCTTCTGCGTATCGATCTGTCCTCGGTCCGGGCGGGCGCTGCGCCTTTCCATGGGATCATCCCTGGGAAGCGCGTCCAGCCCCTCGGACAACTCGATCTTCCCGTCTGCTTCGGAACACCCTCCAACTTCCGAAGGGAGACCCTGACGTTCAAGGTGGTCGGGTTCCGAGGAACCTACCACGCGGTATTGGGGAGGCCTTGCTACATGAAGTTCATGGCCGTCCCCAATTACACCTACCTCAAGCTCAAGATGCCGGGCCCCAACGGGGTCATCACCATCGGCCCCACGTACAAACACGCGTTCGAATGCGACGTGGAGTGCGTGGAGTACGCCGAGGCCCTCGCTGAGTCTGAGGCCCTCATCGCCGACCTGGAGAGCCTCTCTAAGGAGGTGCCAGACGTGAAGCGTCATGTCGGCAACTTCGAGCCAGCGGAGACGGTTAAGTCTGTCCCCCTCGACCCCAGCAGCGACGCCTCCAAGCAAGTCCGGATCGGCTCCGGGCTCGATTCCAAACAGGAACAGTGCTCGTCGACTTTCTTCCGTGCGAACGCCGACGTCTTCGCGTGGAGTCCCTTGGACATGCCCGGCATACCGAGGGATGTCGCCGAGCACTCGCTAGACATCCGAGCCGGAGCCCGACCCGTCAAGCAGCCTCTGCGCCGATTCGACGAGGAGAAGCGCAGAGCCATAGGCGAGGAGATCCACAAGCTAATGGCGGCAGGGTTCATCAAAGAGGTATTCCATCCCGAATGGCTCGCCAACCCTGTGCTTGTGAGAAAGAAAGGGGGGAAATGGTGGATGTGTGTAGACTACGCTGGTCTGAACAAAGCATGTCCGAAGGTTCCCTACCCTCTGCCTCGCATCGATCAGATCGTGGATTCCACTGCTGGGTGCGAAACCCTGTCTTTCCTCGATGCCTACTCAGGGTATCATCAAACCAGGATGAAAGAGTCCGACCAGCTCGCGACTTCTTTCATCACACCCTTCGGCATGTACTGCTATATTACCATGTCGTTTGGTTTGAGGAATGCGGGTGCAACGTACCAGCGGTGCATGAACCATGTGTTCGGCGAACACATCGGCCGAACGGTCGAGGCCTACGTCGATGACATCGTAGTCAAGACGAGGAAAGCCTCCGACCTCCTTTCCGACCTTGAAGTGACATTCCGATGTCTCAAGGCGAAAAGTGTCAAGCTCAATCCCGAAAAGTGTGTCTTCGGGGTGCCCCGTGGCATGCTCTTGGGGTTCATCATCTCCGAGCGGGGCATCGAAGCCAACCCGGAGAAGATCGCAGCCATCACCAGCATGGGGCCCATCTAGGACTTGAAAGGCATACAGAGGGTCATGGGATGTCTCGCGGCTCTGAGCCGCTTCATCTCACGCCTCGGCGAAAGAGGTCTACCCCTGTACCGCCTCTTAAGAAAGGTCGAGCGCTTCGCTTGGACCCCTGAGGCCGAGGAAGCCCTCGGGAACCTGAAGGCGCTCCTCACGAAGGCGCCTATCTTGGTGCCCCCAGCTACCGGAGAAGCCCTCTTGGTCTACGTCGCCGCGACCACTCAGGTGGTTAGCGTCGCGATTGTGGTCGAGAGGCAAGAAGAGGGGCATGCATTGCCCGTTCAGAGGCCAGTCTACTTCGTCAGCGAGGTACTGTCCGAAACCAAAATCCGCTGCCCACAAGTTCAGAAGCTGTTGTACACGGTGATCCTGACACGACGGAAGTTGCGACACTACTTCGAGTCTCATCCGGTGACTGTGGTGTCATCCTTCCCCCTAGGGGAGATCATCCATTGCCGAGAGGCCTCGGGTAGGGTTGCAAAGTGGGTGGTGGAAATCATGGGCGAAACAATCTCGTTCGCCCCTCGGAAGGCCATCAAATCCCAGGTCTTGGCGGACTTCGTGGCTGAATGGGTCGACACCCAGCTACCAACAGCTCCGATCCAACCGGAGCTCTGGACCATGTTCTTCGATGGGTCGCTGATGAAGACAGGAGCCGGCGCAGGCCTACTCTTCATCTCGCCCCTCGGGAAGCACCTACGCTACGTGCTACTCCTCCACTTCCCGGCGTCCAACAATGTAGCTGAGTACGAGGCTCTGGTCAACGGGTTGCAGATTGCCGTCGAGCTAGGGGTCCGATGCCTCGACGCTCGCGGTGACTCGCAGCTCGTCATCGACCAAGTCATGAAGAACTCCCACTGCCGCGACCCGAAGATGGAGGCCTACTACGATGAGGTTCGACGCCTGGAAGACAAGTTCTATGGGCTCGAGCTCAACCACATCGCTCGGCGCTACAACGAGACTGCGGACGAGCTGGCTAAAATAGCCTCGGGACGAACAACGGTTCCCCCGGACGTCTTCTCCCGAGATCTGCATCAACCCTCCGCCAAGATCGACGACGCGCCCGAGCCTGAGGCACCCTCGGCCCAGCCCGAGGTACCCTCGGCACCGTCCAAGACACCCTCGGCTCGGCCCGAGGCACCCTCGGCCCCCGAGGGCGAACCACTGCGCGTCAAGGGGGAGCAAAGCGGGGTCACGCCTGATCAAAACTGGCAGACCCCGTACCTGCAATATCTCCACCGAGGAGAGCTACCCCTTGACCGAGCCGAAGCTCGGCGGTTGGCGCGGTGCGCCAAGTCGTTCGTCTTGCTGGGAGAAGGGAAGGAGCTCTACCACCGCAGCCCTTCAGGCATCCTCCAGCGATGCATCTCCACCACCGAAGGTCAGGAACTCCTCCGAGAAATACACTCGAGGGCTTGCGGCCACCACGCAGCACCTCGAGCCCTTGTCGGAAATACTTTCCGACAAGGTTTCTACTGGCCGACGGCGGTGGCCGACGCCACTAGAATTGTCCGCGCCTGCGAAGGGTGTCAGTTCTATGCAAGGCAGACCCACCTGCCCGCTCAGGCTCTGCAGACGATACCCATCACATGGCCTTTTGCTGTGTGGGGTTTGGACCTCGTCGGCCCCTTGCAGAAGGCACCCGGGGGCTACACGCACCTGTTGGTCGCCATCGACAAATTTTCCAAGTGGATCGAGGTCCGACCCCTGAACAACATCAGGTCCGAGCAGGCGGTGGCGTTCTTCACCAACATCATCCATCGTTTCGGGGTCCCGAACTCCATCATCACCGACAACGGCACCCAGTTCATCGGCAGAAAGTTCCTGGACTTCTGCGAGGATCACCACATCCGGGTGGACTAGGCCGCCGTGGCTCATCCCATGACGAATGGGCAAGTGGAGCGTGCCAATGGCATGATTCTATAAGGACTCAAGCCTCGGATTTACAACGACCTCAACAAGTTCGGCAAGCGATGGATGAAGGAACTCCCCTAGGTGGTCTGGAGCCTGAGAACGACACCGAGCCGAGCCACGGGCTTCACGCCGTTCTTCCTAGTCTATGGGGTCGAGGCCATCTTGCCCACAGACCTGGAATATGGTTCCCCAAGGACGAGGGCCTACGCCGACCGAAGCAACCAAGCTAGTCGAGAAGACTCGCTGGACCTGCTGGAAGAGGCTCGGGGCAAGGCCTTACTACACTCGGCGCGGTACCAGCAGTCCATGCGACGCTACCACGCCCGAGAGGTCCGGTCTCGAGACCTCCAGGTGGGCGACCTGGTGCTTCGGATGCGACAAGACGCCCGAGGTCGACACAAGCTCACGCCCCCCCGGGAGGGGCCGTTCGTCATCGCCAAAGTTCTAAAACCCGGAACATACAAGCTGGCCAACAGTCAAGGCAAGGTCTACAACAACGCTTGGAACATCCAACAGCTACGTCTCTTCTACCCTTAAGATGTTTTCAAGTTGTTCATATACCTCGCTCTCACGCAAAGTTTAGTCATCAAGGAAGGGTCAGCCTTGCCTCGGCAAAGCCCGACCCTCCCTCGGGGGCTAAAAGGGGGGAACCCCCTCTGCGTCGAAATTTTCCTCGAAAAAAGATCTTTTCCGCCAGAATGTCTTTCGTGCTTTTCGACTACTTCGAAAGTGGATCCTGAAAATGACGGAGTACACGTAAGCAGCCAAGGCTGACCGAGCCGAGGGACTCCTACGCCTCCGGGATACGGATACCTCACTCATCACCTTCTGCCATAAGTAACTCACGTTCGGACAAGTGATTCCACGGACCGAACAAGTCTTCACGTTCAGAAGCTCTTCTGCCGGAGCGATTCTTCGAGCTTTCTCGATTGCGTTGGTGACAGGACCCCATGGACGGGTAAGAGTGCGCGTAAGCGGCAAGGCCGACCGAGCCGAGGGACTCCTACGCCTCCGGGATACGGATACCTCACTCATCACCTTCCGTGAGAAGCAACTCTCGCTCGCACAAACAGTTTTGTTACCGACAAAAAAGTCCAGATACTCGAAACAAGAGGAAAGGAGACGCGACTTTACAATACGGCAAGGGTGTGTTTCGGCCTCGGCGGCCGCAGAAAACACACGCTACAAGATAATCCGATCCTGCAAGCTTGGATCTTGACGGCTAAAGGGAGCAGCAGCACCCTCGGCGTCGACAACACCTCTGGCGAGGTCCAACCTGGCCTCGGACGGCGACGCGGTCCAAGGGTCTCCGCTCTGAAGGACAACGTCATCCCCAAGCCCGGGCCATCACCGCCAGGGTCTTCCCAAGGATCCGGCCCGAGCAGGCGGCTCGGCCGGTCACCTCGGGGCCTCGGCTAGCTGTCCCCCAAGGACATCAGCCCGGCCCGAGGCCTCGGCAGGTCAATTCCGGCGTCGGTCCCGCTAACGGACGACCCGGCCAGGCTCCGGCCGACCTGGTCTTCTTTTCGAGCCAACTCTGCCTCTGTTCGCGCTGGCGCCGCTACCCCTGGCCTCGGCTCATCGAAGAGCGGCCGAGGGTTTCTACTAACTAAGCAAGGGAAGCCTCGGACAACAAGGCTGACCGAGCCGAGGGACTCCTACGCCTCTGAGATACGGATACCTCACTCATCACCTTTACACAGGGCGACTCACGCTTGGTGAAGCGGTTCAGACAACCAACAGGCGAGTCTTAGTGCTCAAAAATGGGGAAAAACATGGCTCCGTGCCGAATTTACATACATGTTCAGGCCTCGACAGCCACAATGAACAGAAACACTGGCATTCGAAGTGCCATTACAAACGGAACTCCGGTTCCAACCCCACAGCAGCAGCCATGATCCCGGTACGGACACGACCACCGGAAGGCTTTCGTTCGCGTCCCTACTCAAGGGACGCGAAACAGACATCAAAGCCAAAGAGCCGGGGGCCGGCCCGTGGGCGGCGCCGACGGCCTCAAATGGGGGGGAGCTTCCTCCGGCTGCCACCACAGCAACACGGACGACGGCGTCCGCCTCTCCACCAACGCCGACGGTCTGCAAGGCGCACCGGCAGGTCCTCACTCCAGTCCTCGCCGCGAAAGCGAGGAGAAGGACGGAATGTTGCATCCTAGCCGGACAGCAACAGTTCGCCTTCCCCGGCATGGCTGGAGGACGCCTCCTCCGCAAAGGTGGAGGATGGTTGCCACCACCAGAAGCTGGAAGAAGAGGTGGCCAGCCGGCCCGCGCGGGAGGTAGAGCCCCGGCTCGCCTCGCTTCCCGCCCCAGCGAGGATGATGAACATCCTTGAAGCTGAGGGTGGGACCAAGATCGCAGCCCGGCCTGCCTCTCCCCATCCAGGGGCTGGAGGTCACCGTCTTGGGTGACCGCCGGCGGAGGGGTGCAGCCGGGCTGCATGATGAAAATCCTTGAAGCCGAACGACGACTGAAAGGTACCAACTCCCGCAGAGTCGCGTTCCTCCAACGACGAAGCGGAAAGACGGCGGATATCCCCCATCCGGGGGCTTGGAAGATGGAAAGACACAATGCATAAGGGAGCGTGAAGACATGGTCGCCTTCCAAGAGGGTCACCCTCCTTTTAAAGGCGACTCTCCCTACTTGCGTCCCCAGCCGTCGTGGGCTGAATCTTCTCCAACACGCTCCAAGGTCCTCCCCCTACGGCGCGGGGGCTGGGTCCCACACGTCATGCAAGCCGGCCGAGAGCAGAAGAAGCCAAACCGCCGCGCGCGGTGCGTGCAACCGCCCGGCGGTTACAAGCACTCCACCACTTTTGCCCAGACCAGCGGGCGAAAGGGCGGACAGCCATGCAGGCGGCATGCAACCGCGCCAAGTGGGCGCACCTCTCCGACTTCCAACGCGCCCAGCTTGGAGGACCAGGCCCACGCGTCATGCAACCGGTGTGCCGGTTGCTACGTGCCTGCAACTGCACCGCCACCTGCGCCACCACCGCGCCTCCTCGACTGCGGAACCAATACCGCGACTCGAGGCGACCCAGCGCACGACCCAGCGGCTCCAGCCTGGCGCGACAGTCAATGCGGCCGAAGACGGGCCGGCAGTAATGGCGGTGGCAGGCGGGCAGGAGCAGCGGTCACGTCGTCAGCCAAGCTTACGTCCCATCCGGGGGCAGCGAGAGAACCCTCTCTCACGGCGTGAAGACAACATGCCCGTGTTCCGTTCCTCGAACAGCTCGCACACGCGCAACGGCTGCCCTGCGAACCACTCGCCTCATCGCATTAACTCCACGGCGGGACAGGCGGCGCCTCTGGCGGGAGAAGCGAGCGACGCTTCGCCTTCGCCATAATGACCGCGTCAAAAAAGGTACGCCGTGTCGTTCGATTTCGCATCCTTTCCCTCTTTTCCTCTTTCTCTCTCTTGCAACAAGGACCGGGAAAGGGGGATACCCCGGAAGGGATCCTTCCCCGTGAAGGAACCAGGCTCCGAGCCTCCCTACTGATCAGAGGTTCAAAGGCTGGCCCCTCGGAAGGGTTCAACAGCCGCCTCAGAGCACGTGGGCAACACACCCACTACTGGTCAGAGGTTCAAAGGCCGGCCCCTCGGAAGGGTTCAACGGCCGCCTCAGGCTACTCGGGCTCCGCGCCCACTACTGATCAGGGGTTCGAAGGCTGGCCCCCGAAGGGTTCACAGCCGCCTCAGACACAGAGCGAGGGATGACCATGGGTACGTTCGATACATAACCAAGGCTCGGGCTGCACTCCCGAGGTACCCTAGGACATTTCCGAGACCAGCGGGAACGATCTTGTAACAGAATCCCATTAGAGGGAGGCATCGAGCCCTCGGACCCTGTCACCAGGGGACCGGGTCTGGCAGATCACCCGCAGGTACTTTTGGGCGCGCCTCTGGGCCCCTAGCCGACCCCTAACGAATGGGGCACGGACGTCCGCTCGGATCACCCGCCTGCAGCTCACCGGAGACACCATGTTCGGCGCCCATCGAGGGCAACATGGCGCTCTCCCCCCCTCCTCCTTGCGGAAAGGCGACGCAGGGGCGTATGTAAAAAAGTCGAGTCTGTCCCTGATTGCCCTCTCGCCCTGTGCAGAGGCTCGGGGGCTGCTCTCGCAAACCCGGCTCTGGCCAAACCATTGACAACGTCAACATACCAGCCCGAGAACTTGGAACCCGACCGTACACCCGGGCTACAGCCAGCTCGCATGAGGGAACGACCAGACCAGCCGAAGCATTGCGCGAGGCGTTAAGACCTCGGAGGAGTCAAACCACTCCTCCGAGGTCTCGGGGGCTACACCCGGCGGGTGCGCTCGCGCGCACCCACCGGAACAAAACGCAACCGAGAAAGGCTGGTCCCCTTGCAAAAAAGTGCGACGAAAGCCTCCAAGCGAGTGCTAACACTCCCTTCGAGGCTCGGGGGCTACTGTCGGGGACCATAATTAGGGGTACCCTCAAGGCTCCTAATTCTCAGCTGGTAACCCCCATCAGCACAAAGCTGCAAAGGCCTTATGGGTGCGATCAAGTCAGGGATTAGTCCATTCGAGGAACTCGATCACGCCTCGCCCGAGCCCAGCCTCGGACAAGGGCAGCCGACCCCGGAGGATCTCCGCCTCGCCCGTGGCCCCCCTCCAGCGGCGAACACGTTCCTGGCTCGCCCGAGGCCCTGTCTTCACCAAGAAGCAACCCCGACCAAATCGCAAGAGCATTTAATGCAAAGGCGGCCTGACACCTTTATCCTGACGCGCGCCCCTCAGCTGACAGAGCCGAAGTGACCGCCGTCACTTCGCCGCTCCACTGACCGGTCTGACAGAAAGACAGCGCCGCCTGCGCCGCTCTGACTGCGGTGCCACTTGACAGAGTGAGGGTGACAGGCAGTCAGGCCCAGCCGCACAACATAGGAAACTCTGCTCCGCCCGACCTAGGGCTTGGACTCGGGCAAAGCCCTAGAAGACGGTGAACTCCGCTCCGCCCGACCCAGGGCTCGGACTCGGGCAAAGCCCCGGAAGACGGCGAACTCCGCTCCGCCCGACCCAGGGCTCGGACTCGGGCAAAGCCCCGGAAGACGGCGAACTCCGCTCCGCCCGACCCAGGGCTCGGACTTGGGCTCAGCCCCAGAAGACGACGAACTCCGCTTCGCCCGACCCCGGGACTCAAATTCCGCCCTAGCCTCAGCCAACGGCCTCCGCCTCGACTGACCCAGAGGCTCGGACTCGGCCTCGGCCACGGAAGACGGACTCGACCTCGACCTCGGGGAAGCCTCCACATCGCCCAACCTAGGGCGCGGACCGGCCACGTCAACAGGAGGCGCCATCATTACCCTACTCCAAGCTGACTCAGGCTACGGGGAACAAGACCGGTGTCCCATCTGGCTCGCTCCGCCAGATAGGCGATGATGGCGCCCCGCACGTTCCCTGACGATGGCGGCTCTCGGCCCCCTTACGAAAGCAAGAGGACGTCAGCAAGGACTCGACGGCCCCGACAGCTGTCTCTCCGCCAGGCTCCAGCACTCCTCCGACGGCCACGACATCACACAAACCGGGTGCCAAGATCTCTCCGGCCGCCACGATGGCGTGTACTTAGGGCGCTAGCTCTCCTCCGCTAGACACGTAGCACTCTGCTACACCCCCCATTGTACACCTGGACCCTCTCCTTACGCCTATAAAAGGAAGGGCCAGGGCCCTCTTAGAGAGGGTTGGCCGCTCGGGGATGAGGACGAGACGGGCGCTCGCATAAGGCCACTCGCTCCTTCCCCCGTGTGGACGCTTGTAACCCCCTACTGCAAGCGCACCCGACCTGGGCGCAGGACGAACACGAAGGCCGCGGGATTTCCACCTCTCTCTTGCCCATCCCCGGCCTCCTCGCTTTCCCCCCTTCACGCTCGGCCTCGCGTCGACCCATCTGGGCTGGGGCACGCGGCGACACTTCACTCGTTGGCTCAGGGACCCCCCGGTCTCGAAACGCCGACACTTATCATTTAGTTCTCATCTATATAATTAGTTTTATAAACAATGTCGCGGTTTTGGAAACCAATGGCAGTAAGGTTTGTGTTTGGTAGGGGGGCTAGCGCAGACTCACTCTAAATGGTGAATCACTGTGACTCGAATTGTAACACCCTAAATTTGGGGTATAAAATTTATTTCCTAATATTCACCAAATTTAGGTGTTACGTTTCATTTTCATTTCCTCTTTTATTTTTCCTTAAAATGGGTAGAAAATCTGCACTGTACAGGTGTTATTTTGAATAAACATTTTTGTTGCATTTCATGTCAAAGCACTATTTTTGTTTGCTAAAAAATGATCTTGGATGTTTTCACGCGTGGAAGAAAAAAACTGCCGAGTTTAAATTATCTAGGCATAATCTAATATAAATAAATTTATTCATATAAATATACATATATATTCATATACATAAGAAATAAAAAAGAAAACAAATTTCCTTTGGTCTAGCATCCAGCATGGCCGACCATATGGCCGTGCGCCCGTGCCTACGCAAGCGCAGCGCCGTGGGGCTCACTAGAGATGGCAATGGGGACCCGATCCCCGATTCCCCGCGGGAAATTCCTCTATTAGGGAATAGGGATGGGGAAGTTTCTTCCCCCACGGGGATGTAAACGGGGGAAAATTCTCCCCCGACGGGTAAACGGGGACGGCGTTCCCCGCGGGGACCCGTTAAACTTATATTTGGCAATGTTTTCATATAATAGTTAATGATAAAAATAAAGAATTACCTTGTCAAGAGATCACCCGTTGTACAAATAAATTGATTTTAATGCGCACATAATGATTTTTATATCTAACAATGTGTATAAGTGACAATGTTTTACATTAATAACAAATGAAGTACGATTTAATTATAATTAAAGCGGGGATGGGGATCCCCGATGGGGATTTATCCCCGCGGGGAACGGGGATGGAGAAGAAATGTTCCCCGCAAGCGTTCGTGGGGATCCCCGTGGGAAATTTTTTTGTCACGGGGACGCGTTTGGGGAGCTAAAACCCGACGGGGAATTCCTCGTTGCCATCCCTAGGGCCCACCCACCATCTTGATTTTCTTCCCCGTAACCTCTTCCACTGTTGTATTGGCCACGACGCAAGGGAGATCGGTAACTGCCCCCGCGACGCTCGCGACTAAGACCCAGAACCACCACTGGCCCTGCTCCTTCCCCATGCCGACGCTGCTCACTGCCTCTCCCTCATCTCCCCACGCCAGCAGCAAGGAGGCGAGGACGTCGTACCTTTCCTGGTGGCCGCCACTCCTCTCCTCTCCTGTTCTTGGTGGTCGACACCCCCTGCTCCAACAACAAGCAGCTCCCTTCCCTTGCCGTAGATGTCAACCGTCCGGCTTCTAGGCAGTCCGCGCGGGCGCGCTCATGGTCAGCTCGCCCTTGCAGGCATCGCCCTGGTCGCGGCACCTGGCGAGCCACCCCTTCCCCATGCTCGGCCGGCACCGCCTCCCCTACCGGCGAGCAACCCTGCCGACGCCGTTGAGCTGTGTCGAGATCCATGGCCATGACATCCTGCGCCGCCTAAGGTAAGGCCATGACCTGCTTCTCGTTCTCTCATTTCAGCCATGGTGGTTACTCTATGCAGCGCGCCCAACCACGCCTGATCCTTGCTGCGTGTCGTGGCTCCACTCCATGTCGTTCGCTGGCCGAACCGTCGTGGCCGCATCGTTCCGTGTCTCCGCTGGTCATGCGCAGCCACAACTTCGTCATTGGCCACCCGCTCATGTTGTGCGTCGTTGCCCGCGTCCCTAGCTACGACAGTCGCTCGCTCCAACTAATCAAAGCCCCTAGTCCCTGCTCTAGCCAGCCCTCCCCCTCGTGCGTCGTTCCATGCTTGTGCGGTTGCGCCATGGCTGAAGGCCCCCACGCTCTGGCCAGCCATCCGTGTGATTAGGTGGAAGAAAGTAAGAAACCGTCAGCGGGCCCACCTGCATGCACTTGACAAAATTCCCATAACGTGCTTAAGAATGTGCTGGGTCCCCCACGCATGCTCATGCAGAGCAAAAGCCATGCATACGGTATGATTTCCCTGCATGCGGCTAACAAATGGAAAACTACACACAGATCTTCTGCGTCTACACACCCTGAGATCCCCTATGTGGTTCATTACTGATCAATGTGATCATGCCATATCGGCTATAATTCGCGGAAGATTATTTATTCAATATATTTCACGTCGTAAATCCGCTTCGACCTGATCCAATTGCATTAGGTTCATAAAAATATTATCTATATATTAGTAGCATTGTTTTGTCATGACACAAGTTTTAATTAATTAGTTAATTATTTGTTATCTAATATTTATTAGAATAACTGTCGGGGACCATAATTAGGGGTACCCTCAAGACGCCTAATTCTCAGCTGGTAACCCCCATCAGCATAAAGCTGCAGAGGCCTGATGGGTGCGATTAAGTCAGGGATCGGTCCATACGAGCGACTCGATTACGCCTCGCCCGAGCCTAGCCTCGGGCAAGGGCAGCCGACCCCGAGATGTTTCCGTCTCGCCCGAGGCCCCCTTTTAACGGCAGACGCATCTCCGGCTCGCCCGAGGCCTTGCCTTCGCTAAGAAGCAACCCTGACTAAATCGCCGCGCCGACCGACCAAGTCGCAGGGGCATTTAACGCAAAGGTAGCCTGACACCTTTATCCTGACGCGCGCCCCCCGGCAGAGCCGAAGTGACCGCCGTCACTTCGCCGCTCCACTGACCGGTCTGACAGAAGGACAGCGCCGCCTGCGCCATTCCGACTGCAGTGCCACTTGACAGAGTGAGACTGACAGGCAGTCAGGCCTTGCCGAAGGCGCCATAGGAAGCTCCGCCCGACCCAGGGCTCGGACTCGGGCTAAGGCCCCGGAAGACGGCGAACTCCGCTCCGCCCGACCCAGGGCTCGGACTCGGGCTAAGGCCCCGGAAGACGGTGAACTCCGCTCCGCCCGACCCAGGGCTCGGACTCGGGCTAAGGCCCCGGAAGACGGCGAACTCCGCTCCGCCCGACCCAGGGCTCGGACTCGGGCTAAGGCCCCGGAAGACGGCGAACTCCGCTCCGCCCGACCTAGGGCTCGGACTCGGGCTAAGGCCCCGGAAGACAGCGAACTCCGCTCCGCCCGACCCAGGGCTCGGACTCGGGCTAGGCCCCAGAAGACGACGAACTCCGCTTCGCCCGACCCCAGGGGTCAGACTCCGCCCTGGCCTCTGCCGAACGACCTCCGCCTCGCCCGACCCAGGAGCTCGGGCTCGGCCTCGACCATGCAGGACTGACTCGACCTCGGCTTCGGAGGAGCCTCCGCGTCGCCCGACCTAGGACACAAGTCCGCCACGTCAACAGGAAGCGCCATCATCACCCTACCCCGAGCCGACTCGGGCCGCAGGGAACAAGACCGGCGTCCCATCTGGCTAGCTCCGCCAGATAGGCAATGATGGCGCCTCGCTAGACCCATGACGACGGCGGCTCTCAGCTCCCTTACGGAAGCAGGGGGACGTCAGCAAGGGCCCAACCGCTCCGACAGCTGTCCCTCCGCCAGGCTCCGTTGCTCCTCCGACAGCCACGACACCACACCAGCTGGGTGCCAAGATCTCTCCGGCTGCCACATTGGCATGTACTTAGGGCGCTAGCTCACCCCCGCTAGACACGTAGCACCTTGCTACACCCCCATTGTACACCTGGATCCTCTCCTTACGCCTATAAAAGGAAGGACCAGGGCCTTCTTAGAGAAGGTTGGCCGCGCGGGAACGAGGACGGGGCAGGCGCTCTCTTGGGGCCGCTCGCTTCCCTCACCCGCGTGGACGCTTGTAACCCCCTACTGCAAGCGCACCCGACCTGGGCGCGGGTCGAACACGAAGGCCGCGGGATTCCCACCTCTCTCACGACTCGTCTCCGGCCACCTCGCTTTTCCCCCCTTCGCGCTCGCCCACACGCTCGACCCATCTGGGCTGGGGCACGCGGCACACTCACTCGTCGGCTTAGGGACCCCCCGGTCTCGAAACGCCGACAGTTGGCGCGCCAGGTAGGGGCCTGCTGCGTGTTGACGAACAGTTTCCCGTCAAGCTCCAGATGGGCAGTCTCCAACGACCTCTCCAACCCGGGACGGTGCTCCGTTTCGGGAGTCTCGAGTTCATGTCTCTCGACGGCAGCTACGACATGATACTCCTTCCACCGCCGCGCGACGACGACAATGGCGGCCGACAGCCCGCCCACCGGCGGCGGAATCAACGACGTCTTCCTCGCGTGGTGGAAGAACAACATTCGAGCTCGCCCCGTCCTCTCCCCCGCCATCGGAGGAGGAGGCGGGGCAACCAGGGCCGAGCGGGAGGCCGCGCTCCGTCGGCTGTCGAGCGAACCGACGTCCCCAGCGCCCCAACGGAGGGCGCGTCGGGCGTCAACCTCGCGTTTGAGACGAAGGCGAGCGCCGTCCCCCCGCGACACGCCAATCCCGAGCAAGTGGACGACGCTAGCACGCTCACGGAGGGCCTGCAGGATGTCGCCCTCGTACCCAAGACGACGGCGCAATCAGTCCCTGGCGTGACTATGCCGCTCCTCGTCGACCAAAAGGTACCGACTGATTCCCATCCTACGTCATTTCGACTCGGCCTCAACCCGCCTAGCGACCTCGCTTTGGTGGGCGCTCACGTTGAGGCGAGTGCAACCTCTCTGGGGTTTCGTATGCGGTCACCTGGGACCGATTGACGGACGTCTCGACCTACGGGCCCTCTGGGTCCGAGGAAGATGGCGATCCCAGCATCTGTTGGGATTTCTCTGGATTTGGCAACCCCAGTGTCATGCGGGACTTTATGACCGCATGTGACTACTGCCTTTCCGACTGTTCCGACGGCAGCCGCAGCCTTGACGACAAGGACTGCGGCCCGAGCCGCGAATGTTTCCACATCGAGCTAGGGGATCCCTCCGAAGGCAACCATCTCGGCATGCCGGAGGACGGTGATCTCCCTAGGCCGGTGCCTCGCGCTGACATCCCGCGGGAGCTAGCTGTGGTCCCCGTTCCGGCGGGGGGTCACGACCCACAGCTCGAGCAAGTCCGCGGGGCACAGGCCGGGCTCGACGAGGGAGCAGGAGCGCTCGAGTCGATCCGCCGGGACGTCGGGCAGGTATGGGCGGGCCAACCCCCGGCCGGAGAAATACGTCACCTGTCCCAGGGTTTCCAGCACCGCATCGCCAACGATGTCAGGGACAGGCCGCCACCCGCATCCAGCGGGATCGGTCAGAACCTGGTAGCCACAGCGATGCTCCTCCGCGCGATGCCGGAGCCATCAACCACCGAGGGTCGGCGAATCCAGGGAGAGCTCAAGAATCTCCTGGAGGGCGCTGCAGCCCGGTGGGCCGAGAGCTCTACCTCCCGAAGGCAGGGGTACCCCTCGGAACCTCATGCCGCGACTTCCCGATTCATGCGGGAAGCCTCGGTCTACACCGGGCGCACGCGCAACACCGCGCCTGCGGCCCCGGGCCACCTCGGCAACGAGCACCATCGTCGCGACCGTCGAGCCCGCCTCGACGAAAGGGTGCGCCGAGGCTACCACCCCAGGCGTGGGGGACGCTACGACAGTGGGGAGGATCGGAGTCCCTCGCCCGAACCACCCGGTCCGCAGGCCTTCAGCCGGGCCATCCGGCGGGCGCCGTTTCCGGCCCGTTTCCGACCCCCGACTACTATCACCAAGTACTCGGGGGAGATGAGACCGGAATTGTGGCTCGTAGACTACCGCCTGGCCTGCCAACTAGGTGGAACGGACGACGACAACCTCATCATCCGCAACCTCCCCCTGTTCCTCTCTGACACTGCTCGCGCCTGGTTGGAGCACCTGCCTCCGGGGCAGATCTCCAACTGGGAGGAGTTGGTCCAGGCCTTCGCCGGCAATTTCCAGGGCACGTACGTGCGCCCCGGGAATTCCTGGGACCTCCGAAGCTGCCGGCAACAGCCGGGAGAGTCTCTTCGGGACTACATCCAGCGATTCTCGAAGCAGCGCACCGAGCTGCCCAACATCACCGACTCCGATGTCATTGGCGCGTTCCTTGCCGGCACCACCTGCCGTGACCTGGTGAGCAAGTTGGGTCGCAAGACCCCCACCAGGGCGAGCGAGCTGATGGACATCGCCACCAAGTTCGCCTCTGGCCAGGAGGCGGTCGAGGCCATCTTCCGAAAGGACAAGCAGCCCCAGGGCCGCCCGTCGGAAGATGCTCCCGAGGCGTCTACTCCGCGCGGCGCCAAGAAGAAAGGCAAGAAGAAGTCGCAAGCGAAACGCGACGCCGCCGACGCGGACCTTGTCGCCGCCGCCGAGTACAAGAACCCTCGGAAGCCCCCCGGAGGTGCTAACCTCTTCGACAAGATGCTCAAGGAGCCGTGCCCTTACCATCAGGGGCCCGTCAAGCACACCCTCGAGGAGTGCGTCATGCTACGGCGCCACTTCCACAGGGCCGGGCCACCCGCAGAGGGTGGCAGGGCCCGCGACGACGACAAAAAGGAAGATCACCAAGCAGGAGAGTTCCCTGAGGTCCGCGACTGCTTCATGATCTACGGAGGGCATGCGGCGAATGCCTCGGCTCGGCATCGCAAGCGAGAGCGTCGGGAGGTCTGCTCGGTGAAGGTGGCGGCGCCAGTCTACCTAGACTGGTCCGACAAGCCCATCACCTTCGACCAAGCTGACCACCCCGACCACGTGCCGAGCCCGGGGAAATACCCGCTCGTCGTCGATCCCATCATCGGCGATGTCAGGCTCACCAAGGTCCTGATGGATGGGGGCAGCTGCCTCAACATCATCTACGCCGAGACCCTCAGGCTCCTGCGCGTCGATCTGTCCTCCGTCCGAGCAGGCGCTGCACCCTTCCATGGGATCATTCCTGGGAAGCGCGTCCAGCCCCTCGGACAGCTCGACCTTCCGGTCTGCTTCGGAACGCCCTCCAACTTCCGAAGGGAGATTCTGACGTTCGAGGTGGTCGGGTTCCGAGGAACCTACCACGCGGTATTAGGAAGGCCATGCTACGCGAAGTTCATGGCCGTCCCCAACTACACCTACCTGAAGCTCAAGATGCCGGGCCCCAACGGGGTCATCACCGTCGGCCCCACGTACAAACACGCGTTCGAATGCGACGTGGAGTGCGTGGAGTACGCCAAGGCCCTCGCCGAGTCCAAGGCCCTCATCGCCGACCTGGAAAACCTCTCCCGAGAGGTGCCAGACGTGAAGCGACACGCCGGCAATTTTGAGCCAGCGGAGACGGTTAAGGCCGTCCCTCTCGACCCCAGTGGCGACACCTCCAAGCAGGTCCGGATCGGTTCCGGGCTCGACCCCAAATAGGAAGCAGTGCTCGTCGACTTTCTCTGCGCAAACGCCGATGTCTTTGCGTGGAGTCCCTCGGACATGCCCGGCATACCGAGGGATGTCGCCGAGCACTCGCTGGATATTCGGGTCGGAGCCCGACCGGTCAGGCAGCCTCTGCGCCGGTTCGACGAGGAGAAGCGCAGAGTGATAGGTGAGGAGATCCACAAGCTGATGGCAGCAGGGTTCATCAAAGAGGTATTCCATCCCGAATGGCTTGCCAACCCTGTGCTTGTGAGAAAGAAAGGGGGGAAATGGCGGATGTGTGTAGACTACACTGGTCTCAACAAAGCATGTCCAAAGGTTCCCTACCCTCTACCTCGCATCAATCAAATCGTGGATTCCACTGCTGGGTGCGAAACCCTGTCTTTCCTCGATGCCTACTCAGGGTATCATCAAATCAAGATGAAAGAGTCCGACCAGCTCGCGACTTCTTTCATCACGCCCTTCGGCATGTACTGCTATGTCACCATGCCGTTCGGTTTGAGGAACGCGGGTGCGACGTACCAGCGGTGCATGAACCATGTGTTCGGCAAACACATCGGTCGCACGGTCGAGGCCTACGTCGATGACATCGTAGTCAAGACAAGGAAAGCCTCCGACCTCCTCTCCGACCTTGAAGTGACATTCCGGTGTCTCAAGGCAAAGGACGTCAAGCTCAATCCTGAGAAGTGTGTCTTCGGGGTGCCTCGAGGCATGCTCCTGGGGTTCATCGTCTCCGAGCGGGGCATCGAAGCCAACCCGAAGAAAATCGCAGCCATCACCAGCATGGGGCCCATCAAGGACTTAAAAGGCGTACAGAGGGTCATGGGATGTCTCATGGCCTTGAGCCGTTTCATCTCACGCCTCGGCGAAAGAGGCCTGCCTCTGTACCGCCTCTTAAGGAAGGCCGAGTGCTTCACTTGGACCCCCGAGGCCGAGGAAGCTCTCAGGAACCTGAAGGCGCTCCTCACCAAGGCGCCTATCTTGGTACCCCCAGCTGATGGAGAAGCCCTCTTGGTCTACGTCACCGCGACCACTCAGGTGGTTAGCGCCGCGATTGTGGTCGAAAGGCAAGAAGAGGGGCATGCATTGCCCGTTCAGAGGCCAGTTTACTTCGTCAGCGAGGTGCTGTCCGAAACCAAGATCCGCTACCCACAAGTTCAGAAGCTACTGTATGCAGTGATCCTGACGAGGCGAAAGTTGCGACATTACTTCGAGTCTCATTCGGTAACTGTGGTGTCATCCTTCCCCCTGGGGGAGATCATCCAGTGCCGAGAGGCCTCGGGCAGGATCGCAAAGTGGGCGGTGGAAATCATGGGCGAGACAATCTCGTTCGCCCCTCGGAAGGCCATCAAGTCCCAGGTACTGGCGGACTTCGTAGCCGAATGGGTCGACACCCAGCTGCCGATGGCTCCGATCCAACCAGAGCTCTGGACCATGTTTTTCGACGGGTCGCTGATGAAGACGGGAGCCGGCGCGGGCCTGCTCTTCGTCTCGCCCCTCGGGAAACACCTACGCTACGTGCTGCGTCTCCATTTCCCAGCGTCCAACAATGTGGCTGAGTACGAAGCTCTGATCAACGGATTGCGAATCGCCATCGAGCTAGGGGTCCGATGCCTCGACGCTCGCGGCGACTCGCAGCTCGTCATCGACCAAGTCATGATGAACTCCCACTGCCGCGACCCGAAGATGGAGGCCTACTGCGATGAGGTTCGGCGCCTGGAAGACAAGTTCTACGGGCTCGAGCTTAACCACATCGCCCGGCACTACAACGAGACTGCGGACGAGCTGGCAAAGATAGCCTCGGGGCGAACGACGGTTCCCCCGGACGTCTTCTCCCGGGATCTGCACCAACCCTCCGTCGAGATCGACGACACGCCCGAGTCCGAGGTACCCTCGGCCCAGCCCGAGGCGTCCTCGGTTCAGTCCGAGGTACCCTCGGCCCATCTCGAGGCGTCCTCGGTTCAGCCCGAGGTACCCTCGGCTCCCGAGGGCGAGGCGCTGCGCATCGAGGAGGAGCCGAGCGAGGTCACGCCCGATCGAGATTGGCAGACCCCGTACCTGCACTATCTCCGCCAAGGAGAGCTACCCCTCGACCAAGCCAAGGCTCGGCGGGTAGCGCGACGCGCCAAGTCGTTCGTTCTGCTGGGCGATGAGAAGGAGCTTTACCACCGCAGCCCCTCGGGCATCCTCCAGCGATGCATCTCCATCGCCGAAGGTCAGGAACTCCTGCAAGAGATACACTCGGGGGCTTGCGGCCATCATGCAGCGCCCCGAGCCCTCGTCGGGAACGCTTTCCGGCAAGGCTTCTACTGGCCGACGGCGGTGGCTGACGCCACTAGAATCGTCCACACCTGCGAAGGGTGTCAATTCTATGCGAAGCAGACCCACCTGCCCGCTCAGGCTCTGCAGACGATACCCATCACCTGGCCCTTCGCTGTGTGGGGTCTGGACCTCGTCGGCCCTCTGCAGAAGGCGCCCGGGGGCTACACGCAACTGCTGGTCGCCGTCGACAAATTCTCCAAGTGGATTGAGGTCCGACCCCTGAACAGCATCAGGTCCGAGCAGGCGGTGGCGTTCTTCACCAACATCATCCATCGCTTTGGGGTCCCAAACTCCATCATCACCGACAACGGCACCCAGTTCACCGGCAGAAAATTCTTGGATTTTTGCGAGGATCACCACATCCGGGTGGACTGGGCTACCGTAGCTCATCCCATGTCGAATGGGCAAGTAGAGCGTGCCAACGACATGATTCTACAAGGGCTCAAGCCTCAGATTTACAACGACCTCAACAAGTTCGGCAAGCGATGGATGAAGGAACTCCCCTCGGTGGTCTGGAGCCTAAGGACAACGCCGAGCCGAGCCACGGGTTTCACGCCGTTCTTCCTGGTCTACGGGGCCGAGGCCGTCTTGCCCACTGACCTGGAATACGGCTCCCCGAGGACGAGGGCCTATGACGATGAAAGCAACCAAGCTAGCCGAGAAGACTCGCTGGACCAGCTGGAAGAGGCTCGGGACAGGGCCTTACTACACTCGGCGCGGTATCAGCAGTCCCTGCGACGCAACCACGCCCGAGGGGTCCGACCCCGAGACCTCCAGGTGGGCGACCTGGTGCTTCGACTGCGGCAAGACGCCCGAGGGAGGCACAAGCTCACGCCCCCCTGGGAGGGGCCATTCGTCATCGCCAAAGTTCTGAAGCCCGGAACGTACAAGCTGGCCAACAGTCAAGGCGAGGTCTACGGCAACGCTTGGAACATCCAACAGCTACGTTGCTTCTAACCTTAAGATGTTTCCAAGTTATTCATATACCTCGCACCCACGCAAAGTTTAGTCAACAAGGAAGGGTCGGCCTCGCCTCGGCAAAGCCCGACCCTCCCTCGGGGGCTAAAAGGGGGGAAACCCCCTCTGCGTCAAAATTTTCCTCAAAAAAAATCTCTTTTACCAGAATATCTTTCGTGCTTTTTGACTACTTCGAAAAGTGGGTCCTGGAAACGACGGAGTACACGTAAGCAGCCAAGGTTGACCGAGCCGAGGGACTCCTACGCCTCCGGGATACGGATACCTCACTCATCGCCTTCTGCGATAAGTAACTTGCGTCGGATAAAGTGACTCCACGGATCGAACAATTCTTTACGTTCGGAAGCCCTTCTGCCGAGGCGATCCTTCGAGCCTTCTCGACCGAGTCGGTGACAGGGCCTCATGGACGGGTGAAAGTACGCGTAAGCGGCAAGGCCGACCGAGCCGAGGGACTCCTACGCCTCTGGGATACGGATACCTCACTCATCGCCTTCCGCGAGAAGCAACTCTCGCTCGCACAAACATCCCTGTTACCGACAAAAAGTCCAGATACTCGAAACAAAAGGAAAAGAGACGCAGCTTTACAACGCAGCGAGGGTGTGTGTTCTGGCCTCGACGGCCGCACAAGGCACACGCTACAAGACAATCTGATCCTGCAGGCTCGGGTCTTGACGCTGGAAGGGGGCAGCAACACCCTCGGCATCGACGGCACCTTCGGCGAGGCCCGACCTAGCCTCGGACGGCGACGTGGTCCGAGGGTCTCCGCCCTGAAGGACGACGTCATCACCACGCCAGGCAATCGCTGCCAGGGACTTCTCTGGGAATCCGGCCCGAGCAGGCGGCTCAGCCGGTCACCCCTGGGGCCTCGGCCAACCATCTTCCGAGGGCGCCAGCCCGGTCCAAAGCCTCGGCTGATCAACTCCGACGTTGATCCTGCCAACGGACAACCCGGCTAGGCTCCGGCCAACCAGGTTTCATTTTCGAGCCAACTCCGCCTCTGTTCATGCTGATATCGCTACCCCTGGCCTCGGCTCGTCGAAGAGCGGCCGAGGGGTCTCTTTAACTAAGCTAGAGGAACCTCGGACAGCAGGGCTGACCGAGCCGAGGGACTCCTACGCCTCCGGGATACGGATACCTCACTCGTCACCTTGACACGGGGCGACTCATGCTTGGTGAAGCGGTTCAGATAGTCAACAGACGAGTCTTAGTGCTCGGAAATGAGGAAAAACACGGCTCCGTGCCGAAGTTACATACATGTTCAGGCCCCGAAAGCCGAAATGAACAAAAAACCCTGGCATTCAAAGTGCCATTACAAACGGAACTCCGGTTCCGCCTCCGCAGGTACGAACAACCCCACTCGATAGGGGCGGGCCTGCGGGGCTACAGAAGACTAACGGGCGGCTCACCGCCGCCCGCTCTGACTACGACGGCAACGGCCCCCACTCCGGATGGCCGAACTGCTGCAGCGCAGGCCTCAGGGTAGGCACTGTTGCAGTCTTGCCCTCGCCCACGCCGACGCTCGAGGGGCGAGGACAAGTACGAAGAGCCGAAGGCCCGAAGCGCGGATGGTGGCGGTGATCCCGTCGGCGACGGGGACTTCTCGAGCCGCCTCCGCCTCGGCACCGACGGCAGGAGCCATCCGCCCTCCGGCAGATCCCCACTCAAGTCCTCCCAGATGAGTGGGGCACCGGCCTCCGCGTGAAGGCGCCGTCCCGGTGCAAAGGCAGGACCACCCCAGAACACGAACGCCGCCCTAGCAGCGCGCGACATCTAGGGTGGTCCTCCCGTGTACACGGCGCGGCAGCCGCCCCCCTACAGAAGGGGCCGCCGGGAGCCAAGCCGACGAACCCGACACGCTAGAGGTGACGACGCCTGCCGTCGATCCGCCCCACGTTGTCGAAGTCTGGGCCGCCCGCAGGGCCAGTGAGCGCCTTCTCCCTCGAATGCTGCGGGAGAGGATGACCCACGAACCTGTGCGGGAGGTAGAGCGCCGGCTCAGCCCGGCACCCACCCCAGCGAGGATGATGAACATCCTTGAAGCTGAGGGTGGGACCAAGATCGCAGCCCGGTTTGCTCCTCCCCACCTAGGAGCTGGTGGTCACCGTCTCGGGTGACCACCAGCGGAGGGGAGCAACCGGGCTGCATGATGAAAATCCTTGAAGCCGAACGATGGCTGAAAGGTACCAACTCCCACGGAGTTGCGTTCCTCCAACGATGAGGCGAAAAGACGGCGGTTTCCCCCCATCCGGGGCTTGGAAGGTGGAAAGACACGGTGCATAAGGGAGGAAGAAGACATGGTCGCCTTACGAAAGGGGTCGCCCTCCTTTTAAAAGCGACTCTCCCTGCTTGCGCCCCCAACCGTCACGGGCTGATTCTTCTCCAACACGCTCCAAAGCCCTCCCCTGCGGCGCGGGGGCTGGGTCCCGCATGTCATGCAGACCGGCTCCAAGCAGAAGAAGCCAAACCGCCGCGCGTGGTGCACGCAGCCGCCCAGCGGTTACAAGTGACCCTCCACTTTTGCCCAGACCAACGGGCGAAAGGGGTGGGCAGCCATGCTGGCGGCATGCAACCGCGCCAAGTGGACGCGCTTCCCCGACTCCCGACACGCCAGCATGGACGCCCAGGCCCACGCGTCGCGCGACCGGCGCGCCGGATGCTGCGTGCAAGCAACTGTACCACTTGTGCCACCACCGCGCCTCCTCGATTGCGGAACCAATACCACGACTCGAGGCGACCCGGCGCGCGACCCAGCAGCGCCAGCCTGACGCGGCGGCCAACGCGGCCAAAGGTGGGCCGGCAGTAATGACGGTGGCAGGCGCGCGGGAGCTGCGGTCACGTCGTCAGCCAAGCTCACGTCCCATCTGGAGGCCGCGAGAGAACCCCCTCCCACGGCGTGAAGACAACGCGCCCGTGATCCATTCCTCGAACGGCACGCGCACGCGCAACGGCAGCCTCGCCAACTACTCGCCCCGTCGCATTAACTCCGCGGCTGGACAGGCGGCGCTTCTGGCAGGAGCAGCAGGCGACGCTTCGCCTTCGCCGAAACAACCGCGCCAAAAAAGGTACGCCGCGTCGTTCGGTTTCGTATCCTTTTTCCTTTTTTCCTCTTTCTCTATCTCTTGCGACAGGGACCGGGAAAGGGGGATACCCCGAAAGGGATCCTTCCCCGTGAAGGAACTAGGCTCCGAGCCTCCTTACTGATCAGGGGTTCGAAGGCTGGCCCCTCGGAGGGTTCAACAGCCGCCTCAGATCGCGTGGGCCCTACACCCACTACTGGTCAGAGGTTCGAAGGCCGGCCCCCCGAAGGGTTCCACGGCCGCCTCAGGCTACTCGGGCTCCGCGCCCATTACTGATCAGGGGTTCGAAGGCTGGCCCCCGAAGGGTTCACAGTCGCCTCAGACACCGAGTGAGGGATGACCAGGGGTACGTTCGATACATAACCGAGGCTCGGGCTGCGCTCCCGAGGTACCCTAGGACATTTCCGAGACCAGCGGGAGCGATTTTGTAACGGAATCCCATCGGAGGGAGGCATCAAGCCCTCGGACCCCGTCGCCAGGGGACCGGGTCCGGCAGATCACCCGCAGGTACTTTTGGGCGTGCCTCTGGGCCCCTAGCCGACCCCCAACGAACGGGGCACGGACGTCCACTCGGATTACCCGCTTGCAGCTCACCGGAGACACCATGTTCGGTGCCCATCGAGGGTAACATGGCGCTCTCCCCCCTCCTCCTTGCGGAAAGGCGACGTAGGGGCGTATGTAAAAAAGCCGAGTCTGTCCCTGATCGCCCTCTCGCCCTGTGCGGAGGCTCGGGGGCTGCTCTCGCAAACCCGGCTCCGGCCAAACCGTTGACAGCGTCAACATACCAGCCCGAGAACTTGGGCCCCGACCGTGCACCCGGGCTACGGCCAGTTCGCATGAGGGAACCACTAGACTAGCCGAAGCATTACGCAAGGCATTAAGACCTCGAAGGAGTGAAACCACTCCTCCGAGGCCTCGGGGGCTACACCCACCGGAACAAAATGCAATTGAGAAAGGCTGGCCCCCTTGCAAAAAAGTGCGACGAAAGCCTCCAAGCGAGTGCTAACACTCCCTTCGAGGCTCGGGGGCTACTGTCGGGGACCATAATTAGGGGTACCCTCAAGACGCCTAATTCTCAGCTGGTAACCCCCATCAGCATAAAGCTGCAGAGGCCTGATGGGTGCGATTAAGTCAGGGATCGGTCCATACAAGCGACTCGATCATGCCTCGCCCGAGCCTAGCCTCGGGCAAGGGCAGCCGACCCCGAGATGTTTCCGTCTCGCCCGAGGCCCCCTTTTAACGGCAGACGCATCTCCGGCTCGCCCGAGGCCTTGCCTTCGCTAAGAAGCAACCCTGACTAAATCGCCGCGCCGACCGACCAAGTCGCAGGGGCATTTAACGCAAAGGTAGCCTAACACCTTTATCCTGACGCGCGCCCCCCGGCAGAGCCGAAGTGACCGCCGTCACTTCGCCGCTCCACTGACCGGTCTGACAGAAGGACAGCGCCGCCTGCGCCATTCCGACTGCAGTGCCACTTGACAGAGTGAGACTGACAGGCAGTCAGGCCTTGCCAAAGGCGCCATAGGAAGCTCCGCCCGACCCAGGGCTCGGACTCGGGCTAAGGCCCCGGAAGACGGTGAACTCCGCTCCGCCCGACCCAGGGTTCGGACTCGGGCTAAGGCCCCGGAAGACGGCGAACTTCGCTCCGCCCGACCCAGGGCTCGGACTCGGGCTAAGGCCCTGGAAGACGGCGAACTCCGCTCCGCCCGACCTAGGGCTCGGACTCGGGCTAAGGCCCCGGAAGACGGCGAACTCCGCTCCGCCCGACCCAGGGCTCGGACTCGGGCTAAGGCCCCGGAAGACAGCGAACTCCGCTCCGCCCGACCCAGGGCTCGGACTCGGGCTAGGCCCCAGAAGACGACGAACTCCGCTTCGCCCGACCCCAGGGGTCAGACTCCGCCCTGGCCTCTGCCGAACGACCTCCGCCTCGCCCGACCCAGGAGCTCGGGCTCGGCCTCGACCATGCAGGACAGACTCGACCTCGGCTTCGGAGGAGCCTCCACGTCGCCCGACCTAGGACACAAGTCCGCCACGTTAACAGGAAGCGCCATCATCACCCTACCCCGAGCCGACTCGGGCCGCAGGGAACAAGACCGGCGTCCCATCTGGCTAGCTCCGCCAGATAGGCAATGATGGCGCCCCGCTAGACCCATGACGACGGTGGCTCTCAGCTCCCTTACGGAAGCAGGGGGACGTCAGCAAGGGCCCAACCGCTCCGACAGTTGTCCCTCCGCCAGGCTCCGTTGCTCCTCCGACAGCCACGACACCACACCAGCTGGGTGCCAAGATCTCTCCGGCTGCCACATTGGCATGTACTTAGGGCGCTAGCTCACCCCCGCTAGACACGTAGCACCTTGCTACACCCCCATTGTACACCTGGATCCTCTCCTTACGCCTATAAAAGGAAGGACCAGGGCCTTCTTAGAGAAGGTTGGCCGCGCGGGAACGAGGACGGGGCAGGCGCTCTCTTGGGGCCGCTCGCTTCCCTCACCCGCGTGGACGCTTGTAACCCCCTACTGCAAGCGCACCCGACCTGGGCGCGGGTCGAACACGAAGGTCGTGGGATTCCCACCTCTCTCACGACTCGTCTCCGGCCACCTCGCTTTTCCCCCCTTTGCGCTCGCCCACGCGCTCGACCCATCTGGGCTGGGGCACGCGGCACACTCACTCGTCGGCTTAGGGACCCCCCGGTCTCGAAACGCCGACAATAACAGTTTAAATAAAACTAATTTATAGTTTTATTTGCGCTTTTATAAATACAAGTTAACGTGATTAGTGTCTATTCAAATGTTTTAATTAATAAGTGTTTAGTATAAATACGATATCTGTCAGCGACTCTCGTAAGTTTCACGCGTATTCGCGTGGGTCGCGCGTTGTTCGTGCGCGCCGTTCGCATGTGTGGCTCTCGTCGTCGGCGTGCTGTTCGTGTGTCTGGTTGCGTCGTTCGCTCGTATCGCGCGTTGTCCGCACACGATATTAAATCATTCACTTATAATCACTCATGTCAGTTAATTAGTTGTTTATTTAATCATCCATGATTAAAATAGTGAGCTAGTCAAAACCAAGTTGTTTTAATTTATATTTCATAAATAGTGATTAATATAGTTACGTCGAATTAAATATTCTAATTAATACTTGCTTAGTGTAAACACGCTAACCCTCGACCGTAGCTTCAACTATCGCGGTCCTTTTTCTCGCGTAACTGTAGAAGCACTCTCTATTTTATATTGCTTGCTTTTATAATATTTTATCTTATATGGTGTAATGTTTTTATGCAAGTATATGTTTGCTTGTGCCTATTTGTATTCGTTGCGCGTCGCGAATAGACTGCGATCCATTTCCGAGCTTCGAGGAATCGACGGTCAGGCTTTGACGACCAAGAGATCAAACTCTTTGAGTTCTACGAGGCTGAAGATCCTGAGCATCTGTTTGGTGAAGTCAAGTGTCATCTGACCCATTATGTCCTATTTACTGTATAATTCACTGCCCCACATACTATGAACAACATAAGGATTAACTAGCTTTCTATTTACCTTGTCCTTGATTACCTTTTGGGTTACTATGGTTAGCTTTATGCTAGCGCTTTACTTTAATCAATGAACATGATGAGATACAATGATGATACTATGGTTTTATTCTGGATATGATGATATATTTGTGGCATTTAAGGGGACTCGAGCTGTTTCTCGAGTGCCTCTCCGTAAGGACTGGTTCGTTGGATGACCGCCCGAGAAAACAGTGCAACCACGAGGGTGGAATGGGACGCCCTTAGCTGAATAATTAGAGGAACTGAGGTGTAGTTCGCTTCGCCGTCGTGCCATTAATAGGGCTCGGTGTATGCGGCTCGCTCTGCCAAGGTTGGTTCGCCCCTTGGGGAGGAGTGCGGTGCATCTAGGAAACCTAACGGGCGGCTACAGCCTCAGGGAATCTTTGTAAAGGTTTCGTAGTGAATCCCTGGCCATTCACCTTGGGAGTGAATAAGGGTCTTGCAAGCCCGGACTAGAGAGGGAATCATGGCTTGTGGGTAAAGTGCGCAACCTATACAGAGTGTTATGAAACTGATATATCAGTCGTGCTCGCGGTTATGAGCGGCCAAGGGAGCTCCATTGATTAGAGACACATTGATCAGAGGTGCTTTGGTTACAGATGATGATGAGGATAATGATGGTTTTTATGATTATGATTATGCTTATGGTTTCTGGTATTCTTTTCATTTGGAAAGAGTACTTTTGGGTTAACAACTTGGGTTAATGTTAAAACCTGGCTCTCTACTATTAATAATTACCTGACCAACTAAAAGCAACTGCTTAAGCTTAACCCCACATAAAGCTAGTCCACCTCAACCAAACGGGACATTTGCTGAGTACGTTGATGTGTACTCACCCTTGCTTTCACAAAACACCAGGTTGCCTTTGGTGCAATCTATGCTCAGGTAAAGAAGAAGGTGTCGAGGCGGATCTCCAGGAGTTCCAGGACTTCGACGGGTTCAAGGATTAGGCTAGCGACCTCCCCTAGTCAGCTGCCTATGGTGGGTTGTTTACGTTGGCTATGTGTACTTTGATTTATATTATGTAAATGGCTCTAGTCTGTAATATTATTACTTACTCTTTATTGTTATTCGAAGCATTGTGCTATGATGAGTCATTTATGTAATCGCTGTGTACGTGAACTTCTGATCCTGGCATGTACATGGTTCGCATTCGGTTTACCTTCAAAATCGGGTGTGACACGAATGAAGAACTTGGGGCACGGAGTTTATACTGGTTCAGGTTGTGCCCTAGTCCAGTGTAGAGCTGATCGTAGTATTGCTTTGAAACGTGTTACAACTGGTGTACTCGTGTATCCCTATAGAAGAAAGAAGGCCCACCCTTTTATAGTTCAAGGGTAAGACCTTACAGGGGTGACTTGCTCTCTACTTTGTATGAGGTTGGCCCATTGCCTCGTCTTTTTGTTGTGCACCTAGCGTCGCACTGCTTGTAGGACCATGGGTAGCCATTCCTCTGATATGGCACACCGTCTCATTCATTCGTCATACGGCCCCCTGTAGCGAGTCCACTGCTGATATCTTTGTAGTGGTGCGCGGTGGGTCCCGTGGGTCAGACCCACGACACGGTAGCACGTAGCGTAGCTTCGCCTATCATCATGGTCCTGCGTCACTTGCCGTCGTGCGTAGGCATACACCCGGTATGGTGTATCCATTACATCTTTCCAAATATCCTGGTCACTATAGACATTTCGATGCTGAGATCCCTTCAACTAGGATTGACTGGTTGTGAATCATCTAGGCCCCTTAGTGATGTTTTGGTAATTAATGACAACCATTTGTGGACTAACAATTCTTGGAGAAATAGGAATGCAGGTTGGACCCCAGAGGAAAGTATGTCTTGGAGACTTAAAGCATTCGTTGTGGAACATGTGAAGGCAAAGGTGTAACATAGGTTTTGCTTTTGACGGTCACCGGGTGTTTTAGAGAAGAAATTGCACTACAGGAGCTATAGTGATTTTTGGCGGCCAAGAACCGCCGAAAATAAGGCATGTGCCACCGAAAATAAGCTATTTTCGGCGGCTTTAGGCTTATTTTCGGCGGTTCCTGGCCACCAGAAAAAATTAGCCGAAAATAAATCTATATTTTCGGCGGCCAGAGGCTAGCCGCCGAAAATTACTTATTTTCGGCGGCCAGCAGACGGCCGCCGAAAATAACCTTATATTTTTGGCGGTCTCTACCTAGCCGAAAATCTAAGCCTGTCGAAAATAATATTCTTATTTTCGGCGGCCAGAAGGAGGCCGCCGAAAATTAACAATTTCAGACAAAAAAATTCGAAAAAATGCAAAAAATAATAGAAAATTCATCAACAAACATAATCACAACATAAAAATAAAATGACAGTCTATACAACATCCACAATACAGAAACATTAAATCCATAATTCACAAATAGTCCACAACATAAAATTGGAGGTCATTACAACTTCCGAGTGCACAAACAGTCCATAGAACATAATGTTCACAAATAGTCCATTACAACGCACAATTCGACACAAAGCTAACAGCATCACATATCGGGGTCATTGGAGTTGTGACCACTCCCTCCAGAAGCGAAAAATTCGTTGACGAAGTCATGTAACGGGTTTGGATTCTAAAGAAAAAAGAAGACATTAATAACGACAGTGTTTACATCCATGACCACTATTCAAACAAATTATTTGTCAAACTAACCTCTCCTGAAATAGCTCCCTCCCCAGCATAAGCTCCTCCTCGTGCTGGTATCACAGGTGGTGGCGTGTTGTGGCACATGACCCCGGATCCCTATAAAATCAGGTTTAGTCAAGATTTAAATGGTTGATACAAACGACAAGTCTTAACTAAATTGAAGCACCTGAGGTGGAAGTGGAGGTGGCGGAGCATGTAATCCCCACTGAGGCATCAGCGGCTGAAATTGAGGGAAAACAAATGGTTGCTGCTGTGCCTGCTGTAGAAACCAAGACTGTTGCAAATATAATATATTAGTTATAGAACCAATATCGAGCGTGTTGAGAATAAATAAGACATTCACGTTCATTACTTGTTGCGCCTGTGCGTTGTAAGCAGCCATGTACTCTGATTGCTGTTGGTGGAATGCCATTTGTTGTTGCCGCAGCTCTTCACGAAACTTTTCTTGCTGCTCCCTCATAGCGTCCTCCATGCTAGATACAGAGCGCCGACTACGGCTGCTACTACCACAGCCCACCCGCGACGAAGAGCCACCACGAGAACGCAACTCCGTCGAATCGATCACACCGGTAAACATAGAATATCTTGAAAATAAGAAAATTAGCTATTTGGTCATAGTTCCAATATTATTGAAAAATTCACAAGTTAATACCGTCCATGCGCCTTTCCTCCAATAGAACACATGTAATTTATAACTATATGGCAAGAAAACATTAATCCTAACAACAACTAACCATACACTCAACGGCCGCTTGACTACACAGCTCATCGGAGATTTCACTGTTTTTCGCTCTATGCCCTCTCCTATAAACATCGATTGGGCTCGAGACAACTCCAGTTTGAGCCTCCTGCAAATATATGAGTTTAATCCGGTTTCATTTCTGAGTAAAACAGAATACTACATACTCACCATTCGCTTCGCCAACCGAATGTGTCCATCAGCCCCATAGGTATGGTTGACTACGACCTCATTATCGTCCTCGTCCTACTGATGGTGCTGCCTATGTCGATTCCTGTTAGACTTCTCAATCCACTCGGGCAAAGCCCATATCTCACACAAAGCCTTGTAAGCCTGCGGCCGGTGTTCCATCCATGGAAGAGTTACCTGCATATAAAGCGTTAGCTCAAAATTACATTCACATCTGAATGAGCTGCTAAATTAGATTTTTACCTCCATGTATTGGTCTACAGTCAAGTAGACATCCGAATATTGTCAAAAGTTGTTGATAGTGTCGGTGTTTTGGACCTGGGGGACCCTCAACCGACTAGTAAATTTTATGTTGCGTGTCCCTGTCCGGATGGATTGATGCAAGATGAAACACAAGATTTATCCTGGTTCGGGCTAAGAAGGCCCTACTTCTAGCAGTGGGAGGATGAGGCTTATATTATCTTGCACCGGGGTGCTTGTAGTAGGGGATACAAGCTTTGCGAGAGAGGGAACGGATCCCAGGTCTCTTGAGAGGTCTAGTGTTGCAGAGTGGAGGTTTGCCCTGAAGTGTTTTGTTGATGTTGGGTGAGCCGTCCGAGTGAGCTTTCAAAGCTTGCCTTGGGAAGGCCCTGGGCATCTCGTTTTATAGGTACAAGGAGGTGACCCAGCTGTACATGTGGGGGTGTAGCTATGCGCTAACGTGGACGTCAGAGAAGTGCTTGAGTCCTGTAGAAGCGTGGCCAGCGGCACGGCCCCTGGTCCTGACCCCTGTAGCGGTGCGGCCGGCTCCGCCGAGTTGAAGCCGAGCTCTGTAGCGCCATGGCTGACGGTACAGCCTGGTTCGTCGAGGTGGCCTTGAAGTTTGTGTCTTGCTGATGTTTCTTTGACTTTGTAGAGAGCTGAGGGCAGTTGACGTCATGGGCGCATGCCGGGGATCATCATTACCTGTTACTAGAGTAATTTGATGTGACACCAATCTTGTTCCTTCGTAGCCTGAGGTGGCTAGCTAGGGGAAGGATAGTGTTGTATTCCCCGTTCGCGTAGTCGGTCCGAGGCCATCTCAGGCGAGGCGAAGATCTCTTCCCGAGGCCGAGGCCTAGGTCGGGCGAGGCGAAGATCTCCTCTCAAGCCCGAGGCTGAGGCCGAGGACTGGGTCGGGCGTGGCGACGATTCCTTCCGAGGCCGAGGCTGGGGTCGGGCGAGGCGGAACTCCCTGTTGCGCCCGAGGCTGAACTCGGGAGAGGCGGTAACTTACTGTTGTTAGTCCTACCCCGGTGGCTGGCACTATGGTCGGAACGGGGCAAATGGTGTCGTTATCCTGTCAGAACGATCAGTAAAAGGGTGAAGTGACTGTGGTCATTTCGATCTTGCCAACTGCGGTGCGCGTGTCGGGATAAGGTGTCAGGTGATCCCTGCATTAAATGCGCACGTGATACGGTCGGTGGCAAGGCGGTTTTGGCCGAGGCTGCTATACGACAAAGTTTACCCGAGCTTTGCCTTAGGCGAGCCGGGGGTGCGCCCACTGCCTAAGGGGACCCTCGGGCGAGCCGTGAATCCGTACGGGACTGCTGTTCTTGCCCGAGGCTGGGCTCGGGTGAGACGGGACCGCGTCCCTTGGTAGACGAGGCCTTGGCTTTGATCCGTGCTTACCAGTCTTTATGGTTTGTTTTAAAGACGTTCTCCAGCCATGTTTAGGAGTACTGTGGGTACCCCTAATTATGGTACCTGACAGTAGCCCCCGAGCCTCAAAGGGAGTGTAAGCACTCGCTTGGAGGTTCTACCGGATTTTTGCAAGGTGACTGGTCTTTTTTAGTAGTATTTTGTTCCAATGGGTGCGCGCGAGCGCACCCGTTGGGTGTAGCCCCCGAGGCCTCAGAGGAGTGGTTTGACTCCTCTGAGGTCTTAATGCTCTTGTTATTCCTGGGTCAGCCTTGTTGTTCTCTCCTGTGGCCTGGCCGTAGCTCTGGTGCATAGTCAGGCTCGAAGTTTTTAAGTTAGTTTGTTGACGCGGTCAACAAATTAGTCGTAGCCTAGTGCGAGAGCAGCCCCCGAGCCTCTGCATGGAGCGAGAGGACGATCAAGGACCGTCTCAGCTTTTCATAGTACGCCCCTTTGTTGCCTTTCCGCAAGGAGGAAGGGGGGATGCGCCATGTTACCCTCGGTGGGTACCGAACACGGTGTTTCCAGTGAGTTGCTAACGGGTAATCCGAGTGGACGCCCCAGCCCCATTCGATAAGGGTCGGCTAGTGGCCTAGAGGCGCGCTCCAAAATTACCTGCAGGTGATTCGCTGGACCCGGACCCATTTGATAGGGTCCGAGGGCTGGGTGCCTCCCTCCGGTGGGATTCCATTACAAATCGTTCCCGCTGGTCTCGGAAATGTCCTAGGGTACCTCGGGAGCGTAGCTCGAGCCTTGGCCACGTAACGGACGTACCTAGGGTCATCCCTGACTCTGCATGTTCTGGGGTGGCTGTCGAACCCTTCCGAGGGGCCAGCCTTCGAACCCCTGATCAGTAGAGGGCTCGGAGCCCAAGCGCTCTGGGGCGGTTGCCGAACCCCGCAGGGTGCAACCTCTGAACCCTTGATCCGTAGGAGGGCTCGTGGCCCGCTTCCTTTGCTGAGAAGGATTCTTTCGAAATATCTCCTTTCCCGATCCCTACGGAGAGAGAGAGGGGGGAAAGGAGGAAAGGAAATAAACTAAACAGTGTGGTGCACCTTTTTGAGGTGGTCATCATGACGGAGGCGAAACGGCGCCCGCTCACCTGCCAGGGGTGATGCGTGTCCTGCCAGAGAGTTAATGCGACGGGACGGGCGACTCGCGGGGTGTCCGTTGCGCGTGCGCGATCCATTCGAGGAACGGAAAAAACCGTTTTGATTTCGAATTTAAAATTCACGAGGGGCTCAGGCGAAGTTTTGGGTGGATTTTGCCCGGGCCTTTATATACCTGGGAGAGGGACCGGCAACGGTTCTTTACCTTGCCATTTGCACTTCCGTCCTTGCCTTCTGCCTTTGCTTTCGCAACTTGAGAGAGTAGTCAGAGAGAAGAGAAAACCGCGCGCCTCGTCCCCTCCGCTTCCACCGCTTCCGCTCGGCAATGGCTGACAAGACGACCGTCATTCTGCCGCATGACCCGTGGCCCTTCTCCACCGTCACTGTGGAGGATCTGTAGGCCCTCGTTGTCGAGGGTCTGCTCTGTCCTCTCTCTGGCGGGCCACAGCCTGAGTGGTTGGCCCCCGAGAGCGAGGCCGACCCGACTCCGCCGCCGGGGTACGTGGTCAGCTTCACCCCTTTTCATGAACGGGGGTTTGGGATGCCGGTGAGCCGCTTCATGCGGGCGCTCCCACACTACTACGAGGTGGAGCTTCACAACTTCAACCCTAACTCCATCACACAGGCGGCCATTTTCGTGGCGGTTTGCGAGGGGTTTTTGGGGATTGACCCCCACTGGGACCTGTGGACCCATCTCTTCTCCGCGGAGTTCTCCGCCGTGTCTACGGACGTGAAGAAGGTCCATATGGCGGTGCGGGCTGGCGGCTGCACCCTCCAGCTGAGGTCGGGGCACGCACAGCAGTACATTCCTGCCTCCCTTGTGTCATCGAACAAGGGGTGGCAGAACCGGTGGTTTTATCTCCGGAATGACGACGGGGTGTTGTCGCCCTTTTCTCAACGAGTGGTGACCACCGCCGGCGATAACTGGCACTAGGGGGCCACACACGAGAACCAGGAGAAGCTCCAGCCCATTCTCCATGCCCTGAAGAAGCTCCAAGCCGAAGGCCTTACCGCCCGGGGGTCGTCGTCGCTATCCACCGCCGGAGGGTGCTCCCATTGGCAGAGCGGTGGTTGCGGCTTTCGGAAATGAAGCCGGGGGTCGATTTGGAGGGTTCACGGATGTCCTCGACCCCCCTCTCCACCGACGACCTCCTCAGACGGATAGCGGGCATGGTAAAGAGGCTGGACGCTGGCGTCCTTAACCAGCCCCCGATGCGTCCCGACCATGGGTATGTGTCCCTGGTAAGTGTCCGACCCTTCTTCTGTTTTGTGTCATGTTTCTTACGTTTTTAGCCCTTACCCTTGGGATTTTTGCTCGTCCCCAGGGGTTGAGGAACTTTAAAACCTCCCGACCACCAGTCCCAGAGGACGCGGCGGATCGAACCGCGCGCAGGCTCGCTGTGGAGAAGGATAAGCAGAAAAAAGACGCGGAAAAGGCTCGAGCTCGCGAGAGGATGCGGGCTCGGGAAGCCTTCGAGAAGCATCGTCGGAGGCAAGCAAGGGATGGGCTCCCGTTGGAGCCATCGCCGGACACGCCCAACGATGGCGATGATGATGATGACGACGAGGACGACGACATGGCGGCCCGACTTGGCCTCAGTCCGGATCTGAGGCTAGGCCAGGGGTCGTCGAGCCAGCCTCCAGGTGAGCTGGCACCACCAGTGTTTGGGGCCGAGACACCGGGGTCCCGGTCCGAGGAGCGGAGACGGGCCGAGGGGATACTTGACCCCTTGGCCGAGATAATTGGGGTGACTCCGAGGGGGTCAGGCCGACCCGCATGCCCCCCGAGAGCATGTGCCCATGCCAGCCGTGTGGGAAGTTGTTCCCTCGGCTGTCGTGACATCGCCCGGGCAGGCCGCCCCCTCGGCGCCTCGGGCGTCCGAGGCGGAGGCGGCGTCGAAGCCGGCCACTGGACAACCCTCGGCAGCGTCTGCGGAGACCGGGGTCCGAGAGATCTCCCCGCAGGCACGATTGGCCTTGCCCCGGAGCGGGTAAGTATCTGAGGGCACCCTTGTTTCAGCAATTTTTCTGTGTATCTTGATTTTTTTTCTTTTCTTCTTTTCAGCAAGCGGAGGCAGGGCTCGGCTGGTCTGGCCCCCACGAAGGCCCTTAAGACGGGGCCGACCTCTTCAGCCGGGGCTGCGACGCGCCATGCTGGTTGGTTGGCCTCCGCGCAAGGCGCCCTCCGGCGGGGGGCCCAGGAGGCACGGGCTGTCATGGGGCAAGCCTTCGAGGTCAACCCCTCTATTGGAGCGGCTATCGTGACAGGGGAGGCCGTTGACGCGACTGCGGCCTCGAGCCCGCCTTCCTCGTCGCCGACGCCGACATCGATTCCTGCCGGGGCCGCCGTTGGTGCGCCCACGGAGCCGCCCACCGCCGCCGATGTCGAGATGGCTGAGGTGCCTCCGCCCCCGGCTCCTTTGGTCCTGATCGTCCTTGATTCCCCCATTTTTGACCATGGGGAGGGGGCGGCTATTGTCGCCGAGGTTGGTGAGCAGAGGCCTGTCGCCTTGACCGAAGAGAGGCCCGATGCGTCGGCTGCAGAGGGACCTGGTGCCTCGGTCGTGGGGCGCGTAGATCCTTGGCCCGTCGTGGTGAGCAGCGGCCTCATCCCCATGCAGCTCAATCCCAATGAGTGGGGAGCGCAACCGCTCATGTTCTAGGGCCGCGATACCTCGGAGCCTCTCCTTTCCCTTAATGATGAGGGTGAAGAAAGGTTGTGGAAAGTTTTCTGTGACTATAGCGATGCGGTGATGAGGTCGCTTAAGTCGGCCACAGAAGTCCTTTCCCAGGACATTCCCAGGGTCTTCCAGGTAAGGATTTAGACGCATACCTCGTGTGGTCAGAGCATTCTTTGTGATATTCTATTTTCTTTTCAGGAGCTCGTGGACATGAGCACCGCTAAGTCGTTGTTCCCCCGCCGTGAGAGCAGCGTTAGGGAATCGCTGCGGCTCCAGGGGGCCACGCTTACCGAGGCCAACGAGCGCCTCGCCCAACAGAGCGCCGAGGCGGCGGACCTTCGGCTAATCTGAGAGGAGCTGAAGTCGGAGGCAGCGGCGGCGCGAATAGAGGTGTCGTCGACACGGACGGAGGCTTCGTCGGCTCGGGAGCTGGTGGCTTCCCAGGCCGAGGAGATGCAGCAGCAGCAGCTGGAGCTTGGCCAGGTCACCAGCAAGCGGGACCAACTCTGGGGCCAAGCTGCCGAGGCCGCGAGCTGGGCTGAGACCCTTAAGGGACAGCTGGCTAAGGTCATGGAGCGGATAGCCGAGGCGACTGCTCGGGCCGGGATCCTTTCGGAGGGTCTGGCCGTAGCCATCGGGTCATCCTGGTCCGCCCAAGCTATGGCTTCACAGCAGCATGCCCGGGCCAAAGGTATGTTTTGCCTGCTTTGTGATTTTGCTTTAGCTTAACTCTTTTCCTCGTGTCTGAATATTGTCTCGCTGCCTTCAGGGTTCGATACGGCTCTTAATGAATCCATTAATAACTGCAAGGCGCTTGCCCGGGCGGCCGAGCAGAAGGAGGCTGACCGCACGGCCATGTCTGAGGCCATTACAGCCTTTTGCCAGACCTTTAGCCTTGACGACGTCCCCTCATGTAGCTCCCCCTAGAGTCGCCTGCGGGCCTTGGGCGGCCACGTGCGCAGCAGACTCCGCGGGGCGCTGCATCACAGTGTTAGGCGGGCCTTCGCCGTCCTCGCTTCCCACTACGACGTGGATTTGGAGCGGGTCAGCGAGGGCTACTGCCTACCCGATGACGAGGATGCCGCCTTGGCCGAGGCCCAAAGGCTTAATGCGGCTGCCGAGGGTCTAGGCGCGGCGCTGGCTTGCTTTTTTGAGGTGGAGATCCTTCCGCCCGTGTCGCCGTCCGAGGCCGGGCCACATTCTGCTACCCCTGCCAGTGAGGCTGCTTCGTCTGCCGCAGGTGGAAACAATGCCGAGGGTGCTGCTCCTCCCCCTGCCGACGCCTGAGCCTGTGTAGAATGGTTATTTTAAGTATGTGTATGTTTTCTACGGCTGCTGAGGCCTGAACATTTGGATGTTTGAGTCTAAAGCTGCGTTGCTCTTGAGTCGTGTTTTCCTTGTGTTTCTTTCCTCTCGTTTCGAGCATTAGGATTTGTTCGGTAGCAGAATCACTTATCCAAGCGTGAGTTACCTTTCGCGGAAGGTGGTGAGTGAGGTATCCGTATCTCGGAGGCGTAGGAGTCCCTTGGCTCGGTCGGCCTTGCCGTTCGAGGTCTCTCTCGTTCGTTTTTAAGATTCTATTATCGAAATAGTCGAAAGGCACGAAAGTCATTTTGGTAGAAAACTTTTCCGAGGAAAATTTTGACACAGAGGGGGTTCCCCCCTTCTAGCCCCCGAGGGATGGTCGGTCTTTGTCGAGGCAAGGCCGATCCTTCCTTGACAGTTAGACTTTATTTATACATGTAAAGGAATCGAGATACATGAACGGCTTGAAACATTTAAGGGTAAAAGCGACGTAGCTGTTTGATGTTCCAAGAGTTGCTGTAGACCTCGCCTTGATCGTTGGCTAGCTTATATCTCCCGGGCTTCAATACTTTGGCGATGATGAACGGCCCTTCCCAGGGAGGAGTAAGCTTGTGGCGCCCTCGGGTGTCTTGTCGTAGCCGAAGCACCAAGTCTCCAACTTGGAAGCCTCAGGGCCGAATCCTTCGGGCGTGATAGCATCGCAGAGACTGCTGATACCGCGCTGAGTGCAGTAAGGCTACGTCCCGAGCCTCTTCCAGTTGGTCCAATGAATCCTCTCGGCTGGTTTGGTTGTTTTGGTCATCGTATGCCTTTGCCCTCGGGGAACCGTATTCTAAGTCTGTGGGTAGGACGGCCTTGGACCCATAGACCAGGAAAAACGGCGAGAAACCCGTGGCTCGGCTCGGTGTTGTCCTCAGACTCCAAACCACCGAGGGTAGCTCTTTTATCCATCGCTTGCCAAACTTGTTGAGGTCGTTGTAAATCCTTGGTTTTAGTCCCTGCAAAACCATGCCATTGGCGCGCTCCACCTGTCCATTTGTCATTGGGTGAGCTACGGCGACCCAGTCCACACGGATGTGGTGGTCCGCGCAGAAGTCTAGGAACTTTTCCCAGTGAATTGCATGCCATTGTCAGTGATGATGGAGTTTGGGATCCCAAAGCGGAGGATGATATTTGTAAAGAATGCCACCGCCTGCTCGGACCTAATGCTGGTTAAGGGTTGGACTTCGATCCACTTGGAGAATTTGTCGATGGCGACCAGCAGGTGCGTGAAGCCCCCGGGTGCCTTTTGCAAGGGATTGACGAGGTCCAGACCCCACACAGCAAACGACCAAGTGATAGGTATTGTCTGTAGAGCCTGAGCAGGCAGGTGTGTCCGTCTCGCGTAGAATTGACACCCTCGGCAGGAGTGTATAATCCTAGTGGCGTCGGTCACCGCGGTTGGCCAGTAGAAGCCTTGACAGAAAGCGTTTCCTACGAGGGTCTAAGGTGCTGCATGGTGACCGCAAGCCCCCGAGTGTATTTCACGTAACAGCTCCTGTCCTTGGGTGATGGATATGCATCGTTGGAGAACGTCTGAGGGGCTGTGGTGGTACAACTCTTTTTCATCACCCAGTAAAACGAACGATTTGGCGCGCCGAACCAGTCGCTGGGCTTTAGCCTTGTCGAGGGGCAGCTCTCCTCGGAGGAGATATTCTAGGTATGGGGTTTGCTAGTTTAGGATTGGTGTGACCCCATTCCGCTCTACCTCGACGTGCAGGGCCTCACCCTCAGCGGCCGAGGGTACCTCGAGCTGGGCTGAGGTTCCTTCGGGTTCGAGTGCGTCGTTGAGTTTTACGGATGGTTGATATATGTCTCTGGAGAAGACATTCGGGGGAACCGTTGTCCGTCCCGAGGCTATCTTAGCCAGCTCATCTGCAGTCTCGTTGTACCGTCGAGCAACATGGTTGAGTTCCAACCCATAGAACTTATCTTACAAGCGCCGAACTTTGTCACAGTAGGCCTCCATTTTTTGGTCGCGGCAATGAGAGTTCTTCTTGAGTTGGTCAATAACGAGCTGTGAGTCGCCTCGAGCGTCGAGGCGCCGAGCCCCTAGCTCGATGGCGATGCGCAACCCATTCACCAAGGCCTCATATTCGGCCATGTTGTTTGACGCTGGAAAATGGAGGCGTATTACATAATGCACATGTTCTCAGAGGGGTGAGACGAAGAGCAAGCCAGCGCCTGCTCTGGTCTTCATAAGCGACCCATTGAAGTACATGGTCCAAAGTTCGGCCTGGATTGGAGCTGTTGGCAATTGGGTGTCGGTCCATTCAGCCAGGAAGTCGGCCAAGACTTGGGATTTTATGGCCTTCCGAGGGGCAAATGAAAGTGTCTCCCCCATGAGTTCCACTGCCCATTTTGCTATCCTACCCGAGGCATCTCGACACTGGATGATCTCCCCCAGGGGGAAGGATGATACCACAGTCACCGGATGAGACTCGAAGTAGTGTCGCAGCTTTCGCCGTGTTAGAATCACTGCGTACAGTAGCTTCTGGATTTGCGGGTAGCAGATTTTGGTCTCAGATAGCACCTCGCTGATGAAGTAGACCGGCCTCTGGATGGGTAGCGTATGCCCTTCTTCTCGTCTCTCGACTACGACCGTAGCGCTGACCACCTGAGTTGTTGCGGCTACGTAAATCAAGAGGGCTTCTCCCGCAGCGGGGGGCACCAGGATGGGTGCATTAGTAAGGAGTGCCTTAAGGTTTCCGAGGGCTAATTCGGCCTCGGGAGTCCAAGTGAAGCGTTCGGTCTTCCTTAAGAGGCGGTACAAGGGTAATCCTTTCTCGCCGAGGCGCGAGATGAAGCGGCTTAGAGCCGCAAGGCATCCCATGACCCTTTGTACTCCCTTTAAATCTTTGATGGGCCCCATGTTGGTGATGGCTGCGATTTTCTCCGGGTTGGCCTCGATGCCTCGTTCGGAGACGATGAATCCTAGGAGCATGCCTCGGGGGACTCCGAAGACACACTTCTCGGGATTGAGTTTTACGCCCTTTGCTTGCAGGCACCTGAATGTTACTTCAAGGTCGAAGAGGAGGTCGGAGGCTTTCCTTGTTTTGACAACGATGTCATCGACATAAGCCTCTATCGTTCTGCCGATGTGCTCTCCGAACACATGGTTCATGCACCTTTGGTATGTAGCACCTGCATTCCTCAAGCCAAATGGCATAGTAGTATAACAATACATGCCAAAAGGTGTGATAAAAGAAGTCGCGAGCTGGTCGGATTCTTTCATCTTGATTTGGTGATAGCCTGAATAGGCATCGAGAAAAGACAGGATTTCACACCCAGCAGTGGAGTCCACAATTTGATCAATGCGAGGCAGAGGGTAGGGAACTTTTGGACATGCTTTATTCAACCCAGTGTAATCTACACACATCCTCCATTTCCCCCCTTTTTTCTTTACAAGTACAGGGTTAGCTAACCATTCTGGATGGAATACCTATTTGATGAACCCTGCTGCCATTAGCTTGTGGACCTCCTCGCCTATGGCCCTGCGCTTTTCTTCATCAAAACGGCACAGGTGCTGTTTCATGGGTCGGGCACCAGCTCAGATGTCCAACGAGTGCTCGGCGACATCCCTCTGTATGCCTGGCATGTCCGAGGGACTCCATGGAAAAACCTCGACGTGCACTGCTTCCTATTTGGGGTCAAGCTCGGAGCCGATCCTAACTTTCTTGTCGGCACCGTCGCCGGGGTCGAGAGAGACAGACTTGACTGCTTCGGCTAGCTCGAAGTTGCCGACATGCCGCTTCGGGTCGGGCGCCTCTTTGGAGAGGCTATCCAGGTCGGTGATGAGGGCCTCGGACTCGACGAGGGCTTCGGCGTACTCAACGCATTCCACATCACACTCGTAAGCGTGGCGGTATGTGGATCCGATGGTGATGACTCCCTTGGGGCCTGGCATCTTGAGTTTGAGGTACGTGTAGTTTTGGGGACGACCATGAACTTGGCGTAGCATGGTCTTCCCAACACCGCGTGATAGGTTCCTCGGAACCCGACTACCTCGAAAGTGAGGGTTTCCTTTCAGAAGTTGGAGGGAGTTCCGAAGCAGACGGGCAAGTCAATCTGCCCAAGGGGCAGGATACGCTTGCCGGGGGCAATCCCATGAAAAGGTGCTGCACCGGCTCGGATCTTGGACCGATCGACCCCCAAGAGCCCTAGGGTCTCGGCATAGATGATATTGAGGTTGCTGCCTCCGTCCATGAGGACCTTGGAGAGCCTAGTGTTGCCGATGACAGGGTCGACGACGAGCGGGTACCTTCCTGGGTTTGGTATGTAGTTGGGGTGGTCGTGCTGGTCAAAGGTAATGGGCTTGTCGGACCAGTCTAGGTAGACTGGCGTTGCTACCTTCACTGAGCAGACCTCCCGGCGCTCTTGCTTGCGACGTCGAGCCGAGGTATTCGCCACTTGCCCACCGTAGATCATGAAGCAGTTGTGGACCTCCGGGAACTCTTCTTCCTTGTCGCCCCCCTTATTGTTGTTGCCTTGGTCCTTGCCATCTTCCGCCGAGGGCCCAGCCTTATTGAAGTAACACCGGAGCATGTCGCATTCTTCAAGGGTGTGCTTGACGGGACCCTTGTGGTAGGGGCACGACTCCTTGAACATCTTGTCGAACACATTGGCCCCTCCAGGAGGTCTCCGAGGGTTCCTGCGCTCGGTAGTAGCGACGAGATCTGCTTCAACGGCGTTGTGTTTTGCTTGCGCCTTCTTCTTGCTCTTTTTCTTTGTGCCGTGCTGGACGGACGCCTCGGGAACGTCTTCCTTCTGCCTTCCCTGAGGCTGCTTGTCTTTACAGAAGATGGCTTCGATGGTCTCCTGACCAGAGGCGAACTTGGTGGCTATGTCCATCAATTCACTCGCCTTGTTGGGAGTTTTGCGTCCCAACTTGCTTACCAGATCCCGGCAAGTGGTGCCGGCAAGGAATGCTCCGATGACGTCCGAGTCAGTGATGTTTGGCAACTCGGTGCGCTGCTTTGAGAACCGTCGGATGTATTCTCGCAGGGATTCCCATGGCTGCTGCCGGCAGCTCCGGAGATCCCATGAGTTCCCAGGACGCACATATGTACCTTGGAAATTACCGGCGAAGACCCTGACTAGGTCGTCCCAGTAGAAGATCTGTGCAGGAGGCAGATGCTCTAGCCAGGCTCGGGCAGCATCAGAGAGGAAGAGGGGGAGGTTGCGAATGATGAGGTTGTCATTGTCCATCCCTCCCAACTAGCACACCAGCCGGTAATCCGCGAGCCATAACTCTGGCTTCGTCTCCCCTAAGTATTTGGTGATGGTAGTTGGAGCTCGGAACCGGGCTGGGAACGGCGCCCGTCGTATGGCTCGGCTGAAGACCCGCGGGCCTGGTGGTTTGGGTGAGGGGCTCCGATCCTCCTCACTGTCGTAGTGTCCTCGCGTCTGGGGTGGTAGCCTCGGCGCACCCTTTCCTCGAGGCAGGCTCGACGGTCGCGGCGGTGTTGCTCGTTGCCGAGGCGGTCCAGGACCGTGGGGGTCCTGTCTCCTGTGTGCTCGGTATGGACTGAGGCTTCTCGCACGTGTCGGGAGGGCTCGGCGTGATGCTCCGAGGGGCATCCACTCCTTCGGGAGGTAGAGCTCTCAGCTTGTTGGACTGCGGCGTTTTCTAGGAGGTCCTTGAGTTCGCCCTGGACACGTCGCTCCTCGGTGGCAGATGGCTCCGGCATTGTTCGAAGTAACATCGCTGCTGCAGCTAGGTTCTGGCTGGCCCCGTTGAAGGTCGGGGGCAGCCCTGCCCTGGCATCATCAATAATACGGTGTTGGACGTTCCGGGCTCGATGACGCACTCCTCCGGCGAGGGCTCGGCCTACCCACTCTTGCTCGAGGTTTCGTCGAAGATGCATAAGTCGCTCCATTTCTTCGTCGAGCTTGGCCTGCATCTCGCGGAGTTGCTCAAGCTACGTGTCCTGACCCCCCGCAGGGGTCCGGGCCTCAGCTAGCTCCCGCGGGATCTCGACGCGAGACATAGGTGCAGGGGCGTCGTTGTTTCTTGGCATGCCGAGGTGGTTGTCTCCGTCGCGCTCATCCTGATCGATGTGGAAGCATTCGCGAGTTGGGTCATAACCCTCGTCGTCAAGGTTGTGGCCATCGTCAGAGTCGCCGGAGAGACAGTGGTCACATGCGGACATGAAGTCTCGCATGGCTCTGGGACCGTGGAGTTCGGAGAAATCCATACTGAAGTCGAGGTCATCCTCTTCCTCGGGACCCGTGGGTTCGGAGGTAGAGGCGACCGTCAGTAGGTCCCAAGTTGACCACATATGGTACTCCGGGAGGTCAGGATATGTCCTTGTGGAAGCGCTCGCCGAAGTGGAGTTGCCTGGTGGATCGAAGCTGAATCTAAAAGGAACAGGATGGAAAACCGATGGTACCTCCCGATCGGTGGATGGTGGTGAGGTTGCAATGGAGATGAAACATGTCGCCATCTCAGGCACAAGACTAATGCCCGACAAGTCCCTTGCAAGGGTGTCGGCGTCATCAGTCCGCCTGGGGTTGACACGTTGTCAGGAAGCGACGCCCGTCGTTGTCCCAGGTGCGAGGCTAACACCCGACATGTCCCCCGCAGGGGTGCCGGTGCCAACAACTCGCTCTGGTCCGATAGCCGACGAGGTGCTGCCTCTTGCCTGGCCATGGTTGCCCCATCTACGTCTCCTTCGGTGAGGAGGATGGTGGGGTAGACCCGAGTGTCCCTCTTCCGCCCTGGGGAGAGGACGTCGCCGGGTTTGCCTTCACCGGGCGAGCCGACGACCGTCGTCGGTGTTGTGCTGCGGTGGGAGGAGTATCATGTCATAGCTGCCGTCGAGGGACATTAACTCGAGACTCCCAAAGCGGAGCACTGTCCCAGGCTGAAGAGGCTGCTGAAGATTGTCCATCTGGAACTTCTCGGGAGAGTATTGTCAACACGCTGTGAACCCCTACCTGGCGCGCCAACTGTCGGTGTTTTGGACCCGGAGGACCCTCAACCGACTAGTAAATTTTATGTTGCGTGTCCCTGCCCGGATGGATTGATGCAAGATGAAACACAAGGTTTATCCTGGTTCGGGCTAAGAAGGCCCTACTTCCAGCAGAGGGAGGATGAGGCTTATATTATATTGCACCGAGGTGCTTATAGTAGGGGATACAAGCTTTGCGAGAGAGGGAACGGATCCCAGGTCTCTTGAGAGGTCTAGTGTTGCAGGGTGGAGGTTTGCCCTGAAGTGTTTTGTTGATGTTGGGTGAGCCGTCCGGGTGAGCTTTCAAAGCTTGCCTTGGGAAGGCCCTAGGCATCTCCATTTATAGGTACAAGGAGGTGACCCAGTTGTACATGTGGGTGTGTAGCTATGCGCTAACGTGGACGGCGGAGAAGTGCTTGAGTCCTGTAGAAGCGTGGCCGGTGGCACGGCCCCTGGTCCTGACCCCTGTAGCGGTGTGGCTGTCTCCGCCGAGTTAAAGTCGAGCTCTGTAGCGCCGTGGCCGGCGGTACAACCTGGTTCGTCAAGGTGGCCTTGAAGTTTGTGTCCTGCTGATGTTTCTTTGACTTTGTAGAGAGCTGAGGACAGTTGATGTCATGGGCGCATGCCGGGGATCATCATTACCTGTTACTGGAGTAATTTGATGTGACACCGGTCTTATTCCTTCATAGCCTAAGGTGGCTAGCTAGGGGAAGGATAGTGTTGTATTCCCCGTTCACGTAGTCGGTCTGAGGCCGTCTTGGGCGAGGCGAAGATCTCTTCCTGAGGCCGAGGCTGAGGCCGAGGCCTAGGTCGGGCGAGGCGAGGCCGAGGCCTAGGTCGGGCGAGGCGAAGACCTCCTCCCGAGGCCGAGGCTGAGGCCGAGGCCTGGGTCGGGTGTGGCGACGATTCCTTCTGAGGCCGAGGCTAGGGTCAGGCGAGGTGGAACTCCCTGTTGCGCCCGAGGCTGAACTCGGGAGATGCGGTAACTTACTGTTGTTAGTCCTACCTCGGTGGTTGGCACAGTGGTCGGAACGGGGCGAATGGTGTCGTTATCCTGTCAGAACGATCAGTAAAAGGGTGAAGTGACTGCGGTCATTTCGATCTTGCCAACTGCGGTGCGCGTGTCGGGATAAGGTGTTAGGTGATCCCTGTATTAAATGTGCACGTGATACGGTCGGTGGCAAGGCGGTTTTGGCCGAGGCTGCTATACGAGAAAGTTTACCCGAGCTTTGCCTCGGGCGAGCCGAGGGTGCGCCCACTGCCTGAGGGGACCCTCGGGCGAGCCGTGAATCCATACGGGACTGCTGTTCTTGCCCGAGGTGTAACACCCGGCTTTAAGGAACAAAGCCAGGTGCATCTCATACATGCGCCAAGAAGACAACATATATAATAACAGAGTGTATAGAGATAAATGTCATAAAACATCAGAGTATTTATTACATAGCGGAAGACTTATTACAAAATGATTTAATAAAGATAAAACAAACTAAGGATCGACGGCGCCAATGTCGACTGGGAAACGCCACCTAGATCAGATCGAACTCCTCAGTGTTAGGCAGCTCCTCCTGAACCACCTGGTCATCTCCTATGGGGGGGGGGGTGTGAGACAGCAAGGGTGAGCTCACACATGATCATAGCTCAACAAGTTGTGGGGAACCAGTGGACATAAACTCACAAAGGTGTGAGTTCATGTGATGTGTAAGGCTTAATCAAAGACAGGGGTTAAAGCTGAGCATTGCTTTTAAGTAGTTGGTCAAAATTTTATTAGCAGTTACTAAGTGTAAGTAAATACCAAACCATAAGTAAAGTAATAGAACAAAATTAATAATAAACCCATGCAATGCAAATGACAAAATTTAATTTAAGTTCCATAATTAAACATCAGAGAGTCCTGAGCCGCTCATGACCGTGAGCTCGGCTAGTATACCAGTTTTACACTCTGCAGAGGTTGTACCCTTTACCCACAAGTCATGTTACCCATCTGCCAAGGGGTCATGAATCCCATATACCTCTACCTAGGAAGCACGGCAGGGCAACACTACGAGGCCTTTACAAAGTTCCACTAGCTTCCGAAAACCCGCTACAGTTTATGGGAAGATCCAGTAAAGGGTTCCTGGCTGATAGCCATCGCAGCAAAATCAACCAGGGACCTCCCCGCACTGACCTCTCCCCTACTGCCCTTGCCCCTTTCGGGTAAGGTAGTCTTCCACTAGCTTTCCTAATTAGTCAGCCAAGGGCGTCCCATTCCACCCTTGTGGTGGCACGTGGTTCTCAAGTTAAGCTCTATGTTCCAATTAACATTAATGATAACAACATGAACATAAATAGAATAACAACAAGAATTGGAACATAGAGGTAATAAATGATTATCCCAAAACCATATAAAGCAATAGCAGACTACCCAAGTGATTCAGGGGTAAACAAGGTAATGAGATAAACAAATCTAGGGTCACCTATTGGGTCCCATCAAAATTAACCTATGCATGGATAAGTGATATTAAAGAACATTATTGGGTAAAAAGTGGTCAAGGGCACAACTTGCCTTCAATGAGCTCCTGCTCAGCTACTTCAACCTGCTGCTCACCAGTATCCTCAGCAACGGGCTCTTCTACTCGCCACAATACAAACAAGCACAGTGTATATAGAGAAATTAACATTACACCAAACATATAAATAAAATACACAGAGATATTCTACATATTAAAATAAAATCCTAGGAACAGAAATCATAATTTTCTGAGTTATAGATTTTAAGTTATGCATTTTCAAAGGTTTTATGTGCATTAAATAGGATTAAGTGATAAATAAATTTCCTTACTGTTTTTATGCCCAAAACAGAGACACTAAGTGGTAGAGAATAAAATTACAAAATTTTAGGAACTGGAATGGATGAGTTTGGAGTTAGTATGAATTTTCTATGAATTTATAAAGTTCTAGCAATTATTTTCCTATTAAAAATCTATTTAATAATCATTTTCCCTGGTTTTATAAAGTCCTGGACTGGGCCTCAATTCCGGAGAAACCCAGGGGTCTCGGTGTAAATTTATACAGACACAGCGCACAGTGCAGAACGGACGGCGGGTTGATTTCTATAAAGTTCAGGGGCTCTTTAATAAAAGTTACCCGCGAAGGGGTACGGGGCGCCTGGGACCGTCCGATCCGAAACGCACGAACCGGATTAGATCGCCGCGTCCGCGAATCGGTACGCAATGGAATCCACACGATCTAAGATCAACGGCCAAGGTTTTACGATGCCTGGATCCGGTCCCTACCATCGGATCACACATCAACGGCCCCTGTGCGATCGAACGAAGGGGTATCCCATGGCCTAATCTCGACCGCTCGCTGTCCATCCAACGGCCGAGCGACTTCTTCCCCAAACGAGCTACACACGGCGGCGCGTTTGCTGCCAGCGGCGAAGCCCTCGCCGGCGTTGGTCAATCTCGTCCCTACGGTGCACCATTTCTGGGCATACTAAGCGCAAAATGGAATTGGGAAGGGGGCGATGATGGGGAGTGGGTCCTTACATCGAATCCGGCGGTGTTTCGGTCGGTCCACGGTGAAGCGCAAATACACGACGGCGAAGACGAATTGGACGCGCTCCGGTCAGCTACCAGCCCCGGAATCGCCACCGGAGCAGTCCAGAGACTCGAGCGAAGCTTTCGGGCCGCACACGGGGATTCAATTGGGGCCGAGCACGAGGGACGACGGTGGCTGTGTATGGCAATGGCGATTGTGTTCGGTCAGCTGCGATGGGGCACAGGCGAGTTGGCGGCGAGGTGCAGGATAAGGAGAGGGAGGTTGCAGCCGGTTCTTATGGGCGCGCGAGGATCGGCTTGGGCTCAACGCAACCATGCCGGCGAGTACGCAACGGTGCCCGCGGAGTTCGGCGAGAGACGCGGTCGGGTTCGGTGAGAACGGGATGACATGTGGGGCCGCGTTGCAGCGTCTCGCGAGACCGCAAGCCGTGCGCGAAGGGCGGCTGACGCGCGGGCCCCGCGTGTCGGCGCCGGGTTGTCCAGTTGGGCCGCGCGGTAGGAAATCAGAAGTGGGCCGAAAACGGTAAGCCGGCCCAGGTAAGCTTCTTTTATTTTTTTCTTTTTCTGTTTTATTTCCTATTTTCAAATTTAAATCCCAATTTGAATTCAAACTTGTTTGTGATCTTCTTGACTGGGTTAAACACTTAAATTAGAATATTAGTGGGGGACAAAATGTATTCTTTCATACATTTACTTTCCTCTAATTTGTATAATCTTTTCCTTCTCTCTTTTCTTAATCCTAGGATTGTTTTAGGATTTAATTTCTCATTTGGATATTTAATATTTTTCTTGTCACACAATGCACACAAAAATAAAATATCCAGCATGATGCAACAATTTAGTAGCATATCTTTTCATTATTTGTTCTTGGACATGGGGTTCTCATATGATGATGAATAATGATCAAACTCACATAAAGAGAAAATGTTTCTCTATTGATATATTTCTAGCAATTTACAAAGTAGGTGTTACAAATCCTACCCCCCTTAAAAATAATCTCGTCCTCGAGATTTAAGAAGAACTAGAGAAAAGGTGGGGAAAATCTATACGAAGCTCTTCTTCTCTTTCCCAAGTTGCTTCATCTTCACTGTGGTGACTCCATTGAACTTTACACATCTTTATCACCTTATTCCTTGTAACTCGAGTCAAAGTATCCAAAATCTTGATCGGGTACTCCGTGTAAGTCAAATCACCTTGAACACTGAGCTCTTCCATGGGTAACTGTTCCTCGGGAACACGGAGACACTTCTTAAGTTGAGACACGTGGAACACGTTATGCACATCTGATAGACTAGCAGGTAGCTCGAGTTGGTATGCCATCTCCCCAACTCTTCTAAAGATCAAGAATGGTCCAATGTAGCGAGGGGACAATTTGCCCTTGACTTTAAATCTCCTCATTCCACGAAGTGGTGACACCTTGAGATACACATAATCTCCTTCTTCAAATTCCAGTGGCCTCCTTCTACTATCAGCATAGCTCTTTTGCCTGGTTTGAGCCACTCTCAAATTCTCTCGAATTATACGGACTTGTTCTTCTGCTTCTTGAATCAATTCAGGCCCAAAGAACTGTCTCTCCCCAGTCTGATCCCAATATAGAGGAGTCCTGCACTTCCTCCCATATAAAGCTTCAAAAGGTGACATCTTCAGACTGGCCTGATAACTATTATTATATGAGAATTCAGCATAAGGCAGACTCTTATCCCAACTTCCTCCATGCTGAAGGGCACATGCTCTCAACATATCCTCCAATACTTGATTAGTCCTTTCAGTCTGTCCATCAGTCTGAGGGTGATAAGCCGTACTGAAATTCAACTTCGTGCTCATGTTCTCATGAAAGCTTCTCCAAAATCTTGAGGTAAACTGCGAACCTCGGTCAGACACGATCTTCTTTGGTACTCCATGTAAACACACAATCCGAGCCATATATAACTCTGCTAGCTGAGTACCCTTATAAGTAGTCTTGACAGGAATAAAGTGAGCCACTTTAGTCAATCTATCCACAATCACCCATATAGCATCATATCCCTTCTGGGTGCGAGGCAATCCAGTAATGAAATCCATACCAATCTCTTCCCATTTCCACTCGGGTATCTTCAGTGGATGCAATAGTCCAGCTGGCCTCTGGTGTTCAGCCTTAACTCTTTGACATACATCGCACGTAGCTACATGTGCAGCTACATCTCTTTTCAATCCATACCACCAATATTTCCGTTTCAAATCTTGATACATCTTGGTACTCCCAGGATGAATGGAATAATCCGAGTCATGGGCCTCCTTTAAAATAGTCTCTCGAAGGCTTTTAATATCAGGAACACATATTCTGTCCTTGAACCATACAGTGCCCTGCTCATCTTCCGTGAATTCCGGAACTCGACCTTCAGTAATCAGATCCTTAATCTCTTTTATCTTAGCATCACCAATTTGTCCTTTGCGGATCTCTTGCTCTAAAGTAGGTTCCACATCAATAGTAACTCCTTCAGTATGAGCAACTATCCCCAGGTTAAGTCTCCTGAAATCCTCAACAATCTCATCGGGTAGCTGGGCAACAACAGCTGAATGAACATGCTCCTTGCGACTCAAGGCATCTGCAACCAAGTTTGCCTTGCCCGGGTGATAGAGAATCTCCAAATCATAATCCTTAATAAGCTCCAACCAACGGCGTTGCCTAAGGTTGAGGTCCTTCTGAGTGAATATATACTTCAAACTCTTATGATCCGTATATACTTGGCACTTGGTCCCCATGATATAATGTCTCCAGATCTTAAGTGCATGCACAACGGCTGCCAATTCCAAATCATGAGTGGGGTAGTTCAATTCATGTCTCCGCAACTGACGAGAAGCATAAGCAATCACATGACCTTCTTGCATGAGCACACATCCTAAGCCTTGGCCACATGCATCGCAATAGATGTCAAATCCTTTCTGTAAGTCTGGCATAACCAATACTGGAGGTGACATCAACCTTTCCTTCAATTGATCAAAACTCTCTTGACACTTCTCATCCCACTTAAATTCTTTTCCTTTCTCCAAAAGCGATGTCATAGGCTTGGCAATCTTAGAAAATCCTTCAATAAATCTCCGATAATAGCCTGCTAATCCCAAGAAACTCCGAATCTCAGTCACTGTAGTGGGTACTCTCCACTCCATTATCTCCTTAACTTTAGCAGGATCCACTGCTATTCCTCCATTAGAAATAATATGACCAAGAAATGGCACTTCGCCAATCCAAAACTCGCACTTGCTGAACTTGGCATAGAGTTGATTATCTCGTAGCTTCTGTAGCACCATCCTCAGATGTTCCTCGTGATCACTTTCACTCTGAGAATAGATAAGAATATCGTCGATGAATACCACGACGAATCTGTCCAAGTACTCCATAAACACCTTATTCATCAAGTTCATAAAATAAGCTGGTGCATTGGTTAATCCAAACGACATAACAGTAAACTCATATAATCCATATCTAGTCGAGAAAGCCGTCTTGGGAATGTCCGATGGTCTAATCCTCATCTGATGGTATCCCGATCGGAGATCAATCTTCGAAAATACTCTAGCACCTCTCATTTGATCAAATAAATCTTCAATACGGGGCAACGGATACTTGTTCTTCACCGTAACATCGTTAAGAGATCTATAATCCACACACATCCGTTGCGATCCATCCTTCTTCTGTACAAACAAGACCGGTGCTCCCCAAGGTGAGGAACTCGGACGAATGTACCCAGCCTCTTGTAACTCAGTTAACTGCTTCTTAAGTTCCTTCAGCTCTTCTACGGACATCCTATACGGCCGTTTAGAAATAGGGGCGGTTCCAGGTAAGAGATCAATAACAAACTCAACTTCTCTATCAGGTGGCATCCCTGGTAACTCCTCTGGAAAGACATCCGGAAAATCTCTAACCACCCGGATATTATTACCAACGAACTCCTCAGGCATAAAGAACATTGCACGCATAGATGAGGAGGTTACTGCAATATTAACTTGAAACCTTTCTCCTTTAGTAGTAGTGAGTTCTACGGTACCTCTACCACATGCTATAACGGCCTTTGCCTTTCTTAGCCATGACATACCCAGGATCAAATCTATACTGCTTGACTCCAATATTATAGCAGTAGCTCCAAAATCTCTACCCATAATGGTTAATGTCAATCTACGTGTCATTTGATTCGCCTCAACAGGCCCTTTAGGTGTAATTACTATCAGGGGTGTTCTCATATTTAGCAGTGGTATTTCATTTGTGTTGGCATATCTAGCAGACATGAATGAATGTGTAGCACCAGAATCAAATAATATGGTTGCAGGAATTGCATTAACATAAAACATACCAATCACGAGGTCCCCTCCATCCGGAGTAGCATCAACGCTGACTTGATTAACCTTGGCAATAGAATATCCCTTGCCAGTTCCTGGAGTTTGCTGCCTGTTCTGAACTGGAGTAGTCGCAATCCTCTGTGGGCAGACATTTGCATAATGACCAATCTTCCCACACTTGTAACATTGAGTGCCCGGACTCTGTCCTGAAAACTTCGTCGGGGTGCCAGTAGGGGTAGCCTGTCGAGGGGGTGGAGTCCTCAGTGGTGACTGCTGAACTGGGCGCGGTACTCCTGGTCGAGGCGGTGTACTCTGTGGTGAACTGTAGCGCGGACGAACACTGCTGCTACCCTGTCCTTGTGAGATAGCCTTCCTCTTCAAATCTCCCAACTGAACACGCTTGTGTTCAATAGCCAGGGCCTTATCCAACAGTCTCTGAAATGATGGAAATGTGTGTGCCACTAGAGCATACTGCAGTGGTCCATTAAGTCCCTCAATGAAATGCTCCTGCTTCCTCTCGTCTTCAGCAACTTCTTCAGGGGCATATCTGGATAGCTGAATGAACTTGTCTCTGTACTCGCTGACTGACATACTCCCTTGCTTCAGCGACAGAAATTCCTTCTTCTTAATCTTTATCATACCAGCTGGAATATGGTAGTTCCTGAATTGTGTACTGAACTCCGCCCAAGTAATAGTATCCGCAGCATCGTGGGCAGCAGTATAAGAATCCCACCAGTCAGCAGCAGGACCAATCAGACGTCCAGAAGCATATAAAACCTTCTCCCGGTCAGTGCATTGTGCAATATTCAGCATCTTCTCAATTGCTTTCAGCCAATCATCTGCGTCCAGTGGATCAGGTGAGCTTGCAAATGTAGGTGGCTTATGACTCATGAACTCTCTATGCTTGTCTCGGGGTGGAACTGGTGGTGGTGGTGGAGGCAGTGGTACTTGTTGCTGCTGTTGTTGCATTTGTTGTTGCAGCTGCTGTTGTTGCGCCCTCCTTTCCTGGCGTATCTCATCTCGCTCCTGGCGCAACTCTTGTCGTATATCCTCTCTTTCCTGTCGCATCTCTTGGCGTTCCTGCTGCATCTGAGCACGCATATCCGCCATAGTATCTGCCATTTGCTGCATCATTGCCATCTGAGCAGCAACCAGTGGGTCAACACCGCCTGGTGGAGGATTGGGAGGATTCATCCCCGCAGGTTGTGGCTGAGGTTGTCTTCGAGTGTGTTGGTTGGGAGGCAAATCAATTCCACCACCCCGCCTGGTATTGACCATCTGAGTTAGGTACATATGGTAAGAAGATAATAGACAAGGCAGGTATTTACAAATCAGGTTACTTTGGGGGACTTTTTAGCTAAGCAAATTAATATTTTACATATCCTAGCTAATTCAATACCTTATGGTGATACATACTAAGATGTCCATCTATAATAATTCAATCAATCAAAGAAGCAAATCAGGCATTTAGCATCAGCACAATCAGCCAATATTTTTAATAGAGAAAATAGTTTTAACTTTTGTTTTGGGTTCCCTAACTCTTAAGAATGTCATAGGGGTAGGGATTCCAAGGGTTGAAATCCATCTTGTCTCAGAGTAGAAAAGGTAAGAATGATCAGAGTAGAACAGTAGAAGGTGAGACAGGATCAAGATAAGTGTAGAAAGAATCAGAGTAAGGTGAGTGTAGAATGAATCAGAATGAGATAAGTAGGTAAGGGTTTGTCCAGTCTATCTAGGTTTCGTCCTACAGTCAACATTTCCTCTGATACCACTTCTGATTTCCTACCGCGCGGCCCAACTGGACAACCCGGCGCCGACACGCGGGGCCCGCGCGTCAGCCGCCCTTCGCGCACGGCTTGCGGTCTCGCGAGACGCTGCAACGCGGCCCCACATGTCATCCCGTTCTCACCGAACCCGACCGCGTCTCTCGCCGAACTCCGCGGGCACCGTTGCGTACTCGCCGGCATGGTTGCGTTGAGCCCAAGCCGATCCTCGCGCGCCCATAAGAACCGGCTGCAACCTCCCTCTCCTTATCCTGCACCTCGCCGCCAACTCGCCTGTGCCCCATCGCAGCTGACCGAACACAATCGCCATTGCCATACACAGCCACCGTCGTCCCTCGTGCTCGGCCCCAATTGAATCCCCGTGTGCGGCCCGAAAGCTTCGCTCGAGTCTCTGGACTGCTCCGGTGGCGATTCCGGGGCTGGTAGCTGACCGGAGCGCGTCCAATTCGTCTTCGCCGTCGTGTATTTGCGCTTCACCGTGGACCGACCGAAACACCGCCGGATTCGATGTAAGGACCCACTCCCCATCATCGCCCCCTTCCCAATTCCATTTTGCGCTTAGTATGCCCAGAAATGGTGCACCGTAGGGACGAGATTGACCAACGCCGGCGAGGGCTTCGCCGCTGGCAGCAAACGCGCCGCCGTGTGTAGCTCGTTTGGGGAAGAAGTCGCTCGGCCGTTGGATGGACAGCGAGCGGTCGAGATTAGGCCATGGGATACCCCTTCGTTCGATCGCACAGGGGCCGTTGATGTGTGATCCGATGGTAGGGACCGGATCCAGGCATCGTAAAACCTTGGCCGTTGATCTTAGATCGTGTGGATTCCATTGCGTACCGATTCGCGGACGCGGCGATCTAATCCGGTTCGTGCGTTTCGGATCGGACGGTCCCAGGCGCCCCGTACCCCTTCGCGGGTAACTTTTATTAAAGAGCCCCTGAACTTTATAGAAATCAACCCGCCGTCCGTTCTGCACTGTGCGCTGTGTCTGTATAAATTTACACCGAGACCCCTGGGTTTCTCCGGAATTGAGGCCCAGTCCAGGACTTTATAAAACCAGGGAAAATGATTATTAAATAGATTTTTAATAGGAAAATAATTGCTAGAACTTTATAAATTCATAGAAAATTCATACTAACTCCAAACTCATCCATTCCAGTTCCTAAAATTTTGTAATTTTATTCTCTACCACTTAGTGTCTCTGTTTTGGGCATAAAAACAGTAAGGAAATTTATTTATCACTTAATCCTATTTAATGCACATAAAACCTTTGAAAATGCATAACTTAAAATCTATAACTCAGAAAATTATGATTTCTGTTCCTAGGATTTTATTTTAATATGTAGAATATCTCTGTGTATTTTATTTATATGTTTGGTGTAATGTTAATTTCTCTATATACACTGTGCTTGTTTGTATTGTGGCGAGTAGAAGAGCCCGTTGCTGAGGATACTAGTGAGCAGCAGGTTGAAGTAGCTGAGCAGGAGCTCATTGAAGGCAAGTTGTGCCCTTGACCACTTTTTACCCAATAATGTTCTTTAATATCACTTATCCATGCATAGGTTAATTTTGATGGGACCCAATAGGTGACCCTAGATTTGTTTATCTCATTACCTTGTTTACCCCTGAATCACTTGGGTAGTCTGCTATTGCTTTATATGGTTTTGGGATAATCATTTATTACCTCTATGTTCCAATTCTTGTTGTTATTCTATTTATGTTCATGTTGTTATCATTAATGTTAATTGGAACATAGAGCTTAACTTAAGAACCACGTGCCACCACAAGGGTGGAATGGGACGCCCTTGGCTGACTAATTAGGAAAGCTAGTGGAAGACTACCTTACCCGAAAGGGGCAAGGGCAGTAGGGGAGAGGTCAGTGCGGGGAGGTCCCTGGTTGATTTTGCTGCGATGGCTATCAGCCAGGAACCCTTTACTGGATCTTCCCATAAACTGTAGCGGGTTTTCGGAAGCTAGTGGAACTTTGTAAAGGCCTCGTAGTGTTGCCCTGCCGTGCTTCCTAGGTAGAGGTATATGGGATTCATGACCCCTTGGCAGATGGGTAACATGACTTGTGGGTAAAGGGTACAACCTCTGCAGAGTGTAAAACTGGTATACTAGCCGAGCTCACGGTCATGAGCGGCTCAGGACTCTCTGATGTTTAATTATGGAACTTAAATTAAATTTTGTCATTTGCATTGCATGGGTTTATTATTAATTTTGTTCTATTACTTTACTTATGGTTTGGTATTTACTTACACTTAGTAACTGCTAATAAAATTTTGACCAACTACTTAAAAGCAATGCTCAGCTTTAACCCCTGTCTTTGATTAAGCCTTACACATCACATGAACTCACACCTTTGTGAGTTTATGTCCACTGGTTCCCCACAACTTGTTGAGCTATGATCATGTGTGAGCTCACCCTTGCTGTCTCACACCCCCCCCCCCACAGGAGATGACCAGGTGGTTCAGGAGGAGCTGCCTAACACTGAGGAGTTCGATCTGATCTAGGTGGCGTTTCCCAGTCGACATTGGCGCCGTCGATCCTTAGTTTGTTTTATCTTTATTAAATCATTTTGTAATAAGTCTTCCGCTATGTAATAAATACTCTGATGTTTTATGACATTTATCTCTATACACTCTGTTATTATATATGTTGTCTTCTTGGCGCATGTATGAGATGCACCTGGCTTTGTTCCTTAAAGCCGGGTGTTACACCTCGGGCAAGAACAGCAGTCCCGTATGGATTCACGGCTCGCCCGAGGGTCCCCTCAGGTAGTGGGCGCACCCTCGGCTCGCCCGAGGCAAAGCTCGGGTAAACTACTGGTATACTAGCCGACCTCGGGCAAGAAAGTTTACCCGAGCTTTGCCTCGGGCGAGCCGAGGGTGCGCCCACTGCCTGAGGGGACCCTCGGGCGAGCCGTGAATCCATACGGGACTGCTGTTCTTGCCCGAGGTGTAACACCCGGCTTTAAGGAACAAAGCCAGGTGCATCTCATACATGCGCCAAGAAGACAACATATATAATAACAGAGTGTATAGAGATAAATGTCATAAAACATCAGAGTATTTATTACATAGCGGAAGACTTATTACAAAATGATTTAATAAAGATAAAACAAACTAAGGATCGACGGCGCCAATGTCGACTGGGAAACGCCACCTAGATCAGATCGAACTCCTCAGTGTTAGGCAGCTCCTCCTGAACCACCTGGTCATCTCCTGTGGGGGGGGGGGTGTGAGACAGCAAGGGTGAGCTCACACATGATCATAGCTCAACAAGTTGTGGGGAACCAGTGGACATAAACTCACAAAGGTGTGAGTTCATGTGATGTGTAAGGCTTAATCAAAGACAGGGGTTAAAGCTGAGCATTGCTTTTAAGTAGTTGGTCAAAATTTTATTAGCAGTTACTAAGTGTAAGTAAATACCAAACCATAAGTAAAGTAATAGAACAAAATTAATAATAAACCCATGCAATGCAAATGACAAAATTTAATTTAAGTTCCATAATTAAACATCAGAGAGTCCTGAGCCGCTCATGACCGTGAGCTCGGCTAGTATACCAGTTTTACACTCTGCAGAGGTTGTACCCTTTACCCACAAGTCATGTTACCCATCTGCCAAGGGGTCATGAATCCCATATACCTCTACCTAGGAAGCACGGCAGGGCAACACTACGAGGCCTTTACAAAGTTCCACTAGCTTCCGAAAACCCGCTACAGTTTATGGGAAGATCCAGTAAAGGGTTCCTGGCTGATAGCCATCGCAGCAAAATCAACCAGGGACCTCCCCGCACTGACCTCTCCCCTACTGCCCTTGCCCCTTTCGGGTAAGGTAGTCTTCCACTAGCTTTCCTAATTAGTCAGCCAAGGGCGTCCCATTCCACCCTTGTGGTGGCACGTGGTTCTCAAGTTAAGCTCTATGTTCCAATTAACATTAATGATAACAACATGAACATAAATAGAATAACAACAAGAATTGGAACATAGAGGTAATAAATGATTATCCCAAAACCATATAAAGCAATAGCAGACTACCCAAGTGATTCAGGGGTAAACAAGGTAATGAGATAAACAAATCTAGGGTCACCTATTGGGTCCCATCAAAATTAACCTATGCATGGATAAGTGATATTAAAGAACATTATTGGGTAAAAAGTGGTCAAGGGCACAACTTGCCTTCAATGAGCTCCTGCTCAGCTACTTCAACCTGCTGCTCACCAGTATCCTCAGCAACGGGCTCTTCTACTCGCCACAATACAAACAAGCACAGTGTATATAGAGAAATTAACATTACACCAAACATATAAATAAAATACACAGAGATATTCTACATATTAAAATAAAATCCTAGGAACAGAAATCATAATTTTCTGAGTTATAGATTTTAAGTTATGCATTTTCAAAGGTTTTATGTGCATTAAATAGGATTAAGTGATAAATAAATTTCCTTACTGTTTTTATGCCCAAAACAGAGACACTAAGTGGTAGAGAATAAAATTACAAAATTTTAGGAACTGGAATGGATGAGTTTGGAGTTAGTATGAATTTTCTATGAATTTATAAAGTTCTAGCAATTATTTTCCTATTAAAAATCTATTTAATAATCATTTTCCCTGGTTTTATAAAGTCCTGGACTGGGCCTCAATTCCGGAGAAACCCAGGGGTCTCGGTGTAAATTTATACAGACACAGCGCACAGTGCAGAACGGACGGCGGGTTGATTTCTATAAAGTTCAGGGGCTCTTTAATAAAAGTTACCCGCGAAGGGGTACGGGGCGCCTGGGACCGTCCGATCCGAAACGCACGAACCGGATTAGATCGCCGCGTCCGCGAATCGGTACGCAATGGAATCCACACGATCTAAGATCAACGGCCAAGGTTTTACGATGCCTGGATCCGGTCCCTACCATCGGATCACACATCAACGGCCCCTGTGCGATCGAACGAAGGGGTATCCCATGGCCTAATCTCGACCGCTCGCTGTCCATCCAACGGCCGAGCGACTTCTTCCCCAAACGAGCTACACACGGCGGCGCGTTTGCTGCCAGCGGCGAAGCCCTCGCCGGCGTTGGTCAATCTCGTCCCTACGGTGCACCATTTCTGGGCATACTAAGCGCAAAATGGAATTGGGAAGGGGGCGATGATGGGGAGTGGGTCCTTACATCGAATCCGGCGGTGTTTCGGTCGGTCCACGGTGAAGCGCAAATACACGACGGCGAAGACGAATTGGACGCGCTCCGGTCAGCTACCAGCCCCGGAATCGCCACCGGAGCAGTCCAGAGACTCGAGCGAAGCTTTCGGGCCGCACACGGGGATTCAATTGGGGCCGAGCACGAGGGACGACGGTGGCTGTGTATGGCAATGGCGATTGTGTTCGGTCAGCTGCGATGGGGCACAGGCGAGTTGGCGGCGAGGTGCAGGATAAGGAGAGGGAGGTTGCAGCCGGTTCTTATGGGCGCGCGAGGATCGGCTTGGGCTCAACGCAACCATGCCGGCGAGTACGCAACGGTGCCCGCGGAGTTCGGCGAGAGACGCGGTCGGGTTCGGTGAGAACGGGATGACATGTGGGGCCGCGTTGCAGCGTCTCGCGAGACCGCAAGCCGTGCGCGAAGGGCGGCTGACGCGCGGGCCCCGCGTGTCGGCGCCGGGTTGTCCAGTTGGGCCGCGCGGTAGGAAATCAGAAGTGGGCCGAAAACGGTAAGCCGGCCCAGGTAAGCTTCTTTTATTTTTTTCTTTTTCTGTTTTATTTCCTATTTTCAAATTTAAATCCCAATTTGAATTCAAACTTGTTTGTGATCTTCTTGACTGGGTTAAACACTTAAATTAGAATATTAGTGGGGGACAAAATGTATTCTTTCATACATTTACTTTCCTCTAATTTGTATAATCTTTTCCTTCTCTCTTTTCTTAATCCTAGGATTGTTTTAGGATTTAATTTCTCATTTGGATATTTAATATTTTTCTTGTCACACAATGCACACAAAAATAAAATATCCAGCATGATGCAACAATTTAGTAGCATATCTTTTCATTATTTGTTCTTGGACATGGGGTTCTCATATGATGATGAATAATGATCAAACTCACATAAAGAGAAAATGTTTCTCTATTGATATATTTCTAGCAATTTACAAAGTAGGTGTTACACGAGGCTGGGCTCGGGTGAGACGGGACCGCGTCCCTTGGTAGACGAGGCCTTGGCTTTGAATCGTGCTTACCAGTCTTTATGGTTTGTTTTAAAGACGTTCTCCAGCCATGTTTAGGAGTACTGGGGGTACCCCTAATTATGGTACCCGACAGATAGAATGACCTCGGCGCTTCATGTACGCGTTCACAACCTGTAGACGAGCATTGGAAAATGCATCCCTGCACACCTTCTTCGCATTTTTCTCTAATACTCGGTCTGCATGCTCTTGAGGCTTAGGTTCCACACGATAGCGTCTCTGTCCAACATCGAAAATAAAATTAGTTTGAAAACAACTAATAAATGTTAGTTTGAAACATTACTCTTACCCAAAAGTCATGCTTGACAGCGCCTTGAGCTATTCCATATGTAGCATGTGGAGTTAGTGCGAAGTGCGACCAGCTAGTGCAAGGAACCACCACACCTTTCGGGTTGGTGACAATTCCTGAATTATGTAGATGACAGAGGTTACCTAAGACTTGATTAACCTGTCTATGGTGATCTCGATCGTCGAATGACGTGTCATCCCATTGGCTGCATGACAAAAAACGTGAGTACCTATCACCAACCGGGATATAGTGTACAATAAACAAATAAGTAAGAACAAAGTGGCCAAACATGAGTACCTATCACCAACCGGGATGATCAGTACCCGAGCTTCAGATTGTGTAGACGCTGACGGAGGTAGGACAAAGTGGCCCTTCCGAGTGCCCCTTCGTCGAACGACAGGAGCCTCGGTGGTATCGTCATCCGCCTCAGCATCTATGCCCACCTCGTCCTCCTCCTCATGGGCCTGCACCTCCTCCTCCTCATGGGCCTGCTCGTCCTCCTCCTCATGGTGTTGCACCTCCTCCTCCTCGTCCTCCTCTTCCTATGGACATGAAATAGAGACATGTAAGACACATTTATATATAAGTGACTGACAAATAAGATCAATTACATAAACATTTACATCGGTACTGCGTTGTAGAGCGATAGGTGTATCACTTATTTCTGGCCGGGCATGTCTCAGCAATGCCTCCTGTCTGCTCTGGCTAGAAGAACTCCCTTGGAAAAGGGAACGTGCACCAGGGAGTATCCTGCTAGCCGCATTAAGAAACCCCCTATCAGTGCGCTTTGTTTTCCTACCACTCATCCTGTTCAATAGAAAAACATTAAAGGTATTAGCTCCATAAAATTAAGTGAATTAATAAAAAATCAAATAATACATCACATAAAATGAAATTATGCATTACACATCAAAATTCATCAGAATCACGATCAAGGAGTCTTCTTCGATCCAAAGCTCGCAATGTGGCTTTTTTGTTCCTTAGCTTTCGTTTTCGTTTCGGTGCAACACACTCATCAGCAGTGACATCGTTACGGTCTCCGACTAGTGAGTTCAGTGCAACACCCTCATCGATAGTAAAAGTGGTTGGCAATTCTTCTTCTTGATAAACATCATCGGCATGTTCGTCTTTGAATTGATAACCAGCAGTGCAAGGAGTATGTAAACATTCCCTAGGGTTCACCTTATGAACTACCCACCATGCTTTAAACTTCGGATTTGGGTACGACATATAGTAGACCTGCTCGCACTGGTGTGTAAGGATAAAATTATCATGGCCTCGAATTCGTTCCTTGTGCTTTACTTCAGTTATGCCATATTGACTTTGTCTAATTCCATTAGTGTTGTCAAACCAATCACATAGAAAGAATACTAATTTCAAAGTTTTGTTCCCTGCAAAATTAAACTCTAGGATGTTTTGAATGATGCCATAATAATTAGTTTCTCTGCCGAGTGCATCAAGTGCCCTAGTCAGAACTCTAGTGTTATGTGTGGCTGCACGAGGACAAGACTTTTCAAATTGGTCTGAACGAAAACGGAAGCCATTCACATCGTATCGACCAAAGGTTCTGCAAGTCACCGTCCCACAAGATAGCTGTCTCAAGTCCTCGTGTATGTTAGGAGTCTTTGTGCACTACAAATAATATACAGTTAAAATGACTACCTTGCGTAAAAGGCTAAATGACATGAAAGTAAGGAATATAAAGAGTTTACATGCTCGCGAAACCAGTCAACAAAATTAGGTCTTCCTTGCCTCCCATGTCGTCGCATCGTATCTAGTTGTTTGCTTGTAGGCTGATGGGAATAAGTCCAATTTTCCTCGTCGAACTTACTGTACGACAAATAAGTAATTAAATATGGCTCCTTTGGTAAAGAAATTAAGGGGTAAAATAAAGACGTACATGAAATATGGCTCCATCTCTTCCATATTAGAGTACATGTATAGCAATGTAGACATTCTTTCATCCATGCTAAGGTGGTAGAACGTGCCCTTACTAGTACTTGTGCCTCTCCATTGGAAAATGTTGAGATCACTGACAGGAGGTTCCTCATCGACATTGTATCGCATGGTAGCAGCATAGACATTATGTTCCTATACACACTCGTGAAGTATGAAACCTCCTTTAGCAAAAAAGCTTCAACGATGCATCCTTCTACTCTAGCCTTATTTCGAACCATGCCTCACAGGTTTTTGAGTGCATGTTCAATGTGATACATCCACCTATATTGTATAGGTCCACCAACCTTTGCCTCATATGGAATGTGAATAAGTTGATGCTCCATCGGATTGAAGAATCCAGGTGGGAATATTTTTTTCAAGCTTGCATAACAACATTGGTATTTCTTTCTCCAACTTCTCCATCATATTTTTACTTATTTCTTTGGCACAGATCTGCCTGTAGAAATAACTTAGCTCAGCTATTGCTTGCCACATGGCGTCGGGCATATAACCATGAAACATGACAGGGATAATCCTCTCCATTAATATATGGAAGTCATGGCTCTTTAACCCAGTTAGTTTTCCCGTTTTCAAATTCACAGCTCTTTTCAAGCCCGCAACATAACCATCGGGAAATTTAATTTTTTTCATCCATCTCATTACCTCAATCTTGTCTTTAGAGGTAAGACAGAATAAGGCACGTGGCGGCTTACCGTTGTCATTGAACACTTGGGTTGGTCGGTCACAAAGCATTGCTAGATCTCTTCGAGCTTTCAGATTGTCCTTTGTTTTTTCAAAATGCATGCAGGTGTGTATGAGGGCTTCAACAACATTACTTTCTTGGTGCATGACATCAATGTTGTGCACAAGAATCAATGACGACATATAAGGGAGCTCCCAGAGACCACATATATGTGTCCAGTTGTGGTCCACTCCGAATCCTTCGTACTTGTCCCCCCTTTTCATTTAAGACAAGGTTGTTTAGCTGAGCATATATTTCTGCTGCGTTAAGACGTTTAGGCGGTCCTTTGGTGACCACAGTGTTCTTTATAAAGTTTTTCTTATCGCTCCTAAAGGGGTGTTTCCTGGGCAACCAGCGTCGATGACAATCAAAGTAAGTGATCTTTCCACCATGAGCAAGACGGAAGCAATCTGTATCTGAATGCAATATGGACATGTCAATCTACCATGTGTACTCCAACCGGTAAAAATAGCATACGCCATGAAGTCATGCACCGACCACAAATACACAACTCGAAGTTTGAATATCTGCTTTTTAAAAACATCGTAAGCTTCAACTCCTTTCCAAAGCTCCTTTAACTCTTCAATCAAGGGTTTTAACATGACATTGAGGTTCTTTCCAGGATAGTCTGGGCCAGGAATGATTAAGCAAAGAAATATAAATTCATATTTCATACAAAGAGAAGGTGAAAGGTTGTATGGAATAACAAAGACAGGCCAACATGAGTATGATGATGCCATTTGACCAAAAGGTGTGAAGCAATCGGTCGTGAGGCTGATTCGAACATTCCTCGGATCTGCTGCAAAGTCTGGATCAAACGTGTCGAGAGCCTTGCAAGCATCCCCATCTGAAGGGTGCACGATTAGGTCATCGTTATCACGGACACCTTCTTTGTGCCATCGCATGTGCATAGTGGTTTTTTAGATAGAAACAACCGTTTCACTCGAGGAGTTAGTGGCAAGTAGTGCAGCTGCTTATGTGCAACATCTATCATCACTTTGTCACCCTCATCATTAACAACTTCCACAAATCTAGATTGTCCACATTTCAGACATTTTTTCTCTTCCGCATGCTCATTCATGAAAAGCATACAATTATTTTTGCACACATCAATCTTTTCATAATCCATACCGAGACCTTTGATAATTGTCTTTGAATGGTACATGTCTTTGGGCAACTTATTGGGCTTTGGGAGCACATCTTCTAATAACTTTAAAATCTCATTGTTTGTTCGAGAAAAAGTACTTGGACTTAATGGCCATGAGCCGAGTCACAAAAGCGAGTATACTCACATCTGTGTGTTCATGCAACGGCTCTTCAGAGTCTTTTAGTAGTTTAAAAAAATCTGGAAACCTCTAGTGTGGCTGGATCCTCGGAGCTTAGGTTTAATTCTGGACGTAGCGAATCTAGCATCTCATGCATCGCATCATCGCCAGCCCAATCATTGTTCTCCTCCTCTTCTACATTTCGGTTGGGTAATACCTCACCATGATGTTCCCACACCTCATATCCGGGCAAAAATCCAAACTGACAAAGATCTAGGCTAACTCTTTCCTTATTAAGATATATACTGTTTTCGTGCCACCTACAAGGGCATATGACAGTGCCGGTTAATGATAAGGAGAATAAGTGGTCCACAAAATCTTTGGTTTTGGCTACCCAATCATCAGAATGACGTCCATTTCTACTCTAACCATTGTACATCCATGCACGATCTTCAACCATGCCTGAGACTGTTAAACCGAACCATATCGTGAAAACATTATTCAACTTCGTCAAGGGTATCAGTCCTACATGTATAGGCAATGATAAGTTCTAAACCCACATCAAGCTAGCAGGACCTAAAAAAAATTCGACAGCATAACATCGCTGCCACTAAACAATATTACTTATATATAAAATAAAGAATGATATAACATTAATCAAATCAAACTAAGTACCACATACACTAATAATGCAATTATTCTACGTACCAATATAATATACTTTTAAAACTAATAATATAATAGTACAACATATTAATATGAAATTAATGCCTAAATACAATATGCCCCTAATCTCTAAATCACATATATCACTAATACATTAATGAAATCAAATTAAACAATAATACTAATCACAAACAATAATCAAACAAATACAATTACAAATAGATACTAATTTCGGCGGTACCTAAATAACAACTGCCGAAAATAAAGAATAAAATACGCAAAAAAAAATTTACCTCCTCTCGATGCGGCGGCTCGACGACGACGGCGGAGTGGCGGCGGCTCGGAGTGGCGGGTAGGCTGGCGGGCGAGCAGCGCGGGGGCGGGCAGGGGCGCGCGGGGCGGCCGACGGGTGGCGCGCGCGGGGCGGGCGGCGAGCGGCGCGCGTGGGGCAGGCAGGGGCGCGCGCGGGCGGCGGCGCAGGCGAGCGCGGGCGGCAGCGTAGGCGAGTGTGGGCGGTGGCTTTGGGTGGGAGAGAGCAGAGAAAGAACAGAGAAGAAGGGTCCTCGATGGTTTTTAAAAACACTATTTTCGGCGGCTAGGGTTTGGCAGCCGAAAATAGAAGCCTATTTTCGGCGGCTGTGTCAGTGGCCGCTGAAAATAGGCCTATTTTTGACGGCTGTGTCAGTAGCTGTCAAAAATAAGTCTATTTTCGGCGGCCAGGTCAAGCCGTCGAAAATAACAAATAATTTTCGGTGGCCGGGGATGGGCCACCGAAAATAATATGGGCCGCCGAAAATGATCCACAGTGCTGTTGTGTTGACCGGATTGGTAGGCTAGATAGTCGTACTATAAAGAGGGGTCAATGACTTTCGTCTGTGTAAAACTTAGTGCCTCATAGAGCATCTAGTAGTTGTATTTACATGAGGACTAATAACGCTTCCAATTTCGAGAGTTGAAGTCCTTTCAAAAGCGTGTTTGGAAAGTGGTAATGTTCTGTGGTCGGCGGACCGTCCGAGCCAGGAGGCCGGACCGTCCGCGTCCCACTCAGAGAGGTCCGAAGAATGTCCATGTTATAGGGGTTCAGAATATTTGTACTGCAGACCATCCAGGTTTTGGGCCGGAGCGTCCGCAATCCTGACCAGAGAGGGTCCGAGGTTACACAAGTCCCTGTTTGCTTGTGCGAACCATCCGACCGAGGTCGGCGGAGCGTCAGCAGGTGCTAAAACAGATTTGGGCAGGGACTGTGTGTTTTTGGTTGAATGTACTACAGACTCTCCGGTGTTTGAGCCTAGACAATACAAACTCCCTAGGGCAGATCGTCCGACCTAAATCAATTAGGTTAGTGCTCAGGTGCTTTCTAATTGCTAGGTCTCGGATCGTCCGGCCTGAGTTGGTAGACCGTCCGGGCCTGCCTTTTTCTGACAGCTCTGACATGTTTCAAACTATAAATATAACCATTACTAGTACAACGAACTATCCGACCAATAGGGCGCAGACCGTCCGCGTGTGCGCAGAAGTTGAGCTACTTGCACATAACGGCTAGAAAAGAGTGAAGGGCTATAAATAGATGTGAAGCTCGTGTGTGAGAGCTCTCTTGGCCATTCCTAGCACACATTGAGTTCATTTATGATCCTCTAACTCATTCTCTCACACTCTTTGCTTGAGATTGCATTCTAGTGGGAGACTGAGAGCTCCTAGTGCATTTGCATCATTTGGTGATCCTTGAGGTACTAAGTGGTACGCCAAGCAAGCGTCACCGGCTTGTTACTCTTGGAGGAGCCATGGTGTTGATTGTGAGAGGTTCGCGCCTTCCTCGTCGGAGCGGCAAAGGCGACGGTAGTAGAATCAAGGTATTGAATGATTTCTTATCCACTTGACTCAATAATCAAGTTGTGTCTTGGTAGAGGAGCAAGTGAGAGATTGAAGTTCGCCTCAACGTGGATTAGGGGTGATCGGCAAATCACTGATACCACGGGATAAAATTTGGTGTCATTCTCTTCACTCTTTACTTATTACTTTGCAAGTAGTTAGTAATTTGAGTATTGCTTCTCATTTCTAGCATTGCCATAATTGTTCCTCATAGACTGCTTACTTGTCGTAGTTAGATAATTTATATCTCATGTCGTATTGATTAAATTCCTCTAGTGTCTTTAATTTTAGTTAAAACCGTCTATTCACCCCCTCTAGGCGGTGTCCTAGATCCTACACTGGTCCTATCCGCTAGTGGTGGTGAAAGGGAAATGTTGAGAGCACCTAGAGGGGGGGTGAATAGGTGATCCTGCAACACTTGAAACTTAAGCCACAAAAACTTGGTTAAGTGTTAGCACAATAATCGCCAAGTGGCTAGAGAGGAGTCTCAACAAAACACAATAACCACAAGAGATCAATCACAGAGATGGCACGATGGTTATCCCGTGGTTCGGCCAAGACCAACGCTTGCCTACTCCACGTTGTGGCGTCCCAACGGACGAGGGTTGCAATCAACCCCTCTCAAGCGGTCCAAAGACCCACTTGAATACCACGGTGTTTTGCTTGCTTTTCTTAATCCCGTTTGCGAGGAATCTCCACAACTTGGAGTCTCTCGCCCTTACACTTGAAGTTCACAAAGAAGCACGGAGTAAGAGAGGGATTAGCAACTCACACAAGACACTAAGATCACAGCAAATACACACACAAGACCCAGACTTAAGCTCAAAAGACTAGCACACTAGAACGGAGCTCAAATCACTAGAATGTCGAACAAGTGCGCAAGAATGGAGTGTGAGTGATCAAGAGTGCTCAAGGAATGCTTGGTGTACTCCTCCATGCGCCTAGGGGTCCCTTTTATAGCCCCAAGGCAGCTAGGAGCCGTTGAGAGCAATCCTGGAAGGCAGATCTTGCCTTCTGTCGACTGGCGCACCGGACACTGTCCGGTGTGGATATCCTTCCTTATTTGGCGAAGCCGACCGTTGGAGTCTGAGAGCCGTTGGCGCACCGGACACTGTCCGGTGCACACCGGACAGTCCGGTGCACCAATGTGACCGTTGGCTCGGCCACGCGTCACGCGCGGAATCCTCGGCCGACCGTTGCCCCGGCTGACCGTTGGCTCACCGGACAGTCCAGTGAATTTTAGCCGTACGCCGTTAATCATCTCCCGAGAGCGACGAGTTCGCCTGTGAACGGCTCACCGGACAGTCCGGTGCACCACCGGACAGTCCGGTGAATTATAGCCGTACACCGCCGTCGAAGTCCCAAGAGCAGCCTGTTCGCCAGAGCCAGCCTGGCACACCGGACATAGTCCGGTGCACCCAGACTGAGCAGACTTTGGCTGAACAAAGCCATCTCATTTCCAATTCAATTTTTCCTGTTTCCAGCACTTAGACACAATACATTAGTCCATAAAACAATGTACTAAGTCTAGAAACATACCTTTTGACATGATTTGTACTTTGTCCACCATTTTACATAGATTAACACAAAGACACTTGTGTTGGCACTCAATCACCAAAATACTTAGAAATGGCCCAAGGGCACATTTCCCTTTCAATCTCCCCCTTTTTGGTGATTTATGCCAACACAACATAAAGTGACTAGAACAAGTGCAATATCAATGCAAATGAAAACTCAAAGTTGTTTTGAATCAAATTTGACATATATGGATCACTCTTTGCCACCACTTGGTTTGTTTTTGCAAATCAAACTCAATTTCCTATCTCTAAGTCAAATCCACTTGTAGAGATCTAAAGAGAGGTATTTCAGAAGAAATTGATCAAGAATTTCAAAAAACTCCCCCTTTTTCCCATAATCAACACTTCTCCCCACAAGAGGCCAACTTTTGACACAAGATACAATAAAAGAGTTTTGACAAACCAAAAGCTCTATTCTACTATTTTCAAAATTTCTCAAGTGGTAGCTGATCCATTTATTGCTTTGGCCTTTATTTTCTCCCCCTTTGGCATCAAGCACCAAAACGGGAGCAATCTTGGCCCTTTAACCCCATTGCCTTACCAAAATCTTCAAATAAGAATATAAAGGTAATAGGAGGACATGAGATGAACTTGGAATAAGTTACCCTCTCATCGGAGTGCAGTGGAAGTCTTTCATGGTCCAAGTCCACCTTTTCCCTTTCAAACCTCCTTTTGAGACTAAAACAAGCAAACTCAAGCATACGGTTAGTCTCAAAGGGTCAAGTTGTAGCACATCTCCCCCTTAATATGTGCATCACGTGCAAAGGACTTGTGAGGTCCGGGGAGTGCTTGTACAACTTGAGCACCATACATAAGCAACAAAATGCATAAGGACATGATCAAAGACATAAACACATGTATGCTATAAATCAATCCAAGTTCCACGAATCTAGGACATTTAGCTCACTACGCAGCCTGCAAAAGGTCTTTTCATCTAAAGGCTTAGTGAAGATATCGGCTAACTGGTTCTCGGTGCTAACATGAAACACTTCGATATCTCCCTTTTGCTGGTGGTCTCTCAAAAAGTGATGCCGGATGTCAATGTGCTTTGTGCGGCTGTGCTCAACAGGATTTTCCGCTATTCGGATAGCACTCTCATTGTCACATAGGAGTGGGACTTTGCTCAGATTGTAGCCAAAGTCCCAGAGGGTTTGCCTCATCCAAAGTAGTTGCGCACAACACTGTCCTGCGGCAACGTACTCGGCCTCAGCGGTGGATAGGGCAACGGAAGTTTGTTTCTTAGAGTTCCACGACACCAGGGACCTTCCTAAGAATTGGCACATCCCCGATGTACTCTTCCTATCGACCTTACATCCAGCATAGTCGGAGTCTGAATATCCAATTAAGTCAAAGTTAGACCCCTTTGGATACCAGATCCCGAAGCAAGGCGTAGCGACTAAATATCTAAGGATTCGCTTCACGGCCACTAAGTGACACTCCCTTAGATTGGATTGAAATCTAGCACACATGCATACGCTAAGCATAATATCCGATCTACTAGCACATAAATAAAGCAAAGAACCTATCATGGACCGGTATGCTTTTTGATCAATGGACTTACCTCCTTTGTTGAGGTCGGTGTGTCCGTCGGTTCCCATCGGAGTCTTTGCGGGCTTGGCGTCCTTCATCCCAAACCGCTTTAGCAAGTCTTGCGTGTACTTCGTTTGGGAGATGAAGGTGCCGTCCTTGAGTTGCTTCACTTGGAACCCAAGGAAGTAGTTCAACTCGCCCATCATCGACATCTCGAATTTCTGCGTCATCACCCTGCTAAACTCTTCACAAGACTTTTGGTTAGTAGAACCAAATATTATGTCATCGACATAAATTTGGCACACAAAAAGATCACCATCGCAAGTCTTAGTGAAAAGAGTTGGATCAGCTTTCCCAACCTTGAAAGCATTAGCAATTAAAAAGTCTCTAAGGCATTCATACCATGCTCTTGGGGCTTGCTTAAGTCCATAGAGCGCCTTAGAGAGCTTACACACGTGGTCGGGGTACCGTTCATCCTCGAAGCTAGGGGGTTGCTCCATGTACACCTCCTCCTTGATCGGCCCATTGAGGAAAGTGCTCTTCACATCCATTTGGTACAACCTGAAAGAATGGTGAGCAGCATATGCTAGCAAAATACGAATTGATTCTAGCCTAGCCACAGGAGCAAACGTCTCCTCAAAGTCCAAACCTGCGACTTGGGCATAACCTTTTGCCACAAGTCGAGCCTTGTTACTCGTCACCACCCCGTGCTCGTCCTGTTTGTTGCGGAACACCCACTTGATTCCCACAACATTTTGCTTGGGACGAGGCACCAGTGTCCAAACTTCATTGCGCTTGAAGTTGTTGAGTTCTTCCTGCATGGCCAACACCCAGTCCGGATCTAGCAAGGCCTCTTCTACCCTGAAAGGCTCAATAGAAGAGACAAAGGAGTAATGCTCACAAAAATTAACTAATCTTGAACGAGTAGTTACTCCCTTGCTAATATCACCCAAAATTTGGTCGACGGGATGATTCCTTTGAATCATTGCTCGAACTTGGGTTGGAGGTGCCTGAGGTGCTTCTTCCTCTTCACTTTGAACATCCTGTGCTCCCCCTTGATCATGCGCCTCCACTTGAGGTACCTGTTCGTCATCTTGGGTTGGGGGATGCACCATTGTTGAGGAAGATGGTTGATCTTGCTCCAATTGTTCCTGTGGTCGCACATCGCCAATCGCCATGGTGCGCATTGCGGCCGTTGGAACGTCTTCTTCATCTACATCATCAAGATCAACAACTTGCTCTCTTGGAGAGCCATTAGTCTCATCAAATACAACGTCGCTAGAGACTTCAACCAAACCCGATGATTTGTTGAAGACCCTATACGCCTTTGTATTTGAGTCATAAACTAATAAAAACCCTTCTACAGCTTTGGGAGCAAATTTAGAAGTTCTACCTTTCTTCACAAGAATGTAACACTTGCTCCCAAATACACGAAAATAAGACACATTGGGTTTGTTACCAGTTAGCAGCTCATACGAAGTCTTCTTGAGGAGGCGGTGAAGGTAGACCCGGTTGATGGCGTGGCAAGCCGTGTTCACGGCTTCCGACCAAAAGCGCTCGGGGGTCTTGAACTCTCCAAGCATAGTCCTCGCCATATCGATGAGTGTCTTGTTCTTTCTCTCTACCACACCATTTTGTTGTGGTGTGTAGGGAGCGGAGAACTCGTGCTTGATTCCTTCCTCCTCAAGGAACTCCTCCACTTGAAGGTTCTTGAACTCGGACCCGTTGTCGCTCCTTATCTACTTCACCTTGAGCTCAAACTCATTTTGAGCTCTCCTGAGGAAGCGCTTGAGGGTCCCTTGGGTTTCAGATTTATCCTGCAAAAAGAATACCCAAGTGAAGCGGGAAAAATCATCAACTATAACAAGACCATACTTACTTCCTCCTATACTTAGATAGGCGACGGGTCCGAAGAGGTCCATATGAAGCATCTCCAAGGGTCTTGATGTGGTCATCACATTTTTGGTGTGATGAGAGCCTCCCACCTGTTTCCCTGCTTGACAAGCTGCACAAGGTCTATCTTTTTCGAAATGTACATTAGTTAGACCTATCACGTGTTCTCCCTTTAGAAGCTTGTGGAGGTTCTTCATCCCCACATGTGCTAAGCGGCGATGCCACAACCAGCCCATGCAAGTCTTAGCCATTAAGCATGCATCTAGACCGGCCTCTTCTTTTGCAAAATCAACCAAATAAAGTTTGCCGTCTAGTACACCCTTAAAAGCTAGTGAACCATCACACCTTCTAAAGACAGACACATCTACATTTGTGAATAGACAATTATATCCCATATTGCATAATTGACTAACAGATAACAAATTATATCCAAGCGACTCAACTAAAAACACATTAGAAATAGAGTGCTCGGATGAAATAGCAATTTTACCTAACCCTTTTACCTTGCCTTGGTTCCCATCACCGAATATTATTGAATCTTGGGAATCCTTGTTCTTGACGTAGGAAGAGAACATCCTCTTTTCCCCCGTCATGTGGTTTGTGCATCCGCTGTCGATAATCCAGCTTGTACCCCCGGATGCATAAACCTGCAAGGCAAATTTAGGCTTGGGTCTTAGGTACCCAACTCTTGTTGGGTCCTACAAGGTTAGTCACAATTGTCTTAGGGACCCAAATGCAAGTTTTATCTCCCTTGCATCTCGCCCCTAACTTCCTAGCAATCACCTTCTTATTCTTTCTATAAATGGCAAAAGAAGCATTGCAAGTATGATATATTGTAGAAGGTTCATTAACTTTCCTAAGAACATTAACATTATTTCTCCTAGGCATATTATGAACAACATTTCTCCTACCAACATTTCTATCATGCACATAGGAAGAACTAGAAGCAAACATGGCATGAGAATCAAAAGCATCATATGCATTACAACTCCTATAAGTATTTCTAGATTGTCTCCTATCATGGTACATAAAAGCATGGTTCTTTTGCACACTACTAGCCATAGGGGCCTTCCCTTTCTCCTTGGCGGAGATGGGAGCCTTATGGCTTGTCAAGTTCTTGGCTTCTCTCTTGAAGCCAAGACCATCCTTAATTGAGGGGTGTCTACCAATCGTGTAGGCATCCCTTGCAAATTTTAATTTGTCAAATTCACTTTTGCTAGTCTTAAGTTGGGCATTAAGACTAGCTACTTCATCATTTAATTTAGAGATGCAATCTAGGTGTTCACTACAAGCATCAACATTAAAATCTTTACACCTAGTGCAAATCACAACATGTTCTACGCAAGATGTTAATTTACTAGATTTTTCTAGCTTAGCGTTTAAATCATCATTTATGCTCTTTAAGCTAGAAATTGTCTCATGGCAAGTAGATATTTCACAAGAAAGCATATCATTTCGTTTAACTTCTAAAGCAAGTGAATTTTGTGCACTAACAAATTTATCATGCTCTTCATACAACAAATCCTCTAGCTTTTCTAGTAACCTATTCTTGTCATTCAAGGCATCAATTAACTCATTAATTTTGCCAATTTTAATTCTATCCAAACCTTTAAATAAACTAGAATAGTCTATCTCATCGTCATCACTAGAATCATCATCACTTGAAGAAGCATAAGTGGTATCCCGAGTACATACCTTCTTCTCCTTCGCCATGAGGCATGTGTGATGCTCGTTGGGGAAGAGGGATGACTTGTTGAAGGCAGTGGCGGCGAGTCCTTCATTGTCGGAGTCGGAGGAGGAGCAATCCGAATCCCACTCCTTTCCGATATGTGCCTCGCCCTTGGCCTTCTTGTAATTCTTCTTCTTCTCCCTCTTGTTTCCTTTTTCCTGGTCACTATCATTATCGGGACAGTTAGCGATAAAATGACCAAGCTTACCACATTTGAAGCATGAGCGCTTCCCCTTTGTCTTGGTCTTGCTTGGCTGTCCCTTGCGACCCTTAAGCACCGTCTTGAAGCGCTTGATGATGAGGGCCATCTCTTCATCATTGAGCCCTACCGCCTCAACTTGCGCCACCTTGCTAGGTAACGCCTCCTTGCTTCTCGTTGCCTTGAGAGCAACGGGTTGAGGCTCATTGATTGGACCATTCAGTGCATCGTCCATGTACCTCGCCTCCTTGATCATCATTCACCCACTTACGAATTTTCCAAGGACTTCTTCGGGCGACATTTTGGTGTACCTGGGATTCTCACGAATATTATTCACCAAATGTGGATCAAGAACGGTAAAGGACCTTAGCATTAGGCGGACGACGTCGTGGTCCGTCCATCGCGTGCTTTCGTAGCTCCTTATTTTGTTGATAAGGGTCTTGAGCCGGTTGTATGTTTGGGTTGGCTCCTCGCCCCTTATCATCGCAAATCTTCCGAGCTCGCCTTCTACCAACTCCATCTTGGTGAGCAAGGTGACGTCATTCCCCTCATGAGAGATCTTGAGGGTGTCCCAGATTTGCTTGGCATTGTCCAAGCCGCTCACCTTATGGTACTCGTCCCTGCACAAAGAGGCTAACAACACAGTAGTAGCTTGTGCATTTCTATGAATCTGTTCATTAATAAAAATAGGACTATCCGAGCTATCAAATTTCATTCCATTCTCAACAATCTCCCATATGCTTGGATGGAGAGAGAACAGGTGACTACGCATTTTGTGGCTCCAAAATCCGTAGTCCTCCCCATCAAAGTGTGGAGGCTTGCCGAGAGGAATGGAGAGCAAATGTGAATTTGAACTTTGAGGAATACGAGAATAATCGAAAGAAAAATTCGAATTAACCGTCTTTTGTTTCTCGTAGTCGTAGTCATCCTTTTGGGAAGAAGTGGACTCATCGCTGTTGTCGTAGTAGACGATCTCCTTGATGCGTCTCGTCTTCTTCTTCCCATCTTTGCGTTTGTGGCCCGAGCCCGAGTCGGTAGGCTTGTCATTCTTCGGCTCGTTGACGAAGGACTCCTTCTCCTTGTCGTTGATCACGATTCCCTTCCCCTTAGGATCCATCTCTTCGGGCGATTAGTCCCTTTGTGAAGAGAACGGCTCCGATACCAATTGAGAGCACCTAGAGGGGGGTGAATAGGTGATCCTGCAACACTTGAAACTTAAGCCACAAAAACTTGGTTAAGTGTTAGCACAATAATCGCCAAGTGGCTAGAGAGGAGTCTCAACAAAACACAATAACCACAAGAGATCAATCACAGAGATGGCACGATGGTTATCCCGTGGTTCGGCCAAGACCAACGCTTGCCTACTCCACGTTGTGGCGTCCCAACGGACGAGGGTTGCAATCAACCCCTCTCAAGCGGTCCAAAGACCCACTTGAATACCACGGTGTTTTGCTTGCTTTTCTTAATCCCGTTTGCGAGGAATCTCCACAACTTGGAGTCTCTCGCCCTTACACTTGAAGTTCACAAAGAAGCACGGAGTAAGAGAGGGATTAGCAACTCACACAAGACACTAAGATCACAGCAAATACACACACACAAGACCCAGACTTAAGCTCAAAAGACTAGCACACTAGAACGGAGCTCAAATCACTAGAATGTCGAACAAGTGCGCAAGAATGGAGTGTGAGTGATCAAGAGTGCTCAAGGAATGCTTGGTGTACTTCTCCATGCGCCTAGGGGTCCCTTTTATAGCCCCAAGGCAGCTAGGAGCCGTTGAGAGCAATCCTGGAAGGCAGATCTTGCCTTCTGTCGACTGGCGCACCGGACAGTCCGGTGCACCACCGGACACTGTCCGGTGCGGATATCCTTCCTTATTTGGCGAAGCCGACCGTTGGAGTCTGAGAGCCGTTGGCGCACCGGACACTGTCCGGTGCACACCGGACAGTCCGGTGCACCAATGTGACCGTTGGCTCGGCCACGCGTCATGCGCGGAATCCTCGGCCGACCGTTGCCCCGGCTGACCGTTGGCTCACCGGACAGTCCGGTGAATTTTAGCCGTACGTCGTTAATCATCTCCCGAGAGCGACGAGTTCGCCTGTGAACGGCTCACCGGACAGTCCGGTGCACCACCGGACAGTCCGATGAATTATAGTCGTACACCGCCGTCGAAGTCCCGAGAGCAGCCTGTTCGCCAGAGCCAGCCTGGCGCACCGGACACTGTCCGGTGCACCACCGGACAGTCCGGTGCACCCAGACTGAGCAGACTTTGGCTGAACAAAGCCATCTCATTTCCAATTCAATTTTTCCTGTTTCCAGCACTTAGACACAATACATTAGTCCATAAAACAATGTACTAAGTCTAGAAACATACCTTTTGACATGATTTGTACTTTGTCCACCATTTTACATAGATTAACACAAAGACACTTGTGTTGGCACTCAATCACCAAAATACTTAGAAATGGCCCAAGGGCACATTTCCCTTTCAAATGTGCCCTTGGGCCATTTCTAGTTTATTTTCGTGATTAAATACTCAACACATTATCTTGGACTAACATCTTGTATGAGCATACGCACAAGTATTTGAAAGGCAAATTGTGAAACATGAGAAAAGTGCTTACCTATGTATATTACAAATCCTATCACATTGAAGGAACAAAGGTATGATTCTAGCACTTAGTAAATTGTTTGAGTTAGTAACTATGTTTATCTAAGTGCTAGGAAACTTCGCAAGTCGAACCATTTTCGGAGAAATGGTGTGTTGGCTAAGTGTGGCCAAACTTGTGCCAGTCTAGGAACACCGGACTGTTCGGTGTGCAACGGACAGTGTCCGGTGCCCAGTCTAGTCAGCTGACGAACATGGCGCTCTCGGAAATTCGCTGGGACACCGTGACTATAATTTACCGGACTGTCCGGTGAGCACCAGACTATCCAGTGTGTCAGCCACGCGCCTGGCCAACGGTCATCCGCGTAATCTACGCAGGACACGTCAGCCTGGACGACGGTCACCAGGTCGCACCAGACTGTCCGGTATGCCGCCCGATTGTCCGTTGCACCAAGTGATCAACGGTCGGATTCGCCATAATAGGAAACAAATCAGTTACTGTGCAATGTTCGGTGTGCACCAGACAGTCCGGTGCACAAGCGGATAGAAGGCAACCTGGGCCTTCCAAATCGAGTTCCAACGGCTCCTACATCCTTTGGGGCTACAAAAGAATCCCACTAGACACATGGAGAAGTAACACAAGCACACTTTAACCATCCTACAACTCTGAGACTCAGTAGTCTGCTCAGGGCTCAGCTAGGTGGAACGAGGATATTTTCGTGGCCTCCTCGTTCTTGTGGAGTCGTGGTTACTGAAGTGGGGTGGGGCCGTGGGGGCCACGAAAGCCGGATGGGACGAAGGAGAAGGGGGCAATGTGGCATGCCGCATGCATGGCAGTTGGCACTTTGGCAGGCTAGCAGGAGTGCAGGACCAGCTCGGCGGAGTATTTTACAGCCTTTCGCTGACAGCTAAACCCCGGGCCCCATGGCAACTGTCACGCCAGCTGTGCTCACCAGACTGGTCTTTGCCCATGCGCGCATGGCCGTTTCCTACCGAGATCCTCTGCATCCGCCTCTCTATGCGCCCCTTGCCTCTCGACTCGACGACGCGTTCTATACTTGCACCAGCGCACACGAATAACGAATTCGTGCAAACGCACCATGTCCGAAAACAACGGGCCAAAATCACTCCACCGCAGGATCCGAACTCGGTTCGGTGCCATGAAACGTCTCCAAGCAACTTTTTTCCCCCAAGTATAGCCAGGCCAGAATCGCGTGCGCTGCCTAGTGGCACTAGCAATATGCACACGAAACGAAGGTTCGTCCTGATGACTCAGCAGCCGGGCGAGGCGGCCGGCGACGCGCGCGTGGGTCAGCAGAGCAGAAACGATCCCAACGGCAACTCCAGGCTGCCTGACCGGCGCGCCACCAAACGCGGCGGAACCCAACAAATGGCCAGCCAGCCAGCCGTGCGCGTCGTGCGGCCCTTGCCCGGTCGCCCCAGCCCTGCCCCACTGCCTCACGCAACCTACCTGGCCGCGCCGCGCGGGGGACCCTCCAGCCTCCGCCCCTTCCCGCTCTATAAAACCCTCGCCCCTGCGCACCGTCCTTCCCCACCTCCCCACTCGAGCCAGCCAGCAAGCCGCTTGGGCGCCATCTCTCTAGAGCTTCGTACCCTCGAAGAGAGATCCGGCGCGGCCCAATAAACACCCGGCTCACTACAGACTCGCAGATGGCCGGCCTCAGGATGAAGTTCGTCGCCGTCGCCGCCATGGCCGCCGCGCTCGTGGCGTCCGCCGCAGCCGCCGAGGCCCCCGCCCCGGCTCCCGCGTCCGACGCCGCGGCCGCCGTACCCCTCGCCGCGGCCTCCCTCGCCGCCGCCGCCTTCGGCTACCTCTTCTGCTAGATCCGCGCTGGATACGTGATTCCTGCTGCAAAATATGATTCGTCTGGTCTGGCGCGCGTGAGTCCAGCTCGTGTGTCGTGTGTGTCTCTGTGTGAGGTGTCGGCGGGCGTGTGTGTATGTATGGAGTCGGCCGCGGCGGCGGCGGAGGAGGAGGTGTGCGCGTGGTGGGTGGTACGTGCTTCGACGCGCCACTGTTTGTCGCGGCGATCATGTACCCTGCTGCGTTTTCTGGTTATCAATGAGATGATTTATTTGATTCTTTTCAGGCCTGGGCACTAATAAGCGCACACAATTTTACGGTACTGTATGCGTATCTAGCCATCAATCTGAGGTTTGATTTTATCTGCGACCAACGAAGCCTACCTAGCCTTTTTTTCCCCTGCAAGCCCTTCAATCCGTTCATCCAAGTTCAGTGAGGTGAAAGGAAAAAAATGCAGTAATACAATTGAAACAAAAATTCAATCCGGTGAACAATCATCTGAGATGAACACTGGAAGCCGTCAAGAAAATGCAGTATCATTCATTGAGTTCAGAATTTTTTTTTAAAAAAAATTATAGTCTCAAAGAATGCTGTGGCACCGTTTGAGCCGCTGGTTTGTTTGGAGATGCCAGGGAGCAGGGTTCTTGAGGAATCCCAAGATTGCAATGATTGAAGCATGCTGGTGTTGCCAGCCTTGCGCCATGTGGTATGTGCGGTTCGCTCGTTCAAACTGGTCCACATATGAGTTGTCTTTGGTACAAGGGAAGGCTGGTCCCGATTGGTCTAGCGGTTGGTAGCGGTAAAATAGATTGGGTGTTTGGACTTCGCTGTCTAAATCATTTCTTTACTTCATTTGTAACATTCCACTCTATAATTCGTTACGGATACAAGGTGGAGTATATATTCACCAACTTACTTAGGGGTGTTTGGTTTAAGGAATCACTACATCTAAATTGAGGTAGTACATCATGGATTCATTCCTCAAATTTAGTGGGATGACCTCATTCCTCATATTAGTACTAACTAACTATGAGGAATGAGGTGGTGATGGATCAACTCATTCTATTCCACAAACCAAACAAAAATAATGAGGAGTGAGAAGATGATGGACTAAATCATTCCTCAAACCAAACACCCTATTAATGATCAACCTCTACAACGTCCTGATACCTCGATTGGTGCAAGACACATATTTTTCTATGGTCTTTCTCTTAGGGTCTGTTTATTTTAACTTATAGATTATATAACTTGAATTATAATTTAAATTATATAATCCAAATTATAATCTAATTTAAATTATATAATCCAAATTATAATCTAAATATATTATAATTTACATGTTGCTGTTTGGTAGTTTAGATTATACAAATATAGATTATTCACAAAGACAACAATGTTCTTGTTTGTTTATTTGAGGTGAAAAAAGAAGAATGATATATATTGTAATTTCTATTTACATAACCATGAGTAGTGGGTCTTTTGTCAAAATAATCTCAAATAAGCTACTCTTGAGGAGATTATGAGATTATCATAATCTAAACTTTAGATTATATAATCTGAACCTATAATCTTAATGTTTGTTTACTTACTAGATTATTTGCGTTGGATTATATAATCTAGAGAAATTATAATCTAAAACAAACATGGCTTTATTTATCAATGACGAGTTATTTGACATTACTAGCTGAGTGCCCGTGCGTTGCAACGGAAACATATAATACCACAATAAATTATATACAAATGTGTGTTATATTGTTATAAGAAAAAGGTCCTCAAGCACCAGGTTGTCCTAGGCGACAACGATGTTACCGGCGTGGCAGCGTGCGAGGTCGTGCCACCAGAATAGGCTGTCACAACACTTCATCCCTGGAGGAGGTCACGGCAACAAGGGCTGACGAGGTGGACCAGACCTCGTCGCACACCGAGAGGAGCATGTGGAGCCGGCCTAGCATGCTCCCACCATATCGTCGAGGACAATGTCCTCGAGGCAGCGCGGGTGGGGGCAGGGGGAATGGAACGGCGAGCGAGCCGAACGGGCGAAAGTGTCCGCGCGAAGTTCACGGGGGACGGCGGCGGCGAGGTTTCTAGGGGGACGACGGTCGAGAGGACGAGGGCGAGGGGGCGTCGGGGAAGGGCATGATCTCACCCCTGTGCATGCCCTCCTTTGCCTCTTAATAGGAGTAGAGATATGGTTTTTATGAATAATAGTTAGGTGCCAGTACGTTTTTATGGTTCCTATATATCACATAAATAAACCTTGTTTAAATGAGATAGTACAGTCTTACACTTAAAATCAAGTGGCAACAAATTATGAAAGCAAAGGAGATCAATACAGACATGTTACCTGTGAAGGATGTGTTGGATGTGCATTTGTGCAAATAAATATATTTAAAATTGGTATTGCTGTTTTTATACAAAGGTTTTTATACCTTAAATTTTGCAATACACCCTTAAGAAGAAGTATTGCTCTAATCATAGGGACCATCACCAACTCCTACTAACACAAAGGACAAAGGCAATCTGCTGTAGACAAAAGGCAAAAGCTAAAACAATCAGAAGTCTTTCTGGCACATGAGGCAAATGAAATTATGAAACAATGATGTCGTGGTTTTAAGTAATTGTCAATACGCCATTTCAGCAAGAGTATTTTGAAACAAGGAAATGAAGGACATCTATACGTGGCCTTCACAATGGCATCAACAACTTTTTGCTTTGGCGAACTCAGTTGTCTAGATGCAGTATCTACACTCCTTGTAACCTGAGTAATATACAAATTAACAAGAGAGAACTATTTAGCTAAGTAATATGCCAACGAATTCAACAACAAATATGAACTATTCAGCCAAAGGTTGCTATTGTCAGTACTTGCTACTGACTACAGGATTCATAGTTGTAGACTAAGGGTAAAAAAGAGAGTGAAAATGAAAGGCATTAGATAGAACACATCTTAAACATATATTATGATACTATAAATGCTTCATTTTAAGAACAAAATACTATTTCATTGATGCATGTACTATCATTGCTAGATTCAGGCAATGGCAATATACAGGTAAGAAAAAATGACTTGAAAAATGATAGAGTATTCAGAGACATCAAATTACTTGCATAACATTCCAATAAGATGAGTTAACATGGTACCTTCCCATCTGCAATTATCAACAGGACGTGGTATTGTCCACCACTTTGCTTCACATTGGTGCAAAGGGTGTTGATCCTGTGGGGGACAGATATCCCCCGGGTCCACTAGAAGGATAAAAGACCTCATGAAAGGCCCAAAGGCCCCATAATTCGTAAGGTCATCCCCTCGTGGGCCTGGAGGAACGACCAGTGATACAGATCAACATAAGGCCGAGTCGGTGCAAGCCCAGTCGGCCCAACAACATCCGAACAGTAATCACAGCAGTGACCCGAACAGTAATCTCGGGCAAGACGCGCTGCAATGGCTGCGACACCTACCCCGACACTGCATCGATGACTGGAGCGACTTCAGTCGGCGCTTTACCGCCAACTTTCAGTCTCTCCGGTCATACCTCAAATCAAGCGTCGGGGGACGAAACTCTCCGGTCATACCTCAAAAGGTTTCATACTATGAGAAATCACAACCCTGAGGTCGCTGAGGCAGCGGTGATCGAGGACTTCTACAGAGGATCCAATGACTCGGCCTTCCTCCGAACTATATTACAGAAAGCGCCGACTACCTCCGAACAACTGTTCCGAGAAGCCGACCTCTACATCACCGCCGATGAGCGAGCTCAGGACCTCATCGGAGGAGTAAAGCCAGCACCAGCGGCACCGCGACGCGACACAAATCAGCAGCCCGACAAGCGTTGGGAGAAGAGACCTCGCGAAGAAGTCCACACCGCCGGACCACCTGCCTCTCGCGCCCGAGGAGGACCTCGAGGAGGCGAACGCACGCTGGACGACATCCTCGATGCCTAGTGCCCGTACCATAAGGACATGCGTCACACCCTTCGGAACTGCAGAGACTTCAAGCACTCCGTCGGGCACGGCCGACCCTTCCAACCTCTACCTCCCCCTCCGCCGCGAGGAGGACCAGGAGAACCGCGACAACCCCTGCAGCAGGAGGAGGGAGGAGGTGGAGCCTTCCCGCGTGTCGATAGAGAGGTCAATGTCATCTTCGGCGGACACGGATCGCAGGAGAACAAGAGACAACAAAAGCTCAACGATCGCCAGATACTGGTGGCAACTACCGGACCTCTCGCCCCATACCGATGGTCAGAGCACCTGATTACTTTCACTCGGGCGGATCAGTGGCTCAACTTCGACCACCCAGGCAAATACCCGCTCCTTGTCGATCCGGTGATCCGAGAGAGCAGGGTGAAGAAGGTATTAGTGGACGGGGGGAGCAGCATCAACGTCACCTTCCCCCAGACACTCCAAGGCTTGGGGGTTCACCTCAAAGAACTCCATGAGTCAGACACTCCTTTCTTCGGCATCGTGCCAACTAAAGGAGAGTACCCGCTGGGCCACATCTACATGCCAGTCACCTTCAGAACTCCGAAAAACTACAGAACCGAGTTCCTGAGGTTTGAGGTGGCAAACTTCGACTGTGGATACAACGCCATCATCGGGAGGCCCGGATTAGCGAAGTTCATGGCTATTCCACATTATACATACATGATATTGAAGATGCCTGGACCGCAAGGGATCATAACTGTGCGCGCCGACTTCCAAGGCGCCGCAGAATGTTTTCGAGTGGCTATTCAGGTGGCACTCTCCACCAAACCATCGGTAATTTCCTCTACACAGGCAAACTCAAAGCCTGAGGAAGACCTCGCGGTCCCCGCGAACGAAGTACAAGCCGTGACCTCTATGCGTCCGACTGAAGAAACCAAAAGGATCAACCTCGGGTTCGCTGATGAGCGCAGAACCGCCATCATCAGCTCAGCCTGGGCGACAAATAGGAAAGCGCGCTCGTCCAGTTTCTGCAAGATAACCGAGACGTATTCGCATGGCAACCTGCGGATATGCCGGGAGTCCCAAGAGAACTGGCCGAGCACAAATTGAAGGTCTACCCCAGGCGAGGCCAATACGCCAAAAATTACGTCGCTTTACGCCCGACAAGAGAGAAGCCATCCGTGCTGAGCTGGCTCGCTTGGTCGCGACCGGATTCATTAGAGAAGTGTTACATCCTGAATGGTTGGCCAACCCTATTCTTGTACTCAAAAAGAATAAAGTGGATTGGCGCATGTGCGTTGATTATATGGATCTCAACAAACACTGTCCGAAGGATCCCTTCGGGCTCCCTAGGATCGACCAGGTGGTGGACTCAATTGCCGGATGCTCTATGCTGTCTTTCTTAGATTGCTACTCTAGGTATCATCAGATTAGTCTGGCAAAAGAAGACGAGGAAAAAACGGCATTTATCACCCCGTTTGGAGCTTTCTGCTATACCTCCATGCCGTTCGGCCTCAAAAACGCTGGAGCGACTTATCAGAGAGCTATTCAAACATGCTTAGCCGATCACTGGGGCAAGCGTGTGGAAGCTTATGTGGACGACGTGGTGATCAAGACAGAAAATTCAGAAAATTTCATTGAAGATTTACAGCTGGTTTTTAACAGTCTGCGGCGATATCGGTGGAAGCTTAATCCCGAAAAATGTGTTTTCGGGGTACCAGTAGGAAAGTTACTTGGGTTTATTGTCAGCCACCAGGGAATTGAAGCTAAACCAGAAAAAATCGAAGCTATCATGAGGATGGAGGCACCGCGATCACAGAAGAAAGTCCAAAGACTTACCGGATGTATGGCAGCCCTGAGCAGATTCATATTGTCGGGGACCATAATTAGGGGTACCCTCAAGACCCCTAAATCTCAGCTGGTAACCCCCATCAGCACAAAGCTGCAAAGGCCTGATGGGTGCGATTAAATCAAGGATCGGTCCATTCAAGGGACACGATCGTGCCTCGCCCGAGCCTAGCCTCGGGCAAGGGAAGCCGACCCCGGAGAACCTACGTCTCACCCGAGGACCCCCCTCCAGCAACGGGCACACTGTCAGCTCGCCCGAGGCCCAGTCTTCACCGAGAAGCAACCTTGGCCACATCGCCACGCCGACCGACCAAATCACAGGGGCATTTAATGCAAAGGTGGCCTGACACCTTTATCCTGACGCATGCCCACCAGTCGACAGAGCCGAAGTGACCGCAGTCACTTCGCCGCTCTACTGACCGGTCTGACAAGAGGACAGCGCCGCCTGCGCCGCTCCAACTGCTGAGCCACCCGACAGAGTGAGGCTGACAGCAGCCAAGGCCGGCCTCGGGCGTCATAGGAAACTCCGCCTCGCCCGACCCAGGGCTCGGACTCGGGCTCAGCCCCGGAAGACGGCGAACTCCGCTCCGCCCGACCCAGGGCTCGGACTCGGGCTCAGCCCCGGAAGACGGCGAACTCCGCTCCGCCCGACCCAGGGCTCGGACTCGGGCTCAGCCCCGGAAGACGGCGAACTCCGCTCCGCCCGACTCAGGGCTCGGACTCGGGCTCAGCCCCGGAAGACGGCGAACTCCGCTCCACCCGACCCAGGGCTCGGACTAGGGCTCAGCCCCGGAAGACGGCAACTCCGCCTCGCCCGACCCCAGGGCTCGGTGTAACGCCCTGAATTTGGGGGTAGAATTTTTTCTTCTTTTCTCTCACCAAATTCAGGCGTTACCCTTTTTCTTTTTTCTCGTTCCCTCGCTAAACCTTGATCTTTTCCAAAGTTATAGCGGGTTTTGGCTTTAGACCCCGTGTAAAGCAAAACCTTAAAATACTTTATTTTGGGTGTTGCATCATGCCGAAGCACATTTCTTTGTCTGATGTTGAGTGTTCGTCTCGTTCCGTTCCGGATTTCGATTCGCGATTTAATTCCATTTAATGGTCCGCGCTCGTCGTGGGTTTTCGATCCGCGAAGTGGCCCGGCCCAGCCTAGCCCAGCCCAGCCTAGCCCAGCCCGGCCCGGTCCGGCCCGGTCCTGCGCGCCCCTGGCGGCCAACCCCCCCCATGCGCCCCCCTTCTCCCTCTCTCTCTCATTTGGATCTCCCGCGCAACAACCTCTCCTCTCCTTCTTCCACCTCTCTCTCCCCGTGGTGCCCTAGGATTTGGAGACGGCGATCACCGGATTTTGGACCCCGAGGTGAGCTCCCCTCCCCTTCCCTTCTCCCTCCCCCTCCCTCCCCTGCGGCGCTCGGCCCCTCCCCCTCCCTCCCCGGCGGCGCTCGGCCCCTCCCCCTCCCTCCCCGGCGGCGCTCGGCCCCTCCCCCTCCCTCCCCGCCGCGCCGGCCTCCGCCGCGCCCAGCCCTCGCCCCTCCCCGCGCCCGGCCCCGGCTCGGCCGCCTCGCCCGCTCGGCCCGGCTCCCTGGCCGTCCCGGCCGACCCGGCCGCCCCTGGCCGGTTCAACCGCCCCGGCCCCGGCCCGGTCGCCCCGCCCCGTCCCGGCCTCGCCCGACCGTGTCCCCGCTCGCCCGCGCTCGCTGCGATTATTTTTGGTTGGTAGTTAACATCAAACTCCGTTAGTTAGCGTGCTGTGTCGCGCGCTTCGCCGCGTGATGGATTTGTCTAATTTCAGATTCTATCTGTGTGTTGCGTCGTGCGCTTCGTCGCGCGACGATTCATTTTAATTTCAGGTTGTTTAAGGTGTAACGCCGCGTGTGTATTCACGCGACGTTCCACTTTGGACTCAGTTTAGTCGACGTATGCCGTCGTGCGTTTCGTCGCGCGACGCTTAACGTCTCCTCATAACTAAGGCGAAGTGTCTCGTTGCGTGCTCGGTCGCGCGACGAGTCGTTAACTTCTTAATTTGTTTTAGAGTGCTATGTCGCGCGTCTCGCCGCGCGACCATCCTTTTTATTTATCTCTACCTGCTTATAACGATTAGACATGAAACATGACTTTACTTTACGCTAAACATAGTGTCTACGTTAAATTTCCTTCCATTAAGCAAGTGGTTAATTTATAATCATGTAACGTGATCGTTTCTCGACTGTCTTTTTCTCTTTCTCTCTTAACCGTAGTTGCGAGCCCGCGTGGAACGTCTGTTTACTTACTGCATTCTATTGTATGGTGTACTGTTCTCTTGTATTAAATATGTGGATGTATGTATGTTTGCGCTCGCATAGAGAACGATCCGGTCGAAGAGCCCAAAGAACTCGCAGGAGAAGCCCCTGAGCAGCAGTCGGTTGGTGGAGGCAAGTGTCCTTTGACCTATCTCTGTCCTATTCATTCTTTAATTCACCTCCCGCATTACACATTTATACCTAAGGATTGACTAGCTTTTGTTATCCATGTCCTTGTTTACCTATTTGGGTCGGTTTATTATTGTTTAGCTTCATGCTATTGCTCAAACTCTAATCAATGAACATGATGAGATTATATATGATACGCTGTTTTCCCCTCTCTTATTATGATGTTATACTTGTGGTTTTCAAGGGGGCTCGAGCGGTTTCTCGAGTGCCTCTCCGTAAGGACCTGTTCTATGGATGACCGCCCGGGAAAACAGTGCAACCATGAGGGTGGAATGGGACGCCCTTAGCTGAATAATTATAGGAACCGGGGTGTAGTTCGCTTAGCCGTCGTGCCGTCAATGGGGCTCGGTGTATGCGGCTCGCTCTGCCAAGGTTGATTCGTCCCTTGGGGAGGAGTGCGGTACATTTAGGAAACCTAACGGGCGACTACAGTCCCGGGGAATCTTTGTAAAGGCTACGTAGTGATGCCCTGCTGGGTCACCTTGGTAGTGATCAATGGAGAGTCATGATCTCCGGGCAGAAAGGGAATCACGGCTTGTGGGTAAAGTGCACAACCTCTGCAGAGTGTTTGAAAACTGATATATCAGCCGTGCTCGCGGTTATGAGCGGCCAAGGGAGCTCCAGTGATTAGTGGTACTTGATCAGAGACATTTTGGTTTACAGATGACAATGAGGATGGCTATGATTATGCTTATGGTAATGGTAAGTGGTATTCTTTAAATTTGGAAAGGGTACTTTGGGTTAATAACTTGGGTTAATGCTAAAACCTGGCTTTCTACTAGTAAATAACAAACTGACCAACTAAAAGCAACTGCTTGACTTATCCCCACATAAAGCTAGTCCACTACAGCCAAACAGGATACTTGCTGAGTATGTTGATGTGTACTCACTCTTGCTCTACACACCAAACCCCCCCCAGGTTGTCAGCATTGCAACCACTGCTCAGGAGAAGATGAAGCTGTGGAAGGAGACTTCCAGGAGTTCCAAGACTACGATGAGTTCTAGGTGTGGGTTAGCGGCAACCCCTAGTCGGCTGCCTGTGAAGGCCGCGGTTATCTACGTTTCTTTTCCGCACTTTGATTTATTGTAAGGACTATATGGACGTCTCAGACGTATGATGTAATCGACTATTATTTCCCCTTTTAATACTATTTGAGCACTGTGTGATGATGTCCATGTTATGTAACTGCTGTGTACATGAATAACTGATCCTGGCACGTACATGGTTCGCATTCGGTTTACCTTCTAAAAACCGGGTGTGACATAAGTGGTATCAAAGCCGTGCTGACTGTAGGACCGCTAACCTAGAGTAGAATGGTCGTTCTAAGGATTATAGACCTCTGTCACTGCCTTGACTTTGATATCCCTTCAAAAGTTGGTCATACCGACCAAACCTATGTTCTACTATATATTATACCTTGCTGAAAATTATGTTTTATTCTGATCCTTCATTTATTTATGATTCATTACTTGCTGGTCATATTAATTCTGTTCTCACCCTTTTGCTTGCGATGTCTTTTGTAGATGGCTCGACTTAGACACACTACACGAAAGTCCGTCATCCCCTTCTTACCCTCCCGCCTTGCTGAGCGTCCGCTTCGCCGTCCCGTGGCCGGACAGTCCAGCCACTTGGAGAGACTGCACCACCGCCTGCATGAGGAGCAGGAACGTCGACGACAGGAGTAGCAGGGCTCTTCTTTCTCGCTCCAGCAGGAGATAGAGTCTGTGAGGAGCTGCTCTCCTGTGCTTCCCCTGGAGGCGCCCCCTGCACCACCACTGGGCGCCCCAGCCTCTGGAGTAGCTGCTGGAGGAGACCCAGACGACGGAGATGGCGACGACAGCCCGAGCCACGACACTGACTTCCCTGCTGACCATGAGCCGGAAGGATGGGTTGCTCAACCCATCACTCGCGACGCTGCTCGCGGGTGTCACTTCCACGACGCGCTCGACACCCTGCTACGTCGGGCACTTGACCGGCGTACTTGGTCCATCGAGTATCACTGTGTGGTCTACTAGCATAGTCGCGGGGTCTACCCAGACCGCTGGGAGGCGACCTGTTTGGTGCGCCGTCCGGAGAACAGTCTCCAGGGCGCGGAGGCTTGCTCAGAGCACTATTCTATCTCTGAGCGGGACTCAGCTGAGGCAGCCATGCAGGATGCTGCACGGCGTGCGCTTTCGCACTACTGCTCGGTTCTCGGTGGGGTAGCTGACGGTCTCGACCTGAAGTATTACCCTCGCCGTCCATCTGGCAGCACAGGAGGCGTGATTGTTTCACCTGCTGGTGAGGACAATCCTAGGTTGAGCAGCACAGTCAACCTAGCCGCCGTGCTAAACACGGAGCTGGACCATGCATTAGACGAGCTGAGTAGGGCTCGTGCTGAGATCGCCCTGCTGCGGGCTGAGCGCGCGGAACGTCGTCACTTGGATGATGGTTCCCCCGCTCCCGTTGGGACTCAGCACCCGTACCGCTCACCTCGGCGTGGACACCAGTCTTATGGCAATCCCGACTGCAAGACCAAGATAAATCTAGAACCATAGCTCGTTAGAGTTGGATCTTGTAATTAATACGAAATATATATACATAGAAGCTTCAGTCTTAGCGTTAATCTCGGTCTTAGTTAGTCTTAGTTAGACAGGGTAGTTTGCTATATCCTGTGCATTTATGTTTGTCATGATGAACTATGTTTGGTTTGGATCTTTGTAATGATTGTCACCAGAGTGTGGGTATCCCCTGCATTTTGGCTTACCTATTATGTTAATGGAGTTAGTTATATAGTTGGGAAACCCTTTATTCTACTTTCCTCTTTATCTGAGAAGCTGTGTGGTCTGCGATGGAGATCAGTGGAGATGCTCATCTGTTCAGTGCTGTTGAAGAATTCTATACTCTTTTCTTATGCTGCAAGATTTGCCAGATCAGTTCTGATGTGTGGTTGCATTCTGTAGATGTCAGAGAACAGGCGCAGAGGAGGAAGGCGTGCTCAGCAGGAGCGAGCCGCTCCGCAGGATGAGGTGCCTCAGCAGCAGCACCTGCCACCCCCGCCCCCGATGTCGATCGAGCAGATGTTTCTGATGCAGACTCAGGCAGTTCAGGCCATCGGTCAGACTCTGGCCGCCATTCAGCAGCAGCAGCAGCAGCAACAGCAGCAAGCACCACCCCAGCCTCAGATGCCTCAGATGCCCAGAGACAAGCGTGCTGAATTCATGAGAGGTCATCCCCCAACGTTCGCTCACACTTCTGACCCCATGGATGCTGAAGATTGGCTGCGCACTGTGGAGCGGGAGTTGCATACCGCTCAGTGTGACGACAGGGAGAAAGTCTTGTATGGTCCCCGTCTGTTGAGAGGAGCAGCCCAATCATGGTGGGAGTCTTACCTCGCCACCCATGCCAACCCCGATGCCATCACCTGGGAAGAGTTCAGAGGTAGCTTTCGTCAGTACCATGTGCCTGCAGGTTTGATGACAGTGAAGAAGGAGGAGTTCCTGGCCCTTAAGCAAGGGTCATCATCTGTCAGTGAGTACCGGGACAGGTTTCTGCAGCTGTCTCGCTATGCTCCTGAAGATGTCAACACCGACGCCAAGCGACAATACCGTTTCTTGAGAGGCTTGGTTGACCCTCTTCAGTACCAACTGATGAATCATACCTTCCCGACATTCCAGCACCTGATTGACAGAGCAATCATGACAGAAAGGAAGCGTAAGGAGATGGAGGATCGTAAGCGCAAGATCAGTGGACCCCAGCCTGGAAGCAACAGCCGCCCTCGTTTCTCAGGCAATCAACCTCAGCAGTTCAGGCAGAACCAGCGTCCACCTCAGCAGCATCAGCAGTTCCAAAGGCAGTATCCTCAGCATCAGTACCAGAACCGTCAGAGCAATCAGTCAGGAGGTCAGTTTCAGAGGCAGAATCAGCAGACACCTCGTCTTCCTGCCCCAGCAAGCCAGCAGAACAGTCAGGCAGCACCAGCTCAGGTTGGAAACAGAGCTTGTTTCCACTGCGGAGAGCAAGGCCACTGGGTGATGCAATGTCCGAAGAAGGCAGCCCAGCAGCAGTCAGGCCCCAATGCCCCAGCAAAGCAGAATGTGTCTCAGCCTGGAGCAGGCAACCGCTCTCAACCGCGCTATAATCATGGGAGACTGAACCACTTGGAGGCTGAAGCAATTCAGGAGACTCCCGGCATGATAGTAGGTATGTTCCCAGTCGACTCCCATATTGCAGAAGTGTTATTTGATACTGGAGCAACGCATTCTTTCATTACTGCATCATGGGTAGAAGCACATAATCTTCCAATTACTACCATGTCAACCCCCATTCAAATTGACTCAGCCGGTGGTAGAATTCGAGCTGATAGCATCTGTTTGAATGTAAGCGTGGAAATAAGGGGGATAGCGTTTCCCGCTAACCTTATAGTAATGGGTACTCAGGGAATAGATGTCATCCTAGGGATGAATTGGCTAGATAAGTATCAGGCAGTTATCAGTTGTGATAAAAGGATAATCAAGTTGGTGTCCCCACTAGGAGAGGAAGTGGTGACCGAGTTAGTCCCGCCTGAGCCGGAGAGAGGAAGTTGTTATCAGATGGCTGTCGATAGCAGTGAAGCAGACCCAATTGAGAGTATCAAGGTGGTGTCTGAATTCCCAGATGTGTTTCCAAAGGACTTACCGGGTATGCCACCAGAGCGGAAAGTTGAGTTTGCCATAGAGCTTCTTCCTGGAACCGCCCCCATCTTTAAGAGAGCTTACAGAATATCCGGACCAGAGTTGGTTGAGCTTAAGAAGCAGATTGATGAGCTGTCAGAGAAAGGTTACATCCGGCCAAGCACCTCGCCTTGGGCCGCCCCTGTCTTGTTTGTGGAAAAGAAAGATGGCACCAAGAGGATGTGTATCGATTATCGAGCTTTGAATGAAGTCACGATCAAGAACAAGTACCCTTTGCCCAGAATAGAAGATCTGTTCGACCAGTTGATAGGAGCCAGTGTGTTCTCCAAGATTGATCTGAGGTCAGGTTATCATCAGCTCAGGATCCGACATTCGGACATTCCGAAGACGGCATTCATTACCAAGTATGGGTTATATGAGTTCACAGTGATGTCTTTTGGTTTGACCAATGCACCAGCGTTCTTCATGAACTTGATGAACAGTGTATTCATGGATTATCTCGATAAGTTTGTGGTGGTATTTATTGATGACATTCTGGTTTATTCTCAAAGCGAAGAAGAACATGCAGATCATTTGAGGATGGTATTGCAGAGATTGTGAGAGCACCAGTTGTATGCAAAGTTGAGCAAGTGTGAGTTCTGGATCAGTGAAGTCCTGTTCTTGGGTCACATAATCAACAAAGAAGGATTGGCTGTGGATCCGAAGAAAGTGGCAGACATTCTGAACTGGAAAGCGCCAACGGATGCTCGAGGAATCAAGAGCTTCATTGGAATGGCCGGATATTATCGGCGATTCATTGAAGGGTTTTCGAAGATTGCGAAACCAATGACAGCATTGCTAGGCAACAAGGTTGAGTTCAAGTGGACCCAGAAATGTCAAGAGGCCTTCGAAGCGCTGAAAGGGAAGTTGACAACAGCGCCTGTCTTAGTCTTGCCTGATGTGCACAGGCCCTTCTCGGTGTATTGTGATGCTTGTTACACAGGTTTGGGATGCGTGTTGATGCAGGAGGGAAGAGTTGTGGCTTACTCGTCCCGACAGCTAAAGGTTCATGAGAAGAATTACCCAATCCATGACCTAGAGTTGGCAGCAGTGGTTCACGCACTGAAGACATGGAGACACTATCTGTATGGACAGAAATGCGATGTTTACACAGATCACAAGAGTCTGAAGTACATATTCACTCAGTCAGAATTGAACATGAGGCAACGAAGATGGTTAGAGTTGATCAAAGACTATGAGTTGGAGATCCATTACCATCCAGGCAAAGCGAACGTAGTGGCAGATGCTTTGAGCAGAAAGAGTCAAGTCAATCTGATGGTCGCTCGTCCGATGCCTTATGAGTTGGCCAAAGAGTTTGACAGGTTGAGTCTTGGATTTCTGAACAATTCGCGAGGAGTCACAGTTGAATTGGAACCTACCTTGGAGCGAGAAATCAAAGAAGCGCAAAAGAATGATGAGAAGATCAGTGAGATCCGGCGACTGATTCTAGATGGCAAAGGCAAAGATTTTCGTAAAGATGCAGAAGGTGTGATATGGTTCAAAGACCGATTGTGCGTTCCTAATGTCCAATCCATTCGGGAGTTGATTCTCAAGGAAGCTCATGAGACAGCCTATTCGATTCACCCTGGCAGTGAGAAGATGTATCAGGATCTGAAGAAGAAATTCTGGTGGTACGGAATGAAGAGGGAAATCGCAGAGCATGTGGCTATGTGCGATAGTTGTCGAAGAATTAAGGCAGAGCACCAGAGACCTGCTGGATTGTTGCAACCGTTGCAGATCCCTCAGTGGAAATGGGATGAAATCGGTATGGATTTCATAGTCGGATTGCCTCGCACTCGAGCTGGCTACGATTCCATTTGGGTAGTAGTGGACCGTTTGACCAAGTCAGCCCACTTCATACCAGTCAAGACCAACTACAGCAGTGCCGTATTGGCAGAGTTGTATATGTCTCGGATCGTTTGTCTTCATGGTGTGCCAAAGAAGATAGTGTCAGACAGAGGAACGCAGTTCACCTCTCATTTCTGGCAGCAGTTGCATGAAGCCTTGGGCACACATCTGAATTTCAGTTCAGCTTATCATCCGCAGACAGATGGTCAGACTGAAAGAACCAATCAAATTCTTGAAGATATGTTGAGAGCCTGTGCGTTGCAAGATCAGTCCGGATGGGATAAGAGATTGCCTTATGCAGAGTTTTCCTATAACAACAGTTACCAGGCCAGTTTGAAGATGTCACCGTTTCAGGCGCTCTACGGAAGGAGTTGCAGAACCCCGTTGCAATGGGATCAGCCTGGAGAAAAGCAGGTGTTTGGGCCAGACATTCTGCTTGAAGCCGAAGAGAACATCAAGATGGTCCGAGAGAATCTGAAGATAGCGCAATCAAGGCAGCGAAGCTATGCGGACACAAGAAGAAGAGAGCTGAGTTTCGAAGTCGGAGACTTTGTCTATCTGAAAGTGTCACCGATCAGAGGAGTCAGAAGATTCGGAGTGAAAGGCAAGCTAGCACCCCGCTACATTGGTCCGTACCAGATCCTCTCAAAGCGTGGAGAAGTGGCCTATCAGCTCAGTCTGCCAGAGAATTTGTCAGCTGTGCATGATGTCTTTCATGTGTCTCAGTTGAAGAAGTGCTTGCGTGTGCCAGAAGAGCAGTTGCCAGTGGAAGGTCTTGAAGTCCAAGAGGACTTGACCTACACAGAGAAGCCAGCGCAAATCCTTGAGGTTGCAGATAGAGTCACCCGAAGGAAGACCATCAGGATGTGCAAAGTTAGATGGAATCACCACTCTGAGGAAGAAGCAACCTGGGAGCGTGAAGATGATCTGATGGCTAAATACCCTGAGCTCTTTGCTAGCCAACCCTGAATCTCGAGGGCGAGATTCTTTTAAGGGGGATAGGTTTGTAACGCCCTGAATTTGGGGGTAGAATTTTTTCTTCTTTTCTCTCACCAAATTCAGGCGTTACCCTTTTTCTTTTTTCTTGTTCCCTCGCTAAACCTTGATCTTTTCCAAAGTTATAGCGGGTTTTGGCTTTAGACCCCGTGTAAAGCAAGACCTTAAAATACTTTATTTTGGGTGTTGCATCATGCCGAAGCACATTTCTTTGTCTGATGTTGAGTGTTCGTCTCGTTCCGTTCCGGATTTCGATTCGCGATTTAATTCCATTTAATGGTCCGCGCTCGTCGTGGGTTTTCGATCCGCGAAGTGGCTCGGCCCAGCCCAGCCCAGCCTAGCCCAGCCCGGCCCGGTCCGGCCCGGTCCTGCGCGCCCCTGGCGGCCAAACCCCCCCCATGCGCCCCCTTCTCCCTCTCTCTCTCATTTGGATCTCCCGCGCAACAACCTCTCCTCTCCTTCTTCCACCTCTCTCTCCCCGTGGTGCCCTAGGATTTGGAGACGGCGATCACCGGATTTTGGACCCCGAGGTGAGCTCCCCTCCCCTTCCCTTCTCCCTCCCCCTCCCTCCCCAGCGGCGCTCGGCCCCTCCCCCTCCCTCCCCGGCGGCGCTCGGCCCCTCCCCCTCCCTCCCCGGCGGCGCTCGGCCCCTCCCCCTCCCTCCCCGACGGCGCTCGGCCCCTCCCCCTCCCTCCCCGGCGGCGCTTGGCCCCGCCGCGCCGGCCTCCGCCGCGCCCAGCCCTCGCCCCTCCCCGCGCCCGGCCCCGGCTCGGCCGCCTCGCCCGCTCGGCCCGGCTCCCTGGCCGTCCCGGCCGACTCGGCCGCCCCTGGCCGGTTCAACCGCCCCCCTGGCCGGTTCAACCGCCCCAGCCCCGGCCCGGTCGCCCCGCCCCGTCCCGGCCTCGCCCGACCGTGTCCCCGCTCGCCCGCGCTCGCTGCGATTATTTTTGGTTGGTAGTTAACATCAAACTCCGTTAGTTAGCGTGCTGCATCGCGCGCTTCGCCGCGCGACGGATTTGTCTAATTTCAGATTCTATCTGTGTGTTGCGTCGTGCGCTTCGTCGCGCGACGATTCATTTTATTTTGAGGTTGTTTAAGGTGTAACGCCGCGTGTGTATTCACGCGACGTTCCACTTTGGACTCAGTTTAGTCGACGTATGCCGTCGTGCATTTCGTCGCGCGACGCTTAACGTCTCCTCATAACTAAGGCGAAGTGTCTCGTTGCGTGCTCGGTCGCGCGACGAGTCGTTAACTTCTTAATTTGTTTTAGAGTGCTATGTCGCGCGTCTCGCCGCGCGACCATCCTTTTTATTTATCTCTACCTGCTTATAACGATTAGACATGAAACATGACTTTACTTTACGCTAAACATAGTGTCTACGTTAAATTTCCTTCCATTAAGCAAGTGGTTAATTTATAATCATGTAACGTGATCGTTTCTCGACTGTCTTTTTCTCTTTCTCTCTTAACCGTAGTTGCGAGCCCGCGTGGAACGTCTGTTTACTTACTGCATTCTATTGTATGGTGTACTGTTCTCTTGTATTAAATATGTGGATGTATGTATGTTTGCGCTCGCATAGAGAACGATCCAGTCGAAGAGCCCAAAGAACTCGCAGGAGAAGCCCCTGAGCAGCAGTCGGTTGGTGGAGGCAAGTGTCCTTTGACCTATCTCTGTCCTATTCATTCTTTAATTCACCTCCCGCATTACACATTTATACCTAAGGATTGACTAGCTTTTGTTATCCATGTCCTTGTTTACCTATTTGGGTCGGTTTATTATTGTTTAGCTTCATGCTATTGCTCAAACTCTAATCAATGAACATGATGAGATTATATATGATACGCTGTTTTCCCCTCTCTTATTATGATGTTATACTTGTGGTTTTCAAGGGGGCTCGAGCGGTTTCTCGAGTGCCTCTCCGTAAGGACCTGTTCTATGGATGACCGCCCGGGAAAACAGTGCAACCATGAGGGTGGAATGGGACGCCCTTAGCTGAATAATTAGAGGAACCGGAGTGTAGTTCGCTTAGCCGTCGTGCCGTCAATGGGGCTCGGTGTATGCGGCTCGCTCTGCCAAGGTTGATTCGTCCCTTGGGGAGGAGTGCGGTACATTTAGGAAACCTAACGGGCGACTACAGTCCCGGGGAATCTTTGTAAAGTCTACGTAGTGATGCCCTGCTGGGTCACCTTGGTAGTGATCAATGGAGAGTCATGATCTCTGGGCAGAAAGGGAATCACGGCTTGTGGGTAAAGTGCACAACCTCTGCAGAGTGTTTGAAAACTGATATATCAGCCGTGCTCGTGGTTATGAGCGGCCAAGGGAGCTCCAGTGATTAGTGGTACTTGATCAGAGACATTTTGGTTTACAGATGACAATGAGGATGGTTATGATTATGCTTATGGTAATGGTAAGTGGTATTCTTTCCGTTTAGAAAGGGTACTTTGGGTTAATAACTTGGGTTAATGCTAAAACCTGGCTTTCTACTAGTAAATAACAAACTGACCAACTAAAAGCAACTGCTTGACTTATCCCCACATAAAGCTAGTCCACTACAGCCAAACAGGATACTTGCTGAGTATGTTGATGTGTACTCACTCTTGCTCTACACACCAAACCCCCCCCAGGTTGTCAGCATTGCAACCACTGCTCAGGAGAAGATGAAGCTGTGGAAGGAGACTTCCAGGAGTTCCAAGACTACGACGAGTTCTAGGTGTGGGTTAGCGGCAACCCCCAGTCGGCTGCCTGTGAAGGCCGCGGTTATCTACGTTTCTTTTCCGCACTTTGATTTATTGTAAGGACTATATGGACGTCTCAGACGTATGATGTAATCGACTATTATTTCCCCTTTTAATACTATTTGAGCACTATGTGATGATGTCCATGTTATGTAACTGCTGTGTACGTGAATAACTGATCCTGGCACGTACATGGTTCGCATTCGGTTTACCTTCTAAAAACCGGGTGTGACACTCGGACATGGGCTCAGCCCCGGAAGACGACAAACTCCGCCTCGCCCGACCCAGGGGCTCGACCTCGACCTCGACCTCGGAGGAGCCTCCACCTCGCCCAGCCTAGGGCATGGACCGACCACGTCAACAGGAAGCGCCATCATTACCCTACCCCGAGCTGACTCGGGCTACGGGGAACCAGACCGGCGTCCCATCTGGCTCGCTCCACCATGCGAGTAATGATGGCGCCCCGCATGCCCTGTGACGACGGCGGCTCTCAGCCCCCTTACGGAAGCAAGAGGACATCAGCAAGGACTCGACAGCCCCAACAGCTGTCCTCCCGCCAGGCTCCAGCACTCCTCCTGACAGCCACGACACCACGCGAACTGGGTGCCAAGACCTCCCCGGCTGCCACGATGGCATGTACTTAGGGCGCTAGCTCTCCACCGCTAGACACGTTAGCACACTGCTACACTCCCCATTGTACACCTGGATCCTCTCCTTACGCCTATAAAAGGGAGGACCAGGGCCCTCTTACGGAGGGTTGGTTGGCCCGCGCGGAGAAGGACGGGACGGCGCTCGCGCAAGGCCGCTCGCTCCCACTCCCGCATGGACGCTTGTATCCCCCTACTGCAAGCGCACCCGACTCAGGCGCGGGGCTAACACGAAGGCCGCGAGATCCACTCTCTCACGCCTGCCTCCCTCTGGCTGCATCCATTTCCCCCCTTCGCGTTCCGCCTCGCGTCGACCCATCTGGGCTGGGGCACGCGGCGACGATTTACTCGTCGGTCCAGGGACCCCCCCCGTTTCGAAACACCGACAGTTGGCGCGCCAGGTAGGGGCCTGCTGCGTGGTTACGAACAGCTTCCCGTCAAGCTCCAGATGGGCAGTCTCCAGCAACCTTTCTGGCCCGGGACGGTGCTCCGTTTCGTGAATCTTGAGTTCATGTCCCTCGACGGCAGCTGCGACATGATACTCCTTCTCCCGCCGTGCGACAACGACAATGGCGGTCGACAAGCCGCTCGCCGGCAGGGAAATCGACGACGCCTTCCCCACGTGGTGGAAGGACGGCATTCGGGCTTGTCCCGTCCCCTCCCCCGCCGACGGAGGAGGAGGCGGGGCAACCAAGGCCAAGCGGGAAGCGGCACCTCGTTGGCTGTCAAGCGAGTCGACGGCGCCGGTGTCCCAACGGAGGGCGCGTCGGGCATCGATCTCGCTTCTGAGACGAAGACGAGCGCCGCCTCTCCGCAGCACGCCAATCTCAAGCAAACGCACGACGCCAGCACGCTCACGAAGGACTTGCTGGGCGTCACCCTCATACCTGAGACAACGGTGCATTCAGTCCCAGACGCGACCTCGTCACCGCCCGTCGACCAAAAGGTACTGACTGATTCCCATCTCGCGTCTTTTGGATTCGGCCTCGACCCACCAAGCGACCCCGCTTCGGTGAGCACTCTCATAGAGACGAGTCCAAACCCTCTAGGGTATCGTGTGCGGTCACCCTGGGACCGACTGACGGCCGACTCGACCTATGAGCCCTCGGGGTCCGAGGAAGATGGCGAGCCCGACCTCTGTTGGGATTTCTCCGGACTTGGTAACCCCAGTGCCGTGCGGGACTTCATGACCGCATGTGACTACTGCCTTTCCGACTGTTCCGACGGCAGCCGCGGCCTCGACAACGAGGACTGTGGCCCAAGTCGTGAATGTTTCCACGTCAATCTAGGGGGTCCCGGCGAAGGCAACCATCTTGGTATGCCGGAAAACGGTGATCCCCCTAGGCTTGTGCCTCGCGTTGACATCCTTCGGGAGCTAGTTGTGGTCCCCGACCCAGCGGGGGGTCCTGACCCACAGCTCGAGCAAATCCGCGAGAGGCAAGCCAGGCTCGATGAGGGAGCAGGAACACTTGTGCCGATCCGCCGGGACATCGGGCAGGAATGGGCGGTCCAACCCCCGGCCGGATGAGCGCGTCATCTCCCCCAGGACATCCAGCACCGCATCGCCGACGACGTCAGGGTGAGGCCGCCGCCGGATTCCAGCGGAGTCGGCCAGAACCTGGCTGCAGCGGCAATACTCCTCCGTGCGACGCCGGAGCCATCAACCACCGAGGGGCGACGTATCCAGGGAGAGCTCAAGAATCTCCTAGAGGACGCCGCGGTCCGACGGGCCGAAAGCTCTGCCTCCCGAAGGCAGGGGTTCCCCTCGGAACATCGTGCCGCGACTTCCCGATTCATGCGGGAAGCCTCGGTCCACTCCGGGCGCACGCGCAACACAGCGCCTGCAGTCCCGGGTCGCCTCGGCAACGAGCATCATCATCACAGCCGTTGGGCCCACCTCGACGACAGGGCGCACCGAGGCTACCACCCCAGGCGTGGGGGACGCTACGACAGCGGGGAGGATCGGAGTCCTTCGCCCGAACCACTCGGTCCGCAGGCTTTCAGCCGCGCCATATGACGGGCACCGTTCCCGACCCGGTTCCGAACCCCGACTACTATCACAAAGTACTCGGGGGAGATGAGACCGGAACTGTGGCTCGTGGACTATCGGCTGGCCTGCCAACTGGGTGGAACGGACGATGATAAGCTCATCATCCGCAACCTCCCCCTGTTCCTCTCCGACACCGCTCGAGCCTGGCTGGAGCACCTGCCCCCGGGGTAGATCTCCAACTTGGACGACCTGGTCCAAGCCTTCGCCGACAACTTCCAGGGCACATACGTGCGCCCTGGAAACTCTTGGGATCTCCGAAGCTGCCGCCAGCAGCCGGGAGAGTCTCTCCGGGACTACATCCGGCGATTCTCGAAGCAGCGCACAGAGCTGCCCAACGTCACCGATTCAGATGTCATCGGCGCGTTCCTCACCGGCACCACCTGCCGTGACCTGGTGAGCAAGCTGGGTCGCAAGACCCCCACCCGGGCGAGCGAGCTGATAGACATCGCCACCAAGTTCGCCTCTGGCCAGGAGGCGGTTGAGGCCATTTTCCGGAAGGACAAGCAGCCCCAGGGCCGCCCATCGGAAGATGCTCCCGAGGCGTCAACTCAGCGCGGCGCCAAGAAGAAGGGCAAGAAGAAGTTGCAAGCGAAACGCGACGCCGCCGACGTGGACCTTGTCGCCGCCGCCGAGTACAAGAACCCTCGGAAACCTCCCGGAGGTGCAAACCTTTTCGACAAGATGCTCAAGGAGCCGTGCCCCTATCATCAGGGGCCCGTCAAGCACACCCTCGAGGAGTGTGCCATGCTTTGACGACACTTCCACAAGGCCGAGCCACCCGCGGAGGGTGGCAAGGCCCTCGATGACGCAAAGGAGTAAGATCACAAGGCAGGAGGGTTCTCCGAGGTCCGCGACTGCTTCATGATCTATGGCAGGCAAGTGGCGAACGCCTCGGCTCGACACCGCAAGCAAGAGCGTCGGGAGGTCTGCTCGGTAAAGGTGGCGGTGCTAGTCTACCTAGACTGGTCCGACAAGCCCATCACCTTCGACCAGGCCGACCATCCAGACTACGTGCCGAGCCCGGGGAGATACCCACTCGTTGTCGACCCCATCATCGGCAACGTCAGGCTCACCAAGGTCCTCATGGACGGAGGCAGTGGCCTCAACATCATCTACGCCGAGACCCTCGGGCTCCTGCGGATCGATCTGTCCTCGGTCCGGACAGGCGCTGCGCCTTTCCATGGGATCGTCCCCGGGAAGCGCGTTCAACCCCTCGGACAACTCGACCTACCCGTCTGCTTTGGGACGCCCTCCAACTTTCGAAAGGAGACCCTCACGTTCGAAGTGGTCGGGTTTCGAGGAACCTACCACGCAGTGCTGGGGAGGCCATGCTACGCCAAGTTCATGGCCGTCCCCAACTACACCTACCTCAAGCTCAAGATGCCGGGCCCCAACGGGGTCATCACCGTCGGGCCCACGTACCGGCACGCGTACGAATGCGATGTGGAGTGCGTGGAGTACGCCGAGGCCCTCGCCGAATCCGAGGCCCTCATCGCTGACCTGGAGAGCCTCTCTAGGGAGGCGCCCGACGCGAAGCGCCACGCCGGCAACTTCGAACCAGCGGAGACGGTCAAGTCCGTCCCTCTCGACCCCTGCAACGACGCCTCCAAGCAGATCCGGATCGGTTCCGAGCTCGACCCCAAATAGGAAGCAGTGCTCGTCGACTTTCTCCGCGCAAACGCTGACGTTTTCACGTGGAGTCCCTCGGACATGCCCGGCATACCGAGGGAAGTCGCCGAGCACTCTCTGGATATCCGAGCCGGGGCCCGACCCGTGAAGCAACCTCTACGCCGATTCGACGAAGAAAAGCGCAGAGCCATAGGCGAGGAGATCCACAAGCTACTGGCGGCAGGGTTCATCAAAGAGGTATTCCATCCCGAATGGCTTGCCAACCCTGTGCTTGTGAGAAACAAAGGGGGGAAATGGCGGATGTGTGTAGACTACACTAGTCTAAACAAAGCATGTCCGAAGGTTCCCTACCCTCTGCCTCGCATCGATCAGATCGTGGATTCCACTGCTAGGTGCGAAACCCTGTCTTTCCTCGATGCCTACTCAGGGTATCATCAGATCAGGATGAAAGAGTCCGACCAGCTCGCGACTTCATTCATCACACCCTTCGGCATGTACTGCTATGTTACAATGCCATTTGGTTTGAGGAATGCGGGGGCAACGTACCAGCGATGCATGAACCATGTGTTTGGCGAACACATCGGCCGAATGCTCGAGGCCTACGTCAATGACATCGTAGTCAAGACGAGGAAGGCCTCTGACCTCCTTTCCGACCTTGATGCGACATTCCGATGTCTCAAGGCGAAAGGCGTGAAGCTTAATCCCGAAAAGTGTGTCTTCGGGGTCCCCCGAGGCATGCTCTTGGGGTTCATCGTCTCCGAGCGGGGCATCGAAGCCAACCCGGAGAAGATTGCAGCCATCACCAGCATGGGGCCAATCAAGGACTTGAAAGGCGTACAGAGGGTCATGGGATGTCTCGTGGCTCTGAGCCGCTTCATCTCCCGCCTCGGCGAAAGAGGTCTGCCTCTGTACCGCCTCTTAAGGAAAGATGAGTGCTTCACTTGGACCCCCGAGGCCGAGGAAGCCCTCGGGAACCTGAAGGCGCTCCTCACGAACGCGCCCATCTTGGTGCCCCCCGCTGCCGGAGAAGCCCTCTTGATCTACGTCGCCGCAACCACCCAGGTGGTTAGCGCCGCGATCGTGGTTGAGAGACGAGAACAAGGGCATGCATTGCCCGTCTAGAGGCCAGTCTACTTCATCAGTGAGGTACTGTCCGAGACCAAGATCCGCTACCCACAAATCCAGAAGCTGCTGTACGCGGTGATCCTGACACGGCGGAAGTTGCGACACTACTTCGAGTCTCATCCGGTGACTGTGGTGTCATCCTTCCCCCTGGGAGAGATCATCCAGTCCCGAGAGGCCTCGGGTAGGATTGTGAAGTGGGCGGTGGAGATCATGGGCGAGACGATCTCGTTCGCCCCTCGGAAGACCATCAAGTCCCAGGTCTTGGCGGACTTCGTGGCTGAATGGGCCGACACCCAGCTCTCGACGGCTCCGATCCAACCGGAGCTCTGGACCATGTTTTTCGACGGGTCGCTGATGAAGATGGGGGTCGGCGCAGGCCTCCTCTTCGTCTCGCCCCTCGGGAAGCACCTACGCTACGTGCTACGCCTCCACTTCCCGGTGTCCAACAATGTGGCTGAGTACGAGGCTCTGGTAAACGGGTTGCGAATCGCCATCGAGCTAGGGGTCCAACGCCTCGACGCTTGCGGTGACTCGCAGCTCATCATCGACCAAGTCATGAAGAACTCCCACTGCCGCGACCCGAAGATGGAAGCCTACTGCGATGAGGTTCGGCGCCTGGAAGACAAGTTCTACGGGCTGGAGCTCAACCACATCACCCGACGCTACAACGAGACTGCGGATGAGCTGGCTAAAATAGCCTCGGGACGAACAACAGTTCCCCCGGATGTATTCTCCCGAGACCTGCATCGACCCTCTGTCAAGACCGAGGACACGCCCGAGCCCGAGGCACCTTCGGCTCAGTCCGAGGTACCCTCGGCCCAGTCCGAGGTACCCTTGGCACGGTCCGAGGTACCCTCGGCTCAGCCCGAGGTACGTTCGGCCCCCGAGGGTGAGGCACTACGCGTCGAGGGGTAACCGAGCGAGGTCACGCCTAATCAAAGCTGGCAGACCCCGTACCTGCAATATCTCCATCGAGGAGAGCTGCCCCCCGACCAAGCCGAAGCTCGGCGGTTGGCGCGGCGCGCCAAGTCTTTCGTCTTGCTGGGAGACGGGAAGGAGCTCTACCACCGCAGCCCCTCAGGCATCCTCCAGCGATGTATTTTCATCGCCAAAGGCCACGAGCTCTTGCAAGAGATACACTCGGGGGCTTGCGGCCATCACGCAGCACCTCGAACCCTCGTTGGAAACGCCTTCCGACAAGGATTCTACTGGCTAGCGGCGGTGGCCGACGCTACTAGAATTGTCCGCACCTGCGAAGGGTGTCAGTTCTACGCGAGGCAGACCCACCTGCCCGCTCAGGCTCTGCAGACCATACCCATCACCTGGCCGTTTGCTGTGTGGGGTCTGGACCTCGTTGGCCCTTTGCAGAAGGCACCCGGGGGCTACACGCACCTGTTGGTCGCCATCGACAAATTCTCCAAGTGGATCGAGGTCCGACCCCTAAACAGCATTAGGTCCGAACAGGCGGTGGCGTTCTTCACCAACATCATCCATCGCTTTGGGGTCCCGAACTCCATCATCACCGACAATGGTACCTAGTTCACCGACAGAAAGTTCCTGGACTTCTGCGAGGATCACCACATCCGGGTGGACTGGGCTGCCGTGGCACACCCCATGACGAATGGGCAAGTGGAGCGGGCCAACGACATGATCCTACAAGGACTCAAGCCTCGGATCTACAACGACCTCAACAAGTTCGGCAAGCGGTGGATGAAGGAACTCCCCTCGGTGGTCTGGAGTCTGAGGACAACGTCGAGCCGAGCCACGGGCTTCACACCGTTCTTTCTAGTCTATGGGGCCGAGGCCATCTTGCCCACAGACCTAGAATATGGTTCCCCGAGGGCGAGGGCCTACACCGACCAAAGCAACCGAGCCAACCGAGAAGACTCACTGGACCAGCTGGAGGAGGCTCGGGACATGGCCTTACTACACTCGGCGCGGTACCAGTAGTCATGCGACGCTACCACGCCCGAGGGGTTCGGTCCCGAGACCTCTAGGTTGGCGACCTGGTGCTTCGGCTGCGACAAGACACCCGAGGGCGGCACAAACTCACGCCTCCCTGGGAAGGGCCGTTCGTCATCGCTAAGGCTCTAAAGCCCGGAACATACAAGCTGGCCAACAGTCAAGGCGAGGTCTACGGCAACGCTTGGAACATCCAACAGCTACGTCGCTTCTACCCTTAAGATGCTTTCAAGTTGCTCGTATACCTCGTTCACACACCAAGTCTGGTCATCAAGGAAGGGTCAGCCTTGCTTCGGCAAAGCCCGACCCTCCCTCAGGGGCTAGAAGGGGGCAACCCCCTCTGCGTCAAAATTTTCCTCGAAAAAAGAAAAAAAATCTTTTCTGCCAGAATGCCTTTCGTGCTCTTCGACTACTTCAAAAGTGGATCCTGAAAACGACGGAGTACACGTAAGCAGCCAAGGCTGACCGAGCCGAGGGACTCCTACGCCTCCAGGATACGGATACCTCACTCATCACCTTCTGCGATAAGTAACTCGCGCTCGGATAAGTGACTCCACGGACCGAACAAGTCTTCATGCTCGAGAGCTCCTCTGCCGAAATGATTTTTCGGGCCTTCTCGACTGCGTCGGTAACAGAACCCTATGGACAAGTAAGAGCGCGCGTAAGCGGCAAGGCCGACCGAGCCGAGGGATTCCTACGCCTCCGGGATACGGATACCTCACTCATCGCCTTCCGTGAAAAGCAACTCTCGCCCGCACAAACAATTCTGTTACCGACAAATGAGTCCGGATACTTGAAACAAGAGGAAAAGGAACGCAGCTTTACAACACGACGACGGTGTGTTTAGGCCTCGGCGGCCGCAGAAGACATACACACACTACAAGACAACCTGATCCTGTAGGCTCGAACGTCGACAACCAAAGGGGGCAGCACCACCCTCGGCATCAACTACACCTTCGGCGGGGTCTGACCTAGCCTCGGACGGCGACGCGGTCGGAGGTCCCCCGCTCTGAAGGACGGCATCAGCACCACACCCGGGCCATCGCCGCCAGGGTCTTCTTCGAGAATCCGGCCCGAGCAGGCGGCTCAGTCGGCCACCCCGAGGCCTCAGCTAGCTGTCCCCCAAAGACATCAGCTCGGCTTATGGCCTCGGCAACTCAACTCCGGCGTCGGCCATGCCAGTGGACGACCCGGCCAGGCTCTGGACAACCACACCTCCTTTTCGAAGCCAACTCTGCCTCCGCCCGTGCTGACACCGCTACCTCCGGCTTTGGCTCATCGAAGGGCGGCCGAGGGGTTCCTTTAACTAAGCAAGAGCGACCTCGGACAGCTAGGCCGACCGAGCCGAGGGACTCCTACTCCTCCGGGATACGGATACCTCACTCGTCACCTTTGCACGAGGCAACTCACGCTCGGTGAAGCGGTTCAGATAATCGACAAGGCGAGGCTTAGTGCTCGAAATGAAGAAAAAACACGGCTCCGCGCAGAAAATACATACACGTTCAGGCCTCGACAGCCGCATTGAACAAAACACCGGCACTTAGGGTGCCTTTACAAACAGAACTCCGGTTCCACCTCCGCAGGTACGAACAACCCCACGCGATTGGGGGGGCCTGCGGAGCAACAGAAGACCGACGAACGGCTCGTCGTCGCCTGCCCCGGCAGCGGCAACGACGATGACTTCTGCTCCGGAGGGCCGAACAGCAGCAGCGATGACCTCAGGGCGGATGCTGCTGCCATGAGGCCCTCGCCCATGCCCCCAACTCGAGAGGCAAGGACGGGCAGAAGGTCGTAGAGTTGGAGGTCAGTCCATGGGTGGCGCCGGCTAGCTCGTCGGCGGCGGAACCTCTTCCAGCTGCCGTGGCGAAAGGCGGCACCGGGAGTGGCTCCGAAGCCGCTCGGCTCAGAGAGCCGAGCACGAGGCAGCTGCCCATGCCGCGAACGGCGGACGCCCTTCCCCCCGATCACTGAGGGAAGGAGCGGGCCGCCGCCCACACAGGGACCGACCCCAACTCGGCACCCTCCCCTCCCCAGCACTTATGATGAACATCCTTGAAGCTGAGGGAGGGGCAGGGGCCGCAGCCCGGCTCGCTTCTCCCCGCCATCAAGCTGGTGGTCACCGTCTTGGGTGACCACCGGCGAGGGGAGGCAGCCTGGCTGCATGATGAAAATCCTTGAAGCCGAACGGTGGCTGAAAGGTACCAACTTCCACGAAGTTGCGTTCCTCCGACGACAAGACGGAAGGATTCCGGGCGTCCCCCGCCTGGGGGCTCGGAAGGTGGGAAGACACGATGCATGTGGGGAGCACGAAGACATGGTTGCCCTCCAAGGGGGTCGCCCCCCTTTTAAAGGCGACTCTCCCCACTTGCGCCCTCAACCGTTGCGGGTCGAGTCTTCTCCAACACGCTCCAAGATTCTCCCCCCACGGTGCGGGGGCTGGGTCCCACACTTCATGCAAGCCGGTCCAGGGGAGAAGAAGCCAAACCGCCACGCGCGCGCGGTGCATGCGACCACCCTGCGGTTACAAGCACTCCTCCACTTTCGCCCAGACCAGCGGGTGAAAGGGCGGACAACCATGCAGGCGGCATGCAACCGTGCCAAGTGGGTGCGCCCCTTCGACTCCAACGAGCCCAGCATGGAGGTCCAGGCCCACGCGTCATGCAACCGGCGCGCCGGTTGCTACGTGTGAGCAACTGCACCGCCACTCGCGCCACTACCGTGCCTCCTCGACTGCGGAGTCGATACCGCGACTCGAGGCAACCCTGCAGTGCCAGCCAAGCGCGACGGTCAAATGCGGTCAAAAATGGGCCGGCAGTAATGGCAGCGACAGGCGGGCAGAAGCAGCGGTCACGTCGTCAGCCAAGCTCACATCCCATCCAGGGGCAGCGAGGGAACCCTCTCTCACGGCGTGAAGACAGCGCGCCCGTGATCCGTTCCTCGAACGGCGCGCACACGCGCAACGACCGCCTCGCGAACCACTCGCCCCGTCGCATTAACTCCGCGGCGGGATAGGCGGCGCCTCAGGCGGGAGAAGCAAGCGACGCTTCGCCTTCGCCATAATAACCGCATCGAAAAAAAGGTACGCCACGTCATTCGACTTCGTATCCTTTTCCTTTTCCTCTTTCTCTCTCTTACAACAGGGATCGGGAAAGGGGGATACCCCGAAAAGGACCCTTCTCCGTGAAGGAAACAGGCTCCGAGCCTCCCTACTGATCAGAGGTTCGAAGGCTGGCCCCTCGGGGGGGTTCAACGGCCGCCTCAGATCGATTGGGTTCTGCGCCCACTATTGGTCAGAGGTTCGATGGCCGGCCCCTCAAAGGGTTCAACGGCCGCCTCAGGCCACTCGGGCTCCGCGTCCATTACTGATCAGTGGTTCGTAGGCTAGCCCTCGAAGGGTTCACAGTGGCCTCAGACACAGAGCGAGGGATGACCCTAGGTACGTTCGATACATAACCAAGGCTCGGGCTACGCTCCCGAGGTACCCTAGGACATTTCCGAGACCAGCGGGAGCGATCTTGTAACGGAATCCCATCAGAGGGAGGCGTCGAGCCCTCGGACCCCGTCAAAGGGGACCGGGTCCGGCAGATCACCCACAGGTACTTTTGGAGCGCGCCTCCAGGCCTCTAGCCGACCCCTAGCAAATGGGGCATGGGCGTCCGCTCGGATTACCCGCCAGCAGCTCACCAGAAACACCATGTTCGGCGCCCTCCGAGGGCAACATGGCGCTTTCCCCCCTCCTCCTTGCAGAAAGGCGACGCAGGGGCGTATGTAAAAAAGACGAGTCTGTCCTTGACCGTCCTCTCGCCCTGTGCAGAGGCTCGGGGGCTGCTCTCGCAAACCCGGCTCCGGCCAAACCGTTGACAGCGTCAACATACCAGCCCGAGAACTTGGGACCCGACCGTGCACTCGGGCTATGGCCAGCTCGCATGAGGGAACAACTAGACCAGCCGAAGTGTTGCGAAACGCACTAAGACCTCGAAGGAGTAAAACTACTCCTCCGAGGCCTCGGGGGCTACACCCGGCGGGTGTGCTCGCGCGCACCCACCGGAACAGAATACAACCGAAAAAGGCTGGTCCCCTTGCAAAAAGTGTGGCAAAAGCCTCCAAGCGAGTATTAGTACTCCCTTGGAGGCTCGGGGGCTACTGTCGGGGATCATAATTAGGGGTACCCTCAAGACCCCTAAATCTCAGCTGGTAACCCCCATCAGCACAAAGCTGCAAAGGCCTGATGGGTGCGATTAAATCAAGGATCGATCCATTCAAGGGACACGATCGTGCCTTGCCCGAGCCTAGCCTCGGGCAAGGGAAGCCGACCCCGGAGAACCTACGTCTCACCCGAGGACCCCCCCCTCCAGCAACGGGCACACTGTCAGCTCGCCCGAGGCCCAGTCTTCACCGAGAAGCAACCTTGGCCACATCGTTACGCCGACCGACCAAATCGCAGGGGCATTTAATGCAAAGGTGGCCTGACACCTTTATCCTGACGCACGCCCACCAGTCGATAGAGCCGAAGTGACCGCAGTCACTTCGCCGCTCTACTGACCGGTCTGACAAGAGGACAGCACCGCCTGCGCCGCTCCGACTGCTGAGCCACCCGATAGAGTGAGGCTGACAGTAGCCAAGGCCGGCCTTGGGCGTCATAGGAAACTCCGCCTCGCCCGACCCAGGGCTCGGACTCGGGCTCAGCCCCGGAAGACGGCGAACTCCGCTCCGCCCGACCCAGGGCTCGGACTCGGGCTCAGCCCCGGAAGTCGGCGAACTCCGCTCCACCAGACCCAGGGCTCGGACTCGGGCTCAGCCCCGGAAGACGGCGAACTCCGCTCCGCCCGACCCAGGGCTCGAACTCGGGCTCAGCCCCGGAAGACGGTGAACTCCGCTCCGCCCGACTCAGGGCTCGGACTCGGGCTCAGCCCTGGAAGACGACGAACTCCGCTCTGCCCGACCCAGGGCTCGGACTAGGGCTCAGCCCCGGAAGACGGCAAACTCCGCCTCGCCCGACCACAGGGCTCGGACATGGGCTCAGCCCCGGAAGACGACGAACTCCGCCTCGCCCGACCCGGGGGCTCGACCTCGACCTCGACCTCGGAGGAGCCTCCACCTCGCCCAGCCTAGGGCATGGTGAAAGGGAAATGTGCCCTTGGGCCATTTCTAAGTATTTTGGTGATTAAGTGCCAACACAAGTGCTTAAATGTGAATTTATGTCCATGGATGAACAAAGTGCAAATCATGAAGTAAAGGTATGTTTCTAAGCCTTAGTACATTGGTTTTGTATACTAATATACTTGTCTAAGTGTTAGAAACAGAAAGAAGAAGAAAAAAAGAAAGGTGCAAAAGACTTGGCTGTGTACAGCCAAGACTCAGCTTGGTCTGGCACACCGGACTGTCCGGTGTGCACCGGACAGTGTCCGGTGCGCCAGGCTGACTCGACGCGAACTGGCTGCTCTCGGGAATTCGCCGACGGCGTACGGCTAAAATTCACCGGACTGTCCGATGTGCACCGGACTGTCCGGTGAGCCAACGGTCGACCGAGCCAACGGTCGGCCGCGCAATCTGCGCGGGACACGTGGCCGAGCCAACGGCTAGAAGAGGGCACCGGACTGTCCGGTGTGCACCGGACATGTCCGGTGCGCCAACGGCTCCCAGATCTGCAACGGTCTGCAACGGTCGGCAGCGCTGTTTAAGGAAAGAAATCGGGCACCGGACAGTGTCCGGTGTGCACCGGACTGTCCGGTGCCCCCGACGACAGAAGGCAAGAATGGCCTTCCAGATTTGCTCTCAACGGCTCCTAGCTGCCTTGGGGCTATAAAAGGGGCCCCTAGGAGCATGGAGGAGACACTCAAGCAACCTTAGAGCATTCTTGATCATCCACACTCATTCTTTGCGCATTCGTTTGTGATTCTAAGTGATTCGAGCTCCGTTCTAGTGAGAACTTTGAGATAGTCATTCGAGCTTGATTCTTGGCCGTGTGTGTGCGCATTTTGCTGTGGATTTGTGTGTGTTGCTTCCCTCCCTTACTCTGTGCTTCTTTGTGATCATATACTTGTAAGGGCAAGAGACTCCAATTTGTGGAGATTCCTTGCAAACGGGATATTGAAAGGCAAAGCAAAACACCGTGGTATTCAAGTTGGTCTTTGGACCGCTTGAGAGGGGTTGATTGCAACCCTCGTCCGTTGGGACGCCACAACGTGGAGTAGGCAAGCGTTGGTCTTGGCCGAACCACGGGATAAACCACTGTGCCATCTCTGTGATTGATTTTCTGTGGTTATTGTGTTTTGTGGAGACTCCTATCTAGCCACTTGGCATTATCTGCGCTAACACTTAACAAGTTTTTGTGGCTATAAGTTCAAGTTTTCACAGGATCACCTATTCACCCCCCCCTCTAGGTGCTCTCAATTGGTATCAGAGCCGTTCTCTTCACAAAAGGGACTAACCACCCGAAGAGATGGATCCTAAGGGGAAGGGAATTGTGATCAACGACAAAGAGAAGGAATCCTTCGTCAACGAGCCGAAGGACGACAAGCCTACCGACTCCGGCTCGGGCCATAGACGGAAGGAAGGGAAGAAGAAGAAGACGAGGCGCATCAAGGAGATCATCTACTATGACGATAGTGATGAATCTACTTCTTCCCAAAAGGACGACGACAACGACTACAAAAAGACGGTCAATTCGAACTTTTCATTTGATTATTCTCGTATTCAACATAGTTCGAATTCGCATTTGCTTTCCATTCCTCTTGGCAAACCTCCACACTTCGATGGGGAGGACTACGGATTTTGGAGTCACAAAATGCGTAGTCACTTATTCTCTCTCCATCCAAGCATATGGGAGATTGTAGAGAATGGAATGAAATTTGATAGCTCGGATAGCCCTTTGCTTATAAATGAACAGATCCATAGAAATGCACAAGCTACTACTGTTCTCTTAGCATCCTTGTGCAGGGAAGAGTACAACAAGGTGAGCGGCTTGGACAATGCCAAGCAAATATGGGACACCCTCAAGATCTCTCACGAGGGGAACGACATCACCATGCTCACCAAGATGGAGTTGGTGGAGGGCGAGCTTGGACGATTCGCCATGATAAGGGGAGAGGAGCCAACTCAAACGTACAACCGGCTCAAGACCCTTATCAACAAAATAAGGAGCTACGGAAGCACGCGATGGACGGACCACGACGTCGTCCGCCTAATGCTAAGGTCCTTTACCGTTCTTGATCCTCATCTTGTGAACAATATTCGTGAGAATCCCAGGTACACGATGATGACGCCCGAGGAAGTACTTGGAAAATTTGTAAGCGGGCAGATGATGATCAAGGAGGCAAGATACGTCGACGAAGCATTGAACGGTCCAATCCACGAGCCTCAACCCATTGCTCTCAAGGCAACAAGGAGCAAGGAGTCGCTACCTAGCAAGGTGGCGCAAGATGAGGCGGCCGGGCTCAATGATGAAGAGATGGCTCTCATCATCAAGAGATTCAAGACGGCGCTAAATGGTCGCAAGGGGCAGACAAGCAAGACCAAGACAAATGGGAAGCGCTCATGCTTCAAATGTGGTAAGGTTGGTCATTTTATTGCTAACTGTCCCGAAAATGATAGTGACCAGGAGCAAGGGAAAAACGGGAAGAGAGAGAACAAGAAAGTTTACAAGAAGGCCAAAGGTGAAGCACACCTTGGAAAGGAGTGGGACTCGGATTGCTCTTCGTCCGACTCCGATGACGAAGGACTCGCCGCCACTGCCTTCAACAAATCGGCTCTCTTCCCCCACGAGCATCACACTTGCCTCATGGCAAGGGAGAAGAAGGTAATCACTAGTAATGCTAATACTTATGATTCTTCTAGTGATGATGAGTCTAGTGAGGATGAAATAGATTATTCTAGTTTATTCAAGGGATTGGATAGAACTAAGATAGCTAAGATTAATGAATTGATTGATGCCTTGAATGAAAAGGATAGAATCTTAGAAAAACAAGAAGATCTTTTATATGAAGAGCATGATAAATTTGTTAGTGCACAAAATTCACTTGCTCTAGAAGTTAAAAGAAATGGAATTCTTTCTTGTGAACTTTCTACTTGTAATGAAACCATTTCTTCTTTAAAAGGTGAAATTAATGTTTTAACCGCTAAACTAGAAGTAGCAAGTAACTCTTGTGTTGAAAATGTTACAATTTGCACTAGGTGTAAGGATTTTGATGTTAATGCTTGTAGTGAACACCTAGTTTCAATTTCAAAACTTAATGATGAATTGGCTAGTCTTAATGCTCAACTTAAGACTAGCAAGAGTGAAGTTGATAAAATAAAATTTGCAAGGGATGCCTACACGGTTGGTAGACACCCCTCAATTAAGGATGGTCTTGGCTTCAAGAGAGAGGCCATGAACTTAACAAGCCATAAGGCTCCCATCTTCGTCAAGGAGAAAGGGAAGGCCCCTATGGCTAGTAGTGCTAAAAAGAACCATGCTTTCTTATACCATGATAGGAGACATGCTAGAAATGCTTATAATGATTTTGATTCACATGTTTATGATTCTCATGCCATGTTTGCTTCTAGTTCTTCCTATAAGCATGATAGAGATATGTGTAGGAGAAATGTTGTGCATATGCCTAGGAGAAATTTTGCTCATGTTCCTAGAAAAGTTATGAACAAACCTTCTACCATTTATTATGCTTGCAATGCTCCCTTTGCTATTTGTAGAAAGGGTAAGAAGGTAATTGCTAGGAAGTTAGGGGCAAGATGCAAGGGAGATAAAACTTGCATTTGGGTCCCTAAGGATATATGTGCTAACCTTGTAGGACCCAACATGAGTTGGGTACCTAAGACCCAAGCCTAAATTTGCCTTGCAGGTTTATGCATCCGGGGGTTCAAGCTGGATTATCGACAGCGGATGCACAAACCATATGACGGGGGAGAAGAAGATGTTCACCTCCTACGTCAAAAATAAGGATTCCCAAGATTCAATTATATTCGGTGATGGGAATCAAGGCAAGGTAAAAGGGTTAGGTAAAATTGCAATTTCTAATGAGCACTCAATATCAAATGTATTTTTAGTTGAGTCTCTTGGTTACAATTTGCTATCTGTTAGTCAACTATGCAATATGGGATATAATTGTCTTTTTACTAATGTAGATGTGTCTGTCTTTAGAAGATGTGATGGTTCACTAGCTTTTAAGGGTGTACTAGACGGCAAGCTTTACTTAGTTGATTTTGCAAAAGAAGAAGCCGGTCTAGATGCATGCTTAATGGCTAAGACTTGCATGGGCTGGCTGTGGCATCGCCGCTTAGCACATGTGGGGATGAAGAACCTCCACAAGCTTCTAAAGGGAGAACACGTGATAGGTCTAACAAATGTTTATTTCGAAAAAGATAGACCTTGTGCAGCTTGTCAAGCAGGTAAACAAGTGGGAGGAGCACATCACAGCAAGAATGTGATGACCACGTCAAGACCTCTGGAGCTGCTGCATATGGACCTCTTTGGACCCGTCGCCTATCTGAGCATAGGAGGAAGTAAGTATGGTCTAGTTATTGTTGATGACTTTTCCCGCTTCACTTGGGTGTTCTTTTTACAGGATAAGTCTGAAACCCAAGGGACCCTCAAGCGCTTCCTCAGGAGAGCTCAAAATGAGTTTGAGCTCAAGGTGAAGAAGATAAGGAGTGACAACGGGTCCGAGTTCAAGAACCTTCAAGTGGAGGAGTTCCTTGAGGAGGAAGGGATCAAGCACGAGTTCTCCGCTCCCTACACACCACAGCAAAATGGTGTGGTAGAGAGGAAGAACAGGACGCTGATTGATATGGCAAGGACGATGCTTGGAGAGTTCAAGACCCCCGAGTACTTTTGGTCGGAAGCTGTGAACACGGCTTGCCACGCCATCAACAGGGTCTACCTTCATCGCCTCCTCAAGAAGACTTCGTACGAGCTTCTAACCGGTAACAAACCCAATGTATCTTACTTTCGTGTATTTGGGAGCAAATGCTACATTCTAGTGAAGAAGGGTAGAAATTCTAAGTTTGCTCCCAAAGCTGTAGAAGGATTTTTATTAGGTTATGATTCAAATACAAAGGCGTATAGGGTCTTCAACAAATCATCGGGTTTGGTTGAAGTCTCTAGCGACGTTGTATTTGATGAGACTAATGGCTCTCCAAGAGAGCAAGTTGTTGATTGTGATGATGTAGATGAAGAAGATGTTCCGACGGCCGCAATACGAACTATGGCGATTGGAGAAGTACGGCCACAGGAACAAGATGAACGAGATCAACCTTCTTCCTCAACAACGGTGCAACCCCCAACTCAAGACGATGAACAGGTTCATCAAAAGGAGGCGTGTGATCAAGGGGGAGCACAAGATGATCATGTGATGGAGGAAGAAGCGCAACCGGCACCTCCAACCCAAGTTCGAGCGATGATTCAAAGGGATCATCCCGTCGACCAAATTCTGGGTGACATTAGCAAGGGAGTAACTACTCGGTCTCGACTAGTTAATTTTTGTGAACATTACTCCTTTGTCTCTTCTATTGAGCCTTTCAGGGTAGAGGAGGCCTTGCTAGATCCGGATTGGGTATTGGCCATGCAGGAGGAACTCAACAACTTCAAGCGCAATGAAGTTTGGACACTGGTGCCTCGTCCCAAGCAAAATGTTGTGGGAACCAAGTGGGTGTTCCGCAACAAACAGGACGAGCACGGGGTGGTGACGAGGAACAAGGCTCGACTTGTGGCAAAAGGTTATGCCCAAGTCGCAGGTTTGGACTTTGAGGAGACGTTTGCTCCTGTGGCTAGGCTAGAATCAATTCGTATCTTGCTAGCATATGCCGCTCACCATTCTTTCAGGTTGTACCAAATGGATGTGAAGAGCGCTTTCCTAAATGGGCCAATCAAGGAGGAGGTGTACGTAGAGCAACCCCCTGGCTTCGAGGATGAACGGTACCCCGACCATGTGTGTAAGCTCTCTAAGGCGCTCTATGGACTTAAGCAAGCCCCAAGAGCATGGTATGAATGCCTTAGAGACTTCTTAATTGCTAATGCTTTCAAGGTTGGGAAAGCCGATCCAACTCTTTTTACTAAGACTTGCGATGGTGATCTTTTTGTGTGCCAGATTTATGCCGACGACATAATATTTGGTTCTACTAACCAAAAGTCTTGTGAAGAGTTTAGCAGGGTTATGATGCAGAAATTCGAGATGTCGATGATGGGCGAGTTGACCTACTTCCTTGGGTTCCAAGTGAAGCAACTCAAGGACGGCACCTTCATCTCCCAAATGAAGTACACGCAAGATTTGCTAAAGAGGTTTGGGATGAAGGACGCAAAGCCCGCAAAGACGCCGATGGGAACCAATGGACACACCGACCTCAACAAAGGAGGTAAGTCTGTTGATCAAAAAGCATACCGGTCAATGATAGGGTCTTTACTTTATTTATGTGCTAGTAGACCGGATATTATGCTTAGCGTATGCATGTGTGCCAGATTTCAATCTGATCCTAAGGAGTGTCACTTAGTGGCGGTGAAGCGAATTCTTAGATATTTGGTTGCTACGCCTTGCTTCGGGATCTGGTATCCAAAGGGGTCTAACTTTGACTTGATTGGGTACTCAGATTCCGACTATGCTGGATGTAAGGTCGATAGGAAGAGTACATCGGGGACGTGCCAATTCTTAGGAAGGTCCCTGGTGTCATGGAACTCTAAGAAACAAACCTCCGTTGCCCTATCCACCGCTGAGGCCGAGTACGTTGCCGCAGGACAGTGTTGTGCGCAACTACTTTGGATGAGGCAAACCCTCAGGGACTTTGGCTACAATCTGAGCAAAGTCCCACTCCTATGTGATAATGAGAGTGCTATCCGAATAGCGGAAAATCCTGTTGAGCACAGCCGCACAAAGCACATTGACATCCGGCATCACTTTTTGAGAGACCACCAGCAAAAGGGGGATATCGAAGTGTTTCATGTTAGCACCGAGAACCAGCTAGCCGATATCTTTACCAAGCCTCTAGATGAGAAGACCTTTTGCAGGCTGCGTAGTGAGCTCAATATCTTAGATTCGTGAAACTTGGATTGAAATGTAGCATACATGTATTTATGCGTTTGATCATGTTCCTTTTTGCATTTTGTTGTTAAGTATGGTGCTCAAGTTGTACAAACACTCCCTGGACCTCACAAGCCTGTTGCAAAGTGATGCACAGTTTTAGGGGGAGATGGGTTACAACTTGACCCTTTGAGACTAACCATCTGCTTGAGCTTGCGTGTTTTAGTCTCAAAAGAGAATTGAAAGGGAAAGGTGGACTTGGACCATGACAGACTTCCACTGCACTCCGATGAGAGGGTAACCTATTCCAAGTTCATCTAATGAACTCTTATTGCTATTTGCTCTTAATTGGAGATTTTGGTGAGGCAATGGGGTTATAGGGCCAAGATTGATCCTGTTTTGGTGCTTGATGCCAAAGGGGGAGAAAATAAAGGCCAAAGCAATAATGGATCAGCTACCACTTGAGAGATTTTGAAAATAGTAGAATAGAGCTTTTTGTTTGACAAAACTCTTTTGTTGTCTCTCTTATCAAAAGTTGGCTTCTTATGGGGAGAAGTATTGATTATTGGAAAAAGGGGGAGTTTTTGAAATCTTTGATCAATCTCTTTTGGAATGACTCTCTTTATGCTTCAACATGTGTGTTTGACTTAGAGATAGAGATTTGAGTTTGATTTACAAAAACAAACCAAGTGGTGGCAAAGGATGATCCATATATGCCAAATTGAATCAAAATAAAACTCAAATTATTTTATTTGAAGTGAGTTTGCACTTGTTCTAGTTGCCTTATGTTGTGTTGGCATAAATCACCAAAAAGGGGGAGATTGAAAGGGAAATGTGCCCTTGGGCCATTTCTAAGTATTTTGGTGATTAAGTGCCAACACAAGTGCTTAAATGTGAATTTATGTCCATGGATGAACAAAGTGCAAATCATGAAGTAAAGGTATGTTTCTAAGCCTTAGTACATTGGTTTTGTATACTAATATACTTGTCTAAGTGTTAGAAACAGAAAGAAGAAGAAAAAAAGAAAGGTGCAAAAGACTTGGCTGTGTACAGCCAAGACTCAGCTCGGTCTGGCACACCGGACTGTCTGGTGTGCACCGGACAGTGTCCGGTGCGCCAGGCTGACTCGACGCGAACTGGCTGCTCTCGGGAATTCGCCGACGGCGTACGGCTAAAATTCACCGGACTGTCCGGTGTGCACCGGACTGTCCGGTGAGCCAACGGTCGACCGAGCCAACGGTCGGCCGCGCAATCTGCGCGGGACACGTGGCCGAGCCAACGGCTAGAAGAGGGCACCGGACTGTCCGGTGTGCACCGGACATGTCCGGTGCGCCAACGGCTCCCAGATCTGCAACGGTCTGCAACGGTCGGCAGCGCTGTTTAAGGAAAGAAATCGGGCACCGGACAGTGTCCGGTGTGCACCGGACTGTCCGGTGCCCCCGACGACAGAAGGCAAGAATGGCCTTCCAGATTTGCTCTCAACGGCTCCTAGCTGCCTTGGGGCTATAAAAGGGGCCCCTAGGAGCATGGAGGAGACACTCAAGCAACCTTAGAGCATTCTTGATCATCCACACTCATTCTTTGCGCATTCGTTTGTGATTCTAAGTGATTCGAGCTCCGTTCTAGTGAGAACTTTGAGATAGTCATTCGAGCTCGATTCTTGGCCGTGTGTGTGCGCATTTTGCTGTGGATTTGTGTGTGTTGCTTCCCTCCCTTACTCTGTGCTTCTTTGTGATCATATACTTGTAAGGGCAAGAGACTCCAATTTGTGGAGATTCCTTGCAAACGGGATATTGAAAGGCAAAGCAAAACACCGTGGTATTCAAGTTGGTCTTTGGACCGCTTGAGAGGGGTTGATTGCAACCCTCGTCCGTTGGGACGCCACAACGTGGAGTAGGCAAGCGTTGGTCTTGGCCGAACCACGGGATAAACCACTGTGCCATCTCTGTGATTGATTTTCTGTGGTTATTGTGTTTTGTGGAGACTCCTATCTAGCCACTTGGCATTATCTGCGCTAACACTTAACAAGTTTTTGTGGCTATAAGTTCAAGTTTTCACAGGATCACCTATTCACCCCCCCCCCTCTAGGTGCTCTCACATGGACCGACCATGTCAACAGGAAGCGCCATCATTACCCTACCCCGAGCTGACTCGGGCTACGAGGAACCAGACCGGCGTCCCATCTGGCTCGCTCCACCATGCGAGTAATGATGGCGCCCCGCATGCCCTGTGACGACGGCGGCTCTCAGCCCCCTTACGGAAGCAAGAGGACGTCAGCAAGGACTCGACAGCCCCAACAGCTTTCCTCCCGCCAGGCTCCAGCACTCCTCCTGACAGCCACGACACCACGCGAACTGGGTGCCAACACCTCCCCGGCTGCCACGATGGCATGTACTTAGGGCGCTAGCTCTCCACTGCTAGACACGTTAGCACACTGCTACACTCCCCATTGTACACCTGGATCCTCTCCTTACGCCTATAAAAGGGAGGACCAGGGCCCTCTTACGGAGGGTTGGTTGGCCCGCGCGGAGAAGGACGGGACGGCGCTCGCGCAAGGCCGCTCGCTCCCACTCCCGCGTGGACGCTTGTATCCCCCTACTGCAAGCGCACCCGACTCAGGCGCGGGGCTAACACGAAGGCCGCGGGATCCACTCTCTCACGCCTGCCTCCCTCTGGCTGCATCCATTTCCCCCCTTCGCGTTCTGCCTCGCGTCGACCCATCTGGGCTGGGGCACGCGGCGACGATTCACTCGTCGGTCCAGGGACCCCCCGGGTTTCGAAACACCGACACATATCCAGGCTGGGAGAAAAAGGCTTACCATTTTATAAATTACTCAAGAAGGTGGACAAATTTCAGTGGACCTCAGAAGCACAGGAAGCCCTAGATGCATTGAAAAAGTTCTTGACAACACCACCAGTGCTGAAACCACCACGCCGAGCCACGCCGACTCAACCAGCAGAAGATCTGCTATTATATATCTCTTGCACGACTCACGTGGTGAGCACCACGTTGGTAGTCGAGCGAGCAGAAGAAGGACACGCATACCCAGTACAACATCCTGTTTATTTCATCAGTGAAGTTCTGGGTCCCTCAAAGAAGAAATATCCTCAGGTTCAAAAGCTATTGTATGCAGTACTTCTAACTGCACGCAAGCTTCGGCACTACTTCGACGACCACAAAGTCATAGTAGTCACTGGATTTCCAATAGGGGATATTCTCCATAACAAAGAAGCCATCGAAAGAGTAGCCAAGTGGGCCTGTGAATTGGGGTCTCATGACATCGAATTTCGACCTCGCACTGCTATCAAGACTCAAGCACTGGTTGACTTCGTATCAGAGTGGACCGAGCAACAGGTACCGAATAATCCAGAAGTCGCAGAAGTATGGCAAATGTATTTTGACGGCTCATTGAAGCTGCAGGGAGCAGGTGCAGGGATCCTCTTTACTGCACCTAGGGGCAAACACCTTAGATATGCCCTTCAGTTACTATTTCCAGCCTCTAACAACGCAGCCGAATACAAAGCTCTGATTCACGGGCTGAACATTGCCATATCGCTGGGCATCAACAGATTGATGGTGTATGGAGATTCTCTGGTGGTCATAAGTCAGATAAACAAAGAATGGGATTGCTCGAATGATTCCATGGGAAAATATTGCACCGCTGTCCGGAAACTAGAAGATAAATTTGAAGGATTGGAGTTTCATCATGTGGAGAGAGACCGCAACACCGTGGCTGATGCATTGTCTAAGCTAGGGTCCAGTCGGACTCAGGTCCCACCCGGAGTCTTTGTCCAAGAAGTGCCACACCCGAGCATTTCAGCGACCGGGTAGAAGAATGCAATACGTTGAGCCAACCGGAATCAAATCCTGATGACTGGAGAGAGCCGATCATCAGATATATAAGGAATGAAGAGGAACCAGATGACAAAAATACAGCCGAGCGTATCGCAAGGCAGTCGGCTCACTATACGCTCATTGGGGACGCGCTATACAGAAGGGGCGCGTCAGGAGTCCTCATGAAGTGTATTCTTTCAGATACTGGAAAGCAACTTCTAGATGAGGTCCATGCTGGGCAATGTGGAGTGCATGCAGCATCCAGGACCATGGTTGGGAAGGTCTTCAGGTCGGGTTTCTACTGGCCAACAGCAAAAAGTGACGCAGCCAAGTTAGTTCAGAAATGCGAAGCTTGCCAATACTTGTCAAAACAGCAGCATCTACCGGCACAGCAACTACAAACCATACCCGTAACTTGGCCATTTGCATGCTGGGGGTTGGATATGATTGGACCTTTCAAAAAAGCTCAAGGAGGATACACTCATGTACTGGTTGCTATTGACAAGTTCACTAAGTGGATAGAATTCAAACCCATCACTTCCTTAACTTCAGCTAAGGCAGTGGAATTCATACAAGACATAATATTCAGGTTTGGAATGCCAAACAACATCATCACCGACCTGGGATCCAACTTCACAAGTTCAGAGTTCTTCGACTTCTACGAGCAAAAGGGCATTCAGATCAAATATGCCTCCGTGGCACACCCAAGAGCCAACGGGTAGGTAGAAAGAGCCAACGGGATGATATTAGAGGCGCTCAGGAAGAAAGTTTTCGACAAAAATGAAAAGTTCGCAGGAAAGTGGATCAGGGAATTGCCATACGTCGTTTGGAGCCTAAGAACTCAACCTAGTCGAGCCTTGCATGGAAACACTCCTTTCTTTATGGTCTATGGTTCGGAGGCAGTGCTACCTGCTGATCTCAAGTTTGGAGCACCAAGGTTGATCTTTGAAAACATAGCAGAAGCTGAGGCTACTAGGCTAAAGGATGTTGATATACTCGAAGAAGAATGACTAAACACGGTGATTCAATCAGCACGGTATCAGCAAACTCTGAGGCGCTATCACGATAAGGCCATACGGCATCGATCCTTCGCAGTGGGAGACCTCATCCTCCGCCGAATTCTAACGGGGGAGGGGCGGCACAAATTGTCATCTCTATGGGAAGGACCATTCATAGTAGCTGAAGTCACTCGGCCTGGATCATATCGACTCACACAGATGGATGGCACAGAAGTCGGGAACTCATGGAATATAGAACATCTCAGGAAGTTTTATCCTTAACTATATTCAAAAAGCTATTGGGGCGGCAATGTACTCTGTAAACCAGGAAATGCATCATCAATAAAAAAAGGCTTCGGGAATTCTTCGTTTCGCGTTCTTGCTCAAGTCGGGGTGACCACTATACCCTATTAACGGAGCAATCGGCTTAAGTCGGCAATGATTTAAGACGGTGCAACATGCTCACGCTTACTTAACTCCGGGTGACCACTATACCCTACTAACGGAGCAATCGGCTTAAGTCGACAATGATTTAAGACGGTGCAACATGCTCATGCTTACTTAACTCGGGGTGACCACTATACCCTACTAATGGAGCAATCGGCTTAAGTCGGCAATGATTTAAGACGGTGCAACATGCTCACGCTTACTTAACTCGGGGTGACCACTATACCCTACTTACGGAGCAATCGGCTTAAGTCGGCAATGACTTAAGACGGTGCGACATGCTCACGCTTACTTAACTAAGGGTGGCCACTATACCCTACTAATGGAGCAATCGGCTTAAGTCGGCGATGACTTAAGACGGTGCAACATGCTCACGCTTACTTAACTAACGGTGACCACTATACCCTGCCCACGGAGCAATCGGTTCAGGCCGGTGATCACTATACCCCTGACAGCGGAATGATCGATTTAAGATGACAACGACTTAAATTGGCGCGGCACATTCGACACGTTCGCAACTATTCATCCTAGGGCGATTTCTATGCCCCACGAAAAAATTCAAAACCACCATGATGCACTTACTTTTACGATGGTAGATATCGTGGAACTCTAACAAAACAATAACAGTATTCGGTACCGAAAAGTGTTTTCTAACGAAACATCCAAGAACACTAACCATATACTCAAGGTATTCAGTGTTTTCTATCTGGAAATGTTTTTCTCAGGAGCGACCGACGAGGAAGGACGACTCGAAGAATCGGGAGCGGCATTCACATCCGCCACTATGTCGTCGGGAACAACCACGCCAGGTCTCCTCATCAGAATTCGCCCCGCGCGAACGGCTTTGTCCATGGCCTTGTCGCGCTGGGCCTTCAGAGTAGCAGAAGTATCTTCAGCAGCCTTAACAGCCAACCGAGCGGGCTCTAGCTCCCGGACTACTGACTTTTTGGAAGCACACATATCCTTGATGACAGTATCCTTGTTCGACACCAATTGTCTGAGGCGAATCATATCATCCAGAGACTCTTGCAGCTTGTAGCGATGGTTATCCAAGTCCTCCATGGTAAAACGATGACTCCTCTCCAAGATAGTCAACGAGTTGCTGGCATCACAATATAGCTTTTCCAGATTGTCACGAGAAGTAGCAAGGGCACGCTTTTCCTCCTGCAAACAAGAATCAGTTTCTCCAAACGTCGAGCAAGCAATAAGAACACAGCAAACAAAGCCAAGATTCACAGGCCACCTTTTCAGAATCGAGCTAAGCATGGAGAGTAGAGTTCAGCGTGTTAGCATCATTCAGAGAAGCAGAGACCCGAGCCAGTTCAGCCTGACCTTGAGAATACTTTTCTTCAAGATCAGAGCACCACCGGGCCAGTTCAGTCTGACCTTGAGAATGTTTTTCTTCAAGATCAGAGTACTGCCGGGCCATGTCTGTCAGGAAACAGTCAAGCATGGGTGTTCAGCTATAAAGCAGATTACTCAAATAGCCAGTAAAGGCAAAAAGGGGCACTAACCAGCATTTGCCATCTCCAATTCAGATACTCGCCGCTGAAGTAACACTGGATTCCAATGCATTAGGGACAAAGCCCCTTCTGGGACAGAGGTCCCCTGTGATTTCAACCGGCTAGCCATTTCATCCACCAATGTCTGACGATAAGAACAGATGAGCATAATAACGACAGTCTACCCGAAGTAAAAGATAGGGCAGAGGAAACCAGGATACCTAGAGGTTAGATAAGAATGAGGGAACCCCCAAGTCGTGAGAAATCAACTGATGGCTCGCTGAAGGGCCACCAATTGGAACAACCCGCAATGCATCATTGGGAACCAAGTCAGTGTCACCAACAGAAGTCAGAACTCTGTCATCGGGAACGTTGACCCTTAAAACGACCTCTTGACACGAAACCCGCACTGCTGCCATACAATCAGAGTGCAGAGGAGAAGATCCCACATGAACATCCATGGAAGTGTTAGAGGGAGAACCAACTCGAACACCCTCGGAGGCTGGGTTATCGCTTGCGCTACCCATCCGAGCCGGATCATTCCCGGCAACACCCTCGGGGGCTGGGTAAGCGCCAACACCATCCTTAAGGGCCGAGTTCTCTACAGCAGCCACCTCTAAGGCTGAAGGTCCCTCAGTCACTTCCATGGGAGCAGCACAATCCAGACCAGCTTCCTGACCCCCAAGACCACGCTCCAAGGTCGATGAGGCGCGGGACGCTGCTCGAGATGACCCCAACCTGGCATCAAGCACATCAGCACAAACATCCATCGCGCCACCATCTGCCGGCTCTGACAACAGATCTTCTAGAACCATATCCTCAAGAGCCTGATCAAAGTTGGCTAGAGACAATTCTTGTAAATCTACAAGAGCAGACAGGGCCGGAGAAGGAACACCACTGCTTTCGCCACTAACAATGTAGCGTCGGCTGTTCTTCCGAGTTAGAGGGATTTCATCCTCCTCCTCCTCGCCATCATCGACAACGCGGACAGTACACCCATTGGGGTCAGCATCATCCAGGTTACGCTCATTGGGGTCAACGTCGTCCAGGTCACACCCATTGGGGTTAATAGCAAGAAGGTTACACCCATCGGGATTAGTTTCAGCAAATGCAGGCACTAGCACTTCTTCAGCAGCAGGAACAGAAGGACCAGCATTCTGATCAAAACTAGACACTCGACGAAGACGTCTCTTCTTCTGTTTCTTCCCATCAGCAGGAGAAGCAGGCTGATTGGCTCGGCGAGAGTGCTTCGGACGAACATTGTCAGAATTCTGAATATCTAAAGCTTCGCTATCCTCTGGGATGGGTGCTACCGCCAGAGTTTCAGTAGGGACTGCATCAGAAGAATCTTCAGCTAACATATCCAGCATGGCACTTATCTCCGCGTCACTTGGATTCAAAGGCACCTCAAAATGAACCTGCCTCTCGTCGTCAGGAATTTCTCCGAGTGAGGCAACCAAAGCACTAACTTCTTCGGGAGAGGGTCGTACTCTAAGGCCCAAACTGCTATCATCAGCTGGAGGATTTGACACGAAACTGATAAAGGCCTGGGAGGGAGGCAAATTCCAGGCCGAGTATGCAACAGGAGTGCTGATGTTCGACACCTTGCCTCTGAGTATCATCTCGAGCTGGTTCACCAAGTCCACGGTAGGAATTCTTCTGTTGGTCACCTGGGTTGAATCAGCCAAGCCTCGGAACAAATAGGCCGGATATGCTCTGTCTTTCAGTGGCTAAATGTTCTTGAAAACAAAGTCAACGACCACAACTTCTGCAGTCAGACCCCTTTCCTTCAACAATCCAACTTCTGCTAACAGAGCCCTTGCCTCAGCCACCTCCTGGTCTGTGGGGGATTCGGTCCAGCTCGGAGTGCGAACATCCAGCTGTCTCCCTGACCGTGGGGGGAGGGAATTCCCATGATTCTCCATGATGAACCATTCCAGGCGCCATCCCTTGATGCTGTCCTTGAGTGGGATGTCGAGGTAGTCAGTCTTCCTTCCGCGACGCATCTCCAAGCTCGCGCCCCCCACCAGCTAGTGCCGCCCCCCGGCCATCCCAGGCCAACAGTGGTACAGATACTTCCAAAATCCAAAGTGGGGCAAAACACCAAGAAAGGCTTCGCATAAATGAACAAAAACAGAAACTTGCAGAATAGAATTGGGATTCAGATGGGTCAAATTCAAGTGTTAGAAATCAAGGAGACCACGGAAGAAAGGAGAAATGGGTAGGGCAAGTCCGCGGATAAGGAAAGGAACGTAAATGACGGATTCATGGGTGTCTTCTGTCGAAACAGTGACCCCACGGCAGATCCGCCACGAACAGAGCTCCTTCGGAGGAAGAACCCCGATGGAAACAAGATGAAGAAGGTCGGATTCGGAGACAACAGACATATGGTTACCTGCGAAAGGCAACTGACTGTTGGGATCAATGGGAGGAATGATTGCGACGGACGAACTCGAAGCTTTCCGCTTGGGCGCCATCTCAACCTTGCTAGCAAACGGAGCGGAAGCGATATTGCAGGAAAGCAGAGAAAATCTGGATGCAAAAAAGCAGAAACTAGGGCACGGAGCGTGGAGGCGTGCGACAGCGCAGTTGAAAGTCGCCTAGAGGGGGGGTGAATAGGGCAAAACTGAAATTTACAAAATTAATCACAACTACAAGCCGGGTTAGCTTTAGAAATAATAAAGAGTCGGAGAGAGGGTGCAAAACAAATCGCAAGCAAATAAAGAGTGTGACATGCGGATTTGTTTTACCGAGGTTCAGTTCTCGCAAACCTACTCCCCGTTGAGGTGGTCACAAAGACCGGGTCTCTTTCAACCCTTTCCCTCTCTCAAATGGTCCCTCGGACCGAGTGAGCTTCTCTTCTCAAATCAACCGGGAACAAAACTTCCCCGCAAGGACCACCACACAATTGGTGTCTCTTGCCTCGGTTACAATTGAGTTTTGATCACAAGAACAAATGAGAAAGAAAAGAAGCAATCCAAGCGCAAGAGCTCAAAAGAACACAACAAATCTCTCTCACTAATCACTAAAGCTTTGAGTGGGATTGGAGAGGACTTGATCACTTTGGTATCTAGAATTGAATGCTAGAGCTCTTGTAAGTAGTTGAAAGGTGGGAAACTTGGATGACTTGAATGAGGGGTGGTTGGGGGTATTTATAGCCCCAACCACCAAACTAGCCGTTTGGTGAAGGCTGCTGTCGACGGGCGCCCGGTGCGCCACCGGACAGTGTCCGGTGCGCCAGCCACGTCACCCGGTCGTTAGGGTTCGACCGTTGGAGCTCTGACGTGTGGGCCCGCGTGGCTGTTCGGTGGTGCACCGGACATGCCCTGTAGGCTGTCCGGTGTGCCACCCGCGCGTGCTCTGCTCCTCTGCGCGCGCTGGCGCGCATTTAATGCTGTAGCAGGTGACCGTTGCGCTGAAGTAGCCGTTGCTCCACCGTTACACCGAACAGTCCGGTGTGCACCAGACATGTCCGGTGAATTATAGCGGAGCGAATTCCCGAAGCTGGCAAGTTCAGAGTCGCTTGATCTTGGGGCACCGGACACTGTCCGGTGGTGCACTGGACAGTCCGGTGAATTATAGCGAAGCGCCTCTGAGAATTCCCGAAGGTGCAAAGTTTAGCTTGGAGTCCCCTGGTGCACCGGACACTGTCCGGTGGCACACCGGACGGTCCGGTGTGCCAGACCAGGGTGCCTTCGGTTGTCCCTTTGCTCTTTTGTTTGAACCCTCTTTCTTGGTCTTTTTATTGGCTTATTGTGAACCTTTGGCACCTGTAGAACTTATAAACTAGAGCAAACTAGTTAGTCCAATTATTTGTGTTGGGCAATTCAACCACCAAAATCAATTTAGGAATATAGGTGTAAGCCTAATTCCCTTTCAATCTCCCCCTTTTTGGTGATTGATGCCAACACAAACCAAAGCAAACATACAAGTGCAGAATTTGAACTAGTTTGCAAAATGCAAGTGCAAAGGTTACTTAGAATTGAGCCAATAACTATTACTTACTAGACATGCATGGATTGTTTCTTTATTTTTAATGTTTTGGACCACGCTTGCACCACATGTTTTGTTTTTGCAAATTCTTTTGTAAAATTCTTTTTCAAAGTCCTTTTGCAAATATTCAAAGGTAAATGAATAAGATTTTGCGAAGCATTTTCAAGTTTTGAAATTTTCTCCCCTTGTTTCAAATGCTTTTCCTTTGACTAAACAGAACTCCCCCTCAAATAAATTCTCCTCTTAGTGTTCAAGAGGGATTTAAGATATTAATTTTGAAGATGCTACTTTCTCCCCCTTTTGAACATAATAAGATACCAATTTGAAATTTACCAATTGAAAATCATTAGTTTTTTTAAAAATTAGGGTGGTGGTGCGGTCCTTTTGCTTTGGGCTTAATACTCTCCCCCTTTGGCATGAATCACCAAAAACGGACGTGTGAGTAAAATATAAGCCCTTTTAACTACTTTCTCCACCTTTGGCAAACAAATAATATGAGTGAAGATTATACCAAAGTGGAGAGTGATGTACGAAGCGACGACGAAGGGTGAGTAATGGAGTCGAGTGGAAGCCTTTGTCTTCGCCGAATACTCCAATTCCCTTTCAATATACCTATGACTTGGTTTGAAATTCACTTGAAAACGCATTAGTCATAGCATATATAAAAGATATATGATCAAAGGTATAATATATGAGCTATGTGTGCAAGACATCAAAAGAAATTCCTAGAATCAAGAATATTTAACGCATGCCTAAGTTTGGTAAAAGTTTGTTCATCTAGTGGCTTGGTAAAGATATTGACTAATTGATCTTTAGTGTTAATGTATGCAATCTCGATATCCCCCTTTTGTTGGTGATCCCTAAGAAAATGATACCGAATGGCTATGTGTTTAGTGCGGCTATGCTCAACGGGATTATCCGCCATGCGGATTGCACTTTCATTATCACATAGAAGAGGAACTTTGGTTAATTTGTAACCATAGTCCCTAAGGGTTTGCCTCATCCAAAGCAATTGCGCGCAACAATGGCCTGCGGCAATATACTCGGCTTCGGTGGTTGAAAGAGCCACAGAATTTTGCTTCTTTGAAGCCCAAGACACCAAGGACCTTCCCAAGAACTGGCAAGTCCCCGATGTGCTCTTTCTATTAATTTTACACCCCGCCCAATCGACATCCGAATAACCAATTAAATCAAATGTGGATCCCCGAGGGCACCAAAGCCCAAACTTAGGAGTATAAGCCAAATATCTCAAGATTCGTTTTACGGTCGTAAGGTGAGATTCCTTAGGGTCGGCTTAGAATCTTGCACACATGCATACGGAAAGCATAATGTCCGGTCGAGATGCACATAAATAGAATAATGAACCTATCATCGACCGGTATACCTTTTGATCGACGGATTTACCTTCCGTGTCGAGGTCGAGATGCCCATTGGTTCCCATGGGAGTCTTGATGGGCTTGGCATCCTTCATTCCAAACTTGTTTAGAATATCTTGAGTATACTTCGTTTGGCTAATGAATGTGCCCTCTTGGAGTTTCTTCACTTGAAATCCTAAGAAATACTTCAACTCCCCCATCATCGACATCTCGAATTTCTGTGTCATGATCCTACTAAATTCCTCACATGTAGATTCGTTAGTAGACCCAAATATAATATCATCGACATAAATTTGGCATACAAACAAATCATTGTCAAGGGTTTTAGTAAATAAATTATGATCGGCCTTGCCGACTTTGAAGCCATTAGTAATAAGGAAATCTCTTAGGCATTCATACCATGCTCTTGGGGCTTGCTTGAGCCCATAAAGCGCCTTAGAGAGCCTATAGACATGATTAGGGTACTCACTGTCTTCAAAGCCGGGAGGTTGCTCAACGTAGACCTCTTCCTTGATTGGTCCATTGAGGAAGGCACTCTTCACGTCCATTTGGTAAAGCTTGAAGCCATGGTAAGTAGCATAGGCTAATAATATGTGAATTGACTCAAGCCTAGCTACGGGTGCATAGGTTTCACCGAAATCCAAACCTTCGACTTGGGAGTATCCCTTGGCCACAAGTCGAGCTTTGTTCCTTGTCACCACACCATGCTCGTCTTGCTTGTTGCGGAAGACCCATTTGGTTCCTACAACATTTTGGTTAGGATGTGGAACTAAATACCATACCTCATTCCTAGTGAAGTTGTTGAGCTCCTCTTGCATTGCCATCACCCAATCCGAGTCTTGAAGTGCTTCCTCTATCCTGTGTGGCTCAATAGAGGAAACAAAAGAGTAATGCTCACAAAAATGTGCAACACGAGATCTAGTGGTTACCCCCTTATGAATGTCGCCGAGGATGGTGTTGACGGGGTGATCTCGTTGGATTGCTGGGTGGACTCTTGGGTGTGGCGGCCTTGGTTCTTCATCCTCCTTGTCTTGATCATTTGCATCTCCCCCTTGATTGTTGCTGTCATCTTGAGGTGGCTCATTATTTTGATTTTCTCCTTCATCAACTTGAGCCTCGTCCTTATTTTGAGTTGGTGGAGATGCTTGCATGGAGGAGGATGGTTGATCTTGTGCATTTGGAGGCTCTTCGGATTCCTTAGGACACACATCCCCAATGGACATGTTCCTTAGCGCGATGCACGGAGCCTCTTCATTACCTATCTCATCAAGATCAACTTGCTCTACTTGAGAGCCGTTAGTTTCATCAAACACAACGTCACAAGAAACTTCAACTAGTCCTGAGGACTTGTTAAAGACTCTATATGCCCTTGTGTTTGAATCATATCCTAGTAAAAAGCCTTCTACAGTCTTAGGAGCAAATTTAGATTTTCTACCTCTTTTAACAAGAATGAAGCATTTGCTACCAAAGACTCTAAAATATGAAATGTTGGGCTTTTTATTGGTTAGGAGTTCATATGATGTCTTCTTGAGGATTCGGTGTAGATACAACCGGTTGATGGCGTAGCAAGCGGTGTTAACCGCCTCGGCCCAAAACCGATCCGGCGTCTTGTACTCATCAAACATGGTTCTTGCCATGTCTAATAGAGTTCTATTCTTTCTCTCCACTACACCATTTTGTTGTGGCGTGTAGGGAGAGGAGAACTCATGCTTGATGCCCTCCTCCTCAAGGAAGCCTTCAATTTGAGAGTTCTTGAACTCCGTCCCGTTGTCGCTTCTTATTTTCTTGATCCTTAAGCCGAACTCATTTTGAGCCCGTCTCAAGAATCCCTTTAAGGTCTCTTGGGTTTGTGATTTTTCCTGCAAAAAGAACACCCAAGTGATGCGAGAATAATCATCCACAATAACTAGACATTACTTACTCCCGCCGATGCTTATGTAAGCAATCGGGCCGAATAAATCCATGTGTAGGAGCTCCAGTGGCCTGTCAGTCGTCATGATGTTCTTGTGTGGATGATGAACACCAACTTGCTTCCCAGCTTGACATGCGCTACAAATCCTGTCTTTCTCAAAATGAACATTTGTTAATCCTAAAATGTGCTCTCCCTTTAGAAGCTTATGAAGATTCTTCATTCCAACATGGGCTAGTCGGCGGTGCCAGAGCCAACCCATGTTAGTCTTAGCAATTAAGCAAGTGTCGAGTTCAGCTCTATCAAAATCTACCAAGTATAGTTGACCCTCTAACACTCCCTTAAATGCTATTGAATCATCACTTCTTCTAAAGACAGTGACACCTACATCAGTAAATAGACAGTTGTAGCCCATTTGACATAATTGGGAAACGGAAAGCAAGTTGTAATCTAATGAATCAACAAGAAAAACATTGGAAATAGAATGGTCAGGAGATATAGCTATTTTACCCAAACCTTTGACCAAACCTTGGTTTCCATCCTCGAATGTGATAGCTCGTTGGGGATCTTGGTTTTTCTTGTAGGAGGAGAACATCTTCTTCTCCCCTGTCATGTGGTTTGTGCCCCCGCTATCGATGATCCAACTTGTGCCCCCGGATGCATAAACCTACAAAACAATTTTAGTTCTTGACTTTAGGTACCCAAACGGTTTTGGGTCCTTTGGCATTAGACACAAGAACTTTGGGTACCCAAACACAAGTCTTGGAGCCCTTGTGTTTGCCCCCAACAAACTTGGCAACTACCTTGCCGGATTTGTTAGTCAAAACATAAGATGCATCAAAAGTTTTAAATGAAATGTCATGACCATTTGATGCACTAGGAGTTTTCTTCTTAGGCAACTTAGCACGGGTTGGTTGCCTAGAGCTAGATGTCTCACCCTTATACATAAAAGCATGATTAGGGCCAGAGTGAGACTTCCTAGAGTGAATTCTCCTAATCTTGCTCTCGGGATAACCGCCAGGGTACAAAGTGTGACCCTCGTTATCCTGAGGCATGGGAGCCTTGCCCTTAACAAAATTAGACAATCTTTTAGGAGGGGCATTAAGTTTGACATTGTCTCCCCTTTGAAAGCCAATGCCATCCTTGATGCCAGGGCGTCTCCCACTATAGAGCATACTTCTAGCAAATTTAAACTTTTCATTCTCTAAGTTATGCTCGACAATTTTAGCATCTAATTTTGCTATATGATCATTTTGTTGTTTAATTAAGACCATATGATCATGAATAGCATCAATATCAACATCTCTACATCTAGCACAAATAGACACATGCTCAACAGTAGATGTAGAGGGTTTGCAAGATTTTAATTCTACAACCTTAGCATATAATATATCATTTTCACTTCTAAGGTTAGAAATAGTAACATTGCAAACATCAAAATCTTTAGCCTTAGCAATCAATTTTTCATTTTCACATCTAAGGCTATCAAGAGAATTATTCAATTCTTCAATCTTAGCAAGCAAATCAACATTATCATCTCTAAGATTGGGAATTGAAACATTACAAACATGGGAATCAATCTTAGTATTTAAACTAGCATTTTCATTTCTAAGGTTGGCAATAGTCTCATGGCAAGTGCTTAGCTCCCTAGATAATTTTTCACATTTATCTACTTCTAGAGCATAAGCATTCTTAACCTTAACATGCTTTTTATTTTCCTTGATTAGGAAGTCCTCTTGGGAGTCCAAGAGATCATCCTTTTCATGGATGGCACTAATCAATTCATTTAATTTTTCCTTTTGTTGCATGTTTAGGTTGGCAAAAAGAGTGCGCAAATTATCCTCCTCATCACTAGCATTATCCTCATCACTAGAGGTTTCATATTTAGTGGAGGATCTTGATTTTACCTTCTTCCTTTTGCCGTCCTTGGCCATGAGGCATTTGTGGCCGACGTTGGGGAAGAGAAGACCCTTGGTGATGGCGATGTTTGCGGCGTCCTCGTCCGAGGAGGAGTCGGTGGAGCTCTCGTCGGAGTCCCACTCCTGGCAAACATGGGCATTGTCGCCCTTCTTCTTGTAGTATCTTTTCTTCTCCTTTCTTCTCCCCTTCTTGTCATTGTCCCTGTCACTATCACTTGATAATGGACATTTAGCAATAAAGTGACCGGGCTTACTACACTTGTAGCAAACCTTCTTGGAACGGGACTTGTAATCCTTCCCCTTCCGTTGCTTGAGGATTTGGCGAAAGCTTTTGATGATTAAAGCCATCTCCTCATTGTCGAGCTTGGAGGCATCAATGGGTTGTCTACTTGATGTAGACTCTTCCTTCTTTTCCTCCGTCGCCTTGAATGCAATCGGTTGTGCTTCGGGCGCGGAGGGGCCATCTAGCTCGTTGATCTTCTTTGAGCCTTTGATCATCAACTCAAAGCTCACAAAATTACCTATAACTTCCTCGGGGGTCATTTGTGTATATCTAGGATTACCACGAATTAATTGAACTTGAGTAGGGTTAAGGAAAACAAGTGATCTAAGAATAACCTTAACCACTTCGTGGTCATCCCATTTTTTGCTCCCGAGGTTGCGCACTTGATTCACCAAGGTTTTGAGCCGGTTGTACAGTCTTGTGGCTCCTCCCCTTGGCGAAGACGGAAGCGACCGAGCTCCCCCTCGATCGTTTCCCGCTTGGTGATCTTGGTCACCTCATCTCCTTCGTGCGCGGTCTTTAGCACGTCCCAAATTTCCTTAGCACTCTTCAACCCTTGCACCTTGTTATACTCCTCTCGACTTAAAGAGGCGAGGAGTATAGTTGTGGCTTGGGAGTTGAAGTGTTGGATTTGGGCCACTTCGTCCTCATCATAATCCTCATCCCCTATGGATGGTACCTGTACACCAAACTCAACAATATCCCATATACTTTTGTGGAGTGAGGTTAGGTGATATCGCATCATATCACTCCACCTAGCATAATCTTCACCATCAAATGTTGGTGGTTTGCCTAATGGGACGGAAAGTAAAGGTGTATGTTTAGGAATGCGAGGATAGCGTAGGGGGATCTTACTAAACTTCTTGCGCTCATGGCGCTTAGAAGTTACGAACGGCGCGTAAGAGCCGGAGGTGGAAGGTGATGAAGTATCGGTCTCGTAGTACACCACCTTCCTCATCTTCTTATGCTTGCCGCTACTCCGATGCGACTTGTGGGAAGAGGATTTCTTCTCCTTCCCCTTTCCCTTGTTGCGGGACTCTTCCGATGAAGTCTTCCCGTGGCTTGTAGTGGGCTTGTCGCCGGTCTCCATCTCCCTCTTGGTGTGATCTCCCGACATCACTTCGAGCGGTTAGGCTCTAATGAAGCACCGGGCTCTGATACCAATTGAAAGTCGCCTAGAGGGGGGTGAATAGGGCGAAACTGAAATTTACAAAATTAATCACAACTATAAGCCGGGTTAGCGTTAGAAATAATAAAGAGTCGGAGAGAGTGGGTGCAAAACTAATCGCAAGCAAATAAAGAGTGTGACACGCGGATTTGTTTTACCGAGGTTCGGTTCTCGCAAATCTACTCTCCGTTGAGGTGGTCACAAAGACCGGGTCTCTTTCAACCCTTTCCCTCTCTCAAACGGTCCCTCGGACCGAGTGAGCTTCTCTTCTCAAATCAACCGGGAACAAAACTTCCCCGCAAGGACCACCACACAATTGGTGTCTCTTGCCTCGGTTACAATTGAGTTTTGATCACAAGAACAAATGAGAAAGAAAAGAAGCAATCCAAGCGCAAGAGCTCAAAAGAACACAGCAAATCTCTCTCACTAATCACTAAAGCTTTGAGTGGGATTGGAGAGGACTTGATCACTTTGGTGTGTCTAGAATTGAATGCTAGAGCTCTTGTAAGTAGTTGAAAGGTGGGAAACTTGGATGACTTGAATGAGGGGTGGTTGGGGGTATTTATAGCCCCAACCACCAAACTAGCCGTTTGGTGAAGGCTGCTGTCGACGAGCGCACTAGACAGTCCGGTGCGCCATTGGACAGTGTCCGGTGCGCCAGCCACGTCACCCGGCCGTTAGGGTTCGACCATTGGAGCTCTGACGTGTGGGCCCGCGTGGCTGTCCGGTGGTGCACCGGACATGCCCTGTAGGCTGTCCGGTGTGCCACCCGCGCGTGCTCTGCTCCTCTGCGCGCGCTGGCGCGCATTTAATGCTGTAGCAGGTGACCGTTGCGCTGAAGTAGTCGTTGCTCCGCCGTTTCACCGGACAGTCCGGTGTGCACCGGACATGTCCGGTGAATTATAGCAGAGCGAATTCCCGAAGCTGGCGAGTTCAGAGTCGCTTGATCTTGGGGCACCAGACACTGTCCGGTGGTGCACCAGACAGTCCGGTGAATTATAGCGAAGCGCCTCTGAGAATTCCCGAAGGTGCGAAGTTTAGCTTGGAGTCCCCTGGTGCACCGGACACTGTCCGGTGGCACACCGGACAGTCCGGTGTGCCAGACCAGGGTGGCTTCGGTTGTCCCTTTGCTCTTTTGTTTGAACCCTCTTTCTTGGTCTTTTTATTGGCTTATTGTGAACCTTTGGCACCTGTAGAACTTATAAACTAGAGCAAACTAGTTAGTCCAATTATTTGTGTTGGGCAATTCAACCACCAAAATCAATTTAGGAATATAGGTGTAAGCCTAATTCCCTTTCAGCAGTACATATGGGATTTCCCCGAGCCAGATGTCATTTCTAAAAAGTGCCCAGTCATCACCCAGCCGTTATTTCTAAAACGCTGGCGTGCCATGTCATCACCTAGTCGTTATTTCTAAAACGCTGGCGTGCCATGTCATCACTCGGCCGTTATCTCCAAAACGGCCGACGCGACCCAAATTGACTTAGCTGTCGTTTCTAAAAACGCTGGCGTTATTTGACTTCACTTAGCCACTGCTTTCAAAGCGGCCGACGTGGTCCGTTATCACTCGGATGTTACATCTAAAACACCGACATCGCCAATAACCGCTCGGTCGTTATTTCTAAAACACCAACGCGGCCCGTTATCGCTCGGCTATCACCTCTGAAAAGCCCCAACATCGCTGATAGTCACTCGGCCACCACTACTAAAGCGCTGGCATCATGAAGAAGGCGACCTGAAGCACGACTCGACGATTCTAAGTTGCTACTCAAGCATTACGTTCAGAAACAGCCTCTGCAGTAAGCATCAACACAAATGACAATCATCAAGAAGGCGGAATGATACGCACGAGAGGAATCAAAATCATTCTTCATTATACGGGAAGTACTACCAAACTTACAAATCAACTCATTATGAGTCGATGACCCCCCCTACTACTACACTATACTTCACTACTCTATACTACTAACTACTACTACATTATTTCATTATACTACTACTAATCTATACTAATAATTAAAACCAGTGGCATTTAGCCACTGGCCTTGTTGCTGCCCTTGCTGCCGCCGCCGCCGTCGCCGTTGCCGCCATCGCCGCTGTCGCCTCCGCCCTTGCCGCTGTTGCCGCCGCCGTCACCGTCGCCTCCGTCGTCATCGCCGTCACCACCGTCACTGCTGTTGTCCTCCTCGGATGAGTCGGAGGGATTCTCCTCGTCCAAGGAGTACTCCGACTCATCCGAGCCCTCAAGCCCGGCACGCTCGACGGCCCGGATGTAGGTCCACACCTCTGCGGCGATCCCCTAGGAGTCGTCTGAATCATCAGACGACGCCGGGGGAGACGCGGGAGCCGGAGAACCCTCGGACTCGGAGGAGAACTCCTCCTCCGAGTATTCCGAGTTGCCGAAGTCCTCCGAAGGAGGAGTCAGCTCGCGCTTGCGCTTGTCGCCCGAGTGATGCGAAGAGCTGTCGCCTTTCTTGTTCTTGCCCATGGCGAAAGTGGAAGGAAGGAGAGAAGATTAAACAGCAAGCAGTAGCAAGAAGCGTGAAAACGCTGGAGAAGCAAGGGCACTATTTATAGAAGAAGGCAACCGCTCATCTCCTACCACGGCCACTGAACAGTCGCAAAAATTCAATATGCAATTCAAACCATCTGAAGACACGTCAGGCGGCTGACGCCGTTTCACGTAACACGACACCCATTGGGACTCCAGTCAACCGCGCAGGCGATATGATTACGCTCGCGGTCACATCAAGTTACTACTCAGAAGCAATTTGCTAAACGCTCAGCGTACCAAGCCACCCCTTGCCTACACCCATTGGGGGGGACGCCCAGGAATTATCAGTATATTTTCAACACTGTCACATCCGAACAGTATATGCAATGAATACTTCAAGACAGAAGAAAGATATCAGCAGAGATCAAAGGAAAGCCAAATATAGCCAATGAGGTACAAGTCTAATCGACAGAAGCATCAAAGCACGAAGTGACATGAAGACGAGCCAAGGGCCATCTATCGAACGTCTAATCAGTCGCAGATCAAATAAATGGCAAAACCTATCAAGATATGGGCAGATCGCGTACTCGGCCACAAAGACAAAAATATACGCTGACCTCTAAAGCGTAGCATCAACAATATAATGCTGGTCTCCAAGGCATTCAACAAAAAGGGAGGAAGATTCCCACAAAAAGACACGAAATGAAGACCTTCGAGTGGATTATTTTCAAAAATTTACTCAAAGCTCGGGGGCTACACCCATTGGGTGCACCTTCGGTGCACCCGATGGACTTCACGGCTCGATAGTGCAAAATGCTAACCTCCGAAGCATAAACCCGAAACATAACACCAAATTTTGAGGAATAATAGCAGAAGAAGACAGTAAAAAGAAGACATGTTAACTGGATCACTCAGAATTCTGAAGCAGTGACTCGATAGACTTATTTTCAAAAGCATTCCCTAGTAAAATCAAATGCCGCAAGCAGGACCTAGGATCTTTGGGCCGTTTATTTCAAAATCAGCCCAAAGATCAGGGGGCTTGTGGGGGACAGATATCCCCCGGGTCCACTAGAAGGATAAAAGACCTCACGAAAGGCCCAAAGGCCCCATAATTCGTAAGGTCATCCCCCTCGTGGGCCTGGAGGAACGACCAGAGAGACAGGTCAACACAAGGCCGAGTCGGTGCAAGCCCAGTCGGCCCAACAACATCCGAACAGTAATCACAGCAGTGACCCGACCCTCCCGCGCAGGAGCCCCGTACATCGGAACTGGGTGAGGATGAGTCGGCTGAATTATAGGGAGACAGACTCGGTTAGTTCACTATTATTCTGGCTCACGTTGTTATCATATCCATATGTAATGCCCCACGGTCGAGTATATAAGGCCTAGGGGGCACCCCTTCAAGAAGAGAGATCGACATTATTCATCACTTAGCTTCCCATCCCGCTCTTTACGTTTTCCAGTGCCAGAGAGCCCCTTTGTAACTCATCGCATAAAGCATTCCAGCCAGGACGTAGGGTGTTACGCATCTCAAAGCGGCCCGAACCTATACATCACTGTCTACTATTTCTCGTGCGCCCAGCACGAACCATCGAGCTACAGTCGGTAACACCGTCCTACTTCTAAAAAGCACCTTGGGGGTAACCCTAGGTGCGCGGTCGGACCCGAAACACCGACAGATCCTGTTAAGAATTAGTGTAAACATATATGAACAATGCAATTAAATGGACGAACAACGCATAACAGCTTCCGAGCTAAACGAAAATGTGGTACAAGTTCCCTGCATTGTCCAAAAGCTTCTTCAAATCCATTGCAAGGTTTCTCGTCAGGAGAGAAACAGAAGACGTCTTGATCATGCGTTGATGCTGAAAGAAAAAAGTGCATGGTGAATTAGGATGTATAGACATTATGAAATAATGTAAGAAACAATCAGTCGTGAATGAAATCATTACCATCTCCAAATCCGAAACATGGAATCCGATTATCTTCATCGAATTTCGATAGTGTTCGCCCAATAATCGAGATGCCTTGTTCATATGGATTTGGTGTGTTGGAAAGAGAATTTGCCAAGTAGAATGAAGGAAATCATTTCCATGAGGTGTGGCGTTTCATCAAATTGTAAGACAATGAAATAAGACAAACAGTCAGCAAGGAAATCATTAGCATAATATGTTCCCAACCAGAGCTTCAATTGAAGAATTTAGATAATAGTTGGTTTAAATTTATCGCCTGATAAATTACCAATTATCAGATACTCAGACTTAATGGATCTACCAGCTAGCAGAAACGTTTTATGCATAGATGGAATGCCCTCATACGTACATAATCATTTTGTATGCAACCGATTCGAGCTGAACCATGATTAGGAATATTACACATGCTAGACATATCATTAAAGCAGTAGAATGGAGATATAAGAAACATGATGAATTGCACACTGGAATAGTTAATACAACATCATGGGTCTGCATGCAGGAACTAAATGAAATGTAGGTCATGATTCTTGTTTTAGTAGGGCAGAATCAAAATCAAAATCAAAATCATCAAGCTTAACTTTATAGCTAGCTCTAGCCCAAGGAGTGTCCTAGAAATCATCTAGTAACTCTTGGACAACTTTGTCCTCCATGATGGCATTTTTTAAACTTGTTTATTGGCATTTATCTTGACTTAATTACTGGAACGAGCAGACAGCTATGAGACTGGCCCTGCTTCTACACCACTATGTACCCAACAGAAATGCAAATTTTATGAGAATGTAGCCAATAGTTTTACATAATAAGATAATGTCTATGACTTGTAGTTTATAGGAACTACCCCTTCTTCGCAACTATTAATCGAAAGGGTTTACCTGAAAAATATTGTCAACAAGTTGACACAAATCTAAGGTTAGAACTGTCCATAACAATTTCATTCTATCAAGGCAGCACATCTGCGGAAACATAATTAATAATTCTATTTTCACATTTTGTCCACTGGATTCGCCAAGGTGAAACAGGAACATAGTACTTGTCTACTCATATCAATTACAAAATAGTTGAAGAAAAATCAACCCTACCTTACCATAAAGTAAGGATCAGTGTGTTAGAAAAGCAGCAGCAACTCATTTGATTTTGTCACTTTTAAACGTCTCCATAAACATACCGAAAAAACCATCCAGGAACACTCTATTTTATCTGAAGAAGAAACTAAAAAAGAAATATAAAATAGCAGTCCAAATTGTTAAGAAAAATGGCATCATGGATCACTATTTTAGCTTGTCATTGCGATAATACTCTTTTTTATCTATGTGATATTTTAGAATAGATTTTTTAGGGAGGGGAGGAGTGATGAAAGCATGTACAACTATAGTCTGGTAGCTATTTCATCAAAAACGGATATAAATGCTAGTCATGTCTACCTCAGCGATTATTAAATTTGAACGCTACAGAAAGTATCTAAAGTGCAGTTAAATTACAGGAAACATTGAGGTAAAAGCTATGCTTCAATATTAATCTGTAACTTTACTGATTGTAGGTTTTGTCTTCTTTTACTCTTGGTATAAAAGGAACTTGAGATCCTTCAATAGTCACTCATAAGCCTTCTGTGGATATTACCATTAATTTTCCTAGTCAATACAAATACTGTGAAGAATTGTTCAATCTTATATGCAGTTCCTATTAATGTGGATCCTCCTAATATTTCGATAAGTGACTTGACTCAATTTGTCTTTAACAACCTAAAACATTAAAACAGAAATCACTTCACGAAGCCCATATATTTGGAATTTCGGATAGCCACTCTTCATATTCTCTAGTGAAATCCAAATCAAACAAAGAGGTCGATCCTACACATACACAAGACTGCAACCAGTGAAACCTTTGCCTACGACTGTTAACAAAACCCAAATTTCGCCAGAAATATGCTCCAAATATAGTGCCCTCCTACATCCCCAAGAACATGAACAACAAAGGTGAGAATCGCACCAGTTTGGCCATCTCCTTCGGCCCCTGCCCATGCGAGAGTTCATTCAAAATTCCCTTGAGAATTGCTCATCCTAGCACAATGAAACACATTAGCAAGATATGAGTAAGTAACGCAAGGAAGCCACACAGGATTGGGAGGCATTTTTCTCGCCAGGAAGAAGCCGCACCTCAGAGGCGGTTGATGGTGGGGAGGCATTTTTCTCAGCAGGAAATAGTAGCAAAAACTATAGTATTCCTAGGAGAGCGCCGAGGAAGATGGGGCTTGGTGTGGCGGCCACGCTTGACATTTTATCGGTGGGATGCACCGTCGATGGAAACCTCGCCCGCCATCCTCGACCAAAAGTAAAGACTGCAGCTTTTGCGGTGCCGATTTGGGCGATTGAAGGACGCGGAAGGATGCGGATTGGACGGTGGTGGGATTGCAAGCGAAGATTTCGGGGTCGGCCTCGCCATCGCAGGGATTGCGGGCGCGCCTTCCTTGGAGCTTGGGCTAGCATCATGGTGGAGTGGATGCGAGAGGCAAAGTGACATTGCCCTGGCGGTTGACCCCAACCCTTTCCTCGCCACCCTAGAGTTTTAAGATCAATCAATCCTGCATCCAGTGAAAGAGTTGTTTTTGTGGAGACCTAACATGCTATCATTAAGAAAATAACCATATCAAATAAATAAACTACATGTATACCATATCAAAATGTTATGAAGAAAAAGAAAGGAAACACAGTAATTGGTGGAAAATATGATGTACAATTGTGACCTATACTATGTCGATGATGCGCTTCCAAACATGACCTCTAGCCTTTGAGATTCAAGTGATTATTACACTCAGACATATCTCCCTAACATAGGTTTTTTTACCTAGATTGCAATTTTCAGCCTAGCATATTTGATTTAGTTTCCCCTGTTACTTTTCTTACATATGCTATTGAAACTTAAAAAGGGTAAGCAACCAAAACCTCAGCTACAAGAGCAGCCTCATATGTTACTAAGAGCTGCAACTTGCTGTGATTTTGTGCTTAGGCGCTTAGCCACAATAAGGCTTCAACATGGTGTCACTACCAAGTAGAATGTTTCATAAGGCACACATTTGTGTAGGGATCAAAAGCAGATACAAGCATCTAGCTTTGGAGCTCGTACCAAAATGAGTTACATACATTAATCATTCAAGAATGAACTTAAAATAACTATATGTGATCACATAGGTAGCTAAACCTTTGGTACCACTGGAACATATAAAAGAACTATATGCCTTAATTAGTGTCATCATTGCCATGGAAATTGATCTTCCATTGATGTCCCATCGTTGGTCTATATAAAGAATCAAAGAATTGTGTCTAACATATTGAGGCTTTGATGCATAACAAAAGTAGTTTGTGTGAACGGAGCAGAAGTACAATAATATATAGCCAGTATGAGGGACAAAGCGAAGAACAGAGCAACTTGTGTGCAGAGAAGTTTTAAGTTACCTTGTCTCAGATGGTCACCACCACTGCCAGTATTCTGTGAGGAACAACCACATCAGTAAGAGTGAACCTTGTTTCCATAGTGAGGTCCACCAGTACCACCACTCCATCGAGAGGATGCCACTGAAAAGGATTTCTATATACTTCATAGGTAGACCTTATTTAAAATTTGATCCAGATACAAGTGTTCGTCATGGATTAAAAACAAGAAATATGTGTGCTTATGTAGTGACAGTATATCATATATCAAAGAGGTAAGGACACTCAAAGGGAAAATCACAAACCATACTTATCGGGGACCATAATTAGGGGTACCCTCAAGACTCCTAAATCTCAGCTGGTAACCCCCATCAGCACAAAGCTGCAAAGGCCTGATGGGTGCGATTAAGTCAAGGATCGGTCCATTCGAGGGACGCGATCACACCTCGCCCGAGCCCAGCCTCGGGCAAGGGCAGCCGACCCCGAAGGATCTACGTCTCGCCCGAGGACCCCCTCCAGCAACGGACACACCTTCGGCTCGCCCGAGGCCCATTCTTCACCAAGAAGCAACCTTGGCCAAATCGCCACGCCAACCAACCAAATCGTAGGGGCATTTAATGCAAAGGTGGCCTGACACCTTTATCCTGACGCACGCCCTCCAGTCGACAGAGCCGAAGTGACCGCAGTCACTTCGCCGCTCCACTGACCGGTCTGACAAGAGGACAGCGCCGCCTGCGCCGCTCCGACTGCTGAGCCACTTAACAGAGTGAGGCTGACAGCAGCCAAGTCCGGCCCTAGGCACCATGGGAAACTCCGCTTCGCCCGACCCCAGGGCTCGGACTCGGGCTCAGCCCCAGAAGACGACGAACTCCGCTTCGCCCGACCCCAGGGCTCGGACTCGGGCTCAGCCCCGGAAGACAACGAACTCCGCTCCGCCCGACCCCAGGGCTCGGACTCGGGCTCAGCCCCGGAAGACGACGAACTCCGCTTCGCCCGACCCTAGGGCTCGGACTCGGGCTCAGCCCCGGAAGACGACGAACTCCGCTTCGCCCGACCCCAGGGCTCGGACTCGGGCTCAGCCCCGGAAGACGACGAACTTCGCTTCGCCCGACCCCAGGGCTCGGACTCGGGCTCAGCCCCGGAAGACGACGAACTCCGCTCTGCCTGACCCCAGGGCTCGGACTCGGGCTCAGCCCCGGAAGACGACGAACTCCGCTCCGCCCGACCCCAGGGCTCGGACTCGGGCTCAGCCCCGGAAGACGACGAACTCCGCTTCGCCCGACCCCAGGGCTCGGACTCGGGCTCAGCCCCGGAAGACGACGAACTCCGCTTCGCCCGACCCCAGGGCTCGAACTCGGGCTCAGCCCCGAAGGACGACGAACTCCACTTCGCCCGACCCCAGGGCTCGGACTCAGCCCTGGCCTCAGCCGATGGTCTCCGCCTTGTCCGACCCAGGGGCTCGGACTCGACCTCGACCTCGGAGGAGCCTCCACCTCGCCCAACCTAGGGCACGAACCGACCACGTCAACGGGAGGTGCCATCATTACCCTACCTCGAGCTGACTCAGGCTACGGGGAACAAGACCGGCGTCCCATCTGGCTCGCTCTACTATACGAGTATTGATGGCGCCTCGCACGCTCCATGACGACGGCGGCTCTCAGCCCCCTTGCGGAAGCAAGAGGACGTCAGCAAGGACTCGACAGCCCCGACAGCTGTCCTTCCGCCAGGCTCCAGCGCTCCTCCGATGGCCACGACACCACACGAACTGGGTGCCAAAACCTCTCCGGCTGCCACGATGCCATGTACTTAGGGCGCTAGCTCTCCTCCGCTAGACACGTTAGCACACTGCTACACCCCCCATTGTACACCTGGATCCTCTCCTTACGCCTATAAAAGGGAGGTCCAGGGCCCTCTTACAGAGGGTTGGCCGCGCGGGGAAGGACGGGACGGCGCTCGCGCAAGGCCGCTCGCTCCCTCCCGCGTGGACGCTTGTAACCCCCTACTGCAAGCGCACCCGACCTGGGCGCGGGGCTAACACGAAGGCCGCGGGTTCCACCTCCCACGCCTGTCTCCCTCCGGCTGCTTTTCCCCCCTTCGCGTTCTGCCTCGCGCCGACCCATCTGGGCTGGGGCACACGGCGACAATTTACTCGTCGGTCCAGGGACCCCCCGGGTTTCGAAACACCGACAGTTGGCGCGCCAGGTAGGGGCCTGCTGCGTGTTGACGAACAGCTTCCCGTCAAGCTCCAGATGGGCAGTCTCCAGCAACCTCTCCGGCCCGGGACGGTGCTCCGTTTCGGGAGTCTTGAGTTCATGTCCCTCGACGGCAGCTACGACATGATACTCCTTCCCCCGTCGCATGACAGCGACAATGGCGGTCGACAACCCGCCCGCCGGCGGGGAAATCGACGACGCCTTCCCCACGTGGTGGAAGGACGACATTCGGGCTTGTCCCATCCCCTCCCCCGCCGACGGAGGAGGAGGCGGGGCAACCAAGGCCAAGCAGGAGGCGGCACCTCGTTGGCTGTCGAGCGAGTCGACGGCGCCGGTGCCCCAACGGAGAGCGCATCGGGCATCGGCCTCGCGTCTGAGACGAAGACAAGCGCCGTCTCCCCGCAACACACCAACCTCAAGCAAATGGACAACACCAGCACGCTCGCGAAGGACTTGCTGGGCGTCACCCTCGTACCTAAGACGACGGTGCAGTCAGTCCCTGACGTGACTTCGTCACCGCCCGTCGACCAAAAGGTACCGACCGATTCCCATCTCGCGCCTTTTGGATTCGGCATCGACCCGCCAAGCACCTCCGCTTCGGTGGACACTCTCATAGAGGCGAGTCCAAACCCTCTGGGGTATCGTGTGCGGTCACCCTGGGACCGGCTGACGGCCGTCTCGACCTACGGGCTTTCGGGGTCCGAGGAAGATGGCGAGCCTGACTTCTGTTGGGATTTCTCCGGACTTTGTAACCCTAGTGCCGTGCGGGACTTCATGACCGCATGCGACTACTGCCTTTCCGACTGTTCCGACGGTAGCCGCAGCCTCGACGATGAGGACTGCGGTCCAAGTCGCGAATGTTTCCACATCGATCTAGGGGGTCCCGGCGAAGGCAACCATCTTGGTATACCGGAGAATGGTGATCCTCCTTGGCCCGTGCCTCGCGTTGACATCCTTCGGGAGCTAGCTGTGGTCCCCGTCCCGGTGGGGGGTCATGACCCACAGCTCGAGCAAATCCACGAGATGCAGGCCAGGCTCGACGAGGGAGCAGGAACGCTTGAGCCGATCCACCGGGACATCGGGCAGGAATGGGTGGGCCAACCTCTGGCCGGAGAAGCGCGTCATCTCCCCCAGGGCATCCAGCACCGCATCACCGACGACGTCAGGGTAAGGCCGCCACCGGTTTCCAGTGGAGTCGGCCAAAACCTGGCCGCAGCGGCAATACTTCTCCGCGCGATGCCGGAGCCATCAACCACCGAGGGGCGGCGTATCCAGGGAGAGCTCAAGAATCTCCTGGAGGACACCGCGGTCCGACGGGCCAAAAGCTCCGCCTCCCGAAGGCAGGGGTACCCCTCGGAACATCGTGCCGCGACTTCCCGATTCATGTGGGAAGCCTCGGTCCACAATGGGCGCACGAGCAACACAACGCCTGCGGCCCCGGGTCGCCTCGGCAATGAGCACCGTCACCACAGCCGTCGGGCCCACCTCGACGAGAGGGTGCGCCGAGGCTACCACCCCAGGCGTGGGGGACGCTACGACAGCGGGGAGGATCGGAGTCCTTCGCCCGAACCACTCGGTCCGCAGGCTTTCAGCCGCGCCATACGACGGGCGCCGTTCCCGACCCGGTTCCGAACCCTGACTACTATCACAAAGTACTCGGGGGAGACGAGACCGGAACTGTGGCTCACGGACTATCGGCTGGCCTGCCAACTGGGTGGAACGGACGATGATAATCTCATCATCCGCAACCTCCCCCTGTTCCTCTCCGACACCGCTCGAGCCTGGCTGGAGCACCTGCCTTCGGGGCAGATCTCCAACTAGGACGACCTGGTCCAAGCCTTCGCCGGAAATTTCCAAGGCACGTACGTGCGCCCTGGAAACTCCTGGGATCTCCGAAGCTGCCGCCAGCAGCCAGGAGAGTCTCTCCGGGACTACATCCGGTGATTCTCGAAGCAGCGCACCGAGCTGCCCAACGTCACCGATTCGGATGTCATCGGCATGTTCCTCGCTGGCACCACCTACCGCGACCTGGTGAGCAAGCTGGGTCGCAAGACCCCCACCAGGGCGAGCGAGCTGATGGACATCGCCACCAAGTTCGCCTCTGGCCAGGAGGCGGTTGAGGCCATCTTCCGGAAGGACAAGCAGCCCCAGGGCCGCCCACCGGAAGATGTCCCCGAGGCGTCAACTCAGCGCGGCACCAAGAAGAAAGGCAAGAAGAAGTCGCAAGCGAAACGCGACGCCATCGACGCGGACCTTGTCGCCGCCGCCGAGTACAAGAACCCTCGGAAACCTCCCGGAGGTGCCAACCTCTTCGACAAGATGCTCAAGGAGCCGTGCCCCTATCATCAGGGGCCCGTCAAGCACACCCTTGAGGAGTGTGCCATGCTTCGACGCCACTTTCACAAGGCCGGGCCACCCACGAAGGGTGGCAGGGCTGTCGACGACGCTAAGAAGGAAGATCACAAGGCAGGAGAGTTCCTCGAGGTCCGCGATTGCTTCATGATCTACGGTGGGCAAGTGGCAAACACCTCGGCTCGGCACCGCAAGCAAGAGCGTCGGGAGGTCTACTCGGTAAAGGTGGCGGCGCCAGTCTACCTAGATTGGTCCGACAAGCCCATCACCTTTGACCAGGCGACCATCCCGACCATGTGCCGAGCCCGGGGAAATACCCGCTCATTGTCGACACCATCATCGACAACGTCAGGCTCACCAAGGTCCTCATGGACGGAGGCAGCAGCCTCAACATCATCTACGCCGAGACCCTCGGGCTCCTGCGGATCGATCTGTCCTCGGTCCGGGCGGGTGCTGCGCCTTTCCACGGGATCATCCCCAGGAAGCGCGTCCAACCCCTCGGGCAACTCGATCTACCCGTCTGCTTTGGGACGCCCTCCAACTTTCGAAGGGAGACCCTCACGTTCGAAGTGGTCGGGTTTCGAGGAACCTACCACGCAGTGCTGGGGAGGCCATGCTACGCCAAGTTCATGGCCATCCCCAACTACACCTACCTCAAGCTCAAGATGCCGGGCCCCAACGGGGTCATCACCGTCGGGACCACGTACCGACACACGTACGAATGCGACGTGGAGTGCGTGGAGTACGCCGAGGCCCTCGCCGAGTCCGAGGCCCTCATCGCCGACCTAGAGAGCCTCTCTAGGGAGGCGCCAGACGTGAAGCGCCATGCCGGCAACTTCGAGCCAGCGGAGACGGTTAAGTCCGTCCCTCTCGACCCCTGCAACGACGCCTCCAAGCAGATCCGGATCAGCTCCGAGCTCGACCCCAAATAGGAAGCAGTGCTCGTCGACTTTCTCCGCGCAAACACCGACGTTTTCGCGTGGAGTCCCTCGGACATGCCCGGCATACCGAGGGAAGTCGCCGAGCACTCGCTGGATATCCGAGCTGGAGCCCGACCCGTGAAGCAGCCTCTGCGCCGATTCGACGAAGAAAAGCGCAGAGCCATAGGCGAGGAGATTCACAAGCTAATGGCGGCAGGGTTCATCAAAGAGGTATTCCATCCCGAATGGCTTGCCAACCCTGTGCTTGTGAGAAAGAAAGGGGGGAAATGGCGGATGTGTGTAGACTACACTGGTCTAAACAAAGCATGTCCGAAAGTTCCCTACCCTCTGCCTCGCATCGATCAAATCGTGGATTCCACTGCTGGGTGCGAAACCCTGTCTTTCCTCGATGCCTACTCAGGGTATCACTAGATCTGGATGAAAGAGTCCGACCAGCTCGCGACTTCTTTCATCACACACTTCGGCATGTACTGCTATGTTACCATGCCGTTTGGTTTGAGGAATGCGGGTGCAACGTACCAGCGATGCATGAACCATGTGTTCGGCGAACACATCGGCCGAACGGTCGAGGCCTACGTCGATGACATCGTAGTCAAGACGAGGAAAGCCTCCGACCTCCTTTCCGACCTTGAAGTGACATTCCGATGTCTCAAGGCGAAAGGCGTGAAGCTCAATCCCGAAAAGTGTGTCTTCAGGGTCCCTCGAGGCATGCTCTTGGGGTTCATCGTCTCCAAGCGGGGCATCGAGGCCAACCCAGAGAAGATCGCAGCCATCACCAGCATGGGGCCCATCAAGGACTTGAAAGGCGTACAGAGGGTCATGGGATGCCTCGCGGCTCTGAGCCGTTTCATCTCGCGCCTCTGCGAAAGAGGCCTACCTCTGTACCGCCTCTTAAGGAAGGCCGAGTGCTTTGCTTGGACCCCTGAGGCCGAGGAAGCCCTCGGGAACCTGAAGGCGCTCCTCACGAACGCGCCCATCTTGGTGCCCCCCGCTGCCGGAGAAGCCCTCTTGATCTACGTCGCCGCTACCACTCAGGTGGTTAGCGCCGCGATTGTGGTTGAGAGACGAGAAGAGGGGCATGCATTGCCCGTCCAGAGGCCAGTCTACTTCATCAGTGAGGTACTGTCCGAGACCAAGATCCGCTACCCACAAATTCAGAAGCTGTTGTACGCGGCGGAAGTTGCGACACTACTTCGAGTCTCATCCGGTAACTGTGGTGTCATCCTTCCCCCTGGGGGAGATCATCCAGTCCCGAGAGGCCTCGGGTAGAATTGCAAAGTGGGCGGTGGAGATCATGGGCGAGACGATCTCGTTCGCCCCTCGGAAGGCCATCAAGTCCTAGGTCTTGGCGGACTTCGTGGCTAAATGGGTCGACACCCAGCTCCCAACAGCTCCGATCCAACCGGAACTCTGGACCATGTTTTTTGGTGGGTCGCTGATGAAGACAGGGGCCGGCGTGGGCCTGCTCTTCATCTCGCCCCTCGGGAAGCACCTACGCTAGGTGCTACGCCTCCACTTCCCGGCGTCCAACAACGTGGCTGAGTACGAGGCTTTGGTAAACGGGTTGCGAATCGCCATCGAGCTAGGGGTCTGACGCCTCGACACTCACGGTGACTCGCAGCTCGTCATCGACCAAGTCATGAAGAACTCCCACTGCCGCGACCCGAAGATGGAAGCCTACTGCGATGAGGTTCGGCGCCTGGAAGACAAGTTCTACGAGCTCGAGCTCAACCACATCGCCCGACGCTACAACGAGACTGCGGACGAGCTGGCTAAAACAGCCTTGGGGCGAACAACGGTTCCCCTGGACGTATTCTCCCGAGACCTGCATCAACCCTCTGTCAAGACCGACGACACGCTCGAGCCCGAGAAGGCCTCGGCCCAGCCTGAGGCACCCTCGGCTCAGTCCGAGGTACCCTCGGCTCGGCCTGAGGCACCCTCGGCTCAACCCGAGGCACCCTCGGCTCAGCCCGAGGTACCCTCGGCCCCCGAGGGTGAGGCACTGCGCGTCGAGGGGGAGCGGAGCGAGGTCATGCCTAATCAAAACTGTTAGACCCCATACCTGCAATATCTCCACCGAGGAGAGCTACCCCTCGACCAAGCCGAAGCTCGGCGGTTGGCGCGGCGCGCCAAGTCTTTCGTCTTGCTGGGAGATGGGAAGGAGCTCTACCACCACAGCCCCTCGGGCATCCTCCAGCGATGCATTTCCATCGCCGAAGGTCAGGAGCTCCTACAAGAGATACACTCGAGGGCTTGCGGCCATCACGCAGCACCTCGAACCCTTGTTGGAAACACCTTCCGACAAGGTTTCTACTGGCCGACGGTGGTGGCTGACGCCACTAGAATTGTCCGCACCTGCGAAGGGTGTCAGTTCTACGCAAGGTAGACCCACCTGCCCGCTCAGGCTCTGCAGACCATACCCATCACCTGGCCGTTTGCTGTGTGGGGTCTGGACCTAGTCGGCCCCTTGCAGAAGGCACCCGGGGGCTACGCGCACCTGCTGGTCGCCATCGACAAATTCTCCAAGTGGATCAAGGTCCGACCCCTAAACAGCATCAGGTCCGAACAGGCGGTGGCGTTCTTCACCAACATCATCCATCGCTTTGGGGTCCCGAACTCCATCATCACCGACAACGGCACCCAGTTCACCGGCAGGAAGTTCCTGGACTTCTGCGAGGATCCCCACATCCGGGTGGACTGGGTCGCCGTGGCCCACCCCATGACAAATGGGCAGGTATAACGTGCCAGCGGCATGATTCTGCAAGGACTCAAGCCTCGGATCTACAACGACCTCAACAAGTTCGGCAAGCGGTGGATGAAGGAACTCCCCTCGGTGGTCTGGAGTCTGAGGACAACGCCGAGCCGAGCCACGGGCTTCACACCGTTCTTTCTAGTCTATGGGGTCGAGGCCATCTTGCCCACAGACTTAGAATACGGTTCCCCGAGGACGAGGGCCTATGCCGACCAAAGCAATCGAGCTAATCGAGAAGACTCACTGGACCAGCTGGAGGAGGCTCGGGACATTGCCTTACTACACTCGGCGTGGTACCAGCAGTCCCTGCGACGCTACCACGCCCGAGGGGTTCGGTCCTGAGACCTCCATGTGGGCGACCTGGTGCTTTGGCTGCGACAAGACGCCCGAGGGCGGCACAAACTCACGCCTCCCTGGGAAGGGCCGTTCATCATCGCCAAAGTTCTGAAGCCCGGAACGTACAAGTTGGCCAACAGTCAAGGCGAGGTCTACAGCAACGCTTGGAACATCCAACAGCTACGTCGCTTCTACCCTTAAGATGCTTCCAAGTTATTCGTACACCTCGTTCACACACAAAGTTTGGTCGTCAAGGAAGGGTCAGCCTTGCCTCGGCAAAGCCCGACCCTCCCTTGGGGGCTAGAAGGGGGGAACCCCCTCTGCGTCGAAATTTTCCTCGAAAAAAGAAAAAAATCTTTTCTGTCAGAATGCCTTTCGTGCTTTTCGACTACTTCGAAAGTGGATCCTGAAAACGACGGAGTACACGTAAGCAGCCAAGGTTGACCGAGCCGAGGGACTCCTACGCCTTCGGGATACGTATACCTCACTCATCACCTTCTGCGATAAGTAACTCGCGCTCGGATAAGTGATTCCGCGGACCGAACAAGTCTTCACGCTCGAAAGCTCCTCTGTCGGAACGATTTTTCGGGCCTTCTCGACTGCGTCAGTGACAGAACCCTATGGACGAGTAAGAGTGCGCGTAAGCGGCAAGGCCGACCGAGCCGAGGGATTCCTACGCCTCCGGGATACGGATACCTCACTCATCACCTTCCGTGAAAAGCAACTCTCGCCCGCACAAACAATTATGTTACCGACAAATAAGTCCGGATACTCGAAACAAGAGGAAAAGAAATGCAGCTTTACAACACGACGATGGTATGTTTGGGCCTCGGCGGCCGCAGAAAACATACACACACTACAAGACAACCCGATCCTGCAGGCTCGGACGTCGACAGTTGAAGGGGGGCAGCAGCACCCTCGGTGTCAACTACACCTTCGGCGAGGTCCGACCTAGCCTCGGACGGTGACGCGGTCGGAGGATCTCCACTCTGAAGGGCGACATCAGCACTACACCCGCCGAGTGTACCCCGGCGGCGGGGACGGGGCGGCTCCGTTCGGGGGGGGAATCCACTCCGGCTGCCTCTCATCAGAAAGAGGGCGAAGTAAACCCTCAGCAACGAGGTCCTCCAGGTCACCCGCCGTGACTGTGGAGAAAGGCCATGGGTCGCGCGGCGAAATAATGGTCACCCGGTCGGCCATCACCGAGCAGAAGGGGTGGCGGCGGGAAGGACTGGGTGGGCGGTTTCCTTTTCTCTGGCTAAATCTCTCAGGTTGCGAAAACCTAAGAAGAAGGCAAGAAGCAGAACAAAGAACCGTCACCAGACCCTTCCCCGAGTATATAAAGACCAAGGCGAGACCCGTTCAACGCGTCGCCCGAACCCGCCGTGGGATTCAAAGACTCAAAGCGAAATGATCGTTCCTCGAATGGCTCGCACACGCGCAACGGCCGCCTCGCGAACCACTCGCCTCGTCGCATTAACTCCGTGACGGGACAGGCGGCGCCTCAGGCAGGAGAAGCAAGCGACGCTTCGCCTTCGCCATAATGACCGCGTCGAAAAAGGTACGCCACGTCATTCGATTTCGTATCCTTTTCCTTTTCCTCTTTCTCTCTCTTACAATAGGGACCAGGAAAGGGGGATACCCCGAAAAGGACCCTTCTCCATGAAGGAAACAGGCCCCAAACCTCCCTACTGATCAGAGGTTCAAAGGCTGACCCCTCCGAGGGGTTCAACGGCCGCCTCAGAGCGCTTGGGTTCTGCGCCCACTACTGGTCAGAGGTTCGATGGCCGGCCCCTCGGAAGGGTTCAATGGCCACCTCAGGCCACTCGGGCTCCATGCCCATTACTGATCAGGGGTTCGTAGGCTGGCCCTCGAAGGGTTCACAGTCGCCTCAGACACAGAGCGAGGGATGACCCTGGGTACGTTCGATACATAACCAAGGCTCAGGCTATGCTCCCGAGGTACCCTAGGACATTTCCGAGACCAGCGGGAACGATCTTGTAACGGAATCCCATCAGAGGGAGGCATCGAGCCCTCGGACCCCATCAAAAGGGGACCGGGTCCGACAGATCACCCACAGGTACTTTTGGAGCACGCCTCCGGGCCTCTAGCCGACCCCTAACAAATGGGGCAAGGGCGTCCACTCGGATTACCCGCCAGCAGCTCACCGGAGACACCATGTTCGGTGCCCTCCGAGGGCAACATGGCGCTTCCCCCCCTCCTCCTTGCGGAAAGGCGACGCAGGGGCGTATGTAAAAAAGTCGAGTCTGTCCTTGACCGTCCTCTCGCCCTGTGCAGAGGCTCGAGGGCTGCTCTCGCAAACTCGGCTCCGGCCAAACCGTTGACAGCGTCAACATACCAGCCCGAGAACTTGGGACCCGACCGTGCACCCGAGCTACGGCCAGCACGCATGAGGGAACAACCAGACCAGCCGAAGTGTTGCGAAACGCACTAAGACCTCGAAGGAGTCAAACTACTCCTCCGAGGCCTCGGGGGCTACACCCGGCGGGTGCGCTCGCGCACACCCATCGGAATAAAATGCAACCAAAAAAAAGGCTGGTCCCCTTGCAAAAAAGTGCGGCAAAAGCCTCCAAGCGAGTATTAACACTCCCTTCGAGGCTCGGGGGCTACTATCGGGGACCATAATTAGGGGTACCCTCAAGACTCCTAAATCTCAGCTGGTAACCCCCATCAGCACAAAGCTGCAAAGGTCTGATGGGTGCGATTAAGTCAAGGATCGGTCCATTCGAGGGACGCGATCACGCCTCGCCCGAGCCCAGCCTCGGGCAAGGGCAGCCGACCCCGGAGGATCTACGTCTCGCCCGAGGACCCCCTCCAGCAACGGACACACCTTCGGCTCGCCCGAGGCCCAGTCTTCACCAAGAAGCAACCTTGGCCAAATTGCCACGCCAACCGACCAAATCGCAGGGGCATTTAATGCAAAGGTGGCCTGACACCTTTATCCTGACGCACGCCCTCCAGTCGACAGAGCCGAAGTGACCGCAGTCACTTCGCCGCTCCACTGACCGGTCTGACAAGAGGACAGCGCCGCCTGCGCCGCTCCGACTGTTGAGCCACTCGACAAAGTAAGGCTGACAGCAGCCAAGTCCGGCCCTAGGCGCCATGGGAAACTCCGCTTCGCCCGACCCCAGGGCTCGGACTCGGGCTAAGCCCCGGAAGACGATGAACTCCGCTTCACCCGACCCCAGGGCTCGGACTCGGGCTCAGCCCCAGAAGACGATGAACTCCGCTCCGCCCGACCCCAGGGCTCGGACTCGGGCTCAGCCCCGGAAGACGACAAACTTCGCTTTGCCCAACCCTAGGGCTCGGACTCGAGCTCAGCCCCAGAAGACGACGAACTCCGCTTCGCCCGACCCCAGGGCTCGGACTCGGGCTCAGCCCCGGAAGACGACGAACTCCGCTTCACCCGACCCCAGGGCTCGGACTCGGGCTCAGCCCCGGAAGACGACGAACTCCGCTCCGCCCGACCCCAGGGCTCGGACTCGGGCTCAGCCCCGGAAGACGACGAACTCCGCTCCGCCCGACCCCAGGGCTCGGACTCGGGCTCAGCCCCGGAAGACGACGAACTTCGCTTCGCCCGACCCCAGGGCTCGGACTCGGGCTCAGCCCCAGAAGACGATGAACTCCGCTTCGCCCGACCCCAGGGCTCGGACTCGGGCTCAACCCCGAAGGACGACGAACTCCGCTTCGCCCGACCCCAGGGCTCGGACTCAGCCCTGGCCACAGCCGACGGTCTCCGCCTTGTTCGACCCAGGGGCTCGGACTCGACCTCGACCTCGGAGGAGCCTCCACCTCGCCCAACCTAGGGCACGGACCGACCACGTCAACGGGAGGCGCCATCATTACCCTACCCCGAGCTGACTCAGGCTACGGGGAACAAGACCGGTGTCCCATCTGGCTCGCTCTACTATACGAGTAATGATGGCGCCCCGCACGCTCCATGACGACGACGGCTCTCAGCCCTCTTACGGAAGCAAGAGGACGTCAGCAAGGACTCGACAGCCCCGACAGCTGTTCTTCCGCCAGGCTCCAGTGCTCCTCCGACAGCCATGACACCACACGAAATGGGTGCCAAAACCTCTCCGGCTGCCACGATGGCATGTACTTAGGGCGCTAGCTCTCCTCCGCTAGACACGTTAGCACACTGCTACACCCCCCCATTGTACACCTGGATCCTCTCCTTACGCCTATAAAAGGGAGGTCTAGGGCCCTTTTACAGAGGGTTGGCCGCGCGGGGAAGGACGGGACGGCGCTCGCGCAAGGCCGCTCGCTCCCTCCCGCGTGGACGCTTGTAACCCCCTACTGCAAGCGCACCCAACCTGGGCGCGGGGCTAACACGAAGGCCGCGGGTTCCACCTCCCACGCTTGTCTCCCTCCAGCTGCTTTTCCCCCCTTCGCGTTCCGCCTCGCGCCGACCCATCTGGGCTGGGGCACGCAGCGACAATTTACTCGTCGGTCCAGGGACCCCCCCGGGTTTCGAAACACCGACAATACTTTTAGTTATTCTAAAATTCTTGCAAGTTATTTTAAATAACCAGTTCTACCTACTCAAACGACATATTTCTTACCTCCTTTAGTTTCATGTGGTCGGCATCAAGGTTTGAATAGGATCCCGATATCAATCCATAGCATTTAGTGTTGCAGTATAGCCCATACCATGAACAGTGTATGAATGGTCATGTAAGAGCGCCATAAACTGGACAAGGTAAAAAAATAGAATTAGTGTTAATTGTAATGGCTCATTCATTGTGATACTTTTGATATAACATCAAAGATCATGCATTCATGCTTCAAGATGAGTACCTTAGAGTCACTTTCGAAGGATTCAAAAACTTCCTCTGTTGCTAAGGTTGCAGATAATGGTACAATTACCTCAGTCATCAATTTTGCATAGCAAGCGATAACAGGTAAACAACCAAGTAACTCAGAAGTAGACTGAAAGAGAAGTTATTAAGGTTATAAAATACAAAGAAAATACTTATTTATCCTCTAAAAAGGTATTGTCAAATATGATCTCCACACCACGACGTCAGAATCCTAAAAATATCTCATCAAATATGACAGGTATTTTTCGACTTCTACACTCACTCACAAGTACTCGCTGGAAAAGAGGATCTATCATGAGGATTCCACCTGCACCTTGTATATTACTACACAAATATGGGTTAAGAGGTTGAACCAGTAAATGGCATGGAAAAGTACTGAGTTTTTTCTCATCTATTAGCATCAAATGATAGTGTGCATAGTTACATACTAAAGGCTAAAGAGGAAAAAATGAAAATATTCCCAAGAAGCTCAAAGAGTGAAACTTTTTTACCCGGTTCTATAATTAGTGCTACAAGACATTTAGAACTACTTGATAGAGAAAATTCTGATAGTTTCTGTTTTATATAGGATGAATACAAATCAATAGCAAATGTTCTGTCCATGGTCTTGCAGAAGGATTCAGCTTGTGAAGAAAAGTCTGCATTTTGAATTGAAGAACAAATTAAATAAACACACATAAGGAATTAAAACTAATATGTATCACCATATGTCTGAGGACCATGCTGCATTGATTAGGCAAAGAAATATTGTAGACCTCACTTTTAATATACAAAGTTGAAGGATCTAAAAAAGTCCTCGGCCAGAATACCTACAAAAGAAACCTCATGGACCTCGTCGGTCTTCTCGACAATGTGCGCCTCGAGCGTCATCCTGATCTTCTCATCAAGGCTATAGTTGTGCATGTCGACGTGGACGATAGGGACATCCTTGTTGCAGGATTCGCTGCATGATGGGATTCGTTCACATCATAATCAGATAGTGGTGGAGCAGGGAGAGGAAGAAATGGGAGAGAGACTTGAAGAGGAAATGAATGCACACAAGCAGGCATGTGAGCAATTTAATTAATTGTTAGCTGAATTCAATTAGCATGGGCTAGCACTTTAAACCATTTGTAAAGGCAAAAGATTAGTACTCACCAGGAAAATTAAAATAAGAAAAATATTCTCCGTTTCTCGAGATAGCGTATTAGAATTCACTAAGGCTGGTTGAAGCGGAGTATTTGACCCTTGTGACGTCTCAATATGAGTCAATGCACTCATAAAGGTCTCTAGGGCACCTCTCACAAACTCTACATCCTCATGGTCTTCTTTCAAAATATTGAGGAGGATAGGAAAACCTATTTTGAAAATTAGAAAGGAAACAATTGTAAATATACACGAATCTCATCATAGCAGCTATAAAACAAATATTATGTGTACAGAGAGAACGGAGATACCCATTGCTCCAAATGACATCTGTGTCGAGTGACTTTCTGTCACGAGAGATTGCAACTCGGTCATTGCAGACCTCCAGTCTTCATGTATCGTGCCATTGCTTATCTGGTAAAGACATCTCTCGACATTGCTGCATCCAAGGGGCACAATGGTAGGTGAAAGTCGCCTAGAGGGGGGTGAATAGGGCGAATCTGAAATTTATAAACTTAAGCACAACTACAAGCTGGGTTAGCGTTAGAAATATAAGCGAGTCCGAGAGAGAGGGTGAAAAACAAATCGCAAGCAAATAAAGAGTGAGACACAGGGATTTGTTTTACCGAGGTTCGGTTCTTGCAAACCTACTCCCCGTTGAGGTGGTCACAAAGACCGGGTCTCTTTCAACCCTTTCCCTCTCTCAAACAGACACTTAGACCGAGTGAGCTTCTCTTCTCAATCACACGGGACACTAAGTCCCCGCAAGGACCACCACACACTTGGTGTCTCTTGCCTCGGTTACAATTGAGTTGATCACAAGAAATAATGAGAAAGAAAAGAAGCAATCCAAGCGCAAGAGCTCAAATGAACACAAGTCACTCTCTCACTAGTCACTAATTGACTTGGAATGATCTTTGGACTTAGGAGAGGATTTGATCTCTTTGGCGTGTCTTGTATTGAATGCTATTGCTCTTGTAAGGTGTAGGAAGTCTGAAAACTTGGATGCAATGAATGGTGGGGTGGTTGGGGTATTTATAGCCCCAACCACCAAACTAGCCGTTTGGTGGAGGCTGCTGTCGAATGGCGCACCGGACAGTCCGGGGCGCCACCGGACACTGTCCGGTGCGCCAGCCACGTCACCCGACCGTTAGGGTTCGACCGTTGGAGCTTCTGTCTTCTAGGTCACTGGACAGTCCGGTGTTGCACCGGACAGTCACTGTACACTAACCAGTGCGTCTTCTGACGCTGCACTGACTCTGACGCGCACTGTAGCGCATTGAATGCATTCTGCAGTCGACCATTGGCGCGAAGTAGCCGTTGCTCCGCTGGCACACCGGACAGTCCGGTGTTACACCGGACAGTCTAGTGAATTATAGCGCAACGGCTTCTAGAATTCCCGAGACTGGCAAGTTTGGAGTTGGATTCCCTGGTGCACCGGACACTGTCCGGTGCGCCAGACCAGGGCTGCCTTCGGTTCAACTTTGCTCCCTTTGTTTGAACCCTTTCTTTTGACTTGTATTGGTTTGTTGTGAACCTTTGGCACCTGTAGAACATATTTTCTAGAGCAAACTAGTTAGTCCAATAATTTGTGTTGGGCAATTCAACCACCAAAATTCCTATTGGAAAAGGTTTGACCCTATTTCCCTTTCAATCTCCCCCTTTTTGGTGATTGATGCCAACACAAACCAAAGCAAATATAAAAGTGCAGAATTGAACTAGTTTGCATAATGTAAGTGCAAAGGTTGCTTGGAGTTGAAACCAATATACTTATCTCAAATAGATGTGCATGGATTGTTTTCTTCTTTATTAAAATTTTGGACCACATTTGCACCACGAGTTTTGTTTTGCAAATTCTTTGTAAAATTCATTTTGCAAACAGTCAAAGGTACAAGAATAAGATTTGAAGAAAGCATTTTCAAGATTTGAAATTTTCTCCCCTGACTCAAATGCTTTTCCTTTGACTAAAACAGAACTCCCCCTAAATAAAATTCTCCTCTTAGTGTTCAAGAGGGTTTTGCAATTTTTTTGAAGATACTACTTTCTCCCCCTTTTGAACATAATAAGATATCAAATTGAAAACTTCATTTTTAAATTTGGTGGTGGTGCGGTCCTTTTGCTTTGGGCTCATACTTTCTCCCCCTTTGGCATGAATCACCAAAAACGGATACTTGTGAGTGAGATATAAGCCCCCTTTTCAAACTTTCTCCCCCTTTGGCATACACAAAAATATGAGTGAAGATTATACCAAAGTGGAGAACGAAGCGGAGTACCGGCAAACACAATTGAAGTTGAGTGGAAGCGCCTTCTCTGCCGACTACTCTATTTCCCTTTCAATACCTATGACTAAGCATAAGATGATACTTGAAAACACATTAGTCATAGACATAAAAAGAGATATGATCAAAGGTATATAAATGAGCTATGTGTGCAAGGAATCAATCAAAATTCCTAGAATCAAGAATATTTAGCTCATTCCTAAGTTTGGTAAAAGATTGCTCATCTAAAGGCTTGGTAAAGATATCAGCCAATTGATCTTTGGTATTTATGTAGGCTATCTCGATATCCCCTTTTGTTAGTGATCTCTCAAAAAGTGATACCGAATGGCTATGTGCTTAGTGCGGCTGTGTTCAACGGGATTATCCGCCATGCGGATAGCACTCTCATTGTCACATAGGAGAGGGACTTTGCTAAACTTGTAGCCATAGTCCCTAAGGGTTTGCCTCATCCAAAGCAATTGCGCGCAACAATGGCCTGCGGCAATGTACTCAGCTTCGGCGGTAGAAAGAGCTACTGAGTTTTGTTTCTTTAAAGCCCAAGACACTAGGGATCTTCCCAGAAACTGACAAGTCCCTGATGTGCTCTTCCTATTAATCTTACACCCTGCCCAATCAGCATCGGAATATCCTAATAAATCAAATGAGGATCCCTTGGGGTACCAAAGACCAAACTTAGGTGTTTAAACTAAATATCTCAAGATTCGTTTCACGGCCCTAAGGTGAACTTCCTTAGGGTCGGCTTGGAACCTTGCACACATGCATACGGAAAGCATAATGTCCGGTCGAGATGCACATAAATAGAGTAAAGAACCTATCATCGACCGGTATACCTTTTGATCTACGGATTTACCTCCCGTGTCGAGGTCGAGATGCCCATTGGTTCCCATGGGTGTCTTGATGGGCTTGGCATCCTTCATTCCAAACTTGGTGAGAATATCTTGAATATACTTCATTTGGCTAATGAAGGTGCCCTTTTGGAGTTGCTTGACTTGAAATCCTATGAAATACTTCAACTCCCCCATCATAGACATCTCGAATTTTTGAATCATGATCCTACTAAATTCTTCACAAATAGATTTGTTAGTAGACCCAAATATAATATCATCAACATGAATTTGGCATACAAACAAATCATTTTCAATGGTTTTAGTGAATAAAGTAGGATCGGCCTTTCCGACTTTGAAGCCATTAGTGATAAGAAAATCTCTTAGGCATTCATACCATGCTCTTGGGGCTTGCTTGAGCCCATAAAGCGCCTTAGAGAGTTTGTAAACATGGTTAGGATACTCACTATCTTCAAAGTCGGGAGGTTGCTCAACATAGACCTCTTCTTTGATAGGTCCGTTGAGGAAGGCACTCTTCACGTCCATTTGGTAGAGCTTAAAGTCATGGTGAGTAGCATAGGCAAGTAATATTCGAATTGACTCAAGCCTAGCTACGGGTGCATAGGTTTCACCGAAATCCAAATCTTCGACTTGTGAGTACCCTTTGGCCACAAGTCGTGCCTTGTTCCTTGTCACCACACCATGCTCATCTTGTTTGTTGCGGAAGACCCGCTTGGTTCCTACAACATTTTGGTTAGGATGTGGAACTAAATGCCATACCTCATTTCTCTTGAAGTTGTTGAGCTCCTCTTGCATCGCCAACACCCAATCCGAATCTTGAAGTGCTTCCTCTACCTTATGTGGCTCAATAGAGGAAACAAACGAGTAGTGTTCACAAAAATGAGCAACACGAGATCGAGTAATTACCCCCTTGTGAATATCTCCTAAAATGGTGTTCACGGGATGATCTCGTTGGATTGCTTGGTGGACTCTTGGGTGTGGCGGCCTTGGAACTTGCTCATCCTCCTTGTCTTGATCATTTTCATCTCCCCCTTGATCATTGCCATCTTCTTGAGGTGGCTCATCTTCTTGATCTTCTTCTTCATCATCTTAAGCCTCATCCTCATCCTGAATTGGTGGAGATGCTTGCATGGAGGAGGATGGTTGATCTTATGCTTGAGTGGCTCTTCGGATTCCTTAGGACACACATCCCCAATGGACATGTTCCTTAGCGTGACGCACAAAGCCTCTTCATCATCTATTTCATCAAGATCAACTTGCTCCACTTGGGAGCCGTTAGTCTCATCAAACACAATGTCACAAGAAACTTCAACTAGTCCAGTGGACTTGTTAAAGACTCTATATGCCCTTGTGTTTGAATCATATCCTAGTAAAAAGCCTTCTACAGCCTTAGGAGCAAATTTTGATTTTCTACCTTTTTTAACAAGAATAAAACATTTGCTACCAAAGACTCTAAAATATGAAACATTGGGATTTTTACCAGTGAGGAGTTCATATGATGTCTTCTTGAGGATTCGGTGTAGATACAATCGGTTGATGGCATGGCAAGCGGTGTTGACCGCCTCGGCCCAAAACCGATCTGAAGTCTTGTACTCATCAAGCATGGTCCTTGCCATGTCCAATAGAGTTATATTCTTCATCTCCACTACACCATTTTGTTGTGGCGTGTAGGGAGTAGAGAACTCATGCTTGATGCCCTCCTCCTCAAGGAAGCCTTCGATTTGAGAGTTCTTGAGCTCCGTCCCATTGTCGCTTCTAATTTTCTTTATCCTCAAGCCAAACTCATTTTGAGCCCGTCTCAAGAATCCCTTTAAGGTCTCTTGGGTTTGAGATTTTTCCTGTAAAAAGAATACTCAAGTGAAGCGAGAATAGTCATCCACAATAACTAGACAGTACTTACTCCCGCCGATGCTTATGTAAGCGATCGGGCCGAATAGGTCCATGTGGAGGAGCTCGAGTGGCCTGTCAGTCGTCATAATGTTCTTATGTGGATGATGAACACCAACTTGCTTCCCCGCTTGGCATGCGCTACAAATCCTGTCTTTCTCAAAATGCACATTTGTTAATCCCAAAATGTGTTATCCCTTTAGAAGCTTGTGAAGATTCTTCATCCCAACATGGGCTAGTCGGCGATGCCAGAGCCAACCTGTCGGGGACCATAATTAGGGGTACCCTCAAGACGCCTAATTCTCAGCTGGTAACCCCCATCAGCATAAAGCTGCAGAGGCCTGATGGGTTTGATTAAGTCAGGGATCAGTCCATACGAGCGACTCGATCACGCCACGCCCGAGCCTAGCCTCGGGCAAGGGCGGCCGACCCTGAGATGTTTCCGTCTCGCCCGAGGCCTCCTCTTTCACGGCAGACGCATCTCCGGCTCGCCCGAGGCCTTGCCTTCGTTAAGAAGTAACCCTGACTAAATCACCGCGCCGACCGACCAAGTCACTGGGGCCTTTAACGCAAAGAGTAAGACTGACGGGCGGCCAGGCTTGGCCAAAAGCGCCAGAGGAAGCTCCGCCCGACCCAGGGCTCGGACTCGGGCTAAGGCCCCGGAAGACGGCGAACTCCGCTCCGCCCGACCCAGGGCTCGGACTCGGGCTAAGGCCCCGGAAGACGGCGAACTCCGCTCCGCCCGACCCAGGGCTCGGACTCGGGCTAAGGCCCCGGAAGACGGCGAACTCCGCTCCGCCCGACCCAGGGCTCGGACTCGGGCTAAGGCCCCGGAAGACGGCGAACTCTACTCCGCCCGACCCAGGGCTCGGACTCGGGCTAAGGCCCCGGAAGACGATGAACTTCGCTTCGCCCGACCCAGGGCTCGGACTCCACCCCGACCTCTGCCGAACGACCTCCGCCTCGCCCGACCCAGGAGCTCAGGTTCGGCCTCGGCCATGCAGGACAGACTCGACCTCAGCCTCGGAGGAGCCTCCACGTCGCCCGACCTAGGGCACAAGTCCGCCACGTTGACAGGAAGCACCATCATCACCCTACCCCGAGCCGACTTGGGCCGCAGGAAACAGGACCGACGTCCCATCTGGCTAGCTCCGCCAGAAAGGCAATGATGGCACCCCGCTGGACCCATGACGACGGTGGCTCTCAGCTCTCTTACGAAAGCAGGGGGACGTCAGCAAGGGCCCAACCACTCCGACAGCTGTCCCTCCATCAAGCTCCATTGCTTCTCCGACAGCCACGACGCCACACTAGCCGGGTGCCAAGATCTCTCCGGCTGCCACCTTGGCATGTACTTAGGGTACTAGCTCTCCCCCGCTAGACACGTAGCACCTTGCTACACCCCCATTTGTACACCTGGATCCTTTCCTTACGCCTATAAAAGGAAGGACCAGGGCCTTCTTAGAGAAGGTTGGCCTCGCGGGAACGAGGGGCAGGGGCAGGCGCTCTCTCGGGGCCGCTCGCTCCCCTCACCCGCGCGGACGCTTGTAACCCCCTACTGCAAGCGCACCCGACCTGGGCGCGGGACGAACACGAAGGCCGCGGGAATCTCCGACTCCCTCACGACCCGGCTCCGGCCACCTCGCTCTCGCTCTCTCTCCCCCCTTCGCGCTCGCCCACGTGCTCGACCCATCTGGGCTGGGGCATGCGGCACACTCACTCGTCGGCTCGGGGACCCCCCGGTCTCGGAACGCCGACAGTTGGCGCGCCAGGTAGGGGCCTGCTGCGTGTTGACGAGTAGTTTCGCGTCAAGCTCCAGATGGGCAGTCTCCAACGACCTCTTCAACCCGGGACGGTGCTCCGTTTCGGGAGTCTCGAGTTCATGTCTTTCGACGGCGGCTACGACATGATACTCCTTCCACCGCCGCGCGACAGCGACAACGGTGGTGGACAGCCCGCCCGCCGGCGGCGGAATCGACGACGTCTTTCCCGCGTGGGGGAAGGACAACTTTCGAGCTCACCCCATCCTCTCCCTCGCCAACGGAGGAGGAGGCGGGGCAACCAAGGCCGAGCGGGAGGCTGCGCTCAGTCGACTGTCGAGAAAATCGACATCCCCAGCGCCCCAACGGAGGACGCGTCGGGCATCACCCACGCGTTTGAGGCGAAGGCGAGCGCCGTCCCCCCGCGACACGCCGATCCCGAGCAAGTGGACGACGCCAGCACGCTCACGGAGGGCCTGCAGGACGTCGCCCTCGCACCCAGGACGACAGCACGATCAGCCCCCGATGCGACTTCGTCGATCCTCGTCGACCAAAAGGTACGGGCTGATTCCCATCCTTCGTCATTTCGACTCGGCCTCAACCCGCCTGGCGGCCTCGCTTTGGCAGGCGCTCACGTTGAGGCGAGTGCAACCTCTCTGGGGTTTCGTGTGCGGTCGCCTTGGGACCGATTGACGGGTGTCTCGACCTACGGACCCTCTGGGTCCGAGGAAGATGACGACCCCAGCATCTGCTGGGATTTCTCTGGATCTGGCAACCCCAGTGCCATGCGGGACTTCATGACCGCATGCAACTACTGCCTCTCCGACTGTTCCGACGGCAGCCGCAGCCTTGACGACAAGGACTGCGGCCCGAGCCGCGAATGTTTCCACGTCGAGCTAGGGGATCCCTCCGGAGGCAGCTGTCTCGGCATGCCGGAGGATGGTGATCCCCCTAGGCCAGCGCCTCGCGCCGACATCCCGCGGGAGCTAGCTGTGGTCCCCGTTCCGGCGGGGGGTCACGACCCATAGCTCGAGCAAGTCCGCGGGGCGCAGGCCGGGCTCGATGAGGGAGCAGGAGCGCTCGAGGCAATCCGCCGGAACGTCGACCAGGTATGGGCGAGCCAGCCCCCGGCCGGAGAAATACGTCACCTGCCCCAAGGTCTCCAGCACCGCATCGCCAACGATGCCAGGGACATACCGCCACCCGCATCCGGCGGAACCGGTCAGGACCTGGCAGCCGCAGCGATGCTCCTCCGCGCGATGCCGGAGTCATCAACCACCGAGGGTCGGCGAATCCAGGGAGAGCTCAAGCATCTCCTGGAAGGCGCTGCGGCCCGGCGGGCCGAGAGCTCTGCCTCCCGAAGGCAGGGGTACCCCTCGGAACCTCGTGCCGCGACTTCCCGACTCATGCGGGAAGCCTCGGTCTACACTGGGCGCACGCGCAATACCGCGCCGCCGGCCCCGGGCCACCTCGGTGACGAGCACCCTCATCGCGACCGTCGGGCCCGCCTCGACGAAAGGGTGCGCCGAGGTTACCACCCCAGGCGTGGGGGACGCTACGACAGCGGGGAGGATCGGAGTCCCTCGCCCGAACCACCCGGTCCGCAGGTCTTCAGCCGAGCCATTCGGCGGGCGCCGTTTCCGCCCCGATTCCGACCCCCGACTACTATCACGAAGTACTCGGGGGAAACGAGACCGGAATTGTGGCTTGCGGACTACCGCCTAGCCTGTCAACTGGGTGGGACGGACGACGACAACCTCATCATCCGCAACCTCCCCCTGTTCCTCTCCGACACCGCTCGCGCTTGGTTGGAGCACCTGCCTCCGGGGCAGATTTCCAACTGGGAGGATCTGGTCCAGGCTTTCGCCGGCAACTTCCAGGGCACGTATGTGCGCCCCGGGAATTCCTGGGACCTCCGAAGCTGCCGGCAACAGCCGGGAGAGTCCCTTCGGGACTACATCCGGCGATTCTCGAAGCAGCGCACCGAGCTGCCCAACATCACCGACTCCGATGTCATCGGCGCGTTCCTTGCCGGCACCACCTCCCGTGACCTGGTGAGCAAGTTGGGTCGCAAGACCCCCACCAGGGCGAGCGAGCTGATGGACATCGCCACCAAGTTCGCCTCTGGTCAGGAGGCAGTCGAGGCCATCTTCCGAAAGGACAAGCAGCCCCAGGGCCGCCCGTCGGAAGATGCTCCCGAGGCGTCTACTCCGCTCGGCGCCAAGAAGAAAGGCGGGAGGAAGTCGCAAGCGAAACGCGACGCCGCCAGCACGGACCTTGTCGCCGCCGCCGAGTACAAGAACCCTCGGAAGCCCCCCGGAGGCGCCAACCTCTTCGACAAGGCACTCAAGGAGACGTGCCCCTACCATCAGGGGCCCGTCAAGCACACCCTCGAGGAGCGCGTCATGCTTCGGCGCCACTTCCACCGGGCTGGGCCACCCGCAGAGGGTGACAGGGCCCGCGACGACGGCAAAAAGGAAGATCACCAAGCAGGAGAGTTCCCCGAGGTCCGCGACTGCTTCATGATCTACGGAGGGCATGCGGCGAATGCCTCGGCTCGGCATCGTAAGCAGGAGCGTCGGGAGGTCTGCTCGATGAAGGTGGCGGCGCCAGTCTACCTAGACTGGTCCGACAAGCCCATCACCTTCGACCAGGATGACCACCCCGACCACGTGCCGAGCCCAGGGAAGTACCCGCTCGTCGTCGATCCCGTCATCGGCGACGTCAGGCTCACCAAGGTCCTGATGGATGGGGGCAGCTGCCTCAACATCATCTACGCTGAGACCCTCAGGCTCCTGCGCGTCGATCTGTCATCCGTCCGAGCAGGCGCTGCGCCCTTCCACGGGATCATCCCCGAGAAGCGCATCCAGCCCCTCGGACAGCTCGACCTTCCTGTCTGCTTCGGAACACCCTCCAACTTCCGAAGGGAGACTTTGACGTTCGAGGTGGTCGGGTTCCGAGGGACCTACCACGCAGTGTTGGGAAGGCCATGCTACGCGAAGTTCATGGCCATCCCCAACTACACCTACCTGAAGCTCAAGATGCCGGGCCCCAACGGGGTCATCACCATCGGCCCCACGTACAAACAAGCATTCGAATGCGATGTGGAGTGCGTGGAGTACGCCGAGGCCCTCGCCGAGTCCGAGGCCCTCGTTGCCGACCTAGAAGGCCTCTCCCGAGAGGTGCCGGACGTGAAGCGACATGCCGGCAACTTCAAGCCAGCGGAGACGGTTAAGGCCGTCCCTCTCGACCCCAGTGGCGACACCTCCAAGCAGATTCGGATCGGTTCCGGGCTCGACCCCAAATAGGAAGCAGTGCTCGTCGACTTTCTTCGCGCAAACGCCGACGTCTTTGCGTGGAGTCCCTCGGACATGCCCGGCATACCGAGGGATGTTGCCGAGCACTCGCTGGATATTCGGGTCGGAGCCCGACCGGTCAGACAGCCTCTGCGCCGATTCGACGAGGAAAGGCGCAGGGTGATAGGCGAGGAGATCCACAAGCTGATGGCAGCAGGGTTCATCAAAGAGGTATTCCATCCCGAGTGGCTTGCCAACCCTGTACTTGTGAGGAAGAAAGGGGGGAAATGGCGGATGTGTGTAGACTACACTGGTCTCAACAAAGCATGTCCGAAGGTCCCCTACCCTCTACCTCGCATCGATCAAATAGTGGACTCCACTGCAGGGTGCGAAACCCTGTCTTTCCTCGATGCCTACTCAGGGTATCATCAAATCAAGATGAAAGAGTCCGACCAGCTCGCGACTTCTTTCATCACGCCCTTCGGCATGTACTGTTATGTCACAATGCCTTTTGGTCTGAGGAACGCGGGTGCGACGTACCAGCGGTGCATGAACCATGTGTTCGGCGAACATATCGGTCGCACGGTCGAGGCCTACGTCGATGACATCGTAGTCAAAACGAGGAAAGCCTCCGACCTTCTCTCCGACCTTAAGCTGACATTCCGGTGTCTCAAGGCGAAGGGCGTCAAGCTCAATCCTGAGAAGTGCGTCTTCGGGGTGCCCCGAGGCATGCTCTTGGGATTCATCGTCTCCGAGCGGGGCATCGAAGCCAACCCGGAGAAGATCGCAGCCATCACAAACATGGGGCCCATCAAGGACTTAAAAGGCGTACAGAGGGTCATGGGATGCCTCGCGGCCTTGAGCCGTTTCATCTCGCGCCTCGGCGAAAGAGGCCTGCCCCTGTACCGTCTCTTAAGGAAGGCCGAGTGCTTCACTTGGACTCCCGAGGCCGAGGAAGCCCTCGGGAACCTGAAGGCACTCCTCACCCAAGCGCCCGTCTTGGTACCCCCAGCTGATGGAGAAGCCCTCTTGGTCTACGTCGCCGCTACCACTCAGGTGGTCAGCGCCGCGATCGTGGTCGAAAGGCAGGAAGAGGGGCATGCTTTGCCCATTCAGAGGCCAGTTTACTTCGCCAGCGAGGTGCTGTCCGAGACCAAGATCCGCTACCCACAAGTCCAGAAGCTGCTGTATGTAGTGATCCTGACGAGGCGAAAGCTGCGACATTACTTCGAGTCTCATCCAGTGACTGTGGTGTCATCCTTCCCCCTGGGGGAGATCATCCAGTGCCGGGAAGCCTCGGGACGGATCGCGAAGTGGGCGGTGGAAATCATGGGCGAGGCAATCTCGTTCGCCCCTCGGAAGGCCATCAAGTCCCAGGTACTAGCGGACTTCGTAGCCGAATGGGTCGACACCCAGCTGCCGACGGCTCCGATCCAACCGGAGCTCTGGACCATGTTTTTCGACGGGTCGCTAATGAAGACGGGAGCCAGCGCGGGCCTGCTCTTCGTCTCGCCCCTCGGGAAACACCTGCGCTACGTGCTCCGCCTCCATTTCCCGGCGTCCAACAATGTGGCTGAGTACGAGGCTCTGATCAACGGATTGCGAATCGCCATCGAGCTAGGGGTCCGACGCCTCGATGCACGCGGCGACTCGCAGCTCGTCATCGACCAAGTCATGAAGAACTCCCACTGCCGCGACCCGAAGATGGAGGCCTACTGTGATGAGGTTCGACGCCTGGAAGACAAGTTCTACGGGCTCGAGCTTAACCACATCGCCCGGCGCTACAACGAGACTGCGGACGAGCTGGCGAAGATAGCCTCGGGGCGAACGACGGTTCCCCCGGACGTCTTCTCCCGGGATCTGCACCAACCCTCCGTCAAGATAGGCGACACGCCCGAGCCCGAGGTGCCCTCGGCCCCGTCCGAGGCGACCTCGGCCCAGCCCGAGCCATCCTCGGTTCAACCCGAGGAACGTTCGGCCCCCGAGGGCGAAGCACTGCACATCGAGGAGGAGCAGAGCGGGGTCATGCCAGATCAAGATTGGCAGACCCCGTACCTGCAATATCTCCACCAAGGAGAGCTGCCCCTCGGCCGAGCCGAGGCTCGGCGGGTAGCGCGACGCGCCAAGTCGTTCGTCTTGCTGGGCGATGAGAAGGAGCTCTACCACCGTAGCCCCTTGGGCATCCTTCAGCGATGCATCTCCATCACCGAGGGTCAGGAACTCCTGCAGGAAATACGCTCGGGGGCTTGCGGCCATCATGCAGCACCTCGAACCCTCGTCGGGAACGCTTTCCGCCAAGGCTTCTATTGGCCGACGGCGGTGGCTGACGCCACTAGAATTGTCCGCGCCCGCGAAGGGTGCCAATTCTATGCGAAGCAGACCCACCTGCCCGCTCAGGCTCTGCAGACGATACCCATCACCTGGCCTTTCGCTGTATGGGGTCTGGACCTCGTCGGCCCTCTGCAGAAGGCGCCCGGGGGCTACACGCACCTGCTGGTCGCCGTCGACAAATTCTCCAAGTGGATCGAGGTCCGACCCCTGAACAGCATCAGATCCGAGCAGGCGGTGGCGTTCTTCACCAACATCATCCATCGCTTCGGGGTCCCGAACTCCATCATCACCGACAACGGCACCCAGTTCACTGGCAAAAAATTCTTGGATTTTTGCGAGGATCACAACATCCGGGTAGACTGGGCCGCCGTAGCTCAACCCATGTTGAATGGGCAAGTAGAACGTGCCAATGGCATGATTCTACAAGGGCTCAAGCCTCGGATTTACAATGATCTCAACAAGTTCGGAAAGCGATGGATGAAGGAACTCCCCTCGGTGGTCTGGAGCCTGAGGACGACGCCAAGCCGAGCCACAGGTTTCACGCCGTTTTTCCTGGTCTACGGGGAGGAGGCCGTCCTACCCACTGACCTGGAATACGGCTCCCCGAGGACGAGGGCCTACAACGAAGAAAGCAACCAAGCTAGCCGAGAAGACTCGCTGGACCAGCTGGATGAGGCTCGGGACAGGGCCTTACTACACTCGGCGCGGTATCAGCAGTCCCTGCGACGCTACCACGCCCGAGGGGTCCGACCCCGAGACCTCCAGGTGGGCGATCTGGTGCTTCGGCTGCGGCAAGACACCCGAGGGAGGCACAAGCTCACGCCCCCCTGGGAGGGGCCGTTCGTCATCGCCAAAGTTCTGAAGCCCGGAACGTACAAGCTAGCCAACAGTCAAGGCGAGGTCTACGGCAACGCTTGGAACATCCAACAGCTACGTCGCTTCTACCCTTGAGACGTTTCCAAATTGTTCATATACCTCGCACCCACGCAAAGTTTAGTCAACAAGGAAGGGTCGGCCTCGCCTCGGCAAAGCCCGACCCTCCCTCGGGGGCTAAAAGGGGGGAAACCCCCTCTGCGTCAAAATTTTCCTCGAACAAAAAATCTCTTTTATCAGAATATCTTTCGTGCTTTTTGACTACTTCGAAAAGTGGGTCATGGAAACGACAGGGTACACGTAAGCAGCCAAGGCTGACCGAGCCGAGGGACTCCTACGCCTCCGGGATACGGATACCTCACTCATCACCTTCTGCGATAAGTAACTCGCGCTCGGATAAGGTGACTCCGCAGATCGAACAAGTCTCTACGTTCGGAAGCTCTTCTGTCGAAGCGATTCTTCGAGTTTTCTCGACTAAGTCGGTGATAGGGCCTCATGGACGAGTAAAAGTGCGCGTAAGCGGCAAGGCCGACCGAGCCGAGGGACTCCTACGCCTCCGGGATACGGATACCTCACTCCTCACCTTCCGCGAGAAGCAACTTTCGCTCGCACAAACATCCCTGTTACCGACAAAAAGTCTAGATGCTTGGAACAAGAGGAAAAGGGACGCAGCTTTACAACACAGCAAGGGTGTGTGTTCTGGCCTCGACGGCCGCACAAAGCACACGCTACAAGACAGGCTGATCCTGCAGGCTCAGGTCTTGGCGCTGGAAGGGGGCGGCGACACCCTCGGCATCGACAGCACCTTCGGCAAGGCTCGAACTAGCCTCGGACGGTGACGCGGTCCGAGGGCCTCCGCTCCAAAGGACGGCGTCATCACCACGCCCGGGCGATCGTTGTCAGGGACTTCTCCGGGAATCCGGCCCGAGCAGGCGGCTCGGCCAGCCACCTCCGGGGCCTCGGCCAACCACCTTCCGAGGACACGAGCCCGGTTCGAAGCCTCGGCTGACCAACTCCGACGTCGACCCTGTCAACGGACAACTCGGCTAGGCTCCGGCCAACCAGGTTTCATTTCCGAGCCAACTCCGCCTCTGCTCATGCTGATATCGCTACCCCCAGCCTCGGCTCGTCGAAGAGCGGCCGAGGGGTCTCTTTAACTAAGCTAGAGGGGCCTCGGACAACAGGGCTGACCGAGCCGAGGGACTCCTACGCCTCCGGGATACGGATACCTCACTCGTCACCTTGCCACGGGGCGACTCATGCTTAGTGAAGCGATTCAGACAATCAGCAGACGAGTCTTAGTGCTCGGAAATGAGGAAAAAACACGGCTCCGTGCCGTAATTACATACATGTTCAGGCCCCGAAAGCCAAAATGAACAAAAAACCCGGCACTCGAAGTGCCATTACAAACGGAACTCTGGTTCCCCCTCCGCAGGTACGAACAACCCCACTCGATGGGGGTGGGCCTGCGGGGCAACAGAAGACCGACGAACGGCATGTCGCCGACCGCCCCGACAGCGGCGACGATGAAGACTTCTGTCCCGGGGGGCCGAACAGCAGCAATGATGGCCTCAGGGCGGATGCTGCTGCTAGGAGGCCCCCGCCCTTGCCCAAACTCGAGAGGCAAGGACGGGCAGAAGGCCGTAGAGTTGGAGGTCGGTCCATGGCCAACCTTGGCTGTTGCGCCGGCGGAAGAACCTCTTCCAGTTGCCGTGGCAAACGCCGGCGCCGCGAGCGACTCCGAAGCCACTCGCGTCCGAAGGCCAGGCATGCTGCAGCTGTTGGCGCCACAGACGACTCCCGCCCTTCCCCCCGATCACTGAGGAAAGGAGCGGGCCACCGCCCGCGCAGGAGCCGACCCCAACTCGGCACACTCCCCTCCTCAGCCCTGGTGATGAAAATCCTTGAGGCTGAGGGAGGGGTAGAGGCCGCAGCCCGGCTCGCTTTCCCCCACCATTAAGCCGGAGGTCGCCCTCTTGGGTGACCCCCGGTGGAGGGGTGCAGCCGGGCTGCATGATGAAAATCCTTGAAGCCGAACGATGGCTGAAAGGTACCCACTCCCACGGAGTGGTGTCCCCCGACGATGAGGCACGGAGATGGCGGTTTCCCCCATCCGGGGGCTTGAAAGGCGGAAAGACACGATGCATAAGGGAGGAAGAAGACATGGTCGCCTTACGAAAGGGGTCGCCCTCCTTTTAAAGGCAACTCTCCATGCTTGCGCCCCCAACCGTCACGGGCTGAGTCTTCTCCAACACGCCTCCAAAGCCCTCCCCTGCGGCGCGGGGGCTGGGACCCACCTGTCATGCAGACCGGCTCCAAGCAGAAGAAGCCGAACCGCCGCGCGCGGCGCGCGCGTAACCACCCAGCAGTTACAAGTGACCCTCCACTTTTGCCCAGACCAACGGGCGAAGGGGGTGGGCAGCCATGCGGGCGGCATGCAACCGCGCCAAGTGGACGCGCCTCTTCGACTCCCGACAGGCCAGCACGGAGGCTCAAGCCCACGCGTCGCGCAACCGGCGCGCCGGATGCTGCATGTAAGCCACTATGCCACTTGCGCCACCACCGCACCTCCTCGGTTGCGGAACCAATACCACGACCCGAGGCGGCCCAACGCGCGGCCCAGCTGCGCCAGCCTGACGCAGCAGTCAAACGCGGTCAAAAGTGGGCCGGCAGTAATGACAGTGGCAGGCGCGCAAGAGCAGCGATCACGCCATCAGCCAGGCTCACGTCCCATCCGGGGGCAGCAAGAGAACCCCCTCTCTCATGGTGTGGAGACGACACGCCCGTGACCCATTCCTCGAACGGCTCACGCACGCGCAACGGCAGCCTCGCCAACTACTCGCCCCGGCGCATTAACTCCGCGGCTCGACGGGCAGCGCCACTGGCGGGAGCAGCTGGCGACGTTTCGCCTTCGCCAAAACGACCACACCAAAAAAGGTACGCCACGTCGTTCAATTTCGTATCCTTTTTCCCTTTTCCTTCTTTCTCTATCTCTTGCAACAGGGACCGGGAAAGGGGATACCCCCAAAGGGATCCTTCCCCGTGAAGGAACTAGGCTCCGAGCCTCCTTACTGATCAGGGGTTCGAAGGCTGGCCCCCCGAAGGGTTCAACAGCCGCCTCAGATCGCGTGGGCCCGACACCCACTACTGGTCAGGGGTTCGAAGGTCGGCCCCCGAAAGGTCCCACGACCGCCTCAGGCTACTCGGGCTCTGCGCCCCTTACTGATCAGGGGTTCGAAGGCTGGCCCCCCGAAGGGTTCACAGTCGCCTCAGACACCGAGCGAGGGATGACCAGGGGTACGTTCGATACATAACCAAGGCTTGGGCTGCGCTCCCGAGGTACCCTAGGACATTTCCGAGACCAGCGGGAACGACTCTGTAACGGAATCCCATCGGAGGGAGGCAACGAGCCCTCGGACCCCGTCGCCAGGGGACCGGGTCCGGCAGATCACCCGCAGGTACTTTTGGGCGTGCCTCCGGGCCCCTAGCCGACCCCCAACGAACGGGGCACGGACGTCCACTCGGATTACCCGATTGCAGCTCACCGGAGACACCATGTTCGGTGCCCGTCGAGGGTAACATGGCGCTCTCCCCCCCTCCTCCTTGCGGAAAGGCGACGTAGGGGCGTATGTAAAAAAGCCGAGTCTGTCCCTGATCGTCCTCTCGCCCTGTGCGGAGGCTCGGGGGCTGCTCTCGCAAACCCGGCTCCGGCCGAACCGTTGACAGCGTCAACATACCAGCCCGAGAACTTGGGCCCCGACAGAGCACCTGGGCCACGGCCTGTTCGCATGAGGGAACCGCCAGACCAGCCGAAGCATTACGCAAGGCATTAAGACCTCGAAGGAGTGAAACCACTCCTTCGAGGCCTCGGGGGCTACACCCGGCGGGTGCGCTCGCGCGCACCCACCGGAACAAAGTACAACCGAGAAAGGCTGGTCCCCTTGCAAAAAAGTGCGACAAAAGCCTCCAAGCGAGTGTTAACACTCCCTTCGAGGCTCGGGGGCTACTGTCGGGGACCATAATTAGGGGTACCCTCAAGACGCCTAATTCTCAGCTGGTAACCCCCATCAGCATAAAGCTGCAGAGGCCTGATGGGTTTGATTAAGTCAGGGATCAGTCCATACGAGCGACTCGATCACGCCACGCCCGAGCCTAGCCTCGGGCAAGGGCGGCCGACCCTGAGATGTTTCTGTCTCGCCCGAGGCCTCCTCTTTCACGGCAGACGCATCTCCGGCTCGCCCGAGGCCTTGCCTTCGTTAAGAAGTAACCCTGACTAAATCACCGCGCCGACCGACCAAGTCACTGGGGCCTTTAACGCAAAGAGTAAGACTGACGGGCGGCCAGGCTTGGCCAAAAGCGCCAGAGGAAGCTCCGCCCGACCCAGGGCTCGGACTCGGGCTAAGGCCCCGGAAGACGGCGAACTCCGCTCCGCCCGACCCAGGGCTCGGACTCGGGCTAAGGCCCCGGAAGACGGCGAACTCCGCTCCGCCCGACCCAGGGCTCGGACTCGGGCTAAGGCCCCGGAAGACGGCGAACTCCGCTCCGCCCGACCCAGGGCTCGGACTCGGGCTAAGGCCCGGGAAGACGATGAACTTCGCTTCGCCCGACCCAGGGCTCGGACTCCACCCCGACCTCTGCCGAACGACCTCCGCCTCGCCCGACCCGGGAGCTCAGGTTCGGCCTCGGCCATGCAGGACAGACTCGACCTCGGCCTCGGAGGAGCCTCCACGTCGCCCGACCTAGGGCACAAGTCCGCCACGTCGACAGGAAGCGCCATCATCACCCTACCCCGAGCCGACTTGGGCCGCAGGAAACAGGACCGACGTCCCATCTGGCTAGCTCCGCCAGAAAGGCAATGATGGCACCCCGCTGGACCCATGACGACGGCGGCTCTCAGCTCTCTTACGAAAGCAGGGGGACGTCAGCAAGGGCCCAACCACTCCGACAGCTGTCCCTCCATCAAGCTCCATTGCTTCTCCGACAGCCACGACGCCACACTAGCCGGGTGCCAAGATCTCTCCGGCTGCCACCTTGGCATGTACTTAGGGTACTAGCTCTCCCCCGCTAGACACGTAGCACCTTGCTACACCCCCATTTGTACACCTGGATCCTTTCCTTACGCCTATAAAAGGAAGGAGCAGGGCCTTCTTAGAGAAGGTTGGCCTCGCGGGAACGAGGGGCAGGGGCAGGCGCTCTCTCGGGGCCGCTCGCTCCCCTCACCCGCGCGGACGCTTGTAACCCCCTACTGCAAGCGCACCCGACCTGGGCGCGGGACGAACACGAAGGCCGCGGGAATCTCCGACTCCCTCACGACCCGGCTCCGGCCACCTCGCTCTCGCTCTCTCTCCCCCCTTCGCGCTCGCCCACGCGCTCGACCCATCTGGGCTGGGGCACGCGGCACACTCACTCGTCGGCTCGGGGACCCCCCGGTCTCGGAACGCCGACACAACCCATGTTAGTCTTAGCGATTAAGCAAGTATCGAGTTCAGCTCTATTGAAATCAACTAGGTATAGCTGACCCTCTAATACTCCCTTAAAAGCTACTAAATCATCACTTCTTCTAAAGACAGTGACATCTGTATCCGTAAAAAGACAGTTGTAGCCCATTTTACATAATTGAGATACGGAAAGCAAGTTGTAATCTAAAGAATCTACAAGAAAAACATTGGAAATAGAGTGGTCAGGTGAAATAGCAATTTTACCCAATCCTTTGACCAACCCTTGATTTCCATCCCCGAATGTGATAGCTCGTTGGGAATCTTGGTTTTTCTCATAGGAGAACATTCTTTTCTCCTCAGTCATATGGTTTGTGCACCCGCTGTCGATGATCCAACTTGAGCCCCCGGATGCATAAACCTACAAAACAAATTTAGTTCTTGATTTTAGGTACCCAAACGGTTTTGGGTCCTTTGACATTAGATATAAGAACTTTGGGTACCCAAACACAAGTTTTTGATCCCTTGTGTTTGCCCCCAACATACTTGGCAACTACCTTGCCGGATTTGTTAGTTAGCACATAAGAAACATCAAAAGTTTTAAATGAAACATTATGATCATTTGATGCTTTAGGAGCTTTCTTTCTACGTAATTTAGCATGGGTTGATTGCCTAGAACTAGATGCCTCACTCTTATACATAAAAGTAGAGATGGCAATGGGTACCCGAAACCCGAATACCCGATGGGTTTTACCCGATATGAAGGCGGGTGCGGGATGATTTCTCTACCCGCGGGTATGTTAATGGGTAAAAACTTCTACCCGTTGGGTAGACGGGTATGGGTACGGGTTGGAACTACCCGTACCCGTCTACCCATGGGTAAAATATACCCGCATCAATACAACTATAACCATCTAATAGAGCACATCTTAGCTAAAATAAAACTCTTCTCTAGCTATCATTTGTCTAGATACCATGTTATGTAATCATATGATTTGTTATATGTGAAGTTGAAGTTGTTTTTATATGTTTATTTAATATTTTTCAGTGATTGGTATATTGGAATTTAAGACTTTCCTAGCGGGTACGGGTTACCCGACGGGTAAAAATACCCGCGTGGGTACGGGTATGGGTAAGGTTTTATACCCGCGAGTATATATGGGTAACCCGACGGGTAGAAATTTTTTTGATGGGTACGGGTATGGAATGGTACTACACGACGGGTATGTACCCGTTGCCATCCCTACATAAAAGCATGATTAGGGCTAGAGTGAGACTTCCTAGAATGAATTCTCCTAATTTTATGTTCGGGATAACCGACAGGGTATAAAATGTAACCCTCGTTATCCTGAACCATGGGAGCCTTGCTGTCGGCGTTTCGAGACCGGGGGGTCCCTAAGCCGACGAGTGAGTGTGCCGCGTGCCCCAGCCCAGATGGGTCGAGCGCGTGGGCGAGCGCGAAGGGGGGAGAGCGAGGTGGCCGGAGCCGAGTCGTGAGGGAGGTGGAGATCCCGCGGCCTTCGTGTTCGTCCCGCGCCCAGGTCGGGTGCGCTTGCAGTAGGGGGTTACAAGCGTCCACGCGGGTGAGGGAAGCGAGCGGCCCCAAGAGAGCGCCTGCCCCTGCCCTCGTTCCCGCGGGGCCAACCTTCTCTAAGAAGGCCCTGGTCCTTCCTTTTATAGGCGTAAGGAGAGGATCCAGGTGTACAATGGGGGTGCAGCAGAGTGCTACGTGTCTAGCGGGGGAGAGCTAGCGCCCTAGGTACATGCCAATGTGGCAGCCGGAGAGAACTTGGCACCCAGCTGGTGTGGTGTCGTGGCTGTCAGAGGAGTAACGGAGCCTGGTGGAGGGACAGCTGTCGGAACAGTTGGGCTCTTGCTGATGTCCCCCTGCTTCCGTAAGGGAGCTGAGAGCCGCCGTCGTCATGGGTCTAGCGGGACGCCATCATTGCCTATCTGGCGGAGCTAGCCAGACGGGACGTCGGTCTTGTTCTCTGCGGCCCGAGTCGGCTCGGGGTAGGGTGATGATGGCGCTTCCTGTTGACGTGGCGGACTTGTGCCCTAGGTCGGGCGACGTGGAGGCTCCTCCGAAGCCGAAGTCGAGTCTGTCCTGCATGGCCGAGGCCGAGCCCGAGCCCCTGGGTCGGGCGAGGCGGAGGTCGTTCGGCAGAGGCCAGGGCGGAGTCCGACCCCTGGGGTCGGGCGAAGCGGAGTTCGTCGTCTTCCGGGGACTAGCCCGAGTCCGAGCCCTGGGTCGGGCGGAGCGGAGTTCGCCGTCTTCCGGGGCCTTAGCCCGAGTCCGAGCCCTGGGTCGGGCGGAGCGGAGTTCGCCGTCTTCCGGGGCCTTAGCCCGAGTCCGAGCCCTGGGTCGGGCGGAGCGGTGTTCGCCGTCTTCCGGGGCCTTAGCCCGAGTCCGAGCCCTGGGTCGGGCGGAGCGGAGTTCGCCGTCTTCCGGGGCCTTAGCCCGAGTCCGAGCCCTGGGTCGGGCGGAGCTTCCTATGGCGCCTTTGGCAAGGCCTGGCTGCCTGTCCGTCTCACTCTGTCAAGTGGCACCGCAGTCGGGACGGCGCAGGCGGCGCTGTCCTTTTGTCAGACCGGTCAGTGGAGCGGCGAAGTGACGGCGGTCACTTCGGCTCTGCCAGGGGGCGCGCGTCAGGATAAAGGTGCCAGGCTACCTTTGCGTTAAATGCCCCTGTGACTTGGTCGGTCGGTGCGGCGATTTAGTCAGGGTTGCTTCTTAATGAAGGCAAGGCCTCGGGCGAGCCGGAGATGCGTCTGCCGTAAAAAAGGGGGGCTCGGGCGAGACGGAAACACCTCAGGGTCGGCCGCCCTTGCCCGAGGCTAGGCTCGGGCGAGGCGTGATCGAGTCGCTCGTATGGACTGATCCCTGACTTAATCGCACCCATCAGGCCTCTGCAGCTTTATGTTGATGGGGGTTACCAGCTGAGAATTAGGCGTCTTGAGGGTACCCCTAATTATGGTCCCCGACAGTAGCCCCCGAGCCTCGAAGGGAGTGTTAGCACTCGCTTGGAGGCTTTCGTCGCACTTTTTTGCAAGGGGACCAGCCTTTCTCGGTTGCGTTTTGTTCCGGTGGGTGCGCGCGAGCGCACCCGCCGGGTGTAGCCCCCGAGGCCTCGGAGGAGTGGTTTCACTCCTTCGAGGTCTTAATGCCTTGCGTAATGCTTCGGCTGGTCTGGTGGTTCCCTCATGCGAACTGGCCGTAGCCCCGATGCACTGTCGGGGCCCAAGTTCTCGGGCTGGTATGTTGACGCTGTCAACGGTTTGGCCGGAGCCGGGTTTGCGAGAGCAGCCCCCGAGCCTCCGCACAGGGCGAGAGGGCGATCAGGGACAGACTCGGCTTTTTTTACATACGCCCCTACGTCGCCTTTCCGCAAGGAGGAGGGGGGGAGTGCGCCATGTTACCCTCGATGGGCACCGAACATGGTGTCTCCGGTGAGCTGCAAGCGGGTAATCTGAGTGGACGTCCGTGCCCTGTTCGTTGGGGGTCGGCTAGGGGCCCGGAGGCACGCCCAAAAGTACCTGCGGGTGATCTACCGGACCCGGTCCCCTGGCGACGGGGTCCGAGGGCTCGATGCCTCCCTCCGATGGGATTCCGTTACAGGATCGTTCCCGCTGGTCTCGGAAATGTCCTAGGGTACCTCGGGAGCGCAGCCCGAGCCTCGGTTATGTATCGAACGTACCCCTGGTCATCCCTCGCTCGGTGTCTGAGGCGACTGTGAACCCTTCGGGGGGCCAGCCTTCGAACCCCTGATCAGTAATGGGCGCGGAGCCCGAATAGCCTGAGGCGGCCGTGGAACCTTTCGGGGGGCCGGCCTTCGAACCTCTGACCAGTAGTGGGTGTCGGGCCCACACGATCTGAGGCGGCTGTTGAACCCTTCGGGGGGCCAGCCTTCGAACCCCTGATCAGTAAGGAGGCTCAGAGCCTAGTTCCTTCACGGGGAAGGATCCCTTTAGGGGTATCCCCTTTCCCGGTCCCTGTTGCAAGAGATAGAGAAAGAGGAAAAGGAAAAAGGATACGAAATTGAACGACGCGGCGTACCTTTTTTGGCGCGGTTGTTTTGGTGAAGGCGAAGCGTCGCCAGCTGCTCCTGCCAGAAGCGCCGCCTGTCCAGCCGCGGGGTTAATGCGACGGGGCGAGTAGTTGGCGAGGCTGCCGTTGCGCGTGCGCGTGCCGTTCGAGGAACGAGTCACGGGTGCGCCGCCTTCACGCCGTGAGGGGGGGGTTCTCTCGCTGCCTCCGGATGGGACGTGAGCTTGGCTGACGGCGTGACCGCTGCTCCCGCGTGCCTGCCACCGTCATTACTGCCGGCCCACTTTTGACCGCGTTTGACCGCTGCGTCAGGCTGGCGCTGCTGGGTCGCGCGCTGGGTCGCCTCGGGTCGCGGTATCGGTTCCGCAATCGAGGAGGTGCGGTGGTGGCGCAAGTGGCACAGTTGCTTGCATGCAGCATCCGACGCGCCGGTCGCGCGACGCGTGGGCTTGGGCCTCCGCGCTGGCATGTCAGGAGTCGGAGAGGCGCGTCCACTTGGCGCGGTTGCATGCCGCCTGCGTGGCTGCCTGCCCCTTTCGCCCATTGGCCTGGGCAAAAGTGGAGGGTTACTTGTAACCGCTGGGTGGTTGCGTGCGCCGTGCGCGGCGGTTTGGCTTCTTCTGCTCGGAGCCGGTCTGCATGACATGCGGGACCCAGCCCCCGCGCCGCAGGGGAGGGCTTTGGAGGCATGTTGGAGAAGACTCAGCCCGTGACGGTTGGGGGCGCAAGCAGGGAGAGTCGCCTTTAAAAGGATGGCGACCCCTTCCGTAAGGCGACCACGTCTTCTTCCTCCCTTATGCACTGTGTTTTTCCACCTTCCAAGCCCCCGGATGGGGGAAACCGCCGTCTTTTCGCCTCATCGTTGGAGGAACGCAACTCCGTGGGAGTTGGTACCTTTCAGCCATCGTTCGGCTTCAAGGATTTTCATCAGGCAGCCCGGTTGCTCCCCTCCGCTGGGGGTCACCCGAGACGGTGACCACCAGCTCCTGGGTGGGGAGGAGCAAACCGGGCTGCGATCTTGGTCCCACCCTCAGCTTCAGGGATGTTCATCATCCTCGCTGGGGTGGGTGCCGGGCTGAGCCGGCGCTCTACCTCCCGCACGGGTTCGTGGGTCATCCTCTCCCGCAACATTCGAGGGAGAGTGCGCTCACTGGCCCTGCGGGCGGTCCGGACCTCGACAACGCGGGGTGGATCGACGGCGGGCGTCGTCACCTCCAGCGTGTCGGGTCCGCTGGCTTGGCTCCCGGTGGCCCCTTCTGTTGGGGGGCGGCTGCCGCGCCGTGTACACGGGAGGACCTCCCTAGACGCCGCGCGCTGCTAGGGCGGCGTTCGTGTTCTAGGGTGGTCCTGCCTTTGCACTGGGGCGGCGCCTTTACGCGGAGGCCGGTGCCCCACTCATCTGGGAGGACTTGAGTGGGGATCTGCCAGTAGGCCGATGGCTCCTGCTGTCGGTGCCGAGGCGGAGGCGGCTCGAGAAGTCCCCGTTGCCGACGGGATTACCGCCACCATCCACGCTTCGGGCCTACGGCCCTTTGTACTTGTCCTCGCCCCTCGAGCGTCAGCATGGGCAAGGGCGAGATTGCAGCGGCGCCTACCCTGAGGCCTGCGCTGCTGCAGTTCGGCCATCCGGAGCTGGGGGCTGTCGTCGTCTGGTTGGCCGGAGCCTAGCCGGGTTGTCCGTTGGCCGGATCGACGTCGGAGTTGATCAGCCGAGGCTTCGGACCGGGCTGGCGCCCTCGGAAGACGGTTGGCCGAGGCCCCAGGGGTGGCCGGCTGAGCCGCCTGCTCGGGCCGGATTCCCGGAGAAGTCACTGGCAGCGATTGCCCGGGCGTGGTGATGACGTCGTCCTTCGGAGCGGAGAGCCTCGGACCCCGTCGCCGTCCGAGGCTAGGTCGGGCCTCGCTGAAGGTGCCGTCGATGCCGAGGGTGCTGCTGCCCTCTTCCGACGTCAAGACCCGAGCCTGCAGGATCAGATTGTCTTGCAGCGTGTGCCTTGTGCGGCCGTCGAGGCCAGAACACACACCCTCGCTGCGTTTTAAAGCCGCGTCTCTTTTCCTCTTGTTTCGAGTATCTGGACTTTTTGTCGGTAATAGGGATGTTTGTGCGAGCGAGAGTTGCTTCTCGCGGAAGGTGATGAGTGAGGTATCCGTATCCCGGAGGCGTGGGAGTCCCTCGGCTCGGTCGGCCTTGCCGCTTACGCGCACTTTTACTCGTCCATGAGGCCCTATCATCGACTCGGTCGAGAAGGCTCGAAGAATTGCTTCGGCAGAAGGGCTTCCGAACGTAAAGACTTGTTCGATCCGCGGAGTCACTTTATCTGAACGTGAGTTACTTATCGCAGAAGGTGACGAGTGAGGTATCCGTATCCCAGAGGCGTAGGAGTCCCTCGGCTCGGTCAACCTTGGCTGCTTACGTGTACTCCATCGTTTCCAGGACCCACTTTTCGAAGTAGTCAAAAAGCACGAAAGATATTCTGGTAAAAGAGATTTTTTTTCGAGGAAAATTTTGACGCAGAGGGGGTTTCCCCCCTTTTAGCCCCCGAGGGAGGGTCGGGCTTTGCCGAGGCGAGGCCGACCCTTCCTTGTTGACTAAACTTTGCGTGGGTGCGAGGTATATGAACAACTTGGAAACATCTTAAGGGTAGAAGCGACGTAGCTGTTGGATGTTCCAAGCGTTGCCGTAGACCTCGCCTTGACTGTTGGCCAGCTTGTACGTTCCGGGCTTCAGGACTTTGGCGATGACGAATGGCCCTTCCCAGGGGGGGCGTGAGCTTGTGCCTCCCTCGGGCGTCTTGCCGCAGTCGAAGCACCAAGTCGCCCACCTGGAGGTCTCGGGGTCGGACCCCTCGGGCGTGGTAGCATCGCAGGGACTGCTGATACCGCGCCGAGTGTAGTAAGGCCCTGTCCCGAGCCTCTTCCATCTGGTCCAGCGAGTCTTCTCGGCTAGCTTGGTTGCTTTGATCGTCGTAGGCCCTCGTCCTTGGGGAGCCGTATTCCAGGTCAGTGGGCAAGACGGCCTCGGCCCCGTAGACCAGGAAGAACGGCGTGAAACTCGTGGCTCGGCTCGGCGTTGTCCTCAGGCTCCAGACCACCGAGGGGAGTTCCTTCATCCATCGCTTGCCGAACTTGTTGAGGTCGTTGTAAATCCGAGGCTTGAGCCCTTGTAGAATCATGCCATTGGCACGCTCCACTTGCCCATTCGACATGGGATGAGCTACGGCAGCCCAGTCCACCCGGATGTTGTGATCCTCGCAAAAATCCAAGAATTTTTTGCCGGTGAACTGGGTGCCGTTGTCGGTGATGATGGAGTTTGGGACCCCGAAGCGATGGATGATGTTGGTGAAGAACGCCACCGCCTGCTCGGACCTGATGTTGTTTAGGGGTCGGACCTCGATCCACTTGGAGAATTTGTCGACGGCGACCAGCAGGTGCGTGTAGCCCCCGGGCACCTTCTGCAGAGGGCCGACGAGGTCCAGACCCCACACAGCGAAGGGCCAAGTGATGGGTATCGTCTGCAGAGCCTGAGCGGGCAGGTGGGTCTGCTTCGCATAGAATTGACACCCTTCGCAGGTGCGGACAATTCTAGTGGCGTCAGCCACCGCCGTCGGCCAGTAGAAGCCTTGCCGGAAAGCGTTCCCGACGAGGGCTCGAGGCGCTGCATGATGGCCGCAAGCCCCCGAGTGTATCTCTTGCAGGAGTTCCTGACCTTCGGCGATGGAGATGCACCGCTGGAGGATGCCCGAGGGGCTGCGGTGGTAGAGCTCCTTCTCATCGCCCAGCAAGACGAACGACTTGGCGCGTCGCGCTACCCGCCGTGCCTCGGCCTGGTCGAGGGGTATCTCTCCTTGGCGGAGATATTGCAGGTACGGGGCCTGCCAATCTTGATCAGGCGTGACCCCGCTCCGCTCCTCCTCGATGCGCAGCGCCTCGCCCCCGGGAGCCGAGGGTTCCTCGGGCTGAACCGAGGACGGCTCGGGCTGGGCCGAGGTTTCCTCGGACGGGGCCGAGGGCGCCTCAGGCTCGGGCGTGTCGCTGATCTTGACGGAGGGTTGGTGCAGATCCCGGGAGAAGACGTTCGGGGGAACCGTCGTTCGCCCCGAGGCTATCTTTGCCAGCTCGTCCGCAGTCTCGTTGTAGCGCCGGGCGATGTGGTTAAGCTCGAGCCCGTAGAACTTGTCTTCCAGGCGTCGAACCTCATCACAGTAGGCCTCCATCTTTGGGTCGCGGCAGTGGGAGTTCTTCATGACCTGGTCGATGACGAGCTGCGAGTCGCCGCGAGCGTCAAGGCGTCGGACCCCCAGCTCGATGGCGATTCGCAATCCGTTGATCAGAGCTTCGTACTCAGCCACATTGTTGGACGCCGGGAAATGGAGGCGCAGCACGTAGCGCAGGTGTTTCCCGAGGGGCGAGACGAAGAGCAGGCCCGCGCCGGCTCCCGTCTTCATCAGCGACCCGTCGAAAAACATGGTCCAGAGCTCCGGTTGGATCGGAGCCGTCGGCAACTGTGTGTCGACCCATTCGGCTACGAAGTCCGCCAGTACCTGGGACTTGATGGCCTTCCGAGGGGCGAACGAGATTGTCTCGCCCATGATTTCCACTGCCCACTTTGCGATCCATCCCGAGGCCTCTCGGCACTGTATGATCTCCCCCAGGGGGAAGGATGACACCACAGTTACCGGATGAGACTCGAAGTAATGTCGCAACTTTCGCCTCGTCAGGATCACTGCATACAGCAGCTTCTGAACTTGCGGGTAGCGGATCTTGGTTTCGGACAGCACCTCACTGACGAAGTAAACTGGCCTCTGAATGGGCAATGTATGCCCCTCTTCTTGCCTTTCGACCACGATCGCGGCGCTAGCCACCTGAGTGGTAGCGGCGACGTAGACCAAGAGGGCTTCTCCATCAGCTGGGGGTACCAAGACGGGTGCCTGGGTGAGGAGCGCCTTCAGGTTCCCGAGAGCTTCCTCGGCCTTGGGGGTCCAAGTGAAGCACTCGGCCTTCCTTAAGAGACGGTACAGAGGCAGGCCTCTTTCGCCGAGGTGCGAGATGAAACGGCTCAAGGCCGCGAGACATCCCATGACCCTCTGTACGCCTTTTAAGTCCTTGATGGGCCCCATGCTGGTGATGGCTGCGATCTTCTCCGGGTTGGCTTCGATGCCCCACTCGGAGACGATGAATCCCAGGAGCATGCCTCGGGGTACCCCGAAGACACACTTCTTGGGATTGAGCTTGACGTCCTTTGCCTTGAGACACCGGAATGTCACTTCAAGGTCGGAGAGAAGGTCGGAGGCTTTCCTTGTCTTGACTACGATGTCATCGACGTAGGCCTCGACCGTGCGACCGATGTGTTCGCCGAACACATGGTTCATGCACCGCTGGTACGTTGCACCCGCGTTCCTCAAACCGAACGGCATGGTGACATAGCAGTACATGCCGAAGGGCGTGATGAAAGAAGTCGCGAGCTGGTCGGACTCTTTCATCTTGATTTGATGATACCCTGAGTAGGCATCGAGGAAAGACAGGGTTTCGCACCCAGCAGTGGAATCCACGATTTGGTCGATGCGAGGTAGAGGGTAGGGAACCTTCGGACATGCTTTGTTGAGATCAGTGTAGTCTACACACATCCGCCATTTCCCCCCTTTCTTCCTCACAAGCACAGGGTTGGCAAGCCATTCGGGATGGAATACCTCTTTGATGAACCCTGCTGCCATTAGCTTGTGGATCTCCTCGCCTATCACCCTGCGCCTTTCCTCGTCGAATCGGCGCAGAGGCTGCCTGACCGGTCGGGCTCCGGCCCGAATATCCAGCGAGTGCTCGGCGACATCCCTCGGTATGTCGGGCATGTCCAAGGGACTCCACGCAAAGACGTCGGCGTTTGCGCGGAGAAAGTCGACGAGCACTGCTTCCTATTTGGGGTCGAGCCCGAAACCGATCCGGATCTGCTTGGAGGTGTCGCCACTGGGGTCGAGAGGGACGGCCTTAACCGTCTCCGCTGGCTCGAAGTTGCCGGCGTGTCGCTTCACGTCCGGCACCTCTCGGGAGAGGTTTTCTAGGTCGGCGATGAGGGCCTCGGACTCGGCGAGTGTGACCGAACCTCCCAAGTAATCAGGCCCACCTACAGTTGTCCTTGTCTAACAGACATCAGACACCCTGTAGATGTTCCTAAGTTACTTGACAAGCTCGGTATCCTTCCTTACCTCACCAGGAACATTTCACCCGTCTTGCAGACATTACAGACCATCGGAGATGCGGAAGCGAATTACATAAACTTACATTTATTTCAAAGCAAGCTCGAGTTAATTTATTACAGACCAGTCTAAAAGCGAGTGCATAGAGTAATAATTATACAAACCAGGGAGACACAAACCTCTCCCGAAAGACTATAAGCAAAAGATCCTAGATGGAGGACCGAGTCCTCCCGCACTTCAGTCTTGGTTTTCTTCTTTGGGAACCACCTTAGCACAGAAGCAGCAAAAGTCTGCTACTTCCCCACCTAAAAACAACAAAGGGATAAACCCTGAGTATGGAATTACTCAGCAAGTCTTACCCGACTAAGGAAAAGACTCTCAAGGGTATGCTGGTTATATGGGAGTCAAGGTAAGGTTTTTCAGTAATCAAAGACTCTGTTTTGCAGAAATGCTTACTAAAGTGGATCCTTAAAAATCCAATTTTATTTGTCAAGTTAGGTAAAATTACCTGCACTAGAGTTCTTTCTACCCTAGTTCAACCACTGGTCCTGTACTAGCCAATTTCTTTAACAAAAACCCATCATCTTTAGTGGAATGCTACGTGTAGGGCAGTGACCAAGTCTTCATAACCGCGAAGGTACGGTGATCCGAATCGATTATACTCAGCTGAGGATCTCCAATCACACGACATATGTAGCACTTAACCCTTGCATATGTCAACCCGCCACCGGGGTTCTTAAGACCGGATCAGGTTCACGCAAACCGAGAGCACAGATACACCACCGTCCAGCCTCTTGCCACGGAGGGTACACGCTACTCTCGCCACCGCTCCACTCCCATTTCGTGTTATCTTATTCCGGCCTTAGTCTGCCCGAGGCAAGGCTTACCCATGACGAGGCATGTGACCAGTTAAAGGGTCCTCGATCATCAAGCCTACATCGACAAGGTCCTTAATCGACTCAGACGGAGACACTACACCGAGACTCTCTTCTCGTGCAAGTCACCCGCCCGGTCTCAGCTTACTCATTTCAAACCCAAAGTTTGGTACCTGGCAGAGGTACATCTTTTCCGATGTTGAATCCATCACGGCCGTGATGGATCCACCATCAAGTTTTATTTTCGAAAACATCCCTCCCACTTTGCCAAACATCTTTTGTAAAACAAATCCTTTTATTTCTCTAGAGCAATACTAAGCATAGTAAAACCTTTTTGTAAAAACAGGATTTCAAGGAGGGTAATCAAGATCAAGGAAGGTAATGCAGGAATTGTTTAATCAATCAACTCCTATCACCTAATGCATCAAGCAAGTGAGAAAGCTTTTAAAAACATCAAGGGAGGTGGCAAATGCACCGGGGCTTGCCTTTGTTATCAGGTGTGTCCTGCTCGGATCCACAGATATCGAAATAAAAGCAGTTGTCTGCTTGAGGATCAGAGGTGGGTGGTATCCCTTTTTCAGAAACTTCTTCTTCTTCTTCGTGCTCTAATATAACCATATACATGCATAAGAATGGATGTCATGGAATGCTCATGAGGATGCAAAGATAACATAAACTTATTATTTATGTCTTGAGTACAACTTTCCTTCACGGTACTCCGAGAACCTAGGGTTTCCGGAGTCAGTAAAGGAGTTCATGGAGCAGGGGGGTGTGGTTTTGGGTTTAGTGATCAAACAAGGTTCAAATCAAACCAAACTCTACCCATGGCTTCTAAATAATGTGAAAAGCTCACATAAAAAGTTTGGGAAATTTTAGACTTAATAATTATTTTCTAAAAATCCAGAATCAATGGTTTAGGCTATTTTAAATACCCTAGAATTCCCTATTTGATCTAAAAATCATGAAACTATTTTTATTAAATTCTAGGGAAAATAAGGAACCAAGGAAAATTGGTCTCATATTTTTAGGATTTTTCTATAATTTTCTACAGTTTTTCAAAGTTCTGTTGTAAAAGAAAAAGAAAAACGATTAAACAGAACTGGGCCGGATTCAGCCCAGCGGCCCAGGTCCAGGGAGAACAGCGCGCCCGCGCCCGCGAGGCGACTTTGCAGCAAAGTCCTCGGCGTTTTGCCTAACTGGAAATAGGTTCGCTTACTGTTTCTATAAGTCGCTGACACTTCACAACCAGATCCCTGAGTTTCTATCAATTCACAACCGCACGTCCCCGACGGCGCTCGCGCACGGCCGCGCTCCGGCGAGCCAGCGGACCGGCCGAACGGGGCAACGGCTGGGTTCTCCGAGCGGTGGACATGAAATTGGGATCGACCTGACCATTTCCCCTAACTTAATCGCACGATTGATGAACTATAGAGCTCCGGCCACGGTGGCCGTAAGCATCACGGCGAGACAGCCGTGTTCCCAGCGATGGGCGCCAGTCTAGTCCAATTAAAGGGGTCGGGGAGCATCACAGGGGCATGAGAATGCTCAAACGAGGAAGCAAAGGGCGGGTACTGACCGGAGTTGGGCTGGCGACGGTGAGCTTGATTCACGGCGGCGGAAAACCGATTTGGGGACAACGAGCAATTCAGGCAAGCGGGTGGACGATCGAGTGTGGGAGCGGGTGCTAGAGCTTCACAATTTCATGGCGCAACTAGCCCTGCCCTCAATTTATAGGCTCCAAGGACGGTGGCCGGTGAATTTCAAGGAGATGCGCGGCGGTCGGAGGTGACGAAGGTTATCGGTTTCGTGACTACGTGTCTACCGCCGTGGCGAGCTCACCGGCCTCGATGAGACAGCCGCGAGGAGTCACGACGGCACGGAGGAAGAGTTGAGCCACGCGGCACCCGGCCGAGAGGCGGCGGTCGACGGCGAGCACTTTACCGCGGGCGGTGAGCCAGGGGGGGATGTGCCGTGGCCGAGCGAGGTGACTTCCAGCTCACCGGTGACGAGGACCTTTACCGCGACAGCCTTATCCGGTGACCGCCGAGCACGAATCACAGCGAACGACGATCGACGGCGGCGGCTACCGACGATGAGCACGAACCCGATCTTGTTCAGTTTCACCGGTCACTGTACCATGGCCATGCGTTCATCAGTGCACCTGACCGAGCGAGTTTAGGGTCATTTTTCTCCAGATTTCATGTGACAACAGGTCCAAGTCTCTGCACCAAAGTTGTAGTGCTACATACCAGCTACAACTCAACTATAGGACTTGATCACATTTGAGCACTGGATCCAAATCAAAATCGAGCTCAAAGTTCACCCCATAGCACTGTAACTCTGAACTTCAGACTGAACTAGCCTGACAGCCAGTTTTGGATTGGGTTTTTCTCTAAATTTCTCATAACAACTAATCTCACACTCTTTAGCAAAGTTGTTCCCCTATAATTGGTCTTCAACTTTGATGTGGTGACCTAGGGCAAAAACCCTATACTTTGTAAGTTACAAAGTCACAAAGATGGGCACAACACACTGAATTTCAGACTTAATCAAAAGAGTTCAAATAGGGCTCTTTTGCAAATAAGTCCAAAATTCAGGGTTTGGTTTGCAAATTCACATATGAGTGACCCAAATGACTTAAGATACTTATTTGGCTTGGTTTTTACACTTTAGCCCAAAGGTGGACTAATTTTACACTTAGGCCCCTAGGGTTTGGTTTCAGGGTTTCCCAGGGTTCCATTTAGGGTTTCTGGTATTCCAGGGTTATAAGTGGGGTTCAACTTTGTTCTTAGGGTCATTTTATGACCCTTACCCTAAAGCCTTTAGGTTTTCTTAACTTGGGTTAAGTTTTACCCCCATTAATCACTATTTAGGGTTAAGTCCTTTAACCAGGGTCCTATTTGTAAAACATTAAAACAATACAACTTGTTTGCAATTTTTGCCTAGTGAATGCACTCTAGGTGTGTCAAACATATACAATGCACATGCTCATGATGCCATGCTCAAGTTTTAGTTATAGTAACACCAGGGGTGTTACATCCTTCCCCCCATAAAAGAATCTCGTCCCGAGATTTAAAGTCCTAGGGTGAGTAATGGAAAAGGAAATGTGTCATATCTTTATTTCCTTATTTTTGGTATAAGGCAGGGGTGGTGTGGGGGTTCATTCCTTTATTACACAGCTATACAAACTTTACAACTTACAAGAGGCTAGAAAGCCTGGGAAATTCTTATCTAAGAAATCTTGGGTTTCCCATGTAGCCTCATCTTCCGAATGCTGGTTCCACTGTATCTTATAAAACTTGAGAGTCTTTCTTCGGGTAACCCTGTCCTTTTGATCCAGAACTCGAATAGGATGTTCCGAGTATGTTAAATCTGGTTCCAGGACAACATCAGTCACTTCAACGGTTCGATCGGGAACCCGAAGACACTTCTTCAATTGTGACACGTGGAACACATTATGCACAGCAGACAATGTTTCGGGGAGCTGAAGTCGGTATGCCACTGGTCCACATTGCTCAAGTACCAGGAATGGACCAATGTACCTGGGTGCAAGTTTTCCTTTAACCCCAAAACGCGATACGCCTTTCATTGGTGAGACCTTCAGGTAAACATAGTCTCCTTCCAGAAAATATAAGGGCCTTCGCCGTGTGTCCGCATAACTCTTCTGACGAGCTTGTGCTTTCTTTAGATTATGAATAACTTTCTGAACCTTATCCTCGGTTTCTTTTACCAAATCAGGCCTAAAGAAATACCTTTCACCAGGTTCAGACCAATTTAGCGGAGTTCGACACCGTCGCCCATACAAAGCTTCAAAAGGTGCCATCTTGATGCTTTCCTGGTAACTGTTATTATATGAAAACTCCGCCAAAGGTAAACATTCATCCCATTTCTGCGAGAAATCCAGGACACATGCCCGCAACATATCCTCAAGTATCTGATTTACTCTCTCAGTCTGTCCACTGGTTTGAGGATGATAGGCCGAACTGTGGAGTAACTTAGTACCCAAGGATTTATGAAGTTCTTCCCAAAATTTGGATACGAACTGAGGTCCACGATCCGACACTATGGTCTTTGGAATACCATGCAAACTGAGAATACGGGCAATGTATAACTCCGCATAGGTAATGACAGGATATTTTACTTTGACAGGGAGGAAGTGGGCGATCTTTGTGAATCGATCAATGATAACCCAAATAGAGTCATACCCTTTTGCGGTCCTGGGCAATCCCACAATGAAGTCCATACTTATGTCTTCCCATTTCCATGTTGGGATTGGCAAAGATTGCAATGGACCAGCAGTTTTCATGTGTATGGCTTTGACACGTCTGCAAGTGTCACACTTAGCCACATAGCGTGCAATTTCAATCTTCATCTTGGTCCACCAGTAATGTTGTTTTAGATCATGATACATCTTAGTGCTTCCCGGATGAATGGAATAGCGACTAAGATGCGCTTCATCTAAGATTTGCTGGCGGAGTTCTTCATCCCTTGGCACTACTATGCGGTTGTTAAACCATAGCACACCTTGATCGTCTTCCTTGAAACACTTGGCTACTCCAGCCCTTATCTTCTCTCGTATGTGCTTCATGCCCAGATTATCCTTTTGAGCATCAATTACCCTTTGCAAAATGGCTGACTCAAGCTTTAGCTGATTCAGAGTCCCTTGTTGGATTATCCCCAGGTTTAACTTCTCCATTTCTTGACATAAAGTGTTTTCGGAGGTCTTTACCATAAGACAGTGGCAGGAAGTCTTACGACTCAATGCATCTGCCACCACATTGGCTTTGCCTGGGTGATAATGGATCTCCAGTTCATAGTCTTTAATGAGCTCAAGCCATCGTCTTTGCCTCATATTTAACTCTAACTGGGTAAATATATACTTCAAACTCTTATGATCTGTATATATGTGACAGATATTTCCCAGCAGATAGTGACGCCATATTTTCAGGGCATGAACCACAGCAGCTAGATCGAGATCATGTGTTGGATAATGCTCTTCATGTCGGCGTAACTGCCTTGAAGCATACGCAATTACTCGGCCCTCTTGCATCAGCACACAGCCGAGTCCACTGCCTGACGCATCACAATATACATCAAAAGGTTTAGTGATGTCCGGTTGAGCCAATACCGGAGCAGTGGTCAATAGTGTCTTCAGTTGCTCAAAGGCTTCATTACATTTAGAAGACCAATTGAACTTAGTATCATTCTTCAATAAACTTGTGATTGGCTTCACAAGCTTAGAGAAATCAGGTATGAATCTGCGATAGTATCCCGCTAGTCCAAGAAAACTCCGGACTTGGTGAACAGTTGTTGGAGGTTTCCATTCCAGAATATCCTTGACCTTGCTAGGATCTACCGCAATTCCTTTAGCTGATAACACGTGTCCCAGAAATTGAATTTCTTCCAGCCAGAACGCGCACTTGCTGAACTTAGCATACAGCTGATGTTCCCTCAGGCGCGTCAATACAATCCGTAGGTGCTGAGCATGCTCCTCTTCATTTTTAGAGTATATCAAAATATCGTCGATGAAGACCACCACGAACTTGTCTAACTCGGGCATGAACACCGAGTTCATCAAATAAGTGAAGTGGGCAGGAGCATTTGTGAGCCCGAAAGACATTACCAGGTATTCGAATAATCCATACCGCGTAGTAAACGCGGTCTTCGGTATATCCTCGGGCCGAATACGGATTTGATGATAGCCCGACCTGAGATCAATTTTAGAAAATACCCTCGCCCCAGTCAGTTGATCAAATAAGATATCGATTCTTGGAAGAGGGTACTTATTCTTGATGGTGACCTCATTCAGGGGCCGATAGTCCACGCACATGCGCAAGGTTTGATCCTTCTTCTTCACAAAGATGGCGGGACATCCCCATGGGGACGAGCTTGGCCGGATAAATCCCTTATTCAGCAGATCTTGTAGTTGAAGCTTCAATTCTGCCAACTCATTAGGGGGCATACGGTACGATCTTCGGGAGATGGGAGCCATACCGGGCTTTAGCTCAATTACGAATTCTACATCTCTTTCAGGGGGTAGTCCAGGCAAATCTTCCGGAAATACATCTGGAAACTCACATACTACCGGAATGTTTTTGATCTCCGGTACAATGGCTTCAAATATTCTACCAGAAGCTTTGGCTGGATTGGTTTTGGGGAGAGACAAGAGAATTTCTTCTTGGTTATAACTCAACCTGACGGTTCTGAGTTCAGTGTTGAGAATTGCCTTGTGTTGAGTTAACCAATTCATACCCAAAATTACATCTATATCCTGGCCTCTTAGAACAATCATGTTAGCAGGAAAGTTCCGTCCGGCCATAGTTACTGGCACTTCATAGGCCACTTCTCTAGTAAAAATGTGTCCCCCAGGTGAATGAATTTTAAATCCCTCTTTTGATTCATGACATGCAATGTGATGTTGCTCCACAAATGTCTTGCTAATGAAGGTATGCGAAGCACCAGAATCAAAAAGAATAATTGCAGGGTGACTGGCCACAGGGAACGTACCCATCATCACCGGCTCTCCCTCCGGTGTGGTAGCCACTTGCGTATAATATACTCGCCCCGTTTTCTTGGTATTCTTGCCCGAAGTACTTCCCTTGCCTGGAGCTGAATTTCCCGATCCTTGTTGATTATTGGCCTGATTTTGCCGAGGATAGGGGCAATCTTTAATAAAATGCCCAGATTTGCCACAGTTAAAACATCCAGTTGAAGAACTTGGCAGAGCAGGGAATCGAGTGCCTGGGGCACCCGGCTGACTTTGGACAGTAGGGGCTTTGTTGGGACGAATAATTATGGGCTGCTTGAAAGGGAAAGATGGTGCACTTGAACGGTTCTGGTTAGAGGGCCGGAGAATGAACCGTTGCCTCTTTACCGGGCCCTGACTAGGCCTATCACCACTGAATCCCTTACTTTTCCCAGTATTTGCATATTTGGCCTCCACAGATAAGGCTGTGCTGACAGCCTTCCCATAGGTAAGATCAATACATGCAGCCATTTTTCGCTGCATTCGGTCATTCAGACCTCTCATAAAACAGTTCCTTTTCTTCAAATCTGTATTCACCTGATCAATTGCGTATTGTGACAGGTGATTGAATTTGTTGAGATACTGATTAACAGTATCTCCCCCTTGCTTCAATTTCATAAACTCTTCTTGTTTCATGTGCAGCACTCCCTCAGGAATATAATGCTCGCGGAATGCTGCTTTGAACTCGTTCCATGTAATTTGATGGTTGTCCGGTTGGATGGCCACAAAGTTCCCCCACCAAGTGCTGGCAGGGCCTCGGAGTTGCTGTGCCGCAAACAATGGCTTCTGGGTTTCCGAACAACGAAGAAGGCCAAATTTCTGTTCAATGACCCTTATCCACTCGTCGGCTTCGAGCGGATCTTCTGCTTTGACGAAGAGAGGCGGACGAGTCTCGGAGAAATCCAGATAAGTGGTCTCACGGGGACCTTGTGGAAAACCTCTTCCTGCTTGTTGCTGGAGCTGTTGCTGACCCGCCATTTCCCGAAGGAAGCGGGTATTGTCGGCTGTAGCATTCACCAAGGCAGCAATTGCCTCGGCAAGCGTGGGTGGAACGGGAGGTGGATTCGGGGTAGCATCCCGACCCCCGGATGTTCCGGCTGCGTCCTGTCCGCGAGTCCGGGTCGGCATCTGAGGCAAAAACATTTGAATAAACATAATGTGCCAAAGAAAACCTTCCGTTTTACATTACTATAAAGAGTAATGATACAGACTCGATATTACACAACAGGATACATTACCCATTTTACAAAAGTTTAACCTATTATACAATAGTACACCCTACAATACACTACTCTACTTTATTACACTATTAGTCCTGCTTTCCGTTGTTGTTGGCGGCTTCATTGTCAGGTGTGGGAGTCCAGACGTCCACCAACCTCAAAGAAGGAGGGGGTTCAAAAAGATCTAACTCCCCACCCAACGCGCGTCCCGCAACGTGAGAGGGTCCGGCTCCTGACTCAGCAGAGTGTACAGGCTCACTAGGGTGTAACTGTGAATATAACACATGGACTTCCTCATGCAAAGTATTGCAGTAGACCTGCAGGTTGTCGACAGCTGAGCTAAGTTCTTTAATTCGGGCCTGAGCCCTTGCTTCCTTAGCACATACCAACATACGAGACTGTACTGCCCAGTCAAGTGCTAAGTCCCGATCAGCCAGCTGGTCCCGCAGGTGACGGATATCCCTTCTTAGTTCATTAATTCTATCTCCGTCTGCAATCCAAGCATTGGTCCTGTGTTGTAGCGTTGCTTGAAGTCGACGTACTTCGGCTTCCAAGTCTCCTATGGGGTCATTACTCCCGCTGCTACTGCTTTCGTGTCGAGGGGCCAGTTGATGCCGGGGTACTCCAATTGGTCCCGTTGACTTACGTGCCGTTAGCCTTGTGCGTGGCGGCATCTCTCTAAGGGGGGAAATTTATTAGTATAATTTTTAGCATGATGCATGAATAAGTACAGAATCAACCTTGGTCGATTCAACCTTCTATACATTGCACTCTTCCTATCTGGTCTTTAAGATAAACTCTTCAGAATACTTAGGTAAGAAGAGAAAAGAATCTTTAGGTAAGACTTTTGAAAATCTTTTTGAAGATGCCTCAATATCTGCAAAGAAGGGCTACGCTCTGATACCAGCTGTGACGGAACCTCCCAAGTAATCAGGCCCACCTACAGTTGTCCTTGTCTAACAGACATCAGACACCCTGTAGATGTTCCTAAGTTACTTGACAAGCTCGGTATCCTTCCTTACCTCACCAGGAACATTTCACCCGTCTTGCAGACATTACAGACCATCGGAGATGCGGAAGCGAATTACATAAACTTACATTTATTTCAAAGCAAGCTCGAGTTAATTTATTACAGACCAGTCTAAAAGCGAGTGCATAGAGTAATAATTATACAAACCAGGGAGACACAAACCTCTCCCGAAAGACTATAAGCAAAAGATCCTAGATGGAGGACCGAGTCCTCCCGCACTTCAGTCTTGGTTTTCTTCTTTGGGAACCACCTTAGCACAGAAGCAGCAAAAGTCTGCTACTTCCCCACCTAAAAACAACAAAGGGATAAACCCTGAGTATGGAATTACTCAGCAAGTCTTACCCGACTAAGGAAAAGACTCTCAAGGGTATGCTGGTTATATGGGAGTCAAGGTAAGGTTTTTCAGTAATCAAAGACTCTGTTTTGCAGAAATGCTTACTAAAGTGGATCCTTAAAAATCCAATTTTATTTGTCAAGTTAGGTAAAATTACCTGCACTAGAGTTCTTTCTACCCTAGTTCAACCACTGGTCCTGTACTAGCCAATTTCTTTAACAAAAACCCATCATCTTTAGTGGAATGCTACGTGTAGGGCAGTGACCAAGTCTTCATAACCGCGAAGGTACGGCGATCCGAATCGATTATACTCAGCTGAGGATCTCCAATCACACGACATATGTAGCACTTAACCCTTGCATATGTCAACCCGCCACCGGGGTTCTTAAGACCGGATCAGGTTCACGCAAACCGAGAGCACAGATACACCACCGTCCAGCCTCTTGCCACGGAGGGTACACGCTACTCTCGCCACCGCTCCACTCCCATTTCGTGTTATCTTATTCCGGCCTTAGTCTGCCCGAGGCAAGGCTTACCCATGACGAGGCATGTGACCAGTTAAAGGGTCCTCGATCATCAAGCCTACATCGACAAGGTCCTTAATCGACTCAGACGGAGACACTACACCGAGACTCTCTTCTCGTGCAAGTCACCCGCCCGGTCTCAGCTTACTCATTTCAAACCCAAAGTTTGGTACCTGGCAGAGGTACATCTTTTCCGATGTTGAATCCATCACGGCCGTGATGGATCCACCATCAAGTTTTATTTTCGAAAACATCCCTCCCACTTTGCCAAACATCTTTTGTAAAACAAATCCTTTTATTTCTCTAGAGCAATACTAAGCATAGTAAAACCTTTTTGTAAAAACAGGATTTCAAGGAGGGTAATCAAGATCAAGGAAGGTAATGCAGGAATTGTTTAATCAATCAACTCCTATCACCTAATGCATCAAGCAAGTGAGAAAGCTTTTAAAAACATCAAGGGAGGTGGCAAATGCACCGGGGCTTGCCTTTGTTATCAGGTGTGTCCTGCTCGGATCCACAGATATCGAAATAAAAGCAGTTGTCTGCTTGAGGATCAGAGGTGGGTGGTATCCCTTTTTCAGAAACTTCTTCTTCTTCTTCGTGCTCTAATATAACCATATACATGCATAAGAATGGATGTCATGGAATGCTCATGAGGATGCAAAGATAACATAAACTTATTATTTATGTCTTGAGTACAACTTTCCTTCACGGTACTCCGAGAACCTAGGGTTTCCGGAGTCAGTAAAGGAGTTCATGGAGCAGGGGGGTGTGGTTTTGGGTTTAGTGATCAAACAAGGTTCAAATCAAACCAAACTCTACCCATGGCTTCTAAATAATGTGAAAAGCTCACATAAAAAGTTTGGGAAATTTTAGACTTAATAATTATTTTCTAAAAATCCAGAATCAATGGTTTAGGCTATTTTAAATACCCTAGATTTCCCTATTTGATCTAAAAATCATGAAACTATTTTTATTAAATTCTAGGGAAAATAAGGAACCAAGGAAAATTGGTCTCATATTTTTAGGATTTTTCTATAATTTTCTACAGTTTTTCAAAGTTCTGTTGTAAAAGAAAAAGAAAAACGATTAAACAGAACTGGGCCGGATTCAGCCCAGCGGCCCAGGTCCAGGGAGAACAGCGCGCCCGCGCCCGCGAGGCGACTTTGCAGCAAAGTCCTCGGCGTTTTGCCTAACTGGAAATAGGTTCGCTTACTGTTTCTATAAGTCGCTGACACTTCACAACCAGATCCCTGAGTTTCTATCAATTCACAACCGCACGTCCCCGACGGCGCTCGCGCACGGCCGCGCTCCGGCGAGCCAGCGGACCGGCCGAACGGGGCAACGGCTGGGTTCTCCGAGCGGTGGACATGAAATTGGGATCGACCTGACCATTTCCCCTAACTTAATCGCACGATTGATGAACTATAGAGCTCCGGCCACGGTGGCCGTAAGCATCACGGCGAGACAGCCGTGTTCCCGGCGATGGGCGCCAGTCTAGTCCAATTAAAGGGGTCGGGGAGCATCACAGGGGCATGAGAATGCTCAAACGAGGAAGCAAAGGGCGGGTACTGACCGGAGTTGGGCTGGCGACGGTGAGCTTGATTCACGGCGGCGGAAAACCGATTTGGGGACAACGAGCAATTCAGGCAAGCGGGTGGACGATCGAGTGTGGGAGCGGGTGCTAGAGCTTCACAATTTCATGGCGCAACTAGCCCTGCCCTCAATTTATAGGCTCCAAGGACGGTGGCCGGTGAATTTCAAGGAGATGCGCGGCGGTCGGAGGTGACGAAGGTTATCGGTTTCGTGACTACGTGTCTACCGCCGTGGCGAGCTCACCGGCCTCGATGAGACAGCCGCGAGGAGTCACGACGGCACGGAGGAAGAGTTGAGCCACGCGGCACCCGGCCGAGAGGCGGCGGTCGACGGCGAGCACTTTACCGCGGGCGGTGAGCCAGGGGGGGATGTGCCGTGGCCGAGCGAGGTGACTTCCAGCTCACCGGTGACGAGGACCTTTACCGCGACAGCCTTATCCGGTGACCGCCGAGCACGAATCACAGCGAACGACGATCGACGGCGGCGGCTACCGACGATGAGCACGAACCCGATCTTGTTCAGTTTCACCGGTCACTGTACCATGGCCATGCGTTCATCAGTGCACCTGACCGAGCGAGTTTAGGGTCATTTTTCTCCAGATTTCATGTGACAACAGGTCCAAGTCTCTGCACCAAAGTTGTAGTGCTACATACCAGCTACAACTCAACTATAGGACTTGATCACATTTGAGCACTGGATCCAAATCAAAATCGAGCTCAAAGTTCACCCCATAGCACAGTAACTCTGAACTTCAGACTGAACTAGCCTGACAGCCAGTTTTGGATTGGGTTTTTCTCTAAATTTCTCATAACAACTAATCTCACACTCTTTAGCAAAGTTGTTCCCCTATAATTGGTCTTCAACTTTGATGTGGTGACCTAGGGCAAAAACCCTATACTTTGTAAGTTACAAAGTCACAAAGATGGGCACAACACACTGAATTTCAGACTTAATCAAAAGAGTTCAAATAGGGCTCTTTTGCAAATAAGTCCAAAATTCAGGGTTTGGTTTGCAAATTCACATATGAGTGACCCAAATGACTTAAGATACTTATTTGGCTTGGTTTTTACACTTTAGCCCAAAGGTGGACTAATTTTACACTTAGGCCCCTAGGGTTTGGTTTCAGGGTTTCCCAGGGTTCCATTTAGGGTTTCTGGTATTCCAGGGTTATAAGTGGGGTTCAACTTTGTTCTTAGGGTCATTTTATGGCCCTTACCCTAAAGCCTTTAGGTTTTCTTAACTTGGGTTAAGTTTTACCCCCATTAATCACTATTTAGGGTTAAGTCCTTTAACCAGGGTCCTATTTGTAAAACATTAAAACAATACAACTTGTTTGCAATTTTTGCCTAGTGAATGCACTCTAGGTGTGTCAAACATATACAATGCCCATGCTCATGATGCCATGCTCAAGTTTTAGTTATAGTAACACCAGGGGTGTTACAGCGAGGGCCTCGGCGTACTCCACGCACTCCACATCGCATTCGAATGCGTGTTTGTACGTGGAGCCGACGGTGATGACCCCGTTGGGGCCCGGCATCTTGAGCTTCAGGTAGGTGTAGTTGGGGATGGCCATGAACTTCGCGTAGCATGGCCTCCCCAATACTGCGTGGTAGGTTCCTCGGAACCCGACCACCTCGAACGTCAAAGTCTCCCTTCGGAAGTTGGAGGGTGTTCCGAAGCAGACAGGAAGGTCGAGCCGTCCGAGGGGCTGGACGCGCTTCCCAGGAACGATCCCGTGGAAGGGCGCAGCGCCTGCTCGGACGGAGGACAGATCGACGCGCAGGAGCCTGAGGGTCTCGGCGTAGATGATATTGAGGCAGCTGCCCCATCCATCAGGACCTTGGTGAGCCTGACGTCGCCGATGACGGGATCGACGACGAGCGGGTACTTCCCCGGGCTCGGCACGTGGTCGGGGTGGTCATCTTGGTCGAAGGTGATGGGCTTGTCGGACCAGTCTAGGTAGCCTGGCGCCGCCACCTTCACCGAGCAGACCTCCCGACGCTCTCGCTTACGATACCGAGCCGAGGCATTCGCCGCATGCCCTCCACAGATCATGAAGCAGTCGCGGACCTCGGGGAACTCTCCTGCTTGGTGATCTTCCTTTTTGTCGTCGTCGCGGGCCCTGCCACCCTCTGCGGGTGGCCCGGCCTTGTGGAAGTGGCGCCGAAGCATGACGCACTCCTTGAGGGTGTGCTTGACAGGCCCCTGATGGTAAGGGCACGTCTCCTTCAGCATCTTGTCGAAGAGGTTAGCCCCTCCGGGGGGCTTTTGAGGGTTCTTGTACTCGGTGGCGGCGACAAGGTCCGCGTTGGCGGCGTCGCGTTTCGCTTGCAACTTCCTCCTGCCTTTCTTCTTGGCGCCGAGCGGAGTAGACGCCTCGGGAGCATCTTCCGACGGGCGGCCCTGGGGCTGCTTGTCCTTTCGGAAGATGGCCTCGACCGCCTCCTGGCCAGAGGCGAACTTGGTGGCGATGTCCATCAGCTCGCTCGCCCTGGTGGGGGTCTTGCGACCCAACTTGCTCACCAGGTCACGGCAAGTGGTGCCGGCAAGGAACGCGCCGATAACATCGGAGTCGGTGATGTTGGGTAGCTCGGTGCGCTGCTTCGAGAATCGCCGGATGTAGTCCCGAAGAGACTCTCCCGGCTGTTGCCGGCAGCTTCGGAGGTCCCAGGAATTCCCGGGGCGCACGTACGTGCCCTGGAAGTTGCCGGCGAAAGCTTGGACCAAATCCTCCCAGTTGGAAATCTGCCCCGGAGGCAGGTGCTCCAACCAAGCGCGAGCAGTGTCGGAGAGGAACAGGGGGAGGTTGCGGATGATGAGGTTGTCGTCGTCCGTTCCACCCAGTTGACAGGCCAGGCGGTAGTCCGCGAGCCACAATTCCGGTCTTGTTTCCCCCGAGTACTTTGTGATAGTAGTCGGGGGTCGGAATCGGGCCGGGAACGGCGCCCGCCGAATGGCCCGGCTGAAGACCTGCGGACCGGGTGGTTCGGGCGAGGGGCTCCGATCCTCCCCACTGTCGTAGCGTCCCCCACGCCTGGGGTGATAGCCTCGGCGCACCCTTTCGTCGAGGCGGGCCCGACGGTCGCGATGAGGGTGCTCGTCGCCGAGGTGGCCCGAGGCCGCAGGCGCGGTGTTGCGCGTGCGCCCGGTGTAGACCGAGGCTTCCCGCACGAGTCGGGAAGTCGCGGCACGAGGTTCCGAGGGGTACCCCTGCCTTCGGGAGGCAGAGCTCTTGGCCCGCCGGGCCGCAGCGCCTTCCAGGAGATGCTTGAGCTCTCCCTGGATTCGCCGACCCTCGGTGGTTGATGACTCCGGCATCGCGCGGAGGAGCATCGCTGTGGCTGCCAGGTCCTGACCGGTCCCGCTGGATGCGGGTGGCGGCCTGTCCCTGGCATCGTTGGCGATGCGGTGCTGGAGACCCTGGGGCAGGTGACGTATTTCTCCGGCCGGGGGCTGGCCCGCCCATACCTGCCCGACGTCCCGGCGGATCGACTCGAGCGCTCCTTCCCCCTCGTCGAGCCCGGCCTGCGCCCCGCGGACTTGCTCGAGCTGTGGGTCGTGACCCCCCGCCGGAACGGGGACCACAGCTAGCTCCCGCGGGATGTCGGCGCGAGGCACTGGCCTAGGGAGATCACCATCCTCCGGCATGCCGAGACGGTTGCCTCCGGAGGGATCCCCTAGCTCGACGTGGAAACATTCACGGCTCGGGCCGCAGTCCTTGTCGTCAAGGCTGCGGCTGCCGTCGGAACAGTCGGAGAGGCAATAGTTGCTTGCGGTCATGAAGTCCCGCATGGCACAGGGGTTGCCAAATCCAGAGAAATCCCAGCAGATGCTGGGGTCGTCATCTTCCTCGGACCCAGAGGGCCCGTAGGTCGAGACGCCCGTCAATCGGTCCCAAGGCGACCACACACGAAACCCAAGAGAGGTTGCACTCGCCTCAACGTGAGCGCCCGCCAGAGCAAGGTCGCTAGGCGGGTTGAGGTCGAGTCGAAATAACGAAGGATGGGAATCAGTCGGTACCTTTTGGTCGACGAGGAGCGACGAAGTCACATCGGGGGCTGATCGCGCCGTCGTCTTGGGTACGAGGGCGACGTCCTTCGCCTCAAACGCGAGGGTGACGCCCGATGCGTCCTCCGTTGGGGCGCTGGGGATGTCGATTCGCTCGACAGCCGATGGAGCGCAGCCTCCCGCTCGGCCCTTGTTGCCCCGCCTCCTCCGATAGCGAGGGAGAGGATGGGGCGAGCTCGAATGTTGTTCTTCCCCCACGCGGGGAAGACGTCGTCGATTCCGCCGCCGGCGGGCGGGCTGTCAGCCACCGTTGTCGCCATCGCGCGGCGGTGGAAGGAGTATCATGTCGTAGCTGTCGTCGAAAGACATGAACTCGAGACTCCCGAAATGGAGCACCGTCTCGGGTTGGAGAGGTCGTTGGAGACTGCCCATCTGGAGCTTGACGGGAAACTGCTCGTCAACACGCAGCAGGCCCCTACCTGGCGCGCCAACTGTCGGCGTTTCGAGACCGGGGGGTCCCTAAGCCGACGAGTGAGTGTGCCGCGTGCCCCAGCCCAGATGGGTCGAGCGCGTGGGCGAGCGCGAAGGGGGGAGAGCGAGGTGGCCGGAGCCGAGTCGTGAGGGAGGTGGAGATCCCGCGGCCTTCGTGTTTGTCCCGCGCCCAGGTCGGGTGCGCTTGCAGTAGGGGGTTACAAGCGTCCACGCGGGTGAGGGAAGCGAGCGGCCCCAAGAGAGCGCCTGCCCCTGCCCTCGTTCCCGCGGGGCCAACCTTCTCTAAGAAGGCCCTGGTCCTTCCTTTTATAGGCGTAAGGAGAGGATCCAGGTGTACAATGGGGGTGCAGCAGAGTGCTACGTGTCTAGCGGGGGAGAGCTAGCGCCCTAGGTACATGCCAATGTGGCAGCCGGAGAGAACTTGGCACCCAGCTGGTGTGGTGTCGTGGCTGTCGGAGGAGTAACGGAGCCTGGTGGAGGGACAGCTGTCAGAACAGTTGGGCTCTTGCTGACGTCCCCCTGCTTCCGTAAGGGAGCTGAGAGCCGCCGTCGTCATGGGTCTAGAGGGACGCCATCATTGCCTATCTGGCGGAGCTAGCCAGACGGGACGTCGGTCTTGTTCTCTGCGGCCCGAGTCGGCTCGGGGTAGGGTGATGATGGCGCTTCCTGTTGACGTGGCGGACTTGTGCCCTAGGTCGGGCGATGTGGAGGCTCCTCTGAAGCCGAAGTCGAGTCTGTCCTGCATGGCCGAGGCCGAGCCCGAGCCCCTGGGTCGGGCGAGGCGGAGGTCGTTCGGCAGAGGCCAGGGCGGAGTCCGACCCCTGGGGTCGGGCGAAGCGGAGTTCGTCGTCTTCCGGGGACTAGCCCGAGTCCGAGCCCTGGGTCAGGCGGAGCGGAGTTCGCCGTCTTCCGGGGCCTTAGCCCGAGTCCGAGCCCTGGGTCGGGCGGAGCGGAGTTTGCCGTCTTCTGGGGCCTTAGCCCGAGTCCGAGCCCTGGGTCGGGCGGAGCGGAGTTCGCCGTCTTCCGGGGCCTTAGCCCAAGTCCGAGCCCTGGGTCGGGCGGAGAGGAGTTCGCCGTCTTCCGGGGCCTTAGCCCGAGTCCGAGCCCTGGGTCGGGCGGAGCTTCCTATGGCGCCTTTGGCAAGGCCTGGCTGCCTGTCCGTCTCACTCTGTCAAGTGGCACCGCAGTCGGGACGGCGCAGGCGGCGCTGTCCTTTTGTCAGACCGGTCAGTGGAGCGGCGAAGTGACGGCGGTCACTTCGGCTCTGCCAGGGGGCGCGTGTCAGGATAAAGGTGCCAGGCTACCTTTGCGTTAAATGCCCCTGTGACTTGGTCGGTCGGCGCGACGATTTAGTCAGGGTTGCTTCTTAACGAAGGCAAGGCCTCGGGCGAGCCGGAGATGCGTCTGCCGTAAAAAAGGGGGCCTCGGGCGAGACGGAAACACCTCAGGGTCGGCTGCCCTTGCCCGAGGCTAGGCTCGGGCGAGGCGTGATCGAGTCGCTCGTATGGACTGATCCCTGACTTAATCGCACCCATCAGGCCTCTGCAGCTTTATGCTGATGGGGGTTACCAGCTGAGAATTAGGCGTCTTGAGGGTACCCCTAATTATGGTCCCCGACACTTGCCCTTAACAAAATTAGACAATCTTTTGGGCAGGGCATTAAGCTTGACATTGTCTCCCTATTGGAAGTCAATGCCATCCTTAATGCCAGGGCATCTCCCATTATAGAGCATGCTTCTAGCAAATTTAAATTTTTCATTTTCTAAGTCATGCTCATTAATTTTAGCAGTTAGTGTAGCTATGTGATCATTTTGTTGTTTAATTAAAGCAAGGTGATCATGAATAGCATCTACATTAACATCTCTACATCTAATACAAATAGTAACATGCTCAATGGAAGATGTAGAGGGTTTGCAAGTATTTAATTCAACAATCTTAGCATGCAATATATCATTCTCATCTCTAAGATTGGAAATGGAAACATTGCAAACATCTAAATCCTTAGCCTTAGCAATTAATTTTTCATTTTCAATTTTAAGGCTAGAAAGAGAATCATTCAATTTGTCAATCTTAGCAATTAAGTTAGCATTATCTTTTCTAAGACTAACAATTGAATCATCACAAACATCAAGCTTCCCAACCTTAGCAACTAGATTGGCATTCTCGTTTCTAAGGTTGGAAATAATATCATGGCAAGTGCTTAGCTCACTAGTTAATTTTTCACATTTTTCTACTTCTAGAGCATAAGCATTTTTAACTTTAACATGCTTTTTGTTTTCTTTAATTAGGAAGTCCTCTTGGCTATCCAAGAGTTCATCCTTATCATGAATAGTGCTAATCAATTCATTTAATTTTTTCCTTTTGTTGCATGTTCAAGTTGGCAAAGAGAGTAAATAAATCATCCTCATCATCACTAGAATTAGCTTCATCACTAGATGTTGCATATTTAGTGGTGGATTTGGATTTCACCTTTTTCTTTTTGCCATCCTTTGCCATGAGGCATTTGTGGCCGACGTTGGGGAAGAGGAGCCCTTTGTTGACGGTGATGTTGGCGGCGTCCTCGTCGGAGGAGGAGTCGGTAGAGCTCTCGTCGGAGTCCCACTCCCGGCAAACATGGGCATCGCCGCTCTTCTTCTTGTAATACCTCTTCTTTTCTCTCCTCTTTCCCTTCTTGTCGTCGCCCCTGTCACTATCCCTAGATAATGGACATTTAGCAATGAAATGACCTGGCTTACCACATTTGTAGCACACTTTCTTGAAACGGGGCTTGTAATCTTTTCCCTTCCTTTGTTTGAGGATTTGACGGAAGCTCTTGATGATGAGCGCCATCTCCTCATTGTCGAGCTTGGAGGCGTCGATGGGGATTCTACTTGGAGTAGAATCTTCTTTCTTCTCCTCCGTTGCTTTGAATGCAACGGGTTGTCCTTCGGGTACGGAGGAGGATGCGCCTTGCTCGATGATCTTTTTGGAGCCTTTGATCATTAGTTCAAAGCTCACAAATTTACCTATCACTTCCTCGGGAGACATTATTTTGTATCTAGGATCACCACGAATTAATTGTACTTGAGTAGGATTAAGAAAGACTAGTGATCTTAGAATAACCTTGACCATCTCATGGTCATCCCATTTGGTGGTCCTGAGGTTGCGCACTTGGTTCACCAAGGTCTTGAGCCGGTTGTACATTGCTTGTGGCTCCTCCCCTTGGTGAAGCATGAATCGACCGAGCTCCCCCTCGACCGTCTCCCTTTTGGTGATCTTGGTCACCTCATCTCCTTCGTGCACTGTTTTGAGTACATCCCAAATCTCTTTGGCGCTCTTCAACCCTTGCACCTTGTTATACTCCTCTCGACTTAGAGAGGCGAGGAGTATAGTGGTGGCTTGGGAGTTGAAGTGCCGGATTTGGGCAACTTCGTCTGAATCGTAGTCCTCATCCCCTACCAATGGTACCTGTACACCAAACTCAACAACGTTCCAAATACTTGTGTGGAGTGAGGTTAGGTGATGCCTCATTTTGTCACTCCACATGTTATAATCTTCACAGTCAAAAATCGGTGGTTTGCCTAATGGAACGGAAAGTAATGGAGTACGTTTAGAAATGCGAGGGTAGTGTAGGGGAATCTTACTAAACTTCTTGCGCTCATGGCGCTTAGAAGTTATGGACGGCGCGTCGGAGCCGGAGGTGGATGGCGATGAAGAGTCGGTCTCGTAGTAGACCACCTTCCTCATCTTCTTTTTCTTTTCGCCACTCCGATGCGACTTGTGTGAAGGGGATTCCTTCTCCCTCCCCTTGTTGCGGGACTCTCCCGATGGAGCCTTCCCGTGACTTGTAGCGGGCTTGTCGCTGGTCACCATCTCCTTCTTGGCGTGATCTCCCGACATCACTTCGAGCGGTTAGGCTCTAATGAAGCACCGAACTTTGATACCAATTGAAAGTCGCCTAGAGGGGGGTGAATAGGGCGAATCTGAAATTTATAAACTTAAGCATAACTACAAGCCGGGTTAGCGTTAGAAATATAAGCGAGTCCGAGAGAGAGGGTGAAAAACAAATCGCAAGCAAATAAAGAGTGAGACACAGGGATTTGTTTTACCGAGGTTTAGTTCTTGCAAACCTAGTCCCCGTTGAGGTGGTCACAAAGACCGGGTCTCTTTCAACCCTTTCCCTCTCTCAAACGGTCACTTAGACCGAGTGAGCTTCTCTTCTCAATCACACGGGACACTAAGTCCCCGCAAGGACCACCACACACTTGGTGTCTCTTGCCTCGGTTATAATTGAGTTGATCACAAGAAATAATGAGAAAGAAAAGAAGCAATACAAGCGCAAGAGCTCAAATGAACACAAGTCACTCTCTCACTAATCACTAATTGACTTGGAATGATCTTTGGACTTGGGAGAGGATTTGATCTCTTTGGTGTGTCTTGTATTGAATGCTATAGCTCTTGTAAGGTGTAGGAAGTCTGAAAACTTGGATGCAATGAATGGTGGGGTGGTTGGGGTATTTATAGCCCCAACCACCAAACTAGCCGTTTGGTGGAGGCTGCTGTCGAATGGCGCACCGGACAGTCCGGTGCGCCAGCTACGTCACCCGACCGTTAGGGTTCGACCGTTGGAGCTTCTGTCTTCTGGGTCATCGGACAGTCCGGTGTTGCACCGGACAGTCACTGTACACTGTCTGGTGCGTCTTCTGACGCTGCACTGACTCTGGCGCGCACTGTAGCGCATTGAATGCGTTCTGCAGTCGACCGTTGGCGCGAAGTAGTCGTTGCTCCGCTGGCACACCGGACAGTCCGGTGTTACACCGGACAGTCCGGTGAATTATAGCGCAGCGGCTTCCAGAATTTCCGAGACTGGCAAGTTTGGAGTTGGATTCCCTGGTGCACCGGACACTGTCCGGTGGTGCACCGGACAGTCCGGTGCGCTAGACCAGGGCTGCCTTCGGTTCAACTTTGCTCCCTTTGTTTGAACCCTTTCTTTTGACTTGTATTGGTTTGTTGTGAACCTTTGGCACCTGTAGAACATATTTTCTAGAGCAAACTAGTTAGTCCGATAATTTGTGTTGGGCAATTCAACCACCAAAATTCTTATTGGAAAAGGTTTGACCCTATTTCCCTTTCAGTAGGATTAACTGACAAAGTAGACACCATTACAAGTAGTCAGAATATATCCATTCCAGAATTTCTTACAGCCAACAGGGGAAAAAATTGTAGAGTTTGAAGCCCACGTGGCGAGCAAAGGAAGACTGTGAGGTGCATCGAACGACCTTTAGTAGTTCTTGGAGAGATAATTACCGGGAGGAAAAAGACGTGGTGATTTTTCGCTCCGATAATCTGTTTACCTTATCCGTGTGGGCCTCCTTTTTAAAAGGCGCTACTTTTCTTCGCCGCTTCCGCATCTTCCATTCCTCTTCTTCTCTCTTGCACCGTGATCCCTCTTGTGTCTCTTGGCGAGCTCTTCGTACCGTCTTGGAGCACGATTTGGCGATGGCAGCGGTGCAGGTGGTCGCGAAGGGTAGCGTGGTGTCGCCGTGCGGTAATCGAGCTGCCGGGCCTCCTGGGCAGGCGGAGGGATGTTGTGGCGGCGCAGATGACGCCGTCGGCGGTGCGGATCGAGGGCTCCTGGAGGAAGAACACGTTTCCTGGCGTGAGGGGATGGGAGAGCTAGGGTTTCCGCATCTTCCATTCCTCTTCTTCTCTCTTGCACCGTGATCCCTCTTGTGTCTCTTGGCGAGCTCTTCGTACCGTCTTGGAGCATGATTTGGCGATGGCAGCGGCGCAGGTGGTCGCGAAGGGTAGCGTGGTGTCGCCGTGCGGTAATCGAGCGGTGCCGGGCCTCCTGGGCAGGCGGAGGGATGTTGTGGCGGCGCAGATGACGCCGTCGGCGGTGCGGATCGGGGGCTCCTGGAGGAAGAACACGTTTCCTGGCGTGAGGGGATGGGAGAGCTAGGGTTGCTTGGGGGCAGGGGGTCACGCGAGCGACGGACGATGCAGATTAAAGCGCGTGGACGGCTCAGATTAACGGGAGGCAGAACAAGGATAGGCAGGCTACCCTTGTAGCCTTAATAAGTAGTATAGATATAGATAATACCGCCAACATCGTCATTCGCCAGTCTGGTATTTCAAAGTCGATATTTGCCAAAATGGGACTCCGAACACGATGTTGTTGCTTTGGCATAACGAGGGTGTTGCTCTCAGTTGGACGGTGTTCAACATGATTAAGCTATTCTCTTTTCCATTGTTGCCCCTGTTGTTGACATGTGTTTGTTCTCCACTTCGGTACCCGACTAGCCTTCCCCCCCCAGACCCCGAGCGCCGCCGCCGCCACTCCCCCTAGCCAACAGTTCGTCGGCGATGCACCCTTTCCCCAGTTAAGTCCCTATCTTCAACGTCCCCAGCGACGGTCTGGCTGTTATCCTCGGCAGCATCGTCATTCCCAAGCTAGTGGAGAACCTCCTCGACAACGTCGTCGTCGTTGTCCCACCCCTGCCGAACCTCCCATGGCCGACTCCCCTCTAAGGGCGTCACCCCCTCTCCTGCTCGAGGGTCTGGCTCCAGTGGAGGTCCTCCATGATACCTCAGTGGATCCTCTCTCCTTGTGTCCGGCGCTGGCCCCAAATTCAAATCCACTCATATCCACCAATGTATAAAATGTTGGCGTGCACGTTAGTGCAAGTCCTTTTTTATATAATGGTATTTTTTGTTTTTAGGAGTTTTAAATAGATTGGGATAGAATAGAAATTTAACCTAGATGGGATGAAGAAGGTCGACAAGAAGTTCCTTTAGAAGAAGGGATGTATGACACATTAGGATTGAGGGAGGAGGATGAAAGGGAAGGTAGAGAAAGGCAAGAAGCATGTATGGGAAGGTCCTCCGGTGTTGATGGTTATGAATGCATTGATGTTGTAGCTGCATTGCCCTGTGAAGACCACCTACCAGATGAGAGGGTTTTACTATGTGATAGAACAAATCCTATAATGAAGATAGGGTGCTTGTATGAGGATATGAAGGAATTTAGACTTTGCTATGAGGCATCATGAAATAAACAATGAATTCGAGTTAGACATTGAATCAAGTGCGCCTTTTGATATAGAGGATACTGTAAAGGTGCTGACTGTCCATGGAAACTTCATGCAAGGCCAGAAACACTTGGATCAAATAATATCATTGTAAGCTTTTGACCATTACTCGTTAAGTTGTAAATGTTAATTCAAGTGTGACTTCAATAAGTACATTTTGATGCAGGTTACAACTATGGTTGATCACCACAGTTGTACCTCCAGCGGTCGGAGAAAGACCACCACACCAACAAGTAGTTGGGTTGCATCCTTAACACTTCCTATGCTTTCGAAGAAACCATAAATAGGTGTCAAAGAATTACAGACAATATTACAAGACAAGCACAATTGTACCATTGCTTTATGATACTGTATGGAAGGGAAAAGAGAAAGCATTGTCTGAGTTGAATGGGTGTTGGGAGGATAGCTTCCAACTTTTATTCAGATGGAAGTAAGCTATCTTGGAGAAAATGCCAGATTCTGTTGTTGCGATAGATGTACGTGTCGAGGATGGCAAGGTTTTACTTTAGCTGGTTCTTTTGTGGTTTTGACCATTGCCTTCAAGGATTTCGTGAGGGATGCAGACCATACATTAGCATAGACTCCACTGCTTTGAATGGCAGGTGGAATGGTCACATGCCTTCGGCTACTAGTGTGGATGGCCACAATTGGATGTATCCGGTTGCATTCGGGTTTTTTTTGAGGCAAAAACCAAAGAAAGTTGGACTTGGTTTATGGAACAGCTACGCAAAGCTATTAGAGAGCATGATCCTCTAGTTGTGTGCAATGATGCTTGCAAAGGATTGACAGCAGCTATCCAAGCAGTGTTCTCTAATGCTAAGAAGAGAGAATGTTCCTGACATCTCATGCAAAACTATGTTAAGCATTTTGATGGATTCGAGCACATATACCCTGCAGCAAAACCTTACAGGACTGAGGTCTTCGAGCACGATTACTCCAATGCAGTAGCAATACCTGGAGAGCCTTGAAAGGATAAAGAAGATTCTATCCAAGCTGTGTTATCTATGTCTCTATCTGCCATAAAATGTGTTTGTTAGTTGTGTCTCTGTCTGTTAGCTATTTGTTAGTTGTGTCTTTGTCTCTGATTTTCTGTAGGGTGAAGATGTGTCTATCCAAGCTGTTGGCACAAGCGTCGAAACTATTAACTGTGTACTTGTTACTTGTTGGCAAAATTGTCAAAATGTTACCTGAGTTGTCAAAGTTGGATGAAAATGTGGTACCTGTGTGTTAACTGTGTACCTGTTGGCAAAACTATGGAGTATGCTATCTAGCGAGTGTGAGTGTGGATGTATTCGGTTTTGAATGGCCAGTGCTCAGTTTTGAGTGGCGAGTCCTCATGACAGGTATTCAGCATGTAGTCGACTAGTGAATGGCTAGTGTTCAGTTTGTGTCCAGTTCCTGAACACTGCAAACTGATCACAAACTGAATACCTTTTGGAGTGTGTTTAGTTTGTCCAGTTACTATGCAAGATCACAAGATGAATACCTGGTCACAAACTAGAATCACAAGCTTGAATCACAAACTGGACACAAAGTGAAATCACTTGTGGATGAGGACACAAACTAAAGTACAAACTTATTCCAGTTTGTGATTCCAGTACAAACTGATCAGGCTCATAATCAAGTAAAAGCACAAACTGAGAACTTCATACATAAACATTGTTCATATATAGTCATTCTCACACAAGTAGGCATTATTCGTAGATAGTCATTCTCAGACAAGTAGGCATTGTTCATAGATAGCTGATACACGGATACAGAGAAACTACCACCATATACAATCACATAACTTCATCTACCACCTAATCAGAGAAACTAGGCATATTGTTTGAGTTGTAGTCGACGTCCTAGAAGGTTTCTATTGTGCTCTTGACGGGACATGAAGTCCTCCAGATGGGGTTGAGGTGGGGATTCTGGCCAGACCACCAACAATTCATCGTCCAAGTGATCTTCACTGTTGATAGCATCCAAAGCCTCCTGGCAAAAGAGTGAGTCTGTAACACCCCTGGTGTTTATATTCTGCTCGACAACGAGTATAGATCTAAGCACGTAATATCAGTGGATAAAACGGATGCTAAATTTTAATCATTTTCGTCCATCGCGATTTTAATATCGCATCTCTTTCGTCTGTCGCGGGTGCGACATCGTTTTTATTTCATCTATTCGGGCTCGTCCTAAATTTTTGTGCTGTTCGGAACATATTTGTTCTGAAAATCGATGCGTCCGGTGAGTATTTAAAATTCATCGCTCGCGCGAATACAAATTCGGAAGTCCGGCTCACTCAGATGATTTTATCCCGAACAAATTAATTTGAACTCAACGACAAAAGCATTAACGCAAAATAATTAGGATCGCGCGTTATCTGAGAGAAATCTTGCGCGAGGTTGATAATCATGGGTATTTAGTAGTAAATCGTTCAAAGTAGATAAAAATAATTAGAGCCAAACTTGAATAATTGCTAATCAGTTTGACTTCAACGAGATCAGTCGTAAATTAAAATATCAAAGCCAGAATCAGTTTAATTCGGTCCGTTGCTTCTCGCCTTGATCTAAAAAGGTGAATTAACGGTACGAAATCATCCGACTCCTGAGTATTCGCCAAATCAAATCATGTCCAAATATTGTTATCGATCTCGTTTGGTTTGACCTGTTTACACATCGCGAAAATCCTAATTTTGGAATACAGGAAAACATTTATCTTTCCTCATAGGAGGAGAAATCAGATTTTTTTATTTAGGCACCGCTCTATGGCTTCTCTATCCTGAAGTCGCTTGGAGCATTACTAAAACATCTACGCCAAGATTTTTTTTAGTCTCGCATGATTGGCCATTGTTATTTTCCCTAGCCATTCTCTTTGCCGACTACCATGGGCTACAGATTTTTTCTTCAGCGTACGAGCTTCCTTATCTCCTCTCCTCTGATAATTCAGTGTCGTTCAGATTTTTTAGCTGCTGGCCGTTTCCTGGAAAAAAAACCTTTGCCGCTTAGCTACTGGAAAAAAATCCCACCGCACAGCTTATCCCCTACGCACGCGTTGTCTTTTCCTGTGCGGTGGTCTTCTATCTCTCTCTGCAAACCGCACATCTCCCTGCTCAGATATTTTTGTTTCTCCCGGCTTTATCTTCACGCGCGTCCTCCCCTGCGCATTTCTTCTTCACCGCGGCAGCCTCTGCTTCTCTGCACGGCGCCCTGGAGCTCCCATGGCTCTCTCTCTCCTGCTCGCTCCCTGGTGCCGCGCGTCTTCTCTGCGGGTGCTCAGTTCTCAGTTGCTTCTCCCTCCTATGGCGCCATCCTCCTGCGCTTGTCGGCCGCAAGCTATTGTCCATGGCCGCCAGTGCTCCCTCCTCCAGCCCCGGCGCCCATGGCTGAGCTCTCCCAGCTCGGATCCCCCTCGTCGCGCGCTGTCTCTCTCCCTCCGTGTGCTTGCTTTCGCACGCACCCCTCTATTTGCTCGCGCCCAACGTGTTTCCATGGCCAAGCACGCCATGGCTTCCTCTGAGCTCGCCCCAACACCGAGCTCGGCTTTGCCCTCTGCTCGCCCTGCTGCTCCGCGTCTCCCTGTTCCCTCACGGCAAGCCGGCGATTTTCTCTCTGCTCCATTTCCCTCACGGCGTCCAGCAGGCCGACGCTCAGCTCTCAGCTCCTGCGCGTGTCTCTCTGCTCGGATTTAGCCCGGCCGCGTCGCTCCCTCAGCTTGCCGCGCCGTCGCGTTGCTGCTCGCCCTGCGCGCTCTGCTCGCCCATGGAGTTGCCTAGCCTCTGCTCGCCGGTTGAATTCTTTGCGTCGCGCGCGTAGCGTTTGGTTATTCCTACGTGTGCTGTCGTGAAGCTTCCTTTTCAGTTCGCCTCCGTCGCGTTGTCGTGCGCGCGAAATTGCTTGTAGTCAATATCAAGTCCGTGATGCGCGCGCTGGACACGGTAAAACGTTGCGTGGGCTTGTGTCCGAGCCCGCCCGACCGTGACCTCGCTTTGCCTCTCGCGTCGCTACTCGCCATGTCCTTCCCCATTCTACGCCATAAAATTCGCTCGGTCACGGTCCCATCAAATTGCGAAGCTCCCTATCGTGCGCTTGCCAGCTCGGATTTCGCCAGCCGTCGTTCTCTAACCCATGTGCCGGTCGGCATCGTGGAGTTTTTGTTTGATCAGCTCGTCGTCGCGTCGTTTGACGTCGAGTCGTCAAACACGTCATCCTCTGCTCAAACCCCACCTCACCAGCTCGCTCCCGACTTCAGCTGAAAGTCGTCGTCGTTCCGCACGTCAGCAAGAAATCCCAAGAATCGGGTGAAGACGAAGCTAGCAGCGCGATATTCCCTAAGCGCTCGACAAATTGCCTAGATCGGAAAATCGCTACCGATCTCACGGATTTGTGTCAGCTGTTGAAACGGTAAGCTGATGAAGTGTTTAGAATAGTTCGAACGTTAAATAAATTAATGTGTTAGTGTGATGCTCATTAGGTGCTCGATAAATTGCGTGAGTCACGAAACTCTCGTCGACTTCGTAGTTCTTGCGATTATCGAGTCAAGTTCAGTTATAGCGAGTTATTTCGCTATTTCGGTCAATTAGCTGAATTAGTGTACCAAGTAGAATTTTGGTAGGCATGTGTGTTAATAAAATACTTTAATCACTTATGAAGATGTAGTATAATTTATAAAGCAAGGGATAAGTTTAGAATTCAATTAATTAAGTAGCTGATGAGTTGTGTTTAGGCTAATCATGTTTTGAATTGTTGTTCGTAATGTTTGCGTTAGGTTCGTATAATTTAGAGAAGCGTAATTATTACGCGTAGTCGTATATCGATAACTAGTATTTCCGTATGAACTTGTACAACGCCTCGCCGCTAGGTGTTTCACTATCGCGTAGCACCATTTAGGTGTGTGATATTCTCGTTGATATGCATTCATGTGCATAATGCATTTCATTCAGGTACGTTAATTAATCGCGCGATGCGGAAGACAAGCCAAGTTGACCCCAAGCACGGGCTACTCCGCCTGATGATACTGATGGATGAACCCGCCTGATCAAGTGCTAGGACAAGGATGATCGTCAAGTGGACATCGCCTAACAAACACTAACCTAGTGTTACTCCAGGCAAGCCCCGGTGCATTTGCCCCTTCCTTGTGTTTTAAATGCTTTTCCACCTTATCTGATGCATTAGGTGATAGGAGTTGTGTGATAAACAATTGATGCATTACCATTCCTTGGAAACTCCTTAATCCTGGTTTTATAAAAAGAACTGATAATGCTTAGCCCTGCTTAGAAACTGAAAAATCATTTGTTTTCAAAAAGAATGATTGTGGAACATTGGTTATGGGCCTTTCGTTTTAAAAATCAAAGCAAACTTATGGTGATGATTCCACTTCGGCCGGAGTGGGTTCATCATTTGGAAAAGAGTACCCCTGTCGGGTACCAAAAATGGGAAAATGGTTTGAATACATCTAGACCAGACGCTGAGCATACATGGTCGCTCGTTTGTGTCGATTAAGGACCGTTCGATGTAGGCCTGTTGTGGTGGAGACTTTGCAACTATCCACATGCTCTGGTAAGCCTGAACCCGGCTATTCCATACGTGAAAAGACAACCGCGCACTGGGCGTGGGAGATGGTGGAGTAGCGTGTACCCTCCTGGCTAGAGGCTGGATGGAGGAGTACTGTGCTCCCGGGTAGCGCGGACCGGTTCACGTTGTGGAGGATCTGTGGGAACGGTTGACATATGCAAGGATTAAGTGCTACATATGTCGTGTGGTTAGGGATCCCCAGCTGGGTATAATCGGTTCGAATCGTCGTTGCTCCTCGGTCATGGAGACTCTACCCTCCGACCACTCATCGTAGTTGACAAGTGAAATATGAATTGGCTAAAAGAAAGCTAGACCAGGACAAGTGGATGCTCTAGATTAGGCAAATCTAGATTCAGGAAAAATACTAAACTTGTGAAGTAAAATTTTGGCATAAGGATTTACTACTAGTAAGCTCTTCTGCAAAACAGAGTCTTTGATTCTTGATAAGCCATACCTTGAATCCCTCTAGCCAGTATACCCTTGAGAGTCTTTTCTTTAGTCGGGTAAGTCTTGCTGAGTAATTCCATACTCAGGGTTTTATTCCCTGTTGTTTTTCAGGTTCTAACCTTGTGCTGCTGTGATGGTGTTAAGTGCCGGTGGGCTCGGCCTTCTTATAAGTCTAAGTAACCCTTCTATACTTCTTATTGAGGATGGTCACTTGAGCTAGCATATATTTCAAACTTATACTTTTGTAATCACTCCGATAAATATAATGTAGAATTTGATAATAAGATTTCCGCTGCAAAATTATTGGTGTGTGATTTGTATTTACTTTATCCTGCGGTCCTAGTTGTTAGTGGTTTATCCGAGGTCCTTGGGGCACTCGGACGGATCCTGTTAAGTTATTTGGTGCACATGCATAGCCGTCTGAGGTCTTTGAGACAAGGGCGGGTGCATGTGGGCCCAATAACTTGGGAGGTTCTGCCACAGCTGGTATCGGAGCAGGATTAGGTATATACGGTCACATACGTATTTTCAAAACAAAAGTTTTGGTTTTGAAAAACCTATTTTCAACTAAAGACATTGTTTGGTTTTGAAAAACAGTTTTGAAAAACTATAATGCTAGCGACATCCTCTATTAAGCCCTAAGTTAAGGACTATTAGGTGGCTTAGTTAAAAACCACTAACCCACAACCGGGGGTATTGCATCCATGTGTATTGTTATTTTTAAGGCCATTTAGTTTTGAATGGATCGACGCTCAGGTAAGGTGAGATGTGAGAGCATGACCGAACAACCGTCGGTCTAGGGAAGTGCTTAATTGTGGCGCTTGATTATATACATGTTACACATATGTATATATGAAGGCTGCGATGTGGAGTATTTAATTTTTTGGAATTCAGTACCCCATGGATGTGTATGGGTATACAGACATGGGAATACTAAGAAGTGTATTGTACCTGTAATGACGCACCTACGCTCAGGTAAGAAGGTGAGTTACCATAATGAGTTGCCCTATGGTTAAAGTGTGGCAACGACGCCTATGCGTGGCTCAGCGCTTAATGATGAGCTGGCCTCCATATAGAAATATATGGAGTATAAACTGTGATAAACTGTCATGTGTGAATTGCATCATTGGGAAATGGGTTGTGATGAAATTTTCTGTAGGTACACTAACTTTGAACTCGTATGTGTAGCTGACGACTAGCAATATATCGAGAGAGACGTAGTTATGCCACCGATATAGAACGTTATTGCCACCTTATGTTGGCAAAATCAGTGAGGGCGAATAAGACGAGCATGCATCCTGATTGTTGCATCATGTTTGTCACCTATACATCCAAAATGCTTCTCTCATCTTTATTCTAGTAACCAGTGATTATAGATAATGTGGTCTAATGTTGTATTGTGAACTTCGATGAAATAGCCGTCCTCTATTCTTTAGGTAATATATTTAGATGTTATGTGAGTTTGCTCTTGCACTTGATATGCTGATAGAAGGTTGGTGACATGTTTGCCTAAAACCAAATCTAGGCCATGTTCTTAATTAGTGAACCATGACCCAAATTTGAATTTTTCATTATCACTCCATGCCCCTATTCGATTGGCGCAAGCTGATGTCTCCATTCCAATTTGCCTGTTCTTGAAGATTGCAATGTTGTTTTATCAACCTAACCTAGGAAAGGTATGTCCGACCATTTTCTTGAGTTTGATGCCTTTGGTTTCCTCATATTTATCGAAGGCATACCAACTTAACCTTATGATTGTTTTCACTTCGTATCTAATCAGATACTAATCCTTGACCTTGTAATCTCTACGATGGGCATAGAAATATGCTTGGGGCTGAATTGACAGCCTCCCGTCGTACTCATTCATCAACAAGTTTAGGTTATGGCCATGCCTTGTTCATTTCATCGGGTCGTGATCTATTTGGCTCTCTACTTGTAATCATTCTTACAAGTGGAGTCTATTTTTGTATATTGCCATCCTTGCTCAATCTATTTGTGTCGCGCGAGATTTCTTATTGGTTACGTCTAATAATGGTGTTATGACTAAAACCGATGGTGCCGTGACGAAACCGAGGGCCTCCTGTGAATGTACACACATGGTTGTGCTACTTGGCACGCGCTGGTATCACAGTTAGTAGTCATAATCCACTATGAGACTATATCAATGTGTTATCTTGGCACAATCTAGTTTTGCCACATGAGATTCTTTATTGGTGCCAGTTCAGTGATGGTGTCATGATTAAGGACTTGTGGTGCCGCAGCGAACTGAGAGCCCCTTGTGAATGTACACGCAAGGTTGTGCTACTCGTCGGATGCTGGTATCAAGGTCTCTAGTCATGATCCATTGTGGAACTACACTGATGTGTGATCTTCCGTGGACTCCTCCCTTGAAACAATTTCTATGTTGTTTGTTGTGATCAAGCAACATCTATCATCTCTGTTGGATCAAAAGGGCATACCACTTTTATGTGTGGTCTCTTTTCTTTTGATCTTGGTAGTGACTACTCATGCAAGTTCCCTTTGCATCCTTTGTTGTAAAGGTGAAGCCTTAGAGCTTTTTAGTGTTGGAAAATAGCTGGTTAGATCTCAAAATGGAGATTGACTTTACCAGCTGCTGAGATATAGGAGTTATTCATTTGCTCCCCTATTTAATCCATGTATTTCTGAACCCAATCCGTTCATCTTGCATGAAGAAACGGAAGAACAACCTGACCAAATGATCTAAATACATGATCTCATGTTAACGAAGTGAGCTCTCGACCGTTGGCTTACCGATGGTACTCAGAGGACCTACTCAATGTCATAAGTAGTTCAACAAGTTGATTTTACTAACTTGTAACTACATTGTGAACAAAGATTGAGTTTAGAGATCGTTTTGTTGAGTTGTCTCAACTCACTTTGGTTCAACTCACTCTAAAGAAAGTACTTACAAGAATCGAGACTAAGTCGGCCAGTAACCATCTAATCATCGCTCTAGTCGTGCCTCGATCGCCTCATGTAAGGTTTCCCAACGTGTGTGATCAAGTCGAGCCATGCCTAGTGCTTGATAAAGTGAATTAGACCCAAAGTCCGCATCTACAGATCCCCTCGCTGGTGATTTTTCGAGTCTCTATCATTTTTCTTGGACTTGGATTCTCTGGCTAACACGAGTTAACTGTGATGTTATTCGACATTCACACCTGTCTCGTGTGCTATGAGCTTAACGGTACCACTTGTTGGTAAACCTCCTTCTATGTGTTTTACCCAAGATGGTACATCTGGTTCTGTTGGGGTAAAATCACGTATTTGCCGCTTGCCCAACAGACTCAAATAGTACAGTATAATCAGAAAAAGCAAACTGCACACATGGAACCTTATGTGTTCTTCTGGCAGATATCATCTCTATTGGTGGACATTTCTAATTAGCCTAAGGCGATACATGTTATGTCCACTAGAGAAACAACATTCTGAGGCACTCGCCTTTGCTTGGAATTGTCTTATGATTATCGTTGATATGGACATGGGTTACATGCTTCTCTACTCTTAAAAGTCTTTCGCTCCGAATCTCGGGACGAGATTCTTTTAAGGGGGGAGGGTTGTAACACCCCTGATGTTTATATTCTGCTCGACAACGAGTATGGATCTAAGCACGTAATATCAGTGGATAAAACGGATGCTAAATTTTAATCATTTTCGTCCATCGCGATTTTAATATCGCATCTCTTTCGTCTGTCGCGGGTGCGACATCGTTTTTATTTCATCTATTCGGGCTCGTCCTAAATTTTTGTGCTGTTCGGAACATATTTGTTCTGAAAATCGATGCGTCCGGTGAGTATTTAAAATTCATCGCTCGCGCGAATACAAATTCGGAAGTCCGGCTCACTCAGATGATTTTATCCCGAACAAATTAATTTGAACTCAACGACAAAAGCATTAACGCAAAATAATTAGGATCGCGCGTTATCTGAGAGAAATCTTGCGCGAGGTTGATAATCATGGGTATTTAGTAGTAAATCGTTCAAAGTAGATAAAAATAATTAGAGCCAAACTTGAATAATTGCTAATCAGTTTGACTTCAACGAGATCAGTCGTAAATTAAAATATCAAAGCCAGAATCAGTTTAATTCGGTCCGTTGCTTCTCGCCTTGATCTAAAAAGGTGAATTAACGGTACGAAATCATCCGACTCCTGAGTATTCGCCAAATCAAATCATGTCCAAATATTGTTATCGATCTCGTTTGGTTTGACCTGTTTACACATCGCGAAAATCCTAATTTTGGAATACAGGAAAACATTTATCTTTCCTCATAGGAGGAGAAATCAGATTTTTTTTATTTAGGCACCGCTCTATGGCTTCTCTGTTATCCTGAAGTCGCTTGGAGCATTACTAAAACATCTACGCCAAGATTTTTTTTAGTCTCGCATGATTGGCCATTGTTATTTTTCCCTAGCCATTCTCTTTACCGACTACCATGGGCTACATATTTTTTCTTCAGCGTACGAGCTTCCTTATCTCCTCCCTCTCCTCTGATAATTCAGTGTCGTTCAGATTTTTTAGCTGCTGGCCGTTTCCAGGAAAAAAACCTTTGCCGCTTAGCTACTGGAAAAAAATCCCACCGCACAGCTTATCCCCTACGCACGCGTTGTCTTTTCCTGTGCGGTGGTCTTCTATCTCTCTCTCTGCAAACCGCACATCTCCCTGCTCAGATATTTTTGTTTCTCCCGGCTTTATCTTCACACGCATCCTCCCCTGCGCATTTCTTCTTCACCGCGGCAGCCTCTGCTTCTCTGCACGGCGCCCTGGAGCTCCCATGGCTCTCTCTCTCCTGCTCGCTCCCTGGTGCCGCGCGTCTTCTCTGCGGGTGCTCAGTTCTCAGTTGCTTCTCCCTCCTATGGCGCCATCCTCCTGCGCTTGTCGGCCGCAAGCTATTGTCCATGGCCGCCAGTGCTCCCTCCTCCAGCCCCGGCGCCCATGGCTGAGCTCGCCCAGCTCGGATCCCCCTCGTCGCGCGCTGTCTCTCTCCCTCCGTGTGCTTGCTTTCGCGCGCACCCCTCTATTTGCTCGCGCCCAACGTGTTTCCATGGCCAAGCACGCCATGGCTTCCTCTGAGCTCGCCCCAACACCGAGCTCGGCTTTGCCCTCTGCTCGCCCTGCTGCTCCGCGTCTCCCTGTTCCCTCACGGCAAGCCGGCGATTTTCTCTCTGCTCCATTTCCCTCACGGCGTCCAGCAGGCCGACGCTCAGCTCTCAGCTCCTGCGCGTGTCTCTCTGCTCGGATTTAGCCCGGCCGCGTCGCTCCCTCAGCTTGCCGCGCCGTCGTGTTGCTGCTCGCCCTGCGCGCTCTGCTCGCCCATGGAGTTGCCTAGCCTCTCTGCTCGCCGGTTGAATTCTTTGCGTCGCGCGCGTAGCGTTTCGTTATTCCTACGTGTGCTGTCGTGAAGCTCCCTTTTCAGTTCGCCTTCGTCGCGTTGTCGTGCGCGCGAAATTGCTCGTAGTCAATATCAAGTCCGTGATGCGCGCGCTGGACACGGTAAAACGTTGTGTGGGCTTGTGTCCAAGCCCGCCCGACCGTGACCTCGCTTTGCCTCTCGCGTCGCTACTCACCATGTCCTTCCCCAGTCTACGCCATAAAATTCGCTCGGCCACGGTCCCATCAAATTGCGAAGCTCCCTATCGTGCGCTTGCCAGCTCGGATTTCGCCAGCCGTCGTTCTCTAACCCATGTGCCGGTCGGCATCGTGGAGTTTTTGTTTGATCAGCTCGTCGTCGCGTCGTTTGCCGTCGAGTCGTCAAACACGTCATCCTCTGCTCAAACCCCACCTCACCAGCTCGCTCCCGACTTCAGCTGAAAGTCGTCGTCGTTCCGCACGTCAGCAAGAAATCCCAAGAATCGGGTGAAGATGAAGCTAGCAGCGTGATATTCCCTAAGCGCTCGACAAATTGCCTGGATCGGAAAATCGCTACCGATCTCGCGGATTCGTGTCAGCTGTTGAAACGGTAAGCTGATGAAGTGTTTAGAATAGTTCGAACGTTAAATAAATTAATGTGTTAGTGCGATGCTCATTAGGTGCTCGATAAATTGCGTGAGTCACGAAACTCTCGTCGACTTCGTAGTTCTTGCGATTATCGAGCCAAGTTCAGTTATAGCGAGTTATTTCGCTATTTCGGTCAATTAGCTGAATTACTGTACCAAGTAGAATTTTGGTAGGCATGTGTGTTAATAAAATACTTTAATCACTTATGAAGATGTAGTATAATTTATAAAGCAAGGGATAAGTTTAGAATTCAATTAATTAAGTAGCTGATGAGTTGTGTTTAGGCTAATCATGTTTTGAATTGTTGTTCGTAATGTTTGCGTTAGGTTCGTATAATTTAGAGAAGCGTAATTATTACGCGTAGTCGTATATCGATAACTAGTATTTCCGTATGAACTTGTACAACGCCTCGCCGCTAGGTGTTTCACTATCGCGTAGCACCATTTAGGTGTGTGATATTCTCGTTGATATGCATTCATGTGCATAATGCATTTCATTCAGGTACGTTAATTAATCGCGCGATGCGGAAGACAAGCCAAGTTGACCCCAAGCACGGGCTACTCCGCCTGATGATACTGATGGATGAACCCGCCTGATCAAGTGCTAGGACAAGGATGATCGTCAAGTGGACATCGCCTAACAAACACTAACCTAGTGTTACTCCAGGCAAGCCCCGGTGCATTTGCCCCTTCCTTGTGTTTTAAATGCTTTTCCACCTTATCTGATGCATTAGGTGATAGGAGTTGTGTGATAAACAATTGATGCATTACCATTCCTTGGAAACTCCTTAATCCTGGTTTTATAAAAAGAACTGATAATGCTTAGCCCTGCTTAGAAACTGAAAAATCATTTGTTTTCAAAAAGAATGATTGTGGAACATTGGTTATGGGCCTTTCGTTTCAAAAATCAAAGCAAACTTATGGTGATGATTCCACTTCGGCCGGAGTGGGTTCATCATTTGGAAAAGAGTACCCCTGTCGGGTACCAAAAATGGGAAAATGGTTTGAATACATCTAGACCAGACGCTGAGCAGACATGGTCGCTCGTTTGTGTCGATTAAGGACCGTTCGATGTAGGCCTGTTGTGGTGGAGACTTTGCAACTATCCACATGCTCTGGTAAGCCTGAACCCGGCTATTCCATACGTGAAAAGACAACCGCGCACTGGGCGTGGGAGATGGTGGGAGTAGCGTGTACCCTCCTGGCTAGAGGCTGGATGGAGGAGTACTGTGCTCCCGGGTAGCGCGGACCGGTTCACGTTGTGGAGGATCTGTGGGAACTGTTGACATATGCGAGGATTAAGTGCTACATATGTCGTGTGGTTAGGGATCCCTAGCTGGGTATAATCGGTTCGAATCGTCGTTGCTCCTCGATCATGGAGACTCTACCCTCCGACCACTCATCGTAGTTGACAAGTGAAATATGAATTGGCTAAAAGAAAGCTAGACCAGGACAAGTGGATGCTCTAGATTAGGCAAATCTAGATTCAGGAAAAATACTAAACTTGTGAAGTAAAATTTTGGCATAAGGATTTACTACTAGTAAGCTCTTCTGCAAAACAGAGTCTTTGATTCTTGATAAGCCATACCTTGAATCCCTCTAGCCAGCATACCCTTGAGAGTCTTTTCTTTAGTCGGGTAAGTCTTGCTGAGTAATTCCATACTCAGGGTTTTATTCCCTGTTGTTTTTCAGGTTCTAACCTTGTGCTGCTGTGATGGTGTTAAGTGCCGGTGGGCTCGGCCTTCTTATAAGTCTAAGTAACCCTTCTATACTTCTTATTGAGGATGGTCACTTGAGCTAGCATATATTTCAAACTTATACTTTTGTAATCACTCCGATAAATATAATGTAGAATTTGATAATAAGATTTCCGCTGCAAAATTATTGGTGTGTGATTTGTATTTACTTTATCCTGCGGTCCTGGTTGTTAGTGGTTTATCCGAGGTCCTTGGGGCACTCGGACGGATCCTGTTAAGTTATTTGGTGCACATGCATAGCCGTCTGAGGTCTTTGAGACAAGGGCGGGTACATGTGGGCCCAATAACTTGAGAGGTTCTGCCACAGAGTCCTTGTCCAATCCATCGTCGATGTTTTCAAGCGCTGCTTGTAGGTCCTTCAACTCGTATACATCCAAAGCCTTCCTCGACCCAAGCTTCTCCTTGCAGACACGCATGAGATGGTTCACAGTACGCTGCATCATCCCAATGACCTTGTCGACGACTACGTTTGGCTTCATCACCTGCAAAAATAGACAATCATATACGAAGCATAACTACTACCTGAGAAAAAATTCTTTGCATCACGGATGCAAACGTCCTCTTTTACAGCCCCTCACATTCACCACTTGGAGGCCCACAAAAGATAGTTAGCTAGCTAATAGATAATATTAGCTAGCTAACTATTATAGATGATATTAGCTGGTAATATGGATGCTATTATAGACGTGCTAATATTAGCTAGCTAACTGTTATAGATGCTATTAGCTGGTTGGTTCTACTAGTAAGACAGTTAGTTGGGTATTAGCTAACAATTAACTAGACTGTTAGCTAGACCCGTTTGGATCTAAAGGGGCTAATTATTAGCAGCTAAGTATTAGCTTCATGGATCCAAACAGGACCATAGTATATGTGCCCAATGCTAGCTAATCTCGTTGCAGGTGATCATATAGCTCCACCGTCAGATCCTGTAGCATTGATGGAATTCTATGCAAAGAAGGCTGCACAGGAAGAATGCAAGAGGCCACCGAGGCAGTCGAAAGATGAAATGCCGCCACCTTCTTCTCTTCAAGGTACCTCCACGAAATTATTCTCCTTGTTGAAAGAATGTAGAAACTTCAATGTTTATTCCACTCCTAATAACAAGGGACACCAGTACACCACATGGGTGACTTCATTCCTCCAGAAGAACTTGAAATGTTTGTGGCACACTGTACAAAAGGCTACCAAAGAAGCCGCCGAGAAGGCTAAGATTCAGGCAGACAATACTGGGCACAAACTTGTCTATGATGGGTTGGAGTGAAGGTTTGTTCCTGAATACTTAATACAATTACAGTAATCTCTGGCAAAACTTTGCCACATTTTTTCTTTTCAAAAGTAAATTGCTCTATATCATTCAATTTGCTTTAAAGCAAAACTATAACCACTTAAACGGTAAAAAAATAATCAAAGCTAAAAAGTCCACGGTATTTGTGAAGCTGAATGACTGATTGATTTTTTTTATGACGATAGTAAAACACGTACCCATTTGGACCCTGATCATCACTTTTATTTGTCGGTGTCTATTTAGTATCTTTTCCCTTGGCATGTATCCAATATCCATCTCTTTCTGCGTTCTTGTCATGTCATATCCAGCAAACCTTCAATATTGTAAAAATATGCTGTGAACAAAGGCTTCAATCCCAAACACTAGATAAGGACTATCTATGGTAGATCCAACACTGTGTTGCATTGCATGCAATGTTTCTCAATATCCCAACACCGCTGGGAGTTTGTTTTTTGGGCATGTAGTCAGGCAACTCGAGATAATATACACCATTCCACTTCCTGGTGTTACAAATAGTTTACTCTGCAGGTGAGGAAATTGGTAGCGAGAGAGGAGGCCGTGCAGATCCCGTTATGGCTGGAGCAGTGAAGAACGATCATCTTGGTGTTGGCGCGGTCCAGCCTGGTGAGGTCACATCTGAAGATGACATCTACGAGCAATACAAGAAGCGAATGATGTTATATTGGCTGCCATTGCCTGCCTCCAGGAATTCTCTGCTATTTCTGTTTCCCTAATACTTGTGCTATTTCTGGCTACAGAAACTTTTTTTGGGTGTAGTGCTGATCTTTCTGGTTTTAAATGTTGTGTTGAAAACGCCTAAATGAATTCTCTGCTATCATGTTTCAAACGGTGATGTATTGTTTTCTGATCATTCAGGATTTATTCCAAAGGACAGGCCTGGTCACAGCTTTGCAGGCCGATGAAGGCTACTTCTCTATAGAGCTACAAGGAGCACGCAGACCGTACAGTGAGGACTCGAAGCACACAAGTTCAGATCGTGTGGGTATCGCAGACTGGTGGAACTGGAATCACAGGTGATGGTAAAGGAAGCCATCCACGTACGTCGAGGGCTGCACACACAGACACACTGGGCCGTTTTCGCGATCCTAGTTACTGTTAGGCGACCATCATTGCGCTGGTAATTTGTGAAGCTGAATTACTGTGCTCCGTCGCTCTGACTGCTCCTGAACGTCTTCGTTCTACCGGCCGAGACATCATTGCCTTTGCTTTGCTTCTGCGACTGACTGCGGTTCGGGCGATGGACCGGGAGCCACCATCCAGGAGGATATCGATCCCGGCTGTCTCGCAGCTGTGCGCGCTGGCGACCGCCTACCGGCCACCACGATACGATCGCGCCGCCGATCTGTCAGGCTCGATGGCCGTGGTGGGTGGCCGCTCGCGATCTCGCCACCCGCGGGTCCCCCGTGAAGTTCCCTCCCGGCGCTACGAGCCTGTTACAAAATATTGTGTACAAAGTGATCAACCTCTATCTGACAGTTTTCTCCCAAAGGACACACCCCTTGGGAGACACTGCATCCATTGTATATAAGAGATCCTATCTGCAATAAAGTGGATAACTGTCATTTGTCTCTCAATTCTTATTTGCCACTGAGTATACTTCAACACGTTATCAGCACGATTGCTGGCGAGAAAAGAGAGAACTGGCTATCGGAGAAAGAAACAGTGGAGCACGTAGACTCGATGAGCGGTTTCCCACCAGCCATCGGAGCGATGAGGATGAACTTCAGCGGCGTCATCATCTTTCTCTCCCAGCAAGTGGCATTGAGTACGAATGCATGCATGCGCTGGTCCCCTCGGCCGATGGAATTTTGGTTTCAACCATGCGTTGCAGCGATGGAACTGAAAAATAGCCGTAAGCATTAATCTCAAATTGCGCTTACCTTTTTCAACTTATTCCATGGCAAATTCGCCAGCGCACACTGGGGCCGTGTGCCTACCCGCACAGAGGCCGCACCGTGTCCGCGACGCCGAGGCTGCACTCACGCCTGGCCGGAGCACCCGAGCCGTTGGGACGCGGCCACGCGGGACCGCGCGTCGGGGCAGCGCCCGTGCCGCCGAGGCCTCGTCGTGGTCAGGCTGTCGGGTCTACGCGACGTCGGGACCTGCGCCGGGGCTGCGCACCGGCCCGCGCTCGCCGTGGCCGGAGAAGATGCGCCCGAGCCGGGCCACCAGCGCCTGGCCAAGGGATGCGCGCCCACACGGCGGTTGTGCACCAGCTTGCGCTACCGCGACCGCGCCGACGCAGGGGGCCACGTGCCCGCGCCGGAGTCACGCGCCCACGCCGTCGGGGCTGGGGGCCGCCGGGATCGAGGGGCCATGCCCGCGCCGCCGTGCGGGGCCGCGCCCGGAACGCCGGTGTCCCGCAGGCCGCGCCCGCGCATGCGCCGGGGCTGCGCGCCGCTAGGGCCTGCGCGCCCAGGCAACCGTTGCCCGCGCCGCTGGGGCCGGTCCGCCGTGCCGTGGCCACGCCCGCCTGGTGGCGGTTGGTCGCCCGCCGAGGCCGGGGCTAGGGCTGCGTGCCCGCGCCACCGGAGGACCGCCTGCACTGGACCGCGCCAGTGCCGGTGCCGCCGTGGCTAGGCCACCGCACCCGCGCCGGGGTCGCGCCCGCGTCGAGCTGCCGGGCTCGCGCCCGCGCTCGTATGCCGAACAGCCGGGTTCGCACGCCGCCGCCAGAGGCTCACCCGGCGCACCGAGGGGCTGCGCCGTGCCCGCCCACGCCGGAGGATCCCGGATCGGAGCCGCCATGGCCGGTCGTCACCATGGCGGCGGCTACGGGGAGAAAAATGGACCGGTTAGGATTCCTAACCCTAACCGTCCTTATAACTGGGCCACCGCTAATGGGCCACCTCGACAGGCCGGCTCCTGAGGCATGTTTGGGCTGACTGTTCAGGCTGTGCTTAATTTTTTTTTATATTTATTTTACGCAGTTTCAGTCAGAAGAACTATGTGTTCGTACATGTTACTGACTTTATCATTATTTGTACATCTAAATTTGAATATTTATAATGCTAATGATGTATGTAATTTTACATACTTGTGTCTGTTTTATTATGAAAAATACAGACTTGATAGTGAATTATATTTTATTTATATTTATAATTCATATGTTTCGACTTGCTTTTGTTTTTGCGTTCTTTTATGTTTGAATGGAAAACATAGCACAATAATAAGTCGAAACTAATGGTCCTCATGCAATATGATATTGCAATTTTTGGAAAAGCATAGGGTGATGGAGTCCTAAGCACTGGCTGCGCTAAATTCTTTATAGAGTTTAGTAGCCCAGAGACCGTGCTTTAGGCCGCATTTGAAATGCCTATCACTATGAGGTCTACATCTTTCGAGATGATTACCTATACGTGCTATCCAAAAAAAGATCATGGACCAAGCAGGCGTCGTGGGCTATGGAGCCAGGCTAGACGCTGCAGTCTTGCTGACTGCTAAAAGAATTCTTTTAATTAAGTTCTACTTAATTAAACGATGAATTCTTGCAAAATATGACACATATCTTGAACTTGGGATATTTCAACACATGATGGAGATCTAGGCTTTGGCTGCAATAAGTTCTTAGAATTTATTTGCCCTGAGACCAAGCTTTTAGACAGCAAAATGTTATTTGCCCATCAGTAAGAGGTCTATATCATATGGTTATGATGATTACCTATGTGTTCTTCCAAGTAGATATGTTGGTTATTCACCTTTATGGTGATTTCCATTTTATTTTTGAAATTTTGGTCAAACACAGGGTAGTGGAGTCCTAAGCATTGGCTGCGGTATGTCCTTGAATATATCAGCCCAGAGACCATGCTTTCAGGCAGCAAAAGTTTTGCCCACTACTGGGAGATCTACTCCATTGTTTCATTACATGGAGATTATCTACGTTGTGTACACCAATTTTCAAAAATCTTTGGTACACTTTATGTGATACCTAGAATTCTCCAACATATAAAGATATGATATATTTTGCGGCAAAGTTGCAACAGCAAACGAAAATGGTTAAGCCATTTGGAGGATAATTATTTAATAGAGTTTGATAAGCTCACCTAATGGGCTTAATTATCCTTAATGTTCATTGCATATGTTCATTTCATATTTGCATAATATGGGGATTCACTTCTTTATTTTGGAAGAAATGAGATGCTCCCTTTTCTCTTGTGGTTCTTATGAAAAGAACTAATGTGCTTTTGTGGCTTGATGTGCAAGCCCAAAATGAATAGCAAAGAAAATCATAAGACTTGTTGACTTATGAGTATGTGTCTACATTATGTTGTAGACTAACACTTTGTATTCATATATTTTGCTTGAAAGCAAATATATAAGCACATTAAAAAGGGAAGGGCAATGAGTATGACAAACTCTTTTGTCATTACACTATACATGCTATAGTGTTGTATGCCTAAGCACTAATCATGTATATAAAATCTCAATAGATGCATACTACTCATGAAAGCTAAGATATGAAGTGTACTTCAATCTTCCATCTGACATGATAACAGTGATTAGTTGTGTAATTCATGATTTGGACTAATCATGTAACAACACTTCTCTTCCTAAGATAAGACCACTTTGTTAGATGATTTGCTTTTGAGTAATATTTAAATGATGCATGAGATTTGGTATAATCTCATAATTGATGTTGTGATAGGTTCAACTCATGCGGTGTGAGTTGAACACACTCATGTGATTTGAGTGTAAAAACTCATATGAATTTGAGTTAAACAAACTCATCGATTGGAGTTAATCACTCATGTGATTTGAGTTGAACAAACTCATCGATTAGAGTTGAACCAACTCATCAAGTGAGTTGAAGACTCATTAATTTGAGTTGTGCAAACTTATACAGGGATTCTTCCAATTGAGGAAGAAACATGCAATGTGGAGAATTGAGTCACAAACTCTATAAGTGGGGAAACAAAATATTCTCAAATTCCTTTGGAAAGAGGAAAGAATATTTTGACAATCGCTTCGCGCGATATCATGATATGTTAATATCTAGTCCCCTTTTGGTAATGGAAGTATCAAGGATGTGTCGATATATCCTAATTTTATCTTACCAAATTATAGAGATATCCATAAAATTTCTATCATGTGGAAACACAAAGTGATAGTGATGGATATTGCATGTGTTTCTCGGAAACATTTCTTATGGATTGTATTCTACATACATCCTCCCATACAATGTGTTGCATTTGTTATAACTTTTCAGGTGATGATACTTACCATGCTGGGTAAGACTAAATTGGTCATTCCATTGTTGGGATGAAATGAAAAGTTATGGACAATTCTATTGGTCATGTTTTTCTCATAAGATGGATACTTGATGAGTATCATCGAAATTGAGATTTTAAGTCCCTCTTATCTTAAAATCTGATCTGAATTGGTTAAGTTCTTTGAATTGCTTCAAAAGAACAAGTGTGGTCCATTACAAAGATGGTATGGACATTGAAGGCTTTATATGGTTCTTTGGTGCATCTATATGATGACCTCAAGTGTGTCCTTCGGACAACACATGACCATTAAGTAATAATGTCTCAAGCTTGAGCACATTAGCCTCCACACTACTGAATTTACCAAATGTGCTTACAATGATGATTGTTTGTCTTGGTATTCAGAATGATATCCATAAAGTATATGATGAATCTGTGATAGATTCGAAAATTTCAGATCATTAATGACCATCAGTAATGAATTGTCATTTCCAACTAGTTATGGTTGGAGTCAGGAAGTTTTGCACGCTCCTGACTTGTGATTAACTGCATGTACTGCATGTACAAGTTCCCCTATGTTTTTAGTACGTGGGAATCCATGAAAGATTTCCCATGCGTACATTGGGTATGTGTTCCCAATCTCACCACCGCAGCGTACATGTATGGGCACACAGAAAGCTGAGGATCTATGTGAGAATTTATTCTCCGTCGATCATTAAGTCTTAGAATCTCTTCATGAGAATCTATTTATGGCCCGTACGCTTGCTTGAATTATGAGCTTTTCCAGGCATTAGGGGGAGATTTTGAGTACCAAAAAGAATGCCAGGAAATTATAATGAATGCGGTAAGCATTCAGGCTCAGGATCACGTACTAAAACTGAATCTTTGAGTTTGAATGATTTGCAAGAAGTTGCAAATTGACTGCCATGTGCATTTACTATGATGTGTCACTAAAATTAATCCTACGTGGAAGTGCCAGAAAGAGTGGTTAAATGGAACACCACTCAACTCCCTATTACAATGTTGTTGTAAATAAGAGGGGGAGAAGTATGGTCACAAATTGGGATTAAAATGCTTGCAAGCAACTGAAGGCTAGACCTTCTGAGATAGTAAATGCAAACCAACTATTCGTTGGTAACCAACTTAGCGTTGGTGGACACCTAAAGGATATGAATTATCCTGTGAATGGAAGACATTCACAACCTAGCTCAGTGCGCACTGATGAGGCTAGGTTATCGGAAGCCCTTGATTCTCGTTTTGGGATTTCACGAGGAATCATAAGGGTACATAAAAAATAACTTTATGTCAACTGGAGAATTGTGTTATTTGAAAGCTACAAGTGTCGACACATATATCTCAGCAATTGTATATGCGCTCCAAGTGATCCAAAATACTATGGCCATAGCAGAGCATAAGTATGCTCAATCGGATCTTGTTGAGTGATACAATGTTGCAGAGATAGCCTTGCTCACCATAAAGAAGTGTTGAATTATTTTCACTTCAAGGTATCTTACTGTGGATACATGTTTGTTTTCATGGACTTGGAAACAATGAGGTGGTGAGAAAGCATGGCTAGTAGCAACTGGGTTTAAACGCAAACCCAAGCATTATTTTAATGCTATAAATTCTCCTCTACTGTGAGTAGTTAAATTCCGATACAATAATATGGGCAGTAAATCATTTATCTGTGCAGTTGATAGATGTAGTGACAACATGTGCATATGTGGTCACTGGATTATGGTATTTATGGAGTCTTGAAGGATTCTAAATACATAATCACCAATCACAAATTTGCAATGCTTGGAAAGTCTTTGTGACTTAGAGCATCTTGGTCAAATATGGTACATTCGACCTAGTGAATCCTTCTTTCTGAAAGGATACACAAAGTATGGTATGTTCAGTGTAAATATGTGCAACATATTTTAAACATACATTACTTATCGACGGAGTTCGAGATAGAGGATATGAATTGAAAGAGATTTTCAATTCAAACTAAACTATCTTGAGTATCTTGGATACAAAGTTGTCTATATCCAACGTATATTGAAGAAATTCAATATAATGGAATCATAGTCATTTGATTCTTTCAGATCATGAGATGTGCTATTGTATCTTGCAAGAGCATCCGGCCGGATATTGCTTTGCAATGATTTGCTAGCTAATAGCACATGAGATCGAGTTATGATCTCCAGGTGTACTCATGCTCTCCTTATGTTTGGATATATTGATCTTGGATATCTATAGAAGATCCCCAGGTACAAGATCAATGACATACTTCTAGTAAGTTGGACCTACTGTTTGATAAATATCAATCAACAGAGATTAATGGTCACTTACACTAATCATTCTGTAGCACACTTCGTGGGATTGTACAGAATGATATACTACATACTGAGGGTATGTGGTGGTCATGATTTTATATCATTGACCTTATTATCTATGGAGATAATATTACTTTGTGTTGTTTAGATGAAAAACAACTTACGAACTAAGTCTCTACCTTACTCCACATTTTAAGTGTGTTTGAGAGTAGGTATGGGATGACTTAGTAATTTGCAAAGATCAGGGGGAGTTTTCTCTTGATCGAAAGAACTTGTTTATGCATCATGTTGTACTTTTTTTCTTCGCATGAGTTTTTCCCTGCTTGGGTTTCTCATTCAAAGTTTTTAACGAGACAACATCAACACAAGGTCTATGTCGTATCATTTATTTTCCCCGTAGAGGTTTTCAAGGATGATACATTATGACATAGTTATTGTTGTATTTGAACTAGGTGACGAGTTTATCTCCTTAGAGTTCAAATGGATCAACAATAGAGTATGACTACTCTCCTTATTTTCCTATTGGGTTTTTAAGGAGACTCGGCTAATATGTTGATTTCTCAGATTTTCTGATTAGATTATCTTGGAGAAATATTAGTCTGAGTTATATGTCTCATCATTTATTTTCCCCACGGGGGTTTTTGAGATGATGGCTATAGACATATTATTGTTCTTTGGGCTAGAGGTCCATTGGAGAACAATGTCGTACCATGGTTCAATTGAACCACCGACAATTATCTATAAAGATAATTAAGCTTGTGTTGTTCAGATGGAAACAGGTTATATCAGGAGCAACATTAATAAGCATATTGCTCCTAAATTGTATTATCCATCTTGCAAACAAAGTCTTGTGATAATCTTGATGATATATTCACAAAATCTCTACCATACTCAACGTTTTCAGAAATGTGTTGAGGTGATTGGTATGAGAAGACTTAAGTGCTTGCAAGAATCAGGGGGAGTAATTCTTCCGTGATATTTGACCTGTTTTGTACCATCATATTACACTCTTTTCTTTGTATGAGTTTTGCCTTATTGAGGTTTTTCTCATCCAAAGTTTTTAACGAGGTAATATCAACTAAGCTATATGCTTCATCATTGACTTTTCCCCACAGGGGTTTTTATGCATGATGATTACAAGCATATTTTCTTTTGGAGTTCAATATGAGTTTTACTCATAATCCAAAAGACATTGTGTACTCCTTATTTTTCCCACAGGGTTTTTGAGAAGATGGTATAATGAAAGACAAATTGCAGATGATCAAATGGACTTGGATTGATTAAGGGGGAGTGTTACAAAATATTGTGTACAAAGTGATCAACCCCTATCTGACAGTTTTCTCCCAAAGGACACACCCCTTGGGAGACACTGCATCCATTGTATATAAGAGATCCTATTTGCAATAAAGTGGATAACTGTCATTTGTCTCTTAATTCTTATTTGCCACTGAGTATACTTCAACAGAGCCTACGACCACCAAACCCCCTGGCCCTTGGCCAGGCAAAAATATCCGCGCGCTCGGGCCCAGCTCCAGCAGCTCTCTCTTCCACGCCGCGCCCAGTGGACCAGAGGGCTAATTAAAGGCGGCGAGCTCGCCCGTGACGTGTGCCGTTCGTCGAGTTCCGTTTCGGGCAGGGAGATGAGACGCCATAGTGATAGTGAAGCTGCAGCCGCGCGGAGGCGGTGCGTCCTCCTTTCCCTCATAAATAAAGAGCAACCGCCCCGGTGCACGGCGGCGGGAACCAGAAGCGGCCAGAACGGCACGGTCGCATCACGGGCACTGCATTGCGCGTATCGGAACGTGTAACAGCGCCACCCATCACGTACCATCAGTCCATCACCCCACCCGTGCGCCGCATCCCCGTCTCCGGTCGGGCGAGTCGCTGGAAACGGACGGGGAAGTTCGGTAAGCAACAGGAGTACGTGACAGGATTTGGCATGTGGCGTGTGCCAACTGCCAAAACTCGCACCGGACGTTTGCAAAAGTCAAGTTTCCTATATATTAAAGCCGGTAGAAAACGGCCCCAGTTAGGCTATCCACGTCGTTAAGAATCTGTGCACCGCTCGATTTCGAATCAACGTTTCATGTGTGTTGTTCTAACAGTTGTGGAGCGGGACAGAAAAGGACACGTCGTTCGCCTCTAGATAATTCCAGTAGATACTTCTCCATCGGCTGCATCTCACTTTCTTTCTCTCTGCGTCCGCCATGCTCTCGCTTTCCTTCTCTCTGCTTTGCTTTTGTGTCGTCGATGTCAAAAACTCCTTCTAGACCAAGCTTCGTCTGCTGTCGGCTTGCACCAGTCCTCACGGCCCACGTCGAGGGAGACGAAGGGATAGGAGGCGGAGGCGGAGGCGGAGGTTGCAAAAAATGGCCGGGAGCATGCAGGCGGTGGACCCAGCGGGCCGGATAAGCGCGTTGCTCGCATTGCGCCAGCTCCTTGCCATGCTCTAGCCGCTGGCCCTGCTCCGCCCTTTCATTGGCGCGTGTGGCCGGGGCGTCCAATGTTGCGGCCTCCGCGTTGGGGCTAGCTGGAAAAGGGGAAGGCGGCGGCGTCAGTGGTTCTACGGGTGCCGGCCGTCTCGCCCATGGTCGCCACACGAAGGAAGATAGCCACGCGCCGGACGCAGGAGGCCGGGCGGGTGTACGAGCTGATCCCCAGGTAGTGAACATGTTCCATCTCTTGCTATTCTGTTCCTCTCTGCTAGTTGTTAGGTCTATTGTTTATGACATTGTTGTCACTCATCAGGTTTCTATGTGATGTGTTCTACTTCTACACTGTACATTTTCTACCTTTTTTATGTTCTACTAGGCTGTTTAGGTGACCAGTACTATTAACTAAATAAACTCTATGGTTAGTAGCTTCCTGATAGCCTTGCTTGAATTCCAAGCGATGTTGTTTTGTTTACTTTAGTTGCTTACTTACAAAATAAGATATACAGGCCCCCACTCCTTTTGCTACGTAGGATGCAGACCTGGACATGCCATGCACCCATGCCTTCTTGGTGGTTGGTTTGTTCTTCAGATGTAGAAAGCTACCCGAAATCCATTGAACTTTGGCAGTCTTTTTCATGGTTTCCTGCTCCTATTTCTATGGCGGCCTCGTCTTGTTTGCCAGTCAAGCAACAACCATGTGGCACAGATTAATAATTCAATTCAAGGAAATATAAGTACCGTTGTATGCCATTCTCCAGTCAATTCTATAGCATGGAGGGTGCTTGGTTCGTTTATCCAAAATTTGTCAGGCTCAGCTCAGGCTCCGCTCGAAGCACTGACCTACATGATGATTGGTGCCACACGCCATGCCACGACCTTTGTGTTTGTCCTTCCTGCTTCCTTATTTGTTACATTTGGATCTTTGTTATTGTTGTTTACAGATGATCCAACATTTTAAAACGTTGCACGGATTGTTGGATTTTTGTTTCAGGTCTCCATGGATTGTTGGATTGGTCTTGGCCTCTTCAGTATTCTTGCAGCATGCATGTGGGTAGTATCATGGAACTGGTATGTAATAACCAAAAAGATGTTAGCAATTCCTAAACTATCTAGACAAATTGGTTATTTTCATGCTTTTATGTCTAATCAAAACTACAACGGTGACCTTTCATTGGTTCTTAACTATGTTTACTTGCCCAAAGAAAAACAAAAACTCTTGTGTTGTGTGGTATTAGCCGGTAGCTTTAGAAAGTCATTGTGAACTTTCTTCGAATGTATCATTATTTTGTGGTCATTAAAACCAATATTTTATTACTTTGGTAAATGTATATATCCACTTAGTTCTATATATATATATATATATATATTTATATATATATAATGTTCCTATGTCTATAATAACAATCTTTTAACTGTGTAGCCACAATGGTCAAAAACTCGCACAAGGCGTGAGTAATCTATTTATACGTAAAAAAATTCAACCCATTATAGCTTTTTTACTGTAACTACGTCATTTATTTATATGCCAAAAAAAACTTCAACCTAGGCACACTTCACGTTTCATTTGGTGTGTGCTTTTGCTGCTTTTTCCTTACACATAAAAGTGTTCTTCTCTGATATTTGTAGTTGTAGATAGATTATTGTTTTATAACTTTCTGTTAGTTATTGTTCTATCACGACCTGTTACCTATCTAATGTCCTGCTACAACATCGCCATTAATGTTTTTTTCAGACTTAAGTTATGAGGTGTTTGTTCTTTTTATATGTAAATCCTAAAAATTTTGACTCCAAAGTCATCCATTACATTATTTTACTAAATCTATATCTTTAACTTTTGTGTCACTCTGCATTTTTTAAGATTCAAAAAACATGTTCTGTTTTACAGTTTCATTTTCTTGTTAATAATATGGTATTGTATTTCCTTCTATAGTGCCCAAACGTAATGATGTTTATCCTTCTTTGATAAATATAGACGATCATAAGTACCAATCCATGATGCTTTATCCTTAAACTCCTCCACAAACTCAGCTTTTCTAATAAAAAGTTGGAAAGGACGAGTTAGAATTTCATGTACAGTCCCAGTGCAGCAGTAAAACTCTCCGGATCGTAAGTATAGGTTGTAGTAACCTCTACAATTTCTTTACATTCGGATTTTGATCCATAACCTTTGTAATCAATTTGACTGAATTATTTATCCCTAAGATCCTATGATTAAACAACCTTCATCGATTATAGAATCCCAAGGAGCATGCCAAATTTGTAGGCAAATTTTAAATCAACAGTGTTGGCAAGGAATGATAATTTATAGTTCATTTGAAATACTACATTAAATCTTATTAATTGCGGTTACAACAAACTAAAGCCCTACTCCTAATCTTTGCATGTAACAAAAACTACATGTATTCTATGTAATATAAGAGCACCCCTACAATGCGGCTACTTCAATGAACAATTTGTAAATGCATTTAAATGTACTCACTCAAATAGTCTTATTTTCAAAATTGAGTTTTCCATTTTTCATAGTCCTATTTGAGTTGTGATTCCAAATCTGGTATAAATGGTTGTTTATGTCCCCGTGCAAAGTAACCCATCTACAAAAAAAGACCGGTGCATGTTTATGGAAACATCAATACCGAGGAGTTTTCACAAAAAAAACAAGGAGTGTTTGATGATGTAATTAATTAGATGATAAGAAAGAGGTCTTCTCCTTGGTCATTGTACCAAGGTGAAATAGAACTATAAGTGAATGGAGGGAGTATGTAACATTCTGAATTCACCATGTAATATTTGAACAAAATAAAAAACAACAGAACCCAATCAATTAGTAACTTAGTACTAACAGCTACTTTTTTATTCTTTGTCAAATCTAATTTATCTCAGCCCCATATATGGATAGATCATATTATGGATCACTAAATCAAGAATGGCTGCATTGTCATGCCATATTCTGGTACGAAGAGAGAGTTCGTAGCAACCATCATGTCAGATCCATTGTTTAGAACAAATGTTGCAAAGGTACCAAAGTATCTTTACCCATCTATAAATCTAGACCGGAATCACTGCCTACACTTGCAAAATTTAATGGTGATTCTAGAAAATTTATTCAAAATATAAGACAATACAATTGTATCTTCGCTTTTACCTCACTGGGAGCACACACTGATGGTCGAGGTCCTCCATTGTTCAAGATTTGTGGCTACCAGTTATACTCTGTTTTTCCCAATGTAACTACCTTCTTCATTTAAAAATTGATATGTGACATCTATCTATAAATGTATGCTTTGAGCGCAGAACCTAAACTTATTTTGCCGTGTTGTTTTGAGCATAAGGAAATAATACAATTTATAAAATTAAATAGAGCTAACTTAAATGTGTGACAAAGCGCGCCCAAGGGCGCGCCCCATCTACTAGTAGCATGACAAACGAGCTTCGGCCGCTCGCCACGGAAGCTGTGCGACGAGACTGACGACTGACAAGATATACTAGCAAGCTAGCTAGCTAGGACACGAGTAGCTGCATTTTCACTTTGATGCCGGTTTCCGTAGCGCATCCGGTTGAGAAATTGATTCCGGGAAAAAATGCACAGAACATCGTGTTGGATCTTTTATGGGTTTGGCCCATTTATTGAATAAACTCTATGGTGTGTAATGGTGGAGAATACCAATAGTACCACATTGGAAGTCCAAGGGTCTTTTGCCTTCACTTATATGGTGGGATTTATTCCACTTAACTTGAGAAGTCAAGAAATGGACAAGGGCGTGCCACACGCGCGCGCGCCGCCGCCGTCGGCCGGGCCGGGCGTGCGCGTGCGTGGTTGTGTTAATTTTTAGCACTCACTAACCGCGTACGTCAGCCGAGTGACCCTTCTCCTTCAGCTGCCGACTCATGGCGTGACTCGGCGACCTTTCTCCTTCAGCTTCCCTCTGCGAGAGGTTAAATAGAGGAGCACCCCTGTCACTCGGTACAGGCAAGAAACACTTTCAGTCTCACAGTCCAGCCGCCGAGTGAGGGTATTTCCATCTCGTGACTCTGCGCGCACAGAGAAGCGAGAGGGAAGGCGCCTCCGAAGCCGGTGCCGTTCGAGACCTTGCACGGGGGATCGGCAATTAGGTTTTTGGGGAGCGTCTACGCGACTGCCCAAAACATCTTCAACATGACAAAGGAAGCTGGCCAAGGATCTGGATCATCAGAGCGCATAGGAGGGTATGATCAGTTTATTTACTTATTGTTTTGTGTTCTGGAGATTATATATGTTTCATATATTCATCTATGTTGTTTCATATTTACGAATGATTTTATCTTATCTGTTATGTTTTATTATAATATGATAGATCTGTCTGTTTTAATTTTACGGTCATGCTATTTATGTTTCTATCTTTTTACTTTCATTTATTCAGTCAGTATACATGTTTATCGTGTTTATATGATTTATATAATTCACATGCTCTATGTTCTCTTGATTCATATTGGTATGGATCAATTTAAGATCACGATTTCTATGGTTAATTATTTATTGTATGTCATCATCATAATGGTAATTTATGGAATTAAAATAATACGAAAAATGCCTATAATTCTAACAATCCAAAAAACCTAATGTTAGACATTTTTCTGTCAGAGGTTTTGCTGCTGTGCTAAAGCCTGATCCTTTTGATGGTAAAAACTTCTTGATATGGAAAGCTAAAATGGAATTGTGGCTAACTGCAATGTCTTGTTTTCATGCCGCTGAGGGCAAGCCTGCAAACTTACCTCCTGAAGATGAGGCTAAGTTTAAGGCTGAAGACAACCTCTTTCGAGGAGCAGTAATTAGCGCACTGGATACTAAATTCCAGAAAAGCTATATCATCCTTCCCACAGGGAAAGAGCTGTGGGATGCACTTGTCGGAAAGTTTGGAGTAACTGACGCTGGTAGCGAGCTGTACCTCATGGAGCAGCTGTATGACTACAAGATGGTTGAGAACCGATCTGTAGTGGAACAGGCTCATGAGTTTCAGGCACTAGCTAAGGAACTCGAACTTTTTCCTTGTCCTTTGCCTGACAAGTTTGTGGCTGGCGGTATAATCGCCAAGTTGCCACCTTCTTGGAAGGACTTTGCTACCTCTCTCAAACATAAGAGACAAGAGTTCAATGTGGAGGAGCTCATTGGTACTCTTGATGTTGAGGAAAGAGCTAGATCAAAGGACAATGGAAAAGGTGTGGAGACCTCTACTGCTAATGTGGTGCAGAAGAGAAACTTCCGCAAGTTTAACAAGAAGAAAAACCAGAACAAACTAGAGAACGCGAATAAACCTGTTCAAACAGCACAGTTTAAAAAGAAGAACAACAATAACAAGGGAAAGGGAGGTTGCTTTGTCTGTGGCAGTGATCAACATTGGGCTAGAGAGTGCCCTGATCGCAAGTTCACTCAGGACAAGAAATCAACTAATGTTGTAACCACTGAAACTGGAGATGGAACATCTGGGTATGGTAATTCTTTACCATTTGTTCTCTCAGTTTGTAATTCACCTGAGTGGTGGATGGACAGTGGTGCAAATATTCATGTGTGTGCTGATGCCTCTATGTTCTCTTCCTACCAGGTCGGGAGGTCTGGCGCCTTGTTAATGGGAAATGGGTCGCGTGCTGTAATACTCAAAAGTGCAATAATGAGAACAGAGATAATCTCAGTAATTTGTATCCTCTACTTATCATCACATGTGGTCAACCCTAGTTATAATTGAATAATTAAAACAAAGAACACATAAATAACTTGTGCATCATGCCGGAGTTTATTTGATTGCGCATTTTGTGACAATATATAAAAAAAATAATGAGACAAGAAATATATTCATTCAAAAAGGAAATCTAGAATCTAAAAGAAATTTTAGAATTTAGGAAAGAAAAGAAAATAAATATTATGTGGATAAAATAAGTGGATAAAAATATATTATTCTACACTAAAGTGTAAATTTGTATAATTTACTCAGGAGTGAAACTCATGAGAGGATTCAAATTCAAATTTGGGATTCAAAATAAAAAGGAGACATAATAGGAAAATAAAAATATAAAAAGAAAAAGGAGAAATTCCACTGTTGGGCCCCAACCCATCAATTTGGCCCATTTGGCCAACTCCTCCGTGCAGCCCAGGAAAGAATTACTGCATGCGCTGTGAGCCACTTCCATGCGGGCCCCACCGGCCAGTCGCCGCGCGCGCTCGATCTCCTCCCCTCCACTGGCGCGTGGGCCAGGCGCGTCAGCCCTCGCCCGTCAACGAACTCACCGCGCATGGCGGCAGGCGCAGCCTCCGCGCAACCCGCCGTGACGACCGGGCCACATCGCGTGCATATAGGGGGGGCTCGACGGGATTCGCCTACTTCTCCTCAGTTTCCCATCTTCTCTCCACCGAATAACCGAACCAATCACCGCACCGCCGTGGAGCACTCGGTCGCCGTAGAGTCAAGCGTGGGCGCCGCCGTCGTCGACCGCGATTCACTTCACCGACGGTAAATCCCCAGCCCAAGAACCCTAATTAGCATTCTCCGCTATGGGTAGAAGCAGTCCGTGCCAGTAATCGGTCGTCTAGGTGTGTGTAATTGGACGGCGCCGTGTCAGCTCCGCCGTGAAGCCGCTGCGTGCCGTGGTCCTGCTCACCCCTACTTCAATCGCGGGTGAGTACATCCTTCCCAGATTCGCCAGCGTATAGGCTTCATGTAGCACCCTGCGTTCGGAGGAATTATGCACCGAGGGCCGGTTTGGGATTTCCGGCCATGGCGCTCCGCCGTGGGGGCATCGCTCCGCCGCCGGAGTTCGGTTGGCTGGGGCAAACGGATCTCGGCCGTTGATTCTAGAGTAAACGGCTTGGATTAGACTCTGAGCGTACCCCTTCGCTTCAATAGATCGTGGCCGCTGGATCGTTTCTGGATGGATATGATCGCGACGGGCGTAAATAAAATCCTGGTCGTCGATCTATCGGTGGACGAATCCGGTGGCATCTCGGTGTGGGTGGTCCAGAACCGTTAGATGGAGATCTGGCGTACCACAGCGTGTACCGGTTCGAGATGGGGGAAATCTAATCCTGGCCTCTGGATTTAGATCCAACGGCCAGAAACCAGGAATACCCCTTCGGCCGCAAGATTTGCTAAAGAGTCCCTGGGTTTCTTAGGAATAAACCCGCACTCCAAGCGTAGCAGTAATCTGTGTCTGGGAAACTTTTACAGGTTAGACCCCGAACTCTTTATTATTTGGCGCGCTGTCCAGAGATCCGAGGAAATCAGTTAAATAATTATAGAAATGAATTTTTAACATAAAAACAATTCCTATAACTTGATTAATTCATAGAAAATTCATATGGAGTCCAAATTAATTAATTCCAATTCCTATAATTTTGTAGTATTATTGTTTATCATTTAGTATCTCTGTTTTGACATGAAAACATTTAGAAAATTAATTTCTCATCTAATCCTATTTTAATCACATTAAACCTTAGGAAATTCATAACTTGAATACTATAACTCCAAATTTAGTGATTCCAGTTCCTAGGATTTTATTTTAATGTGTAGATTTTTACTGTATATTTTATTCATCTGTTTGGTGTGATGTTAATTTATGCTATACTATGAATGTATTGTGTTGATGCGAGTAGACGAGCAAGCCACTGTGGATTCTGGGGTTCATCAAGTAGAGATAGCTGGGCAGGAGCTCATTGCAGGCAAGTTGTGCCCTTGATCACTTCTTTTACCCATTCATGTTCTTATTATTCATAATGATCTGCATAGGATAATTTTGCTGGGACCTAATAGGATGCCCTAGATTTTGACTATCTTTATACCTTGCTTCACCACTGGTTTTACTACTAAAGTTTTGGGTAGTACATGCTATTGCTTTATGTGGATTTGGGTATAGAGATATTCATCACTCATTGTTATACTATTTATTGTTATCTGTTTTATTCTTCCTTGTTCATGTTAAGATCATTATGTTAATGGGAACATGGAGAACCACCCGGGAAAACAGTGCTACCACAAGGGTTTAATGGGACGCCCTTGGCTGATTAACTAGGAAAGCTAGGGGAGGGCTACCTTACCCGAAAGGGGCAAGGGCAGTAGGGGAGAGGTCAGTGTAGGGAGGTCCCTGGTTGATTTTGCTGCGATGGCGGTCAGCCAGGAACCCTGCACTGGATCTTCCTATAAACTGTAGCGGGTAGTCTGAAGCTAGTGGAACTTTGTAAAGGCCTCGTAGTGTTACCCTGCCTCGCCTCCTCGGTAGAGGTGTGTGGGATTGGCCATCTCTTGGCAGATGGGTAACATGACTTGTGGGTAAAGATGCGCAACCTCTGCAGAGTGTAAAACTGGTATACTAGCCGTGCTCACGGTCATGAGCGGCTCGGACACTCACATGATTAATTTATGGAACTTAAACTTAATCTGTCATTTCATTGCATTTGGGATTATTTTATTATTACTTTTACTTATTATTACTATGGTTTGGTATTTACTTACACTTAGTAACTGCTAATAAAATTTTGACCAACTTATAAAAGCAATGCTCAGCTTCAGCCTTTATTTCATTGATCAGCCTTACACTACATGAACTCCCACCTTTGGTGAGTTCGTGCCACATTATTCCCCACAACTTGTTGAGCTATGATCGTATGTGAGCTCACTCTTGCTGTCTCACACCCCCCCCCCCCCACAGGAGAAGAACAGGTGGTCGAAGAGGAGCCGCCTAACACTGAGGAGTTCGATTTGATCTAGGTGGCGTTTCTCAGTCGACATTGGCGCCGACGATCCTTAGTTCGTTTTATATTTATCATTCATTTTGTAATAAGTCTTCCGCTATGTAATAAATACTCAGATGTTTTATGACATTTATCTCTATACACTCTGTTATTATATATGTTGTCTTCTTGGCGCATGTATGAGATGCACCCGGCTTTGTCCTTTAAAACCGGGTGTTACACGTGCTCATGTTCTTGGTGTTGGTACGGTCATTCTGAAGTTTACTTCGGGAAAGACGGTGCCATTGAAGAGCGTGCAGCATGTGCCCTCTATCAAGAAGAATCTCGTTAGCGCGTCTATGCTATGTCGAGATGGATACAAAGTTGTTCTTGAGTCTAATAAATGTGTTGTGTCTAAACATGGTATTTTTGTTGGTAAAGGATATGACTGTGGAGGCTTGTTCCGCTTATCACTGCATGATGTGTGTAATAAACTCGTGAATTCTGTTCATTTTTCTGATGAGTCGGATTTATGGCATTCACGTTTTTGTCATGCAAGCTTTGGCTGTCTTATGCGGTTAGCAAATATAAATTTAATTCCTAAATTTAACTTGGTCAAAAAGTCTAAGTGTCATGTGTGTGTTGAATCAAAACAACCTCGCAAGCCTCACAAGGTTGCTGAGGCGAGGAGTTTGGCACCTCTAGAACTTGTTCATTCTGATCTGTGCGAGATGAATGGAATTTTGACCAAAGGTGGTAAAAGATACTTTCTCACTTTTATAGATGACTCCACTAGATTTTGTTATGTGTATCTCTTAAAAACAAAAGATGAAGCGTTCAATTATTTTAAGGCCTATAAAGCTGAAGTTGAGAACCAACTTGAGAGGAAAATAAAACGGTTAAGGTCTGATCGAGGTGGAGAATATTTCTCTAATGTGTTCGATGAGTTCTGCGTGGAACATGGTATTATTCATGAGAGGACACCGCCATTCTCACCACAATCCAATGGGATTGCTGAAAGGAAAAACCGCACTCTAACAGATTTGGTGAATGCCATGTTGAGTACAGCGGGATTATCCAAGGCATGGTGGGGTGAGGCGATCTTGACAGCATGTCATGTCCTGAATAGAGTTCCAACAAAGAACAAAGAGATCACTCCATTTGAGGAATGGGAAAAGAGAAGATTAAATCTCTCATATTTGCGCACTTGGGGTTGCTTGGCTAAAGTGAATGTGCCAATCAACAAAAAGCGTAAACTTGGGCCTAAAACTGTTGACTGTATATTCCTTGGGTACTCTTTTCACAGCACTGGGTATAGGTTCTTAATTATAAAATCTGATGTGCCTGATATGTATGTTGATACTATCATGGAATCAAGAGACACAACATTTTTTGAGAATGAGTTTCCCATGAAGAATACACCTAGTGATACAAGTCATGAGACTATAATTCCCCATGAGCACGAACTGTCGATTCCTATAGATCTTGCTGAGGATTCTCACGTGCACATCCCTAAGGAGGATGACACTATAGTCACTCGAAAGAGCAAGAGACAGAGGGTTGCAAAATCCTTTGGTAATGACTTTATAGTGTACCTTGTGGAAGACACACCAACTACCATTAGTGAGGCATATTCCTCTCCTGATGCTGACTTATGGAAGGAAGCAGTAAGGAGTGAGATGGAATCTATTATGTCTAATGGAACTTGGGAGGTCGTTGACCGTCCTTATGGTTGTCAACCTATAGGTTGCAAATGGATCTTCAAGAAAAAGCTTAGGCCTGATGGTACAATCGAGAGATACAAGGCAAGGCTTGTGGCCAAAGGATATACCCAAAAGGAGGGTGAAGATTTCTTTGATACCTACTCACCAGTGGCTCGATTGACTACAATTCGCACATTAATAGCCGTGGCAGCCTCTTATGGTCTTATCATTCATCAGATGGATGTTAAGACAGCTTTCCTAAATGGAGAGTTGGATGAGGAGATCTATATGGATCAGCCAGAAGGGTTCATTGCGGATGGTCAAGAGAACAAGGTGTGCAGGTTGATAAAATCATTGTATGGCCTAAAACAAGCACCTAAGCAATGGCATGAAAAGTTTGATAATACTCTTACAGCAGCTGGCTTTGTTGTAAATGAATCTGACACGTGTGTATACTATCGGTATGGTGGGGGTGAGTCTGTTATGCTGTGCCTTTATGTTGATGACATCTTGATCTTTGGATCAAATCTCAATGTGATTGAGGAAGTTAAAAATCTTCTATCGAGCAATTTCGAGATGAAAGATTTGGGAGAAGCTGATGTCATTCTAAACATCAAGCTTGTTAGAGAAGCTGATGGTGGGGTAACTTTGTTACAATCCCATTATGTGGAAAAGGTATTGAGTCGCTTCGGTTTTAGTGATTGTGATCCTGCTCCAACACCTTATGACCCCAGTGTGCTATTAAGAAAGAATCGGAGAATAGCAAGGGATCAATTGACATACTCCCAGATCATTGGCTCGCTCATGTACCTTGCAAGTGCAACAAGGCCAGACATCTCTTATGCTGTGAGTAAGCTAAGTCGGTTTGTGTCGAAACCAGGAGATGATCACTGGCGTGCTCTTGAGAGAGTGTTGCGGTATTTGAAAGGTACTATGACATACGGTATTCATTATACCGGAAACCCAAAAGTGCTAGAAGGCTATTGTGATGCCAACTAGATTTCTGATGCTGATGAGCTTTATGCCACAAGCGGATATGTGTTTCTGTTTGGAGGTGGCGCTGTTTCCTGGAAGTCTTGCAAGCAGACTATCTTAACGAAGTCTACAATGGAAGCAGAACTCGCAGCATTAGACACTGCTGGGGCTGAGGCCAAGTGGCTTCGTGATTTCCTATTGGACTTACCGGTAGTTGAAAAACCGATACCGGCTATTTCCATGAACTGTGACAACCAAACGGTGATTACAAAGGTTAACAGTTCTAGGAATAACATGAAGTCTACAAGGCATGTTAAGAGGAGATTGAAATCTGTCAGAAAGTTGAAAAACTCCGGAGTTATAACTGTGGATTATGTCCACACATCAAATAATCTGGCAGATCAATTCACTAAGGGTCTATCACGCAATGTGATAGAAAGTGCATCGAGGGAAATGGGTATGAGACCCATGTGAGATCTACTCTAGTGGTAACCTGCTCTATGTGATCGGAGATCCCGTGAAGTAGAGTGGAGAAAAAAGCTAGGAGTAGATTGTGAGGAAAGATCCCTTCTTTAACTCATTTTTGATGCACATCTTTCCTATCTGTAAGGCAGGATGGTTTTTACCTTAATGTATTCCAAGAGTCTTATAAAGGTGAGATGTTGTCCTACAGAACATCTTTTGAGGAATACACCTATATGAGTCAGACTGCTAGTCACAGTCTATGGGACTTGGGTAATCCCTAAATACTCATGAAAGGCACTGAAGTGTGACTTATATGCTTCTAAAAAGCGGGAATACCCTTTTGCAGCCTAGTATCAGCAAAGGATTTGACTGAATCTTATTTCGCACAAAACTGTCAATTCAAGGCATAGTCCATTGTTCAGTTGTGAATGAGTGAAACTCTTATTCTAGATGGATGTTCAACTTAACAGTCTCCATCGAAACACTGGTATATCAAAGGATTGTGATTCTGATACTTCATCATTACAAACCCTAGAGTTTGGTGGGGATTGTTGGATCTTTTATGGGCTTGTCCCATTTATTGAATAAACTCTATGGTGTGTAATGGTGGAGAATACCAATAGTACCACATTGGAAGTCCAAGGGTCTTTTGCCTTGACTTATATGGTGGGATTTATTCCACTTAACTTGAGAAGTCAAGAAATGGACAAGGGCGTGCCACACGCGCGCGCGCGCGCCGCCGCCGCCGGCCGGGCCGGGCCGGGCGTGGCGTGGCGTGGCGTGGCGAGGCGAGGCAGGCAGGCAGGCAGGCAGGCAGGCGAGCGGGCGTGGTGTGGTTGTGTTAATTTTTAGCACTCACTAACCGCGTACGTCAGCCGAGTGACCCTGTCTCTTCGTCTGCCGAGTGACCCTGGCTCTTCGTCAGCCAGCCGAGTGACCCTTCTCCTTCAGCTGCCGACTCATGGCGTGACTCGGCTAGAGCTGGCCGACTCATGGCATAACTCGGCTAGAGCTGGCCGACTCTTGGCGTGACTCGGCGACCTTTCTCCTTCAGCTTCCCTCTGCGAGAGGTTAAATAGAGGAGCACCCCTGTCACTCGGTACAGGCAAGAAACACTTTTAGTCTCACAGTCCAGCCGCCGAGTGAGGGTATTTCCATCTCGTGACTCTGCGCGCACAGAGAAGCGAGAGGGCAGGTGCCTCCGAAGCCGGTGCCGTTCGAGACCTTGCACGGGGGATCGGCAATTAGGTTTTTGGGGAGCGTCTACGCGACTGCCCAAAACATCTTCAACATGACAAAGGAAGCTGGCCAAGGATCTGGATCATCAGAGCGCATAGGAGGGTATGATCAGTTTATTTACTTATTGTTTTGTGTTCTGGAGATTATATATGTTTCATATATTCATCTATGTTGTTTCATATTTACGAATGATTTTATCTTATCTGTTATGTTTTATTATAATATGATAGATCTGTCTGTTTAAATTTTACAGTCATGCTATTTATGTTTCTATCTTTTTACTTTCATTTATTCAGTCAGTATACATGTTTATCGTGTTTATATGATTTATATAATTCACATGCTCTATGTTCTCTTGATTCATATTGGTATGGATCAATTTAAGATCACGATTTCTATGGTTAATTATTTATTGTATGTCATCATCATAATGGTAATTTATGGAATTAAAATAATACGGAAAATGCCTATAATTCTAACACATCACCTCTTGTTGATGAACCGCACACTCCATTAATTGTGATTTTTTAAAAAAAAAATCAACTGGACTCCAAATATTTTGAATCCACTCCTGGTGTCCGTAACCAAACAACGGCCCCACCTACACCTAGTGGTCGACCGTCTTCCTACCCTCAATCTAGCGGCAAACACTCCTTCCCCTACAATGTTGTCCCCTACACTTCCCTCTACGTGACCGGGTGACCGTCTCTCTCCCCTCATAATATTTGAGGGACCGCTATATTCAACTGTCACTGTGCGTCGTCCTCTCCATCGCCACGCCTCCGAGGCCGAGCACTATGCGTCATCTTCCCCACCAGTCGCCTCCGACGCCCGGCACTGGGAGTCTTCCTCGCGGTCGCTCGCCTCCGGTGCCCAGTGTTGCGCGTCGACCTATCCACGACTCGCCACCGACGTCGAACATTTGGAGTCGCCCACCGTGCCGGTCTCCTTCGACATCCAGTTATGCGGGTCGTACTCCCCATCGCTCTCGTCCGATGTCTACGAGTTCTTGTTCTTCCGACTCGTGCAGGAAGCTCCCAACCAATCTTTTTAAGCATATTCCTTGTTCCATATATAGTTTAAATTGTAGCAATACAAACTAGGGATGACATCGGACGGACGGGTAGGACACGGATATATGGTTCGTGAACCCATATCCGCGAGAAAAAACTTAATCCATACCTATATCCGTATATGTTTGTGGGTATGGATCTGTACCCATACCCGTACCCATCATGTATCCGCTGTACCCAATACCCGCCTGTCCACTATAATTTTGTATTCAACACCAAACAATAATTTTTATCATATTTCAAAAGTTTTATCATTTAAGCAGCATCAAATGTTAATTTTAGCACCAAACAACTTGTCATGGATGAAAAAAATTAATTTTTTTGGAAATTTAGGATAATGTATTAAATTAAGATAGTCCACATGTCAGATACCTATCGGATAACGGGTATGGATACTGGATATTCGTACCCGCGAAAACATTATCAGCGGGTACTTTATTATATCCATATCCATACCTATGATAGCAAATTTCATTATATTCATACCAAATGGATAATTATCAACGGCTATTTATCCATACTCGTACCCGTTACCATCCCTAATCCAAACTATACCTAATGTATATTGTGTATAATCTGCCATATTCTGGTTACGTGATAATAGTTGTTGATACGCGAATTAGTTTGTTCGGATAATCGGTTAATATTTTACGAGTTAGTTTGTCATCGTTATTCACGTACAACAATAGTACAACAATAAAACGGTGAAACTATATAATTAAAAATAAAATTAAGAAGGAACGGATGGTGGTTGAGTTAGTTGCAGGAAATGTATATTTTATTGGTATGATGAGATTTAGAGAGATATTTTAGAGGGAATCACTACAAAGGTTAGAGGTATAGAGGGAGAGAGGGTAATGACGTGGCACGCTAGTGGGATATAGAAGGTAAAATTTAGAGGGGAGTGCTGGAGGTAGTTTGAGCCGGTCGCGCTAGCGTTCACATGAAAAGAATATTCTATTATTGTCAGCAATATTTTTTACTTTATCTTATAATTCTATACAACCATATTTACTTTATATCTCAACTTCACTTAAACTATCACATATTATATTATTTTCCAATTCTTTTTAATTCACCAATCACATATACATGCCCCATGCACATGCTGCCCCAAGTGAGACAGAGTATGTTTGGTTCGCTGACTAACTTGCCACATTTTGCTAAGCTTTTCTGACTAAGGTTAGTTCTTCAATTCAAACGACTAACCTTAGTTAAAGTGTGACATAGTTAGCCACGAACCAGACATGCTTAAATGCAACGCACTCGTAAATAGCGTTTTTGTGACCACCTCTATTTTACAGTATCTTAGATCATCTCCAATATCTTACTTATACTCATACCCATTGTTGACGCCTTTTCGGAGCGCCAAACACTCAACAAGAACCGTGGCGGTGCCCTCTGCACAGGGGCGGACAGTCCGCGCGCAGGGGCCGGACGGTCCGCGGCCTGATGCGAGGCGCGGTAGTGCTCTCTGCGCAAGGGCGGACTGTCCGCGGCCTGGGGCCGGACGGTCCGCGGCCTGGTGCGCGGCTAGGGCTCCTGCCTGACGGCCGGACGGTCCGCGCGTACGCAGGGACGGCGGAAGATCGCCGACGGCGCCTGGATCTCGCTCCCGGGAGGGACCCCGTCGGGGAGTAGAGATCCTAGGTGGTGTCTAGGCTCGGGCAGGCCGACCTAGACTCCTCTAATCGACGTAGAGCCGAGGAGAGGCGGAGAATTTGGGGATTGGATATCTAAACCTAAACTAGACTAGAACTACTCCTAGGATAAAATGCGAAATAGAAGTTGTATTGATTCGATTGATGATTATAAATCGGTCGTATACCTCTCTATTTATAGAGGAGGGGGGCTGGACCCTTTACAAACTAATTTCCGAGCTTTTCCCGTGATTTTAGCTAACAACCGTAACACAAAACTCGGAACCCTAATCTGTTCTGCGCACGCGCGGACCGTCCGGCCCCCAGGCGCGGACTGTCCGGACCGCGGACCGTCCGGCCTCAGGGCCGGACCGTCCGCAGGCTCAATTATGGTTCGAACATATGCCCCCCTGCCTTTTGGTGGAGCTGGGCGAACCAAAAGCAACTAACTCGATGTGCTCACATCGGTTCTCTTAGGCATCTTGCCACATACTAGGATGGTACTGTTTGAGGAAACACCCATTCAAAGCCTTAGGCAAATCCTTGCCTTGTAATGTTTGTAGCAAATAGGCGTTGCCAGACATCACCTGTTTTACTTTATAAGGACCCTCCCAGCTTGGCGACCATTTTCCAAACTTACGGTCTTTATTCCTTAGAGGTAAGATGGTCTTCCACACCAGATCTCCTACTTGAAATGACTTTGCTTTGACCTTCTTGTTGTAGGCCCTGGCTACCATAATCTTGTCCTTTTCTATTGCTCCCAAAGCTATCACCCTCTTGTCGGTCACCTCATCAATATTATCCATCATTGAATTATAATAATCAGCGACAGTTAAATCATTTTGTCTGGCGAACCTGACAGCATTCAAACTTATTTTCACAGGCAATACTGCTTCCTGCCCATAGACAAGCTCAAAAGGAGATACTTTAGTAGCACTATGTTTAGATATTCTATGAGCCCATAAAGCTTCGAACAAAATCTTATGCCAATGTTTAGGATTATCAGATATCTTCTTTTTTATCAAATTAATCAATGTCCTATTACTAGACTCGGCCTGTCCATTGGCCTGAGCATAATATGGAGATGAATTAAGCAGCTTAATCTTGTATAATTCAGCAAATTCACGTACCTCCTTTGACATAAAAGAAGTACCTTGATCTGTAGTCAAGGTCTGGGGAATGTCGAATCTATGAATAATATGCTCAGTTATGAACTCAATTACCTCCTTGTGCGTCATGTTTTTCAGAGCAACGGCTTCAGTCCATTTGGTGAAATAGTCAGTGGCAACTAACACAAACCGATGCCCCTTTGATGATGAAGGATGAATTTCTCCAATAAAGTCTAATCCCCATCCTCTGAACGGCCAAGGCTTGATGATAGGATGCAATTCGGCTGTAGGGACCAACTGTAGGTCGCCGAATTTTTGACACACTTGGCATCCCTTGTAGTACTTGAAACAATCAGCTATCATACTAGGCCAATAAAAACCAGACCTTCGCAACAACCACTTCATCTTTGGAGCCGATTGATGAGTACCACAAATTCCTTCATGTACTTCGGCCATGGCTAATATAGCATCACCTGGGCCCAAGCACTTCAGCAGGACGTCACTGACTGTTCGGCGGTAAAGTTCATCACTCATCAAAACATACTTGAAAGCTGTTCGCCGAATGTTCTTATCTGTCCTAATATTGGGATTTCGTAAATAATTGAGTATAGGTGTCCTCCAATCACTTACATCGGCTTCATTGTCAGCCGAATCGATTAAGAGAACATTTCTGGAAACCCCGGACAGTCCGGCGTCGTCACGCGGACGGTCCGCGACCTGGGAATTTGGCTCTGCACTGGTTATCGGAATTTCAATTTTGTGAAATTTCCCTCTCTTTATCCGATAACCTGATGCATCTTGTGCCAAATCGTTAGCTCTATGATTCTCAACTCTAGAGATATGTCGAATACTGAATTCGTCAAAAGAATGGATTATGCTCCAATATTTCTCAAGGTAACTATTTAGAGTACTATCAAAACATTGATATTCTTCTAACACTTGTTGGACAACCAGCTGAGAATCACCAAATACCTTCACATGTTTTACTCCCATACCATTTAAAAGTTCTAAGCCGAATAGGAGGGCCTCATATTCGGCTTGATTATTAGTGCAATAAGTTTTCAATCGGCTAGAGAAGTCAAAGGAGACATTACTTGGTGAAACAAGCACAATGCCAATTCCTTGCCCTTCATTGCAAACCGATCCATCAAAATATAAAGTCCAAGGAGTAATAGTGAGGTATGACATGTCTAGTTCATGAATATCATTAACCCGATGTTCTACAATAAAATCCGCTACGACTTGGCCTTTCATAGATTTCAATGGTTCATAGGCCAAGTCATATTCTATGAGTGCATAAGCCCACTTACCAATTCTACCACTCATAATTGGGTTATGCAACATGTATTTGATTACATCGGCTTGACCAGAAACAATGCAATGACTAGACAGCAAATAACATCTACATTTGGTGCATGCATAAAACAAGCATAAACATAACTTTTCAATAAAAGTGTACCTTGTTTCAGCATCCACCAACCTTCGGCTTAGATATGTCACCACATGCTCCTTCCCCTCAGTTTCTTGTGTCAGAACAGCCCCAATAACCTTGTCTTCAGCTGCAATGTATAATCTGAATGGCGCTCCTACTTGTGGTGCTTTTAACACGGGAGCCGAAGACAAGTATTTTTTAATGAGATCAAATGCTTCCTGCTGCTCTGCCCCCAAGTGAATTCAGCGTCATTCTTAAGCCGAAGGATAGGGGTGAAGGCATCAATCTTCCCGGCTAGGTTAGAAATAAACCTTCGTAAATAATTCACCTTGCCGAGAAACCTCTGCACTTCGACCTTACAAGTCGGAGGCCCCACATTCCGAATAGACTTGATTCGGTCAGGATCTATTTCTATACCATGTTCATGGATGATAAATCCTAAAAACTTACCAGCTGACACTCCAAAAGCACACTTACGTGGGTTCATTTTCAAACCGTACCGACACATTTTATCAAAGGCTTTGCGCAAATCAGCTATATGAGAACTAAACTCAGCCGATTTGACTACAATATCATCAATGTAGACTTCCACAGTGTTTCCTAACAACTCATGGAAGATCAGATTCATAGCTGTAACGCCCCGAATTTTGCAGTCGAATTTTTTCTTTTCTTTACTCGCCAAAATTCGGGCGTTACCTTTTCTTTTTCTTTTCCCCTCGCTAAACCTTGACCTTTTCCAAAGTTTTAGCGGGATTCGGTTTGGATTTCCCGTGTAAGAAAAACTCTAAAAATACTTTGTGTTGTTTGATGCACCATGCCGAACCTTGCATTTTTTTTGATTGTTTGAAAGTGCAAATGCATTCATCTAGAAAGATCGGATTTCGAAAACAGGGAAATAATCTTTTCTTTTTCTTTCTCTCTCTTTCTCTCTCCTCTTTTTCTCTCTCTCCCGCGCTGTGGGCCGACCCCGGCCGGCCCAGCCGCCCCTGGCGCCCCCTCTTGGGCCTTGGCAAGGCCCAGCCGCCCCCCCATCCTCCCCTTTTTCCCCAAACCCTCTCCCTCTCCCTCTCATTTTCCCTCTCTCTCTCCCTAGCGCCGCCCCTACCCGCCCCTGCCCTAAGCCGCCGCCGCCCCTGCCGCCGGCCGCCCCTCGCCGTCGCTCCCCGACGCCGGTGAGCCCCCCCCCTTCTCTCCCTCCCCCTCCCCTCTCCCCTCCTCTCCCCCTCCCTGCCCGGCCATGGCCCGGCCGCCCCTGGCCGCGCCGGCCGCCCCCAGCCCCACCCGACCGCCATAGCCGGCCTCGGCCAGCCCCAGCCCGGCCCCGGCCAGCCCCCAGCCGGCCTCGGCCGCCCCCAGCCCGCCCGCCTGGCCGCGCGCCTGGCCCCCGGCCGGCCCCGGCCAGCCTCTGGCCGCGCCCTCGGCCGCCCTGGCCCCTTGGCCGCGCCCCCTGCGTAGGGCCGGTTCAGCCGCCCTGGCCGACCGGCTCAGCCGCCCCGGCCCCAGCTCGGCCGCCCTCCCCCGCGCGCCCGCCCAGCTCGGCCGCCCAGCCCAGGGCCGGTTCAACCGCCCTAGGGCCGGTTCAACCGCCCCCCCCCCCCTCTTTTTTTTATTTTTTTTATTTTATTTTATTTACTTTCTGTGATCATGATTACCTTATGTTGGGTAGACTAATCATTGTTTATGCTATGAAAAATAGGAAGTTTAATTTAAAATTCCGTTATGCTATTAATTCACGTAGTTAATTGTTTATCCCGTGCAATGTTGATCAACTAAAATGATTAGGTTTCCATTAGTATATATATAACAGAATTCTTTTGTTAAGAACCAATTGTAACTGATCATTAGTGCATAAACTTTAAACCCCTGCGAGATCTTTCCCGTTTCTTTCTAACCAAAACAAATGCGATATCGAATGTCATACTTGATGCATATTCGTTTTACCTGTTCCCTTGTATGGTGTACTGTTCTTTTGTATTAAATATGTGGATGTATGTATGTTTGCGCTCGCATAGAGAACGATCCGGTCGAAGAGCCCGAGGAATTCGCAGGAGAAGCCCCTGAGCAGCAGTCGGTTGGTGGAGGCAAGTGTCCTTTGACCTATTGCTGTCCTATTCATTCTTTAATTCACCTCCCGCATTACACATTTATACCTAAGGATTGACTAGCTTTTGTTATTCATGTCCTTGTTTACCTATTTGGGTCGGATTATTACTGCTTAGTTTGATGCTATTGCTCAACTCTAATCAATGAACATGATGTGATTATCTATGATACGCTGTTTTCCCCTTCTTATTTATGATCATACTTGTGGCATTTAAGGGGACTCGAGCGGTTTCTCGAGTGCCTCTCCGTAAGGACCTGTTCAATGGATGACCGCCCGGGAAAACAGTGCAACCATGAGGGTGGAATGGGACGCCCTTAGCTGAATAATTAGAGGAACCGGGGTGTAGTTCGCTTAGCCGTTGTGCCGTCAATGGGGCTCGGTGTATGCGGCTCGCTCTGCCAAGGTTGATTTGTCCCTTGGGGAGGAGTGCGGTACATTTAGGAAACCTAACGGGTGGCTACAGCCCCGGGGAATCTTTGTAAAGGCTACGTAGTGAGACCCTGCCTATTCACCTTGGTAGTGTTTAAGGGTTTGATCAGCCCGAGGCAAGAGGGAATCACGGCTTGTGGGTAAAGTGCGCAACCTCTGCAGAGTGTTATGAAACTGATATATCAGCCGTGCTCACGGTTATGAGCGGCCAAGGGAGCTCCAGAGATTAGTGATACTTGATCAGAGACATTTTGGTACAGGTGGCAATGAGATTGATGATTCTGGTTATGATTATGGTAATGGTAAGTGGTATTCTTTCCGTTTGGAAAGGATACATTGGGCTAATAACTTGGGTTAATGTTAAAACCTGGCTTTCTACTAGTAAGTAATAACCTGACCAACTAAAAGCAACTGCTTGACTTATCCCCACATAAAGCTAGTCCACTATAGCCAAACGGGATGCTTGCTGAGTATGTTGATGTGTACTCACCCTTGCTCTACACACCAAACCCCCCCAGGTTGTCAGCATTGCAACCACTGCTCAGGAGAAGATGAAGCTGTGGAAGGAGACTTCCAGGAGTTCCAAGACTACGACGAGTTCTAGGTGTGGGTTAGCGGCAACCCCCAGTCGGCTGCCTGTGAAGGCCGTGTTATCTACGTTTCTTTTCCGCACTTTGATTTATTGTAAGAACTATGTGGACGTCTCAGACGTATGATGAAATCGACTATTATTTCCCCTTTAAATACTATTTGAGCACTGTGTGATGATGTCCATGTTATGTAACTGCTGTGTACGTGAATAACTGATCCTGGCACGTACATGGTTCACATTCGGTTTGCCTTCTAAAAACCGGGTGTGACATAAGTGGTATCAAAGCCGTGCTGACTGTAGGACCGCTAACCTAGAGTAGAATGGTCGTTCTAAGGACTATAGACCTCTGTCCCTGCCTTGACTTTGGTATCCCTTCAAAAGTTGGTCCTACTGACCAAATCTATGTTCTACTATATATTATACCTTGCTGAAAATTTTGTTTTATTCTGATCCTTCATTTATTTATGATTCATTACTTGCTGGTCATATTAATTCTGTTCTCACCCTTTTTGCTTGCGATATCTTTTGTAGATGGCTCGACTTAGACACACTGCACGAAAGTCCGTCATACCCTTCTTACCCTCCCGCCTTGCTGAGCGTCCGCTTCGCCGTCCCGTGGCCGGACAGTCCAGCCACTTGGAGAGACTGCACCACCGCCTGCATGAGGAGCAGGAACGTCGACGACAGGAGCAGCAGGGCTCCTCTTTCTCGCTCCAACAGGAGATAGAGTCTGTGAGGAGCTGCTCTCCTGTGCTTCCCCTGGAGGCGCCCCCTGCACCACCACTGGGCGCCCCAGCTTCTGGAGTAGCTGCTGGAGGAGACCCAGACGACGAAGGTGGCGACGACAGCTCGAGCCACGACCTCGACTTCTCTGCTGACCATGAGCCGGAAGGATGGGTTGCTCGACCCATCACTCGCGACGCTGCTCGCGGGTGTCACTTCCACGACGCGCTCGACACCCTGCTACGTCGGGCACTTGACCGGCGTACTTGGTCCATCGAGTATCGCTGTGTGGTCTACCAGCATAGTCGCGGGGTCTACCTGGACCGCTGGGAGGCGACCTGTTTGGTGCGCCGTCCGGAGAACAGTCTCCAGGGCGCGGAGGCTTGCTCAGAGCACTATTCTATCTCTGAGCGGGACTCAGCTGAGGCAGCCATGCAGGATGCTGCACGGCGTGCGCTTTCGCACTACTGCTCGGTTCTCGGTGGGGTAGCTGACGGCCTCGACCTGAAGTATTACCCCCGCCGTCCATCTGGCAGCACAGGAGGCGTGATTGTTTCACCTGCTGGTGAGGACAATCCTAGGTTGAGCAGCACAGTCAACCTAGCCGCCGTGCTAAACACGGAGCTGGACCATGCATTAGACGAGCTGAGTAGGGCTCGTGCTGAGATCGCCCTGCTGCGGGCTGAGCGCGCGGAGCGTCGTCACTTGGATGATGGTTCCCCCGCTCCCGTCGGGACTCAGCACCCGTACCGCTCACCTCGGCGTGGACTCCAGTCTTATGGCAATCCCGACTGCAAGACCAAGATAAATCTAGAACCATAGATCGTTAGAGTTGGATCTTGTAATTAATACAAAAGATATATACATAGAAGCTTCAGTCTTAGCGTTAGTCTCGGTCTTAGTTAGTCTTAGTTAGACAGGGTAGTTTGCTATATCCTGTGCATTCATGTTTGTCATGATGAACTATGTTTGGTTTGGATCTTTGTAATGATTGTCACCAGAGTGTGGGTATCCCCTGCATTTTGGCTTACATATTATGTTAATGGAGTTAGTTATATAGTTGGGAAAACCTTTATTCTACTTTCCTCTTTATCTGAGAAGCTGTGTGGTCTGTGTTGGGGATCAGTGAAGATGCTCATCTGTTCAGTGCTGTTGAAGAATTCTATCCTCTTTTCTTATGCTGCAAGATTTGCCAGATCAGTTCTGATGTGTGGTTGCGTTCTGCAGATGTCAGAGAACAGGCGCAGAGGAGGAAGGCGTGCTCAGCAGGAGCAAGCCGCCCCGCAGGATGAGGTGCCCCAGCAGCAGCACCTGCCGCCCCCGCCCCCGATGTCGATCGAGCAGATGTTTCTGATGCAGACTCAGGCAGTTCAGGCCATCGGTCAGACTCTGGCCGCCATTCAGCAGCAGCAGCAGCAGCAACAGCAGCAAGCACCACCCCAGCCTCAGATGCCCAGAGACAAGCGTGCTGAATTCATGAGAGGTCATCCCCCAACGTTCGCTCACTCTTCTGACCCCATGGATGCTGAAGATTGGCTGCGCACTGTGGAGCGGGAGTTGCATACCGCTCAGTGTGATGACAGGGAGAAAGTCTTGTATGGTCCCCGTCTGTTGAGAGGAGCAGCCCAATCATGGTGGGAGTCTTACCTCGCCACCCATGCCAACCCCGATGCCATCACCTGGGAAGAGTTCAGAGGTAGCTTTCGTCAGTACCATGTGCCTGCAGGTCTGATGACAGTGAAGAAGGAGGAGTTTCTGGCCCTTAAGCAAGGATCATCATCTGTCAGTGAGTATCGAGACAGGTTTCTGCAGTTGTCTCGCTATGCTCCTGAGGATGTCAACACCGACGCCAAGCGACAGTACCGTTTCTTGAGAGGCTTGGTTGACCCTCTGCAGTATCAGCTGATGAATCATACCTTCCCAACATTCCAGCACCTGATTGACAGAGCAATCATGACAGAAAGGAAGCGTAAGGAGATGGAAGATCGTAAGCGCAAGATCAGTGGACCCCAGCCTGGAAGCAGCAGCCGTCCTCGTTTTTCAGGCAATCAACCTCAGCAGTTCAGGCAGAACCAGCGTCCACATCAGCAGCGTCAGCAGTATCAGCAGTTCCAAAGGCAGTATCCTCAGCATCAGTACCAGAACCGTCAGAGCAATCAGTTAGGAGGAGGCCAGTTTCAGAGGCAGAATCAGCAGACACCTCGTCTTCCTGCCCCCGCAACTCAGCAGAGCAATCAGGCAGCACCAGCTCAGGTTGGAAACAGAGCATGTTTCCACTGCGGAGAGCAAGGCCATTGGGTGATGCAATGTCCGAAGAAGGCAGCCCAGCAGCAGTCAGGCCCCAATGCCCCAGCGAAGCAGAATGTGTCCCAGTCTGGAGCAGGCAACCGCCCTCAGCAGCGCTATAATCATGGAAGACTGAACCACTTGGAGGCTGAAGCAGTTCAGGAGACTCCCGGCATGATAGTAGGTATGTTCCCAGTCGATTCCCATATTGCAGAAGTGTTATTTGATACTGGAGCAACGCATTCTTTCATTACTGCATCATGGGTAGAAGCACATAATCTTCCAATTACTACCATGTCAACCCCCATTCAAATTGACTCAGCCGGTGGTAGAATTCGAGCCGATAGCATTTGTTTGAATGTAAGTGTGGAAATAAGGGGGATAGCGTTTCCCGCCAACCTTATAGTAATGGGTACTCAGGGAATAGATGTCATCCTAGGGATGAATTGGCTAGATAAGTATCAGGCAGTTATCAGTTGTGATAAAAGGACAATCAAGTTGGTGTCCCCACTAGGAGAGGAAGTGGTGACCGAGTTAGTCCCGCCTGAGCCGAAGAGAGGAAGTTGTTATCAGATGGCTGTCGATAGCAGTGAAGCAGACCCAATTGAGAGTATCAAGGTTGTGTCTGAATTCCCAGATGTGTTTCCAAAGGATTTACCGGGTATGCCACCAGAGCGGAAAGTTGAGTTTGTCATAGAGCTTCTTCCTAGAACCGCCCCTATCTTTAAGAGAGCTTACAGAATATCTGGACCAGAATTGGTTGAGCTTAAGAAGCAGATTGATGAGCTGTCAGAGAAAGGTTACATCCGGCCAAGCACCTCGCCTTGGGCCGCCCCTGTCTTGTTTGTGGAGAAGAAAGATGGCACAAAGAGGATGTGTATCGATTATCGAGCTTTGAATGAAGTCACGATCAAGAACAAGTATCCCTTGCCCAGAATAGAAGATCTGTTTGACCAGTTGAGAGGAGCCAGCGTGTTCTCCAAGATTGATCTGAGGTCAGGTTATCATCAGCTCAGGATCCGACCTTCGGACATTCCGAAGACAGCGTTCATTACCAAGTATGGGTTGTATGAGTTCACAGTGATGTCTTTTGGTTTGACCAATGCACCAGCGTTTTTCATGAATCTGATGAACAGTGTATTCATGGATTATCTTGATAAGTTTGTGGTGGTATTCATTGATGACATTCTGATTTATTCTCAAAGTGAAGAAGAGCATGCAGATCATTTGAGGATGGTATTGCAGAGATTGCGAGAGCACCAGTTGTATGCAAAGTTGAGCAAGTGTGAGTTCTGGATCAGTGAAGTCCTGTTCTTGGGTCACATAATCAACAAAGAAGGATTGGCTGTGGATCCGAAGAAAGTGGCAGACATTCTGAACTGGAAAGCGCCAACGGATGCTCGAGGAATCAAGAGCTTCATTGGAATGGCCGGATATTATCGGCGATTCATTGAGGGGTTTTCGAAGATTGCGAAACCAATGACAGTGTTGCTAGGCAACAAGGTTGAGTTCAAGTGGACCCAGAAATGTCAAGAGGCCTTCGAAGCGCTGAAAGAGAAGTTGACAACAGCGCCTGTCCTAGTCTTGCCTGATGTGCACAAGCCCTTCTCTGTGTACTGTGATGCTTGTTACACAGGTTTGGGATGCGTGTTGATGCAAGAGGGAAGAGTTGTGGCTTACTCGTCCCGACAGCTGAAGGTTCATGAGAAGAATTACCCAATCCATGATCTAGAGTTGGCAGCAGTGGTTCACGCACTGAAGACATGGAGGCACTATCTGTATGGACAGAAATGCGATGTTTACACAGATCACAAGAGCCTGAAGTACATATTCACTCAGTCAGAGTTGAACATGAGGCAACGAAGATGGTTAGAATTGATCAAAGACTATGAGTTGGAGATTCATTACCATCCAGGCAAAGCAAACGTAGTGGCAGATGCTTTGAGCAGAAAGAGTCAAGTCAATCTGATGGTCGCTCGTCCGATGCCTTATGAGTTGGCCAAAGAGTTTGACAGGTTGAGTCTCGGATTTCTGAACAATTCGCGAGGAGTCACGGTTGAATTGGAACCTACCTTGGAGCGCGAAATCAAAGAAGCGCAGAAGAATGATGAAAAGATCAGTGAGATTCGGCGACTCATTCTAGACGGCAGAGGCAAAGATTTTCGAGAAGATGCAGAAGGCGTGATATGGTTCAAAGACCGCTTGTGTGTTCCCAATGTCCAGTCTATTCGGGAGTTGATTCTCAAGGAAGCTCATGAGACAGCTTATTCGATTCACCCTGGCAGTGAGAAGATGTATCAGGATCTGAAGAAGAAATTCTGGTGGTATGGAATGAAGAGGGAAATCGCAGAGCACGTGGCTAAGTGCGATAGTTGTCGAAGAATTAAGGCAGAACACCAGAGACCTGCTGGATTGTTGCAACCGTTGCAGATCCCTCAGTGGAAATGGGATGAAATCGGTATGGATTTCATAGTCGGATTGCCTCGCACTCGAGCCGGCTACGATTCTATTTGGGTAGTAGTAGACCATTTGACCAAGTCAGCCCACTTCATACCTGTCAAGACCAGCTACAACAGTGCAGTATTGGCAGAGTTGTACATGTCTCGGATCGTTTGTCTTCATGGTGTGCCAAAGAAGATAGTGTCAGACAGAGGAACGCAGTTCACCTCTCATTTCTGGCAGCAGTTGCATGAAGCCTTGGGCACGCATCTGAATTTCAGTTCAGCATATCACCCGCAGACAGATGGCCAGACTGAAAGAACCAATCAAATTCTTGAAGACATGTTGAGAGCCTGTGCGTTGCAAGATCAGTCCGGATGGGACAAGCGATTGCCTTATGCAGAGTTTTCCTATAACAACAGTTATCAGGCCAGTTTGAAGATGTCACCATTTCAAGCGCTTTATGGAAGGAGTTGCAGAACTCCGTTGCAATGGGATCAGCCTGGAGAGAAGCAAGTGTTTGGGCCAGATATTTTGCTCGAAGCCGAAGAGAACATCAAGATGGTCCGGGAGAATCTGAAGATAGCGCAATCGAGGCAGCGAAGCTATGCAGACACAAGAAGAAGAGAGCTGAGTTTTGAAGTCGGAGACTTTGTCTATCTGAAAGTGTCACCGATCAGAGGAGTCAGAAGGTTCGGAATCAAAGGCAAGCTAGCACCCCGCTACATTGGTCCGTACCAGATCCTCTCAAAGCGTGGAGAAGTAGCTTATCAGCTCAGTCTGCCAGAGAATTTGTCAGCTGTGCATGATGTCTTTCATGTGTCTCAGTTGAAGAAGTGCTTGCGTGTGCCAGAAGAGCAGTTGCCAGTGGAAGGTCTGGAAGTCCAGGGGGACTTGACCTATGTGGAGAAGCCAGCGCAGATTCTTGAGATTGCAGATAGAGTCACCCGAAGTCAGATGGAGTCACCACTCTGAGGAAGAAGCAACCTGGGAGCGTGAAGATGATTTGATGGCCAAGTACCCAGAGCTCTTTGCTAGCCAGCCCTGAATCTCGAGGGCGAGATTCTTTTAAGGGGGATAGGTTTGTAACGCCCCGAATTTTGCAGTCGAATTTTTTCTTTTCTTTACTCGCCAAAATTCGGGCGTTACCTTTTCTTTTTCTTTTCCCCTCGCTAAACCTTGACCTTTTCCAAAGTTTTAGCGGGATTCGGTTTGGATTTCCCGTGTAAGAAAAACTCTAAAAATACTTTGTGTTGTTTGATGCACCATGCCGAACCTTGCATTTTTTTTGATTGTTTGAAAGTGCAAATGCATTCATCTAGAAAGATCGGATTTCGAAAACAGGGAAATAATCTTTTCTTTTTCTTTCTCTCTCTTTCTCTCTCCTCTTTTTCTCTCTCTCCCGCGCTGTGGGCCGACCCCGGCCGGCCCAGCCGCCCCTGGCGCCCCCTCTTGGGCCTTGGCAAGGCCCAGCCGCCCCCCCATCCTCCCCTTTTTCCCCAAACCCTCTCCCTCTCCCTCTCATTTTCCCTCTCTCTCTCCCTAGCGCCGCCCCTACCCGCCCCTGCCCTAAGCCGCCGCCGCCCCTGCCGCCGGCCGCCCCTCGCCGTCGCTCCCCGACGCCGGTGAGCCCCCCCTTCTCTCCCTCCCCCTCCCCTCTCCCCTCCTCTCCCCCTCCCTGCCCGGCCATGGCCCGGCCGCCCCTGGCCGCGCCGGCCGCCCCCAGCCCCGCCCGGCCGCCATAGCCGGCCTCGGCCAGCCCCAGCCCGGCCCCGGCCAGCCCCCAGCCGGCCTCAGCCGCCCCCAGCCCGCCCGCCTGGCCGCGCGCCTGGCCCCCGGCCGGCCCCGGCCAGCCTCTGGCCGCGCCCTCGGCCGCCCTGGCCCCTTGGCCGCGCCCCCTGCGTAGGGTCGGTTCAGCCGCCCTGGCCGACCGGCTCAGCCGCCCCGGCCCCAGCTCGGCCGCCCTCCCCCGCGCGCCCGCCCAGCTCGGCCGCCCAGCCCAGGGCCGGTTCAACCGCCCTAGGGCCGGTTCAACCGCCCCCCCTCTTTTTTTATTTTTTTTTATTTTATTTACTTTCTGTGATCATGATTACCTTATGTTGGGTAGACTAATCATTGTTTATGCTATGGAAAATAGGAAGTTTAATTTAAAATTCCGTTATGCTATTAATTCACGTAGTTAATTGTTTATCCCGTGCAATGTTGATCAACTAAAATGATTAGGTTTCCATTAGTATATATATAACAGAATTCTTTTGTTAAGAACCAATTGTAACTGATCATTAGTGCATAAACTTTAAACCCCTGCGAGATCTTTCCCGTTTCTTTCTAACCAAAACAAATGCGATATCGAATGTCATACTTGATGCATATTCGTTTTACCTGTTCCCTTGTATGGTGTACTGTTCTTTTGTATTAAATATGTGGATGTATGTATGTTTGCGCTCGCATAGAGAACGATCCGGTCGAAGAGCCCGAGGAATTCGCAGGAGAAGCCCCTGAGCAGCAGTCGGTTGGTGGAGGCAAGTGTCCTTTGACCTATTGCTGTCCTATTCATTCTTTAATTCACCTCCCGCATTACACATTTATACCTAAGGATTGACTAGCTTTTGTTATTCATGTCCTTGTTTACCTATTTGGGTCGGATTATTACTGCTTAGTTTGATGCTATTGCTCAACTCTAATCAATGAACATGATGTGATTATCTATGATACGCTGTTTTCCCCTTCTTATTTATGATCATACTTGTGGCATTTAAGGGGACTCGAGCGGTTTCTCGAGTGCCTCTCCGTAAGGACCTGTTCAATGGATGACCGCCCGGGAAAACAGTGCAACCATGAGGGTGGAATGGGACGCCCTTAGCTGAATAATTAGAGGAACCGGGGTGTAGTTCGCTTAGCCGTTGTGCCGTCAATGGGGCTCGGTGTATGCGGCTCGCTCTGCCAAGGTTGATTTGTCCCTTGGGGAGGAGTGCGGTACATTTAGGAAACCTAACGGGTGGCTACAGCCCCGGGGAATCTTTGTAAAGGCTACGTAGTGAGACCCTGCCTATTCACCTTGGTAGTGTTTAAGGGTTTGATCAGCCCGAGGCAAGAGGGAATCACGGCTTGTGGGTAAAGTGCGCAACCTCTGCAGAGTGTTATGAAACTGATATATCAGCCGTGCTCACGGTTATGAGCGGCCAAGGGAGCTCCAGAGATTAGTGATACTTGATCAGAGACATTTTGGTACAGGTGGCAATGAGATTGATGATTCTGGTTATGATTATGGTAATGGTAAGTGGTATTCTTTCCGTTTGGAAAGGATACATTGGGCTAATAACTTGGGTTAATGTTAAAACCTGGCTTTCTACTAGTAAGTAATAACCTGACCAACTAAAAGCAACTGCTTGACTTATCCCCACATAAAGCTAGTCCACTATAGCCAAACGGGATGCTTGCTGAGTATGTTGATGTGTACTCACCCTTGCTCTACACACCAAACCCCCCCAGGTTGTCAGCATTGCAACCACTGCTCAGGAGAAGATGAAGCTGTGGAAGGAGACTTCCAGGAGTTCCAAGACTACGACGAGTTCTAGGTGTGGGTTAGCGGCAACCCCCAGTCGGCTGCCTGTGAAGGCCGTGTTATCTACGTTTCTTTTCCGCACTTTGATTTATTGTAAGAACTATGTGGACGTCTCAGACGTATGATGAAATCGACTATTATTTCCCCTTTAAATACTATTTGAGCACTGTGTGATGATGTCCATGTTATGTAACTGCTGTGTACGTGAATAACTGATCCTGGCACGTACATGGTTCGCATTCGGTTTGCCTTCTAAAAACCGGGTGTGACAATAGCCCTCTGATAAGTAGCACCAGTATTTTTAAGACCGAATGTCATGACAACCCATTCAAATAAACCAATGAAGTCTGGACATATAAAGGCCGTTTTAGACGCATCTTCTTCGGCCATGAAAATCTGATTATATCCGGCATTACCATCAAGGAAGCTAATAATTCTATTTCTTGATGCATTATTGATTAATGTGTCGGCTATGGGCATGGGATATTCATCTTTAGGAGTTGCTTTATTTAAATTACGAAAATCAATGCATACTCTAAGCTTACCTGACTCCTTCTTCTCCACCGGCACAATATTGGAGACCCACTCTGCGTATCTGCAAGGTCTAATAAAATTAGCTTCTAGCAGCCGGTGGATTTCGTCCTTGATTCGTGGGAGAAGATCTGGACGAAACGTTCTAGCTTTCTGCTTGAAAGGTCTGAAACCAGACTTAATGGGCAGCCGATGTTCGACAATCTCTCGGCTTAGTCCAGGCATTTCAGTGTAATTCCAAGCAAAACAATCTGAATATTCCTTCAATAGACCGATCATCTCATTTCTAGAATCGGTCTCCAGGGTCTTGTTTACAAAAGTCGGCCTTGGAGTTTTACCATTTCCTATGTCAATCTCCTCCAAAGGATCAGCCGATGTAAACCCCTGTCCTAGTTTATCAAGATCTCTGAATTCCTCTATCATGTCCCCCACAGAGGAATCCGATGATCTTTGTGTGATGGCGGACTTTCCGGTCTCGGGGACCGGATCATCCGTAATACTATCTTTTCGCTGTGGTAGATGTTCGGTCTTAAAGTCCGAACTGTTCTGTGATAGACCAGACCATCCGGCTTTGAGGGCCGAATTGTCCGTGATCAAAGACTCATGAACTTTGTGTGTATTCATCGTTTAAACTCTATTTAGGATTCAGCCGATTCTCCATCGGCTCTAGCATTACAGGAATGAAACCTTTCTTATCTATACTTATGAACTGATAATCAGAAAAATCTACCCCTGTGAGACATGTAGCAGTCTCATAAGTCCAGAGTACAGGGGCATCGGCCATAGCGATGCAGGCCGATACATCAGCATGTACTTGTTCTACCTCATCGCCTACCCATTGTATTAGCATTTGATGTAATGTAGAAGGTATACATTGATTGGCATGAATCCAATCTCTGCCTAGAATTAAACTGTAATTCCCTTCTACATCAGCGACGAAGAATGCAGCAGCAAGGGTCTTAGTCCCGATGGTTAATTCAACGGACGTGACTCCCCTGGCTTTAATCGAACTATCCCCAACACCGCTGAGGGTCATGTTGGTTTTGACAAGTTCGTCATCTTGTTTACCTAATTTTCTGTATAATGAATAAGGCATTAGATTTACAGCCGCCCCTCCATCCACCAACATCTTAGCAATCGGTATTCCATCAATGTGACCGCGCACGAAGAGCGGCTTTAAATGATTTACCGATTCCTTTGGTTTAGTAAAGGCGGCTTCTTTAGGACCAAAATCAAACTGGGCAGCAATAGGTTCATCGTCGCCAATGATAGTACAATCGGAAGAAAATGTAATAATATTTACATCCATACCTGGGCGTTCTGGAGAAGCCTCGTAGTCGACCAGGTCTTCTCCTAGCAGGTCGTCCTCTTCCATTGATGTTGTCGTGTTGTTGGAGGCTTCCTGATGAACGGCGGACGGTCCGCACGCGGGGGCCGGACGGTCCGCGCCTGGTGCAGGTTGTCCAGAACCTTCCTGGTGAACGGCGAACGGTCCGTGTGCGGGGGCCGGACGGTCCGCACCTGGTGCAGGTTGACTTTCTATTTCTGTGGCCGTTTGTTTTTTCTCAACGGCCTTCGGTCTCCATTTCTTTTGCGGTGGCGGGTATAGTGGATGTGTGTCATTAAATGTCTTTTCCGCCTCCTTCTCCTGGCTCTCCTTTGCTCTTAGGCGCTGTAATTTTCTCTTTTGAGATCGTGTCAATCCCGCTGGGCACCATCGAGGCATGGAGTATTTTGGATCGGCTATTTTGATGGTAGCCATATCCTTTTCGGTTGTGTTGGCCGATTCGCCGAAAATCATCGGCCCTTTATTGTCTCCCTGTATGACAACATCTGCGGTGCCTATTTTGATGGTGTCCCTTTTTGTTGTTTTTTGAGTTGCTGCAGGCATATGCCCCCCTGCCGGATTGGTCGGCCTAGGAGGCCGAGTAGTCCGGCAACCTTGTGGGGCCTGTGCCTGGTGACCGGATTCAGCAGTGCTCAATCGGTCTTGCACTGGCGGTGCCAACCTATCAAAAACGGATGTTTGGGGTGCCCCCCAGGCGGGGTACTGTGGCATCCCAAATGGATATGGTGGCATGCCCCACATTTGATTTGGAACATATGGTGGAGGTAAGTATGTGTATGGATATGGCATAGATGGATAAGGAGGTGGAGGGGTCCATGTCGGCATGTTAGGTCTCAATTGTACAATAGGACCTTTCATTTCTTCCGATTGGTGAGGTGGTCCAATCGGCCTGACCTGACGTTGCTCATGAATGGGTGAGCGGGGTCGCTTCGGTGGCCGGTCACTGGGGCCGGCCTTCTTTTTCACATATTTAGACAACAATTGATCGAAAGTCGGGCCAGGCTTGATCAGCCGACCAGCTGCTTTAAATGTATTTGTTTTCCACGTACCTATCTCTGGTCGTCGTGGTTTGAAAGTACGTGGTCGCTGCGAGTCCTGAGCATGGCCGGACCGTCCGCCAGAGCTCTCCGGACCGTCCGGTGGGGTCCCGGACCGTCCGCGCCTACGTGCCGGACCATCCGGGATACGCAGCACGGGTTCCTGTATCTGTCTCCCTGTCTGCGCTTGCCCCCCAGTACTGGAGGCTGTGATGGTCACCTTTAGGGTCTCCCCTCCATCGGGAGTCTTCTCGGCTACCACTTTCCTGCAAGAAACTTTATGATCCTCATCGACCTTTTTAGAATTGCCGATGATTGCTTCTTTGCCCTTGCCTTTATCGGCCGTGTTTGGCCGAACCAGGACTTTCTTGCCCTCAAAGTCGATCACGTTCATTGGAAAGGGCTCTGTATCCACCTGCATTTCCTGAAATTTCAATCGTCCTTTGTTAATGGCCGATTGAGTATGTCGACGGAATACATTACAATCATTAGTGGCATGAGAAAATGAGTTATGCCACTTGCAATATGCACGACGTTTTAGCTCGTCGGCGGATGGAACAGTGTGATTTATTTTAATGTTGCCATTTTTGAGTAATTCATCAAATATTCTATCACACTTACCAACATTAAATGTAAACTTAACCTCCTCTTGCCGTTTCTTTTGAACCGGCTGTAAGGAGGCACAAGCCGAAGATTTGGCCTGCTTTGGCCAAACCATTTCAGCAGCATACACTTCTGCTGATTCGTCTTCTGAGCTACTTTGGTCGCATTCTACTACACGTATGTTGTGACGAATTGTTTTAGTAGTTTCTTTGCTTCGGCTTTCACAAGCCGAAGCTCTCTGGTGTAATTGTGCTAGTGTAAAGAATTGGATGCCTTCTAATCTTTCTTTTAAATAATATCGCAGACCATTAAAAGCTAATCCTACTAGCTGTTTCTCTGCTAAATGAATTTGAAAGCATCGGTTTCTTGTATCTCGGAATCTCCGGATGTAATCATTAACCGATTCATCTTTTGTCTGTCGCAACGACGCTAAATCTACCAAATCCAATTCATAGTCACCGGAGAAAAAATGATCATGAAATTTTTGTTCTAAATCCCCCCATGATGAAATGGAATTAGGAGGTAAAGTGGCGTACCATGCAAACGCAGTTCCTGTTAAAGATAATGAAAACAAACGTACGCGAAATGCCTCTGTGTCGGCCAACTCTCCTAATTGTGCTAAAAATTGGCCTATGTGTTCACGTGTGTTCTTTCCTTGATCACCCGAAATTTTTGTGAATTCGGGTATCCTGGTTCCCTGTGGGTATGGGTGGTGATCAAATCGGCTGTCATAAGGTTTCCGATATGATTGCCCCCCAGGGACCATGCTTACTCCGAGCTTATCTCGGAACGCCCCGGCTATTTCTTCCCTTACTATATCAATGGCAGCCGGTGCGAGACCACCGGCTCTCTGGTCAAACATAGGTGGGGTTGGCTGGATATTAGCATGTTGTCTTTCCCCCCATTGGTTTGAGTTACGTGGTGCATTTCCATTTGCTCTATATGGCTCATACGTTTGATCGTTTCTTTCCGGCCTTCCAGGTGGGGCCGGAAAGCTTTCCTGGGCTTTGGATCCTGAATTAGTGGGTTGGTGCATTGCATAGTGTGATGGGAAGTGTTGCTGGGACGGGCGAGGATTCATGTAATAATCCTCCTCAAAAGACTTATGCACGGACTGTCCGGATACGTACCCGGACCGTCCGTGGTCATATGCGGACCGTCCGTCATTGTATGCGGACCGTCCGGCTGGGTAGTTTGGGTTCTGTGTCATATGTGGTGGCTCGGGCGCATATCTAGGTAACTCATTAAAAATAGGCCCGACTGCTGTTGGCCCGGACCGTCCGCACGTGGGCATGTGCAGATCGGCTGGTTTGCTGCCGATTTGCGGTTGCTTAGGGTATGTGTCCATCGGCATCCCATAAAGGGGTTGTGACTGGTCGTGACAACCTGTAGCCGATGTGTTATGCGCGTTATCTCCTAACTCAACCTCGTGCGAAGGAAAATTTGCGGTACTAGATTTATCGAATGCACGTACTAGTCTCTTAAGATCGCTTTGCATACCCCCTATGATGTTCTGCATTTGTTCACGCTGATCTTCTACATAATTTCTAAGAGATTGCAGATCGTTGGTATTACTTACATTGGAGATATCTGGCGTGGGTTGGAGCGAAGCCGGATCCGTCGCCCGATGTCGGACGACCTTGTTGTTCCTGTCCACTTTGAAGTTGGCCAAGAACTTTGCTTTCGCCTCCTGGATCATCCGCTCCTTGTGCTCCTCAAACTGGAGCTGCTCGTCAGCCGGCAAGGTTTTCCAAGTCGGCTCTATGATGTTGCTTAGAGAAATATCAGAGCTATCCTTTGAACCGGCCATTGAGGGCCGATCTGATGAGCTTAGATGTGTTGTCCCCAGCGGAGTCGCCAAAAAGTATGTTGACGCCTTTTCGGAGCGCCAAACACTCAACAAGAACCGTGGCGGTGCCCTCTGCACAGGGGCGGACAGTCCGCGCGTAGGGGCCGGACGGTCCGCGGCCTGATGCGAGGCGCGGTAGTGCTCTCTGCGCAAGGGCGGACTGTCCGCGGCCTGGGGCCGGACGGTCCGCGGCCTGGTGCGCGGCTAGGGCTCCTGCCTGACGGCCGGACGGTCCGCGCCCTGGGGCCGGACGGTCCGCGCGTACGCAGGGACGGCGGAAGATCGCCGACGGCGCCTGGATCTCGCTCCCGGGAGGGACCCCGTCGGGGAGTAGAGATCCTAGGTGGTGTCTAGGCTCGGGCAGGCCGACCTAGACTCCTCTAATCGACGTAGAGCCGAGGAGAGGCGGAGAATTTGGGGATTGGATATCTAAACCTAAACTAGACTAGAACTACTCCTAGGATAAAATGCGAAATAGAAGTTGTATTGCTTCGATTGATGATTACAAATCGGCCGTATACCTCTCTATTTATAGAGGAGGGGGGCTGGACCCTTTACAAACTAATTTTCGAGCTTTTCCCGTGATTTTAGCTAACAACCGTAACACAAAACTCGGAACCCTAATCTGTTCTGCGCACGCGCGGACCGTCCGGCCCCCAGGCGCGGACTGTCCGGACCGCGGACCGTCCGGCCTCAGGGCCGGACCGTCCGTAGGCTCAATTATGGTTCGAACACCCATATTTAAACTACACTCTACAGACAACACAATCTACAATACAAAATAATGCAAAAGGTGTTTTGGTGAACTACTGTATATTGCACATATATAGCCACTAAAAATATCGTTTTACATTGTATATTATACTGTGTTTATATGTTTTTGGTGACCACAGTAGTGAACTCGGTGCAGCTTTTTTTATGATGTATCGCGTACTCCAAATCGATAAATCGACAGAGTACTACTATTTCATGAGGTGCGCCGGACAGCCTGACCCAGCTCACCTGAGTGGCTGGCACCCCACGTGCCGGCGCTGGCCTGACACCTTGGCGCATCGCATGGTCCATGGCGCCAATGGCGGCGCCCACCCGGCCAGCCTATATCCTACACCCGGTCTGGATGCATCCAAGCCGAAGAGGGCCCAGGCCGGCAATGCACACAGCCACACACCACTATCCACCGATGGAGCGTAAAAAATAGGGATGCTAAACCGTAGTTTATTATTAAAAGAAGTTTAAATTAAGTGGTGAGATAGGCTTAAAATAGGAGATCTAAGGACCGCGTAAAAAATTGTCGCAACACTTGTCCTGTCAGTTAGCCGGATTAGACCCGCCGTGTCAGCTATGGTGACCTACTGACGACTGCTATAGACACCAAGGCACTGTGATTAGCTACCATCAGCCTATCTTATCATTTGTTATTTGTACATATGAGGCTGAATACATACCACGACTCTAAACCATCCATTTGGTTATGATCTTTTTTTTAAGAAAGTGCATATAGTTTTTTGACCAAGAAAATAAGCATGTAGTTATGACTACCAATTAGTCGTTTTAGATTAAAGGCGATTGTTTGTATTGCTGTAGTTGTAATCTATAGAGACAAAAAAATAATATAAAAACAATAAAATCCAGTACAAACATTGCAATGGTCCACCTAGCATTCTTAATTCTTTGATCCTTTCATACCGCGTTCACGTTAACGGACGGCAGCAGCGGGCGGGCCGGCCGGCTCACGTGAACAACGCCCACGAAACAGCGCTGGCTGTTGCAAAAGCAACCGTTTCCAGTTTCCTCGCCAGTGCACCCCCCTCCCCTGTCCCCTCCCTGGCTCCCTCTCTCCTCCGCCCCCTTTTTTATCGCCCGATCTCACACATTTTGGAAGGAGAGAGAGAGAGAGAGAGACAGAGGGAGAGATTGGAGGGAGGCCCCTGCCCAAGGCAAGAGAAACCGCGGCGCGCGGAGAGGGAGGAAGGGCAGACGCAGACGGGCGAACAAGATGAGGGAGATCATCAGCATCCACATCGGCCAGGCCGGGATCCAGGTCGGCAACGCCTGCTGGGAGCTCTACTGCCTCGAGCACGGCATCGAGCACGATGGCACCATGCCCAGGTGAGTGCTGCATCCCTGTCGATCCGCCGGACGCGCTCCTCCTGTTTACCCATTTTTTTGCAGCTTAAAGCTGTTGCGCGTTCTATGGAGCCGGCGCCTCAACATTCTGGCGTGCTCATTCGTCGCATTTCCTAGATTCGCTGCGTTGTTTTCTTCCAATTAGTCGGAGCAAATGACGGGGCGTGTAGGTGTAGTGATGGTACTTCCATATCCGCTTCATATTTTTGGTTCGTCTGTTCTTTTCCGTTGCACTCGCAGTTTGGTCCTTTGCGACTGGATTTGTTTGTTGGGTGGGATGTGTTGTTGTTGTCTGTTGGGTTTTGGTGCATTTTGCCGGTTGTTGAGAGATTGCATGAGCCGGACTAGATGCAACGTTTCCTAATTAAGAGTTTGCGCTAGCGTTTTTTTTTGACTATTAATACTAGGCCTGTTAATTAGGCAGGCGCCACAGAAGGATGCGTTGAGGTCGTGTAGAGGAGCTCACCTTAATTCTTGTGTACTTGGGGACAAATAGGGTTTCCAACTCTGTATGTAAGGCGCAAGAACTGAAGAATTGAATCTGCGGGGATGTAATCTAAATAAATAATTTAACTGGGATGTTCTGATGAGTGTCAGACCATGGATCTCCCTGGATTCACGAGTTTCATCTGGCCCTCTGTTAAAAGTAGCACCCTTCTCTCTGTTTGCCTGATCTTGTAGTACCATAGAAAATTGCCCTAATGCTGTTAATAGAAAAATCCTGTTTAGGACCCCAAGTAGCCAGGTTTCGTAGGCTATAAATTCTCTTTAAGCGCATATGCCAATGGTTAGTGCCTTTATTGTTATTGGAGTTCCTTGCTATCCATTTTTTATAACACTGGTTTGATTGTGATGCAGTGATACCTCTGTTGGCGTCGCACATGATGCCTTCAACACGTTCTTCAGTGAGACTGGTTCCGGCAAGCATGTGCCCAGGGCCATCTTCGTCGACCTTGAGCCCACTGTCATCGACGAGGTTCGCACTGGCTCGTACCGCCAGCTCTTCCACCCAGAGCAGCTCATCTCGGGGAAGGAGGACGCAGCTAACAACTTTGCCCGTGGCCACTACACGGGTAATTCACCTTGTGTCTGAATAGATAATAGGAGTGGGTCCTATGCTTCTGCAACTGTGGATATGTTCAATTCTAATTATGGTGCAATGCAGTTGGGAAGGAGATTGTCGATCTATGCCTGGACCGTGTGCGCAAGCTTGCAGACAACTGCACTGGGCTGCAGGGATTCTTGGTGTTCAATGCTGTTGGTGGTGGTACTGGCTCTGGACTTGGTTCACTGCTGTTGGAGCGCCTTTCAGTTGATTATGGCAAGAAGTCCAAGCTTGGTTTCACCATTTATCCTTCCCCACAGGTATGACCTTATGACAGAACCTTACATTAGCAACCTAGTTTCTGTGGATGTCACACAAAAATGTATTCATATAATTATTCTTTCCAAAAGGAGTTTGGCTTAAGTATATGAGAATTGTAAAACATACATGAAGTATTAGGTCGACAATTTATATTTATACACCAACATGAAATTGTTTTATATGTAAATTAATCTACGGATTATGCAATTTGGTGGCACTGTCCTTGCCTTCTAAATTACAGACAGACACTGATTATTGGATCAGCCTAGCATTATTTAAATCATGTGTGGACAAAACAAGCAACTGTTGTGAACTTATGGTTAGTGAGGACATTCTTGTATATTGTTTAGACCATGGTTAGTACAGCTGTCACAGTCTTCAGGTCTTCTTTATGAGTGTCTTTAAATCATGCATTGCATATGTGCCAGCATTATCCTATAGTGCTGCTCCTTCCTGTCCATGTGATGTGGTCCATTCAGCTTGTTCATGTGAGTAGGTTTTCTGCATCTTAGCTGTTGTGGGGAAAGTGGGTAGAGATGTTCGATGAATTTGGATCTGATCCATCATTTAACTTTTCATGTAACGCCACTCTGGAATGCAGGTGTCAACAGCTGTTGTAGAGCCATACAACAGTGTCCTCTCGACCCACTCCTTGCTCGAGCACACTGATGTTGCAGTCCTCCTGGACAACGAGGCTATCTATGACATATGCAGGAGGTCCCTTGACATCGAAAGGCCAACCTATACCAACTTGAACAGGCTGATCTCACAGATCATATCATCACTTACCACCTCCCTGAGGTTTGATGGGGCTATCAATGTGGATGTTACTGAGTTCCAGACCAACCTTGTTCCATACCCACGTATTCATTTCATGCTTTCCTCATATGCCCCTGTAATATCTGCTGAGAAGGCCTACCATGAGCAGCTCTCTGTGCCTGAAATCACCAATGCTGTATTTGAGCCCTCAAGCATGATGGCCAAGTGTGACCCAAGGCACGGAAAGTACATGGCTTGCTGCTTGATGTACCGCGGTGATGTTGTTCCTAAGGATGTCAACGCTGCAGTTGCAACCATCAAGACCAAGAGAACTGTCCAGTTTGTGGACTGGTAAGATGTCTTTGTCGCATTTGAGTTGTGCTTATTCTATGATATCACATGCTTGTCACTTGATTCGCGATGGTAAGTGGTAACTAATTCAATTATGCTGTCGCCACACAGGTGCCCCACTGGATTCAAGTGTGGCATCAACTATCAGCCACCCTCTGTTGTCCCTGGAGGTGACCTGGCAAAGGTCCAGCGTGCCGTGTGCATGATCAGCAACAACACCGCCGTTGCCGAGGTGTTCTCACGCATCGACCACAAGTTTGACCTTATGTACGCCAAGCGCGCATTCGTTCACTGGTATGTCGGTGAGGGTATGGAAGAGGGTGAGTTCTCAGAAGCCCGTGAGGACTTGGCTGCTCTTGAGAAGGACTATGAGGAAGTCGGTGCAGAGGGTGCCGATGATGAGGGTGACGAGGGAGACGACTATTGAGTAGCTGGCTAATAAGTAGTTCTCTGGTGGTTAATGGTTGGGTTATTTTGAGTATATACTCTATGGTTCCACTCCATTGGATACTGCTGCTGTGTGTGTTTCCATTTTGTACTATGTAGTAAATTGTTCGTAGCCCCCCTATTGGCCATGATTGTTCATATCATCCTTCTTTGGTTTGCAACGCATTCGTCCAATTTCGGTGTATATGCTATAATGCTATTATGTTGCAAGTGTGCTGTGCTCAACCATTGGGTTTTATTTATATTTAGAAACAGAAGGCATTATTACTCTGCGCTGCAGCTTGTTTCTGGATCATGGGAACATTGAGATTTGAGAAGTTTTGATAGCAGTCTATCACAGATTGGTGTTGCTGCTACATATGATGCTACGATAACTGATCATCAGTTCCAATGCATTTGAGATGGATCAAGTGCACGGCACAAGGTAATTCTGTAAAGATGCGAATTGCTCGAGCATGTGCACGGCACAAGGCATGCTGGCTCGTTTGGTACCGGGGGGGATTAGAGCGCACTCGTTGCTGCCCGCCTGCCCCTCCGCCCCTGTTGCTGTTAGGTGTGGTCTAATGTATCAAACTAGTGTCCCATGCGCGCGTACTGCAGTGTGAGACATTTTTGTGAGCACGGTGAAATGGATATTGTATCACGGTCATATGTACAACGAAAATAGTAGTTATGATGCAGATAAGTACATAAATACAGAACTAAACTTAAGCATATGTACAACGAAAATAATAGTTATAGAGCAAATAAGTACATAAGTATAGATCCAAACTTAGGGCTTGTTCGGTTTGATGCTAATCCATGTGGATTGGGTGGTATTGAGTTGGTTTAAATCCATAGTAAGTCAAAATCCACCTCAATACATTTCAATCCCCTTCAATTCACATGGAATGGAAATAACCGAACAAGGTCTTAAGTGGATTGTAGTTCTTCAACCGTTATAGAGTAAATCGAGCTTCTAATACATATGAAAGCATCTAAGCTCCTGATTGGTTTTAGTGATTAATGACAACATAAAATTATATGTGACTAACGTGTGTTTTGCAAAACAAATGGTAAGTTAGGTCGCATTACAAAAGGTTGCGCTGCAACGGTGAAAACAATCCCTCAGATGAGAACTTAAAGCGACGGATGAAAAAGGCGAATCAAAATATGAAGGTCTTCATATTCCAAGTGTCGAAGGAGTCGTGGACACTTGGTATAGAGTTAGGTCTTCTATTTTTATTTTAGCCATACTATAAAGAGAGATTGTGGATGAATAGTTTGACCAAGATAATTCTAGTGTAGTGTTGGTGCATATTCACACTCGACTTAGAACGAAATCGAGTTAGAAAAACCTAAGGAAAAGAATCTAGGGTTGCTGACCTAGGGGGCACCGAACTGTTCAGTGCGACCCCTGAAAGTGGGCCCTAGTAGCCCCGGGAGCAACCCTCTGCTCCCAGGAAAACCCGAGAGCAAGCAGTTGGCTGGCTTGAATTTTAGCTTCACACCGGACTGTCCGGTGCACACCGGACAGTCACTGTTCACTGTCCGGTGCGCTGTCAGAGAAACGACTAGCTGTCAGAACTAGCCGTTGGTGCGCACCGTTGGCGCACCGGACTGTCTGGTGTGTCCATACGCAGTAGCCTACAGTAACGACTAGTTTTGGTTGGTGTGGGTATTTATACCCCCTCTACCAGACACATTTAGAGTCTTGCTGCCCAAACACACTTATATTCATTGCTAGTGCATTGTAAGCCTACAAAGCCTAGTGAGGTGATTAGAAAAATCATAATCCAATGTTAGGACCTCGTTAGTGCGCATAAGAGCCACCTAGAGCATACACCATATGTATTAGTCTTCTCTTGGTCAAGTGAAAGTCTATAGCTTGTTACTCTTGGTAATCGGCATCACCTAGACGGTTTGTTGGCGATTGGAGTTCGGTGATCACCCTGGAGGACTTGTTGGTGACTCGACTCAAGATTGTACGCGGTCGTGAGGGATCCACTACGCTAGAGTGGCAAAGATCATCTCATAGAGAGTACTTGGTTCTTGCGAGGACCAAGGGGGAGCGATACCCTTGTGCGGGTGCTCCAACGAGGACTAGGCAAGAGTGCCAACTCTTCGATACCTCGGCAAAAAGTTGGAGGAGTCTTCTTGCCCTTACTTTACATTTCACATTTACTTTGAGCATTTTACTTTGTGAAATTGCTTAGTTAGTATTTGTAGTAATGACTTAGGGTTGTTGTCTATCTTGTAGTATTTACTTATTGCTAGTAGTTTGAGTGAAGTTGGGCTCATGCTTAGTGTTTAACTTTAGTTGGAATTTTAGAAAAGCCCAATTCACCCCCTCTTGGGTATCGTTATCCTTTCAACATATTAAGTAGCATTTGAGTAACATACATCAAGAGTTAATTACACCTTGTTCGTAGGGCTTGCGTAAATATATAGAGCTGGAAAGGCTTTAGCAGTTTGGTTATCTATACACAAAAGCATTCTTGCTCCAAAAGTGATAACACCTTTCAGAGTTCTCAAAACAACTACCTATAAATAAATACAAAGAGAAAATCAATTGTGTCTAAAGTGCTTGTTAGTTACTATATTGTCGTGCAAAGTTTAGAAGGGGGAGCGAGGAATGGTATACAAACTATATTGTTACTAAGCTCTATACAACAAAGGATCATAAACGGTGTTGTACCTTCATGCAATTAACAACGATCTAGTGGTCATGGTTTTTGGTGTCTGTAGAATATAATTGAAGTTTGTGAAGTTGGCTAGTCTTCATCCTATGTATGCATTGTGCCATCCGTATGAATTATAACTTATAGCTATAAAAAAGAAAGTTGTTGTCTTCGTCGATTTGGTGAAGCAGCCTAGGTCATGCTGAAGCTACAAATTCCATGTCGATGTCTTCGTCGACGAAGTAGCCGAGGGGAGGCGCCTTGTGGTGGACGTGGAAGCGACGGAGGAAGGCGAGGTCGGACAGGAGGCAGCGTCGATGCTAGGAGAAGCGATAGGGAGAAGCACGCTCTAGGGATGTGGTCGAACCAGTGCAGCATGGGCATGAATTCGCGCGAGAAGCGACGATGAGGGCGGTCACGCGAGCTGTGGCAAGGGAGAGCACGAGTAGAGGGATTTCGAGAGGGAGAGGAAGCACTTGGAAAACTCTCATGCTCATACAAATACGTATGCCTCCGGTGTCATACAGTGAGCTCTACAAGCTAATTTCACTTATACATGACTAATACATGCTTATCTCACACTAATCCTCGCATCCTTCCACTAATCCTCGCCTCCTCCCCCTAATCCCCCACCTAGCCTATAAATAGAGGGGCAAGGGCCTCCCCTCAAGCCACACCAAGCCATTTCATGGCAACTCTCCCCCACACGCCCACTCCCACTCCCATACAAGCACACCACTAGCACAAGGATCGTTCGATCGTTCCTTCGATCGTTCGTCCACCTGTTCTTAGTTTGTTCGTTCGGTCGTCCGATCGTTCGTCCGATCGTTCATGGTTCGTTCGTCCGTTCGTTCGATCGTCCATCTGTTCGTTCGTCCAAATAATCTTTGTTCAGCCGTTATGCTGCCGAAATTCCGATCGTTCGTCCGATCATTCGATCGTTCGTCCGCTCGTTCATAGTCCCTATTCATCGTTCGTTCATAGTCCCTATTAATCGTTCAGAGTTCCTATTCATCGTTCGTTCATAGTCCCTATTCATCGTTCATAGTCTCTATTCATCGTTTATCGTTCGTTCATAGTCCCTATTCATCGTTCATAGTCCATATTCACCGTTCATCATTCGTTCATAGTCCCTATTCATTGTTCATCATTCGTTCATAGTCCCTATTCATCGTTCATAGTTCCTATTAATCGTTCATCGTTCGTTCATAGTCCTTATTCATCGTTCATCGTTCGATTATAGTCCCTATTCATCGTTCATCGTTCGTTCATTGTTCCTGTTCATCGTTCGTTCATAGTCCCTATTCATCGTTCATCGTTCGTTCATAGTGACTATTCATCATTCATCGTTCGTTCATATGAAACATTCACCATTACTATTTAATGTTACTATTCACCGTTACTATTCACTGTTACTAGTCATCACCATTACTATTCATCGCTACTATTCACCATCGTCACTATTCATCATTGTTGTTCATCGATGATATTCGTCGTTACTATTTCATCGTTACTATTCATCGTTGCTATTCATCAATCATCCGATCACCCCAAATTTCAACTGCTCATCCATCATGATGTCCAGCTCACCTAAGACCTACAAGACCAATATTCCAGTCATACGAACTCTGGTGAGTGTGATTTTCCTTCGAGTAAGAACTTCCCATCTGGTCACCCATTTCAGATTTCTCCAAGTTGAGCACGTTTAACTTTGGGATTCTTTCGAGTCAGGCTTCCAAACTCAGATTCCAATAATTCTTGTTTCTGAATTCTTATCAAATTATTCAACTATCCAACCATGTCATCCCTTAAGCATGGTTCATATTCTAGAAAACTCCCAAAATACTCTTGTCCCATATTCTGCCTATAATTTCCCTATTCAGACTAAGTCAGACGATTCATTCACCATTATTCTGACCAACAATAAACTCTACTATACTACACCACATACACCCAGCTATAAATAGACCCAGTTACCCTCTCCCTCTCCACACACTCAACACCCTCAGCCAAGGCAAACCCCCCACCCACTCAGTTACCCCGCTCTGCCGGCTACGCGCATAGTGTCGCTTCGCCTCCAATCCACCCTTCTGGTAAGCACCTATAACACCCACTTTGTAAGAAAAGTCTAAAAAGAGAAAAATATATTATTTTATATCTATATGTGTTATCTATGCTTATCATTTCATGTGAACACCATAATTAAACAAATAAATAAGTGACAAAAGACGTCCAAAAAAATAAATTATGCATCATGCTGGGATTTTATTTTGTGTGCATTCTGTGACAACATAAAATGATGTAAAAGAAAATATGTTAAAAATCCAAAGTGGAATATAAATTCTAAAGGAAAACTACTATACAAAGTAAAACAAAATATGGGATAAATAAAACCTTGCTATGATGGTTTGACCAAACTGCACAATTAAAATGAATTTAAATTTCCAAATAAGTTTGAATTCAAATTTGGGTTTAAAAGAATTAAGGATAAAAGAAAACAGAAAATAAAAAAAGAAAAAGGAAATAGAAAACGCAGTGTGGGCCTAAACCACCGAGCCGACCCATACCTTCTCCGCGGCCAGCCCAATTCCGCTCCCCGCGCCGCGCGCACTATCGCGTGGGACCCACCTGGCGGTCTCTCGCTCGCGCTCACGCTTTGCAATTCACTGTCGTGCGGGCCCATGCGGTCAGAATCCCCTTCTTCAACAGAATCGTTCGCATCGCACGGGTGGCCGGCGCTCGACGCGAGATCCTCGGCCATGACCGCCCTGGCCTCGGTCGTGGGAATAAAGCCACGGGCGCGTGCAGCATCTCCTGTTGACTCACGTGAGAGCCAGCAACCAAACCTTTACCTGTGCGCCGCCGCCATTGGAGAACTCCGCCGCCACGGGTGAGGTGCGAGTGTCGGCTGAGTAGACTCAACGTTTAGGCCTCGGTCTGGAGTGCGGGAGCTTCATCAGGTCGAGCGAGTTACTGCCGAGACTTCGCCTTGGCGGATTGCGCGGTCGACCTTGAATTTCTCGCCGGCACTGCTCGGACCGTTGTGGTCCGCGCATCCTCGTCCCTAGGGTCCTCTGCACTGGCACCGCAGGTAAATTGCCCCCCATAAGGTCCACCTTTCCCCCACCAATGTACAACGTCATTTTCTTCCGAGAATAACGCGCTTGCGATAGGAGTTAGCTCGACTCCGACAATGCTCCGCCGCGGCCTGGTGGGCGGCGCCGCCGTAGTTTATGTCGGGTAGAGGGGGACGGCTCCTGACCGTTCGTTTTGGATGTGCGGCTAGATTTAGATCTTGACACCGTTTTGGCCATGTTCACCCGTGACCGTCGATCGGAGATCCAAGGGCTTCGGGTGGGGCGCGTGGTCAGATGACCGATCACCGTTGATCCTGCCACGGGTGGCTAGGATGGCGTGGAATACTTCAGCGTAGCAGATTTAATCTAGCGCGTTCAAATCTAATCCAACGACCAAGATAGATCCATACTCTTTCGCGGGTCTAAATTGCACTTGAGCCCCTCAGTTTAGTTAAAAACAACCCACAGTCCACGCGTTTGGGTTCTGAGTCTTAGGATTAGTTGCACCAGGGCCGCTGCACTTTCCAGGAATTAAGGCCCGGTCCAGTGCAGTTTGAAATTGAATAAATAAATTGGAAAATAGATTTTTAATAGGAAAATAATTACTAGAACTTCAATAATTCATAGAAAATTCATATGAGCTCCAAATCACTTTATTCCCGTTTCTAAAATTTTATAATTTTATTCTCTATCACTTAGAGTCTCTGTTCTGTCATGAAAACAGTAAGAAAATTAATTCCTCACTTAATCCTATTTTAAACACATAAAACCTTTGGAAATTCATAATTTAATATCCATAACTCCAAAAATTATGATTCCTGTTCCTAGAATTTTATTTTAATGTGTAGATTATTATCATGTATTTTGTTTACCTGTTTGGTGTGATGTTAATTTTCTCTATATACTATATATGTTTGTATTGTGGCAAGTAGAAGAACCTGTGACTGAGGATCTTGGTGACCAGCAGATAGAAGTAGATGAGCAGGAGCTCATTGAAGGCAAGTTATGCCCTTGATCACTTTTATACCCAATAATGCTCTTTAATGTCATTTATTCATGCATAGGTTAATTTTGATGGGATCTGATAGGTCACCCTAGATTGTTCATCCCTTTTTACCTTGTTATCCCTGAATCACATGGGTAGTTTTGCTATTGCTTTACATGGTTTTGGGATAATCTTTCATTATATCCATGTTCCAATTCTTTGTTATTCTATTTATGTTCATGTCAAGATCATTAATGTTAATTGGAACATGGAGCTTAACTTGAGAAACACGTGCCACCACAAGGGAGGAATGGGACCCCTTGGCTAACTAATTAGGAAGCTAGTGAAAGACTACCTTACCCGAAAGGGGCAAGGGCAGTAGGGGAGTTGCATGCAAGGTGGTTCTCGGGTTGATTTTGCTGCGATGGCGGTCAGACGGGGGATTCTTGCAAGTGCTCTTCCCATAAACTGTAGCGGGTTTTCGGAAGCTAGTGGAACTTTGTAAAGACCTCGTAGTGTTGCCCTGCCTCGCTTCCTAGGTAGAGGTGTATGGGAGTCGCGATCCCTTGGCAGATGGGTAACATGACTTGTGGGTAAAGGGTACAACCTCTGCAGAGTGTAAAACTGGTATACTAGCCGAGCTCACGGTCATGAGCAGCTCAGGACTCTCTGATGTTTAATTTATGGAACTTAAATTCAATTTTGTCTTTTGCATTGCATGGGATTATTATTTAATTTTGTTCTATTACTTTATTTAAGGTTTGGTATTTACTTACACTTAGTAACTGCTAATAAAATTTTGACCAACTAATTAAAAGCAATGCTCAGCTTTAACCCCTATCATTGATTAGCCTTACACATCACATGAACTCCCACCTTTGGCGAGTTCATGTCCACTAGTTCCTCACAACTTGTTGAGCTATGATCATGTGTGAGCTCACCCTTGCTGTCTCACACCCCCCACAGGAGAAGAACAGGTGATTCAGGAGGAGCAACAAGGCGAGGAGTTCAATCTGATCTAGGTGGCGTTTCCCCAGTTGACTATTGCGCCAAGGATGATCCTTAGTTCGTTTTATATTTATCTTTTATTTTGTAATAAGACTTCCGCTATGTAATAAATACTCTGATTATTGCGACATTTATCTCTATACACTCTATTATTATATATGTTGTCTTCTTGGCGCATGTATGAGATGCACCTGGCTTTGTTCCTTAAAGTCGGGTGTGACAGAAGTGGTATCAGAGGAAATGTTGACTGTAGAACGAAACCTAGATAGAAATGGACAAAACCCTTACCTACTTACCTTACTCTGATTCATTCTATACTTATCTTATCTTGATCCTGTCTCACCTTTTGCTGTTCTACTCTGTTTACTCTTATCTTTTCTACTCTATGACAAGATGAATTTCACACCTTGGAATCCTACATTTATGACTTTTCTAAGAGATAGGAGGCCTAAGACAAAATTAAAACTATTTTCTCTATTTAAAAATGTTGGTTGATTGTTCTAATAATAAATGCCTGATTTGCTTCTTTGATTGATTGAATTATTATAGATGGACATCTTAGCATGTACCACCATAAGATAATGAATTAGCTATGGTAGGTAAAACATTAATCTGCTTAGCTAATAAATTCCCCCAAAGTAACATGCCTTGTAATCTCCTGCCTTGTCTACAATCCTTTCTCTCTTACCATATGTTTCTAACTCAGATGGTCAATACCAGGAAGGGTGGTGGAATTGATCTACCTCCCAATCGACACACTCGGAGGATATTTAGACAACCCCAGCCACAACCAGCACAGATGGATCCTCCACCACCGCCTCCACCAGTAGGAGTTGACCCATTGGTTGCAGCTTAGATGAGGATGATGCAACAAATGGCTGACACTATGGCAGATATGCGTGCTCAGATGCAGTAGGAACGCCAGGAGATGCGCCAAGAGCGGGAGGAGATACGTCGAGAGCTGCGCCAAGAACGAGAAGAGATACACCAGGAAAGCAGGGCGTAGCAGCAACAGCAACAACAACAAGTACCACTGCCTCCTCCACCACCACCAGTTCCACCCCGAGATAAGCACCGGGAGTTCATGAGCCATAAGCCACCGACATTTGCTAGTTCTCCTGATCCACTGGATGCAGATGATTGACTGAAGTCTGTAGAGAAGATGTTGAACATTGCTCAGTGCACTGACCGGGAGAAGGTTTTATATGCTTATGGACGTCTGATAGGTCCTGCTGCTGATTGGTGGGATTCATACACTGCTGCCCACGATGCCGCGGACACTATCACATGGGCGTAGTTCACGACGCAGTTTAGGAACCATCATATACCTGCTGGATTGATGAAGATTAAGAAGAAAGAATTTCTATCGCTGAAGCAAGGAAGCATGTCAGTCAGTGAGTATCGCGACAAGTTCATTCAGCTATCCAGGTATGCACCTGATGAAGTTGTTGAGGATGAGAGGAAAGATGAGCATTTTATTGAAGGACTCAATGGACCTCTGCAGTATGCTCTTGTGGCACATACATTTCCATCATTTTAGAGTCTGCTTGATAAGGCCCTAGCTATTGAACACAAGCATGTTTAGCTGGGAGATTTGAAGAGGAAAGCTATATCCTAAGGACAAGGAAGCAGTAGTGTTCGTCCTCGCTACAGTTCACCCCAGGGGACACCAGTTCGCACTGGCGGAGGCCAGCGCCCAGTTCAGCAATCACCTCAGAGGACTCCACCGCCTCGTCAGGCTACCCCCACTGGCACCCCGACGAAGTTTTCTGGACAGAGTGCAGGCACTACTTTCTTCAAGTGTGGGAAGACTGGACATTATGCAAATGTTTGCCCATAGAGGATTGCTACTACCCCAGTTTAGAATAAGCAGCAGACTCTAGGATCTGGCAAGGGATACTCTATTGCCAGGGTTAATCAAGTCAGCATTGATGCTACTCTGGATGGTGCTGACATCATACTTGGTATGTTTTATGTTAATGCCATTCCTGCAACCATATTATTTGATTCTGGTGCTACACATTCATTTATGTCTGCACGATATGCCAACACAAATGAGATACCCCTGCTAAATATGAGAAAACCAATGATAGTAATTGTGGCAGAACCACCCGAATTATTCCAGCTTAAGTGCCTAAGTCATGCCTCAAGGGCCGTGACACACTTAAATCGGAATAACCCGTCAGTCCTTCAGATCTAGTCTGATAGAGCCACTTAACCAGGATCAAATTCCACAATCTCACTCGAAGGTGAGTCACAGAAGAAATACAATAAAACAGGAAACCTCAAATTAAGTACTGAATTATTACATAAATCGGAGTTCTGGAGTAGCAAATAAAGTTCATAAAGTAAGGTGCAGCGGATAATCGATGTCGTCGGTAACGAGGAAATGGGCAAGGCCTAGCCCACTACTCCTCATGCTCCTCTCCTGCCGGAGCAACATCCCACTCGACCGTCCAACCCGGTGGCAGGGTGGTAGGCCAAGTCACACCATCAACCAACTCCTGCATGGTACCTGCAAAAATGGTGCCACAAGCAAGGCTGAGTATACTAATACTCAGCTAGACTTACCCGGTGTGAGGAGTCTACTCCTCTACCTCTAGACTATGCAGCTGTTTGGCTGAGGGGTTTGGTTTGCCAAAAGCACTAGCTGTTACTAAAATCAATTTTTAGCTTTTCCAAATTTTACCATCATTAACTTAGCTAGATTTGCTTCTTCTAAGCATACATGGTAACAATCAATTAGTTCAATCAACAAGTTATCTCATGTAACCATATTTCACTTCTTACTCGATGCAGTACAAGGAATCAAGCAGTCTCATTAGCTGCGAGAAGCAGACGATTCGAATCGAGTTTTAACCTTGCAAGGTAAACCTAAACACACGGCATGTCAGGGCACTCCGACCCTACACATGACAACCGTCCCCATCGATTCCCCGTTCGCGTCCAGGCCTCACCGCCTTGGCATACAATGCTCCACTGGCCCCGGCTGCCGCCGTGCAGTGACCGCACTTGTACCCACCATAGCTAGCATGGGAGAACCAGTCTCAGGTCGCATGAGGGATAAAGTCCGCGCCCGGCTTCACTCAGGTACTAGGTTTACCGGTTACCATTTTTCCCGGCATGTGCTTAGTACGTTCAAAAGCTTGACTCAGGTATCCACACATTAATCCTTAATTCATTTTCCCGTCTCATGGACAAGGCATCCTCCCTGGATCTAAGTCCATAGACCAACATATATCCCATTTTCAAGATGAATACAATCAATTCCTGACCTCGCGCGAGTGCTAGAAAAATCACTCGACTTCTACCGAGATCCTGATTAGCAAGCAGCTACTCGACCTAGCATACTAGTATTCATCTCAAAAAGGAGTCCTAAGTTCATGCATCTAGAGGTTTCAAGCAATTCCTACACTTAAGTGCACATTACAAACCTACAAGCATTAAGTGTAGTAAAGTAGCATATAATAATAGGTTATGCATATAGACCGGGGCTTGCCTTCAATTGCTGGGGCTGCTGGGAGATCCTCGATAGCAGCCTCTGAAGCCTGCTCCTGGTCCTCCTCTTGGACAGGTCCTTGCTCGGGGATGAGCACGTACTCTCCGTCGGCAAGATTACAATCTAATGAATGCAATGCGTAAGATATATGCATGATATGATATGTGCTTTTAGAAATCACAACTTAAAAGGTGTATGATCTTTCTTGAGTTAAACAAGTTAACTTTACTTATGCAAGACCCTTGGGTGGTGTATTTGGTAAACTGGTTCAAATTTAGCTAAGGTAAAAGGTAGGTTTACTTTTGGGGTTCCTCTGAATTTTTTTTAAGTCTTTAGGGACAAATGATAAGTACTCAAGTTAGACTGATTGAGGTGGGGTTTATTTCTTCTTTCCTTTTTCTTTATTCTCTTTAATGTTTTGAAGTAGGTTTGAACTACAAGTTGCTTTTATAAAATTCTAAAAATTCTGTAAAAATTACAGTGGCTTGCTACTGGTGTGTGTTTCTCTGTCTTAAAATTTGGGGATCAGAAAATGAATAGTTTTCTCTGCACAAAATTATTAAACTCTAGGGTAGAAAGGGTGCTTTGAACTACAACTATGATTTAACAGTGAATAATTCTTCAGAACTTATTTTTGCTGGCTTTTAGGGGTTGTAACATGACTTGATACAAATTTCTAGCCATTAATACCTTTTTGTTGTTTTACTATGGTTTTCTCAAGTTTCTAGCCAAATGGGTGCTTTCTACTACCACTATATTTGAAAAATATCAAACAACAGAGTTCTCATTTTTCTTAGTTATGGTTTTGTGCAAGAGCAATCATTCTGAAGTTTGGCATCTTTTTGCTTAAGGGAAGGGGTGGTATGCATTATCTGAATTAAATGGCTTTTCTCTTAAGTCATTAGCAATTGGTATGAGTTTGCTTCTTTTTCATGGGTTTGCATTTTTCTCTGGTAGTTTACCTCCTTAAGGACTTAGCTAATTTTTGGTTGCCCATTATCACATTATTTGAGGTTGTTCAAGAATTATTGGGAAAATGCCTTATTTTCACCATGTATTTATTTTCCTTACTTAAAAAGTTGGACTGGGGTGCTCTGTATTTTGCAGTGGGGCTCTGGTGGTCATAAGTTCACTGGATTTTTGTTAAGCATTTTGGTTATAGTTTTGCCTCTTTAATAATTGATTTTCAGTCTTATTTAGGCTAAACAAATCATTTTAATTTAACATTGATCCAAATTAATGGTCTCTGTATTTTTCCTAAGTTCTCTGTTACATAAGCAAACTAGGAAAAATAATATTAATCACTGTTCATTAATTTCTAATATCTTTCTGATTTTCTCTAAGTTTTGGACAAAACATCTTTAAATGAGGAAATACATCATAATTTCTAATGCTGGGGTTCCTACTATTTTTAAACAGTGTCTAAAAGAGATTTGAATACCCACAAATTTTCTTAAGTCTAGCACAGAAGAAAAACTAATTTTCCTTGATTAAATAAGGTTTAGTGGGTTTCTGTTTTTAATTTTAAACTCTAAAATTTTGAACAGAAAGCATAGGGTTTACTATTTTTAAATGATGGATTATAATATACAGAGGCTAGCAAAATTGGTTTGACATTTTTTTAGTAAGAATTCATCAAGTTATGAATTTTACAAGTTCTCTGGCTATTTAAAAAGAATATCAGAATCGATTTAATTGAAAATCTACTTTGCACTGGGGTCCCTGGCGGTTTTCTAAGTCTTTCCTCGTGAATCAGTCCTCAGGCTACTATTCACCAGAGTCTCTGACATTACAGAAAACCCCTCGGGTTCTCCACCTCCTAACCCGAGGTCCTTAGTCTAACTTAAACAGTAGCCGCGGCGGGGAAAAGGGCGGAGGGGCTTACCGGCGGCGAGACTGTTCCGGTGAAGTGGTCGAGGATGAAGGGGAGGTCCTGGGGATCACAACGGTGTGCGAAACGCCGTCGGAGATGGCCGGAGTCGGTCGGTCCACGCGCGCAGGCGGGGATGCTCGTCGGCGGCGAGGAGACCGGCCTGGTCACGGCGAGATAGTTCAATCAAATGGGTCAGGGAGGTCCACGGGATGCCAGAGAAGACATGAGCGCAAAGAATTGGGCGGAGACTCACTGGATAGCTCGGTCCACGCGCGGCGGCGGAAGACCGAAGTCCGGTGAGGTCGATCTCGGGCCTCCGGTGAAGTCCGGCTGGGTCCGAGGGCTTGGCAAGCTTCACGGGCTGCTGGTGGAGCTGGCCGAAACACTGGCTTGACTTGAGGGTGGCTGGAGGGAGCTAGCCACGGTGGCCGAAGCTCGGGCGGCAATGGCGGGCGGAAATTAAGCTCGCCGGAGCTAAGGAAAGCGGCTGGCCGAAGAGGGTGAGTGCGGGGTGAAGTGAGGCGCGCCTGGGGAGGCTTTATAGGCACGGGCGGGCACGGCCGAGGGCGTGGGTGCGCGGCGGACTTGACTGGACGCCGGGGAGCACGCGCGCGCGGGTTGGGCGAGCTCTGGCGTGCCGACCAGGGTCGAACACGTGTGAGCGCGCGTTCTGCCCAAGTTCTGGCGCGTGTAGTCGCTCATCCGAGCCTGCTCTCGCCTTGGTCAAAGCACAAAACCTCTTCCCCTCCCTACAAGCTACCATTCTTGTGTGGGGGTCATAGGATTTTGCCTACTGGTTGCAGAGATATGGAGCCAGGAAATCTGGTCTGTCTCCCTGCGCAAATCCGAGGCAAATCCAAGGTTTAGTCGTGTCTAGGGCTCGCGTCCCAATGCCATCTTCTGGCACACGACAGAGGGGTTAGTTAGGCACATTTTTGTCAATGGGGCCATTAGGATTCGAGTTAGGGATCAAGGTGAACATCCCTGATCTTTGGCTCAAGGTCTGAATTTCAGAAATCTGAATTTCAGAATTTTCATTAAGTCCACACATGGAAAGCTTGATTTGGGGTTTTATTTGAGCTATTTTGGCTAAGCTTTCTCAACCTTTCTTGTTGCCCATTAAATATACTTCAATTTTTATAATTGGCTCAACTCCAAATTTTAAACTTTTCACTCCCTTTTCCTTACTTTTTGAATTTTTGCTCATGGGGCTTATTTAGGGTTTTTTAAACTAGGGTTGCATAATCTGATCTTTTAAGGGACTCAATTGCTTTGATCATGACACTTTTAAGTATATACTTGGTGACTTCATTATTACTTAAGTTATTTTGATGCTCATGCTTACTTTGGTTCACATAAAATGATGGCTCTTGGTTTGGCATTTGAAAAAAAACCCTGAGTGACACTGGGGTGTCACAGCCTTCCCCCCTTAAAGGAATCTCGTCCCGAGATTCGGGCCAGAGTCCTCTCGGGGTAAAGCGAAGGGTGAGACTGATAGGAAAAAGGGTGATGATTGCCATTATTAGGATAATCTGTTCTTCGAATGTCATTCTCTTTGCAACTTCAGAAGGAAGTCCTTTTAAGTTTTACTTTATAGTTACTTCATTCTGAATTAAGATCATATTTTTGGAAATTAGATTCGAAAGGCAGGAGGAGGGGTTGGGGGTGATTACGTACCAGCTTCTTTAGGTAGGCAATCGGGAAAGTTGGATCTTAGGAATTCCTCGGTTTCCCAAGTAGCTTCCTCCTCTGAGTGATTACTCCACTGGACCTTGAACATCTTGATCGATTTAGCCCGAGTTGATCTTTCTTTGCAATCCAGAATCTTGGAGGGGTACTCTTGGTACGATAGATCTGGCTCTATCTCCAATTCTGGCTCTGCTAAGATCTCAGTCGGCAATCGAACACACTTCTTCAGCTGAGATACATGGAAAACATTGTGAATGGCAGACATCTTTGAAGGTAACTTCAGCTTGTATGCCACGGGTCCACATGCTTCTATGATCTCATAAGGTCTAATGTAACGAGGGGCTAGCTTGCCTTTGATCCCAAACCTCTGCATTCCCTTGGTGGGTGATACCTTGAGGTATACAAAACTTCCCACCTCGAACTGGAGAGGTTTCCTTCTTCTATCATGATAACTCTTCTGTCTGGCCTGAGCAGCTTCTAGATTCTTCCTGATTAGCTTGACTTTCCTTTCGGCTTCAGTCACTAAATCAGGTCCAAAAACTTCTCTTTCACCAGACTGAGACCAATTGAGTGGTGTCCTGCACCTTCTTCCATAGAGAGCTTCAAAAGGTGCCATCTTTAGGCTGGATTGATAACTATTGTTATAAGCAAACTCTGCCAAGGAGAGGTGCTTATCCCAGTTCTTGCCACAATCGATCGCACAAGCTCTCAGCATATCTTCCAGGATTTGGTTTACCCTTTCCGTCTGACCATCAGTCTGTGGGTGGTAAGCTGAACTCCTGATTAGCTTGGTTCCCAAAGACTTTTGCAATTGTTCCCAAAATCTGGCAACAAATTGGGCTCCTCGGTCAGAAACAATGGTCCGAGGTAATCCGTGCAAACACACGATCCGGTCAATATACAATTCTGCATATTTCTGAGCCTTATCAGTGGTGTGCACAGGAAGAAAATGTGCCACTTTCGTCAATCGGTCCACAATAACCCAAATTGAATCATGATGACGAGAGGTGTTGGGCAGACCCACAATGAAATCCATGCTGATGTCGTCCCACTTCCACGAAGGTACGGGTAGTGGTTGCAAAGCTCCAGCTGACTTCAAGTGGCTTGCCTTTACCCTCTGACAGGTGTCACATTCTGATACATACTGGGCTATCTCCCTCTTCATTCTGGTCCACCAGTACAAAGGCTTCAAATCATGGTACATCTTGGTGCTTCCCGGATGCATAGAGAATTTGGAGAGATGAGCTTCATCCAAAATTTTCCTCTTGAGATCCTGGTCTTTAGGAATTACCAATCTGCTTTTGAACCATAACACACCCTTCTCATCCTGGCGGAAACAATTATACTTCTCAACCTTCTGATGGAGATTCTTCTTGATAATCTGCACTCCCTTGTCACTGAGCTGGGCCATGATGATCTGGTCTTGCAAGGCTGGCTCCACAGAAATGTGAGACAAAGAACCAGAAGGAATCACTTCAATTTGCATCTTGCTCAACTCATCACACAAGGTGTTAATGCGAGAATCCATCAGAACACAGTTGCACTGCAACTTCCGACTCAAGGCATCAGCTACCACATTAGCCTTTCCTGGGTGATAATGTACCTCCAGGTCATAATCCTTGATCAGCTCTAACCATCTTCTCTGCCTCATGTTAAGATCAGCCTGAGTAAAAATGTACTTAAGGCTCTTATGATCAGTGAAGATGTTGCAGTGGGTTCCCATTAGATAGTGCCTCCACATCTTCAACGCATGAACCACTGCTGCTAATTCAAGGTCATGAGTGGGATAATTTTGCTCATGAGGCCTGAGTGCTCTTGAAGCATAAGCAATGACTCGGTTGTCTTGCATCAAGACACAACCTAGCCCGGTGCCCGAGGCATCACAATATACATCAAAAGGTTTGCTGCTGTCGGGTTGCGCCAATACTGGTGCTGTGGTCAGATGCTGCCTTAATGCATGGAAGGCATCTTCGCACTTCTGACTCCACACAAATTTGACTTCTTTCTTCAGCAACTCAGTAATAGGCTTCGCAATTCGAGAGAAGTCCGGAATAAATCTTCGGTAATAACCGGCTAATCCCAGAAAACTCCGAATCTGGCGAACAGTTGTTGGTGGCTTCCAGTTCATCACCTCTTGCACTTTATCAGGATCAACAGCTATTCCAGCCTGAGAGATAGTGTGACCCAAGAATTTGATTTCCTTCAGCCAAAAATCACACTTGGATAACTTGGCATAAAGGTGGTGCTCTCGCAGACGTTGAAGCACTACATGCAAATGCCCGGCATGTTCTTCTTCGTTCTTTGAGTACACCAGAATATCATCGATGAAAACCACCACGAACTTGTCCAATTCCGGCATAAAAACAGAGTTCATCAGATACATGAAATATGCTGGTGCATTTGTCAGCCCAAATGACATCACCAAGAATTCATATAGCCCATATCTGGTTGAGAATGCCGTCTTCGGAATATCACTTGCTCGTATTTTGATCTGATGGTAGCCAGAGCGAAGGTCTATTTTGGAAAACACCTTGGCTCCGACCAACTGGTCAAAGAGAACATCAATATGAGGCAAAGGATACTTGTTCTTGATAGTTACCGCATTAAGAGGGCGGTAATTTATACACAGCCTCAAGCTTTCATCCTTCTTCTTCACAAACAGTGCTGGACATCCCCAAGGCGAAGTGCTTGGGCGAATAAAACCCTTATCCAGCAACTCTTGCAATTGCTTCTTCAACTCTGCCAACTCAGCGGGTGGCATTCGGTAGGGCCTTTTGGAAATTGGGGCCGTTCCCGGTTGCAACTCGATGGCGAATTCAATATCCCGGTCCGGTGGCATTCCTGGCAATTCATCAGGAAAGACATCTGCATACTCACAGACCACTGGGATCTTCTTCAGGGGTAACTCCGTCATAGAGAAAGCACATGACTGAGAAGAACCCTGACTAGGCAAAATCAAAGTGAAATTCCCGCAGAAAGGAGAATTAACTTCCACGGTACGACTGGCTACATCAAGCACAACTTGGTGCAAGGTCATCCAATTTGCCCCTAGAATAATATCCACATTCTCCAATCCCAACACAAGAAGAGTGGTTTTGATAATGTGGCTTCCCAGTTGAATAGGCACACTTTGGTTTAATTGATTAGTTGAAATTTTACCCCCAGGTGTGACTATCATGAATGACCCTTTTGAGTGAGAGAATGGCAGTTTGCAATTAGCACTGAACCTTTGGCTAATGAAACTATGAGATGCACCAGAATCAAACAGAATTAAAGCAGGTTGATTATAAACTGAAAAGATACCAGTCATGATAGGAGCTCCTTCTGGCACTTCCTCAAGAGCAGTGAAGTTGAGCTTCCCTTGCCTGACTTGCACCTTCTGCTTTCTTCCTTTGTCTTGATTCGGTGCTGGCATCTGCCTCTGCTGGTTCCTGGGACAATTCTTGGCATAGTGGCCCACATTGCCACAAGTGAAACACTTGTTCCCATTGCCCTGGCGGAACTGCTGCTGCTGTGGAGGCTGATTGTTCCTTGGGGCGGGAGCTGGGTAGCGGTTGAGTGTCGGCTGCTGCTGCTGCTGAGGCGGCCTGATCACCCATCTGCCTGCCTGCTGCTGAAAACCCCTGCTCTGATTGTGGGAAACAATCCGGAACCTCTGAGCCTGAGCAGATGGTGCTGCCATTGGTGCCCTTCTCTTCTTCTCTGCCCGGTGAGCAACAATGCAATCCTCCTGAGAGATGGCCATGTTGACCAAATCATTGAAGTTATTAGCCCGGACAGTGTTGAGGCGTTCCCGCAGTTTGGTATTGAGACCCCTGCGGAAGCGATCCCTCTTCTTCTCATCAGAATCGGCATGATACCCTGCATACTGGCATAAGTCGTTGAAGGCTTGCGCATACTGCAGTACCGTGCGGGTTCCTTGATTGAGGGCCAGAAATTCATTCAGCTTCCGATCAAGAATGCCAGCTGGAATGTGGTGTCCTCTGAAGGCAGTCTTGAATTCCTCCCAAGATACCTCACGATCAGCGGGGAGCATAGCACGGAAGTGGTCCCACCAAGTCCGAGCAGATCCGCGAAGCTGCTGCGCGGCGAAGCGGGTCTTGGTAGCATCAGGGCAGTCTCCCGTGAGGAGGGGAAACTTGGACTCGACGACGCGAAGCCATACGTCGGCGTCCAACGGATCCTCTGCCTTGGCGAACAAGGGCGGCTGCGTGCTCAGAAACTCCTGGTATGTTGCCATAGCCGGAGGTCGCTGAGGCTGGCCTCCACCATGCTGCTGGGGGTGGGGCTGGCGCTGCAAGAGCTGTCGCAGAATCTCATTCTGCTGGGCCATCAGCTCCTGCACTGTGGGAGCTGGAGGAGGTGGCGGGGGAACTTGCTCGTTCTGCCCGCGACGCTGCCTAGCTGCCATCTGAAAACAGAGATTGTCGCCATTGTTATCCCAACTCACAATTTCGAACGACAAGATATCATTTCATATGGAAAAAATGCCATAATCATAATATTAGGTTCGAAACGAAGGTAACATGGTGACAAAGATCCCACAGATTCCAAAGTTCACAGGGTTACATTAATCAGGGAAAAGTACCCACAAGCCTAGTCCAAAATGTGATACTACTAAGCTCGCATAGGTTTCTATCCACCTAAAAATGTCGAAGCGACTGCTTAACCCTGAGCGGTGGAAGCGACACTGGATACGGGTGAAGGGGGCATCGCGGAGGTAGTCCCATTGTCACCAGGGGCTGGTCCTAGCTCCTCGGGAGCCTCTTCTCCCTCGCTTCCTGCTTCATTGGCCTCCATCTCCAGGTGGTGCATGTCCAAGTGGTCGTTTGCTTCCTCGAGTTCCCTCTGCACATCGTGAAGCTGGTTCTCCAAGACATCAATAGTGTTGTCTCGGATCTCCACCTGCTGCTCCAGGGTAGCGATACGCTGGCTCAGCCTTTCCACCTGCAGATCCTTCTCCACCAACTCTGTGGATAGGTCGACCACAAAATCTTCCCGACTGTCGAGAGTGAGCTTGGCAGTCCGAGCGGTGTTAGCAAGAAGTGTCATAGCATCGCTCTGAAGGGCCTGAAGGCGGTACAGCGCACTCATGCACTGAACGGTGACCCTCCCAACCAAGTCAGGATACATGGCCCACACATCCTTCACATGGCTCACGCGGTTACACCACATGGGATCATCCTTCTTCTCAGCAGGGAAGAGTCCCAAGGGGTGCATCACCATCTCCAGGGGATGGTAGCCACAGAAAGTCGTCAGAGCCTTCATGGCTGCTGCCTCAACGATGTCGTCCGTCCTGAGTCCAATCGTCTCAGAGTCAAGAGAACGCCAACCCGGCTGAAGGGGATGAGCCTCCAAAGTCAGCCAGACCCGATAACGAGGTACCCGATGCTCCTCATACAACTGCACCGTGTACAAAGGGGGCGTAGGGTAACCGGCGGAGTTAAGCACTTCCCACAAGATGGAAGGAAAGCCATCGCGAGAAAGGAAGTCAGAACCGAAACGAGAGTCTCCTCCACTGGCGGGGGGTGGGTGAATTCATCTGCGGAAGGGAATTCAAAGATAAAGATTATGGTGGAAGGAAAAAGAAAAAGAGAGCCCGGATGGTTTTAAAGAAAAAGGGGTTAGCTCAAATTTTAATTCCTCTGTGTTTTTATAATGCATGCATGCTGGAAGAAACGTTGCCTCTCAAAAAGAAAATAGGGTGCCTTTTTAGGGCATCCTTAAATATAAGTATTGGCCCACGGGGCCTAATTAATTAGCCACCTATTTCCCTCTATGCCTAAGGCCTTTCGTCCTAGGTCTAGCGGTCTAGTCCTGACGATCTATAGCAGTTTCTAGGCAAGTTTTAGATTTTGAAAATTGGTATTCATGGTTTATTGTCCTTCTCTGTGGTGGAATTTGCTCCGATACCAGCTGTGGCAGAACCACCCGAATTATTCCAGCTTAAGTGCCTAAGTCATGCCTCAAGGGCCGTGACACACTTAAATCGGAATAACCCGTCAGTCCTTCAGATCTAGTCTGATAGAGCCACTTAACCAGGATCAAATTCCACAATCTCACTCGAAGGTGAGTCACAGAAGAAATACAATAAAACAGGAAACCTCAAATTAAGTACTGAATTATTACATAAATCGGAGTTCTGGAGTAGCAAATAAAGTTCATAAAGTAAGGTGCAGCGGATAATCGATGTCGTCGGTAACGAGGAAATGGGCAAGGCCTAGCCCACTACTCCTCATGCTCCTCTCCTGCCGGAGCAACATCCCACTCGACCGTCCAACCCGGTGGCAGGGTGGTAGGCCAAGTCACACCATCAACCAACTCCTGCATGGTACCTGCAAAAATGGTGCCACAAGCAAGGCTGAGTATACTAATACTCAGCTAGACTTACCCGGTGTGAGGAGTCTACTCCTCTACCTCTAGACTATGCAGCTGTTTGGCTGAGGGGTTTGGTTTGCCAAAAGCACTAGCTGTTACTAAAATCAATTTTTAGCTTTTCCAAATTTTACCATCATTAACTTAGCTAGATTTGCTTCTTCTAAGCATACATGGTAACAATCAATTAGTTCAATCAACAAGTTATCTCATGTAACCATATTTCACTTCTTACTCGATGCAGTACAAGGAATCAAGCAGTCTCATTAGCTGCGAGAAGCAGACGATTCGAATCGAGTTTTAACCTTGCAAGGTAAACCTAAACACACGGCATGTCAGGGCACTCCGACCCTACACATGACAACCGTCCCCATCGATTCCCCGTTCGCGTCCAGGCCTCACCGCCTTGGCATACAATGCTCCACTGGCCCCGGCTGCCGCCGTGCAGTGACCGCACTTGTACCCACCATAGCTAGCATGGGAGAACCAGTCTCAGGTCGCATGAGGGATAAAGTCCGCGCCCGGCTTCACTCAGGTACTAGGTTTACCGGTTACCATTTTTCCCGGCATGTGCTTAGTACGTTCAAAAGCTTGACTCAGGTATCCACACATTAATCCTTAATTCATTTTCCCGTCTCATGGACAAGGCATCCTCCCTGGATCTAAGTCCATAGACCAACATATATCCCATTTTCAAGATGAATACAATCAATTCCTGACCTCGCGCGAGTGCTAGAAAAATCACTCGACTTCTACCGAGATCCTGATTAGCAAGCAGCTACTCGACCTAGCATACTAGTATTCATCTCAAAAAGGAGTCCTAAGTTCATGCATCTAGAGGTTTCAAGCAATTCCTACACTTAAGTGCACATTACAAACCTACAAGCATTAAGTGTAGTAAAGTAGCATATAATAATAGGTTATGCATATAGACCGGGGCTTGCCTTCAATTGCTGGGGCTGCTGGGAGATCCTCGATAGCAGCCTCTGAAGCCTGCTCCTGGTCCTCCTCTTGGACAGGTCCTTGCTCGGGGATGAGCACGTACTCTCCGTCGGCAAGATTACAATCTAATGAATGCAATGCGTAAGATATATGCATGATATGATATGTGCTTTTAGAAATCACAACTTAAAAGGTGTATGATCTTTCTTGAGTTAAACAAGTTAACTTTACTTATGCAAGACCCTTGGGTGGTGTATTTGGTAAACTGGTTCAAATTTAGCTAAGGTAAAAGGTAGGTTTACTTTTGGGGTTCCTCTGAATTTTTTTTAAGTCTTTAGGGACAAATGATAAGTACTCAAGTTAGACTGATTGAGGTGGGGTTTATTTCTTCTTTCCTTTTTCTTTATTCTCTTTAATGTTTTGAAGTAGGTTTGAACTACAAGTTGCTTTTATAAAATTCTAAAAATTCTGTAAAAATTACAGTGGCTTGCTACTGGTGTGTGTTTCTCTGTCTTAAAATTTGGGGATCAGAAAATGAATAGTTTTCTCTGCACAAAATTATTAAACTCTAGGGTAGAAAGGGTGCTTTGAACTACAACTATGATTTAACAGTGAATAATTCTTCAGAACTTATTTTTGCTGGCTTTTAGGGGTTGTAACATGACTTGATACAAATTTCTAGCCATTAATACCTTTTTGTTGTTTTACTATGGTTTTCTCAAGTTTCTAGCCAAATGGGTGCTTTCTACTACCACTATATTTGAAAAATATCAAACAACAGAGTTCTCATTTTTCTTAGTTATGGTTTTGTGCAAGAGCAATCATTCTGAAGTTTGGCATCTTTTTGCTTAAGGGAAGGGGTGGTATGCATTATCTGAATTAAATGGCTTTTCTCTTAAGTCATTAGCAATTGGTATGAGTTTGCTTCTTTTTCATGGGTTTGCATTTTTCTCTGGTAGTTTACCTCCTTAAGGACTTAGCTAATTTTTGGTTGCCCATTATCACATTATTTGAGGTTGTTCAAGAATTATTGGGAAAATGCCTTATTTTCACCATGTATTTATTTTCCTTACTTAAAAAGTTGGACTGGGGTGCTCTGTATTTTGCAGTGGGGCTCTGGTGGTCATAAGTTCACTAGATTTTTGTTAAGCATTTTGGTTATAGTTTTGCCTCTTTAATAATTGATTTTCAGTCTTATTTAGGCTAAACAAATCATTTTAATTTAACATTGATCCAAATTAATGGTCTCTGTATTTTTCCTAAGTTCTCTGTTACATAAGCAAACTAGGAAAAATAATATTAATCACTGTTCATTAATTTCTAATATCTTTCTGATTTTCTCTAAGTTTTGGACAAAACATCTTTAAATGAGGAAATACATCATAATTTCTAATGCTGGGGTTCCTACTATTTTTAAACAGTGTCTAAAAGAGATTTGAATACCCACAAATTTTCTTAAGTCTAGCACAGAAGAAAAACTAATTTTCCTTGATTAAATAAGGTTTAGTGGGTTTCTGTTTTTAATTTTAAACTCTAAAATTTTGAACAGAAAGCATAGGGTTTACTATTTTTAAATGATGGATTATAATATACAGAGGCTAGCAAAATTGGTTTGACATTTTTTTAGTAAGAATTCATCAAGTTATGAATTTTACAAGTTCTCTGGCTATTTAAAAAGAATATCAGAATCGATTTAATTGAAAATCTACTTTGCACTGGGGTCCCTGGCGGTTTTCTAAGTCTTTCCTCGCGAATCAGTCCTCAGGCTACTATTCACCAGAGTCTCTGACATTACAGAAAACCCCTCGGGTTCTCCACCTCCTAACCCGAGTTCCTTAGTCTAACTTAAACAGTAGCCGCGGCGGGGAAAAGGGCGGAGGGGCTTACCGGCGGCGAGACTATTCCGGTGAAGTGGTCGAGGATGAAGGGGAGGTCCTGGGGATCACAACGGTGTGCGAAACGCCGTCGGAGATGGCCGGAGTCGGTCGGTCCACGCGCGCAGGCGGGGATGCTCGTCGGCGGCGAGGAGACCGGCCTGGTCACGGCGAGATAGTTCAATCAAATGGGTCAGGGAGGTCCACGGGATGCCAGAGAAGACATGAGCGCAAAGAATTGGGCGGAGACTCACTGGATAGCTCGGTCCACGCGCGGCGGCGGAAGACCGAAGTCCGGTGAGGTCAATCTCGGGCCTCCGGTGAAGTCCGGCTGGGTCCGAGGGCTTGGCAAGCTTCACGGGCTGCTGGTGGAGCTGGCCGAAACACTGGCTTGACTTGAGGGTGGCTGGAGGGAGCTGGCCACGGTGGCCGAAGCTCGGGCGGCAATGGCGGGCGGAAATTAAGCTCGCCGGAGCTAAGGAAAGCGGCTGGCCGAAGAGGGTGAGTGCGGGGTGAAGTGAGGCGCGCCTGGGGAGGCTTTATAGGCGCGGGCGGGCACGGCCGAGGGCGTGGGTGCGCGGCGGACTTGACTGGACGCCGGGGAGCGCGCGCGCGCGGGTTGGGCGAGCTCTGGCGTGCCGACCAGGGTCGAACACGTGTGAGCGCGCGTTCTGCCCAAGTTCTGGCGCGTGTAGTCGCTCATCCGAGCCTGCTCTCGCCTTGGTCAAAGCACAAAACCTCTTCCCCTCCCTACAAGCTACCATTCTTGTGTGGGGGTCATAGGATTTTGCCTACTGGTTGCAGAGATATGGAGCCAGGAAATCTGGTCTGTCTCCCTGCGCAAATCCGAGGCAAATCCAAGGTTTAGTCGTGTCTAGGGCTCGCGTCCCAATGCCATCTTCTGGCACACGACAGAGGGGTTAGTTAGGCACATTTTTGTCAATGGGGCCATTAGGATTCGAGTTAGGGATCAAGGTGAACATCCCTGATCTTTGGCTCAAGGTCTGAATTTCAGAAATCTGAATTTCAGAATTTTCATTAAGTCCACACATGGAAAGCTTGATTTGGGGTTTTATTTGAGCTATTTTGGCTAAGCTTTCTCAACCTTTCTTGTTGCCCATTAAATATACTTCAATTTTTATAATTGGCTCAACTCCAAATTTTAAACTTTTCACTCCCTTTTCCTTACTTTTTGAATTTTTGCTCATGGGGCTTATTTAGGGTTTTTTAAACTAGGGTTGCATAATCTGATCTTTTAAGGGACTCAATTGCTTTGATCATGACACTTTTAAGTATATACTTGGTGACTTCATTATTACTTAAGTTATTTTGATGCTCATGCTTACTTTGGTTCACATAAAATGATGGCTCTTGGTTTGGCATTTGAAAAAAAACCCTGAGTGACACTGGGGTGTCACAGTAATTACACCTAAAGGGCCTGTTGAGACCAATCATATGACACGTAGATTGACAATAACAATTATGGGGAGAGAATTTGGAGCTACTACTATAATATTAGAGGCAAGCAGTATAGATCTGATCCTTGGTATATCATGGTTAAGAAAGGCAAAGGCCATTATAGCATGTGGTAGAGGTACCATAGAACTCACCAGCCCTAAAGGAGAAAGATTTCAAGTTAATATTGCAGTAACCACCTCATCCAAACGTGCAATGTTCTTTATACCTGAGGAGTTTGTTGGTGACAACATCCGTGTGGTTAGGGATTTTCCGGATGTCTTTCCAGAGGAGTTACCAGGGATGCCACCAGATAGGGAAGTTGAGTTTGTTATTGTTCTCTTACCTGGAACTGCCCCTATTTCTAAACGGCCATACAGGATGTCCGTAGAGGAGTTAAAGGAACTTAAGAAACAGTTAACGGAGTTACAAGAGGCTGGGTACATTCGTCCGAGTTCCTCACCTTGGGGAGCGCCGGTTCTGTTTGTACAGAAGAAGGATGGATCACAATGGATGTGTGTGGATTATAGATCCCTTAATGATGTTACTGTGAAGAACAAGTATCTGTTACCCCGTATTGAGGAATTATTTGATCAGATGAGAGGTGCAAGGGTATTCTCGAAGATTGATCTCTGATCGGGTTACCATTAGATGAGGATTAGACCATCGGATATTTCCAAGACAGCATTCTCGACTCGATATGGATTATATGAGTTCACTGTTATGTCGTTTGGATTAGCCAATGCACCAGCTTATTTTATGAATTTGATGAATAAGGTGTTTATGGAGTATTTGGACAGATTCGTCGTAGTATTCATCGACGATATACTTATTTATTCCAAGAGTGATAATGATCATGAGGAACATCTGAGATTGGTGCTACAGAAGCTACGAGATAATCAACTCTATGCCAAGTTTAGCAAGTGCGAGTTTTGGATTGGTAAGGTGCCATTCCTTGGACATATCATTTCTAATAGAGGAATATCAGTGGATCCTGCTAAAGTCAAGGAGATTATGGAGTGGAGAGTACCCACTACAGTTATGGAGATTCGGAGTTTCTTAGGACTTGCAGGATACTATCAGAGATTTAATGAAGGATTTTCTAAGATTGGCGAAGCTATGACCTCGCTTCTGGAGAAAGGAAGAGAGTTTAAGTGGGATGAGAAGTGCCAAGATAGTTTTGATCAATTAAAGAAGAGATTGATGCTGCCACCAGTGTTGGTTATGCCAGATCTACATAAGGGATTTGATATCTATTGTGATGCATATGGCCAAGGCTTAGGATGTGTGCTCATGCAAGAAAGACATGTGATTGCCTATGCGTCTCGTTAGTTACGGAAACATGAACTCAACTACCCCACTCATGACTTAGAACTGGCAGCCGTTGTGCATGCGCTTAAGATTTGGAGACATTATATTATGGGAACCAAGTGTCAAGTATACATGGATCATAAGAGTTTGAAGTATATATTCACTCAGAAGGATCTCAACCTTAGGCAACGCAGTTGGTTGGAGCTTATTAAGGATTATGATTTGGAGATTCACTATCACCCGGGCAAGGCAAATTTGGTTGCAGATGCCTTTAGTCGGAAGGAACACGTTCATTCAGCTATTGTGGGCGAGCTACCTGATGAGATTGTCGAGGATTTTAGGAGACTTAACCTGGGGATAGTTGCTCACACTAAAGGAGTTACCATTGATGTAGAACCTACCTTGGAGCAAGAAATCGCGAAGGACAAATTGGTGATGCTAAAATACAAGAGATTAAGGATCTTATTACTGAAGGTCAAGATCCAGAATTCACGGAAGATGAGCAAGGCACCGTATGGTTCAAGGACAGGATATGTGTTCCTAATATTGAAAGCCTTCATGAGACTATTTTAAAGGAGGCCCATGACTCGGATTATTCTATTCATCCTGGTAGCACCAATATGTATCAGGATTTGAAGCAGAAATATTGGTGGTATGGATTGAAGAGAGATGTGGCTGCACATGTGGCTATGTGTGATGTGTGTCAAAGAGTTAAGGCTGAACACCAGAGGCCAGCTGGACTACTGCACCCACTGAAGATACCCGAGTGGAAGTGGGAAGAGATTGGTATGGATTTTATTACTGGATTGCCTCGCACCCAGAAAGGATATGATGCTATATGGGTGATTGTGGATAGATTGACGAAAGTAGCTCACTTCATTCCTATCAAGACTACTTATAAAGGTTCTCAACTAGCAGAGTTATATATGGCTCGGATTGTGTGTTTACATGGAGTACCAAAGAAAATTGTGTTGGATTGAGGTTCACAGTTTACCTCAAGATTCTGGAGAAGCTTTCATGAGAATATGAATACGAAGTTGAATTTTAGTACGGCCTATCACCCTCAGACTGATGGACAGACTGAAAGGACTAATCAAATACTGGAAGATATGTTGAGTGCTTGTGCCCTTTAGCATGGAGGAAGTTGGGATAAAAGTCTACATATGCTGAGTTCTCATATAATAATAGCTACCAGGCCAGTCTAAAAATGTCACCTTTTGAGGCTTTATATGGGAGGAAGTGCATGACTCCTCTATACTGGGATCAAACTAGAGAAAGACAGTTCTTTGGGCCTGAACTGATTTAAGAAGCAGAAGAACAAGTCCGTATAATTCGAGAGAATTTGAGGGTAGCTCAAACCAGGCAAAAGAGCTACGCTGATAATAGAAGGAGACCACTAGAATTTGAGGAAGGAGATTATGTGTACCTCAAGGTGTCACCACTTCGTGGAATGAGGAGATTCAAAGTTAAGCGCAAATTGTCCCCTCACTTTATTGGACCATTCATGATCTTTAGGCGAGTTGGGGAGATGGCATACCAACTCAAGCTACCTGCTAGCCTATCGGATGTGCATAATGTGTTCCACGTATCTCAACTGAAGAAGTGTCTCCGTGTCCCCGAGGAACAGTTACCAATGGAAGAGCTCAGTGTTCAGGGTGATTTGACTTACACGGAGTATCCTATCAAGATTCTTGACACTTTGACTCGAGTTACAAGAAATAAGGTGATAAAGATGTGTAAAGTACAATGGAGTCACCATGGAGAAGATGAGGCTACTTGGGAGAGAGAAGAAGAGCTCCGCATAGATTTTCCCCATCTTTTTCCTAGTTCTTCCTAAATCTGGAGGACGAGATTCTTGTTAAGGGGGTAGGATTTGTAACACCCACTTTGTAAGAAAAGTCTAAAAAGAGAAAATTATATTACTTTATATCTATATGTATTATCTATGCTTATCATTTCATGTGAACACCATAATTAAACAAATAAATAAGTGACAAAAGTGAGAGCACCTAGAGGGGGGGGGGTGAATAGGTGATCCTGTAAAATCAAATACTAAATAGCCACAAAACTTATTTATGAAAGAGTTAGTGCGACTAAGTAGCTTTGAAGCGAGTTCTTGTGAACAAAACAATCATAGAGAAGGCAACACAAGAGATACGTGATTTTTATCCTGTGGCTCGGCCAAGTAACACTTGCCTACTTCCACGTTGTGGCGTCCCAATGGACGAGGGTTGCACTCAATTTCTTTCAAGTGATCCAATGATCAACTTGAATACCACAACTTTCTTCCTTATAGTTTTCTTCCTGTTTGCGAGGAATCTCCACAAGTTGGAGCCTCTTGCCCTTACAATATTGATCACAAAGAGGCACAGAGTAAGGTTGGGAAGAGCAACACACACAAGACTCAAAATCACAGCACAACCACGCACACAAGTCACAACTTGAGCTCTAAACACAACACACGGAGTTCGCAACTCAAATGGATCTCAAATCACTAACATAGAGAATCAAATGCGTGGAGTTGGAGTCTTAGAGTCTTAGGATGCTTAGTGAATGCTTAGGTGACTCCTCCATGCGCCTAGGGGTCCCTTTTATAGTCCCAAGGCAGCTAGGAGCCATTGAAGACCAACTTGGAAGGCCATCCTTGCCTTCTGTCGAGTGGCACACCGGACAGTCCGGTGCGCCACCGGACAGCTACTGTAGCCTGTCCGGTGCGTGATTTCCTTCCAAAATGGGCACAGTCGACCGTTGCAGCTTCGGGACCGTTGGCGCACCGGACACTGTCCGGTGCACACCGAACTGTCCGGTGCCTCCTTCCGACCATTGGAGCTGCCACGCGTCGCCCGTAGATTTCGCGGCCGACCGTTGGCGATGGTGACCGTTTGCTCACCGGACAGTCTGGTGCGCCACCGGACAGTCCGGTGAATTATAGCCACGTTGCCTTTTTCCGTTTCCCGAGAGCGACGAGTTCGCTGCGGATGACTCACCGGACAGTCCGGTGCACCACCGGACAGTCCGATGAATTATAGCCGTACACCGTCGTCAACTCCCGAGAGCGGACTTTTTACCGTTGCCCAGCCTGGCGCACCGGACACTGTCCGATGCACCACCGGACAGTCCGGTGTGCTAGTCTGAGCTGAAGTTTGGCTGCCCACAACCAAATCTTTTGCAATTCGATTCCTCTCTTTTCGGCACTGTTTCTAGCACCTAGATAGACAATGTTAGATCACAAAAACAATGTACTAAGTCTAGAAACGTACCTTTTACTTTGATTTGCACCTTTCGCACATTTAGCACATTAGTACTCAAATAATGTGTTGGGCATCTAATCACCAAAATACTTATAGAAATTTCCCAAGGGCACATTTCCATTTCAATCTCCCCCTTTTTGGTGATTTATGCCAACACATCAAAAAGCAACAAGAGAAGTGCAATATCGATTCAAATTGAAGATCAAAATGTTTTTGCTTATGATTTGGCATATTTGGATCACTCTTTGCCACCACTTGGTTTATTTTTGCAAATCAAATTCTTTTTCCTATCTCTAAGTCAAACACACTTGTTTGGGCAAATCGAGATATATTCCAAGAGAATTATTGATCAAGTGTCAAAAACTCCCCCATAAGAGACCAAATTTTGCAATAAGAGTATTTTGGACAATTCAAGAGTTCTAACTCTATTGTTTTCAAAATTCACAAGTGGTTGGCTGATCCATTTGCTTTGGCCTTAATTTCTCCCCTTTGGCATTAAGCACCAAAACAGGATCATTTTTGGTCCGTTAACCCCATTGCCTCACCAAAAATTGTCAATTAAGAGCAAAAAGGCAAATAGAGCATAAGAATGAACTTGGAATTAGATACACTAATACCGGAGTGCAGTGGAAGTCTTTGCGTCGTCCAAGTCCATCTTTCCCTTTCAATGCACCTTTGAGACTACAACAAGTGTTCTCAACCAAACAAATTAGTCTCAAAGGGATCAAGTTGTAGCACACTCCCCCTAAATATGTGCACCATTTGCATATGGACTTGCGAGGTCCAGGGAGGCTTGTACAACTTGAGCACCATAAATAGATAACAAATGATGTAAAAGCACAATGTAACATGATCAAAGGCATAGAACACATGTATGCTATAGATCAATCCAAGTTATGCGAATCTAAGACATTTAGCTCACTACGCAACCTACAAAACCTTTTCTCATCTAAATGCTTAGTGAAGATATCGGCTAGCTGGTTCTCGGTGTTAATATGGTACACCTCGATATCTCCTTTTTGCTGGTGGTCTCTCAGGAAGTCATGCCGGATGTCTATGTAATTAGTGTGGCTGTATTCAACAGGATTATCCACCATGCGGATTGCACTCTCATTGTCACATAGAAGTGGGACTTTGCTTAGATTGTAGCCAAAGTCCCAGAGGGTTTGCCTCATCCAAAGTAGTTGCGCGCAACACTGTCCTGCGGCAACGTACTCGGCCTCGGCGGTGGATAGGGCAACAGATGTTTGTTTCTTAGAACTCCAGGACACCAGGGACCTTCCTAGAAATTGGCACGTCCCCAATGTGCTCTTCCTATCAACCTTGCACCCGACATAATCGAAGTCTGAGTATCCGATCAAGTCAAAGGTAGACCCCTTTGGATACCAGATCCCAAAACAGGGCGTAGAAACTAAATATCTAAGAATTCACTTAACGACCACAAGGTGACATTCCTTGGGGTCGGATTGATATCTAGCACACATGCATACACTAAGCATAATGTCCGGTCTACTAGCACATAAATAAAGCAGTGAACCTATCATAGACCGGTATGCCTTTTGATCAACGGACTTACCTCCTTTGTTGAGGTCAACATGCCCGTCGGTTCCCTTAGGTGTCTTTGCGGGCTTGGTGTCCTTCATCCCAAACCGCTTGAGAAGATCTTGTGTGTACTTCGTTTGGGAGATAAAGGTGCCGTCCTTGAGTTGCTTCACTTGGAATCCAAGGAACTAGGTCAACTCACCCATCATCGACATTTCGAATTTCTGCATCATCACCCTGCTAAACTCCTCACAAGATTTTTGATTAGTAGAACCAAATATTACGTCATCGACATAAATTTGGCATACAAAAAGATCACCATCACAAGTCTTTGTAAAAAGAGTGGGATCGACTTTCCCAACCTTGAAAGCATTAGCAATTAAGAAATCTCTAAGGCATTCATACCATGCTCTTGGGGCTTGCTTAAGTCCATAGAGCACCTTAGAGAGCTTGAACACATGGTCGGGGTACCTGTCATCCTCAAAGCCAGGGGGTTGTTCCACGTATACTTCCTCCTTGATTGGCCCGTTGAGGAAAGCACTCTTTACGTCCATTTGAAACAACCTGAAAGAGTGGTGAGCGGCATAGGCTAACAATATTCGAATACACTCTAGCCTAGCCATAGGAGCAAAAGTCTCCTCGAAATCCAAACCTGCGACTTGGGCATAACCTTTTGCCACAAGTCGAGCCTTGTTTCTTGTCACCACCCCGTGCTCATCTTGCTTGTTGCGGAACACCCACTTGGTTCCCACAACATTTTGCTTTGGACGTGGCACCAGGCTCCAAACTTCATTTCTCTTGAAGTTGTTGAGCTCTTCTTGCATGGCCAACACCCAATCCGGATCCTGCAAGGCCTCTTCTACCCTAAAAGGCTCAATAGAAGAGACAAATGAGTAATGTTCACAAAAGTTAGCTAATCTTGAGCGAGTAATTACTCCCTTGCTGATATCACCCAGAATCTGGTCTACGGGGTGATGTCGTTGGATCGTTGCTCGGACTTGAGTTGGACGGACCCGTGGTGCTTCTTCCTCCATCACTTGATCTTCTTGTGCTCTCCCTTGATCATGCCCTTCCTCTTGAGGAACCTATTCATCATCTTGAGTTGGGGGTTGCACCATTGTGGAGGATGATGGCTGATCTTGCTCCTGTTGTTCCTGCGGTCACACATCACCTACCGCCATTGTGCACATTGCGGTCGTCGGAACATCATCTTCATCTATGTCATCAAGATCAACTTGCTCTCTTGGAGAGCCATTAGTCTCAACAAATACAACGTTGCTAGAGACTTCAATCAAACCCGATGATTTGTTGAAGACTCTATACGCCTTTGTATTTGAGTCATACCCTAGGAAAAACCCTTCTACTGCCTTGGAAGAAAATTTAGAATGTCTACCTTTCTTCACTAGAATGTAACATTTGCTCCCAAATACACGAAAGTAAGAGACGTTGGGTTTGTTACCGGTAAGGAGTTCATAGGAGGTCTTCTTGAGAAGGCGATGCAGATAGAGCCGGTTTATGGCGTGGCAAGCTGTGTTCATAGCTTTCGACCAAAACCGCTCGGGCGTCTTGAACTCTCCAAGCATCATTCTTGCCATATCGATAAGTGACCTGTTCTTCCTCTCTACCACACCGTTTTGCTGTGGTGTGTAGGGAGCGGAGAACTCGTGCTTGATGCCTTCCTCCTCAAGATACTCTTCCACTTGCAGATTCTTGAACTCGGACTTGTTGTCGCTTCTTATCTTTTTCACCTTGAGCTCAAATTCATTTTGAGCCCTCCTTAAAAAGCGCTTTAGGGTCCCTTGGGTTTCTGATTTGTCCTGCAAAAAGAACACCCAAGTGAAGCGGGAAAATCATCAACAATAACAAGACCATACTTACTTCCCCCGATGCTAAGGTAGGCAACGGGTCCAAAGAGGTCCATGTGAAGAAGCTCCAGTGGTCTTGATATTGTCATCACATTCTTGCTGTGATAGTGCTTCCCACCTGTTTTCCTGCCTAACATGCTACACAAGGTCTATCTTTCTTGAAACAAACATTGGTTAGTCCTAACACATGTTCTCCCTTTAGAAGTTTATGAAGGTTCTTCATCCCAACATGTGCTAGACGGCGATGCCAGAGCCAGCCCATACTAGTCTTAGCCATTAAGCATGCATCTAGATCGACATTCTCTTTCAAAAAATCAACTAAATAGAGCTTGCCGTCTAATACACCCTTAAATGCTAATGAACCATCACTCCTTCTAAAGACAGATACCTCAACATTTGTAAACAAACAATTGTAGCCCAAGTGGCACAATTGACTTACAAACATGAGGTTGTATCCTAATGACTCTACTAAAAATACATTTGAAATAGAGTGCTCGCTTGTAATGGCTATCTTTCCTAAACCTTTGACCTTGCCTTGGTTCCCATCTCCAAAAATAATCGTATCCTGGGAATCCTTGTTCTTGACGTAGGAGGTAAACATCTTCTTCTCCCTCGTCATGTGGTTTGTGCATCCGCTGTCGATTATCCAGCTAGAGCCCCCAGATGCATAAACCTGCAAGAAAATTAAGCTTGGGTTTTAGGTACCTAACTTTTGTTGGGTCCTACAAGGTTAGTCACAATAGTTTTTGGAATCCATATGCAATTTTTGTCTCCCTTGCATTTGGGTCCCAATTTCCTAGCCACTACTTTTGAATTCTTACATGAAAGAATAAAAGAAGTGTTGCAAGCATGGAAAACAGTAGCAGATTCATTGCACATTTTCCTAGGCACATGATGCACAACATGATTTCTCCTAGTCCTACTTCTACCATGAACAAAAGTAGAACTAGAGGCAAACATAGCATGTGAATTAACAGCATCATGAACATAACTCCTATTATAATGAGCATTCCTAGAAAATTTTGTATCATAAATGTAGGCATGACACTTTTGGGAACTACTAGCTGAAAGGGAAATGTGCCCTTGGGCAATTTCTATTATGTTTTGGTGATTAAGTGCCCAACACATTTAATTAAGTTCTTATGTGCTAAATGAAGAGAAAAGTGCAAATCAAGACATGAGGTATGTTTCTAGACTTAGTACATTGTTTTGAGTACTAACATATTTTGTCTAAGTGCTAGAAACAGGAAAAGAAAGAATTGCAAATAACTTGGCTGTGTGCAGCCAAAGTCCAGCTCGGCCTGGCACACCGGACAGTGTCCGGTGCGCCAGGCTGGTTTCCGATGAACAGGCCGCTCTCGGGAAAGTTTGGCGGCGTACGGCTATAATTCACCGGACAGTCCGGTGGCACACCGGACCGTCCGGTGAGCCAACAGTCGCCAGCGTAACGGTCGGCCGCGCAATCCGCGGGCGACGCGTGGCCCGCAGCAACGGCCGGTTGGGCACATCGGACTGTCCGGTGCGCCAACCGATCCCGAGGACCAACGATCGGATGCGCCAGAAAAGGAAGGAGATCGTGCACCGGACAACTACAGGGACTTTCCAGTGGTGCACCGGACTGTCCGGTGCACCACCCGACAGAAGGCAAGTTTGGTCTTCCAAGTTGGCCTCCAACGGCTCCTAGCTGCCTTGGGGCTATAAAAGGGACCGCTATGCGCATGGAGGAGAAACACAAGCATTCACTAAGCATCCTAAGGCATCCAGACTTCGTTCCCGCACATTCGTTTCGTTGTGTTAGAGATTTGATTTCTATTTGAGTCAAGGACTCCCTGTGTTGTCATTTGAGCTCAAGTCTTCTCTTGTGTGCGTGGGTGTGCTGCGAATTGTGTCTTGTGTGTGTTGCTCATCCCAACCTTACTCCGTGCTTTCATTCTGATCTTTGTTGTAAGGGCGAGAGACTCCAATCTTGTGGAGATTCCTCGCAAACGGAAATAATCATCTAAGGAAAAACCATGGTATTCAAGTTGATCATCGGATCACTTGAAAGGGGTTGAGTGAAACCCTCGTCTATTGGGACGCCACAACGTGGAAGTAGGCAAGTGTTACTTGACCGAACCACAGGATAAAAATCGCGTGTCTTGTGTTGATCTCTCTGTGATTGTTTTGTCCACAAGAACTCGCTTCTCAACTACTTAGTCGCACTACAGTTTCTATAACCAAGTGTTGTGGCTATTTAGTGTTGAATTTTTATAGGATCACCTATTCACCCCCTCTAGGTGCTCTCAATTGGTATCGGAGCCGTTCTCTTCACATAAGGGACTAATCGCCCAAAGAGATGGATCCTAAGGGAAAGGGGATGGTGGTCAACGACAAGGAGAAGAAGTCCATCTTCAATGAGCCAAGAGATGACAAGCCCACTGACTCTGGCTCGAGTCACAAGAAGAAGGACGGGAAGAAGAAGAGGCGCATCAAGAAGATCGTCTACTACGACAGCGATGAATCTTCTTCTTCACCAAGAGACGACGACAATGACGATTCTTCATCAAAGAGAAAAACGGTTAATCAAAATTACTCTTTTGACTATTCTCACATGCCGTAAAATTCGAATGCACATTTACTTTCTATTCCACTAGGAAAACCTCCACACTTTGATGGAGAGGACTACTCATTTTGGAGTCATAAAATGCGTAGCCATCTATTTTCTCTCCATCCTAGCATTTGGGAAATAGTAGAAAATGGAATGCATTTCGATAGTATGGATAACCCTGTGATGATAAATGAACAAATTCATAAGAATGCACAAGCTACCACTGTTTTGCTAGCATCTTTGTGCAGGGATGAATACAACAAGGTGAGCGGCTTGGACAATGCCAAGCAAATCTGGGACACCCTCAAGATATCTCATGAGGGAAACGACGCCACCATGATCACCAAAATGGAGTTGGTGGAAGGCGAGCTGGGGAGATTTGCGATGATCAGGGGAGAGGACCCAACGCAAACCTACAACAGGCTCAAGACCCTGGTCAACAAAATACGAAGCTACGGAAGCACAAGATGAACAGATCATGATGTCGTCCGACTCATGCTAAGGAGAAGAAAAAGAGCTACAGGAAGGCAAAGGGTGAGGCACACCTCAGAAAGGAATGGGACTCAGACTGCTCTTCTTCTGACTCTGACGACGAAGGACTCGCTGCCTCGGCCTTCAACAAGTCTTCTCTCTTCCCCAACGAACACCACACTTGCCTCATGGCCAAGGAGAAGAAGGTAAGTGTTCGAGATACTCCTAAGTACACTACTTCTAGCGATGATGATTCTTGTGATGATGAAGTAGATTATACTGATTTATTTAAGGGTTTAAATAGAGCTAAAGTAGATAAAATCAATGAGTTAATTGATGCTCTAAATGAAAAAGATAGATTGCTAGAGAAGCAAGAGGACATTTTATATGAAGAACATGACAAATTTGTTAGTGTACAAAAATATCTTGCTTTAGAAACTAAAAGAAATGAAATGTTATCTTCTGAGTTATCTGCTTGCCATGAATCTATCTCTAGTTTAAAGATTTTGAATGACGATTTAAATGCTAAGCTAGAGGAAGCTAGTAAATCTAGTTCATGTGTAGAGCATGTTGTTATTTGCAATAGATGCAAGGACTTTGATGTTAATTCTTGTGATGAACACCTTATTTCTGTTGCTAAACTAAATGATGAGGTGGCAAGTCTTAATGCTCAACTTAAGACTTGCAAAATTGATTTTAATAAATTAAAATTTGCTAGGGATGCCTACACTGTTGGTAGACACCCCTCAATTAAGGATGGGCTTGGTTTTCAAAGGGAAGCCAAGAACTTAACAAGCCATATGGTTTCCGTTCTCAACAAGGGGAAAGGAAAGGCCCCTATGGCTAGTAGTCCTCAAAGGAACCATGCCTTTATCTATAATGAAAAAGTTGTTAGTCGTTCTCATTATAATAGAAATTATGATCATACTACTTATAATGATTCACATGCTATGTTTGCATCAAGTTCTACTTTTGTGAATGGTAGGCCTAGGAAAAATAATGTTGTGTCTCATGCTCCTAGAAAAATGTGCTTTGCAATACTTCATTTGTTCTCTTATGTAAGAATGCAAAAGTAGTTGCTAGGAAATTGGGATCCAAATGCAAGGGAGACAAGACTTGCATATGGGTTCCAAAGGCTATTGTGACTAACCTTGTAGGACCCAACAAGAGTTGGGTACCTAAAACCCAAGTGCAAATTGCCTTGCAGGTTTATGCATCCGGGGGCTAAAGCTGGATTATCGACAACGGATGCACAAACCACATGACGGGGGAGAAGAAGATGTTCACCTCCTACGTCAAGAACAAGGATTCCCAGGATACGATCATCTTTGGAGATGGGAACCAAGGCAAGATCAAAGGCTTGGGCAAGATAGCCATCACCAACGAGCACTCCATTTCAAACGTATTTCTAGTTGAGTCGCTTGGTTACAACCTCCTATCTGTAAGTCAATTGTGCCACATGGGCTACAGTTGTTGATGTTTCTGTCTTTAGACGGAGTGATGGTTCATTAGCATTTAAGGGTGTATTAGACGGCAAACTCTACTTAGTTGATCTTTCAAAAGAGGAGGCCGATCTAGATGCATGCTTAATAGCTAAGACTAGCATGGGCTGGCTGTGGCATCGCCGTCTAGCACAAGTTGGGATGAAGAACCTTCATAAACTTCTAAAGGGAGAACATGTGTTAGCACTAACCAATGTCTGCTTCGAGAAAGATAGACCTTGTGCAGCTTGCCAGGTAGGGAAACAGGTGGGAAGCACTCATCACAACAAGAATGTGATGACAACATCAAGACCACTAGAGCTTCTTCACATGGACCTCTTCGAACCCGTCGCCTACCTTAGCATCGAGGGTAGTAAGTATGGTCTAGTAATTGTTGATGATTTTCCTGCTTCACTTGGGTGTTCTTTTTGCAGGATAAATCAGAAACCCAAGGGACCCTAAAGCGCTTTCTAAGGAGGGCTCAAAACGAATTTGAGCTCAAGGTGAAAAAGATAAGAAGCGACAACGGGTCCGAGTTCAAGAATCTGCAAGTGGAGGAGTATCTTGAGGAGGAAGGCGTCAAGCACGAGTTCTCCGCTCCCTACACACCACAACAAAACGATGTGGTAGAGAGGAAGAACAGGACGCTTATCGACATGGTGAGGACGATGCTTGGAGAGTTCAAGACACCCGAGCGGTTTTGGTCGGAAGCTGTGAACACAGCCTGCCACGCCATAAACCGGCTATATCTGCATCGCCTCCTCAAGAAGACCTCCTACGAACTTCTTACCGGTAACAAACCCAATGTCTCTTACTTTCGTGTATTTGGGAGCAAATGCTACATTTTGGTGAAGAAAGGTAGACATTCTAAATTTGCTCCCAAGGCAGTAGAAGGGTTTTTACTAGGGTATGACTCAAATACAAAGGCGTATAGAGTCTTCAACAAATCATCGGGTTTGGTTGAAGTCTCTAGCGATGTTGTATTTGATGAGACTAATGGCTCTCTAAGAGAGCAAGTTGATCTTGATGGCATAGGTGAAGATGATGTTCCAACGGCCGCAATGCGCACGATGGCGATTGGAGATGTGCGACCACAGGAACAACAAGAGCAAGATCAGCCTTCTTCCTCAATAATGATGCATCCCCCAACTCAAGATGATGGACAGGTTCCTCAAGAAGAAGCGCGTGATCAAGGGGGAGCACAAGATGAACAAGTTATGGAGGAAGAAGCACCACTGGCCCCTCCAACTCAAGTCCGAGCGACAATCCAAAGAAATAACCCCGTCGATCAGATTCTGGGTGACATAAGCAAGGGAGTAACAACTCGCTCACGTTTAGCTAATTTTTGTGAGCATTACTCGTTTGTCTCTTCTATTGAGCCTTTCAGGGTAGAAGAGGCCTTGCAAGATCCAGACTGGGTGTTGGCCATGCAGGAAGAGCTCAACAACTTCAAGAGGAATGAAGTTTGGAGCCTAGTGCCACGTCCCAAGCAAAATGTTGTGGGAACCAAGTGGGTGTTCCGCAACAAGCAAGACGAGCATGGAGTGGTGACAAGAAACAAGGCTTGACTTGTGACAAAAGGTTATGCCCAAGTCGCAGGTTTGGATTTCGAGGAGACTTTTGCTCCTGTGGTTAGGCTAGAGTCTATTCGAATATTATTAGTCTATGCCACTCACCACTCTTTCTGGTTGTTTCAAATGGATGTGAAGAGCGCTTTCCTCAATGGGCCAATCAAGGAGGAGGTGTATGTGGAACAATCCCCTGGCTTTGAGGATGATAGGTACCCCGACCATGTGTTCAAGCTCTCTAAGGCGCTCTATGGACTTAAGCAAGCCCTAAGAGCATGGTATGAATGCCTTAGAGATTTCTTAATTGCTAATGCTTTCAGGGTTGGGAAAGCTGATCCCACTCTTTTCACTAAGACTTATGATGGTGATCTTTTTGTGTGCCAAATTTATGTCGATGGCACAATATTTGGTTCTACTAACCAAAAGTCTTGTGAAGAGTTTAGCAGGGTGATGACTCAAAAGTTTGAAATGTCGATGATGGGCGAGTTGACCTACTTCCTTGGGTTCCAAGTGAAGCAACTCAAGGATGGCACCATCCTCTCCTAAACGAAGTACACTCAAGACCTTCTCAAGAGGTTTGGGATGAAGGACGCAAAGCCCGCAAGACACCGATGGGAACCGACGGGCATGTCGACCTCAACAAAGGAGGTAAGTTCGTTGATCAAAAGGCATACTGGTCTATGATAGGTTCCTTGCTTTATTTATGTGCTAGTAGACCGGACATTATGCTTAGTGTATGCATGTGTGCTAGATTTCAATCAGACCCCAAGGAATGTCACCTTGTGGCCTTTAAGCGAATACTTAGGTATTTAGTTGCTACGCCTTGCTTTAGGATCTGGTATCCAAAGGGGTCTACCTTTGACTTAATTGGATATTCAGACTCCGATTATGCTGGGTGCAAGGTTGATAGGAAGAGTACATCAGGGACGTGCCAATTCCTAGGAAGGTCCCTGGTGTCTTGGAGTTCAAAGAAACAAACATCTATTGCCCTATCCACCGCTGAGGCCGAGTATGTTGCCGCAGGACAGTGTTGCGCGCAACTACTTTGGATGAGGCAAACCCTCAGGGACTTTGGCTACAATGTGAGCAAAGTCCCACTCCTATGTGACAATGAGAGTGCAATCCGCATGGCAGATAATCCTGTTGAACACAGCCGTACTAAGCACATAGACATCCGGCATCACTTTCTGAGAGACCACCAGCAAAAGGAAGATATTAAGGTGTACCACATTAGCACCGAGAACCAGCTAGCCGATATCTTTACCAAGCCGCTAGATGAGAAAACCTTTTGCAGGTTGCGTAGTGAGCTAAATGTCTTAGATTCGTGTAACTTGGATTGATCTATAGCATACATGTGTTCTATGCCTTTAATCATGTTACTTCATGCATTTATGTAATTTGTTGCTTATTTATGGTGCTCCGTTTTGGTGCTCAAGTTGTGCAAGGGATCCCCGGACCTCACAAGTCCATGTGTGAATGATGCACATATTTAGCGGGAGATGTGCTACAACTTGACCCTTTGAAACTAACATTTGTGTTTGAGTATACTTGATGTATTCTCAAAGGTGCATTGAAAGGGAAAGGTGAACTTGGACCATGCAAAGACTTCCACTGCACTCTGGTATTAGTGTAATTAACTCCAAGTTCATATCTATGCTCTTATTGCCTTTATGCTCTTTATTGGCATTTTTTGTGAGGCAATGGGGTTAAAGGGCCAATAATGATCCCCTTTTGATGCTTAATGCCAAAGGGGGAGAAATTAAGGTCAAAGCAAATGGATCAGCTACCACTTGTGAATTGTGAAAATAATAGAGTTAGAACTTTTGATTTATTCAAAATACTCTTATTGCAAAATTTGGTCTCTTGTGGGGGAGATTTCTTGAGAAAAAGGGGGAGTTTTTGGCACTTGATCAATTTCACTCTTGCATTATCTCCCTTTGTACCAAAACAAGTGTGTTTGACTTAGAGATAGGAAAATGAATTTGATTTGCAAAAACAAACCAAGTGGTGGCTAAGAATGATCCAAATATGTCAAAACTTGTGCAAAGACAATTTTGTTCTCAATTGCATTGATGTTGCACTTCTTTTGGTTGCTTTTGGATGTGTTGGCATAAATCACCAAAAAGGGGGAGATTGAAAGGGAAATATGCCCTTGGGCAATTTCTATTATGTTTTGGTGATTAAGTGCCCAACACATTTAATTAAGTTCTTATGTGCTAAATGAAGAGAAAAGTGCAAATCAAGACATGAGGTATGTTTCTAGACTTAGTACATTGTTTTGAGTACTAACATATTTTGTCTAAATGCTAGAAACAGGAAAAGAAAGAATTGCAAATAACTTGACTGTGTGCAGCCAAAGTCCAGCTCGGCCTGGCACACCGGACTGTCCGGTGGTGCACCGGACAGTGTCTGGTGCGCCAGGCTGGTTTCTGGTGAACAGGCCGCTCTCGGGAAAGTTTGGCGGCGTACAACTATAATTCACCGGACTGCTTGGTGAGCCAACGGTCGCCAGCGCAATGGTCGGCCACACAATCCGCGGGCGACGCGTGGCTCGCAGCAACGGTCGGTTGGGCACACCGGACAGTGTCCGGTGCACCAACCGATCCCGAGGACCAACGGTCGGATGCGCCAGAAAAGGAAGGAGATCGCGCACCGGACAGCTACAGGGACTGTCCGGTGCACCACCCGACAGAAGGCAAGTTTGGCCTTCCAAGTTGGCCTCCAACGGCTCCTAGCTGCCTTGGGGCTATAAAAGGGACCCCTATGCGCATGGAGGAGAAACACAAGCATTTACTAAGCATCCTAAGGCATCCAGACTTCGTTCCCGCGCATTCGTTTCGTTGTGTTAGAGATTTGAGTTCTATTTGAGTCAAGGACTCTCTATGTTGTCATTTGAGCTCAAGTCTTCTCTTGTGTGCGTGGGTGTGCTGCGAATTGTGTCTTGTGTGTGTTGCTCATCCCAACCTTACTCCGTGCTTTCATTGTGATCTTTGTTGTAAGGGCGAGAGACTCCAATCTTATGGAGATTCCTCGCAAACGGAAATAATCATCTAAGGAAAAACCGTGGTATTCAAGTTGATCATCGGATCACTTGAAAGGGGTTGAGTGAAACCCTCGTCTATTGGGATGCCACAACGTGGAAGTAGGCAAGTGTTACTTGGCCGAACCACGGGATAAAAATCGCGTGTCTTGTGTTGATCTCTCTGTGATTGTTTTGTCCATAAGAACTCGCTTCTCAACTACTTAGTCGCACTACAGTTTCTATAACCAAGTGTTGAATTTTTACAGGATCACCTATTCACCCCCCTCTAGGTGCTCTCACTAGCCATAGGGGCCTTCCCTTTCTCCTTGTTGAGAATGGGAGCCTTTTGTCTTGTTAAGTTCTTGGCTTCCTTTCGAAAACCAAGCCCATCCTTAATTGAGGTGTGTCTACCAATGGTGTAGGCATCCCTAGCAAATTTTAATTTGTCAAAATCAATTTTACAAGTCTTAAGTTGAGCATTAAGACTTGCCACCTCATTGTTTAATTTAGTAATAGACGCAAGATGTTCATCACAAGCATCAATATCAAAATCCTTGCATCTATTACAAATAACAACATGCTCTACATATGATTTAGTTACATTAGCTTGCTCTAGTTTAGCATTTAATTCAACATTCAAATTCTTTAGACTAGAGACAGATTCCTGACAGGCAGTCAACTCAGAGGATAGCATTTCATTTCTTTTAAGTTCTAAGGCAAGAGATTTTTGAACACTAACAAATTTGTCATGTTCCTCATACAAAATGTCCTCTTGCCTTTCTAGCAATCTATCTTTTTTCATTTATAGCATCAATTAACTCATTTATTTTATCTACTTTAGCTCTATCTAAACCCTTAAATAAATCAGCATAATCTACTTCATCATCAGATGATTCTTCATCACTAGAAGAAGTATACTTGGGAGTGTCCCGAACGTGTACCTTTTTCTCCTTGGCCATAAGACATGTATGGCGTTCATTGGGGAAGAGTGAGGATTTGTTGAAGGCCGAAGCAGCGAGTCCCTCATCGTCGGAGTCGGAAGAGGAGCAGTCCGAGTCCCATTCCTTTCCAAGGTGCGCCTCACCCTTTGCCTTCCTGTAGTTTTTCTTTTTCTCCTTCTTCCCGTTCTTTTCTTGTCCCTGGTCACTATCATTATCGGGACAATTTGCAATAAAGTGACCAATCTTACTACATTTGAAGCAGGAGCGTTTTCCCTTTTTTTTATTCTTGTTGGGGTACTCATTACGCCCTTTGAGTGCGGTCTTGAAGCGCTTGATGATAAGCGCCATCTCATCTTCATTGAGTCTGGCAGCCTCCACTTGAGCTACCTTGCTTGGTAGCGCCTCCTTGCTGCTCGTTGCTTTGAGAGCAACGGGCTGCGGCACGTAGATAGGTAGTGGACCGTTCAATGCGTCATCCACGTATCGTGCCTCCTTTACCATCATGCGCCCGCTCACGAATTTTCCGAGTATCTCCTCAGGCGTCATCTTTGTGTACCTGGGGTTTTCACAGATAAGATTCACAAGATGGGGGTCAATAACTGTAAATGACCTGAGCATGAGTCGGACGACGTCATGGTCCGTCCATCTTGTGCTTCCATAGCTTCTAATCTTGTTGACCAGGGTCTTGAGCCTGTTGTAGGTTTGTGTTGGCTCTTCTCCCCTAATCATGGCGAATCTCCCTAGCTCGCCTTCCACCAGTTCCATTTTAGTGATCATTGTAGCATCGTTTCCCTCATGTGAGATCTTGAGAGTGTCCCAAATTTGCTTGGCGTTGTCCAAGCCACTTACTTTATTGTATTCATCCCTTCAAAGCGAAGCTAACAAGACAGTAGTAGCTTGGGCATTCTTATGAATTTGTTCATTAATGAATACAGGGTTATCAGTGCTATCAAAATGCATCCCATTCTCTACAATTTCCCAAATACTAGGATGGAGTGAGAATAGATGACTACACATTTTATGACTCCAAAATGAATAGTCTTCTCCATCAAAGTGAGGAGGTTTTCCAAGAGGAATTGATAGTAAATGTGCATTTGTATTGTATGGCATACGAGAATAGTCAAAAGAGTAGTTCTGATTAACCGTTTTCTTTTTCGATGAAGAGTCGTCGTCATCGTCGTCTCTTGGTGAAGATGAAGAGGCATCACTGTCGTAGTAGATGATTTTCTTGATGTGCCTCTTCTTCTTCTTCCCGTCCCTCTTCTTGTGACTTGAGCCTGAGTCGGTAGGCTTGTCGTCTCTTGGCTCATTGAGGAGGGACTCCTTCTCCTTATTGTTAATCACCATCCCCTTTCCCTTAGGATCCATCTCTTCGGGTGGTTAGTCCCTTAAGTGAAGAGTACAACTCTGATACCAATTGAGAGCACCTAGAGGGGGGTGAATAGGTGATCCTGTAAAATCAAATACTAAATAGCCACAAAACTTAGTTATGAAAGAGTTAGTGCGACTAAGTACCTTTGAAGCGAGTTCTTGTGAACAAAACAATCACAGAGAAAGCAACACAAGAGACACGCGATTTTTATCTCGTGGTTCGGCCAAGTAACACTTGCCTACTTCCACGTTGTGGCGTTCCAATGGACGAGGGTTGCACTCAACCCCTTTCAAGTGATCCAATGATCAACTTGAATACCACGAATTTCTTCCTTATAGTTTTCTTCCCGTTTGTGAGGAATCTCCACAAGTTGGAGCCTCTCGCCCTTACAATATTGATCACAAACAGGCACAGAGTAAGGTTGGGAAGAGCAACACACACAAGACTCAAAATCACAGCACAACCACGCACACAAGTCACAACTTGAGCTCTAAACACAACACACGGAGTTCGCAACTCAAATGGATCTCAAATCACTAACACAGAGAATCAAATGCGTGGAGTTGGAGTCTTGGAGTCTTAGGATGCTTAGTGAATGCTTAGGTGACTCCTCCATGCGCCTAGGGGTCCCTTTTATAGTCCCAAGGCAGCTAGGAGCTGTTGAAGACCAACTTGGAAGGCCATCCTTGCCTTCTGTCGAGTGGCGCACCGGATAGTCCGGTGCGCCACCGGACAGCTACTGTAGCCTGTCCGGTGCGCGATTTCCTTCCAAAATGGGCACAGTCGACCATTGCAACTTCGGGACCGTTGGCGCACCGGACACTGTCCGGTGCACACCGAACAGTCCGGTGCCTCCTTCCAACCATTGGAGCTGCCACGTGTCGCCCGTAGATTTCACGGCCGACCATTGGCGCTGGCGACCGTTGGCTCACCGGACAGTCCGGTGCGCCACCGGACAGTCCTGTGAATTATAGCCACGTCGCCTTTTTCCGTTTCCCGAGAGCGACGAGTTCGCTGCGGATGACTCACCGGACAGTCCGATGCACCACCGGACAGTCCGGTGAATTATAGTCGTACACCATCGTCAACTCCCGAGAGCGACCTTTTACCATTGTCCAGCCTGGCGCACCGGACACTGTCCGGTGCACCACCGGACAATCCGGTGTGCCAGTCTGAGCTGAAGTTTGGCTGCCCACACCAAGTCTTTTGCATTTCGATTCCTCTCTTTTCGGCACTGTTTCTAGCACTTAGACAGATAATGTTAGATCACAAAAACAATGTACTAAGTCTAGAAACATACCTTTTACTTTGATTTGTACCTTTCACACATTTAGCACATTAGTACTCAAATAATGTGTTGGGCATCTAATCACTAAAATACTTATAGAAATTTCCCAAGGGCATATTTCCCTTTCAAAAAGACACCAAAAAAATTATGCATCATGTTGGGATTTTATTTTGTGTGCATTCTGTGACAACATAAAATGATGTTAAAGAAAATATGTTAAAAATCCAAAGTGGAATTTAAATTCTAAAGGAAAACTACTATACAAAGTAAAACAAAATATAGGATAAATAAAACCTTGCTATGATGGTTTGACAAAACTGCACAATTAAAATGAATTTAAATTTCCAAATAAGTTTGAATTCAAATTTGGGTTTAAAAGAATTAAGGATAAAAGAAAACAGAAAAAAAGAAAAAGGGAAAGGAAATAGAAAACGTAGTGTGGGCCTAAACCACCGAGCCGGCCCAAACCTTCTCTGTGCGGCCAGCCCAATTCCGCTCCCCGCGACGCGCGCACTGTCGCGTGGGACCCACCTGGCGGTCTCTCGCTCGCGCTCTGCAATTCACTTTCGTGCGGGCCCATGCGCTCAGACTCCCCTTCTTCAACAGAATCATCCGCATCGCGTGGGTGGCTGGCGCTCGACGCGAGATCCTCGGCCATGACCGCCCTGGCCTCGGTCGTGGGAAATAAAGCCACGGGCACGTGCAGCATCTCCTGTTGACTCGTGTGAGAGCCAGCAACCAAACCTTTACCTGTGCACCGCCGCCATTGGAGAACTCCACCGCCGCGGGTGAGGTGCGAGTGTCGGCTGAGTAGACTCAGCGTTTAGGCCTCGGTCTGGAGTGCGGGAGCTTCATCAAGTCGAGCGAGTTACTGCCGAGACTTCGCCTTGGTGGATTGCGCGGCGGTCAACCTTGAATTTCTTGCCGGCGCTGCTTGGACCGTCGTGCTCTGCACGTCCTCGTCCCTGGGGTCCTCTGCATCGCACCACAAGTAAATTGCCCCCCATAAGGTCGACCTTTCCCCCACTAATGTACAACATCATTTTCTTCCGAGAATAACGCACTTGCGATAGGAGTTAGCTCGACTCTGGCGATGCTCCGCCGCGGCCTGATGGGTGGCGCCGCCATAGTTTACGTTGGGTAGAGGGGGACGGCTCCTGACCGTCTGTTTTGGATGTGCAGCTAGATTTAGATCTTGACACCGTTTTGGCCATGTTCACCCGTGACCATCGATCGGAGATCCAAGGGCTTCGGGTGGGGCGCGTGGTCAGATGACCGATCGCCGTTGATCCTGCCACGGGTGGCAAGGATAGCGTGGAATACTTCAGCATAGCAGATTTAATCTAGCGCGCTCAAATCTAATCCAACGACCAGGATAGATCCATACCCCTTCACAGGTCTAAATTGCACTTGAGCCCCTTGGTTTAGTTAAAAACAACCTGCAGTCCACGCGTTTGGGTTCTGAGTCTTAGGATTAGTTGCACCAGGGCCGCTGCACTTTCCAGGAATTGAGGCCCGGTCCAGTGCAATTTGAAATTGAATAAATAAATTGGAAAATAGATTTTTAATAGGAAAATAATTACTAGAACTTCAATAATTCATAGAAAATTCATATGAGCTCCAAATCACTTTATTCCAGTTTCTAAAATTTTGTAATTTTATTCTCTATCACTTAGAGTCTCTGTTTTGTCATGAAAACAGTAAGAAAATTAATTCCTCACTTAATCCTATTTTAAACATATAAAACCTTTGGAAATTCATAATTTAATATCCATAACTCCAAAAATTATGATTCCTGTTCCTAGGATTTTATTTTAATGTGTAGATTACTATCATGTATTTTGTTTATCTGTTTAGTGTGATGTTAATTTTCTCTATATACTATGTATGTTTGTATTGTGGCGAGTAGAAGAACCAGTGACTGAGGATCCTGATGACCAGCAGATAGAAGTAGCTGAGTAGGATCTCATTGAAGGCAAGTTGTGCCCTTGATCACTTTTATACCCAATAATGCTCTTTAATGTCATTTATTCATGCATAGGTTAATTTTGATGGGACCCGATAGGTCACCCTAGATTGTTCATCCCTTTTTACCTTGTTATCCCTAAATCACATGGGTAGTTTTGCTATTGCTTTACATGGTTTTGGGATAATCTTTCATTATATCCATGTTCCAATTCTTTGTTATTCTATTTATGTTTATGTCAAGATCATTAATGTTAACTGGAACATGGAGCTTAACTTGAGAAACACGTGCCACCACAAGGGAAGAATGGGACCCCTTGGCTAACTAATTAGGAAAGCTAGTGGAAGACTACCTTACCCGAAAGAGGCAAGGGCAGTAGGGGAGTTGCATGTAAGGAGGTTCTCGGGTTGATTTTGCTGCAATGACAGTCAGACGGGGGATTCTTGCAAGTGCTCTTCCCATAAACTGTAGCGGGTTTTCGGAAGCTAGTGGAACTTTGTAAAGGCCTCGTAGTGTTGCCCTGCCTCGCTTCCTAGGTAGAGGTGTATGGGAGTCGCGATCCCTTGGTAGATGGGTAACATGACTTGTGGGTAAAGGGTACAACCTCTGCAGAGTGTAAAACTGGTATACTAGCCGAGCTCACGGTCATGAGCAGCTCAGGACTCTTTGATGATTAATTTATGGAACTTAAATTCAATTTTGTCATTTGCATTGCATGGGATTATTATTTAATTTTGTTCTATTACTTTATTTAAGGTTTGGTATTTACTTACACTTAGTAACTGCTAATAAAATTTTGACCAACTAATTAAAAGCAATGCTCAGCTTTAACCCTTGTCATTGATTAGCCTTACACATCACATGAACTCCCATCTTTGGCGAGTTCATGTCCACTGGTTCCCTACAACTTATTGAGCTATGATCATGTATGAGCTCACCCTTGCTGTCTCACACCCCCACAGGAGAAGAACATGTGGTTCAGGAGGAGCCACAAGGCGAGGAGTTCGATCTGATCTAGGTGGCGTTTCCCCAGTTGACTATTGCACTAAGGATGATCCTTAGTTCGTTTTATATTTATCTTTTATTTTGTAATAAGACTTCCGCTATGTAATAAATACTCTGATTATTGTGACATTTATCTCTATACACTCTGTTATTATATATGTTGTCTTCTTGGCGCATGTATGAGATGCACCTAGCTTTGTTCCTTAAAGCCGGGTGTGACAGCACCTCCACTCCACCACGAGTAATATCACAACACCACATGACATAGATTCTGCTCAAGACTCTACCCATCCATATATCGCCATTCTGACCACTATACTAAATATTTGTTGATATACTTGCTGGTTTGTATGTTTGCTTGTTCATGTTGCATAGTTATCGGAGCGTTCGTGCCGTCTCGTAAAGGCCAGATCTGCAAGCCTACGCTAGGCGGTGGAGGCAGAAGCCAGTTCCGCGAGCTCTCACCCTTTCTCCGGTTAAAGCACGGCAAGCTCACTGGATCCCTTTGATGCATAAATTACCTATTCTTTTTCAACCACAACCCTCAGCCTATTATTTTATGCATGATATAATTTTGCTGCTAAGAGACAAGTTATTATGGTCACCCAACCTTAGAACTTTGCCGCAACTAATCTTTATACTCCTTTATATCTTTGTTACAAATAATTTGAGAAAAGATGTGAGTTTTCAAAAGAAAATATTTTCAAAATGGGTATGATGAAGGGCTGTCACCCTTATCACCTTTGAGCAGGATGATCAGGGACTCCCTGGTTTAGGGAAGGGCCTAATGTGATGGCTCAGCCGGGTTAGGTGTGAGCATGAAGGATTGTCCCTCTCGCCTAAGGACCGGTTTGTCATCACTCCTTACCTATACTCTTATCAAGTACAACCACTCGAGACTATATGGGCAGTCGCTTGATCTAAACTTGCATGGTCCGAACCCCAGGATTATGACGGCTGGGGAGCACCGAGAGGACAAGGAATGGGAATGTTTTGTCCGGTTTGGACATGGTGGCCTTGTTCCTTCCGGTATAATCGCTAAGGTAAGGACATGCAAGGAAGGAAAGAGTTTCAGTATTCAGATCTCACGATAGTGAGATTGCAGAAACCGAACTAGTGGGTAAAGTGTACACCTTTGCGCATAGTTTAAAAACCTATTCGAATAGTACATGTCCACGGATATGGATGAGTCATGGCATGGATTTGACAATTAGTGTTTTGTTTTCCAAAAATGCTTTTGAAAAGTGGTTTTAAAAGGTTTGGTGGTTGAGCCGTGAGCTATGGTGGACGGGAAGTCCAGTAGCTGTTTTTGAAAATGAAAACCAGTGGAAAACTGCTGAGATACCTGGATGGTTTAGTCTAGGGGATTTTGCTCTATATTGAAAAACTTCCTGCTCCTTTGGGAGAGGATGTGCTTTGAAAAATATAAAATGTTTTACAAAATAAGCCTGCATCAAATATTGCTCTTTCTACAAAATATCCTGAGCTCCATATACTCCATGCATTATATCTGATTTCCCCATTCCGTGGGTGAAGGTGGGCTGCTGAGTATGTAAGTACTCACCCTTGCTTATTTGTTGTTTTTCAGAGAAGGAGATCGCTGATCGAGTAAGAGTTACGCATGTTTACAACATTGCCTGTGGCTGTTGGACCGCTGATTTGCTTCGTTGCGTATATCGGCCTGCTTCAGCCCCACTCTGATGATATGTCCCGAGTTGTGGACCAACTCTTAAAGTTGATCGCCACCTTTATAGGTCTGTCTCGTTTAAGCAGATCTGGAACTATCCGATGAATAAATATGTTTACTAGCCTCCTGGGACTAGTAATTGTATCACATTTGAGTCCTAGAGGATTGGAACGCTTCAAACACTACACTAGAAATATATTGGTCAAACTACTCATCTATAACCCCTCTTTATAGTACGGCTAAAATAAAATAGAATACCTAATTCTATACCGAGTGTCCGCAACTCCTTCGACACCGGAATATGAAAACCTTCATCTTTTGATTCGTCGTTTCAGCCGTCGCTTCAAGTTCTTATCTCAGGGATTGTTTTCACCGTTGTAGCATAACTTCCTATAATGCGACCTAACTTACCATTTGCTCTGCAAAACACACGTTAGTCACATATAATATTACGTTGTCATTAATCACTAAAACCAACCAGGGGCCTAGATGATTTCATTGAGCATATCGGAACCAACAGATACTAGCGGATCTACCCACAAAAGGCCTTCCACCCAATGTGTTTATACGACAGGTAGTCAACATGAGTTTAAGGGAGAGCCTATGATCTTGAATCACAAGGGCCACATAATACATCCTAGTAATTTTTTGTTTCTATGGAGCATATTGTAGTCAATAAGTGCGGTGATAATTAATCGGTCATCGTCATGCATTGGTCTCAGTGTGTAAACTTGTTAAAAGATGGAATCCAAAAAAAAGTTAAATATAAGAAATATAGAGAACAAATGGGAGAATGTTAGAGGTGTTCTCAACAGCCAGTTAACAGAACCGGAACGAGTTTATGCTTAACCACGATCCTAAACCAATGCCCCTGATCAGAGGGCCACCCCAACCATGGTTGCGCCCCCGATCACACAAACGTTATATAAAAGGATTAAGGGACCGATGACTTAGAGCATCTCCAAGAGATCCCAAAACTAAATCTTCCAATACAAGGGAATTAGGATCTCCCAAAATCTCTTAATTCCAATTCATGGATACCATCCCCATCAGCTCCCAAGATTTTTAAAAAATCTAAATGCATAGGCCCACCTACGAATTAAACGTACATTTAAACAGCTGCATCTGGCAGAGTGCTCCACCTACGAATTTTGTTGCAAGATTACTGTAGACGCATGAAGGTCAAACCTTGCTTCCAATTATCAAATCATCATGAGTAGTCGGACATTAACAGCTCGTGTCTGAATAAGGAAGAACAAGGTGCATGGGGATGGGTAAAGATGCGAGAGCCAGGCGTCTGACACGGGAGGACCTTCATATTGAAGGCGAGAGAGCGCAGCAGCGCCATGGGATGATCTCTGGACGTGGATAGAGACGGTGAGCCAGCGAGCATATTGAAGGTGAGAGAGAGAGAGAGAGAGCAGCACAACACCCTTTCGCGCGAATTCAAATGAACGCTGCAATCGGACTGACGCGAATCGGTGGAAGCAAGGCGGGAACGGTGTACGACCTCGATTGGGAGCTCTAGAGGCGGCGAAGGTTTGCACCATGGAGGGGAATTTTTTCGCATACTGTATTTTACGGATGCCACATAGGAAACTGTTGGAGACAATTTTTTCTTTTTTTTTCCCTAGAATAAAGATTGGGTTGTGGTTTTTAAGGATCTCTTGGAGATGCTCTTAAGCCACCGCGATTAGCCTTAGCCTTACCCTAATTCTATAGGTCTCCAGCGCGTAGTGTTTGTGAGTGACTGGAAGAGCTGTAACCCTAATGGTGGCAGGGCGAACGACAGTTCTATCTCACCACCATTGCAGGAAACTCAAGACGACGGCAAAGAAGATAGCTCCATTGATCCTCCACCTCCACCACCAAGTGGAGATCCTCTGCCTCAACAAGGAAGAGATGGCCACGGAGGAGGTGATAGTGCACAGCAGGAATATCTCAGTAGATTATTAGAATCTACTCATCATCGACATTTTTTCTTAGAGGCACAGGCACCCACACCCACAGTATCCATCACAATCATCACCAAGAAGAACATCGAAATGTGCAACGATTTGCTTCGCCATAAGGCAAGATTTGAGGCATTCTTGCACAAAAATGCACAGACTGACTACAACTACAACAAGGATGATCCTCTAACGTTCGCCCCCTTTGTACTGCAGAAGCACATACACCTGACACTTGTTACTTTCACCGACAATGGCCAAGGCCACCACCCAGGAGGCGGAAGATCAGAGCAAAGAACAGGACAACAGGTGAAGCTAATCTAGTGACAAAGCGGAGACAAATCCCAGAGCGAGTCGCAGGCGGAGGCGTCGAGCACCCGGTCGAAGTACTCTTGCAGGCCGTTCATGGCGTACAGCGACGCCGAGATGCGCCGCTCCACCTTGATCCGCTCGAACTCAGCCATCTCGGCGCCCCGCGTCGCGGCGACTATCGGTTCCTCAGTGGCACCAGCAACTGGGACAACGCTGTCGACGGCCACGAAGCTGTCCAGCGCCAGGAACTGGGCGAACGCCGAGTCGAACATCCAAGAATCGAACTCCTCGGCGCCCGCGGTGGCGAACTCCGGCCGGTACACCTCGCCGGCGCCCAGTACACCGATGCCGCCGCGCTGAATGGCCATGGCATCGTCGCAGCTGACCACGCTGCTGGAGCTGGAGCTGCTGCTGCTGCTGCTGGAGCCACCACCACAAGCACTATTCGTGCTATGACTATGACTATTGCTATTGCTATTGCTATTGCTTGTGGTGGGACTGGGGGCAGGAGGGCTCGACGCCTGCTGCTTGGCGGCGGCGGCCGCCGCGGAGGCCTTGGCCTTCTTGATCTTCTTGTGGTGGAGGAGCCCGCGGATGCGGACGGCGAGCGGGCAGTCGGGAGAGATGCGCGGTGCGAAGTTGGTGCGGGCGTCACTGCCGCGTAGGAGGCGGGCGGCCTCGTCGTAGGCCTTGGCCGCGGCCTCGGCGGTCTCGAAGGTGCCGAGCCACATGCGGATCTTCTGCGTGGTATCCTTGATCTCCGCCACCCACCGGCCCGACGGGCGCTGCCGGACGCCGACGAACTTGCTGTGGTTGTTGCTGCCCTTCTTCCGGCACCGTGGCTTGGACGGCTTGGCCTGCGCCGCGGCCTCCTGCTGGTAGTAGTAGTAGCTGCTGCTGCTGCTGGTGTAGCCCTCGAGCTGGAACACTGGTGGCTGCGGCTGGAAGTGGAGCTCCATGTGAGCTTTGTTGGCTTTGAGCTGCTGGTTGGAGTGGTTGGAGGGGAGGAGGAAGACAGGTGTCGACGCTTGGTAGTTCTGGTGGTGATGAGCAGTTGAGCACTGGGGGGAGGATTTATAGTGGATTTCAGGGCATCCAGTCACTTGGCATTGGCAATGGAACCTGTAGGGTTACTGTCAGGGGCTGGTCAAATGCTGGTCTGCCTATGATCATGTCGTGGAAATGGAAGTGACTGTTTGGGGATAAGACATCTTGTTGGGATCCTTTTGTCCTTTCAGTTTGTTTTTCGGTTTTGCCATCATGCATTGTCAGTAATTTATGTTTTTGCTTATTAAGCCTGTCCTTTTTCTTTACATATCAACCAATTTAAGTAATTTATGCTTTTGCTGAATACAATCAGCAAAGTTGAGAAATTTGTAGATATAGTGCATCACCACTCACCAATATTTTGACTTTTCGTGTTTCCCATCATTTGGATTCTCATTATAGTATAATTATCCATGTTGAATATGAGAGGTCACTGCTTAACCATACTAAAGATAACCATTGTGTTTTTGAGTCAATACAATGGAAATTCCTTTTTCAATTAGAATTCATGCCTGCAGGCGGCAGGCAAACAAGTACACTAGAGGTCAGCAAGTACATGCTCCTCACTACTATGCCAAGTCAGTAGTCAGCACACCACCAGGTAAAGCTTGGAAGCACGCCAGCAAACATTGCCCTAACTGAAAAATTTCAGGACACTGATTGGACTAGTTCTTCCCTAATCTACGATTACCTCTCTAGTCAAGCCACTAACATGAGACCAGGTCTGGTTTGCTCCATAGCCCGCCACATGGCAGCATTAGGGAGAGCAAGTGACGATGCTGATTAGGATACAAAGTAGAAACGGTTGAACATCAGCTTTTCATCAACCACGCCACTTGCACTTTGTTTATCTTGTTTCTTGACGAATACTGCTATCAACCAAGTCTTTCTCCGTCACTGGATGATGTATGTTTGTCCTTCGTTAGCTCAGTTTTAATTTGGGAGCCCTTCAGTATTTTTTTTTTCAGAGCATCTTTTGTACTGATACATATTTCAGCCGCCCCCAAATTGTTTTTCGTAGTACTAAATGCTTACAGGTAAGCTTTAGTACTTCAAACACATTTCAAAGAAAAAGTTATTTTGACACGATGTGACTCGGTTTCGGGTGTCATTGGGATAAGAAAAACTTTGTTGAAAAATGGAAGTCTCGACATCTGATAAAGTTACATCGAACTCGAATTCGGTGGATTCTTATTGACATGAGAATTTTTGTAAAGGAGAGGATGTTCCCCTTTTTTTTCCTGTTGAAGTAGGGAATGGGGTCATTGATCTTTTTTTGAATCATGTATTACTGGCCAAATGGTAGTATAAGCTTCGGATACACAAAGAAAAACTTATCACAAATAGGTGATAGTGAGCTGCCTTTTTTCCAACTTCAGATCAACACTTGAGTACTCGTTCGTGTTTTCTCTTTTGGGGGAACAAAAAGTAAGAGTCCTAAAGCTTTGGGTTTTTTACAATATACTAGGAGACAAATGTAGAGCCTGGAGAATCTTTGCTTGCCTTGCAACAATTGTATAGCCGGTTAAAGATGGAGCAAGCGTGACGGCAAAAGCTTTCTTGATTTCTCCAACCTAAAGAGACGGCACTGCTAGTTTTAATGAAATATAGGTCTTTGCACCCAGAATTCGATCACAGGAGGAAAAGGTCATCGTCATGGCTGACAGACACACATCACGGACGCCTTCAACCTCACCTATCAAAAAGGCGAACTTTGTCAAATTGTGGCGCGTCATTCCACCCCCATAAATTATATGCCCTCCAACCTGCTGATTGAGCAAATACGGTAGGGCACCCGCATTGGCCACAGTGTTTTTTATACTAGCCAAGATGACTCCAAGAGGCTATGGCTTGTGAGGTCTTGTTTCGTAGCACGGCAGATGCCCTGTTCGTCGCTGTCAAGGTGCATTTCTTTGTCGAGCTTGGTGGGCTACTTGCGCTAACACGACAAAAGACCACTTTTTTGGGGCTGCAGCAAGGTCAAGAAGATGGCATCTTGGCATCGCCATTTGGGTTGGTTTCAGATTTGTCTTCGGGTGCGGAGCCCGGAGCCGCCGTGGAGCTGGAAAAGATGGACGTATTCCCAGCCGTGTTTTGGACTTTGGGAGGTAAAAAAAAAGCCTCTCGCGGCCAATTCTTGCTCAGCGACTCGCCGGTTTCAAAACCTTTTGCAGCGAAGGGCCGAGAATTACCTAAAAAGCACATTTCCTATTTGTTATGATTGATTCTTCTGTTGTGACAAATGTACATGCTTTGTGATTTGTGTAGGACGGTATACAAGCTCCACCTCCACGTGATACACTGGGCTGTTCGGTTACTACGGAATGGAGTTCTGCTATACGAATTGTTTCTCTAATTTATATAAATTTTGATCAGCTGGAATAATTTCTGGTATATTCCTATACAAACGAACATGTCCTAAGGATTATTCGATTTAGAGTAGATTGAGGCTTAGTTTGCATACTTTAGTATTGAGATGGTTTGGAGGGATTGAAGAGTGTTTAAATCCCTAGTAGATCAAAAGCTTCTACAATACATTTTAATCCACTCTAATTTATTTCATTACTAGATTATCCAAACTAGACCTGAGAGGGATTGATGGGCATTAAAACCCATCCTGTACAATTTTGTAATAAGAAGAAATTTAATCCCCTCCAATCTTTCACAATCCATCACTAACCAAATCAACCCTTAATTGATAATCCCTCATCCTTAAAATAGATTACGCTTATAACTTTTTAAATATCATAGATAATTATTTATTTTATTCTATTTGATATAAATAATTAAATAAAGAAGTCATAATTATTGTATCTTTAATGATGAAATAAATATTATTTATAAAAAATAAATAAGATACACAGTCAAATAAGATGACAGAAAAAAAAGAAAAACTTCAGACGTACATATGCACATGTGAGGTACTCCCTTCGGTACAGTAAAGGAAGTCATCCTACGCGTGACCGAGCGTGCACAAAAGAAGTCATAGCGCGCGTGGGTCTGGGATTTGGACGTCGCTGCCCCTGAGTAATTGCATCGCTCGAGCGCTTCGTTTTCTTCGTCGCCCGTTGCCATGCCATGCATTATTAACACCGCACGCCTCACCTTCCTTCCTTGCTCGCGCCTCGCCTTCCTTCCTTGCTCGCGCCTCGCCTTCCTTTCCTCGCTTTCGTTCCTGCTGGTCGCCATGGACCCCGAGGACTCTCTGGTCGCCATGGACTCTGACTCTCCGCTCGCCGTGGCCAAGGATGACGTCTCGTCCTCGCTGGACTCTGAGATGGCGCTGGACTCCGTCGCGCCTGACTCAGAATCCGTAGAGTTTGTGCCTGACTCGGAGCCCTTTGAGCTCATGCCGGACTCAGAAGCAGAGGAGGTCGCGCCGAAGGCCAAGTCCGGCGAGCTAGAGCTCGGCCCATTTTTATGTGGTAGCTGCGGCGTCGTCCATGACAACCGTGCATCGTGGAACCGTGTGCACTCGGCATTTTGTCCATGCTCTCGCTGCGGTGTCATCAACAAGGAGAACCTAATCGACGCCCTTCTTCACGGTGCACAAGAGTGGGACTGCAAGCCCGAGTGCGACGCCAAAGCATCGGTAAGTTCATGCTAAGATCGAAATGTTCACGTTACAACATGCTAAACAAACATGCTAAGATCTAAATGACATTGTTGCCTCTAACTAGCATATTTCTCCCTACAATGCAGCAAGTGTAGCCTCAGCTTCATGTAGCAAAGATGGTGGACAAGGAATACAAGTTGGCAGCCTCTCCTGTCTTCCTAATGTAGCTGTAACAACCCAGGTGTTTATATTCCGCTCGACAACGAGTACGAATTTAAGCACGTGATATCAGTGAATAAGACAGACACTAAGGTCTAATTATCGTCATTCATCGCGATTTTAATATCGCATCCGTTCCATTTATCGCGAGTTCGATATTGTTCTAAATTTTATCTATCCGGGCTCTCCTAAAATTTTCGTGTTCTTCGGAACATAGTTGTTCTGAAAATCGGTGCGTCTGATAATTATTTAAAATTCGTCGCTCGCGCGAACACGAATTCGGAAGCTCGAGCCACTGGGTGATTTTTATCCCGGGCAGATTAATTTGAACTCGACGACTAAAATATTTGGGGCGAAATAATTGGGATCGCGTGTCGTCTGAGTGAAATCGTGCGCACGAATAGGATTCAATTTATTCGTCCGCACGCTGTTTTGACGACGAAATCGCGTATACATTAGCGGCTCTGGTTTCGGCTAATTTCGGTCGAATCACGCAGAGCAGATTAAAATCGCGAAGCCGAACTCGTGTCGATCTGGTCCGTTTGTATCGTGGCCGGACTAGACACGAAAATTATCTAAACGAATTCTAGTCAGAGTCATAAACCTCGGATGTTCCGTTTCGGGATCCGAGAAAACAATGTGTGTAGTCAATTGCCGTATCACACATCGACTCTTTGTTCATCGCTAAATCAAAACCGTGACAGCCCGTCCGAGAATTATAATGGAGTTTCTATTCTCTGGTAAATTTATCAGATTTTTGAATCGAATCAACTGTCGCAATTACCGTCGACTCTTTTGCTATCGCTAGAAATCCCGGTTCAAAAATATCTGTGATTTCTCGGTTACATAAATAAATAAAAAAAAGAAAAATTCACCAAATCAAATCTTATCTAAACCTTATATCCGATATTGTTTTGGTTCAATCCTATATTACCTCTTTAAAACCCAAATACTAGAATTCATGTTTATTTATATTAAAAAGAAGAAAAATATCTCATAGCAATTATCTCCACTGCTTTTGCTCCTTTTTCCTTATCCTATCAGGCGCTTGATCAAATTTGAATTAAAAGGTGAGTTAACTTTAAATGTATTCAAAACCTTGTTATCTAAACTAGAGCACGATGAGTAGAAATCTTGGCATCATGAACGTACGTGATTATAAAAAAATGAATTGGTGGAACCAAAGTTTATATAAACACAAAACAAGAAATTTCAATATGTTTTTTTTGGTGATCGACCTTATCCCATGGCCCATGCTGCCATCTCACCACCGCTTTATTCAATCATATCCTCCTGAAGTCCTGATGCCCTCGCTCCTATGAAATATCCAAACGTCTCCTCCTCCTACATAGTAACATAGATATATTCACTACTAGGCTCATTTCCTTTCTTCCCATCGCGCAACACCCTCGCGGCAGTAACCAACTGGCCGTCAGCTTGCCGCTCTCCGTCCTGGACATCGCTCCCTGCAAGCTGCCGCACCTCTCTCCGCCTCGTGTTTTTCTCGCCCAGCCCAGTCGAACTCCTCCCTGCGTCGCGGCTTTCCCGAGCTCGTCGCCATGGCTGCACCCAGCTGCCCCTCCATGGCTCTCCTTCCTGCAGCGCTTGGTGTCGCGCGCCCGGTGCCTGCTCTCCCCAGCCGCGCTGGCTCCCCTGCTCGCCCCTGCTTCTCCCTCCGGCCAACCGGATCTCTCTCCTTCCCCGCGCTCGACGCCGTCGTGGACTTCAAACCGAGAATAGATAGGAGTGCGGGGTCTTTTTGTAAACGGTCAGTGACTCTGTTAAACAATGAAAGAACCTGTTTTCGGTTAGCCAAGAACCCGAGGTTCTTTTCGCAAGATCGCTAGAGCAGCGCGGGCGCGCGCGCGATTCCGCGTGGATCTGGGTCGTTGGGCTAAAACCAGCCCAACACTATTCAATCTTTTTTTTTCTTTTTCAGTAGAGCTTTGAAAATCTGTTATAAATTGTAGAAAAATCCTAAAATTGTCAAACGAATTTTCCTAGACTTCTTATTTTCCATAGTATTTAATAAAAAATAGTTTCATAATTTTTAGATTAAATAAGTAATTTTAAGGCATTTAAACTAGCTTAAACCATTAGTTCTGGATTTTTAGAAGATAAATGGTAATTCCAAAAATGTCCAAACTTTTTATATGAGCTCTACACATTATTTAGAAGCCTTGGATAGAATTTGGGTTGATTTGGACCTTGTTTGATAACTAGAACCCAAAACCCCCCTGCCCTGTGAACTCCTTTACTGACTCCGGAAACCCTAAGTTCTTGGAGTTCCGTGAAGGAAAATGGTATTCAAGACCTTAGATAATAAATTCTTAATATCTTTGCACTCTCATGAGCATTACATGGCATTCATTCTTATATACATGATTATGATTAGAAAACGAAGAAGAGATCGAAGTGACTGAAGAGAAGGCACCACCACCTTTGGAATCTCAGGCACGGACTTGTCTCTACTTTGACATCTGTGGGCCTGAGCCTGACTCACCTACTAACAAAGGCAAGCCCCGGTGCATTCGCCACCTCCTTGTGTTTTAAAATCTTTATCACCTTGTTTGATGCATTAGGTGATAGGAGTTGTGTGCTAAACCGTTGATGCATTTCCTTCCTTGGAAAATTGATTTCCCTTCCTTGACACCCTTTATCAAAAAAGATTTTTGATGCTTAGCCTTGCTCTAGAAAAACAAAAATATTTTGTTTTAAAACAAAGGTGATGCTTAAGTGGGTGGGAATGTTTTCAAAAATAAAATTTGATGGTGAATCCACATGGCCATGATGGATTCAACATCAGAAAAAGATGTACCTCTACCAGGTACTAAACTTTGGGTTTGAAATAATAAAGCTGAGACCGGGCGGTTGACTTGCACGAGAAAGGAGTCTCGGTGTAGTGTCTCCGTCTGAGTCGATTAAGGACCATGTCGATGTAGGCCTGCTGACCGAGGACCCTTTAACTGGTCACATGCCTCGTCATGGGTAAGCCTTGCCTCGGGCAGACTAAGGCCAGAATAAGATAACACGCAATGGGCGTGGAGCGGTGGCGAGAGTAGCGTGTACCCACCGTGGCAAGAGGCTGGACGGTCGTGTATCTGTGCTCTCGGTTGACGTGAACCTGATCTGGTCTTAAGAACCCTGGTGGCGAGTTGACATATGCAAGGGTTAAGTGCTACATATGTCGTGTGATCGGAGATCCTCAGCTGAGTATAATCGATTCGGATCGCCGTACCTTCACGGTTATGAAGACTTGGTCACTGACTTACACGTAGCAATCCAGTGAACTTAAGGGATGATGAAAAGATGGCTAGTGCAGGTCAAGTGATTGAACTAGGGTAGAAAGAACTCTAGATGCAGGTAACTTTACTTAACCTGACAATAAAATTGGATTTTAAGGATCCACTCGTAGTAAGCTTTTCTGCAAAACAGAGTCTTTGATTCTTGATAAGCCATACCTTGAATCCCTTTAGCCAGCATACCCTTGAGAGTCTTTTCTTTAGTCGGGTAAGTCTTATTGAGTAATTCCGTACTCAGGGTTTTATTCCCTGTTGTTTTTCAGGTTCTAACCTTGTGCTGCTGTGATGGTGTTAAATGCCGGTGGGCTCGGCCTTCTTATAAGTCTAAGTAACCCTTCTATACTTGTTGGTACTGTCTCTCGACAGCAAGGAGATCCAACACAGGTGAATGGAGATGGCAACAGGGCACTCGCGTGTGATGGCCAAAGCTCTGTTAATCTGGCCTCTCACGGGCACTGTGCGGGGGTATTTATAGGTATCCGAGTGCACGGCGCCTTGCGTTAAGGACGCATGTGCCCTCAGGTACCTAGTTTATCCCCAGAATATTCCTATAAAGCGGGGTTACAAGCTGTAATTACATGTACGCCTTTACAAATTAGGCCCGTAACACAACCGCGGCCACGCAGGGCCTGTTACAATGGGCCCGACCTCATGTGGGCCTCGGAGCCGACCGAGGCCGCGCCGTAGGGAGGCGTTGCCGCAGGCCTTCGTCTGGTGCCGAATCGAGCGAAGGGTCTCCATGTTGTCCCTGGTGTCGATCAAGCGAAGAGTGTCCCTGCCTGCTTTGCCTGTCAGGGCGGGGGCTAAGCGGTGGAGACTTCGGGCGAAGGGTGGCGTTTCTGCCTTCGCTCCAACATTTGCCCTCCGAGGGACCAGTTCGACAAAGTCACCTGGTGCCGAAGACGTCGCTAGATGGCGGAGACGCTGCCCTCGCTCGAAGTGGTTCCGCGGGGGTTTTTGATGTGACCGTTGATGGACATCGTACTGTTGGACTGCGGGTTTTCCGAAGCGTCGCGCCCTGTGGGATTGCGGGTTTCCCGAGGAGCCGCGCCCTGCCTATAAAGGGGGGCGGGGGACGGCGCTGTTTGCACTTTGCCTTCCGCGCTCCGTGAAAACCCTAGCCGCCCGCCGTCTTTCTGCTCCTCTTCTTCTACTGCTCGCTTTGCTCGTCGGAGATCTGGCTCGAGTGAAGCAGACCGCCCGCCGCCGCCGACGGTACGTAGCAATGCCATCCTCTTCTTCTTCCGCCGACGCCACGCCGCCGGCCGCCGCCTCGTCTGAGGAGACGTTGAGTGGCGTGATGGTGGAGGAGCTGCGCGCCGGCGACTCTGTTGATTTTGGTGTGTCACGGATGACGTCGGCCCGCGTCGAAGAAATGCAGCGCTTGGGCTACTTTGGCGGCGGAGTCGCTCGTGCTCCGGGGACGGAGGAAGTCCCCGAGCCGGAGGGTGAGTTGGTTGTTTTTGAGGCGTTCTTCGTCGCCGGTCTCCGCTTGCCTGCGCACCGGTTTGTTGGCGAAGTCCTGCGTAGATTCAACGTTCAAATTCATCAGCTGACACCGAACGCCGTGGTGGCGCTGGCGAAGTATGTCTGGGCGACGACTTCGTACGGCGGACAGCCGTCGGTTGAAGTTTTTGCGAAGAATTACTGCTTGCATTGGCAGAAGAGGGTGATTGAGGACGGAGTTGCCCAGTTTGGGTCGTGCACATTCACGCCGAAGACCGGCAAGACCACAATGCCAGTAGTGGAGTTGGTTCCGTGCGCCCGCAACAAGTGGGGCAATTGGAATGAATTTTGGTTTTACGTTGCTGAGGCTACTGTCGAAGGCCATGAAGGACTGCCCGTGTCTGAGATGTGCTCTCACTATTACTCTGCGTATCCGCCCTTTGAAGTGGCAGAAGAGGATGCAGACGAAGGGGCCCTTCGATGCGCCGCCGGCCAGAGCAGTGGTCGTGATTTAGTTGAAGAGTTTGTGGCGTACGGGGTCTGGCCCTTGGCGCACGGCTGGGCGTTGGGCGAAGTGTGCCCTCGCCAGATGCCTTTTCACGGAGGAAGGGTGGTGCGAAGTCCAGCCTTTGCACTTAATTTGCGAAACCGTGACCCGGCCGCCTTTGTGCGTGATGCGGAGGACTTGGCGGTGCGGCTTGTGGGGCGGTACGTGGCGAGGACGGAAGGCCAGCGCAGCTTTGATATTCGCGGGTCAAATGAACGTTTGAACAGGGTCTTCGAATTGAATCAATTGCCGTACGACGGCTACCCTGGGCAAGACGAAGCGGACCGCCGTGGGAAGAAGCCGGCGGTGGAGACTGGAGGCGACCCTGCGCTGACGGCCGCCCCCTCCTCAAAAAAGAGAAAATTAGGTACTGCGATGGGAGGAATCGGGGTGTCTGATAGTTTTGCTAGGGAGTTAATGAGGACGTGCGCGGCCCCGGGGGAGAGGATGTCTTCGCCCGAGCTCCGGGAGTCTTCGGCTCGGATGCTGAGGGTTACCGGGGGCTGCTGGCCTAGAAATGTTCCTGTCCCCTGCGCGGCTGAGGAAGACTGTTTTACATCTCGTATGGTTCGTCAGTGGAGGGTTTTTCCTTACGGGCGAAATATCGGTGCTGTTGTGTGGGCAGTGATGGACAAGGATCGCCAAGGGGCAGCGCAAAAACGCCAGGCGACCGTAAGGATTCACGACGCCCGGCCGAAAAGGCAACGGGGAACGGCGAAGGCTGCGGCCTCTAGTGGAGGCAAGCCGCCGCTGGCGGCGAAGGCGGGCGCCGCTGCGCCCAGCAAGGCGCCGGAGACAGCGGCGGGCGCCGGAGTCTCCAAGCCGATGAAGGTGGTGCCGCCGGCCAGCGGAGTGGCGGAGGCTTCGAAGGCGGCCCGAGCGTTGCCGCCGCCGGGCAAGCGCATCGCCGACTTCGGCACCGACATTAGCGTGGACGATTATCTTGGGGGTAAGTCACCCGGCCGCCTCTTTTTCTTTTTCTTTTTCTTTTTCTTTTTTTTTTTGATTGTTGATGCGCTACAGGGTCGGACGAGGGCCGGCTTGCTATAGCTGTGCCTGCCGGGGCAATCGCGACGGCGAAGGGCGGGACCCTTGGCGCCGGAGGCGAGGTGTCGGCCCTCGCGAAGGTCAGAGACGAGGCTGGCGCGGCGACCCGCCGGCTGAAGGGAGTGACGGAGGCGCTGAATCAGGCGACGGAGGCGCTGAGTCAGGTCCGCCGAGTTTTTTTTTTTTTTTTTACGGCCATGGCCTTACGTGTTCTCTGCAGGTGGCTGACTTCACCAGCCGTACTGCGTCGGGGGCGCTCACGGCAGCCTTATCTGCCGAAGTCGAGAGACTTCGGACGCAACATGCTGACGCTGTCCGTGAGAAGTCTGCCTCCGACAGCAAGTGTCGTAAACTGGCGGACAAGGTGGCCGCCCTGGAGGAAGAAAAGGCTGATCTCCGGCGCCAGCTGGCGGGGGAGAGGAGGGAGGCCAACGAGGCCGTCGCCAAAGAGCAGGCCGCGCAGGCGGAGGCTAGGCTGGCACGGGCGGAGGCCAATCTTGCCAAGGATCTCGCCGAGGACCTGCGGGGGCGGCTCACCGCTCTGGAGAACCGCACGAAGGGGGCCGAAGCCGCGGCACGAACGGAGGCCGAACGGACGCGCACACAGCTTATGGCCACATACCGCGAGCTGGGTGCGCGGACCGGTGACTTCGTGGTGCCGGAGCGAGAGGCCGGGCTTCGCTGCTTGGAATGGGTGCAAGAGGAGCTGCAGGAGCTCCCCACTGTCTTGGGTGGATTAATGTCGTTCGCCTCCCTGGTCACCTGCGAGGGGGCAATGAACGCACTCTCTCGCGAAGGGTGCCGGCACTATGAGGCCTTCGACCAGGCAGATGAAGATTTTGGGCGAGACATCTATAAGGTCGAAGACCCTGTGGTGAAGGAGTCCGCCGGCGCCCTCTATGATCGGATGTGGGGTCTGTATGGTGGTGAAGTGGTCAGGGAGCGGGCCGAGGCTGCGAGGGCTCAGGTAACGCTGTCGTTTGTTTGGCGTTTGCTGGATGTGGTCTGTGCGTGTGTTTGCTGACTTTTTGTATGTTTTGTTTTAGGCGGAGCGAGGCGAGCGGGTGGACGATTTCGGAGCACTGAACGACGCCCTGCCTGACCCGGAGCCGGCCCCGGAGACTACGGAAGACGCACCAGGCGCCCCCACATCTGCTGCGACAGTTGAAGACCTGCCCATGAAGGTGGCCGAAGGCGCTCCCGATGCCCTCGCAGCAGCCGCGCCGGCCGTCGAAGATCCGACGGCGGAGGCGGTGGAAAGAATGGCGGGAGTGGCGGCGGAGACAACGGCGGAGGCACCCGCCGCGTCAGGGCCCTCGCAGGTGGCATAGTGGTTGTCTAGGGTTAGGAAATTTTGGATGTTTGTACTGAACTTTGGTTGCTGCGCAGGTTCAAGATTTTGGGCCTGCGCACGCAACCACTGCTACTGAGTTTTTGGCGGCCTCGACCGCGGAAGGTGGTAATCAATATAGTGGGTCTGCATCTGAGTTTTTTGAATTTGCTGACTCCGGGAGCTCGGTTGAGTGGACTGAGGAGTCGTCGGAGGAGAATTTGGATTATTTTACGGCCTTGGACGTGGCTGCGGCGGAGGCCTCGCCACACGCCGCGGACGCGTCGGACGTGCCAGGCCCTAGCGCCGGGCGCCGTCGACGAAGGGTGGTTGCAAAACGTAGGGTTAGCGCGGAGGAGCGGGCTTTGCTTCGTGTGAGTGGGGCCGGTCGGCAGGAACTGTTGTCTCTGCCGACCGCCGAGAGTGTAGGTGAGGGGGAACTGCGAAGGCTTTTTGCGGGTGAGGAGCTCAGGATAATGTTATTTAATTATAGGGAGATGGGAATTATTCCTAAAGTTGAACCGATGTAGAGTGTGGTGTCCTCGCTTGTGTATGTAGAGTCTTGTATGGTGGAATTGTGTGCCCTCGCGTGCATGTGTGTGAAGGCGTTTTGTACTAACTGTTTCGTTCGGCTGCGCTGTGCTTGGTTGATTATAATTGGTCTTGGCGTGAATGGGTCGATGTTGTCGTTTCGGCCGTTGTTGTGCTAGTCCAGGTGTACCCTTAAGTGTCTTCTGCACAGATAGTCTTCGGTTTTTTCGCACTTGCTGTGTTAAACCGGTTGCACCCTTAGGCGACTTCCGCGCGGATAGTCTTCGCGATAGACTTAGATTTTTTCCGCACTTGTTGTGCTAATCCGGCTGCACCCGTAGGCGACTTCGGCACGGATAGTCTTCGCGATAGACTTAGATTTTTTCCCGGCTGCACCCTTAGGCGACTTCTGCACGGATAGTCTTCGCGATAGACTTAGATTTTTTCCGCACTTGTTGTGCTAATCCGGCTGCACCCTTAGGCGACTTCTGCACGGATAGTCTTCGCGATAGACTTAGATTTTTTCCGCACTTGTTGTGCTAATCCGGCTGCACCCGTAGGCGACTTCCGCACGGATAGTCTTCGCGATAGACTTAGATTTTTTTGGCACTTGTTGTGCTAATCCGGCTGCACCCTTAGGCGACTTCTGCACGGATAGTCTTCGCGATAGACTTAGATTTTTTCCGCACTTGTTGTGCTAATCCGGCTGCACCCGTAGGCGACTTCCGCACGGATAGTCTTCGCGATAGACTTTGATTTTTTTCGCACTTGTTGTGCTAATCCGGCTGCACCCTTAGGCGACTTCTGCGCGGATTTGTCGCACGCGAGGGTAGCTAGCGCTTAGCCTCGCGGTGACCTCGTGGTGGTCGAATGTCGAAGACCGTCATCGCGGTCTTTTTCGACGCATGTCTTTTTGCGGGGGATTTTTTACGCATATATTACATGGCTCCGCCTCGTTAAAAACCTCACCCCCCGGGAGGAAAAGAGTGCGGGCCGGTGCAAGATTGTTTTTGCAAATTACAAGGGCGAAGACAGCCCTGAGGAATCAAACAAAAAATTTGCGGAGGTTATCAATGTTCCAGGAATGCTCCAGGTCCTCGCCGGTTGGCGTTGTGAGCCTGTATGCGCTGGGGGAGGCCTTCGTCTTGACGATGAAAGGGCCCTCCCACTTGGGCTCCAGCTTGCCCCTTGACTCCGTCCGAGCTGTCCGAATGAGCACGAGGTCCCCCTCGCTGAACTCCCTCGGGGTGACTGAGTGGTCGCGCCATGCTTTGGTCTGGGCTTGATACTTGTTCAGAGCTTGTAGGGCGAAGACACGGTCTCCGTCGATGAGATCCTTTGAAGTCGGCTCGTCCACATCTGGGACGGCTGACGGGACCGTTCGCGGGGACCCGTGCTTTATTTCCTGCGGGGTCATGGCCTCCGATCCGTATAACAGACGGAAAGGAGTAAACCCGGTCGCCCTGCACTCAGTCGTGTTTAGTGCCCAGACTGCCTCAGGTAAGAAATCGCTCCATTTGCCCTTTTTTTCATCGAGGAGCATTTTTTTGATAGCTGTGAAGATTTTTCCGTTGGCGCGCTCCACGACCCCGTTGGACTGCGGATGGTAGACTGAGGCGAAGGCAAGCTTGGTGCCAATGGAGAAACAAAAATCCTTGAAGTCTTGGTTATCAAACTGTTTGCCGTTGTCGACCGTTAACTCGGACGGTACTCCGAAACGGCAAACGATGTTCTGCCAGAAGAATTTTTGGGCAGTCTTTGATGTTATTGTGGAGACAGCCCGTGCCTCGATCCATTTGGTGAAGTACTCGACCGCGACGAAGGCGTACTTGAGGTTCCCCTGAGCGGTGGGCAGGGGTCCAACAATGTCGAGACCCCAGCGCTGGAGAGGCCATGTGTGGGCGATCAGCTTTGTGTACTGCGAAGGGCCACCTGACCGAGGAGAGAACTTCTGGCAGGCTTCGCAGGACCGAGTGACCCGGTTCGCGGCGCAAATCATTGCTGGCCAGTAAAAACCCTGGCGTATCACCTTAGCAGCTAGGGCCCTTGGCCCCGCGTGCGAGCCGCACGTGCCACTGTGGACTTCACGTAGGACCTGCATGCCTTCGGCCTCAGTGACGCACTTAAGCATTGGTTGGCTGACCCCTTTCTTGTAGAGTTGGCCTTCAATAAGAGCGAAGTCCCGGCTTCGATGTCTGAGGCGCTTGGCCTCACTGATGTCGGCTGGGTGATAAAACCCCTGCAGGAACAGGGTAATGGGTGCTCGCCAGTCTTCGGTCATGATGAGGTTGACTGTACGGTGGCCCTCGATGTCATTGGTTATATGGAGCCCTTCGGGGCTCCGGACTGCTGGCGTGCCGATGACGTGGAAGAACACGTCGGAGGGCAGAGTTTCGCCCCTGGCCGCGGCCTTGGCCAATGCGTCGGCCTCCTCATTCTTGGCCCGGTCCACATGCTGCACGGTGAACCCCTTGAACTGTCTCTCGAGACTTCGGATGGCCGCGAGGTACTGCATGAGCGCGGGGTCCTTGGCTGCATAGTCTTTGTCGACCTGGCCGGCAACTACCTTGGAGTCTGTTTTGATGATGCAAGTGGTGACTCCGAGGGCCCTCAGCTTGCGGAGGCCGAGGATGACTGCTTCGTATTCTGCTATATTATTTGTGCACCTGTCGGATTCCAGATTGAAGCTGAGTCGTGCTGCATATCTGTGCTTGACCCTGACTGGTGATGTTATGATTGCAGCGACGCCTGCCCCCGCATGGCACCATGCGCCATCGCAATGGATCGTCCAGACCTTCTCTGTGGTCGGGTCCGGCTGTGTTACTGGCCCGGTCCAGTCGGCGACGAAGTCTGCCAGGACTTGCGATTTGATGGCTGTCCTGGGCTCGAAGCTGATGTGGTAGCCGGAGAGTTCGGCTGCCCACTTGGTGATCCTTACCGATGCCTCCGGGTTTCTAAACAGTTCGCCGAGCCCCCTATCTGAGGTGACGCGGACCTTGAATGCTTCAAAATAATGGCGCAGCTTGCGCGAGGACATAACGACTGCGTAGGCGATCTTCTCCAGCTCTGTCATATTGCATTTGGACGGAGTCAGGACCTCGGAGACGTAATAAACAGGGCACTGTCTGACAGTGCCTTCGACTGTCTGCTCCTGTACTAGTGCCGCGCTGACCGCGTGCGGCGAAGCCGCGACATAGAGCAATAAGGGGAGCGAGGAGTCGGGGCTCGTGAGGGTGGCCAGCTCCGTTAAGTACTGCTTTAATGAGGCAAAGGCCGCTGCTTGCTCCGGCCCCCAAGCGAAGTCTTTTGCGCCGCGGAGAGTTTTGAGGAAAGGAAGACTTCGCTCGGCCGACCTGGAAATGAATCTGTTGAGAGCGGCCAATCTGCCTGTCAGACGCTGGACATCCCTGGTGGACTGCGGAGGCGACATGTTGATGATGGCCTGGATCTTAGTTGGGTTAGCCTCGATGCCGCGGTGCGACACCAGGTAGCCTAATATCTTGCCCTGGCGAACACCGAAAACGCACTTTTCCGGGTTTAAGCGGAGTCGTGCGTCTCGCATGTTTGCGAATGTCTCGGCCAGGTCGGCGAGGTGGTCCTCCTTATTTTTGCTGGCGACGACGATGTCGTCCACATATGTAAATATATTTCTGCCGACCTGTCCCTCGAGTACTGTTTTGGTGAGTCTGGAGAATGTGGACCCGGCGTTCTTGAGACCCTCCGGCATTCTGATGAAGCAATAAGTGCCGAAGGGTGTTATGAAGCTGGTGCTAGCCTTGTCTTCCTCCTTCATGTATATCTGGTGATAGCCGGAGAAGTAGTCGAGGAGAGACATGACCTCGCATCCGGCCGCGCTATCGACTATTTTGTCGATCCGTGGCAACGGGAAATTGTCTTTTGGGCAGGCCTTATTGAGACTGGTGAAGTCTATGCACATCCGCCATTTCCCGCTTTTTTTCTGCACCATTACAACATTGGAGAGCCATGTGGGGTAAGCCACTGGCTCAATGAATTTAGCCTCTAGGAGGCGGTGCACCTCCGCCTTGGCGGCCTCTGTCTTTTCATCGGACATTTTGCGAAGCTTTTGCTTTCTTGGTCGCACCGAGGGGTCGATCCCCAGACTGTGCTCGATTATGGATCGGCTGACTCCGACCAGGTCGAGGGCGGACCAGGCGAAGACATCTTTATTCTTGGCCAGGCAGCAGAGAAGCTTCTCTTCTTCATGCGAAGTAAGGTCTTCGCTGATAGTGACTGTCTGCTTGGGCGTGGCCTGATCGAGGGGGACAGTCTTGGTCCCATCCTGACTCTGCAACTGAGCCTTGTCGTGGTGCTTGTCAGTTGGGCTGGCGGGCGCAGGGACCTCGCACTGTGTCGTGAGACAGTGCACGTTCCTCTGACCAGGCACGAAGTCCCGCTCTATGTTGCGCGCAGCTTGCTGGTTACCGCGGACTGTAATTACGCCTAGAGGGCCTGGTATCTTCATGCACAAATACAGTCCGTGGATGGCAGCTTCAAACTTATTGATGGAGCCCCGACCCATGATGGCGTTGTATGGATATACCATATCCACAATGTCAAAAGTCACTTGCTCGCTTCGGGCATTGGGTGCTACACCGAAGGAGAGGGGCAACTCTATTTTGCCGACGGGGAAGGTGCCTTTGCCGCCGAAGCCATACAACGGGTTGTCCGAAGGCTTGAGCAGGCTGTGGCTGATGCCCATGCGATCGAAGGCATGGAGGAAGATGATGTCCGCCTGGCTGCCGTTGTCAACGAGGACCTTGTGTAGGTCCCACCCTGCCACGCTGCAATTGATGACCATGGCATCGCAGTGGGGGGCGCTACGCAAGTCGACGTCCCGTGCGTCGAAGGTGAGCGGTATGTGGGACCACTTCGTCTGCACAACTGGGCCCGTGATAGCGACATGGTTTACGCTGCGGTAGTGGTCCCGCTTCTGCCGCTTGGTGTCGAAGTCGGTGCTGGACCCCCCAGTTATCATATGAATGACTCCGCGATAAGGTTGATCGGCGAAGTCTTCCTGTTTTGGGGCGTGGGGGATGTTTTGTTGCTGCTGGTGTGGTGGTGGAGGCGGAGGATGTACGATTTGTACTTCCTGATGATGTTGGTAAGCGTGGTGCGGTGGATGCGGGGCGGGAGCGTGGATATATGGTGGAGGGGGTGGCTGGTAGTTATGCGCGACAATTCTGGGGTTGTCGGCTGGCTGCGCCCTCGCCATTCTGTCTCTGGTGGCCTTTACTTCGGGGCAGTCTTTAGTTTGGTGGGCGCAGTCTTCGCCATGGAAAAGGCAGTAAAATCGGCGCGGCGGAGGGGGTGGCTGCGCACGCCCTCGGCCCCTGCCGCGAGTCCCACTTCCGCGGCCCTGGGGGGGATATTCCTGGCGACGAAGGGGGGCAGCGGCCGGCTGCTGGTTGGCGATGTTGTGCACTTGCTGCTGACCGCGGCCATCCCGACCGGAGTCTGGCTGCGGAGTCCTTGTCCACGTGCGGCTGGACTGCGGAGCATCTTTTGGCTTCCGCTGGGACTCAATCTTGCGCTGGTGGAGCTCCTCGGATCTGGCGTACTTTTCAAACAGCTGGTATAACTCTTGGAGGTTCTTGGGCGGGTCCCTGATGCAATGACTGTAAAGGACGCCAGCGCGAAGACCACTGATAGCATAGTGGATGGCAATCTGGTCATCGACTGAGGGTAGCTGTGACTTGAGTGTCAAGAATTTGCGGTAATATTCCCTCAGGGTCTCCTTCTCTAGCTGCTTGCAGAGCGAGAGCTCGGCCAGGGCGTCGGTGTCCGGGCGGTACCCTTGGAAGTTGAGGAGGAACTTGTCCCGGAGACTTCTCCAGGAATCGATGGACAGCGGAGGCAACCTGGTGAACCAGGTGAGCGCGGGGCCCTCGAGGGCGATGATGAAGGACTTCGCCATTGTGGCGTCGTCCCCCCCGGACGATGCGACGGCGACCTGGTAACTCATTATGTACTGAGCCGGGTCGGTGCTGCCGTTGTACTTGGGGTAGGTCCCAGCCCGGAAGTTGGCTGGCCACGGCGTCACTTGCAGGTGAGGCGCCAGGGGGCTTCGCTCATCGAGGTAGTTGACCCCTTGGAATGGCGCGGCGTGCGGGAAAGTGAAGTCGCGCTGGGGGAAACGCGGGTCCTCCGGCTGCGCGCGGTGCTGCAGGGGTGGCCCATGCTGCAGGCCGGGGTGGCCTTCGCGCGTGTCTTCGTTTTGTGCGCGCTGCTGGAGGGATGACTCGTGCCGCGGGCTGAGGTGGCCTTCGCGCTGCATCAGCGCGATCTCCCGCTCGAGTTCCTGGGCCTTGTGCTCTTCGTCGCGGATCATCTGCCGCACTTTGGCGAGTGCGGACACACGCTGGCGCTTGGCCTCCAGTATCTCCTTCTGCCTCTGGAGGTTGCGGTTCTTGAGGCGCAGGGCGCGCAGCTGTAGCTGTTCTTCTGTTGAGATGCCGAGGACCTCACCGTCCTCGACGAGATCCGCGCCCTCCGGTGGAGTGATGTCTGAGGGAGGTGCGAGGCCTGAGGGTTGTCCCTCAGGGTCGCAGGTGCGGAGGGTGTCGTCTTCAGTGGCCTCTTGGTGGGTGGATTGGGTGAGGGCGAGGGCCTTGCCCTTCCTTGCGGCGAGCAGTGCTGCCTTCGCAGCCTCGTCAGCCTTCGGGTTAGCTCGCTTGGGTGCCATCGCGGGTGGTTGTCTCGTAGCACGAACGGTGGGCGCCAAATGTTGGTACTGTCTCTCGACAGCAAGGAGATCCAACACAGGTGAATGGAGATGGCAACAGGGCACTCGCGTGTGATGGCCAAAGCTCTGTTAATCTGGCCTCTCACGGGCACTGTGCGGGGGTATTTATAGGTATCCGAGTGCACGGCGCCTTGCGTTAAGGACGCATGTGCCCTCAGGTACCTAGTTTATCCCCAGAATATTCCTATAAAGCGGGGTTACAAGCTGTAATTACATGTACGCCTTTACAAATTAGGCCCGTAACACAACCGCGGCCACGCAGGGCCTGTTACAATGGGCCCGACCTCATGTGGGCCTCGGAGCCGACCGAGGATGGTCACTTGAGCTAGCATATATTTCAAACTTATACTTTTGTAATCACTCCGATAAAATAATGTAAAAATTTTGTAACTTGTAAAATTTGGTAGTAAGATTTCCGCTGCAATAATATTGGTGCGTGTGATTTGTATTACTTAATCCCGCGATCTTGGTTGTAAGTGGTTTATCCGATGTCCTTGGGGCAATTGGACAGATCCTGTTAAGTTATCTGGTGCACATGCATAGCCGTCTAAGGTCTTTGGGACAAGGACAGGTGCATGTGGGCCCAATAACTTGGAGGTTCTGCCACAGGCTGGTATCGAAGCTGGATTAAGTATATACGGTCACGTACGTATTTTCAAAACAAAGGTTTTGGTTTTGAAAAAAACCTATTTTCAACTAAACACATTGTTTGGCTTTGAAAAACAGTTTAAAAAACTATAATGCTAGCGACATCCTCTATTAAGCCCTAAGTTAAGGACTAGCAGGTGGCTTAGCTGAAAACCAATAACCCACAACCGGGTGGGTATTGCATACATGTGTAATGTTATTTTTGAGGCCATTCAGTTTTGAATGGATCGACGCTCAGGTAAGGTGAGATGTGAGAGCGTGACCGAACAAACGTCGGTCTAGGGAAGAGTATAAAAAGCGCTTGATTATATACATGTTCTACATATGTATATATGAAGGCTGCGATGTGGAGTATTTACTTTTCCGAGAATTCAGTACCCCATGGATGTGTATGGGTATACAGACATGGGAATACTGAGAAATATAATGTACTTGTAACGACGCACCTACGCTCAGGTAAGAAGGTGAGTTACCATAATGGGTTGCCCTATGGTTAAAGTGTGGCAACGGCGCCTATGTGTGGCTTGGCGCTTAATGATGAGCTGGCCTCCATATAGCAATATATGGAGTATAATCTGTGATAAATTGTCATGTGTGAACTGCATCATGGGAAATTGGGCTATGATGAACTTTTCTGCAGGTGCACTAACCTCCAAAACGTATGTGTAGCTGACGACTAGAAAAATACCGTGAGAATCGTAATTATGCCACCGATATAGAACGTTATTGCCACAGTGTGTTGGCAAAACTCGTGAGGACGTGTAGGACGAGCATGCATCCTGATTGTTGCATCATGTTTGTCACCTATACACCCAAGATGCTTTTCTCATCTTTATTCCAGTAACCATTGATTGTAGATAATATGGTGTAATGCTGAATTATGAACTTCGATGAAATAGGTGTCCTCCATTCTTTAGGTAACCTCTTAGGGTGCTTTATATGTGCTCTTGTGCTTAATGTGTCGATAGAAGGTTAGGGACTTGATTGCCTAAACCCAAAACTAGGCCATATTCTTATTTAGTGAACCATGCCCAAATTTGAATTGTCCATTATTACTCCATGACAAAGCCCATACAAATAAATGCGTAGACAATTTCCTTATTGGACATAAAATGTACCTAAGCTTAAAATAAGGATCTCAAGTCATGTCTCCTTCTAGAATCATTCCTTTGTTCAGTTGATGCCTTGGTTTCCTCATGTTTATCGAAGGCATATCAACTTAATCCTTGACCTTGTGATCTCTACGATGGGCATAGAAATATGCTTGGGGCCGAATTAACAGCTTCCCATCGTACTCCTTCCAACAAGTTTATGTTATGGCCATACCTTGTTCGTTTCATCGGGCCATGATCTATCTGGTCTCTACTTACAACCGTTTTGACAGGTAGAGTCTCTTGTACATTGTCATCCTTGCCCAATTCATTGGTGTCGCGTGAGATTTCTTATTGGTTATGTCTGGCAATGGTGTTATGACTAAAACCGATGGCACCGCGATGAAACCGAGGGCCTCCTGTGGATGCACACACATGGTTGCGCTACTTGGCATCCGCTGGTATCACCGTTAGTAGTCATAATCCATTATTAGACTACATCGATATGTTATATTTGCGCAAATTATTCTTACCACGTGAGATTCATTATTGGTGCCAGTTCGATAATGACGTCTCGATTAATGACTTATGGTACCACGGCGAAACTGAGAGCCTCCTGTGAATATGCACACAGGATTCTACTGCTTGGCGCATGCTGGTATCAAAGCCTCTAGTCATGATCCATTGTGAAACTACACCAATGTGTGATCTTCCGTGGACTCCTTCTTTGAAAACATTTCTATGTTGTTTGTCAAGTGATCAAGCAACATCTGTCATCTCTGTTGGATCAAAAGAGCATACCACTCTCATGTGTGGTCTTATTTCTTGGTAGTGACTACTCATACTCGTTCCCTTTACGTAAAGGTGAAGCCTTGGAGCTTTTTAGTGTCAAGAGACAGCTAATTAGCTCTTAGAATGGAGATTGGATTTCCCCTGCTGTTGAGATGCAGGAGTTTGTTCATTCGCTCTCTTATTTAACCCATATATTCCCAAAACAAGCCAGTTCCTCCCGCATGGAAGAAACAGGTGAACAACCTGACCAAATGGATTTCTACCCAAGTGCATGATCTCCTGTTAGCCAAAGTAAACTCTCGACCGTTGGCTTACCGATGGTACTGAGAGGATCTGCTCAATGTCAAAAGTAGTTCAACAAGTTGGTTTTACTAACTTGTAATTGCTTTGTGAACAAAGGTTGAGTTTAGAGATCGATTTATCGAGTTGTCTAAACTCACTTTGGTTCGACCCATCTTAAGGAAGTGTTTATAAAAATCGAGGTTAAGTCGACTAATAACTGTGACGGAACCTCCCAAGTAATCAGGCCCACCTACAGTTGTCCTTGTCTAACAGACATCAGACACCCTGTAGATGTTCCTAAGTTACTTGACAAGCTTGGTATCTTTCCCGACCTTACCAGGAACGTTTCACCCCGTCTTGCAGACATTACAGACCATCGGAGATGAAGATATGCGGAAGCAAATTACATAAACTTACATTTATTTCAAAAGCAAACTCGAGTTATTTTATTACAGACCAGTCTAAAAGTGAGTGCATAGAAGTAATAATTATACAAACCAAGGGAGACACAAACTTCTCCCGAAAGGCTATAAACAAAAGATCCTAAATGGAGGACCGAGTCCTCCCGCACTTCAGTCTTGTTTTTCTTCGTTGGGAACCACCTTGGCACAGAAGCAGCAAAAGTCTGCTACTTCCCCACCTAAAAACAACAAAGGGATAAACCCTGAGTATGGAATTACTCAGCAAGTCTTACCCGTCTAAAGAAAAGACTCTCAAGGATATGCTGGCCTTTAGGGAGTCAAGGTAAGGCTTTTCAATAAGCAAAGACTCTGTTTTGCAGAAATGCTTACTACAGTAGATCCTTAAAAATCCAATTTTATTTGTCAGGTTAGGTTCAATTATCTGCACTAGAGTTCTTTCTACCCTAGTTCAATCACTGGTCCTGCACTAGCCAATTTCTTTAACAAAAGCCCATCATCTTTAGTGGAATGCTACGTGTAGGTCAGTGACCAAGTCTTCATAACCGCGAAGGTACGGCGATCCAAATCGATTATACTCAGCTGAGGATCTCCAATCACACGACATATGTAGCACTTAACCCTTGCATATGTCAACCCGCCACCGGGGTTCTTAAGACCGGATCAGGTTTACGTAAACCGAGAGCACAGATACACCACCGTCCAGCCTCTTGCCACGGAGGGTACACGCTACTCTCACCACCGCTCCACTCCCATTTCGTGTTATCTTATTCCGGCCTTAGTCTGCCCGAGGCAAGGCTTACCCATGACGAGGCATGTGACCAGTTAAAGGGTCCTCGATCATCAAGCCTACATCGACAAGATCCTTAATCGACTCAGACGGAGACACTACACCGAGACTCTCTTCTCGTGCAAGTCACCCGCCCGGTCTCAGCTTAATCATTTCAAACCCAAAGTTTGGTACCTGGCAGAGGTACATCTTTTCCGATGTTGAATCCATCATGACCATGATGGATTCACCATCAAGTTTTATTTTCGAAAACATCCCTCCCATTTTGCCAAACATCTTTTGTAAAACAAATCCTTTTGTTTTTCTAAAGCAATACTAAGCATAGTAAAACCTTTTTGTAAAAACAGGATTTCAAGGAGGGTAAACAAGATCAAGGAAGGTAATGCAGGAATTGTTTAATCAATCAACTCCTATTACCTAATGCAGCAAGCAAGTGAGAAAGATTTTAAAAACATCAAGGGAGGTGGCAAATGCACCGGGGCTTGCCTTTGTTATCAGGTGTGTCCTGCTCGGATCCACAAATATCGAAATAAAAGCAGTTGTCTGCTTGAGGATCAGAGGTTGGTGGTATCCCTTCTTCAGAGACTTCTTCTTCTTCGTGCTCTAATATAACCATATACATGCATAAGAATGGATGTCATGGAATGCTCATGAGGATGCAAAGATAATATAAACTTATTATCTAAGTCTTGAGTACAACTTTCCTTCACGGTACTCCGAGAACCTAGGGTTTCCGGAGTCAGTAAAGGAGTTCATGGAGCAGGGGGGGTGGTTTTGGGTTTAGTGATCAAACAAGGTCCAAATCAACCCAAATTTTATCCATGGCTTCTAAATAATGTGAAAAGCTCACATAAAAAGTTTGGGAAATTTTGGACTTATTATTTATTTTCTAAAAATCCAGAATCAATGGTTTAGGCTATTTTAAATACCCTAAAATTCCTTATTTATCCTAAAAATCATGAAACTATTTTTATTAAATTCTAGGGAAAATAAGGAACCTAGGAAAATTGGTCTCATATTTTTAAGATTTTTCTATAATTTTCTACAGATTTCTAAAGCTCTGCGGAAAAAGAAAAAGGAAAATGTTTAAATAGAACTGGGCCGGATTCAGCCCAGCGGCCCAGGTCCGCGCGAAATCGCACGTGCGCCCGCGCCCGCGTTGGCAGCTTTGCAGCAAGGTCCTCGGCTTAACGGCTAAACAGAAATAGGTCCATTCACTATTGTGTTAAGTCACTGACAGATTGCACAAATGCCCTCGGGTTTCTATTTCTTCCCCGCGATTGCCCCTGAACATGGCGCGTTGTTCGTTCATCACGGACAAGGTCTGTACCGGCCATGATCGGCGATGATCGTTCAAGCTAACTGTCGGAGAAGCTTTACGGATCTACAACGGCCTCGGAACGCACACTAATTCGACTCGAACACCCCGAGAACGACCTGTCCACGTGCACGGCGGAAACCGAGCACGGGAGCACACGTTCCCGCCAAACCATGGTCGATCGGAGCAAACGGGCGCCACCATGAGCTTTGCAAGCATGCAGAGGCACGAAAACAATACATGAATTGAATGGCGACTTACCAGAACGAGCTGGCCACGGTGAGCTAGGTTCTTGCGGTGTTTTGGGTGGATTTGGGGGAAACGCGAAATTCAAGCTCGTCGGTGAACCATTGGAGACAATACTGGGTGTCGAGGTACTTGACTATCTTACGGACCCAAGGGCACACTCAATTTATAGGCGCCGGGGCGGTGGCCTGTGAATTTTGGATGGCGCGGTGGCGGCCGGAGATAAGGAAGGTTATCGGCTTCGCGATTTCGTGTCTACCACCGTGGCGGGCTCACCGGCATCGATGAGACAGCCGTGAGGAGTCACGACGACGAGGTGGAAGGGCAGAGCCACGCGGCACAAAGCCGGGAGACGGCGGTTCACCGGTGTTCTTATCGGTTTCCACCGCGATGAGCAAGTACGGTGGTCGGAATTATTTTACCGGCCGCACCTATCCACGGCGACGTGGCTTGAACGCTACCGGATCAGCTTGGGCACAAATCACCGTGACCACAGCACGAATCGCGGCGGAGGGAGTCGTCGGCGGTGAGGATGGTCCTGCTGGCGATCTTATCTGCTCAGGTTACTGTACCATCAGAGGCCCTTTCAGAGTGCCTGACAGTCGATGTTCAACTTGAATTTTCTCCAAATTTGCTGTGGTAACCGATTCAATTCTCTGCATCAAGTTTATAGACCTATAGTCCATCTTCAACTTTGCCATGGAGCTTACCATAAAATAGTTACTAAATTCTATTCAAAATCGGGCTCAAAGTTTACCCCATCACACTGGTACTGAAGATTCAGTCCAGTGATTACCTGACAGCCAGTTTTGGATTGGGTTTTTCTCTAAATTTCTCATAACAACTAAGCTCACACTCTTTAGCAAAGTTGTTCTCCTATAATTGGGCTTCAACTTTGATGTGGTGACCTAGGGCAAAAACCCTATATCCTGAAAGATACAAGGCTCCAAAGTTGAGCCAATATCACTGAAATCCAGACTTAGAATAAAACTCACATGAGGTCTATTTTGCATTTAAGTCCAAAACCTAGGGTTTGGCTTTCAAATCCACATATTTGTGGACCAAAGGACTTAAGAAACCTATTTGGCTTGGTTTTTGCACTTTAACCCAAAAGTGGGCTAATTTTGCACATAGGCCCCTAGGGTTTGGTTTTAGGGTTTCCCAGGGTTCCAATTAGGGTTTCTGGTATCCCAGGGGTAAAAAAAAATTCAAGTTTGTTCTTAGAGTCATTTTATGACTTTTACCCTAAAGCCTTTAGGTTTTCTTAACTTGGGTTAAGTTTTACCCCTTTAATCACTATTTAGGGTTAAGTCCTTTAACCAGGGTCCTATTTGTAAACATTAAAACAATACAACTTGTTTGAAATTTTTGCCTAGTGAATGCACTCTAGGTGTGTCAAACATATGCAATGCCAATGCTTATGATGTCATGCTCAAGTTTTAGTTTTAGTAACACCAGGGGTGTTACAATAACCATCTAATCATCGTTCTAGTCATGCCTCGATCGTCTCACGTGTGCTTTTCCAGCATGGGTGATCAGGTCGAGCCATGGTTAGTGCTTGATAAAACGGACTGGTTGTAAAGTCCGTATCTACAAACCCCTCCGCTGGTGATTCTCTAGAATCTATACCATCTTTCGTGGACTTGAATTCTCGGGTTAACCACATGTTAACTGCGATAGTATTCGACATCCACACTCGTCCCCTGTGCTATGAATTTCCTGTAACCACTTGTTGGTAAACCTCTTTCTGTGTGTTTTACCCAAGAGGTTGCATCTGGTTCTGTTTGGGTAAAGTCGTATATCTACTGCTCGCTCAACAGACTTAGATAGTACAGTGTCATCAGAAAAAGCAAACTGCACACATGAAACCTTTATGTGTTCCTCTGGCAGATATCGTCTCTATTGGTGGACATCTCTAAATTGGCCTAAAAAAATATATGTTATGTCCACTATAGAAACAACATCCTGAGACACTCGCCTTTGATTGGAAATGTCTCACGATTATCGCTGATACGAACATGGGTTACATGCTTCTCTACCCTTAGAAGTCTTTCATTCTGAATCTCGGGACGAGATTCTTTTAAGGGGGAGGGCTGTAACACCCCAGGTGTTTATATTCCGCTCGACAACGAGTACGAATTTAAGCACGTGATATCAGTGAATAAGACGGACACTAAGGTCTAATTATCGTCATTCATCGCGATTTTAATATCGCATTCGTTCCATTTATCGCGAGTTCGATATTGTTTTTAATTTTATCTATCCGGGCTCTCCTAAAATTTTCGTGTTCTTCGGAACATAGTTGTTCTGAAAATCGATGCGTCCGATAATTATTTAAAATTCGTCGCTCGCGCGAACACGAATTCGGAAGCTCGACCCACTGGGTGATTTTTATCCTGGGCAGATTAATTTGAACTCGACGACTAAAATAATTGGGGTGAAATAATTGGGATCGCGCGTCGTCTGAGTGAAATCGTGCGCACGAATAGGATTCAATTTATTCGTCCGCACGCTGTTTTGACGACGAAATCGCGTATACATTAGCGGCTCTGGTTTCGGCTAATTTCGGTCGAATCACGCAGAGCAGATTAAAATCGCGAAGCCAAACTCGTGTCGATCTGGTCCGTTTGTATCGTGACCGGACTAGACACGAAAATTATCTAAACGGATTCTAGTCAGAGTCATAAACCTCGGATGTTCCGTTTCGGGATCCGAGAAAACAATGTGTGTAGTCAATTGCCGTATCACACATCGACTCTTTGTTCATCGCTAAATCAAAACCGTGACAGCCCGTCCGAGAATTATAATGGAGCTTCTATTCTCTGGTAAATTTATCAGATTTTTGAATCGAATCAACTGTCGCAATTACCGTCGACTCTTTTGCTATTGCTAGAAATCCCGGTTCAAAAATATCTGTGATTTCTCGGTTAAATAAATAAATAAATAAAAAGAAAAATTCACCAAATCAAATCTTATCTAAACCTTATATCCGATATTGTTTTGGTTCAATCCTATATTACCTCTTTAAAACCCAAATACTAGAATTCATGTTTATTTATATTAAAAAGAAGAAAAATATCTCATAGCAATTATCTCCACTGCTTTTGCTCCTTTTTCCTTATCCTATCAGGCGCTTGATCAAATTTGAATTAAAAGGTGAGTTAACTTTAAATGTATTCAAAACCTTGTTATCTAAACTAGAGCACGATGAGTAGAAATCTTGGCGTCATGAACGTACGTGATTATAAAAAAATGAATTGGTGGTACCAAAGTTTATATAAACACAAAACAAGAAATTTCAATATGTTTTTTTGGTGATCGACCTTATCCCATGCTGCCATCTCACCACCGCTTTATTCAATCTTATCCTCCTGAAGTCCTGATGCCCTCGCTCCTGTAAAATATCCAAACGTCTCCTCCTCCTACATAGATATATTCACTACTAGGCTCATTTCCTTTCTTCCCATCGCGCAACACCCTCGCGGCAGTAACCAACTAGCCGTCAGCTTGCCGCTCTCCGTCCTGGACATCGCTCCCTGCAAGCTGCCGTACCTCTCTCCGCCTCGTGTTTTTCTCGCCCAGCTCAGTCGAACTCTTCCCTGCGTCGCGGCTTCCCCAAGCTCGTCGCCATGGCTGCACCCGGCTGCCCCTCCATGGCTCTCCTTCCTGCAGCGCTTGGTGTCGCGCGCCCGGTGCCTGCTCTCCCCAGCCGTGCTGGCTCCCCTGCTCGCCCCTGCTTCTCCCTCCGGCCAACCGGATCTCTCTCCTTCCCCACGCTCGACGCCGTCGTGGACTTCAAACCGAGAATAAATAGGAGTGCGGGGGTCTTTTTGTAAACGGTCAGTGACTCTGTTAAACAGTGAAAGAACCTGTTTTCGGTTAGCCAAGAACCCGAGATCCTTTTCGCAAGATCGCTAGAGCAGCGCGGGCGCGCGCGCGATTCCGCGAGGACCTGGGCCATTTGGGCTGAAACCAGCCCAACACTATTCAATCTTTTTCTTTTTTAGTAGAGCTTTGAAAATCTGTTATAAATTGTAGAAAAATCCTAAAATTGTCAAACCAATTTTCCTAGACTTCTTATTTTCCATAGTATTTAATAAAAAATAGTTTCATGATTTTTAGATTAAATAAGGAATTTTAAGGCATTTAAACTAGCTTAAACCATTACTTATGGATTTTTAGAAGATAAATGGTAATTCCAAAAATGTCCAAACTTTTTATATGAGCTTTACACATTATTTAGAAGCCTTGGGTAGAATTTGGGTTGATTTGGACCTTGTTTGATAACTAGAACCCAAACCCCCCTCCCTGTGAACTCCTTTACTGACTCTGGAAACCCTAAGTTCTCGGAGTTCCGTGAAGGAAAATTGTATTCAAGACCTTAGATAATAAATTCTTATTATCTTTGCACTCTCATGAGCATTACATGATATTCATTCTTATATACATGATTATGATTAGAAAACGAAGAAGAGATCGAAGTGACTGAAGAGAAGGCACCACCACCTTTGGAATCTCAGGCAGGGACTTGTCTCTACCTTGACATCTGCGGGCTTGAGCCTGACTCACCTACTAACGAAGGCAAGCCCCGGTGCATTCGCCACCTCCTTGTGTTTTAAAATCTTTATCACCTTGTTTGATGTATTAGGTGATAGGAGTTGTGTGCTAAACCGTTGATGCATTTCCTTCCTTGGAAAATTGATTTCCCTTCCTTGACACCCTTTTATCAAAAAAGATTTTTGATGCTTAGCCTTGCTCTAGAAAAACAAAAATGTTTTGTTTTAAAACAAAGGTGATGCTTAAGTGGGTGGGAATGTTTTCAAAAATAAAATTTGATGGTGAATCCATCATGGCCATGATGGATTCAACATCAAAAAAGATGTACCTCTGCCAGGTACCAAACTTTGGGTTTGAAATAATAAAGCTGAGACCGGGCGGTTGACTTGCACGAGAAAGGAGTCTCAGTGTAGTGTCTACGTCTGAGTCGATTAAGGACCGTGTCGATGTAGGCCTGCTAACCGAGGACCCTTTAACTGGTCACATGCCTCGTCATGGGTAAGCCTTGCCTCGGGCAGACTAAGGCCAGAATAAGATAACACACAATGGGCGTGGAGCGGTGGCAAGAGTAGCGTGTACCCTCCGTGGCAAGAGGCTGGACGGTGGTGTGTGCTCTCGGTTGACGTGAACCTGATCTGGTCTTAAGAACCCCGGTGGCGGGTTGACATATGCAAGGGTTAAGTGCTACATATGTCGTGTGATCGGAGATCCTCAGCTGAGTATAATCGATTCGGATCGTCGTACCTTCACGGTTATGAAGACTTGGTCACTAACTTACATGTAGCAATCCAGTGAACTTAAGGGATGATGAAAAGACGGCTAGTGCAGGTCAAGTGATTGAACTAGGGTAGAAAGAACTCTAGATGCAGGTAACTTTACTTAACCTGACAATAAAGTTGGATTTTAAGGATCCACTCGTAGTAAGCTTTTCTGCAAAACAGAGTCTTTGATTCTTGATAAGCCATACCTTGAATCCCTCTAGCCAACATACCCTTGAGAGTCTTTTCTTTAGTCGGGTAAGTCTTGCTGAGTAATTCCGTACTCAGGGTTTTATTCCCTGTTGTTTTTCAGGTTCTAACCTTGTGCTGCTGTGATGGTGTTAAGTGCTGGTGGGCTCGGCCTTCTTATAAGTCTAAGTAACCCTTCTATACTTCTTATTGAGGATGGTCACTTGAGCTAGCATATATTTCAAACTTATACTTTTGTAATCACTCTGATAAAATAATGTAAAATTTTTGTAACTTGTAAAATTTGGTAGTAAGATTTCCGCTGCAATAATATTGGTGTGTGTGATTTGTATTACTTAATCCCGCGATCTTGGTTGTAAGTGGTTTATCCGATGTCCTTGGGGCAATCGGACAGATCCTGTTAAGTTATCTGGTGCACATGCATAGCCGTCTGAGGTCTTTGGGACAAGGACAGGTGCATGTGGGCCCAATAACTTGGAGGTTCTGCCACAGTAGCCTTATTCATGTGCGGGATTTTGTAGTTGTTGCAGCCTTTCTTCTTCATTGCTTCCAATAAAACAGTTTGTAGTGTGACAAAAATGCAATTTGCTTTGTGTGGACAAAACTCCATGAAAGTGTCCGGTCTGTCCGGCGTCAAAAGAAAGGGTTCAAACAAAGGGAGCAAAAGTATGCCGAGGGCAGCCCTGGTCTGGCGCACCGGACTGTCCGGTGCACCAGGGAATCCAACTCCAAACTTGCCAGTCACGGGAAATCTGGGAGCCGCTCCGCTATAATTCACTGGACTATCTGGTGTAACACCGGACTGTCTGGTGTGCCAGCGGAGCAACGGCTACTTCGCGCCAACGGTCGTCTGCAGAACGCATTCAATGCGCTACAGTGCGCGCCAGAGTCAGAGCAGCGTCAGAAGGCGCACCGGACAGTGTACAGTGACTGTCCGGTGTAACACCTGACTGTCCGGTGACCCAGAAGACAGAAGCTCCAACGGTCGAACCCTAACGGTCGGGTGTCGTGGCTGGCACACCGGACAGTGTCCGGTGGCGCACCGGACTGTCCGGTGCGCCATACGACAGCAGCCTCCACCAAACGGCTAGTTTGGTGGTTGGGGCTATAAGTACCCCCAACCAACCCACATTCATTGCATCCAAGTTTTCATACTTCTTACACCTTACAAGAGCTATAACATTCAATACAAGACACACCAAAGAGATCAAATCCTCTCCCAAGTCCAAAGATCATTCCAATCAAATAGTGACTAGTGAGAGAGTGACTTGTGTTCATTTGAGCTCTTGCGCTTGGATTGCTTCTTTTCTTTCTCATTCTTTCTTGTGATCAACTCAATTGTAACTGAGGCAAGAGACACCAATTGTGTGGTGGTCCTTGCGGGGACTTAGTGTCCCGTTTGATTGAGAAGAGAAGCTCACTCGGTCTAAGTGACCGTTTCAGAGAGGGAAAGGGTTGAAAGAGACCCGGTCTTTGTGACCACCTCAACGGGGAGTAGGTTTGCAAGAACCGAATCTCGATAAAACAAATCACCGTGTCACACTCGTTATTTGCTTGTGATTTGTTTTCGCCCTCTCTCTCGGACTTGATTTTAATTCTAACGCTAACCCCGACTTGTAGTTGTGCTTAAACTTTGTAAATTTCAGATTCGCCCTATTCACCCCCCCTCTAGGCGACCTTCAGAAAGCCTACAAAAATTAGTGATGAAATTAGAGGAATGTAACCATGAAAATGATGTGAGAAATTTGATAAAAAATGTCTAAAATACCTCTTGCACTGCTGGAACTAGTTCTTGAATAGTTCTTGCATTCTTTTTGTATTGGATTGTTTGGATAGCTTGAAAAAACCCAAGTCCAAGATGTTAAAATCAGGAGAATTTGGAGGTTGACAAATGATGCGAATATCAAAACCATCTTGCTTTGCAGCCTCACAAAACAATGGATCATCCAACTTTAAATGTGAAGGTGCATTGTCTTGTTGAATATAAATAGGATTTCTCACATCTTCCCTTGGCCACTTAGCTCTAATGGCCGGTAAGACTTTGTTAATCATGAATTCTCTAATAACATCTCTTGTGATACTTTGAATGGGCTTCATAACCATATCTCCCCTTACACGGCCAGTTATAGCATTTCCTCTTATAGCCGGTTCATAATTGACAAGAGGAAAACATCCAATTTTACCACAAAAAATGCACTGCCCATCTCTAAACCTCGGTCTAGCACAAACAGTGAGAAACATGAGCCTAGGGATGTAGTTTTTGTTCTTGCAAGTCCTATGTGGATCATCTTCTTCGGGGAGCAAATAATATTTTTCAGACTTTTGGGATAGGTAGAACCATTTTTCATCAATGACAACGAAGTCAAAAAAATCCCTAAAGCTTGGATCACCATTCAACCCCCTCTTAATCATGTCAATACAAAACTTCAACCTAGTCTTTTTGTTTCCTTCAGTGAGAAAGGGCTTGATGCTACTAGAATAACGCCTAAGCAAACCTTTTTTCAAATACCTTAGCACCTTCCATTTGCTCATGTTTAGCTTGGCACAAACATCCTCTAAGGTCATCCTATCCTTTAAAGGAATGTTACGCAAAACTTCCAAATCAATAGGAATTGCTTTACGACCAACTCTTCCCTTTTTTAGACTAGCAACCACAACCGGCACCGAGTTTGCAAGTTGTATTTTACCTCTGTTCCATACGCGCTGCACTGACCGAAGGTGGAGATCAAATTGGTCGGCAACAATTTGGGTATCTTTCTTGTGGAGTCTCCCGTTATTGCTTCTAGCCAACAACGCTTGGGACACAACAGACGTCCGGCACAGTGCCATCTCAAGGGGAATCGAGCTTGAGACCTCCAGTCTAGAATGCCTCGGGAGGTGCTACAGCAACCAATCGAGCCTGATTGTTTTGGTGACGTCAATGCACCCATATCTCTATTTAATAAGGGCAAACAAGGAAAACTTCATGATAATTAATCACTTCTTAGTATGCACAATCATGTCCTAAACGACTACCTTTACTGCGAGGGAGTATATATTAGATTGCTGAGATAACAATTTCGGTTTGGGAATCCCCAACCGTCGCGAATCTTCGATTCCACCCGCAGCTTTTTTTGTGCAACTCGTATGCAGACACGATCAAAAAAAAAACTAAAGCATTCGCTGTCACTTGGCCGCGGGACACAGGAAAACGCACAGCTTCTGCATCTTCAAACAGCGCATTTAATAATTTGCGAGAGCTGTCACAAAATATAATTTATTTTAGACTAAATATGTATTTATTAATTAATCTATAAATGTAATTTATATGTATGTCTATATTCATTATCATTCATTTCAATACGGACGAAAATAAAAGAGTTTGAAAGAACTATATTTTAGAACGGAGAGAGTAAATGACTATAAAATTAAATGGCATTAAAGAGAAGCAGAACGTAACTCCAATCAATCTCATCACCAAAACTGCATATGTCCAACCCATCAATACCATTTCCCTTGCACCTCTGTTGCAGCACATCTCAAACCATACACTATCAAAACCATGAATGCGTGGTGGCAGCTTCCTGTTCGTTGAAGCCAGCAATGCATTCACAAATTACCCCACCCAGATAAAGATTCACTATAAAGAATTGGCTGAAAAAACATTAAGGGCTAGTTTGGGAACTATATTTTTCCAAGGGATTTTTATTTTTCCAAGAGAAAATGAACTAATTTTCCTTGGAAAAATAAAAATCCAGTAGAAAATTAAAGTTCCCAAACTAGCTCTAAGAAAAAAAAACACAAGCCCAGACCTTGCAGCTGCAGAAAAGACTATTATGTCGATAAGACGGACTGCAGCAGTAGCTGTTGCTGTGGTTGCAAGTTGGAAAACGTTGATGCAAGAAAATCAGGAGGCGAAGTCTGCAGGAAACGCCTCAAGACATCCACCATCCTGTTTTTAGTTTCATCAGTGGCGAGTTCTGTTCCATTGCACAAAACCTACAGAATATACAGATTGGAAAATAAACCATTCATGACAGTTGAACAAATTATATCGATGTGTAGGAAAATAAAATAAAGTAATGATCAGCATAATCGCATATTTCAAAATCAACTGCCAATGGATTACCTCTGCAAAAATTGAAACAATTTTAGGAAGATACTGACTGTGAGGACCGAGAATTTCAGCATCCGACCTGCAAGCAGAAAGGATAATGATAAACCGCAAAAACATTATCCTTGTCGGCAGACTTCCAGTCATGAGACTACCTCTCCACCATTGAGCAAAGTTGTTCATGTACAGCTTTAGCTTCAACCTTGTCATCTTTTATTGACAAGCAGTTAAGCCAGGCTGGAACAACCTGAGAAGCATGAATTGATTCAGTTTAGAATAGTTCCATGCGCAGAGTAAATTTCTCCCGGCGAAGCTAACAACAAAATCGACACCACGCAATATACTTAAGCTTAGTGTGTGTGGTCCATCATCTTCCTAAGGGCAGATCTAGTGCCGGAGACCATATGAGTGAGGGTCTAGGAAAGGATAACCCAAGGCAAGTCTTTCTCCAAATGTGGAGAGCCTACTTCGAACCCAAACTCAGTGAGAGCTCTTACCACTACACCAGGCCTGCCCTTCATCCATCTTCTCGATCCTCATTTTTTTGTTTGGTTCGTGGCATAGACTAAGTTGGTTTTGCACCACTTTGTACCTCGCAAGCAACAATTAGTACAAGCATCAACAATTAGTACAACATTGTATCAATTGATATATCTGTTGATGCACATGCACGCCATCTGTTTTCCACTTTGCAATGGTTTACTTTAAGCTGGATCGTCGTATGACTATCTCTACGTCTCACACACGCATCACTGGCACCAGAACGGCAATTCCACTTCTTGCACAGCCAAAGTTATCTATTTTTTTCTATCATCCTAGATTCTATTCATAACTAATCGCATACACTCTTTTTTGTGTTATGCTTCTAGAGGGCTTGGAGGAAGTAATGCATGAAATGTGGTCGTTTTTTGTACTGAATTTTGGGACATTTTATCTTCTATTGGATGATGTAAGGATAAAGGACCACCTATATGAATGCTGCTATTTGGCTCAATTATACTTGATTCCAGTTTCGTTTGTCGTAGAGAGGGACCTATTCAGTTATTCTAAATATTTTTTATATTAGTTTTACCTTTTCTGATTTTTCTTTGATTTTTTAGACATTGTTCCTTTTTTTCCCAGCATACATGGGTTAGTGAATAAAGACAAGGACGCGCCAATAAATTGAATATTGATATTTTTCCTGAGTTTTGGTACACTTTGAAATTCTGTGAAGCTGATGCTCTTATCCCATAGGGAGTGCGTTTGTTTTCCTTCTAAATTATATAAGTTGAATTATGATAAAATTGTAAGAGTATAAAATATCACTTTAGGACCAAAAATAAGCTAAAAACAAGATAGTATTGGATAACTTATTTTAGCTTATTTGTAATCTTAAAATGTTATTTTACCCTTCTATCTTTTCACCATAATTCAGCTTATATAATCTAGCAGGGAAACAAACAAGATCTCAATGGGATAACGCTTATGCATACAACTTCTCAATATTGATATTGCTTATGGGTTTGTGGCATCAGGAAACGTTCATGACAGCATGCTGCCAAACAGTAGCAAGAGAAAAAATCACATGGTAATGGTATCTTCCCTGGAGGTCAGGAGGTGGAACAGACTGTCAAAAAAAATGTGAAAAGCATCTCGTGTCACACTCACAACAAGAGAAGTTCCATCCTTCAAGCTAAGCAATGGGCCAATCAAGTCTAGTGATAACGCACCGTCGTCTTCCTCAAGAGAGGAGCCATAATTGACATGAACCCCAGATAAATAATTGGCACAACGTACAAACAAACAAGCATATCAGTCCTTGAAGCACAAAGAATCCAAAGGTTTCATCAGCATCGAGTTCTTTAATCCTATCGAGATAGCCGGCTTTTAAGGTACACAAACTCCACTTATAACAAAGATAATAACATGCCGTCCACTTCACTTTAAATATACACAATAGAACAAACAAATGGTGTTTTCTCTCCAACATTGACACGATAACGAAACTAATTGTACTGGGGCACTTGCACTTTAATTTAGTTGGACACGCCGGATATACTGTATGGTGATGATGATGATAATAATAGCATTAACGAGTTATATAAATAAATGATGAATGATCTGGTATATTTGGCATCAGTTGCCAAAGATTCTTGCCGGGCCGTTACTGGACCGCGTTGCACATTCCGGGGCGCGTGCGGCACCAAAGCGGCTGGATGGGCTCGGCCCGGACCCCCCTCCCCACCATGCGCTGCCGCCAGTCGATGAGCCGGTCGGTCGCCTCGGCGTAGCGCTTCTTGCCCGACGCGTCGCGGTTGCCAGACCAGAGCGCCTCCGCCATGGCCGACGCTCTCGGCCAGACCCGGCCGTCCAGGACAGCTGCGTCGACCTGCTCCGTCCATAGCGCCACCTCGCCGCCGATGACCAGCTGGGCCTCCTCTGGGGTGAGCCCGTACACGATGTCGTAGTCGTACACCCGCTGCCACGTCTTGTAGGGCCCGCACCAGGACCCGCCGTCGGTGTCGAAGTCGCTGTTGGGGTCGTCGTAGAGGCTGTTGTTGCCGACGAAGTCGCCGTGGCCGCAGTCGAGGTAGTAGAAGGAGGCGGAGGAGACGATGGCGCGGTACCCGGCCTGCACGATGAGCTTGGTGTTGTTGGGCCCGTTGTTCCACGACTGCAGGATGGTGGTGGCCGGCGGGATCGCCGACGCGCTCACGTTCACGGCCGCGTCCAGCAGCACGTCCTCCCAGTACACGGCCGTGCGGTTCCTGGACACCACCAGCGGGTGCACCGCGCTGACGTACCGCTCCAGGAGCTGGCTCAGCGTGGCGCCGTGCTCCAGGTCGGCCTGGATCATGGGGTCGGCCTGCCAGCAACCCGGGGTGACCTCGTCGGCGCCGGCGTGGTAGAAGCCGTCCGGGAAGAGGGAGGTCAGGTCGTTGACCACGTTGGTGATGACTTCGTACGTCTTGGGCGCCAGCGGGTTCAGCTGGCCGGCGCCCGGCTCGGCGGCGAGACGGTGGTTCCAGTCGCCGTCGGGCAGCCAGAACTTGCCCGCGCAGGACACGGCCTCCGGGTACGCGCCGGCCCACGAAGCCGTGTGGCCTAAAAAAAGTGGGTGATACGACAGGTTAAACTATTGGGCCGTAAAAACCAGAATCCAATGGAACCATAACACGAGAAACTGGCCCGTCGACGGCGTTCCCGACGAAGCAAGCAGGAAAACAGAATGGGCAGAACTCACGGGCACGGCTTACCCGGCGAGTCTATCTCCGGCACGACGCGGACGCCGCGGCTCATGGCGAACTCGACGATGCGCTTGACGTCTTCGACGGTGTAGAGCATATCCTCTCCGTAGGCGCCCTTCTCGGCGAGCAACGGCTCGGAGGGCAGCACGATGGGGAACGACTGCGAGTCCGTGATGTGCCAGTGGAACACGTTCATCTTGTTGGCCGCCATGGCGTCGATGGTCCGCAGGATGTCGGCCACGGGGAAGTAGGTCCTCCCGGTGTCGAGCATCAGCCCACGGTGCGGGTACAGGGGACGGTCCTGGACGTGCACGCCGGCGGCGACTAGCAGCAGGTCCCGGCGCCGTCCCCGGCCGCCGGCCCGCCACGACAGCTGCGAGAACGTCTCCAGCCCGCGCATGGCGCCCCACGCGGTGACCGCGGTGACCGTGGCCCCGCCCGTGGGGAGGATCTCCAGCGTGTAGGACTCGTCCACGCCGTGCTGCAGCGGGGCGGCGAGGTCGGACACGGCCAGGGTCAGCGTCTCCAGCGCGTGCCCCGCGGTGACGTTGACCGCCGGCCGAACGATGGGTCGGTACGTCTCCTTGAACAGCAGCTTGGCGTAGCGCTCCGCGGCCGAGACGAGGTACGGGTTACCTGACGACGCGACGATGATGTGGAACGACGGCGACACCGGGACGGCCGCGTGCGGCTCCGCCCAGGACATGGACGTCGGCTTGGGCCAGACATTGACAGGAAACGACGCGCCCGCGGCCACGCATGTTAGGAGAGTCACAGGAGAGCCAAGCAAGAACAGCAGCCGAAGGAGGAGCGTCGCCATTGCAGCTCTGGATTGAGTTGCTCCGCTCTGCAGCTCTTGATTGGTGCGGTCCTTGATGTCAAAGGCTCTTTGCTATATATACGTACGTTACAAGTGTGGTGTTATCTGAAGAGATAATTGCAATGTTCTTCGCTGCTGCCTCCAAGTGGCTCAATCAAGTCTTCTTGGAACTAACGTTCGTCTGCTTCTTGTGCCGCTTCTGTCCACAACCTCTTTAAAATCCTTGTCTCGGTTGCGTCTCGTATCTCAAGTCTGGCCTTGGAACTTACGCTTCGCCGGTTAACTTAGGCTATTCACAATGGGGATTTCATGTTACTGTTTCCAAAAATACCACATCAGATTTATAGATGAATGAAATACCCTCTCTCAATAGAGAGTTTCATCTCACTATTTCATATGTCAACATACTTCTTAAATGCTGCATATAAATAACCAATAGGATTTACTCAATTATATAAAGATGAAACAAAACACTCTCAGTGGAGGTTTCACACAGTTTCCAAGATCTTGAAAACGAGTTAACATGGTTTCATCCCCATGAAACTCCATGAAACTCTTTCTTCTTAAATGATGTGACATGTCATCAAAATAGCTGATGTGGCAGGCTAATTAATACATGAAACACCTCATGAAACCTTCACTGTGAATAGCCTTACACGGCGGAGTTTCTGTGACCTAAACAATTCGCGTTCAGGCTCCATTTGTCCTGGTCGCAACAGAGATCGAGTTGATTTCACGTCTTCCGCGGCGGTTGTTTAGAGCGCAGTGAACGGGTAGTGGAAGGCCTGCTGTTTTTTGGGGGCTGGGATCTGCCAAACTGGAATACAAATTTCCTAGGAACGTAGCAATAGAAATGGTGCGTGACGGCGGCTCGTAAAAAAATATGTCTATGGTTGACTTCATGAAGCTTCATCCCGTGTGAAGTTAAGCGTGGAACGAAGAAGATTTGTTCACGATGTCTGTTATACGTGCTCGAGCATAAACGGACGAAATCATTAATACATGGATCACCTCCTAAACAAACCTGTAACTCAGATTAATGTAACGATCACATTCCATTATACTCCATCCGTCCATAACAACCCCCCCACCCCGGTAATTTCTCGTTGGACCATCCGTCTACATTGACAACTAGATTATCTATTCCTTGCTATAGCATTGACTGAAGAGATCAGCAGACATGGGATTCTGTACCGACGGTTCCTGTAAAAATGTCATTTGGATTACTTATTCCTAGCTGTAGGCTGTAGCGTTGAACTGAGAATTGTTATTTGTTGAAGCTTTACACACAACTTCAGCGCCTCAACTTCCTTTCTGCATAGATGAGCTTACCCTCTTAAAACATTTCAGTTCACTCAACATGTGTGCTGCAAAATCCTTGGGGACAACCACGTCTCTTGGTCGTCGAAGCACCCGCCCATGATCTCCAACTCAAGCGCCGAAGCGGAGTGTCGCGTCGTGCCAATGACATGGCTGAGGCGTCCTAGCTTCAACAACTTCTCTAGGAGCTTCACAACTCTCTTTCTAGGAGTACCCTCGTCTACTACGTCAATATTAACGTCGTCTACCTCTTTGTCAACCCAGTTCAACACCAGCGCAAAAAAGTATGTCAAAATTGATCTCCACTTTGTCCGTGAGTGGGCTGCTATCGGGGATGTTCACGTCACGATGACCTTGCCGACATCTTTATCAAGAGCATGTCCTCTTTGATGTATACAACCTTTTGATTCAATATTAATATTTGTCGTGGCTAGAGTTTCGACTGCAAGAAATGTTACACTATTATGTTATGTTATGTATATGAGCATAAAGCCCAACCCATGTGGCCTGCTAGTGGGTTGTAATCCTAGACTGGTTAGACTATAGGCCCTACACTGTATCACTTCTCCAATTAATTTAAAGCATCCGTTTACCCTCTTCCAAAAAAACCAATACAATCATAGGTGCCTTATACATATCTCGTACACCGCTTGATCGCAAATAAACCTGATGGAACAGTGATGAACATTCATATTCATCAATGCTCCGTTTGAATATCAGTATTGGAGGGTATGGAATTAAATTGATTTCAATATCAAATTTATTATGGTATTGAAATGAGATACAATTACAATTCTATTGTTTGGATGTTATTGGAGTTTGAAAGTGGGTGATCTAATTCCACGCAATACAGAGGGGTGACACTCTGAACTGAGAGAGATTCTAGTTATAGTCCAGAATTGGCTCTTTGATTCCAATTCTCAATTCCATGTGCAACCAAACAACAGAATTCAGTAAAGCTGATTCCAACTCTTTATTCTGTGCACCAATATCTACATCCAAACGGGATATAACTACTTTATCAAGATCGGCCACTGTTGTTTTGTGGATTCTTGTGTCTTTAATCCAACACTGCACATGCAGCGATTGCTGTGGTAAGCAGGCAATAAAACCCAAAATGGGAACCAAAGTGATATTTGATACATCACAACTACATTTGTGTCAATAATTGTTGGAGTTGTCAGATTACATGCAACACACAACAGAGCAACATGCATCTTTATTTTAAAACATGACGCCGAGTCACATGCGTGCATTCACATCCGTGAAGACAGGTGTTTCGTACATCAATGTGAGGCAACACAGAAGTTAACCCAGGAATGCTGAAGCAGACAGACCAGCAATGGATATGAAGATGACATCTGCAACACCTTCAGAAGCTAACTGAAACCTTGCTTTGGCTTAGGCCAAGCAGGAGAGCTTATTACTTTACGGTGTATTTGGTTTGCAGGTTGGACTGCTTCCAGAGTCATCCGGACCTAAGTCCGACCCTACATTATCATTTGGTTTAAATCGCAGAACGATACTGTCCGTCACTGCGTTGTTCTAATAATATACTAACACGTGGGATCAGCTCACTCCGTAAGAAAGTGCAAGACCACTCCATCCGGAGCCAGGCCACAATGGATGAGCCAAACCATCAAACCAAACACGCTGTAGATCCGCTCCTCCCCTCGTCCCTTGCGAATAGCAGGCTTGATAGAAACATACATCACTGACATTTTAAGGAAGGGTACAGATAGGAATAGAGCTGACATATTGAGAGCTTGGATATAGATAATAACTAGTTTATGATCAACTGGCGGAGGAGCAATGCACCTTGTAGTCGAAGCATGGGCCATGATGTTTCCTCCAATGGGCTTGAACTGTGGTCCCGCAAAACATAGCAGATCCATCCACTTGTGCTACTACTTGATTGGTGATAACAACTACTCCAAACTGTGCAATGACCAATAAAATCAATTTAAGCAAATCGAACAACCATGATAAAAGGCTAATACATAGCAATAAAGATAAAAGGATACAATTTTCTCAATGACATAAAGTAAAGAATGCTAACATACAACTGACCTCATCAGCTAACTTCTGAAGGCTCCTCAGGAACTTAGCCATGTGCATTTGCCTCGCTGAAAGCTCCCCCCTTCCTGAGAAATCAGTTCTGCACAGAGCTGTGGCACTATCTACAACCATGAGAGCAAACCTGCAAATGTAGAGATCCAGAACACAGCTAGGTCCGCTATTATCAGTCTTCATAAAAATCATATAGTGAAAACAGGCATCAGCTATATGGTCATGTGGATATGTACAAGAATGCACCAAAAACACATTTGAAAGAAGAGTTAATGAAAAACACTTCAACATAGTAGCAGTTGCAGCAACAAAAATTATCTGGTTTCTGTATTGGCTGGTCGTCCGCTGATGTGATAAGATTGTGAGGCGAGATTATCATGCTAGTGACCACAGCATTGGTATATGCGGCCTAACCATAGCACGTGACTAATTAACAGTGTGTCCTCTGTCCTGTGTGGTTTGAGATGCTAAATATACATCAAATGGCTAACTATATTATATTTTGACTAGTTACTGACATGAATAGCAATGTATCATGAATAAATTTGGGATATTCTTATTCAATGCACATAGACTGAAAACTCACAATACTACAGCTGTAAATGAAAGTGAAGTTCAGTCCAGTACAAGAGGCGCGTGCATATTTTAATGTCACATGGAACCGACATGGCTACAAAGGATCAATACTTTTAACTAAGGCATTATTCCTTTGATTCGTTTGCAGAAAGATAACAAACCATTTTTAAACTCATTTACCTAGTGTATAACTATTGCTCGCCAATCTATAGTAAGTAAATCATGCTTATATTTGCTATGTGCTCAAAGTAAGACAGTTCACACATAGTAAGTAAATCATGGAAGCTGCCTCCAGCAGAAGTCTAGATTGATGATCCGTATTATAAGCTCTGGCATATGCCACATTCTCTAACACATCCGCACCATTCAGTCCAAACCTACATTCCAGCATGTGCACGTTTAGCAATCAAAGTTATGTTATAATCTCAAAAAAACTAGTATGACTAAGGTATAACTAGAGATGGTAATAGACTATATATTTTACACTACGAACTTTAAGGATTGAATCGGATTAGGATCGGACACTATTCCTATTCATTTTTGAACTAACATTATTTAAAAGCTCTAACGTTTTGTGAAGGGACATTTGGATCGTGATCCATTACCACCCCTAGGTATAACCTGTCAGCAATCTCCAGGAGCCTTTATGGTCTAAATGCACCCTCTGCATCAATATATAGAGCCTTTACTTCACCACCACCCTGGTCCAGTGGAAGTTGCAATATAAATGGTTTACATATTTGAGACCAACAGAATAATTAAGGAATGAAATGGGAAAAGGGGGTGGGTAGATAAAAAACTCACCTGACATGTAACACAAAGGGTGTGACACAACTGCGTCTTTCCAGAGCAAAACTCACCATATATCTCAGTTATCTATCCCACCTGTGGCAGGTATGTCATAATAGAATGCTAAAATCAGTAATCACTGTGACTTGTTATAGTACAATAGTGTATGGAAAATAATATAATGGAATATGCAAGCTCATTACCCTCCAAGATTTTATCAAGCTCTCTTGATCCAGTTGTAACTTGAATAATCTTCAGCCGCTGATCATGAAGTTGACTGACACTTGTAAATCCCGGTGGAACTATATTGGATGTTGCAAAAAGTTTGCAGACAGTTATGAGTTAGAAAGCGTGCAATACAACTTCAATACAACATAATCCCTATGGAAAACCCTAGCCCTGGAATAAGGTTGGGAGCTGTATTTATAGACTTGAGGTAATTGGGTCAGACCCATTATAAAGGGGTAAGAGGGTAATTACATGCAGGGGCGGATTTGGGACCCGGGCCACCTGGGTCGTGGCCCGGGGCGCAGCCCAAAAGTCCTCTTGTATATAGGTTTTTTTCAGCCAAAAAATCTAACTTAAAATATATTTCAGCCCAAAAATGTGGCCCAAAAGACCTCCTGCTTGCAACGATTGAGCCTGGCGCTAACGGCCTCCTTAAGTCGCTCGAGTCATGAGAACATAGGCTCTATCAATTGTTTCGTAAACCTGCGCGGCTGCGCTTCCTATGTTGCCAGCGGCACGGCCGCCTCCCTCCAGTCCTCTATCATTCTCCAAGCCTTTAGGCTCCACGGATCCGGCAAGAGCATAAGACAGCAACCTCCGAGGCGGCCGGGCAGGCTCGGACTCAGGCATCTGCCACCGCCAGTCTGACCTCCGCCTCCGTCAGTCCGCCTCCCTGCGACCCTGCAGCAGCGCAGCGCACGCGGCCTGCACTGGCGCCACGCCACCGCCCATGCAAATCCGCCCCTGCCATTACATTTTCTCCCAAGCTATACAACTTCCTCGACCTGATTCCCTTTTTTCTTATTCATAGGCGAGGGCGGAGCGCCTCCCTGGCCAATGGGCAGCGACTGCATGCTGCCATGTGTCCGTGATTCTCCCCTATTGTGAGTAATTGTTACGGAATGTGTGATCCTCTTTCCCTACCTACCATAGTTCCACTGGATTGTTTTAAATGTTACTACCATGTTCTTAAATATTTATTGTCCGCTAGTTCATTTTTAAACCAAATCGCGAAAAATGAAAAGACGGAGTAGTACATCATTACATTTGTAGAGTGGCCCGGGGCGTTAATTTTACGGAGCTCCGCCACTGATTACATGGGGAGAACTCCAAATCCTAGACGGATATTCTAACATCACCACAGTCGCAACTCTATCATATACAGATGTTGAGATTAAATCGAAAGTCTAAAAATACACTCAACGGTAACCTCTTGGTGAAGATGTTGGCGAACTGCAGCGTGGTGGGAACACCGAGAACCCGAACGTCACCTACAGCAACACACTCGCGGATGAAGTGTAGGTCGATCTCCACGTGCTTTGTGCGCTGATGCTGCACGGGATTGGTGGAGAGATAGACGACACTAACATTGTTGCAGTAAACGAGGGTGGCACGCTGAAAGGGGCTGTAGAGCTCGTGGAGTAACTGACGCATCCAGGAGGCCTCCGCCATGCCGTTGGCCACAGTGCGGTACTTGGCCTCTGCACTAGAGCGGGAGAGAACGGCTGTCGCTTGACGGCCCAAGAGACGAGGTTGGAGCCCAGGAACACGACATAGCCGGAAGTGCACCACGCGTGTCGGGGCAGCCGACCCAGTCAGCATCGGTGTAGACCACGAGCTCCAACATCGGGGATGGTCGGAGTAGTAGGCCACAGTCGAGGGAGCCGCGGAGGTAGCGCAGGATCCGCTTGAGAGTGATGAGGTGGGGCTCCCGCAGGGTGTGCATATGCAGGCACACCTATTGGACGGTGTAGGCGATGTCGAGTTGGGAGAAGGTTTGGTACTGGAACGCGTCGGTCAAGCTCCGGTAAGACGTCGCGTCGGTGACCGGGGGGCGTCGTCCTCAAAGAGCTTCGCCTGAGTGTCGACGGATGTGGAGCAGGGCTTGCAGTCGGGCATACCAGTCCGTTCCATTCTCTTGTACCACCATCTTATAAACGTGATCTTTGTTTGTGTTGTGGTATTGTTGAGGATATGAAGGATAAGATGGCCCATTTTTATGGGGGTATTAATCGGGAAATTCATTACAGATTCGATTATAAAGAGTATGATTCTATTCAATGTGTGTTCCATCTAGCTATGCTTGCAGAGAAGGAATTACAGGGACATAACCAGCAATCTAGCAACAAGGGTGTTGTTGCCTTTACACCATGATCGTCGTCAATGTCTAGCAGCAAGGTTGGAGCCCCTCATTCGCACACCATTGTTACTTCACTTGGTGTTACACATGCTTCTACTCCTTCCTCTTCATGGAGTTAAGACACTAGTGGCTTCAAGGACAACCTCACATACTTCTGACACCCGGTGCTACCATTATTAAGGACTTGGCCATATGGAGCGAAAGTGTCCTAGCAAACATGCCTACATTGATATTGTCCACGATGCAGTATGTTAGTGCTTCTGATGTTGAGGATGAAGAATTGTTGTAGCTAACCTTGTAGGGAACAACAATGAATGAGACAAGTGATCAGAAGGTCATTGGCACTCATGCCATGGAATATTACCATACTCTTATTGTGCATTGTGCTTTGAGTGCTCAAGCTGATCAAAAGGACAAGCCCACATCGGCAAGAAGTGTGATTCGGGTGAGAGCTCCTCCGACTCTGACGATGAAGGTGTTGCCTCTTTTCTTTATTAATAAGCTTGTTGTGCTCCCTTTCTACATGTAATGCGTGTTCACGAAAAAACATGTGATAAGATTACAATTCTACTACATACTGTAGGAGCATAAAATTGCTAGAGAATACCCCCATTGAGTATTTTAGCATCTGTTTTGTTAGATATGTTAAGATCCTAGTCTCATATGGGCCACTACATCCAACTTTATTGAGAAGGGAATTCATCATGCAATATTTTTTTAAAAAGAGTAATCCAAAGGTCTGCGAGTGGAAAACAAAGAAAACCAATAGCATGAGAAGTCATATGAAATGATCATGCTTAAACTAACATGTGTCGTTGTCTTGCATGTTACCAGAGAAGCCTTCACTTAGACATAATTATGAAGTATCAAGCTGCCATAGGTCATCCACTTTCTATTGATATTTGGAGGTTAAATTAAAATATCATGATTATTTGTCAAATAAGTAAATTTAGACCATGCAGCGATGCTCATATAACAAGTCAACAAAATAATGGCTGAGTTACCTTATATATAGCAACACTGCAAGGACTTTGAATATAACCTGCATGTGAGAACTCCGCAAAAGTTTTCCATGCCAGGTGATTCAAAGTCCGCACAACTTGACCATAGCTGCCCACTGCTAAAAATTGTCCACATTGTGACCAAGCAACTATTTTCACACCTAACCTACTTTCATAAGCAAGATACTTGAATAGACACCTTCTGACTGTCCAATATACCAAAACATGTACATAACAAAAAATGATTGTGTTAGATGTATATAGATGGTCTCTATGGTTTCTGTATTTTTCCACTCTATAAGGGGCTTAGTGCATATTTATCTTCTCGTAGGTGTGTATATAAACTAGCTTTATGGCCTCATACTAAAAGCAAGTCCTATTCACAATAGACCAAATATGTAATATATTTTATCGTTGAAGAATCATTGTAGTTAACATTTTTACATAGTTGTATTATATTTAGTTTAAAGTAGAAAAATCATGATTTTTCCACAACAAACAGTAATAAATTATTTAGAGTTGATTGCTAGTGGTTAACCTATGAAGCATAACTGAAAGATTCAATTATTAAAACAAATATAATACAATAATAATTAAGGCACAAGGTTGATAACTTTAAAGAAAAATATATGCTTCTTGTAGGAAAAATAAAGATTGTGGTATAAGCGAAACAAACTGAGTAACATAAACTTCAATTAAGATTAAAATTGAAATAGTAGTTTTTTTCATCTATAGAATTGTTATGTAATATGACGAGATATTGAAATTAAAGATACTTTTATTTATACATAAAAAATATGATAAGTAAAGACAGAAGTTGATTATATAAATATAAGCGAATAAGGAGTCAAATGCCAAATCACATAAAAATAGCATAGACTTGTGAGAAGAAAAAATATGTAATATATTCAATCTCATGACCATTCAGCAACACCTAAAATTAATATAATATTAAATTTATGTAATTCTTACAATTATGTATAATACAGATCTGTGATATCCAATATTATTAAAAGGGAAGTTAAAATTTTCTTTATTTGCTCTGTGCTGTTGGGAGATCAGAGTCCGCGGATGTGAAGCTTTTGTTTAAACGAGATCATTTGGTTATTCGTTCGCTTGAATCGGGGCAGAGATTGTGGGCCGTCGGTTTTGCATCAAGGATATGGGAGGTTTTTCTCTCTTTTTCCCTAACCTAGCAGCCATCCTCCCTCTCTTCTACCCATTGCAGCCGCCTCCCAAACCCTAGCCACTCTCCTCTTCCAAGAAACCCTAGCCGCCCCAACCCTAGCCACCGCCTCCCCCTTTGGTGCCTTCTCTTTGTGGTGCGATTCTCCATTGGTGGATTGGTGGGAGTAAGAAAGAAGAGAAAAAGGAGTTCAACGTGATCTTGTTTTCCTTTTAATATTTGTGATGCAATTTCGTTAGATTAGATGTGGGGTTTAGATTTTGATCTCGAAATTAGTCTCTGTAGAGTGGCAGATTCGACAGTTTCTGTTCATGCCAATTTTCCGTGGTCTTAGTGGCCTAAAAAAGAAAAAGTCTATCTATGAGTCGTAGATAATTTGTAGATCTTTCCATTGCCGCAAAGAACACCTCAATCGAACATCAGATCAGAGAGTAATTGAAGTTTGATTATAACAGTTTTTCAGTCTCATAATTATGTGCATAATCTTTTCTCCTAAGATTTAGTTAATTCTATCAATAGAATTGAACTTTGAGTTAGTGATAGAAGTTGTAGATAATTTCATAATCTTTCCATATTGATAAAGAGTGTATTCATATGAATTTTGAAACTTCAGTTATGTTTGTTTTACAGTGACTGTACCTGTTTGCCTGGCAAACCGAGCAGGTCTGTTCACTGGTGGGTTTTATCTAGTAAATGACCAAATTGGATCTTCCAACTATGAAGACTTTTGTAGAGGGATAAAAGTCCTTACTACCAGCAAAATTTCTTAATTTTCGGTTGAAGTTAAGTATGCTGCTGTCTCAAACAGATTCAGTCGGTTATCTTGTCGGATGTTTTAAAACTTATAGATATCAAAATTTAATTATCCATCAAATACCGAAGTTGTAGAGTATTTTGTGTAGATGCTTCCAAATATTTTGCTTGATAACACTACTGTAATAATTTTAAATATATAAAATTAACAAGCAGAGCTGCTGCTTTTGGCGGGTGGTTGGTAGCAGTGGTTGTTTATGTCAGTGTTGGGATTGTGCGTAAGAGCGGTGTTGATTATTAGAAAATGGTATGTGAATGTTTGCACTAAGTTTAATGTCCACAACAGGTGACGGGGCTCCAGATCGTACCCAGTGTCATTCTGAATTCCCGACGAAGACAAGTAAAATGCAGTTGTGTTTGGTATCGCTTGACTCGTATCTTATTCCCTGTTATTGAGTATTCATAAGTATTGGATGTGTTAAACATGGAATTCTACGATGATGTTTTATTTGATCGAAAGTATTAATGATATATGTTAATAGTGTTGATGAACATGATTTGAGAATGATATATGTGGTTGACTCACGTCTTTGAGAAACTTGAAGTTTCTATTATGAAGCATGTTATATGTAGTGAAGTGTTGTTGGCATGTCATGCACAGTGCATCATTCATCTTGCATTTTGAAGTTATGTCGTGATCTTATGATCCGACCGTACCGGTACATTTAGCATCGTACGTTGTCTGAGGAAGGGTACGATGCGACTTCATATCCTTAGAGGTATGAAGGCAGAGGCCATCCTTAGATTTGCGGCCATTTGCACTCATGAGGTATATATGAAGTGTTATGTTACTATTGTGGTTTCTACCTGCGAGGTGTGGTAACTAGGTGTGTTGTATGTTGTATTCGTGCTGCACCTTCATAATAAGAAGGTTGTGAAATCAAGTGGAGGTAAAACAATGTTTTTATGTGGTTAAGCAATTCGATATTATTTTACTTGCTGAGATGTGTCATCTCACTCTTGCATTACTCAATGCAGGTACTTTATTCATGTTGGGAATGAGAGAAGTAGCAGCACGTCCACCTTCACTTTCATAATAACTCTGCTCAGTCGCAACCATGATTTAATTAAAAACTTTTTGTCCATGGATGTTTGTTTTTAACTAGTCGTGCACATTAGTTAATTCAGTTCATGTCGTTATGGTTACCTTCCCATTGCTAGCATATTATTAATATCTAGTATGTTTTCTTATCATGGTATCTATTCATACTCTGTTGCTTACTCGTTTATGCACTTTTCAAAGGAGATGTTGAAACTTTATACCAAATTATTAGAAGTGTAGTTTTAATAGCACCTCGGGGTGTTTGTGGACCTTGGGGTGTTACAAGATCGTATCAAATTCCATTATTTGTAAAAACATCTCTAAAACCAATATTTGGATGTTAGACATCCACACATGTTGTATTTATGAAAGACGGTGCAGATTGTATCGAAGTTTCTATTCTTAATAAAAACATCTTTAAAATCATTCTATCGACACTAAACATCTATGCATATTGTATTTATGAACATGTCTTAAGACAGATCTAAAACTAGAATATAATTAGTATATAACAATTGTTAGGGATATAATAAAGCATATGCAACCCGTTCAGAACTACGTCAATATTGCAGGTATAATCAGGTTGGATTAGTGATCAAGCCTATATCATGAAGTGATAAATTTCATGAAAATATATTCTAAATCCAATACCTACTTCATAAATCTTATTTTGTTCACATATAAAAACAATCATACCAGCTTCAAAAGTGAGCAATGAATACATTAATTAGCAAACTTAGGAACACATTAATATGACGTCTAAATGTGATCACACATATTTTAATAATATTAGCTTATGTTATACTTAAATTAATATACATCATAAGTTTATCTATGAAGTAAATAAGACTGTGTAAAAATATTATAAATAAACACTTGGAAGATATATACATAATATGATCATCTTAAAAATTCAGTTCATAATATTTAATATTAAATTTGCATATACATCTATAAAACCCGAAGATCCATTCAGTAATTCTCTAACTCCACTACTCTTTAGAGTTTATATAAAAACTAAAGCACGCTCAAATAATTACTCATAATATAGATGGGAAACAAAAATTACTTGGCTTCACCTTCGTAAATTCTTGGTGCTAGGAATGGCCAGCTCATATGATTCTTGAAGCTGAAACGTGTAACTGAATCAAACATCTTAATGTTCATGGTATTACGAAACTTTCAAAATCAAAGCAATCCAAACACAGTTCTCGTACTACAAGATTTACCTATTTGAAGTATATAGTAAAATTGAGGTAATCGCAACCTACTCCTCAACCCAAGAATTTCAGATCGACAAAAACAAACACATTTCATGAATGAGGAGTCTCGAATGAAAGCAGCATGATATCACGTTATTCACGTCTGTAATTTCAGATTCGACGATTACACAGGAACTCAAACCCTAAACCCACATTCTGACTGACGAGCCTAAGGACAGATTAAGAGTGTGTTTTGTTTAGGTGTGAGACTGTGAGCTATGAAAAAAACTGTTGTGAACGGCCTGCTGTGAAAAAAACTGTTGTAAGAAAAAAAACTGAAAATCATTTGGTTTAAACTGTTATGAGTTATTTATATATACTTTGTTGAACTATATCTCTTAATCAATATATCTAATTTAAAAACTAATTTCATATTTGTATTGGTGATATTTTTTAAAATAAATCAATTTTTTAATTCCATTTGTAAAAAAATATTAAAAATATTTTTTATTTATTATAACACTTAATTATTTTAATCATATTTTAGTTTCAATTTATTATGTTCGTTTATTAATATAACAAACTTCGATAATCAACAAAAAAGAGTCCAAACCGTTTTTAAATTTGTACTATAAAAAAGTAGTGGTTTCAAAGTAGTTACAAAAAAGTTGAACCCATTTGGTTAAGCTTCTGCTTTCTAAAGCAGAAACATGTTTTAAAATCAAAACCAAACACACACTGAGGCTATCTCCAGCAGCTTACTCATCCCCATGTCATATTTCAAACCACACTCTATAAACAGTGCAGTATGCAGTGTAAAATAATCTTTTGCACTATATGCATGATCTGCTCGTCATAGTCTAAAAGAAAGAAGAGTGGGACAACCGATGTGCCCTTCCTATCACTCCAGAACAACCTCCAGGTGACAAGAGACAGAGTGAGGCCTACTGACATCGGCTATTACTTCAGTGAGGTGGGGTTTCAAATTTTGAATTGTTCATGTTTGTAATTTGAATTCCCCATGAAGGTTTTTGCTATATCGTACGTTAGCTTTTTGGGATAGTATTGTAACCTTATTTATCTACTAGGCGAGTGCCCGTGCGTTGCAACGGAACCGTATGATAACACGATAACTTATGTAAATATGTGTGTTATAGTACGATGCCCGTGCGTGGCGACGGCATACAAATTATTTGGTAAAATATTAAAGTGCAACGATTAACTAAAAACAAACCAATACTGCATTAAACTGATACAAATAAAATTATACTACAATATAAATATCATAAAAAAGTTAAGAACATATATATTATCATCGACCAAACATCAACAAAAATCATCTTTGTCTATTTTACTATTTTTCATGTAGACACTAAAATTAAGAAAATATATGCAGAAGGGTCCATCGCATCCAACCAGCTGCATCCATTTCAGCCTTTCTTGCATCTTCATCAGTAATTCTGTACTGACCAGCATACTTGGCATTCTCCCCCCACACAATTTAATAAGCTAAACATATTTGCTTTACAGGAAAGTACGAGATATATAGATGCAGTAAGAATTGTCTTCATCAGGTGTCAGAATTGCTCAATCAATAATCTTCAATCCAAGGGAAAATTCCTACAGGCTATTTTAACGCTCTCTTTGAATTAAGTGGAGCTTGGTTGACCAATGCCAAAGACACCAAGCATCTAGCATTCGACGGATAACAAATCAATTACACATGAAAATACATCATCTTCAGAGCTTGATGCTGGGATCATTGGGCTCTTGCTGTGAGCAGTCCAGCGCTGCTCAATAGGTCCAGGGTATCTCCTTTTCAATCAACCGCATCAACTTATCTATATAGTCGAGATCCTTCATACTTGGCTTTGCTAGTGTTCCGGTGAGGAAGCATTTTTTCGAAAACCCACTGCTGCCCACCACAATCAAAGCCAAGTATTTCATCACTCCTATACTCCTTATGTTGGACTGAAAACTGTAGTCGTGCCACATCAGTAGGCCTTCAAAGTAAAACAACTTACCGGTAAATTGACCATATGTGATTGCTCACATAAGACCAAACATATCACCTAGAAGAGTCCTTTGTGTAGCCCTGCAATTGTAAACCATACGCATCAGTAGCAAGGAAATGCAGTTGAAAATAGCAACGAATTTCCATCCCCAAAACTGATTTTTTTTGTTTTCTGTCTCATGTTCATCAGTCATCACTATCAAGTCATGCAAATATAAAAATTAAACACTCAAGTTTTGAATTGTTTTTAAACCCAAAAAAGTCAAGCTAACTGTTGACTGCAGAGTGGAAATAGAATTAGACTCAACTGACACTGGTCTAAACCAACAAAATCTGTTTGGCACGAGCGACGACCCAGATTGTTCTAATGATAGCTTTGTATTGCTTACTAATTATACTGAGTAGCTTGGCGTTGACGAACCTGCTCCAGACGGTGGTGAACAGGTGTCGGCATGGCTTGCTGCGGTAGATGATGATGGAATTGCTCTACCATCTAAGTCTAGGTATGAAGATCCACAGATGAGTTTATGGGATTTTTGAAGATTTTAGACAACCAGCATTCGGTCACTACTTGCTACATAGGAAGTATTCCAAAAATGCTAATCTGGTACTTTTCCTGAAATATTGTTGTGTTTTTGCATAACCACGTCGTTTATTTGCCATAACTTTCTAGATTAGATTGTTAGATCTTTCCGTAGTTGAGTAATTCGTGCCAAGATACTTCTTTAAACCAAATGGAAAGAGCAACAATGTTGGACTTAAATTGTCCAGAAATGAGATGCACCTGAAGCATCTGTTGTTTGATATAGATAATCAGATATTCAAAAAGATGTTTACCACATTCCAAAGATAACTCACATGTCCATGTAGGAATTATCACGCAAAGTGTTTTTATATAAAAAGTGTATGCTACTACTGTTTGAAATGATGTTATAGTATATCTATATGTTTTGAGTGTGGATAATGGAAGAACAAGGCAAATGATGGTGAAGCACGAGCATATGTCTTATTATATACACAATATTTGATAATATCCCTTGGATATTTTATTGTAATTTGAGCCTATTACCTTCCTGTATATAATTATCGATTTTTTATGTCTTTGTAGATATTTTATATATTGAAATGAGCATATGTACATAGCGGCCTTCAATAACTATTTGCAGGCCTGCTTACTCCTTTGTAACTGCTGCCAAGACTGCCCAAATTTTTTATCCTTGAATTCTAAGCTAATTTTGGTAAACAACACTCGTGATAGCGTATGGCCTACTATCATGAAACGACTATTATTAACCGGCTAACCGCTACAAATATATGATCATAGAGTGTACGTGGGAAGGCTACAACTAACCTTGTTCTCAAAGGGGTGAAGATACATCAACTCCTCAATAATAGAAGGTGTATGTTGATTCTAAATCAGCGCCTCGTTCCGTTGATCGCCTTGTGCAAAATTGGCACACTGGTATGTATAAATTTAATGATAACCTCTAGTTAGCACAGAACAAAGGTAGTTATAAGTTGCAATTGATCATCAGCAAGACAGGGGTATTACCTCTGGTCAGCACAGAGCTAAGTGCAGATGTACGGCGGTGGTAACCCGAGCTAGGGAACGGGGAGGACGAGGGAGGACAAAATGAAGGAGAGGAAGGTATACCTATCTTATGTCCGACGATTGGAGCACCAGTATGACGCCCATGCCTTAACGCGACGTGCAAATTACTGACTATGAGTGTGCACCGTTTATTGGTACCGGTCACTCCATGAGGTAAAGTTCCACCAAATGTAGATGTAATCATTGCAGCCCTCCCCATCTGGTATTGCAAAAGCTTCATATGAGTATTCACATGCATTAGACAAGACACAACATAACGCACAACAATGTGATATATTCGGTTCAGTGATTTTCTGCTACAAATTACAACATTGGATAATCCATTCAGACACCAACCTATGCATATGAAGCTATGAACCAAAAAATGAAAGGCAACTGGATTTTGTGCAAATATCAGGGATGTATAATAACTATCCAAAAGTAATGGAAGTTTTAGTGTGGTACCACCAACGTGTTGGAAGGCATAGAGATTAGCTAGGTCAAGATAACCGTGCAGCTCCAGTGAGTTTGAAAAAATAGAAAATCATAGTTTAGCTTTATAGAATCAAAATGGTCCTAGCAAAAAGTGTAAGCATGAGTATCAACCACCAACCTGAGAGATTTCACAGGTGGCTAAATTGTTGTGATTGGTAGATATATCAAAGCATCTAGTGCATGTGTGAATCCTTTTCTTCACTCATATATTTTAGGTAACAGTTAACAAATTTCATTCCCCACAACAATACAACAACACAAATTGGTACCATTTTTAGTTGTGGATAGTTTGTAAACCTTATTGTGTCCCTGAGACCAAGACCGCGGGCAAATGTTTCATACATCTTCCTCTTAATATCAACACATGATGTAATAAGCTCAGTCAAAATGCATAAGCAATGTGATTCAACAATTGTGTGGAGCAAGTAAATTAGCTGGACAAAATACTGAAACAGGGTTAACTGACCTTAAGCTGCTGGAAGAAAATGGCTTTCAGTGTCACATTTTTTTGCCCCATAAATTTGGTTTCCCTCTCAGCAAGTTTCAGAATCTGGAATGAGATAGTTGGTTGTAACATCAACGTAACAATATCTATGCAATATCAAGGAACAGTAAAATCAACGCTCGATAAGGAACCAAAATGTATTTTGCCTTACAAGAAATAATATCTTTCTAAGAGAGAATTGATACAGATGCAATAACAAAACAATCAGCAAGGTATTTGTTTAGCAAGGAATAAAAAGGTCACTAAAAATACAAGACATTATCGAGGTTTGTTTTCAGATGAAATGGGAACCAAAATTATGGAGAGCTTTTCAAACGGCTTAAAGCAAAGTATGCCTAGAATTTTCTTGTATTTGCTATTTAAGTTCTCATAAGTTTGAATTCTGAGATAGAAACATAGCATCCTCATTCACGTACTGATCAAAGAAATGACATGTATACACATCAAGGTACTCATCGAAGAAGATTAGTCTGAGACCAACCTGTGATACACAAAGACAAAAAGGGTGTCTCTTGATGGTTAACTTCTCGCGTACTACTACTTGCTTTGATGTGGCACAGAACTCAAATCAAGCATGACATGACTAAACTCTGACCTACAACCAAGCAAAAAAATTAAATCCAATGACCAGATTTATTGTACCAGAGAAAAGAAATAATAGCTTAGCAAGTATTCCTGTACGATCATTTTGCAAGCACTCATGTCACCGTTTCGCCTCCCTAGAATTCCAGGCACTCATGTCACCGAAGCGTCCAGAAGGGTGGGTCACAGATCTGGACGGGCGGACGACCGCTAGGGTTCAGATCCCTCTGACTACGCCACATGCCCTTCCTCTTCTCTGCGTCGGGGGACAACACGCTTGTGGCCACGGCGAGCACCTAGAGCCAAGGAGTAGAGCCATCAGCGCATAATCACCTAGAGCCAAGCGTGTTCTAATGATCATGAGTCGATGAACTCGCCAATAGATCCAAGAAAACTGGTGTCGGCATCAAGAGATCTAGAATCTGGTGGAAGGAAGGGAGGGGGAGGTGCAGGTGCTGACCTGGAGTTCTAGAGCTTAGGGGTGGACTTCTTCTCGATGCTAAGGACACCGACAACGGCTTGCCCTTGTGGATGGCCCTAGAGGGCATAATCGACCTGGAAGTGGTGGCCGTGGCGGCCACCTCCTCCATCTCCTTGATCCAACGCTTCATCGTCCATCTCCTGCAGTTGCACACGCGAAGGGTCTCGCTCACTGGGAATCGACACACGAGTTGGAGATCTGGAGCGGGTGGTTGCTTGGAGGGGGAGACGGGGAACGGTGGAGACGTGGGAGCGGCGCAGAGACGGGGAGTGGCGGGCGCGTGCGCGACGGTTGTAGCCGAGTGTGGAGCACCGTTGGGATGACGGGTCAGGGCCAAAGATGTGGTCCCCGCCGACGAAGTACCCGGTGCAGACCTCGAGGACGGGGACCTCGACGTCGAACTCAGAGCGCCGAACCTTCACCGCTGGGTAGATCGAGCGCGGACAGGAAGTTGGGGCAGTGGTGGGAGTAGGATAAGGTGGAGAAGGAGGCGTCCATAGCGGCGGCGGCGGCGGTGGGAATCTGGATTTCGGGCGGGCGGGGGAGGAGGTGCCGAGGACTGGGGCGAGATCCGGGTCAAGGGCGCACGGGTGTGGGGGTGTCGAGAACGGGGGCGGTGGGGCCGACATCGACACTTGCGTGATTGACGGGAGCGGGGCGGGGGCACAATGTCGTGGGCGGAGGCATGGAGGGTGTGGACGCCCTTGTTGGGGTCTTAAGGAGTAGTATAGATAAGTTGTAAACCCAACCAAAAGGAAGTCGGGACACAAGAGCGCAACAGCAGAGCCATGGGTAGAAACCACATGCAGTTTAGCATCATTCTCCAGTACCGAAAGTATCATCAACTCACATATTGTAAAGTTGATAACAAAGCACGCAAGTTGCCTTGTTTTCCAGTAGACCACCTCTTAATTTCAAAGTCTAAAGTGTCTCCAATTCTCTGTAATTCACAATGTCCAAACAAACAAGTGGGTTGTTAGCATCCAAGCAAGTGTAGTTAAAGGACCAAGGCATGTTGTAATCACTGACTGAAAATGTCGTGAGATATGAAAGCCGAAAACAATTTTAGATGATAATCAATGTTGGTGAGATATGCTATAATCACTTGGTCTATTTCATCTCTGAAATGAACACCAGAGTGTAGACTGTTTTGAGTGTTGACATGGACTAAAGCAAGCATAATCAAGTTGATATGGATATGAAAAGCATATGCACTTACATCTCTCTCAGCCTGCTCCTTGTGAGCTTTTGCATATATCGTTCATTCTTCTCAGCCCGAGATTTTCATCCGAGACCATCACGAATCAAAAAGTGTCACAGCGAGGAGCTGTCCACTTCAAGATTGAAATCTGCCTCTTCTTGTTCTGCCCTGCTTCACCTATAATATAACACAAAGTCAATAAATATATCCTACAACCCAACATAAAAAGGATAAATAAGAATTACCCTGCACATCAAAGAATCTATAAAAAGATTATTGACAACACTAACAGTTAGATAGTTTTCTGCATCAAATATATGACAAACACCAAGCAAATGGGTGCCCAATTTTTGGATTGTTCGTGTTAACCAGGCCAACATAGTCAGAGCAAAAATATCATCACAAGGATAAAACACGTGTGACCATTTCCTTTTCTTCTATGTGGTGAGCCTTTCTGTACTGACTCAAAAAATACCTGCAAGAACAGTGACCTCGAATGGACATGGAGCCAGTTGTTTGTCCTAAAAAAGAACGCATATGCCATATGAACCAAGGCCCCCTGCCGCATAATGACCAGTAAATGATCCATCGCTGTTGTTGACAAATTGACACTACTGGGAGTTTTTGAGTAATAATAATAAATTCCTTTTCTTCTACTACATAGGATGAATCCATTCTTATTTTGGTTTCAGATAACAAAGAAAAACTTTGAAATTAGTTTTAGTGTAATATGCTAGATCATTGACATGAATTTTTAGTTCCAAAATAGTTGAGATAAGGATTAATATGTAGAAGAGAAGAGAGAGGCATGGATTCAAGGTCCAGCCATGGCAGGCTCAACATGGCTAATTTTTTATTTTCAATGCCTTCCCCGCGCCCGCCATGCCACAAATCAGAAAACTATCCAAGGGTTTGAAAAGGTGACCATAACTGCTAATTATTTGTATAAACTAAAGAAGAATTCAAAATTATTTAGAAAGAATAATACAAGGAAATAAAAAGACTGGGTGCACATGCAAATTAAAGAAACAAGGTTTCTATCTTCCTAGGCCCTAGATGATTTCAGTAGAAATAAATAACGCAAAGCACCTTAATGAAGGGAAGTCAACAATATCTGGCCTTTGCTTAAGTTTTAAGTCGACATATGTTTCGTGAATACTAATGCAATACTCCCCTCTATCCATAATGATTCTTTTTTCAAAGAATCAAAGCTACTCCCATTCAAAAGCATACTCCTACAGTCCTACTTTGGAAATTGGGACAACATAGCTTCTAGATTTCTAACTGAACTATAATCTCAACATTTCTTCACTTCAGTTCACTTGATAAAAATTTTCAGTACAGATCAGATGGCAAGCCTAATGTCTATGATCAAGGGTGTCTGGGTAACTTTTAAGAAGTAGTTTGTGCCAAGATAGAACCTTCTAAACATAAGTTCTAGGTGCGCATACAAGAGAAAGTGTGAGCTGCACCAACTAACCGTGCAAGAGAAATGTGGGGATGCTAATGAAGTGGAATGCTTAATTTCTTATTCCAAAGTTAAAGACAATACATATGCACATATGTAGAGTAGAGTTAGAAACAAGGAAAACAGAGAACACGAGTTGGGTTCCTATCAATAGGGCCCTTGTCGAGGAACAAAACAATACTTGCAGTTGCACAATTGATGACGCCACCGAATTCGTGTTGGACGGAGGAAAAAAGGGGAGGAAGGCGAAGCGAGTTCGTACTGGCGGCATTGCGGAGTTCGGGCCCAAGTTGCTGGATGACGAGGGCGAAGCTACGGGAGACCTTCTGGAGCATGGAGTAGGTGAAGGCCCAGTGTTCCTCGGGCGAGATCTGGTGCTTGATCTGCCCTCCTTGAGGCTGCTGCTCCTGTGGCGGTGGTGGTGGCGGCAATCAATCCTTGATGGCCTCAGTGGAGGCACACGATGTCTGCCGCCGGTGTCGCTCATGAGGATGAGGAAGTTCTTGGAGCGGTTGGCGTCGAGCTAGATGAGCTCGATGGTGTCCTCCTGCTCCTCCCAGTAGGGTTCATCATTTTTTCAAGCCCGCAGAGCAAGAAAACGAAGGTGAGGCTCTTGAGCAGCTTCTGCCTGGTCTGCTGCTGGTGGTGGTAAGCGCCATGGTCTCCAGCACCATCTCTCGGATCGACCGCCGCCACGGTAACGCCATGGTCAAGGTCCCTCGCGGCGGCGGCGGCCAGCAACTGGACTGCCGCCAAGCTCGCCCGCACCACCGCCAAGATCTTGAAGGTGCCGCTGTGGAGGAAGCGTAGGGGGAGGGGCGTGGCCACCTTGATGTAGGGCACGGCAGCGTCGGGTCCGGCGTCCATGGGGGAGGAGTGGCGGGGAGAGGAGATGGGTGAATGGAGGCAGCACGATTCGATTTGGGGGCCAAGGGGAGCAATGGAAGGGGGGAGTCCGCTGACCGGGGAGGAGGTCATGGGGACAGCGGTTGCTCTGACTATAGATGTGGTCACACGGCCCATAGAGCGGCGGGTGGGCGATGGAGGCCGTGCGACTGGTGAGGCGGTGAAGGTTGTCCACCGAGGGGGGAGGCCACCGGCGGGTGACGAGCGATCGATGGGGTGGTGGAGGCTCGCCGGCGAAGGGGAAGTCGTCGACGGGGGTTGAGGCCACTGTTGTGCCGCACGGTGAAGTGTGGGCGGTGGATGCCGCCAACGGAGGAAGTCGCTAGGGTTTTTCATTTCCTGTAGCACATGGGCCTACGGTAACCAAATAACTCAGCCCATGCGGGCTACTGTCGTTGTCACCGCGACATAAATAATGTACCATACCGCCCAGCCAAACATTGTGGTACCAGCTTATAAACCTTCCCAGTTTAGAAGAAGCAATCATGTTCATGTGCTCTTGCTAGTGTCAGCTCGTGTTGTTTTTTTGCGCGAGCGCACGTGGGCCAGCGTGCGGAGTGGAAGATGGGAATTGAAATGGCGTGCAGAGTTTACACGTTGGGAATGGGTGATGGAAATGGAGGCGGAGTTTGCATTATGGGAATGGGAGTTAGGAATGGAAGTCGGGATGTGGGGCTGAACAGAGCGTGCATCAGGGAATGGTTTCCGGGAATAGGAATTGGAATGTCATAACAGGAATGGGAATGGCAGAACCAGGAATGGGGCAGGTTTCTGGGAATAGGAATTGAAATGGCATAACAGGAATGGGAATGGCAGAACCAGGAATGGGGCAGCCTACCCCTTAGAGTCTTAATAGGTAGTATAGATTTTTTCTTATTTTAAAGGACATCTTTATCGTAATCTATAAGTACTAACCCTCATGCTTATTTTAAACCCACTCGATCTCCATGCTACCCTCTTCTCCCTCTTCCTCCAATTCTATTTAAGTCACGGGAGACATTAAAACTGGTTATGATAAAACTTTTTCACAAGTATTTATAAAAAATATAAAACATTTATTTTGAATTTTGAAAATAAAATTAAAAATAAATTAAAATTAAAAAAACTCTATAACCTAAAGAGACCAAGATATGGATCATATGTCTATACAACTCTAATAGCAAAATTTGTCTATCCATAAAGCAAAATAAACATGTTCATGTACATGAAGCGAAATAATTAAATAATTGTGTTTATTCAAAAGACGACAATTGATGGCCATGTGACAGTCCCTTGTGGGTTTTAGTGTTCGGATGACAACACAATTAAAGAACTAACTAGAATCATAAGTGTTGAACATGTACTCAGTGAAAAGCTTGAAAGGTCCAACATAGGTGGTGAAGGTGATATTTCATATAAGTTGAATTGATTATGGATATCACAAGTAAAGTTGAAAGATGGACATGTTGGTGAACCGAGAACAAAGACAAGAAGGACTTCAAGGGACTAGAGTAAGGGAGAAGGTCAAGAGGACCAAGGTACCTGAAGCTAAGGTGAAGAAGAGGTTATTTTAAGAAGTCAAGGTTGATCAAGTTGAGAAGATCTATGTTGCATTGTTGACCACAACATAAGGCCGTGATTTGAAGTCATAAAGGTAACTCGTATCCATTGAATGGTTCAAGTCATAAGACTTAAAGATTACTTAGCTCAAGTAAAGATCATGGTCACAGGAACAAGCATAAAGTATCAAAGTCAGAACCTGGAAAGGCCCAAGAGCTATGTGTACTTTGATTTGGAGTTTGGGTCATTCCTAAGTTTGGAAAGGTTCTTGATGACCATTGAAATTTGTTGGAACACATAGATGGTGTGAATTTTATTAGATTCGATGTGTTTGAGATTTTGGAGTCCAACACTTAGCTCAAACGAGACCAAAAAGGGCATAACATGGTAAGGGTGAGAGCTACGGTGAGTTCACAGGTCTAAATATGTTCTAAATACCCTTATAAACATTTTGAGCACTTTGGATAGGCTAGAACTAACATTTATTGCAAAAATGTGTTTTGGTGCTCGTGGGAAGCTAGTACAAGAACTTCAAATGAAGGAGAATGAGGTGAGATCCTATGGCTTAGCCTATCGTAATATACTCTAGTTATGTTTATCTAAGTCATTGGGAACCAGGGGACAATAAGATTTGAGTTTGGTCGGGATGCTAGCGTAGACTCACTCCGAATGGTGAATCGCAAGGACTCGAACGATGGATTTGGGACGGTGGGTTTATATCGGTCCAGGCTTTCGCGCTAGTCTAGTGTAGTGCTGATCGTGGTATTGCTTTGAGACATGTTACAGCAGGTGTGCTTGTGCGAAGATGGAGGGGGTCCTACCCTTTTATAGGTCTAAGGGTGGGACCTTACAATAGAGACTTATGTTCTACTTGTCCAATCACTGCCCTTGGTCGGCATAGTCCTTCTGATGTTGTTCATAGAGTCATGCATAGTCGTATCCCTGGTATGGCGTACTGCCTTGTTCATTTGCCATACGGTCCCTGTAGTGCACGAGGGGCCCTGTAGGTTAGTCTTGTGGTGTAGTCGTGTGCGGCTTTCGCCTGTCGTCATAGGCCCTGTGTCACTCTCCAGAATGCATAGGCATACACTCGGTATGGCGTTGTCATGTCCATCCTGGTATGTGGGCCACTATAGAGACTTCGGTGCTGAGCCCCCCCCCCCCCCCCCCCGACTAGGTTGACTAGCCCCATAAAGTAGTGGTGGGGATATATTTTGGGACCGTTCATGGGGGCACATAGTCGTGTCAATGGTGACTGAAAGTCGCCTAGAGGGGGGTGAATAGGCGAAACCTGAAATTTATAAACTTTAAACATGCACTAAGGCCGGGGTTAGCGTTAGAATTAAATTGAAGTGCGGAAGGTAGTTCTCCTTGCTTAGAGTTGCTCAATCAATGCGGATAACGTTTGGGAGCAAACTCAAATTGATATGAGCAAGGGAACTTTTAGAGAGAGGAAAACAAATCAAGATGTAATCAACACAAATGAACACGGTGATTTGTTTACTGAGGTTCGATTCCAAAGAACCTAGTCCCCGTTGAGGAGGCCACAAAGGCCGGGTCTATTCCAACCCTTTCCCTCTCTCAATCGGTCACACAGACCGGTCGAGGCTTCTCCTTAATCACTTGGGTCTCTAAGACCCCGCAAGGATCACCACACACTTAGGTGTCTCTTGATAGCTTTATAAAGGACTTATCAGAATAAGAATAGAGAAGGAGAAAGCAACCCAAGCAACAAGAGCAACAAAAGAACACAAAAGGATTTGAGTTGATTTGGAGGCTTGGAGAGGATTTGATCTATTGAATGTGTCTTGGAGTGAAGTCTTTTGCTCTTGCAATGAATGAGAACTTCAGAAAACTTGGATGCCATTGAAGGAGGTGGTTGGGGGTATTTATAGCCTTCAACCACTTCCTAGCCGTTGGTTGAGTTTGCTGGCGATGGGCATACCAGATAGTCCGGTGGTGCACCGGACATGCATTGTTCACTGTCCGGTGCGTGCCATGTTAGCAAGCTCGTTGGGGTTTAGAGCGGTGAACCGTTGGAACCCTTTGTGTTTTAGCTGCACCGGACAGTCCGGTGGCACACCAGACATGTCCGGTGTGTTCTGACTTTCTGCTCTGACTTCTGACTTGCACTGTTCCCTTTTGCAGTCGACCATTGGCGCTAGGTTACCGTTGCTCCGTTGGCTCACCGGACATGTCCGGTGAATTATAACAGAGCGCGCCCTAAGAAAACCCGAGACTGGTCTGTTTGCTTGGTGCTCGGCCTGGTGCACCGGACACTGTCCGGTGCGCCACTGGCCGCACACTCTCAAGTCCTTGCTCCAAATTTGTTTGAGTCCCCAACTGAATTTCTTTCTTGGTTTGTGTTGAACCTTATGCACCTGAGATAAATAATATCTAGGCAAACTAGTTAGTCCACGTGGTTTGTGATGGACGTCATCCACCAAAATCGATTATAGGAAATGATTAAGCCAATTTCCCTTTCAATCTCCCCATTTTTGGTGATTGATGCCAACACAAACCAAAGCAAATATAAAGTGTAAAACTGTAACTAGTTTGTAATTATGATTGATGTGCATAGGTTACTTAGAGTTAAACCAACTTAAAGACTTTATACATATGTCTAAGAATAAACGTGATTGCTTTCTTCTATTTAACATTTTGGACCACATTTGCACCACTTGTTTGTTTTTGCAAATCTTTCGGAAAAAATATTTTCAAATTCTTTTGCAAATAGCCAAAGGTATAAGAATATAATTTCAAGAAGCATTCAAGATTTGAAGTTCCTCCCCCTGTTTCAAATGCTTTTCCTTTGACTAAATAAAAGCTCCCCCTGAAGAAATTCTCCCCTTAGCTTTCAAGAGGGTTTTTGAAGTGATTTTCCTTTTTTGAAATAGATACCAAATGAAATTTTTCATACTAATTGAAATTTTGAAACTGAATGAGATACCAATTGAGAATTTTTTAGATTAACTCAAATACCAATTGAAATAAACACTAGTGAAGTAATTTCTTTCTTTATTTTTTGAAAATTTCGAAATGGTGGTGCGGTCCTTTTGCTTTGGGCTTAATACTTTCTACCCCTTTGGCATTAATCGCCAAAAACGGAGAACTTGAGAGCCCTTTTTCTTTCTCCCCCTGTGGGGCCTAAAAACTTTCTCCCTTATTGGTAAAAGAAATATGAGTGAAGAGTCATACCAATTGAGAATTTTTTGAGTAACAGCAAAGGATAAATGATACCATCAGAGTTGGAGTGGAAGCCTTGTCTTTGCCGAATACTCCATTTCCCTTTCAATCTAAGACTAATCATAGAACACATACTTGAAAACACATTAGTATTAGCCTTGGCAAAAGAAGAATAAAAATATACATTTGTACCAAATGAAAGAGACATGATCAAAAGTATATAAATGAGCAATGTGTGCAACGTTTCAATCAAAGTTCCAAGTGTAAGGAAAATGGACCCCGGGCCTTTTTGGCTATTGAGTTTTGGTGTTTGATGAACAACACAATCAGTGAACTAATAAGTATTCTAGTGTTTGTGTTTGTAGTTCACAGGATGCGAAGAGAATTGGACCAAGGCAATGAGGATGCAACACCTCAAAAGAAGACATAAAAAGATGCATAGGAGTCCAAGACTCAAGAACAAAGAAGCCCGAAGAAATCAGCGAAGAAATCCAAGAAAAAGGGCTGTCAGCCAGCGCCTGGTGGCGCACCGGACATTGGTGTCCGGTGTGCACCGGACTGTCCGGTGAGGAACCGGACAGTCTGCGCAGAAAGGCCGCAGGCAGGCGCTCTTTGGCTGTAGCACCGGACTGTCCGGTGTGCACCGGACTGTCCGGTGTGCCAACGGGCAGAAGGCAACAGTCGAATCCAACGGTCGGATCCAACGGTCGACTGCTACAGGCGCCAACGGTCGGCTGACGTGGGGGCACCGGACATGCTACAGTGCAGTGTCCGGTGTGCACCGGACTGTCCGGTGCACCCGACGACAGAAAGCTGCTGCTTTCTGTCCAACGGCTAGTTTGGGGTGTGGAGGCTATAAATACCACCCCAACCGGCCATTCTCAAGTGTGAGAGCCCAAGCAACATACCAAGGCATATAGTGCACATTTCTAAGAGCTCAAACACCCAAGTGCTTAATAGAATCACTCGGTGATTAGCGTAGGTGCTTTGCGAAGTGCTTAGGTTAGTTAGACCGCTTTAGCGCTTGCTCTAGGTGAATCCTAGTTAGTTGAGTGAGTTTTGTAAAACCACACAACCCCTCGGCTCTTGCGTGAGTCGTTGTAATTGTACCGAGTGGGGCGAGAGTCTTGCGAGACCGTGACAACCGCGTTTGTGTCACGGCCGCCACCGTGTACCGGAGGGAACGAGGCCCGCGGCGTTTCGGCCGGAAGCTCGATAGTGGAGACGGCGGGGAGCGTCCGAGAGGAGCCGAAAGCGGAGCACCACTTGCGCGTGGAGAAGGCCCGCGGCTCTCTACGGAGTTACTCGACCGTGGTGCTTGGCCCTTGCGTGGGCTTCCCTTTGCGTAGGGGCACCAACGAGGATTAGTCGGGACCTTGCGTGGTGCCGGATACCTCGGTAAAAATACCGGCGTCATCCACGAGAGTTTGCTTCTCTACTTAGCTCTTTACATTCCGCATTTATATTAAGCATTTAAGTTTCAATCTTGTAGTCATACTTATTTAGTATAGATTGAAACTTAGCCTTTTGCGGTAGAGATAGCAACACTTAGACAAAACCTAGTTTGCACATTCTAGTTTTGATTATTTGCATAGGTTTTGCTCTAGGGATTTAATTGTGGCCTAGTTTAGTAAAAGTTTTAGAAGTCCTAATTCACCCCCCCCCCTCTTAGGCGTCATCCGTTTCCTACAAGTGGTATCAGGGCCCGGTTTGGCTCATTTGAAACGCTTTAGCTTCACCGCTAAAAGAGCCGACGCTTTTTAGAGGAAGGGATGGATACCCATAGGCCACCACACTTCGACGGCACTAACTTCCCATATTATAGTGCTAGAATGGCTTGTTACCTAGAGGCCGTTGATCTAGGTGTTTGGAGAGTCACTCGTGACGGGATGAAACCCCTCAAAAATCCCGAGAAACCCACCACGAGTGAAGAGAAAGAAATTCATTTAAATGCTAGAGCCAAAAATTGCTTGTATGAATCTCTTAGCATGGATATTTTTAATCAAGTATTTACCTTGAAGACTGCTAATGAGATTTGGCTAAAATTGCATGAGCTCCATGACGGCACATCCAATGTCCGTGAGCAAAAACATTGCCTAGTCTTAAATGAGTATAATTCTTTTGCCATGAAAGATGATGAGCTTGTTAGAGACATGTATTCTCGTTTGAATCTAATTATCAATGAGCTCAACTCTATTGGCATTAATAAGCTAGGTGATGCGGACATTGTGAGGAAGATTATCTCCCTGCTACCACAACAAAGATATGGGAGCATCATCACCATCCTTCACAACATGGAGGACTTGAGCAACATGACCCCGACCATTGTGATTGGGAAAATCGTGGCCTTTGAGATGTCGCGAAAAATGAGTCGGGGAGAGGAGCCAATTTCCTCAAAGCCATATGCTTTTGCATGTGATGAAAGGAAGGGCAAAAAGAAGGCTCCCACTCCAAGTTCCTCAAGTGAAGAAGAGGAAGAAGAAGAAAGTGATGATGATGAAGATAATCAACCATGCACATCATCCTCCGAGGACGAAGAAACAATCCGACGCGTCGGAAAGGTAATGAGGATGATCCGCAAGATTAATCTAATGGGTGTGCCCCTGCAGGTCGAGGATCTTCTCTTTAACATTGACAGGAAAAAGCAAAGGAAGAGAGGATGCTTCGCATGTGGGGAAAAGGGCCACTTCAGGGACAACTGTCCAAATATGGCCAAACCCAAAAAGGAGAGGAGCAAAGGCAAGGCGCTCACAAGTGTTAGAACTTGGGATGATTCTTCAAGTGAAGATGAACCTCCAAGGACGCGCAGCCACCGGTCCTCATCACGCTCATCACGGTCATCACACAAATGCCTTATGGCAAGAGGTAACAAAAGCATTCCATCCTCTAGTGATGAAAGTAGTAGTGATGATGAAGGTGAGGGAAAGGCCTCTCTAGAAGAGCTTGCGGAAGCCGTCAAATTTTTCCAGGATGTTTGCACTAAGCAAAAAGCTCAACTTAAAACTTTGAAAAATAAGTTGATTAGCTCTCAAAATGATTACAAAGGTTTGCTAGAAAAATTTGAAACTTTTGCAAACTTAAATAGTGAGCTGTCAACTAAAATTGAGCTATTAGAATCTAGTGCTCCATCCACTGCTACCGATGATAGCCTTATTAAAAAGAATGAAAAACTTAAGGCTAAGTTAGCTAGCTCCCAAGAAACTATTGAAAATTTGCTAGAGAAAATGGAAATTCTTAGCATACACAATAATGAGCTAACTACTAAGCTAGAAAACATTGGTAGCACCCCAGCAGCATCTTTAGTTGAAATACCTGAAATAATTAAGAAAGATGCTTCTACTTCCTGCTTTGATTTAATTGATGATTCTAACCCCTGCAACCAAGTCGTTGTTGAGAATATTGTTGTAGAAACATGCACGGATGAGGTTGCAAAGGAAAATGAACAATTAAAGCAAGAAGTGGCTCGCCTTGGCAAGGCTTTGTATGACAAGAAAGGCAAAGCCAAACAAATCCGACCTCCACAGGATAACACCACTGCGGGAGTGAACAAGCCTGTAGAGGGAGAAACTGTGATTTGTAGGCTATGCCACAAGGAAGGCCACAAGTCTTTCCAATGCAAGGCGATGACCGGGGATAAACAAAGGCAAAAGCTCAAGCAAAAGCCAACAAGCAAAATCTCCAACACCTACATCAAAAAGGTGAACAAAAAGGATGCTACACCATATTTGATCAAGAAGAAAAAGAATGGAAAGGTGATAGCAATCAAGGCCAACAAGCAAGCCAACAAAGGAAAAGGGGCCAAACGCATCTGGGTGCCGAAGGAGATAATTTCAACCATGAAAAGCACCAAGAAGGTTTGGATCCCGAAAGGGAAGTGAGTGGACCGAAGGTCTTCGGGAAATTTGGAGACTTGGCAAAATTGGGATGTATATCATGGGATACATCATATTGGATCAAGTCTATTGCCAAGTGGGTTAGTAAAAACTTTGGACCCAAATTTCCCACCCATGACTAAGGTAACTAGTTCTATTGTTTTTTAGATATGCGTATCTATTTACCTTCTATCTAGTTTACCTTTCTTGCCTAGTATTACAATTGTTATGTACTTTTGTTTAAAATCATGCATACTAGGTAAATCACATGGTAGGATTGCTTGCTTTCAATTCATATACTTAAGCAAACCTACATGGTTTAAAATGTTTATTTAAGCACGGCACATAGCTTTAATATCACTCTATAGTAAATGATGCATCAATTGAAAATTTTGATTTATACAAAGTGTATCATTTAACTTATATGTGCCAAAGTTTGGATTATAGATAATTTGCCCCTCTTGATATCAAATCAAAGTGCATGTCTCCTACAAGTATTCAAAACTTGTATGCACACCTTTAGGGGGAGGTTACTCTATAATCTAACACTTTGAGACTAACATCTTTTCAAGTCTATTTCATGTGATAGTCTCATTGTAAGGAAAATGAAGTCCCCGGAGAAAGACAACAATCTTCCACTGCAAAATCTCCAAGAACTCTCATGTCTCTCAAGCTCGCCATTGATCTTCAATTGGTATCTTTTGAGACTACATTCAGTATCATTTACATGTCTTCTCCAATATTTGATTAGACTATATTTCATATCATATGCTTCCATGTTGCTAAAAAATGCATAAGTAGTTAACTCATATTCTGTTACCTATGCATAAGGGAAGCTAGTCTTTTCAAATCATGCCTTGCACCTCTAATTTTCACATGCTTTTTCCTAAGGAGAGGATCTCTATCAGGGGGAGTTTTTCTTCATCTCTAAAGGGGGAGAAAAACTCTTTCTAAAGGAGAGTACTCATTTAGGGGGAGTAATCTTTTGAGGACTCCTTCAAGTGGTATCATTCACATAGTTTAATTTAATATCACTTGATAAAATTCTTGATGAGGGCAAGCTTTTATTTACTTCCTACATGCTTTTAATGTCTTCCTTTTCGGTGGTTGATGCCAAAGGGGGAGAAGTTTAGGGACCAAAGCAATGAAAACTATATCAAACACCAAACACCACCAATTTAAAATTTTATATCTACAAATGGCTTTTCAAGTGGTTTTGGTTATTTGGTCCAAAAATAGGAAGTAAGTGAATTATGGAGTTAGGGGGAGGCTTAAGTCCATAATATCACATTGTGGGGACAATCATGCATCTTAGCAAGTAGATTGCATATTTTCATTCAAATACTTGTATTATTTGCTTGCTTTGGTTGTGTTGTCATCAATCACCAAAAAGGGGGAGATTGTAAGGAAAATGGACCCCGGGCCTTTTTGGCTATTGAGTTTTGGTGTTTGATGAACAACACAATCAGTGAACTAATAAGTATTCTAGTGTTTGTGTTTGTAGTTCACAGGATGCAAAGAGAATTGGACCAAGGCAATGAGGATGCAACACCTCAAAAGAAGACATAAAAAGATGCATAGGAGTCCAAGACTCAAGAACAAAGAAGCCCGAAGAAATCAGCGAAGAAATCCAAGAAAAAGGGCTGTCAGCCAGCGCCTGGTGGCGCACCGGACATTGGTGTCCGGTGTGCACCGGACTGTCCGGTGAGGAACCGGACAGTCTGCGCAGAAAGGCCGCAGGCAGGCGCTCTTTGGCTGTAGCACCGGACTGTCCGGTGTGCACCGGACTGTCCGGTGTGCCAACGGGCAGAAGGCAACGGTCGAATCCAACGGTCGGATCCAACGGTCGACTGCTACAGGCGCCAACGGTCGGCTGACGTGGGGGCACCGGACATGCTACAGTGCAGTGTCCGGTGTGCACCGGACTGTCCGGTGCACCCGACGACAGAAAGCTGCTGCTTTCTGTCCAACGGCTAGTTTGGGGTGTGGAGGCTATAAATACCACCCCAACCGGCCATTCTCAAGTGTGAGAGCCCAAGCAACATACCAAGGCATATAGTGCACATTTCTAAGAGCTCAAACACCCAAGTGCTTAATAGAATCACTCGGTGATTAGCGTAGGTGCTTTGCGAAGTGCTTAGGTTAGTTAGACCGCTTTAGCGCTTGCTCTAGGTGAATCCTAGTTAGTTGAGTGAGTTTTGTAAAACCACACAACCCCTCGGCTCTTGCGTGAGTCGTTGTAATTGTACCGAGTGGGGCGAGAGTCTTGCGAGACCGTGACAACCGCGTTTGTGTCACGGCCGCCACCGTGTACCGGAGGGAACGAGGCCCGCGGCGTTTCGGCCGGAAGCTCGATAGTGGAGACGGCGGGGAGCGTCCGAGAGGAGCCGAAAGCGGAGCACCACTTGCGCGTGGAGAAGGCCCGCGGCTCTCTACGGAGTTACTCGACCGTGGTGCTTGGCCCTTGCGTGGGCTTCCCTTTGCGTAGGGGCACCAACGAGGATTAGTCGGGACCTTGCGTGGTGCCGGATACCTCGGTAAAAATACCGGCGTCATCCACGAGAGTTTGCTTCTCTACTTAGCTCTTTACATTCCGCATTTATATTAAGCATTTAAGTTTCAATCTTGTAGTCATACTTATTTAGTATAGATTGAAACTTAGCCTTTTGCGGTAGAGATAGCAACACTTAGACAAAACCTAGTTTGCACATTCTAGTTTTGATTATTTGCATAGGTTTTGCTCTAGGGATTTAATTGTGGCCTAGTTTAGTAAAAGTTTTAGAAGTCCTAATTCACCCCCCCCCCCTCTTAGGCGTCATCCGTTTCCTACACCAAGAATCAAGTATATTTAGCTCATTCCTAAGTTTGCTAAAAGTCTTTTCATTTAGTGGCTTGGTAAAGATATAGGCTAATTGGTTGTGGGTGATAACATAAGCTATTTTGTTATCCCCCTTTTGTTGGTGATCTTTCAAAAAGTGATACCGGATGTCTATGTGCTTAGTGCGGCTGTGTTCCAAGGGATTATCCGCCATGCGGATTGCACTCTCATTATCACATAGGAAAGGGACTTTGCTCAACTTGTAGCCATAGTCCCTAAGGGTTTGCCTCATCCAAAGCAATTGTGCACAACAATGTTCTGCAGCAATATACTTGGCTTCGGCACTGGAAAGAGCTACTGAGTTTTGTTTCTTTGAAGCCCAAGACACCAGGGATCTTCCCAAAAACTAATAAGTCCCTGATGTGCTCTTCCTGTCTATTTTACATCCAGCATAATCGGCATCAGAATACCCAATTAAATCAAAGGTAGATCCCTTGGGGTAACAAAGCCCAAACTTACGAGTGTAAACTAAATATCTCATGATTATTTTTACGGCTCTAAGGTGGATTTCCTTAGGATTTGCCTGGAACCTTGCACACATGCATATGAAAAGCATAATATCCGGTCGTGAAGCACATAAATAGAGTAAAGATCCTATCATCGACCGGTATACCTTTTGATCTACGTATTTACCTCCCGTGTCGAGGTTGAGATGCCCATTTGTTCCCATGGGTGTCTTGATGGGTTTGGCATTCTTCATTCCAAACTTCTTAAGAATGTCTTGAATGTATTTAGTTTGGTTGATGAAGGTGCCCTCTTGGAGTTGCTTGATTTGAAATCCAAGGAAATACTTCAACTCCCCCATCATAGACATCTCGAATTTCTGTATCATAATCCTACTAAACTCTTCACAAGTTGACTTGATAGTAGACCCAAATATAATATCATCAACATAAATTTAGCATATAAACAAGTCTTTAGCAATTGTTTTAGTGAAGAGGGTAGGATCAGCTTTACCAACTTTGAAGCCATTAGTGATAAGAAAGTCTCTCATGCATTCATACCATTCTCTTGGGGCTTGCTTGAGCCCATAAAGCACCTTTGAGGGCTTATAAACATGGTTAGGATACTCACTATCTTCAAAGTCGGGAGGTTGCTCAACATATACCTCTTCCTTGATAGGGCCATTGAGGAAGGCACTCTTCACGTCCATTTGATACAACTTAAAGCCATGGTAAGTAGCATAGGCAAGTAATATACGAATTGACTCAAGCCTAGCTACGAGCATAGGTTTCATCAAAATCCAAACCTTCGACTTGTGAATAACCTTTTGCAACAAGTCGTGCTTTGTTCCTTATCACCACACCATGTTCATCTTGTTTGTTGCGGAATACCCATTTGGTACCTACAATATTTTGGTTAGGATGTGGAACTAAACGCCATACCTCATTCCTCGTGAAGTTGTTGAGCTCCTCTTGCATAGCCACCACCCAATCCGGATCTCTTAGTGCATCCTCTATCATGTATGGCTCAATAGAGGACATAAAAGAGTAGTGTTCACAAAAATGAGCAACTCGAGATATAGTGGTTACCCCTTGTGGATGTCACCGAGTATGGAGTTGACGGGGTGATCTCTTTGAATTGCTTGGTGGACTCTTGGGTATGACGGTCTTTGATACCGAATATCTTGATCGTCTTCCTTGTCTTCATTATCATTATCTCCCCCTTGATCAATGTCCTCCTCCTGAGGTGGCTCATCATCTTGGTCTTCATTCACTTCTTCTTGAGCCATGTCTTCTTCTTGAGTAGGTGGAGATGCTTGTATGGAAGACGATGGTTGATCTTGTGCTTATGGAGGCTCTTCGGTTTCTTTGGGACACACATCCCCAATGGACATGTTCCTTAGCGCGACGCACGGAGCCTCTTCATCATCTAGTTCATCAAGATCAACTTGCTCTACTTGGGAGCCATTAGTCTCATCAAACACAATGTCACAAGAAACTTCAACTAATCCAGTGGATTTGTTGAAGACTCTATATGCCCTTGTGTTTGAGTCATAACCAAGTAAAAAGCCTTCTACTGCTTTAGGAGCAAATTTAGAATTTCTACATCTCTTGATGAGAATAAAGCATTTGCTCCCAAAGACTCTAAAATAAGAAACATTGGACTTTTTACCGGTGATGAGTTCATATGATGTTTTCTTAAGGATTTGGTGAAGATATAACCGGTTGATGGAGTAGCAGGTGGTGTTAATCGCCTCTGCCCAAAACTAATTCGGTGTCTTGTACTCATCAAGCATGGTCCTTGCCATGTCCAAAAGAGTTCTATTTTTCCTCTCCACTACACCATTTTGTTGAGGTGTGAAGGGAGAAGAGAACTCATGCTTGATGCCCTTGGTGGAGTAGCAGGCGGTGTTAATGGGACCGAATAAATCCATGTGGAGTAGTTCAAGGGGCCTTTTGGTCGTCATGATGTTCGTGTGTGGATGTTGAACTCCAACTTGCTTTCCTGCTTGGCATGCGCTACAAATCCTATCTTTCTCAAAATGAATATTTGTTAGTCCTAAAATGTGTTCTCCCTTTAGAAGCTTGTGAAGATTCTTCATCCCAACATGAGAAAATCGGCGATACTAGAGCCAACCCATATTGGTCTTAGCAATTAAGCAAGTGTCTAGTTCAGCATTGTTATCATTAAAATCAACTAAATATAGCTGACCATCGAACACTCCTTTAAATGCTGTTGAATCATCACTTCTTCTAAAGACAGTAACACTAATATTAGTAAAAAGACAGTTGTAGCCCATTTTACATAATTGAGAAACAGAAAACAAATTGTAGTCTAAAGAATCTACAAGAAAAACATTAGAAATGGAATGGTCAGGAGATCAATTTTACCCAAACCTTTGACCAAACCTTGATTTCCATCCCCGAATGTGATAGCTCTTTGGGGATCATCATTTTTCTCATATGAGAACATACTTTTCTCCCCTATCATGTGGTTTGTGCACCCGCTATCGATTATCCAACTTGATCCGCCGGATGCATAAACCTACAAAACAAATTTAGGCCTTGTTCTTAGGTACCCAAACGGTCTTGGGTCCTTTCACATTAGAAACAAGAACCTTGGGTACCCAAACACAGTCTTGGGACTCTTGTGTTTGCCCCCCAACATATTTGGCAACTAATTTGCCTGATTTGTTAGTTAGCACATAAGATGCATCAAAAGTCTTAAATGAAACGTTATGCTCATTTGATGCATTGACAGTTTTCTTTTTAGGCATTTTGATATGAGTTAAATGCCTAGAGCTAGATGCCTCATTACTATACATAAAAAGCATGATGAGAAACAGAATGAGGTTTTCTAGCATGAATTCTTCTAATCTTATGTTCAGGATAGGGATGACAACGGGTACATACCCGTCGGGTAGTGCCGTTCCATACCCGTACCCATCAAAAAAATTATACCTGTCAGGTTACCCATATATACTCGCGGGTATAAAATCCTATCCATATCCATACCCACGCGGGTAATTTTACCCGTCGGGTAACCCGTACCCGCTAGGAAAGTCTTACTTAAAACATTAAATAAACATAAAAAACAAGTCCAACTTCACATATAACAAATCATATGATTACATAACTTGGTAGCTAGACAAATGATAGCTAGAGAAGAGTTTTATTTTAGCTAATATGGGCTCTATTAGATGATTATAGTGGTATTGTTGCGGTTATATTCTACCCATGGGTAGATGGGTATGGGTAGTTCCAACCCGTACCCGTACCCGTCTACCCAACGGGTAGAGGATCTTGCCCATTAACATACCCGCGGGTAGAGAAATCATCCCATACCCGCCTTCATATCGGGTAAAACCCGTCGGGTAGTCGGGTTTCGGGTACCCATTGCCATCTCTAATTCAGGATAGTTTTTAGGATATAAAATGTAACCCTCCCTATCCTGAACCATGGGAGCCTTACCCTTAATAAAACTAGATAGTTTGTTCTTGAGGGCATTAAGCTTCATGTTGCTTTGGCTCCCTTGTTGGAAGCCAATGCCATCCTTAATGCCAGGGTATCTCCCATTATAAAGCATGCTTCGAGCAAATTTAAAATTTTCATTTTCTAATTCATGCTCGACAAGTTTAGCATTTAACTTAGCTATGTGATCATTTTGTTCTTTAATCATAGCAAGGTGATCATCAATAGCTTCACTATTAACATCTCTACATCTAGTACAAATAGTGACATGCTCAACGATAGATGTAGAGGGTTTGCAATCATTCAATTCTTCAATCTTAGCAGTCAAATTATCATTCTCAATTCTAAGACAAGAAATTGAATCATTGCATATATTAAGCTCTTTAGATAAATTTTCACAATTTTCTACCTCTAGAGCATAAGCATTTTTCAATTTAACAAATTTCTTATTTTCCTTAAAGAGCAAGTCCTCTTGGCATTCCAAGAGATCATCATTCTTGTTAATGGATTCTATCAATTCATTTATCTTTTTCTTTTGATCCTTAGTGAGGATAGCAAAAACAGAAGTTAAATCATCTTCATTATCACTAGAGCTACCCTCATCATCTGATGTAGTATATTTGGGGTTATCTCTTGAATGTACCTTCTTCTTGCCGTCCTTGGCCATAAGGCATTTGTGGCCGACGTTGGGGAAGAGAAGTCCCTTGTTAATGGTGATGTTGGCGGCGTCCTCATCGGAGTCCCATTCCCGCCCCATGTGTGCTTCGCCACCCTTCTTCTTGTAATATCTCTTCTTCTCCATCTTCTTCTTCCCTTTCTTGTGGTCGTCCCTGTCACTTGTATATGGACATTTAGCAATAAAGTAACCGGACTTGCCACACCTATAACACACCCTCTTGGAACAGGGCTTGTAGTCCTTCCCCTTCCTTTGTTTGAGGATTTGTCGAAAGCTCTTAATGATAAGAGCCATCTCCTCGTTGTCAAGCTTTGAGGCGTCAATTGGGAGTCTACTTGATCTAGACTCTTCCTTCTTCTCCTCCGTTGCTTTGAATGCAATAGGTTGCACCTCGAATGTGGAGGTGGTGCCTTGCTCCAAGTTGACAATGTGTTTGGAGTCTTTGATCATAAGTTCAAAGTTCACAAACTTGTCAATAACCTCCTTAAGGGACATCTGTTTGTATCTAGTATCTCCACGAATTAATTAAACTTGAGTAGGATTACGAAAAACAAGAGATCTTAGAATAACCTTGACCATTTCATGGTCATCCCATTTGGTGCTCCTGAGGTTGCGCACTTGGTTGACCATCGTCTTGAGCCGGTATACATTGCTTGTGCTCCTCTCCTTTGTTGAGGATGAATAGACTGAGTTCTCCCTCGATCGTTTCCCGCTTGGTGATCTTGGTCACTTCGTCCCCTTCATGCGTCGTTTTGAGGACGTACCAAATTTCTTTGGCATTTTTCAACCCTTGCACCTTGTTATACTCCTCTCGACACAAGGAAGCGAGGAGTATAGAAGTTGCTTGGGAATTAAAATGCCTAATTTGGGTGGCCTCATCTGAGTCGTAGTCCTCGTTGCCCACCTGTGGTGCCTGCGCTCCAAACTCAACAATATCACGTATGCTTTCGTGGAGTGAGGTTAGATGGTGCCTCAGTTTATCACTCCACATACAATAGTACTCACCATCAAAGTATGGTGGTTTGCCTAGGGGTACGGAAAGTAGAGGAGCGTGCTTTGGAATACGAGGATAGCGAAGAGGCATCTTACTATACTTTTTGTGCTCTTGGCGCTTTGAAGTAGTAGACTCGGCGCCGGACGTGTAAGGTGATGAAGAGTCTGTCTCGTAGTAGACCACCTTCTTCATTTTATTTTTCTTCTTGTCACCCTTCCTATGTGACTTGATGGAGGAAGCGGATTCCTCCTTGTATTTATCGTCGGACTCCCTTGATAGAGTCCGTTCATTGTTCTTCCGTCCCGAGCCTTTGGCCTTGTCATCGGTGACTATCTCCCTCTTGGCGTGATCTCCTGACATCACTTCGAGTTGTTAGACTCTTAATGAAGCACCAGCTTTGATACCAATTGAAAGTCGCTAAGAGGGGGGTGAATAGGCAAAACCTAAAAATTATAAACTTTAACCACGCACTAAGGCCGGCGTTAGCGTTAGAATTAAATCGGAGCGCGAAAGATAGTTTTCCTTGCCTAGAGTTGCTCAATCAATGCGGATAACATTTAGGAGCAAACTCAAATCAATATGAGCAAGGGAACTTTTAGAGAGAGGATAGGGGATAAACAAATCGAATGGAGGTCAACAAATGAACACGACAATTTGTTTACCGAGGTTCGGTTCCAAAGAATTTAGTCCCCATTGAGGAGGCCACAAAGGCCGGGTCTATTCCAACCCTTTCCCTCTCTCAATCGGTCACACAAACTGGTCGAGGCTTCTCCTTAATCACTTTGGGTCACTAAGACCCCGCAAGGATCACCACACACTTAGGTGTCTCTTGCTAGCTTTACAAAGCACTTAGAGAATAAGAATGAGAAGGAGAAAGCAATCCAAACAACAAGAGCAACAAAAGAACACAAAACACTCTCTCTCAAGTCACTAAGCAATTGAGTTGATTTGGAGGCTTGGAGAGGATTTGATCTATTGATTGTGTCTTGGAGTGTAGTCTTTTGCTCTTGCAATGAATGTGAAGTTCAGAAAACTCGGATGGCTTGAATGGAAGTGGTTGGGGGTATTTATAGCCCCAACCACTATTCTAATCGTTGCTGTCGATGGCACACCGGACAGTCTGATGGTGCACCGAACATAGCACTGTCAGTGTCTGGTGCGTGCCACGTCAGCTGTCCATTAGGGTTTGGAGCGGTTGACCATTGAAGTCCTTTGTCTTCTAGCTGCACCAGACAGTCCGGTTGCACACCGGACATGTCCGGTGCGTTCTGACTTCCTGCTCTGACTTCTGACTGCGCACTGTTCACCTTTTGCAATCGACCGTTGGCTCATCTGATCGTTGCTCCGTTGGCACACCGGACATGTCCGGTGCACACCGGACAGTCCGGTGAATAATAGCGGAGTTGCTCCCTGAGAAACCCGAGAGTGGCCAATTCACGTTTGTGCTTGACATGGGCACCGGACAGTGTCCGGTGCGTCACTGACAGCACCAATACTAGTCATTGCTCCAAACTTGATTGAGTCCCAACTTAATTTCTTTCTTGGTTTATGTTGAACCTTATGCACCTGATATAAAAGACATCTAGACAAACTAGTTAGTCCACGTGGTTTGTGATGGACGTCAAACACCAAAATCGATTATAGGAAATGTTTTAAGCCCATTTCCCATTCGGTGGCACATGACTGTCTGGTGTGCATCGAACAGTCTGGCAACGGTCGGATCCAACGGTCGGATGACGTGGCCAGGGCACCGGAGTGTGAACAATGCATGTCCGGTGTGCACCGGACTGTTCGGTGCGCCTCGAACAGTCTAGGTAGCGGTTGGATCCAACGATCGACTGCTATAGACCCCAATGGTCGGCTGACGTGGCAGGCACCGGACAATAAACAGTGTCATGTCTGGTGGGCACCGAACTGTCCGGTGCGCCCGTCGACAGAAAGTTGTTGCTTTCTATCCAACGACTATATGGGTGGTTGAGGGCTATAAAAGCCACCCCAACCAGCCCATTCATGGCATTCATTGATCTATCTCATACACAAGAGTTGGGTATTCACTCATATCTACTAGAGCTACACTTCTATATACATCAAAGCCTCACAAGTGCCACAAAAGAGAGAGCAAGCAAGAAAGGGCTACTCGTGTGTGTTTAGCGATAGTGCCTTGTGAGAGTCATTGAGAGAAAGTGTGTGCTACCTCTCGTGATCATTTGAGCGTGGAGTTTTGACTCCCATTCATTGTAAAGCTAGCAAGAGCACCTTATCTTTGTGGTTGGCCTTGCGGAGATTCATTTGTAGGTGAAGTAAAGCTATACCCATAACCCTTCTAAGCCGAATCTCGAGGACGAGATTCATTTTAAGTGGGGTAGATCTGTAGCACCCCGAAAATTCAAATCTTGAAATTTTCTCAAACTCGCTCTAAATTCAAAATGAATTTTAAAGTACATTTCAAAATGTTTGTTTGCAAGTTGATCTCAACAAATAAAATATAGTGGTCTATATTCTCTCCAAAATCCTCCTCAAAATATCCTACAAATATTTCCCCAGTGATCCCCCTCAAATTCTTTCCAGAAATACTGCCCAAATATTCCACCGACAATTCTCCAAATATTTTCCTCCTGAGAAATACCTTCAGAATCATTTTTAAAGTCCCTACAAATATTTTCTTCATAATTTTTCTCATACTCATACGTATACATACGCCTCCGGTGTCATACAGTGAGCTCTACAAGCTAATTTCACTTATACATGACTAATATATGCTTATCCCCCACTAATCTCCGCATCCTCCCACTAATCCTCGCCTCCTCCCCCTAATCCCCCATCTTGCCTATAAAAAGAGGGGCAAGGGCCTCCCCTCAAGCCACACCAAGCCATTTCATGGCAACTCTCCCCCCACTCCCACTCCCACACAAGCACAAGGATCGTTTGGTCGTTCATTCAATAGTTCGTCCACCCGTTCATAGTTTGTTCGTCGTTCGTTCGATCGTTCATCCGATCGTTCATGGTTCGTTCGTTTGTTCGTCAAAATGGTCTTTGTTCAGCCGTTATGCTGCCGAAATTCCGATCCTTCGTTCGTCCGATCATTCGATCGTTCGTCCGTTCGTTCATAGTCCCTGTTCATCGTTCATCGTTCGTTCATAGTCCCTATTCATCGTTCATCGTTCGTTCATAGTCCTGATTCATCGTTCGTTCATACAGACTATTCATTGTTACTATTCATCGTTACCATTCATAGTTACTATTTATCGTTATTGTTCATCGATCATCCGATCACCCAAATATTTAACTGCTCATCCATCATGTTGTCCAGCTCACTTAAGACTCGTTACCATTCATAGTTACTATTTATCGTTATTGTTCATCGATCATCCGATCACCCAAATATTTAACTGCTCATCCATCATGTTGTCCAGCTCACCTAAGACCTACCAGACCAATATTCCAGTCATACGAACTCCGGTGACTGTGATTTTCGTTTCAGCAAGAACTTCCCATCTGGTCACCCATCCCAGATTTCTCCAAGTTGAGCACGCTTAACTTTGGAATTCTTTTGAACCAGACTTCCAAAGAGAAAGGCGAACCATGTTTGTATGAATATGCCATCAATCCTATAAAACCCTTTCCAAGATACCACATCCCACCCAAACCAGAATACCACAGTATTCCAGCTATTTGGGTCCCGCCTTACTGTTGTCTCATGTGACACAGTAGGTAGGAACAGTTGCCACCAATATAAACCTCTGCCCAAGAATCGCCCAGAAATAATTCATGGCACTCCGCTCAAAAATACATTTGTATTTCTGATTTTCCAAATATCTCTAAATATTCAAATTCTGGAATATTCCAGGAAGATTTCTTTTCCCTTTTCTTTTTATTCCTATGATTATAAAATCCAAAACTCCTCCATCCAAACTCAGATTCCAATAATTCTTGTTTCTAAATTCTTATCAAATTATTCCCTATCCAACCATGTCATCCCTTAAGCATGGTTCATATTCCAGAAAACTCCCAAAATACTCTTGTCCCATATTCTGCCTATAATTTCCCTGTTCACACTAAGTCAGATGATTCATTCGCCACTATTCTCACCAACAGTGAACTCTACTGTACTAAACCACAAGTACTCAGCTATAAATACACCCAGCTACCCTCTCCCTCTTCACACACTCAACACCCTCAGCCAAGGCAAATACCCCACCCACTCAGTTACCCCGCTCTGCCGGCTACGCGCCTAGTGTCGCTTTGCCTCCAATCCACCCTTCTGGTAAGCACCTCCACTCCACCACCAGCAATATCACAACACCACATTACATAGATTATGATCAAGACTCTATCCATCCATATATTACCATTCTGACCGCTATACTAAATATTTGTTGATATACTTGCTGGTTTGTATGTTTACTTGTTCATGCTGCATAGTTATCGGAGCGTTCGTGCTGTCTCGTGAAGGCCAGATCATCAAGTCTACGCCAGACGGTGGAGCCAGAAGCTAGTTTCGCAAGCTCTCACCCTTTCGCCGGTTAAAGCATGGAAAGCTCACAGTATCCCTTTGATGCATAAATTAACTATGCTTTTCAACCACAACCCTCAGCCTGTTATTTTATGCATGATATGATTTTGATGCTAAGAGACAAGTTATTATGGCCACCCAGCCTTAGAACTTTGTCACAATTAATCTTTATACTCCTTGATATCTTTGTTGCAAATGATTTGAGAAAAAAGTGTGAGTTTTCAAAAGAAAATATTTTTCAAAATGGGTATGATGAAGGTTTGTCACCCTTATCACCTTTGAGTGGGATAATCATGGACTCCCTATTTAGGGGAGGGCCTCAAGGTGATGGCTCAGCCGGGTTAGGTGTGAGCATGAAGGATTGTCCCTCTTGCTTAAGGACCGGTTTGTCATCACTCCTTACCTATACTCTTATCAAGTACAACCACTCGAGACTGCATGGGCAGTCACTTGATCTGAACTTGCACGGTCCGAACCCCAGGATTATGACGGCTAGGGAGCACCGGGAGGATAAGGAAGGGGAATGTTTTGTCCAGTTTGGGCATGGTGGTGGCCTTGTTCCTTCCGGTATAATCGCTAAGGTAAGGACGTGCAAGGAAGGAAAGAGTTTTGGATTCAGGTCTCATTGGCCATGAGATTGCAGAGCCAGACTAGTGGGTAAAGTGTACACCTCTGCGCAGAGTTCAAAACCTATTCGAATAGTCTGCGTGCACGGATATTGATGAGTCGTGACATGGATTTGACATTTAGTGTTTTGTTTTCCAAAAATGCTTTTGAAAAGTGGTTTTAAAAGGTCTGGTGGTCGAGTCGTGAGCTATGGTGGACGAGAAGTCCAGTAGCTGTTTTTGAAAATGAAAACCAGTGGGAAACTGCTGAGATACCTAGATGGTTTAGTCCAGGGGATTTTGCTCTATATTGAAAAACTTCCTGCTCCTTTCGGAGAGGATGTGCTTTGAAAAATATAAAATGTTTTACAAAATAACCCTGCATCAAATATTGCTCTTTCTACAAAATATCCTGAGCTCCACATACTCCATGCATTATATCTGATTTCCCCACTTCGTGGGTGAAGGTGGGCTGCTGGGTACGTAAATACTCACTCTTGCTTATTTTGTTATTTTACAGAGAAGGAGATCGCTGATCGGGTAAGAGTTACGCCTGTTCCCAACCATGCACTGTTGGACCGCTGATTTGCTTCGCTGCGTATATCGGGCTGCTTCAGCCCCACTCTGATGATATGTCCCGAGTTGTGGACCAACTCTTAAAGTTGATCGCCACCTTTATAGGTTTGTCTTGTTTAAGCAGATCTGGAATCATCTTATGTATAAATGTGTTTACTAGCCTCCTAGGACTAGTAATTGTATCACATTTGAGTCCTAAAGGATTGGGACGCTACAACAGCCTCGCCCGCTAGGTTGCTCGGCCGCCCTGCCTCGCTGGGTAGCTCAGCGGATATTTGTTTGGTAGGCGAGCTGGTCGGCCCGGCGGGACATCCACGGGAGGCCTTTTGGACCTTTAAGCCGAGCTGCTTGGTAGGTGGGTTGCCCCGTATTCTCCCTAAGTAATAGGAAACGTAATCTTAGGAATAAAAACAAAACTATTTTTGTAGGTATCTATATTGAATGCTTGTTCTTATGATACATGTCTGATTTGGTTCTTTGATTTGAGTGCGATGAGTTGTGGAGTAATATCCACATTTGCATCTAAATACCTATAAGCATAAAATATATATTTAGAAAGATAGACTATCACCCATACAAAAAACAAATAGATCTATCTTATGGACTCATCTTACCTTAAAAAGATGTTATCTTATCCTTCCCTCTTATCCTAACCACTTTGCTTATCTCATCATAGAGTAATAACCATGAATCCAAAATTACTTAAATCTTATCTATTCTAATCTAGTCACACCAATCTAATCTAGATCCCATCTAAAAAATATGATCTAATCTAATATGAGTTACTTAACGAATTAGTTAATACTTGTGAAATAGATTAGACCTTACTCCTATAAATATGTTTTAACCTAAATTAGTGCCCTAGACTAAATTGACCATATACAACTACCTAACCATATGCAACTACCTTACCCATCAGATGGTTGCATAACCCCTCTATTTCAACCTAACAACAAAACATATATTCTAACCGACCTACCTCATGAAATCTATCCTACCCACAATTATCTTACTACATGTCCATATCTTGGATGGAGACACCAAGACCGAAGGAGGTCAACCTCGACAATGAAGGGTATGGGTAGAACTAGATCTTCATATGAATCAAGATTCACCATTCGAGATGGAGTCTTTCTTTTTGTCAGAACCTACCCTTACTATAACCATATATTATCTTATATCTAAAATACCCATGCTTTATCAAAAGCACCTGTTAATTGGTACTTAAAAGAAGGAAAAAACTTTGATTTGTAACTAATTAAGAAACTAAAAGGTAAACCACAAACCAAAGTCGTTGAATCCCTTTTCTTACTAATCTCGAGGATGAGATTATTTTTAAGGGGTAGAATTTGTAACACCCTAAAAGTTTATTATGGTGATTTAGGAAGAATATCTAGAGTTTTAAATTTGTGATATATTCTAGGGAAGAAATCAAGCATCTGGAATTAATCTTCCAGATTAAATAAATGATAATACTGAAAGTTTGGATGTTCAAAAAAAATTAGAGACTAGGTTATGAATTCAAAAGCTCAAAGCTAAATAAACAAAGAAGATTTTTCTTTCTTTAAGGGTTTGGGTGGATTACTCCTTTAATGGATTATTTAAATTTAGAATTATTCATCTAAATGAAAATTAATATATAAATAAAATATGTGACCCTACATCATGCTGGATTTTTGAGTGGGCATATAGATTTAAAATTTGAACTCAAACTAAGGTAGAATTTGAAACTTGAAAAACAAAATAAAATAAAGGAAAAAAAAGAAAAAAAGAGAGAGAGAACATACCTGAGTGTTGGGCCAAAACAACTCTGCGGCCCAACATCCTTGGGCTCCCACCCTGTCGCCGACAGGTGGGGTCGGGATGTCAGCCCCTCGCGCCTCACCTATGCTGCACACGCACTCACCGTGCAGCTGGCCCCGCTACTTAGCCTTCCAGTGCTCACATGGACTCGTCTGCAGGGAACGCGCCTCGTCGACGTGTGGGCCCGACATGTCAGCATCGTCATCTCTCTGTAAACAGACTCTGCCCGCGCGTTTCGGCTTGGAATCTCACCAACTGGGCGCCGACCAATCACTCCAGGTGTATAAATACGTGGCAACGGCCCCGTAGCCATCCCTCATTGCGAAGACCTCTTTGTCGCAGCAGATGCGCCACTATCGCCGCGTTGCCGTGCAGAAAAGGAGCCACCACTGACGTCCTTTGTCTCCATCGCCATTCGAAGGTTGCTGTGTGGTTGAGGATGGCTGCCAGGATGTGTTCGTGCTCTTCGTGGCGTCACCGAGCAGAGAGGACCACTGCCTTCGACCGAATTTCTCGCCGACGTTGGGTACCGTTGTACCACCGCACTTCGCATGGCCGGGGCGGTCCGTGCAGCAATCGTTGGTGAGATTCTCTTCCCTGGATTTGCCTCCCCATCCTCTACAAGTTGCAGTGATCGATTGGGTGTTGTGGGCTTCGGGCGTTGGATGGGTTGCCTCGCCGGTAATGGCGCCGCCGCGGGGGAGGCCCTTGCACCGCCGGCCGCCGCTGCTGGCCCGTGTATGAGGTGATGCACGTCAACCGTCAGATCGAGAGTGAGCGGTCGAGATTAGAATCGCGTAGGGCTTCGCCTAGATTGAGCTCAGACCGTTTGATTTGGATCCGGTGATCCAGATTAGATCTCGTTTACTTAAAAGCATAGCCATTGGATCTGGATCTAGTGATCGGCGCGGCGTACCGGTTCGGGACTGGCGGGCGGGATTTAATCCTGGTCGTTCCTGTCGATCAGATGGCCGAGATCGAATCGTACCCTTTCGTCATGGCGAGTTTGCAAAAGAGTCCCTAAAGTTTTAGTAAATGAACCCGTCGTCCACTTGTATGTAGGTCCTGTTTGGCACAGCTTATTTTCAGCTTCTTTATAAATTTAAGCCGAAGTTCTGCCAAACAGTTAGCTTCTCCAGCAGCTTATTAGTTCAGCTGCTTCTCAGAATACACTAAAAGCAGCCAACAAGCAGAAGCTGTTTTTCACCAGCTTATCAGATAAGCTGCTTTTTCAACAAGCAGCAGTTGTGCCAAACAGAGCCGTAAAGAACATAGAAGAAAGGTCCTAAATTCTTCGATTTAAACCCTAGATTCCTTTGTAATCATGGTCGCAGCCCATTGGTTAAGTAAAATGAGTAAATTAATATATAAAAAGAATTTCTAGTATACAAATAATTATAGAAACTTGTTTAATTCATAAGTAATTCATTTTAACTCGTTTTTATCCATTCTAGTTCCATTAAATTCATAGTAATATTGTTTATCGTCTAGTAACCTAGTTTTGTTGTGAAACACATGTTAAATTTATGCACTCAATTTGTTCTATATCTAACACTTAAAACTTCGGAAAATCATAACTCTTAAACCATCACGCCGAATTTAGTGATTCTCGAACCCACGATCTTGTTATGATGTGGAGATCATTATTATTTAATATGTGCTCATGATTGGTGTGATGTTAATTTTGCCCATAACATGTTTGTTTGTATTGCTATGAATAGCAGTGAGGTCACAAGAATCCGAAGACCAACTTGGTACCTAGGAATCTCAAGTCTAAGGCAAGTTGTGCCCTTGATCACTTTTCTTTACCTAATAATGTTATAGACAATGGTTATCATAGAAAAAAATAAATAGTTGAGAAGGTGGTACGGAGAAAATACCCTTTTAAGTCAATTGGAACACCAGTCCGAATTGTATGTTCCCTCTTAAAAATATCCTCTACCCATCCAGAACGTTTCTTGCTGTAGTCAATCTTATATTTCTTTGAGGCCATGATCCTACAATTTATAGAGTAGAGAGAGTCAAGGGTATCGGGGAAAGAGATTGCGGCTGCCAGTAGAGACCCCGATGCCCATCCGGCGTGTTGTACGTATGTCGAGGCGTGGCTTGATGGTGGTGCGTCCTGTCGTAGCTAACGTGGATTAGTAGCGATGGAATCATGACTTTGCCTCACTGGGTTGCTTGACAGTAAGTTGGTCAGCCGGTCCGTCTTGTAGAGTTAGTCGGTAGAGTTGGTTGGCTGAGAGTTGGTCAGTCGGTCCGCTTGGTCAACGAAATTGGGCACCTTCCGGAGCATCGCCCGAGATGCCCTTGGGCGAGTCAGAAATGCGTTGCTTGTCTAGGGTTGGCCTCGGGCGAGTTGTGACTGCGTCTCCCGCCCGAGGCCACCCGAGATTGGCCTTGGGCGAGTCCTGACTGCGTCTCCCGTTGGAGGTTGGCATCGGGTGAGTCGTGATTGCGTCTCCTGCCCGAGGATGGCCTCGGGAGAGTCATGACTGTGTCTCCCGCCTGGAGTTGGACTCACCTGAGTTGTGAGTGCGTCTCCCACTCGAGGTTCGACTCGGGTGAGTCGTGACCGCATCTCCCGCCCGAGGTTCGACTCGAGCGAGTCGTGACTGCGTCTCCTGCCCTGGGTTGGCCTAGAGCGAGTCATCACTGCCTTTCCCGCCTGGGGTGGCCTGAGGCATTTTGTGATTGCATGTCTCGCCCGGGGTTGGCCTCGGGCGAGTCGTGACTGTGTCGCTCGCCCGAGGTTGGTCTCGAGCGAGTCATGACTGTGTTTCTAGCCCGAGGCTAGACTCGCCCGAGTCGTGACTACGTCTTCCGCCCGAGAATTGCCTCGGGCGAGTAATGACCGTCTCCCGCCTAGGGATGGCCTCAGGCGAGTCGTGACCGTCTCCCGCCCGGAGACGGCCTCGTGTGAGTCGTGAATGCATCTCCCGCCTGAGGTTGGACTCGCCTGAGCCGTGACTGCATCTCCCGCCCGGGGTTAGACTCAGGCGAGTCGTGACGACATCTCCCTCGGGTGAGTCGTGATTGCGTCTCCCGCCCAAGGTTGACCTTGGGCAATATCACACCCGATTTTGGAAGGCAAATCGAATGCGAACCATGTACATGCCAGGATCAGAAATTCACGTATACAACGATTACATAATTGAACATCATCGCATAGTGCTCAAATAATAACATAAAGAAGTATTACTTTATCACATCATGATGTCGGAGACATCCACATAGTCATTAACTTAAACATTAATCAAAGTGCTAAAGCGAAACATAGTAATGACGAGGCCTTCACATGCAACTGTCTGGGGGTTTGCCGCTAATCTAATCTAGAACTCATCGAAGTCCTGAAACTCCTGGGTTGCAATGGGGACAATCTGATGTTTTGTGTTTAAGCAAGGGTGACTACACATCAACGTACTCAGCAAATGTCCCATTTGGCTAAAGTTGACTAGCTTTATGTGGGGTGAAGCTCAAAGCAGTTGCTTTTAGTTTGTTAGGTATTTATTATTAGTAGAAACCAAGTTTTAGCAATAACCCCAAGTTATTATCCCAAAAGGTACACCCTCAGAGAGAAAATACAGGAGGATCCATAATTATAATCATAATTAAACCGTCATCTTAAGTGTATCCATGGTATCTCTAATCAAAGGAGCTCCCAAGGCTGCTCATAACCGTGAGCACAACTGATATACTAGTTTATAACCCTCTGCAGAGGTCGCACACTTTACCCACGAGTCGTGATCCCTTTTTGCCTCGAGTTGTACAGACCCTTAAACACTCACAAGGTGAGTCGGAAGGTTTCACTACGTAGCTTTTACAAAGATTCCCTAGAGGTCATAACTGTCCGTTAGGTTTCTCTAGTTTGATAAATACAGTATCTTTCCCCACAGGAGGGATGACTAACAAAAGCAAAACAAAATAACCTCGGCACAAGTTGATCATCATATCTAGAATAACATCATCGTATCATAAAGTATTCTCATCATGTTCATTCATTAAAGTAAAGCACTAGCATGATATTGATCATAATAGCTCAGCTCAAAAAGGTATTTCAAGGACATGATAAATAGAAAACTAGACAATCCTTAGGTTGATCATGGTATGCGGGAGAGTAAATTATAAAGTAAGTAGGACATAATGGGTCAGAGAACACTTGCATCCACTAGGTTGTTGTTCTTGGACTTCTCCTGCAACTCCCTCGAGAAACATGTACTGCTCGTTGTCTATGCAAAGCAATCATTCATTCAACACACTCGAGGAATCACAAAAAAACAGTACACCAAACACACGCAACAGAGAAATCACAAATATAATAGAAAAGTAACAATAGTTAGGGGTTTCCCATGTTCATTTGCTAAGTCTATATCTTAACATTATATAAATGGATGTAGTTTAATGATGACCTAAATCATTAGGGTGTGTCATGGTTCCAAAACCTAGAATATTTGCTATGATTCTCTATCCTTAATTCATATCAATTCCAACACAACTTACTTTAGTCTAACTAAGAGTAGAACATTTATTAAAATGTTGCAATAGCATGTGAACATACTGCTAATATGTAGACAGGGTTACCATGAAAAATATGCAATTTGAATCACCTGATTTGGAGTTTTTATGCAAAAGATATAAGGTTTCCAAGTTCTAGGGGCTATTTTGTGAATAATTATAGATCCATGGTAGAGGTTTTTTCTAGACTCAGGTAACAAACGCTCAATTCCAGAGAAGTCCAGGGGCCTCAACGCAAAAGTGTGAATGCGTCACCAAGGCAGGGACACGTGGCAGCTGTCCATCAGTCGAGGCCGGCCACACGGTGGACACGGGACATGGAGGCGCAGGGGATCCGCGAGATCTAGGGTGGCCTAGGGGTGACCCATGCGACCCATAGCGCGTGCGGGTGTGCGTGTGGGACTCCCTGTCACTCGACACATGGTCGGGCCAGGGCGGTTGAAAGGGAAATAGGGTCAAACCTTTTCCTAAATAATTTTGGTGGTTGAATTGCCCAACACAAATAATTGGACTAACTAGTTTGCTCTAGATCATACATTCTACAGGTGCCAAAGGTTCAACACAAACCAATAAAAAGAACAAGTTAGGCTTCAAAAGAAAGGAGCAAAAAGGAAACCGAAGTGTTCCCTGGTCTGGCACATCGAACTGTCCGGTGTGCCACCTGACAGTGTCCGGTGCACCAGGGTGAACCAACTCAAACTCCTCAGCTTTGGGTTTTCCAGGCGCAGCTTCGCTATAATTCACCGGACTGTCCGGTGTGACATTGGACTGTCCGGTGCACCAGCGGAGCAACGGCTATCTACATGCAACGGTCGACTCTGACAGTGAACAGTGCAGATCAGTACACGCGGTAGAAGTCAGAGCAGATGGTCAGAGGGGCACCGGACTGTCCGGTGTGGCACAGTACTTTCCGGTGCCACATGAGGACAGAGCCTCCAATGGTCGACCAGCTCCAAGCCCTAACGACAGGATGATGTGGCGGCGCACCGGACACCGTCCGGTGGTGCACTGGACTGTCTGGTGCACCCATCGCCAGCAGCCTTCTCCAACGGCTACAATTTGGTTGGTGGCTATAAATACCACCCCAACCGGCCACTTCAAGGTGTGGGAGCCCAAGCAACATTCCAAGTCATATAGTTGACATACTCAAGCCATCCCAACCACCTCTATTCATTGATCCATCCTATACACAAGATTTAGACCACTACAAACCACACAAGTGCCACAAAAGAGAGAGCAAGCAAAAGAAAGCCTCTTGTGAGAGTTTAGCTCTAGTGCCTTGTGAGATTCATTGAGAGAAAGTGTGTGCTACATCTTGCGTTCATTTGTGCGTGGAGTTTTGACTCCCATTGAACTTCCTCCAAAGTTTTGGAGGCTTGTAAAACTAGCAAGAGACACCAAAGAGTGTGGTGGTCCTTGAGGGGTCTTAAGTGATCCTTGAGAAGAAGAAGAGCTCGCCGGTCTTGTGTGATCGGTGGAGAGAGGGAAAGGGTTGAAAGAGACTCGTCCTTAGTGGACTCCTCAACGGGGACTAGGCCTTCGAGGGCCAAACCTCGGTAAAACAAATCACCCGTGTCTCGTGTGCTTATTGCTTGTGATTTGTTTGTTCTTTCCCTTTTCTAAGTTTTTCTTGCACTATTCTTTGCTAATATCATTTGGTATTGTTTCAAGTTAAATTCTCATTTAGTAAAGCAACACCTTGCAAGAAAGAACTTGTGTAATTGCTCTTCTTATCTAAGCCCACTTGCTTTATTCTCATAGACTTATTAGTAGTATTGATTTATCAATTCTGCATTATTTGAAAGCAATACTCCTTACAAGCAAAGGACTTAGTTTTTATACTCCGATAATTATGTATCTTGTTCTAACCACTAATCAAGGGATCTAGTTGGGGTGTAAAGTTATAATTTTCAGGTTTCGCCTATCCACCTCCCCTCTAGGCGACTTTCAATTGGTATCAATGCTAGGCACTTCATATTGAGTCTAACAACTCAAAGTGATGGCTCGAAGAAGATCCCAAAAGAACAAGAAGACCAAGGAGAACAAGGAGGTAACTCTTGAAATATTACTTCCCGATTATTCTAATTATAATTCATGGTCTACTAGGGTGATAAATGCTTTTAGGACCATAGATCCTCAATTAGAACAAATTTTAGACAAGAGTATCATTCCTTCTAACTATGCTAGGGAAAATGCCTCCGAAGAAGATTTAAGATGTATACACTTAAACTATCTAGCTTATGACATCTTAAGTAAATCCCTTAGCAAAGAAGATTATAATGCCTTCATAATTAAATATGATAAACCTATTTGTGATGTGCATGATATTTGGACTAGAATTCAAAGCAAATTTGATGAGTCCAAACATGATAGTTAATTTTGTGCTTCTACTTCCTTTGGTCTTTGTGATACTAACCCTTGCAAGGAAGAAGAAGAAAATGACCAATGGAGACCAAACGATGAATCCACCTCTCCAAAAGGTTTATCTTCCCATTTCGGTTCCCACATATGTTGTGTGGCTAATGAAAATGATAGCGGAAGCACAAATGAGGATGAGGAGGAAGAAAGGAGCTTCATGCAACTCTATGCTCGCCTAAGCCAAGAAGATAAGGCGGTCATGCTCAATCTTCTAGAAAGAGCGAGAGAGCAAAGCGAAGCTCGTCAAAGGCTAGAAAATGTTCTCTCCATGAAAATGCTATACTTTGACGAGTTGACTAAAGAACATGAGGAGCTAAAGTGCTCTCATGTTAATTTGGTCCAAAGGTATGAAACTATTTCAATTGAGCAAGATAACGCTTTACACTGTATCGCTCAATTAGTAAATAGGAATACCTTGCTTAAGGACCAAGTAGAAAAGCTAAAAGTTGAAAATCTAGCTTTTCAAGAAAAATATGATATGCTTCTATGTTCTCATGAAAATCTTATAAATGATCATATCATATTAAATATCGCTCATGAGGTTGTGATAGAAAACTTAAAATCCCAACAACCTCACTCATGCACATGTATTCAAATTAAAACTGCATTACCATGTGCTAATGCTTGTTGTCCATCGACAAGCAAAACTTCCTTTGAGCTAGGAGTTGCAGGAACACAAGATGATACATATCAAAAGCTCAAAGAAGAAAATGAGAGGCTAAAAATGAGCTTGACACAACTAAAAGGGAAGTGCATTGCTCAACCTTCTCAAGATAACCGTGATCACATGGTGAAGAAGCTTGAGACAGGAACAACCGTGGCATGCACTAAATCCCTTGAAGTAAGTGTCAAGGACTTGAGGATTGCCAAGAGGAGGGAACAAAAGAAGAAAATCAATACCTCTTCCAAAAGCCTCAACCATGCCTCCATGCAAGGTAACATCCAAGGTAATAATCAAGTCACACTTCATACTAAGAGAAGTAAGAAGTATAGTGAATGCTTTGAAAAGGGACACTCGATTAAGTCGTGTCCCTATATTAAAAATGACTTGATTACTAACAAGGATGATAAACTTTGTTTTAAATGCTCTAAGAAGGGACATTTAATTAAGTCTTGTCCCTATTTAAAACAAAAAGGCATAGTGTTAGAAAAAAAAATATTTACTAACCATGTAGCAAGCAAGAAACAAGGAAAGAAGAAATCTTCAAAACTTGAAGATCGCCTTTGCTACATATGCCGAAAGAAGGGACATCAATGCAAGGATTGTCCCATTGGTAAATATCCCACCTCTAGCTTGTCAATTATTTCTCATGTAACTAGGCAACCCAAAATTGCAACTTGTGCTAGAAAGGTAATGAGTTTACCAAGTGCTAACACAAAGGACTTTTGGGTTCCTAGATCTTTGTTGACTAACCTTGATGGACCCATCAAGCGATGGGTACCAAAATATGCTTGACAAGCTTTGCAGGAGAAGGAGATGGTATGAAGCTTTGGGGTGCTTGAGAGAGTCAATTCAATCTTTATTAATTCAAGCTATCAATCTTCAATGATCTATATCCAAGATTGACCCAAAGTTATTTTGAATTGTTATATCTAAAACTCATATCATCTTGGGAAAGATATTGATGTTGTAGGAATTAAAGAGTTAATCCTATGCCGAAAAGTCAAGGTCTACAACATGGAGGAAAGCCAAAGGATGGTAACAATTATGCTTTTTAGTGCAAGTATCTTAAATTATCATTTCTTATGTGTCTTGTGTAGTCACATAGAAAAAGAAAGCACTTCAAAATTTTTAATTATGTCACTATTCTTTGAAGAAATTCCTCTCATATGGTAGATTGTATATTCATCATTTCTATACCATGGCAATCTACATGCTTTAAATTGTTGTAAGTATCTCATGGCATGCTTTACACTAATCATCCTATTATTGTCATGTTCTAGATATAGAGAGATATTCCATGTTCTTAAAAGAATAAGGTGTCACGTAAGGAATTCAATTCCTTAGGACACTTATAAAGGGAATCTCCCTTTATATCTAGAAGTTGTGAGACTAATGTTTTTGTCTAAATAACCTAAGTAGTCTCACATGTAGAGAATAAGTTTCTCTTTGGTATCTAACATGAAAAGAAAAGTCAATCCAATGATTTATGTTGTTTTGCCTCTTGCTTAAATTGGATATGATTCTTCTATATTTATCGCTCTCCATGTTATAAATTAGATTTACTACCATAATCCTAAAGAATTATCTATGCTTGTTTTGTAAGCAAAATTAAGCATACATCATGGAATAACCTAGTTCATATTATAAAGTTTTCATGCTTTAGTAATCTATTTTCCATTCCTTATCAAAATGATTACCAAAAGGAAACTAGTGCTTGTGTTACTAATGACATATCTCTTGAGCTTTCTTATGAAAATCTACAAGAGAGTAAGTGCAAGCCGCAAGACTCAAAGGTTACTCTTCACCCAAAGGAAGAAAGGTAAAAGCAAAGGTATGGAAACTCATCTTCTTAATCAAATATAATTCCCATCAATGGTTATTTACTCTAAATTCTACCTATGTGAAGAATAGATTCTTTATTGGACTTAAGTCAGCTAGATGTACATTCAATCTCATTCTCATAAATGCACTTGTCCATTAGAATCTAATTCATGCCTTTGCTATATCTGTTCTCATATTGATATGCTTTTAAGTTGCAATAATAAAACCAATATAAAGAAGTAAAGTTCCTATGATTGATCAAGATATTTAAAAGGTGCTTATTCCTCTTTTCTAATAATGTGCACTAATGTTAAGGATTTTACTTCATGTCTGTGTGACTTGTGAATGATGAATTGTTTATATTCCTTATCTAAAAGAAATCATTCTTCATCATATATTCCCTTGTGCTATTAACATCTCTCTTGAGTATTTTCAATAAGTTTGGAAGGAAAAAGAGTCAACTATAAAGGGAGGAGACTCAAATGAAAAAGGAAGACATCAAGAGCAACAACACCTACTTGGATAATGAGATCTTCAAAACAATCAATTGTGTGGTTGTAAGCATTCTAAACCTTTTTCATTATGAGAATACTATGCAAAAATTGTTTATTACAAATTTTGTAAGCCTTGATAAAGATGAATAATGCTTCTCCCTATTTGTCTTTAAAAGTGAGTACATCTATCCAATTCATTCAATTTCTTGATGCATATCTTTAGGGGGAGCTTATTTCTATATCTTGATTATATTAAGACTAACACTTTATCTTAGTAATCTCATATAGTCTCAAGTATAAGAATAAGTCTCTCATGAAGTAATGCTACTACATATCAATCCAACTTGTTAAAATAATATCGCTTTTATAAAGGATTGTTGCTTTCATTGCTAAAGTAGCATATGTAATGAATTCTCCTATTTTAAGCTTATCTAATGCATATGTTGTTCTTTTGATCATATTTGTTATTTGTTTGATCATTGAATAACTTCAATTAACACTTATGTCTCTTAGTGCCGCATATTCTATCAATCAACATCTATCTTGGTAAGCACTAAGTTCAAAGGAGAATTCATGATACATCTATGCAATTTGTGATCCATTTGATATATGCTGACAATGACTTAGAAAATGATCACTAGTTGTAGAACTCTCTCTTGTGCAAAATATTTCCATATATTGTCTTAGTATAGGTCTTAAGCGACTAAGACTAAGGACAAAGCACAATGAAGAGAGCGTCTCTATGTGAAGGTACAAAAGGGTAAAACAACTTCCTTTCATTTTAACTTGTACCTAAATCTTCCTTTTTCATACTTTCTTTGCATATCTTGTATAAAAGGAAGAGAAAGCATGTTCATGCATTAGCCCTGCTTCATACCTAGTTTAACTTCTCAAACATTCATTCTTGCATCTTTGTTAAAGATGGGTGAAGTAATTTTATTGTCAAAGAGCTTAAAGCTTAACCTTGTAACGAGGATAAGCTGCCTTTGTTCCAAAGGTGGATGGTCCTTAAGCCTCTTTGAAATCCTTAAGGGTAAATGCTTAAGATGTTTCTAACATGTTTTCGTAAGTGCATAGTCTGTTGTGAGCATCACACTTTTATTATGACACATTGCACTTCACAGTTTCTATGATAAAGATATGTTCTCATTAACCTAATTATGTGCACTTGGCATTTAAGGCCAAAATATGTATTCCTCTCAAGGCACATGTTTAGGGGGAGCAATCTATATTATATAGAACTGTTTAAGCTTAATTGACATATCCTTTTAATCATATCTCTTTCATTTGGTACATTTGCATATTTCCTATCTCTATTGTGCCAAGGCTAAGACTAATATGTTTCCATGAGTATCTTGTGTATTAAGTCTTAGATTGAAAGGGAAATGGAGTACTTGGCAAAGACGACGCTTCCACTCAACTCCATTAGTATTATCCACTCTTTGTCGGTATTCCGCCATCTCTCAATTGGTATAATCTTCACTCTTCTTAGTCATACCAAAGGGGAGAAAGTAAAAGGGCTTATATTTCACTCACAAGTATCCGTTTTTGGCGATTCATGCCAAAGGGGGAGAAAGTATTAGCCCAAAGCAAAAGGACCACACCACCACCAATTTCAAAAATGTAGTCTTTCAAATTTGGGTTAAGAAAATATTTTTCAATTGGTATCTTATTTTTTATATAATTTCAAATTGCTATACCCTCTTCAAAATTAATATCTAAAACCCTCATGAACACTAAGAGGAGGATTTCATTAAGGGGGAGTTTTGTTTAGTCAAAGGAAAAGCATTTGAAACAGGGGGAGAAAATTTCAAATCTTGAAAATGCTTCTCGAAATATTGCTCATATACCTTTGACTATTTGCAAAAGATTTTGAAAAAGAATTTCCAAAACATTGCAAAACAAAACATGTGGTGCAAGCGTGGTCCAAAATTTTAAATAAGAAGAAAGCAATCCATGCGTATCTTATGAAATGTAAATTGGTTTAATTTCAAGCAACCTTTGCACTTACCTTATGCAAACTAGTTCAAGTATGCATTTATATATTTGCTTTGGTTTGTGTTGGCATCAATCACCAAAAAGGGGGAGATTGAAAGGGAAATAGGGTCAAACCTTTTCCTAAATAATTTTGGTGGTTGAATTGCCCAACACAAATAATTGGACTAACTAGTTTGCTCTAGATCATACATTCTACAGGTGCCAAAGGTTCAACACAAACCAATAAAAAGAACAAGTTAGGCTTCAAAAGAAAGGAGCAAAAAGGAAACCGAAGTGTTCCCTGGTCTGGCGCACCGGACAGTGTCCGGTGCACCACCGGACAGTGTCCGGTGCACCAGGGTGAACCAACTCAAACTCCTCAGCTTCGGGTTTTCCAAGCGCAGCTCCGCTATAATTCACTGGACTGTCAGGTGTGACACCGGACTGTCCGGTGCACCAGCGGAGCAACGACTATCTACGCGCAACGGTCGACTCTGACAGTGAACAGTGCAGAATAGTACACGCGGTAGAAGTCAGAGCAGATGGTCAGAGGGGCACCAGACTGTCCGGTGTGGCACCGGACTGTCCGGTGCCACATGAGGACAGAGCCTCCAACGGTCGACCAGCTCCAAGCCCTAACGACAGGATGACATGGCGGCGCACCGGACTGTCCGGTGCGCCCATCGCCAGCAGCCTTCTCCAATGGCTGCAATTTGGTTGGTGGCTATAAATACCACCCCAACCGGCCACTTCAAGGTGTGGGAGCCCAAGCAACATTCCAAGTCATATAGTTGACATACTCAAGCCCTCCTAACTGAAGCTCTCTTGTGGGTTTTGGTGTTTGGATGACAACTCAATTAAAGGACTAACAAGTGTGCTAAGTGTTGAATAGGTGCTTAATGTAAAGCTAACAGGGTTCAACACAAGTGAACAAGTGTGATGGTTCAAGGACTAGATGATGGATAGATAATGGGTATCACAAGTATGATGGATATTGCATAAAGTGAGACTCGGGTGCGTAGCTCGGAGACAACTGATCAAGCCAAGGATGGAGGCAAGTAGAGCTTCGAGGTACCAAGTGCATGGGAGAAGGTCAAAGAGGCTGAGGAACCCAAAGCCAAGGGTGAAGAAGAAGACTTGCAAAGTCAAGGGTGATCGAGTTAAGAAGAGCTATGACACATCAAGGATCACTACATAAGGACGTGACTTACAACCAATGGTGAAACATCTATAGTTATGTGGTGTAAGTCATAAGGCTCAAGATCAAGCTCTAAGAAGGAGAACAAAGTCACTAGAAGAAGAACAAATGTCAAAATCAGAACTGGAAGCAGCCCAAAAGAGCTAAGTGCACTTCGACCTTTAGTTTGGGTTGTTCCTATGTTTGGAGATATTCTATGTGACCTTTGCAGGATGTTGGAGCTCAGAAATGTTAGTCTAGATCAAGCTAAGCTGACTTGATGATTTAGGAGTCCAACATCAATCTTTAGCATGTCAAATGATAGAGAGGTGAAAATCCAAGAGAAGGTATGTTTCTAGACTTAGTACATTGGTTTTTGTGTACTAACATATTTGTCTAAGTATTAGAAACAGAGAAAAGAAGAAAAGAAAAGAGGTGCAAAAGGCTTGGCTGTATACAGCCAAGACTCAGCTCGGTCTAGCACACCGGACTGTCCGGTGGTGCACCGGACAGTGTCCGGTGGTGCACCGGATAGTGTCCGGTGCGCCAGGCTGAACTCTGGTGAACATGCCGCTCTCGGGAGAAGTCTGGCGACGTACGGCTATAATTCACCGGACTGTCCGGTGGTGCACCGGACTGTCCGGTGAGCCAACGGTCGGCTGGGCCAACGGTCGGCCGCGCAATCCGCGCATGACGCGTGGCCGAGCCAACGATCAGAAGGGGGCACCGGACTGTCGTGCGCCAACGGCTCCAAGACTGCAACGGTCGACTGCGCCAATTTTGGAAGGAAATCGGGCACCGGACAGTGTCCGGTGGTGCACCGGACTGTCCGGTGCGCCAACCGACAGAAGGCAAAAATTGCCTTCCTGGATTGCTCTCAACGGCTCCTAGGCCCCTTGGGCCTATAAAAGGGACCTCTAGGCGCCTCAAACACAGAAATAAGTGCAGCCAACAAGTGTAGACATCACTCTGATCAATTCTCACTCTCCCTCTTATGTGTATCTCTCTAGTTTGTGTAGAAGGCAAAGCTATAAGCCTTTAGAGAGTGGAGAAGTGCTGCTAAGAGCTAGAGCAAGGTCTTGAGCACATTGTTACTCTGCCGGAGTGTTGTCAAGAAGATTGTAAGCAGCCGCGGCTTTGTTGTAACCCAACTCAATATAGTGGAAGGCTCTATCTGTCATACTGACAGATCTGAGCAAACGGAGGAAGGAGTTGAAATAGACTCCAAGCCCAGGTGTGGCTAACTCCAACGAGGACTAGGCAAGCATTTCAGGCTTGGCCGAACCTCGGGATAAATTCCTGTGTCCACGTGCTCTGCTCTGTGTTGTGTGCTGATTCTGTCTTATTCAGTTCTTACATCTGCACTTCACTGCTTACTTGTGGTACTAGCTTTCTTTGAAGTGCAGGATATTCTTAAGACAGGAATTTCAAATCCGCTGCAACCTACTCGAAGGGTCCTTCACTCCACTGCGTTCTAGTCTTCGAGTAGAGTAAGAATTTAAGTTTTAAAGTGATAATTTTTATTCGCCTATTCACCCCCCCTCTAGGCGACATCTAGATCTTGTTCCCGGGCCAAAGGGAACTTTCACCAACCACCTCTATTCATTGATCCATCCTATACACAAGATTTAGACCACTACAAACCACACAAGTGCCACAAAAGAGAGAGCAAGCAAAAGAAAGCCTCTTGTGAGAGTTTAGCTCTAGTGCCTTGTGAGATTCATTGAGAGAAAGTGTGTGCTACATCTTGCATTCATTTGTGCGTGGAGTTTTGACTCCCATTGAACTTCCTCCAAAGTTTTGGAGGCTTGTAAAACTAGCAAGAGACACCAAAGAGTGTGGTGGTCCTTGCGGGGTCTTAAGTGATCCTTGAGAAGAAGAAGAGCTCGCCGGTCTTGTGTGATCGGTGGAGAGAGGGAAAGGGTTGAAAGAGACCCGTCCTTAGTGGACTCCTCAACGGGGACTAGGCCTTCGAGGGCTGAACCTCGGTAAAACAAATCACTCGTGTCTCGTGTGCTTATTGCTTGTGATTTGTTTGTTCTTTCCCTTTCTAAGTTTTTCTTGCACTATTCTTTGCTAATATCATTTGGTGTTGTTTCAAGTTAAATTCTCATTTAGTAAAGCAACACCTTGCAAGAAAGAACTTGTGTAATTGCTCTTCTTATCTAAGCCCACTTGCTTTATTCTCATAGACTTATTAGTAGTATTGATTTATCAATTCCGCATTATTTGAAAGCAATACTCCTTACAAGCAAAGGACTTAATTTTTATACTCCGATAATTTTGTATCTTGTTCTAACCACTAATCAAGGGATCTAGTTGGGGTGTAAAGTTATAATTTTCAGGTTTCGCCTATCCACCCCCCTCTAGGCGACTTTCAGCGGTGACACGACGCGCACGATGGCTGATAGGTGGGCCCTGGCTTGGACGGGCCCTCGGGCCAGTGACCGTGACTGGACACGCACGGGGAAGGAGAGAAAGTGGCGCGTGGGTCGTGTCTGGGCCCAGCATGAAGTGGCATAGAGGGTGGGAAGAGGCGAGAGGTTGCCGGTGGGCCCCAAGTGTCGAAGCTTTCGTCTCCCTCTCACTCGTGCATGGCGCGCGATGCTGCGGTCAACGGTGTGCGAGAAAGGGGGAAGGGCATCGGGCGGCGACGGTTACTCGGGGGCCTAATGGAGTGGGGTTGGGCTGGCTAGGGTGTGGGCTTTTAGTTTTCCATTTTCTGAAATCTACTGTACTTTTTGCTATTTCTTTTCCCACTTTACTTGAATTGTAACTCAGATGTATTTCACCAATTTCAAAGATATGTGCTCCAAGCATATGCATCAAACAAGAGTAAGATATGAGGGTCAGCATGATGCAACACTTCATTATTCTTTTGAGGTTTTACTCACAAGGAATATAATTACATTTCCAAAATAATAAACCCTTCCAAAAGAGAGAAAGGAAAAGAAAAGGTAAACAAGGAAGAAGAGGAAAGAGTGGTAACATCTAAATCTGGAGAGTAGTAGTAAATAAATTTTATACCCCAAATTCAGTTTGTTACAAACCTACCCCCTTAAAAGAATCTCACCCACAAGATTCAAGGTTGGCCAGCAAATAGTTCAGGGTACTTGGCTTTCAGACCATCATCTCGCTCCCATGTTGCTTCTTCCTGAGAATGATGGTGTCGGGTACCGTAATTAGGGGTACCCCCAACACTCCTAAACACGGCTGGTAACCACCATCAGCACAAGCTGTAGAGACTGATGGGCATGATTCAGGTCAAGGCTTCGTCTACTTAAGGGACGCGATCTCGCCTCGCCCGAGCCCAGCCTCGGTCGGGAACAGTAGTCCCAGACGGATTCTCGCCTCGCCCGAGGGCCTCCTCAAGCAATGGGCGCACCCTCGACTCGCCCGAAGCCTAGCTCGGGTAGGCTTCGTAGTGAAGCAACCTTGGCCAAATCGCCTCACCAACCGACCGTATCGTAGGCGCATTTAATGCGAGGATCGCCTAACACCTTATCCTGACACACGTGCCTCAGTCGGCAAGGTCGAAGTGACCGCAGTCACTTCACCCTTCCACTGACCGACCTGACAGGAAAACATCGTCGCTCGCCCCTCTCCGACTGTTGTGCCACCCGCCAAGGCGAGGCTGACAACAGCTAAGTTCAGCCTCAGGCGCAACAGGAAGCTCCGCCTCGCCCGACCTTGGGCCTCGGCCTCAGGAGGAGGTCTCCGCCTCGCCCGACCCCAGGGCTCAGCCTCAACCTCGGCCTCGGAAGGTGGTCTCCACCTCGCCCGACCCCAGGGCTCGGCCTCAACCTCGACCTCAGAAGGAATCGCGTCCTCGCTCGACCCTGGCCTCGGCCTCAGGAGGAATCTCCGCCTCACCCGACCTTGGGCTCGGACCGACTGCGCCACGAAGGATGCATCATTACCCTACCCCAGCTAGCTCAGGCTATGGGGGAACAAGACCGGCGTCCCATCCAGGCTCGCCTCGGTAACAAGTAATGATGGCTCCCCGCGTGCGTCCATGACGACGGTGGTTCTCAGCCCCCTACGGAAGCAAGGAGACGTCAGCAAGGTCCCAAGCAGCCCCGACAGCTGTGCTTCTACAGGGCTCAAGCGCTCCTCCGACGGCCACGATACCGCGTACACAGGGCTCTAGCACCTCCCTGACAGCCACGTTGGCATGTACACAGGGCTCAAGCACCTCTCTGCTGGACACGTTAGCACATAGCTACACCCCCATTGTACACCTGGACCCTCTCCTTGCATCTATAAAAGGGAGGTCCAGGGCCTTCATGCGGGAGGGTCGCGCGGGAGGACGAGCTGACGACAGGCTCACTCTCTCTCTCGCGAACGCTTGTAACCCCTACTACGAGCGCATCCCCCTGGCGCAGGATAACACGAGCCGCGTTTCCCCCCTTGTGTTCCATCTCGCGCCAATCCATCTAGGCTGGGACATGCAGCAACAATTTTACTCGTCGGTCCAGGGACCCCCCGGGGTCGAAACGTCGACAGTTGGCGCGCCAGGTAGGGGCCTGCTGCGTGTTGATGAACAATTTCCCGTTGAGTTCCAGATGGGTAGTCTCCAACAACCTCTTCAGCCCGGGACGCTACTCCGCTTCGAGAGCCTCGAGTTCATGTCCCTTGATGGTAGCTACGACATGGTACTCCTTTCCCGCAGCGCGGCGGCGACAACGACGGCCGTTGGCTCGCCCGGCGGCGGCGAACTCGACGACGTCTTCCCCCCGTGGCAGAAGAGCAGCATCCGGGTTTGTCCCACCGCCTTCCTCGCCGTAGGAGGAGGAGGCGGGGCAACCGTGGCCAGGCAGGAGGCGGCACCTCGTCGGCTGTCGAGCGAGTCGACGACGCTGACACCCCAGCAGCGGACATGTCGGGCGTTGTCCCCGCGCCTGAGACAACGACGGGTGTCGTTTTCCCGCAACGTGCCAACCCCAAGCGGACAGATGATGCCAGCACTCTCGCGGAGGGTTTGCTGGGCGTTAGCCTCGTACCTGAGATAACGGTGCAGTCCGTCCCCGACGCAACTTCGTCACCGTCCATCGATTGAGAGGTATCGTCCATTTTCCACCCTGTGCTTTTTAGATTCAGCTTCGATCCACCAAGCGACCCCGCTTCAGTGAGCGCTTTCATAAAGGCATATCCTAACCTTTTGGGGTACCATATGTGGTCAACCTGGGACCGACTGACGGCCGTCTCGACCTATGGGCCCCCGGGTTCCGAGGAAGAAGATGAGCCCGACTCTAGTTGGGATTTCTCCGGGCTCGGTAATCCTAGTGCCATGCGAGACTTCATGACCGCATGTGACAACTGCCTCTCCGATTGCTCCGATGATGGCCACAGCCTTGACAACGAGGGTTGTGACCCAAGTCGCAAATGTTTCCACGTCGATCTAGGGGGTCACGACGAAGGCAACCACCTTGGTATGCCGGAGGATGACGATCCCCCTAGGCCTGCGCCTCGCATTGGCATCCTGCGGGAGCTAGCTGTGGTCCTAGTCCCTGCGGGGGGTCAGGACACATAGCTCGAGCAAATCCGCGAGATGCAGGCCAAGCTCGACGAGGAAGCAGGACAACTTGTGCAGCTCTGGCAAAACATTAAGCAGGAGTGGGCTGGCCGAGCACTCGCCGGAGAAGCGCGTCATCAGGCCCAGGACGTCCAGCGTCGTATCACTAACGATGCTAGGGCAAGGCTGCCCCCGGCCTCCAGTGGGATCGGCCAGAATCTGGCTGCAGCGGCAATACTGCTCCGAGCGATGCCGGAGCCATCCACCACCGAGAGGCGGCGTATCCAGGGAGAACTCAAGAATCTTCTAGAGGACGCCGCGGTCCGACGGGCCGAGAGCTCTGCCTCCCGAAGTCAAGGGTGCCCTCTGGAGCATCGCGCAACGACTTCCTGATTCATGCGGGAAGCCTCAGTCCACACCGTGCGCACACGGGACGCAACGCCTGCAGCCTCGGGTCACCTCGGCAACGAGCACCGCCGCCGCGACCGTCGAGCCCGCCTCGACGAGAAGGTGCGCCGAGGCTATCGCCCCAGGCGTGGGTGACGCTACGACAGCGAGGAGGATCGGAGCCCTTCGCCTGAACCACCAAGTCCGCAAGCCTTCAGCCGGGCCATACGACGGGCGCCGTTCCCGACCAGGTTCCGAGCCCCGACTACCATCACCAAGTACTCGGGGGAAACGAGGCCGAAATTGTGGCTTGCGGACTACTGGCCAGCCTGCCAGCTGGGTGGAACGGACGATGACAACCTCATCATCCGCAACCTCCCCCTGTTCCTCTCTGACGCCGCCTGAGCCTGGCTGGAGCATCTGCCTCCTGCGCAGATCTCCAACTAGGACGACCTGGTCAAAGCCTTCGCTGAAAACTTCCAGGGCACGTACATGCGCCCTAGGAACTCTTGGGATCTCTGAAGCTGCCACCAGCAGCCAGGGGAATCTCTGCGAGAGTACATCCGGCGGTTTTCGAAGCAGCGCACCGAGCTACCCAACATCACCGACTTGGATGTCATTGGGGCGTTCCTCGCCGGCACCACTTACCGCGACCTAGTGAGCAAACTGGGTCGCAAGACTCCCACCAAGGCAAGGGAGTTGATGGACATCGCCACCATGTTCGCCTCTGGTCAGGAGGCGGTCGAAGCCATCTTCCGGAAGGACAAGCAGCCTCAGAGACGCCGGTAGGAAGACGTCCCCGAGGTGTCTGCCCAGCGCGGCACGAAGAAGAAGGCCAAGAAGAAGGAGCAAGCGAAGCGCGACGCCGCTGATGCGGATCTCGTCACAGCTGTCGAGCACAGAAACCCTCGGAAGCCTCCTGGAGGGGCCAACCTGTTCGACAAGATGCTCAAGGAGTCGTGCCCCTATCACCAAGGCCCCGTCAAGCACACCCTTGAGGAATGCGTCATGCTTCGGCGCTACTTCCATAAGGCCAGGCCCCCGACGGAAGGTGGCAAAGGCCAAGACAACGACAAGAAGGAGGGCGACAAGGTAGAGGAGTTCCCCGAGGTCCACGGCTGCTTCATGATCTATGGTGGGCGAGTGGCGAACGCCTCGGCTCGGCACCGCAAGCAGGAGCGCCGGGAGGCCTGCTCGGTAAAGGTGGCGGCGCCAGTCTACCTAGACTGGTCCGACAAGCCCATCACCTTCGACCAAGGCGACCACCCCGACTGCGTGCCGAGCCCAGGAAAGTACCAGCTCGTCGTCGACCCCATCATCGGCAACACCAGGCTCACCAAGGTCCTCATGGACGGAGGCAGCAGCCTCAACATCATCTACGCCGAGACCCTCGGGCTCTTGGAGATCAATCTGTCCACGATCCGGGCCGGTGCGGCACCCTTTCACGGGATCATCCCCGGGAAGCGCGTCCTGCCCCTTGGGCAACTCGATTTGCCCGTCTGCTTCGGAACTCCCTCCAACTTCCGAAAGGAAACCCTCACGTTCGAGGTGGTCGGGTTTCGAGGAACCTACCACGCGGTGCTGGGGAGACCGTGCTACGCCAATTTCATGGCCATCCCCAATTACACCTACCTCAAGCTCAAGATGCCAGGCCCCAACGGGGTCATCACCATCGGATCCATGTACCGACACGCGTACGAATGTGACATGGAGTGCGTGGAGTACGCTAAGGCTCTCGCCGAGTCCGAGGCCCTCATCGCCGACCTGGAGTGCCTCTCCAAGGAGGTGCCCGATGCGAAGCGCCACACCGGCAACTTCGAACCAGCTGAGGCGGTTAAGTCCGTCCCTCTCGACCCAGCAACAACGCCTGCAGGCAAGTTCGGATCGGCTCCGAGCTCGACCCCAAATAGGAAGCAGTGCTCGTCGACTTTCTCTGCGCAAACGTCGAAGTTTTTGCGTGGAGTCCCTCGGACATGCCTGGCATACCGAGGGATGTCGCCGAGCACTCACTGGATATCCAAGCTGGTGCCTAACCCGTGAAGCAGCCTCTGCGCCGTTTCGACGAAGAAAAGCGCAGAGCCATAGGCGAGGAGATCCACAAGCTGATGGCTGCAGGTTTCATCAAAGAGGTATTCCATCCTAAATGGTTAGCCAACCCTGTGCTTGTGAAAAAGAAAGGTGGGAAATGGAGGATGTGCGTAGACTGCACTGGTCTAAACAAAGCATGTCCGAAGGTTCCCTACCCTCTGCCTCGCATCGATCAAATTGTGGACTCCACTGCTGGGTGCGAAACCCTGTCATTCCTCGACGCCTACTCAGGGTATCACCAAATCAATATGAAAGAGTCCGACCAGCTTGCGACTTCTTTCATCACACCTTTTGGCATGTACTGCTATACTACTATGCCATTCGGCTTGAGGAATGCATGTGCGACATACCAAAGGTGCATGAACCATGTGTTCGGAGAGCACATCGGTCGAACGGTCGAGGCTTACGTCGATGACATCGTAGTCAAGACGAGGAAAGCCTCCGACCTCCTCTCTGACCTTGAAACGACATTCAAGTGTCTGAGAGCGAAGGGCGTGAAACTCAATCCCGAGAAGTGTGTCTTCGGAGTCCCTTGAGGCATGCTCCTGGGGTTCATCGTCTCCGAGCGGGGCATCAAGGCCAACCCGGAGAAAATCGCGGCCGTCACCAACATGGGGCCTATCAAAGATTTGAAAGGAGTACAAAGGGTCATGGGATGCCTTGCGGCTCTGAGCCGCTTCATCTCGTGCCTCGGCGAAAAAGGCCTACCATTGTACCGCCTCTTAAGGAAGACCGAGCACTTCACTTGGACCCCCGAGGCCGAGGAAGCCCTCAAAAACTTAAAGGCGCTCCTTACAAACGTGCCCATCTTGGTGCCCCCCGCTGCGGGAGAAGCCCTCTTGATCTACGTAGCCGCAACCGATCAGGTGGTCAGCGCCGCGATCATAGTCGAGAGACGAGAAGAAGGGCATGCACTACTCGTCTAGAGGCCAGTCTACTTCATCAGTGAAGTGCTATCCGAGACCAAGATCCGCTACCCGCAAATTCAGAAGCTACTGTACACAGTAATTCTGACGCGGCGAAAGTTGCGACACTACTTCGAGTCTCATCCGGTGACTGTGGTGTCATCCTTCCCTCTGGGGGAGATCATCCAGTGCCGAGAGGCCTCGGGTAGGATAGCAAAGTGGGCGGTGGAGCTCATGGGCAAAACAATCTCGTTCGCTCCTCGAAAAGCCATCAAGTCCCAAGTCTTGGCGGATTTCCTGGCAGAATGGGTTGACACCCAATTGCCAACAGCTCCGATCCAACCGGAACTCTGGACCATGTACTTCGATGGGTCGCTGATGAAAACAGGAGCAGGTGCTGGCCTGCTCTTCATCTCACCTCTCGGGAAGCATCTCCGCTACGTGCTGCGCCTCCATTTCCCAGCGTCAAACAACGTGGCTGAGTACGAGGCTCTGGTTAATGGGTTGCGCATCGCCATCGAGCTAGGGGTTCGGTGCCTCGACGCTCATGGCGACTCGCAGGTTGTCATTGACCAAGTCATGAAGAACTCCGACTGCCGCCACCGGAAGATGGAGGCCTACTGCGACGAAGTTCGATGCCTGGAAGACAAGTTCTACGGGCTAGAGCTCAACCACATCGCTCGACAGTACAACGAGACTGCGGATGAGCTGGCTAAAATAGCCTCGGGGTGGACAACGGTTCCCCCGGATGTCTTCTCCAGAGACATACATCAACCCTCCATCAAGGCCGACGACACGCCCGAGCCTGAGGTATCCTCGGCCGCCGAGGGTGAGGCACTGCGCGTCGAGGGAGAGCGGAATGGGGTTGCGCCAAATCGAAACTGGCGGACCCCGTACCTGGAATATCTCCTCCGGGGAGAGCTACCCCTTGACAAGGCCGAAGCTCGGCGACTGGCGCGGCGCGCCAAGTCGTTCATCTTACTGGGTGATGAAAAGGAGCTCTACCACCGCAACCCCTTAGGCATTCTCCAACGATGCATATCCATCACCGAAGGACAGGAGCAATTGCAAGAGATACACTCGGGGGCTTGCGGTCACCATGCAGCACCTCGAGCCCTCGTTGGGAACGCCTTCCGACAAGGCTTCTACTGGCCGACCGCGGTGGCCGACGCCACTAGGATTGTACGCTCATGCCAAGGGTGTCAATTCTACGCAAGACAGATGCACCTGCCCGCTCAGGCCCTGTAGACAATACCCATCACCTGGTCGTTTGCTGTGTGGGGTCTGGACCTCGTCGGTCCCTTGCAGAAGGCACCCAGGGGCTTCTCGCACCTACTGGTTGCCATCGACAAATTCTCCAAGTGGATCGAGGTCCGACCCCTAACCAGCATCAGGTCCGAGCAGGCAGTGGCGTTCTTCACCAACATCATCCATCGCTTTGGGGTCCCGAACTCCATCATCACCGACAATGGCACCCAGTTCACTAGGAAGAAGTTCCTGGACTTCTGCGAGGACCACCACATCCGTGTGGACTGGGCCGCCGTGTCTCACCCCATGACGAATGGGCGGGTAGAGCGTGCCAACGGTATGCTTCTACAGGGACTTAAACCGAGGATCTACAATGACCTCAACAAGTTCGGCAAGCGGTGGATAAAGGAACTACCCTCGGTGGTCTGGAGTCTGAGGACGATGCCAAGCCGAGCCACAGGTTTCTCACCGTTCTTTCTAGTCTATGGGGCCGAGGCTATCTTGCCCACAGACTTAGAATACGGTTCCCCGAGGACAATGGTGTACGACGACCGAAGCAACCAGACCAGCCGAGAAGACTCACTGGACCAGCTCGAAGAGGCTCGGGACATGGCCTTGCTACACTCGGCGCGGTATCAGCAGTCTCTGTGATGCTACCACGCCCGAGGGGTTCGGCCCTGAGGCTTCCAGGTGGGAGACTTGGTACTTCGGCTGCGGCAAGACGCCCAAGGGCGCCACAAGCTTACTCCTCCCTGGGAAGGGCCGTTCATCATCACCAAGATTTTGAAGCCCAGGACATACAAGCTGGCCAACAATCAAGGCGAGGTCTACAGCAATGCTTGGAACATCCAACAACTACGTTGCTTTTACCCTTAAGAAGTTTCAAGTCGTTCATATACCCCGTTCTCTTTACATACATAAATAAAGTCTAACCGTCAAGGAAGGGTCAGCCTTGCCTCGGCAAAGCCCGACCCTCCCTCGGGGGCTAGAAGGGGGGAACCCCCTCTGCGTCAAAATTTTCCTCGGAAAAAGTCTTTTTGCTGGAACGATTTTCGTGCCTTCTCGACTATATCAATAACAGAATCCTGCGAACGAGTAAGGGTGCACATAAGCGGCAAGGCCGACCGAGCCGAGGGACTCCTACACCTCCAGGATACGGATACCTCACTCATCACCTCCCGCAAAAAGTAACTCTCACTCGGATAAGCGATTCTACTACCGACGAACAAGTCCTGATACTCGAAACAAGAGGAAAGGAAACGCAGCTTTATAACACGATAATAAGATGTTTGGGCCTCGGCGGCCACAAAAAACATACGCATACTACAGACAAACTGTTCATGTAGGTTCAGACATCGACAGAGGGAGCAGCAGCACCCTCGGCGTCGTTTCCACCTTCGGCGGAATCTTGCCCGGTCTCGGACGGCGACTCGGGCGGAAGGATCTCCACCTCGAAGGAGGACGCCAGCACTGCGCTTGGGCCATCGCAGCTAGGGTCTCCGCAAGGGTCCCGACTGAAAGTCGCCTAGAGGGGGTGAATAGGGCGAAACTGAAATTTACAAATATAAACACAACTACGAGACGGGTTAGCGTTAGAAATAATAGTGAGTCCGAGAGAGAGGGTGCAAAACAAATCGCAAGCGAATCAGGAGTGTGACACGTGGATTTGTTTTACCGAGGTTCGGTTCTCGCAAACCTACTCCCCGTTGAGGTGGTCACAAAGACCGGGTCTCTTTCAACCCTTTCCCTCTCTCAAACGGTCCCTCAGACCGAGTGAGCTTTCTCTTCTCAAATGTTTGGAACACAAAGTTCCCACAAGGACCACCACAAGATTGGTGCCTCTTGCCTCAAATACAAGTGAGTTTGATCGCAATGAAGAATCAAAGAAGGAAGAAAGCAATCCAAGCGCAAGAGCTCGAAAGAACACAAGCAAATCTCTCTCACTAATCACTAGGGCGTTGTGTGGAGTTTGGAGAGGATTTGATCACTTTGGTGTGTCTAGAATTGAATGCTAGAGCTCTTGTAAGTAGTTGAAGTGGGAAAACTTGGATGACTTGAATGTGGGGTGGTTGGGGGTATTTATAGCCCCAACCACCAAACTAGTCGTTTGGGTGGAGGCTGTCTGTCGCATGGTGCACCGGACAGTCCGGTGCACACCGGACATGTCCGGTGCGCCAGCCACGTCACCCGAACGTTAGGGTTCCGACTGTTGGAGCTCTGACGCTAGGCCCACCTGGATGTCCTGTGGCGCACCGGACATCCACTGTTCAGTGTCCGGTGTGACATGGCACGCGTGCCTGACTTCTGCGCGCCAGACTGCGCGCTTTGGCGCGCATTTAATGTGCCTGCAGGTGACCGTTGGCGCCGAAGTAGCCGTTGCTCCGCAGTTACACCGGACAGTCTGGTGTACACCGGACATGTCCGGTGAATTATAGCGGAGCAGCCGAAGCGAATTCCCGAGGCTGCCGAGTTCGGAGCCGCGTCCTCTTGGAGCACCAGACACTGTCCGGTGTACACCGGACAGTCCGGTGAATTATAGCGCGCCGGCTCCGAGAATTCCCGAAGGTGAAGAGTTTGAAGTCGGTCTTCCCTGGTGCACCGGACAGTCCGGTGCACCAGTCCAGGGTGCCTTCGGTTGGCCCTTGCTCCTTTGTTTGAATCCTTTCTCTTGATCTTTTTATTGGCTTATGGTGAACCTTTGGTACCTGTAGAACTTATAAACTTGGGCAAACTAGTTAGTCCAATTATTTGTGTTGGGCAATTCAACCACCAAAATTAGATTAAGAAATAGGTGTAAGCCTAATTCCCTTTCAATCTCCCCCTTTTTGGTGATTGATGCCAACACAAACCAAAGCAAGTATAGAAGTGCATAATTGAACTAGTTTGCATAATGTAAGTGCAAAGGTTACTTAAAATAGAGCCAATAAATGTTACTTACTAGATATGCATGGATTGTTTCTTTATTTTTAACATTTTGGACCACGCTTGCACCATAAGTTTTGTTTTTGCAAATTCTTTTTGTAAATACTTTTCAAAGTCCTTTTGCAAAATAGTCAAAGGTAAATGAATAAGATTTTGAGAAGCATTTGTAAGATTTGAAAATTTCTCCCCTTGTTTCAAATGCTTTACCTTTGACTAAAATAAAACTCCCCCTCAATAAATTCTCCTCTTAGCGTTCAAGAGGGTTTTAAGACATCAATTTTGAAAATACTACTTGCTCCCCCTTTAGAACACAAAGAGATACCAATTTGAATTTTACAAATTGAACATCATTAATTTTTAAAATTAGGGTGGTGGTGCGGTCCTTTTGCTTTGGGCCAATACTTTCTCCCCCTTTGGCATGAATCGCCAAAAACGGATACTTTGAGTGAGATATAAGCCCTTCTCTAACTACTTTCTCCCCTTTGGCAAATAAAACATATAAGTGAAGATTATACCAAAGATAGAGAGTGATGCGGAGCGACGACGAAGGATGAGTAGTAGAGTGGAGTGGAAGCCTTTGTCTTCGCCGAAGACTCTAATTCCCTTTCAATATACCTATGACTTGGTTTGAAATATACTTGAACACACATGAGTCATAGCATATATAAAAGAGACATGATCAAAGGTATACTTATGACCTATGTGTGCAAATTAGCAAAAGAAATTCCTAGAATCAAGAATATTGAGCTCATGCCTAAGTTTGGTAAAAGTTTGTTCATCAAGTGGCTTGGTAAAGATATCGGCTAATTGATCTTTAGTATTAATGTATGCAATCTCGATATCCCCCTTTTGTTGGTGATCCCTAAGAAAATGATACCGAATGGCTATGTGCTTAGTGCGGCTATGCTCAACGGGATTATCCGCCATGCGGATTGCACTCTCATTATCACATAGAAGAGGAACTTTGGTTAATTTGTAACCAGAGTCCCGCAGGGTTTGCCTCATCCAAAGCAATTGCGCGCAACAATGACCTGCGGCAATGTACTCGGCTTCGGCAGTAGAAAGAGCAACCGAATTTTGCTTCTTTGAAGCCCAAGACACCAAGGATCTTCCCAAGAACTGGCAAGTCCCCGATGTGCTCTTTCTATTAATCTTGCACCCCGCCCAATCGGCATCCGAATAACCAATCAAATCAAATGTGGATCCCCGAGGGTACCAAAGCCCAAACTTAGGAGTATAAGCCAAATATCTCAAGATTCGTTTTACGGCCGTAAGGTGTGATTCCTTAGGGTCGGCTTGGAATCTTGCACACATGCATACGGAAAGCATAATGTCCGGTCGAGATGCACATAAATAAAGCAATGAACCAATCATCGATCGGTATACCTTTTGATCGACGGATTTACCTCCCGTGTCGAGGTCGAGATGCCCATTGGTTCCCATGGGTGTCTTGATAGGCTTGGCATCCTTCATTCCAAACTTGGTTAGAATGTCTTGAGTGTACTTTGTTTGACTAAGGAAGGTGCCCTCTTGGAGTTGCTTGACTTGGAATCCTAGAAAATACTTCAACTCCCCCATCATAGACATCTCGAATTTTTGTGTCATGATCCTACTAAATTCTTCACATGTAGATTCGTTAGTAGACCCAAATATGATATCATCAACATAAATTTGGCATACAAACAAATCATTGTCAAGAGTTTTAGTAAATAAAGTAGGATCGGCCTTGCCGACTTTGAAGCCATTTGCAATAAGGAAATCTCTAAGGCATTCATACCATGCTCTTGGGGCTTGCTTGAGCCCATAAAGCGCCTTAGAGAGCATATAGACATGGTTAGGGTACTCACTGTCTTCAAAGCCGGGAGGTTGCTCAACATAGACCTCCTCCTTGATTGGTCCATTTAGGAAGGCACTCTTCACGTCCATTTGGTAAAGCTTGAAGCCATGGTAAGTAGCATAGGCTAATAATATACGAATTGACTCGAGCCTAGCTACGGGTGCATAGGTTTCACCAAAATCCAAACCTTCGACTTGAGAGTATCCCTTGGCCACAAGTCGAGCTTTGTTCCTTATCACCACACCATGCTCATCTTGCTTGTTGCGAAAGACCCACTTGGTTCCTACAACATTTTGATTAGGACGTGGAACTAAATGCCATACCTCGTTCCTCGTGAAGTTGTTGAGCTCCTCTTGCATCGCCATCACCCAATCCGAATCTTGGAGTGCTTCCTCTACCCTGTGTGGCTCAATAGAGGAAACAAAAGAGTAATGCTCACAAAAATGTGCAACACGAGATCGAGTGGTTACCCCCTTATGAATGTCGCCAAGGATGGTGTCGACGGGGTGATCTCGTTGGATTGCTTGGTGGACTCTTGGGTGTGGCGGCCTTGGTTCTTCATCCTCCTTGTCTTCATCATTTGCATCTCCCCCTTGATCATTGCCGTCATCTTGAGGTGGCTCATCATTGTGTTCTTCCTCTTTATCAACTTGAGCCTCGTCCTCATTTTGGGTTGGTGGAGATGCTTGCGTGGAGGAGGATGGTTGATCTTGTGCATGTGGAGGCTCTTCGGATTCCTTAGGGTACACATCCCCAATGGACATGTTCCTTAGCGCGATGCACGGAGCTTGTTCTTCACCTATCTCATCAAGATCAACTTGCTCTACTTGAGAGCCATTAGTCTCATCAAACACAACGTCACAAGAAACTTCAACAAGTCCTGAGGACTTGTTAAAGACTCTATATGCCCTTGTGTTTGAGTCATATCCTAGTAAAAAGCCTTCTACAGTCTTAGGAGCAAATTTAGATTTTCTACCTCTTTTAATAAGAATAAAGCATTTGCTACCAAAAACTCTAAAATATGAAATATTGGGCTTTTTACCGATTAGGAGTTCATAGGATGTCTTCTTGAGGATTCGGTGTAGATATAATCGGTTGATGGCGTAGCAGGAGGTGTTAACCGCCTCGGCCCAAAACCGATCCGGTGTCTTGTACTCATCAAGCATGGTCCTTGCTATGTCCAATAGAGTTCGATTCTTCCTCTCCACTACACCATTTTGTTGTGGCATGTAGGGAGAAGAGAACTCATGCCTGATGCCCTCCTCCTCAAGGAAGCCTTCTATTTGTGAGTTCTTGAACTCCGTCCCATTGTCGCTTCTAATTTTCTTGATCCTTAAGCCGAACTCATTTTGAGCTCGTCTCAAGAATCCCTTTAAGGTCTCTTGGGTATGAGATTTTTCCTGCAAAAAGAACACCCAAGTGAAGCGAGAATAATCATCCACAATAACTAGACAGTACTTACTCCCGCCGATGCTTATGTAAGCAATCGGGCCGAATAAATCCATGTGTAGGAGCTCCAGTGGCCTGTCACTTGTCATGATGTTCTTGTGTGGATGATGAGTGCCAACTTGCTTCCCGGCTTGGCATGCGCTACAAATCCTGTCTTTCTCAAAATGAACATTTGTTAGTCCTAAAATGTGCTCTCCCTTTAGAAGCTTATGAAGATTCTTCATTCCAACATGTGCTAGTCGGCGGTGCCAGAGCCAACCCATGTTAGTCTTAGCAATTAAGCAAGTGTCGAGTTCAGCTCTATCAAAATCTACCAAGTATAGCTGACCCTCTAACACACCCTTAAATGCTATTGAATCATCACTTCTTCTAAAGACAGTGACACCTACATTGGTAAATAGACAGTTTTAGCCCATTTGACATAATTGCGAAACGGAAAGCAAATTGTAATCTAAAGAATCTACAAGAAAAACATTGGAAATGGAATGGTCAGGAGATATAGCTATTTTACCCAAACCTTTCACCAAACCTTGGTTTCCATCCTCGAATGTGATAGCTCGTTGGGGATCTTGGTTTTTCTCGTAGGAGGAGAACATCCTTTTCTCCCCTGTCATGTGGTTTGTGCACCCGCTGTCGATGATCCAACTTGAGCCCCCGGATGCATAAACCTACAAAACAAGTTTAGTTCTTGACTTTAGGTACCCAAACGGTTTTGGGTCCTTTGGCATTAGAAACAATAATTTTGGGTACCCAAACACAAGTCTTGGAACCCTTGTGTTTGCCCCCAACAAACTTGGCAACTACCTTGCCGGATTTGTTAGTCAAAACATAAGATGCGTCAAAAGTTTTGAATGAAATGTCATGATTATTTGATGCATTAGGAGTTCTCTTCTTAGGCAACTTAGCACGGGTTGGTTGCCTAGAGCTAGATGTCTCACCCTTATACATAAAAGCATGATTAGGGCCAGAGTGAGACTTCCTAGAATGAATTCTTCTAATTTTGCTCTCAGGATAACCGGCAGGGTACAAAATGTAACCCTCGTTATCCTGAGGCATGGGAGCCTTGCCCTTAACAAAATTTGACAATCTTTTAGGAGGGGCACTAAGTTTGACATTGTCTCCTCTTTGGAAGCCAATGCCTTCTTTGATGCCAGGGCGTCTCCCATTATAGAGCATACTTCTAGCAAATTTAAACTTTTCATTCTCTAAGTTATGCTCGGCAATTTTAGCATCTAATTTTGCTATATGATCATTTTGTTGTTTAATTAAAGCCACATGATCATGAATAGCATCAATATCAACATCTTTACATCTAGTACAAATAGAAACATGCTCAACATTAGATGTAGAGGGTTTGCAAGATTTTAATTCTACGACCTTAGCATGTAATATATCATTCTCACTTCTAAGGTTGGAAATAGTAACATTGCAAACATCAAAATCTTTAGCCTTAGCAATCAAATTTTCATTTTCTACTCTAAGGCTAGCAAGAGAATCATTCAATTCCTTAATCTTAGCAAGCAAATCATCATTATCATTTCTAAGATTGGGAATTGAAGCATCACAAACATGAGAATCAACCTTAGCAATTAATCTAGCATTTTCATTTCTAAGGTTGTCAATAGTCTCATGGCAAGTGCTTAGCTCACTAGACAATTTTTCACATTTTCAACTTGTAGAGCATAAGCATTTTTGACCTTAACATGCTTTTTGTTTTCCTTAATAAGGAAGTCCTCTTGAGAGTCCAAGAGATCATCCTTCTCATGAATAGCACTAATCAATTCATTTATTTTTTCCTTTTGTTGCATGTTTAGGTCGGCAAAAAGGGTACGCAAATTATTCTCCTCATCACTAGCATTATCATCACTAGAGGATTCATATTTAGTGGAGGATTTAGATTTGACCTTCTTCCTTTTGCCGTCCTTTGCCATGAGGCACTTGTGGCCGACGTTGGAGAAGAGGAGTCCCTTGGTGACGGCGATGTTGGCGGCGTCCTCGTCGGAGGAGGACTCGGTGGAGCTCTCGTCGGAGTCCCACTCCCGGCAAACATGGGCATCGCCGCCCTTCTTCTTGTAGTACCTCTTCTTTTCTCTCCTCTTTCCCTTCTTGTCGTCGCCCCTATCACTGTCACTAGATATAGGACATTTTGCAATAAAATGACCGGGCTTACCACATTTGTAGCACACTTTCTTGGAGCGGGGTTTGTAGTCCTTCCCCCTCCTTTGTTTGAGGATTTGGCGGAAGCTCTTGATGACGAGCACCATTTCCTCATTGTCGAGCTTTGAGGCGTCGATTGGTTGTCTACTCGGTGTAGACTCCTCCTTCTTCTCCTCCGTCGCCTTAAATGCAACCAGTTGTGCCGCGGATGTGGAGGGATCATCTAGCTCGTTGATTTTCTTCGAGCCCTTGATCATATACTCAAAGCTCACAAAATTCCCGATTACTTCCTCGGGAGTCATTAGTGTATATCTAGGATTACCACGAATTAATTGAACTTGAGTGGGGTTAAGGAAAATGAGAGATCTTAGAATAACCTTAACCACTTCGTGATCGTCCCACTTCTTGCTCTCGAGGTTACGCACTTGGTTCACCAAGGTTTTGAGCCGGTTGTACATATCTTGTGGCTCCTCCCCTTAGCGAAGACGGAAGCGACCGAGCTCCCCCTCGATCGTTTCCCGCTTGGTGATCTTGGTGAGTTCATCACCTTCGTGCGCGGTCTTGAGTAGGTCCCAAATCTCTTTCGCACTCTTCAACCCTTGCACCTTGTTATATTCCTCTCTACTTAGAGAGGCGAGGAGTATGGTTGTGGCTTGGGAGTTGAAGTGCTCGATTTGGGCCACTTCGTCCGTATCATAGTCTTCATCCCCTACGGATGGTACCTGTACACCAAACTCAACAACATCCCATATACTTTTGTGGAGTGAGGTTAAGTGATATCGCATCATATGACTCCACCTAGCATAATCTTCACCATCAAACGTTGGTGGTTTGCCTAAAGGGACGGAAAGTAAAGGTGTATGTTTAGGAATGCGGGGGTAGCGTAGGGGGATCTTACTATACTTCTTGCGCTCTTGGCGCTTAGAAGTCACGGACGGCGCATCGGAGCCAGAGGTCGACGTTGATGAAGTGTCGGTCTCGTAGTAGACCACCTTCCTCATCCTCTTGTGCTTGTCGCCTTTCCGATGCGACTTGTGGGAAGAAGATTTCTCCTTCTTTTCTTTGTGGTGTGAAGAAGACTTCTTCCCTTTGGAGGAGTCCTTCTTCTTCTCCTTCCTCTTGGTGCGGGACTCTTCCGATGAAGTGCTCCCGTGACTCGTAGTGGGCTTGTCGCCGGTCTCCATCTCCCTCTTGGTGTGATCTCCCGACATCACTTCGAGCGGTTAGGCTCTAATGAAGCACCGGGCTCTGATACCAATTGAAAGTCGCCTAGAGGGGGGTGAATAGGGCGAAACTGAAATTTACAAATATAAACACAACTACGAGACGGGTTAGCGTTAGAAATAATAATGAGTCCGAGAGAGAGGGTGCAAAACAAATCGCAAGCGAATCAGGAGTGTGACACGTGGATTTGTTTTACCGAGGTTCGGTTCTCGCAAACCTACTCCCCGTTGAGGTGGTCACAAAGACCGGGTCTCTTTCAACCCTTTCCCTCTCTCAAACGGTCCCTCGGACCGAGTGAGCTTTCTCTTCTCAAATGTTTGGAACACAAAGTTCCCACAAGGACCACCACAAGATTGGTGTCTCTTGCCTCAAATACAAGTGAGTTTGATCGCAATGAAGAATCAAAGAAGGAAGAAAGCAATCCAAGCGCAAGAGCTCGAAAGAACACAAGCAAATCTCTCTCACTAATCACTAGGGCGTTGTGTGGAGTTTGGAGAGGATTTGATCACTTTGGTGTGTCTAGAATTGAATGCTAGAGCTCTTGTAAGTAGTTGAAGTGGGAAAACTTGGATGACTTGAATGTGGGGTGGTTGGGGGTATTTATAGCCCCAACCACTAAACTAGCCGTTTGGGTGGAGGCTGTCTGTCGTATGGTGCACCGGACAGTCCGGTGCACACCGGACATGTCCAGTGCGCCAGCCACGTCACCCGAACGTTAGGGTTTCGACCGTTGGAGCTCTGACGCTGGGCCCGCCTGGATGTCCTGTGGCGCACCGGACATCCACTGTTCAGTGTCCGGTGCGACATGACGCGCGTGCCTGACTTCTGCGCGCCAGACTGCGCGCTCTGGCGCGCATTTAATGTGCCTGCAGGTGACCGTTGGCGCCGAAGTAGCCGTTGCTCCACAGTTACACCGGACATGTCCAGTGAATTATAGCGGAGCAGCCAAAGCGAATTCCTGAGGCTGCCGAGTTCGGAGCCGCGTCCTCTTGGAGCACCGGACACTGTCCGGTGTACACCGGACAGTCCGGTGAATTATAGCGCGCCGGCTCCGAGAATTCCCGAAGGTGAAGAGTTTGAAGTCGGTCTTCCCTGGTGCACCGGACACTGTCCGGTGGTGCACCGGACAGTCCGGTGCACCAGTCCAGGGTGCCTTCGGTTGGCCCTTGCTCCTTTGTTTGAACCCTTTCTCTTGATCTTTTTATTAGCTTATGGTGAACCTTTGGTACCTGTAGAACTTATAAACTTGGGCAAACTAGTTAGTCCAATTATTTGTGTTGGGCAATTCAACCACCAAAATTAGATTAAGAAATAGGTGTAAGCCTAATTCCCTTTCACCGACCCAAGCGGACAACTCGGCTGGCCGCTCCGTAGCCTCAGCCAGCTATCCCCCGAGGACATCAGCCCGACTCACGGCCTCGGCAGCGTGACTCCAGGGTTGGTCCCGCCCCCAGACTGACCTGGCCAAGCTCCAGCCGCCACTGCTGCACCTCCTCGGCCTAGGAAGCCACCTGCTCCTGGGCCGACGAAGCCTCTTTTCGAGCCGACTCCGCCTCTGTCCATGCTGACACCGCTGCCTCTGGCTCTGGCTCATCGCAGAGCGGCCGAAGGTTCTAAAATTGAGCAAGAGAAGCCTTGAGTGGCAAGGCCGACCGAGCCGAGGGACTCCTACGCCTCTGGGATACGGATACCTCACTCGTCACCTTCCGCGCAAGGCAACTCACACTCGGTTAAGCGGTTCAGCTAGTCGACATGCGAGTCCTAGTGCTCGAAATGAGGAAGAAACACGGTATTACACTCAAATACCCAGATGTTCAGGCCTCGACAGCCACAACGAACAAACACCCACACTCAGGGTGCCATTACAAACGGAACTCTAGTTCCACTCCCGCGGGTATGAACAACCTCCACATCGGAGGGCCTGCGGGACAACAAACTCCAGGTGGCTTGCCGCCGACCACTGCACCAGCAGCGACAACGACCTCCGCTCCGGGCGGCTAAACAGCAGCAGCGATGACCTCAGGGCAGACGCTGCTGTGACAAGGCCCTCGCCCACGTCCCCACTCGAGGGGCGAGGACAAGCTATCAAAGCCAAAGAGCCGAAGTTCTGTCCGCGGGTGGCGCCAACGGTCTCGTCGGCGGAGAAACCTCCTCTAGCGACCACCACCTCAGCACCGACGATAGCGGCCACCTGCACGCCGGCGCTGCGCTAATGAATGGCGGCCGCCCCAGCCTGCACCGGCAGGTCCCCACTCAAGTCCTCGCGGACGGGCAGACACCGACCTCCGCGCGGAGGCATCGTGCCAGAGTGAGGACAAGACAATCCAAGTGCATGAACGCTGCCCTAGCGGCGTGCAACGTCTTGGACGGTCCCCCGGTGCGCACGGCGCAACAGCCACCCGTACGGTGGGCGGACGGCCATGCCCAGATCAAGCGGCAGGAGGCAGCATCGGAGGCCGCGACAGAGCCACCTGAGCCAGCGAGCCAGGCACGCTGGAGCTGACGACGCTTGCGGTCGACCGGCCCCGCGTTGTCAAGGTTCGCCCCCTCTGCAAGGCCGGTGAGCGCCCTCTCCCCTGAATGCCGAAGGAAGAGGCGGCCTGCCGACCCATGCGGGAGGTAGAACCCCGGCTCGCCCCGCCCTCCTCCCCAGCAAGGATGATGAAGATCCTTGAAGCTGAGGGCGGGGCAGAGGCCACAGCCCGGCTTGCTTCTCCCCACCATCGAACTGGTGGTCACCATCCTGGGTGACCATTGGTGAGGGAATGCAGCCAGGCTGCCTGATGAAAATCCTTGAAGCCGAGCGATGGCTGAAGGGTGCCAACCCCTGCGAGGTCGTGCTCCTCCAACAGCAGCAAGACGAAGGCAACGCGGGTGCTCCCCGTCCGGGGGCTCGGAAGGAGGAAGGGCACGATGCATGAGGGGATTGCGAAGACATTGCTACCGCCCGGGGGATCGACCCCTTTTTAAAGGCGGCTCTCCCCACTCGCATCCTTAGGCGTCATGGATAAAGTCTTCACCAACATGCTCCAGGGTCCTCCCCCTACGACACGGGGGCTGGGTCCCACACGTCATGCAAGCTGACCTAAAACGGAAGAAGCCAAACCGCCGCAAGCGGAGCGTGTAACCGCCCCGCGGTTACAAGCACTCCTACATCCTCGCCAAAACCAGCGGTCGAAAGGGCGGACCGCCATGCAGGTGGCATGCAACCGCACCGCGGGGGCGCACCCCTTCGGCTTCATCGCATCCAGCATGGAGGCCCAGGCCCACACGTCATGTAACCGGCGCGCCGGTTACTACGTGTAGGAAACTGCACCGCCACTTGCGCTAATATCGCGCCTTCTCGACTGCGGAACCAGTGCCGCGACTCGAGGCAACCCTGCACATGGCCCAACAGTGCCAATCGAGCACATCAATCACGGGTCAGTCAGCCGCGGGAGGAGGCGCGACGGTCGATATGGCCGAAAGTGGACCGGCAGTAATGGCGGCAGTAGACGGGCAGAAGCAGCGGTCAAATCGCCTGCAGGCTCGCGTCCCCTCCTGAAGCAGCAAGGGAGCTGAAAGGGAATTAGGCTTACACCTATTTCCTAAATGATTTTGGTGGTTGAATTGCCCAACACAAATAAATTGGACTAACTAGTTTGCTCTAGTCTATAAGTTATACAGGTGCCAAAGGTTCATAAAAGGCCAATAAAAAGACCAAGAAAAGGGTTCAACAAAAAGAGCAAAGGGACAACCGAAGGCACCCTGGTCTGGCGCACCGGACTGTCCGGTGCACCACCGGACATGTCCGGTGCACCAGGGTTCTCCACGCGCTAAACTTCTCACCTTCGGGAAAACGCAGAGTCACCGCGCTATAATTCACCGGACTGTCCGGTGTACACCGGACAGTGTCCGGTGCTCCAGGAATGAAGCGACTCTGAACTCGCCAGCTTCGGGAATTCTCCAACGGCTAGTCTGCTATAATTCACCGGACATGTCCGGTGTACACCGGACTGTCCGGTGCGACAGCGGGGCAACGGCTACTTCGGCGCCAACGGTCACCTGCAGGCGCATTAAATGCGCGCCAGAGCGCGCAGAAGTCAGGCACGCGCGAGACGGCGCACCGGACACTCTACAGTACATGTTCGGTGCACCACCGGACATCCAGGCGGGCCCAGCGGTCAGAGCTCCAACGGTCAGAACCCAACGGACTGGTGACGTGGCTGGCGCACTGGACACTGTCCGGTGTGCACCGGACTGTCCGGTGCACCATGCGACAGACAGCCTTCATCAACGGCTAGTTTTTGGATGGTGGCTATAAATACCACCCCAACCGGCCACTTCAAGGTGGGGGAGTCCAAGCAACATTCCAAGTCATCTAGTTGACATACTCAAGCCCTCCCAACCACATATATTCATTGATCCATCCTATACACAAGATTTAGTCCACTACAACCAACACAAGTGCCACAAAAGAGAGAGCAAGCAATTGAGAGCTACTCAATTGAGTTTAGCCCTAGCGCCTTGTGAGATTCATTGAGAGATAGTGTGTGCTACATCTTTGTGTTCATTTGTGCATGGAGTATTGACTCCCATCGAACTTCCTCCAAAGTTTTGGAGGCTTGTAAAAGCTAGCAAGAGACACCAAAGAGTGTGATGGTCCTTGTGGGATCGAGAGTGATCCTTGAGAAGAAGAAGAGCTCGCCGATCCTTGTGTGATCGGGGGAGAGAGGGAAAGGGTTGAAAAAGGCCCGTCCTTAAGTGGACTCCTCAACGGGGACTAGGCCTTCGAGGGCCGAACCTCGATAAAACAAATCACCCGTGTCCATTGTGTTTATTGCTTGTGATTTGTTTGTTTTCCCTTGCTCTAAGTTTTCTTGCACCATTATTTGCTAATATCATTTGGTGTTGCTTCAAGTTAAATTCCTATTTAGTGAAGCAACACGTTGCAAGAAAGAACTTATCCTAGTGCTCTTCTCATCTAAGGCTTCTTGCTTTGTTATTCTATAACTTATTGGTTGTATTGATTTATCACTCCCGCATTATTTAGCAATACTCTTTCCAAGCAAGAACTTAGTTTGTATACTCCTGTATTTGTATATCTTGTTCTAACCACTAATCAAGGGATCTAGTTGGAGGATAAAGTTTTAATTTTCAGGTTTCGCCTATCCACCCCCCTCTAGGCGACTTTCAATTGGTATCAGAGCTAGGCACTTCATCTTGAGTCTAACAACTCGAAGTGATGGCTCGTAGAAGATCCCAAAGGAACAAGAAGACCCAGGAGAACACAACTCGGAAGGAGGTAACTCTTGAGATTTTATTTGATGATTGTTCTAACTATGATTCATGGTCATCTAGTGTACTAAATGCTTTTAGAACTCTAGATCCTCGATTAGAACAAATTATAGACAAGAGTATCTTCCCTCCTAGTTATAATGGAAAAATTATCTCCGAGGAGGATCAAAGATGTTTTCGCTTAAACTACCTAGCTTTTGACATCTTAAGTAATTCTCTTAGCAAAGAAGATTATCGTGCCTTCATATCAAATTATGACGAATCCACCCATGATGCGCATGATATTTGGACTAGAATTAAAAGCAAATTTAATGAGTCCAAACATGATAGTTCATTTTGTGCTTCTACTTCCTTTGGTATTTGTGATACTAACCCTTGCAAGTAAGAAGAAGAAAATGAACGATGGAGACCAAACGATGAATCCACCTCTCCAAAAGGTTTGTCTTCCCATTTCGATTCCCACATATGTTGTGTGGCTAATGAAAATGATAGCGGAAGGACAAATGAGGATGAGGAGGAAGAAAGAAGCTTCTTGCATCTCTACGCTCGTCTAAGCCAAGAAGATAAGGCGGTCATGCTCAAACTTCTAGAAAGAGCAAGAGAGCAAAGCGAAGCTCGTCAAAGGCTAGAAGATGTTCTCTCCATGAGAATGCTACACTTTGACGAGTTGACTAAAGAACATGAGGAGCTAAAGTGCTCTCATGTTGATTTGGTCCAAAGGTATGAAACTGTTTAAATTGAGCATGATAACGCTTTACATTGTATCGCTCAATTAGTAAATAGAAATGCCTTGTTTAAGGACCAAGTAGAAAAGCTAAAAGTTGAAAATCTAGCTTTTCAAGAAAAATATGATATGCTCCTATGTTCTCATGAAAATCTTATGGATGATCATATCATATTAAATATTGCTCATGAGGTTGTGATAGAAAACTTAAAATCCCAACAACCTCACTCATGCACATGTACTCAAATTGATACTATATTACCATGTGCTAATGCTTGTTGTCCGTCGACAAGCAAATCTTCTTTTGAGCTAGAACTTGCAGGAACAACTGATGATACATATCAAAAGCTCAAGGAAGAAACTGAGAGGCTAAAAATGAGCTTGACACAACTAAAAGGGAAGTGCATTGCTCAACCTTCTCAAGATAACCGTGATCACATGGTGAAAAAGCTTGAGACAGGAACAACCGTGGCATGCACTACATCTCTTGAGGAAAATGTCAAGGATTTGAGGATTGCCAAGAGGAAGAAACAAAAGATGAAATTCAACACTTCCTTCAAAAGCCTCAACCACACCTCCACAAAAGGTAACATCCAAGGTAATGACCAAGCCACACTTCACATTAAGAGGTGTAGTGAATGCTTTGAAAAGGGGCACTTGATTAGGTCATGTCCCTACATTAAAAATGGCTTGATTATTAACAAGGATGATAGACTTTGTTTTAAATGCTCCAAGAAGGGACACTTGCTTAGATCTTGTCCCCATTTAAAACAAAAAGGCATAGGGTTAGAAAAGAAAGTTTTTACTAACCATGTAGCAGGCAACAAACAAGGAAAGAAGAAAACTTCAAAACTTGAAAAACGCCTATGCTACACATGCCGAAAGAAGGGACATCAATGCAAGGATTGTCCCATTGGTAACAATTCCACTCCTAGCTTGTCAATTAATTCTTATGTAACTAAGCAACCCAAAATTGCAACTTGTGCTAGAAAGGTAATGAGTTTACCTAATGCTAACACAAAGGACTTTTGGGTTCCTAGATCTTTGTTGACTAACCATGATGGACCCATCAAGCGATGGGTACCAAAATATGATTGACAAGCTTTGCAGGAGAAGGAGATGATATGAAGCCTTGGGATGCTTGAGAGAGTCCATTCAATTCTTATCAACTCAAACTACCAATCTTCAATGATCTATATACATGATTAACCCAAGGTTATTTTTCAAATTGCTATGTCTTAAACTCATATCATCTCGAGAAAGATATTATATGTTGTAGGAAGTGAAAAGATATCATATGCGAAAAATCAAGGCCTACAACATGGAGGAAAGCCAAAGGATGGTAACACTTATCTTTTAAGCGCAAGTATTTTAGAATATCATTTCTTATGTGTCTTGTGTAGTCACATAGAAAAATTGAAGCACTTCAAATGCCTTTAAATTTATGTTACCATTCTTTGAAGAATTTCCTATCATATGGTAGATTGCATACTCATCATTTCCATCCTATGGCAATCTACATGCTTTAAATTGTTGGAAGTACCACATGGCATGTTTTTCGCTAAGTTATTCTATTATTGCCATGTTTCTAGATATAGAGAGATATTTCAAGATCCTAAAAGAACAAGGTGTTATGTAAGGAATTCAAATCCTTAGGACACTTATAAAAGGAAAACTCTCTCTATAACTAGAATAGTGAGACTATTGATTTTATTTAAGTAACCCAAGTAGTCTCACTTGTAGAGAATAAGGTTCTCTTTGGAAGCGTGTAATCTAACATGAAAAGAAAAATCAATCCAATGTTTTATGATGTATTTCTACTTGCTCAAATTGGATATGATTCTTTCACATTTATCGCTTTCCAAATCATGAATTAGATTTATTCCTATAATCTCAAAGGATTATTTATGCTTGTTTTATGAGTTAAAATTGAACATAACATCATCTATGGATAATCTAGTTCATGCTATGAAGTTTCCATGTTTTAGTAATCTAGCTTTTTATTCCTTATCAAAAATGGTTACAAAAATGGAAACTAGTGCTTGTGTTACTAACAAAGCATCTCTTGAGCCTACTTATGAATGATGAACTGTCTATATTTTCTATCTAAAGAGATCATCTTTCATACTCCCTCGTGCTATTAACATCTTTCTTGAGTATTTTCAATAAGTTTGAAAGGAAAAGGAAACAACTACAAAGGGAGGACTCTCAAATGAAAGAGGAGGACATCAAGAACAACAACACCTACTTGGATAATAAGGTCTACAAAACAATCAATGGTGTGGTTGTGAGTATTCTAAATACTTTCATTATGAGAATACTAGGCTTAAGTTGTTTATTGCAAAATTTATCAGCCTTGATCAAGATGTATAATGCTTCTCCCTATTTGTCTTTAAAGTAAATACATCCATTCAATTCAAATACTCGATGCATATCTTTAGGGGGAGTCTATTCTTATATCTTGATTTTGTTGAGACTATTGCTTTATCTCAGTAATTTCATATAGTCTCTTGCATGAGAATAAGTTTCTCATGAAGTATGCTACTATTTTTAAATTCTTGTCTTTCACTCTAAAGTAGCATATTTGCTGGATTCTCCTACTCTAAGCTTAATTGATAATCTAATGCGTATGTTGTTTTTTTATCACATCTATTATTTGTTTGATCATTGAATGACTTCAATCAACAATCATGCTTCTTAGTGCCGTATATACTATCAATCGATATCTCTCTTGATATGCACTAAGTTAAAAGGAGAATTCATGATACATTTATGCAACTTGTGATCCATTTGATATATGCTAACAATAACTTGAAAAGATCACTAGTTGTAGAACTCTCTCTTGTGCAAAATATTTCCATATATTGTCATTAAGAATAGGTCTTAAGCATCTAAGACTAAGGACAAAGCACAATGAAGAGAGCGTCCCTATGTAAAGGTACAAAAAGGTAAAACTATCTCCTTTCATTTAAACTTGTACCTAAATCTTCCTTTTCTATACTCTCTTTACATATCTTGTTTAAAAGGAAGAGAAAGCATGTCCATGCATATCCCTGCTTCATATCTAGTTTAACTTCTCAAAAATTCATTCATGCTCTAATGCATCTTTGTTGAAACTAGATGAAGTGATTTAATTGTCAAAGAGCTTAAAGCTTAACCTTGTAACGAGGATAAGCTGCCTTTATTCCAAAGGTGGATTGTCCTTAAGCCTCTTTGAAATCCTTAAGGGAAAATGCTTGAAATGTTTACAACATGCTTTCATAAGTGCATAAACTGTCATGAGCATCACACTTATACTATGTGTCGGGGACCATAATTAGGGGTACCCTCAAGACTCCTAATTCTCAGCTGGTAACCCCCATCAGCATAAAGCGGCTAAGGCCTGATGGGTGCGATTAAGTCAGGGATCAGTCCATTCGAGCGACTCGATCACGCCTCGCCCGAGCCTAGCCTCGGGCAAGGGCAGCCGACCCCGGAGGATTTCCGTCTCGCCCGAGGCCCCCCTCCAACGGCGGACATATTTCCGGCTCGCCCGAGGCCCTGCCTTCGCTAAGAAGCAACCCTGACTAAATCGCCGCACCGACCGACCAAGTCGCAGGAGCATTTAATGCAAAGGTGACCTGACACCTTTGTCCTGACGCGCGCCCCCGGCAGAGCCGAAGTGACCGCCGTCACTTCACCGCTCCACCGACCGGCCTGACAGAAGGACAGCGTCGCCTACGCCACTCCGACCGCAGTGCCACTTGACAGAGTGAGACTGACAGGCAGTCAGGCCCTGCCAAAGGCACCATAGGAAGCTCCGCCCGACCCAGGGCTCGGACTCGGGCTAAGCCCCGGAAGACGGCGAACTCCGCTCCGCCCGACCCAGGGCTCGGACTCGGGCTAAGCCCCGGAAGACGGTGAACTCCGCTCTGCCCGACCCAGGGCTCGGACTCGGGCTAAGTCCCGGAAGACGGCGAACTCCGCTCCGCCCGACCCAGGGCTCGGACTCGGGCTAAGTCCCGGAAGACGGCGAACTCTGCTCCGCCCGACCCAGGGCTCGGACTCGGGCTAAGTCCCGGAAGACGGCGAACTCCGCTCCGCCCGACCTAGGGCTCGGACTCGAGCTAAGCCCCAGAAGACGACGAACTCCGCTTCGCCCGACCCCAGGGCTCGGACTCGGGCTCAGCCCCAGAAGACGACGAACTCCGCTTCGCCCGACCCCAGGGCTCGGACTCCGCCCTGGCCTCTGCCGAACGACCTCCGCCTCGCCCGACCCAGGGGCTCGGACTCGGCCTCGGCCATGGAAGACAGACTCGACCTCGGCTTCGGAGGAGCCTCCACGTCGCCCAACCTAGGGCACAGGCCAGCCACGTCAACAGGAAGCGCCATCATCACCCTATCCTGAGCTGACTCGGGCCACAGAGAACAAGACCGGTGTCCCATCTGGCTAGCTCCGCCGGATAGGCAATGATGGCGCCCCGCATGCTCTGTGACGACGACGGCTCTCAGCTCTCTTACGGAAGCAGGAGGACGTCAGCAAGGACTCAACTGCTCCGACAGCTGTCCCTTCGCCAGGCTCTGTCGCTCCTCCGACGGCCACGACATCACACCAGCTGGGTGCCAAGATCTCTCTGGCTGCCACATCGGCATGTACTTAGGGTGCTAGCTCTCCCCCGCTAGACACGTAGCACTCTGCTACACCCCCATTGTACACCTGGATCCTCTCCTTACGCCTATAAAAGGAAGGACCAGGGCCCTCTTAGAGAAGGTTGGCCGCGCGGGGACGAGGACGGGACAGGCGCTCTCTTGGGGCCGCTCGCTTCCCTCTCCCGCGTGGACGCTTGTAACCCCCTACTGCAAGCGCACCCGACCTGGGCGCGGGACGAACACGAAGGCCGCGGGATTTCCACCTCTCTCACGCCCATCTCTGGCCACCTCACTTCCCCCCTTCGTGCTCGGCCTCGCGTCGACCCATCTGGGCTGGGGCACGCGGCGACATTCACTCGTCGGCTTAGGGACCCTCCGGTCTCGAAACACCGACAGTTGGCGCGCCAGGTAGGGGCCTGCTGCGTGTTGATGAACAGCTTCCCGTCAAGCTCCAGATGGGCAGTCTCCAGCAACCTCTCCAACCCGGGACGGTGCTCCGTTTCGAGAGTCTTGAGTTCATGTCCTTCGACGGCAGCTATGACATGATACTCCTTCCACCGCCGCACGACGACGACAATGGCGGCCGACAGCCCGCCCACCGGCGGCGGAATCGACGACGTCTTCCCCGCGTGGTGGAAGAACAACATTCGAGCTCGCCCCGTCCTCTCCCCCGCCAACGGAGGAGGAGGCGGGGCAACCAAGGCCAAGCGGGAGGCCGCGCCTCGTCGGCTGTCGAGCGAATCAACGTCCCTAGCGCCCCAACGGGGAGCGTGTCGGGCGTCGACCTCGCGTTTGAGATGAAGGCAAGCGCCGTCTCCCTGCGACACGCCAATCCCGAGCAAGCGGACGACGCCAGCACGCTCGCGGAAGGCTTGCTGGGCGTCACCCTCGTACCTGAGATGACGGTGTAGTCAGTCCCCGACGTGACTTCATCACCGTTCGTCGACCAAAAGGTACCGGCCGATTCCCATCCTACGTCATTTAGATTCAGCCTCAACCCGCCTAGCGACCTTGCTTTGGCGGGCACTCTCGTAGAGGCGAATTCAAACCCTCTGGGGTTTCGCACGCGGTCACCTTGGGACCGGCTGACGGACGTCTCGACCTATGGGCCCTCCGGGTCCGAGGAAGACGACGACCCCAGCATCTGTTGGGATTTCTCTGGACTTGGCAACCCTAGTGCCATGCGGGACTTCATGACCGCATGTGACTACTGCCTCTCCGACTGTTCCGACGGTAGCCGCAGCCTCGACGACGAGGACTGCGGCCCAAGCCACGAATGTTTCCACGTCGATCTAGGGGGTCCCTCCGAAGGCAATCATCTCAGCATGCCGGAGGACGGTGATCTCCCTAGGTCGGTGCCCCGCGCTGACATCCCGCGGGAGCTAGCTGTGGTCCCCGTTCCGGCGGGGGGTCACGACCCACAGCTCGAGCAAGTCCGTGGGGCGCAGGCCAGGCTCGACGAGGGAGCAGGAGCGCTTGAGCCGATCCGCCGGGACGTCGGGCAGGCATGGGCGGGCCAACCCCCGACCGGAGAAATACGTCACCTGCCCCAGGGTCTCCAGCTCCGCGTCGCCAACGATGTCAGGGTCAGGCCGCCACCCGCATCCAGTGGGGTCGGTCAGAACCTGGCTGCAGCAGCGATGCTTCTCCGCGCAATGCCGGAGCCATCAACCACCGAGGGTCGGCAAATCCAAGGAGAGCTCAAGAATCTCCTGGAAGGCGCTGCGGTCCGACGGGCCGAGAGCTCTGCCTCCCGAAGGCAAGGATACCCCTCGGAACCTCATGCCGCGACTTCCCGATTCATGCGGGAAGCCTCGGTCTACACCGGGCGCACGCGCAACACCGCGCCTGCGGCCCCGGGCCACCTCGGCAACGAGCACCATCATCGCGACCGTTGGGCCCACCTCGACGAGAGGGTGCGCCGAGGCTATCACCCCAGGCGTGGGGGACGCTACGACAGCGGGGAGGATCAGAGTCCCTCGCCCGAACCACCCGGTCCGCAGGCCTTCAGCCGGGCCATCCGGCGGGCACCGTTCCCGACCCGGTTCCGACCCCCGACTACTATCACAAAGTACTCAGGGGAAACGAGACCGGAATTGTGGCTCGCGGACTACCGCCTGGCCTGCCAGCTGGGTGGAACGGACGATGACAACCTCATCATCCGCAACCTCCCCCTATTCCTCTCCGACACCGCTCGCGCCTGGTTGGAGCACCTGCCTCCGGGGCAGATCTCCAACTGGGATGACCTGGTCCAAGCCTTCGCCGGCAATTTCCAGGGCACGTATGTGCGCCCCGGGAATTCCTGGGACCTCCGAAGCTGCCGACAGCAGCCGGGAGAGTCTCTCCGGGACTACATCTGGCGATTCTCGAAGCAGCGCACCGAGCTGCCCAACATCACCGACTCAGATGTCATCGGCGCGTTCCTTGCCGGCACCACCTGCCGCGACCTGGTGAGCAAGTTGGGTCGCAAGACCCCCACCAGGGCGAGCGAGCTGATGGACATCGCCACCAAGTTCGCCTCTGGCCAGGAGGCGGTCGAGGCTATCTTCCGAAAGGACAAGCAGCCCCAGGGCCGCCCACCGGAAGATGCTCCCGAGGCGTCTACTCAGTGCGGCGCCAAGAAGAAAGGCAAGAAGAAGTCGCAAGCGAAACGCGACGCCGCCGACGCGGACCTTGTCGCCGCCGCCGAGCACAAGAACCCTCGGAAGCCCCCCGGAGGTGCCAACCTTTTCGACAAGATGCTCAAGGAGCCGTGCCCCTATCATCAGGGGCCCGTCAAGCACACCCTTGAGGAGTGCGTCATGCTTCGGCGCCACTTCCACAGGGCCGGGCCACCCGCGGAGGGTGGCAGGGCCCGCGACGACGACAAGAAGGAAGATTACCAAGCAGGAGAGTTCCCCGAGGTCCGCGACTGCTTCATGATCTACGGTGGGCAAGCGGCGAATGCCTCGGCTCGGCACCGCAAGCAAGAGCGCCGAGAGGTCTGCTCGGTCAAGGTGGCGGCGCCGGTCTATCTAGACTGGTCCGACAAGCCCATCACCTTCGACCAAGACGATCACCCCGACCACATGCCGAGCCCGGGGAAATACCCGCTCGTCGTCGACCCCGTCATCGGCGACGTCAGGCTCACCAAGGTCCTTATGGACGGGGGCAGCAGCCTCAACATCATCTACGCCAAGACCCTCAGGCTCCTGCGCGTCGATCTATCCTCCATCCGAGCAGGCGCTGCGCCCTTCCACGGGATCATTCCCGAGAAGCGCGTCCAGCCCCTCGGACGACTCGACCTTCCTGTCTGCTTCGGAACGCCCTCCAACTTCCGAAGGGAGACTCTGACGTTCGAGGTGGTCGGGTTCTGAGGAACCTACCACGCGGTACTGGGAAGGCCATGCTACGCGAAGTTCATGGTCGTCCCCAACTACACCTACCTAAAGCTCAAGATGCCGGGCCCCAACGGGGTCATCACCATCGGCCCCACGTACAAACACGCGTTCGAATGCGACGTGGAGTGCGTGGAGTACGCCGAGGCCCTCTCCGAGTCCGAGGCCCTCATCGCCGACCTGGAAAGCCTCTCCAAAGAGGTGCCAGACGTGAAGCGTCATGCCGGCAACTTCGAGCCAGTGGAGACGGTTAAGGCCGTCCCCCTCGACCCCAGTGGCGACGCCTCCAAGCAGGTCCGGATCGGTTCCGGGCTCGACCCCAAATAGGAAACAGTGCTCGTCGACTTTCTCCGCGCGAACGCCGACGTCTTCGCGTGGAGTCCCTCGGACATGCCCGGCATATCGAGGGATGTCGCCGAGCACTCACTGGATATTCGGGTCGGGGCCCGACCCGTCAAGCAGCCTCTGCGCCGATTCGACGAGGAGAAGCGCAGAGCGATAGGCGAGGAGATCCACAAGCTAATGGCAGCCGGGTTCATCAAAGAGGTATTCCATCCCGAATGGCTTGCCAACCCTGTGCTTGTGAGAAAGAAAGGGGGGAAATGGCGGATGTGTGTAGACTACACTGGTCTCAACAAAGCATGTCCGAAGGTTCCCTACCCTCTGCCTCGCATCGATCAAATCGTGGATTCCACTGCTGGGTGCGAAGCCCTGTCTTTCCTCGACGCCTACTCAGGATATCACCAAATCAGGATGAAAGAGTCCGACCAGCACGCGACTTCTTTCATCACGCCCTTCGGCATGTACTGCTATGTCACCATGCCGTTCAGTTTGAGGAATGCGGGCGCGACGTACCAGCGGTGCATGAACCATGTGTTCGGCGAACACATCGGTCGCACGGTCGAAGCCTACGTCGATGACATCGTAGTCAAGATGAGGAAAGCTTCCGACCTCCTCTCCGACCTTGAAGTGACATTCCGATGTCTCAAGGTGAAAGGCGTCAAGCTCAATCCCGAGAAGTGTGTCTTCGGGGTGCCCCGGGGCATGCTCTTGGGGTTCATCGTCTCCGAGCGGGGCATCGAAGAAAACCCTGAGAAGATCGCAGCCATCACCAGCATGGGTCCCATCAAGGACTTAAAGGGCGTACAGAGGGTCATGGGATGTCTCGCGGCTCTGAGCCGCTTCATCTCACGCCTCGGCGAAAGAGGCCTGCCTCTGTACCGCCTCTTAAGGAAGGCCGAGCGCTTCACTTGGACCCCTGAGGCCGAGGAAGCTCTCGGGAACCTGAAGGCGCTCCTCACAAAGGCGCCTATCTTGGTGCCCCCAGCTACCGGAGAAGCCCTCTTGGTCTACGTCGCCGCGACCACCTAGGTGGTTAGCGCCGCGATTGTGGTCGAGAGGCAAGAAGAGGGGCATGCATTGCCTGTTCAGAGGCCAGTTTACTTCGTCAGCGAGGTACTGTCCGAAACCAAGGTCCGCTACCCATAAGTTCAGAAGCTGCTGTATGCAGTGATCCTGACGCGGCGGAAGTTGCGACACTACTTCGAGTCTCATCCGGTAACTGTGGTGTCATCCTTCCCCCTAGGGGAGATCATCCAGTGCCGAGAGGCCTCGGGCAGGATTGCAAAGTGGGCAGTGGAAATCATGGGCGAGACAATCTCGTTCGCCCCTCGGAAGGCCATCAAATCTCAGGTCTTGGCGAACTTCGTAGCCGAATGGGTCGACACCCAGCTACCGACGGCTCCGATCCAACCAGAGCTCTGGACCATGTTTTTCGACGGGTCGCTGATGAAGACGGGAGCCGGCGCGGGCCTACTCTTCATCTCGCCCCTCGGGAAACACCTACGCTATGTGCTACGCCTCCACTTCTCGGCGTCCAACAATGTGGCTGAGTATGAGGCTCTGGTCAACGGGTTACGGATCGCCATCGAGCTAGGGGTCAGGCGCCTCGACGCTCGCGGTGACTAGCAGCTCGTCATCGACCAAGTCATGAAAAACTCCCACTGCCGCGACCCAAAGATGGAGGCCTACTGCGATGAGGTTCGGCGCCTGGAAGACAAGTTCTACGGGCTCGAGCTTAACCACATCGCTCGGCGCTACAACGAGACTGCGGACGAGCTAGCAAAAATAGCCTCGAGGCGAACAACGGTTCCCCCGGACGTCTTCTCCCGGGATCTGCATCAACCCTCCGTCAAGATCGACGACACGCCCGAGCCTGAGGCGCCCTCGGTCCAGCCCGAGGTGCCCTCGGCACAGCCGGAGGCACCCTAAGCTCGGCCCGAGGCGGCCTCGGTTCAACCCGAGGTACCCTCGGCCTCCGAGGGTGAGGCACTGCACATCGAGGAGGAGCGGAGCGGGGCCACGCCTGATCGAAATTGGCAGACCCCGTACCTGCAATATCTCCGCCAAGGAGAGCTACCCCTCGACCGGGCCGAGGCCCGGCGGGTAGCACGACGCGCCAAGTCGTTCGTCTTGCTGGGCGATGAGAAGGAGCTCTACCACCGCAGCCCCTCGGGCATCCTCCAGCGATGCATCTCCGTCGCCGAAGGTCAGGAACTCCTGCAAGAGATACACTCGGGGGCTTGCGGCCATCACGCAGTGCCTCGAGCCCTTGTCGGGAATGCTTTTCGGCAAGGCTTCTACTGGCCAACGGCGGTGGCTGACGCCACTAGAATTGTCCGCACCTGCGAAGGGTGTCAATTCTATGCGAAGCAAACCCACCTGCCCGCTCAGGCTCTGCAGATGATACCCATCACCTGGCCCTTTGCTGTGTGGGGGCTGGACCTCGTCGGCCCCTTGCAGAAGGCGCCCGGGGGCTACACGCACCTGCTGGTCGCCATCGACAAATTCTCCAAGTGGGTCGAGGTCCGACCTCTGAACTGCATCAGGTCCGAGCAGGCGGTGACGTTCTTCACCAACATCATCCATCGCTTCGGGGTCCCGAACTCCATCATCACCGACAACGGTACCCAGTTCACTGGCAGAAAATTCTTGGACTTCTGCGAGGATCACCACATCTGGGTGGACTGGGCCACCGTGGCTCATCCCATGTCGAATGGGCAAGTAGAGCGTGCCAACGGCATGATTCTACAATGGCTCAAGCCTCGGATCTACAACGACCTCAACAAGTTCGGCAAGCGATGGATGAAGGAACTCCCCTCGGTGGTCTGGAGCCTGAGCACAACGCCGAGCCGGGCCACGGGTTTCACGCCGTTCTTCCTGGTCTACGGGGCCGAGGCCGTCTTGCCCACTGACCTGGAGCACGGCTCCCCGAGGACGAGGGCCTACAGCGATCAAAGCAACCAAGCTAGCCGAGAAGACTCACTGGACCAGCTGGAAGAGGCTCGGGACAAGGCCTTGCTACACTCGGCGCGGTACCAGCAGTCCCTGCGACGCTACCACGCCCGAGGGGTCCGGCCCCGAGACCTCCAGGTGGGCGACCTGGTGCTTCGGCTACGGCAAGACGCCCGAGGGAGGCACAAGCTCACGCCCCCCTGGGAGGGGCCATTCGTCATCGCCAAAGTTCTGAAGCCCGGAACGTACAAGCTGGCCAACAGTCAAGGCGAGGTCTACGGCAACGCTTGGAACATCCAACAGCTACGTCGCTTCTACCCTTAAGATGTTTTCAAGTTGTTCATATACCTCGCACCCGCGCAAAGTTTAGTCATCAAGGAAGGGTCGGCCTTGCCTCGGCAAAGCCCGACCCTCCCTCAGGGGCTAAAAGGGGGGGAACCCCCTCTGCGTTGAAATTTTCCTCGAAGAAAAAAAAAGAAAAAAGAGAGATCTCTTCTACCAGAATATCTTTCGTACTTTCTGACTACTTCGAAAAGTGGATCCTGAAAACAACGGAGTACACGTAAGCAGCCAAGGCTGACCGAGCCGAGGGACTCCTACGCCTCCGGGATACGGATACCTCACTCATCACCTTCTGTGATAAGTAACTCGCGTTCGGATAAAGTGATTCCATGGACCGAACAAGTCTTCACGTTCGGAAGCTCTTCTGCCGAAGCGATCCTTCGAGCCTTCTCGACTGAGTCGGTGACAGGGCCTCATGGACGGGTGAAAGTGCGCGTAAGCGGCAAGGCCGACCGAGCCGAGGGACTCCCACGCCTCCGGGATACGGATACCTCACTCATCACCTTCCGCGAGAAGCAACTCTCGCTCGCACAAACATCCCTGTTACCGACAAAAAAGTCCAGATACTCGAAACAAGAGGAAAGGAGACGCAGCTTTACAACACAGCGAGGGTGTGTATTTTCTGGCCTCAGCGGCCGCAGAAGGCACACGCTACAAGACACTCTGATCCTGCAGGCTCGGGTCTTGACGCTGGAAGGGGGCAGTAACACCCTCGGCATCGACGACACCTTCAGCAAGGTCCGACCTAGCCTCGGACGGCGACGCGGTCCAAGGATCCCCACTCTGGAGAACGACGTCATCGTCACGCCCGGACAGTCGCTGCCAGGGACTTCTCCGGGAATCCGGCCCGAGCAGGCGGCTCGGCCGGTTACCCCTGGGGCCTCGGCCAACCGTCTTCCAAGGGCGCCAGCCCGACCCGAGGCCTCGGCTGATTGACTCCGGCGTCGGTCCCGCTAACGGACAACCCGACTAGGCTCCGGCCAACCAGGTTTCATTTTTGAGCCAACTCCGCCTCTGTTCATGCTGATATCGCTACCCCTAGCCTCGGCTCGTCGAAGAGCGGCCAAGGGGTCCCTTTAACTGAGCTAGAGGAGCCTCAGACAACAAGGCCGACCGAGCCGAGGGACTCCTGCGCCTCTGGGATACGGATACCTCACTCGTCACCTTGACACGGGGCGACTCATGCTTGGTGAAGCGGTTCAGACAACCAACAGGCGAGTCTTAGTGCCCGAAAATGAGGAAAAAAACACGGCTCCGTGCCGAAATTACATACATGTTCAGGCCTCGACAGCCGCAATGAACAAAAACACTGGCATTCGAAGTGCCATTACAAATGGAACTCCGGTTCCCCCTCCGCAGGTACGAACAACCCCACTCCATGGGGGAGGTCCTACGGAGCAACAGAAGACCGACGAACGGCGCGCCGTCACCCGCTCCAGCAGCGGCGACGACGACGACTTCTGCTCCGGGGGGCCGAACAGCGGCAGCACTGACCTCAAGGCGGATGTTGCTGCCAGGAGGCCCCCGCCCATGCCCAAACTCGTGAGGCAAGGACGGGCAGAAGGCCGTAGAGTTGGAGGTCGGTCCATGGCCGGCCTTGGCTATCTCGCCGGCGGGAGAACCTCTTCCAGCTGCCGTGGCAGACGCCGGCACCGCGAGCGGCTCCGAAGCCACTCGCGTCCGAGAGCCAGGCACGGTGCAGCTGCCAGTGCCACGGACGACGACCGCCCTTCCCTCCGGTCACTGAGTGAAGGAGCGGGCCGCCGCCCACACAGGGGCTGACCCCAACTCGGCACACTCACCTCCCCAGCCCTGGTGATGAAAATCCTTGAGGCTGAGGGAGGGGCAGAGGCCGCGGCCCGGCTCGCTTTCCCCCACCATCAAGCTGGAGGTCACCATCTTGGGTGACCGCCGGTGGAGGGGTGCAGCCGGGCTGCATGATGAAAATCCTTGAAGCCGAACGATGGCTGAAAGGTACCAACTCCTACGGAGTTGCGTTCCTCCAACGATGAGGCGAAAAGACGGCGGGTATCCCCCATCCGGGGGCTTGGAAGGTGGAAAGACGCAATGCATAAGGGAGCGAGAGGACATGGTCGCCTTCCGAAGGGGGTCACCCTCCTTTTAAAGGCAACTCTCCCTACTTGCGCCCCCAACCGTCACGGGCTGAGTCTTCTCCAACACGCTCCAAGGCCCTCCCCTGCGGCGCGGGGGCTGGGTCCCGCATGTCATGCAAACCGGCTCAGAGCAGAAGAAGCCAAACCGCCGCGTGTGGTGCACACAACCGCCCAGCGGTTACAAGTGACCCTCCACTTTTGCCTAGACCAACAGGCGAAAGAGGCGGGCAGCCATGCAGGCGGCATGCAACTGCACCAAGTGGACGCGCTTCTCCGACTCCCGACACGCCGGCATGGAGGCCCAGACCCACGCGTCACGCAACCGGCGCGCCGGATGCTGCATGCAAGCAACTGCACCGCCACTTGCGCCACCACCGGGCCTCCTCGATTGCGGAACCAATACCGCGACTCGAGGTGACCAGGCGCACGACCTAGCAGCGCCAGCCTGACGCGGCGGTCAATGCGGCCAAAAGTGGGCCGGCAGTGATGACAGTGGCAGGCGGGCGGGAGCAGCGGTCACGTCGTCAGCCAAGCTCACGTCCCATCCGGGGGCAGCTAGAGAACCCCCTCTCACGGCGTGAATACAACGCGCCCGTGACCCGTTCCTCGAACGGCTCGCGCACGCGCAACGACCGCCCCGCTAACCGCTCGCCCCGTCGCATTAGCTCCGCGGTAGGACAGGCGGCGCTTCCGGCGGGAGCAGTGGGCGACGCTTCGCCTTTGCCGTAATAACTGCGACAAAAAAAGGTACGTCACGTCGTTCGATTTCGTATCCTTTTCCTTTTTTCCTCTTTATCTATCTCTTGCAGCAGGGACCGGGAAAGGGGGATACCCCGAAAAGGATCCTTCCCCATGAAGGAACCAGGCTCCGAGCCTCCTTACTGATCAGAGGTTCGAAGGCTGGCCCCCCGAAGGGTTTCAACAGCCGCCTCAGATCGCGTGGGCCCTACACCCACTACTGGTCAGAGGTTCGAAGGCCGGCCCCCCGAAGGGTTCCACGGCCGCCTCAGGCTACTCGGGCTCCGCGCCCATTACTGATCAGGGGTTCGAAGGCTGGCCCCCGAAGGGTTCACAGTCGCCTCAGACGCCGAGCGAGGGATGACCAAGGGTACGTTCGATACATAACCAAGGCTTGGGCTACGCTCCCGAGGTACCCTAGGACATTTCCGAGACCAGCGGGAGCGATCTTGTAACGGAATCCCATCAGAGGGAGGCATCGAGCCCTCGGACCCCGTCGCCAGGGGACCGGGTCCGGCAGATCACCCGCAGGTACTTTTGGGCGTGCCTCTGGGCCCCTAGCCGACCCCTAACGAACGGGGCACGGACGTCCACTCGGATTACCCGCTTGCAGCTCACCGGAGACACCATGTTCGGCGCCCATCGAGGGTAACATGGCGCTTTCCCCCCCTCCTCCTTGCGGAAAGGCGACGCAGGGGCGTATGTAAAAAAGCCGAGTCTGTCCCTGATCGCCCTCTCGCCCTGTGCGGAGGCTTGGGGGCTGCTCTCGCAAACCCGGCTCCGGCCGAACCGTTGACAGCGTCAACATACCAGCCCGAGAGCTTGGGCCCCGACCGTACACCCGGGCTACGGCCAGTTCGCATGAGGGAACAACCAGACCAGCCGAAGCATTACGCGAGGCATTAAGACCTCGAAGGAGTGAAACCACTCCTCCGAGGCCTCGGGGGCTACACCCGGCGGGTGCGCTCGCGCGGACCCACCGGAACAAAATGCAACCGAGAAAGGCTGGTCCCCTTGCAAAAAAGTGTGACGAAAGCCTCCAAGCGAGTGCTAACACTCCCTTCGAGGCTCAGGGGCTACTGTCGGGGACCATAATTAGGGGTACCCTCAAGACTCCTAATTCTCAGCTGGTAACCCCCATCAGCATAAAGCTGCTAAGGCCTGATGGGTGCGATTAAGTCAGGGATCAGTCCATTCGAGCGACTCGATCACGCCTCGCCTGAGCCTAGCCTCGGGCAAGGGCAGCCGACCCCGGAGGATTTCCGTCTCGCCCGAGGCCCCCCTCCAACGGCGGACATATTTCCGGCTCGCCCGAGGCCCTGCCTTTGCTAAGAAGCAACCCTGACTAAATTGCCGCACCGACCGACCAAGTCGTAGGAGCATTTAATGCAAAGGTGACCTGACACCTTTGTCCTGACGCGCGCCCCCCGGCAGAGCCGAAGTGACCGCCGTCACTTCACTGCTCCACCGACCGGCCTGACAGAAGGACAGCGCCGCCTGCGCCACTCCGACCGCAGTGCCACTTGACAGAGTGAGACTGACAGGCAGTCAGGCCCTGCCAAAGGCACCATAGGAAGCTCCGCCCGACCCAGGGCTCGGACTCGGGCTAAGCCCCGGAAGACGGCGAACTCCACTCCGCCCGACCCAGGGCTCGGACTCGGGCTAAGCCCTGGAAGACGGCGAACTCCGCTCCGCCAGACCCAGGGCTCGGACTCGGGCTAAGTCCCGGAAGACGGCGAACTCCGCTCCGCCCGACCCAGGGCTCGGACTCGGGCTAAGTCCCGGAAGACGACGAACTCCGCTCCGCCCGACCCAGGGCTCGGACTCGGGCTAAGTCCCGGAAGACGGCGAACTCCGCTCCGCCCGACCCAGGGCTCGGACTCGGGCTAAGCCCCGGAAGACGACGAACTCCGCTGCGCCCGACCCCAGGGCTCGGACTCGGGCTCAGCCCCAGAAGACGACGAACTCCGCTTCGCCCGACCCCAGGGCTCGGACTCCGCCCTGGCCTCTGCCGAACGACCTCCGCCTCGCCCGACCCAGGGGCTCGGACTCGGCCTCAGCCATGGAAGACAGACTCGACCTCGGCTTCGGAGGAGCCTCCACGTCGCCCAACCTAGGGCGCAGGCCAGCCACGTCAACAGGAAGCGCCATCATCACCCTACCCCGAGGTGACTCGGGCCGCAGAGAACAAGACCGGTGTCCCATCTGGCTAGCTCCGCCGGATAGGCAATGATGGCGCCCCGCATGCTCTGTGACGACGACGGCTCTCAGCTCTCTTACGGAAGCAGGAGGACGTCAGCAAGGACTCAACCACTCCGACAGTTGTCCCTCCGCCAGGCTCCGTCGCTCCTCCGACGGCCACGACATCACACCAGCTGGGTGCCAAGATCTCTCCGGCTGCCACATCGGCATGTACTTAGGGCGCTAGCTCTCCCCCGCTAGACACGTAGCACTCTGCTACACCCCCATTGTACACCTGGATCCTCTCCTTACGCCTATAAAAGGAAGGACCAGGGCCCTCTTAGAGAAGGTTGGCCGCGCGGGGACGAGGATGGGACAGGCGCTCTCTTGGGGCCGCTCGCTTCCCTCTCCCGCGTGGACGCTTGTAACCCCCTACTGCAAGCGCACCCGACCTGGGCGCGGGACGAACACGAAGGCCGCGGGATTTCCACCTCTCTCACGCCCATCTTCGGCCACCTCACTTCCCCCCTTCGCGCTCGGCCTCGCGTCGACCCATCTGGGCTGGGGCACGCGGCGACATTCACTCGTCGGCTTAGGGACCCCCCGGTCTCGAAACGCCGACACTATGACACAATGCACTTCACATTCCGTATAATATAGATATGTTCTCATTAACCTAATTATGTGCAATTGGCATTTAAGGCCAAAATATATGTTCCTCTCCATGCACATATTTAGGGGGAGCAATCTATGTTATATAGAATTATGATCATGCTTAATTTAACATATCCTTTTGATCATATCTCTTTTATGTCTATGACTAATGTGTTTTCAAGTATATTCTCATGCTTAGTCATAGGATTGAAAGGGAAATGGAGTATTCGGCAAATACGACGCTTCCACTCAACTCCATCGGTATTATCCACTCTTTGCCGGTATTCCGCATAGTTCTTCACTTTGGTATAATCTTCACTCATATCTCTATTTCAATTGAATATTTCAATTGTTTGCCAAAGGGGGAGAGAAAGAAAAGGGCTTAGATCTCACTCAAAGTATCCGTTTTTTGGCGATTCATGCCAAAGGGGGAGAAAGTTTGAGCCCAAAGCAAAAGGACCGCACCACCACCCTAATTTTAATGATTTTCAAGTGGTAAATTTCAAATTTGTATCTCTTTGTGTTCTAAAAGGGGAGAAAGTAGTATTTTCAAAATTGATATCTTAAAACCCTCTTGAACACTAAGAGGAGAATTTACTTGAGGGGGAGTTTTGTTTAGTCAAACGAAAAGCATTTGAATCAAGGGGAGAAAATTTCAAAACTTGAAAATGCTTAGCAAAATCTTATTCATTTACCTTTGACTATTTTGCAAAAGGACTTTGAAAAGAATTTACAAAAAGAATTTGCAAAAACAAAACATGTGGTGCAAGAGTTGTCCAAAATGTTAAAAAATAATAAATAAATAAAGAAACCATCCATGCATATCTAGTAAGTAATATTTATTGGCTCAAATTCTAAGTAACCTTTGCACTTACATTTTGCAAACTAGTTCAATTATGCACTTCTATACTTGCTTTGGTTTGTGTTGGCATCAATCACCAAAAAGGGGGAGATTGAAAGGGAATTAGGCTTACACCTATTTCCTAAATGATTTTGGTGGTTGAATTGCCCAACACAAATAAATTGGACTAACTAGTTTGCTCTAGTCTATAAGTTATACAGGTGCCAAAGGTTCACAAAAGGCCAATAAAAAGACCAAGAAAAGGGTTCAACAAAAAGAGCAAAGGGACAACCGAAGACACCCTGGTCTGGCGCACCAGACTGTCCGGTGCACCACCGGACATGTCCGGTGCACCAGGGTTCTCCACGCGCTAAACTTCTCACCTTCGGGAAAACGCAGAGTCGCCGCGCTATAATTCACCGGACTGTCCGGTGCTCCAGGAATGAAGCGACTCTGAACTCGCCAGCTTCGGGAATTCTCCAACGGCTAGTCCGCTATAATTCACCGGACATGTCCGGTGTACACCGGACTGTCCGGTGTGACAGCGGGGCAACGGTCACCTGCAGGCGCATTAAATGCGCGCCAGAGCGCGCAGAAGTCAGGCACACGCGAGACGGCGCGTCGGACACTCTACAGTACATGTCCGATGCGCCACCGGACATCCAGGCGGGCCTAGCGGTCAGAGCTCCAACGGTCGGAACCCAACGGACTGGTGACGTGGCTGGCGCACCGGACACTGTCCGGTGTGCACCGGACTGTCCGGTGCACCATGCGACAGACAGCCTTCATCAACGGCTAGTTTTTGGATGGTGGCTATAAATACCACCCCAACCGGCCACTTCAAGGTGGGGGAGTCCAAGCAACATTCCAAGTCATCTAGTTGACATACTCAAGCCCTCCCAACCACATATATTCATTGATCCATCCTATACACAAAATTTAGTCCACTACAACCAACACAAGTGCCACAAAAGAGAGAGCAAGCAATTGAGAGCTACTCAATTGAGTTTAGCCCTAGCGCCTTGTGAGATTCATTGAGAGATAGTGTGTGCTACATCTTTGTGTTCATTTGTGCGTGGAGTATTGACTCCCATCGAACTTCCTCCAAAGTTTTGGAGGCTTGTAAAAGCTAGCAAGAGACACCAAAGAGTGTGGTGGTCCTTGTGGGATCGAGAGTGATCCTTGAGAAGAAGAAGAGCTCGCCGATCCTTGTGTGATCGGGGGAGAGAGGGAAAGGGTTGAAAAAGACCCGTCCTTAAGTGGACTCCTCAACGGGGACTAGGCCTTCGAGGGCCGAACCTCGGTAAAACAAATCACCCGTGTCCATTGTGTTTATTGCTTGTGATTTGTTTGTTTTCCCTTGCTCTAAGTTTTCTTGCACCATTATTTGCTAATATCATTTGGTGTTGCTTCAAGTTAAATTCCTATTTAGTGAAGCAACACGTTGCAAGAAAGAACTTATCCTAGTGCTCTTCTCATCTAAGGCTTCTTGCTTTGTTATTCTATAACTTATTAGTTGTATTGATTTATCACTCCCGCATTATTTAGCAATACTCTTTCCAAGCAAGAACTTAGTTTGTATACTCCTGTATTTGTATATCTTGTTCTAACCACTAATCAAGGGATCTAGTTGGGGGATAAAGTTTTAATTTTCAGGTTTCGCCTATCCACCCCCCTCTAGGCGACTTTCAGGAGCCCTCTCCCACGGCGTGAAGACGACACGCCCGTGTTCCGTTCCTCGAACGGCTCGCGCATGCGGCCGCCCCACGAACCGCTCGTCCCGTCGCATTAACTCCTCGGCAGGGTAAGCAACACCTTTGGCAGGCGAAGCGGGCGTCGTTTCACCTCCGCCATGATGACCGCGTCAAAAAAGGTGCGGTACGCCACTTAAATTCATACCCTTTTCCTCTTCCCCTTTCTCTCTCTTGCTACAGGGACCGGGAAAGGGGATATTTCGAAAGGGATCCTTCTCCGCGAAGGAAGCGGGCCCCGAGCCCTCCTACTGATCAGGGGTTCGAAGGCTGGCCCTTCGGAAGGGTTCGACAGCCGCCCCAGAGCACTCGGGCTCCGCGCCCACTACTGATCAGGGGTTCGAAGGCTGGCCCCTCGGAAGGGTTCGACAGCCGCCCCAGAGCACGTAGAGCGAGGGATGACTCTGGGTACGTCTGTTACATGGCCGAGGCTCGGGCTATGCTCCCGAGATACCCTAGGACATTTCCGAGACCAGCAGGAGCGATTTTGTAACGGAATCCCATCAGAGGGAGGCATCGAGCCCTCGGACCCTATCGAACGTGTCCGGGTCCGGCAAATCACTTGCAGGTACTTTTGGAGCGCGCCTCTGGGCCACTAGCCGACCCTTATCAAACGGGGCACGGGCATCCACTCGGATCACCCGTTAGCAACTCACTGGAGACACCATGTTCGACGCCCTCCGAGGGCAACATGGCGCTTCCCCCCCCCCTTCCTCCTTGCGGAAAGGCGACGAAGGGGCGTATAATAAAAGTTGAGATAGTCCTTGATCGCCCTCTCGCTCCGTGCAGAGGCTCGAGGGCTGCTCTCGCAAACCCGGCTACGGCCAAACCGTTGACACCGTCAACAAACCAGCCTCAAAACTCGAAACCTGACCATGCACCCGAGCTACAATCAGGTCGCATGGGGGAACAACCAGGCCGGCCAAGGCATCACGAAAGGCATTAAGACCTCAGAGAAGTCAAACCACTCCTCCGAGGCCTCGGGGGCTACACACGGCGGGTGCGCTCGCGCGCACCCACCGGAACAAAGTGTAACCGAGAAAGGCCGGTCCCCTTGCAAAAAAGTGCGACAAAGCCTCCAAGCGAGTACCAACACTCCCTTTGAGGCTCGATGTAACACCCTGAATTTGGGGGTATAAAATTTCTTTGCTCATATTCACAAATTCAGGTGTTACTTCCCTTTTCTCATCCTTCCCCAATCTTCTCTTTCTCATTTCTATAGGAGAAAAGTGATTATTTTATTTATAATTATAGTCTATTAGCTCAAACTCCAAGGGAGTGTGAATTGTTGCATCATGTTGAACCCTGGATTTCACTTTTGTTTGGTGCATAATTCTCAAAAAGTCTAATTTGAATTTGAGGCTCATTTGAATTTGAATCAAATGGAGAAAATAAAAAGAAAAGAGAAAGCAAATTCCAGAATAAAAAGAAAAAGGAAAAGAGCCCAAACCCTCGCCCCCCCCTCGGCCTTTTGGCCCACCAGGCCCACCCCGCGCGCGCGCCCTTCCTCCCCTCTTCTCTCTCTGCGCCGTGGGCCCGGCCTGTCGGCGCGGCCGCCGTCTCCGCGCCCGCCTCTATCTCTCTCTGTCCGCGGGCCCGGCCCGTCAGCCCCGCTTTCCTCGCGCCCGTGCTCGCTTTCTCCTCTCTCTCTGTGTCGCGGGCCCGAGCTGTCAGCTCTCTCGTCCTCGCGTAACCGCCGCCCGAACTGCGCGCGCCCGCCTTCTCCGCGCCCACGACGCGCGTGGGGCTCGCCCCACCTCGCCCTTGGCCACTTGAGCCCCGAACCTCGCTCGCCATCTCCCCCTCCCTCATTTGCGCACCTGCAGGCCCCCTCTCTCGCCTCTCCCTCGCTGCGCGCACGCCAAAGCGCCATCGCCGCGAACCGCCGCCGTCCCGAGCTCGTTTCCCGGCCGCCGTTGGAGCTCCGCCGTGTCCATTGCCACGGTGAGCTTCGCCCCGACGTCCGCAACCCGGAACGCGCTCCAATTTCCCCTTTCCCTCCCTATTTCTCTCTGCCCGCGCTCACCCGCCGTCCGCCGTGCAGCCGCGGAGGCCCGCCACCGTCGTCCCGGGCCACCGTCGCGTCATCGCCGCCACCGAGGAGTCCCCGGAGTTCGCCTTGAGGTAAGGAACCTCCCATGCCCCCTCCCTTCCCCTCTTTTGCACTCTGTCGCGCTTAATTCCTCGTCGGAGTCGCTTACCGCCGCCGCCGAGCCGCTTCGCCGTGAACCGCCCTCCTCCGGTGCCCCTGCCCCGACCCAGACCCCACCAAAGAATTCCCCGTGCCCTCCCCAACCTTCTCGGCCACTCCGATCGCCCCAAGGACCCGCAGGGCCCCCGCGCCCCTCGTCTCCAGCGAGCTCCTCCGCCGCAGGGACGGGCGCCGCCGCCTCAGCTGGCTGGGGAAGGAGACTAAAGCCAGCCGCCCCATCCCCGCCGTCCATCTCAGATCGGACGACCCCGTTTTAAATAGGCCGAGTCTAATCCTAGCCGTCCGCCCAAGATCCAACGGCCCAGAGCCGTTTCCCCCGCGCCCCGCCTCTCTGCCGCTGGGCCCCGCCTGTCAGCCCGCCCGCGCGCTCGCTCTGCCCGCCCGGTCCCGCCTGCCAGTCGCCCGCGCCCGCGCTGCCCGCTGGCCCCGCCTGTCAGTCGCCGCGCCCGCGCCCGCGCTGCCCGCCGGCCCCGCCTGTCAGCCACCCAGGCCGTCGCGCGCCCGCGCGCCCGCCCGCAGGATCTAATCCTGGCCGTCCGCCCGAGATCTAACGGCTGTAGGAACCCGATACCCCTTCGCCCGCGCGTTTTCTTAAAGAACCCCTCTGTTTTCTGGAAATTGCGCCCGCCGTCCCTGGTTTCTCGCAGTTAGGTCCTCGGACCTTTTATTTAATTCAAAATAGGTCCTTAGGGTATATTTTTAACCCCTAAACTTGTAAAATTCATAACTTTGTCATATGAACTCCAAATTAGGTGCTTCAAATTGCAAAATGTTCATAATATTATTATCTATCTGTTTATGCAATGTTTCCCTGCTGTTTCCATGTCCCAATTAATGGTTAATCATTAGGATAGGATTAAGGTTATTGGAACCTTATTTGAGGTAAATAAAAGATAGTAGACTTTAATAAAAGTTGGAGCACTTAAGTTTATGGACTTAAACACCTAAGTTTAGGAACTTAAAACCAGATAATGATTTAATCCCACCACTGACTTAAACCTGATTAGTGGATAATGAATCACTTTGCATAGCCCTCTACCCCAGACCTAGAGAATACCAGAGTGCCTATCCCTTTTCTATTATGAACTTGTGATCTCTCTCTGCTGCATATGTTTGGTATATTGTTTTTGTTTGTCATTTTCCAAGTGCATAGTGTGAATGATTACTTTACGTAGACAACGAGCAGTCTGTGTTTCCCGAGGGAGTTGCAGAGGAAGTTCCGGATCAGCAGTTTGGTGAAGGCAAGTGTCCTCTGACCTATTATGTCCCATTCACTTATAATTCATTGTCCCGCATTACTCAATTGAAACCTAAGGATTGACTAGCTTTCTATTTACCTTATCCTTGTTTACCTTTTGGGTTATCATGGTTAGCATTATGCTATTGCTTTACTTTAATCAATGAACATGATGTGAATATTTTGATACGATGATGTTATCCCGATGATGTTCTTGTGATACTTTAGGGGGCTCAGGCTGTTTCCTGAGTACCTCTCCGTAAGGACTTGTTCGTTGAGAGACCACCCGGGATAACAGTGCAACCATGGGGGTGAAATGGGGCGCCCTTAGCTAATTAATTAGAGGAACTAGAGGTGTAGTTGCTTCGCCGTCGTGCCGTCAATGGGGTCCAGGCACAGTGCTTGCTCTGCCGAGGCTGAGTGCCGAGGTTCTTTCGTTTTGCTTTTGTTAGTCACTCTCCTGCGGGGAGGGGTACTGTGTTTATCAAACTGGAGAAACCTAACGGGCGGCTATGATCTCTAGGGAATCTTTGTAACAGCTACGTAGTGATACCCTGCCGGACCACCTAGGTAGTGGTCAATGGGGATTAGCTCTCCCCGGGCAGAAAGGGAATCATGACTCATGGGTAAAGTGTGCGACCTCTGCAGAGGGTAGTGAAACTGATATATCAGCCGTGCTCACGGTTAAGAGCAGCCTTGGGATCCTCTTTGATTAGAGATACAGATGGTTCGAGATACAAGGATTATGTTATGGTTTTGGTTCGAATATGATGATGTTGTTCCTCGATGAGGAAATGGTTCATGGGTTGGTTAATGCTAAAATCTGGCTTATACTAATGATAAATACCTGACCAACTAAAAGCAACTGCTTGAACCTAACCCCACATAAAGCTAGTCCACTTCAGCCAAACGGGGCATTTGCTGAGTACGTTGATGTGTACTCATCCTTGCTTTACCACAAAACACCAGGTTGTCCGCATTGTAATCACTGCTCAGGAGAAGGCGAAGCCGTGGAAGGAGACTTCCAGGAGTTCCAAGACTACGACGAATTCTAGGTGTGGGTTGGCGGCAACCCCCAGTCAGCTGCCTGTGAAGGCCTCATCTTTACTGCGTTTCGCTAGCACTTTGATTTACCTGTTAAGTTGATGACTATGTGGATGTCTATGACTCTGTGATGTAATAAGTTAATACTCTTTTATGTCAATATTCGAGCATTGTGCGATGATGTTCATTTATGTAATCGCTGTGTACGTGGGTTCTGATCCTGGCACGTACATAGTTCGCATTCGGTTTGCCTTCCAAAACCGGGTGTGACATAAGTGGTATCAGAGCCGTGCTGACTGTAGGACCGCTGACCTAGAGTAGCACTGGTCGTACTAAGGACTATTGACCTTCCCCCTCACCTTGACCTCTGATGTTACTTCAAAAGTCGGTCACCTCGACCAACCCTATGTTTTACTACATATTTATATATATATACTATATTATACCTTGTTAAAATTTTTATCTTATTCTGTCTATGGTTTATTCACTTGTCATACTAGTTCTGCTCTTACTCTTATGCTTACGGTGTCTTTTGTAGATGGCTCGTCTTAGACACACTGCACGTAAGTCGGTGATTCCTTTCCTGCCGTCTCGACTTGCGGAGCGTCCTCTGCACCGCACCGTGTCCGGTCAGTCGAGTCACCTGGAGAGACTGCACCACCGCCTGCGTGAGGAGCAGGAACGCCGGCGCCAGCACAGAGAGCAGCAGGGCTCTTCCTCTCCACCCCAGCAGGAGATGGAGTCCGTGAGGCCCCGTTCCTCTGTTGCCCAGCTGGAGGCGCCCCCTGCACCACCGCGGGACGTCCCGGCTGTTGGAGGAGCTACTGGAGGAGGACTTGGAGGAGACCCCGACGACGACGACTCAGACCACAGTTCGGAGTCTTCTGAGCCGCAGGAGGCGGAAGGATGGGTCGCCCGACCCATCACCCGTGACGCCGCCCGCGGTTGTCACTTCCACGACGCACTCGACACCTTGCTGCGCCAGGCTTTTGACCGGCACACCTGGTCGATCGAGTATCGTTGTGTAGTCTACCAGCACAGTCGCGGGAGGTACCCGGACCGCTGGGAGGCTACCTGCCTAGTTCGCCGTCCGGAGGATGACCTCCGGGGTGCGGAGGCCGTTTCGGAGCACTATTCCATCTCCGAGAGGGACACTGCAGAGGCAGCTATGCAGGATGCAGCACGACGTGCACTCTCCCAATACTGTTCTTTGTTCGGTGGCGTGGCCGACGGTCTTAACCTTCGGTACTACCCCCGCCGCCCTACTGGCAGCACAGAGAGTGTGGTTGTCTCACCTGTTGGTGAGGCTAACCCTAGGTTGAGCAGCACAGTCAACCTAGTCGCAGTGCTTAACACTGAGCTGGATCACTCTCTGGACGAGCTGAGCAGGGCTCGAACGAAGATTGCGGAGTTGCGTGCTGAGCTGGCAGAGCGCCATCACTAGGAGGGTGGTTCTCCCGCTCCTGTTGGGACTCAGCACCCTTACCGCTCACCGCCACGTGGTCACCACACTTATGGTTCCCCTGCCTGTAAGACCAGGATAGATCTGGATCCTTAGATCGTTAGCGTCGAAGTTTGTAATAATTCTTAAGTCAGATGTCTCAGTCTTAGATGGTTAGTTTAGTTTGCTTATCAGTTGTTTCCAATTAGCTTAGTTTGCTTATCAGTTGCTTGCATGCTTGTTATGGTGAACTTGTGCTGGATTTGAATCTTTGTAATGACTGTTGCCAACATGTGGGTTTCCCCTGCAGTTTGGCCTAGCTATAATGTTAATAAAGTCAGTTATTTAGTTGGGAAGCCATTTACTTCTACTTTCCTTCTTATCTGAGAAGCTGTGTTGAATCATAATGAGGATCAGTGAAGCTCTTTGTTCACTCAGTGTCATGAAGAATTCTGTATTCTCTTTTCTTATGCTGGAGGGTTGTAAGATCAACGCTGATGTATGAATGTCTTCCACAGATGTCTGACAACAGGCGCCGATGCAACAGGCGTGCTCAGCAAGAGCAGCAGGACCAGCAGGAGGAACAACAGAGGCAGCCTCCCCCGCCACCCCCGATGACAGTGGAGCAGATGTTCTTGATGCAGACTCAGGCAGTGCAGGCCATTGGGCAGACTCTGGCAGCCATGCAGCAGGCTCAACAGCAACCCCAACCCCAGTTGCAAGTGCAGATGCCCCAGATGCCACGAGATAAGCGTGGTGAGTTCATGAGAGGGCACCCTCCTACCTTCGCCCATTCTGCCGACCCCATGGATGCAGAAGACTGGCTGCGCGCAGTGGAAAGAGAACTGCGCACCGCCCAATGTGATGACAGGGAGAAGGTTCTGTATGGTCCCCGTCAGCTAAGGGGAGCAGCCCAGTCCTGGTGGGAGTCCTACCTCGCCACACATGCTGACCCTGAAGCCATCACCTGGGAAGAATTCAGCGAGAGTTTCCGCAGGTACCATGTGCCGGAGGGACTGATGATCGTGAAGAAGGAGGAGTTTCTGGCTCTGAAGCAGGGACCCCTGTCTGTTAGTGAATACAGAGACAAGTTTCTGCAGCTATCTCGTTATGCACCTGAGGATGTCAACACTGATGCTAAAAGGCAGTACAGGTTCATGAGGGGTTTGGTGGATCCCCTGCATTACCAGCTGATGAATCACACCTTCCCCACCTTCCAGCACCTGATCGATAGGGCAGTTATGACCGAGAAGAAGCGTAAGGATCTGGAAGATCGGAAGCGCAAGATGAGTGGACCCCAGACCGGAGGCATCAGCCGTCCACGTTTCTCAGGCAGTTCATCTCAGCAAGGCAGGCCCGGTCACCCACAGGGATATCAGAATCAGAACCAGCGTCCACATCAGCAGCAGTTTCAGAGGCAGTACCCACAGCAGCAGCAGCAGCAGTATCGTCAGCACAGCCAGCAGGGAGGTAATCAGTATCAGAAGCAGAACAACCAGGCACCTCGCCTTCCTGCCCCAGCAGCAAACCAGAGCAACCAAGCAGCCCCAGCACAAGGAGGCAGAGGATGTTTCCACTGTGGAGAACAAGGCCACTGGGCGATGCAGTGCCCGAAGAAGGCGGCGCAGCAGCAGACCAACCCCAATGCTCCAACAAGGCAAGGTGTACTGCAGCCAACGGCAGGCAATCGTAACCAAGCATACAACCGTGGAAAGGTGAACCACTTGGAGGCCGAAGCGATCCAGGATGCACCAGATGTGGCAGTAGGTATGTTCTCAGTCGAATCTCATCCCACAAAAGTGCTATTTGATACTGGTGCAACTCATTCATTTGTCACTGCAACCTGGGTAGAATTGCATAACATCTCAGTAGAGGCAATGATGCCGCCCATGAGGATTAATTCGGTTGGTGGCAAGGTGCAAACAGATAAAATATGCTCAAATATAAGGGTGGAAATAAGGGGGATAGGGTTCCCCAGTGATCTAATAGTAATAGACACCCCTGGGATAGATGTCATTCTAGGGATGAATTGGTTAATGAAGTATGAAGCAAATGTTAGTTGTGACAAGAGGACCGTAACATTGAAGTCCCCATCAGGAGAAGAGGTAGTGGCCGAGCTAAGGATGCCTAAATCAGCGGAGGGTGTCTGTCACCAGATTTCAGTTGATAGTAAGGAGCCCAACCCGCTCGAGGCTATCAAGGTTGTGTCGGACTTTCCGGACGTATTTCCCGAGGAACTAACGGGCATGCCACCCGAGAGAAAGGTTGAGTTTGCCATAGAGCTTATCCCTGGTACCGCCCCCATTTCCAAAAGAGCCTACCGAGTGTCTGGACCAGAATTGGTGGAACTCAAGAAGCAGATAGATGAGATGTTAGAGAAGGGTTACATCAGACCAAGTACCTCGCCTTGGGCCGCTCCGGTGTTGTTTGTAGAGAAGAAAGATGGTACCAAAAGGATGTGCATAGACTACAGGGCCTTGAATGAAGTCACTGTCAAGAACAAGTACCCCCTGCCAAGGATAGAAGATTTGTTCGACCAGCTCAGAGGTGCCAGCGTATTCTCGAAGATAGATCTGAGGTCAGGCTACCATCAACTCAGAATCCGACCCTCGGACATACCGAAGACAGCATTCATCACCAAGTACGGGTTATATGAATTCACAGTTATGTCCTTCGGTTTGACAAATGCGCCAGCCTTCTTTATGTACCTGATGAACAGTGTGTTCATGGATTATCTGGATAAGTTTGTGGTAGTGTTTATCGATGATATTCTCATATACTCTCAAAGTGAGGAAGATCATGTAGAGCATTTGAAGATGGTATTGCAAAGACTTCGAGAGCATCAGCTGTATGCCAAGCTGAGTAAATGCGAGTTCTGGATTCATGAAGTCTTGTTTCTGGGTCACATCATAAACCAAGATGGGTTGGCAGTGGATCCAAAGAAAGTGGCAGATATCCTGAACTGGAAAGCACCAAAGGATGTTCGTGGGATCAAGAGCTTCATTGGAATGGCTGGGTATTACAGGCGTTTCATTGAAGGCTTCTCAAAGATTGCTAGACCAATGACAGCGTTACTAGCGAAGAAAGTTGAGTTTAAGTGGACCCAAAAGTGTCAGGAAGCATTTGAAGAACTAAAAAGTAGATTGACTACAACTCCGGTGTTAGTCCTGCCTGATGTTCACAAGCCATTCTCAGTGTATTGCGATGCTTCTTACACCGGATTGGGATGTGTGCTAATGCAAGAAGGAAGAGTTGTAGCATATTCATCTCGACAGCTGAAGATCCATGAGAAAAATTATCCCACACATGACCTGGAGTTGGCAGCAGTAGTTCATGCTTTGAAGACCTGGAGACATTACCTGTATGGGCAGAAGTGCGACATTTACACAGATCATAAAAGTCTGAAATACATATTCACCCAGTCAGAGTTAAACATGAGGCAGCGAAGATGGTTGGAATTGATCAAAGACTATGAGTTGGAGATACATTACCATCCAGGCAAAGCCAATGTTGTTGCAGATGCTCTGAGCAGGAAGAGCCAAGTCAATATGATGGCCACGTACCCAATGCCATATGAGTTAGCCAAGGAGTTCGACAGACTGAGTCTCGGTTTCCTGAACAATACGCAAGGAGTAACAGTGGAATTAGAGCCCACCCTAGAGCGGGAGATCAAAGAAGGGCAGAAGGATGATGAAAACATCAACAAGATCCGGCAGCTAATCTTAGAAGGAAGAGGCAAAGACTTTCGAGAGGATGAAGAGGGGGTAATATGGTTCAAGGACCGATTGTGTGTCCCCGACCTCAAACCTATTCGGGAGCTGATCCTAAAGGAAGCTCATGAGACAGCCTACTCCATACACCCTGGGAGCGAGAAGATGTACCAGGATTTAAAGAGGAGGTTTTGGTGGTATGGCATGAAAAGAGAGATCGCAGAATATGTCGCCATCTGTGATAGCTGTCAGAGGACCAAAGCAGAGCATCAAAGGCCCGCTGGATTGTTGCAGCCATTGCGGATTCCTCAGTGGAAGTGGGATGAGATCGGGATGGATTTTATAGTTGGCCTACCTCGTACCCGGGCCGGCTATGATTCCATCTGGGTGGTGGTGGACCGCTTAACAAAGGTGGCCCATTTCATACCTGTGAAGACCACATACACCGGAGCAACGTTAGCTGAGTTATACATGTCACGGATAGTTTGCCTCCATGGTGTGCCGAAGAAGATAGTGTCAGATCGAGGAACGCAGTTCACCTCTCATTTTGGGCAGCAGCTACAAGAAGCTTTGGGCACCCATTTGAACTTCAGCTCGGCTTATCATCCGCAGACAGACGGTCAGACTGAAAGAACTAACCAGATCCTAGAAGATATGCTGAGAGCCTGTGCGTTGCAAGACAAGTCAGGATGGGACAAAAGGTTACCTTATGCAGAATTCTCCTATAACAATGGTTACCAGGCCAGCTTGAAGATGTCGCCGTTTCAGGCACTCTATGGGCGGAGTTGTAGGACTCCGCTGCATTGGGACCAGCCTGGAGAGAGACAGGTGTTTGGCCCCGACATTTTGCTTGAAGCCGAAGAGAATATCAAAATGGTTCGGGAGAACCTGAAGATAGCCCAGTCAAGACAGCGAAGCTATGCGGACCGAAGGAGAAGAGAACTGAGTTTCGAAGTGGGGGATTTCGTCTATCTGAAGGTGTCACCTATGAGGGGAGTTAGAAGGTTCGGAGTTAAAGGCAAGTTAGCACCCCGGTACGTTGGACCATATCAGATCCAAGCCAAGTGTGGAGAAGTGGCCTACCAGCTCAACCTACCAGAAAGTTTGTCAGCAGTGCACAATGTGTTCCACGTGTCACAATTGAAGAAGTGTCTGCGAGTACCAGAAGAACAGTTGCTAGTGGAGGGTTTGGAAGTCCAGGAGGATCTGACATACATAGAGAAGCCAACGCAGATTCTGGAGTTTGCAGACAGAGTCACCCAGAGGAATACCATTAGAATGTGCAAAGTCAGATGGGGTCACCACTCCGAGGAAGAAGCAACCTGGGAACGAGAAGACGATCTGAAGGCCAAATACCCTGAACTCTTTGCTGACCAACCCTGAATCTCGGGGCGAGATTCTTTTAAGGGGTATAGGTTTGTAACACCCTGAATTTGGGGTATAAAATTTCTTTGCTCATATTCACAAATTCAGGTGTTACTTCCCTTTTCTCATCCTTCCCCAATCTTCTCTTTCTCATTTCTATAGGAGAAAAGTGATTATTTTATTTATAATTATAGTCTATTAGCTCAAACTCCAAGGGAGTGTGAATTGTTGCATCATGTTGAACCCTGGATTTCACTTTTGTTTGGTGCATAATTCTCAAAAAGTCTAATTTGAATTTGAGGCTCATTTGAATTTGAATCAAATGGAGAAAATAAAAAGAAAAGAGAAAGCAAATTCCAGAATAAAAAGAAAAAGGAAAAGAGCCCAAACCCTCGCCCCCCTCGGCCTTTCGGCCCACCAGGCCCACCCCGCGCGCGCGCCCTTCCTCCCCTCTTCTCTCTCTGCGCCGCGGGCCCGGCCTGTCGGCGCGGCCGCCGTCTCCGCGCCCGCCTCTATCTCTCTCTGTCCGCGGGCCCGGCCCGTCAGCCCCGCTTTCCTCGCGCCCGTGCTCGCTTTCTCCTCTCTCTCTGCGCCGCGGGCCCGAGCTGTCAGCTCTCTCGTCCTCGCGTAACCGCCGCCCGAACTGTGCGCGCCCGCCTTCTCCGCGCCCACGACGCGCGTGGGGCTCGCCCCACCTCGCCCTTGGCCACTTGAGCCCCGAACCTCGCTCGCCATCTCCCCCTCCCTCATTTGCGCACCTGCAGGCCCCCTCTCTCGCCTCTCCCTCGCTGCGCGCACACCAAAGCGCCATCGCCGCGAACCGCCGCCGTCCCGAGCTCGTTTCCCGGCCGCTGTTGGAGCTCCGCCGTGTCCATTGCCACGGTGAGCTTCGCCCCGACGTCCGCAACCCGGAACGCGCTCCAATTTCCCCTTTCCCTCCCTATTTCTCTCTGCCCGCGCTCACCTGCCGTCCGCCGTGCAGCCGCGGAGGCCCGCCACCGTCGTCCCGGGCCACCGTCGCGTCATCGCCGCCACCGAGGAGTCCCCGGAGTTCGCCTTGAGGTAAGGAACCTCCCATGCCCCCTCCCTTCCCCTCTTTTGCACTCTGTCGCGCTTAATTCCTCGTCGGAGTCGCTTACCGCCGCCGCCGAGCCGCTTCGCCGTGAACCGCCCTCCTCCTGTGCCCCTGCCCCGACCCAGACCCCACCAAAGAATTCCCCGTGCCCTCCCCAACCTTCCCGGCCACTCCGATCGCCCCAAGGACCCGCAGGGCCCCCGCGCCCCTCGTCTCCGGCGAGCTCCTCCGCCGCGGGGACGGGCGCCGCCGCCTCAGCTGGCTGGGGAAGGAGACTGAAGCCAGCCGCCCCATCCCCGCCGTCCATCTCAGATCGGACGGCCCCGTTTTAAATAGGCCGAGTCTAATCCTAGCCGTCGGCCCAAGATCCAACGGCCCAGAGCCGTTTCCCCCGCGCCCCGCCTCTCTGCCGCTGGGCCCCGCCTGTCAGCCCGCCCGCGCGCTCGCTCTGCCCGCCCGGTCCCGCCTGCCAGTCGCCCGCGCCCGCGCTGCCCGCTGGCCCCGCCTGTCAGTCGCCGCGCCCGCGCCCGCGTTGCCCGCCGGCCCCGCCTGTCAGCCACCCAGGCCGTCACGCGCCCGCGCGCCCGCCCGCAGGATCTAATCCTGGCCGTCCGCCCGAGATCTAACGGCTGTAGGAGCCCGATACCCCTTCGCCCGCGCGTTTTCTTAAAGAACCCCTCTGTTTTCTGGAAATTGCGCCCGCCGTCCCTGGTTTCTCGCAGTTAGGTCCTCGGACCTTTTATTTAATTCAAAATAGGTCCTTAGGGTATATTTTTAACCCCTAAACTTGTAAAATTCATAACTTTGCCATATGAACTCCAAATTAGGTGCTTCAAATTGCAAAATGTTCATAATATTATTATCTATCTGTTTATGCAATGTTTCCCTGCTGTTTCCATGTCCCAATTAATGGTTAATCATTAGGATAGGATTAAGGTTATTGGAACCTTATTTGAGGTAAATAAAAGATAGTAGACTTTAATAAAAGTTGGAGCACTTAAGTTTATGGACTTAAACACCTAAGTTTAGGAACTTAAAACCAGATAATGATTTAATTCCACCACTGACTTAAACCTGATTAGTGGATAATGAATCACTTTGCATAGCCCTCTACCCCAGACCTAGAGAATACCAGAGTGCCTATCCCTTTTCTATTATGAACTTGTGATCTCTCTCTGCTGCATATGTTTGGTATATTGTTTTTGTTTGTCATTTTCCAAGTGCATAGTGTGAATGATTACTTTACATAGACAATGAGCAGTCTGTGTTTCCCGAGGGAGTTGCAGAGGAAGTTCCGGATCAGCAGTTTGGTGAAGGCAAGTGTCCTCTGACCTATTATGTCCCATTCACTTATAATTCATTGTCCCGCATTACTCAATTGAAACCTAAGGATTGACTAGCTTTCTATTTACCTTATCCTTGTTTACCTTTTGGGTTATCATGGTTAGCATTATGCTATTGCTTTACTTTAATCAATGAACATGATGTGAATATTTTGATACGATGATGTTATCCCAATGATGTTCTTGTGATACTTTAGGGGGCTCAGGCTGTTTCCTGAGTACCTCTCCGTAAGGACTTGTTCGTTGAGAGACCACCCGGGATAACAGTGCAACCATGGGGGTGAAATGGGGCGCCCTTAGCTAATTAATTAGAGGAACTAGAGGTGTAGTTGCTTCGCCGTCGTGCCGTCAATGGGGTCCAGGCACAGTGCTTGCTCTGCCGAGGCTGAGTGCCGAGGTTCTTTCGTTTTGCTTTTGTTAGTCACTCTCCTGCGGGGAGGGGTACTGTGTTTATCAAACTGGAGAAACCTAACGGGCGGCTATGATCTCTAGGGAATCTTTGTAACAGCTACGTAGTGATACCCTGCCGGACCACCTAGGTAGTGGTCAATGGGGATTAGCTCTCCCCGGGCAGAAAGGGAATCATGACTCATGGGTAAAGTGTGCGACCTCTGCAGAGGGTAGTGAAACTGATATATCAGCCGTGCTCACGGTTAAGAGCAGCCTTGGGATCCTCTTTGATTAGAGATACAGATGGTTCGAGATACAAGGATTATGTTATGGTTTTGGTTCGAATATGATGATGTTGTTCCTCGATGAGGAAATGGTTCATGGGTTGGTTAATGCTAAAATCTGGCTTATACTAATGATAAATACCTGACCAACTAAAAGCAACTGCTTGAACCTAACCCCACATAAAGCTAGTCCACTTCAGCCAAACGGGGCATTTGCTGAGTACGTTGATGTGTACTCATCCTTGCTTTACCACAAAACACCAGGTTGTCCGCATTGTAATCACTGCTCAGGAGAAGGCGAAGCCGTGGAAGGAGACTTCCAGGAGTTCCAAGACTACGACGAATTCTAGGTGTGGGTTGGCGGCAACCCCCAGTCAGCTGCCTGTGAAGGCCTCATCTTTACTGCGTTTCGCTAGCACTTTGATTTACCTGTTAAGTTGATGACTATGTGGATGTCTATGACTCTGTGATGTAATAAGTTAATACTCTTTTATGTCAATATTCGAGCATTGTGCGATGATGTTCATTTATGTAATCGCTGTGTACGTGGGTTCTGATCCTGGCACGTACATAGTTCGCATTCGGTTTGCCTTCCAAAACCGGGTGTGACATAAGTGGTATCAGAGCCGTGCTGACTGTAGGACCGCTGACCTAGAGTAGCACTGGTCGTACTAAGGACTATTGACCTTCCCCCTCACCTTGACCTCTGATGTTACTTCAAAAGTCGGTCACCTCGACCAACCCTATGTTTTACTACATATTTATATATATATACTATATTATACCTTGTTAAAATTTTTATCTTATTCTGTCTATGGTTTATTCACTTGTCATACTAGTTCAGCTCTTACTCTTATGCTTACGGTGTCTTTTGTAGATGGCTCGTCTTAGACACACTGCACGTAAGTCGGTGATTCCTTTCCTGCCGTCTCGACTTGCGGAGCGTCCTCTGCACCGCACCGTGTCCGGTCAGTCGAGTCACCTGGAGAGACTGCACCACCGCCTGCGTGAGGAGCAGGAACGCCGGCGCCAGCACAGAGAGCAGCAGGGCTCTTCCTCTCCACCCCAGCAGGAGATGGAGTCCGTGAGGCCCCGTTCCTCTGTTGCCCAGCTGGAGGCGCCCCCTGCACCACCGCGGGACGTCCCGGCTGTTGGAGGAGCTACTGGAGGAGGACTTGGAGGAGACCCCGACGACGACGACTCAGACCACAGCTCGGAGTCTTCTGAGCCGCAGGAGGCGGAAGGATGGGTCGCCCGACCCATCACCCGTGACGCCGCCCGCGGGTGTGACACTCGAGGGCTACTGTCAGGTACTGTAATTAGGGGTACCCCCAACACTCCTAAACACGGCTGGTAACCACCATCAGCACAAGCTGCAGAGACTGATGGGCACGATTCAGGTCAAGGCTTCGTCTACTCAAGGGACGCGATCTCACCTCGCCCGAGCCCAGCCTCGGGCGGGAACAGTAGTCCCAGACAGATTCTCGCCTCGCCCGAGGGCCTCCTCAAGCAACGGGCGCACCCTCGACTCGCCTGAAGCCCAGCTCGGGCAGGCTTTGTAGTAAAGCAACCTTGGCCAAATCACCTCACCAACCGACCGTATCGCAGGCGCATTTAATGCGAGGATCGCCTGCCACCTTATCCTGACACACGTGCCTCAGTCGGCAAGGTCGAAGTGACCGCAGTCACTTCGCCCTTCCACCGACCGACCTGATAGGAAAACAACGCCGCTCGCCCCTCTCCGACTGCTGTGCCACCCGCCAGGGCGAGGCTGATGTAAGACCCAAAATTAGAAGAAAAAAAATATAAATAAAGCATCATAATGCTTTGGAAATAAGGGAATAAGAAAAAGATGGGAAAAGAATTTTTCTTTTAAAGGAAACCATTTATACATCCCATGAAATAAATAACAAGGAGGATAAAACTTAAATTAGTAATATTAAAATAGTATGGTTTATATTCACATTTGTATTTCAATTGATATATTTGAAAAATCTGAAAACTAAAGTAGAAGTATAAATTTGAATTTGGAATAAGGAATAGAAAATGAATGGGAAGGCAAGAATATATACTTATTAAAAATAAATGAATAATCCAAACAATAAAGTCTAAATTTCCTTCGAGATTATGTTTGATTTTAGGAATCTGAAATTCAAAATAAAATTTGAATTTGGTTTGAATATTTAAATTGAATTTGAAAACAAAAACAGAAAACATATAAAAGAAAAAGAAAATAAAAAGGGAAAAACGCACCTGGGCCAAATCCCCTTGTCTCGGCCCAACAGCCATTTAACCTCGCGCGGCCCACATTCACTCCTCCACGCGCGCGCTCCGCTCACTCACTGACTTGTGGGACCCGCCTGTCGGCGCTCTCCAACCCGCACGCAGCGCGACGCTGTGAAGATGACGGCTTGGGCCCGCGTACCAGCCACTGGGTTCCGCGCAATGCACGCCCCGAATTCAGACGCTGACCGGTGGCCCCCACGCGTCAGCTCTATCCTCTCCAACAGAACTCCACGCGATGACCGCCGTGTTCGTCGCGACGACCACGCCGTGAAGCTCGCAACTCCATCCTCCGTTCCTAGCACGGACTCCGCCTGCACCTGTGTATAAGAACCGGTCCCGCTCCCCATTGCCCCCGTACCATCTCGCCAGCAAACCGAGCAGAGAGGAGAGAGAAGTCGCGAGGTAGAAGAAGGGCGCCGCCGCCGCCATCGTTGAACCGCGCCGGTGCTCATCGCCGGTCCACGGTGTGAGGCTCCGAATCCTCGGAAACCCTCCACGAACACGCACGGGGTTTCGGGTGGCGCGTGGAGGCATCACGACACCGGAATTCCTCACCGTCGTTCGTGCACCGCCGCGGGTCCGCTCCTCTCCGTGGCCAGGGCGTTTCACGGTGCGATCCTCGGTATGGACCCATACACCGTGCTCGTCTCTTCCTTCTCAACGTGTAGCTCGTTCCGATTTGAGTTTGGCGCTCGGGAGCGGCCGATTGCATACTCGCCGGTGAGGGCGCGCCGCGGGCGCGGCGGCGGCGCCGGCCTCCCGGTCGGGGTTGGGGAGACGGTGTTCTGGCCGTTGGATCGGGGGGGAACGGCCTGGATTAGATCCTGGCGCACCCCTTCGCGCGATCCATTTCAGACCGTAGATCTTTGATCATGCGGGCGTGGGTCGTTCGGAGCTACATTAAATCTGGGCCGCTCGTCGTTGATCCGATGGCCGGGAACGCATACCGCTTCGCGCTGGGCGTGATCTAATCTGGATCGTTCAAATTGGATCGGACGTCTCCTGTTTCGGGATACCCCTTCGGTCGGGTCTTTTGTTAAAAAGCCCCTCGGGTTTCAGTGAATCAACCCGCCGTCCTTGGGCGCTGTTCTCTGTGTCTAGAAATACTTACACCGAGCCCCCTGCGCTTCTGTTTAATTGAGGCGCAGTCCAGTGGATAGGAAAATCATAGAAAATGATTTAGAAAATGATTTTTAGTGTTAAAATAAATCAGAAACTTATTTAATTCATAACTAATTCATTTTAGCTCCTTTTTGACCCATTCCAGTTGCAATAATTTTGTTTTAATATTATTTACCACCTTGTGCCTCTGTTTTGGCATGAAAGGCTCATTTAAATTTATCTAATACTTAATCTTGTATTAAATACATAAAAGCTACAGAAATTCATAACTTAAAATCTATAACTCCAAAATTAATGATTCCTGTTCCTATGATCTTATTTCAATATGTAGATGATTAATATGTATTTTGCATATATGCTTGGTGTAATGTTAATTTTGCCTATACCATGTTTGTTTGAATTGCTACGACTAGCAGTGAGGTCACGTGTCATCTGAAGAGCAAGTTGGTACCTGGATTCTCAAGGCCCAGGCAAGTTGTGCCCTTGATCACTTCTTTTTACCCACTCATGTTCTAATTAATCATAATGATCTGCATAGGTTAATTTTGATGGGACCCAATAGGTTACCCTAGTTTGTCTATCTTTATACCTTGTTTACCACTGAACTTTCTGGGTAGTACTTGCTAGTGCTATATGTGGTTTTGGGTATGGAGATACACTATTCATGATTACACTTTTGTTATCAGTTGTTATTTATTGTTCATGATAAGATCATTATGTTAATTGGAACATGGAGAACCACCCGGGAAAACAGTGCTACCACAAGGGAGGAATGGGACCCCTTGGCTGATTAATTAGGAAAGCTAGTGGAAGACTACCTTACCCGAAAGGGGCAAGGGCAGTAGGGGAGTGGTCAGTGTAGGGAGGCCCTCGGGAGGATTTTGCTGCGATGGTGGTCCTGCAAGGGATTCCTGCATTGGAACTTCCTATAAACTGTAGCGGGTTTTCGGAAGCTAGTGGAACTTTGTAAAGGCCTCGTAGTGGATCCCTAGCCATTCACCTCGGAAGTGTCTAAGGGCCTTGCAAACCCTGGCGACATGGGATACACGACTTGTGGGTAAAGATGCGCAACCTCTGCAGAGTGTAAAACTGGTATACTAGCCGTGCTCACGGTCATGAGCAGCTCGGACACTCACATGATTAAATTATGGAACTTAAACTCAATTTGTCATATGCATTGCATCGCAGGTGAAGTGTTACTTTTGTTTTACTATTTAACTGGGTTGGTATTTACTTATACTTAGTAACTGCTAATAAAAATTTTGACCAACTTTAAAAGCAATGCTCAGCTCTAACCATCTTCTTTGGTAAGCCTTACACCTCACGTGAGCTCCCACCTTTGGCGAGTTCATGCACATTATTCCCCACAACTTGTTGAGCGATGAACGTATGTGAGCTCACTCTTGCTGTCTCACACCCCCCCCCCCCCACAGGTCAAGAGCAGGTACCACAGGATGAGGCGCTTGGAGGATGCTGCGATGAGTTCGTAAGAGGTCTAGGTCGTCGTCTCCCAGTCAACTTTGGGTTGCTGGACCGTTGTCTCCTTATAATGTAATTATTTATTTTGTATAGAACTCCTGTTATGTATAAAGATGTGACATTCGATCATGTGCCACTATACATCATATGTGTGAGACTTGGTCCCAGCATACCTGGTGTTTATGTTAGCGCCCGGGTTTTGGACCCCTAAAATCCGGGTGTTACAGCTGACAACAGCTAAGTTCAGCCTCAGGCGCAACAGGAAGCTCCGCCTCGCCCGACCTTGTGCCTCGGCCTCAGGAGGAGGTCTCCGCCTCGCCTGACCCCAGGGCTCGGCCTCAACCTCGGTCTCGGAAGGTGGTCTCCGCCTCGCCTGACCCCAGGGCTCGGCCTCAACCTCGACCTCAGAAGGAATCACGTCCTCGCTCGACCCTGGCCTCGGCCTCAGGAGGAGTTGAGAGCACCTAGAGGGGGGGGGGGTGAATAGGTGATCCTGTAAAAACTTCAAACTTAAGCCACAAAAACTTGTTATGTGTTAGCACGATTATTGCCAAGTGGCTAAGGTGAAGTCTCAACAAAACACAATACCACAAGAATCAAGCACAGAGGGACACAGTGGTTTATCCCGTGGTTCGGCCAAGCCAATGCTTGCCTACTTCCACGTTGTGGCGTCCCAACGGACGAGGGTTGCAATCAACCCCTCTCAAGCGGTCCAAAGACCCACTTGAATACCACGGTGTTTTGTTGTTCCTTTCACTATCCCGTTTGCAAGGAATCTCCACAAATTGGAGTCTCTTGCCCTTACAAGTATATGATCACAAAGAAGCACAGAGTAAGGTAGGGAAGCAACACACACAAATCCAAAGCAAAGGCGCACACACACGGCCAAGACTCGAGCTCGAATGACTATCTCAGAGTTCACACTAGAACAGAGCTCGAATCACTTAGAATCACAAACGAATGCGCAAAGAACTTGTGTGGATGATCAAGAATGCTCAAGAGTTGCTTGTATCTCCTCCATGCGCCTAGGGGCTCCTTTTATAGCCCCAAGGCAGCTAGGAGCCGTTGAGAGCAAATCCGGAAGGCCATCCTTGCCTTCTGTCGTCGGGGGCACCGGACAGTCCGGTGCACACCGGACATGTCCGGTGACCGATTTCTTTCCTTATCCAGCGCTTCCCGACCGTTGCAGACCGGCGGAGATCTGAGAGCCGTTGGCGCACCGGACAGTCCGGTGCACACCGGACAGTCCGGTGCCGTCTTCCGACCGTTGGCTCGGCCACGTGTCCCACGCGGATTGCGCGGCCGACCGTTGGCCCTGGCCGACCGTTGGCTCACCGGACAGTCCGGTGCACACCGGACAGTCCGGTGAATTTTAGCCGTACGCCGCCGGCCAAAATCCCGAGAGCGGCCAGTTCGAGTCGAGGCAGCCTGGCGCACCGGACACTGTCCGGTGCACACCGGACAGTCCGGTGCTCCAGACCGAGCTGAGACTTGGCTGCACACAGCCAAGTCTTTCTCTCCCCTTTTCTCTTTTTCTTCTTTCTGTTTCTAACACTTAGACAAATATGTTAGTCCATAAAACCAATGTACTAAGGCTTAGAAACATACCTTTACTTCATGATTTGCACCTTGTTCATCCATGTACACAAATTCACAATTAAACACATGTGTTGGCACTCAATCACCAAAATACTTAGAAATGGCCCAAGGGCATATTTCCCTTTCAATCTCCCCCTTTTTGGTGATTTATGCCAACACAACATAAAGCAACTAGAACAAGTGCAAACTCAATTCAAATAACACTTAAATTTATTTTGAATCACTTTTGGCATATATGGATCATCCTTTGCCACCACTTGGTTTGTTTTTGCAAATCAAACACAAATCTCTATCTCTAAGTTAAACACACATGTTTAAGCATAAAGAGAGTCATTCAAAAAGAGATTGATCAAGGATTTCAAAAACTCCCCCTTTTTCCCATAAACAATACTTCTCCCCACAAGAAGCCAACTTTTGACAAGAGAGACAACTTAAGAATTTTGACAAACCAAAAACTCTATTCTACTATTTTCAAAATCTCTCAAGTGGTAGCTGATCCATTTAGATTGCTTTGGCCTTTATTTTCTCCCCCTTTGGCATCAAACACCAAAACGGGATCAATTTTGGCCCTTTAACCCCATTGCCTCACCAAAATCTTCAATTAAGAGCAAATGGCAATAAGAGTTCATGAGATGGACTTGGAATAAGTTACCCCTCATCGGAGTGCAGTGGAAGTCTTTCATGGGCCAAGTCCACCTTTTTCCTTTCAATTCTCCTTTGTGACTAAAACAGACAAACTCAAGCATGTGGTTAGTCTCAAAGGGTCAAGTTGTAACATGTCTCCCCCTAAACATGTGCATCACTTTGCAACGGACTTGTGAGGTCCAGGGAGTGTTTGTACAACTTGAGCACCATAATAAGCAACAAAATGCAGAATGAACATGATCAAAGGCATAAATACATGTATGCTACACTTCAATCCAAGTTCCGCGAATCTAAGACATTTAGCTCACTACGCAGCCTGCAAAAGGTCTTCTCATCTAAAGGCTTGGTAAAGATATCGGCTAGCTGGTTCTCGGTGCTAACATAAAACACTTCGATATCTCCCTTTTGCTGGTGGTCTCTCAAAAAGTGATGCCGGATGTCAATGTGCTTTGTGCGGCTGTGCTCAACAGGATTTTCCGCTATTCGAATAGCACTCTCATTGTCACATAGGAGTGGGACCTTACTCAGATTGTAGCCAAAGTCCCTGAGGGTTTGCCTCATCCAAAGTAGTTGCGCGCAACACTGACCTGCGGCAACATACTCGGCCTCAGCGGTGGATAGGGCAACGGAGGTTTGTTTCTTAGAGTTCCATGACACCAGGGACCTTCCTAAGAATTGGCACGTCCCCGATGTACTCTTCCTATCGACCTTACATCCAGCATAGTCGGAATCTGAGTACCCAATCAAGTCAAAGTTAGACCCCTTTGGATACCAGATCCCGAAGCAAGGCGTAGCGACTAAATATCTAAGAATTCGCTTCACCGCCACCAAGTGACACTCCTTAGGATCGGATTGAAATCTAGCACACATGCATACGCTAAGCATAATATCCGGTCTACTAGCACATAAATAAAGTAGAGATCCTATCATTGACCGGTATGCTTTTTGATCAACGGACTTACCTCCTTTGTTGAGGTCGGTGTGTCCGTCGGTTCCCATCGGAGTCTTTGCGGGCTTGGCGTCCTTCATCCCAAACCGCTTCAGCAGATCTTGCGTGTACTTCGTTTGGGAGATGAAGGTGCCGTCCTTGAGTTGCTTCACTTGGAACCCAAGGAAGTAGTTCAACTCGCCCATCATCGACATCTCGAATTTCTGCGTCATCACCCTGCTAAACTCTTCACAAGACTTTTGATTAGTAGAACCAAATATTATGTCATCGACATAAATTTGGCACACAAACAAATCACCATTACAAGTCTTAGTGAAAAGAGTTGGATCGGCTTTCCCAACCTTGAAAGCATTAGTAAGTAAGAAATCTCTAAGACATTCATACCATGCTCTTGGGGCTTGCTTAAGTCCATAGAGCGCCTTAGAGAGCTTACACACGTGGTCGGGGTACCGCTCATCCTCGAAGCCAGGGGGTTGCTCCACGTACACCTCCTCCTTTATTGGCCCGTTGAGGAACGCGCTCTTCACATCCATTTGGTACAACCTGAAAGAATGGTGAGCGGCATATGCTAACAAGATACGAATGGACTCTAGCCTAGCCACAGGAGCAAAAGTCTCCTCAAAGTCCAAACCTGCGACTTGGGCATAACCTTTTGCCACAAGTCGAGCCTTGTTCCTTGTCACCACTCCGTGCTCGTCTTGTTTGTTGCGGAACACCCACTTGGTTCCCACAACGTTTTGCTTGGGACGAGGCACCAGCGTCCAAACTTCATTGCGCTTGAAGTTGTTAAGTTCCTCCTGCATGGCCAACACCCAATCCGGATCTAGCAAGGCCTCCTCTACCCTGAAAGGCTCAATAGAGGAGACAAAAGAGTAATGCTCACAAAAATTAACTAATCGAGATCGAGTAGTTACTCCCTTGCTAATGTCACCCAGAATTTGGTCGACGGGATGATCCCTTTGAATCATCGCTCGAACTTGGGTTGGAGGTGCCGGTTGCGCTTCTTCCTCCATCACATGATCATCTTGTGCTCCCCCTTGATCACACGCCTCCTTTTGATGAACCTGTTCATCGTCTTGAGTTGGGGGATTCACCGTCGTTGAGGAAGAAGGTTGATCACGTTCATCTTGTTCCTGTGGCCGAACGTCTCCAATCGCCATGGTTCGTATAGCGGCCGTTGGAACATCTTCTTCATCCTGTTGATGGCGTGGCAAGCCGTGTTCACGGCTTCCGACCAAAAGCACTCTGGGGTCTTGAACTCTCCAAGCATCGTCCTCGCCATATCGATTAGCGTCCTGTTCTTCCTCTCTACCACACCATTTTGCTGTGGTGTGTAGGGAGCGGAGAACTCGTGCTTGATCCCTTCCTCCTCAAGAAACTCCTCCACTTGAAGGTTCTTAAACTCGGACCCGTTGTCGCTCCTAATCTTCTTCACCTTGAGCTCAAACTCATTTTGAGCTCTCCTGAGGAAGCGCTTGAGGGTCCCTTGGGTTTCAGACTTATCCTGCAAAAAGAACACCCAAGTGAAGCGGGAAAAGTCATCAACAATAACTAAACCATACTTACTTCCTCCTATGCTTAGATAGGCGACGGGTCCGAAGAGGTCCATATGCAGCAGCTCCAGAGGTCTTGACGTGGTCATCACATTCTTGCTGTGATGTGCTCCTCCCACCTGTTTACCTGCTTGACAAGCTGCACAAGGTCTATCTTTTTCGAAATAAACATTTGTTAGACCTATCACGTGTTCTCCCTTTAGAAGCTTGTGAAGGTTCTTCATCCCCACATGTGCTAAGCGGCGATGCCACAGCCAGCCCATGCAAGTCTTAGCCATTAAGCATGCATCTAGACCGGCCTCTTCTTTTGCAAAGTCAACTGTTGGGGGCCTTCGTCCTCCGAAGGTCCTCAAAAACATGATTTGACAACGTTTTCCAAGCGGATTATATGAACAGGTATTTTCGGATTCAGAATTATGGATATGGAGCACGACCAGGACGAAGCCTGAACCAGACGAAGATCGAGGGCAGCCGAAGCTGTGCGCAGGGAAGCTTCGGCACGATGGCATACGGGAGAACCGACTTAAAGATGAAAAGACTTCGGGGGCCTCGACAGATTTCCATAAACTGTTAACAAATGTAATGGACATGAATGTAATTTTACGTGGGCTGCGTCCCGCGTCTATAAATAGATGAACAGTACTCCCGTACTGTTCACGCTGACTTGGCATTCTGCTTTAGCGTCACGCTTGTACTTTATACCTTCTTTCAGGACCGAAGGTACATTTGTAATTTGAAATCATTTCTATTTTTCCATGTTAATAAAATAGAAATGATTTTATGTTGTTTATATTATGTTTCGTGCTTTATATGAGTCCTTCGTCATTATTCGTTATAGTTACGAAGGTATGTCCCTTATGACCTTCGTCCGAAACTCATTATTTCCCAAAGGGGCATAATGTTTCGAAGGACGAAGGACGTTAACATTTAACACTTTTTATGTTGCCTTGTTCTTAACTCTTAGCATTTGAGAACAAGTCCCCAACATTGGCGCCCACCTCCGGTGAACTCACTTCCACTTCGAGCTTTTTTGAACACCTTCGGAAGCTATGGCGCCGAAGAAAGCTTCAGCGACTGGGGCTTCAGCACTGCAACCGCTGGACCACAACCAGGAGACCGTCTCTCTTCGGGAGGCCCGAAGCCAGAAGAGAAAGGCTGTCAGCCCTACACTTCAGGAAGAAGAGTTAGACCAAGAAATCAGGGATATGGAGATGCTACACCAACAAGTACAAAGGAAGAAGGAGAAGATGGCCCGCCTAGCTGAGTTGCAAAGGCAGATAGACGAAGCCTCTGAGGAAGTCCGCCATCTTACTCACGATGAGCAGAACAGAAGGCCTCATCAGAAAGACCTTCATCAAGAGGGCTTCGTCAACGAAGATGACTGGTATGATAATTTCCATCAGGGAAATTTTGTTTTTGATGATGCTTCTCCTCTGTCTGCTGAGCTGCAGGCTACACCTTGGCCTTCATCCTATAAGCCACCCCAGCTTCCCATGTTTGATGGACACTCCGACCCGAAGCAATTCTTGATGAGCTACGAAGCAACGGTGTCTTCGTACGGGGGCAATGCTGCAGTCATGGCGAAGTCTTTCGTCATGGCCGTCAGGAATGTTGCTCAGACCTGGTATTCCTCCCTTCGGCCAGGAACAATAACTTCATGGCAGAAGCTGAAGGATATGTTATTGACCAGTTTTCAAGGATTTCAGACGAAGCCGGTCACAGCTCAAGCCCTGTTCCAGTGTATTCAGGATCACGAAGAGTACCTTCAGGCGTATGTCCGAAGGTTTTTACGATTGAGGGCGCAGGCACCAACGGTGCCCAATGAAATTGTTATCGAAGCCATGATCAAGGGGCTTCGTCCTGGGCCTGCAGCTCAATACTTTGCCAGAAAGCCTCCTCAGACCTTGGAGAAATTGCTCCAAAAGATGGATGAGTACATTCGTGCTGACAATGACTTTCGTCAAAGAAGGGAGGAGACCTTCAGATTTTCTGAAATGACCAGGGGCTTCGGAGGAAGATACTACCCGAGACATGTCCGTTCTATCCACAACACTCAAAATGATGATAAGGGGAGTCAGAACAGACCGCAATGCTCATCACAGGCTTCGGGGCAACAACAAACTTCCTTCCGGCCACCAGCTCCAAGAGGCAGAGGCGCCAGGGGCTTCGGCGGAAGATTCGGAGATCAGCCAAGGAGACTGTTTTGCTTGTTCTGTGGAGAAGGCAAGGGCCATACCACTAGGTCGTGCCATATTACAATCCAGAAGCAAAAGGAAATTGCCGAAGCTGCATCTCAGCAAGCTCAGCCGAAGCAGGTCATGCATACTGCTTCGTATCATCCGCCTTATGTCCCACAATACATAGACAACCACCCTGCAGCTTCTGTAGCTTCGGCAAGTCAACCTCAAGCTTCCTGGCAACAGCTTCCGCCCCCACCTCCATTGCAGCAAGGCCAACAGCCAGAAGGGAGTCAATACACTCCACATCAGAGGGACTTCAGAGAGCAGTCCGAAGCTCGCACAGTTAACAGCACTGTGCCAGAGTCGAAGCACATATATTGACACATATCCTACCTTTGATAGCACTCTTTCCTATTCAGTTTTATTTTCTGTGAAGCAAAAAACATTGGTAGTTTTCATGTAATAATTTCGTTGTTTTCCGCGAGGAAGATCTATTTGATCCACAAGCTTAAGTTGTTGAAGCTTAAAATTTTTTCCGTTACCAAGGAGGACCTTCGAATTAAAAATCCTTCGGAGTAACAGAAAGTCGTTCTAAGGAACGCAGCGTAAGTTTGCGAAGTCACAAAAAGTCGTTCCAAAGGGAGCGCAGTGTAAGTTTTCTGCTCAGAAGTCGTTCCTAAAGGAATGCAGAGCCTACAGCGAAAAGTCAACGCTGATACCGCCTAAGTAAAAGGCGAAGAAGCTCCTAAGGGAGGCTTACAGCGAAAAGTCAACGCTGATACCGCCTAAGTAAAGGGCGAAGAAGCTCCTAAGGGAGGCTTACAGCGAAAAGTCAACGCTGAGATCGTCTAAGTAAAAGACGAAGAAGCTCCAAAGACGTTCCTAAGGAAATGCAGAGCTTACGAATATATTTTATGAGTATCTTCGGAACAAATGTCACATGCATAGCATAACATCATCACATCATTTTGCACAACATAAGCATCATACATCATATTGCATCTGGCAAAAGAAAGTGACACTCTCAACCTTCGAAAGGATGCTCTGAGAAAGTGATATCGAAATTGTATAGCTTCGGATTATAGCTTCGGAGAATATTTTTATAAAACATGGGTGAGCTTTTTCAGATCAATATTGAGATTGCATAACCTCGGAGTATAGCTTCGGATAATGATTTCACGAAGCATGGGTGTCATTCATCAGAATAATTTTAACAAAGAATGTCTTCTTCACGAAGCATGAAAAGAAGGGAAGGTGTTTTTTCGCCGAAGGCTCAAAAAGGTATGTATATAGAGTTTCATGCATCGTGAAGAATTGAATAGTGAAAAGAAACTTGTATATTACATCCAAATGTACAAAATATTACACAGACCACAATTTAAATGTTTTTCTAATAGCATCTAGTCCTCTCTTAATACTGTTTCGGCGACTTCATTCAAAAGTTGGTCAACAACTTTGTCCATGATAGCTTCGGCCATTTGTTTGATTTCTTCATCTCCTTTCGTGTGTGGGTCGGCAGTCAACCCAGCAGCTTCTGAGGGAAGAGAACATTTCTTCATCACTATTACAAACTAAGTGCAGAGTTTGAAACAAAAATTACAACACAATAAGAATAACTAATTAATACCTAATTGCCTTTCGGGTTCCGTACTTTTTTCAGTAGTTTCCGCCACTTTTCTAGCATCATGGATGCCTTTTTCACTCCTTTGGATAATCTCTTGCGCCATTCCTCGGCCGCCGTCGTTCCAGATATCCGTAAAAAATTTGCCGCCAACCACGCTTGCTTCGGCTGAGGGGTCCTTAATGTCTTCGGAAGATAAGGCAGCTTCGGACTGAGCAAGAAGTTTTACATGATCGCAACCTTTCTTCTCTAAGACAGAGGCAATTCCTCTGGCGCCCGAAAAAGCGCAAATATCGCCACGGCTGCTTAGGATCTCCTCGAAGGCCTCTGCTTCGTGACTAATCCATTCCAGTGGACCTTCGGGATTGCCTCGAGAGAAATTCTCTTCGCTGGAGAAGGCGCCCACGCTGGCAAAGCTGGCTTTAATTTTATTCACACATTCTATAGATTTGACATAACATTTACCCTGAGATGTACGAAGCTCTTTAACTCTTAACTCCAATTTGTTGACCATATGATCGCTGAGTTCTCGTTTTGTTTCCTCAAGAACGCGCTCCTCTCTAGCTCTAGTCAGCTGTTTCTGAAGATCTTTAATTTCGCGCTTGTGGGCTTCGGCCTGGGTTTTTGAAGCAGCTTCATCCTTCTTTACTTTGTCTATCAGCGTAAGAAGAATTTTATCCTTTTCTAGAGCTTCGTTTCTCAATCTGATAACTTCGGAGCGCAAATTGTTGAACGCAATCTCATAACTTTCATCTTCGGCGCTCTTTTGCGCTCTCAGCGCGTTGCTTAGGATCAGGCCCTATACGAAAAAGAATTCATATAAGAAAAAGCGAATGTGTCGTGTAAAAAATACATAATAATAATACAAGAGGGTTTTCTTTTCAAGCGTTAAATTCCCATACCTTCAGGCTGTTGTACGCAAGACTGTCTGCGAGATCTTCTTTTGTCATGGCGCTTAACCCAGATTCGAGCTTCGGGAAACCAATACTCCTGGCCATTTCTCGGCAGACAGAGAGCTCTTTGTTGTCAGGCAGGCAGTATAAAAAATCATCTTCATTTGTCCCATTGAATATTACTGCCCCCTTTGGATATTTTAGCTCCTTTGCATAATGGTTAGCTTCATGAGTTTCTTCTTCAGATAATTTTTTCCCCGAAGCATGTCGTATGATGTAATCACACATGCTGGCAGGCGCTTCGGGGATGGCAGTGTCAGTCTCTTCAATTAAAATTGGTTCTGGTATTTTTATTGCTTCGGCTTCCAAAGTTTGTTCCCTGAAGGGCTCTGAAGGCCCAGCTTCAGCTTCAGCTTGTTGCGTCGGAGCTTCAGAGGAAGCTTCAGCGATTTCAACACTCTTTTTTGGGGTTGTGCTTGAAGACTTAATTGTCTCCAAGACATCTAGTACATTTACCATTCTCTTCCTTTTTGGGGTCACCATTGGACCCTTTTGGATTTTTGCTGCTTCGACATTTACAACAGGACTTAAAATTTCTGATGCTTTTTCCTTAGTCAGATTTTTCGCTTCTTCCATTTTTCCTGTCGATGGTGCTTTGGCCACCTCTGCAATTTCTGGCAGCAAGGTTGGCTGTTCAGCTTCAGCGGCCGAAGAAGTTTCTCCAGTGAACTCAGGCACCGAAGCTGGTTCAATATGGCGTGGTCGGTGTGTGAGGACCTTCAACCTTTTTCCTTTTGGTTCTGGCTCGCTAGGAGCGGTTCCAGCTTCTTCTTTTTCAGAGGTTATGTTTTTCCTTTTTTGCTTTCGGATGGGATAACAATAATCAGGGTAGAAGAACCCGATTGCATCAAACACTCGGTTCAGTCTCTTCTTTTTTCGGCCTCCGAAGGCTGCTGATAGTGCAGTATTTTCAGCCTTCGAATATGCCCCAAGTAATTCATCACTTAATGTTTCAATGCTTTTCAGCCAGTCATCATCAGGTTCAATAAATTTGTCTGCATATTTGAATGTGTACTTTAATCTGACTAGTCCGCCTTCGTCGGACTCTTTGATGGTTTCCTTCGGCATTTCCCACTTTTCTGCAAGTGGCCATACCCTGAAGGCGATGTGTTCTTGGACCAAATCCCTTGTCCCAATAAACGAGCAGACTACCCCGAAGGCTCTTTGGCATTCTTCGGAGGCTTCGTCCATTTCGACCTTCGGCCTTCGAAGACCGAAGCGTTGCCAGATTGGGTGCATAATAATACTCTTCACATTCTCTTGGGCTGTTAGATCATTCTTTACATAAAACCATTCAGTCATCCAGGCTCCGGGCCACCTCTTCCGAAAGGTCGGCACAGGGCAGCTTGACCCGGAGCGGGCGCCGAAGCTGTAGCACCCAAAGTTGTTGTGGTATTGCTCTTTTCCCCAGGGCTTCGTCTCGTATAATAACTCATGAATGTTGCAGAAGCTTTTAGCGTTCGGTTCCAAACCTTGGCTTCTTGCAGCCCAGACAAAAATCCCCATTCTTATAATAGCTTCGGGAGTGAGTTGATGAAGGTAGACTTGGAATGTTTTTAGTACCTCAACAACAAAATTGCTCAGGGGGAATCGAAGCCCAGCCCTGAGGAAGCTTCGGAAAATCACAACTTCATCCTCTTCGGGGGTGGGAGAAGTCTTCTCCCCGGCATCAGCTCTCACAATAGATATGTCTCGGAAATATCGCCCCCTCATATTATCAATGTGACTTTGCTTGATGGTCGTTTTCCCAAAAACTGTGTGACTTGGTCGCCACGGTCGATCTTCGGCCTCTTCCCCACCACTTTCCACATCATAGCTGTCGCTGTCATCAGAATCTTCAGATAAACCTTCGAGAATTTCCTTCGTAATTTTCTCTGTATTAGTCTCTGCCATCGCTATCAGGAACCCTAGATTCTTCTCCTCCTCGAGACTCAGCTTCGTCTCAGCAGGGATCTTCAGCTTCGTTTCAGCAGGGGTCTTCTTGCCTTCAGACATCTTCGGGAACGCTCAAAAATTCCTCCCGAGGCCGAAGCTTCGAAATCAAAAAGAACAGCAAATCTTAATGAACAAGCGCTAAAAATTTTTTTAGTGGGCCGAAGCAAAAGGCAAGTGTGCGTATCAAATGAGTTCGCGATGTGATCTTATTTATACGCCTAGGGCGCTGAAAATTAAAAGGCCCCGCTTGTCAGTGAATGTTGCTATTCTAGCAAAGGGAAGGTGTTTTTTCGGACCTTCGGCTCAAGGCCTTCGTCCATATCGCAATCTGAATTTATTATTTACAAATTAATATTGCGAGGGGCTACTGTTGGGGGCCTTCGTCCTCCGAAGGTCCTCAAAAACATGATTTGACAACGTTTTCCAAGCGGATTATATGAACAGGTATTTTCGGATTCAGAATTATGGATATGGAGCACGACCAGGACGAAGCCTGAACCAGACGAAGATCGAGGGCAGCCGAAGCTGTGCGCAGGGAAGCTTCGGCACGATGGCATACGGGAGAACCGACTTAAAGATGAAAAGACTTCGGGGGCCTCGACAGATTTCCATAAACTGTTAACAAATGTAATGGACATGAATGTAATTTTACGTGGGCTGCGTCCCGCGTCTATAAATAGATGAACAGTACTCCCGTACTGTTCACGCTGACTTGGCATTCTGCTTTAGCGTCACGCTTGTACTTTATACCTTCTTTCAGGACCGAAGGTACATTTGTAATTTGAAATCATTTCTATTTTTCCATGTTAATAAAATAGAAATGATTTTATGTTGTTTATATTATGTTTCGTGCTTTATATGAGTCCTTCGTCATTATTCGTTATAGTTACGAAGGTATGTCCCTTATGACCTTCGTCCGAAACTCATTATTTCCCAAAGGGGCATAATGTTTCGAAGGACGAAGGACGTTAACATTTAACACTTTTTATGTTGCCTTGTTCTTAACTCTTAGCATTTGAGAACAAGTCCCCAACATCAACTAAATAAAGCTTGCCGTCTAGTACACCCTTAAAAGCTAGTGAACCATCACATCTTCTAAAGACAGACACATCTACATTTGTAAATAAACAATTATATCCCATTTGACATAATTGACTAACAGATAGCAAATTATATCCAAGACTCTCCACTAGGAATACATTTGATATAGAATGCTCATTAGAAATTGCAATTTTACCTAACCCTTTTACGTTGCCTTGATTCCCATCACCGAATATAATTGAATCTTGGGAATCCTTATTCTTGACGTAGGAGGTGAACATCTTCTTCTCCCCCGTCATATGGTTTGTGCATCCGCTGTCGATAATCCAGCTTGAACCCCCGGATGCATAAACCTGCAAGGCAAATTTAGGCTTGGGTCTTAGGTACCCAACTCATGTTGGGTCCTGCAAGGTTAGCACAAATATCTTTAGGGACCCAAATGCAAGATTTATCTCCCTTGCATCTAGCCCCTAATTTCCTAGCAACAACCTTCTTTCCCTTTCTACAAATAGCAAAGGGAGCATTACAAGCATAATAAATGGTAGAAGGTTCATTCACTACTTTCCTAGGAGCATGAATAACATTCTTTCTAGGCACATGAGCAATATTTCTCCTAGGCATATGCGCAACATTTCTCCTACTCATATTTCTATCATGCTTATGAGAGGAACTAGAGGCAAACATGGCATGAGAATCATAAACATGTGAATCAAAATCATTATAAACATTTCTAGCATGTCTCCTATCATGGTATAAGAAAGCATGGTTCTTTTTAGCACTATTAGCCATAGGGGCCTTCCCTTTCTCCTTGACGAAGACGGGAGCCTTATGGCTTGTTAAGTTCTTGGCTTCCCTCTTGAAGCCAAGCCCATCCTTAATTGAGGGGTGTCTACCAACCGTGTAGGCATCCCTTGCAAATTTTATTTTATCAACTTCATTCTTGCTAGTCTTAAGTTGGGCATTAAGACTAGCCACTTCATCATTTAATTTGGAAATTAGAACTAGGTGTTCACTACAAGCATTAACATCAAAATCCTTACACCTAGTACAAATTTCAACATGTTCAACACAAGAATTTGATTTACTAGCTACTTCTAGTTTAGCACTTAAATCAATATTAACACTTCTTAAGGTAGAAATGGTTTCATGACAGGAAGATATTTCACTAGAAAGCATTTCATTTCTTTTCACTTCTAAAGCATATGATTTTTGTGCCTCTACAAACTTATCATGTTCATCATACAATAAATCTTCTTGCTTTTCTAAAAGCCTATCCTTTTCATTCAATGCATCAATTAATTCATTGATTTTATCTATCTTAGATCTATCTAAGCCCTTGAACAAGCAAGAATAATCTATATCATCATCACTAGACTCACTATCACTAGAAGAAGCATAAGTGGAGTCTTTAGTACTTACCTTCTTCTCTCTTGCCATAAGACAAGTGAGACGCTCATTGGGGAAGAGAGCCGATTTGTTGAAGGCAGTGGCGGCGAGTCCTTCATTGTCAGAGTCGGAGGAGGAGCAATCCGAGTCCCACTCCTTTCCTAGATGCGCCTCGCCCTTTGTCTTCTTGTATGCCTTCTTCTTCTCCCTCTTGTTCCCCTTTTCCTGGTCACTTTCATTATCGGGACAGTTAGCAATAAAATGACCAAGCTTACCGCATTTGAAGCACGAGCGCTTCCCCTTGGTCTTGGTCTTGCTTGGCTGCCCCTTGCGACCATTTAGCGCCGTCTTGAATCTCTTGATGATGAGAGCCATCTCTTCATCATTGAGCCCGGCCGCCTCAACTTGCGCCACCTTGCTAGGTAGCGATTCCTTGCTCCTTGTTGCTTTTAGAGCAATGGGTTGAGGCTCGTGGAGTGGTCCGTTCAACGCGTCGTCGACGTATCTCGCCTCCTTGATCATCATCCTCCCGCTCACGAATTTTCCAAGTACTTCCTCGGGCGTCATCATCGTGTACCTGGGATTCTCACGAATATTGTTCACGAGATGAGGATCAAGTACGGTAAAGGACCTGAGCATTAGGCGGACGACGTCGTGGTCCGTCCATCGCGTGCTCCCGTAGCTCCTTATCTTGTTGATGAGGGTCTTGAGCCGGTTGTATGTTTGCGTCGGCTCCTCGCCCCTTATCATGGCAAACCGTCCAAGCTCTCCCTCCACCAACTCCATTTTGGTGAGCAAGGTGACGTCGTTCCCCTCATGAGAGATTTTGAGGGTGTCCCAGATCTGCTTGGCATTGTCCAAGCCGCTCACTTTGTGATACTCGTCCCTGCACAAAGAGGCTAGCAACACAGTAGTAGCTTGTGCATTTTTATGAATCTGTTCATTAATAAACATAGGGCTATCCGAGCTATCAAATTTCATTCCACTTTCCACAATCTCCCAAATGCTTGGATGGAGAGAAAACAGGTGAGTACGCATTTTGTGGCTCCAAAATCCGTAATCCTCTCCATCAAAGTGAGGAGGTTTGCCAAGTGGAATGGGAAGCAAATGAGTATTTGAGCTATGCGGAATACGCGAATAATCAAAAGAAAAGTTTGAGTTAACCGTCTTTTGTTTGTAGTCGTTGTGGTCCTCGTCCTTTTGGGAAGAAGTAGACTCGTCGCTGTCGTAGTAGACAATCTCCTTGATGCGCCTGGTCTTCTTCTTCTTCCCTTCCTTCCGTCTTTGGCCCGAGCCGGAGTCGGTAGGCCTGTCATCCTTCGGCTCGCTGACGAAGGTCTCCTTCTCTTTATCGTTGATCACTATACCCTTCCCCTTAGGATCCATCTATTCGGGCGGTTAGTCCCTTTGTGAATAGAACGGCTCTGATACCAATTGAGAGCACCTAGAGGGGGGGGGGGGGGTGAATAGGTGATCCTGTAAAAACTTCAAACTTAAGCCACAAAAACTTGTTATGTGTTAGCACGATTATTGCCAAGTGGCTAAGGTGAAGTCTCAACAAAACACAATACCACAAGAATCAAGCACAGAGGGACACAGTGGTTTATCCCGTGGTTCGGCCAAGCCAATGCTTGCCTACTTCCACGTTGTGGCGTCCCAACGGACGAGGGTTGCAATCAACCCCTCTCAAGCGGTCCAAAGACCCACTTGAATACCACGGTGTTTTGTTGTTCCTTTCACTATCCCGTTTGCAAGGAATCTCCACAAATTGGAGTCTCTTGCCCTTACAAGTATATGATCACAAAGAAGCACAGAGTAAGGTAGGGAAGCAACACACACAAATCCAAAGCAAAGGCGCACACACACGGCCAAGACTCGAGCTCGAATGACTATCTCAGAGTTCACACTAGAACAGAGCTCGAATCACTTAGAATCACAAACGAATGCGCAAAGAACTTGTGTGGATGATCAAGAATGCTCAAGAGTTGCTTGTATCTCCTCCATGCGCCTAGGGGCTCCTTTTATAGCCCCAAGGCAGCTAGGAGCCGTTGAGAGCAAATCCGGAAGGCCATCCTTGCATTCTGTCGTCGGGGGCACCGGACAGTCCGGTGCACACCGGACATGTCCGGTGACCGATTTCTTTCCTTATCCAGCGCTTCCCGACCGTTGCAGACCGGCGGAGATCTGAGAGCCGTTGGCGCACCGGACAGTCCGGTGCACACCGGACAGTCCGGTGCCGTCTTCCGACCGTTGGCTCGGCCACGTGTCCCACGCGGATTGCGCGGCCGACCGTTGGCCCTGGCCGACCGTTGGCTCACCGGACAGTCCGGTGCACACCGGACAGTCCGGTGAATTTTAGCCGTACGCCGCCGGCCAAAATCCCGAGAGCGGCCAGTTCGAGTCGAGGCAGCCTGGCGCACCGGACACTGTCCGGTGCACACCGGACAGTCCGGTGCTCCAGACCGAGCTGAGACTTGGCTGCACACAGCCAAGTCTTTCTCTCCCCTTTTCTCTTTTTCTTCTTTCTGTTTCTAACACTTAGACAAATATGTTAGTCCATAAAACCAATGTACTAAGGCTTAGAAACATACCTTTACTTCATGATTTGCACCTTGTTCATCCATGTACACAAATTCACAATTAAACACATGTGTTGGCACTCAATCACCAAAATACTTAGAAATGGCCCAAGGGCATATTTCCCTTTCAGGAGTTTCCGCCTCGCCCGACCTTGGGCTCGGACCGACCACGCCACGAAGGATGCATCATTACCCTACCCCCAGCTAGCTCAGGCTACGGGGGAACAAGACCGGCGTCCCATCTAGGCTCGCCCCAGTAACAAGTAATGATGGCTCCCCGCGTGCGTCCATGACGACGGTGGTTCTCAGTCCCCTACGGAAGCAAGGAGACGTCAGCAAGGTCCCAAGCAGCCCCAACAGCTGTGCTTCTATAGGGCTCAAGCGCTCCTCCGACGGCCACGATACCGCGTACACAGGGCTCTAGCACCTCTTCGACACCCACGTTGGCATGTACACAGGGCACAGGCACCTCTCTGCCGGACACGTTAGCACATAGCTACACCCCCATTGTACACCTGGACCCTCTCCTTGCATCTATAAAAGGGAGGTCCAGGGCCTTCATGCGGGAGGGTCGCGCGGGAGGACGAGCTGACGAACAGGCTCACTCTCTCTCTCTCTCGCGAACGCTTGTAACCCCTACTACGAGCGCATCCCCCTGGCGCAGGATAACATGACCCGCGTTTTCCCCCTTGTGTTCCATCTCGCGCCAACCCATCTGGGCTGGGACACGCAGCGACAATTTTACTCGTCGGTCCAGGGACCCCCCGGGGTCGAAACGCCGACAGATGGCCCCATCTGACTTAGCACATTCGGATGGTGTTCCTTCGAGTGACTCTGTCTACTGTCTCCAGAATCTGAGTTGGCTTCTCTATGTATGTTAAGCCCTCCTGGATTTTGAGGTCCTCTATTGGTAATTGCTCCTCTGACACTCGTAGACATTTCTTCAACCGAGATACATGGAACACATCATGCACAACTGACAGACTTTCTGGTAGGCCGAGCTGGTAAGCCACTTCTCCACGTCTTGCCTGAATATGGTACGGTCCGATATATCGAGGTGCTAATGTTCCCTTGACTCCGAACCTTCTGAATCATCTGGTCGGTGACACCTTCAGGTAAACATAATCTCCCACTTCAAAACTTAGCTTTCTTCTTCTAGTGTCGGCATAGCTTCACTGCCTTGACTATGCTATCTTCAGATTCTCCCGGACCATTCTGATATTCTCCTCGGTTCGAGCAAAATGTCTGCACCGAACACCTGCCTCTCTCCTGGTTGGTCCCAATGCAACAGAGTTTGACAATTCCTCCCATAGAGTGCCTAGAACAGGGACATCTTTAAACTTGCCTAATGACTGTTGTTGTAGGATAACTCTGCATGAGGTAATCTCTTATCCCAATCTGACTTGTCCTGTAACGCGCATGCCCTCAACATATCTTATAGGATCTGATTAGTTCTTTCAGTCTGACCGTCTGTCTACGGGTGATAAGCTGAACTGAAATTCAAATGTGTGCTCAAAGCTTCATATAGCTGCTACTAAAAGTGAGAGCTGAATTGCATTCCTCAATCCGATACTATCTTCTTCGGTACTCTATGTAAACAGACAATTCTAGACATGTATAACTCTGCCAATGCTGCACTACTGTAGTTGGTCTTGACTGGTATGAAATGGCCCGCCTTTGTTAAGCGGTCCACCACTACCTAGATGGAGACATAGCCGGCTCGAGTGTGAGGCAAGCCAACTATAAAGTCCATCTCGATCTCATCCCACTTCCATTGAGGAATTTATAGTGGCTGCAACAAACCGGCTGGTTTTTTATGTTCCGCCTTAATTCTCCAACAGGCAACAGTTGTCACATATGGCGACATACCCTGCGATCTCCCTTTTCATACCGTACCACCAGAATCTCTTCTTTAAGTCTCGGTACATCTTCTCACTTTCAGGGTGTATAGAATAAGCTGTTTCATGGGTTTCCTTGAGGATTAGCTCCCGAATCGACTTGATATCGGGAACACATAACCGATCTTTAAACCATACCACACCTTCTGCATCCTCTCGAAAGTCTTTGCCTCTCCCTTCTGAGATTAGCTGTCGGATCTTATTGATCTTCTCGTCATCTTTCTGTCATTCTTTGATGTCCCTCTCTAGGGTGGGTTCCAGTTCAACTGTCACTCCCTGCGTGCTTTAGAAACCCGAGATTCAGCTTGTCGAATCACATGGCCAACTCATATGACATTAGGTGTGCGACCATCATATTGACTTGACTCTTTCTGCTTAGAGCATCTACAAACACATTTGTTTTGTCCGAATGATAATGTATCTCCAGTTCATAATCTTTAATCAACTCCAGCCGTCCACCAAATAGTAGAAAGACTAGTATTGTTTGTTAAAATATATACAATTAATAGTTAATTGGAAGTACTATTATTACAACAAGTGACTAAAAATAGCATACTGATTATATATATACACTATCGCTAAGGCGATATCATAATTTTGAGCTAATAAGTTCATAAATCATATTATAATAATATCATCACATATTAAGAGTTTTTTTATATATCAGGTTATTCGATCTATTCGGGTTTTAAAGGATAGAAACCGAACTCAAACTCATATCCCAAAATATAGCATATATGGAAACCGAATTCGAACCCGAAAACCCGAATAGATCGACAATTCTATTTGAATTCGGTTCATGTTCAGGTTTTAAAATACCCACCCCTACTAAACAGTGGCACCTAGCGGAATCTATATTTTGGGGTTGTCAAGCAGCAGCGCACTGCAGCCACAGGATAACACGCCCACGGCTCTCGTCAGTCGTCACCCGCCTTGTCTTGTTTCGCTGTCTTGTTTCGCGCTCCCCCACCCCCCTCCCAACCCCAACCCCGTCCCAACCCCCACTACGGCCTTCCCCCCATGGCTCCCCTGGCCTCCCTTCCTCTCCCGCCCAGTACTGCCGTCACCGCTCGCTTCCTCGCCGCCCCCGCCATCCGCGTGATCAGCCCATCGCGGCCCGCGCTGCCGCTCCTCTCATCCGCCTCCGCAGGCGGCTTCCCTCACGCCTCTCGCGCTCCCTGCAGTGCCGCCCGCGAGCACCGCCGCGGCACCGTGCGGGTAAGTCCCCCTGATGGCCTGATCCTGTCTCTAGCCCAATGCCGCCCTGACACCCTGCGGTCGCCTGCGGTGCTTATTCTGTTGCAGCGGGATGCAGCGCCAGAGATTTCCGATTTGTGTTGCAGCTGCAGCACTCCCGCCAATCAAACTGTATTGCTAGCGTTGTTGCTAATGTCATTGTTCCATACCAGTAAATTCAACTGTTCAATTAGAGTGTGCTGCTAGCTCTTCTAGGGAGGACACGGATAAATAATTTGCAATACCTGCTAAGAGCGTACACTAACCGTTGTCATATACATAGTTGCATACATCCTACGACTTTCTTATTCTGCAGTTGTGCTTGGAGGGGCACACGATAGTACTGCTATTTCTAAATGTGCGGTTCATATTTGCATTTCTAAAGGTTACTGCACATATTAGTGAATTTGGTGGGTGTTCAACTATTCATAGAGCCGGGATGTGAATGTATATTGCTATCTGCTTGATTTTTTTTTGCATCCTTGTAAATTCAATTGCACTCTCTTTAACAATGTTTCTAGATTAGACACACTTGCAGAGTGTAAACATGGATGCCAATTAATTTGTTTTGTTTCTTGTATAGTGTAAATATGGATGCCCGTCAATTACATCAGTCAGTCATTTGATTACCTAGTTACCCTAATTATCATCAAAGCTCCACAAAAATGGATGCCAATCAAAGTATGGAGGATATTACCTTTGGATCATACTGCATTACTAACAACAGTATTCATGAGAATGATGAATGCATGAGCTCGCCATTGCTATTACTCGGAGGAATCACTGTATTTACCTAACTAAGCCATGCACATCTTTTTGAATGGTATGACAACATTGATTTTACTGGTCCTCTTGCAGGACTGCTCTCGAGCTGATGCTGCTGGAGCAGCTCCATTATCAAAGACACTGTTAGACCTCAAGGATTCCTGCTGGAGATTTTTAAGGCCACATACAATCCGAGGAACTGCTTTAGGATCCATGTGAGTTTCTAATGCTCTATTATTTAGATTTATAATGTCAGCTAGGTTGTACTACCTCTGTCCACAAAATAATGCAATTCTAGGTACATTCTTGGTTAACATTTCTAAAGTTTGACACAATATATATGTAAAAATATTAATGTTTATGACATCAAATAAGTATAGTATGAAAATATATCCCATAAGTTTAATGATATTTATTTGATATTATATATGTGGGAAACCCTAACCCTAACTCAGGGTTGGGTGTTTGTATTAATAGACCAAATTAGACGGGCCTGGCACATTACACGTGGGTGAGATTGTAATTACAAGGGGCTAACCCCAAAACCCTAACGGGTACTCTAACACCCCTGTAGTCTCAACTATATCATGTACATATGTTGAGACTGGATCGAAAGTCGATGAATACACTCGACGGTAGCCCCTTGGTGAAGATGTCGACGAACTGTAGCGTGGTGGGGGCGTTCATAACCCGAACGTCACCGGCAACAACAAGCTTGCGGACGAACTGCAGGTCGATCTCCACGTGCTTCGTGCACTGATGCTGCACGGGATTGGTGGAGAGGTAGAACGCGATGACATTGTCACAATAGACGAGGGTGGTGCGTTGAAGGAGGGCTGTGGAGCTCCTGGAGTAGCTGGCGCAGCCAGGAGGTCTCTGCTACGTTGTTGGCTATGTCGCGGTATTCGTCCTCTGCGCTGGAGCGGGAGACGACGGGCTACCGCTTGGCGGTCTAGGAGACGAGGTTGGCGACCAGGAATACGACATAACCGGAAGTGGGCCGGCGCGTGTCGGGACAGCCAACCCAATCAGCGTCGGTGTAGACCATGAGCTCCAACGTCGGGGAGGGTCGGAGTAGAAGGCCGTAGTCAAGGGAGTCGCAGAGGTAGCGTACGATGTACGATCCGCTTGAGAGCGGTGAGATGGGGCTCCCGCGGGGTGTGCATATGTAGGCACACCTGCTGGACGATGTAGGCGATGTCGGGTCTAGAGAAGGTCAGGTACTGGAGCACACCAGTTAGGCTCCAGTAGGATGTTGTGTTCGCGACCGGGTGCCCGTCGTCCTCAGAGAGCTTCGCCTGGGTGTTGACAGGCGTGGAGCAGGGCTTGCAGTCGGACATGCCAGCCTGCTCCAGGATGTCGATGGCGTATTGGCGCTGGTGGAGGAAGAGACCCTGAGGACGGCGCTCGGCAGTGATGCCGAGGAAGCGGTGAAGAGGCCCTGGGTCCTTCATCGCAAATTCCCGCTGAAGGGCGGTGATCGTGCGCTGTAGAAGGTCGGCGGTCAATGCTGTGAGCACAATGTCGTCGACGTAGAGAAGGAGGTAGACGGTGTCGTCGTCGTGCCAGTAGATGAACAAGGACATGTCCGACTTGGCCTCGACGAAGCTGATGGAGGCCAAGTAGGAGGCGAAGCGACTGTACCATGCCCGCGGCGCCTGCTTGAGGTCGTACAGGGAGTGGTTTAGTCGGCAGACTTGGTCCGGATGAGCGGCGTCGACGAAGCCAGTGGGCTGGCTGCAGTAGTCAATCTCGGTCAGAGCGTTGTGGTGGAAGGCATTCTTGACATCGAGCTGATGGATCGCCCAGTCCCGGGAGAGGGCGAGGGAGAGGACGGCTCGAACGGTGGTGAACTTGATAACGAGGCTGAAGGTCTCGTCGTAGTCCACTCCGGGGCGCTGGGTGAAGCCCCAAAGGACCCAACGGGCCTTGTAGCGGTCGAGGGAGCCGTCCGAGGTCATCTTGTGGCTAAAGAGCCACTTTTCGGTGACCACGTTGGTGCCTGGTGGACGTGGGATCAGGTCCCATGTGTGGTTGGCTAGCAGGGCCACGTGCTCCTCCTCCATAGCGCGATGCCAGTGTGGGTCGACGAGGGCGACGCGAACGGAGGAGGGAAACAGGAAGGCATCCAGAGGAGTGGCAGTCGTGTCGGCTGGGTCAATTGCGCAGAGAACGCCGGCGGCGCGGCGAGTCACCGTCGGGTGGACATGCCCAGGGTCGCGGTGGATGGCGACCGGGTGGTACACGGGAGGCTCGGTGTGGGTCGGCGGGTCGTCAGGAGCTGAGGGAGGGGCAGCCCGCGGCGGTGGTAGACGAGGGCGGGGTTGGCGAAGTGAGCCGCGCTCCTCGATTGTGCCGGTTCGGCAGGGGCCGATGGAGTGGCTCGCTCGCGGCGGCGGTAGACGAGAGCGGGGTCGGCGAAGCGGGTTGCGCTCATCGACGAGACCGCACATGGCGTGGGAGGGGTCGACGGGGCCGCGCATGGCGCGGGTAACGTTGCAAGGCGAGGTGTCTAGGCCGCACGGGGTGCGGGTAGAGGCACGGGCGGTGGCGTCTGAGCCTAGGGAGAAACAGGCAGGAGCGATCGGGATGGAGGGGGAACCAGATCGGAGGCAAAGAGAGAGTCGAGATCGGTGGGTGGGGAGGAGCCAGCAAGGGAAACACATCTTCGTCGAAAATGACGTGACGAGAGATGAGTATGCGGTGAGTGGCGAGGTCAAGACATCGATACCCCTTGTGGTCAGGGGAGTAATTGAGGAAGAGACAACGAGTGGAGCGAGGATATAGCTTATGGAGAGCGGTGGCGGAAGTGTTGGGATAGCAGGCACAACCGAACATGCGAAGGTGGTCGTAGGAGGGAGCTGTGCCATACAAGACGAAGTGGGGAGTGATATGGTTCACTGCCTTCGAGGGGAGGCAGTTGAGGAGATCTGTAGCGGTGTTCAGGGCCTCTGCCCAGTAGCTGGGAGGGAGAGACGCCTGAAAGAGAAGGCAGAGAATCATGTTGGTGGTGCGAATCATGCGTTCTGCCCGACCATTCTGTGAAGAGATGTAAGGACACGAGAGACGCAACTGAACGCCATGGGTGAGGAAGGAGGAGCGAGAGGCATTATTGTCGAACTCGCGGCCGTTATCACACTGAAGGGCACGAATCGGGCGACGAAACTGGGTGGAGACCCAAGCGAAGGTGAGTGAGGGTGGCGAACATGTCAGACTTTAGCCGAAGGGGAAAATTCCAAAGAAAGTGAGAAAAGTCATCCAAAATCACCAAGTAGTATTTATATCCAGAAAGACTGAGTACAGGTGAAGTCTAGAGATCACAATGAACTAGATCAAAAGCTTGCTCAACTCTAGAAGAAGTAGAAAATGAGAGACGAGTATGTCAATCTAGCTGACAAGCACGACAGAGGCTCTCAGAATGTCCCCTACTACATGAAATATCTAAACTACTATTGTGCTTGGTCATGACGTCAGATCCTGAATGGCCGAGACGACGATGCCAAGTAGTGGAGGAGGTGGTGGAGACCAGGACGGATGGGGAGGACGCGTCGGTGGAGGAAGACCGAAGCGTGTAGAGGGGCCCCGAATTATCACAACTGGCGAGGGGGGTCCTGGTGGCCAGATCCTTCACAGAGAAACCAAAAGGGTCAAACTTAATGGAACAAGAATTGTCGGTGGTGACCGATGAACGTAAAGAAGGCTGTGAGTAATGTGAGGAGCTACGAGAACGTCGTTGAGATAGAACGGTCCGGGAAGAACCGAGGCACCTACTGAGGTGACCGACAGAGTGGAACTATTTCCAACGACGATTGATGAGGGATGGGGGTGGATGAGCGGGATAACGTGCCCATGTTGGAGGTGGTGTGGTAAGACGCACCAGAGTCGATCACCCAGTCGGACGGGGGTGGTGTCATCGCCATGGTGCTGAAGGCGGCGGCAAGGGCGGCTGGGTCCCACCCTCTAGCCACCGGGGACCATGGTGTCGGGGTGGAGGTCCCCAAAGGCGGGAGCTGGGGCGGAGTCAGAGGGGGCACGCCGTAGGGAGGCGCGGTCAGGAGGGCCGACGCAGGAGGGCGGGAGGCACTCGTAGCCTGGCCCGGCCACATTGCGATGGTCCCGGTCCAGAGGTTGTAGAATGATGGCCATGCCTGGCCGCCACCCCAGTCGGAGGGACCACCACGGGTGGAGCCGCTGTTCCCGCAGCCGCCCTTGCAGGGACGACGACCTCTGTCGGTGTTGGAAGCCGGACGAGGGGCCGCAGGGACAGTGGGTGGAGTGCGGGTGACAGCCCCAGTCGACGGAGGGTGAGGGGCCAGCCCCCCGAGGGTGCCTGACCGCCGGTTGGAGCACTGTAGGGGGCCGACGCTGGAGCAGGGGCCTCAGTCTCCAAGGTGAGCTCCTTGAGGAGAAGTTCGTTTCGGACAGCGTAGAAGGCGGGGAAGGGTATGATCTTCTTGATGAGAGCCTTCAGGTGGTCGTAGCGCGGGCTAAGGCCATGCAGAAGGTTCAGCACTAGGGTACGATCGACGATGGGCTCGCCGAGGTCGCGGAGAGAGTCCGCCATGCCCTTCATTTGGCAGTAGTATTCTTCCACGGAGAGATCCCCCTAAGAGAAATGGTGAAACTGGGCGTCGAGGTGGAGTGCCCAAGCCTTCCGGTTCCCGAGGAACTGTCCCTCGAGAGCGAGCCACGCTTGTCGAGCAGTGTCCGCCTGGTCACGGATGATGTCCTGTAACTCAACGATGATGGTGCCGTGGAGCCACGAGAGGACCACACTCATCAGGTACCACGATGGAGACGGCGGGTCGTCGAGGACGTGGTCGGCGAGAGCATACCGCCGAAGCGTGAGAAGGACCTGACCCTGCCAACGAGGGTAATGGGAGGACGCCGGGTCCAACACAATGGATATGAGGGACCGGATGTTGTGTATCCCGATGGCCTGAGCGTGGAGGGCGGCGATGTGATCGGCGTCGAGTTCGGAGGCGTGGGGGGCCTCGGGAGTGACCGGAGGATAGTCGAGGATGAGGCGCTGCGCGGTGGCCATTTGGGCGATCAGGGCGACACCCATGGCACACTCTTGCTCCAGGGCGATGGGCGCGACGACGGCCGCCTGGATGGTGGCGATGGCCGTGACGAGCGTCAAGGAAACGGGTGGAGGAGCTGTCGACGACGCGACGATGTCGGCCCTCGTGGTGTTGGTGAAACCGGGCGGGGGTCGACGGGTACGCTGATGCGTAGCAAGGGCGCCGGGTGTGAGTAGCACGAAGATGCCGGGTATTAAGTTGCATGCACCAACCAATTCAATCCAAAAGCTTAAGTTGATAGGAGGAGGTGAACAATTCACTCATATTATATTCCAACATTCCCCTCACGTTGATCCTCTATTGGGTCTCAAACGTGGAATAGGAGCGATCAACAATTATTTTATTTAATTGCGCTAGCCATGATTCGAACTTGTGACCTCTGGCTCTGATACCATATTAAGTTGCATGCACCAACCAATTCAACCTAAAAGCTTAAGCTAATAGGAGGTGGACAATTCACTTATATTATATTCCAACACCAGGAAGGGGTCCAAGGCCGGAGAGGAAGGGGGGGCCCCATCCTCAGTGGTCCAAGCGGCGACGTCAGAGAGGAGGCCGGCGTGGGGGGCGAACAGCGCGCCCACAGACGCGCCTGCTGGCAGCGAGCCCGCGACGGTGGGTGGGGCCGCGCAGGTGGGTGCACATGCACCTGGGGCGGCGATGGTGGTGGAGGCCGCGTCCGTGGCCGCGGCGGCGGAGGAGCTGAGCGGATCCATGGGCCCTGGCGGCGGGATGGTGAGAGAAGGGGAGGGAGTGGGAGGGAGGAGGGCCGACGCAGGGGAGCCTGTAGCGACGACAGCTGGTCCTGCAGGCGGTGGCGGCTGGGGAAGGCCGGCGCAGGGGAGTCTGCAGCGGCGGCTGGGGGGCACAGGGAGTCTGTAGCGGCGGCTGGGAAGCCTACTGGCAGCAGCGACTGGTGTTGGTGGGAGGGAGAGAAAAAAGGAACATAGCTCTATACCATGTGGGAAACCCTAACCCTAATTTAGGGTTTGGTACTTGGGTGTTTGTATTAATAGACCAAGTTAAACAGGCATGACCCATTATTTACACATGGATGAGACTGTAATTACAAGGGGCTAACCCCAAAACCCTAACGGGTACTCTAACAATATATTGATTTTTTATTCATAGTTAGTTAGACTCAAGATGGATACTTTAATTTGGTACTGTGCTAGAATTGGATTATTTTGTGGACGGAGGAGTACCTTTTCTTGTGGTACTGATCATTGGGTTGACGCAGAGCATTGGTTGCGAGAGCCTTGATAGAGAATTCCCATCTGATAAACTGGTGGTTGATATTCAAAGCATTCTATGGACTTGGGGCATTGATATTTGGCAATGGTTACATAGTTGGGATTAATCAGATCTATGATGTTGCTATTGACAAGTATGTATATTCTTTCCATTAGTTGGCTTATCGAATGATCCAGGTGCTTTTTACTCCCTCCATTCCAAATTGTAAGTCGTTTTGGCTTTTTTAGTATTTAACTTTTGCTACGCACCTAAATATACATTATGTCCAGATACATAGTGAAAGCTATGTGTCTACAAAAGCTAGAATGACTTACAATTTGCGAAGGGAATATGAATTAATATTGGAAGCTAAATATTTCTAACAATTCTTTCTTGCACATCAAACATTTCTGATTTTATGCTACTGAACAGGGTAAACAAGCCATATTTACCCATTGCTGCTGGTGATCTCTCAATTCAGTCAGCATGGTTGTTGGTGATATTATTTGCAGCTGCAGGTTTTTCAATTGTTATATCAAACTTTGGACCTTTCATTACCTCTCTATACTGCCTTGGCCTATTTCTTGGCACTATATATTCTGTTCCTCCATTCAGACTGAAGAGATATCCGGTTGCTGCTTTTCTTATCATTGCAACGGTGCTTTGCTCCTCCCTTCTCCGTATTTATTATTTTATTTTAATAATACCATTGAAATTCTGCTTATTTTGCGCAATAAAAATTCTGCTGCTTCTTTTTCTTTGTTTTGATTCATTCTAAAATACTTGATATCAAACTGATCCTGATTAGACTATGTTTGGTAAAAATAAACAGTTTGAAAATAATGGCAACATCAAAACTCTTTGTTAAGGACTTTAATACCAAATTTTATTAGGAAAAAATTCAGGAGGCCTTCTTGCAAATAATGAAATACTGCAGATTTTGCCTCGATTTTTCCAACTTTTTATTTTACAAAATACTGATATAGTTCCAAACTTCAGTTATAATTGGTACAGAATGCACAAATTCAGTACTTATTAATCTGGGTTTATGCTGCTTGATCTTGTTTTCTAGATTCTATGTTTAATAAACACAATCCATACACTATTTGTATGTTTTTGACGAACCCACCATTCAAATTTTTTGATTAGGTTCGTGGTTTCCTTCTCAACTTTGGCGTGTACTATGCTACTAGGGCTGCACTAGGTCTTACATTCCAATGGAGGTAAATAGTCACTGGAAATTTCTTTGGAACTGTTTCTGCATAAAGGGTATATTTAGCCATTCCGTAATCCATGTCCCTTACCTAGCAGTGGTAAAGTTGTGCTTCATCTACTGACATTGATTCAGAGATGAACATCATATTTAACCTGTTTGGTATTTTTCTATATGCAGCTCCCCTGTTGCTTTCATTACATGCTTCGTGACACTATTTGCTTTGGTCATTGCTATAACCAAAGATCTCCCTGATGTTGAAGGAGATCGCAAGTGAGTTTGTAACTTCACATAGTTCTTTTTTTTCTCGAACACGCAGGAAACTGTGTATCTTTATATTAAGAAGAAAAACTTCTTAATATGGAATTATGGCAGCATATTTTTCTCTAGTAAAAAATATTAGTATGATATGTTGCTTTGATTCGGTGTATCACTGGTAGTTACTCAAAACTTTGCTTGGGGATCCCTTATGAAAGTTGTAGTTGTTATGGACTGCAATGGGATTGGGGAATTGGAGAGGGAGTTGTAGTTGCACGAACGCTGGCCGAGGGCCTCTGTCCACGACCGGGCAAGAAGGTTTGCTTCTAATTCTTGCTTACCCTCAATTGATACAATAGCGCCCCTTTTATAGAGACGACTAACTTATCTCTTTCCTAACAACCTAACTAACCAAATCTGATCTAATCTTTATCTCTTCCCTAACTAATCTGATCTAATCCTTATCTCTTGCCTAACAAACCCTATCCTGATTTGATCTAATCCTTGGTACTGTTCACGCCCTCATTTGGCCTCCTTGACACTACACCCCTCCTGGACATGCATCTCGTCCTCGAGCTGCAACCTAACGATACTCCGCTAGACACAAAACTAACACCTAAAAATAAGTCTTTTACATCTCGACTTATTTTATTATTCTGAACCTGAATTAGACTGTGACTCTTTAATTTTGACCCCTTAAGATAAGGCGGACACCCTCCACGCATTGGACTTCCACGTGTGCAACCACCTTGATCCTATGGGAACAACCTCGTCCAGGCTGCAAACGCCAAGACGTGGCAGCTCACTAGTCCTACGGCTTGAGCTGCCGTGAGTTCCATTGGAGACAGTGCTACCCAATTAGACGTGTTCTTGCTGTCCACATGGCTATGGATCAGGATGGTGAACTGGAGTGGAGAATCAGCCAATCCTTCTAAAGGCCTTGCCGCCACGTGCCGCGTGTTGTTCAACGTGCAATAACGAAGCAAGTCGTTGTGCCAGGGAACAGCGGATCGTAGCCTGTAGCCGTGTCGCTGCTGCCACTTGTCGTGCTTGACGCCGCGCCAGGAAGCCGCGTGTCGCAACCTGAAGATGGCAAGCCGCTGCCTGCAGCTGCGCTGCTGCCATAACTTGCAGCATTGAACGCCGCATTAGGAAGCCACGTGCCGCCACCTGCAGTCGTGTTGCCGCCGCTGATCGGCGGTCAGACTCCATCTTTGTCGTGAATAGATCACGAAGCTGGAGGATAGCAGATCGGGCCTGCTCCAGATCTGCCCTGACACGAGCGAGCTCCTCACGCAAGGTGTAGAGATCGTCCGCAGCAGAAGTCATGGGAAAGGATCCCTGACTCATGATACCAGATGTTATGGACTGCGATGGCATTGGGGAATTGGAGAGAGAGTTGTAGTTGCAGGAACGCTGGCCGGGGGCCTCTGCCCACGGCCGGGCAAGAAGAACGCTTGCTTCTAATTCTTGCTTACCCTGAATTGATACAATAGCGTCCCTTTTATAGAGACGACTGACTTATGTCTTTCCTAACAACCTAACTAACCAAATCTGATCTAATCTTTATCTCTTCCCTAACTAATCTGATCTAATCCTTGGCACTGGTCACCCGCTACGGTAACCGCGTGAACAGTGTCCATGCCCTCATTTGGGCCTCCATGACAGTAGTAGTACAAGGAAAACACAGTGCATAAATGGTTCCTTTTTCCTAGGTGGGTGTATCTTTAATACACACGTGTATGTAGACATTTTTGTGGTTGGGTAATTGGTCGAACCACATGGTTATCAACTTCAAAGGGTAAAACAGGGTGAGCTTGCAAGCTGTCTAAAACAGACAAGCTTAGTACAATAGATTTCACGAGGATAAGAAAAAATGGTTGGAACTTGCAGTGAATTATGTGTTCGTCTTCGTATTCAATTAAGAACATCAAGAAGAGAACATTCTAAAATAAATATCATTGGTTGAATTGCTGACATTCTTTGTACAATATCTTTCCCACCAGGTATCAAATATCAACTTTGGCAACAAAGCTTGGTGTCAAAAATATTGCATTCCTTGGATCTGGTTTATTATTAGCAAACTATATTGCTGCTATTGCTGTAGCTTTTACCATGCCTCAGGTTACCATTCTTCTACTTCGAATCTTCCTACAAGCTTCTTTGCTCGTTCCAGACAGATAGACATAAACATAACAAGTGTTGTACATAATATGCATTTTACTGGCATTTCTTACAGTACCTTGTTTTCAGATATAACTAATTCAACTGATAGAAACAAATAAGTGCAATTATACTACAAAAGTTATTGTTCACAGTTACAAACATACAATATGCATTTTCATCCTGTTGCTTATGCATTGTTAATACTTATTGCACCTTTTTACCCTTGTACTACCTTGCTTATGTTTTTTATTTAAATTTATGCCGTGACATGCATTCATCCTACTGATGTTTTGTCACTGTCATTTTGTACAGCTGTTGTTTAATAGTCGGTATCTTCATGCTTATGCCTAAATTTTTATATTTCTGAACTATATCAGTAATGAGATTGTTTATCTTAAGGATGGTTGGTCTGTTCATTGGATTTTCCCAGAAAATTATGCATGCATTACCTGATAAATTTGCACCAATTTTCCAATATGCAGGCTTTCAGGTGCACTGTAATGGTTCCTGTGCATGCTGTCCTTGCTGGTGGTTTAATTTTCCAGGTAAACACACTTGTAACTGTTTGCTTCAATCCTAGGTGATTAGCCAATGTTGTAATGGGTATTGTTTGTGCCTTCTAGTACCTAGCTATTTTTTTATCGGTCATCATTGGTAATTTCATGGGTTGTGGCTCAAAGTGCCTTGGTCAAAACACTAGAGTATTGCTTAAGCAAGTCCGCACATAAATTCCCAAGGAATTGTGGCTATGTTAAGAGTTGTATGTCATGGGCCTATCTGGCCTAGGTTGGCAGTATGGCCCACTAGTGTTCGAGTTAATTAGAGGTAAGGATTGTTTGCTTAGGGATCAAGTAATCCTCTCTAGATAAGGATTGCTTGCTTCGGGGTCAAGTAATCAGGGGCGAAGCTAGTGTCACTTTCACCATGGTGCACACATTAAAGAATATACACAAGATCTTAGAAATACATGGTAAAAAAATATTTGGCTAATGGAAAATATTATTTTACCCTGGTGCTAGTGCACCAGGCAAAGTGTATGTGGCGTCGCCTCTGCAAGTAATCCTCTCTAGATAAGGATCGCTCGCTTGGGGTCAAGTAATCCTCTCTATATAAGGAGAGGAGATCTATCAATCTAATCAAGGAAGAATTAAGAAAGAAAACCCTTCCTTACTCGATTGTGGGCAAAGCCCTCGGCCACCCTCCTTGCGCTCCCTCAACCTTAGTCATCGCCATAATATCTGGTATCGAAGATGTCGGGTTTCGACGATAGCGACAAGCACCTACTGTCTCCATCTGCATCGCCGACTGACGGCACAACGAAAGCCCTGGTGGACCTAGCGAAGTCGATGGCAGCCATGTCGTTCACCTTGGCGGCCCTAGTGGCCCAGCTACCACCAGTGTCGACCACTACCATGCCGCCAGGGTTCCCCTACGTCTTTCGGACTATGGGACGATGACCGTCTTCATGCCAGATTCTGCCGCAACCCTGTCCTAACTTCCATCACATGCTATGTCGATGGCACTACCTTTGCTGCTGGCGATCGTTCATGTGGCATGGGCAACACACTATCTTCAAGCGACGGTGTCGTCAACCCTACAGATTGGCTATTTGTAGCGGTAGCAGCCTTGCAGCAGATCGAGAAGATGTCAGATTCTGCTGGAACCCTGTCCCAACTTTCATCGCATGCTTCATGTCGATGACACTACTTTTGCTGTTGTCGATCCTTCATGTGGCATGGGCAGCACACCATCTTCAAGCGACGGCTCCGTCAACCCTACAAACTGGCTATCTGCAGTAGTAGCAGCCTTGAAGCAGATTGAGAAGATGAAGGAGCTTGCGAGGTTGCAAGCACGGAAGATGCATGAGCTCGAGGCATCAGCGGCGGTGCGGCTACAAGCTGCCACACACGGCCTCCTAGCGCGTCAGCGTGTGCGGGAGATGCAGCTTCTTCGCAACTCCTCCAAGTTGCGCTTCGTTGCGAGGACCACAGAGGACATCAATATCATTCACGGCGTCTGGAATCTTGGACATGTTATTCCCCTCGTGGGTGGTGGGCATCAAGGTTTTCAAGTCGATAAGTCGAGTCGAGTCGACAAGGTACCGACTTGGTGACTTGGTGACAAGTCTTACCTCAGTCGACTTGCCAATATAGTGGCTGTTTTGCCTATATAATAGCTTCATATAGACAATATAGCATTTATATATGAAGAAAGAGCATGTTTTACCTCATTTGAAGCCTGAAATTGAACAAAAATGAAATAAACAGCAAGTCTTACCTCATTTGAAGCCTGAAATTGAACAAAACTGAAATAAACAGCAAGTCTTACCTCATTTGAAGCCTCAAACTGAACCAAATCAGCCACATAAGTGATAAGTCATAACAGCCATATAGTTCAAATTGGAAAACAAATAGCAAGAAAATATAGTTCAAACTTGAAAGGAAATAAGCTCCATTAGATAGCTAAGCTGCTGCTGCAGCTAGATAGATACTAGATAGTAGATACCCTAAATATCTCCCAAATCAAGATCATCCATTGTATTTTCTCCCAAATCAAGAAAATATGTTGTTTAATGGGCCTTTGGGCTGTTTGGGCTGAACTGGGGCACAAGTCGGCCGACTTGCCAGACCACGTCGACGACTAGTCGACTGAGAATTTCCAGTCGTTGACAAGTCACCCGACTTGCCAAAAAAGTTGAGCCGGCTCCCCAAGTCGAGCTCCCAGGACCGGCTGGACGACTAGTCGTCGGCGGCGACTAGTCGACGACTTGAAAACAGGGGTGGGCATGTTGTCCCTCTCGCGAGCGGCAGACTCAAAGTCTATAGCGATGATGGTTGGGGAGGGACACCCCTCGTCGTTCTTCATCGGAGCCCCTCCTCTCTTGTAGCGACGACGGTTGGGGAGGCACACCCCTCCTTGCCTTTCTCCATCGGAACCCCTCCTCTCTTCTCTGTGCGGTGTGGACTATGCCATGGGATCTAGGTGGCTGATACATGCAACTCCGTCATCTTGATGGTGTTCACCTTCAATTGTCGAGGCAAAAAATGTCCACCTATATTTCGGATTAAGAATAATAAAATAAGCCGAGATGTAAAATATTTATTTTTAGGTGTTAGATTTGTGTGGTTGCAGCTCGAGGATGAGCCTTTTGTCCAAGAGGGGTGTAGTGTTAGAGGTGTATGTCATGGACCTATCTGCTCTAGATTGGTAGTATAGCCCATTAGTGTTCGGATTAATTAGAGATAAGGCTCGCTTGCTTAGGGGTCATCAATCCTCTCTCTATATAAGGATCGCTTGCTTGGGGGTGAAGTAATCCTCTCCAGATAAGGATCACTTGCTTAGGTGTCAAGTAATCCTCTTTATATAAGGAGATGAAATTTATCAATCTAATCAAGCAAGAATTAAGAATGAAAATCCTTCTGTCTTGTCCGACCGTGGGCCAGGCCCCTTGTGCCCCCTCAACCTCAACCCCAGCTGCCGCCATAACAGATTGCTATTGAGAAATGAACAAAAAGTTTCATCCATACCTAGCATAAGATCTTAGTTCTACATGAACTCTCTGCGTCTTTTATTCTAACTTGTTTGTTCTGTTCCATTATTTCAGACATGGGTTCTGGAGCAAGCGAAGTACAGAAAGGTGAAGTTTTTCAGCATACATCTTGCACGACTAAAGTATAGGCATACAATAACAAAAACTCTTCTAAAAAAGACTTCACTAATTAAAATGCCAGCACAATTATTTTGCATTTGTGCATGCGTACTCAGGTATTTTACTGAGGCAAGTAGTCACCAGACGCCAGTCACTATTGTTTTATGCATTCTGCTTTATTACTACAAAATGGCACAAAATAATGTTGTATGCAATCTGAAAGTTAAAGACCCTTTATTCCTATGGTAAACATGACCACCAGTGCCTTAGACATTGAAACATAGCTAGCACAAGTAAAAAGAAATTTCAAGATAGCATGTAACGTATGCGAATTATTTATGTTAGTGCTTCAGGACGAAATGGCACCATCGGTATTACAATTGTTCCTTTTGAAATTGGTTAAGCCCTTTCTCAGAGTATCACATGCAAAAGTTATTGCAATATCTGATAGGATAGAAAAACCTATAAGGGCTAGTTTGTCAACTCCATTTTTTCAAGGGATTTCTATTTTTTCAAGGGAAATTAGTTCATGCTCACTTAGGAAAATTGGAATCCCTTGAGAAAATAGAGTTGTCAAACTAGCCTTATGAAAAAAAAGTTTTTTTTAATTTTTTTTTGGGGGAATTGGGGTCAGAACGACTTGTCCTATCTTGTTCTTACATAGATGGTTGCCTTCATCTGTTTGCAGGATGCTATTTCGCAGTACTATCGGTTCATCTGGAATCTCTTCTATGCTGAATATATCTTCTTCCCGTTAATATAGAGAGGTGAGTTTCCTGATTAGCATTCAGCATCCATGACCCTTTGCTTCTGACATTTGTCTGCACAAAAAAATGTCAGATCTTGTAGTTCATCTTGATCTTGGACTACAGCCTAATTCATGGGAGCAAATGAAAAGAGGGAGAAGTTGGCAAAATGAGGTCTGTTGTGCATATTTTCAACGGAAACAATGGAGTAGCAATATTGCTATGCTAGGGTTCTGAAGTTGTAGGAGCTTTTCTAAGCTTTTACGATGTTGAAGGCGTTGTTGGAGCTGTGGAAGCTGTTTTCCTTTTTTTTTTTTCCTTTTGTATCAACAGTGTCGCGTTCTGTACGGTCTTACTTGGAAGTGCTTTGACCTTTGAGCACATGGGTTGAAGCTTGAGATCTGGTCCCGAACAGGTGGCGGTGGAACGGCCAAGACAAGCTTGTTTCATGCCACTCGAGGTCGAGGCTAAACCACTACGGCGTGCTCTTCCATGAAACGCAGAAAACTAGGGAAATGACTATATATATGGTGCAATACGTTGTATATTTTCTGAGTTTCAGCTCGTATATATAGTAGGAACCTCAACTTTTACCCCATCGATTGGAAGACTGAAACTTCTTGCATGCGTATGTATGCCTGTGGGTATGTAAAAACCTTGGCCCGCACAAAGCTACATGTTACAGAACTTTCAGCTCGATGGATCGGTGAAAAAAGTGTCCTATTTTGCGACCTGGTTTTCCTGCAGCCTCGTCCCTCGTAGCATATGACAGCAACGCGGCAAAGGATTAACAACGTGCCGGCGAAGAAGGCCAAGGTAGGATTGTCGATGGACCTGCTGGGTTGGTCCCGGCTGGCGTGATAACGCACCGTTGCGTGCGGTCTGGCGACAGGGGCAGCGGAGACGAGCTGTTCTGTTCCTAGCGCGTAGGCTCCCGGCTTCGCTGCCGTTTTTCACGGAGCCATCCTCACCGGCCATAAACCAAACACGACCTACCGCAGCTCCGACTTTAGTTGTTTTAATGGTTACTTTTAGACCTCTCTGCGATTTATTTTATTTTTAGACCCCCTACCTTAACGTTATTTTATATCCTTAATCCATCTTAAAATATTTAATCTGAAATACACAATTTATTCACATATTGCTAATTGTAAACTCGTGCAGGTTCTTCGAGTGCTCAGGCGTCGCCGCGTCGCCTACCGGTGCTCATCCTCCTCGACTTTTCAGGGCACCATGAGGTACACACGTCTCTATCTCCACGTTCTCGGTATCAACATCGCCGAAGGTGCTCATACCACGGCATCGCCGACGTGCTCATACTCAATAGCCATCAACAAGGGATGATGCTTATGTGGCTGACGGACCTCCACAAATGTGTTTCCCTTTTTCGGTGGTAGTAGTATAAAATTTCTCAAAAAATATCATTTTTTTCTAAAAAATATTGGAAACGAACGTAGGTCGTAGGGCGTCCTTGCACCATGTGTCCGCCTCGCCCCTAGTAGAATAGCCATTACTCCTACCACACGCCTCAGGTCGTGGACATGTACAAGTACAACATAAAGGCCTTCTGCCCTTGATTCGATTTTTTCAATTTTAAAAGACTGTTAAAAGAATATATGATACTAGGTGAGTACCTTGTGCGTTGCAACGGAAACATATAATATCATGATAACTTATAAACAAAATATGTCTTATATTGTTATAAAAATGTTTCATCATCCATTTGTGATCCTAGCCATACATAAATTTTGTTATTTTAATTTAATTGTTTCACTACTACATTGCAACCATCAGTATCATACAAACTTCGATATATGTCATGATTTGCATGGTCTCATCATTAGAGAGCACGTGCCACACCTGCCGGTAGAAGTTCCGTCGTACATCGTTAGTCATCAGGCATGCACCACCATATACGCTTGCTTAAACAAAAAAGGCAAGTGTGTGTTTGCGAAGAGAATTAAAGACAGACCGGTACAAAAGCTACCCCGACGATGATGAGTGGTCATTGTTGTCGGTCCTCCTCTGCTCACCTCCGGCGCCGAGATGACGCCACAATCCTTGATATAGTAGTCGTCGAATGCGCGCGACATGGTGAGTACCGATGACTCTTGGCTGGGCTGCCAAATAAAGTGCACCCCGGGCTCATCAGCGAGGTAGTACACATGGTCGTTGCACCACCGGATGTGCTACTCCTCTACATACATGTTGTTCGAGGACACTCACACAATAGCAACAATGGTCGTTATCTCAGCGCACAAGAATTCATGGCCGGTCAGTAGCGACTTACGTGGCAGGTTGGGCTTTAGGTGGATGATGAGCTGGACGGCGTGATGGCGCCGTCATCGGTTGCGGTGCCCAGAACAATCTGAGAGTCGTCGGCATTGGCGACGACCATGAGGTCCCCCTGTTTGACGATGGACAGTGCGGTGCAGCCACTCTGGACCGCGTCCAAGCGACGCATGGGCCACATAGGACTGCTTACAGAGGTCGAACTGGCAGTCGCCAAGCTTCTTCTCATCGTCGATAAGCGACACCAACGCGAGCGTCTCGTGCTAGTGGTGTTTGTTTGGGGTTTGCAAGTAAGAAACATGGATTCATCTTTGACATTGATTTATGAAAATGACTTATAAGTCAGATCCATGGAAAAATATTACGGATAATAAATGTCACACATCCAAAAAAAGGAATTTAAGTTGAAAACATTATTCAAACAAAAGAAATTGCATGCAAGACTCTTCTTTAAATACTACTCCCTCAATCCAAAAATATAATTTAATAATCTCGGTGATACTTATCTACTACTACACATTGTGCAAGGGTAGCAGGTGGGCTTTGGGAGAGATGTAGTATATGTTTTTACTATAATAGATGTAGACATAAACACACATGTGGTGTAGTGGTAGCTATGAGCATATTTGCTTGAGGGGTCACAGGTTTGAATCCCCTTGGGGCTTGTTTTTTTAATTAAATTTTAGCTAGGCGTGGAATGTACGTGGGAATGAGAATGGACTTTGTGGGAGGGGGGAATGAGAAAGAAAACAGGAAATGTGAGGGGGGAATGAGAAAGGAAACAGGGAATGGTGAGGGGGAATGAGAAAGGAAATAGGAAACTGACCTATCAGGGGACGCATGTGAATGGGAATGGCAGAACCAGGAATGGCAGCCTACCCCTTACCGTCTTAATAGTAGTAAAGATAATCTAGACTCTCCTGCATTAAATAATTGTGTTAGCATGTCAAACTACCATGTCTTTAAACATATATTTGCAAAAGTCAAATTGTGACTTAAAATCAATATATATGTTTGGTTTTTGTTAACAAGAGTTATCCAAACTAAAAATAACTTATCAAGAAGATGATGGAAAGAAGATGACATATATTATTCATAGTGAGACACATGTAGTACCTAAACTTTGCCCGATTTAAATATCATGGTGAGACAACTCATTTCAATACCATGGTTGATTTATAATAGAACCCAATTCAATTCCAAGTCCTCCAATATCGACATCTAGATGGAACATTAGTGTCGGGTACTGTAACACCCCTGGTGTTACTATAACTAAAACTTGAGCATGGCATCATGAGTATGGGCATTGCATATGTTTGATACACCTAGAGTGCATTCACTAGGCAAAAATTTCAAACAAGTTGTATTGTTTTACTGTTTTACAAATAGGACCCTGGTTTAAGGACTTAACCCTAAATAGTGGTTAAAGGGGTAAAACTTAACCCAAGTTGAGAAAAACCTTAGGACTTTTGACAAAAGTCATAAAATATCCCCAAACACTAAATTGAATCACATTTATACCCCTGGATATTAAAAACCCTAATCAGAACCCTGGAAAACCCTAAAACCAAACCCTAGGGGCCTATGTGCAAAATTAACCCACTTTTGGGCTAAAGTGCAAAAACCAAGCCAAATAAGTATTTTAAGTCCTTTGGTACACAAAAATGTGGACTTGAAAGCAAAACCCTAAGTTTTGGACCTAAATGCAAAATAGACCTCATATGAGTTTATTCTAAGTCTCAAAATCAGTGAATGGGCTCAACTTTGGGGCTTTGTAACTTACAAAGTATAGGGTTTTTACCCTAGGTCACCACATCAAAGTTGAAGACCCATTATAGGAGAACAACTTTGCTTAAGATTGTGAGCTTAGTTGTTAAGAAGAATTTAGAGAAAAACCCAGTCCAAAACTGGCTGTCAGGCTGTTTGATCTGAAATTCAGTTCAGCAGGTGACTGACATCAACTTCTAGCTCAAATTCAAGCATGATCCAGTGCTCAAATGTGATCAAGTCCTATAGTGGAGTTGTAGGTGGTATGTAGCACTACAACTTTGGTACAGAGACTGGGACCTGTTTTCATATGAAATCTGGAGAAAACGGACTCTAAACTCGCTCGGTCAGACGCCCTGATGAAGCAATGCCCATGGTACAGTGTTCTACTGGATCAGATCAACCGCCGTGGAAAGATCTCCCCGTCGGCGACCGCTTTGCCGGGATTGGTGCCGCGGCCGGGTGGATATTGCTCGCCTTGAAAAGATCTCACCGGGGATAAACTCGGAGCACTGTGGCCACTCGGTCACTTCTTCCCTTACCGGCGACGTGGCCGCACAGCCATCACCGGCGTGCCGCCGTTCTTTGCTGTTATGCCACGCCGTCGGCCGTCTCACCACGTCGCAGTCGATTAATATACGCCGTCATTCTTCTACTTACGGCCTTGCCACGCCATAGGACACGTACTCCGCACGCCAAGCTTCTTCCTTGCCTCCGGCCGCCAGTGCAACTTGCTCCAATTGATCGCCGCCGCTCATGAGCTCTATAAATTGAGTGTACCCCTAGGTCCGTATGGTAGTCAAGTACCTCTACGTCCAGTATTGCTCCCAGTGGTTCACCGACGAGCTTCAATTTCGCGTTTCCCCCAATTCCGTCCGCCGCACCGTGAAAACTAGCCCTCCCGTGGCCAGCTCGTTCTGGTACGCCGCCATTCAATTCAAGTGTTGTTTCCGAACCTCTCCATGCTTGTGTTGCTCGCAGTGGCGTCCGTTTGCTCTGATCGACCATGGTTTGGTGGGAACGTGTTCTCCCGTGCTCGGTTTCCGCCGTGCACGTGGACCGGCCGTTCTTGGGGTGTTCGGGTTGCATTGGTGTGCGTTCCGAAGCCGCCTTAGGTCCGTAGAGACTCTCCGACCATTAGCTTGAGCAGTCCTCGCCGGCCATGTCCAGTACGGGTCACGCCGGGAAGGATCCAAGGCACGGCGTGGTCAGGGGCTATCGCGGGGAAGAAATAGAACCTTGAGGGCGTTTCTGCAAATCGTCAGTGACTCGAAACAATAGTGAAAGGACCTTTTTCGGATTAGCCAGAAGCGCGAGGCCCTTTCTGCAAAATCGCCTGGGCGCGGGCGCGCGCGCGGGCGCGAGCGCTGCTCTCCCTGGACCTGGGCTTGTTGGGCCAGAATCGGCCCAGTACTGCTCCTTGTTTTTCTTTTTCTTTTTCAGCAGGACTTTGAAAAACTGTAGAAAATGGTAGGAAAATCCTAAAAATATGAGACCAATTTTCCTAGGCTTGCTATTTTCCATAGTATTTAATAAAAATAGTTTTATGATTTTTAGTTTGAATAGGGAATTTTAGGATATTTAAAATAGCCTAAACCATTGATTCTGGATTTTTAGAAAATAAATACTAAGTCCAAAATTCCCCAAACTTTTTATGTGAGCTTTTCACATTATTTAGAAGCCATGGGTAGAGTTTGGTTTGATTTGGGCCTTGTTTGATCACTAAACCCAAAACCACCCCCCCTGCTCCATGAACTCCTTTACTGACTCCGGAAACCCTAGGTTCTCGGAGTACCGTGAAGGAAAGTTGTACTCAAGACATAAATAATAAGTTTATGCTATCTTTGCATCCTCATGAGCATTCCATGACATCCATTCTTATGCATGTATATGGTTATATTAGAGCAAGAAGAAGAAGAAGAAGTTTTTGAAGAAGGGATACCACCCACCTCTGATCCTCAAGCGGATAACTGCTTTTATTTTGATATCTGTGGATCCGAGCAGGACACCTCTGATAACAAAGGCAAGCCCCGGTGCATTTGCCACCTTCCTTGATGTTTTTAAAATCTTTCTCACTTGCTTGCTACATTAGGTGATAGGAATTAATTGATTAAACAATTCCTGCATTGCCTTCCTTGATTTTGATTACCCTCCTTGAAATCCTGTTTTTACAAAAAGGTTTTACTTTGCTTAGTATTGCTTTAGAAAAACAAAAGGATTTGTTTTACAAAAGATGTTTGGCAAAGTGGGAGGGATGTTTTCAAAAATAGAACTTGATGGTGAATCTGTCAAAGGCCTTGATGGATTCAACATCGGAAAAGATGTACCTCTGCCAGGTACCAAGTTTTTTTGGGTCGAAAAGATTAAGCTGAGACCGGGCGGGTGACTTGCACGAGAAGAGAGTCTCGGTGTAGTGTCTCCGTCTGAGTCGATTAAGGACCGTCTCGATGTAGGCTTGATGATCGAGGACCCTTTAACTGGTCACATGCCTCATCATGGGTAAGCCTTGCCTCGAGCAGACTAAGGCCGGAATAAGATAACACGAAATGGGAGTGGAGCGGTGGCGAGAGTAGCCTGTACCCTCCGTGGCAAGAGGCTGGACGGTGGTGTATCTGTGCTCTCGGTTTGCGTGAACCTGATCCGGTCTTAAGAACCTCGGTGGCGGGTTGACATATGCAAGGGTTAAGTGCTACATATGTCGTGTGATTGGAGATCCTCAGCTGAGTATAATCGATTCGGATCGCCGTACCTTCGCGGTTATGAAGACTTGGTCACTGACCTACACGTAGCATTCCACTAAAGATGATGGGTTTTTGTTAAAGAAATTGGCTAGTGCAGGACCAGTGATTGAACTAGGGTAGAGAGAACTCTAGTGCAGGTAATTTTACCTAACTTGACAAATAAAATTGGATTTTTAAGGATCCACATTAGTAAGCATTTCTGCAAAACAGAGTCTTTGACTATTGAGAAGCCTTACCTTGACTCCCATATAACCAGCATACCCTTGAGAGTCTTTTCCTTAGTCGGGTAAGACTTGCTGAGTAATTCCATACTCAGGGTTTATCCCTTTGTTGTTTTTAGGTGGGGAAGTAGCAGACTTTTGCTGCTTCTGTGCTAAGGTGGTTCCCAAAGATGAAAACCAAGACTGAAGTGCGGGAGGACTCGGTCCTCCATCTTAGATCTTTTGTTTATAGTCTTTCGGGAGAGGTTTGTGTCTCCCTGGTTTGTATAATTATTACTTCTATGCACTCGCTTTTTAGACTGGTCTGTAATAATATAACTCAAGCTTACTTTTGAAATAAATGTAAGTTTATGTAATTCGCTTCCGCATATCTTCATCTCCGATGATCTGTAATGTCTGCAAGACGGGTGAAACGTTCCTGGTGAGGTAAGGAAAGATACCGAGCTTGTCAAGTAACTAGGAACATCTACAGGGTGTCTGATGTCTATTAGACAAGGACAACTGTAGGTGGGCCTGATTACTTGGGAGGTTCCGTCACAGCTGGTATCGGAGCGTAGCCCTTCTTTGCAGATATTAAGGCATCTTCAAAAAGATTTTCAAAAGTCTTACCTAAAGATTCTTTTCTCTTCTTACCTAAGTATTCTGAAGAGTTTATCTTAAAGACCAGATAGGAAGAGTGCAATGTATAGAAGGTTGAATCAACCAAGGTTGATTCTGTACTTACTCATGCATCATGCTAAGAATTATACTAATAAATTTCCCCCTTAGAAAATGCCGCCGCGCACAAGAAAGACCGCGCGTAAGTCGACTGGACCAATTGGAGTACCTCGACATCAACTTGCTCCGCGAGATGTAGATAGTAGTAGCGGGAGCAATGATCCTATAGGGGATCTGGAAGCAGAAGTAAGCAGGCTCCAATTGGAACTCCGCCGCAGGACAACTATATGGATTGGAGATGGTGACCGTATAAATGAGTTACGAAGAGACGTTCGCCATCTACAAGACCAGCTGACAGATCGGGATTTGGCACTCGATTGGGTTGTTCAATCTCGTTCATTGGCATGGGCCAAGGAGGCAAGGGCTCAGGCCCGAGTTAAAGAACTCAGCTCAGCTGTCGACAACCTGCAGGTTTACTGCAATACATTGCATGAGGAAGTCCATGTGCTCTACTCGCAACTACACCCTAGTGAGCCTACACCCTCTGCTGAGGCAGAAGCCGGACCTTCTCACGTTGCGGGACGCGCGTTGGGTGGGGAATTAGACCTGTATGAACCCCCTCCTTCTTTGAGGTTGGTTGACGTCTGGACTCCCACACCTGATGATGAAGCCGCCAAAAGCAACGGAAAACAGGACTAGTGGTGTAATAAGAGTAGAGTAGTGTATTGTAGGGTGTACTGTTATATTAGAGTAGTGTATTGTAGGGTGTACGGTTGTATAATAGGTTAAACTTTTGTAAAATGGGTAATGTATCCTGTTGTGTAATGTCGAGTCTGTACCATTACTCTTTACAGTAATGTAAAACGGAAGGTTTTCTTTGGCACATTATGTTTATTCAAATGTTTTTGCCTCAGATGCCGACCCGGACTCGCGGACAGGATGCAGCCGGAACATCCGGGGGTCGGGATGCTACCCCGAATCCACCTCCCGTTCCACCCACGCTTGCCGAGGCAATCGCTGCCTTGGTAAATGCTACAGCCGACAATACCCGCTTCCTGAGGGAGATGGCGGGTCAGCAACAGCTCCAGCAACAAGCAGGAAGAGGTTTTCCGCAAGGTCCTCGGGAGACTACTTATCTGGATTTCTCCGAGACTCGTCCGCCTCTCTTCGTCAAAGCAGAAGACCCGCTCGAAGCTGACGAATGGATAAGGGTCATTGAACAGAAATTTGGCCTTCTACGTTGTTCGGAAACCCAGAAGCCGTTGTTTGCGGCACAGCAACTCCGAGGCCCTGCCAGCACTTGGTGGGGGAACTTTGTGGCCATCCAACCGGACAACCATCAAATTACATGGAATGAGTTCAAAGCAGCATTCCGCGAGCACTATATTCCTGATGGAGTGCTGCACATGAAGCAAGAAGAGTTCATGAAATTGAAGCAAGGGGGAGATACTGTGAATCAGTATCTCAACAAGTTCAATCACCTGTCACAATACGCAATTGATCAGGTGAACACAGACTTGAAGAAAAGGAATTGTTTTATGAGAGGTCTGAATGACCGAATGCAGCGAAAAATGGCTGCCTGTATTGATCTCACCTACGGGAAGGCTGTCAGCACAGCCCTATCTGTGGAGGCCAAATATGCAAATACTGGGAAAAGTAAGGGATTCAGTGGTGATAGGCCTAGTCAGGGCCCGGTAAAGAGGCAACGGTTCATTCTCCGGCCCTCTAACCAGAACCGTTCAAGTGCACCATCTTTCCCTTTCAAGCAGCCCATAATTATTCGTCCCAACAAAGCCCCTACTGTCCAAAGTCAGCCGGGTGCCCCAGGCACTCGATTCCCTGCTCTGCCAAGTTCTTCAACTGGATGTTTTAACTGTGGCAAATCTGGGCATTTTATTAAAGATTGTCCCTATCCTCGGCAAAATCAGGCCAATAATCAACAAGGATCGGGAAATTCAGCTCCAGGCAAGGGAAGTACTTCGGGCAAGAATACCAAGAAAACGGGGCGAGTATATTATACGCAAGTGGCTACCACACCGGAGGGAGAGCCGGTGATGATGGGTACGTTCCCTGTGGCCAGTCACCCTGCAATTATTCTTTTTGATTCTGGTGCTTCGCATACCTTCATTAGCAAGACATTTGTGGAGCAACATCACATTGCATGTCATGAATCAAAAGAGGGATTTAAAATTCATTCACCTGGGGGACATATTTTTACTAAAGAAGTGGCCTATGGAGTGCCAGTAACTATGGCCGGACGGAACTTTCCTGCTAACATGATTGTTCTAAGAGGCCAGGATATAGATGTAATTTTGGGGATGAATTGGTTAACTCAACATAAGGCCATTCTCAACACTGAACTCAGAACCGTCAGGTTGAGTTATAATCAAGAAGAAATTCTCCTGTCTCTCCCCAAAACCAATCCAGCCAAAGCTTCTGGTAGAATATTTGAAGCCATTGTACCGGAGATCAAGAACATTCCGGTAGTATGTGAGTTTCCAGATGTATTTCCGGAAGATTTGCCTGGACTACCCCCTGAAAGAGATGTAGAATTCGTAATTGAGCTAAAGCCCGGTACGGCTCGCATCTCTCGAAGATCGTACCGTATGCCCCCTAATGAGTTGGCAGAATTGAAGATTCAATTACAAGATCTGCTGAATAAAGGATTTATCCGGCCAAGCTCGTCCCCGTGGGGTTGTCCCGCCATCTTTGTGAAGAAGAAGGATCAAACCTTGCGAATGTGTGTGGACTATCGGCCCCTGAATGAGGTCACCATCAAGAATAAGTACCCTCTTCCAAGGATCGATATCTTATTTGATCAACTGACTGGGGCGAGGGTATTTTCTAAAATTGATCTCAGGTCGGGCTATCATCAAATCCGTATTCGGCCCGAGGATATACCGAAGACCGCATTTACTACGCGGTATGGATTGTTTGAGTACTTGGTAATGTCTTTCGGGCTCACTAATGCTCCTGCCCACTTCACCTATTTGATGAACTCGGTGTTTATGCCCGAGTTAGACAAGTTCGTGGTGGTCTTCATCGATGATATTTTGATATATTCTAAAAATGAAGAGGAACATGCTCAGCACTTACGGATTGTGTTAACGCGCCTGAGGGAACATCAGCTATATGCCAAGTTCAGCAAGTGCGCGTTCTGGCTGGAGGAAATTCAATTTCTGGGGCACGTGTTGTCAGCCAAAGGAATTGCGGTAGATCCTAGCAAGGTCAAGGATATTCTGGAATGGAAACCTCCAACAACTGTTCACCAAGTCCGGAGTTTTCTTGGACTAGCGGGATATTATCGCAGATTCATACCTGATTTTTCTAAGCTTGTGAAGCCAATCACAAGTTTATTGAAAAATGATATTAAGTTCAATTGGACTTCTAAATGTAATGAAGCCTTTGAGGAATTGAAGACATTATTGACCACTGCTCCGGTATTGGCTCAACCGGACATCACTAAGCCTTTTGATGTATACTGTGATGCGTCAGGCAGTGGACTCGGCTGTGTGCTGATGCAAGAGGGCCGAGTAATTGCGTATGCTTCAAGGCAGTTACGCCGACATGAAGAGCATTATCCAACACATGATTTAGAGCTAGCTGCTGTGGTTCATGCCCTGAAAATATGGCGTCACTATCTGCTGGGAAATATCTGTCACATATATACAGATCATAAGAGTTTGAAGTATATATTTACCCAGTCAGAGTTAAATATGAGGCAAAGACGATGGCTTGAGCTCATTAAAGACTATGAACTGGAGATCCATTATCACCCAGGCAAAGCCAATGTGGTGGCCGATGCATTGAGTCGTAAGACTTCCTGCCACTGTCTTATGGTAAAGACCTCCGAAAACACTTTGTGTCAAGAAATGGAGAAGTTAAACCTGGGGATAATCCAGCAAGGGACTCTGAATCAACTAAAGCTTGAGTCAACCATTTTGCAAAGGATAATTGATGCTCAAAAGGATAATCTGGGCATGAAGCACATACGAGAAAAGATCAGGGCTGGAACAGCCCAATGTTTCAAGGAAGATGATCAAGGTGTGTTATGGTTCAACAACCGCATAGTAGTGCCGAAGAATGAAGAACTCCGCCAGCAAATCTTAGATGAAGCGCATCTTAGTCACTATTCCATTCATCCGGGAAGCACTAAGATGTACCAAGATTTAAGGCAACATTACTGGTGGACGAAGATGAAGATTGAAATTGCACGCTATGTGGCTAAGTGTGACACTTGCAGACGTGTCAAGGCCATACACATGAAAGCCGCCGGTCCATTGCAGTCATTACCAATACCAACATGGAAATGGGAAGACATAAGCATGGACTTCATTGTGGGATTGCCCAGGACCGCAAAAGGGTACGACTCTATCTGGGTGATTGTTGATCGACTTACAAAGGTTGCTCATTTTCTGCCGGTCAAGACATATTACCTGGTACTTACCTATGCGGAGTTATACATTGCCCGTATTCTCAGTCTGCATGGTGTTCCAAAGACCATAGTGTCAGATCGTGGACCTCAGTTCGTATCCAAATTTTGGGAAGAACTTCATAAATCCCTGGGAACTAAGTTACTCCACAGTTCGGCCTATCATCCTCAAACCAGTGGACAAACTGAGAGAGTGAACCAAATACTTGAAGATATGTTGCGGGCATGTGTCCTGGATTTCTCACAGAAATGGGATGAATGCTTACCTTTGGCGGAGTTTTCATATAATAACAGTTACCAGGAAAGCATCAAGATGGCACCTTTTGAAGCTTTGTATGGGCGACGGTGTCGAACTCCGCTAAATTGGTCTGAACCTGGTGAAAGGTATTTCTTTAGGCCTGATTTGGTAAAAGAAACCGAGGATAAGGTTCAGAAAGTTATTCATAATCTAAAGAAAGCACAAGCTCGTGAGAAAAGTTATGCAGACAAACGGCGAATGCCCTTATACTTCTTAGAAGGAGAATATGTTTATCTAAAGGTTTCACCAATGAAGGGCGTATCACGTTTTGGGGTCAAGGGAAAACTTGCACCCAGGTACATTGGTCCATTTCCTATTCTTCAAAGATATGGGCCAGTGGCGTATCAACTTCAACTTCCCGAAACATTGTCTGCTGTGCATAATGTGTTCCACGTGTCACAATTGAAGAAGTGTCTACGGGTTCCCGATCGAACCATTGAAGTGACTGATGTTGTCCTGGAACCAGATTTGACATACTCGGAACATCCCATTCGAGTTCTGGATCAAAAGGACAGGGTTACCCGGAGAAAGACTCTTAAGTTTTATAAGATACAGTGGAACCAGCATTCGGAAGATGAGGCTACATGGGAAACCCAAGATTTCTTAGATAAGAATTTCCCAGGCTTTCTAGCCTCTTGTAAATTGTAAAGTTTGTATAGCTGTGTAATAAAGGAATGAACCCCCACACCACCCCTGCCTTGTACCAGAAATAAGGAAATAAAAATGTGACACATTTCCTTTTCCATTACTCACCCTAGGACTTTAAATCTCGGGACGAGATTCTTTTATGGGGGGAAGGATGTAACACCCCTGGTGTTACTATAACTAAAACTTGAGCATGGCATCATGAGTATGGGCATTGCATATGTTTGATACACCTAGAGTGCATTCACTAGGCAAAAATTTCAAACAAGTTGTATTGTTTTACTGTTTTACAAATAGGACCCTGGTTTAAGGACTTAACCCTAAATAGTGGTTAAAGGGGTAAAACTTAACCCAAGTTGAGAAAAACCTTAGGACTTTTGAGAAAAGTCATAAAATATCCCCAAACACTAAATTGAATCACATTTATACCCCTGGATATTAAAAACCCTAATCAGAACCCTGGAAAACCCTAAAACCAAACCCTAGGGGCCTATGTGCAAAATTAACCCACTTTTGGGCTAAAGTGCAAAAACCAAGCCAAATAAGTATTTTAAGTCCTTTGGTACACAAAAATGTGGACTTGAAAGCAAAACCCTAAGTTTTGGACCTAAATGCAAAATAGACCTCATATGAGTTTATTCTAAGTCTGAAAATCAGTGAATGGGCTCAACTTTGGGGCTTTGTAACTTACAAAGTATAGGGTTTTTACCCTAGGTCACCACATCAAAGTTGAAGACCCATTATAGGAGAACAACTTTGCTTAAGGTTGTGAGCTTAGTTGTTAAGAAGAATTTAGAGAAAAACCCAGTCCAAAACTGGCTGTCAGGCTGTTTGATCTGAAATTCAGTTCAGCAGGTGACTGACATCAACTTCTAGCTCAAATTCAAGCATGATCCAGTGCTCAAATGTGATCAAGTCCTATAGTGGAGTTGTAGGTGGTATGTAGCACTACAACTTTGGTACAGAGACTGGGACCTGTTGTCATATGAAATCTGGAGAAAAAGGACTCTAAACTCGCTCGGTCAGACGCCCTGATGAAGCAATGCCCATGGTACAGTGTTCTACTGGATCAGATCAACCGCCGTGGAAAGATCTCCCCGCCGGCGACCGCTTTGCCGGGATTGGTGCCGCGGCCGGGTGGATATTGCTCGCCTTGAAAAGATCTCACCGGGGATAAACTCGGAGCACTGTGGCCACTCGGTCACTTCTTCCCTTACCGGCGACGTGGCCGCACAGCCATCACCGGCGTGCCGCCGTTCTTTGCTGTTATGCCACGCCGTCGGCCGTCTCACCACGTCGCAGTCGATTAATATACGCCGTCATTCTTCTACTTACGGCCTTGCCACGCCATAGGACACGTACTCCGCACGCCAAGCTTCTTCCTTGCCTCCGGCCGCCAGCGCAACTTGCTCCAATTGATCGCCGCCGCTCATGAGCTCTATAAATTGAGTGTACCCCTAGGTCCGTATGGTAGTCAAGTACCTCTACGTCCAGTATTGCTCCCAGTGGTTCACCAACGAGCTTCAATTTCGCGTTTCCCCCAATTTCGTCCGCCGCACCGTGAAAACTAGCCCTCCCGTGGCCAGCTCGTTCTGGTACGCCGCCATTCAATTCAAGTGTTGTTTCCGAACCTCTCCATGCTTGTGTTGCTCGCAGTGGCGTCCGTTTGCTCTGATCGACCATGGTTTGGTGGGAACGTGTGCTCCCGTGCTCGGTTTCCGCCGTGCACGTGGACCGGCCGTTCTTGGGGTGTTCGGGTTGCATTGGTGTGCGTTCCGAAGCCGCCTTAGGTCCGTAGAGACTCTCCGACCGTTAGCTTGAGCAGTCCTCGCCGGCCATGTCCAGTACGGGTCACGCCGGGAAGGATCCAAGGCGCAGCGTGGTCAGGGGCTATCGCGGGGAAGAAATAGAACCTTGAGGGCGTTTCTGCAAATCGTCAGTGACTCGAAACAATAGTGAAAGGACCTTTTTCGGATTAGCCAGAAGCGCGAGGCCCTTTCTGCAAAATCGCCTGGGCGCGGGCGCGCGCGCGCGGGCGCGAGCGCTGTTCTCCCTGGACCTGGGCTTGTTGGGCCAGAATCGGCCCAGTACTGCTCCTTGTTTTTCTTTTTCTTTTTCAGCAGGACTTTGAAAAACTGTAGAAAATGGTAGGAAAATCCTAAAAATATGAGACCAATTTTCCTAGGCTTGCTATTTTCCATAGTATTTAATAAAAATAGTTTTATGATTTTTAGTTTGAATAGGGAATTTTAGGATATTTAAAATAGCCTAAACCATTGATTCTGGATTTTTAGAAAATAAATACTAAGTCCAAAATTCCCCAAACTTTTTATGTGAGCTTTTCACATTATTTAGAAGCCATGGGTAGAGTTTGGTTTGATTTGGGCCTTGTTTGATCACTAAACCCAAAACCACCCCCCCTTGCTCCATGAACTCCTTTACTGACTCCGGAAACCCTAGGTTCTCGGAGTACCGTGAAGGAAAGTTGTACTCAAGACATAAATAATAAGTTTATGCTATCTTTGCATCCTCATGAGCATTCCATGACATCCATTCTTATGCATGTATATGGTTATATTAGAGCAAGAAGAAGAAGAAGAAGTTTTTGAAGAAGGGATACCACCCACCTCTGATCCTCAAGCGGATAACTGCTTTTATTTTGATATCTGTGGATCCGAGCAGGACACCTCTGATAACAAAGGCAAGCCCCGGTGCATTTGCCACCTTCCTTGATGTTTTTAAAATCTTTCTCACTTGCTTGCTGCATTAGGTGATAGGAATTAATTGATTAAACAATTCCTGCATTGCCTTCCTTGATTTTGATTACCCTCCTTGAAATCCTGTTTTTACAAAAAGGTTTTACTTTGCTTAGTATTGCTTTAGAAAAACAAAAGGATTTGTTTTACAAAAGATGTTTGGCAAAGTGGGAGGGATGTTTTCAAAAATAGAACTTGATGGTGAATCTGTCAAAGGCCTTGATGGATTCAACATCGGAAAAGATGTACCTCTGCCAGGTACCAAGTTTTTTTGGGTCGAAAAGATTAAGCTGAGACCGAGCGGGTGACTTGCACGAGAAGAGAGTCTCGGTGTAGTGTCTCCGTCTGAGTCGATTAAGGACCGTCTCGATGTAGGCTTGATGATCGAGGACCCTTTAACTGGTCACATGCCTCATCATGGGTAAGCCTTGCCTCGAGCAGACTAAGGCCGGAATAAGATAACACGAAATGGGAGTGGAGCGGTGGCGAGAGTAGCGTGTACCCTCCGTGGCAAGAGGCTGGACGGTGGTGTATCTGTGCTCTCGGTTTGCGTGAACCTGATCCGGTCTTAAGAACCTCGGTGGCGGGTTGACATATGCAAGGGTTAAGTGCTACATATGTCGTGTGATTGGAGATCCTCAGCTGAGTATAATCGATTCGGATCGCCGTACCTTCGCGGTTATGAAGACTTGGTCACTGACCTACACGTAGCATTCCACTAAAGATGATGGGTTTTTGTTAAAGAAATTGGCTAGTGCAGGACCAGTGATTGAACTAGGGTAGAGAGAACTCTAGTGCAGGTAATTTTACCTAACTTGACAAATAAAATTGGATTTTTAAGGATCCACATTAGTAAGCATTTCTGCAAAACAGAGTCTTTGACTATTGAGAAGCCTTACCTTGACTCCCATATAACCAGCATACCCTTGAGAGTCTTTTCCTTAGTCGGGTAAGACTTGCTGAGTAATTCCATACTCAGGGTTTATCCCTTTGTTGTTTTTAGGTGGGGAAGTAGCAGACTTTTGCTGCTTCTGTGCTAAGGTGGTTCCCAAAGATGAAAACCAAGACTGAAGTGCGGGAGGACTCGGTCCTCCATCTTAGATCTTTTGTTTATAGTCTTTCGGGAGAGGTTTGTGTCTCCCTGGTTTGTATAATTATTACTTCTATGCACTCGCTTTTTAGACTGGTCTGTAATAATATAACTCAAGCTTACTTTTGAAATAAATGTAAGTTTATGTAATTCGCTTCCGCATATCTTCATCTCCGATGATCTGTAATGTCTGCAAGACGGGTGAAACGTTCCTGGTGAGGTAAGGAAAGATACCGAGCTTGTCAAGTAACTAGGAACATCTACAGGGTGTCTGATGTCTATTAGACAAGGACAACTGTAGGTGGGCCTGATTACTTGGGAGGTTTCGTCACAGGTACCGTAATTAGGAGTACCCCCAACACTCCTAAACACGGCTGGTAAACACCTTCAAAGCAAACCATGAAGACCAATAGTTCGGGTCGAAGGCAAAGCTTCGTCTACCGAGGGACACGATCTCGCCTCGGCCGAGCCAGGCCTCGGGCCGGAACAGTAGTCCCGGACAAACTCATGTCTCGCCCGAGGGTCTCCTCAGGCAGTGAGCACACCCTCGGCTCAGCCAAAGGCAAGCCTTGTCGTGCAAGCGACCTTGGCCAAATCACCTTGCCAGCCGACCGTATTGCATGCGCATTTAATGCTGGGATCGCCTGACACCTTATCCTGACACGCGTGCCTCAGTCGACAAGGTCGAAGTGACCACAGTCACTTCGCCCCTTCACTGACCGATCTGACAGGAAAACAGCGTCGCCTGCCCCGCTCCAGCTGCTGTGCCAACCACCCAGGTGAAACCGACAACAGTCAAGTTCAGCCTCGGGCGCAACAGGAAGCTCCGCCTCGCCCGACCTCAGGCCTCGGGAGGAGATCTCCGCCTCGCCCGACCCCAGGGCTCGGCCTCGACCTCGGCCTCGGGAAGAGTCACGTCCTCGCCCGACCCTGGGCCTCGGCCCCAGCCTCGGCCTCGGAGGAGCCACCGCCTCGCTTGACCTCTGGCTCAAATCGACCGCGCCACAGGGGATATGTCGGCGTTTTGACCCTGGGGGGTCCCTGGACCGACGAGTAAATTGTCGTCGCGTGTCCCAGCCCAGATGGGTCGGCGCGAGACGGAGCACGAAGGGGGGGAGAAGAGAGGAAAAGGGGAAACCCGCGACCTCCGTGTTGTCCTGTGCCCAGGTCGGGTGCGCTTGCAGTAGGGGGTTACAAGCGTCCACGTGGGGGGAGAGCAAGGGACTCTACGCGTCGTCCCGTCCTCCCGCGCGGCCAACCCCCTCGTAAGAGAGCCCTGGTCCTTCCTTTTATAGGCGTAAGGAGAGGGCCCAGGTGTACAGTGGGGGGTGTAGCAATGTGCTAACGTGTCTAGCAGAGAGGAGCTAGCGCCCTAAGTACATGCCTTCGTGGCAGCTGGAGAGGTCTTGACACCCTGTTCATGTGATGTCGTGGCCGTCGGAGGAGCGCTGGAGCCTTGAGGAAGGACAGTTGTCGGGGCTGTCGAGTCCTTGCTAACGTCTCCTTGCTTCCGTAAGGGGCTGAGAGCCACCGTCGTCATGGAGCACGCGGGGCGCCATCATTACTATTTGTTTACCGAGGCGAGCCTGATGGGATGCCGGTCTTGTTCCCCGTAGCCTGAGCTAGCTAGGGGTAGGGTAATGATGGCCCCTCTTGCGACGTGGTCGGTTCGAGCCCCAGGTCGGGCGAGGTGGATGCTCCTCCGAGGTTGAGGTCGAATCTGTCTTCTGAGGTCGAGGTCGAGTCCGAGCCCCGGGTCGGGCGAGGCGGAGACTGTCGTCCGAGGCCAAGGCTGAGTCCGAGCCCTAGGGTCGGGCGAGGCGGAGTTCATCGTCTTCCGGAGCCGAGGCCGAGTCCGAGCCCTGGGGTCGGACGAGGTGGAGTTCGTCGTCTTCCGGGGCCGAGCCCGAGTCCGAGCCCTGTGGTCGGGCGAGGCGGAGTTCGTCGTCTTCTGGGGCCGAGCCCGAGTCCGAGCCCTGGGGTCGGGCGAGGCGGAGTTTGTCGTCTTCCGGGGCCGAGCCCTGGGGTCGGGCGAGGCGGAGTTCGTCGTCTTCCGGAGCCGAGCCCGAGTCCGGGCCTTGGGGTCGGGCGAGGCGGAGTTTCCTATGGCGCCCGAGGCTGGACTTGGCTGCTGTCAGCCTCACTCTGTCGAGTGGCACAGCAGTCGGAGCGACGCAGGCGGCGCTGTCTTCTTGTCAGGCCGGTCAGTGGAGTGGCGAAGTGACTGCGGTCACTTCGGCTCTGTCGACTGAAGGGCGCGTGTCAGGATAAGGTGTCAGGCCATCCTTGCATTAAATGCTCCTGCGATACGGTCGGTCGGTGTGGCGATCTGGCCAAGGTTGCTTCTTGGCGAAGACTGGGCCTCGGGCGAGCCGAAGGTGTGTCCGTCGCTTGAGGGGGTCCTCAGGCGAGACGTGAATCCTCTGGGGTCGGCTGCCCTTGCTCGAGGCTGGGCTTGGGCGAGGTGAGATCGTGTCCCTTGAGTGGACCGAGCCTTGACTTAATCGCACCCATCAGGCCTTTGCAGCTTTGTGCTCATGGGGGTTACCAGCTGAGATTAGGAGTCTTGGGGGTACCCCTAATAATGGTCCCCGACAGTAGCCCCTGAGCCTCGAAGGGAGTGTTGATACTCGCTTGGAGGCTTTTGCCGCACTTTTTTGCAAGGGGACCGGCCTTCCTCGGTGGCGTTTTGTTCCAGTGGGTGCTGAGAGCACCTAGAGGGGGGGGGTGAATAGGTGATGTTGGGGACTTGTTCTCAAATGCTTCGAATTAAGAACAAGGCAACATAAAAAGTGTTAAATGTTAAACTCCTTCGTCCTTATAAACATTATACCCCTTCGGATATAATGAATCTTGGACGAAGATAACAAAGGAAAAGACCTTCGTAAGATTGATAGATGGTAAAAAAGAACACATATACATAAAGTACGAATAATGATATGAGTATTATCATCAACTTATTTTTATTATCAAACTCATAAAAACAAATTATAAATGTACCTTCGGATTGATGGAAAGTAAAGGTACAGACGTGATGCAAAAAAGCGTATATCAGGTCAACGTGAACAGTACGGGAGTACTGTTCATCTATTTATAGGCACGGGACGCAACCCGTGTAAAATTACATTGATGCCCTTTATATTTGACAATAACTTTATAGCAATCCTTCGAGGTTTAATTTGACTTTTCATCTTTAAGTCGGTTCCTCTTTTCTGCCATCATGCCGAAGCTTTTCTGCACGTAGCTTCGTGATCGTCTTATCCTTCGTTGTGGTCGCTTTCCACCCCAGTCAAGCTTCGTCTTAATCATGCTTTTGTACACCCGCAACCTGACTCCAAAGATACCTGTTCACATGTTTCACTCGGAAAATATTTTCAAATCATGTTTTTGAGGACCTTCGGAAGCCGAAGGCCCCCAACAGGTGATCCTGTAAAACTTAAAAACTTATAGCCACAAAAACTTGATTAGGAGTTAGCACAGTAATGCCATGTGGCTAGAGAGGAGTCTTAGCAAAACACAATAACCACAAGAAGATCAACATAGATAGACACAATGGTTTATCCCGTGGTTCGGCCAAGTCCAACGCTTGCCTACTCCACGGTTGTGGCGTCCCAACGGACGAGGGTTGCAATCAACCCCTCTCAAGTGGTCCAAAGATCTACTTGAATACCACGGTGTTTTGCTTTGCTTTACTTTATCCCGATCGCGAGGAATCTCCACAACTTGGAGTCTCTCGCCCTTACAAAGATGTTCACAAAGAAGCGTGGAGTAAGGGAGGGATGAGCAACTCACACAAGACACAAAGATCACAGCAAATACACACACACAAGACCCAGACTTGAGCTCAAGAGACTATCACGAGTTTCTCACTAGAACGGAGCTCAAATCACTAAGAATGTCGAACAAGTGCGCAAGAACGAAGTGTGAGTGATCAACTATGCTCAAAGAATGCTTGGATGTCTTCTGCATGCGCCAAGGGGTCCCTTTTATAGCCCCAAGGCAGCTAGGAGCCGTTGAGAGCATTGTAGGAAGGCAATTCTTGCCTTCTGTCGACTGGCGCACCGGACAGTCCGGTGCACCACCGGACACTGTCCGGTGCGGATTTCTTTCCTTGTTTGGCGAAGCCGACCGTTGGAGATTCAGAGCCGTTGGCGCACCGGACACTGTCCAGTGCACATCGGACAGTCCGGTGCCCCCTTGTGACCGTTGGCTCGGCCACGCGTCACGCGCGGAATCCTTGGCCGACCGTTGCCCCGGCTGACCGTTGGCTCACCGGACAGTCTGGTGCCTCACCGGACAGTTCGGTGAATTATAGTCGTACGCTGTTGATGGCTTCCCGAGACCGACGACTTCACCTGTGAACGGCTCACCGGACAGTCCGGTGATTTATAGCCGTACACCGCCGTCGAAGTCCCGAGAGCAGCAAGTTCGCCAGAGCCAGCTTGGCGCACCGGACACTGTCCGGTGCACCACCGGACAGTCCGGTGCACCCAGACTGAGCAGACTTTGGCTGAACAAAGCCATCTCTTTTCCAACTTGATTTTTCCTGTTTCCAGCACTAAGACACAATACATTAGTCCATAAAACAATGTACTAAGTCTAGAAACATACCTTTACTTTTGATTTGCACTTTGTCCATCACTTCGGATACTTTAACACTTAAGCACTTGTGTTGGCACTCAATCACCAAAATACTTAGAAATGGCCCAAGGGCACATTTCCCTTTCAATCTCCCCCTTTTTGGTGATTTATGCCAACACAACAAAAAGCAACTAAAAGAAGTGCAACATCAATACAAATGAGAACTCAAAATTGTTTTGATTCAAATTTGGCATATATGGATCATACTTTGCCACCACTTGGTTTGTTTTTGCAAATCAACCTCAATTTCCTATCTCTAGGTCAAACACACTTGTAGAGACATAAAGAGAGTTGTTCCAATAGAAATTGATCACAGTATCAAAAACTCCCCCTATTTCCCATAATCAACCATTCTCCCCACAAGAGACCAACTTTTGACAAAAAGAGCCAATAAGAGTATTTTGACAAACCAAAAGCACTATTCTACTATTTTCAAAATTTCTCAAGTGGTAGCTGATCCATTTATTGCTTTGGCCTTATTTTCTCCCCCTTTGGCATCAAGCACCAAAACGGGATCAATTTTGGCCCAAGAACCCCATTGCCTCACCAAAATCTTCAAATAAGAATACAAAGGCAATAAGAGTACATGAGATGAACTTGGAATAAGTTACCCTCTCATCGGAGTGCAGTGGAAGTCTTTCATGGTCCAAGTCCACCTTTTCCCTTTCAAACCTCCTTTGAGACTAAATCAAGCAAACTCAAGCACATGGTTAGTCTCAAAGGGTCAAGTTGTAGCACATCTCCTCCTAAATATGTGCATCACTTGCAAAAGGACTTGTGAGGTCCGGGGAGTGTTTGTACAACTTGAGCATCACAAGTAAGCAACAAAATGCATAAGGAACATGATCAAAGGCATAAACACATGTATGCTATAAATCAATCCAAGTTCCGCGAATCTAAGACATTTAGCTCACTACGCGGCCTGCAAAAGGTCTTCTCATCTAAAGGCTTGGTAAAGATATCGGCTAGCTGGTTCTCGGTGCTAACATAAAACACTTCGATATCTCCCTTTTGCTGGTGGTCTCTCAAAAAGTGATGCCGGATGTCAATGTGCTTTGTGCGGCTGTGCTCAACAGGATTTTCCGCTATGTGGATAGCACTCTCATTGTCACATAGGAGTGGGACTTTGCTCAGATTGTAGCCAAAGCCCGGAGGGTTTGCCTCATCCAAAGTAGTTGCGTGCAACACTGTCCTGCGGCAACATACTCGGCCTCAGCGGTGGATAGGGCAACGGAAGTTTGTTTCTTAGAGTTCCATGACACCAGGGACCTTCCTAAGAATTGGCACGTCCCTGATGTACTCTTCCTATCGACCTTACATCCAGCATAGTCGGAACCTGAATATCCAATCAAGTCAAAGGTAGACCCTTTTTGGATACCAGATCCCGAAGCAAGGCGTAGCGACTAAGTATCTAAGAATTCGCTTCACAGCCACTAAGTGACACTCCCTTGGATCGGATTGAAATCTAGCACACATGCATACGCTAAGCATAATATCCGGTCTACTAGCACATAAATAAAGTAAAGACCCTATCATTGACTGGTATGCCTTTTGATCAACGGACTTACCTCCTTTGTTGAGGTCGGTGTGTCCGTCGGTTCCCATCGGAGTCTTTGCGGGCTTGGCGTCCTTCATCCCAAACCGCTTTAGCAAATCTTGCGTGTACTTCGTTTGGGAGATGAAGGTACCATCCTTGAGTTGCTTCACTTGGAACCCAAGGAAGTAGTTCAACTCGCCCATCATCGACATCTCGAATTTCTGCGTCATCACCCTGCTAAACTCTTCACAAGACTTTTGGTTAGTAGAACCAAATATTATGTCATCGACATAAATTTGGCACACAAACAAATCACCATCACAAGTCTTAGTGAATAAAGTCGGATCGGCTTTCCCAACCTTGAAAGCATTAGCAATTAAAAAGTCTCTAAGGCATTCATACCATGCTCTTGGGGCTTGCTTAAGTCCATAGAGCGCCTTAGAGAGCTTACATACGTGGTCGGGGTACCGTTCATCCTCGAAGCCAGGGGGTTGCTCCACGTACACCTCCTCCTTGATTGGCCCGTTGAGGAAAGCGCTCTTCACATCCATTTGGAACAATCTGAAAGAATGGTGAGCGGCATATGCTAGCAAAATACAAATTGATTCTAGCCTAGCCACAGGAGCGAAAGTCTCCTCAAAGTCCAAACCTGTGACTTGGGCATAACCTTTTGCCACAAGTCGAGCCTTGTTCCTCGTCACCACCCCGTGCTCATCCTGTTTGTTGCGGAACACCCACTTGGTTCCCACAACGTTTTGCTTGGGACGAGGCACAAGTGTCCAAACTTCATTCCTCTTGAAATTATTGGGCTCTTCCTGCATGGCCAACACCCAGTCTGGATCTAGCAAGGCCTCTTCTACCCTGAAAGGCTCAATAGAAGAGACAAAAGAGTAATGCTCACAAAAATTCACCAATCTAGAGCGAGTAGTTACTCCCTTGCTAATATCACCCAAAATTCGGTCGACGGGATGATTCCTTTGAATCGTTGCTCGAACTTGGGTTGGAGGTGCCTGAGGTGCTTCTTCCTCTTCAACTTGGACATCCTGTGCTCCCCCTTGATCACGCGCCTCCACTTGAGGTACCTGTTCGTCATCTTGGGTTGGGGGATTCACCATCGTTGAGGAAGAAGGTTGATCTTGCTCTTTTTGTTCCTGAGGCTGCACATCTCCAATCGCCATGGTGCGAATCGCGGCCGTTGGAATGTCTTCTTCATCTACATCATTAAGATCAACAACTTGCTCTCTTGGAGAGCCATTAGTCTTATCAAATACAACGTCGCTAGAGACTTCAACCAAACCCGATGATTTGTTGAAGACCCTATACGCCTTTGTATTTGAGTCATAACCTAATAAAAACCCTTCTACAGCTTTGGGAGCAAATTTAGAAGTTCTACCTTTCTTCACAAGAATATAACACTTGCTCCCAAATACACGAAAGTAAGACACATTGGGTTTGTTACCGGTTAGAAGCTCATACGAAGTCTTCTTGAGGAGGCGGTGAAGGTAGACCCGGTTGATGGCGTGGCAAGCTGTGTTCACGGCTTCCAACCAAAAGCGCTCGGGGGTCTTGAACTCTCCAAGCATTGTCCTCGCCATATCGATGAGCGTCCTGTTCTTCCTCTCTACCACACCATTTTGCTGTGGTGTGTAGGGAGCGGAGAACTCGTGCTTGATCCCTTCCTCCTCAAGATACTCCTCCACTTGAAGGTTCTTGAACTCGGACCCGTTGTCACTCCTTATCTTTTTCACCTTGAGCTCAAACTCATTTTGAGCTCTCCTTAGGAAGCGCTTGAGGGTCCCTTGGGTTTCAGATTTATCCTGCAAAAAGAATACCCAAGTGAAGCGGGAAAAATCATCAACTATAACAAGACCATACTTACTTCCTCCTATGCTTAGATAGGCGACGGGTCCGAAGAGGTCCATATGAAGCATCTCCAAGGGTCTTGATGTGGTCATCACATTTTTGGTGTGATGAGAGCTTCCCACCTGTTTGCCTGCTTGACAAGCTGCACAAGGTCTATCTTTTTCGAAATGCACATTAGTTAGACCTATCACGTGTTCTCCCTTCAGAATCTTGTGAAGGTTCTTCATCCCCACATGTGCTAAACGGCGATGCCACAGCCAGCCCATGCAAGTCTTAGCAATTAAGCATGCATCTAGACCGGCCTCCTCTTTTGCAAAATCAACTAAATAAAGTTTGCCGTCTAGTACACCCTTAAAAGCTAGTGAACCATCACACCTTCTAAAGACAGACACATCTACATTTGTGAATAAACAATTATATCCCATTTTACAAAGTTGACTAACGGATAACAGATTATATCCAAGCGACTCAACTAAAAACACATTAGAAATAGAGTGCTCGGATGAAATAGCAATCTTCCCTAACCCTTTTACCTTGCCTTGGTTCCCATCACCGAATATGATTGAATTTTGGGAATCCTTGTTCTTGACGTAGGAGGTGAACATCTTCTTCTCCCCCGTCATGTGGTTTGTGCATCCGCTGTCGATAATCCAGCTTGAACCCCCGGATGCATAAACCTGCAAGGCAAATTTAGGCTTGGGTCTTAGGTACCCAACTCTTGTTGGGTCCTACAAGGTTAGTCACAATGGTCTTAGGGACCCAGATGCAAGTTTTATCTCCTTTGCATCTTGCCCCTAATTTCCTAGCAATTACCTTTTTATCTTTTCTACAAATGGCAAATGAAGCATTGCAAGCATGATATATTGTCGAAGGTTCATTAATTTTCCTAGGAACATTAACAACATTTCTCCTAGGCATATGATGAACAACATTTCTCCTAGACATATCTCTACCATGCATATAGGAAGAACTAGAAGCAAACATGGCATGAGAATCAAAAGCATCATAACTTCTATAGGCGTTCCTAGAATGTCTCCTATCATGATACATGAAAGCATGGTTCTTTTTAGCACTACTAGCCATAGGGGCCTTCCCTTTCTCCTTGGTGGAGATGGGAGCCTTATGGCTTGTTAAGTTCTTGGCTTCCCTCTTGAAGCCAAGTCCATCCTTAATTGAGGGGTGTCTACCAATCGTGTAGGCATCCCTTGCAAATTTTAACTTATCAAATTCACTTTTGCTAGTCTCAAGTTGGGCATTAAGACTAGCCACTTCATCATTTAGTTTAGAAATTGAAGCTAGGTGTTTGCTACAAGCATCAGTATTAATATCTTTACACCTATTGCACATTACAACATTTTCTACACGAGATGTTGATTTACTAGCTATTTCTAACTTAGCATTCAAGTCATCATTTATTCTCTTTAAGTTAGAAATAGAGTCATGGCATGTAGACAATTCACCAGAAAGCATTTCATTCCTTTTAATTTCTAAAGCAAGGGATTTTTGAGCCTCTACAAACTTATCATGTTCTTCGTACAAAAGATCCTCTTGCTTTTCTAATAACCTATTCTTATCATTTAAAGCATCAATCAATTCATTGATTTTATCAATTTTATTTCTATCTAAACCTTTAAATAAACTAGAATAGTCTATTTCATCGTCATCACTAGACTCATCATCACTTGAAGAAGCATGAGTGGTATCCCGAGTACATACCTTCTTCTCCTTCGCCATGAGACATGTGTGATGCTCGTTGGGGAAGAGGGATGACTTGTTGAAGGCGGTGGCGACGAGTCCTTCATTGTCGGAGTCAGAAGAGGAGCAATCCGAATCCCACTCCTTTCCAAGATGTGCCTCGCCCTTGGCCTTTTTGTAATTCTTCTTCTTTTCCCTTTTGTTCCCTTGTTCCTGGTCACTATCATTATCGGGACAGTTAGCGATAAAATGACCAATCTTACCACATTTGAAGCATGAGCGCTTCCCCTTCGTCTTGGTCTTTTTAGGATGCTCCTTGCGTCCCTTTAGCGCCGTCTTGAAGCGCTTAATGAGGAGGGCCATCTCTTCATCATTAAGCCCGGCCGCCTCTACTTGCGCCACCTTGCTAGGTAGCGTCTCCTTGCTCCTCGTTGCCTTGAGAGCAATAGTTTGAGGCTCTTGGATTGGTCCATTTAGTGCATCGTCGACATATCTCGCCTCCTTGATCATCAATCGCCCGCTTACGAACTTCCTAAGAACTTCTTCGGCCGATGTAATACTCAAAATTGTATACAAGTAGTATATAGTGATTTCTTCATTTTATGTGCCTCATTTGCATCATAAGAAAGGAGCACACACACCATTTAGAGATTAAGTCAAACAAATGATAAAAAAATGCATCAGCTGGAGTTTATATGTTTGTGCATTAAATAAAATAATAAGGATAAAAATACTAAGACAATAATTACTAGAAGATGGAGCTTAACCCTAAATTGAAATTTGGGGTTTTAAACAAAATGAGGAAAAGAGAGGGAATATGAAAACATGAATAATATATTTAAATAAATATTCTCAAACTTAATACTTTTAATTGCACAAATATGGTTTGAGAATGAATTAATTACAAGTTGGGACTTAAATTAGGATTTAAATTTGAATTGGTGAAATAATGCAAAAAAAAGAAAATATAAATAAAAGAAAAAGAGAAAAGAAGCCAGCTGGGCCTCGGACTCCCAATCTGGCCCAATAACCAGTTCACCTCGCGCAGGCCCGAACTCCATTCCCCCCCCCCCCCCCGCGCGCACGCCACTGACCGGCCGGACCCACTTGGCGATCTCTGTCCCTCGCTCCCGCTTCTCTCGTCTCCACTGACTTGCGGGGCCGCGATGTCAGGTGCTCCTTCCTCCGCGCGCGGACTCCGTCCGCCCACCCCGTCAACGAGCCCCGTGCATGGCGGGTCAAGATCCAGAATCGTCCCCACGCGCAACTAACCGCCCATAAGAACCCTCGCGCAGCGCTTCCCATGACCCGTCTCTGCCCCTTTTCGCTAACAGCATCCAGTCGCACCTCGCGCGCCGCCTCTCCTCGCCGCCGCGGGGATTCTCCCTCTGCACCACCGTCCAAGCCGGGAAAAGCGTTGTGGCAGCTCCGTTAACACATGTGGGAGCTTTTGTGGGCATCGTCGGGCGGGGGCTCCACCAGCGTCGACTGGAATTGGTCGTCGACGTGTTCCTCCGCCGCGGCATACGCTCCATCGGCAATTGGCGATTCTCCCCAACAGCTACGGTAATAGCTACCTCCTGCTGGCTCGCCTTGTTCTTTTCCTGTTGGCGCATCATCTGGGCAGGGTAGTTGGGCATTGCCGCAGCAGGTAGTGCCCGCCGTGGTTCAAGCGCCGCCGCGGATCCGCTCCACTCCGTGGCCAGGGCGGTAACATCAGTCAAACATTAAATTGGGGGCTCTTTCGGGTTCGCCCTACCTTTGGCTTAGTGTGGCTTGGTTGGATTGGAAACTCGGGCGGGTTTGTGGCCGATTTGATGGTTCTCCGGCGAGCGGGTCGCCGTGAGAGCGGGCGCCGTCGCGCTCGGCAACCAGAGGAGAAGAGGGTTTGCGCGCCGTCGGTTTCGTAGGGAACGGCTACGATGGCGTCCAGCGTACCGATTGGGTTGAGTGATTCGCGACCGTCGGATCGGCAACGCAGGGGCATGATCGGATCGAGCCCATTTAAAATCGTCACCGTTGGTAGTTGATCCGATGGACTAGATTGCGTACCGGTTCGAGATAAAATCAATCTAATCCACACCGTTCGCGTCTGATCCAATGACCGAGATCTTGAGATACCCCTTCGGCCTGGCCATCTTGCTAAAGAGCCCCTGGGAAATCTATAAATGGAACCCGCCGTCCAGGGGGTATTGTACACTGAGTCTAGGAATAATTACCCGCGAGCCCCTGAACTTACCAGTAAATGAGGCCCGATCCAGAACTGTTTTAAATCGATTAAATGAATTAGAAATTGGATTTTTAATATGAAAATAAACCCTAGAACTTGTATAAATCATAGAAAATCCATTTTTAGTCCAAATTGAGCCATTCCAGTTTCTGAAATTTTGTAATATTATTCTCTAACACTTACCCATGTTTTGGTTATCTTTATACCTTGTTCACCCCTGAAATATTTTTGGGTAGTACCTGCTATTGCTTTATGTGGATTGGGTATGGAGATACACTACTCATGATTATCCTGTTATTATCTTGTTATCATTACTGTTCATGTTAAGATCATTAAATTAATGGGAACATGGAGCGACCACCCGGGAAAACAGTGCTACCACAAGGGTTTAATGGGACACCCTTGGCTGATTAACTAGGAAAGCTAGTGGAGGTCTTCCTTACCTGAAAGGGACAAGGGCAGTAGGGGAGTGGTCAGTGTAGGGAGGTCCTTGGTTGATTTTGCTGCGATGGCGGTCAGGCAAGAACCCTGCACTGGAGCTTCCTATAAACTGTAGCGGGATTTCTGAAGCTAGTGGAACTTTGTAAAGGCCTCGTAGTGTTACCCTGCCTCGCCTCCTCGGTAGAGGTGTATGGGATTGGCCGTCTCTTGGCAGATGGGTAACATGACTTGTGGGTAAAGATGCGCAACCTCTGCAGAGTGTAAAACTAGTATACTAGCCGTGCTCACGGTCATGAGCGGCTCGGACCCTCACATGATTAATTTATGGAACTTAAATTTAATTTGACATTTGCATCGCATTTGGGATTATTTTACTATTACTGTTCTTTATTATTATTAAGGTTTGGTGTTTACTTACACTTAGTAATTGCTAATAAAATTTTGACCAACTTATAAAAGCAATGCTCAGCCTTAGCCTTTACTTCATTGATTAGCCTTACACTTCATGGACTCCCACCTTTGGTGAGTTCATGCCACATTATTCCCCACGACTTGTTGAGCTATGAACGTATGTGAGCTCACTCTTGCTGTCTCACACCCCCCCCCACAGGAGAAGAACAGGTGGTCGAAGAGGAGCCGCCTAACACTGAGGCATTCGACTTGATCTAGGTGGCGTTTCTCAGTTGACTTTGGCGCCGACGATCCTTAGTTCGTTTTATCTTTATTATTTTATTTTGTAATAAGTCTTCTGCTATGTAATAAATATTCTGATGTTTTATGACATTTATCTCTATACACTATGTTATTATATGTGTTGTCTTCTTGGCGCATGTATGAGATGCACATGGCTTTGTTCCTAAAAGCCGGGTGTTACAGAAGTGGTATCAAAGGAATGTTGACTGTAGGACGATACCTAGATAGAAATGGACAAAACCCTTACCTACTTATCTTATTCTGATTCATTCTACACTTACCTTACTCTGATTCTCTCTACACTTATCTTGATCCTGTCTCACCTTCTACTGTTCTACTCTGATCATTCTTACCTTTTCTACTCTTAGACAAGATGGATTTCACACCTTGGAATCCCTACCCCTATGACATTTTTAAGGGATAGGAAGCCTAAGACCAAAATTAAAACTATTTTCTCTATTAAAAATGTTGGTTGATTGTTCTGATGATCAATGCTTGATTTGCTTCTTTGATTGATTGAAATATTATATATGGACATCTTAGCATGTGCCAGCATAAGGTAATAAATTAGCTATGGTAGGTAAAACGTTAAACTGCTTAGCTAATAAATCCCCCAAAGTAACATGATTCGTAATTACTGCCTTGTCTACTGCTCTCTCTCTTACTATATGTATCTAACTCAGATGGTCAATACCAGGAGGGGTGGTGGAATTGATTTGCCTCCTAATCGACACACTCGAAGGATATATAGACACCTCAGCCACAGCCTGCAGAGATGAATCCTCCACCAGGCGGAGTTGACCCACTGGTTGCTGCTCAGATGGCGGTGATGCAGCAAATGGCGGACACTATGGCTGATATGTGTGCCCAGATGCAGCAAGAACGCCAGGAGATGCGTCAGGAAAGAGAAGATATACGACAGGAGTTGCGCCAAGAGCGAGAGGAGATACGTCAGGAAAGGAGGGCACAACAACAGCAGTTGCAACAACAACTTCAACAACAGCAGCAACAGCAACAAGTACCACTGCCTCCACCACCACCACCAGTTCCACCCCGAGACAAGCATAGAGAGTTCATGAGTCATAAGCCACCTACATTTGCAAGCTCACCTGATCCACTGGACGCGGATGATTGGCTGAAGTCCATTGAGAAGATGCTGCATATTGCACAGTGCACAGACCGGGAGAAAGTTCTTTATGCCTCAGGTCGTCTGACAGGTCCTGCTGCTGACTGGTGGGATTCTTATACTGCTGCCCACGATGCTGCTGATGCTATTACTTGGGCAGAGTTCAGTACACAATTCAGGAACTACCATATTCCAGCTGGTATGATAAAGATCAAGAAGAAGGAGTTTCTGTCATTGAAGCAAGGCAACATGTCAGTCAGCGAGTACAGAGACAAATTTATTCAGCTGTCGAGATATGCTCCAGAGGAAGTTGCTGAGGATGAGAGGAAGCAGGAGCACTTCATTGAAGGACTTAATGGACCCTTGCAGTATGCACTGGTTGCACACACCTTTCCATCCTTTCAGAGGCTACTGGATAAGACTCTTGCTATTGAACACAAGCATGTTCAACTGGGTGATTTGAAGAGGAAGGCTATCTCACAAGGACAGGGTAGCAGCAGTGTTCGTCCTCGCTACAGTTCACCACAGGGTACACCGACTCGACCAGGAGGACCGCGCCCAGTTCAGCAATCACCATTGAGGACTCCACCTCCTCGACAGGCTACCCCCACTGGCACCCCGACGAAGTTTTCAGGACAGAGTTCAGGCACTACTTGTTTCAAGTGTGGGAAGACTGGTCATTATGCAAATGTCTGCCCACAGAGGATTGCTACTACTCCAGTTCAGAACAAGCAACAGACTCCTGGCAAGGGATATTCTATAGCCAGGGTGAATCAAGTCAGCGTTGATGATACTCCTGATGGTGGTGACATCGTACTTGGTATGTTTTATGTTAATGCAATTCCTGCAACCATATTATTTGATTCTGGTGCTACACATTCATTCATGTCTGCTAGATATGCCAACACAAATGAAATACCACTGCTAAATATGAGAAAACCCCTGATAGTAATTACACCTAAAGGGCCTGTTGAGGCGAATCAAATGACACGTAGATTGACATTGACCATTATGGGTAGAGAATTTGGAGCTACTGCTATAATATTAGAGTCAAGTAGTATAGATCTGATCGTTGGTATGTCATGGCTAAGAAAGGCAAAGGCCATTATAGCGTGTGGTAGAGGTACCGTAGAACTCACTACCACTAAAGGAGAAAGATTTCAAGTTAATATTGCAGTAACCTCCTCATCCATGCGTGCAATGTTCTTTATGCCTGAGGAGTTTGTTGGTGACAACATCCGGGTGGTTAGAGATTTTCCGGATGTCTTTCCAGAGGAGTTACCAGGGATGCCACCTGATAGAGAAGTTGAGTTTGTTATTGATCTCTTACCGGGAACCGCTCCTATTTCTAAACGGCCATATAGGATGTCCATAGAGGAGTTGAAGGAACTTAAGAAGCAGTTAACTAAGTTACAGGAGGCGGGGTATATTTGTCCGAGTTCCTCACCTTGGGGAGCACCGGTGTTATTCGTACAGAAGAAGGATGGATCGCAACGAATGTGCGTGGACTATAGATCACTTAATGATGTCACGGTGAAGAACAAGTACCCATTACCCCGTATTGAGGATTTATTTGATCAAATGAGAGGAGCCAGGGTATTCTCGAAGATTGATCTCCGATCGGGATATCATCATATGAAGATTAGACCATCAGATATTCCTAAGATGGCTTTCTCAACCCGATATGGATTATATGAGTTTACTGTTATGCCATTTGGATTAACCAATGCACCGGCTTATTTCATGAATTTGATGAACAAAGTGTTTATGGAGTATTTGGACAGATTCGTCGTGGTGTTTATCGACGATATTCTGATCTATTCTAGGAATGAAAGTGATCATGAACAACATCTAAGGTTGGTGCTGCAGAAGTTATGAGATAATCAACTCTACGCTAAGTTCAGCAAGTGCGAGTTTTGGATTGACAAGGTGCCATTCCTTGGACATATTATTTCTAATGGAGGAATAGCAGTGGATCCTGCTAAAGTGAAGGAGATAATGGAGTGGAGAGTGCCCACTACAGTTACTGAGATTCGGAGTTTCTTGGGACTCGCACGATATTATCGGAGATTTATTGAAGGGTTCTCTAAAATCGCTAAGCCTATGACATTGCTTTTGTAAAAAGGAAGAGAATTCAAGTGGGATGAGAAGTGCCAAGAAAGCTTTGATCAATTGAAGGAGAAACTAATGTCACCACCAGTATTGATTATGCCAGATCTGCAGAAGGGATTTGACATTTATTGTGATGCATGTGGCCAAGGATTGGGATGCGTGCTTATGCAAGAAGGTCATGTGATTGCCTATGCATCTCGTCAGTTGAGGAAGCATGAATTGAACTACCCCACTCATGACTTAGAGCTGGCTGCCGTTGTGCATGCACTTAAGATTTGGAGACACTACATTATGGGAACTAAGTGCCAAGTATACACGGATCATAAGAGTTTGAAGTACATATTCACTCAGAAGGATCTCAACCTTAGGCAACGACGTTGGTTGGAGCTCATTAAGGACTATGATTTGGAGATTCACTACCACCCAGGCAAGGCAAATTTGGTTGCAGATGCCTTGAGTCGGAAGGAGCATGTTCACTCCGCTTTCGTTGTCCAGCTACCTGATGAATTAGCAAAAGATTTTGAGAGGCTCAACCTGGGAATTGTTACACATACGGAAGGAGTTACTATTGAATTGGAACCTACCTTGGAGCAAGAAATTCGTAAAGGTCAGGTTGGTGATGCTAAAATCTAGGAGATCAAGGATCTGATAACAGAGGGTAGAGGCCTAGAGTTCACGGAGGATGAGCAAGGCACGATATGGTTCAAGAATTGGATCTGTGTTCCTGAAATTGATAGTCTTCGGGAAACTATATTGAAGGAAGCACATGACTCAGTTTATTCTATCCACCCTGGGAGTACTAAGATGTATCAGGATTTGAAGCAAAAATATTAGTGGTATGGGTTGAAGAGAGATGTGGCTGCCCATGTGGCTAAGTGTGATGTATGCCAAAGAGTTAAGGCTGAACACCAGAGGCCAGCCGGACTACTGCATCCACTGAAGATACCTGAGTGGAAATGGGAAGAGATTGGCATGGACTTCATTGTTGGATTACCCCGCACGTCTGCTGGATATGATTCGATATGGGTGATTGTGGACAGGCTAACTAAAGTAGCCCACTTTATTCCAGTGAAGACCACATATTCAGGAGCTAAGTTGGCAGAATTGTACATGGCACGGATTGTCTGCCTGCATGGTGTGCCAAAGAAGATTGTGTCAGACCGGGGATCACAGTTTACCTCTCGATATTGGAAGAAGTTACACGAGTCCTTGGATACGAGATTGAATTTTAGTTCGGCTTACCATCCACAGACTGATGGGCAGACTGAGAGGACTAACCAAGTACTGGAAGATATGTTAAGAGCTTGTGCTCTTAAGCATGGTGGAAGTTGGGATAAGAGTTTGCCGTATGCGGAGTTCTCTTACAATAATAGCTATCAGGCCAGTTTGAAGATGTCACCGTTTGAGGCTTTGTATGGCAGAAAGTGCAGGACTCCATTATATTGGGATCAGACTGGTGAAAGGCAACTGTTTGGGCCTAAGATTATATAGGAAGCAGAAGAACAAGTTCAGCAAATAAGGGAGAATTTGAGAACTGCACAATCCAGGCAGAAAAGCTATGCTGATACCCGGAGAAGACTGCTTGAGTTTAAAGAGGGAGAATATGTCTATTTGAAGGTTGTAAGGAAAATGGACCCCGGGCCATTTGGCTAATTGAGTTTTGGTGTTTGATGAACAACACAATCCGTGAACTAATAAGTTTTCTAGTGTTTGTGTTTGTAGTTCACAGGATGCGAAGAGAATTGGATCAAGGCAATGAGGATGCAACACCTCAAAAGAAGACATAAAAAGATACATAGGAGTCCAATACTCAAGAACAAAGAAGCCCGAAGAAATCAACGAAGAAATCCAAGATAAGGGCTGTCAGCCAGCGCCTAGTGGCGCACCGGACATTGGTGTCCGGTGTGCACCGGACTGTCCGGTGAGGCACCGGACAGTCTGCGCAGAGAGGCCGCAGGCAGGCGCTCTCTGGCTGTAGCACCGGAGTGTCCGGTGTGCACCGGACTGTCCGGTGTGCCAACGGGCAGACGGCAACGGTCGGATCCAACGGTCGACTGCTACAGGCGCCAACGGTCGGCTGACGTGGCGTGCACCGGACATCTACTGTACAGTGTCCGGTGGTGCACCAGACTGTCCGGTGCACCCGACGACAGAAAGCTGCTGCTTTCTGTCCAACGGCTAGTTTGGGGTGTGGAGGCTATAAATACCACCCCAACCGGCCATTCTCAAGAGTGAGAGCCCAAGCAACATACCAAGGCATATAGTGCACATTTCCAAGAGCTCAAACACCCAAGTGCTTAATAGAATCACTCGGTGATTAGCGTAGGTGCTTTGCGAAGTGCTTAGGTTAGTTAGACCGCTTTAGCGCTTGCTCTAGGTGAATCCTAGTTAGTTGAGTGAGTTTTGTAAAACCACACAACCCCTCGGCTCTTGCGTGAGCCGTTGTAATTGTACCGAGTGGGGCGAGAGTCTTGCGAGATCGTGACAACCGCGTTTGTGTCACGGCCGCCACCGTGTACCGGAGGGAACGAGGCCCGCGGCGTTTCGGCCGGAAGCTCGATAGTGGAGACGGCGGGGAGCGTCCGAGAGGAGCCGAAAGCGGAGCACCACTTGCGCGTGGAGAAGGCCCGTGGCTCTCTACGGAGTTACTCGACCGTGGTGCTTGGCCCTCGCGTGGGCTTCCCTTTGCGTAGGGGCACCAACGAGGATTAGTCGGGACCTAGCGTGGTTCCGGATACCTCGGTAAAAATACCGGCGTCATCCACGAGAGTTTGCTTCTCTACTTAGCTCTTTACATTCCGCATTTATATTAAGCATTTAAGTTTCAATCTTGTAGTCATACTTATTTAGTGTAGATTGAAACTTAGCCTTTGCGGTAGAGATAGCAACACTTAGACAAAACCTAGTTTGCACATTCTAGTTTCGATTATTTGCATAGGTTTTGCTCTAGGGATTTAATTGTGGCCTAGTTCAGTAAAAGTTTTAGAAGTCCTAATTTACCCCCCCTCTTAGGCGTCACCCGTTTCCTACAAGTGGTATCAGAGCCCGGTTTGGCTCATTTGAAACGCTTTAGCTTCACCGCTAAAAGAGCCGACGCTTTTTAGAGGAAGGGATGGATACCCATAGGCCACCACACTTCGACGGCACTAACTTCCCATATTATAGTGCTAGAATGGCTTGTTACCTAGAGGCCGTTGATCTAGGTGTTTGGAGAGTCACTCGTGACGGGATGAAACCCCTCAAGAATCCCGAGAAACCCACCACGAGTGAGGAAAAAGAAATCCATTTAAATGCTAGAGCCAAAAATTGCTTGTTTGAATCTCTTAGCATGGATATTTTTAACCAAGTATTTACCTTGAAAACTGCTAACGAGATTTGGCTAAAATTGCATGAGCTCCATGACGGCACATCCAATGTCCGTGAGCAAAAACATTGCCTAGTCTTAAATGAGTACAATTCTTTTGCTATGAAAGATGATGAGCTTGTTAGAGACATGTACTCTCGTTTGAATCTAATAATCAATGAGCTCAACTCTATTGGCATTAATAAGCTAGGTGATGCGGACATTGTGAGGAAGATTATCTCCCTGCTACCACAACAAAGATATGGGAGCATCATCACCATCCTTCACAACATGGAGGACTTGAGCAACATGACCCCGACCATTGTGATTGGGAAAATCGCGGCCTTTGAGATGTCGCGAAAAATGAGTCAGGGAGAGGAGCCAACTTCCTCAAGGCCATATGCTTTTGCATGTGATGAAAGGAAGGGCAAAAAGAAGGCTCCCACTCCAAGTTCCTCAAGTGAAGAAGAGGAAGAAGAAGAAAGTGATGATGATGAAGATAATCAATCATGCACATCATCCTCCGAGGACGAAGAAACAATCCGACGTGTCGGAAAGGTAATGAGGATGATCCGCAAGATTAATCTAATGGGTGTGCCCCTGCAGGTCGAGGATCTTCTCTTTAACATTGACAGGAAAAAGCAAAGGAAGAGAGGATGCTTCGCATGTGGGGAGAAGGGCCACTTCAGGGACAACTGTCCAAATATGGCCAAACCCAAAAAGGAGAGGAGCAAAGGCAAGGCGCTCACAAGTGTTAGAACTTGGGATGATTCTTCAAGTGAAGATGAACCTCCAAGGACGCGCAGCCACCGATCCTCGTCACGATCATCACGGTCATCACACAAATGCCTTATGGCAAGAGGTAACAAAAGCATTCCATCCTCTAGTGATGAAAGTAGTAGTGATGATGAAGGTGAGGGAAAGGCCTCTCTAGAAGAGCTTGCGGAAGCCGTAAAATTTTTCCAGGATGTTTGCACTAAGCAAAAAGCTCAACTTAAAACTTTGAAAAATAAGTTGGTTAGCTCTCAAAATGATTACAAAGGTTTGCTAGAAAAATTTGAAACTTTTGCAAACTTAAATAGTGAGCTATCAACTAAAATTGAGCTATTAGAATCTAGTGCTCCATCCACTGCTACCGATGATAGCCTTATTAAAAAGAATGAAAAACTTAAGGCTAAGTTAGCTAGCTCCCAAGAAGCTATTGAAAATTTGCTAGAGAAAATGGAAATTCTTAGCATACACAATAATGAGCTAACTACTAAGCTAGAAAACATTGGTAGCACCCCAGCAGCATCTTTAGTTGAAATACCTGAAATAATTATGAAAGATGCTTCTACTTCCTGCTTTGACTTAATTGACGATTCTAACCCCTGCAACCAAGTCGTTGTTGAGAATATTGTTGTAGAGACATGTTCGGATGAGGTTGCAAAGGAAAATGAACAATTAAAGCAAGAAGTGGCTCGCCTTGGCAAGGCTTTGTATGACAAGAAAGGCAAAGCCAAACAAATCCGACCTCCACAGGATAACACCACTGCGGGAGTGAACAAGCCTGTAGAGGGAGAAATTGTGATTTGTAGGCTATGCCACATGGAAGGCCACAAGTCTTTCCAATGCAAGGCGATGACCGGGGATAAACAAAGGCAAAAGCTCAAGCAAAAACCATCAAGCAAAATCTCCAACACCTACATCAAAAAGGTGAACAAAAAGACTGCTACACCATACTTAATCAAAAAGAAGAAGAATGGAAAGGTGATAGCAATCAAGGCCAACAAGCAAGCCAACAAAGGAAAGGGGGCCAAACGCATCTGGGTGCCAAAGGAGATAATTTCAACCATGAAAAGCACCAAGAAGATTTGGATCCCGAAAGGGAAGTGAGTGGACCGAAGGTCATCGGGAAATTTGGAGACTTGGAAAAATTGGGATGTATATCATGGGATACATCATGTTGGATCAAGTTTATTGCCAAGTGGGTTAGTGAATATTTTGGACCCAAATTTTCCCACCCATGACTAAGGTAACTAGATTTATTGTATTTCTTGTTTTTAGATATGCGTATCTACTTACCTTGTATCTAGTTTACCTTTCTTGCCTAGTATTACATTTGTTATGTACTTTTGTTTAAAATCATGCATACTAGGTAAATCATATGGTAGGATTGCTTGTTTTCAATTCATATACTTAAGCAAACCTACATGGCTTAAAATGTTTATTTAAGCACGGCACATAGCTTTTATATCGCTCCATAGTAAATGATGCATCAATTGAAAATTTTGATTTCTACAAGTTGTATCATTTAACCTATATGTGCCAAAGTTTGGATTGTAGATAATTTGCCCCTCTTGATATCAAATCAAAGTGCATGTCTCCTACAAGTATTCAAAGCTTGTATGCACACCTTCAGGGGGAGGTTATTCTATAATCTAACACTTTGAGACTAACACCTCTTCAAGTCTATTTCATGTGATAGTCTCATTGTAAGGAAAATGAAGTCCCCGGAGAAAGACAACAATCTTCCACTGCAAAATCTCCAAGAACTCTCATGTCTCTCAAGCTCACCATTGACTTTCAATTGGTATCTTTTGAGATTACATTCAGTATCATTTACATGTCTTCTCCAATATTTGATTAGACTATATTTCATATCATATGCTTCCGTGTTGCCAAAAATGCATAAGTAGTTAACTCATATTCTGTTACCTATGCATAAGGGAAGTCAGTCTTTTCAAATCATGTCTTGCACCTCTAATTTTCACATGCTTTTTCCTAAGTAGACGATCTCTGTCAGGGGGAGTATTTCTTCATCTCTAAAAAGGGGGAGAAAACTTCTTTCTAAAGAGACAACTCATTTAGGGGGAGTAATCTTTTGAGGACTCCTTCAAGTGGTATCATTCATATGGTTTATTTTAATATCCTTCTAGTGGTATCATTTGATAAAATTCTTGTTGAGGGCAAGCTGTTATTTACTTCCTACATGCTTTTAATGTCTTCCTTTTCGGTGGTTGATGCCAAAGGGGGAGAAGTTTAGGGACCAAAGCAATGAAAACTTTATCAAACACCAAACACCACCAATTTAAAATTTTATATCTACAAATGGCTTTTCAAGTGGTTTTGGTTATTTGGTCCAAAAATAGGAAGTAAGTGAATTATGGAGTTAGGGGGAGGCTTAAGTCCATAATATCACATTGTGGGGACAATCATGCATCTTAGCAAGTAAAATGCATATTTTCATTCAAATACTTGTATTATTTGCTTGCTTTGGTTGTGTTGTCATCAATCACCAAAAAGGGGGAGATTGTAAGGAAAATGGACCCCGGGCCATTTGGCTAATTGAGTTTTGGTGTTTGATGAACAACACAATCCGTGAACTAATAAGTTTTCTAGTGTTTGTGTTTGTAGTTCACAGGATGCGAAGAGAATTGGATCAAGGCAATGAGGATGCAACACCTCAAAAGAAGACATAAAAAGATACATAGGAGTCCAATACTCAAGAACAAAGAAGCCCGAAGAAATCAGCGAAGAAATCCAAGATAAGGGCTGTCAGCCAGAGCCTGGTGGCGCACCGGACATTGGTGTCCGGTGTGCACCGGACTGTCCGGTGAGGCACCGGACAGTCTGCGCAGAGAGGCCGCAGGCAGGCGCTCTCTGGCTGTAGCATCGGACTGTCCGGTGTGCACCGGACTGTCCGGTGTGCCAACGGGCAGACGGCAACGGTCGGATCCAACGGTCGACTGCTACAGGCGCCAACGGTCGGCTGACGTGGCGTGCACCGGACATCTACTGTACAGTGTCTGGTGGTGCACCAGACTGTCCGGTGCACCCGACGACAGAAAGCTGCTGCTTTCTGTCCAACGGCTAGTTTGGGGTGTGGAGGCTATAAATACCACCCCAACCGGCCATTCTCAAGAGTGAGAGCCCAAGCAACATACCAAGGCATATAGTGCACATTTCCAAGAGCTCAAACACCCAAGTGCTTAATAGAATCACTCGGTGATTAGCGTAGGTGCTTTGCGAAGTGCTTAGGTTAGTTAGACCGCTTTAGCGCTTGCTCTAGGTGAATCCTAGTTAGTTGAGTGAGTTTTGTAAAACCACACAACCCCTCGGCTCTTGCGTGAGCCGTTGTAATTGTACCGAGTGGGGCGAGAGTCTTGCAAGATCGTGACAACCGCGTTTGTGTCACGGCCGCCACCGTGTACCGGAGGGAACGAGGCCCGCGGCGTTTCGGCCAGAAGCTCGATAGTGGAGACGGCGGGGAGCGTCCGAGAGGAGCCGGAAGCGGAGCACCACTTGCGCGTGGAGAAGGTCCGTGGCTCTCTACGGAGTTACTCGACCGTGGTGCTTGGCCCTCGCGTGGGCTTCCCTTTGCGTAGGGGCACCAACGAGGATTAGTCGGGACCTAGCGTGGTTCCGGATACCTCGGTAAAAATACCGGCGTCATCCATGAGAGTTTGCTTCTCTACTTAGCTCTTTACATTCCGCATTTATATTAAGCATTTAAGTTTCAATCTTGTAGTCATACTTATTTAGTGTAGATTGAAACTTAGCCTTTGCGGTAGAGATAGCAACACTTAGACAAAACCTAGTTTGCACATTCTAGTTTCGATTATTTGCATAGGTTTTGCTCTAGGGATTTAATTGTGGCCTAGTTCAGTAAAAGTTTTAGAAGTCCTAATTCACCCCCCCTCTTAGGCGTCACCCGTTTCCTACAAAGGTGTCACCGCTCCGGGGTATGAGAAGATTTAAAGTCAAGGGAAAGTTGTCCCCTCGCTTTATTGGACCCTTCTTAATCTTAAAGCGAGTGGGAGAGGTTGCATACCAATTGGAGTTACCGGACCATCTTGCGGAGGTTCATGATGTATTTCATGTATCTCAGCTGAAGAAATGTCTCAGGGTACCTGAGGAACAATTACCAATGGAGGACCTTAGTGTTCAAGAAGATTTGACTTATGCTGAGTACCCCATCAAGATTTTGGATACTTTGACTCGAGTTATGAGGAATAAGGTGATAAAGATGTGCAAAGTGCAATGGAGTCACCACGGTGAAGATGAAGCAACTTGGGAAAGAGAAGAAGAGCTTCGCATAGATTTTCCCCACCTTTTCCCTAGATCTTCTTAAATCTCGAGGACGAGATTATTTTTAAGGGGGGTAGGATTTGTAATACTCAAAATTGTATACAAGTAGTCAATTGAAAATTTTGATTTCTACAAGTTGTATCATTTAACCTATATGTGCCAAAGTTTGGATTGTAGATAATTTGCCCCTCTTGATATCAAATCAAAGTGCATGTCTCCTACAAGTATTCAAAGCTTGTATGCACACCTTCAGGGGGAGGTTATTCTATAATCTAACACTTTGAGACTAACACCTCTTCAAGTCTATTTCATGTGATAGTCTCATTGTAAGGAAAATGAAGTCCCCGGAGAAAGACAACAATCTTCCACTGCAAAATCTCCAAGAACTCTCATGTCTCTCAAGCTCACCATTGACTTTCAATTGGTATCTTTTGAGATTACATTCAGTATCATTTACATGTCTTCTCCAATATTTGATTAGACTATATTTCATATCATATGCTTCCGTGTTGCCAAAAATGCATAAGTAGTTAACTCATATTCTGTTACCTATGCATAAGGGAAGTCAGTCTTTTCAAATCATGTCTTGCACCTCTAATTTTCACATGCTTTTTCCTAAGTAGACGATCTCTGTCAGGGGGAGTATTTCTTCATCTCTAAAAAGGGGGAGAAAACTTCTTTCTAAAGAGACAACTCATTTAGGGGGAGTAATCTTTTGAGGACTCCTTCAAGTGGTATCATTCATATGGTTTATTTTAATATCCTTCTAGTGGTATCATTTGATAAAATTCTTGTTGAGGGCAAGCTGTTATTTACTTCCTACATGCTTTTAGTGTCTTCCTTTTCGGTGGTTGATGCCAAAGGGGGAGAAGTTTAGGGACCAAAGCAATGAAAACTTTATCAAACACCAAACACCACCAATTTAAAATTTTATATCTACAAATGGCTTTTCAAGTGGTTTTGGTTATTTGGTCCAAAAATAGGAAGTAAGTGAATTATGGAGTTAGGGGGAGGCTTAAGTCCATAATATCACATTGTGGGGACAATCATGCATCTTAGCAAGTAAAATGCATATTTTCATTCAAATACTTGTATTATTTGCTTGCTTTGGTTGTGTTGTCATCAATCACCAAAAAGGGGGAGATTGTAAGGAAAATGGACCCCGGGCCATTTGGCTAATTGAGTTTTGGTGTTTGATGAACAACACAATCCGTGAACTAATAAGTTTTCTAGTGTTTGTGTTTGTAGTTCACAGGATGCGAAGAGAATTGGATCAAGGCAATGAGGATGCAACACCTCAAAAGAAGACATAAAAAGATACATAGGAGTCCAATACTCAAGAACAAAGAAGCCCGAAGAAATCAGCGAAGAAATCCAAGATAAGGGCTGTCAGCCAGAGCCTGGTGGCGCACCGGACATTGGTGTCCGGTGTGCACCGGACTGTCCGGTGAGGCACCGGACAGTCTGCGCAGAGAGGCCGCAGGCAGGCGCTCTCTGGCTGTAGCATCGGACTGTCCGGTGTGCCAACGGGCAGACGGCAACGGTCGGATCCAACGGTCGACTGCTACAGGCGCCAACGGTCGGCTGACGTGGCGTGCACCGGACATCTACTGTACAGTGTCTGGTGGTGCACCAGACTGTCCGGTGCACCCGACGACAGAAAGCTGCTGCTTTCTGTCCAACGGCTAGTTTGGGGTGTGGAGGCTATAAATACCACCCCAACCGGCCATTCTCAAGAGTGAGAGCCCAAGCAACATACCAAGGCATATAGTGCACATTTCCAAGAGCTCAAACACCCAAGTGCTTAATAGAATCACTCGGTGATTAGCGTAGGTGCTTTGCGAAGTGCTTAGGTTAGTTAGACCGCTTTAGCGCTTGCTCTAGGTGAATCCTAGTTAGTTGAGTGAGTTTTGTAAAACCACACAACCCCTCGGCTCTTGCGTGAGCCGTTGTAATTGTACCGAGTGGGGCGAGAGTCTTGCGAGATCGTGACAACCGCGTTTGTGTCACGGCCGCCACCGTGTACCGGAGGGAACGAGGCCCGCGGCGTTTCGGCCAGAAGCTCGATAGTGGAGACGGCGGGGAGCGTCCGAGAGGAGCCGGAAGCGGAGCACCACTTGCGCGTGGAGAAGGCCCGTGGCTCTCTACGGAGTTACTCGACCGTGGTGCTTGGCCCTCGCGTGGGCTTCCCTTTGCGTAGGGGCACCAACGAGGATTAGTCGGGACCTAGCGTGGTTCCGGATACCTCGGTAAAAATACCGGCGTCATCCACGAGAGTTTGCTTCTCTACTTAGCTCTTTACATTCCGCATTTATATTAAGCATTTAAGTTTCAATCTTGTAGTCATACTTATTTAGTGTAGATTGAAACTTAGCCTTTGCGGTAGAGATAGCAACACTTAGACAAAACCTAGTTTGCACATTCTAGTTTCGATTATTTGCATAGGTTTTGCTCTAGGGATTTAATTGTGGCCTAGTTCAGTAAAAGTTTTAGAAGTCCTAATTCACCCCCCCCTCTTAGGCGTCACCCGTTTCCTACAAAGGTGTCACCGCTCCGGGGTATGAGAAGATTTAAAGTCAAGGGAAAGTTGTCCCCTCGCTTTATTGGACCCTTCTTAATCTTAAAGCGAGTGGGAGAGGTTGCATACCAATTGGAGTTACCGGACCATCTTGCGGAGGTTCATGATGTATTTCATGTATCTCAGCTGAAGAAATGTCTCAGGGTACCTGAGGAACAATTACCAATGGAGGACCTTAGTGTTCAAGAAGATTTGACTTATGCTGAGTACCCCATCAAGATTTTGGATACTTTGACTCGAGTTATGAGGAATAAGGTGATAAAGATGTGCAAAGTGCAATGGAGTCACCACGGTGAAGATGAAGCAACTTGGGAAAGAGAAGAAGAGCTTCGCATAGATTTTCCCCACCTTTTCCCTAGATCTTCTTAAATCTCGAGGACGAGATTATTTTTAAGGGGGGTAGGATTTGTAATACTCAAAATTGTATACAAGTAGTATATAGTGATTTCTTCATTTTATGTGCCTCATTTGCATCATAAGAAAGGAGCACACACACCATTTAGAGATTAAGTCAAACAAATGATAAAAAAATGCATCAGCTGGAGTTTATATGTTTGTGCATTAAATAAAATAATAAGGATAAAAATACTAAGACAATAATTACTAGAAGATGGAGCTTAACCCTAAATTGAAATTTGGGGTTTTAAACAAAATGAGGAAAACAGAGGGAATATGAAAACATGAATAATATATTTAAATAAATATTCTCAAACTTAATACTTTTAATTGCACAAATATGGTTTGAGAATGAATTAATTACAAGTTGGGACTTAAATTAGGATTTAAATTTGAATTGGTGAAATAATGGAAAAAACAGAAAATATAAATAAAAGAAAGAGAGAAAAGAAGCCAGCTGGGCCTCGGACTCCCAATCTGGCCCAATAACCAGTTCACCTCGCGTAGGCCCGAACTCCATTCCCCCCCCGCGCGCACGCCACTGACCGGCCGGACCCACTTGGCGATCTCTGTCCCTCGCTCCCGCTTCTCTCGTCTCCACTGACTTGCGGGGCCGCGATGTCAGGTGCTCCTTCCTCCGCGCGCGGACTCCGTCCGCCCACCCCGTCAACGAGCCCCGTGCATGGCGGGTCAAGATCCAGAATCGTCCCCACGCGCAACTAACCGCCCATAAGAACCCTCGCGCAGCGCTTCCCGTGACCCGTCTCTGCCCCTTTTCGCTAACAGCATCCAGTCGCACCTCGCGCGCCGCCTCTCCTCGCCACCACGGGGATTCTCCCTCTGCACCACCGTCCAAGCCGGGAAAAGCGTTGTGGCAGCTCCGTTAACACGCGTGGGAGCTTTTGTGGGCATCGTCGGGCGGGGGCTCCACCAGCGTCGACTGGAATTGGTCGTCGACGTGTTCCTCCGCCGCGGCATACGCTCCATCGGCAATTGGCGATTCTCCCCAACAGCTACGGTAATAGCTACCTCCTGCTGGCTCGCCTTGTTCTTTTCCTGTTGGCGCATCATCTGGGCAGGGTAGTTGGGCATTGCCGCAGCGGGTAGTGCCCGCCGTGGTTCAAGCGCCGCCGCGGATCTGCTCCACTCCGTGGCCAGGGCGGTAACATCAGTCAAACATTAAATTGGGGGCTCTATCGGGTTCGCCCTACCTTTGGCTTAGTGTGGCTTGGTTGGATTGGAAACTCGGGCGGGTTTGTGGCTGATTTGATGGTTCTCCGGCGAGTGGGTCGCCGTGAGAGCTGTGGCGGAACTGCCCGAGTTATTCCAACTTAAGTGCCTAAGCCCTGCCTTAGAGGCTAGACCACACTTAAATGGGAATAATCCGTCAATCCCTCGGATCTAGTCCGACACGGCCACTGACAGGATCAAGTACCACGATCTCACTCGATGGTGAGTCACAGAGCAAATACAATAAAGCATAAAACCATACATGTCAGAGTATTAAATTATTACATCATCATCGTCATCATCGGAGTTTCTGCAAAAGTGACCATCATTGTTTCGAAGTGCAGCGGAAATAAACTAGCGGTAAATAAATAGAGAGATGGGGAAGCCTGTCCCATCACTCCTCATGCTCCTCCTCAGCCGAGGCAGGGTCCCACTCGACAGTCCAACCCGGTGGCAAGGTGGACGGCCAAGTCACTCCAGCAACCATTTCCTCCAGAGAACCTGTAAAATTATGCCACAAGCAAGGCTGAGTATACTAATACTCAGCTAGACTTACCCGGTGTGAGGAGTCTACTCCTCTACCTCTAGACATGCAGCTGTTTGGCTGTGGGGTTTGGTTGCCAAAAGCACTAGCTGAGTTTCTAAATCAAGATTTTAACTTTGTCAAAATTAAGTGTGACTCTCTTAAGGCTAAAAGTGTACTATCTACTCATACATAGTAGCAAGCATTTTTAGCAATCAATATCTTGTATCATCTCAACACAGTTCCACTTGTTACTCAATGTAGCAGCATGGATCAAGCAGTCTCATTAGCTGCGAGAAGCAGACGATTCGAATCGAGTTTTTAAACCTTGCAAGGTAAACCTAAACACACGACATGCAGGGGCACTCCGTCCCCACACACATCAACCGTCCCCATCGATTCCCTGTCAGCAGATCAGGGCTCACTGCCTTGGCGTACAATGCCTCACTGACCCCGACTGGCCGTCGTGCAGTGGCCGCACTTGTACCCACCATAACCGGAATGGGAGACCTCGTCTCAGGTCGCGTGAGGGGATATGTCCACTGCCAGGTTCACTCAGGTACTAGGCTTACCGATTTACCATATTTCTCGGCATGTGCTTAGTACGTTCAAACGCTTGACTCACGGTACCACACCTTAATCCTTATTCCAGTTCCTACCTCGTAGATAATAAATCCCCATGGATTGTTGTCCACAGACCAACACCATTATGATATAAAAATGGATACAACCAATTTCCTGATCTCGCGCGAGTGCTAGAAAAATCACTCGACTTCTACCGAGATCCTACTTAATAAAGCAGCTACTCGACTTAGCATACTAGTATTCATCACAATGGGGTTCCTGAGATCATGCAACTAGGGTTTCAAACAACTCCTACACTTAAGTGCACAAACAATCCTACAATCATTAAGTGTAGTAAAATAGTATAAATACAAGTTATGCATAAAACCGGGGCTTGCCTTCCAAAGCAGGGGCAGGCAGGTACTCTGGTGCAGGCTCTGGTGCTGGGTCTGGGGCTACCTCCTGAGCAGCTCCTTGCTCCGGCACGAGGACGTACTCTCCGTCAGCAAGATTACAGTCTATCGAATGCAATGAACATGCATGTTATAATTATGCAGGATTAATAACATTATGCAAAAAGAAAACTAAGTTAAGGAAAAACTTAGGGTTTCCGGGTCATACGGGGCTTTTAGTGGTTTAGGCTTATTACTCCTAGGTTTAGATGTTTGTTGAGGATAACATAGTGGATTTGCATTGTTCTTACACATTTCAATGGGAAATGTTATAAGGGTTTTAGGGTGACACTAATTACCAGTATTTATTTTCCTTTCTTTAATTTCTACTTATGGTTTTTAGTGTAGGTTTGAACTATGACAGTGGGTTAATAATTTCCAAAAATTTTGTAAAAATTGCAGTGGGTTGCCATTGGCTATCCTAGCTGGTTTTAGGAATTTGAGGCTTAAACTATAAGGGCTATGCTCTAGACAAAAATAACAAGGGTGGTGTAAAATGGGCCACTTTACACTACACCTCACCATTAGAGTTGAGTTTCTTCCTAAGGGTCATTTTTGTTGGGATCTAACAGTAATACTAAACCTCTGTGCCAAAATCCATAGAAAGTTAATTGGTGATTATTTAATTTTGATTTTCTAAAGTTTAATGCCAAAAAGGTGCTTATAACTAACTTGTCATTTGAAAAATATCAAACAACAGATTTTGTATTTTTCCTCTGTTCATAATAACCAAACATTAGTTATCCCAAGGTTTGGGGTGTCTTTGCCTTAGGGTTATTTTTGTAGGGTTTTTCTAAGTTATTCTTATTTTATTAATTTAAAAAGTATCCTTCTTATTTTATGCTAAACCAGGGTATGATATATTTTTCCAGTGAACTACATTAAATAAGTATCCTAACAAAAATAGGGGTGCTCTCTGATTCATGGTTTAAATTGCATTTTCTATTTTTCTTATCTTTAAGCATATTATGGAATAAGGGGTAAAAACCAACTTAATAGAGTGGACAGGGAGGTTCAACATTTTTAAACAGGTCAGTAGGTAGATATAAACTTCTCCAAATTTTTCTAACCCTAATCAAATAGCACAACTATTTTTTCTTACCATTATTGAGCTTTTGGCCAAAACTAACATTAAATCAGAGTTTTAAAATCTTCCTTAATACCAAGGGGTTTTTATATTTTTCTTAAATAGGTTACATTAATTAGAGTCTGACAAAATTGGTTTGACCAAATTTGGATGCACTAAACACAAGTTATGAATTTTTAAAGTCTCTGTTCAATTTTAAAATAGATTTTAAAATGAGTTTCCTGGAAAAATGGTTTACACCGGGGTCCCTGGGTTTAAAACAAATCAACCCTCGCAGATCTACCCTCGCGCCACTGTTTCCCTGAGTCTCTGACATTTCACAAACCCCCCCGACCTTCTCTCCCTCTCACCCGCAGTCCTTCCCCCAACTGAAACAGTAACCACGGGAAAGAAAGGGTGGCGCGGCTTACCGGCGGCGAGGGAGGTCCGGCGAAGGGTGGGGTTGGCTCGGGGAGATTCTGGCGGTCACGTCGAGGTACGGCTTGACGTCGGGGATGGCCGGAATCGCCCGGTCCACGAGCGCAGGCGGGTGTGCTCGTCGGCGGCGAGTGTACCGGCCAAACTACGGCGAACTGGTTCAATCCAAGGGCACGGTGAGCTTCATGGTGTAACGTAGCGACTGTGTGCACAAGGAATCGAAGGATGGTTGAGTGGTTTACCCGGTCCACGTACTCCGGCGGGGTTGAGAGCTCCGGCGAGCGTGGACTGGCCTCTCCAGCGAAGCAAACCCCGATTCCTCGCTCGGGGAGCTTCACGGAGACGTGCACAGTCTTCTCCGAGGGCTGGACGGGGTTGGGAATGGCTCTGCTGGCCGGTCTACGGTGACAGGGGGATTGGGCGGCCGCGGACTCGCTGCGCACGGGCAAACGGCGATGAGCTAACTCCGGTGAGGTTTTGAGGGTGCGCGGAAGAGTGCATTCGAGGCCTGGGAGGGTTTTATAGGCTCGGGCGCGGGCCACGGCGCTGGTTTGGCTCGGGCGCGGCGCTGGGCACGCGGGAGCGCGCGCGGGCGTGCTCTGGCGCGGGCAGAAGGCGTCGAACACGTGGAGGTGAGTTTCTTCCATTGTTCAAACGTCTCCAGAGATCGCATACGTGTGAATCTTGCCATGAATCCGGCGCAGACCTCCTCCTGGCACCTAGGGCTATCTCACATGTGTGAGTTCCAAAGGAAGATACGCCCTAGATCAGGAGATAGACAGGCGCCAAATCTGGCTTGTCTCACTGCCCACATCGCGACAAAACTGATGCCAATCCCTGTCAAACGTCCAAGTCTCGGTCTCCACTTTTTCCAGGGGGTGCCTTAGGTGGTATACCACATTTTTGGTATAGAACCCAAGTGGTTTTGGTGCCATCTTCAAGGTGAACATGGTTGATCCTGAAACTAGGGTTAAAAATGGACTTAGGGAGAGATAGAGAGCTCTAGCTCTCTCTCCACTTGGAGATTTAAATTGGGGTTTCTCCAGGGGTCTTTTTGCATTATTTCTCTCCCCTAATTGCTGGTTATAAGGTTGCTTAGGGTTTGGGTAAATATTTCCCATACTTGCACATTTGCTCACTCTCTTCCCCCCCCCCTTTACTTAGGGTTTTGCAAGATAGGGTTTAGAAAGAGGTCTAGGGTTCTTCTCCCCTCTTATCCAGGGTAGTAAGTGAGCAAAGACTTGAGTGATGCTTCTTAGGTCATTGGCAACATGGTTAGCACATGCTTTCCAAAGTTCTTAGGTGTAGCCCTAAGCCTCTACCATATGTGATCAAAGCCTTTAGTATCAAGGTGGGCTCCAACCAAGGTAACACCTGGGGTGTTACAGCCCTCCCCCCTTAAAGGAATCTCGTCCCGAGATTTTAGGTAGAGTCCCTTGGAGGGTGCTTGAAGGTGTGTTAGTGCTACTCTCCCTTTTATGCTCAAGTTTCACTTATTAACTGTTCTTCGAATGTCATCCTCTTTGCAACTTCAGAAGGAAGCCCTTCTTAAGTTAAATCCACAACTTAGACTATCCTTGTTATCTAAGTTTTTCTTATAATTGAATTCAAAGGGCAGGTGGGGGTTGGGTTTTTGGGGTTACATACCGACTCCTTTGGGCAGAAAGTCGGGGAAGCGAGAGCGTAGAAAATCCTCCGTCTCCCATGTAGCTTCTTCTGCTGAATGGTGACTCCACTGAACCTTATACATTCTGATTGATCTTGCCCGAGTTGATCTTTCCTTCTGATCCAATACCTTGATGGGGTACTCTTGGTAGGACAAGTCCGGTTCTATCTCAATGTCCGGTTCCGGTAGCACTTCAGTGGGTAGACGAACACATTTCCGCAGCTGAGATACATGGAACACATTGTGAACTGCTGACATGCGGGGTGGCAATTCCAATTGGTAAGCTACGGGTCCACAACTTGCCTTGATCTCATAGAGTCCAATGTAACGAGGGGCTAACTTGCCCTTGATCCCGAATCTCTGGACACCCTTGGTTGGTGATATCTTAAGGTAGACATGATCTCCCACCTCAAACTGTAGAGGCTTCCGCCTCTTGTCATGATAACTCTTTTGCCTGGCCTGAGCAGCTTCTAGGTTCTTCTTGATAATTCTGACTTTTGCTTCTGCTTCAAGTACCAAATCGGGCCCAAAAATTTCCCTTTCTCCTGCTTGAGACCAATTTAGTGGGGTCCTACATCTTCTCCCATACAATGCCTCAAAAGGTGCCATCTTGAGACTGGACTGATAACTGTTATTATAAGAAAACTCTGCCAAGGAAAGACACTTGTCCCAATCCTTTCCATAGTGTAGTGCACATGCTCGCAACATGTCTTCCAAAATTTGATTTACCCTTTCTGTCTGACCATCTGTTTGGGGATGGTATGCTGAGCTTCGTATAACCTGGGTTCCAAGTGATTCCTGCAATTGCTCCCAAAATCGTGCCACAAAAGGTGCTCCTCGGTCGGAGACTATAGTCCTTGGTATCCCATGCAGACGAACTATCTGGTCAATGTAGATCTCTGCATACTTCTCCGCCCGATGGGTGGTGTGCACTGGCAAGAAATGAGCAGTCTTGGTCAATCTGTCCACAATAACCCATATAGAATCATGGTGCCTGGAGGTATTGGGCAATCCCACTATGAAGTCCATGCAAATGTCCTCCCATTTCCAAGATGGTATGGGAAGAGGTTGCAAAGGGCCTGCTGCCTTCAAGTGACTAGCTTTTATTCTCTGGCAAGTGTCACACTCGGAGATGTACTTGGCAATTTCCCTCTTCATTCTGGTCCACCAGTAAAAAGGTCTAAGATTATGGTACATCTTGTTGCCACCAGGGTGCATGGAGAATTTGGAAAGGTGAGCTTCATCCAGTATCTTCTTTCTAAGTTCAGGGTCCTTGGGAACCACCAATCGGTCTCCAAACCATAAAATTCCCTTGCTGTCCTGACGGAAACACTTGTATTTTTCTGCCTTTTGCTTGAGCATATCTTTGATAACCTGAACACCCTTATCCCCAATCTGTGCCTGAACTATTTGCTCTTGCAATGTGGGCTCCACCGAGATATATCTCAATTCACCGGAAGGAACAACTTCCAGGTTCAGCTTACACAGCTCATCACACAGGGTGGTGACTCTTGCATCCATGTTCATACAATTGCACTGGGCCTTTCTGCTCAAGGCATCTGCCACAACATTTGCTTTGCCCGGATGGTAATGCACTTCCAAATCGTAGTCCTTGATTAACTCCAACCATCTCCTTTGCCTCATGTTCAGATCTGCCTGAGTGAAGATGTACTTGAGACTCTTGTGATCAGTGTAGATGTTACAGTGAGCTCCCATCAAGTAGTGTCTCCATATCTTAAGAGCATGAACTACAGCTGCCAATTCTAGATCATGTGTAGGGTAGTTCTGTTCATGGGGTCTGAGTGCTCGGGAAGCATAAGCAATCACTCTGTTCTCTTGCATCAAGACACATCCCAATCCTGTACCAGAAGCATCACAATAAACTTCGAAGGGCTTAGTGTTATCGGGTTGAGCCAGCACTGGGGCTGTTGTCAAATGTTGCCTCAGTGTATGAAAAGCATCTTCGCACTTCTGGCTCCAAGCGAACTTGGCTCCCTTCTTCAATAACTCAGTCATTGGCTTGGCAATTCTGGAGAAATCCGGAATAAATCGTCGGTAGTACCCTGCCAATCCCAGAAAACTCCTAATCTGCCTCACTGTAGTTGGAGGTTTCCAGTCCATCACTTCTTGCACTTTCTCAGGGTCAACTGATATCCCATCCTGAGAGATTGTGTGACCCAAGAATTTTATTTCCTTCAGCCAGAATTCACATTTAGACAATTTAGCATAAAGACGATGATCGCGCAGTCGCTGAAGCACGATATGCAGATGCTCAGCATGCTCGTCTTCGTTCTTGGAATAGACCAGAATATCATCAATGAAAACAACCACGAACTTGTCCAGCTCTGGCATGAATACTGAGTTCATCAAGTACATGAAATAAGCCGGGGCATTGGTCAGCCCAAAAGACATCACCAAAAACTCATACAACCCATATCTGGTAGAGAAGGCCGTCTTGGGAATATCGCTGGCACGGATCTTGATCTGATGGTAGCCTGAGCGAAGGTCTATCTTGGAGAATACCTTGGCTCCTACCAACTGATCAAACAGAACATCAATGCGGGGTAACGGGTATTTGTTCTTGATAGTCACCGCATTGAGAGGGCGGTAGTCAACACACATCCTCAAACTCTCGTCCTTTTTCTTCACGAATAAGGCGGGACATCCCCATGGTGAAGTACTTGGACGAATAAACCCCTTGTCCAACAACTCTTGCAATTGCTTCTTCAATTCTGCCAATTCCGCGGGAGGCATCCTATAGGGTCTCTTAGAGATAGGAGCAGTCCCGGGTTGCAATTCAATTGCAAACTCAATGTCTCTGTCAGGTGGCATTCCTGGCAATTCATCCGGAAAAACGTCGGGGTAGTCACAGACTACTGGGATCTTCCTTACTGGGGATTCTGTCATGATATAGGCACAAGAACGGGTACAACCCTGATCGGGCAAAAATAATGTGGTTTCACCACAGGTTGGTGAGTGCACTTCGATGGCCCTAGCTGCAATGTCAATCACTGCCTGATGTTTGGTCAACCAATCAGTTCCCAATATGATATCCACACTGTCCAGTCCCAAGATAAGAAGGTTGGTTTTAATTATCAAACTACCGAACTTTAGAGGCACATTCTTGTTGATTTGATTGGTGGCAATCCTGCCTCCTGGGGTTGAAATGGTGATACCCCCGTTGGTGTGGTGAAAGGGCAATTGACACTTGGCACTAAATTTGGTACTAATAAAGCTATGTGATGCACCAGAATCAAAAAGAGTGATAGCAGGATAATTTAAAACTGTAAAGATACCAGTCATGACGGGTGCTCCCTCTGGAATATCAGCCATGGTGGTGAAGTTCAGCCTGCCCTGTCTCACTTGCACCTTCTGCCTCTTGCCCTGGTTCTGATTAACATTCTGCCCCTGCCTCTGCTGATTCCTGGGGCAATTCTTGGCATAATGCCCAGTGTTACCACAGGTGAAACACCTGTTGTCATTTGCCTGGCGGTACTGCTGCTGCTGATTGTTCCTCTGAGCTGGAAACTGGGTGCGGTTGGGTGCCTGCTGCTGCTGCTGCGGTGGTCTGATCACCCATCTCCCTTGCTGCTGCTGGGGTCCCCTGTTCTTCGTGTCAGACACAATCCTGAAGCGCTGTGGCTGAGCTGAGGGTCCTGCCACAGGGGTTTTCCTCTTCTTCTCTGCCTGTCGAGCTGTAATGCAGTCCTCCTGGGAGATAGCCATGTTGACCAACTCATTGTAGCTATTGGCCCTGACGGTGTTGAGACGATCACGGAGCTTAGTGCTGAGCCCCCGTCTGAACCTGTCCCTCTTCTTCTCGTCCGTGTCTGCATGGTACCCAGCATACTGGCACAAGTCATTAAAAGCATGGGCATATTGCAACACCGTCCTGTTGCCTTGAGTGAGTGCCAAAAACTCATTGAGCTTCCGGTCCATGATCCCGGCTGGTATATGGTGTCCTCTGAAAGCTGCCTTGAACTCCCTCCACTCCACCTCTCGGTCCTCTGGCTGCATAGCAAGAAAATGATCCCACCAAGTCCTTGCGGGTCCGCGAAGCTGCTGGGTGGCGAACCTGACTTTGGTGACCTCTGAGCAAGCTCCATGGAGCAGTGGGAATTTGGATTCCACCACCCGCAAACATACATCTGCATCAAGTGGGTCCTCTGCCCTTGTGAACAATGGAGGCTGGGTGCTGAGGAACTCCTGATAGGTAGCCGCCGCAGGGTGACGCTGATGGTCTCCACCACCATAGTGCTGTGGTGGTGGCTGACGCTGAGCCAGCTGCCTCAAGATCTCATTCTGCTGAGCCATGAGCTCCTGCAGAGTGGGAGGCGGTGGCGGTGGAGGAACGTGCTCATTCTGGCCACGACGCTGCCTCCCGGCCATCTGAAAAGCCACATACATGCTTAACACCACATCTCCAAGTTCAAGATTTTATTGCGGGGAAAAAGTTAAAACTACATGATAGACTCCAACTTCAACATAAAGATTTTTAAAAGTCACAAATTCTTCCTTCCAAATTTAAACTGATATTAGCATCCATTAAACAGGCTTCCAAGAGAGTTTAGCACGATTACATCGATTGGTCCCAAAATGACTCAACTCTATCTAGCTTCGTACCCCAAGGCGCAAAAGCTAAGCTAGCCGCGAGGAGTCCTACCATCACCAACGTCTAACTCTACTCTGAACATCTAGTGAGCAAAAGAGGCCGCACTCGACTCGGGGGAAGGTGGTCTTCCCGAGCCAGCAGTATCCACACTGGAGGCAGGCTCATCTCCTCCCTCGATGTCGACGTCCTCGTTGGCCTCTTGGTCCTGGATCTCCTGGTGATGCATGTCCAGGTGCTCGTTAGCCTCAGCAAGCTGCTGCTGAGTGTTAATGAGCTGATCCTCTAAAACCTCGATAGTGTTCTCCCTGGTGCCCACTAGCTCCCCCAACTCATGAATCTCATCAGACAGCTGCTCCACTTGCAAATCTTTTTCTACCAGCTCCTGGGACAAGTCAACCACGAGCTCCTCCCTGTTGTCCAAAGTGATCTTGGTCGCCTCTAGCAGTGCCATCAAATGAGACATTGCCTCCCCACGCATCACTTGCAGACGATACAGGGCGTTCATGCATCGCATCGACAAGTGAGCCGTGTGGCCTGGGTAGAGAGCCCAGATGTCCTTGGCATGCTCCACCCGATCCTTCCACATCGGGTCATCCTCCTTTTCCGTGGGGAACAACCCAATGGGGTGGGTAGAGAGCTCCAAGGGATGGAACCCACAGAAAGTCGTCAACCCGTGCAGAGCGATCGCCTCGATCGTGTCCTCCGCCCGGTATCCGAAAGACTCGGAGTCCAGAGAACGCCAGCCTGGCTGCAGGGGATGAGGCTCTAAGATCATCCTCACCCTACAGCGAGGCACCCGGTGCTTCTCAAATTGCTGCACCGTGTACTGAGGGGGTGTCAAGTATCCGACCCCCTGAAGTACCTCCCACAAGATGCGGGGAAAACCCTCTCGTGCAAGTCCGTCAGTGTGGGTCAGTGCATTTCCGTTATCGGAGGATCCGTGGGAAGTCATCTGTGTACGGTTAAGCGTAAGTAAAAGAAAAAGAATTACAAAAAAAGAACAAGGAAAATAAAACTCAGCCTGTCTCTAGTTAAAAGAAAAAGGCACTAGGGACCTAGTTGGTTGTTATCTTAAGTCCTTTTACTCAGTTGTCCATTTGCTTAATTAAGAATGCATGCATGCTCGTCCTGAACGACCTCACAAGAGGATAAAAGGAATAGGGAAGAACTCCCATCCTGTAAAAAGTGGCATGTAGGGCCTAGTCACTTAGCCACCTAGCTACCCTTCTATCATCTTAAGGCTTCACGTCCTAGGTCTATCCTGCTCGTCCTACGATCTATCCAACATTGTTTCTATCAAATTTTACTTTAGAAAAAGGATGGCATTCATGTTTTATTGATTCCTCTGTGGTGGTACAAGCTCCGATACCAGCTGTGGCGGAACTGCCCAAGTTATTCCAACTTAAGTGCCTAAGCCCTGCCTTAGAGGCTAGACCACACTTAAATGGGAATAATCCGTCAATCCCTCGGATCTAGTCCGACACGGCCACTGACAGGATCAAGTACCACGATCTCACTCGATGGTGAGTCACAGAGCAAATACAATAAAGCATAAAACCATACATGTCAGAGTATTAAATTATTACATCATCATCGTCATCATCGGAGTTTCTGCAAAAGTGACCATCATTGTTTCGAAGTGCAGCGGAAATAAACTAGCGGTAAATAAATAGAGAGATGGGGAAGCCTGTCCCATCACTCCTCATGCTCCTCCTCAGCCGAGGCAGGGTCCCACTCGACAGTCCAACCCGGTGGCAAGGTGGACGGCCAAGTCACTCCAGCAACCATTTCCTCCAGAGAACCTGTAAAATTATGCCACAAGCAAGGCTGAGTATACTAATACTCAGCTAGACTTACCCGGTGTGAGGAGTCTACTCCTCTACCTCTAGACATGCAGCTGTTTGGCTGTGGGGTTTGGTTGCCAAAAGCACTAGCTGAGTTTCTAAATCAAGATTTTAACTTTGTCAAAATTAAGTGTGACTCTCTTAAGGCTAAAAGTGTACTATCTACTCATACATAGTAGCAAGCATTTTTAGCAATCAATATCTTGTATCATCTCAACACAGTTCCACTTGTTACTCAATGTAGCAGCATGGATCAAGCAGTCTCATTAGCTGCGAGAAGCAGACGATTCGAATCGAGTTTTTAAACCTTGCAAGGTAAACCTAAACACACGACATGCAGGGGCACTCCGTCCCCACACACATCAACCGTCCCCATCGATTCCCTGTCAGCAGATCAGGGCTCACCGCCTTGGCGTACAATGCCTCACTGACCCCGACTGGCCGTCGTGCAGTGACCGTACTTGTACCCACCATAACCGGAATGGGAGACCTCGTCTCAGGTCGCGTGAGGGGATATGTCCACTGCCAGGTTCACTCAGGTACTAGGCTTACCGATTTACCATATTTCTCGGCATGTGCTTAGTACGTTCAAACGCTTGACTCACGGTACCACACCTTAATCCTTATTCCAGTTCCTACCTCGTAGATAACAAATCCCCATGGATTGTTGTCCACAGACCAACACCATTATGATATAAAAATGGATACAACCAATTTCCTGATCTCGCGTGAGTGCTAGAAAAATCACTCGACTTCTACCGAGATCCTACTTAATAAAGCAGCTACTCGACTTAGCATACTAGTATTCATCACAATGGGGTTCGTGAGATCATGCAACTAGGGTTTCAAACAACTCCTACACTTAAGTGCACAAACAATCCTACAATCATTAAGTGTAGTAAAATAGTATAAATACAGGTTATGCATAAAACCGGGGCTTGCCTTCCAAAGCAGGGGTAGGCAGGTCCTCTGGTGCAGGCTCTGGTGCTGGGTCTGGGGCTACCTCCTGAGCAGCTCCTTGCTCCGGCACGAGGACGTACTCTCCGTCAGCAAGATTACAGTCTATCGAATGCAATGAACATGCATGTTATAATTATGCAGGATTAATAACATTATGCAAAAAGAAAACTAAGTTAAGGAAAAACTTAGGGTTTCCGGGTCATACGGGGCTTTTAGTGGTTTAGGCTTATTACTCCTAGGTTTAGATGTTTGTTGAGGATAACATAGTGGATTTGCATTGTTCTTACACATTTCAATGGGAAATGTTATAAGGGTTTTAGGGTGACACTAATTACCAGTATTTATTTTCCTTTCTTTAATTTCTACTTATGGTTTTTAGTGTAGGTTTGAACTAAGACAGTGGGTTAATAATTTCCAAAAATTTTGTAAAAATTGCAGTGGGTTGCCATTGGCTATCCTAGCTGGTTTTAGGAATTTGAGGCTTAAACTATAAGGGCTATGCTCTAGACAAAAATAACAAGGGTGGTGTAAAATGGGCCACTTTACACTACACCTCACCATTAGAGTTGAGTTTCTTCCTAAGGGTCATTTTTGTTGGGATCTAACAGTAATACTAAACCTCTGTGCCAAAATCCATAGAAAGTTAATTGGTGATTATTTAATTTTGATTTTCTAAAGTTTAATGCCAAAAATGTGCTTATAACTAACTTATCATTTGAAAAATATCAAACAACAGATTTTGTATTTTTCCTCTGTTCATAATAACCAAACATTAGTTATCCCAAGGTTTGGGGTGTCTTTGCCTTAGGGTTATTTTTGTAGGGTTTTTCTAAGTTATTCTTATTTTATTAATTTAAAAAGTATCCTTCTTATTTTATGCTAAACCAGGGTATGATATATTTTCCAGTGAACTACATTAAATAAGTATCCTAACAAAAATAGGGGTGCTCTCTGATTCATGGTTTAAATTGCATTTTCTATTTTTCTTATCTTTAAGCATATTATGGAATAAGGGGTAAAAACCAACTTAATAGAGTGGACAGGGAGGTTCAGCATTTTTAAATAGGTCAGTAGGTAGATATAAACTTCTCCAAATTTTTCTAACCCTAATCAAATAGCACAACTATTTTTTCTTACCATTATTGAGCTTTTGGCCAAAACTAACATTAAATCAGAGTTTTAAAATCTTCCTTAATACCAAGGGGTTTTTATATTTTTCTTAAATAGGTTACATTAATTAGAGTCTGACAAAATTGGTTTGACCAAATTTGGATGCACTAAACACAAGTTATGAATTTTTAAAGTCTCTGTTCAATTTTAAAATAGATTTTAAAATGAGTTTCCTGGAAAAACGGTTTACACTGGGGTCCCTGGGTTTAAAACAAATCAACCCTCGCAGATCTACCCTCGCGCCACTGTTTCCCTGAGTCTCTGACATTTCACAAACCCCCCCGACCTTCTCTCCCTCTCACCCGCAGTCCTTCCCCCAACTGAAACAGTAACCGCGAGAAAGAAAGGGTGGCGCGGCTTACCGGTGGCGAGGGAGGTCCGGCGAAGGGTGGGGTTGGCTCAGGGAGATTCTGGCGGTCACGTCGAGGTACGGCTTGACGTCGGGGATGGCCGGAATCGCCCGGTCCACGAGCGCAGGCGGGTGTGCTCGTCGGCGGCGAGTGTACCGGCCAAACTACGGCGAACTGGTTCAATCCAAGGGCACGGTGAGCTTCATGGTGTAACGTAGCGACTGTGTGCACAAGGAATCGAAGGATGGTTGAGTGGTTTACCCGGTCCACGTACTCCAGCGGGGTTGAGAGCTCCGGCGAGCGTGGACTGGCCTCTCCAGCGAAGCAAACCCCGATTCCTCGCTCGGGGAGCTTCACGGAGACGTGCACAGTCTTCTCCGAGGGCTGGACGGGGTTGGGAATGGCTCTGCTGGCCGGTCTACGGTGACAGGGGGATTGGGCGGCCGCGGACTCGCTGCGCACGGGCAAACGGCGACGAGCTAACTCCGGTGAGGTTTTGAGGGTGCGCGGAAGAGTGCATTCGAGGCCTGGGAGGGTTTTATAGGCTCGGGCGTGGGCCACGGCGCTGGTTTGGCTCGGGCGCGGCGCTGGGCACGCGGGAGCGCGCGCGGGCGTGCTCTGGCGCGGGCAGAAGGCGTCGAACACGTGGAGGTGAGTTTCTTCCATTGTTCAAACGTCTCCAGAGATCGCATACGTGCGAATCTTGCCATGAATCCGGCGCAGACCTCCTCCTGGCACCTAGGGCTATCTCACATGTGTGAGTTCCAAAGGAAGATACGCCCTAGATCAGGAGATAGACAGGCGCCAAATCTGGCTTGTCTCACTGCCCACATCGCGACAAAACTGATGCCAATCCCTGTCAAACGTCCAAGTCTCGGTCTCCACTTTTTCCAGGGGGTGCCTTAGGTGGTATACCACATTTTTGGTATAGAACCCAAGTGGTTTTGGTGCCATCTTCAAGGTGAACACGGTTGATCCTTAAACTAGGGTTAAAAATGGACTTAGGGAGAGATAGAGAGCTCTAGCTCTCTCTCCACTTGGAGATTTAAATTGGGGTTTCTCCAGGGGTCTTTTTGCATTATTTCTCTCCCCTAATTGCTGGTTATAAGGTTGCTTAGGGTTTGGGTAAAGATTTCCCATACTTGCACATTTGCTCACTCTCTTTCCCCCCCTTTACTTAGGGTTTTGCAAGATAGGGTTTAGAAAGAGGTCTAGGGTTCTTCTCCCCTCTTATCCAGGGTAGTAAGTGAGCAAAGACTTGAGTGATGCTTCTTAGGTCATTGGCAACATGGTTAGCACATGCTTTCCAAAGTTCTTAGGTGTAGCCCTAAGCCTCTACCATATGTGATCAAAGCCTTTAGTATCAAGGTGGGCTCCAACCAAGGTAACACCTGGGGTGTTACAAGAGCGGGCGCCGTCGCGCTTGGCAACCAGAGGAGAAGAGGGTTTGCGTGCCGTCGGTTTCGTAGGGAACGACTGCGATGGCGTCCAGCGTACCGATTGGGTTGAGTGATTCGCGACCGTCGGATCGGCAACGCAGGGGCATGATCGGATCGAGCCCATTTAAAATCGTCACCGTTGGTAGTTGATTCGATGGACTAGATTGCGTACCGGTTCGAGATAAAATCAATCTAATCCACACCATTCGCGTCCGATCCAATGACCGAGATCTTGAGATACCCCTTCGGCCTGGCCATCTTGCTAAAGAACCCCTGGGAAATCTGTAAATGGAACCCGCCGTCCAGGGGGTATTGTACACTGAGTCTAGGAATAATTACCCGCGAGCCCGTGAACTTACCAGTAAATGAGGCCCGATCCAGAACTGTTTTAAATCGATTAAATGAATTAGAAATTAAATTTTTAATATGAAAATAAACCCTAGAACTTGTATAAATCATAGAAAATCCATTTTTAGTCCAAATTGAGCCATTCCAGTTTCTGAAATTTTGTAATATTATTCTCTAACACTTAGAGTCACTGTTTTGACATGAACTCTGTTAGAAAATTTATTTATCATTTAATCCTATTTCAAGCACATTAAACCTTAGGAAATTCATAACTTGAAACCTATAACTCCAAATTTAGTGATTCCAGTTCCTATGCTCTCATTTTAATGTGCAGATTTTTACTGTATATTTTATTTACATGTTTGGTGTGATGTTGATTTTGGCTATACTATGTATGTATTGTGTTGATGCGAATAGACGAGCAAGCCACTGTGGATTCTGAGGTTCAACAAGTAGAGATAGCTGAGCAGGAGCTCATTGAAGGCAAGTTGTGCCCTTGATCACTTACTTTTCCCAGCCATGTTCTTATTAATTCTAATGATCTGCATAGGTTAATTTTGATGGGATCCTTTAGGTTACCCCAGTTTTGGTTATCTTTATACCTTGTTCACCCCTGAAATATTTTGGGTAGTACCTGCTATTGCTTTATGTGGATTGGGTATGGAGATACACTACTCATGATTATCCTGTTATTATCTTGTTATCATTACTGTTCATGTTAAGATCATTAAATTAATGGGAACATGGAGCGACCACCTGGGAAAACAGTGCTACCACAAGGGTTTAATGGGACGCCCTTGGCTGATTAACTAGGAAAGCTAGTGGAGGTCTTCCTTACCCGAAAGGGGCAAGGGCAGTAGGGGAGTGGTCAGTGTAGGGAGGTCCTTGGTTGATTTTGCTGCGATGGCGGTCAGGCAAGAACCCTGCACTGGAGCTTCCTATAAACTGTAGCGGGATTTCTAAAGCTAGTGGAACTTTGTAAAGGCCTCGTAGTGTTACCCTGCCTCGCCTCCTCGGTAGAGGTGTATGGGATTGGCCGTCTCTTGGCAGATGGGTAACATGACTTGTGGGTAAAGATGCGCAACCTCTGCAGAGTGTAAAACTAGTATACTAGCCGTGCTCACGGTCATGAGCGGCTCGGACCCTCACATGATTAATTTATGGAACTTAAATTTAATTTGACATTTGCATCGCATTTGGGATTATTTTACTATTACTGTTCTTTATTATTATTAAGGTTTGGTGTTTACTTACACTTAGTAATTGCTAATAAAATTTTGACCAACTTATAAAAGCAATGCTCAGCCTTAGCCTTTACTTCATTGATTAGCCTTACACTTCATGGACTCCCACCTTTGGTGAGTTCATGCCACATTATTCCCCACGACTTGTTGAGCTATGAACGTATGTGAGCTCACTCTTGCTGTCTCACACCCCCCCACAGGAGAAGAACAGGTGGTCGAAGAGGAGCCGCCTAACACTGAGGCATTCGACTTGATCTAGGTGGCGTTTCTCAGTTGACTTTGGCACCGACGATCCTTAGTTCGTTTTATCTTTATTATTTTATTTTGTAATAAGTCTTCCGCTATGTAATAAATACTCTAATGTTTTATGACATTTATCTCTATACACTCTGTTATTATATGTGTTGTCTTCTTGGCGCATGTATGAGATGCACCTGGCTTTGTTCCTTAAAGCCGGGTGTTACAGGCGACATCTTGGTGTACCTAGGATTTTCACGAATATTGTTCATCAGATGTGGATCAAGTACAGTAAAGGACCTTAGCATTAGACGAACGACGTCGTGGTTCGTCCATCGCGTGCTTCCGTAGCTCCTTATTTTGTTGACAAGGGCCTTGAGCCGGTTGTACGTTTGGGTTGGCTCCTCACCCCTTATCATCGCGAATCTCTCAAGTTCGCCTTCCACCAACTCCATTTTGGTGAGCATGGTGACGTCGTTCCCCTCATGAGAGATCTTGAGGGTGTCCCAGATCTGCTTGGCATTGTCCAAGCCGCTCACCTTATGGTATTCGTCCCTGCACAATGAAGCTAGAAGAACAGTAGTCGCTTGTGCATTTTTGTGGATTTGCTTGTTAATGAACATGGGACTATCAGTACTATCAAATTTCATTCCACTCTCTACTATCTCCCATAAGCTCGGATGGAGAGAGAACAAGTGACTACGCATTTTGTGACTCCAAAATCCGTAGTCCTCTCCATCAAGGTGAGGAGGTTTGCTAAGTGGAATGGAGAGCAAATGAGCATTTGTACTTTGCGGAATACGAGAGTAATCAAAAGAAAAGTTCGAATTGACCGTTTTCCGTTTCTCGTAGTCGTAGTCGTCCTTTTGGGAAGAAGAGGACTCGTCGCTGTCGTCGTAGTAGACGATCTCCTTGATGCGCCTCGTCTTCTTCTTCTTCCCATCTTTTCGTTTGTAGCCCGAGCCCGAGTCGGTAGGCTTGTCTTCCTTCGGCTCGTTGACGAAGGACTCCTTCTCCTTTTCATTGATCACAATTCCCTTTCCCTTAGGATCCATCTCTTTGGGCGATTAGTCCCTTCGTGAAGAGAACGGCTCTGATACCAATTAAGAGCACCTAGAGGGGGGTGAATAGGTGATCCTGTAAAACTTAAAAACTTATAGCCACAAAAACTTGATTAGGAGTTAGCACAGTAATGCCAAGTGGCTAGAGAGGAGTCTTAGCAAAACACAATAACCACAAGAAGATCAACACAGATAGACGCAATGGTTTATCCCGTGGTTCGGCCAAGTCCAACGCTTGCCTACTCCACGTTGTGGCGTCCCAACGGACGAGGGTTGCAATCAACCCCTCTCAAGTGGTCCAAAGACCTACTTGAATACCACGGTGTTTTGCTTTGCTTTACTTTATCCCGATCGCGAGGAATCTCCACAACTTGGAGTCTCTCGCCCTTACAAAGATGTTCACAAAGAAGCGTGGAGTAAGGGAGGGATGAGCAACTCACACAAGACACAAAGATCACAGCAAATACGCACACACAAGACCCAGACTTGAGCTCAAGAGACTATCACGAGTTTCTCACTAGAACGGAGCTCAAATCACTAAGAATGTCGAACAAGTGCGCAAGAACGAAGTGTGAGTGATCAACTATGCTCAAAGAATGCTTGGATGTATTCTCCATGCGCCAAGGGGTCCCTTTTATAGCCCCAAGGCAGCTAGGAGCCGTTGAGAGCATTGTAGGAAGGCAATTCTTGCCTTCTGTCGACTGGCGCACTGGACAGTCCGGTGCACCACCGGACACTGTCCGGTGTGGATTTCTTTCCTTGTGCCGACCGTTGGAGATTCAGAGCTGTTGGCGCACCGGACACTGTCCGGTGCACACTTGACAGTCCGGTGCCCCCTTGTGACCGCTGGCTCGGCCACGCGTCACGAGCGGAATCCTCGGCCGACCGTTACCCCGGCTGACCGTTGGCTCACCGGACAGTCCGGTGCCTCACCGGACAGTCCGGTGAATTATAGTCGTACGCCGTTGATGGCTTCCCGAGACCGACGACTTCGCCTGTGAACGGCTCACCGGACAGTCCGGTGCACCACCGGACAGTCCGGTGCACCACCGGACAGTCCGGTGATTTATAGCCGTACACCGCCGTCGAAGTCCCGAGAGCAGCATGTTCGCCAGAGCCAGCCTGGCGCGCCGGACACTGTCCGGTGCGCCACCGGACACTGTCCGGTGCACCATCGAATAGTCCGGTGCACCCAGACTGAGCAGACTTTGGCTGAACAAAGGCATCTCTTTTCCAACTTGATTTTTTCCTGTTTCCAGCACTTAGACACAATACATTAGTCCATAAAGCAATGTACTAAGTCTAGAAACATACCTTTACTTTTGATTTGCACTTTGTCCATCACTTCGGATACTTTAACACTTAAGCACTTGTGTTGGCACTCAATCACCAAAATACTTAGAAATGGCCCAAGGGCAGATTTCCCTTTCAGGTGCGCGCGAGTGCACCCGCCGGGTGTAGCCCCCGAGGCCTCAGAGGAGTAGTTTGACTCCTTCGAGGTCTTAGTATGTTTCGTAATGCTTCGGTCGGTCTAGTTGTTCCCTCATGCGAACTGGCCGTAGCCCGGGTGCACAGTCGAGTCCCAAGTTCTCGGGCTAGTATGTTGACGCTGTCAACGGTTTGGCCGGAGCCGGGTTTGCGAGAGCAGCCCCCGAGCCTCCGCACAGAGCGAGAGGACGGTCAGGGACAGACTCGGCCTTTTTACATACGCCCCTGCGTCGCCTTTCTGCAAGGGGGGGGGAAGCGCCATGTTGCCCTCGGAGGGCGCCGAACATGGTGTCTCCAGTGAGTTGCTAACGGGTAATCCGAGTGGACGCCCGTGCTCCATTTGTTAGGGGTCAGCTAGTGGCCCGGAGGCGTGCTCCAAAAGTACCTGCGGGTGATTTGCCGGACCCGGTCCCCTTTTGACGGGGTCCGAGGGCTCGATGCCTCCCTCTGGTGGGATTCCGTTACAAAATCATTCCTGTTAGTCTCGGAAATGTCCTAGGGTACCTCGGGAGCGCAGCCCGAGCCTCGGTTATGTATCGAACGTACCCAGGGTCATCCCTCGCTCTGCATCTGAGGCGGTTGTCGAACCCTTCGGGGGCCAGCGTACGAACCCCTGATCAGTAGTGGGCGCGGAGCCCGAGTGGCCTGAGGCGGCCGTTGAACTCTTCCGAGGGGCCGGCCTTCGAACCTCTGACCAGTAGTGGGCGCGGAGCCCGAGTGCTCTGTGGCGGCTGTTGAACCCCTTTGAGGGGCCAGCCTTCGAACCTCTGATCAGTAGGGGGGCTTGGGGCCCGCTTCCTTCGCGGAGAAGGATCCCATTCGGAGTATCCTTTTCCCGATCCCTGAGGCAAGAGAGAGAAAGAGGAAGTGGAAAAGGATATGAAATCGAATGACGTGGCACACCTTTTTGACGCGGTCATTATGGCGGAGGTGAAGCGTCGCCTGCTTCGCCTGCCAAAGGTGCCGCCTGTCCTGCCTCAGAGTTAATGCGACGGGACGAGTGGTTTGCGGGGCGGCCGTTGTGTGTGCGCGAGCCGTTCAAGGAACGGAACGCGGACACGTCGTCTTCACACCGTGGGAGAAGGTCCTCTCGCTATCCCAGGAGGGGACGTGAGCTTGCTGATGACTTGACTGCCGCTTCCGCCCGCCTGTCACCGCCATTACTGCCGACCCATTTCTGGCCGTATCGACCGCCACGCCCTCTCCCGCGGTTGACTGACCCGTGACCGATATGCTCGGTTGGCACTGTCGGGTCATGTGCAGGGTCGCCTCGAGTCACGGCACTGGTTCCGCAGTCGAGAAGGCGCGGTACTGGCGCGAGTGGCGGTGCAGTTTCTTGCACGTAGTACCCGGCGCGCCGGTTACATGACGTGTGGGCCCGGGCCTCCATGCTGGACGCGTCGAAGTTGAAAGGGTGCGCCCCCCTAGGTGTGGTTGCATGCCGCCTGCATGGCGGTCCGCCCTTTCACCCGCTGGCCTAGGCGTAAGTGGAGGAATGCTCGTAACCGCTGGGCAGTTGCGCGCACCGTGCGCGACGGTTTGGCTTTGTCTGCCCTGAGTCAGCTTGCATGACGCGTGGGGCCCAGCCCCCGTGTCGCAGGGGGAGGACCTTGGAGCGTGTTGGAGAAGACTCAGCCCGCGACGGCCGAGAACGCAAGTGGGGAGAGTTGCCTTTAAAAGGAGGGTGACCCCCTTGAAAGGCAACCATGTCTTCGCGCTCTCCTCATGCATCGCGTCTTTCCACCTTTTGAGCCCTCAGATGGGGGGCGCCCACGGTTCTTCCGCCTTGTCGTCGTTGGGGGAACGCAACTTCGCGGAAGTTGGTACCTTTCAGCCATCGTTCGGCTTCAAGGATTTTCATCAGGCAGCCCGGCTGCATCCCCTCGCCGGTGGTCACCCAAGACGGTGACCACCAGTTCCAGGGTGGGGAGAAGCAAGCCGGGCTGCGGCCTCTGCCTCGCCCTCAGCTTCAAGGATCTTCATCATCCTTGCTGGGGCGGAGAGCGAGGCGAGCCGGGGGGTTGCCTCTGTGTGGGTCGGTAACCCTTTTCTTCCCCCAGCGTTTGATGGAGAAAGGCATCCTCTAGCCCCGCGGAGGCTTCCTTCAGCCACACCGGGGAAGGCGGACTGCTGCTGCCCAGCCAGGGTGCAGCATTCCATCCTCCGTCCGGGCGACGGTCGCGCCGCGTATGGGCCGGCCACGTCCAGGTCTTCCTCGCGCCGACAGCCGCGCCAGAGGGTCGCCCAGCACGTCGTGCGCCGTGAGGGTGGCGCTTATGTTCTGGGGTGGCTCTGGCAAGGGCGGGAGCAAGGACCTGCCGGTGCGCTTTGGGGCACCTGGCGCCCGCGGGTGCGGTGTTGAGGTGGTGGCAGCCGGAGAAGGCTTCTCTGCCAACGAGATTGCCAACTCCGCCTGCACCCCCGGACCTCCGTCCCCTGACTTGAATGGCTGGTTCTCGTCCTTCGTGGGCGAGAGCCCTTCTGCCGCACCATCCCCCCGGAAGCCGTTGCTGCAGCTGTTTCGCCGCCCGGGGCGGAGGTCGTTGTCGCTGCTGCCGGAGCGGGCGTCGGCGAGTCACCAGGGGTTTTGTCGCCCTGCAGGCCCTCCAACGTGGGGGATTGTTCGTACCTGTGGGGGTGGAACCGGAGTTCCGTTTGTAATGGCACCTCGAGTGCCGGTGTTTGTTCATTGTGGCTGTTGGGGCCTAAACATGTATGTATCTTTTGGCGTGAAGCCGTGTTTTTCCCTCATTCCGAGCACTAGGACTCGCCTGTCAGCTAACTGAACCGCTTCACCAAGTGTGAGTTGCCTCGTGCGAAGGTGATGAGTGAGGTATTCGTATCCCGGAGGCGTAGGAGTCCCTCAGCTCAGTCGGCCTTGCCGCCCGAGGCTTCTCTTGCTTAGTTAAAGGAACCCTCGGCCGCTCTTCGATGAGCCAGAGCCGAAGGCAGCGGTATCAGCGTGGACAGAGGCAGAGTCGGCTCGAAAAGAAGACTTTGTCGGCCGGAGCCTGACCGGGCCATCCACTAGCGGGACCGGCGCCGGAGTCGAGTTGCCGAGGCCATGAGCCGGGCTGATGTCCTCGGGGGACAGCTGGCTGAGGCTTCGGGGTGGCCGGCCGAGCCGTCTGCTCGAGCCGGACTCCTGGAGGAGACCCTGGCGGCGATGGCCCAGGCGTGGTGCTGACGTCGTCCTTCGGAGCGGAGATCCTCCGATGGTGTTGCCGTTCGAGGCTCGGTCGGACTTCGCCGAAGGTGGTGTTGACGCCGAGGGTGCTGCTGCTCCCCCTCCATCGAGGTCCGAACCTGCAGGATCGGTTTATCTTGTAGCGTGCGTATGTTTTCTGCGGCCGCCGAGGCCCAAACATACTGTCGTTGTGTGGTAAAGCTGCGTTTCTTTTTCCCTTTGTTTCGAGTATCAAGACTTATTTGTCGGTAACAGAATTGTTTGTCTGAGCGAGAGTTACTTTTCACGGAAGGTGATGAGTGAGGTATCCGTATCCCAGAGGCGTAGGAGTCCCTCGGCTCGATCGGCCTTGCCTCTTACGTGTACTCTTACTCGTCCGTAGGATTCTGCTAACGATGTAGTCGAGAAGGCCCGAAAAATCGTTTCGGCAGAAAGGTCTCCGAGCATTAAGACTTGTTCGGTCAGCGGAATCGCTTATCCGAGCATGAGTTACTTATCGCAGAAGGTGATGAGTGAGGTATCCGTATCCCGGAGGCGTAGGAGTCCCTCGGCTTGGTCGGCCTTGGCTGCTTACGTGTACTCCATCGTTTTCAGGATCCCACTTTTGAAGTAGCCAAAAAGCACGAAAGACGTTCTGGCAGAAAGACTTTTTCCAAGGAAAATTTTGACGCAGAGGGGGGTTCCCCCCTTCTAGCCCCCGAGGGAGGGTCGGGCTTCGCCGAGACAAGGCTGACCCTTCCTTGATGGTTAGACTTTGTATGTGAATGAGGTGCACGAACAACTTGAAAACATCTTAAGGGTAGAAGCGACGTAGCTGTCGGATGTTCCAAGCGTTGCTATAGACCTCGCCTTGGCTGTTGGCCAGCTTGTATGTCCCGGGCTTCAGAACCTTGGCGATGACGAACGACCCTTCCCAGGGAGGCGTGAGCTTGTGCCGCCCTCGAGCGTCTTGTCGCAGCCGAAGCACCAAGTCGCCCACTTGGAGGTCTCGGGACCAAACCCCTCGGGCGTAGTAGCGTCGCAGGGACTGCTGGTACCGCGTCGAGTGTAGTAAGGCCATGTCCCGAGCCTCTTCGAGCTAGTCCAGTGAGTCTTCTCAGTCGGTCTGGTTTCTTCGGTCGTCGTATGCCCTCGTCCTCGGGGAACCGTATTCTAAGTCCGTGGGCAAGATGGCCTCGGCCCCATAGACTAGAAAGAACGGTGTGAAGCCTGTGACTCGGCTCGGTGTTGTTCTCAGACTCCAGACCACCGAGGGGAGTTCCTTCATCCATCGTTTGCCAGACTTGTGGAGGTCGTTGTAGATCCTCGGCTTGAGTCCTTACAGAATCATGTCGTTGGCACGTTCCACCTGCCCATTCGTCATGGGGTGAGCCACGGCGGCCCAGTCCACCCGGATGTGGTGACCCTCGCAGAAGTCCAGGAACTTTCTGCCGGTGAACTAGGTGCCGTTGTCGGTGATGATGGAGTTCGGGGCCCCAAAGCGATGGATGATGTTGGTGAAGAATGCCACCGCCTGTTCGGACCTGATGTTGTTCAGGGGTCGGACCTCGATCCACTTGGAGAATTTGTCGATGGCGACCAGCAGGTGCGTGTAGCCCCCAGGTGCCTTCTGCAAGGGACCGACGAGGTCTAGTCCCCACACAGCAAACGGCCAGGTGATGGGTATTGTCTGTAGAGCCTGAGCGGGCAGGTGGGTCTGCCTTGCGTAGAATTGACACCCTTGGCAGGCGCGGACAATTCTAGTGGCGTCGGCCACCGCGGTCGGCCAGTAGAAACCTTGTCGGAAGGCGTTTCCAACAAGGGCTCGGGGCGCTGCGTGATGACCGCAAGCCCCCGAGTGTATTTCTTGTAAGAGCTCCTGGCCTTCGGCGATGGATATGCATCGCTGGAGGATGCCGGAGGGGCTGCGGTGGTAGAGCTCCTTCCCGTCACCCAGCAAGACGAACGACTTGGCGCGCCGCGTCAGTCGCCGAGCCTCGGCTTGGTCGAGGGGCAGCTCTCCTTGGTGGAGATATTGCAGGTACAGGGTCTGCCAGTCTCGATTAGGCTGGACCCCATTCCGCTCTTCCTCGACGCGCATTGCCTCACCCTCGGGGGCCGAGGGTGCCTCGGGCCGAGCCGAGGGTGCCTCGGGCTGGGCCGAGGCCTTCTCGGGCTCGGGCGTGTCGTCGGTCTTGACTGAGGGTTGCTGTAGGTCTCGGGAGAAGACGTCCGGGGGAACCGTTGTCCGCCCCGAGGCTATCTTAGCCAGCTCATCCGCAGTCTCGTTGTATCGTCGGGCGATGTGGTTGAGCTCAAGCCCATAGAACTTGTCCTCCAGGCGCCGAACCTCATCGCAGTAGGCTTCCATCTTCGGGTCACGGCAATGAGAGTTCTTCATAACTTGGTCGATGACGAGCTGGAAGTCGCCGCGAGCGTCGAGGCGTCGGACCCCTAGCTTAATGGCGATGCACAACCCGTTGACCAGAGCTTCGTACTCAGCCACGTTGTTGGATGCCGGGAAATGGAGGCGCAGCACGTAGCATAGGTGTTTCCCGAGGGGCGAGATGAAGAGCAGGCCCGCGCCTGCCCCTGTTTTCATCAGCGACCCATCGAAAAACATGGTCTAGAGTTCCAGCTGGATTGGAGCCGCCGGGAGCTGGGTGTCGACCCATTTAGCCACAAAGTCCGCCAAGACTTGGGACTTGATGGCCTTCCAAGGGGCGAACGAGATCGTCTCGCCCATGATTTCCACCGCCCACTTTGCAACCCTACCCGAGGCCTCTCGGCACTGGATGATCTCCCCCAGGGGGAAGGATGACACCACAGTCACTGGATGAGACTCGAAGTAGTGTCGCAACTTCCGCCGCGTCAGGATCACCGCGTACAGTAGCTTCTGAATTTGCGGGTAGCGGATCTTGGTCTCGGACAGTACCTCACTGATGAAGTAAACCGGCCTCTGGACAGGCAATGCATGCCCTTCTTCTTGTCTCTCAACCACGATCGCGACGCTGACCACCTGAGTGGTAGCGGCGACGTAGATCAAGAGGGCTTCTCCGACGGCGGGGGCACCAAGATGGGCGCGTTCGTAAGGAGCGCCTTCAGGTTCCCGAGGGCTTCCTCGGCCTCAGAGGTCCAAGTGAAGCACTCAGTCTTTCTTAAGAGGCGGTACAGAGGTAGGCCTCTTTCGCCGAGGCGCGAGATGAAACGGCTCAGAACCGCAAGGCATCCCATGACCCTCTGTACGCCTTTCAAGTCCTTGATGGGCCCCATGTTGGTGATGGCCGCGATTTTCTCCGGGTTGGCCTCGATGCCCCGCTCGAAGACGATGAACCCCAAGAGCATGCCTCGGGGGACTCCGAAGACACACTTCTCGGGATTGAGTTTTACGCCTTTCGCCTTGAGACACCGGAATGTCGTTTCAAGGTCGGAAAGGAGGTCAGAGGCTTTCCTCATCTTGACTACGATGTCATCGACATAAGCCTCGACCGTTTGACCAATGTGTTCACCGAACACGTGGTTCATGCACCTTTGGTACGTCGCACCCGCATTCCTCAAACCAAATGGCATAGTAACATAGCAGTACATGCCAAAAGGTGTGATGAAAGAAGTCGCGAGATGGTCGGACTCTTTCATCCTGATTTGGTGATACCCTGAGTAGGCATCGAGGAAAGACAGGGTTTCGCATCCAGCAGTGGAATCCACGATTTGATCGATGCGAGGCAGAGGATAGGGAACTTTTGGACATGCTTTGTTTAGACCAGTGTAGTCTACACACATCCGCCATTTCCCTCCTTTCTTTCTCACAAGCACGGGGTTGGCAAGCCATTCAGGATGGAATACCTCTTTGATGAACCCTGCGGCCATCAGCTTGTGGATCTCCTCGCCTATGGCTTTGCGCTTTTCTTCGTCGAACCGGCAGAGGTTGCTTCACGGGTCGGGCTCCAGCTCGGATATCCAGCGAGTGCTCGGCGACATCCCTCGGTATGCTAGGCATGTCTGAGGGACTCCACGCGAAAACTTTGGCGTTTGCGCAGAGAAAGTCGACGAGCACTGCTTCCTATTTAGGGTCGAGCTCGGAGTCGATCCGGATCTGCTTGGAGGCGTCATTGCTGGGGTCGAGAGGGACGGACTTAACCATCTCCGCTGGCTCGAAGTTGCCGGCATGGCGCTTCACGTCTGGCGCCTCCTTGGAGAGGCTCTCCAGGTCGGCGATGAGGGCCTCGGATTCGGCGAGGGCCTCGGCGTACTCCACGCACTCCACGTCGCATTCGTACGCGTGTCGGTACGTGGGGCCGACGGTGATGACCCCGTTGGGGCCCGGCATCTTGAGCTTGAGGTAGGTGTAGTTGGGGACGGCCATGAACTTGGCGTAGCATGGCCTCCCCAGCACTGCGTGGTAGGTTCCTCGGAACCCGACCACCTCGAACGTGAGGGTTTCCCTTCCGAAGTTGGAGGGAGTCCCAAAGTAGACGGGCAGATCGAGTTGTCCGAGGGGTTGGATGCGTTTCCCGGGGATGATCCCGTGAAAAGGCGTCGCACCGGCCCGGACCGAGGACAGATCGATCTGCAGGAGCTCGAGGGTCTCGGCGTAGATGATGTTGAGGCTGCTGCCTCCGTCCATGAGGACCTTGGTGAGCCTGACGTTGCCGATGACGGGGTCGACAACGAGCGGATATTTCCCCGGGCTCGGCACGCGGTCGGGGTGATCGCCCTGGTCGAAGGTGATGGGCTTGTCGGACCAGTCTAGGTAGACTGGCGCCACCACCTTTACCGAGTAGACCTCCCGACGCTCTTGCTTGCGGTGCCGAGCCGAGGCGTTCGCCACTTGCCCACCGTAGATCATGAAGCAGTCGCGGACCTCGGGGAACTCCTCTGCCTTGTGATCCTCCTTCTTGTCGTCGTGGTGGGCCCTGCCACCCTCCGCAGGTGGCCTGACCCTGTGAAAGTGGCGCTAAAGCATGGCGCACTCCTCAAGGGTGTGCTTGACGGGTCCCTGATGATAGGGGCACGGCTCCTTGAGCATCTTGTCGAAGAGATTGGCGCCTCGGGAACATCTTCCGGCTAGCGGCCCTAGGGTCGCTTGTCGTTCCGGAAGATGGCCTCAACCGCCTCCTGGCCAGAGGCGAACTTGGTGGCGATGTCCATCAGCTCGCTCGCCCTGGTGGGGGTCTTGCGACCCAGCTTGCTCACCAGGTCGCGGCAGGTGGTGCCGGCGAGGAACGCGCCGATGACATCCGAATCGGTGACGTTGGGCAGCTCGGTGCGCTGCTTGGAGAATCGCTGGATGTAGTCCCGGAGAGACTCTCCCGGCTGCTGGCGGCAGCTTCGGAGATCCTAGGAGTTCCCAGGGCGCACGTACGTGCCCTGGAAGTTACCAGCGAAGGCTTGGACCAGGTCGTCCCAGTTGGAGATCTGCCCCGGAGGCAGATGCTCCAGCCAGGCTCGAGCGGAGTCGGAGAGGAACAGGAGGAGGTTGCGGATGATGAGGTTGTCATCGTCCGTTTCACCCAGTTGGCAGGCCAGCCGGTAGTCCGCGAGCCACAGTTCCGGCCTTGTCTCCCCCCGAGTACTTTGTGATGGTAGTCGGGGTTCGGAACCGGGTCGGGAACGGCGCCCGTCGTATGGCTCGGCTGAAAGCCTGCGGACCGGGTGGTTCGGGCGAGGGACTCCGATCCTCCCCGCTGTCGTAGCGTCCCCCACACCTGGGGTGGTAGCCTCGGCGCACCCTCTCATCGAGGTGGGCTCGATGGTTGCGGTGGTGGTGCTCATTGCCGAGGCGACCCGGGGCTGCAGGCGCTGTGTTGCGCGTGCGCCCGGTGTGGACCGAGGCTTCCCGCATGAATCGGGAAGTCGCGGCGCGATGCTCCGAGGGGTATCCCTGCCTTCGGGAGGCAGAGCTTTCGGCCCGTCGGACCACGACATCCTCCAGGAGATTCTTGAGCTCTCCCCGGATACGCCGCCCTTCGGTGGTTGATGGTTCTGGCATTGCGCGGAGAAGTATCGCTGCTGCAGCCAGGTTCTGGCCGACCCCACTGGAAGCCAGTGGTGGCCTTGCCCTGACGTCGTCGGCGATGCGGAGCTGGATGCCCTAGGGTAGATGACGCGCTTCTCCGGCCGGAGCTTGGTCTGCCCATTCCTGCCTGATGTTCCGGCGGAGCGGCTCAAGTGTTCCTGCTCCCTCGTCGAGCCTGGCCTGCATCTCGCGGATTTGCTCGAGCTGTGCGTCCTGACCCCCCGCAGGGACTAGGACCATAGCTAGCTCCCGAAGGATGTCAACGCGAGGCGCAGGCCTAGGGGGATCACCGTTTTCCGGTATACCAAGATGGTTGCCTTCGTCGGGACCCCCTAGATCGACGTGGAAACATTCACGACTTGGGCCACAGTCTTCGTCGCCGAAGCTACGGTTACCGTCGGAACAATCGGAAAGGCAGTAGTCGCATGCGGTCATGAAGTCCCGCATGGCACTGGGGTTACCGAGCCCGGAGAAATCCCAACCAAAGTCGGGCTCGTCATCTTCCTCGGAACCCTAGGGTCCGTAGGTCGAGATGGCAGTCAGCCGGTCCCAGGGTGACCGCATATGATACCCTGGAGGGTTGGTGCATGCCTCTATGAAGGCTTCCACCAAAGCGGGGTCGCTTGGTGGGTCGAGGCTGAATCCAAAAGGCACGAGACAGGAATCGGTCGGTACCTCTTGGTCGACAGGCGGTGACGAAGTCACGTCAGGGGCGAACTGCACCTGAAAGGGAATTAGGCTTACACCTAGTCCCTAATTAATTTTGGTGGTTGAATTGCCCAACACAAATAATTGGACTAACTAGTTTGCTCTAGTGTATAAGTTATACAGGTGCCAAAGGTCCACACTTAGCCAATAAAAAGACCAAGTATTGGGTTCAACAAAAGAGCAAAGGGACAACCGAAGGCACCTCTGGTCTGGCGCACCGGACTGTCCGGTGTGCCACCGGACATGTCCGGTGCACCAGAGGACTCCAGTGCAAACTCGTCATCTTCGGGAAATTCTAGAGGCAACTCCACTATAATTCACCGGACTGTCCGGTGTACACCGGACAGTGTCCGGTGCTCCAAGGAAAAGCGGCCTCAGGAACTCGCCAGCTTCGGGAAACTGCAACGGCTGCTCCGCTATAATTCACCGGACATGTCCGGTGTACACCGGACTGTCCGGTGTAACTGCGGGGCAACGGCTACGACGGCGCCAACGGCTACCTGCAGTGCATTTATTGCGCGCCAGCGGGCGCAAAAGTTAGGAACGCCCATACTGGTGCACCGGACACTCTACAGTACATGTCCGGTGCGCCACCGGACATCCAGGCGGGCCCAGAAGACAGAGCTCCAACGGTCGGAACCCAACGGCTTTGGTGACGTGGCTGGCGCACCGGACTGTCCGGTGTGCACCGGACTGTCCGGTGCACCATACGACAGCCAGCCTGCACCAAATGGCTAGTTTGGTGGTTGGGGCTATAAATACCCCCAACCACCCCACATTCAAGTCATCCAAGTTTTCCACTTCTCAACCACTTACAAGAGCTAGGCATTCAATTCTAGACACACTCAAGTGATCAAATCCTCTCCAATTCCACACAAGGCTTTAGTGATTAGCGAGAGAGATTTGCCGTGTTCTTTTAAGCTCTTGCGCTTGGATTGCTTCTTTCTTTCTCATTTGTTCTTGTGATCATAAACTCATTTGTAACCAAGGCAAGAGACACCAATTGTGTGGTGGTCCTTGCGGGGAAGTTTTATTCCCAGGTTGATTTGAGAAGAGAAGCTCACTCGGTCCGAGGGACCGTTTGAGAGAGGGAAAGGGTTGAAAAAGACCCGGCCTTCGTGGCCTCCTCAACTGGGAGTAGGTTTGCGAGAACCAAACCTCGGTAAAACAAATCATCGTGTCTCACTCTGCATTTGCTCACGATTTGTTTTGCGGCCTCTCTCTTGGACTCGTGTTTATTTCTAACGCTAACCCATCTCGTAGTTGTGTTTATATTTGTAAATTTCAGTTTCGCCCTATTCACCCCCCCCTCTAGGCGACTTTCAATTGGTATCGGAGCCCGGTGCTTCATTAGAGCCTAACCGCTCGAAGTGATGTCGGGAGATCACACCAAGAGGGAGATGGAGACCGGCGACAAGCCCACTACGAGTCACGGGAGCACTTCATCGGAAGAGTCCCACACCAAGAGGAAGGAGAAGAAGGACTCCTCCAAAGGGAAGAAGTCTTCTTCACACCACAAAGAAAAGAAGGAGAAATCTTCTTCCCACAAGTCACATCGGAAAGGCGACAAGCACAAGAGGATGAAGAAGGTGGTCTACTACGAGACCGACACTTCATCAACGTCGACCTCCGGCTCCGATGCGCCGTCCGTGACTTCTAAGCGCCAAGAGCGCAAGAAGTATAGTAAGATCCCCCTACGCTACCCCCGCATTCCTAAATATACACCTTTACTTTCCGTCCCTTTAGGCAAACCACCAACGTTTGATGGTGAAGATTATGCTAGGTGGAGTGATATGATGCGATATCACCTAACCTCACTCCACAAAAGTATATGGGATGTTGTTGAGTTTGGTGTATAGGTACCATCCGTAGGGGATGAAGACTATGATACGGACGAAGTGGCCCAAATCGAGCACTTCAACTCACAAGCCACAACCATACTCCTCGCCTCTCTAAGTAGAGAGGAATATAACAAGGTGCAAGGGTTGAAGAGTGCGAAGGAGATTTGGGACCTACTTGTAACACCCAGTTTGTAACATATAAGGAATGAGGGGAAATTAACTCCTTTATCTATAGGTGTGTTATTTCCACTTACCATCATATGTGAACACCACACTTACACAATTAAATAAATACCTCAAAGACACCTAAATAAATCTTGCATCATGCTGGGTTTTAGTTGATTGTACATTTGTGCTTAATAAAATAAATGTATCATTAATAAGCATATCAAAGGATCCATAAAATTTAAAGTCTACCTTGAAAATAGAATCATGAAAATAGAGGAGAGAAAGGAATATTATTCAATAAATAAAATTATAATTTAATAACTTCATCACAGTAGGTATGATCAAAACTAAATAATTAGTCAGTGTACAAAGGTGCCACAAAGTTTGAATCCAAATTGAAGTTTGAATTTGGAAAGAAGGAAAAGATAAAAGAAAAGGAAAACAAAAAGGGAAAAGGATAAAAACCTAACTGGGCCAACCATCCTCAATTCGGCCCACTTATGCTTTCCTCAGCGCGCGCAGCCCAATTCTCCTCCCGCGCCCAGCTCCCTTGTTTCGCTGCAGTCTGGGCCCACACGTCAGCCTGGGTCGCTTCACTGCAAACTGGGCCACCCCGTCAGCCCCTTCATTTCTTCCTCTCGCGCATCTCTCCCTATTACACCGCCATGTGGGGCCTTGTGGTCGGAATCGTCCCTCCCCCTCGCGTCCCCCGCTATGGTCACTGGCAGGTGGACCCGGATGGCCAGACTGTTCTTCTCTACCGTAACAACCGGCGTAGACCGCATGTGTGATCCTCGCCGCGATTTTCGCCGTTCGGTTCCATCCGCACGGACTTCGCCATGGTGCATAAAGGCCGAAGCCCCGCGACCACCTTAAAGCTCCAATCGGCGCCGGGAAGTCTCCTCGTGGTTGTAGTGGCGGATTTGGTACTCACCGGGTGTGGAGCTTGCGGCAGGACAACCATCTCGCGCTCCCGTCGTCATTAGTGCCTTGGGCTTGGTTCGGGAGCTTCAGACCACACCACCGCTTGTGTATCGGGTGAATCAGAGCTCTGTATTGTCGTTGGGTCACACGGATTGCTCATCGGAGCACTCCTTCGCCTTGGATCCGCCCTCCGCCGTGAACCGGCTTCGCCACCGCACCATCACCGGTAAGAAAGCCCTAGCCTCGATCGCCTAGTCATTCTCATCGTGTTGCACCATTCACGTCGAGGTTTGGATTGCTTTGTGGAGATCTCGTGGGCGGCGGCCATGGCTACCGCCGTGAGGGTCGGCGGCGCCACCGCGCTCGGTCGTTGGTAGGGGAAGGCATGGGTGCCGTCCGATCCAATTCGAACGGATGCGATTAGAAGCAGTGTACCCATTCGGCAGGATACATCCAAGCCATTGATCGAATATCGGACGGGTTAGATGGAACGCGCCTAGATAAAATCTGTGTCGTCCAGACCAGTGTGGACGGTTACGATTAGATCGAGATATACCCCTTCGCGTTATAAAATCTGAGCCCTTGGTTCAGATCGGACGGCTAAGATCATGCGGTACCCCTTCGGCCCGGACGTTTTACAAAAGAGACCCTGCCTTTTCTTGGAATAAACCCGCCATCCCCGTCAGTGATAGAAGTATTTAAGAAAGGCCCAGAATTTTATATCAGTGCCCCTGTAGTTTCTCATAATTGTGCGCCCAGTCCAGAGATCAATGAAATTAGAAAATTAATTATAGAAAATGATTTTAAATACAAAAATAATTCTAGAAAGTTGTATAATTCATATTTAATTCATTTTAACTCCAAATTGAGTCATTCCAGTTGCAATAATTTTGTTTTAATATTATCTATCACCTAGTACCTCTGTTTAGCCATGAAACTTGAAATAAAATTGTTCATTTGGGTTAATCTATTCTAGGTGCTTATTAACTTCAGAAATTCATAACTAAATAACTATAACTCCAAAATTAATGATTCCAGCTCCTATGATCTCATTTTAGTGTCTAGTTTATTACTGTGTATTTTATTTACATGTTTGGTGTAATGTTAATTCTTGCTATACCATGTTTGCCTATATTGCTACATTTAGCAGTGAGGATACGTGTCACCTGAAGATCATCCTGGTACCTGGATTCTCAAGGCCCAGGCAAGTTGTGCCCTTGATCACTGCTTTTTACCCACTCATGTTCTAATTAATCATAATGATCTGCATAGGTTAATTTTGATGGGACCCAATAGGTTACCCTAGTTTGTCTATCTTTATACCTTGTTCACCACTAAACTTTTTGGGTAGTACTTGCTAGTGCTTTATGTGGTTTTGGGTATGAAGATACACTATTCATGATCACACTTTTATTATCTGTGTTATTATTACTGTTCATGATAAGATCATTATGTTAATTGGAACATGGAGAACCACCCGGGAAAACAGTGCTACCACAAGGGTGGAATGGGACGCCCTTGGCCGATTAATTAGGAAAGCTAGTGGAAGACTACCTTACCCGAAAGGGGCAAGGGCAGTAGGGGAGTGGTCAGTGTAGGGAGGCCCTCGGGAGGATTTTGCTGCGATGGCGGTCCTGCAAGGGATTCCTGCACTGGAACTTCCTATAAACTGTAGCGGGTTTTCTGAAGCTAGTGGAACTTTGTAAAGGCCTCGTAGTGTTACCCTGCCTCGCCTCCTCGGTAGAGGTGTATGGGATTGGCCGTCTCTTGGCAGATGGGTAACATGACTTGTGGGTAAAGATGCGCAACCTCTGCAGAGTGTAAAACTGGTATACTAGCCGTGCTCACGGTCAAGAGCAGCTCGGACACTCACATGATTAAATTATGGAACTTAAACTCAATTTGTCATATGCATTGCATCGCAGGTGAAGTTGTTACTTTTGTTCTACTACTTAATTGGGTTTGGTATTTACTTATACTTAGTAACTGCTAATAAAATTTTGACCAACTTTAAAAGCAATGCTCAGCTCTAACCATCTTCTTTGGTAAGCCTTACACTTCACGTGAGCTCCCACCTTTGGCGAGTTCATGCACATTATTCCCCACAACTTGTTGAGCGATGAACGTATGTGAGCTCACTCTTGCTGTCTCACATACACCACAGGTCAAGAACAGGTACCGCAGGATGAGGCGCTTGGAGGATGCTGCGATGAGTTCGTGAGAGGTCTAGGCCGTCGTCTCCCAGTCAACTTTGGGTTGCTGGACCGTTGTCTCCTTATAATGTAATTATTTATTTTGTATAGAACTCCTGTTATATATAAAGATGTGACATTCGATCCTGTGCCATGATTCATCATATGTGTGAGACTTGGTCCCAGCACACCTGGTGATTATGTTTACGCCCGGGTTTTGGACCCCTAAAATCCGGGTGTTACAGAAGTGGTATCAGAGGAATGTTGACTGTAGGACGAAACCTAGATAGAACTGGACAACCATTCTTTACTTACCTTACTCTGATTCTTTTCTAAACTTATCTTAATCTTTTCTCATCTATTTCCGCTTTACTCTGATTACTCTTACCTTTTCACTTCTAAAGACAAATGTGGATTTCACACTTTGAAATCCGGTGCCTAAAGTGACTTTAGGAATAAGAGACCTAATCCTAAGAACAAAAACAAAACTATTTTTATAAGTGTCTATGTATTTGAGTGTTTGTCCTTATGACACTTGTTTGATTTGGATCTTTGATTGAGTGTGATTAGTTGTGGAGTAACGTCCACAATTACATCTGCATATACGTATAGGCATAAATAGAATTCATAAGATAACTAAACAACTTAGATTATCCTCCACTAAAAGGTATCTATCTCGTAGAAGTTCTTCTTATCTTAAAAGACACTCTCTTATCTTAATAGATCCATCTTATCTTACAAGATACTCTCTTGCCTTAATAAATTCATCTTATCTTGAAAAGATTTTGTTATCCTAATAGATCTAATTTACCTCAAAAGATTCTACCTTATCCTTATGAATTCATCCTACCCTAATTAGCATATTTATCCCAGTCTAAAATATCAACCATGATCTAATTCAAAGTAATTAGATACTGTCTAGACTAATCTGGTGATACCAATCTAGATCCCATCTAATCTAATATGATCTAAAGTAAGTTATTTAATAGATTAGTTAGTACTAGTGAAATGGATTAGATCTCACTCCTATAAAAATGATTTAAGTTAAATTGGTGCCCTAGATTAACTTGACTATATACAACTATCTGATCATATGCAACTACCTTACCCATCCAATAGTTGCATAATCCCTCGGTGTTAACCTAATAGAGCTTCTGACCTACCTACACCATATACCCCATCCTATCTCAAAAGATTCTAACATATCCTAACAAGATATATCTTACCCTGATAAATCTATCTAACTTAAACTAGTCTAATCTAGATCATACCTAATTTAATATGGTCTAATCTAGTGTGAGTTACTTAATGCTGGTAGAAAGGATAAAGCCATACTCCTAAATCACTTAAGCCTAATTTGGAGACTTATATCAACTTGGCCATACACAACAACTCGATCTATATAACAAGTTACATAACTTACCCAATCAATAGAGTCTTAATGGATTGCATAATCTATCAACCACCACCTGACATCAAACCAGATTTTGACCTATATCATGTAGTCTATCTTACCACATATATCTTAACCATATGTCCTTAACTCTGATGGCAACTCCAAGAAGAAAGGCCAAAGGAGACCAACCACGTCAAAGAAAGATAAGCATCAACTCAAGACTTCAAAAATCAAGTTGAATCGCCAACGGAGTCAAGATCCACAATCTTGGATGGAGTCTTTCCTCACCCTACCCTTTCTTAACCAAACTTCTCTATGCTTTAAAGACATCTTTTACCATACACAATAGAGTGGATATACATACCCAAGCTTTTATAACCACTATCTAAATAATATGAAACTTCTCAATTCCTAAACTAACTAAAAGTTAAAGGCTAAACTATAAATAAAGCTTTTTTACATCCCTGTCCTTACAAATCTCGAGGACGAGATTATTTTTAAGGGGGGTAGGATTTGTAACACCCAGTTTGTAACATATAAGGAATGAGGGGAAATTAACTCCTTTATCTATAGGTGTGTTATTTCCACTTACCATCATATGTGAACACCACACTTACACAATTAAATAAATACCTCAAAGACACCTAAATAAATCTTGCATCATGCTGGGTTTTAGTTGATTGTACATTTGTGCTTAATAAAATAAATGTATCATTAATAAGCATATCAAAGGATCCATAAAATTTAAAGTCTACCTTGAAAATAGAATCATGAAAATAGAGGAGAGAAAGGAATATTATTCAATAAATAAAATTATAATTTAATAACTTCATCACAGTAGGTATGATCAAAACTAAATAATTAGTCAGTGTACAAAGGTGCCACAAAGTTTGAATCCAAATTGAAGTTTGAATTTGGAAAGAAGGAAAAGATAAAAGAAAAGGAAAACAAAAAGGGAAAAGGATAAAAACCTAACTGGGCCAACCATCCTCAATTCGGCCCACTTATGCTTTCCTCAGCGCGCGCAGCCCAATTCTCCTCCCGCGCCCAGCTCCCTTGTTTCGCTGCAGTCTGGGCCCACGCGTCAGCCTGGGTCGCTTCACTGCAAACTGGGCCACCCCGTCAGCCCCTTCATTTCTTCCTCTCGCGCATCTCTCCCTATTACACCGCCATGTGGGGCCTTGTGGTCGGAATCGTCCCTCCCCCTCGCGTCCCCCGCTATGGTCACTGGCAGGTGGACCCGGATGGCCAGACTGTTCTTCTCTACCGTAACAACCGGCGTAGACCGCATGTGTGATCCTCGCCGCGATTTTCGCCGTTCGGTTCCATCCGCACGGACTTCGCCATGGTGCATAAAGGCCGAAGCCCCGCGACCACCTTAAAGCTCCAATCGGCGCCGGGAAGTCTCCTCGTGGTTGTAGTGGCGGATTTGGTACTCACCGGGTGTGGAGCTTGCGGCAGGACAACCATCTCGCGCTCCCGTCGTCATTAGTGCCTTGGGCTTGGTTCGGGAGCTTCAGACCACACCACCGCTTGTGTATCGGGTGAATCAGAGCTCTGTATTGTCGTTGGGTCACACGGATTGCTCATCGGAGCACTCCTTCGCCTTGGATCCGCCCTCCGCCGTGAACCGGCTTCGCCACCGCACCATCACCGGTAAGAAAGCCCTAGCCTCGATCGCCTAGTCATTCTCATCGTGTTGCACCATTCACGTCGAGGTTTGGATTGCTTTGTGGAGATCTCGTGGGCGGCGGCCATGGCTACCGCCGTGAGGGTCGGCGGCGCCACCGCGCTCGGTCGTTGGTAGGGGAAGGCATGGGTGCCGTCCGATCCAATTCGGACGGATGCGATTAGAAGCAGTGTACCCATTCGGCAGGATACATCCAAGCCATTGATCGAATATCGGACGGGTTAGATGGAACGCGCCTAGATAAAATCTGTGTCGTCCAGACCAGTGTGGACGGTTACGATTAGATCGAGATATACCCCTTCGCGTTATAAAATCTGAGCCCTTGGTTCAGATCGGACGGCTAAGATCATGCGGTACCCCTTCGGCCCGGACGTTTTACAAAAGAGACCCTGCCTTTTCTTGGAATAAACCCGCCATCCCCGTCAGTGATAGAAGTATTTAAGAAAGGCCCAGAATTTTATATCAGTGCCCCTGTAGTTTCTCATAATTGTGCGCCCAGTCCAGAGATCAATGAAATTAGAAAATTAATTATAGAAAATGATTTTAAATACAAAAATAATTCTAGAAAGTTGTATAATTCATATTTAATTCATTTTAACTCCAAATTGAGTCATTCCAGTTGCAATAATTTTGTTTTAATATTATCTATCACCTAGTACCTCTGTTTAGCCATGAAACTTGAAATAAAATTGTTCATTTGGGTTAATCTATTCTAGGTGCTTATTAACTTCAGAAATTCATAACTAAATAACTATAACTCCAAAATTAATGATTCCAGCTCCTATGATCTCATTTTAGTGTCTAGTTTATTACTGTGTATTTTATTTACATGTTTGGTGTAATGTTAATTCTTGCTATACCATGTTTGCCTATATTGCTACATTTAGCAGTGAGGATACGTGTCACCTGAAGATCATCCTGGTACCTGGATTCTCAAGGCCCAGGCAAGTTGTGCCCTTGATCACTGCTTTTTACCCACTCATGTTCTAATTAATCATAATGATCTGCATAGGTTAATTTTGATGGGACCCAATAGGTTACCCTAGTTTGTCTATCTTTATACCTTGTTCACCACTAAACTTTTTGGGTAGTACTTGCTAGTGCTTTATGTGGTTTTGGGTATGAAGATACACTATTCATGATCACACTTTTATTATCTGTGTTATTATTACTGTTCATGATAAGATCATTATGTTAATTGGAACATGGAGAACCACCCGGGAAAACAGTGCTACCACAAGGGTGGAATGGGACGCCCTTGGCCGATTAATTAGGAAAGCTAGTGGAAGACTACCTTACCCGAAAGGGGCAAGGGCAGTAGGGGAGTGGTCAGTGTAGGGAGGCCCTCGGGAGGATTTTGCTGCGATGGCGGTCCTGCAAGGGATTCCTGCACTGGAACTTCCTATAAACTGTAGCGGGTTTTCTGAAGCTAGTGGAACTTTGTAAAGGCCTCGTAGTGTTACCCTGCCTCGCCTCCTCGGTAGAGGTGTATGGGATTGGCCATCTCTTGGCAGATGGGTAACATGACTTGTGGGTAAAGATGTGCAACCTCTGCAGAGTGTAAAACTGGTATACTAGCCGTGCTCACGGTCAAGAGCAGCTCGGACACTCACATGATTAAATTATGGAACTTAAACTCAATTTGTCATATGCATTGCATCGCAGGTGAAGTTGTTACTTTTGTTCTACTACTTAATTGGGTTTGGTATTTACTTATACTTAGTAACTGCTAATAAAATTTTGACCAACTTTAAAAGCAATGCTCAGCTCTAACCATCTTCTTTGGTAAGCCTTACACTTCACGTGAGCTCCCACCTTTGGCGAGTTCATGCACATTATTCCCCACAACTTGTTGAGCGATGAACGTATGTGAGCTCACTCTTGCTGTCTCACATACACCACAGGTCAAGAACAGGTACCGCAGGATGAGGCGCTTGGAGGATGCTGCGATGAGTTCGTGAGAGGTCTAGGCCGTCGTCTCCCAGTCAACTTTGGGTTGCTGGACCGTTGTCTCCTTATAATGTAATTATTTATTTTGTATAGAACTCCTGTTATATATAAAGATGTGACATTCGATCCTGTGCCATGATTCATCATATGTGTGAGACTTGGTCTCAGCACACCTGGTGATTATGTTTACGCCCGGGTTTTGGACCCCTAAAATCCGGGTGTTACAGAAGACCTACTCAAGACCGCACACGAGGGTGATGAACTCACCAAGATCACCAAGCGGGAAACGATCGAGGGGGAGCTCGGTCGCTTCCGTCTTCGCCAAGGGGAGGAGCCACAAGATATGTACAACCGGCTCAAAACCTTGGTGAACCAAGTGCGCAACCTCGGGAGCAAGAAATAGGACGACCACGAGGTGGTTAAGGTTATTCTAAGATCTCTCATTTTCCTTAACCCCACTCAAGTTCAATTAATTCGTGGTAATCCTAGATACACACTAATGACTCCCGAGGAAGTAATCGGGAATTTTGTGAGCTTTGAATGTATGATTAAAGGCTCAAAGAAGATCAACGAGCTTGATGAACCCTCCACGTCCGAAGCACAACCGGTGGCATTTAAGGCGACGGAGGAGAAGAAGGAGGAGTCTACACCGAGTAGACAACCAATTGACGCCTCCAAGCTCGACAATGAGGAGATGGCTTTAATCATCAAAAGCTTTCGCCAAATCCTCAAGCAACAGAAGGGGAAGGATTACAAATCCCGTTCCAAGAAGGTTTGCTACAAGTGTGGTAAGCCCGGTCACTTTATTGCTAAATGTCCATTATCAAGTGATAGTGACAGGGATAACGACAAGAAGGGCAAGAGGAGAGAAAAGAAGAGGTACCACAAGAAGAAGGGCGGTGATGCCCACGTGTGCCGCGAGTGGGACTCCGACGAGAGCTCCACCGACTCCTCCTCCGACGACGAGGACGCCGCCAACATCGCCGTCACCAAGGGACTCCTCTTCCCCAACGTCGGCCACAAGTGCCTCATGGCAAAGGACGGCAAAAGGAAGAAGGTCAAATCTAAATCCTCCACTAAATATGAATCTTCTAGTGATGAAAATGCTAGTGATGAGGAGGATAACTTGCGTACCCTTTTTGCCAACCTTAACATGGAACAAAAGGAAAAATTAAATGAATTAATTAGTGCTATACATGAAAAGGATGACCTTTTGGATTCCCAAGAGGACTTCCTAATTAAGAAAAACAAGAAACATGTTAAGGTTAAAAATGCTTATGCTCTAGAAATAGAAAAATGTCAAAAACTATCTAGTGAACTAAGCACTTGCCATGACACTATTGCCAACCTTAGAAATGAAAATGCTAAATTGATTGCTAAGGTTGATTCAAATGTTTGTAATGTTTCAATTCCCAATCTTAGAAATGATAATGATGATTTGCTTGCTAAGATTAAGGAATTGAATGATTCTCTTGCTAGCCTTAGAGTAGAAAATGAAAATTTGATTACTAAGGCTAAAGATTTTGATGTTTGCAATGTTACTATTTCCAACCTTAGAAGTGAGAATGATATATTACATGCTAAGGTTGTAGAATTAAAATCTTGCAAACCCTCTACATCTACTATTGAGCATGTTTCTATTTGCACTAGATGTAGAGATGTTGATATTGATGCTATTCATGATCATATGGCTTTAATTAAACAACAAAATGATCATATAGCAATATTAGATGCTAAAATTGCCGAGCATAACTTAGAAAATGAAAAATTTAAATTTGCTAGAAGTATGCTCTATAATGGGAGACGCCCTGGCATTAAGGATGGCATTGGCTTCCAAAGGGGAGACAATGTCAATCTTAGTGCCCCTCCTAAAAATTTGTCTAACTTTGTTAAGGGCAAGGCTCCCATGCCTCAGGATAACGAAGGTTACATTTTGTACCCTGCCGGTTATCCTGAGAGCAAAATTAGGAGAATTCATTCTAGGAAGTCTCACTCTGGCCCTAACCATGCTTTTATGTATAAGGGTGAGACGTCTAGCTCTAGGCAACCAACCCGTGCTAAGTTGCCTAAGAAGAAAACTCCTAATGCATCAAATGATCATGACATTTCATTCAAAACTTTTGATGCATCATATGTGCTTACTAACAAATCCGGCAAGGTAGTTGCCAAGTTTGTTGGGGGCAAACACAAGGGCTCCAAGACTTGTGTTTGGGTACCCAAAGTTCTTGTTTCTAATGCCAAAGGACCCAAAACCGTTTGGGTACCTAAAGTCAAGAACTAAACTTGTTTTGTAGGTTTATGCATCCGGGGGCTCAAGTTGGATCATCGACAGCAGGTGCACAAACCACATGACTGGGAAGAAGAAAATGTTCTCCTCCTACGAGAAAAACCAAGATCCCCAAAGAGCTATCACATTCGGGGATGGAAACCAAGGTTTGGTCAAAGGTTTTGGAAAAATAGCTATATCTCCTGACCATTCCATTTCCAATGTTTTTCTTGTTGATTCATTAGATTACAATTTGCTTTCCGTATCTCAATTATGTCAAATGGGCTACAACTATCTATTTACTGATGTAGGTGTCACTGTCTTTAGAAGAAGTGATGATTCAATAGCATTTAAGGGAGTGTTAGAGGGTCAGCTATACTTGGTAGATTTTGATAGAGCTGAACTCGACACTTGCTTAATTTCTAAGACTAACATGGGTTGGCTCTGGCACCGCCGACTAGCCCATGTTGGAATGAAGAATCTTCATAAGCTTCTAAAGGGAAAACACATTTTAGGACTAAAAAATGTTCATTTTGAGAAAGACAGGATTTGTAGCGCATGCCAAGCCGGGAAGCAAGTTGGCACTCATCATCCACACAAAAACATCATGACAAGTGACAGGCCACTGGAGCTCCTACACATGGATCTATTCGGCCCGATCGCTTACATAAGCATCGGCGGGAGTAAGTACTGTCTAGTTATTGTGGATGATTATTCTCGCTTCACTTGGGTATTCTTTTTACAGGAAAAATCTCATACCCAAGAGACCTTAAAGGGATTCTTGAGACGGGCTCAAAATGAGTTCGGCTTAAGGATCAAGAAAATTAGAAGCGACAACGGGACGGAGTTCAAGAACTCTCAAATTGAAGGCTTCCTTGAGGAGTAGGGCATCAAGCATGAGTTCTCTTCTCCCTACACCCCACAACAAAATGGTGTAGTGGAGAGGAAGAATCGAACTCTCTTGGACATGGCAAGAACCATGTTTGATGAGTACAAGACACCGGATCGGTTTTGGGCCGAGGCGGTCAACACCGCCTGCTACGCCATCAACCGGTTATATCTACACCGAATCCTCAAGAAGACATCCTATGAACTCCTAACCGGTAAAAAGCCCAATATTTCATATTTTAGAGTCTTTGGTAGCAAATGCTTTATTCTTGTTAAAAGAGGTAGAAAATCTAAATTTGCTCCTAAGACTGTAGAAGGCTTTTTACTAGGATATGATTCAAACACAAGGGCATATAGAGTCTTTAACAAGTCCTCAGGACTAGTTGAAGTTTCTTATGACATTGTGTTTGATGAGACTAACGGCTCTCAAGTAGAGCAAGTTGATCTTGATGAGTTAGGTGAAGAACAGGCTCCGTGCATCGCGCTAAGGAACATGTCCATTGGGGACGTGTGTCCTAAGGAATCTGAAGAGCCTCCACATGCACAAGATCAACCATCCCCCTCCACTCAAGCATCTCCACCAACCCAAAATGAGGACGAGGCTCAAGTTGATGAAGGAGAAGATCAAAATGATGAGCCACCTCAAGATGACGGCAATGATCAAGGGGGAGATGCAAATGATCAAGACAAGGAGGATGAAGAACCAAGGCCGCCACACCCAAGAGTCCACCAAGCAATCCAACGAGATCACCCCGTCGACACCATCCTCGGCGATATTCATAAGGGGGTAACTACTCGATCTCGTGTTGCACATTTTTGTGAGCATTACTCTTTTGTTTCCTCTATTGAGCCACATAGGATAGAGGAAGCACTCCAAGATTCGGATTGGGTGATGGCAATGCAAGAGGAGCTCAACAACTTCACGAGGAACGAGGTATGGCACTTAGTTCCACGTCCTAATCAAAATGTTGTAGGAACCAAGTGGGTCTTCCGCAACAAGCAAGATGAGCATGGTGTGGTGACAAGGAACAAAGCTCGACTCGTGGCCAAGGGGTATTCACAAGTCGAAGGTTTGGATTTTGGTGAAACCTATGCACCCGTAGCTAGGCTTGAGTCCATTCGCATATTATTAGCCTATGCTACTTACCATGGCTTCAAGCTTTATCAAATGGACGTGAAGAGTGCCTTCCTCAATGGACCAATCAAGGAGGAGGTCTATGTTGAGCAACCTCCCGGCTTTGAAGATAGTGAGTACCCTAACCATGTCTATAGGCTCTCTAAGGCGCTTTATGGGCTCAAGCAAGCCCCAAGAGCATGGTATGAATGCCTTAGAGATTTCCTTATTACTAATGGCTTCAAAGTCGGCAAGGCCGATCCTACTTTATTCACTAAAACTCTTGACAATGATTTGTTTGTATGCCAAATTTATGTTGATGATATCATATTTGGGTCTACTAACGAATCTACATGTGAAGAATTTAGTAGGATCATGACACAGAAATTCGAGATGTCGATGATGGGGGAGTTGAAGTATTTTCTAGGATTCCAAGTCAAGCAACTCCAAGAGGGCACCTTCATTAGCCAAACGAAGTACACTCAAGACATTCTAACCAAGTTTGGAATGAAGGATGCCAAGCCCATCAAGACACCCATGGGAACCAATGGGCATCTCGACCTCGACACGGTAGGTAAATCCGTCGATCAAAAGGTATACCGATCGATGATTGGTTCATTGCTTTATTTATGTGCATCTCGACCAGACATTATGCTTTCCGTTTGCATGTGTGCAAGATTTCAAGCTGACCCTAAGGAATCACACCTTACGGCCGTAAAACGAATCTTGAGATATTTGGCTTATACTCCTAAGTTTGGGCTTTGGTACTGTCGGCGTTTCGAGACCGGGGGGTCCCCGAGCCGACGAGTGAGTGTGCCGCGTGCCCCAGCCCAGATGGGTCGAGCGCGTGGGCGAGCGCGAAGGGGGGAGAGCGAGGTGGCCGGAGCCGGGTCGTGAGGGAGGCGGAGATCCCGCGGCCTTCGTGTTCGTCCCGCGCCCAGGTCGGGTGCGCTTGCAGTAGGGGGTTACAAGCGTTCGCACGGGTGAGGGGAGCGAGCGGCCCCAAGAGAGCGCCTGCCCCTGCCCTCGTTCCCGTGAGGCCAACCTTTTCTAAGAAGGCCCTGGTCCTTCCTTTTGTAGGCGCAAGGAGAGGATCTAGGTATACAATGGGGGTGTAGCAGAGTGCTACGTGTCTAGCGGGGGAGAGCTAGCACCCTAAGTACATGCCAAGGTAGCAGCCGGAGAGATCTTGGCACCCAGCTGGTGTGGTGTCGTGGCTGTCGGTGGAGCAACGGAGCCTGGCGGAGGGACAGCTGTCAGAGCTGTTGGGTCCTTGCTGACGTCCCCCTGCTTCCGTAAGGGAGCTGAGAGCCGCCGTCGTCATAGGGCTAGCGGGGCGCCATCATTGCCTATCTGGCAGAGCTAGCCAGATGGGACGTCGGTCTTGTTCTCTGCGGCCCGAGTCGGCTCGGGGTAGGGTGATGATGGCGCTTTCTGTTGACGTGGCGGACTTGTGCCCTAGGTCGGGCGACGTGGAGGCTCCTCCAAAGCCGAAGTCGAGTCTGTCCTGCATGGCCGAGGCCGAGCCCGAGCTCCTGGGTCGGGCGAGGCGGAGGTCGTTCGGCAGAGGCCAGGGCGGAGTCCGACCCCTGGGGTCGGGCGAAGCGGAGTTCGTCGTCTTCCGGAGCCTAGCCCGAGTCCGAGCCCTGGGTCGGGCGGAGCGGAGTTCGCCGTCTTCCGGGGCCTAGCCCGAGTCCGAGCCCTGGGTCGGGCGGAGCGGAGTTCGCCGTCTTCCGGGGCCTTAGCCCGAGTCCGAGCCCTGGGTCGGGCGGAGCGGAGTTCACCGTCTTCCGGGGCCTTAGCCCGAGTCCGAGCCCTGGGTCGGGCGGAGCTTCCCATGGCGCCCTCAGCAAGGCCTGGCTGCCCGTCAGTCTCACTCTTTGCGTTAAATGCCCCTGTGACTTGGTCGGTCGGCGCGGCGATTTAGTCAGGGTTGCTTCTTATCGAAGACAAGGCCTCGGGCGAGCCGGAGATGCGTCTGCCGTGAAAAGGGGGCCTCGGGCGAGACGGAAATACCTCAAGGTCGGCTGCCCTTGCCCGAGGCTAGGCTCGGGCGAGGCGTGATCGAGTCGCTCGTATGGACTGATCCCTGACTTAATCGCACCCATCAGACCTCTGCAGCTTTATGCTGATGGGGGTTACCAGCTGAGAATTAGGCGTCTTGAGGGTACCCCTAATTATGGTCCCCGACAGTAGCCCCCGAGCCTCGAAGGGAGTGTTAGCACTCGCTTGGAGGCTTTCGTCGCACTTTTTTGCAAGGGGACCAGCCTTTCTCGGTTGCACTTTGTTCTGGTGGGTGCGCGCGAGCGCACCCGCCGGGTGTAGCCCCCGAGGCCTCGGAGGAGTGGTTTCACTCCTTCAAGGTCTTAATGCCTTGCGTAATGCTTCGGCTGGTCTGGTGGTTCCCTCATGCGAACTGGCCGTAGCCTGGGTGCACTGTTGGGGCCCAAGTTCTCGGGCTGGTATGTTGACGCTGTCAACGGTTTGGCCGGAGCCGGGTTTGCGAGAGCAGCCCCCGAGCCTCCGCACAGGGCGAGAGGGCGATCAGGGACAGACTCGGCTTTTCTACATACGCCCCTACGTCGCCTTTCCGCAAGGAGGAGGGGGGGAGAGCGCCATGTTACCCTCGATGGGCACCGAACATGGTGTCTCCGGTGAGCTGCAATCGGGTAATCCGAGTGGACGTCCGTGCCCCGTTCGTTGGGGGTCGGCTAGGGGCCCGGAGGCACGCCCAAAAGTACCTGCGGGTGATCTGCCGGACCCGGTCCCCTGGCGACGGGGTCCGAGGGCTCGATGCCTCCCTCCGATGGGATTCCGTTACAGGATCGTTCCCGCTGGTCTCGGAAATGTCCTAGGGTACCTCGGGAGCGCAGCCCGAGCCTCGGTTATGTATCGAACGTACCCCTGGTCATCCCTCGCTCGGTGTCTGAGGCGACTGTGAACCCTTCGGGGGGCCAGCCTTCGAACCCCTGATCAGTAATGGGCGCGGAGCCCGAGTAGCCTGAGGCAGCCGTGGAACCTTTCGGGAGGCCGACCTTTGAACCTTTGACCAGTAGTGGGTGTCGGGCCCACGCGATCTGAGGCGGCTGTTGAACCCTTCGGGGGGTCAGCCTTCGAACCCCTGATCAGTAAGGAGGCTCGAAGCCTAGTTCCTTCACGGGGATGGATCCCTTTAGGGGTATCCCCTTTCCCGGTCCCTGTTGCAAGAGATAGAGAAAGAGGAAAAAGGGGAAAGGATACGAAATTGAACGACGCGGCGTACCTTTTTTGGTGTGGTCGTTTTGGCGAAGGCGAAGCGTCGTCAGCTGCTCCTGCCAGAAGCGCTGCCTGTCCAGTCGCGGAGTTAATGCGACGGGGCGAGTAGTTGGCGAGGCTGCCGTTGCGCGTGCGCGAGCCGTTCGAGGAACGGCTGTTTTGCTTCGCGTTTTTCGAACCCCGCGTCCGGTCCGGGCGGAAAGTTGGAACCGTCTTCGCCTTGGTCTTTATATACCCCGGAGAGGGTCCGGTGACGGTTCTCGACTCCGCTTCTTGTCTCCCTCTTAGGTTTTTTGCAGCCTGAGAGATCTAGCCAGGGAAAAGAAAACCGCCCTCCCTGTCCTTCGCGCCGCCACCCTTTCCGCTCGGCGATGGCTGACTGGGTGACCATCATCTCGCCGCGCGACCCATGGCCCTTCTCCACGGTGACGGCGAGTGATCTGGAGGACCTCGTCGGCGAGGGTTTGCTCTGCCCTCTCACCGACGAGCAGCGGCCGGAATGGATTCCTCCCACGGGCGGAGTCACTCCATCCCCACCGCCGGGGTACGTCGTGAGCTTCGTCTCCTTCCATGAGCGGGGATTTGGTGTGCCGACGAGCCGCTTCATGCAGGCCATCCTGTTCCATTATGGGGTGGAGTTGCACAACCTCACCCCCAACTCCATCTCGCAGGCCGCTATCTTCGTAGCGGTGTGCGAAGGGTATTTGGGGATCGCCCCCCATTGGGATTTGTGGACCCATCTCTTCTTCGCCGAGCTTTTTGCCTTGCCGACGGGGGAGAGGAAGGTCCGCGCAGCGGTGCGGGCCGGCGGCTGCACCCTTTTGTTGAGGCAGTCGCGGTCATCGCAGTATATCCCTGCCGTCCTCGCATCCTCGAACAAGGGGTGGCAGCGCCGGTGGTTCTACCTCCGGAATGACGAAGAGTTGCTCCCGCCGTTTTCTCAGCGGATCGTCACCGCCGCCGCCGACGCCTGGCACCACGGGACTCCACACGAGAGGCAGAAGAACCTCGAACATCTTCTCCAGGCCCTGAAGGCGTTGCGGGAGGGAGGACTTACCGCCGCGGGAGTGGTTGCCGCCATCCACCGTCGGAGAGTGCTCCCCTTGGCGGAGCGGTGGCTGCCGCTTTGGGAGATGACCCTGGAGGCCGACTGGGAGGGGTCGCGAATGTCCCCAGATTCTCTTCCCCTCGACGCCCTCCGATGGCGGGTGTCGGCCGCGATGGGGAAGCCGGACCCCCACGCCTTCTCCCAGCCTCGGATGCGCCCCGACCAGGGGTGCGTCACTCTGGTGAGTGTTCGCTCCTTCCTTCTTCATACACCGGGTTGCTCCTGGTTCTCACGATTGGGTTTCTTTCCCCCCCTTTAGGAGGTGGGGTGGCACAAACCCTCCCTGCCGCGGGTCCCGGAGGACGCGGTGGGTCGGGCAGCGCGGTGGGTCGCCGCGGAGGAGGAGAAGAAGCAGAAGGATGCGGAGAAGGCCCGGGCCCGCAAGCGGAGGCGGGCTCGGGATGCCTTGGAGAAACGCCGTCGCCAGCAGGAGAGGGAAGGACTCCCAAGGGAGCTGTCACCAGAGACATCCGATGATGATGACGACGACGGTGAAGAGGAGGAGGACGACATGGCCGCCCGGCTCGGCCTCAGCCCCAGCTTGGGGTGTGGCCAGGGGCCGTCGAGTCAGCCCCCGAGCGGGCCGATGCCGTCGGTTCCCGGAGCCGGGATGCCAGATCCCCGACCCGAGGGGCGGGGGCAACCCGAGAGGGTACTTGACCCCTCGGCTGGAGGAGCTGACGCGACTTCAGGGAGCCAGGCCGAGGTACCCGTCCCTCGAGAGCCGCCACCCGCGCCGGCAGCGCGGGGGAGCGGTCCTCAGGTCGCCATGGCGGCGCCCGGGCAGTCCGCCTCCCCGGCGCCAGGGGCGCCCAAAGCGAGGGTGGTGCCGAGGCCGTCGACGAAGCGGACCTCGGCGGCGGTTCCAGGGAGCGGGAGCCAAGAGACCTCCCCCCAGGCACAGTGGATAATGGCCCGGAGCGGGTAAGTATCTTGGAATGTCTTCGTCCCGGCGCTTCATTCATACATCCCGGCCGTGACTTTCTCTTTCTTCTTTTTTCCAGCAAGCGGAGCCATGGCCATACCGACCTGGCGCCCCGGAAAGCCCTTAAGACGGCGTCGGCGCGGGCGGCTGGCGCCACCCCAGGCCCTGCCGCTCAGCCGACCCTTTCGCAGGGCGTTTCGCCGCATGGGGCTTGGGTGTCGCATGTCTCGGGGGAGCAGGTCCCCGAGGCGGGCTCTTCTGCCGAGGCGGCCATCATGATCGGGGAGGCGGCCGGCGCCGACGCGGTCCCGAGCCCGTCTGCCGTGCCGGCCGTGCCGGCGCCTGCCGCCACCGCAGTTGTCACCGTCCCAGTCGGAGAGCATCTGGTTGCTGCCAGCGTCGAGATGGCCGCAACGTCGGTGCCCAGGGCCTCGGAGGAGGTGGGCGTGGACGCGCAGTTCATCCAGGCGGGCGGCAGCCTCGTCGCTGTGCGGCGGAGCCCCGAGGCCCGGGGCCAGTTGCTCCGATTCCGGACCCGCGAGGCCTCGGACCCTATCTTCGTTCTTGACGACGAACAGGAGGACCAGTCCTAGGACGAGCTCCGCAAGCGTGCGGAAGCAACGGTGGGGTCGCTCCGATCGTCGCTAGAGGTTCTCTGCGGGGACGTCCCCAAAATCCTCCAGGTAACGGTTTCAGGCATACCTTCTCCCTTCTGTGAGCGAGGCGTTCGTCGTGACGCCTTGTTTTCCTTTCCAGGATCTGACGGACCGGAGCGCCGCCAAGTCGTCGTTCATCCGCCGCGAGGCCGACGTCTGGGGCTCGCTGTGATCCCTGAGGACTTCGCTCGCCGGGGCTACCGCGCGCCTTTCTCAGCAGGACGCTAAGATAGCGGACCTCCAGTTGCTCTGCGCTGACCTGAGGGCTGAGGCGGCGGCGGCGCGCGCGGAGGTGCTACGGCAGCGGTCAGAGTTCGTCCAGGTTGCCGAGGAGCGGGACCAATCTCGGGGCCAGGCTGCCGAGGCCGAAGGCCGGGCTAAGACCCTCGCGGCCGATCTAGCCGCAGCCCAAGTCGCGGCCTTGGAGCAGTGCATCCGAGCCGGAGGTATGCCTCGACCGTCCTCGGTTCTCGTTCTTGTCCGTTTCTTCCGCTTGTGCTTGAGGTCTTTCTTCTGGTTGTTCGCAGAGCTCGAGTCTGCCCTTGACGAGTCTGCCAAAGCTCTCGCCGAGGCGCTTGCTGGGGCTGCCGAGCAGAGGGAGGCCGACCTCGCGGCCATGTCCGAGGCCGTCTCGGATGTCTATCGGATCCTTGGCCCCGGCGACGTCCCTTCAGGAAGCTCCCCCCAAAGCCGTCTTCAAGCCCTAGGTGATTACGCGCGCGGTAAAGTCCGCGGGGCGCTACACCATGGCGTCAGGCGAGCCTTCGCCGTGCTCGCTTCTCATTACGTCGTGGACCTGGAGCGGGTCAGTGAGGGGTATTGCCTTCCTGACGAAGACGAAGCCGCCCTGGCAGAAGTTCAGCGGCTCGACGCGGTCGCCGCGGGTCTGAGCGCGGCGCTGGCGACCACCTTTGAGGCGGAGATTCTTCCTCCTGCGCCACCGCCGGAAGCGGAGGTGGACCTCACCGACGGCGGGGGCGGAACTGAGGGCGCGGCGCCTTCCCAAGGCGACGCCTGACTTTTGTTGGGGGCAATTTCTGTTGGATGTGCGCTTTGCCGCGGCCGCCGAGGCCTGGACATTTTACCTTTCTTGCGTGAAGTCGTACTCTCTTCTCTTTCAATTTGCGCGCCTGGCCTGACTTGTCAACAATAGGGTGATTTCCCGAGCTGGGTCCTTTTTCGTGGCAGGCGATGAGTGAGGTGTCCCTAGCCCGGAGGCATAGGTGTTCCTCGGCTCAGTCGGTCTCGCCACTTACTTGTACCCACGTTCGCTCCTCGGGACCCTGCTTCTGACGCATCCGGGAGAACGCAAAAGCCCCTTCTTGATCGAAAAATTTTTTGACGCCAACCTCGACGAGAGGGGTTCCCCCTTTTTAGCCCCCGAGGAAGGGTCGGGCTCCGCCACGGCGAGGCCGACCCTTCCTTGATGACCGATACCCGTGTGTGAGCGGGGGAAGGGCGCAGCCCCCGGGCATCATCCGTGCGGAGGCCATTTGACGAGTCGGGCTCCTGCCCGAATATTCGGCGAGTGCTCGGTGACATCCCTCGGCATGCCGGGCATGTCCGAGGTACCCCACGCAAAAATGTCGGAGTTTGCGCAGAGAAAGTCGACGAGCACTGTTTCCTATTTGGGGTCGAGCCTGGAACCGATCCGGATCTACTTGGAGGTGTCGTCACTGGGGTCGAGAGGGACGGCCTTAACCGTCTCCGCTGGCTCGAAGTTGCCGGCGTGTCGTTTCACGTCCGGCACCTCTCGGGAGAGGTTTTCCAGGTCGGCGATGAGGGCCTCGGCGTACTCCACGCACTCCACATCGCATTCGAACGCGTGCTTGTACGTGGGGCCGACGGTGATGACCCCGCTGGGGCCCGGCATCTTGAGCTTCAGGTAGGTGTAGTTGGGGATGGCCATGAACTTCGCGTAGCATGGCCTCCCTAATACTGCGTGGTAGGTTCCTCGGAACCCGACCACCTCGAACGTCAAAGTCTCCCTTCGGAAGTTGGAGGGTGTTCCGAAGCAGACAGGAAGGTCGAGCTGTCCGAGGGGCTGGACGCGCTTCCCAGGAATGATCCCGTGGAAGGGCGCAGCGCCTGCTCGGACAGAGGACAGATCGACGCGCAGGAGCCTGAGGGTCTCGGCGTAGATGATATTGAGGCAGCTGCCCCCATCCATCAGGACCTTGGTGAGTCTGACATCGCCGATGATGGGATCGACGACGAGCGGGTACTTTCCCGGGCTCGGCGCGTGGTCGGGGTGGTCATCTTGGTCGAAGGTGATGGGCTTGTCGGACCAGTCTAGGTAGACTGGTGCTGCCACCTTCACCGAGCAGACCTCCCGACGCTCTCGCTTGCGATGCCAAGCCGAGGCATTCGCCGCATGCCCTCCGCAGATCATGAAGCAGTCGCGGACCTCAGGGAACCCTCCTGCTTGGTGATCTTCCTTTTTGTCGTCGTCGCGGGCCCTGCCACCCTCTGCGGGTGGCCCGGCCTTGTGGAAGTGGCGCCGAAGCATGACGCACTCCTCGAGGGTATGCTTGACGGGCCCCTGATGGTAAGGGCACATCTCCTTGAGCATCTTGTCGAAGAGGTTGGCTCCTCCGAGGGGCTTCCGAGGGTTCTTGTACTCGGTGGCGGCGACAAAGTCTGCGTCGGCGGCGTCGCGTTTCGCTTGCGACTTCCGCCTGCCTTTCTTCTTGGCGCCGCGCGGAGTAGACGCCTCGGGAGCATCTTCCGACGGGCGGCCCTGGGGCTGCTTGTCTTTTCGGAAGATGGCCTCGACCGCCTCCTGGCCAGAGGCGAACTTGGTGGCGATGTCCATCAGCTCACTCGCCCTGGTGGGGGTCTTGCGACCCAACTTGCTCACCAGGTCACGGCAAGTGGTGCCGGCAAGGAACGCGCTGATGACATCGGAGTCGGTGATGTTAGGCAGCTCGGTGCGCTGCTTCGAGAACCGCCGGATGTAGTCCCGAAGAGACTCTCCCGGCTGTTGCCGGCAGCTCCGGAGGTCCCAGGAATTCCCGGGGCGCACGTACGTGCCCTGGAAGTTGCCGGCGAAAGCTTGGACCAAATCCTCCCAGTTGGAAATCTGCCCCGGAGGCAGGTGCTCCAACCAAGCGCGAGCAGTGTCGGAGAGGAACAGGGGGAGGTTGCGGATGATGAGGTTGTCGTCGTCCGTTCCACCCAGTTGACAGGCCAGGCGGTAGTCCGCGAGCCACAATTCCGGTCTTGTTTCCCTCGAGTACTTTGTGATAGTAGTCGGGGGTCGGAATCGGGTCGGGAACGGCGCCCGCCGAATGGCCCGGTTGAAGACCTGCGGACCGGGTGGTTCGGGCGAGGGACTCCGATCCTCCCCGCTGTCATAGCGTCCCCCACGCCTGGGGTGATAGCCTCGGCGCACCCTTTCGTCGAGGCGGGCCCGACGGTCGCGATGAGGGTGCTCGTCGCCGAGGTGGCCCGGGGCCGCAGGCGCGGTGTTGCGCGTGCGTCCGGTATAGACCGAGGCTTCCCGCGTGAGTCGGGAAGTCGCGGCACGAGGTTCCGAGGGGTATCCCTGCCTTCGGGAGGCGGAGCTCTCGGCCCGCCGGGCCGCAGCGCCTTCCAGGAGATGCTTGAGCTCTCCCTGGATTCGCCGACCCTCGGTGGTTGATGACTCCGGCATCGCGCGGAGGAGCATCGCAGCGGCTGCCAGGTCCTGACCGGTCCCGCCGGATGCGGGTGGCGGCCTGTCCCTGGCATCGTTGGCGATGCGGTGCTGGAGACCCTGGGGCAGGTGACGTATTTCTCCGGCCGGGGCTGGCCCGCCCATACCTGCCCGACGTCCCGGCGGATCAACTCGAGCGCTCCTGCCCCCTCGTCGAGCCCGGCCTGCGCCCCGCGGACTTGCTCGAGCTGTGGGTCGTGATCCCCCGCCGGAACGGGGACCACAGCTAGCTCCCGCGGGATGTCGGCGCGAGGCACTGGCCTAGGGAGATCACCATCCTCCGGCATGCCGAGACAGCTGCCTCCGGAGGGATCCCCTAGCTCGACGTGGAAACATTCGTGGCTCGGGCCGCAGTCCTTGTCGTCAAGGCTGCGGCTGCCGTCGGAACAGTCGGAGAGGCAGTAGTTGCATGCGGTCATGAAGTCCCGCATGGCACTGGGGTTGCCAGATCCAGAGAAATCCCAGCAGATGCTGGGGTCGTCATCTTCCTCGGACCCAGAGGGCCCGTAGGTCGAGACGCCCGTCAATCGGTCCCAAGGCGACCGCACACGAAACCCAAAAGAGGTTGCACTCGCCTCAACGTGAGCGGCCGCCAGAGCGAGGTCGCTAGGCGGGTTGAGGTCGAGTCGAAATGACGAAAGATGGGAATCAGTTGGTACCTTTTGGTCGACGAGGAGCGACGAAGTCACCTCGGGGGCTGATCGCGCCGTCGTCCTGGGTACGAGGGCGACGTCCTGCAGGCCCTCCGTGAGCGTGCTGGCGTCGTCCACTTGCTCGACAGCCGACGGGGCGCAGCCTCTCGCTCGGCCCTGGTTGCCCCGTCTCCTCCTCCGATGGCGAGGGAGAGGATGGGGCGAGCTCGAAAGTTGTCCTTCCCCCACGCGGGAAAGACGTCGTCGATTCCGCCGCCGGCGAGCGGGCTGTCGGCCACCATTGTCGCCGTCGCGCGGCGGTGGAAGGAGTATCATGTCGTAGCTGCCGTCGAAAGACATGAACTCGAGGCTCCCGAAACGGAGCACCGTCCCGGGTTGAAGAGGTCGTTGGAGACTGCCCATCTGGAGCTTGACGGGAAACTGCTCGTCAACACGCAGCAGGCCCCTACCTGGCGCGCCAACTGTCGGCGTTTCGAGACCGGGGGGTCCCCGAGCCGACGAGTGAGTGTGCCGCGTGCCCCAGCCCAGATGGGTCGAGCGCGTGGGCGAGCGCGAAGGGGGGAGAGCGAGGTGGCCGGAGCCGGGTCGTGAGGGAGGCGGAGATCCCGCGGCCTTCGTGTTCGTCCCGCGCCCAGGTCGGGTGCGCTTGCAGTAGGGGGTTACAAGCGTCCGCGCGGGTGAGGGGAGCGAGCGGCCCCAAGAGAGCGCCTGCCCCTGCCCTCGTTCCCGCGAGGCCAACCTTTTCTAAGAAGGCCCTGGTCCTTCCTTTTATAGGCGCAAGGAGAGGATCCAGGTATACAATGGGGGTGTAGCAGAGTGCTACGTGTCTAGCGGGGGAGAGCTAGCGCCCTAAGTACATGCCAAGGTGGCAGCCGGAGATATCTTGGCACCCAGCTAGTGTGGTGTCGTGGCTGTCGGTGGAGCAACGGAGCCTGGCGGAGGGACAGCTGTCGGAGCTGTTGGGTCCTTGCTGACGTCCCCCTGCTTCCGTAAGGGAGCTGAGAGCCGCCGTCGTCATAGGGCTAGCGGGGCGCCATCATTGCCTATCTGGCAGAGCTAGCCAGATGGGACGTCGGTCTTGTTCTCTGCGGCCCGAGTCGGCTCGGGGTAGGGTGATGATGGCGCTTTCTGTTGACGTGGCGGACTTGTGCCCTAGGTCGGGCGACGTGGAGGCTCCTCCGAAGCCGAAGTCGAGTCTGTCCTGCATGGCCGAGGCCGAGCCCGAGCTCCTGGGTCGGGCGAGGCGGAGGTCGTTCGGCAGAGGCCAGGGCAGAGTCCGACCCCTGGGGTCGGGCGAAGCGGAGTTCGTCGTCTTCCGGAGCCTAGCCCGAGTCCGAGCCCTGGGTCGGGCGGAGCGGAGTTCGCCGTCTTCCGGGGCCTAGCCCGAGTCCGAGCCCTGGGTCGGGCGGAGCGGAGTTCGCCGTCTTCCGGGGCCTTAGCCCGAGTCCGAGCCCTGGGTCGGGCGGAGCGGAGTTCGCCATCTTCCGGGGCCTTAGCCCGAGTCCGAGCCCTGGGTCGGGCGGAGCTTCCCATGGCGCCCTCGGCAAGGCCTGGCTGCCCGTCAGTCTCACTCTTTGCGTTAAATGCCCCTGTGACTTGGTCGGTCGGCGCGGCGATTTAGTCAGGGTTGCTTCTTATCGAAGACAAGGCCTCGGGCGAGCCGGAGATGCGTCTGCCGTGAAAAGGGGGCCTCGGGCGAGACGGAAATACCTCAGGGTCGGCTGCCCTTGCCCGAGGCTAGGCTCGGGCGAGGCGTGATCGAGTCGCTCGTATGGACTGATCCCTGACTTAATCGCACCCATCAGGCCTCTGCAGCTTTATGCTGATCGGGGTTACCAGCTGAGAATTAGGCGTCTTGAGGGTACCCCTAATTATGGTCCCCGACAGGTACCCTCGGGGATCCACATTTGATTTGATTGGTTATTCGGATGCCGATTGGGCGGGGTGTAAGATTAATAGAAAGAGCACATCGGGGACTTGCTAGTTTTTGGGAAGACCCTTGGTGTCTTGGGCTTCAAAGAAGCAAAATTCGGTCGCTCTTTCTACCGCCGAACCCAAGTACATTGCCGCAGGACATTGTTGCGCGCAATTGCTTTGGATGAGGCAAACCCTGCGGGACTATGGTTACAAATTAACCAAAGTTCCCCTTCTATGTGATAATGAGAGTGCAATCCGCATGGCGGATAATCCCGTTGAGCATAGCCGCACTAAACACATAGCCATTCGGTATCATTTTCTTCGGGATCACCAACAAAAGGGGGATATCGAGATTGCATATATTAACACTAAAGATCAATTAGCCGATATTTTTACCAAGCCACTAGATGAACAAACTTTTACCAAACTTAGGCATGAGCTCAATATTCTTGATTCTAGGAATTTATTTTGCTAAACTTGCACACATAGCTCATAAGTATTGTCGGGGACCATAATTAGGGGTACCCTCAAGGCTCCTAATTCTCAGCTGGTAACCCCCATCAGCATAAAGCTGCAAAGGCCTGATGGGTGCGATTAAGTCAGGGATCAGTCCATTCGAGGGACTCGATCACGCCTCGCCCGAGCCTAGCCTCGGACAAGGGCAGCCGACCCCTGAGGACTTCCGTCTCGCCCGAGGCCCCCCTCCAGCGGTGGACATATTTCCAGCTTGCCCGAGGCCCTGTCTTCGCCAAGAAGCAACCCTGACCAAGTCGCCGCACTGACCGACCAAACCGCAGGAGCATTTAATGCAAAGGTGGCCTGACACCTTTATCCTGACGCGCGCCCCCCAGCCGGCAGAGCCGAAGTGACCGCCGTCACTTCGCCGCTCCACTGACCGGCCTGACAGAAGGACAGCGCCGCCTGCGCCACTCCGGCTATGGTGCCACTTGACAGAGTGAGACTAACAGGCAGTCAGGCCCGGCCGAAGGCTCCATAGGAAACTCCGCTCCGCCCGATCCAGGGCTCGGACATGGGCTAAGTCCCAGAAGACGGCGAACTCCGCTCCGCCCGACCCAGGGCTCGGACACGGGCTAAGACCCAGAAGACGGCGAACTCCGCTCCGCCCGACCCAGGGCTCGGACACGGGCTAAGTCCCGGAAGACGGCGAACTCCGCTCCGCCCGACCCAGGGCTCGGACACGGGCTAAGACCCGGAAGACGGCGAACCCCGCTTCGCCCGACCCCAGGGCTCGGACTACGCCCTGGCCTCAGCCGACAGTCTCCGCCTCGCCCGACCCGGGGGCTCGGACTCGACCTCGGCCATGGAAGACAGACTCGACCTCGGCTTCAGAGGAGCTTCCACATCGCCCAACCTAGGGCGCAGACCAGCCACGTCAACAGGAGGCGCCATCATCACCCTACCCCGAGCTGACTCGGGCCGCAGGGGACAAGACCGGCGTCCCATCTGGCTCGCTCCGCCAGATAGGCAATGATGGCGCCCCGCATACTCTGTGACAACGGCGGCTCTCAGCCCCCTTACGGAAGCAAGAGGACGTCAGCAAGGACTCAACCGCTCCGATAGCTGTCCCTCCGCCAGGCTCCATCGCTCCTCCGACGGCCACGACATCACACCAGCTGGGTGCCAAGATCTCTCCGGATGCCACGACGACATGTACTTAGGGCGCTAGCTCTCCTCCGCTAGACACGTAGCACTCTTGTCGGGGACCATAATTAGGGGTACCCTCAAGACGCCTAATTCTCAGCTGGTAACCCCCATCAGCATAAAGCTGCAGAGGCCTGATGGGTTTGATTAAGTCAGGGATCAGTCCATACGAGCGACTCGATCACGCCACGCCCGAGCCTAGCCTCGGGCAAGGGCAGCCGACCCTGAGATGTTTCCGTCTCGCCCGAGGCCTCCTCTTTCACGGCAGACGCATCTCCGGCTCGCCCGAGGCCTTGCCTTCGTTAAGAAGCAACCCTGACTAAATCACCGCGCCGACCGACCAAGTCACTGGGGCCTTTAACGCAAAGAGTAAGACTGACGGGCAGCCAGGCTTGGCCAAAAGCGCTAGAGGAAGCTCCGCCCGACCCAGGGCTCGGACTCGGGCTAAGGCCCCGGAAGACGGCGAACTCCGCTCCGCCCGACCCAGGGCTCGGACTCGGGCTAAGGCCCTGGAAGACGGCGAACTCCGCTCCGCCCGACCCAGGGCTCGGACTCGGGCTAAGGCCCCGGAAGACGGCGAACTCCGCTCCGCCCGACCCAGGGCTCGGACTCGGGCTAAGGCCCCGGAAGACGGCGAACTCCGCTCCACCCGACCCAGGGCTCGGACTCGGGCTAAGGCCCCGGAAGACGGCGAACTCTGCTCCGCCCGACCTAGGGCTCGGACTCGGGCTAAGGCCCCGGAAGACGATGAACCCCGCTTCGCCCGACCCAGGGCTCGGACTCCGCCCTGGCCTCTGCCAAACGACCTCCGCCTCGCCCGACCCAGGAGCTCGGGCTCGGCCTCGGCCATGCAGGACAGACTCGACCTCGGCTTCGGAGGAGCCTCCACGTCGCCCGACCTAGGGCACGAGTCCGCCACGTCAACAGGAAGCGCCATCATCACCCTACCCCGAGCCTACTCAGGCCGCAGGGAACAGGACCGACGTCCCATCTGGCTAGCTCCGCCAGATAGGCAATTATGGCACCCCGCTGGACCCATGACGACGGCGGCTCTCAGCTCTCTTACGAAAGCAGGGGGACGTCAGCAAGGGCCCAACCACTCCGACAGCTGTCCCTCCGCCCGGCTCCATTGCTTCTCCGACAGCCACGACGCCACACTAGCTGGGTGCCAAGATCTCTCCGGCTGCCACCTTGGCATGTACTTAGGGCACTAGCTCACCCCCGCTAGACACGTAGCACCTTGCTACACCCCCATTTGTACACCTGGATCCTCTCCTTACGCCTATAAAAGGAAGGACCAGGGCCTTCTTAGAGAAGGTTGGCCTCGCGGGGACGAAGGGCAGGGGCAGGCGCTCTCTTGGGGCCGCTCGCTCCCCTCACCCGCGCGGACGCTTGTAACCCCCTACTGCAAGCGCACCCGACCTGGGCGCGGGACGAACACGAAGGCCGCGGGATCTCCGACTCCCTCACGACCCGGCTCCGGCCACCTCGCTCTCGCTCTCTCCCCCCCTTCGCGCTCGCCCACGCGCTCGACCCATCTGGGCTGGGGCACGCGGCACACTCACTCGTCGGCTCGGGGACCCCCCGGTCTCGGAACGCCGACAGTTGGCGCGCCAGGTAGGGGCCTGCTGCGTGTTGACGAGTAGTTTCCCGTCAAGCTCCAGATGGGCAGTCTCCAACGACCTCTTCAACCCGGGACGGTGCTCCGTTTCGGGAGCCTCGAGTTCACGTCTTTCGACGGCAGCTACGACATGATACTCCTTCCACCGCCGCGCGACAGCGACAATGGTGGCGGACAGCCCGCCCGCCGGCGGCGGAATCGACGACGCCTTTCCCGCGTGGGGGAAGGACAACTTTCAAGCTCACCCCATCCTCTCCCTCGCCATCGGAGGAGGAGGCGGGGCAACCAAGGCCGAGCGGGAGGCTGCGCTCAGTCGACTGTCGAGCAAATCGACATCCCCAGCGCCCCAACGGAGGACGCGTCGGGCATCACCCACGCGTTTGAGGCGAAGGCGAGCGCCGTCCCCCCGCGACACGCCGATCCCGAGCAAGTGGACGACGCCAGCGCGCTCACGGAGGGCCTGCAGGACATCGCCCTCGCACCCAGGACAACGGCGCGATCAGCCCCCGATGTGACTTCGTCGCTCCTCGTCGACCAAAAGTGTCGGCGTTCCGAGACCGGGGGGTCCCCGAGCCGACGAGTGAGTGTGCCGCGTGCCCCAGCCCAGATGGGTCGAGCGCGTGGGTGAGCGCGAAGGGGGGGAGAGAGCGAGAGCGAGGTGGCCGGAGCCGGGTCGTGTGGGAGTCGGAGATCCCGCGGCCTTCGTGTTCATCCCGCGCCCAGGTCGGGTGCGCTTGCAGTAGGGGGTTACAAGCGTCCGAGCGGGTGAGGGGAGCGAGCGGCCCCGAGAGAGCGCCTGCCCCTGCCCTTCGTCCCCGCGAGGCCAACCTCCTCTAAGAAGGCCCTGGTCCTTCCTTTTATAGGCGTAAGGAGAGGATCCAGGTGTACAAATGGGGGTGTAGCAAGGTGCTACGTGTCTAGCGGGGGTGAGCTAGTGCCCTAAGTACATGCCAAGGTGGCAGCCGGAGAGATCTTGGCACCCAGCTAGTGTGGCGTCGTGGCTGTCGGAGAAGCAATGGAGCCGGGCGGAGGGACAGCTGTCGGAGTGGTTGGGCCCTTGCTGACGTCCCCCTGCTTTCGTAAGAGAGCTGAGAGCCGCCGTCGTCATGGGTCCAGCGGGGTGCCATCATTGCCTATCTGGCGGAGCTAGCCAGATGGGACGTCGGTCCTGTTCCCTGCGGCCTGAGTCGGCTCGGGGTAGGGTGATGATGGCGCTTCTTGTTGACGTGGCGGACTCGTGCCCTAGGTCGGGCGACGTGGAGGCTCCTCCGAAGCCGAGGTCGAGTCTGTCCTGCATGGCCGAGGCCGAGCCCGAGCTCCTGGGTCGGGCGAGGCGGAGGTCGTTTGGCAGAGGCCAGGGCGGAGTCCGAGCCCTGGGTCGGGCGAAGCGGGGTTCATCGTCTTCCGGGGCCTTAGCCCGAGTCCGAGCCTTGGGTCGGGCGGAGCAGAGTTCGCCGTCTTCCGGGGCCTTAGCCCGAGTCCGAGCCCTGGGTCGGGCGAAGCGGAGTTCGCCGTCTTCCGGGGCCTTAGCCCGAGTCCGAGCCCTGGGTCGGGCGGAGCGGAGTTCGCCGTCTTCCGGGGCCTTAGCCCGAGTCCGAGCCCTGGGTCGGGCGGAGCGGAGTTCGCCGTCTTCCGGGGCCTTAGCCCGAGTCCGAGCCCTGGGTCGGGCGGAGCGGAGTTCGCCGTCTTCCGGGGCCTTAGCCCGAGTCCGAGCCCTGGGTCGGGCGGAGCTTCCTCTGGCGCTTTTGGCCAAGCCTGGCCGCCCGTCAGTCTTACTCTTTGCGTTAAAGGCCCCAGTGACTTGGTCGGTCGGCGCGGTGATTTAGTCAGGGTTGCTTCTTAACGAAGGCAAGGCCTCGGGCGAGCCGGAGATGCGTCTGCCGTGAAAGAGGAGGCCTCGGGCGAGACGGAAACATCTCAGGGTCGGCTGCCCTTGCCCGAGGCTAGGCTCGGGCGTGGCGTGATCGAGTCGCTCGTATGGACTGATCCCTGACTTAATCAAACCCATCAGGCCTCTGCAGCTTTATGCTGATGGGGGTTACCAGCTGAGAATTAGGCGTCTTGAGGGTACCCCTAATTATGGTCCCCGACAGTAGCCCCCGAGCCTCGAAGGGAGTGTTAACACTCGCTTGGAGGCTTTTGTCGCACTTTTTTGCAAGGGGACCAGCCTTTCTCGGTTGTGCTTTGTTCCGGTGGGTGCGCGTGAGCGCACCCGCCGGGTGTAGCCCCCGAGGCCTCGGAGGAGTGGTTTCACTCCTTCGAGGTCTTAATGCCTTGCGTAATGCTTCGGCTGGTCTGGCGGTTCCCTCATGCGGACAGGCAGTAGCCCAGGTGCACTGTCGGGGCCCAAGTTCTCGGGCTGGTATGTTGACGCTGTCAACGGTTCGGCCGGAGCCGGGTTTGCGAGAGCAGCCCCCGAGCCTCCGCACAGAGCGAGAGGACGATCAGGGACAGACTCGGCTTTTTTACATACGCCCCTACGTCGCCTTTCCGCAAGGAGGAGGGGGGGAGAGCGCCATGTTACCCTCGATGGGCACCGAACATGGTGTCTCCGGTGAGCTGCAATCGGGTAATCCGAGTGGACGTCCGTGCCCCGTTCGTTGGGGGTCGGCTAGGGGCCCGGAGGCACGCCCAAAAGTACCTGCAGGTGATCTGCCGGACCCGGTCCCCTGGCGACGGGGTCCGAGGGCTCGTTGCCTCCCTCCGATGGGATTCCGTTACAGAGTCGTTCCCGCTGGTCTCGGAAATGTCCTAGGGTACCTCGGGAGCGCAGCCCGAGCCTTGGTTATGTATCGAACGTACCCCTGGTCATCCCTCGCTCGGTGTCTGAGGCGACTGTGAACCCTTCGGGGGGCCAGCCTTCGAACCCCTGATCAGTAAGGGGCGCAGAGCCCGAGTAGCCTGAGGCGGTCGTGGGACCTTTCGGGGGCCGACCTTCGAACCCCTGACCAGTAGTGGGTGTCGGGCCCACGCGATCTGAGGTGGCTGTTGAACCCTTCGGGGGGCCAGCCTTCGAACCCCTGATCAGTAAGGAGGCTTGGAGCCTAGTTCCTTCACGGGGAAGGATCCCTTTGGGGGCATCCCCTTTCCCGGTCCCTCTTGCAAGAGATAGAGAAAGAAGGAAAAGGGAAAAAAGGATACGAAATTGAACGACGTGGCGTACCTTTTTTGGTGTGGCCGTTTTGGCGAAGGCGAGACGTCGCCAGCTGCTTCCGCCAGAAGCGCTGCCCGTCGAGCCGCGGAGTTAATGCGCCGGGGCGATGTGGTTAAGCTCGAGCCCATAGAACTTGTCTTCCAGGCGTCGAACCTCGTCACAGTAGGCCTCCATCTTCGGGTCGCGGCAGTGGGAGTTCTTCATGACTTGGTCGATGACGAGCTGCGAGTCGCCGCGTGCATCGAGGCGTCGGACCCCTAGCTCGATGGCGATTCGCAATCCGTTGATCAGAGCCTCGTACTCAGCCACATTGTTGGACGCCGGGAAATGGAGGCGGAGCACGTAGCGCAGGTGTTTCCCAAGGGGCGAGACGAAGAGCAGGCCCGCGCCGGCTCCCGTCTTCATCAGCGACCCGTCGAAGAACATGGTCCAGAGCTCCGGTTGGATCGGAGCCGTCGGCAACTGGGTGTCGACCCATTCGGCTACGAAGTCCGCCAGTACCTGGGACTTGATGGCCTTCCGAGGGGCGAACGAGATTGCCTCGCCCATGATTTCCACCGCCCACTTCGTGATCTGTCCCGAGGCTTCCCGGCACTGGATGATCTCCCCCAGGGGGAAGGATGACACCACAGTCACCGGATGAGACTCGAAGTAATGTCGCAGCTTTCGCCTCGTCAGGATCACTGCATACAGCAGCTTCTGGACTTGTGGGTAGCGGATCTTGGTCTCGGACAGCACCTCGCTGACGAAGTAAACTGGCCTCTGAATGGGCAAGGCACGCCCCTCTTCCTTCCTTTCGACCACGATCGCGGCGCTGACCACCTGAGTGGTAGCGGCGACGTAGACCAAGAGGGCTTCTCCATCAGCTGGGGGTACCAAGACGGGCGCCTGGGTGAGGAGCGCCTTCAGGTTCCCGAGGGCTTCTTCGGCCTCGGGAGTCCAAGTGAAGCACTCGGCCTTCCTTAAGAGACGGTACAGGGGCAGGCCTCTTTCGCCGAGGCGCGAGATGAAACGGCTCAAGGCCGCGAGGCATCCCATGACCCTCTGTACGCCTTTTAAGTCCTTGATGGGCCCCATGTTTGTGATGGCTACGATCTTCTCCGGGTTGGCTTCGATGCCCCGCTCGGAGACGATGAATCCCAAGAGCATGCCTCGGGGCACCCCGAAGACGCACTTCTCGGGATTGAGCTTGACGCCCTTCGCCTTGAGACACCGGAATGTCAGTTCAAGGTCGGAGAGAAGGTCAGAGGCTTTCCTCGTCTTGACTACGATGTCATCGACGTAGGCCTCGACCGTGCGACCGATGTGTTCGCCGAACACATGGTTCATGCACCGCTGGTACGTGCACCCGCGTTCCTCAGACCGAAAGGCATTGTGACATAACAGTACATGCCGAAGGGCGTGATGAAAGAAGTCGCGAGCTGGTCGGACTCTTTCATCTTGATTTGATGATACCCTGAGTAGGCATCGAGGAAAGATAGGGTTTCGCACCCTGCAGTGGAGTCCACGATTTGATCGATGCGAGGTAGAGGGTAGGGGACTTTCGGACATGCTTTGTTGAGACCAGTGTAGTCTACACACATCCGCCATTTCCCCCCTTTCTTCCTCACAAGTACAGGGTTGGCAAGCCATTCGGGGTGGAATACCTCTTTGATGAACCCTGCTGCCATCAGCTTGTGGATCTCCTCGCCTATCACCCTGCGCCTTTCCTCGTCGAATCGGCGCAGAGGCTGTCTGACCGGTCGGGCTCCGGCCCGAATATCCAGCGAGTGCTCGGCGACATCCCTCGGTATGCCGGGCATGTCCGAGGGACTCCACGCAAAGACGTCGGCGTTTGCGCGGAGGAAGTCGACGAGCATTGCTTCCTATTTGGGGTCGAGCCCGGAACCGATCCGAATCTGCTTGGAGGTGTCGCCACTGGGGTCGAGAGGGACGGCCTTAACCGTCTCCGCTGGCTCGAAGTTGCCGGCATGTCGCTTCACGTCCGGCACCTCTCGGGAGAGGCTTTCCAGGTCGGCAATGAGGGCCTCGGACTCGGCGAGGGCCTCGGCGTACTCCACGCACTCCACATCGCATTCGAATGCGTGTTTGTACGTGGGGCCGACGGTGATGACCCCGTTGGGGCCCGGCATCTTGAGCTTCAGGTAGGTGTAGTTGGGGATGGCCATGAACTTCGCGTAGCATGGCCTTCCCAACACTGCGTGGTAGGTCCCTCGGAACCCGACCACCTCGAACGTCAAAGTCTCCCTTCGGAAGTTGGAGGGTGTTCCGAAGCAGACAGGAAGGTCGAGCTGTCCGAGGGGCTGGACGCGCTTCCCGGGAATGATCCCGTGGAAGGGCGCAGCGCCTGCTCGGACGGATGACAGATCGACGCGCAGGAGCCTGAGGGTCTCAGCGTAGATGATGTTGAGGCAGCTGCCCCCATCCATCAGGACCTTGGTGAGCCTGACGTCGCCGATGACGGGATCGACGACGAGCGGGTACTTCCCTGGGCTCGGCACGTGGTCGGGGTGGTCATCCTGGTCGAAGGTGATGGGCTTGTCGGACCAGTCTAGGTAGACTGGCGCCGCCACCTTCACCGAGCAGACCTCCCGACGCTCCTGCTTACGATGCCGAGCCGAGGCATTCGCCGCATGCCCTCCGTAGATCATGAAGCAGTCGCGGACCTCGGGGAACTCTCCTGCTTGGTGATCTTCCTTTTTGCCGTCGTTGCGGGCCCTGTCACCCTCTGCGGGTGGTCCGGCCCAGTGGAAGTGGCGCCGAAGCATGACGCACTTCTCGAGGGTGTGCTTGACGGGCCCCTGATGGTAGGGGCACGTCTCCTTGAGTGCCTTGTCGAAGAGGTTGGCGCCTCCGGGGGGCTTCCGAGGGTTCTTGTACTCGGCGGCGGCGACAAGGTCCGTGCTGGCGGCGTCGCGTTTCGCTTGCGACTTCCTCCTGCCTTTCTTCTTGGCGCCGAGCGAAGTAGACGCCTCGGGAGCATCTTCCGACGGGCGGCCCTGGGGCTGCTTGTCCTTTCGGAAGATGGCCTCGACCGCCTCCTGACCAGAGGCGAACTTGGTGGCGATGTCCATCAGCTCGCTCGCCCTGGTGGGGGTCTTGCGACCCAACTTGCTCACTAGGTCACGGCAGGTGGTGCCGGCAAGGAACGCGCCGATGACATCAGAGTCGGTGATGTTGGGCAGCTCGGTGCGCTGCTTCGAGAATCGCCGGATGTAGTCCCGAAGGGACTCTCCCGGCTGTTGCCGGCAGCTTCGGAGGTCCCAGGAATTCTCGGGGCGCACGTACGTGCCCTAGAAGTTGCCGGCGAAAGCCTGGACCAGATCCTCCCAGTTGGAAATCTGCCCCGGAGGCAGGTGCTCCAACCATGCGCGAGCAGTGTCGGAGAGGAACAGGGGGAGGTTGCGGATGATGAGGTTGTCGTCGTCCGTCCCACCTAGTTGACAGGCCAGGCGGTAGTCCGCAAGCCACAATTCCGGTCTCGTTTCCCCCGAGTACTTTGTGATAGTAGTCGGGGGTCGGAATCGGGGCGGAAACGGCGCCCGCCGAATGGCCCGGCTGTAGACCTGCGGACCGGGTGGTTCGGGCGAGGGACTCCGATCCTCCCCGCTGTCGTAGCGTCCCCCACGCCTGGGGTGATAACCTCGGCGCACCCTTTCGTCGAGGCGGGCCCGACGGTCGCGATGAGGGTGCTCGTCACCGAGGTGGCCCGGGGCCGCAGGCGCGGTATTGCGCGTGCGCCCGGTGTAGACCGAGGCTTCCCGCATGAGTCGGGAAGTCGCGGCACGAGGTTCCGAGGGGTACCCCTGCCTTCGGGAGGCAGAGCTCTCGGCCCGCCGGGCCGCAGCGCCTTCCAGGAGATGCTTGAGCTCTCCCTGGATTCGCCGACCCTCGGTGGTTGATGACTCCGGCATCGCGCGGAGGAGCATCGCTGCGGCTGCCAGGTCCTGACCGGTTCCACCGGATGCGGGTGGCGGTCTGTCCCTGGCATCGTTGGCGATGCGGTGCTGGAGACCTTGGGGCAGGTGACGTATTTCTCCGGCCGGGGGCTGGCTCGCCCATACCTGCCCGACGTTCCGGCGGATTGCCTCGAGCGCTCCTGCTCCCTTATCGAGCCCGGCCTGCGCCCCGCGGACTTGCTCGAGCTGTGGGTCATGACCCCCCGCCGGAACGGGGACCACAGCTAGCTCCCGCGGGATGTTGGCGCGAGGCGCTGGCCTAGGGGGATCAACATCCTCCGGCATGCCGAGACAGCTGCCTCCGGAGGGATCCCCTAGCTCGACGTGGAAACATTCGCGGCTCGGGCCGCAGTCCTTGTCGTCAAGGCTGCTGCCGTCGGAACAGTCGGAGAGGCAGTAGTTGCATGCGGTCATGAAGTCCCGCATGGCACTGGGGTTGCCAGATCCAGAGAAATCCCAGCAGATGCTGGGGTCGTCATCTTCCTCGGACCCAGAGGGTCCGTAGGTCGAGACACCCGTCAATCGGTCCCAAGGCGACCGCACACGAAACCCCAGAGGGGTTGCACTCGCCTCAACGTGAGCGCCCGCCAAAGCGAGGTCGCCAGGCGGGTTGAGGCCGAGTCGAAATGACGAAGGATGGGAATCAGCCGGTACCTTTTGGTCGACGAGGAGCGACGAAGTCACATCGGGGGCTGATCACGCCGTTGTCCTGGGTGCGAGGGCGACGTCCTGCAGGCCCTCCGTGAGCGCGCTGGCGTCGTCCACTTGCTCGGGATCGGCGTGTCGCGGGGGGACGGCGCTCGCCTTCGCCTCAAACGCGTGGGTGATGCCCGACGCGTCCTCCGTTGGGGCGCTGGGGATGTCGATTTGCTCGACAGTCGACTGAGCGCAGCCTCCCGCTCGGCCTTGGTTGCCCCGCCTCCTCCTCCGATGGCGAGGGAGAGGATGGGGTGAGCTCGAAAGTTGTCCTTCCCCCACGCGGGAAAGGCGTCGTCGATTCCGCCGCCGGCGGGCGGGCTGTCCGCCACCATTGTCGCTGTTGCGCGGCGGTGGAAGGAGTATCATGTCGTAGCTGCCGTCGAAAGACATGAACTCGAGGCTCCCGAAACGGAGCACCGTCCCGGGTTGAAGAGGTCGTTGGAGACTGCCCATCTGGAGCTTGACGGGAAACTACTCGTCAACACACAGCAGGCCCCTACCTGGCGCGCCAACTGTCGGTGTTCCGAGACCGGGGGGTCCCCGAGCCGACGAGTGAGTGTGCCGCGTGCCCCAGCCCAGATGGGTCGAGCGCGTGGGCGAGCGCGAAGGGGGGGAGAGAGCGAGAGCGAGGTGGCCGGAGCCGGGTCGTGAGGGAGTCGGAGATCCCGCGGCCTTCGTGTTCGTCCCGCGCCCAGGTCGGGTGCGCTTGCAGTAGGGGGTTACAAGCGTCCGCGCGGGTCAGGGGAGCGAGCGGCCCCGAGAGAGCGCCTGCCCCTGCCCTTCGTCCCCGCGAGGCCAACCTTCTCTAAGAAGGCCCTGGTCCTTCCTTTTATAGGCGTAAGGAGAGGATCCAGGTGTACAAATGGGGGTGTAGCAAGGTGCTACGTGTCTAGCGGGGGTGAGCTAGTGTGGCGTCGTGGCTGTCGGAGAAGCAATGGAGCCGGGCGGAGGGACAGCTGTAGGAGTGGTTGGGCCCTTGCTGACGTCCCCCTGCTTTCGTAAGAGAGCTGAGAGCCGCCGTCGTCATGGGTCCAGCGGGGTGCCATCATTGCCTATCTGGCGGAGCTAGCCAGATGGGACGTCGGTCCTGTTCCCTGCGGCCTGAGTCGGCTCGGGGTAGGGTGATGATGGCGCTTCCTGTTGACGTGGCGGACTCGTGCCCTAGGTCGGGCGACGTGGAGGCTCCTCTGAAGCCGAGGTCGAGTCTGTCCTGCATGGCCGAGGCCGAGCCCGAGCTCCTGGGTCGGGCGAGGCGGAGGTCGTTTGGCAGAGGCCAGGGCGGAGTCCGAGCCCTGGGTCGGGCGAAGCGGGGTTCATCGTCTTCCGGGGCCTTAGCCCGAGTCCGAGCCCTGGGTCGGGTGGAGCAGAGTTCGCCGTCTTCCGGGGCCTTAGCCCGAGTCCGAGCCCTGGGTCGGGCGGAGCGGAGTTCGCCGTCTTCCGGGGCCTTAGCCCGAGTCCGAGCCCTGGGTCGGGCGGAGCGGAGTTCGCCGTCTTCCGGGGCCTTAGCCCGAGTCCGAGCCCTGGGTCGGGCGGAGCGGAGTTCGCCGTCTTCCGGGGCCTTAGCCCGAGTCCGAGCCCTGGGTCGGGCGGAGCGGAGTTCGCCGTCTTCCGGGGCCTTAGCCCGAGTCCGAGCCCTGGGTCGGGCGGAGCTTCCTCTGGCGCTTTTGGCCAAGCCTGGCCGCCCATCAGTCTTACTCTTTGCGTTAAAGGCCCCAGTGACTTGGTCGGTCGGCGCGGTGATTTTGTCAGGGTTGCTTCTTAACGAAGGCAAGGCCTCGGGCGAGCCGGAGATGCGTCTGCCGTGAAAGAGGAGGCCTCGGGCGAGACGGAAACATCTCAGGGTCGGCTGCCCTTGCCCGAGGCTAGGCTCGGGCGTGGCGTGATCGAGTCGCTCGTATGGACTGATCCCTGACTTAATCAAACCCATCAGGCCTCTGCAGCTTTATGCTGATGGGGGTTACCAGCTGAGAATTAGGCGTCTTCAGGGTACCCCTAATTATGGTCCCCGACAAAAAGGTACCGGCTGATTCCCATCCTTCGTCATTTCGACTCGGCCTCAACCCGCCTGGCGACCTCGCTTTGGCGGGCGCTCACGTTGAGGCGAGTGCAACCCCTCTGGGGTTTCGTGTGCGGTTGCCTTGGGACCGATTGACGGGTGTCTCGACCTACGGACCCTCTGGGTCCGAGGAAGATGACGACCCCAGCATCTGCTGGGATTTCTCTGGATCTGGCAACCCCAGTGCCATGCGGGACTTCATGACCGCATGCAACTACTGCCTCTCCGACTGTTCCGACGGCAGCCGCAGCCTTAACGACAAGGACTGCGGCCCGAGCCGCGAATGTTTCCACGTCGAGCTAGGGGATCCCTCCGGAGGCAGCTGTCTCGGCATGCCGGAGGATGGTGATCCCCCTAGGCCAGCGCCTCGCGCCGACATCCCGCGGGAGCTAGCTGTGGTCCCCGTTCCGGCGGGGGGTCACGACCCACAGCTCGAGCAAGTCCGCGGGGCGCAGGCCGGGCTTGATGAGGGAGCAGGAGCGCTCGAGGCAATCCGCCGGAACGTCGGGCAGGTATGGGCGAGCCAGCCCCCGGCCGGAGAAATACGTCACCTGCCCCAAGATCTCCAGCACCGCATCGCCAACGATGCCAGGGACAGACCGCCACCCGCATCCGGCGGAACCGGTCAGGACCTGGCAGCCGCAGTGATGCTCCTCCGCGCGATGCCGGAGTCATCAACCACCGAGGGTCGGCGAATCCAGGGAGAACTCAAGCATCTCCTGGAAGGCGCTACAGCCCCGCGGGCCGAGAGCTCTGCCTCCCGAAGGCAGGGGTACCCCTCGGAACCTCGTGCCGCGACTTCCCGACTCATGCGGGAAGCCTCGGTTTACACCGGGCGCACGCGCAATACCGCGCCTGCGGCCCCGGGCCACCTTCGTGACGAGCACCCTCATCGCGACCGTCGGGCCCGCCTCGACGAAAGGGTGCGCCGAGGTTATCACCCCAGGCGTGGGGGACGCTACGACAGCGGGGAGGATCGGAGTCCCTCGCCCGAACCACCCGGTCCGCAGGTCTTCAGCCGGGCCATTCGGCGGGCGCCGTTTCCGCCCCGATTCCGACCCCCGACTACTATCACAAAGTACTCGGGGGAAACGAGACCGGAATTGTGGCTTGCGGACTACCGCCTGGCCTGTCAACTAGGTGGGACGGACGACGACAACCTCATCATCCGCAACCTCCCCTGTTCCTCTCCGACACTGCTCGCGCATGGTTGGAGCACCTGCCTCCGGGGCAGATTTCCAACTGGGAGGATCTGGTCCAGGCTTTCGCCGGCAACTTCCAGGGCACGTACGAGCGCCCCGGGAATTCCTGGGACCTCCGAAGCTGCCGGCAACAGCCGGGAGAGTCCCTTCGGGACTACATCCGGCGATTCTCGAAGCAGCGCACCGAGCTGCCCAACATCACCGACTCCGATGTCATCGGCGCGTTCCTTGCCGGCACCACCTGCCGTGACCTAGTGAGCAAGTTGGGTCGCAAGACCCCCACCAGGGCGAGCGAGCTGATGGACATCGCCACCAAGTTCGCCTCTGGTCAGGAGGCGGTCGAGGCCATCTTCCGAAAGGACAAGCAGCCCCAGGGCCGCCCGTCGGAAGATGCTCCCGAGGCGTCTACTTCGCTCGGCGCCAAGAAGAAAGGCAGGAGGAAGTCGCAAGCGAAACGCGACGCCGCCAGCACGGACCTTGTCGCCGCCGCCGAGTACAAGAACCCTTGGAAGCCCCCTGGAGGCGCCAACCTCTTCGACAAGGCACTCAAGGAGACGTGCCCCTACCATCAGGGGCCCGTCAAGCACACCCTCGAGGAGTGCGTCATGCTTCGGCGCCACTTCCACCGGGCCGGGCCACCCGCAGAGGGTGACAGGGCCCGCGACGACGGCAAAAAGGAAGATCACCAAGCAGGAGAGTTCCCCGAGGTCCGCGACTGCTTCATGATCTACGGAGGGCATGCGGCGAATGCCTCGGCTCGGCATCGTAAGCAGGAGCGTCGGGAGGTCTACTCGGTGAAGGTGGCGGCGCCAGTCTACCTAGACTGGTCCGACAAGCCCATCACCTTCGACCAGGATGACCACCCCGACCACGTGCCGAGCCCAGGGAAGTACCCGCTCGTCGTCGATCCCGTCATCGGCGATGTCAGGCTCACCAAGGTCCTGATGGATGGGGGCAGCTGCCTCAACATCATCTACGCTGAGACCCTCAGGCTCCTGCGCGTCGATCTGTCATCCGTCCGAGCAGGCGCTGCGCCCTTCCACGGGATCATTCCCGGGAAGCGCGTCCAGCCCCTCGGACAGCTCGACCTTCCTGTCTGCTTCGGAACACCCTCCAACTTCCGAAGGGAGACTTTGACGTTCGAGGTGGTCGGGTTCCGAGGGACCTACCACGCAGTGTTGGGAAGGCCATGCTACGCGAAGTTCATGGCCATCCCCAACTACACCTACCTGAAGCTCAAGATGCCGGGCCCCAACGGGGTCATCACCGTCGGCCCCACGTACAAACACGCATTCGAATGCGATGTGGAGTGCGTGGAGTACGCCGAGGACCTCGCCGAGTCCGAGGCCCTCATTGCCGACCTGGAAAGCCTCTCCCGAGAGGTGCCGGACGTGAAGCGACATGCCGGCAACTTCGAGCCAGCAGAGACGGTTAAGGCCGTCCCTCTCGACCCCAGTGGCGACACCTCCAAGCAGATTCGGATCGGTTCCGGGCTCGACCCCAAATAGGAAGCAGTGCTCGTCGACTTCCTCCGCGCAAACGCCGACGTCTTTGCGTGGAGTCCCTCGGACATGCCCGGCATACCGAGGGATGTCGCCGAGCACTCGCTGGATATTCGGGCCGGAGCCCGACCGGTCAGACAGCCTCTGCGCCGATTCGACGAGGAAAGGCGCAGGGTGATAGGCGAGGAGATCCACAAGCTGATGGCAGCAGGGTTCATCAAAGAGGTATTCCACCCCGAATGGCTTGCCAACCCTGTACTTGTGAGGAAGAAAGGGGGGAAATGGCGGATGTGTGTAGACTACACTGGTCTCAACAAAGCATGTCCGAAAGTCCCCTACCCTCTACCTCGCATCGATCAAATCGTGGACTCCACTGCAGGGTGCGAAACCCTGTCTTTCCTCGATGCCTACTCAGGGTATCATCAAATCAAGATGAAAGAGTCCGACCAGCTCGTGACTTCTTTCATCACGCCCTTCGGCATGTACTGTTATGTCACAATGCCTTTCGGTCTGAGGAACGCGGGTGCAACGTACCAGCGGTGCATGAAGCATGTGTTCGGCGAACACATCGGTCGCACGGTCGAGGCCTACGTCGATGACATCGTAGTCAAGACGAGGAAAGCCTCCGACCTTCTCTCCGACCTTGAACTGACATTCCGGTGTCTCAAGGCGAAGGGCGTCAAGCTCAATCCCGAGAAGTGCGTCTTCGGGGTGCCCCGAGGCATGCTCTTGGGATTCATCGTCTCCGAGCGGGGCATCGAAGCCAACCCAGAGAAGATCGCAGCCATCACAAACATGGGGCCCATCAAGGACTTAAAAGGCGTACAGAGGGTCATGGGATGCCTCGCGGCCTTGAGCCGTTTCATCTCGCGCCTCGGCGAAAGAGGCCTGCCCCTGTACCGTCTCTTAAGGAAGGCCGAGTGCTTCACTTGGACTCCCGAGGCCGAGGAAGCCCTCGGGAACCTGAAGGCGCTCCTCATCCAGGCGCCCGTCTTGGTACCCCCAGCTGATGGAGAAGCCCTCTTGGTCTACGTCGCCGCTACCACTCAGGTGGTCAGCGCCGCGATCGTGGTCGAAAGGAAGGAAGAGGGGCATGCTTTGCCCATTCAGAAGCCAGTTTACTTCGTCAGCGAGGTGCTGTCCGAGACCAAGATCCGCTACCCACAAGTCCAGAAGCTGCTGTATGCAGTGATCCTGACGAGGCGAAAGCTGCGACATTACTTCGAGTCTCATCCGGTGACTGTGGTGTCATCCTTCCCCCTGGGGGAGATCATCCAGTGCCGGGAAGCCTCGGGACGAATCGCGAAGTGGGCGGTGGAAATCATGGGCGAGGCAATCTCGTTCGCCCCTCGGAAGGCCATCAAGTCCCAGGTACTGGCGGACTTCGTAGCCGAATGGGTCGACACCCAGTTGCCGACGGCTCCGATCCAACCGGAGCTCTGGACCATGTTTTTCGACGGGTCGCTGATGAAGACGGGAGCCAGCGCGGGCCTGCTCTTCGTCTCGCCCCTTGGGAAACACCTGCGCTACGTGCTCCGCCTCCACTTCCCGGCGTCCAACAATGTGGCTGAGTACGAGGCTCTGATCAACGGATTGCGAATCGCCATCGAGCTAGGGGTCCGACGCCTCGATGCACGCGGCGACTCGCAGCTCGTCATCGACCAAGTCATGAAGAACTCCCACTGCCGCGACCCAAAGATGGAGGCCTACTGTGACGAGGTTCGACGCCTGGAAGACAAGTTCTATGGGCTCGAGCTTAACCACATCGCCCGGCGCTACAACGAGACTGCGGACGAGCTGGCGAAGATAGCCTCGGGGCGAACGACGGTTCCCCCGGACGTCTTCTCCCGGGATCTGCACCAACCCTCCGTCAAGATAGGCGGCACGCCCGAGCCCGAGGTGCCCTCGGCCCCGTCCGAGGTGACCTCGGCCCAGCCCGAGCCATCCTCGGTTCAACCCGAGGAACCCTCGGCCCCCGAGGGCGAAGCACTGCGCATCGAGGAGGAGCAGAGCGGGGTCATACCAGATCAAGATTGGCAGACCCCGTACCTGCAATATCTCCGCCAAGGAGAGCTGCCCCTCGGCCGAGCCGAGGCTCGGCGGGTAGCGCGACGCGCCAAGTCGTTCGTCTTGCTGGGCGATGAGAAGGAGCTCTACCACCGTAGCCCCTCGGGCATCCTCCAGCGATGCATCTCCATCGCCGAGGGTCAGGAACTCCTGCAGGAAATACACTCGGGGGCTTGCGGCCATCATGCAGCACCTCGAACCCTCGTCGGGAACGCTTTCCGCCAAGGCTTCTACTGGCCGACGGCGGTGGCTGACGCCGCTAGAATCGTCCGCGCCTGCGAAGGGTGCCAATTCTATGCGAAGCAGACCCACCTGCCCGCTCAGGCTCTGCAGACGATACCCATCACCTGGCCCTTCGCTGTGTGGGGTCTGGACCTCGTCGGCCCTCTGCAGAAGGCGCCCGGGGGCTACACGCACCTGCTGGTCGCCGTCGACAAATTCTCCAAGTGGATCGAGGTCCGACCCCTGAACAGCATCAGATCCGAGCAGGCGGTGGCGTTCTTCACCAACATCATCCATCGCTTCGGGGTCCCGAACTCCATCATCACCGACAACGGCACTCAGTTCACCGGCAAAAAATTCTTGGATTTTTGCGAGGATCACAACATCCGGGTAGACTGGGCCGCCGTAGCTCATCCCATGTCGAATGGGCAAGTGGAACGTGCCAACGGCATGATTCTACAAGGGCTCAAGCCCCGGATTTACAATGATCTCAACAAGTTCGGCAAGCGATGGATGAAGGAACTCCCCTCGGTGGTCTGGAGCCTGAGGACGACGCCAAGCCGAGCCACAGGTTTCACGCCGTTATTCCTGGTCTACGGGGCCGAGGCCGTCCTGCCCACTGACCTGGAATACGGCTCCCCGAGGACGAGGGCCTACAACGAAGAAAGCAACCAAGCTAGCCGAGAAGACTCGCTGGACCAGCTGGATGAGGCTCGGGACAGGGCCTTACTACACTCGGCGCGGTATCAGCAGTCCCTGCGACGCTACCACGCCCGAGGGGTCCGACCCCGAGACCTCCAGGTGGGCGATCTGGTGCTTCGGCTGCGGCAAGACACCCGAGGGAGGCACAAGCTCACGCCCCCCTGGGAGGGGCCGTTCGTCATCGCCAAAGTTCTGAAGCCCGGAACGTACAAGCTGGCCAACAGTCAAGGCGAGGTCTACGGCAACGCTTGGAACATCCAACAGCTACGTCGCTTCTACCCTTGAGATGTTTCCAAATTGTTCATATACCTCGCACCCACGCAAAGTTTAGTCAACAAGGAAGGGTTGGCCTCGCCTCGGCAAAGCCCGACCCTCCCTCGGGGGCTAAAAGGGGGGAAACCCCCTCTGCGTCAAAATTTTCCTCGAACAGAAAATCTCTTTTACCAGAATATCTTTCGTGCTTTTTGACTACTTCGAAAAGTGGGTCATGGAAACGACAGGGTACACGTAAGCAGTCAAGGCTGACCGAGCCGAGGGACTCCTACGCCTCCGGGATACGGATACCTCACTCATCACCTTCTGCGATAAGTAACTCGCGTTCAGATAAGGTGACTCCGCGGATCGAACAAGTCTCTACGTTCGGAAGCTCTTCTGTCGAAGCGATTCTTCGAGTTTTCTCGACTAAGTCGGTGATAGGGCCTCATGGACGAGTAAAAGTGCGCGTAAGCGGCAAGGCCGACCGAGCCGAGGGACTCCCACGCCTCCGGGATACGGATACCTCACTCCTCACCTTCCGCGAGAAGCAACTTTCGCTCGCACAAACATCCCTGTTACCGACAAAAAGTCCAGATGCTTGGAACAAGAGGAAAAGGGACGCAGCTTTACAACACAGCAAGGGTGTGTGTTCTGGCCTCGACGGCCGCACAAAGCACACGCTACAAGACAAGCTGATCCTGCAGGCTCAGGCCTTGGCGCTGGAAGGGGGCAGCGACACCCTCGGCATCGACAGCACCTTTGGCAAGGCCCGAACTAACCTCGGACGGCGACGCGGTCCAAGGGCCTCCGCTCCAAAGGACGGCGTCATCACCACGCCCGGGCGATCGTTGTCAGGGACTTCTCCGGGAATCCGGCCCGAGCAGGCGGCTCGGCCAGCCACCTCCGGGGCCTCGGTCAACCACCTTCCGAAGGCACGAGCCCGGTCCGAAGCCTCGGCTGACCAACTCCGGCGTCGATCCTGCCAACGGACAACTCGGCTAGGCTCCGGCCAACCAGGTTTCATTTCCGAGCCAACTCCGCCTCTGCTCATGCTGATATCGCTACCCCCGGCCTCGGCTCGTCGAAGAGCGGCCGAGGGGTCTCGTTAACTAAGCTAGAGGAGCCTCGGACAACAAGGCCGACCGAGCCGAGGGACTCCTACACCTCCGGGATACGGATACCTCACTCGTCACCTTGACACGGGGCGACTCATGCTTAGTGAAGCGGTTCAGACAATCAGCAGACGAGTCTTAGTGCTCGGAAATGAAGAAAAAACACGGCTCCGTGCCGTAATTACATACATGTTCAGGCCCCGAAAGCCGAAAATGAACAAAAAACCCCGGCACTCGAAGTGCCATTACAAACGGAACTCTGGTTCCCCCTCCGCAGGTACGAACAACCCCACTCGATAGGGGTGGGCCTGCGGGGCAACAGAAGACCGACGAACGGCATGTCGCCGACCGCCCCGACAGTGGCGACGATGAAGACTTCTGTCCCGGGGGGCCGAACAGCAGCAATGATGGCCTCAGGGCGGATGCTGCTGCTAGGAGGCCCCCGCCCTTACCCAAACTCGAGAGGCAAGGATGGGCAGAAGGCCGTAGAGTTGGAGGTCGGTCCATGGCCAACCTTGGCTGTCGCGCCGGCGGAAGAACCTCTTCCAGCTGCCGTGGCGGGAGGCGGCACCGGAAGCGGTTCCGAAACTGCTCGGCTCAGAGAGCCGGGCACGGTGCAGCTGTTGGCGCCACGGACGGCTCCCGCCCTTCCCCCCGATCACTGAGGGAAGGAGCGGGCCACCGCCCGCGCAGGGGCCGACCCCAACTCGGCACGCCCCCCTTCCTCAGCCCTGATGATGAAAATCCTTGAGGCTGAGGGAGGGGCAGAGGCCGCAGCCCGGCTCGCTTTCCCTCACCATCAAGCCGGAGGTCACCCTCTTGGGTGACCGCCGGTGGAGGGGTGCTGCCGGGCTGCATGAAGAAAATCCTTGAAGCCGAACGATGGCTGAAAGGTACCCGCTCCCACGGAGTGGTGTCCCCCGACGATGAGGCACGGAGACGGCGGTTTCCCCCATCCGGGGGCTTGAAAGGTGGAAAGACACGATGCATAAGGGAGGAAGAAGACATGGTCGCCTTACGAAAGGGGTCGCCCTCCTTTTAAAGGCAACTCTCCGTGCTTGCGCCCCCAACCGTCACGGGCTGAGTCTTCTCCAACGCGCCTCCAAAGCCCTCCCCTACGGCGCGGGGGCTGGGGCCCACCTATCATGCAGACCGGCTCCGAACAGAAGAAGCCGAACCGCCGCGCGCGGCGCGCGCGCAACCACCCAGCAGTTACAAGTGACCCTCCACTTTTGCCCAGACCAACGGGCGAAGGGGGTGGGCAGCCATGCGGGCGGCATGCAACCGCGCCAAGTGTACGCGCCTCTCCGACTCCTGACAGGCCAGCACGGAGGCTCAAGCCCACGCGTCGCGCAACCGGCGCGCCGGATGCTGCATGTAAGCCACTATGCCACTTGCGCCACCACCGCACCTCCTCGGTTGCGGAACCAATACCGCGACCCGAGGCGGCCCAGCGCGCGGCCCAGCTGCGCCAGCCTGACGCAGCGGTCAAACGCGGTCAAAAGTGGGCCGGCAGTAATGACAGTGGCAGGCGCGCAAGAGCAGCGGTCACGCCATCAGCCAAGCTCACGTCCCATCCGGAGGCAGCAAGGGAACCCCCTCTCTCACGGTGTGAAGACGACACGCCCGTGACCCGTTCCTCGAACGGCTCGCGCACGCAACGGCAGCCTCACTGACCGCCCGCCCCGGCGCATTAACTCCGCGGCTCGACGGGCAGCGCTTCTCGCGGAAGCAGCTGGCGACGTCTCGCCTTCGCCAAAACGGCCACACCAAAAAAGGTACGCCACGTCGTTCAATTTCGTATCCTTTTTTCCCTTTTCCTTCTTTCTCTATCTCTTGCAACAGGGACCAGGAAAGGGTATACCCCCAAAGGGATCCTTCCCCGTGAAGGAACTAGGCTCCGAGCCTCCTTACTGATCAGGGGTTCGAAGGCTGGCCCCCCGAAGGGTTCAACAGCCGCCTCAGATCGCGTGGGCCCGACACCCACTACTGGTCAGGGGTTCGAAGGTCGGCCCCCGAAAGGTCCCACGACCGCCTCAGGCTACTCGGGCTCCGCGCCCCTTACTGATCAGGGGTTCGAAGGCTGGCCCCCCGAAGGGTTCACAGTCGCCTCAGACACCGAGCGAGGGATGACCAGGGGTACGTTCGATACATAACCAAGGCTCGGGCTGCGCTCCCGAGGTACCCTAGGACATTTCCGAGACCAGCGGGAACGACTCTGTAACGGAATCCCATCGGAGGGAGGCAACGAGCCCTCGGACCCCGTCGCCAGGGGACCGGGTCCGGCAGATCACCTGCAGGTACTTTTGGGCGTGCCTCCAGGCCCCTAGCCGACCCCCAACGAACGGGGCACGGACGTCCACTCGGATTACCCGATTGCAGCTCACCGGAGACACCATGTTCGGTGCCCATCGAGGGTAACATGGCGCTCTCCCCCCCTCCTCCTTGCGGAAAGGCGACGTAGGGGCGTATGTAAAAAAGTCGAGTCTGTCCCTGATCGTCCTCTCGCTCTGTGCGGAGGCTCGGGGGCTGCTCTCGCAAACCCGGCTCCGGCCGAACCGTTGACAGCGTCAACATACCAGCCCGAGAACTTGGGCCCCGACAGTGCACCTGGGCTACGGCCTGTCCGCATGAGGGAACCGCCAGACCAGCCGAAGCATTACGCAAGGCATTAAGACCTCGAAGGAGTGAAACCACTCCTCCGAGGCCTCGGGGGCTACACCCGGCGGGTGCGCTCGCGCGCACCCACCGGAACAAAGCACAACCGAGAAAGGCTGGTCCCCTTGCAAAAAAGTGCGACAAAAGCCTCCAAGCGAGTGTTAACACTCCCTTCGAGGCTCGGGGGCTACTGTCGGGGACCATAATTAGGGGTACCCTCAAGACGCCTAATTCTCAGCTGGTAACCCCCATCAGCATAAAGCTGCAGAGGCCTGATGGGTTTGATTAAGTCAGGGATCAGTCTATACGAGCGACTCGATCACGCCACGCCCGAGCCTAGCCTCGGGCAAGGGCAGCCGACCCTGAGATGTTTCCGTCTCGCCCGAGGCCTCCTCTTTCACGGCAGACGCATCTCCGGCTCGCCCGAGGCCTTGCCTTCATTAAGAAGCAACCCTGACTAAATCACCGCGCCGACCGACCAAGTCACTGGGGCCTTTAACGCAAAGAGTAAGACTGACGGGCGGCCAGGCTTGGCCAAAAGCGCCAGAGGAAGCTCCGCCCGACCCAGGGCTCGGACTCGGGCTAAGGCCCCGGAAGACGGCGAACTCCGCTCCGCCCGACCCAGGGCTCGGACTCGGGCTAAGGCCCCGGAAGACGGCGAACTCCGCTCCGCCCGACCCAGGGCTCGGACTCGGGCTAAGGCCCCGGAAGACGGCGAACTCCGCTCCGCCCGACCCAGGGCTCGGACTCGGGCTAAGGCCCCGGAAGACGGCGAACTCCGCTCCGCCCGACCCAGGGCTCGGACTCGGGCTAAGGCCCCGGAAGACGGCGAACTCTGCTCCGCCCGACCCAGGGCTCGGACTCGGGCTAAGGCCCCGGAAGACGATGAACCCCGCTTCGCCCGACCCAGGGCTCGGACTCCGCCCTGGCCTCTGCCAAAACGACCTCCGCCTCGCCCGACCCAGGAGCTCGGGCTCGGCCTCGGCCATGCAGGACAGACTCGACCTCGGCTTCGGAGGAGCCTCCACGTCGCCCGACCTAGGGCACGAGTCCGCCACGTCAACAGGAAGCGCCATCATCACCCTACCCCGAGCCTACTCAGGCCGCAGGGAACAGGACCGACGTCCCATCTGGCTAGCTCCGCCAGATAGGCAATTATGGCACCCCGCTGGACCCATGACGACGGCGGCTCTCAGCTCTCTTACGAAAGCAGGGGGACGTCAGCAAGGGCCCAACCACTCCGACAGCTGTCCCTCCGCCCGGCTCCATTGCTTCTCCGACAGCCACGACGCCACACTAGCTGGGTGCCAAGATCTCTCCGGCTGCCACCTTGGCATGTACTTAGGGCACTAGCTCACCCCCGCTAGACACGTAGCACCTTGCTACACCCCCATTTGTACACCTGGATCCTCTCCTTACGCCTATAAAAGGAAGGACCAGGGCCTTCTTAGAGAAGGTTGGCCTCGCGGGGACGAAGGGCAGGGGCAGGCGCTCTCTCGGGGCCGCTCGCTCCCCTGACCCGCGCGGACGCTTGTAACCCCCTACTGCAAGCGCACCCGACCTGGGCGCGGGACGAACACGAAGGCCGCGGGATCTCCGACTCCCTCACGACCCGGCTCCGGCCACCTCGCTCTCGCTCTCTCCCCCCCTTCGCGCTCGCCCACGCGCTCGACCCATCTGGGCTGGGGCACGCGGCACACTCACTCGTCGGCTCGGGGACCCCCCGGTCTCGGAACGCCGAAAACTCTGCTATACCCCCCATTGTACACCTGGATCCTCTCCTTACGCCTATAAAAGGAAGGACCAGGGCCCTCTTAGAGAGGGTTGGCCGCGCGGGGACGAGGACGAGACAGGCGCTCGCTGGAGGCCGCTCGCTCCCTCTCCCGCGTGGACGCTTGTAACCCCCTACTGCAAGCGCACCCGACCTGGGTGCGGGACGAACACGAAGGCCGCGGGATTCCCACCTCTCTCACGCCGGTCTCCGGCCGCCTCGCTCTCCCCCCTTCGCGCTCGCCCTCGCGCTCGACCCATCTGGGCTGGGGCACGCGGCGACATTCACTCATCGGCTCAGGGACCCCCCGGTCTCGGAACGCCGACAGTTGGCGCGCCAGGTAGGGGCCTGCTGCGTGTTGACGAACAGCTTCCCGTCAAGCTCCAGATGGGCAGTCTCCAGCAATCTCTCCAACCCGGGACGGTGCTCCGTTTCGGGAGTCTTGAGTTCATGTCCCTCGACGGCAGCTACGACGTGATACTCCTTCCACCGCCTTGCGACAACGACAGTGGCGGCCGACAACCCGCCCGCCGGCGGCGGAATCGATGACGTCTTCCCCGCATGGTGGAAGAACAACCTTCGAGCTCACCCCGTCCTCTCCCCCACCGACGGAGGAGGAGGCGGGGCAACCAAGGCCAAGCAGGAGACAGCGCCTCGTCGGCTGTCGAGCGAGTCGATGGCCCTAGCACCCCAACGGGGGGCGCACCGGGCATCGACCTCGTGTTTGAGATGAAGGCGAGCGCCGTCTCCCCGCGACATGCCAATCCCGAGCAAGCGGACGACGCCAGCACGCTCGCGAAAAGCTTGCTGGACGTCACCCTCGTACCTGAGACGACGGCGCAGTCAGTCCCCGACATTACATTATCGCCGCTCGTCGACCAAAAGGTACCGACCGATTCCCATCCCACGTCTTTCGGATTCAGCCTCGACCCGCCTAGCGGCCCCGCTTTGGCGGGCGCTCTTGTAGAGGCGAGTCCAAACCCTCTGGGGTTTCGTATGCGGTCACCTTGGGACCGGCTGACAGACGTCTCGACCTACGGGCCCTCTGGCTCCGAGGAAGACGGCGAACCCAGCATCTGTTGGGATTTCTCTGGACTTGGCAACCCCAGTGCCATGCGGGACTTCATGACCGCATGCGACTACTGCCTTTCCGATTGTTCCGACGGTAGCCGTAGCCTCGGCGACGAGGACTGCGGCCCAAGTCGCGAATGCTTCCACGTAGATCTAGGGGGTCCCTCCGAAGGCAACCATCTCGTCATGCCGGAGGACGGTGACCTCCCTAGGCCGGTGCCTCGCGTTGACATCCCACAGGAGCTAGCTGTGGTCCCCGTTCAGGCGGGGGGCCATGACCCACAGCTCGAGCAAATCCGCGGGGTGTAGGCCAGGCTCGACGAGGGAGCAGGAGCGCTTGAGCCGATCCGTCGGGACGTCGGGCAGGCATGGGCGGGCCAACCTCCGGCCGGGGAAATACGTCATCTACCCCAGGGCTTCCAGCATCGCATCACCGACGACGTCAGGGTCAGGCCACCACCCGCATCCAGTGGGGTCGGCCAGAACCTGGCGGCAGCAGCAATGCTTCTTCGCGCGATGCCGGAGCCATCAACCACCGAGGGGCGGCGAATCCAGGGAGAGCTCAAGAATCTCCTGGAACGCGCCGCGGTCCGACGGGCCGAGAGCTCTGCCTCCCGAAGGCAGGGGTACCCCTCGGAACCTCATGTCACGACTTACCGATTCATGCGGGAAGCCTCGGTCTACACCGGGCGCACGCGCAACACAGCGCCTGCGGCCCCGGGTCGCCTCGGCAACGAGCACCATCACCGCGACCGTCGGGCCCACCTCAATGAGAGGGTGCGCCGAGGCTACCACCCCAGGCGTGGGGGACGCTACGACAGCGGGGAGGATCGGAGTCCCTCGCCCGAACCACCCGGTCCGTAGGCCTTCAGCCGGGCCATACGACGGGCGGGGTTCCCGACCCGGTTCCGACCCCCGACTACCATCACAAAGTACTCGGGGGAGACGAGACCAGAACTGTGGCTCGCGGACTACCGTCTGGCCTGCCAACTGGGTGGAACGGACGATGACAACCTCATCATCCGCAACCTCCCCCTGTTCCTCTCTGACACTACTCGCGCCTGGTTGGAGCACCTGCCTCCGGGGCAGATCTCCAACTGGGACGACCTAGTCCAAGCTTTCGCCGGCAATTTCCAGGGCACTTACGTGCGCCCCGGGAATTCCTGGGACCTCTGAAGCTGCCGGCAGCAGCCGGGAGAGTCTCTCCAGGACTACATCTGGCGATTCTCGAAGGAGCGCACCGAGCTGCCCAACATCACCGACTCGGATGTCATCGGTGCGTTCCTCGCCGGCACCACCTGCCGCGACCTGGTGAGCAAGCTGGGTCGCAAGACCCCCACCAGGGTGAGCGAGCTGATGGACATCGCCACCAAGTTCGCCTCCGGCCAGGAGGCGGTCGAGGCTATCTTCCGAAAGGACAAGCAGCCCCAGGGCCGCCCATCGGAAGATACTCCCGAGGCGTCAACTCAGCGCGGCGCCAAGAAGAAGGGCAAGAAGAAGTCGCAAGCGAAACGCGACGCCGCCGACGTGGACCTTGTCGTCGCCGCCGAGTACAAGAACCCTCGAAAGCCCCCCGGAGGTGCCAACCTCTTCGACAAGATGCTCAAGGAGCCGTGCCCCTATCACCAGGGGCCCGTCAAGCACACCCTTGAGGAGTGCGTCATGCTTCGGCGCCACTTCCACAGGGCCGGGCCACCCGCGGAGGGTGGCAAGGCCCGCGACGACGACAAGAAGGAAGATCACCAGGCAGGAGAGTTCCCCGAGGTCCGCGACTGCTTCATGATCTATGGTGGGCAAGCGGCGAATGCCTCGGCTCGGCACCGCAAGCAAGAGCGCCGGGAGGTCTGCTCGGTGAAGGTGGCGGCGCCAGTCTATCTAGACTGGTCCGACAAGCCCATCACCTTCTACCGAGACGATCACCCCGACCATATGCCAAGCCCGGGGAAATACCCGCTCGTCGTCGACCCCGTCATCGGCGACGTCAGGCTCACCAAGGTCCTCATGGACGGAGGCAGCAGCCTCAACATCATCTACGTCGAGACCCTCGGACTCCTGCGTGTCGATCTGTCCTCCGTCCGAGCAGGCGTTGCGCCCTTCCATGGGATCATTCCCGGGAAGCGTGTCCAGCCCCTCGGACAACTCGACCTTCCCGTCTGCTTCGGAACACCCTCCAACTTCCGAAGGGAGACCTTGACGTTCGAGGTGGTCGGGTTCCGAGGAACCTACCACGCGGTACTGGGAATACCATGCTACGCGAAGTTCATGGCCGTCCCCAACTACACCTACCTGAAGCTCAAGATGCCGGGCCCCAACGGGGCCATCACCGTCGGCCCCACGTACAAACACGCGTTCGAATGCGACGTGGAGTGCGTGGAGCACGCCAAGGCCCTCGCCGAGTCCGAGGCCCTCATCGCCGACCTGGAGAGCCTCTCTAAGGAGGTGCCAGACGTGAAGCATCATGCCGGCAACTTTGAGCCAGCGGAGACGGTTAAGTCCGTCCCCCTCGACCCCAGCAGCGACGCCTCCAAGCAGATCCGGATCGGCTCCGGGCTCGATCCCAAATAGGAAGCAGTGCTCGTCGACTTTCTCCGCGCGAACGCCGACGTCTTCGCGTGGAGTCCCTCGGACATGCCCGGCATACCGAGGGATGTCACCGAGCACTCGCTGGACATCCGAGCCGGAGCCCGACCCATCAAGCAGCCTCTGCGCCGATTCGACGAGGAGAAGCGCAGAGCCATAGGCGAGGAGATCCACAAGCTAATGGCGGCAGGGTTCATCAAAGAGGTATTCCATCCAGAATGGCTTACCAACCCTGTGCTTGTGAGAAAAAAAGGGGGGAAATGGTGGATGTGTGTAGACTACACTGGTCTCAACAAAGCATGTCCGAAGGTTCCCTACCCTCTGCCTCGCATCGACCAAATCGTGGATTCCACTGCTGGGTGCGAAACCCTGTCTTTCCTCGATGCCTACTCAGGGTATCATCAAATCAGGATGAAAGAGTCCGACCAGCTCGCGACTTCTTTCATCACACCCTTCGGCATGTACTGCTATGTCACCATGCCGTTCGGCTTGAGGAATGCGGGCGCGACGTACCAGCGGTGCATGAACCATGTGTTCGGCGAACACATTGGCCGCACGGTCGAGGCCTACGTTGATGACATCGTAGTCAAGACGAGGAAAGCCTCCGACCTCCTTTCCGACCTTGAAGCGACATTCCGATGTCTCAAGGCGAAAGGCGTCAAGCTAAATCCCGAGAAGTGTGTCTTCGGGGTGCCCTGAGGCATGCTCTTGGGGTTCATCGTCTCCGAGCGGGGCATCGAAGCCAACCCGGAGAAGATTGCAGCCATCACCAGCATGGGGCCCATCAAGGACTTGAAAGGCGTACAGAGGGTCATGGGATGTCTCGCGGCTCTGAGCCGCTTCATCTCACGCCTCGGCGAAAGAGGTCTACCTCTGTACCGCCTCTTGAGGAAGGCCGAGTGCTTCACTTGGACCCCTGAGGCCGAGGAAGCCCTCGGGAACCTGAAGGCGCTCCTCACGAAGGCGCCTATCTTGGTGCCCCCAGCTGCCGGAGAAGCCCTCCTGGTCTACGTCGCCGCGACCACTCAGGTGGTTAGCGCCGCGATTGTGGTCGAGAGGCAAGAAGAGGGGCATGCATTGCCCGTTCAGAGGCCAGTCTACTTCGTCAGTGAGGTACTGTCCGAAACCAAGATCCGCTACCCACAAGTTCAGAAGCTGCTGTACACGGTTATCCTAACACGGCGGAAGCTGCGACACTACTTCGAGTCTCATCCGGTAACTGTGGTGTCATCCTTCCCCCTGGGGGAGATCATCCAGTGCCGAGAGGCCTCGGGTAGGATTGCAAAGTGGGCGGTGAAAATCATTGGCGAAACAATCTCGTTCGCTCCTCGGAAGGCCATCAAGTCCCAGGTCTTGGCGGACTTCGTGGCTGAATGGGTCGACACCCAGCTCCCAACAGTTCCGATCCAGCCGGAACTCTGGACTATGTTCTTCGACGGGTCGCTGATGAAGACAGGAGCCAGCGCAGGCCTACTCTTCATCTCGCCCCTCGGGAAGCACCTACGCTACGTGCTATGCCTCCATTTCCCGGCGTCCAACAATGTGGCCGAGTATGAGGCTCTGGTCAACGGGTTGCGGATCGCCATCGAGCTAGGGGTCCGACGCCTCGACGCTCGCGGTGACTCGCAGCTCGTCATCGACCAAGTCATGAAGAACTCCCATTGCCGCGACCCGAAGATGGAGGCCTACCACGATGAGGTTCGGCGCCTGGAAGACAAGTTCTACGGGCTCGAGCTCAACCACATCGCCCGGCGCTACAACGAGACTGCGGACGAGCTGGCTAAAATAGCCTCGGGGCGAACAACTGTTCCCCCGGACGTCTTCTCCCGAGACCTGCATCAACCCTCCGTCAAGATCGACGACACGTCCGAGCCCGAGGTACCCTCGGCTCAGTCCGAGGCACCCTCGGCTCAACCCGAGGCGCCCTCGGCTCAGTCCGAGGCACCCTCGGCTCAACCCGAGGCACCCTCAGCTCGGCCCGAGGCACCCTCGGTTCAGTCCGAGGTACCCTCGGCCCCCGAGGGTGAGGCGCTGCGCGTCGAGTGTGACGGAACCTCCCAAGTAATCAGGCCCACCTACAGTTGTCCTTGTCTAACAGACATCAGACACCCTGTAGATGTTCCTAAGTTACTTGACAAGCTCGGTATCTTTCCTTACCTCACCAGGAATGTTTCACCCGTCTTGCAGACATTACAGATCATCGGAGATCAAGAAATGCGGAAGCGAATTACATAAACTTACATTTATTACCAAAAGTAAGCTTGAGTTATTTATTTACAGACCAGGCTAAAGTGAGTGCATAAAAGTAATAATTATACAAACCGGGGAGACACAAACCTCTCCCGAAAGACTATAAACAAAAGATCTTAAGTGGAGGACCGAGTCCTCCCGCACTTCAGTCCTGTTTTTCTTCGTTGGGAACCACCTTAGCACAGAAGCAACAAAAGTCTGCTACTTCCCCACCTAAAAACAACAAGGGGATAAACCCTGAGTATGGAATTACTCAGCAAGTCTTACCCGACTAAAGAAAAGACTTTCAAGGGTATGCTGGTTATATGGGAGTCAAGGTAAGGCTTCCCAATAGTCAAAGACTCTGTTTTGCAGAAATGCTTACTAAAGTGGATCCTTAAAAATCCAATTTTATTTGTCAAGTTAGGTAAAATTACCTGCACTAGAGTTCTTTCTACCCTAGTTCAATCACTTGTCCTGCACTAGCCAATTTCTTAACCAAAAACCCATCATCTTTAGTGGAATGCTACGTGTAAGTCAGTGGCCAAGTCTCCATAACCGCGGAGGTACGGCGATCCGAATCGATTATACTCAGCTGAGGATCTCCAATCACACGACATATGTAGCACTTAACCCTTGCATATGTCAACCCGCCACCGGGGTTCTTAAGACCGGATCAGGTTCACGCAAACCGAGAGCACAGATACACCACCGTCCAGCCTCTTGCCACGGAGGGTACACGCTACTCTCGCCACCGCTCCACTCCCATTTCGTGTTATCTTATTCCGGCCTTAGTCTGCCCGAGGCAAGGCTTACCCATGACGAGGCATGTGACCAGTTAAAGGGTCCTCGGTCAGCAGGCCTACATCGACAAGGTCCTTAATCGACTCAGACGGAGACACTACACCGAGACTCTCTTCTCGTGCAAGTCACCCGCCCGGTCTCAGCTTAATCATTTCAACCCAAAAACTTGGTACCTGACAGAGGTACATCTTTTCCGATGTTGGACCCATCAAGGCCTTGATGGATCCACCATCAAATTTTGTTTTTGAAAACATCCCTCCCACTTTGCCAAACATCTTTTGTAAAACAAATCCTTTTGTTTTTCTAAAGCAATACTAAGCAAAGTAAAACCTTTTTGTAAAAACAGGATTTCAAGGAGAGTAATCAAGATCAAGGAAAGTAATGCAGGAATTGTTTAATCAATCAACTCCTATCACCTAATGCAGCAAGCAAGTAAGAAATATTTTAAAAACATCAAGGAAGGTGGCAAATGCACCGGGGCTTGCCTTTGTTATCAGAGGTGTCTTGCTCGGATCCACAGATATCAAAATAAAAGCAGTTGTCTGCCTGAGGATCAGAGGTGGGTGGTATCCCCTCTTCAAAAACTTCTTCTTCTTCTTCTTGCTCTAATATAACCATATACATGCATAAGAATGGATGTCATGGAATGCTCATGAGGATGCAAAGATAACATAAACTTATTATTTATGTCTTGAGTACAACTTTCCTTCACGGTACTCCGAGAACCTAGGGTTTCCGGAGTCAGTAAAGGAGTTCATGGAGCAGGGGGGGTGGTTTTGGGTTTAGTGATCAAACAAGGCCCAAATCAAACCAAACTCTACCCATGGCTTCTAAATAATGTGAAAAGCTCACATAAAAAGTTTGGGGAATTTTGGACTTATTATTTATTTTCTAAAAATCCAGAACCATTGGTTTAGGCTATTTTAAATATCCTAAAATTCCCTATTCAAGCTAAAAATCATAAAACTATTTTTATTAAATACTATGGAAAATAACAAGTTTAGGAAAATTGGTTTCACAATTTTAGCATTTTTCTATTATTTTCTACAGATTTCTAAATCTCTGTGGAAAAAGAAAAAGAAAAAAAAACTGCAACAGTGATGGGCTGAATCCGGTCCAGACGGCCCAGATCCGCGCGGAGTCGCGCGCGCGCGCCCGCGCCCGCGAGGCGACTTTGCGCAGAGGCCCTCGGCTTAACGGCTAAACCGAAACAGGTCCATTCACTATTGTGTTAAGTCACTGACAGTTTGCACAAATGCCCTCGGGTTTCTGCCTATTCTGTGTTTCACGTCCTCGACGGCGTTCAAGAGTGGCCGTGCTCCGGCGAGCAGCTACGCCGGCCGATTGAGGCTAAGACTGGTGCTAATCTTCGGCTGAGCCCAAATTCGAGTTCCTATGAACGTTTTCCCCAACTAAATTACACTATCGGTGGACTAGGGAGCTCCGGCCACGGTGGCCGTAAGCACAACGGCAACATGAGCGTGTTCCCGGCGATAGGCGCCGGTCTAGTTCAATTAAAGGGCTCGGCAAGCATCACGGAGGTGGGAGGGTGCTCAAACGAAATAACAGAGGACCGGGGCTGACCTGGGGAGGGCTGCCCACGGTGAGCTCACTACAACGGCGGCGGAAAACAGATTTGGGGGCAACGAGCAATTCAGGCGAGCGGGTGGACGATCGAGTGTGGGGACGGGTGCTAGAGCTTCACAATTTTATGGCGTAACTAGCCCTGCCCTCAATTTATAAGCGTCGGGGGCGGTGGCCGGTGAATTTGAGGAGGACGCGCGGCGGTCGGAGAGGATGAAGAAGTGCTGGCCGCGGTGAATACGTGTTCATCGCCGTGGCAACTCTCTCGGCGATGATGGGACAGTCATAGGTCGTTACGGCAGTGCTATGAACCGGCTAGGCCACGCGGCGCACGGTCGGGCAGCGGCGGTCGACGGCGAGCTTATCGCCAGCCGCAAAGCAGAAGGAAGCCAGGGGGGTCGTCGGAGTGGTGGCCAGCTCACCGGCGGTAAAGATCTTTACCGAGCGACGCTTATCCAAGGACCCCAGAGCACGAATCTTGGCGAGCGGCGATCGACGGCGACAGCTACCGGCGACGAGAACGAATACGATCTTCTTCAGTTAACCGGTCACTGTACCATGGCATTGCCTCATCAGAGCTTCTGACCGAGCGAGTTTAGAGTCCTTTTTCTCCAGATTTCATGTGACAACAGGTCCAAGTCTCTGCACCAAAGTTGTAGTGCTACATACCAGCTACAACTCAACTATAGGACTTGATCACATTTGAGCACTGGATCATGCTTGGATTTGAGCTCAAAGTTCACCCCATAGCACTGTAACTCTGAAATTCAACTTCAAGCAGTCTGACAGCCAGTTTTGGACTGGGTTTTTCTCCAAATTTCTCATAACAACTATGCTTGCACCCTTTAGCAAAGTTGTTCTCCTATAATGGGTCTTCAACTTTGATGTGGCGACCTAGGGTAAAAACTCTATATCTTGAAAGATACAAGGCTCCAAAGTTGAGCCCATTCACTAACTTTCAGACTTAGAATAAAACTCAAAGGGGGTCCATTTTGCATTTTAGTCCAAAACTTAGGGTTTGGCCTTCAAGTCCACACATTTGTGATCCAATTGACTTAAAACACTTATTTGACTTGGTTTATGCACTTTAGCCCAAAAGTGGACTAATTTTACACTTAGGTCCCTAGGGTTTGGTTTTAGGGTTTCCCAGGGTTCCAATTAGGGTTTCTGGCATTCCAGGGGTATAAATGTGATTCAACTTAGTGTTTGGGGATATTTTATGACTTTTCTCACAAGCCCTAAAGTTTTTCTCAACTTGGGTTAAGTTTTACCCCTTTAACCACTATTTAGGGTTAAGTCCTTTAACCAGGGTCCTATTTGTAAAACTTTAAAACAATACAACTTGTTTGAAATTTTTGCCTAGTGAATGCACTCTAGGTGTGTCAAACATATGCAATGCCCATGCTCATGATGCCATGCTCAAGTTTTAGTTATAGTAACACCAGGGGTGTTACATCCTTCCCCCCATAAAAGAATCTCGTCCCGAGATTTAAAGTCCTAGGGTGAGTAATGGAAAAGGAAATGTGTCATATTTTTATTTCCTTATTTTTGGTACAAGGCAGGGGTGGTGTGGGGGTTCATTCCTTTACTACACAGCTATACAAACTTTACAACTTACAAGAGGCTAGAAAGCCTGGGAAATTCTTATCTAAGAAATCTTGGGTTTCCCATGTAGCCTCATCTTCCGAATGCTGGTTCCACTGTATCTTATAAAACTTGAGGGTCTTTCTCCGGGTAACCCTGTCCTTTTGATCCAGAACTCGAATAGGATGTTCCGAGTACGTTAAATCTGGTTCCAGGACAACATCAGTCACTTCAACGGTTCGATCGGGAACCCGAAGACACTTCTTCAATTGTGACACGTGGAACACATTATGCATGGCAGACAATGTTTCGGGGAGCTGAAGTCGGTATGCCACTGGTCCACATTGCTCAAGTACCAGGAATGGACCAATGTACCTGGGTGCAAGTTTTCCTTTAATCCCAAAACGCGATACGCCTTTCATTGGTGAAACCTTTAAGTAGACGTAGTCTCCTTCCAAGAAGTATAAGGGCATTCGCCGTTTGTCTGCATAACTCTTCTGACGAGCCTGTGCCTTCTTCATATTATGAACTATTTTCTGAACCTTTTCTTCGGTTTCTTTTACCATATCAGGCCTAAAGAAATACCTTTCACCAGGTTCAGACCAATTTAGCGGAGTTCGACACCGACGCCCATATAAAGCTTCAAAGGGTGCCATCTTGATACTTTCCTGATAACTGTTATTGTATGAAAACTCCGCCAAAGGTAAACATTCATCCCATTTCAGTGAGAAATCCAGGACACATGCCCGCAGCATATCTTCCAGTATTTGGTTCACTCTCTCAGTCTGCCCACTAGTCTGAGGATGATAGGCCGAACTGTGGAGTAACTTAGTACCCAAAGATTTGTGAAGTGCTTCCCAAAACTTGGCTACAAATTGAGGTCCACGATCCGACACTATGGTCTTTGGAACACCATGCAGACTAAGAATACGAGCAATGTACAATTGGGCGTAGACAGTAACCGGGGAATTTGTCTTGACCGGCAGAAAATGAGCAACCTTTGTAAGTCGATCAACAATCACCCAGATAGAGTCGTACCCTTTTGCGGTCCTGGGCAATCCCACAATGAAGTCCATGCTTATGTCTTCCCATTTCCATGTTGGTATTGGTAATGACTGCAATGGACCGGCGGCTTTCATGTGTATGGCCTTGACACGTTTGCAAGTGTCACATCTAGCCACATAGCGTGCAATTTCAATCTTCATCTTCGTCCACCAGTAGTGTTGTTTCAAATCATGATACATCTTAGTGCTTCCCGGATGAATAGAATAGCGACTAAGATGCGCTTCATCTAAAATTTGCTGGCGGAGTTCTTCATTCTTTGGCACTACTATGCGGTTGTTGAACCATAACACACCTTGATCATCTTCCTTGAAACATTTGGCTGTTCCAGCCCTTATCTTCTCTTGTATGTGCTTCATGCCCAGATTATCCTGTTGAGCATCAATTATCCTTTGCAAAATGGTTGACTCAAGCTTTAGTTGATTCAGAGTCCCTTGCTGGATTATCCCCAGGTTTAACTTTTCCATTTCTTGACACAAAGTGTTTTCGGAGGTCTTTACCATAAGACAGTGGCAGGAAGTCTTGCGACTCAATGCATCTGCCACCACATTGGCCTTGCCTGGGTGATAATGGATTTCCAGTTCATAATCTTTAATGAGCTCAAGCCATCGTCTTTGCCTCATATTTAACTCCGACTGGGTAAATATATACTTCAAACTCTTATGATCTGTATATATGTGACAGATATTTCCCAGCAGATAGTGACGCCATATTTTCAGGGCATGAACCACCGCAGCTAACTCCAGATCATGAGTTGGATAATGCTCCTCATGTCGGCGTAACTGCCTTGAAGCATACGCAATTACTCGGCCCTCTTGCATCAGCACACAGCCGAGTCCACTGCCTGACGCATCACAATATACATCAAAAGGTTTAGTGATGTCCGGTTGAGCCAATACCGGAGCAGTGGTCAATAGTGTCTTCAGTTGCTCAAAGGCTTCATTACATTTAGAAGACCAATTGAACTTAGTATCATTCTTCAATAAACTTGTGATTGGCTTCACAAGCTTAGAAAAATCTGGTATGAATCTGCGATAATATCCCGCTAGTCCAAGAAAACTCCGGACTTGGTGAACAGTTGTTGGAGGTTTCCATTCCAGAATATCCTTGACCTTGCTAGGATCTACCGCAATTCCTTTAGCTGATAACACGTGCCCCAGAAATTGAATTTCTTCCAGCCAGAACGCGCACTTGCTGAACTTGGCATATAGCTGATGTTCCCTCAGGCGCGTTAATACAATCCGTAAGTGCTGAGCATGCTCCTCTTCATTTTTAGAATATATCAAGATATCATCGATGAAGACCACCACGAACTTGTCTAACTCGGGCATGAACACCGAGTTCATCAAATAGGTGAAGTGGGCAGGAGCATTAGTGAGCCCGAAAGACATTACTAGGTATTCAAACAATCCATATCGCGTAGTAAACGCGGTCTTCGGTATATCCTCGGGTCGAATACGGATTTGATGGTAGCCCGACCTGAGATCAATTTTAGAAAATACCCTCGCCCCAGTCAGTTGATCAAATAAGATGTCGATCCTTGGAAGAGGGTACTTATTCTTAATGGTGACCTCATTTAGGGGTCGATAGTCCACGCACATGCGCAAGGTTTGATCCTTCTTCTTCACAAAGATGGCGGGACAACCCCACGGGGACGAGCTTGGCCGGATAAATCCCTTATTCAGCAGATCTTGTAATTGAATCTTCAATTCTGCTAACTCATTAGGGGGCATACGGTACGATCTTCGAGAGATGGGAGCCGTACCGGGCTTTAGCTCAATTACGAATTCTACATCTCTTTCAGGGGGTAGTCCAGGCAAATCTTCCGGAAATATATCTGGAAACTCACATACTACCGGAATGTTCTTGACTTCCGGTACAATGGCTTCAAATATTCTACCAGAAGTTTTGGCTGGATTGGTTTTGGGGAGAGACAAGAGAATTTCTTCTTGATTATAACTCAACCTGACGGTTCTGAGTTCAGTGTTGAGAATGGCCTTGTGTTGAGTTAACCAATTCATCCCCAAAATTACATCTATATCCTGGCCTCTTAGAACAATCGTGTTAGCAGGAAAGTTCCGTCCGGCCATAGTTACTGGCACTTCATAGGCCACTTCTCTAGTAAAAATGTGTCCCCCAGGTGAATGAATTTTAAATCCCTCTTTTGATTCATGACATGCAATGTGATGTTGCTCCACAAATGTCTTGCTAATGAAGGTATGCGAAGCACCAGAATCAAAAAGAATGATTGCAGGGTGACTGGACACAGGGAACGTACCCATCATCACCGGCTCTCCCTCCGGTGTGGTAGCCACTTGCGTATAATATACTCGCCCCGTTTTCTTGGTATTCTTGCCCGAAGTACTTCCCTTGCCTGGAGCAGAATTTCCCGATCCTTGCTGATTATTAGCTTGATTTTGCCGAGGATAGGGGCAATCTTTAATAAAATGCCCAGATTTGCCACAGTTAAAACATCCAGTTGAAGAACTTGGCAGAGCAGGGAATCGAGTGCCTGGGGCACCCGGCTGACTTTGGACAGTGGGAGCTTTGTTGGGACGAATAACTATGGGCTGCTTGAAAGGGAAAGATGGTGCACTTGAACGGCTCTGGTTAGAGGGCCGGAGAATGAACCGTTGCCTCTTTACCGGGCCCTGACTAGGCCTGTCACCACTGAATCCCTTACTTTTCCCAGAATTTGCATATTTGGCCTCCACAGATAGGGCTGTGCTGACAGCCTTTCCATAAGTAAGATCAATACATGCAGCCATTTTTCGCTGCATCCGGTCGTTCAGACCTCTCATAAAACAATTCCTTTTCTTCAAATCTGTGTTCACCTGATCAATTGCGTATTGTGACAGGTGATTGAATTTGTTGAGATACTGGTTAACAGTATCTCCCCCTTGCTTCAATTTCATAAACTCTTCTTGTTTCATGTGCAGCACTCCCTCAGGAATATAATGCTCGCGGAATGCTGCTTTGAACTCGTTCCATGTAATTTGATGGTTGTCCGGTTGGATGGCCACAAAGTTCCCCCACCAAGTGCTGGCAGGGCCTCGGAGTTGCTGTGCCGCAAACAATGGCTTCTGGGTTTCCGAACAACGAAGAAGACCAAATTTCTGTTCAATGACCCTTATCCACTCGTCGGCTTCGAGCGGGTCTTCTGCTTTGATGAAGAGAGGCGGACGAGTCTCGGAGAAATCCAGATAAGTGGTCTCCCGGGGACCTTGCTGGAATCCTCTTCCTGCTTGTTGCTGAAGCTGCTGCTGACCCGCCATCTCCCTCAGGAAGCGGGTATTGTCGGCTGTAGCATTTACCAAGGCAGCGATTGCCTCGGCAAGCGTGGGTGGAACGGGAGGTGGATTCGGGGTATCATCCCGACCCCCGGATGTTCCGGCTGCGTCCTGTCCGCGAGTCCGGGTCGGCATCTAAGGCAAAAACATTTGAATAAACATAATGTGCCAAAGAAAACCTTCCGTTTTACATTACTATGAAGAGTAATGATACAGACTCGATATTATACAACAGGATACAGTACCCATTTTACAAAAGTTTAACCTATTATACAACAGTACACCCTATAATACACTACTCTACTTTATTATACTATTAGTCCTGCTTTCCGTTGCTGTTGGCGGCTTCATTGTCAGGTGTGGGAGTCCAGACGTCCACCAACCTCAAAGAAGGAGGGGGTTCATACAGGTCTAACTCCCCACCCAACGCGCGTCCCGCAACGTGAGAGGGTCCGGCTTCCGCCTCAGCAGAGGGTGCAGGCTCACTAGGGTGTAGTTGCGAGTAGAGCACATGGACTTCCTCATGCAATGTATTGCAGTAAACCTGCAGGTTGTCGACAGCTGTGCTAAGTTCTTTAATTCGGGCCTGAGCCCTTGCTTCCTTAGCACATACCAACATATGTGACTGTACTGCCCAGTCAAGTGCCAAGTCCCGATCAGCCAGCTGATCCCGCAGGTGACGGAGGTCCCTTCTTAGATCATTAATTCTGTCTCCGTCTGCAATCCAAGCATTGGTCCTGTGTCGCAGCGTTGCTTGAAGTTGACTTACTTCGGCTTCCAAGTCTCCTATGGGGTCATTACTCCCACTGCTACTGCTCTCATGTCGAGGGGCCAATTGATGCCGGGGTACTCCCCTTGGTCCCGTTGACTTACGTGCTGTGAGCCTCGTGCGTGGCGGCATCTTTCTAAGGGGGAAAATTTATTAGCATAATTCTTTAGCATGATGCATGAGTAAATACAGAATCAACCTTGGTTGATTCAACCTTCTATACGTTGCACTCTTCCTATCTGGTCTTTAAGATAAACTCTTCAGAATACTTAGGTAAGAAGAGAGAGAATCTTTAGGTAAGACCTTTGAAAATTCTTTTGAAGATGCCTTAATATCTGCAAAGAAGGGCTACGCTCCGATACCAGCTGTGACGGAACCTCCCAAGTAATCAGGCCCACCTACAGTTGTCCTTGTCTAACAGACATCAGACACCCTGTAGATGTTCCTAAGTTACTTGACAAGCTCGGTATCTTTCCTTACCTCACCAGGAACGTTTCACCCGTCTTGCAGACATTACAGATCATCGGAGATCAAGAAATGTGGAAGCGAATTACATAAACTTACATTTATTACCAAAAGTAAGCTTGAGTTATTTATTTACAGACCAGGCTAAAGTGAGTGCATAAAAGTAATAATTATACAAACCGGGGAGACACAAACCTCTCCCGAAAGACTATAAACAAAAGATCTTAAGTGGAGGACCGAGTCCTCCCGCACTTCAGTCCTGTTTTTCTTCGTTGGGAACCACCTTAGCACAGAAGCAGCAAAAGTCTGCTACTTCCCCACCTAAAAACAACAAGGGGATAAACCCTGAGTATGGAATTACTCAGCAAGTCTTACCTGACTAAAGAAAAGACTTTCAAGGGTATGCTGGTTATATGGGAGTCAAGGTAAGGCTTCCCAATAGTCAAAGACACTGTTTTGCAGAAATGCTTACTAAAGTGGATCCTTAAAAATCCAATTTTATTTGTCAAGTTAGGTAAAATTACCTGCACTAGAGTTCTTTCTACCCTAGTTCAATCACTTGTCCTGCACTAGCCAATTTCTTAACCAAAAACCCATCATCTTTAGTGGAATGCTACGTGTAAGTCAGTGGCCAAGTCTCCATAACCGCGGAGGTACGGCGATCCGAATCGATTATACTCAGCTGAGGATCTCCAATCACACGACATATGTAGCACTTAACCCTTGCATATGTCAACCCGCCACCGGGGTTCTTAAGACAGGATCAGGTTCACGCAAACCGAGAGCACAGATACACCACCGTCCAGCCTCTTGCCACGGAGGGTACACGCTACTCTCACCACCGCTCCACTCCCATTTCGTGTTATCTTATTCCGGCCTTAGTTTGCCCGAGGCAAGGCTTACCCATGACGAGGCATGTGACCAGTTAAAGGGTCCTCGGTCAGCAGGCCTACATCGACAAGGTCCTTAATCGACTCAGACGGAGACACTACACCGAGACTCTCTTCTCGTGCAAGTCACCCGCCCGGTCTCAGCTTAATCATTTCAACCCAAAAACTTGGTACCTGACAGAGGTACATCTTTTCCGATGTTGGACCCATCAAGGCCTTGATGGATCCACCATCAAATTTTGTTTTTGAAAACATCCCTCCCACTTTGCCAAACATCTTTTGTAAAACAAATCCTTTTGTTTTTCTAAAGCAATACTAAGCAAAGTAAAACCTTTTTGTAAAAACAGGATTTCAAGGAGAGTAATCAAGATCAAGGAAAGTAATGCAGGAATTGTTTAATCAATCAACTCCTATCACCTAATGCAGCAAGCAAGTAAGAAATATTTTAAAAACATCAAGGAAGGTGGCAAATGCACCGGGGCTTGCCTTTGTTATCAGAGGTGTCTTGCTCGGATCCACAGATATCAAAATAAAAGCAGTTGTCTGCCTGAGGATCAGAGGTGGGTGGTATCCCCTCTTCAAAAACTTCTTCTTCTTCTTCTTGCTCTAATATAACCATATACATGCATAAGAATGGATGTCATGGAATGCTCATGAGGATGCAAAGATAACATAAACTTATTATTTATGTCTTGAGTACAACTTTCCTTCACGGTACTCCGAGAACCTAGGGTTTCCGGAGTCAGTAAAGGAGTTCATGGAGCAGGGGGGGTGGTTTTGGGTTTAGTGATCAAACAAGGCCCAAATCAAACCAAACTCTACCCATGGCTTCTAAATAATGTGAAAAGCTCACATAAAAAGTTTGGGGAATTTTGGACTTATTATTTATTTTCTAAAAATCCAGAACCATTGGTTTAGGCTATTTTAAATATCCTAAAATTCCCTATTCAAGCTAAAAATCATAAAACTATTTTTATTAAATACTATGGAAAATAACAAGTTTAGGAAAATTGGTTTCACAATTTTAGCATTTTTCTATTATTTTCTACAGATTTCTAAATCTCTGTGGAAAAAGAAAAAGAAAAAAAACTGCAACAGTGATGGGCTGAATCCGGTCCAGACGGCCCAGATCCGCGCGGAGTCGCGCGCGCGCCCGCGCCCGCGAGGCGACTTTGCGCAGAGGCCCTCGGCTTAACGGCTAAACCGAAACAGGTCCATTCACTATTGTGTTAAGTCACTGACAGTTTGCACAAATGCCCTCGGGTTTCTGCCTATTCTGTGTTTCACGTCCTCGACGGCGTTCAAGAGTGGCCGTGCTCCGGCGAGCAGCTACGCCGGCCGATTGAGGCTAAGACTGGTGCTAATCTTCGGCTGAGCCCAAATTCGAGTTCCTATGAACGTTTTCCCCAACTAAATTACACTATCGGTGGACTAGGGAGCTCCGGCCACGGTGGCCGTAAGCACAACGGCAACATGAGCGTGTTCCCGGCGATAGGCGCCGGTCTAGTTCAATTAAAGGGCTCGGCAAGCATCACGGAGGTGGGAGGGTGCTCAAACGAAATAACAGAGGACCGGGGCTGACCTGGGGAGGGCTGCCCACGGTGAGCTCACTACAACGGCGGCGGAAAACAGATTTGGGGGCAACGAGCAATTCAGGCGAGCGGGTGGACGATCGAGTGTGGGGACGGGTGCTAGAGCTTCACAATTTTATGGCGTAACTAGCCCTGCCCTCAATTTATAAGCGTCGGGGGCGGTGGCCGGTGAATTTGAGGAGGACGCGCGGCGGTCGGAGAGGATGAAGAAGTGCTGGCCGCGGTGAATACGTGTTCATCGCCGTGGCAACTCTCTCGGCGATGATGGGACAGTCATAGGTCGTTACGGCAGTGCTATGAACCGGCTAGGCCACGCGGCGCACGGTCGGGCAGCGGCGGTCGACGGCGAGCTTATCGCCAGTCGCAAAGCAGAAGGAAGCCAGGGGGGGTCGTCGGAGTGGTGGCCAGCTCACCGGCGGTAAAGATCTTTACCGAGCGACGCTTATCCAAGGACCCCAGAGCACGAATCTTGGCGAGCGGCGATCGACGGCGACAGCTACCGGCGACGAGAACGAATACGATCTTCTTCAGTTAACCGGTCACTGTACCATGGCATTGCCTCATCAGAGCTTCTGACCGAGCGAGTTTAGAGTCCTTTTTCTCCAGATTTCATGTGACAACAGGTCCAAGTCTCTACACCAAAGTTGTAGTGCTACATACCAGCTACAACTCAACTATAGGACTTGATCACATTTGAGCACTGGATCATGCTTGGATTTGAGCTCAAAGTTCACCCCATAGCACTGTAACTCTGAAATTCAACTTCAAGCAGTCTGACAGCCAGTTTTGGACTGGGTTTTTCTCCAAATTTCTCATAACAACTATGCTTGCACCCTTTAGCAAAGTTGTTCTCCTATAATGGGTCTTCAACTTTGATGTGGCGACCTAGGGTAAAAACTCTATATCTTGAAAGATACAAGGCTCCAAAGTTGAGCCCATTCACTAACTTTCAGACTTAGAATAAAACTCAAAGGGGGTCCATTTTGCATTTTAGTCCAAAACTTAGGGTTTGGCCTTCAAGTCCACACATTTGTGATCCAATTGACTTAAACACTTATTTGACTTGGTTTATGCACTTTAGCCCAAAAGTGGACTAATTTTACACTTAGGTCCCTAGGGTTTGGTTTTAGGGTTTCCCAGGGTTCCAATTAGGGTTTCTGGCATTCCAGGGGTATAAATGTGATTCAACTTAGTGTTTGGGGATATTTTATGACTTTTCTCACAAGCCCTAAAGTTTTTCTCAACTTGGGTTAAGTTTTACCCCTTTAACCACTATTTAGGGTTAAGTCCTTTAACCAGGGTCCTATTTGTAAAACTTTAAAACAATACAACTTGTTTGAAATTTTTGCCTAGTGAATGCACTCTAGGTGTGTCAAACATATGCAATGCCCATGCTCATGATGCCATGCTCAAGTTTTAGTTATAGTAACACCAGTGGTGTTACATCGAGGAGGAGCGAAGCGGGGTCACGCCTAATCGAAACTGGCAGACCCCGTACCTGCAATATCTCCACCGAGGAGAGCTACCCCTCGACCGAGCCGAGGCTCGGCGGTTGGCGCGGTGTGCCAAGTCGTTCGTCTTGCTAGGAGATGGAAAGGAGCTCTACCACCGCAGCCCCTCAGGCATCCTCCAGCGATGCATCTCCATCGCCGAAGGTCAGGAACTCCTGCGAGAGATACACTCGGGGGCTTGCGGCCATCACGCAGCGCCTCGAGCCCTTGTCGGGAATGCTTTCCGGCAAGGCTTCTACTGGCCGACGGTGGTGGTCGACGCCACTAGAATTATCCGCACCTGCGAAGGGTGTCAGTTCTACGCGAGGCAGACCCACCTGCCCGCTCAGGCTCTACAGACGATACCCATCACCTGGCCTTTTGCTGTGTGGGGTATGGATCTCGTCGGCCCCTTGCAGAAGGCGCCCGGGGGCTACACGCACCTGCTGGTCGCCATCGACAAATTCTCCAAGTGGATCGAGGTCCGACCCCTGAACAGCATCAGGTCCGAGCAGGCGGTGGCGTTCTTCACCAACATCATCCATCGCTTCGGGGTCCCGAACTCCATCATCACCGACAATGGCACCCAGTTCACTGGCAGAAAGTTCCTGGACTTCTGCGAGGATCACCACATCTGGGTGGACTGGGCCGCCGTGGCTCATCCCATGACGAATGGGCAGGTAGAGCGTGCCAACGGCATGATTCTACAAGGGCTCAAGCCTCGGATCTACAACGACCTCAACAAGTTCGGCAAGCGGTGGATGAAGGAACTCCCCTCGGTGGTCTGGAGTCTGAGGACAACGCCGAGCCGAGCCACAGGCTTCACGCCGTTCTTTCTAGTCTATGGGGCCGAAGCCATCTTGCCCACAGACTTAGAATACGGTTCCCCGAGGACGAGGGCCTACACCGACCAAAGCAACCAAGTTAGCCGAGAAGACTCACTGGACCAGCTGGAGGAGGCTCGGGACAAGGCCTTGCTACACTCGGCGCGGTACCAGCAGTCCCTGCGACGCTACCACGCCCGAGGGGTCCGGTCCCGAGACCTCCAGGTGGGCGACCTGGTGCTTCGGCTACGACAAGACGCCCGTGGGCGGCACAAGCTCACGCCCTCCTGCGAGGGGCCATTCGTCATCGCCAAGGTTCTGAAGCCCGGAACGTACAAGCTGGCCAACAGTCAAGGCGAGGTCTACGACAACGCTTGGAACATCCAACAGCTACGTCGCTTCTACCCTTAAGATGTTTTCAAGTTGTTCGTATACCTCGCTCCCACACAAGTCTTAGTCGTCAAGGAAGGGTCAGCCTCGCCTCAGTAGAGCCCGACCCTCCCTCGGGGGCTAAAAGGGGGAACCCCTCTACGTCAAGATTGGGGAACCCATCTGCGTCCAAAATTTTCAATCAAAAAGGCTTTTGCATGCCCCCGGCTAAGTCGGAAGCAGGACCCCAAGGAGCGAACGCGGGCGCATGTAAGTGGCAGGGCCGACTGAGCCGAGGGACTCCTATGCCTCCGGGTTGCGGACGCCCCACTCGTCACCCGCCACGAAAAAGTGACCCCTACTTGGGGAAGCCACCCTGATTAACTCCGCGGCGGGACAGGCGGCGCCTCTGGCAGGAGAAGCGAGCGACGCTTCGCCTTCGCCATAATGACCGCGTCAAAAAAGGTACGCCGCACCGTTCGATTTCGTATCCTTTTCCTTTTTTCCTCTTTCTCTCTCTTGCAACAGGGACCGGGAAAGGGGGATACCCCGAAAAGGATCCTTCCCCGTGAAGGAACCAGGCCCCGAGCCTCCCTACTGATCAGAGGTTCGAAGGCTGGCCCCTCGGAAGGGTTCGACAGCCGCCTCAGATCACGTGGGCCCTACACCCACTACTGGTCAGAGGTTCGAAGGCCGGCCCCTCGGAAGGGTTCAACTACCGCCTCAGGCCACTCGGGCTCCGCGCCCACTACTGATCAGGGGTTCGAAGGCTGGCCCCCGAAGGGTTCACAGCCGCCTCAGACGCCGAGCGAGGGATGACCATGGGTACGTTCGATACATAACCAAGGCTCGGGCTGCGCTCCCGAGGTACCCTAGGACATTTCTGAGACCGGCGGGAACGATCTTGTAATGGAATCCCATCAGAGGGAGGCATCGAGCCCTCGGACCCCGTCGCCAGGGGACCGGGTCCGGCAGATCACCCGCAGGTACTTTTGGGCGTGCCTCTGGGCCCCTAGCCGACCCCTAATGAACGAGGCACGGATGTCCACTCGAATCACCCGCTTGCAGCTCACCGGAGACACCATGTTCGGCGCCCATCGAGGGCAACATGGTGCTTTACCCCCCTCCTCCTTGCGGAAAGGCGACGCAGGGGCGTATGTAAAAAAGCCGAGTCTGTCCCTGATCGCCCTCTTGCCCTGTGCAGAGGCTCGGGGGCTGCTCTCGCAAACCCGGCTCCGGCCGAACCGTTGACAGCGTCAACATACCAGCCCGAGAACTTGGGACCGACCGTACACCTGGGCTACGGCCAGCTCGCATGAGGGAACGACCAGACCAGCCGAAGCGTTACGCGAGGCATTAAGACCTCGAAGGAGTGAAACCACTCCTCCGAGGCCTCGGGGGCTACACCCGGCGGGTGCGCTCGCGCGCACCCACTGGAACAAAACGCAACCGAGAAAGGCTGGTCCCCTTGCAAAAAAGTGTGACGAAAACCTCCAAGCGAGTGCTAACACTCCCTTCGAGGCTCGGGGGCTACTGTCGGGGACCATAATTAGGGGTACCCTCAAGGCTCCTAATTCTCAGCTGGTAACCCCCATCAGCATAAAGCTGCAAAGGCCTGATGGGTGTGATTAAGTCAGGGATCAGTCCATTCGAGGGACTCGATCACGCCTCGCCCGAGCCTAGCCTCGGACAAGGGTAGCCAACCCCGGAGGACTTCCGTCTCGCCCGAGGCCCCCCTCCAGCGGTGGACATATTTCCGGCTTGCCCGAGGCCCTGTCTTCGCCAAGAAGCAACCCTGACCAAGTCGCCGCACCGACCGACCAAACCGCAGGAGCATTTAATGCAAAGGTGGCCTGACACCTTTATCCTGACGCGCGCCCCCCAGCCGGTAGAGCCGAAGTGACCGCCGTCACTTCGTCGCTCCACTGACCGTCCTGACAGAAGGACAGCGCCGCCTGCGCCTCTCCGGCTGCGGTGCCACTTGATAGAGTGAGACTGACAGGCAGTCAGGCCCGGCCGAAGGCTCCATAGGAAACTCCGCTCCGCCTGACCCAGGGCTCGGACACGGGCTAAGTCCCGGAAGACGGCGAGCTCCGCTCCGCCCGACCCAGGGCTCGGACACGGGCTAAGACCCGGAAGACGGTGAACTCCGCTCCGCCCGACCCGGACACGGGCTAAGTCCCAGAAGACGGCGAACTCCGCTCCGCCCGACCCAGGGCTCGGACACGGGCTAAGACCCGGAAGACGGCGAACCCCGCTTCGCCCGACCCCAGGGCTCGGACTATGCCCTGGCCTCAGCCGACGGTCTCCGCCTCGCCCGACCCGGGGGCTCGGACTCGACCTCGGCCACGGAAGACAGACTCGACCTCGGCTTCGGAGGAGCTTCCACATCGCCCAACCTAGGGCGCAGACCAGCCACGTCAACAGGAGGCGCCATCATCACCCTACCCCGAGCTGACTCGGGCCGCAGGGGACAAGACCGGCGTCCCATCTGGCTCGCTCCGCCAGATAGGCAATGATGGCGCCCCGCATACTCTGTGACGACGGCGGCTCTCAGCCCCCTTACGAAAGCAAGAGGACGTCAGCAAGGAGTCAACCGCTCCGACAGCTGTCCCTCCGCTAGGCTCCATCGCTCCTCCGACGGCCACGACATCACACCAGCTGGGTGCCAAGATCTCTCCGGCTGCCACGACGACATGTACTTAGGGCGCTAGCTCTCCTCCGCTAGACACGTAGCACTCTGCTATACCCCCCATTGTACACCTGGATCCTCTCCTTACGCCTATAAAAGGAAGGACCAGGGCCCTCTTAGAGAGGGTTGGCCGCGCGGGGACGAGGACGAGACAGGCGCTCGCTGGAGGCCGCTCGCTCCCTCTCCCGCGTGGACGCTTGTAACCCCCTACTGCAAGCGCACCTGACCTGGGCGCGGGACGAACACGAAGGCCGCGGGATTCCCACCTCTCTCACGCCGGTCTCCGGCCGCTTCGCTCTCCCCCCTTCGCGCTCGCCCTCGCGCTCGACCCATCTGGGCTGGGGCACGTGGCGACATTCACTCGTCGGCTCAGGGACCCCCCGGTCTCGGAACGTCGACAAGTATACCTTTGATCATGTCTCTTTTATATATGCTATGACTAATGTGTTTTCAAGTGTATTTAAAACCAAGTCATAGGTATATTGAAAGGGAATTGGAGTCTTCGGCGAAGACAAAGGCTTCCACTCCACTCTACTAACTCATCCTTCGTCGTTGCTCCGTTTCTCTCTCCGTCCTTGGTATAACCTTCACTCCTATGTTTTATTTGCCAAAGGGGAGAAAGTAGTCTTCACAGGCCTATATTTCATTCCAAGTATCTGTTTTGGCGATTCATGCCAAAGGGGGAGAAAGTATTGGCCCAAAGCAAAAGGACCGCACCACCACCCTAATTTTTAAAATTAATGATTTTCAATTGGTAAATTTCAAATTGGTATCTCTTTGTGTTCTAAAGGGGGAGCAAGTAGTATTTTCAAAACTTGATATCTTAAAACCCTCTTGAACACTAAGAGGAGAATTGATTGAGGGGGAATTTTGTTTTTAGTCAAAGGAAAAAGCATTTGAAACAAGGGGAGAAAATTTTCAAATCTTATAAATGCTTCTCAAAATCTTATTCATTTACCTTTGACCATTTTGCAAAAGGACTTCAAAAAGAATTTGCAAAAACAAAACATGTGGTGCAAGCATGGTCCAAAATGTTAATAATAAAGAAACAATCCATGCATATCTAGTAAGTAACATTTATTGGCTCAATTCCAAGCAACCTTTGCACTTACATTATGCAAACTAGTTCAATTATGCACTTTTATATTTGCTTTGGTTTGTGTTGGCATCAATCACCAAAAAAGGGGAGATTGAAAGGGAATTAGGCTTACACCTAGTCCCTAATTAATTTTGGTGGTTGAATTGCCCAACACAAATAATTGGACTAACTAGTTTGCTCTAGTGTATAAGTTATACAGGTGCCAAAGGTCCACACTTAGCCAATAAAAAGACCAAGTATTGGGTTCAACAAAAGAGCAAAGGGACAACCGAAGGCACCTCTGGTCTGGCGCACCGGACTGTCCGGTGTGCCACCGGACATGTCCGGTGCATCAGAGGACTCCAGTGCAAACTCGTCGTCTTCGGGAAATTCCAGAGGCAACTCCACTATAATTCACCGGACTGTCCGGTGTACACTGAACAGTGTCCGGTGCTCCAAGGAAAAGTGGCCTCAGGAACTCGCCAGCTTCGAAAAACTGCAACGGCTGCTCCGCTATAATTCACCGGACATGTCCGGTGTACACCGGACTGTCCGGTGTAACTGCGGGGCAACGGCGCCAACGGCTACCTGCAGCGCATTTATTGCGCGCCAGCGGGCGCAGAAGTCAGGAACGCCCATACTGGCGCACCGGACACTCTACAGTACGTGTCCGGTGCGCCACCAGACATCCAGGCGGGCCCAGAAGACAGAGCTCCAACGGTCGGAACCCAACGGCTTTGGTGACGTGGCTGGCGCACCGGACTGTCCGGTGTGCACCGGACTGTCCGGTGCACCATACGACAGCCAGCCTGCACCAAACGGCTAGTTTGATGGTTGGGGCTATAAATACCCCCAACCACCCCACATTCAAGTCATCCAAGTTTTCCACTTCTCAACCACTTACAAGAGCTAGACATTCAATTCTAGACACACTCAAGTGATCAAATCCTCTCCAATTCCACACAAGGCTTTAGTGATTAGCGAGAGAGATTTGTCGTGTTCTTTTAAGCTCTTGCGCTTGGATTGCTTCTTTCTTTCTCATTTGTTCTTGTGATCATAAACTCATTTGTAACCAAGGCAAGAGACACCAATTGTGTGGTGGTCCTTGCGGGGAAGTTTTATTCCCGGGTTGATTTGAGAAGAGAAGCTCACTCGGTCCGAGGGACCGTTTGAGAGAGGGAAAGGGTTGAAAAAGACCCGGCCTTCGTGGCCTCCTCAACGGGGAGTAGGTTTGCGAGAACCAAACCTCGGTAAAACAAATCATCGTGTCTCACTCCACATTTGCTCACGATTTGTTTTGCGGCCTCTCTCTCGGACTCGTGTTTATTTCTAACGCTAACCCATCTCGTAGTTGTGTTTATATTTGTAAATTTCAGTTTCGCCCTATTCACCCCCCTCTAGGCGACTTTCAGCACCGTCGTCTCAGATACGAGGGTGACGCCTAGCAAGTCCTTCGCGAGCGTGCTGGCGTCGTCCGTCCGCATGGAGTTGGCGTGTTGCGGGGAAACGGCGCTCGTCTTCGTCTCAGATGCGAGGTCGACGCCCGACGTGTCCCCCGCCGGGGCGCCGGCGCCGTTGACTCGCTCGACAACCGACGAGGTGCCGCCTCCTGCTTGGCCACGGTTGCCCCGCCTCCTCCTCCGTTGGCGGGGGAGGTGACGGGACAAACTTGGATGTTGTTCTTCCGCCACGTGGGGAAGACGTCGTTGATTCCGCCGCCGGCGGGCGGGTTGTCGGCCGCCATTGTCGCCATCACGCGGCAGAGGAAGGAGTATCATGTCGTAGCTGCCGTCGAGGGACATGAACTCAAGACTCCCGAAATGGAGCACCGTCCCGGGTTGGAAAGGTTGCTGGAGACTACCCATCTGGAGCTTGACGGTAAGTTGTTCGTCAACACGCAGCAGGCCCCTACCTGGCGCGCCAACTATCGGCGTTTCGACCCCGGGGGGTCCCTGGACTGATGAGTAAATTGTCGCCGCGTGTCCCAGCCCAGATGGGTCGGCGCGAGATGGAGCACGAAGGGGGGGGGAGAAGAGAGGAAAAGGGGAAACCCGCGGCCTCCGTGTTGTCCTGCGCCCAGGTCGGGTGCGCTTGCAGTAGGGGGTTACAAGCTTCCGCGTGGGGGGAGAGCGAGGGACTCTACGCGTCGTCCCGTCCTCCCGCGCGGCCAACCCCCTCGTAAGAGAGCCCTGGTCCTTCCTTTTATAGGCGTAAGGAGAGGGCCTAGGTGTACAGTGGGGGGTGTAGCAATGTGCTAACGTGTCTAGTAGAGAGGAGCTAGCGCCCTAAGTACATGCCTTCGTGGCAGTCGGAGAGGTCTTGACACCCTGTTCATGTGATGTCGTGGCCGTTGGAGGAGCGCTGGAGCCTTGAGGAAGGACAGCTGTCGGGGCTGTCAAGTCCTTGTTGACGTCTCCTTGCTTCCGTAAGGGGCTGAGAGCCGCCGTCGTCACGGAGCACGCGGGGCACCATCATTACTATTTGTTTACCGGGGCAAGCCTGATGGGACGTCGGTCTTGTTCCCCGTAGCTTGAGCTAGCTAGGGGTAGGGTAATGATGGCCCTCTTGCGACGTGGTCGGTCCGAGCCCTAGGTCGGGCGAGGTGGATGCTCCTCCGAGGTCGAGGTCGAATCTGTCTTTCGAGGTCGAGGTCGAGGTCGAGTCCGAGCCCCGGGTCGGGCGAGGCGGAGACTGTCGTCCGAGGCCAAGGCCGAGTCCGAGCCCTGGGGTCGGGCGAGGCGGAGTTCGTCGTCTTCCGAAGCCGAGGCCGAGTCCGAGCCCTGGGGTCGGGTGAGGCGGAGTTCGTCGTCTTCCGGGGCCGAGCCCTGGGGTCGGGCGAAGCGGAGTTCGTTGTCTTCCGGGGCCGAGCCCAAGTCCGAGCCCTGGGGTCGGGTGAGGCGGAGTTCGTCGTCTTCCGGGGCCGAGCCCGAGTCCGAGCCCTGGGGTCGGGCGAGGCGGAGTTCGTCGTCTTCCGGGGCCGAACCCGAGTCCGGGCCCTGGGGTCGGGCAAGCGGAGTTTCCTATGGCGCCCGAGGCCGGACTTGGCTGCTGTCAGCCTCACTCTGTCGAGTGGCACAGCAGTCGGAGCGACGCAGGCGGCGCTGTCTTCTTGTCAGGCCGGTCAGTGGAGCGGCAAAGTGACTGCGGTCACTTCGGCTCTGTCGACTGAAGGGCGCGTGTCAGGATAAGGTGTCAGGCCATCCTTGCATTAAATGCTCCTGCGATACTGTTGGGGGCCTTCGTCCTCCGAAGGTCCTCAAAAACATGATTTGACAATGTTTTCCAAGTGGATTATGTGAACAGGTATCTTCGGACTCAGAATTATGAACATGAAGTACGGTCAGGACGAAGCCTGAACCAGATGAAGGGGGATTAAAATGGAGGACGGGCTGATTACCGAGCTCCACGAAGGATGGTGCACAGCCGAAGCTGTGCGCAGGGAAGCTTCGTCGCGATAGCAGAGAGGGGAACCGACTTAAAGATGAAAAGACTACTTGGGCCTTGACAGATTTCCATAAGTCATTGGCAAATGTAATGGACATGAATGTAATTTTACGTGGGCTGCGTCCCGCGTCTATAAATAGATGAACAGTACTCCCGTACTGTCCACGCTGATCTGGCATTTACTTTTGCGTCATCCGTGTACTTTTGTCTTTCTGCAATCCGAAGGTACACTTGTAACTTGAAGTCATTTCTATTGGTATACGATAATAAAATAGAAATGACATGATAATAAAGTTTAAATGTTTATATTACTTTTAATGTTGCTCATAAGTCCTTCGTCATAACTTATCGCACTTACGAAGGTACATTATTTGTGACCTTCGTCCGGAGTACATTATATCCTGAAGGGAAATAATGTTTCGAGGGACGAAGGACTTTATCATTTAACACTTTTTATGTTGCCTTGTTCTTAATCCGAAGCATTTGAGAACAAGTCCCCAACATTGGCACCCACCTCCGGTGAACTCACTTCCATTTCGAGTTTTTCGAACACCTTCGGAAGCTATAGACCCTCGCTATGGCGCCGAAGAAAGCTTCAGCGACTGGGGCTGCAGCACTGCAACCGCTGGACCCCAACCAGGAGACCGTCTCTCTTCGGGAGGCCCGAAGCCAGAAGAGGAAGGCCGTCAGCCCGACGCTTCAGGACGATGAACTAGACCAAGAGATCAGGGATATGGAGATGCTTCATCAACAGGTGCAGAGGAAAAAGGAAAAGATGGCCAGGCTAGCTGAGCTGCAAAGGCAGATAGACGAAGCTTCTGAAGAAGTCCGTCATCTTACCCACGATGAGCAGAACCGAAGACCTCAACAAAAAGACCTTCATCAGGAGGGCTTCTTCAACGAATATGACTGGTATGACAATTTCCATCATGGAAATTTTGTTTTCGATGATGCTTCTCCTCTGTCCGCTGAGCTGCAGGCTACACCTTGGCCTCCGTCCTATAAGCCACCCCAGCTTCCCATGTTCGATGGCCATTCAGACCCGAAGCAGTTCTTGATGAGTTACGAAGCAACAGTGTCTTCGTATGGTGGCAATGCTGCAGTCATGGCAAAGTCTTTCGTTATGGCCGTCAGGAGTGTTGCTCAGACCTGGTATTCCTCCCTTCGACCAGGAACGATCACTTCATGGCAGAAGCTGAAGGATATGTTGTTAACCAGCTTTCAAGGATTTCAGACGAAGCCGGTCACTGCTCAAGCCTTGTTCCAGTGCACTCAGGATCACGAAGAATACCTTCAGGCGTATGTCAGAAGGTTCTTGCGTTTGAGGGCGCAAGCACCAACGGTGCCCAATGAAATTGTCATCGAAGCCATGATCAAGGGGCTTCGTCCTGGACCTGCAGCTCAATACTTTGCTAGGAAGCCTCCTCAGACTCTGGAGAAGCTGCTCCAAAAGATGGACGAGTACATTCGTGCCGACAATGACTTTCGCCAAAGAAGGGAGGAGGCTTTCAGATTTTCTGAAATGACCAGGGGCTTCGGAGGAAGATTTTATCCGAGGCATGTCAGGTCCATCCACAACTCCACTCAAAATGATGATAAGGGGAGTCAGCAGAACAGACCGCAGAGCTCCTCACAGGCTTCGGGGCAACAGCAAACTTTCTTCCGGCCACCAGCTCCAAGAGGCAGAGGCGCCAGGGGCTTCGGCGGAAGGTTTGGAGATCAACCAAGGAGGGTATTTTGCTTATTCTGTGGTGAAAACAAGGGCCATACTACCAGGATGTGTCATGTTACCATCCAGAAACAAAAGGAGCTAGCAGAAGCTGCAGCGCAACAGGGCCAGCCGAAGCAGGTCATGCATACTGCTTCGTACCATCAGCCTTACATCCCGGAATACGTGGGCAACCACCCTGCAGTTTCCGTAGCTTCGGCGAGTCAACCTCAAGCTTCATGGCAACAGCCCCCGCCCCCACCTCCGCTGCAACAAGGCCAACAGCCAGAAGGGAGCCAATATGTTCCGCACCAAAGGGATCTCCGAGAGCAATCTGAAGCTCGCACAGTCAATAGTACTGTGCCAGAGTCGAAGCACATTTATTGATAAATATCCTACTTTGATAGCAGTCTTTTCCGTTTAGTTCTATTTTCTGTGTAATAAAGAACATTTCAGTTTTCATGTAATAGTTTCGTGGTTGGTTATCAGGAAAATCTATCTTCTCCACAGGCTTAAGTTGCTGAAGCTTAAAAATTTGCGGTAACAAGGAGGACCCTCGAATTATTAAAAATCCTTCGAAGCAACAAAAAGTCGTTCTAAGGAACGCAGAGTAAGTTGCCGAAGTTACAAAAAGCCGTTCCAAAGGGAGCGCAGTGTAAGTTTTTTGCTCCAAAGACGTTCCTAAGGGAATGCAGAGCATACAGCGAAAAGTCAACGCTGATACCGCCTAAAGTAAAAGGCGAAGAAGCTCCAAAGACGTTCCTAAGGGAATGCAGAGCTTACAGCGAAAAGTCAACGCTGATACCGTCTAAGTAAAAGGCGAAGAAGCTCCAAAGACGTTCCTAAGGGAATGCAGAGCTTATGAATATATTTTGTGTGTATCTTCGGAACAAACGTCATTTGCATAACATAACATCATCACATCATTTTGCATAGCATAAGCATCATACATCATGTTGCATATGGCAAAAGAAGGGGACACAGTATCAACCTTCGAAAGGACGCTTTGAGAAAGCGAAAATTGTGTAAAGTCACGAGGGAATACAATGATAATCTTCGGAATACAGCTTCGGAGAATGTTTTCACAAAGCATGGACGTGCTTCATCAGAGTAATATCGAAATTGCACAGCTTCGGAGAATGTCTTCTTCACGAAGCATGAAAAGAAGGGAAGGTGTTTTTTCGCCGAAGGCTCAAAAATGGTATGTATGTAGAATTTCATGCATCGTAAAGAATTGAATAATGAAAAGAGACTTGTATATCACATTCAAATGTACAAAATATGACATAGATCACACTTCAAATGTTTTTTCTAATAACACCTAGTCTTCTCTTAATACTACTTCGGCAGCCTCATTTAGAAGTTGTTCAACAACTTTATCCATGATAGCTTCGGCCATTTGTTTGATTTCGTCATCCTCTTTTGTGTGAGGGTCAACAGACGATCCAGCAGGTTCTGAGGGAAGAGAATATTTTTGCATTACTATTACAAACCGCGAGCAAAGTTTGAAATAAAAATTACAACACAATAAGAGCGACTAATTAATACCTATTTGCGCTTCGGCAACTTCTGTCACTTTCCTAGCATCATGGATGCCTTTTTCACTCCTTTGAATAATTTCTTGCGCCATTTCTCGGCCGCCGTTGTCCCAGACATCAGTAAAGAATTTGCCACCAACCATGCTTGCTTCGGCCGAGGGGTCTTTGATGTCTTCGGAGGATAAGGCAGCTTCGGACTGAGCTAAAGATTTTACATGTTCACAACCTTTCTTCTCCAAGACAGTAGCAACTCCCCTGGCGCCTGAAAAAGCGCAGATGTCACCACGGCTACTCAGGATTTCCTCGAAGGCCTCTGCTTCGTGACTGATCCATTCTATTGGACCTTCGGGATTGCCTCTTGAGAAATTCTCTTCACTGGAAAATGCGCCCACGCTGGCGAAGCTGGTTTTAATTTTCTTTACGCATTCCATGGATTTTTCGAAGCATTTTTTCTTAGAAGACCGAAGCTCTTCCACGGTTGCTTCCAAATGATCAGCCCATTGGTCGCTGCATTCCCGTCTTGTTTCTTCAAGTATGCGTTCTTCTTTCGCCCGGGCCAATTGCTTCTGAAGATCTTTCATTTCGCGTCTCTGAGCTTTGGCCTGAGCCTTTGCAGCAGCTTCGTCCTTTTTTATTTTGTCTACTAATGTAAGCAGAATTTTATCTTTTTCTAGAGCTTCGTTTCTCAGTTTAATAACTTCTGTGCGTAAATTGTTGAACGCAATTTCATAGCTCTCATCTTCGGCACTCTTTTGTGCTCTTAATGCGTTGCTTAGGATTAAGCCCTATACGAAAAAGAATCCATATAAGAATAAAAGAGTGAATTATGTATTAAAAAATTTTCAAGCGTCTAATTCCCATACCTTTAGGCTATTGTACGCAAGACTGTCCGCGAGATCCTCCTTTGTCATAGCACATAATCCAGCTTCGAGCTTCGGGAACCCCATACTTCTAGCCATCTCTCGGCAGACAGATAGTTCTTTATTATCAGGAAGGCAGTACAGGAAGTCATCTTCATTTGTCCCATTAAACACTACTGCCCCCTTCGGATATTTTAGCTCTCTGGCATAGTAGTTGGCTTCGTAAGTCTCTTCTTCAGATAATTTCTTCCCCGAAGCATGTCGTACGATGTAATCGCATATGCTGGAAGGAGCTTCGGGGGCGGCAGTGTCAATTTCTTCAACCAAATTTGGTTCTGATATTTTTGTTTCCAAAGATTGTTCCTTGGTGGGCTCTGAAGGCCCAGCTTCAGCTTCAGGTTGTTGCTTCGAAGCTTCAGCAACTACAGCTTCGGTAGACACTTCAGCAACTTCAATAGTCTTCTTTGGAGTTGTGCTTGAAGACTTAATTGTCTCCAAAACATCTAGCACGTTCACCATTCTTTTTCTTTTCGGGGTCACCGACGGGCCCTTTTGATTTTTTATTGTTTCGACATTTGCTGGAGGACTTAAGATTTCCGATATTTTTGGCTCTTCAATCTTCGGTTTCTCTGCTTTTTCTGCTGAAAGCGCTTCAGTCTTTTCTTCCATCTTCGGCACTGGAGCTGGTTCTGTAGCTTCAGAGGCCAAAGAGACTTCACCAATAAATTCTGGCACTGTGGCCGGCTCAATAAAACACGCTCGGTGAGTGAGCACCTTTATCTTTTTCCTTTGCGGCGCTGGCTCGCTAGTGGCACTCGTGGTAGCTTCTGTCGCAGGAGAAGTATTTTTTCTTTTGCGACCCGACACCGGATAGTGATAGTCAGGGTAGACAAACCCGACTGCGTCAAATACCCGGTTGAGCCTTTTCTTCTTTCGGCCTCCGAAGGCTGCTGATAACGCAGTATTCTCGGCCTTCGAGTACACCCCAAGCAGTTCGTCACTTCATGTTTCAATGTTTTTCAACCAGTCGTCATCAGGTTCAACATATTTATCCCCGTATTTGAATGTGTATTTCAGTCTGACCAGTCCGCCTTCGTCGGACTCTTTGATGGTCTCCTTCGGCATTTCCCACTTTCCTGCAAGTGGCCACACCCTGAAGGCAATATGTTCTTGAATCAAGTCCCTTGTCCCAATAAAAGAGCAGACTACGCCGAAGGCTCTTTGGCATTCCTCGGCTGCTTCATCCATTTCAACCTTCGGCCTTCGGAGTCCGAAGCGTTGCCAGATGGGGCGCATAATGATACTCTTGACATCTTCTTGCGCTGTTAAGTCATTCTTTACATAGAACCATTCAGTCATCCAGGCTCCGGGCCACCTCTTCCGAAAGGTCGGCACAGGGCGGCTTGACCCGGAGCGGGCACCGAAGCTGTAACACCCAAAGTTGTTGTGATATTGTTCTTTCCCCCAGGGCTTCGTCTCATATAACAACTCATGAATGTTGCAAAAGCTTTTAGCATTTGGTTCTAAACCTTGGCTTCTCGCAGCCCAGACAAATATCCCCATTCTTATGATAGCTTCGGGAGTAATTTGATGAAGGTAGACTTGAAATGTCTTCAGGACTTCAACAACAAAGTTGCTTAGGGGGAATCGAAGCCCAGCCTTGAGAAAGCTTCGGAAGATTACGACTTCATCTTCTTCGGGGGTGGGAGAAGTCTTTTCTCCAGCATCAACCCTCACAATAGATATATCTCGAAAATACCTCCCCCTCATATTATCAATATGATTCTGCTTAATAGTGGTTTTCCCGAAAACCGTGTGACTTGGCCGCCATGGTCGATCTTCGGACTCTTCCCCACCACTTTCTACATCATAACTGTCGCTGTCACCAGTATCTTCGGACAAACCTTCAAGAATCTCTTTGGTGATTTTCTCCGTATTGGTCTCCGCCATCACTATAAGGAACCCCAAGTTCTTCTCTTCGTCGAGACTCAGCTTCGTCTCAGCAGGGATCTTCTTACCTTCAGACATCTTCGGAAACGCTAAAAAACTGTTTTCAAGGCCGAAGCTTCAAAATCAAAAAGATCAGCAAATCTTAGTGCACAAGAGCTAAAAATTTAGTGGGCCGAAGCAGATGGCAAGTGTGCGTACCAAATAAGTTTGCGGTATGATCTTATTTATACCCCCAGGGCGTTGAAAATTGAAAGACCCCGCTTGTCAGTGAATGTTGCTATTCTAGCAAAGGGAAGGTGTTTTTTCGGACCTTCGGCTCAAGGCCTTCGTCCATATCGCAATCTGAATTTATCATTAACAAATTAATATTGCGAGGGGCTACTGTTGGGGGCCTTCGTCCTCCGAAGGTCCTCAAAAACATGATTTGACAATGTTTTCCAAGTGGATTATGTGAACAGGTATCTTTGGACTCAGAATTATGAACATGAAGTACGGTCAGGATGAAGCCTGAACCAAATGAAGGGGGATTAAAATGGAGGACGGGCTGATTACCGAGCTCCACAAAGGATGGTGCACAGCCGAAGCTGTGCGCAGGGAAGCTTCGTCGCGATAGCAGAGAGGGGAACCGACTTAAAGATGAAAAGACTACTTGGGCCTTGACAGATTTCCATAAGTCATTGGCAAATGTAATGGACATGAATGTAATTTTACGTGGGCTGCGTCCCGCGTCTATAAATAGATGAACAGTACTCCCGTACTGTCCACGCTGATCTGGCATTTACTTTTGCGTCATCCGTGTACTTTTGTCTTTCTGCAATCCGAAGGTACACTTGTAACTTGAAGTCATTTCTATTGGTATACGATAATAAAATAGAAATGACATGATAATAAAGTTTAAATGTTTATATTACTTTTAATGTTGCTCATAAGTCCTTCGTCATAACTTATCGCACTTACGAAGGTACATTATTTGTGACCTTCGTCCGGAGTACATTATATCCTGAAGGGAAATAATGTTTCGAGGGACGAAGGACTTTATCATTTAACACTTTTTATGTTGCCTTGTTCTTAATCCGAAGCATTTGAGAACAAGTCCCCAACAGATACGGTCGGTCGGTGTGGCGATCTGGCCAAGGTTGCTTCTTGGCGAAGACTGGGCCTCGGGCGAGCCGAAGGTGTGTCCGTCGCTTGAGGGGGTCCTCGGGCGAGATGTGAATCCTCCGGGGTCGGCTGCCCTTGCCCGAGGCTGGGCTCGGGCGAGGCGAGATCGTGTCCCTTGAGTGGACCGAGCCTTGACTTAATCGCACCCATAAGTAGGGCTGGGCATTCGGTTTTTTTCTAAACTTCGGTTCGGTTTTTTGGTTTTAAAAAACTTCGGTTTTTCAAACATTAGAAACCGTTCGGTTTTCTAGAAAATGAAAAACCGAGAAGTTCGGTTTCGGTTTTTTACTTCGGTTTTTCGGTAAAAACCGAATACCAAACTTATAATCAAGACAATACATACAACAAATTTATATGATAAATTACATATAATTTTAAAAAGTAAAAATTATATAGGTACAAATATTTAGATATACATCATACATCACATACAAATAAGTGAATAACAATTTAATTGTATCACACAATTAGTTCACATAATCGAATAGTCAAATTTGAGAATTGATAAAGTTTGGTATTCGGTTTTTTCGGTTCGGTATACGGTGAAAACCGATTACGATACCGAAAACCGAACTTCTTAGATAAAAAAACCGAAACCGAACCGAACTACCAAAAAACCGAAATTTCGGTTCGGTTCAGTACGGTTCGGTTCGGTTTTTGGTTTATGGTAAAAATGTGCCCACTCCTACCCATAAGGCCTTTGCAGCTTTGTGCTGATGGGGGTTACCAGCTGAGATTAGGAGTCTTGGGGGTACCCCTAATTATGGTCCCCGACAGGATACATCATTACCCTACTCCTAGCTAGCTCAGGCTATGAAGGAACAAGACCGGCGTCCCGTCTAGCTTACCCCGGTAACAGGCAATGATGGTTCCCCGCGTGCGTCCATGACGTCGGTGGTTCTTAAGCCCCCTACGGAAGCAAGGAGACGTCAGGAGGATCCATGCAGCACCGACAGCTGTGCTTCTACAGGGCTCATGCACTTCGCCGACGGACACGTTAACACGTGCATAGCGACCAGACACTTCCCCGCTGGCCACGTAGCACATAGCTACACCCCCATTGTACAGCTAGGCCATCTCCTTATGTCTATAAAAGGGGATGTCCAGGAGCACGAGGAGGGGAGAGGCACGGCAGGAGGAGGGGGGTAGACGCACGACAAAGGGACGGGAGAAGACGTACAGGGCCAGACCCTCTCTCTCTCTCGCTCTCTCCTACTCGTTCTCCCGCACTCGCTCTCTCGCAATGCTTGTAACCCCTACTACGAGCACCCTGGTGCAGGATAATACAAGGCTCATTTTCCCTCTTGTGTTCCATCTCGCACCAACTTATCTGGGCAGGGACACGTAGCGACAAAATTTACTAGTCGGTCCAGGGACCCCGGTCCGGAACGCCGACAATTAGTGTTTTTTCACTGGACCAATATTAGTGTGAATGATGTATTAAAATTCATTGGCATGCATATGCTAAGTAAAAATTTCTGCTATCAACACTAGTTAGAGAGCTTTGAATGTCGAGTAAACAACTTATTAAGCCCCGAGAACTACATACGCAAAATGAAGTTTAGGATGGGGATATAGATGACACACTAACAAATTTGAGGATACTGATGATTTTAGTCTTATGTAACAACAACAAAACTATGAAATCTTTTTTTAATGTGTTGTTAGTTTTGTTTGGAAAGTTTTATGAGTGCCATTTAGTTTAAATACACCAAAATATGCAATAAACTTATTTAGGATGTGATTTCCACAAGTCAAATTTCTACAGGAGCAACTTCTATAACTGGCAAATGCAATGTCAAATTTCTATACGAGCAACTTCTATTTTTTAGTCATTTTGGTCATCAAAATGATGGAGTTCTGGACAAAAAAAAGTTCAGTCTTATTCGTAAGCTATTTTGTGTCAGCTACTAGAGTTTAAACATGCTTATTGAATGTTCTTCAAAAGGAACGAACAAGTCAAATTGTAGTTGGCTTGTCTTTGAGAACACAATATTTTAGCTATAAATACATATTTTCTACATCTCTACTTTAAAGAGACAATCATCTTAACATTGACTAAATTCAAAGAAAATTATATCTATAACTCTAAATAGATTTATTTAAAAATATATGGTATTGTAATAATGTCTTTATAGTATCATAATGATTAATGTATATAACAGTTAAAATTAATATCGTTGATTCTTTGAAACATAAGATAAAGACTTGTTTTTGGGATGTAGAGAGTTGTCTTCTAAAAGATTTAGAACACATCTAGTATATCTCCTATTCCTCCTCCTCTATAATAATATCTCAAAAGTAACTTTGAGATATAACAAGCTTTTACTCTAATAGATTACCAAAATCTTATCCTGGTTTTAGAGAAGTTTAGTAGATTACCAAAAATTCATTCTAGATTAAGAGACGACAAGTCTCTTGATTGTAAATTTAGGAGATCTCAGATAAGAGATGTGATACGGTTACTCTATTGAAGAGATGATAGCTATATAATTTTGGCGAAATTGGGTGCTGGACACTGAAAAAAGGTGGCCTTTGCCACAACACACTAAAGAAACATGTCTTTGACAGAACACATTATTACTCTATGGCAATTTGGTGCTGGACACTATAACACATATTATAACATATTCTCATCAAACAGGTATCAATACATTTATAAAAGACATATATACCCCTGTCCTTCAACAGGTTCAACAAAAGGAAATCACAGATTCAAGCCACATCTGGCATCTTGATGCTACCAAAACTATACATGGTACTGATCTGACACTCTCTACTCTTTCTTAGACCTGACAACCTTCAACTTCTTTGCCTTTCCCTTCTCCAAGAAGCCTACAGGAGATAGTGCTGCACAGGTAACAGGCTCTATGGAGGCTTCAAATTCCAGCAACCTTTTTTGGTTAAAATGGATAGAAAGCATGTCAACAATTATTTTAAAGATAATAACCAGAAAAACATAATTGGCTTATACCTCCTTGTCATAGGGCTAGGTGTTTGCACAGGAGTGATAGCTCTGGTTGGTGTAGATGGATTTTGTTGCAGCAACCTCCTTGACATACTAAATGAAGAACTAAGTGAAATTTAGTAAGAAGTAATACAATATGGCCAAATTTTGGGAGTTGCATTTGTACCTTCTTGTCATAGGGCTTGGTGTAGAAACAGAAGTGATAGTTCTTGTTGGCGTAGCACTGTAAATTGTTTAGATATGCATGTTAGTGGTCTGCTATGTAAGATATGTTTCAAGTTTGAGTTGAAAGCTTACAATGGTTCATCGAGTGAAGGCTGTTCTTGTATTGGATTAGTAGCACTACTAGACGGCACCACTGTGACATTTTTCTTGGCTCTCTTTCTTTTTGGCTTTGGAGGGGCAGGTGGTGGTGCATCAGATTCATAAACATATTCATTGCATGTTTTTTCCATGTGGCCAAGCTGTTTGCACCTTTTGCATCTTGTGGATCTCTTTCCAGTGCCACCTTCTGCAACTGATTTGTACCTTCTCTCCCTTGGTCTACCGGCTGCCCTTTTCAAAATTGGGGGCCACAATTTGAATCCAGGGTCCATCTTAGGCCATTGATTCCTATCTGTCATTGGTTTTACAAACTTTTCATAGGCTTTCTTAAACTTTGCCACAGAATAGTACTCATGAACATAGTCTTCTATATTATGACCCCGAAGTGAGGTGATAATACATAGGGCGTGTGTACATGGAAGACCAGTAACTTGCCAGCGCCTACATGTGCATGTCCTCTCTTTAAGATCAACAGTATGCCTCCAATGAACTAGATCCCTTGTAACACCTTCAACTTCACCGAAAATTTCAATACCAGTACCACCATCTTTGTGTGAATACCTCCACACATATCTGAGCCCCCTGCTTCTTGTATTGAGTTCCTTCATGACATTAGGTAGGATCTTTCCTTCAAGCTTTTTTTGCAATTTTTCTTCTCAAGAACATTTTTTCCATTTCCATCTGTCTTATCCTATCCATAAGATCAACTACATGAAGGGATTTCTCATGTCTAACCCAGTTGTTGAATGTTTCAGCTATGTTATTTGTGACATAGTCACACTTGCTTGCTTCAGAGAACAAGTGTCGTGTCCACAGGTGCTTATGAGTATTATGTATCCACTTCATGGCTTCAGGACATGCTTCATACATTAGATTGTAGTGCTCTTCAAACCTGTGTTTTTGATAAGCTCTACATGCTGGCCACAAGTGCTTCTCAAAGACTTCACCTCGAAATCGCTTTTGGAAGTTTGCAACTAAGTGTCTCATGCACTCTCTATGCTCAACCCCATTTTTGAACACTTTAGTAACAGCTGAATCAATTCCTTTGCCTGCATCAGTTGAGATCACTAGGCCTAGAGGTGATCCAATTGCTTGATGAAGCCTACTAAAAAACCATTCCCAATTGTCAGTTGTCTCTGATCCAAACACACCATGACACACTGGAAACATCCAATTGTTCCCATCAATAGCAGTAGCAGATGCAAGTTGACCCTTCCATTTCCCAGTCAAATGAGTAGAGTCCACACCAAGGAAAGGCCTGCAACCATTTAAAAATCCATCCACACATGACTTTAGCGCAACAAACATTCTAATAAACCTCATTTTCTTCCCAACTTTCTCATATTCAATGTCTACCAAACTGCCTGGATTGGTCTTCTCCACCTCTGTCTTGAAACTGAAAATACACTCAAAACTATCATCCCACTTCCCTTTGAGTTGCTCCAAAGCCTTCTTTCTTCCATCCCAAACTACCCAGTATGACAATTTCAGATGATACTGCTCCTCTAGCCTTTTCTTTAATTCTTTAGCTCCAATCTTATTGTCCTTTGCAAGCCAATCTAGAACTCGATCCTTGACCCAATGATTTGTTGCCATGCAGTTCTTCTCAACTTTCCCTGTGCTTTGACAAGTGTCTTCAAAAGGCATCTTCTTTATCTAAAACAAGCAAGAATTAATTAAGTACAAACATACAAAAAAATAGTATACAAAATTTGGGAAAATAATAAGAACCTCCCAAGTCCTTCCATCCTGCAATTGTGAAGCATGTATACGCCACTTGCACTGTTCAGCTTTGCAATAGCCTCTATACCTTGTTGCCTCAGAATATGGAGCTGCAATTTCATATTCACCTTTTATTGCATATTGCCTAATAGCTTTCTTGAAAGTATCACCATCCCCAAAAGTTACACCAACTTCTATTTTCGGATTCTCCAAGTCAGTTACATGGATAATTGTCTCACAACCCAATGCATCCTCAACAACTAATTCATCCTCTGAACCAGCATAGTCTACATCACTATCTGGTTCAAACTCCGATGAATCAGAAATTAGATCCTCATCATTCAGACCAACGTACTCTAGGTCATCATCCACCCAAGCCACTTCCGTAATTTGATGAACTGGTGGCTCTACAAGAGATGAGTCAGTTTCAAGTGAAGGTTGTGCAATAGTTTGGTTGGCTGGGGCATCACTACTTCCCTGCAAAACACAAGGCATGCTCTCCAGCCGGCCAATATCACGTATGTGATCCTTATCGTCTTTCCCTATAACACGCACTTGCACTGAAAGCCTCCTTATATCCCAATACATGTCAATTGCATGAAGCAATTTTTGGTCAGAAGCAATCTCTTCATAGCTACGACTAATATTATCCCAATAGGTGACACGCAACTTTTGTTTTGAGCCTAACTTAATTTCTGTAGCAATTTCAAGAAGCAAATCATTCCAGTTTGTGCTATCCCTGTCTAAAATCTTTTGAATGTTGCATGCCTTACAATATTCACGACCATCATCATCAGTTAATTTGACATAAGCGCCTACTCGAACAGCAAGCCTGTAGGACGAATTAGGATCCATCCTACACATACAGGGGGCACAAATATGAACAGGACGAACTAGGGTATGATTTCCTTTGCAAAATCAAGCCTACAATTACCTTAACTCTAGGGGAAAATGGCAAGAATATTACCCGTCGAGAACCCATGACAGATCGGCGTGGTTCTCTGCAAAAATATCGCTGAAGAATCGTGGAGGTTCCTCCATCTCCTGGGTGCTTCCGCCCTGCCACGAGCAGGTGCCGCCGCCGTGACACGTCGCCTCCCACGCAGGAACCGGCCTGAGCCTGGGGCACTGGTGAAGGTGTCGACCCTGTGCGCCTGGAGCAGGGAGGTGCGGCAGCAGGACACGGCGGATGGAGGGAGCCGACGAACCTATCGGCGGGAGCACCTGGACGGCGCGAGCAGCAGGTGATTCATTTTTGCGATCCAGTTTCAGCGGAGGAAAGGAGAGAATAGGCAGGGGCAATTTTGTCTTTTCATGTAGCTTCTATTAAAAATGATTATAATAAAAGGTGGAGTGTCCGGTACCTAATAAAAGTAACTTTTTAGTGTGTCCGTTCAAAGCCAAGTTTTTTTGATGTGTTGTGGCCGAGGCCACCTTTTCTTTGTGTCCACCACCTAATTTTGCCTATAATTTTAGGGCTTAAAATGTCAACTTTTTATTTCATCTTGAGAGCCTCCTTAAATAGCCGAAGGATGAAGTCCTAATAAAGATTGGTCGTATGAAAAGCTTATCCGGACTGAAATAAAATAACATTTTCCCCCTGAAATAAACTTCCTCAAAAACTCAATTTAAGAGTCCAACCAACCCACAGGTGGCCACAGGGGATGTGAGTATGTGACCACAGAAACGCGTCCTGTCCTGTCCTGAGGCTGACCTGGCCTGCGCGGCACCTCTGGAAGACTGGAACCTGCACACTGCACACGTCCCAACACCCAACTTGTCAGTCATCAGGCCATCGCCCTACCGCTACGGCGCTACCAGCCTACCACGCCGCCTCAGTCCAAATCCAAAGATGAAAAGCTCCACTTTTCCCACCTCTTTTCCCTGTTAAATTATACTCCCTGTCCGCTCCAGGAATCTATTGGATCTCGCTGTGTTCCCGGTCAATCACTCGCATTTCTCTACTAATCGCCACCTATTGGAGAAATTAATCTTTAAAAGCGCTTAATCATGAAGTGTTTTGAGTTAAACCTTCACGGGACAGAGGGAAGCTAGAGAGCCTCCTCGGATTCTCTACGTGCTGCCGCGCGAGAGGGGAGAGAGTTTCCCTTTTTCCAATCACCCTCTCACTGGAGTGCGGCAGCAGTCCAGTCTCCATTCCCCCAGTTCGTGCTCCCTCCCATAGTCGTCGGCCGCCGCCGCCGCCGCTGTTCGTCCTCTCGCTCCTGCTCCGCGGCGACCTAGCGAGGAGCAGTTCGTGCGCGTGTTTGGTAAGGGAGGAGGAAGAAATGGCTCTTCTATAAGGACAAAAATCAGGTGACGATCTTCTCTTTCCTGCTGATTTTGTTCTCTTTTTTCTTGTACTGTTGCTTAGATTACGATGCCGCGGCTTGTTGCGTCCTTTTGGAGCCTTGTGATCTTTCCTGCTCGTGACATTCTACTAACTGTGAGGTACCTTAGAAAGTGGTGGCATTTTGGGCTGACAAACGAAAACGATAGGTGTAGTGTTCTTAAAGCTTTGCTCGCTGCTCCCTGAGAGAAAAAAAAAATCCTAGGCGTTCTTCTGTCTTTGCTCTTGTTCTCCGATTTCAAGGGTCCTTCACAATTCTCTGTTATTCCGTGCGTAGCTGTTCTGTTTGCGAGTTTCACAAAATTTTAGGCTTCACTGAATTTTTATGTCAGGTGCTCTGCTCATTGGTTCAGTTTCTCCATTTATTAGCTGGCAAGAAATTTTAACACGACGCATTACCAATTACTGTAATGATCCTGCAAAATTGGACTTGAACTACCTCAGATTCCCGCCTGCTGCCGTGGAAGAGGGGAGAGAGCTTCCCGTTTCCCATTATTCTTCCACAGACAAAAGTGCTGCAGCAATCCATTCTCCAATCCTCCAGTTCGTGTTCACTGCTCAGTGCTCACTTCCATAGTCAAAGGGCGGCCCCGTCGTTCATGTTCTCCCTCGCGGCCCCTTGCTCCTGCTCGGCTGCTCTGTGGCGGCTTCTGGTGCTACTCCATATGTAGCGAGTTCCTCCTTCTTGAAGTCCTGTTTGCTGTTTGGTAGACGTGTGTGTGTGTGGGGGGGGGGGGTGGGGGGGGGGGGGGTGGGGGTTATCTAGCTGTTCATTTATCTTTGTTTCCTCTGATGCTTCTAGTTTTAAGGGGATTTCACAGTTCTATGTTATTCTGTCCCTTGGTCATTTTTAATTTTAGGCTTTATTGAACTTCCCCATACCCCGCCATAGTGCGGGAAGCCTACGGCACTGGATACGCCCTTTATTGAACTTCAATGAGTTATTCGCTTTTAATTAAGAGTGAAGAGGTACTGAGGTTGATGCAAGTGAACTTGGACGCGACAGGGTGGTACTACACCGTCGAGCCGGAGGAAGGTGAGGAGATTGTCTACCGCCATTACCGCCTAGCGCTAGTCATGATCACGTGCTCCGTGCCGTCTGACATATTACCCTGTTTTCGGGAGAGGCTAACATCGGCAACAACATGGATGGCGATTAAGCGGATCCGTGTCGTGATCCAGTGGGTGTGCGAGCGTAGCAACTCCGACGTGAGTTCAACGCCTCCGTGTGGAAGGAGGTGGAGAACGCGAAAGATTTAGTGAACCATATCATCGAGCTTGCTGCTGATCTATGTCTCCTCGGCGATAATGTCATTGACGACGAGGTAGTGGGGACTGGGGAATATGCAGCAGCGCGTCGTTGAGCAATGATACAAGCGCGTCGTTCAACTCCTCTGTATGGTTGTGGCTCTGTATTCGTCTGTCGACTCCTATGCGTCGTCAAGGGAAAGGTATTTGCGCAACTCGATGGTGAGATGGAGCACGACGACAACCTTTGGTACCTTGATAGTGGGGCAACCAACCACATGTTGGGTTGCAGGGACTCCTTCATTGACATCGACATGGTGATCCATGACACTATCAAATTTGGCAATGACTTAGAGGTCGCAATCGAAGGATCCAACACCATGTTGTTTGAGAGCAAGACCGGTGAGCACCTCTCGCTCATGGGGGTGTACTTCATCCCGAGACTGACTACCAACATCATCAACCTCGACCAACTCGATGAGGGCAGTTGCGACGTCCACACCAAGCACGACATCCTCTGGATCCACAACGACAAGGGGTGCCTAATCGCGCGAGTCTAGTGCTCAACGAAGATTTGGTGGCCACTCTACCTGATTGCACATGACAGTGCCAACACATGGCTGTGGCATGAACATTATAGTCACATACACTTTAATGCACTGTGCAAGCTCGAGCAGCAGGACAGGGTGCACAAGATGCCCCACACCGAGCACATCCACCAGCTCTGCGCCGACTGTGTCACCACCAAGCCGAAGAGAAATCCGTTCCTGTCGCAGGCAAAACGAGCGGAGGGGCTATTAGACCTTGTCCATGACGACTTGTGCGGCCCCATCACGCCGACGACACTCGACGACAAGTAGTACTTTCTTCTCTTGGTTGAAGACCGGAGCGGGTACATGTGTGCGGCGTTGCTTGCCGCTGTCAAAAAGTTCCAGGTGAAGGCGGAGGCAAGCCAGCGTGCTGCACACTGATAATAGGGGTGAGTTCATTTCTGTTGAGTTTGGATAATACTGCATTGAACACAACATCAAGTGGTAGCACACAATGTTGTACATGCAATAGAACAACATCGTCGAGCGGTGAAACCAGATTGCCGTCACCATGGCGTGTAGTCTGCTGAAGAGACAAAACATACCAATGATGTTCTGTGGAAAGGCGGTTGCCACCGCGGTCTGGGTGCCCACCAGGGTCATCTACAACATGACGTCATATGAGTCCTGACATGGGTGCATGTCGGATGTCCACTTCATGCGCATGTTCGGGCGCGTGGTGTACATCAAGATGACGAAGCCACATTTGACGAAGCTAGACGACTGTGACACTCTAGTTGTCTTCCTCGGCTACGAGCCAGGCGCTAATGTGTGGCGCTTCTACGACCCGACGTCACATCGCACCATTGTGTAGAGACATTGTCTTCGACGAGCCAACACCCTGGAGCTAGAACGACAAGTATGGGGACCTAGAGGTCGGCATAGACCTCGTCATGGTGTACCACTCAATGGAGCAAGGCGTCGGGCCTGTCGACGCCGACACCACTACGGGCTCATTAGAGCCCCTGATGACTCTAGCCTCTACAACAAGCATCGATGCTTCCAAGGTGGGCACATCAATGATGTCGCTCACGTCTTCGACCCCTCCTCCCACGATTCCATCAACGACACCGACTCCTCCTGCATCTCGAGTACATGCATCAACTTCACTGCCCTAGCCGGAGTTCGTCTCATCGCCTCCAAATGAGAGGAATACTAGGATGCCACTGACGACGGCGTTGTGACGAGGTAACACATCGTCGGAGTAGCGTCACCGCCTGGCTTCGTTTTGCAATAGGTAGCTACTAAGCTTCATCTGGAGATTGAGGAGCTGCCACCTTCGCCAAGGTCGAGAAGCAACAGTCGTTGCGACACACCATGATTGAGGAGATAGACTCCATCGAGAGCAACCAAACATGGAGTCTGGTGCCCTTTTCACCCGTCCAACATTTGATTGGATTGAAGTGGGTGTATAAGATGAAGAACAACACCGACGATGAGGTGATCAAGCACAAGGTGTGGCTCGTCGCAAAGGGCTTTGTTCAGTAGCCAGTCGTGGACTTCGATAAGGTCTTCGCGCTTGTGGCCTGCATTGAGTCGGTGCGGGAATGTGTGGCTGGTGCACCACATGGACATCAAGTTCGCATTCCTCTGTGAGGAACTTGTTGAGGAGGTCTATGCCAGGCAGCCTCCCGTCTTCCGTCATTGGCAACGAGGACAAGATAATGCGCCTAGATAAGGCACTTTACGAACTTCGTCAGGCATCGCACGCGTGGAATGCCAAGCTTGACGAAACGCTGATGGCGCTCGGCTTCAGCCACAACATGTTGGAGCATGTTGCCTATGCTCATGGCAAGAGTGCTTCTCGACCACTGGTGGGATTCTACGTCGACGACCTCATCATCATCGGGAATGAAACCAACTAGATCACAAAGTTCAAGCGAAAGATGAGTGACAGGTTCAATATGGATTATTTGGGCTTTACTCTGTTTCTATCTTGGTGCGTCAGGGGGACGACGACATCAAATTTTCCTAGGCGGCATACACACGCAAAATCCTGGAGCATGCAGATATGGCAAATTGCAATCCATGCCATACTCCCATGGAGCTCGCCTGAACCTGGCAAAGTCTAGTACAGAGGCGCCAGTGGATGCCACTGAGTATCGATGCCTTTTTGGCTATCTCCGGTACATGGTGCATACTCGACCAGACATCGCCTTCGTTGTTGGCTATGTCAATCGATTTATGGAGAACCCCACCACTGAGCACCTCAACGCGGTGAAGCGGATCCTACACTAAATCGCTGGCGCGATTGACTATGAATGCTACTACAAGCGCGAAGGGAAGGAATTGAAGCTGCCCAGGCACGACGACGCTAGCATGAGTGACGACATTGATATAATGAAGAGCATCATCGGCGTGCTTTTCTTCCTCGGCTCTTGCCTTGTGACTTGGCAGTCTCAGAAGGATGTCTTTACGTTATCGTCCTGCAAAGCGGAATACAATGTAGGAACAAGGACAAATTGTCAAGGTGTGTGGTTGGCACAATTTCTCGCAAAGCTGAAGAGCGAGCAATGCACAACCTTCCTATTGAAGATGGATAGCCAATTGGCTATAACCCTCAATAAGAATCCGATCGAAGCAAACATATAGATGTGAGATTTTATTTCATTTGGGAGCTGCTCTCACGTGATCGTTTCTGTGAACTGTGTGTAATGTTGCACGTCGTCAAGATCGGCAAGGAACTTCAGACTTAGGGGATGAAACGTGAGTAAGGCATGTAATCGTGAATTTCGGTTAATTTCTTTTTTATATAGAGATAACATAATTAATGTGTGCCCTACAAAAATGATGGAATGTATTTTGTATTGCCTGCATTCACACCATCAATATGTCTCTTAGTTTAAGTATTTCCGAGAGATACAGTTCACTCCTAAGTTAAAGAGTTCCCTTTGCTGTATATAGTGGTTTAGTTAACCCAATCTTTGATATTTTCAGCTTTTCTTGAGAGCTTCTGAGAAGTGTCCCTGGCTTACAGCTTAGTCAGATCCTTGGGCACAAGGATATGTGGTCCAAGAAACTACATGGCGTGTTTACCCTTCTTATGCTCATGGTTTTCAATGTTTCAGGTAATCTAGTCCATATATTTTGTAGTGCATGGATATGATTCAAACTACCTTAGCGCTTACCATATTTTCAGAACCTCACTCTGATTTTCTAGTTTGGTAGAAACCACTTCAACAGGGAGGTTAAAAAATGATATTTTGAACTGGGTTTTAAAATTTTAAAATGTATCCTCTATATTTGCATAACAAGTATTGTTTCACTCTGAAGGGGCATTTGTTGGTATCACTATTGGCAATGACATGTCGAACATACCACCAGCAACAGATATAGTGTCTATCCTCAAAGCAAAGAAGATTCAGCATGTTCGCCTGCTTGATTCAGACCATCAGATGTTGACTGCCCTTGCAAATACTGGAATAGAAGTGATGGTTGGGGTTCCAAATGATCAGCTACTTCGTGTGGGCCAATCTCGTTCCACAGCTGCTGATTGGATTAATAAGAATGTCAATGCTTACATTCCGGCCACTAACATCACATATATTGCTGTGGGTAATGAGGTCCTTACTACCATTCCCAATGCAGCCCTTGTTCTCATACCTGCACTGCAATTCCTCCAGTCAGCACTTTTGGCTGCAAACCTCGATACTCAAGTGAAAATTTCGAGTCCTCATTCAATGGATGTGATCTCGAAGGCGTTTCCTCCCTCTGCTGCCACTTTCAATTCGACATGGAGCTCAATAATGTCTCAGTATCTTCAGTTTCTCAAGAATACCGACTCTTCGTTTATGCTGAATGCCCAACCATACTATGGATATGTCGGAGGACAAGGCGTATTCCCCTTGGAGTATGCACTGTTCCGCTCACTTAATCCGAACAGTCAAATTTCAGATCCTAACACCAATCTCTTTTATACCAATATGTTTGATGCTATAATTGATGCTACCTACAACTCAATTCAAGCAATAAATTTCACGGGGATTCCTGTTTTAGTTACAGCTTCTGGCTGGCCATGGCGTGGTGGGCCAAGTGAGAAGGCTGCTACTGTTGATAATGCTTTGGCCTACAATACAAACCTCATACATCATGTACTGAACAATTCTGGTACTCCCAGCCAACCGAATAATCAGTCGAGCACCTACATCTTTGAGCTGTTCAATGAGGATAATCGGTCAGGGCCCGTATCAGAGCAAAATTGGGGGATCATGTTTCCCAATGCAACCACTATATACTCTCTATCATTTGAGGACATGGCCACAACTATTCCTGAATCACCAGCTTTACGTGGGGTGTTTTGTGTTGCAAATCCAAGTGCACCCCATAGTGCACTGAAGCATAGTTTGGATTGGGCATGTGGCCCTGGTTCTGCAAACTGCAGTGCAATTCAACCTGGGAAACCATGCTATGCATCAGATGATATTGTAGCTGTTGCTTCTTATGCTTTCAATGATTATTACCATAGAACACAGTCTAGTGGCGGTACATGCAACTTCAACGGCACCGCAATGATAACATCAGCTGATCCAAGTAAGCTACATTCTTCTCTTGTACAATTAAGACATTGTAGAGCTTTTTGCACAATATTGATTACTTTACTTTGTAATGGTTCCAGTAATTCCTTTTGTTTGCAAAGAATTTATATTTACTCTTAATGTCACATTTCAAAAGATAAAAAAAATAGTGCTGATATGCTTCATGGGCCCAGGCCTTTTATCTGCTTAACCTAACCATTAGCTGCAGTACCTAACAATTCAACAAGGGTATTTAGTACACAAGATCTTTTTATACCATGTTAATAATGTGAGCCTGATCTAAATTTCCCTGGATTTCTTGCAGGCCATGGTTCATGTGTTTTCGCTGGAAGGTAATTCCACTGCACCATTTCGTGTTATAGGCTCTAAACTTATTTTGTGCATTGTAATGACGATGTAATTTGCTCCTATTTGTAGCACTGGCGCCAACGGCGGAACGGCCTCTGGGCCTGTAAGCCCAGACAGTTTTGCTTCAAAATCCAAAACCTGCTGGTTGACTCACCTAGTAGCCACATTGTTGCTGCCCATTCTATTTGTAGTGATGTAAAACATTGTAACCATGTCACATTTTGGATGAGATGCCCGCAATTTATCGTGGATCTTGTCATTAGATACTGTAGTGACTAGTGACCCATTTGGGTCTGCTGTATTCAGGTAGATGCCATGTAGTCTTATCCCAAAATTTGTTGGCCTAGGAATCAGTATTTCGTCAAATCATCAATTTTGACTGTCAACTCGGAAAATTGAGCTGTGACAATCCGAGACCTCTCTGAAATGTTGAAACTTGGAAGTTCCAAATGATTTGTACACCTGCATAGTATTTAGATTTTCAGCCGTATGCATATGGTTTAAGTGAACTGCTGGTTGGATATTTTGGGGTATATCTCAAGTATTTTACAGCAGTTCATACGTAGCAGCTCATGTGTCTGCAAAGCAAAATAGAATGCAGATGGGAGACAGAGAAGACCGACACGAAGGGAAAAGGTTCTCAATGCAGCCATGCAATGCTTTGTTAAATTTAAAGTTAGGTTTATGCAACGTCACAGGAGATAGTATTATAATCTATCCATCGTTATGTTAAGGCTGCACACAGCTCCTAAATAATCTGCAAATTTGGCACACTACAGGTACTCATTCAGTAATATACTGACGGATAACGATAACGAGCACGTATCAGATTCCCACACACAAAGATATTGTTACAAGCACACAACAGTTTACCAGAGCAAAGTACACATCAGATTTGCGTGTTCCATTTCCGAAGCACAAGTCTACAGGTGTCAAACAAAGTTTGAATCATTGAAAGCACATCAGATTTTTGTGCTCCAGCAATCTGTGCTACTACTGAACATTCAGTGTAAGTATAGGCCATTTCACTTGTACAATTGGTCCACAAAAGACCATAGTTAGCTCTGTCCAAAATACCACTCGTATCTAATTAGCATGTAAATACCACTCTAGTCTTGGGTTTCCATTCCACCCAATGCCTTTGGGTGGGAACGCTGGCAGCCATTAGATCTTCTTTCGACGGTGGATTTCGACAGTAAAGTCCCGCGGGCCGCGGTGACTTGCCGGTGGGCATGTCCTCGTCCTCTTCCTTCCCCACCTCCCGCTTCCCCTTCGCCGCCGGCGCCAGGGCCCCCGGCGGCAGACGCGGTGCCGGTGGAGGCGGGAGCAGCGTGCGGCCATGGGGGTCGACCGGCGGGACGTCGGTGTCTTCATCTGGGAAACGGATACAGAAGGAGCTGCTGTACCTCAACGCCTCCGACTGCTCCGCGGGGCCCAAGGGCGACAACCTGTACCACTGGCTCTCCACCATCTTCGGGCCCCAAGGTAAGAGCTCCCTCCTCTACGCTTCTCGATTCGTTAGAGGCAGGTGAAACCTCGTGGAAATTTTACTGCACTAGATGGCAGTTTCACTTCAACTAGCTGTTTTTTTTTTAAATAATGGCTGCTGCTATTTTTAGAGTAGGTGCTGTAAGTTGGGTTGTCAAATAAGCATGGGTTATAAGTAAGTGCTGGTTGAGTTGACACATAATTTACGTCTTGTAGGATCGCCATATGAACGAGGGATATTTTTCCTTGACATCGTGTTTCCTCCTGATTATCCCTTCAAACCTCCCATGGTAAGAATTCACATTTTTATGTGACACTGGTTGTTGAGTTGCGCTGGGAAATCTCCCCTTAGTGCCTTAGTACAGAAAACTTTTTTGATGTGCCCTGAAAAGCAAAAACTTAAGCTCCAACTTGACATTTCCCCTCTTCTCGTTATGCATACCTTCTACCTAATCCCATGATTCGTGCTTCTTGTACTCTTTTTCAATGGACAAGCTTTAACTAATTTGTATGTCGTGCTCAGTTGTGATGATTGGTGCTTGTGACTGCCAAAGTACTAGAAAGTACCTTTAAGAGTAAATCAAGTGGGCGGTCAGAACAGTTAGGTTGTTAATAGTTTCAAGTTCCAGTTCTGATTGTTCTGCCCTTGGGATCCTGAATTTACATTATAACTCTTCCTAGGAAACTGAATAAAAATCCGTGCACACAGAGTATTAACAGAATGATGACTTCAGTATGCTTTATACAGTGCAGAGGGACTATTGTCCTTGAAGTCTTATATCCATAATATTTCAACTGTCATCTATCATATTAAAAAAAAAATCGGCCAGGGAGGGAAAGACCGTCCTCCTGGTATTATATTAAGAAGAGACCGAAAATGGTCCCAGCCGAGAAAATTCCCGAACCCTGGCCCCCCATCACTAGCGGGCCGTCACCCGCCACTCTGCAATGGCCTAGCCGGATGGTGGCGCGTAGGACGTAACCCGAGAGCAGACGGGGGCACGGCGAGGGGATTTTTTTTAACCAAGCCCGAAATTCGCCCCCGAGGGGGATTGAACCCGAGACCTGGAGGTGCTACTTGGAAGCCTTAACCATTACGCTAGAGGCCCTTTCACTATTGTCATCTATCATATTATGGGGAGAAACTTGACTTGAAAACAATACTTTACCAAGATTTACTTTGGCCTAGAAAAATAAAAGTGCATTCTGCTGTCTGTCAACAATGAAGATAACTCTAGAAGTGCCACATGACCGCACATCATCAGATGATATTGGCAGGGAGGCGTGTGTCTGATGGCAAGGAGTGGAACTAATGAGATAAATATCACATGCTAAAAGATAGTTTCCTTTGCTGCTAACTAAAGTTAGCCTGTTTCTTCTAAAGCAGTGTTGTTACGTTTTCATGTGAAGTACTAAAAGTGTGATGTTTTATGTTTTCTCGGTACGATATTGATGTATGAAGAAAAACTATCTGAAATTTTTAGTTTACTGTTGTTGCTTTAAAAAGAAAGAAGGAAAGCAGACTGCTAATATATTGTTTTCTTGTCCTAGCTTACTTTAGTATTTTTCTTAGCAAAGATATCCTACAATTGTTTTTTCTCGGTCAAAGCCTTACCACTATAGCATATACTTTTGGTGGCACCTCTATAAGACTATCACACAGTGACATATTGTATCTTGGCTTAGAATATAAGAGAATCTGCTAACTGAGGGAAGTGATTCTAAATGCATATTCCACTCTCAGCTTGCTATTCACATTTATTGTTGTTAACTAGCTTGTCGAGAGCAAATAACTCCAATATTGCTCGCCTGTTTAGCAGCTCTGATCTGTCACAAAATAGTTTTGTAATATAAGAGTAATCAATGAGACTGCTTACTTGTGGTAACCCTAGGCTTATGGCTATTTAAGAAACCTGTTAAAACTAACCTTTCCTCTTAATGAAAAACTTGCAATGTCACGATCACCAAAAAAGGAAGACTCCGCCCCGTCATGTTGTTGATATAATGACAATTGGCAACACTGCCACCATCTATTTCATGTTTACTTTCTGATTTTTGACTGGTTGCTTGACATATGAAGGATCAGAAACTGCTGACCTCCATTTTGTCTTTCACTTACCATACAAATCTTCAGTGGCACAGTTTTACCATGATCAGCCAATGGAACTATTCGTTTAGCTAATGCAGACTACTGCAAATATCATACTAAACTACTAATCTGATGTTCCAAATATAATATGATCAAAATATTTTCTTTAATGCTCCATTCTCAAAATAGCATACCCCAACTTGCTTTGGACTGAAAGGCTTTGTTTTGTGTGTGTGTTCTCAGAATATCTTTCCAATGCTCTTTGATTTTATTGTCAGATCTATGCTTATGTACGTAGTGTTACAAGTGATATTTACCATGACTTGGCATTTCACATGTTAATATTGAAGGTTTCACAAATTATTTTACTCTTCTGATGAAATCTATTCAAATTGAGTACATTTCGTTTCACAAGTTATTGACTTCACATTTAGTTTTATAACAACTCCGACTGTGTGCCATGATGGTATTCTCCCAGGTAACTTTCAAAACAAGGATTTACCATTGCAATATTGATTCCACTGGTAAAGTGCATTTGGACATTCTGAAGGATGGTTGGAGTCCAGCTTTCACTATTTCAAAGGTGTTATTGGCCATCAAAAACATTTTTTTTCTTGAATACGCAGGAGAGCTGCGTATTTTTGTATTAAGAAGAAGAATAAAATGGGGAGAAAAAACCCCGTACAAAGGTGTTACATTTGGCAAACCAAAACCAAAAAACACCCCCCCCCCCAAACAACTAAGACACCTAAGACACCTCTTCTAAATGAAAGAAAGAGAGCGCTTTGGCTCCAGCCATACGCCAACCCATCAACTCCTCCCTTGCAGCTGCCAACACCACCGCAGCGCTAGGGTTACAGTTATCAAAAACACACCTATTTCTATGCTTCCACAAAGTCCATGCACCCAAAATGACAAGAGAATTGAATCCCTTGGATAAAGGCATGCCCACCCTGGCAGCACTATTCCTCCACCAGGTTTCAAAACAGACGTCATCCTGGGAAGGGCAGAGCTCCTGGAAACCACCCGACCGCAGAAGGCTGAACCAAAACTGTTTTGCAAAACTGCACTGAACCAGCAAATGGTTGATAGTCTCTTCCATCTGGTCGCATAAAGGGCAGGACTCTGGGTGATCCAGGCCCCGCTTAGCGAGTCTGTCGGCCGTCCAACATCTATCATGCTCCACAAGCCAGAGGAAGAATTTACACTTTCCTGGAGCCCAGGATTTCCAAATGCGTTCAGCAGGCTCAAAGCTAACAGAGCCAAGAAGCAAAGCCCTGTAAGCTGAACTAGCCGAGTATTCACCCGATTCACTAAACCTCCAGGTATGCACATCAGGAACATCCGGCTGCAGAACCATCCCCTCGAGTAAGTCACAAAGGTCCATGAGATTAGCAAGGGCTGTAACAGAAATAGCCCCTCTCAGATCAGCCAACCAATTGAGATCAGGCAAGGCATCCTTGACCAGGCGTCTAGAAGCAATACGCTTGGGCACCATACCGAAGACAGCAGGTGCCACCTCCTTAATACATTTACCATTCAGCCAACGATCCTTCCAAAATAGAGTATCAGACCCATCTCCCAAATGAGTGATAACAGCCGCAGCCAACAAGCTTTGCACAATGTCGCAAGTTTGAAACTGGAAGTCCGACCATGGCTTAGTCCTATCAGATTTTTGCAGCCAAGGCCACCTAGCCCGCAGAGCCCAGCTCATGATCCGAAGATCACTAATACCCAGACCCCCCAGGTCCTTGGGTCTAGTGACTTTGGGCCAAGTCAGCAGACAATGGCCACCATTCACCTCCTTCCTCCCTCTCCACAGAAAACCCCGTCGAAGCTTATCAAATTGCTTTAAAAGGCCATCAAAAACATCATCAACAATCCAGATCCATGTACTTACCATTCTCTGTACTACCTTATGTAAACAATCATGGATTCTGGTGCAAATTAAGCCTACTGTCTACATTTTTTCTACTTTACTTCAACAATTGAAAGTCTTACGTTTTCTTATTCAATTGACAGGCTAAAGTTATGATCTTTGTCTGTGCAGACACCCCGCTTGTGATGAGCATTTCACGTCAGTATCTGACTGATAGAGCTAAACATGATGAAACAGCAGCTGAGTGGACAATGAGATTTGCAAGATAGAGGATTCTGTTTGCATCTAAGCACGCTTGACCTTGTAAAAAAAATCTTAATGTGGCCTGACGCCTGAAATGGTGAATGTTGACAAAGGAGCCATCAGCCATGTATTATTTGATGTGAGTTGTGACATAAAGGTGTACTTTATGCTTGAGTGTTCTTTAATCGCTGCTTTTAGGTGGAGAATAATCTTTTTCGATTTTGCACTTCTGCCAAAGTTGCACCCTGAACTCTTCAGAACTTTTCTTCCGAGTTTATTTCTAAAAATGGTTTCTATTGAAACTGGCCTCGTGTGCTGCCGTCCTGGTTGAGGATGTCAGTTTCATATACTGAAAGGAAAAAGAAACATAAATCATGGAAATATCCAGAAACCAATAGCTTTTAACGGTACAGCTGTACAAACGATCGATTACTTATTTACTTTTCTGCAGACAAAGTATGTAAAGCATGCCATTCATATCTTTCACTTGAAACAAAATCCTGCTGGTTATCATTCAGGTAGTGTTGTTGGACAAGGCTTCAGTTACACAGGTATTTTTTTTCTTGGATCGAGAACTTTGCCCCTAGTTCTTAGGCGTTACTTGGACAGAATAAATGCCATGTTGCCATCCAACAAAGCACAAAGATATCAGATGTTTATGACAGAATAATGTCACTTGCTTACTGCTGCTAACTTGGATCTCACTTCATGTAGGGATGATAAAGCTGCCATGACAGGCACTGATCTTACAAATGACCAAACTGGACTTCACCTCTGAAGTTGACGCCTCACCAGTTCACTGATTCCCAGTACAGACTGCTCAATTTATCACATCTGGTACAGACCTTATAACTCCACCCAGAGAAGATGCAAACCCACACTTTCTGGTGCTCTGGTGCTCTTACTCTTCAGACCATAGACAATGGCCACCGAACTAGATGTGAGCAAGTCTCGCCGCTTCGACATTGCCATGTCGAGGCGAACTCGGCGATCAACAAGCCTGGTAGCCTGCTTCCAAGATCAGTATACACCGTCCCTGGCACATCATCGCCACCAAGAGCTGAAGGCATTTCTGCAACGCCAAGATGAAGAGCTGAAGTCACTCCAGCAATGCCAAGAGGAAGAGCTGAAGGCACTCCAGCAATGTGAGGATGCAGAGCAGAAGACACTGTGTTTGAATGAGGATGAGGATCTGAAGATTCCACAAGCACCACTGCAGTATGAAGATGGTGAACAAAAGACACCAGAGCAATATGAAGATGAGCACAAGGAATCAAAGCAGTGTTCAGACGAAGAGCAGGAGATACCAGATACATATCAAGATGATGAGAAGAAACCAGACCAGGACCAGTATCTAAATGAAGACAAGATGCCAGAGCAGTATCGAGCTAAAGATGAGTTACCATCACAATACCAAAACCAGGAGCTTATGATACCAAACCTACCTGAGAAGGAGACTGCATCAGAGCGATTCCAAGATGCGGAGCAGCTGGTGACACCAAACCTACCTGAAGAAGATGAGGAGACTGCACCAAAGCAATTCCAAGACGAGGAGCAGAAGGGACTTCAACAACACCAAGAGCCGGATGAGCAGGCATCGCAACCTGAAGAGCAGAAGTCTCAGCAGGAATGCCATGAGAAGGCACCGGAGCAATTCCAAACCTTGAAGAAGCTAGGCGCGCCACCATGTCTTGCTGACAACGTGCCCCGGTTCTCCCTTCAGGAGCTTATACAACAGAAGCAGCTTCCGACTGGCGAGGCGATGCCTGCCAGAAAGCAAGGCAGCCGTGGAGAGAGTGTCCTCGCTGATCACAGTGTTTCAGGACCAGGAGCAGCAGCAGGCGGCACGACACTGGCCATGGTGATAAAGCGACCCGAGGGAGGGAAGAAGTCGATGGGGGTGATACGCCGGTGCGTGAAGGCCCTGAACGGGATGATCAAGGCCAAGCACAGTTCCAAGAAGAACTTGCATTTCTAGCTTTCAACAGAATCCAGGAGACCAGGAGTACATACATACATACGCACTGATGAGTAAGTGTGGTCCAGAGTTTCTTAGTAGACCGCACATCTCTGAATAATGCATTCGCAGTTGCGCAGAACCAAAATTTTGGGCATGATGCAGGGTGTGCAAGATCTGGCGAGAAACTCCAGGGCTTTTTACGCCCTGGTCTACACTGTCTACCTATAGCAATAAACTGTGCCAGTTTTATTAGCTGAATATCACAAATCTGTTCCTCCTATGCGAGAAGATGGTCTGCTAAGTCCAAGAGTAGAGATCAGGCTCTGATCATGTGCTGTTGACTTCCTCTGCAAAAGCCTGTTTGCTTTTAGAAGTGTATGGGTGTGATTAGAAAAGGTGAAAATGATCGGTTCTACTCCTACCGACACCTGCCCCCCAGGTCGGCAGCGGTTTTGGTGCAGTCTCCTTTTCTGCCTTTCTGTGCCGCGTCCCGTTTAGGTTTGGTGCGTCACTTGAATGCTGAGAAAACAAGTTAGTGCAAAAGAAAAGGCGATGGAGCTGAAGCCTGTGAAGCTTCTTGTGAATTATTGGTTGAGGACGCAGCGCATGGTACGCCATCGCATATCTCTTCTTCGTTTATGATCACTATCTGTTTACTCGATTTGAACGCTTGTGTTGTTGGGGTTGGGACCTGGGCATGTTTATGATCTGAAGTTCTAAACATTTACTACTGTATTTTTCTGGAAATTGAACAGATAGTGTTTCTTCATCTTCTATGAGACTATTTTTTTCTTATTTTACCCAATGAAGAACCAAGATGTCGATCACGGCGTAGATGAACTTTTGCTTTTCCACAAACTTTCTTCGTAATTTCAGCCTAATAGGCTGCATCAGGGCAGATTACCTGGCGATGCTCGATCACATCCACATCAACCCCTAGGTTCTCGCCTTCCCCTCACTTTCGCACATGAGTAGATTGGGTCTCGTTGAGGAATGTAGGGTAGTGAGGAGGTCCCGACGAATTGGTTCGTGTGTTGACCCTGTTTTCAATTTTTTTATATGGTGTAAAGAGGGACTACAATCAAAGTGGTTGTTGCACAATGGATCCAGCTCGATCCTTTGACTAAGTGTAGATGAGATGAACCTAACACCAGCTACCTCCACACTGTGCTTGCAGTGTTTGATGCCAGTAAGGCTCCTCTCCTATGTCGCGCTCCTATCACACTGCCGCTGGAATACCGACAGCGAAAGCTCTAGCCCGTCAACCCCGCCTTCGCCTCACACCCTTGCACGTGTGGTCACCTCCTACTCCATCGATTTGAACTGGTTCCTCTACCGCTCCAGGACCCCAGCCTCACCCTCATGCTCATCTTCATATCTTCATGTTATATCCAGCGGCCCCTATCTTATTCAATGTTTCAAACTTTACTCTACAAACGGTGTCAAATAGTGTCATCTATAATTATGTGTCGTCTATTTTGCACAATCCATTAAAGATAGCCTTACTACACAATTACATGAGATGTTCATGTTGAACAAGATCAGGTATGGCAGGGCAAAGTCGGACCTTTTTGTTGAGGTCAGCTGGCCCCAGTAATTTTCTGAATGTCTAATGGAAAAAACAGTGTTAATAACAAGAGTTATATAGTGAAGATCCAATAGATAATACTAATAACTTCGATAAAATATTTACTGACTTCACTGCTAAAGTATGAGATGGATGCACGAGCACGAACTAGTGTTCATATTCTTGTGTGTCGTCGTCAGTCATTGAACTCTTACGCATTCTGTCCACAACACAGAAAATATAACACAAAATATACAGCAAAAAGGATGTTCGCTTCGGACTGTAGCTACAATCTATAGAGATAAAACCTACAAAAATAGTAGAAATCGATACGAATTAAAGCCAAACGAACATCTTAAATTTCAAAATAGTCCAATCGCATGACATGATTTTTATTTTTTATGGCTAAACTTATTTTAAATTTTTCTAGCTAAACAATTTTATTTTAGAAATTTTAGAATTCAGTTATTTAGAATTTTAAATTGCATAAGTTTTCTAGAGAAAATGAAAAGGATTTTTGAAAAAAAATCTACAATGTTGTCACGAAAGCTATTTTACCTCTCTTGCGGCTAACATAACGTCATGTACTCATGTCACTAGATCTACCTCAGCCAAATTAATCGTGGGACCCTATTTTTTTGTTTTCTAATATGGGAGGCAAATCTGATTTTTAACTAAAATTATAGGTAAAATGAAATATTTTTCTTATTTTGCGCTTTTTAGCCTATGACACTAGATTGACTATATAGATGAACAAAACACTATCTTATATGCTATAGATAAATATTTTTTTCTTACCTTGCGCGCTAGCTTTTAGCCTAATGTCACTAGATTGACTATATAGATGAACAAAACACTATCCTATACTATAGATAAATATTTTTTTTCTTATCTTGCACTTTTTAGCCTAATGCCACTAGATCGACTATATGTCTATATAGACTATATAAACAAAACACTATCTTGTAGCAGATGATTTAAAATAAAAAGTGGCAATAGAAAAGCTAGTGACATTAGGTCCTGTGTAGCGACAATGGTTCTCAAAACCATGGTTTTGCAATACTATATATTTTGCAATTGTCATGAACTCATGACAATACCATAATTTTGGCCAGCTCCAAAAATATCATGTCTTTAAGAAATATTGTTTGGATACAACCAAGTACCATGATATTTAGACAAAAGCTAGTCATGTTTAGGGGTAGTAATGGACTCTAAATTTTACACTATAAATTTAAGGATCGGATTGTATTTGTATCGGGTTCTATTTCTATTTATTTTTTAAACTAAAATTAATTAAGGGCTCAAAGAAATTACGAAGAAACATTTGGATTGCGATCCATTATCACTCTTAGCCATGTTATCAAAACTTTGGCTTGGAGTGGAATTTCCAATACTCAAAAAATACCATAGTATTTAAAATATCATGGTTTTGATAACATAGTCCGGTATTGCCTAAAAACTTTACTTCCAAGCAAGCTCTGTATGACATAAAATATTTTGGTATTACCTAAAAACTATAAAAATACTCTACTTCCAAACAAGCCATTTATCACATAAAATTCCCTAATATTAGCTAAAAACTATAAAAATACTTTACTTCTAAACAAGCCCTGTGTGTTATTCGCTATTATGCTTTAGATAGTGAGGCATCGCCGTTGACTTCATACAAACGTATCATCGTCCCCATTCCTCACTGGCCTTTATTTGAGAGTTGAAACAAGTTTTCCATCCCCCCTTATTGTTTTAACAAGGTTTCACTATTAGCCTAGGTTTTTAGGGTATATTTGCAAACACAATATTTTTTAGTCCTAAGACAATATCGTGGTATTTGAGCATATTATGGTATTTTAGGTTAAAAGGTGTTTGAGAACATATCTAAAAATTATGTATTTTAAACTATGGTTTTATCAATACCAAGATATTTTCGGGGCCAAAAAAACTTTGGTCTAGACCAAAGTTTTTTACTTGCACGTAGCTGCAGTCTTTTTCTCTCTTACACTACAACTGAAATATTGTGTCTCCAAACAGGTGTTGAATTGGACTGTGTAAAATATATCGTAGTTATGTCATGAAATATAATAAATTATGGTTTTAAGAAACAGAATTTCCATACAGGCAAGCTACATCCTTTGTTTTTTAACAGAAAGGGGATTCCCCCTATTTCATTATGAAATAGGAACAAAGTATTAACAAGACCTGAAAATAACCACTACTTATTACATGACTTAGGGCACATAGCCACCAACAGAATCAAACATATCCAGAAGCGTTTTGGAACAAGAGATTCTAAGCAAGCTGCTAGCGACGCAAAAAGATTAAGTCACAATATCAGACTATTACCAACAGATTGGTGATGCCCCAAAAAAACAACCAACAACAAGGACACGGAAGCCAAAAGACAGTGTATATGCTGGGACAACAAGGTTTCTCACAACCAGTACAATGAGTCCACGCCTTTCTTAATTATATAAACATTTGTCCACAGGCGCCAGCTGAAGCTTCGGTTGAAGATCTCTTTAGCAATTCCTTTGATTATGGAGCTTCCTTCCTCCAAAGTCCTTCTTGTTGATTTTTTTTTCTGGAGAATGGCTCAAGAATCCAATCAAAAACAACAAAGAAACAGTATATTAGCAGCATTTACATGATTGATGTTGTTGAAACGGCAATCGTTTCTAATTTTCCACAGAGACCATAATATTGCACTGCATCCAATAGTGATAAGATTTCTCTCATTTTTATTAAATCTACAGAGCCAATCCCCAAACATATCATTTGAGTTTTTGGGAAGGGATAAAGATGTTAAGGCCAATTGGATCACTCTCCAGGTGAAGGTAGCTACCTGACAATCATGAAATATGTGTTTAGTTGTTTCCAATCAACCACACCAATCACAATTCACATTTCCTTGTCAATTCCTTTTTTTCAAGTTTTCTTTGGAAAAAAATCATGTCCTTTAAAATCAGCCACATAAATACTCTGATTCTTTGGGGAATTTTATGTTTCCATATAAACTAATATGGAATCTTGATCAAACTGATTTTGTAGCTCTTATACATAGACTTCACTGAAAATCCTTTCTTATCTAATAAGTAAGAGGGTTTATCTTTTTTATCTAAAAGACAGTAAGAATCACAACTTTTTTTAGGTCCTTCAATTGTTTAGCCCCGTCTCCATATAGCCTTCTTCTAAAGGCTACATCCTTTGTTGTTGTCGCCAATTTTTTGTTATAGATTTTTCTTGTAGCATCTTCACCAGATTTGTTACATTATATCTCCTACAAATTATCTTAAGACAATACCTTAAACTTAATTTAGAATATGAGAGTACTACTACAACAGATCACTTAAATTTGTCACTTACATTTCTTCTATGATGAAAAAGAGGGGAATATCTTCTTTATCTATGAGAGATGATGTTTTCTAGAAGATCTCTTTTATAATTACATGTATAAGAGATAAATATAGTAGATCTGCTGGAGCTCTTTTTATCTCATGAAACACTACTTTTAAGATATAGAAGATTAGATAGTATATCCCATAGAGATCCGCGTGGCACGATAGCAGGTACGAGAAGAAGCATGCCTACATGGCAGCGCTCAAAGGCGTGGCCGACTGGCCGCCCCTGATTTTTATCAGCTCCCAGCCGAGCGCCCACCACGTCAGTGCGATCCGGCGTGCCAGAGCCAAACAAGCAGATTCTCCGCGCCGCGTGGCACGAGGCGGCTGCGCCCGCTATCCCCTCGCGGATAAGCCGGCCCCGCTCCGGCGAGATCCCTTAAACTGCCGTGCACCACGCACCACAGACCCCCCACGCTCTCCATCGCCACAGCTTGCGCCCGCAATGGCACTCGTCTCCGCCTCCTCGTCCTCCACCACCGCCGTCACGGCGCTCCCCAGGAATGGGCAGCGGGCGTCGTCCTCTTTCCTCGGCGGCAAGACGCTGCTGAGACAGGCCGAGGCGGCCCGGCCGTCGTTCGCCGTGCGCGCCGCGGCGGACCCCAACAGGCCGATCTGGTTCCCCGGCAGCACCCCTCCGCCGTGGCTCGACGGCAGGTTGGTGGCTGATTCTTGGAGTCGTCTTCGGTTCACTCGTTAAAGCTAGCCAGGTGGTTCTCCTTTCGTGTTGATCGTCACCTCTGAATCTCTGACATAGTGTGCTCTTGTTGTCTCGTTGATGCATGCATGCAGCCTTCCCGGCGACTTCGGCTTTGATCCCTGGGGCCTCGGTGAGTTCTGATCACCGATCGATCTCTTCTCTTGTGCACTGCACATACACAATCTTTTGGGCGATTGGTAACTGACTGTCCACGGATGTGCTGGCGACTCTGTGTGTGCAGGATCTGACCCGGAGAGCCTGCGGTGGAACGTGCAGGCGGAGCTGGTGCACTGCCGGTGGGCGATGCTCGGCGCGGCGGGCATCTTCATCCCGGAGTTCCTGACCAAGATCGGTGTCCTCAACACGCCCTTCTGGTACACCGCCGGCGAGCAGCAGTACTTCACCGACACCACCACCCTCTTCATCATCGAGCTCATCCTCATCGGCTGGGCCGAGGGCCGCCGCTGGGCTGACATCATCAAGCCCGGAAGCGTCAACACCGACCCCATCTTCCCCAGCAACAAGCTCACCGGCACCGACGTCGGGTACAGCTCACTCCTTTTGCATGACCCATCCATCTAGCAGTAGCAGTAGAGTAGTAGTCCTTGCCGAAGGCTAACAATTATTCATCTGTGTGCTTATGAAAGGTACCCTGGTGGCCTCTGGTTTGACCCGCTCGGCTGGGGCAGCGGCTCGCCGGAGAAGATCAAGGAGCTGCGCACCAAGGAGATCAAGAACGGACGCCTCGCCATGCTCGCCGTCATGGGCGCCTGGTTCCAGGCCGAGTACACCGGCACCGGCCCCATCGACAACCTCTTCGCCCACCTCGCCGACCCTGGCCACGCCACCATCTTCCAGGTCAACTGAATCAACCCGCATTGCATATGAATGCGCCACAGCTTTTTTTTTTTGCATGATTTGGTTGCTGATTTGAGAATCTTTTATGCTCTTGATCAGGCCTTCACCCCCAAATGAGGAGTTGAACTTATTATTAGCATTTTGAGGAGTGCTACCACACATGCATCGTCAGGTTGATGGCCGATATATATGAAACTTCACATTTTTTTTTGGTGGGGAAGGACTGCTGAGTAGACTGTCAATGATGGAATGCTCGTGGTGCGAGTGCGATGCATGGTGTACTTGTACTATGTTGTAACCAGTGTAAAAAGGGGATACTCGTTAGATGTTATGCCATGTTCACTGAATCAACGGCTTGATGATTTGTGCAACGCTTACAATCGTTTTGGGTGATAAAGGGCAGTCCTAGGCTCCCAGCCTGAAAATCATTTAGGGGTTGTTCGTTTATGCCAATCCAGAGACCTTTTTAGTTATCTCAGGATTTCGAAAGGGATTAAGGGGATTAAATTCTCTTCTATTTAATTTTAACTAGGGAGTGATTTAATCCCTTCAATTCAGACGTAACCGAACAAGCCTAGAAGTGGATTTAAGGAGATTAAATACTCTTCTAGTCAAAAATGACTAGAAAGTGATTTAATCCCTTTTTGATTGGCGTAACCGAACAAGCTCTTACTGAAAGCATCTAGGCTCCTAGTTGATTTTTGTGATTAATGATAACATAAGATTATTTTTGACTAACATGTGTTTTGCAGAGCAAATAGTAAGTTAGATCACAATGCAGTAAGTTGCGCTACAACCGGTCAAAACAATCTCTTAGATGAGAACTTGAAGCGACGACTGAAAAACACGAGTCAAGATGAAGGTCTTCATATCCTAAGGGTCAAAGGAGTCGTGGGACACTTGGTATAGAGTTAGAACTTTTATTTTTATTTTAGCCATACTATAAAGAGGGATTGTGGATGAGTAGTTTGACCAAGAGATAACTAGTGTAGTGTCGGTGCATGTTCACACTCAAAACTAGTGCTATGTGTCACTCATAACCTCACTCACAAATTAGAATCGAAATCAGTTTAGAAAAACCCTAGATTAGAAACAAGTGCAGCTGCTCTAAGGGTACCTGACTATCCAGTGTGCACCGAATAGTACGGTGGTCCCCTCGATAACTGGCTAGAGAGCGCCCAAGAGCAAGCACTTGGCGCTAGCCGAATTTTTGACAGACACCTGACTGTTCGGTGTGCATCGGACAGTCTCTATGCATTGTCTGGTGCTCCTCGGTGTAATGACTAACTGTTAGGACTAGCCGTTGGGAGAGCACCATTGGCGTACTGGTGGCGCACCGAACTGTCCGGTGCGCCCATGCGCAGAAAGGCCAGAAACGGCTAGTTTGGGGTGGTTGGGTATTTATATCCCCTCCACTAGTCGTATTTATTGCCTTGCTGCCCCAACTAACTTGAATTCATTGCTAGAGCATTGCGAGTCCACAAAACCTAGTGAGGTGATTAGCAAAATCATAATCTCATGTTAGTAACTCATTAGAGCCCATGAGAGCCACATAGAGCACACACCACATGCATTAAGCTTCTCTTGGTCAAGTGAAAGTCTATAGCTTATTACTCTTGTAATCGGCATCACCTAGACGGGTCAGTGGCGATTGGAGCTCAGTGATCACCCTAGAGGATTTGTTGGTGACTTGACTCGGTGATTATACGCGGTTGTGAGAGATCCACCGCACCGGAGAGGCAAAGGATCATCTCATAGTGAGCACTTGGTTCTTCCGAGGACAATGGAGAGCGATACCCTTGCACGGGTGCTCCAACGAGGACTAGTGGAGAGTGACGACTCCTAGGAAAAAATGGACTTTTCTCGTCCCTATTTTACTTTCCACATTTACTTTGAGCAATTTACATTGTGTATTTGCTTAGCTAGTATTTGCCATAATGACTTAGGGTTGCTTACCATTTCATAGCTTTTATATGCTAGCTATTAGATTGGGTGAAGCTGGACTCTTGTTTAGGGTTTAATCTTTCGCTAGAATTTTAGAGAAGCCCAATTCACCCCCCTCCCCCCTCTTGGGCATTGTGATCCTTTCAATTGGTATTAGAGTCGTGTTGCTCCTAGTTTAGCTTAACCGATAGAGTAACGATGTCCAGTGGGGATGGATGAAAGTGCATCTAGCCCTTTTATGGGTTTTGGTGATTTGGATAACAACACTCTTAAAGGACTAATCAATTTGCTAAGTGTTGATAAAAAAGTATAAAAATCTATCATGATTGAAAACAATTAAGAGATGGATTGATATGAAAATGTCTCATATACATGGATTGTTCATGATATAAGTATGCATAAAGGATCAACATCAAACAATGATAATTAGACATCAACAGATTCGATGTACACTCAAGACGCATGGATTAAGGAAAGCTTGATCAAATGGAGAAGCAAGTTATTGCATTTAGTCAAGGGACAAATCAAGCCAAATAGAAGTCATATAAGAATGAGTGGTCATATAAAGCCTGAACCAGTATAACCCTAGTGTATTAGTTCCTTGCTCGGATTCCCATGATCCACCATTCGGATTGAGTCCACGCTTGCATCCCCCACTGAACACAAATCTATTACCTCCCCTAGTTTCCGAAACCATGACACCTCATATGCCTACCTTTGTGTTGTGAACCCAAAACTCCTTGTATTCTCGCGTGTGTGTTTATATTTTAGCTCACATTTCATATGCTTATGATTATATGACTAATATGTGCTCACCTCTTCTTTCATTTTTAGTGTGACTGTGTGCTCGCTTGCGTGACTCTTCCCTTGATTGGTATTTTATTGAGAGACATGCCCAGGTAGCTAGATCTTCCCTTCTCCACTCTCATCTACTGCTTTGCTACTCTCGCTTATCTACTCTCCCTCTCGTGCATTGTGTTAATGTTTAGTGGGTAGTTCCAACAGTCATGATGGTGAGGACCAAGAATGTCACCCCAGTAAGAGGGGCGATGATCAGGATCCCCCTAGCCCATTCAGACGGGACAAGGGCAAGGAGGTCTACCCTGAGCAGTAGGGAGGAAAAAAGAAGATAAAATTGGAAGGAGCCATTAGAGCAGCAGTAGCTGAGAGAGGAGAGTAGGGAGGACATATGAGAATTGGTTTAGATCAGATAGCCTTCCATGTCCGTCGCCTCTCATTTCGGGTATGCTCCACTCCAACCAGATTCGACCCCTCTGCTCTAGTCACCACTACCACTCCACCCTCCACTACCACGCCAGCTTCCGCCACTACAGTGCCTACCTCCACACTTGCTACACCTATAGCCTCCACCACACCTGCTTCCACCGCTCCCGCTATGTCTATCACTCCACCAGTACCTCCCACCCATTTTAGAGAGCATGACGAGACTGAGGTTTGGCCTCTTGTTGCGGATTCGAGACTGTTCGACCTTCACAGAGCCACTGCAGCCAAGGTCTATCGCTTCAGGCACGTGCATGTGGACACTTGGCTTCTAGCTCAGCGTGATCCAGCGGCTGGTCCATTCTTCAGCACTCAAACTTAGGAGTCCTTCTACAGAGCTCAACCGATAGCCTAGAAAGCCTTGAGAGCTTACTGACGATTGGACATGTCAGCTCTTCGCACAACAGCCGATTCTGAGGTTGAGGGCCACATCATGTATTTACCAGGCCTATACTCTTTGTTGACGTTTGGTGTCACTACATTGAGGAGTGGGTCAGAGTGTTTTATGCTTCAGTCTGGATAGACCCCGACCATCAGTGGATGAGGTTTCGCTTCGAGCGCAAGGATGTCACTATTCATACTACTTAGATCAGAGAACTGTTCAGTTTCCCTGAGTCAACGACGAGGCTTCACAGTCTATGCTACGAATCTTTAAATCCTCCTCGTCACCCTCACAGTGGAGTTATTGCTGGCACAACCCACGTCTCAGCACTCTTCACGCCACCGTTCACAGACAGCTCGAGGCGCTCCCCTACAGATTTTACCCGCGCAACCAAGTTTCTATATGAGCTAGTGAGACGAACTTTGCTACCACGGATGGGCGTCAGAGAGGTCACCACTCATATTTAGCTCTGGCTCTTAAGTGCTCTTGTTTCTCACTCAGTGTTCAACATTTTAGGCTTTCTGATCTATGAGATAGAGGACATTGTCTTGGATGGACTTTGTGCTCGTTGTCAGCTGTCGTAGGCTCAATACCTCTGCCACACCTTCGCGCAACTGATCAAACCTACTCAGTTCCAGACCACTCTTGATTCTACTAGACTCATGTTTGTATTTTACCACTCGACACCTAAGGATGAGGCTCACATCAGTGCTCGTGCCCTGGATACTAGACCTTTGGATCCTTTGGCCTCCGAGCGTCAGGTTGAAAACAAGGCAATACTGAAAGTTCCCTATGCCTGGGAACATGATCTGGATGTCTCCTAGAGAGGGGGTGAATAGGCGAATAATAATTATCACTGTAAAACTTAAAACCTTATTATACTCGAAGACTGGATCACGATGGAATTAAGATTGCTTCGAGTAGGTGGCATCAGAAATGAAGTTCCTGTCTCAGAGAGTCCTGCACTTCACAAGTAACTTATACCACAGATAATAGTATATGAAGTGCACACCGCAATAAGGCAAGAGACAAAGAACAGAAATAGAGACAAGAGAAGAGTCATAGCATAGAGCACGTAGGACATAAGGATTTATACCGAGGTTCGGCCAAGCCTGAAATGCTTGCCTAGTCCTCGTTGTAGTTAGCCACACCTTGGCTTGGAGTATCTTACTATGTCCTCCGATGTGCTCAAATTTGTCAACGTGATAGATAGAGCCTTCCAATATGTTGATGGTTGTTACAACATTGTCGTGGCTGCTTGCAACCTTCTTGACAGCACTCCGATAGAGTAAAGTGCTCAAGATCTTGATCTTGCTCTCAGCAGCACTTCCCCTCTCTCTAAAGGCTTATAACTATGCCTCTACACAACTTAGAGAGAAATACACAAGAGAGGGAGAGCAAAATGATTTGCAATGAGTCTATAAAGTGTTGCTACACTTGGGAGTGTTCCACACTTGTAGATGGACAACTAGGAGGTCCTTTTATAGCCCTAAGGGAGCCCCTGGCCGTTGGTTCTTCAAATGGGAAGCAATCAACCTTCCCTGTCTGCGTGTGCACCGGACTGTCCAGTGCACACCGGACAGTGAACAGTAGTTGATATCCTTCCTTTCCTGGTGAAGCCAACCGTTGCCACCCTTCGGCCACTTGGCACACCGGACAGTCCGGTGGCGCACCGGATAGTCCAATGCGACTTGATGACCGTTGGCTTGGTTGACGTGGCCAGTGCTAATTGCGCGGTCGACCGTTGGTCAGGCGTGCGGCTACACACCGGACCGTCCGGTGATTTATAGCCGCAGCGCCCCCAACTGCTTCCCGAGAGCAGCCTGTTCACCGAGGACCATCCTGGGCACCGGACAGTCCGGTGCTCCCAGACTAGTGCAACTTCTTTACTCCAATTTGTCTTTTTTGGGATGAGCCCTAGCACTTAGACACACACAGTTAGCCACAAAAATAATTGACTAAGTCTTGGGATCATACCTCTTTACTCCAGGATTTCTGATCTACTTTAGACAGAGCTTCAAAACCATCAAGTCAACTTGACTTGATCTAGATTAATACACATAAGCTCCAACACCTTGCAAAGGTTACATAGAACATATCCAAACATAGGAACAACCCTAAAGGTCAAAGTAAACTTAGCTCTTTTGGTCTGCTTCTAGTTCTGGTTTTGACACTACTCCTCCTTCTAGTGACCTTGTTCACTTCTCGAGCTTGATCTTGAGCCTTATTACTTACACCACATAACTGTAGATGTTACCTCATTGGTTGTAAATCATGTACTTATGTAGTGATCCTTGATGCACCATAACTCTCCTTAACTCGATCAACCTTGACTTTGCAAGTCTTCTTCTTCACCCCTAGCTTTGGGTTCCTCGGCCTCTTTGACCTTCTCCTGTGCACTCGGTACCTCAAAGCTATTCTTGCCTCCATCCTTGGCTTGATTAGTTGTCTCTGAGTTATGCACACCGAGTCTCACTTAAGCAATGTCCATCTTACTTGTGATGTCCATTATCTATAGATATTCCAGTCTTTGGACCATCACACTTGTTCACTTGTGTTGAATCATGTTAGCTTTGCATTACGCACCTTTTCAACACTTAGCACACCTGTTAGTCCTTTAATTGGGTTGTCATCCAAACCACCAAAACCCACAAGAGAGCTTTCAGATACGACCGATTGAGGATCAGGATATGGAACCCTTGGTTGCTAATACTTCTTCATATTCAGATAATGATGATGATCTAGGGTTTCCACCACCACCACCTCATGTGCTACCTCGCTCACATGATCACTAGGCGGGTGGTTCCAGTGATGTTCCTCCAGCTACACCTCCAATGATTGATCCAACCCTGGCAGCTATTCTTAAATCCTTGACACAGCAGTAGGATCGTCAGGTAGCTATCCAGCAATAGTCACCCGAGCGAATGCTATCCATGTTTCATACTATTTAGGACTGTTAGGACACACTTCAGCAGTGGCTTTTGGGAGATAGGGCAGAGCATCGGGCATTTATGACTCGTATTCTTCACCACACCGGTGTTCATGTGCCTCCAGTGCAGTCAGCTCCACCCCCACCTCTTTAGACTTCAATGGTGCCAACCATCCAGTTAGGGTCTTAGTTGCACACTTTTGGTCTGACGTTCTCACCTCTTCGGCCAGTCACTCTGGATTTCTCTTATTAGGCCGTCAGAGTTGTGAGTGTTCGGCCACTAGTGCCACCGGTTTCTGCAATGCCTACTCTAGCAGTGGCAGTCTTAGTACCAGCTCCAGCTTCAGCGCCAGCATCTCAGGCTCCACAGTCTGATCCTTCCAGTGTACCAACGTCTGAGTAAGCAACAGCTCCAGCCTCTCTAGCAGATCCTGGATCCGAGACAAACTCTGATACTATTCCGGACTTTACACTGATTGCTCACCTCGCCATGATGTGTCTGCCCCTCGTCCTTCTTCTTCTGGTCTCTAGGTTAGGGCGACCCTTTTGGTGCTTGATGTCAAGGGGGGAGAGATGAGAGTTGTGAGAGCTAGGGGGAGTTAGTTGGGAGACACATTGTCTTTTGTTGTAATATATGCATGGTACTCTCTTTTGTGACTCAACTTTTGTGTGCCTCTCAAACGTAATGATATGCTCTCAGGATCTTTTGATGACTGTGTGTGCGATTATATGTTTTCACTTGCTTACTTCACCTGTCATACAACTCTTGTTCATGAATTTCATTCGCATTATCTGAACATGGTTTTATGTCATGTATGTGCTTATACTTCCTATATCCTATACATGACTATCTTTTGTCAACTTGTTGAAAACCACTAACAATCTTCAAATGTTGAAAGGACTTAAACAAAACTCTCTCACACTCTTCTAGGGCTGTCATCAATCACCAAAAAGTGGGAGATTGAAAACATCTATGGCCCCTAGTTGGTTTTAGTGATTAATTACAACGTAAGATTATTTGTGACTAACATGTGTTTTGCAGATCAAATGGTAAGTTAGGTCACAATGCAAAAAGTTGCGCTCCAACTGGTGAAAACAATCCCTCAGATGAGAACTTGAAGCGACGACAGAAAAAGGCGAGTCAAAAGATGAAGGTATTCATATCCTAAGTGCCCAAGGAGTTGTAGGGCACTTAGTATAGAGTTGGGACTTTTATTTTTTACTTTAGTTGTACTATAAAGAGGGGTTGTGGATGAGTAGTTTGACCAAGATATAACTAGTGCAGTGTCAGTGCATGTTCACACTCAAAACTAGTTAGGTGTCATTCATAATCTCACTCACAAGTTAGAATCGAAATCGGTTTAGAATAACCCTACATAAGAAACAAGTGCGGCTGCTCTGAGGGCACAAGACTATCTGGTGGTCCTCTCGACAACTGGCCCAAGAGCGCCCGAGAGCAGAACTCGAGAGCAAACACTTAGCGTCATCAAATTTTTTGACATGCACCAGACTGTCTCTATGTATTGTTTGGTGCTCCTCGGTGTAATGGCTAGCTATCAGGACTTGCTATTGGGAGAGCACTATTGGTGCACAGTTGGCACATTGGTGGTGCATCGGACTGTCCGGCGCGCCCATGCGTAGAAAGCCCAGTAATGGCTAGTTTGGGTGGTTGGGGTATTTATATCCCCTCTACCAGCCATAGTTATTGCCTTGCTACCCCAACCAACTTGAATTCATTTCTAGAGCATTGTAAGTCCACAAAGCCTAATGAGGTGATTAGCAAAATCATAATCTCATGTTAAGACCTCGTTAGAGCGCATGAGAGCCACATAGAGCACACACCACGTGCATTAGGGTTCTCTTGGTCAAGTGAAAGTCCATGGGTTATTACTCTTGGTGATCGGCATCACCTAGACGGCTCGGTGGTGATTAGAGCTCGGTGATCACTCTAGAGGATTTGTTGGTGACTCGACTCGGTGATTGTACCCGGTCGTGAGGGATCCATCGTGTCGGAGATGGAAAGGATCATCTCATAGTGAGCACTTGGTTCTTACAAGGACCAAGGGGGAGCGATACCCTTGCATGGGTGCTCCAATGAGGACTACTGGAGAGTGCCGACTCTTCGATACCTCGTGAAAAAATGGAGCAGTTTTCTTGTCCCTATTCTACTTTCCACATTTACTTTGATAAATTTTCTTTGTGTATTTGCTTTGCTAGTATTTGCCATAATGACTTAGGGTTGCTTACCATTTCATAGCTTTTATATGCTTGCTAGTAGATTGGGTGAAGTTGGGTTATTGTTTAGGGTCTAATATTTTGCGAGAATTTTAGAGAAGCCCAATTCACCCCCTCCCTCTTGGGCATCGTGATCTTTTCACTTACCAGTTTTTGTGTACCATCCACCTCAATAAGAAACCACATCTAGAAACTACACTGCAAATACAAGGATCATACATCAAGTTAAGGTCATCATGCAAGTGGATCAATCAAATAAGTGTCTTTCAAATTGGCATCAAGAAGTAACCTTAGTGATCGATCGAATCCACCTCAAGTGCTCGAGTTAGATGCAAGCTTAGCTAGTGGAGTGGCTGAGATTTTGTTCTTTAGGATCAAGATGGAGTGTCCGAGATTTTCTTAAATCAAACTAAGGATATTGATGGTATCAAGATGGATAACCAACAATTTGATTGAAAAGTAATTGGATCAATCAAACAAAGCAATTTCAATTGGTATCAAGAATTGTTCTTTGGAAATATACAGACTTCGCCCTAGGTGGGATGACACCCTAATTGGGATATTTGAGCAAATAACATGGAAGGTGTTGGCACCGATCTGGGCACCAAGCACTGGGAGATGAACCGCTTGACAGCGCTCTCTGCGGAGGCACAGACCATCCGCGGCCCTGGACCGGACGGTCTGCGACCTAGGCGTAGGAGCGACTCCTCCGCTTATGTCCGGACAGTCCGCGTATGGGGCCCAGACGGTCTGTGATGGCGTAGAGGGTCCTCTTCTTCATAGCAGACCTAGATCTTGCCTTTCGAGAGGGACCCCGTCAAGGAGGAGATATCCTAGGGTATGTCTTGGAGTCGGTAGGCCACTCAAGACGCATCTAGTCAACGTAGAGCCAAAGTGAAACGTCACGATCCTTTGGGACTCAAATGTGATACAATTACTAGTCCCAGGAGGCTAGTAACCACATTCCTTACTTCAAATAGTACAGAGATTCGAACAAAAGTTATTACAATACCAAAATACAAGCTCTAGCGAGCCTGGAATACAAAGCACAGTGGAAGATCATCTAGCCCAAGCCACAGGCAGACTGGGTGCAGACACAGTCCCCTTCTAGTCAAACATAGCGGAAAAGAAGTCTTCAGCTGCTGAAAAACATAAATCTGGGTGAATACACTAGGTATTCCGCAAGCCCATCCCGCCCGTAAAGAGAGAGGGACCTATATAGTACATGCTTGATATGGTGGAACTGAAGTCACTCTTCTTTTTCAGAGAAATGCAATACTTTGATGGTTTACCCCAAGAAGAGAAGTAGCACATTTTCACACTCAACCACCACTGAGCTTCCCGCTCCTGTGGCATTGTTTTCATTTCCAAAAACACCCACACACACTTCCCTGTTTACGGAGATCAAACACTAATTGTCATACCACACCAGACTCGTCCATACCAGTGGATACGGACTATTCGAATAGGTTTCAAACTCTGCGCAGAGGGGTACACTTTACCCACTAGTCCGGCTCTGCGGTCTCATGGCCAATGAGACCCGAATCCGGCTCTCTTTCCTTCCTTGCACGTCCTCACCTTAATGGCTATACCGGAAGGAGTCAGGCCACCGCCATGCCCAAACCGGACAAAACATTCCCCCTCCTTATCCTCCTGGTGCTCCCAGCCATCATAACTCTGGGGTTTGGACCGTACAAGTTCAGATTGAGTGACTGCCCATATAGACTCGAGTGGTTGTACTTTAAAGTGAGTACAGGTAGTGAAGGATGACAAACCGGTCCTTATATGAGGGGACAATCCTTCTGCTCACACCTAACCCGGCTGAGCCAACACCTGAGGCCCTCCCCTAAACCAGGGAGTCCCTGATTATCCCACTCAAAAGGTGATAAGGGTGAATACCCTTCATCATACACTTTTTGAAAACATTACTCCTTTTTAGAAACACCACCCTTTTCCCCAACCCACATTTTGTACTCAAAAGATGTTCTTTAATGCAGGCTATCTCTCTACTCACAATGCAAAGGACCCAACCCTTATTCCCGACTTAGGTAGTGGTAGAAAGAATAGGTAATTCATGCATCAAGGGAAGAATGGACTCACCTTCATCGAAGTTCTCTTGGCACGAAAGGTCCATTTTCGAGAGGTCGGGCTCCTGCCCTTCTTCTGGAGCTATGATCTCCGGAGGATCGGATTCCTCCCCGCCTAGCAAAAACATGCAATGAACATTACATCAACCATGGTGGCTTAGTGAAGTGTGCCAAGTTTTAAATATTATTATTTTGTACCATATAAAATATTTGGACTATTTTTTGTGCATAAAATATCAATATATAAACATATATGTGAAAATGGGAAAAGAAAATGAGAAAAATAAAAGGAAAAGGATTTTCCTGGCTAACTGGGCCCGGGGGGAAATTCGGCCCAGCCGGGGGGCGGCCACGCGGGCAGGCGGCCCAGCTCGGCCCACCAGCGGGAGCAGTGCGGGGACAGTGCCGTGGGCGCGGGCCCACGTGCCAGCGAGGGGAGGGGGAAACAGCGTTAGGGTGACGGGGGGTCGGTCGAGAGGAAACCGGCCGACGGAGCTCGACGGCGGTTCTCCACCGGTGACCCGGTTCCTGGCGGTTGGGGAGGTGGCGAAGCACGTGTGGGGATAAGGGGTCATGGTGGAGGGGTCAATTTGGCCGGTGGGGCTTAGAACGGTCGGTCCGCGGTGAGGTGGCAGGCGCCCACGGCGGTGAGGTCGCCGCCGAGGCCTACGGGTGTAATAGGTGAAGGGAAAGGGTGTGTCGTGTTCGTGGTGAAACTCGTGAGCCAAACCAATTGGACTCTAGGCCACCAGAGAAGGGAGGGAGGGCTCACCGGAGCGGAGGAAGAGGGCGGCGTGCTGGCTCGATTGAGCTCGAGGAAGAGGGAGAGAGGTGGCCGAAGCTGGTGTGAAGAAAACTGGAGCTCGGGCGGTCCCTTTTATAGGCGACCGGGGAGGGGGGAGGAGAGGTGGCGAGCACCGGCGACGCTTGCCGCGGCGGCGATGATGGCGCATAGTGGTGGCGACGGGATGGCTCGGGCAGACGATGGTGACGGGATGGCTCGGGGCAGGCGCAAGGTGCCAATTCGGCTGGTGGGTGACTAATGGCGAGGGGATGTGGCGGAGCGGTGACCAGCGGTGATCGCGTCGATAGCCGATCACGGGCGAGAGAGAGAGCTGACAAGCGGGGCCCTCTTGCCAGAGAGAGGGTGAACATGAGGGGGAAAGGGCGGGCATGACTGACAGCGAGGGGGGAGAGATGGTGTGAGCGCGGGCGGGCGCGGGAGGTGGGCCACGTGGGCCGTGTGGGGGAAGTGAGGCGCGCGGGAGGGAGAGAGAGTTGGGCCGGATTCGGCCCAACCGAGGGGGGAGAAATTTCCTTTTTTCTATTTCTTTTTCCTTGATCCCTTTTTCTTTTAAACAATAATTCTCCTAATCTCCTAGGTGCCAAAAATAAAATACTCTATGTGAAATGCTACAAGGAGTCATGGTGTACGCATATGATGGATAAAATGCTTCATGGGGGCTTAGGAGATAATCAAGGGGGGTTAGGAGTTTAAATTTCTAACTTCGGAAATCAAAATTGGGATGTTACACAAAGAGAGGTGAAAATTTGAGGTAGAGAAAGACCAAATTAGGGCTACTCCTAATGCATAAGATAAAAACGATAAGTAGAATTGATTGGATCAATTGTCGGGGGTTCGATAGGTCATAACCCTTCATCTATATAAAGGGAGAGGTTTGGAGCCGTTACAAATCTGTTCTCGAGTTAATCCCACATGTTTTTGCTAACAAATCCCGCTAGAATTCTAGAACCCTAACTGATTCTGCACACACGCGGACGGTTCGTGCCACTACGGTGGACAATCCAGACTGTGGACCATCTGACCTCAGGGCTAGTCCGTTCGCACTGTCAAAAAGTGTGCTCAACATATGCCCCCCGCCTTTTGGTGGAGGTGGACGAACCAAAAACATATGTTCTGTCAGCACCCTTCAGGAAACAATAGATCTCACAAGTCATCTTGCTCCTGAGGTAAGAACTAAGCCTGGTGCAAGTCACCGACTTTTTAATTCAACAAGGTGATCATTCAGTAGAGCTTTAATGTATAAAGGTCATTTCAGATTGCATCTTTCTCGACCATGACCATCTGATCAATGGATCAAAAGGTATAGAATGGAGGTGTCCCTAACCTGAATAGGCAAAGGGACTATGCATGTAATACCGGTTCATTGGCGTACCATTCCACATTTGAAGAAGACAATATATTGATGAGTAGGCGGGTGGAAGGTATCTTGGTATCACTAGATGAATAGGTGATGCTTTCTGCGTCGCCTTTCGGGACGTTTTATTCAGCCATTTTGTTTTAGAGGGTGACCGGGGTTTCTTTGCTGGCCGATTGCATAGAATGCCCTTCTTGTGAATTATATGTAGGGCCGGCAATTGATCAGAAGTAGACCACTTTGTGTGGAGGTCGATGCCTTTGTCCATGGGCGGACTGTACGACTGATCGTCTGTTTGAGCACCAGACCATCCGCGCGCAAATGCTAGACCGTCCGCGATGCTCGAGTCAGGGAGCTTTGCTAAGTTGCTCGATTGAGCCTACCCCTGGCACCTCTGGATTTGTTAGTCATCCTGTCCAGAGCTTTTTGAGCAACCCCTCCTTGTGATATATTCGACGTGCGAGGATCACTAATGATGATGTTTTTGCCTTTGCCTTTATCGGTCACTTCTGACCGAACAAAGACTTTTTGCTTGCTAATTTTATTATATTGACAGAAAATGGTTACATGTCTGCTGCATCTCTTAACAACTCAATCGACCCTCATTTATGGCCGACTGAATCTATGGACGAAAAATGTTACAATCATTGGTGGCATGGGATAAGAATTATGCCATTTGTAGTAAGTGAGAGCACCTAGAGGGGGGTGAATAGGTGATCCTCTGAAACTTAAAACTTAAGCCACAAAAACTTGGTTAAGTGTTAGCACAATAATCGCCAAGTGGCTAGACAGGAGTCTCAACAAAACACAATAACCACAAAAGATCGATCACAGAGATGGCACAGTGGTTTATCCCGTGGTTCGGCCAAGACCAACGCTTGCCTACTCCACGTTGTGGCGTCCCAACGGACGAGGGTTGCAATCAACCCCTCTCAAGCGGGTCAAAGACCCACTTGAATACCACGGTGTTTTGCTTTGCTTTTCTTAATCCCGTTCGCGAGGAATCTCCACAACTTGGAGTCTCTCGCCCTTACACTTGAAGTTCACAAAGAAGCACGGAGTAAGGGAGGGATTAGCAACTCACACAAGACACAAAGATCACAGCAAATACGCACACACAGGACCCAGACTTAAGCTCAAAAGACTAGCACACTAGAACGAGGCTTAAATCACTAGAATGTCGAACAACTGCGCAAGAATGGAGTGTGAGTGATCAAGAGTGCTCAAGGAATGCTTGGTGTACTCCTTCATGCGCCTAGGGGTCCCTTTTATAGCCCCAAGGCAGCTAGGAGCCGTTGAGAGCAATCCGGGAAGGCAATTCTTGCCTTCTGTCGTCTGGCGCACCGGACAGTCCGGTGCACCACCGAACACTGTCCGGTGCGGATCTCTTTCCTTATTTGGCGAAGCCGACCGTTTGCGCCTGGGAGCCGTTGGCGCACCGGACACTGTCCGGTGCACACCGGACAGTCCGGTGCCTCCTTCTAGCCGTTAGCTCGGCCATGTATCCCGCGCAGATCGCGCGGCCGACCATTGGCCCGGTCGACCGTTGGCTCATCGGACTGTCCGGTGCACACCGGACAGTCTGGTGAATTATAGCCGTACGCCGTTTATTTCTTCCCGAGAGCAACAAGTTCGCCTGAGCCAGCCTGGCGCACCGGACACTGTCCGGTGCACCACCGGACACTGTCCGGTGCACCCAGACAGCGCTGGCTTTGGCTGAAACAAAGCTATCTCTTTCCAATTTGTTTTCTCCTGTTTCCAGCACTTAGACACAATACATTAGTCCTTAAAACAATGTACTAAGTCTGAGAAACATACCTTTTGACTTGATTTGCACTTTGTCCACCACATTGCATAGATCAACACAAAAGCACTTGCGTTGGCACTTAATCACCAAAATACTTAGAAATGGCCCAAGGGCACATTTCCCTTTCAATCTCCCCCTTTTTGGTGATTTATGCCAACACAACATAAAGCAACTAGAACAAGTGCAATATCAATGCAAATGAAAACTCAAATTTGTTTTGAATCAAATTTGGCATATTTGGATCATTCTTTGCCACCACTTGGTTTGTTTTTGCAAATCAAACTCAAATTTCTATCTCTAAGTCAAACACACTTTAAAACATAAGGAGAGTCATTCCACGAGAAATTGAACCAAGATTCAAAAACTCCCCCTTTTTCCCATAATCAACACTTTTCCCTACCAAAAGCCAGCTTTTGACAATAAGAGCAATTAAGAGTATTTTGACAAACAAAAACTCTAACTCTATTATTTTCAAAATTCACAAGTGGTAGTTGATCCATTTATTGCTTTGGCCTTATTTTCTCCCCCTTTGGCATCAAGCACCAAAACGGGATCAATTTTGGCCCTTTAACCTCATTGCCTCACCAAAATCTTCAACTAAGGGTAAAAAGGCAATAAGAGTACTAAGATGAACTTGGAATAAGTTACCCTCTCATCGGAGTGCAGTGGAAGTCTTTCATGGTCCAAGTCCACCTTTTCCCTTTCAAACCTCCTTTGAGACTAAAACAAGCAAACTCAAACACACGGTTAGTCTCAAAGGGTCAAGTTGTAGCACAACTCCCCCTAAATTTGTGCATCCCTTGCAAATGGACTTGAAAGGTCCGAGGAGTGCTTGTACAACTTGAGCACCATAAATAAACAACAAAATGCATAAGGAACATGATCAAGGGCATAAACACATGTATGCTATGAATCAATCCAAGTTCCGCGAATCTAGGACATTTAGCTCACTACGCAGCCTGCAAAAAGTCTTCTCATCTAAAGGCTTGGTAAAGATATCGGCTAGCTGGTTCTCGGTGCTAACATGAAACACTTCGATATCTCCCTTTTGCTGGTGGTCTCTCAAAAAGTGATGCCGGATGTCAATGTGCTTTGTGCGGCTGTGCTCAACAGGATTTTCTGCTATTCGGATAGCACTCTCATTATCACATAGGAGTGGGACTTTGCTCAGATTGTAGCCAAAGTCCCGGAGGGTTTGCCTCATCCAAAGTAGTTGCGCGCAACACTGTCCTGCGGCAACGTACTCGGCCTCAGCAGTGGATAGGGCAACAGAAGTTTGTTTCTTAGAATTCCATGACACCAGAGACCTTCCTAAGAATTGGCACGTCCCCGATGTACTCTTCCTATCGACCTTACATCCAGCATAGTCGGAATCTGAATATCCAATCAAGTCAAAGTTAGACCCCTTTGGATACCAGATCCCGAAGCAAGGCGTAGTGACTAAATATCTAAGAATTCGCTTCACGGCCACCAAGTGACATTCCCTTGGATCGGATTGAAATCTAGCACACATGCATACGCTAAGCATAATATCCGGTCTACTAGCACATAAATAAAGCAAAGATCCTATCATTGACCGGTATGCTTTTTGATCAACAGACTTACCTCCTTTGTTGAGGTCGGTGTGTCCGTCGGTTCCCATCGACGTCTTGGCGGGCTTGGCGTCCTTCATCCCAAACCGCTTTAGCAAGTATTGCGTGAACTTTGTTTGAGAGATGAAGGTACCATCCTTGAGTTGCTTCACTTGGAACCCAAGGAAGTAGTTCAGCTCACCCATCATAGACATCTCGAATTTCTGTGTCATCACCCTGCTAAACTCTTCACAAGACTTTTAGTTAGTAGAACCAAATATTATGTCATCGACATAAATTTGGCACACAAAAAGATCACCATCGCAAGTCTTAGTGAAAAGAGTTGGATCGGCTTTCCCAACCTTGAAAGCATTAGCAATTAAAAAGTCTCTAAGGCATTCATACCATGCTCTTGGGGCTTGCTTAAGTCCATAGAGCGCCTTAGAGAGCTTACACACGTGGTCAGGGTACCGTTCATCCTCGAAGCCAGGGGGTTGCTCCACGTACACCTCCTCCTTGATCGGCCCATTGAGGAAAGCGCTCTTCACATCCATTTGGTACAATCTGAAAGAATGGTGAGCGGCATATGCTAGCAAAATACGAATTGATTCTAGCCTAGCCACAGGAGCGAAAGTCTCCTCAAAGTCCAAACCTGCGACTTGGGCATAACCTTTTGCCACAAGTCGAGCCTTGTTCCTCGTCACCACCCCATGCTCGTCCTATTTGTTGCGGAAAACCCACTTGGTTCCCACAATGTTTTGCTTGGGACGAGGCACCAGTGTCCAAACTTCATTGCACTTGAAGTTGTTTAGCTCCTCCTGTATGGCCAACACCCAGTCCGGATCTAGCAAGGCCTCTTCTACCCTGAAAGGCTCAATAGAAGAGACAAAAGAGTAATGCTCACAAAAATTCACCAATCTAGAGCGAGTAGTTACTCCCTTGCTAATATCACCCAAAATTTGGTCGACGGGATGATTCCTTTGAATCGTCGCTCGAACTTGGGTTGGAGGTGCCTGAGGTGCTTCTTCTTCAACTTGAACATCCTGTGCTCCCCCTTGATCATGCGCCTCCACTTGAGGTGCCTGTTCGTCATATTGGGTTGGGGGATGCACCATTGTTGAGGAAGAAGGTTGATCTTGCTCCAAATGTTCCTGTGGTCGCACATCGCCAATTGCCATGGTGCGCATAGCGGCCGCTGGAACGTCTTCTTCATCTACATCATCGATATCAACAGCTTGCTCTCTTGGAGAGCCATTAGTCTCATCAAATACAACGTCGCTAGAGACTTCAACCAAACCTGATGATTTGTTGAAGACCCTATACGCCTTTGTATTTGAATCATAACCTAATAAAAACCCTTCTACAGCTTTGGGAGCAAATTTAGAAGTTCTACCTTTCTTCACAAGAATATAACACTTGCTCCCAAATACACGAAAATAAGACACATTGGGTTTGTTACCAGTTAGCAGCTCATACGAAGTCTTCTTGAGGAGGCAGTGAAGGTAGACCCGGTTGATGACGTGGCAAGCCGTGTTCACGGCTTCCGACCAAAAACGCTCGGGGGTCTTGGACTCTCCAAGCATCGTCCTCGCCATGTCGATGAGCGTCCTGTTCTTCCTCTCTACCACACCATTTTGTTGTGGTGTGTAAGGGGCGGAAAACTCATGCTTGATCCCTTCCTCCTCAAGGAACTCCTCCACTTGAAGGTTCTTGAACTCGGACCCGTTGTCGCTCCTTATCTTCTTTACTTTGAGCTCAAACTCATTTTGAGCTCTCCTGAGGAAGCGCTTGAGGGTCCCCTGGGTTTCAGATTTATCCTGCAAAAAGAATACCCAAGTGAAGCGGGAAAAGTCATCAACTATAACAAGACCATACTTACTTCCTCCTATACTTAGATAGGCGACGGGTCCGAAGAGGTCCATATGAAGCATCTCCAAGGGTCTTGATGTGGTCATCACATTTTTGGTGTGATGAGAGCCTCCCACCTGTTTCCCTGCTTGACAAGCTGCACAAGGTCTATCTTTTTCGAAATGCACGTTAGTTAGACCTATCACGTGTTCTCCCTTTAGAAGTTTGTGGAGGTTCTTTATCCCCACATGTGCTAAGCGGCGATGCCACAGCCAGCCCATGCAAGTCTTAGCAATTAAGCATGTATCTAGACCGGCCTCTTCTTTTGCAAAATCAACCAAATAAAGTTTGTCGTCTAGTACACCCTTAAAAGCTAGTGAACCATCACACCTTCTAAAGACAGACACATCTACATTTGTGAATAGACAATTATATCCCATATTGCATAATTGACTAACAGATAACAGATTATATCCAAGTGACTCAACTAAAAACACATTAGAAATAGAGTGCTCAGATGAAATAGCAATTTTACCTAACCCTTTTACCTTGCCTTGGTTCCCATCACCGAATATTATTGAATCTTGGGAATCCTTGTTCTTGACATAGGAAGAGAACATCCTCTTTTCCCCCGTCATGTGGTTTGTGCATCCGCTGTCAATAATCCAGCTTGTACCCCCGGATGCATAAACCTGCAAGGCAAATTTAGGCTTGGGTCTTAGGTACCCAACTCTTGTTGGGTCCTACAAGGTTAGTCACAATTGTCTTAGGGACCCAAATGCAAGTTTTATCTCCCTTGCATCTTGCCCCTAACTTCCTAGCAATCACCTTCTTATCCTTTCTACAAATAGCAAATGAAGCATTGCAAGCATGATATATTGTAGAAGGTTCATTAATTTTCCTAGGAACATTAACAACATTTCTCCTAGGCATATTATGAACAACATTTCTCCTAGCAACATTTCTATCATGCATAACATGGGAACTAGAAGCAGTCATAGCATGAAAATCAAAAGTGTCATAACTTCTAAAGGCATTCTTAGACTGTCTCCTACCATGATACATGAAGGCATGGTTCTTTTGCACACTACTAACCATAGGGGCCTTCCCTTTCTCCTTGGCGGAGATGGGAGCCTTATAGCTTGTTAAGTTCTTGGCTTCTCTCTTGAAGCCAAGTCCATCCTTAATTGAGGGGTGTCTACCAATCGTGTAGGCATCCCTTGCAAATTTTAATTTATCAAATTCACTTTTGCTAGTCTTAAGTTGGGCATTAAGACTAACCACTTCATCATTTAATTTAGAAATGCAAACTAGGTGTTCACTACAAGCATCAATGTCAAAATCTTTACACCTAGTGCAAATCATAACATGTTCTACACAAGAGTTAGATTTACTAGCTATTTCTAACTTAGCATTCAAACCATCTGTTGGGGACTTGTTCTCAAATGCTAAGAGTTAAGAACAAGGCAACATAAAAAGTGTTAAACACTAAGGTCCTTCGTCCTTCGAAACATTATGCCCCTTCGGGAAATAATGATTTTAGGACGAAGGTCATAAGAGACATACCTTCGTAAATATAATAAGTAATGCCGAAGGATTCATATAAAGCGTGAAATATAAACATCAACATAGAATCATTTCTATTTTATTAACATGGAGAAATAGAAATGATTTCAAATTACAAATGTACCTTCGGTCCTGAGAGAAGGTAAAAAGTACAAGCGTGACGCAAAAACCAATGCCAAGTCAGCGTGAACAGTACGGGAGTACTGTTCATCTATTTATAGGCGCGGGACGCAGCCCACGTAAAATTACATCCATGTCCATTACATTTGTTAATGGCTTATGGAAATTTGTCAAGGCCCACGCAGTCTTTTCATCTTTAAGTCGGTTCCCCCCTCTGCTGTCGCGACGAAGCTTCCCTGCGCACAGCTTCGGCTGCGCTCGTCCTTCGTCTGGTTCAGGCTTCATCCTGGCCGTGCTTCATATTCATAGTTCTGAGTCCAAAAATACCTGTTCACATAATCCACTTGGAAAACATTGTCAAATCATGTTTTTGAGGACCTTTGGAGGACGAAGGCCCCCAACAGTAGCCCCTCGCAATATTAATTTGTTAATAATAAATTCAGATTGCGATATGGACGAAGGCCTTGAGCCGAAGGTCCGAAAAAACACCTTCCCTTTGCTAGAATAGCAACATTCACTGACAAGCGGGGTCTTTCAATTTTCAACGCCCCGGGCGTATAAATAAGATCATACTGCCAACTCATTTGGTACGCACACTTGCCATCTGCTTCGACCCACTAAAATTTTAGCTCTTGTGCACTAAGATTTGCTGGCCTTTTTGATTTTGGAGCTTCGGCCTCGGGAACAATTTTTTAGCGTTTCCGAAGATGTCTGAAGGCAAGAAGATTCCTGCTGAGACGAAGCTGAGTCTCGAGGAGGAGAAGAATCTGGGGTTCCTGATAGCGATGGCAGAGACCAATACAGAGAAAATCACCAAGGAGATTCTCGAAGGTTTGTCCGAAGATACTGGTGATAGCGACAGCTATGATGTAGAGAGTGGTGGGGAAGAGGCCGAAGATCGTCCATGGCGGCCAAGTCACACGGTTTTCGGGAAAACCACTATCAAGCAGAGCCATATTGATAATATGAGGGGGCGGTATTTTCGAGATATATCTATTGTGAGGGCTGACGCTGGAGAAAAGACTTCTCCCACTCCCGAAGAAGATGAAGTTGTAATCTTCCGAAGCTTTCTCAAGGCTGGGCTTCGATTTCCCCTGAGCAACTTTGTTGTTGAGGTACTGAAAATATTTCAAGTGTACCTTCATCAACTTACTCCCGAAGCTATCATGAGGATGGGGATATTTGTCTGGGCTACAAGAAGCCAAGGTTTAGAACCAAATGCTAAGAGTTTTTGCAACATTCATGAATTATTATACGAGACAAAGCCCTGGGGAAAAGAACAATATCACAACAATTTTGGGTGTTACAGCTTCGGTGCCCGCTCCGGGTCAAGCTGCCCTGTGCCGACCTTTCGGAAGAGGTGGCCCGGAGCCTGGATGACAGAGTGGTTTTATGTGAAGAATGACTTAACAGCGGAAGAAAATGTTAAAAGTATTATTATGTGCCCCATCTGGCAACGCTTCGGACTACGAAGGCCGAAGGTTGAAATGGACGAAGCAGCCGAGGAGTGCCAAAGAGCCTTCGGCGTAGTCTGCTCCTTCATTGGAACAAGGGACTTGGTCCAAGAGCACATTGCCTTCAGGATATGGCCACTTGCAGAAAAGTGGAAAATGCCGAAGGAAACCATTAAAGAGTCCGACGAAGGCGGACTAGTTAGACTAAAATACACATTCAAGTATGCAGATAAATTTGTTGAACCTGATGATGACTGGTTGAAAAGTATTGAGACATTAAGTGACGAACTGCTTGGCACATACTCGAAGGCTGAGAACACCGCATTATCAGCAGCCTTCGGAGGCCGAAAGAAGAAAAGGCTCAACCGTGTGTTTGACGCGGTCGGGTTCATCTACCCTGACTATCATTATCCGGTATTGGGTCGCAAAAGGAAAAATACTTCTCCTGCGACAGAAGCTACCACAAGTGCCCCTAGTGAGCCAGCGCCTCAAAGAAAAAGGATGAAGGTGCTCACCCATCGGACACGCTTTATTGAGCCGGCCACAGTGCCAGAATTCATTGGCGAAGCTTCTTTGGCCTCTGAAGCTACAGAACCAGCTCCAGTGCCGAAGATGGAAGAGAAGACTGAAGCGCCTTCAGTAGTAGAAAAGCCGAAGATTGACGAGCCAAAAATGTCTGAAATCTTAAGTCCTTCGGTAAATGTCGAAGTAATAAAAAACCAAAAGGGGCCATCGGTGACCCCAAAAAGGAAAAGAATGGTAAACGTACTAGATGTCTTGGAGACAATTAAGTCTTCAAGCACAACTCCAAAAAAGAGTGCTGAAGTTGCTGAAGCTTCTACTGAAGCTTCAACGCAACAGGCCGAAGCTGAAGCTGGGCGTTCAGAGCCCTACAAGGAGCAACCTTTGGAAGCCGAAGCAATAAAAATATCAGAACCAGTTTTAGCTGAAGAAATTGACACTGCCATCCCCGAGGCTCCCTCCAGCGTATACGATTACACCGTGCGACATGCTTCGGGGAAGAAACTGTCTGAAGAAGAGATCTATGAAGCGAATCACTATGCGAAAGAGTTGAAGTATCCGAAGGGGGCAGTAATATTTAATGGGACAAACGAAGATGATTTCCTGTATTGCCTCCCAGACAATAAAGAATTATCCGTGTGCCGGGAAATGGCTAGAAGCATGGGATTCCCGAAGCTCGAAGCTGGATTATGCGCCATGACGAAAGAGGATCTTGCAGACAGTCTTGCATATAATAGCCTAAAGGTATGGAAATTAAGCGTTTGAAAGAACTTTTTAATGCGTAATTCATTCCTTTATTCTTATATGGATTCTTTTTTACACAGGGCCTGATTCTGAGCAACGCGTTAAGAGCCCAAAAAAGCGCCGAAGATGAAAGCTATGATATTGCGTTTAACAGTTTACGCTCCGAAGTTATCAAACTGAGGAACGAAGCTCTGGAAAAGGATAAAATTCTGCTCACACTGGTAGAGAAAGTAAAGAAGGACGAAGCTGCTTCGAAAGCCCAGGCCGAAGCCCAAAAGCGTGAAATTAAAGATCTTCAGAAGCAGCTGACTAGGGCCAAAGAGGAACGTGTGCTGGAGGAAACAAAACGAGAACTCAGTGATCATATGGTCAACAAATTGGAGTTAAGTGTTAAAGAGCTTCGTGCTTCTCAGAGGAACTGTTATGTTAAATCTGTAGAATGCGTAAATAAAATTAAAACCAGCTTCGCCAGCGTGGGCGCCTTCTCCAGCGAAGAGAATTTCTCTCGAGGTAATCCCGAAGGTCCACTGGAATGGATTAGTCACGAAGCAGAGGCCTTCGAGGAGATCCTGAGCAGTCGCGGCGACATCTGCGCTTTTTCGGGCGCCAGAGGAATTGCCTCTGTCTTAGAGAAGAAAGGTTGCGGGCATGTAAAATTTTTAGCTCAGTCCGAAGCTGCCTTGTCTTCCGAAGACATCAAGGACCCCTCGGCCGAAGCAAGCGTTGTTGGTGGCAAATTTTTTACTGATATCTGGAACGACGGCGGCCGAGGCATGGCGCAAGAAATCATCCAAAGGAGCGAAAAAGGCATCCACGATGCCAGGAAAGTGGCAGAGGCTGCCAAAAGAAGTACAGAGCCCGAAAGACAATTAGGTATTAATTAGTCGTTCTTATCGTGTTGTAATTTTATTTCAAACTTTGCTCGCAATTTGTAATAGTAATGAAGAAATGTTCTCTTCCCTCAGAAGCTGCTGGATCGACTGTCGATCCCCACTCAAAAGGGGATGACGAAATTAAACAAATGGCCGAAGCTATCATGGACAAAGTTGTTGATCAACTTCTAAATGAAGCCGCCGAAGCAGTTTTAAGAGAAGACTAGATGCTATTAGAAAAAACATTTAAATTGTAATCTATGTAACATTTTGCACATTTGAATGTAATGTACAAGTTTCTTTTCATTATTCAATTCTTTACGATGCATGAAACTCTACATACATACCATTTTTGAGCCTTCGGCGAAAAAACACCTTCCCTTCTTTTCATGCTTCGTGAAGAAAATATTCTCCGTTAAAACTGTTCTGATAAGACACATCCATGCTTCGTGAAAGCATTCTCCGAAGCTAAACAATTTTGATATTGCTCTGATGAAGCTCATCCATGCTTCGTAAAAACAGCCTCCGAAGCTATTTTCCGAAGATTATCATTATATTCCCTCGTGACTTTGCACAATTTACACTTTCTCAAATCATTCTTTCGAAGGTTAATACTGTGTGCCCTTCTTTTGCCGTATGTAACATGATGTATGATGCTTATGCTATGCGAAATGATGTGATGATGTTATGTTATGCAAATGACGTCTGTTCCGAAGATACACAAAATACATACGTAAGCTCTGCATTCCCTTAGGAACGTCTTTGGAGCTTCTTCGCCTTTTACTTAGACGGTATAAGCTCTGCATTCCCTTAGGAACGTCTTTGGAGCTTCTTCGCCTTTTACTTAGGCGGTATAAGCTCTGCATTCCCTTAGGAACGTCTTTGGAGCTTCTTCGCCTTTTACTTAGGCGGTATCAGCGTTGACTTTTCGCTGTATGCTCTGCATTCCTTTAGGAACGACTTTTGAGCAGAAAACTTACACTGCGCTCCCTTTGGAACGGCTTTTTGTGACTTCATGAACTTACTCTGCGTTCCTTAGAACGACTTTCTGTTACTCCGAAGGATTTTTAATACTTCGAAGGTCCTCCTTGTTAACACAAAAACTTCATCAACTTAAGCCTGTGGAGAAAATAGATTTTCCTCATGGGAAACAGCGAAATTATTACATGGAAACTATCAATGTTTTTTTTTGCTACAGAGAATAGGACTGAATGGAAAAGACTGCTATCAAAGGTAGGATATGTATCAATAAATGTGCTTCGACTCTGGCACAGTGCTGTTGACTGTGCGAGCTTCGGATTGCTCTCTAAGATCCCTTTGATGCAGAACATATTGGCTCCCTTCTGGCTGCTGGCCTTGTTGCAGCGGCGGTGGAGGCGGGGGCTGTTGCCATGAAGCTTGAGGTCGACTTGCCGAAGCTACGGAGGCTGCAGGGTGGTTGCCCACGTACTCCGGGATGTAAGGCTGATGGTACGAAGCGGTATGCATGACCTGCTTCGGCTGTCCCTGTTGCGCTGCAGCTTCTGCTAGCTCCTTTTGTTTCTGGATGGTAACATGGCACATCCTGGTGGTATGGCCCTTGTTCTCACCGCAGAATAAGCAAAATGTCCTCCTTGGTTGATCCCCAAATCTCCCGCCGAAGCCCCTGGCGCCTCTGCCTCTTGGAGCTGGTGGCCGAAAGAAAGTTTGCTGCTGCCCCGAAGCCTATGAGGAGCACTGCGGCCTGTTCTGTTGACTCCCCTTATCATCATTTTGAGCGTTGTGGATGGACCTGACATGCCTCGGATAGAATCGTCCCCCGAAGCCCCTGGTCATCTCAGAAAATCTGAAGGCCTCCTCCCTTCTTTGGCGAAAGTCGTTATCTGCACGAATGTACTCGTCCATCTTCTGGAGTAGCTTCTCCAGAGTCTGAGGAGGCTTCCTAGCAAAGTATTGGGCTGCAGGTCCAGGACGAAGCCCCTTGATCATAGCTTCGATAACAATTTCATTGGGCACCGTTGGTGCCTGTGCCCTCAAACGCAAGAACCTTCTGACATATGCCTGAAGGTATTCTTCATGATCCTGAGTGCACTGAAACAAAGCTTGTGCAGTGACCGGCTTCGTCTGAAATCCTTGAAAGCTGGTTAACAACATATCCTTCAGCTTCTGCCATGAGGTGATTGTCCCTGGTCGAAGGGAGGAATACCAGGTCTGAGCAACATTCCTGACGGCCATGACGAAAGACTTCGCCATGACTGCAGCATTGCCCCCATACGAAGACACTGTTGCTTCGTAGCTCATCAGGAACTGCTTCGGGTCTGAGTGGCCGTCGAACATGGGAAGCTGAGGTGGCTTATAGGATGGAGGCCAAGGTGTAGCCTGCAGCTCAGCGGACAAAGGAGAAGCATCATCGAAAACAAAATTTCCCTGATGGAAATTGTCATACCAGTCATCTTCGTTGACGAAGCCCTCCTGATGGAGGTCTTTCTGCTGAGGCCTTCTATTTTGCTCATCATGGGTGAGGTGGCGGACTTCCTCAGAGGCTTCGTCTATCTGCCGTTGCAACTCAGCTAGCCGGGCCATCTTCTCCTTCTTCCTTTGCACCTGTTGATGTAGGATCTCCATATCCCTGATTTCTTGGTCTAGCTCTTCCTCTTGAAGCGTCGGGCTGACAGCCTTTCTCTTCTGGCTTCGGGCCTCCCGAAGAGAGACGGTCTCCTGGTTGTGGTCCAGCGGTTGCAGTGCTGAAGCCCCAGTCGCTGAAGCTTTCTTCGGCGCCATAGCGAAGGTCTATAGCTTCCGAAGGTGTTCAAAAAAGCTCGAAGTGGAAGTGAGTTCACCGGAGGTGGGCGCCAATGTTGGGGACTTGTTCTCAAATGCTAAGAGTTAAGAACAAGGCAACATAAAAAGTGTTAAACACTAAGGTCCTTCGTCCTTCGAAACATTATGCCCCTTCGGGAAATAATGATTTTAGGACGAAGGTCATAAGAGACATACCTTCGTAAATATAATAAGTAATGCCGAAGGATTCATATAAAGCGTGAAATATAAACATCAACATAGAATCATTTCTATTTTATTAACATGGAGAAATAGAAATGATTTCAAATTACAAATGTACCTTCGGTCCTGAGAGAAGGTAAAAAGTACAAGCGTGATGCAAAAACCAATGCCAAGTCAGCGTGAACAGTACGGGAGTACTGTTCATCTATTTATAGGCGCGGGACGCAGCCCACGTAAAATTACATCCATGTCCATTACATTTGTTAATGGCTTATGGAAATTTGTCAAGGCCCACGCAGTCTTTTCATCTTTAAGTCGGTTCCCCCCTCTGCTGTCGCGACGAAGCTTCCCTGCGCACAGCTTCGGCTGCGCTCGTCCTTCGTCTGGTTCAGGCTTCGTCCTGGCCGTGCTTCATATTCATAGTTCTGAGTCCAAAAATACCTGTTCACATAATCCACTTGGAAAACATTGTCAAATCATGTTTTTGAGGACCTTCGGAGGACGAAGGCCCCCAACACCATCATTCATGCTCCTTAAGCTAGAAATTGTCTCATGGCAAGAAGATAGTTCACAACAAAGCATTTCATTTCTTTTAACTTCTAAAGCATAAGATTTTTGTGCCTCTACAAATTTGTCATGCTCTTCATATAAAAGGTCCTCTTGTTTTTCTAAGAGTCTATCCTTTTCATTCAAGGCATCAATCAGTTCATTAATCTTATCTACTTTAGTTCTATCCAATCCCTTGAATAAACTAGAGTAATCTATTTCTTCATCACTAGACTCATCATCACTAGAGGAATCATAAGTGGCATTGTTTTGATTACTTACTTTCTTCTCCTTCGCCATGAGGCATGTGTGACGCTCGTTGGGGAAGAGGGATGACTTGTTGAAGGCGGTGGCGGCGAGTCCTTCATTTTCGGAGTCGGATGACGAACAATCCTAGTCCCACTCCTTGCCAAGGTGTGCCTCGCCCTTAGCCTTCTTGTATGCCTTCTTTTTCTCCCTCTTGCTCCCTTGTTCCTGGTCACTTTCATTATCGGGACAGTTAGCAATAAAATGACCAATCTTACCACATTTGAAGCATGAGCGCTTCCCCTTTGTTTTGGTCTTGCTTGGCTGTCCCTTGCGACCCTTTAGCGCCGTATTGAAGCGTTTGATGATGAGGGCCATCTCTTCATCATTTAGCCCAGCCGCCTCAACTTGCGCCACCTTGCTAGATAGCGCCTCCTTGCTTCTCGTTGCCTTGAGAGCAATGGGTTGAGGCTCATGGATTGGACCGTTCAACGCGTCGTCCACGTACCTTGCCTCCTTGATCATCATTCGCCCGCTTACGAATTTTCCAAGGACTTCTTCGGGCGACATCTTGGTGTACCTAGGATTTTCACGAATATTGTTCACCAAATGTGGATCAAGAATAGTAAAGGACCTTAGCATTAGGCGGACGACGTCGTGGTCCGTCCATCGCGTGCTTCCGTAGCTCCTTATTTTGTTGATAAGGGTCTTGAGCCAGTTGTATGTTTGGGTTGGCTCCTCGCCCCTTATCATTGCGAATCTTCCAAGCTCGCCCTCCACCAACTCCATTTTGGTGAGTAAGGTGACGTCGTTCCCCTCATGTGAGATCCTGAGGGTGTCCCAGATCTGCTTGGCATTGTCCAAGCCGCTCACCTTATGATACTCGTCCCTGCACAAAGAGGCTAACAACACAGTAGTAGCTTGTGTGTTTCTATGAATCTGCTCATTGATAAACATAGGACTATCCGAGCTATCAAATTTCATTCCACTTTCCACAATCTCCCATATGCTCGGATGGAGAGAGAATAGGTGACTACGCATTTTGTGGCTCCAAAATCCGTAGTCCTCTCCATCAAAGTGAGGAGGTTTGCCAAGTGGAATGGAGAGCAAATGAGCATTTGTATTTTGCGGAATACGAGAGTAGTCAAAAGAAAAGTTCGAATTAACCGGTTTCCTTCTCTCGTAGTCATTGTCGTCGTTGTCCTTTTGGGAAGAAGTGGACTCATCGCTGTCGTCGTAGTAGATGATCTCCTTGATGCATCTTGTCTTCTTCTTCTTACCATCTTTGCGTCTGTGGCCCGAGCCCGAGTCGGTAGGCTTGTCATCCTTCGACTCATTGACGAAGGACTCCTTCTCCTTGTCGTTGATCACGATTCCCTTCCCCTTAGGATCCATCTCTTCGGGCGATTAGTCCCTACGTGAAGAGAATGACTCTGATACCAATTGAGAGCACCTAGAGGGGGGGTGAATAGGTGATCCTGTGAAACTTAAAACTTAAGCCACAAAAACTTGGTTAAGTGTTAGCACAATAATCGCCAAGTGGCTAGAGAGGAGTCTCAACAAAACACAATAACCACAAAAGATCGATCACAGAGATGGCACAGTGGTTTATCCCGTGGTTCGGCCAAGACCAACGCTTGCCTACTCCACGTTGTGGCGTCCCAACGGACGAGGGTTGCAATCAACCCCTCTCAAGCGGGTCAAAGACCCACTTGAATACCACGGTGTTTTGCTTTGCTTTTCTTAATCCCGTTCGCGAGGAATCTCCACAACTTGGAGTCTCTCGCCCTTACACTTGAAGTTCACAAAGAAGCACGGAGTAAGGGAGGGATTAGCAACTCACACAAGACACAAAGATCATAGCAAATACACACACATAGGACCCAGACTTAAGCTCAGAAGACTAGCACACTAGAACGAGGCTTAAATCACTAGAATGTCGAACAAGTGCGCAAGAATGGAGTGTGAGTGATCAAGAGTGCTCAAGGAATGCTTGGTGTACTCCTTCATGCGCCTAGGGGTCCCTTTTATAGCCCCAAGGCAGCTAGGAGCCATTGAGAGCAATCCGGGAAGGCAATTCTTGCCTTCTGTCGCCTGGCGCACCGGACAGTCCGGTGCACCACCGGACACTGTCCGGTGTGGATCTCTTTCCTTATTTGGCGAAGCCGACCGTTTGCGCTTGGGAGCCGTTGGCGCACCGGACACTGTCCGGTGCACACCGGACAGTCCAGTGCCTCCTTCTAGCCATTAGCTCGGCCACGTGTCCCGCGCAGATCGCGCGGCCGACCGTTGGCCCGATCGACCGTTGGCTCACCGGACACTGTCCGGTGCACACCGGACAGTCCGGTGAATTATAGTCGTACGTCGTTTATTTCTTCCCGAGAGCAGCAAGTTTGAGTGAGCCAGCCTGGCGCACCGGACACTGTTCGGTGCACCACCGGACAGTCCGGTGTACCCAGACAGCGCTGGCTTTGGCTGAAACAAAGCTATCTCTTTCCAATTTGTTTTCTCCTGTTTCCAGCACTTAGACACAATACATTAGTCCTTAAAACAATGTACTAAGTCTGAGAAACATACCTTTTGACTTGATTTGCACTTTGTCCACCACATTGCATAGATCAACACAAAAGCACTTGCGTTGGCACTCAATCACCAAAATACTTAGAAATGGCCCAATGGCACATTTCCCTTTCAGTAAGCACATCTCTTTAATTCATTTAGAGGAGGAAGTGTATGAGTTACTTTAATGTTGCCACTTTTCACTAGTTTGTCAAATATTTTATCACACTTAGCAACATTAAAAGTAAATTTAACTTCTTCTTGCCTATTCTTTTGAACCGGCTATAAAGAAGAACAGGGTGAAGGCTTGACCCTTGTTGGCCAAACAAGTTTAGCGGTACATATATCTATGGATTTGTCATCTAAATTATCGTGCTCCACTAGATGTATAGTATGACCGACTAATTTTGATGTCTCTTTACATTGACTTTCATAGGCCAAAGCCCGCTGATGTAGCTGAGCTACTCAAAAGAACTGAGTGACATCCAATTTACCTCTTAAGTAGGATAGCAACCCATTAAAAGCGAGCCCTACTAGCTCTTTCTCTACAACATGGATTTCAAAGCATCGGTTTCTAGTGTCCCAGAACCTCCAGATATAATCATTAACCGATTCTTCGTGTCCTTATCAGACTGAGGCCAAATCAGCCAACCCTAATTCATATTCCCTAGTAAAGAAATGCTCATGAAACTTACTTTCTAAATCATTCCAGGAATTAATGGAATCAGGAGGCAGGGCGGCATACCATGCAAAAACGATACCAATAAGGGATAGAGAAAATAAACGAACACAAAAGGCTTCCCCATCGACCAATTCACCTAGGTGTGCTAGAAACTGGCCTACATGTTTGTGTGTGCTTCTACCACTTTTAGTAGAAAAATTTAGAAAACACAGGTATCCTTGCCCCTTGCGGGTATGTGACAGTGTCGACCCGGTGATCGTATGGCTTTTGATATGATTGTCGTACTTTGGCTACACTAACTCCGAGCCTATCTCAAAATAGTTTAGCCATCTCTTCCCTAATTTTCTCCATTGCGCTCGATGGCAGACCACCGAACCCTAAGCTGTGGGGCTCATTCGGTCGGGCATTTCTATGCATACCTTCTTGCTGCGATCGATCGATAACGTTGATCTGCATGTGATCATATGGTGCGCTGTGGTTTAAATATGTAGGGGCGGAACATACTGCTGTTGTGGTGTGTAATAAATTGGTGCAAAAGTGTGCAACAGCAGGTTCTACGTATGCGTATACGGACTGTCTGACCCAGGTGGTCGGACGGTCCGGTGCGATGCCGGACTGTCCGATGGTAAATCCGTACTGTCCGGTTGTGTTCACTACTATCGGGGTGCCACATGGTGGTCTTGGTGCATCCTCGGACTGTCCGGTAGGGAAAACCGGAGGGTCCGCTTAATGGCCGGACTATCCGAGCAAAGGATTGGACGGTCCGACCATGTCTAGGGGCGCCGATCTACCAAGCAGGGACGGCGGTGGTGGTATTTGCCCTGAATATGAGTTCATCAGCATATCATATAATGGTTGGGGCTGTCAATCCCCATTTGTTTACAATATATTAGACATACATCCTATTAATAGTTTCAAATGATGAAAAACTAGGAGCAATAGATTTCTCCAACCAACGTGTTAATTTACTAATTGATTCTTCTAACCCTCTAATCTGTTGTTTCATTTGATTCTACTGTTGATCTACATACCGCTTAATAGATTGTCGTCGACTTTACTTATGTTGGGAATTTCAAACAAAGATAGAGGAGACGCGATATCGGTCTCTCCATGTTTGAAAACATTCTGGTGGCGATCCACCATGTATTTCTCCTTCGCTTGACACATGTAGCCTTCGTATAGCTGTTGCTCATCGACCGTCAGGCTTTCAACAGTAGGCTTTAGGATATTGTCTAAAGATAACGATGTGGTCTTTAGAATCGACCATTTGATAGTCTGATTATTAGTAGATCTAAACACCTGGTCCCCAATGAAGTCGCCAAAAAGTGTGTTGGGGTCACCGGGAGATGAACCACCTGGTGGTGCTCTCTACGGAGGCACAGACGGTCCGCGACCCTAGTGAAAGGGAAAAGGGCTTAATCATTTCCTATAATCTATTTTGGTGTTTGACATCCATCACAAACCACGTCGACTAACTAGTTTGCCTAGTTGTCATTTATCTCAGGTGCATAAAAGTTTAACATAAACCAACAAAGAAAATAAGTTGGGGAACTCTACAAGTTTGGAGCAAAGACAATCATTGGTGCTGCCAGTGGAGCACCAGACACTGTCCGGTGCACAACAGACACTGTCTGGTGCCCAGGTGTGATATCCTGGCCCCTGGCATGGTGATGTCCTGGCCCAAGGTTTAATAGAATTAATAGAGTATCTATACCAACAAGGTGCATCTTCTTTTTCGGAAGCCTATCTCGAAAGAACCTCCAAGTTAAGCGGGCTTGGCTTGGAGCAATTTGGGATGGGTGACCGACCGAGAAGTTTTCTTGGGTGCGCATGAGTGAAGACAAAGTGCACACAAAAGACTCGTGTTGGTCTGTGGGGACGATATATGATACTAGAGCTGCCAGGAGTAAGTACCGCCGGTCCAGGGATTGGACGGGGTGTTACAAGTCCAATCCCTGGACCGGCGGTACTTACTCATGGCACCTCTAGGATCATATATTGTCCCCACAGACCAACACGAGTCTTTTGTGCGCACTTTGTCCTCACTCATGTGCACCCGAGAAAACTTCCTGGTCGGTCACCCATCCCAAATTGCTCCAAGTCAAGCCCGCTTAACATGGAGGTTCTTTCGAGATAGGCTTTCGAAAAAGAAGATGCACCTTGTTGGTATGGATACTCTATTAATTCTATTAACCCTTGGACCATGACATCACCATCCCAGGGGCCAGGATATCACACCAGGCCGAGCACCCGCACAAACTGGACGCTATCGGGGTTTTCCCGAGTCACTCCGCTATAATTCACCGGACTGTCCGGTGTGCACCAGACATGTCCGGTGAGCCAACGGAGCAACGATCAACTGCGCCCAACGGTCGACTGCGGTGAACAGTAAACTGTAACACCCTAAATTTGGGGGTATAAAATTTCTTTCTAAATATCTACCAAATTCAGGTGTTACCCTTTGCCTCTCTCTAGTCTCTCTCTCTCCTTTTCTTTTGAGAAGATTTAGCTTAATTAGTGAGGGATTTATTATTTATTTTTATCAAAACTTATGTGATTCATGAATTGTTGCATCATGCTGAGCCCAAAATACTCTTTGAATTAATGCACATGTTTGATTTAGTTTGAATTTGAAACTTCGTTTGCATTTGAATTCAAAACCCTAGAGAAAATAAAAGGAAAATGCAGCCCAAACCGGCCTAGTCCAGCCTAGCAGGGCCGCGCGCGCTCCCGCGCCGCCTGACAGGTGGGCTCCACCTGTCAGCTGCGGTTTCTTTCCCCACGCACACTCTCTCCCTCTCTCCCTCCCTCTGCCCAGTGGGGCCGGTGTGTCGGCGCCAGTCGCCCTCGCCCACGCGCCTCCTTTCCGTCTCTGCCTCGCGGGCCTATCTCGTCAGCGCGATGAGCCATTTCCCCTGCACGCCCGCTCCCCCTCGCTGCGCCGTGGGGTTGCCTTGTCAGCTCCGCCTTCCCCGCGACCGTCGTGGACCAGCGCGCATGCACACTAAGATCCTCGGCCACGTCGCCTGCCCACGCACCCAGCTCCCTTTTGAGCACCGCCCGTACCCGCACTCCCTACCTTGCCTCATTTCACACAAGCTCACCCTCTCTCGTGCTTTGCTCTCGCTGCTTGGCTTCGCCGAAGTTCCACGGTCGCTCTGCCGGCCGTCTAGCTCGCCAGAAGCCGTGCCAAGCCACCCCGAGCTTCGTCCCGAGGTGAGACATCTGTTTCCATGCTCGGTTTCTCCCAATTTCGCTTTGTCTTGGCCAATTTGGCTTCACCGGGGTTCGACCGCACCGGTTCGCCGCGCCCGTGCGATGACTGGTCGAATTATCCCGGTCCTGTGCCCCTGCTTTGGTCCGTAGTGTTCCCCTTACCCTGTCGTAGCTAGTCCAGGCCTTAGCGCACCCTAGACCCCCTATCCCCAGTCGGAATTCCTCACCGGATTTGCCCGACCCGTCCAGAGCACCTCCCCTTCGTCGTGCTGTCGTGTCCGGTCCCGTTCTTGCAGCTGGGACCCTGCCAGTGAGTTCACCGGACCTTCTTCACCCGTTCCAACCCTCACCGGCGATCCTAGACCCCCAGTGACCACGTCTACCTCGCCTCTGGCAACCTCGCCACCGAGGAGGGAGCAACGCCGGTCACCGAGCTGTAAAGCCCCATGTGCCCCATCGCAACCGTCCGTCCCCGATCGAACGGTTCAGATTTGTGGACAACGGTTCGCGCCCGCGCGCTTTGCCCCTGGGCCCCGCTGGCCAATGCCTGTGCCCCCTGGCGTTGAGCCTGACTGTCAGCCCGCCTCCCTCCTCAGGTCGCTGACACCCCCACCCCACTTGCCAGCCGCGCTCGCTCGCCCGCACTTGTGCGCTCGCCCACCGATCCAATCTCGGTTGTTGATCGTGGATCTAACAGCTGAGGGGACCCCGTACCCCTTCTCGCGACAGTTTTGCTAAACAAGCCCTTGATTTTGTAGGAATCAACCCGTCATCCTTTAGTTTTACGCGCAGACACCTGGTTTCTTGCAAACAGATCCCTGGACTTTTGTTTAATAACAGATTTAGGCCTAATTTTGTATTTTAAGCTTCCAAACTTGTTTATTTCATATCTTTTACATATGAACTCCAAATTGAGTGATTCAAATTGCAAAATGCTCATGGAATTATTATCTGTTCAAATAAATTAGGATGATTCACTGTTGGTGCATTCTAATTTTATGCATAGGCTATAGATTAATTTATGTAATGATATATTTAATTAATAAGATAAGTAAAGAGGAAAACCCTAGTGGTAAATAGATGTTTAATCTTGTGAGATTAATAATAGGTAGTATATGAATTTATCCCTGGTTTAACTTCTATGTCTCATTAAAATAAGTAGAATCAGATTATGTAACCATGGAGATAGACAACACTTAGAGAATAACAAACTACTAAATATGATTAGTTCACCCTATAGCCTAAACTCCCTTTTGAGTTTATACTCTTCGTTTTGAGATGTGTTCCATTGTTTGTACATGATTGGTGTGTTGTTCATTTGTCATTTTCCAAATATATTGAATGTGTGATCGCTTTATTTAGATGACAAGCAACTCGTGGTTCCTGAGTGTGTTGCCGAAGATCTTCCTGAGCAACAACCTGGTGAAGGCAAGTGTCCTCTGACCTATTATGTCCTACATACTTTATAATTCACTGTCCCGCATTACTTTATGGAAACTTAAGGATTGACTAATCTGTATTTATCTTGTCCTTGCTTACCTTTTGGGTTATCATGGTTAGCTTTATGCTATTGGTTTAACTTAATCAATGAACATAATGTGAATATTTATGATACGATGATGTTATCCTAATGATGATCTTGTGATATTTTAAGGGACTCAGGGCATTTTCCTGAGTACCTCTTTATAAGGACCTATTCGTTGAGTGACCACCCGGGATAATAGTGCAACCATGAGGGTGGAATGGGACGTCCTTAGCTGAATAATTAGATGAACCTGGGGGTGTAGTTGGCTTTACCGGAGGGTCGTCAATGGGGGTCGGGGCGTAGTGCTCGCTCTTCCAAGGAGGGTGCGGAGGTTCATTCGATTTGGTTTTTGTTAGTCACCCACCTTGGGGGAGGTGTACTACATTTGTACGACTGGCGAAACCTAACCAGCAGCTATGCACCAGGGGAGTCTTTGTAAAGGCTATGTAGTGAGACCCTACGAGGTCACCTTGGTAGTGATCAATGGGGAGTCATGATCTCCTGGTAGAATGGGAATCACAACTTGTAGGTAAAGTGTGCAACCTCTGTAGAGTGTTAGAAACTGGTATATCAGCTGAGCTCATGGTTAAGAGCGGCCTTGAGATTCTCTTTGATTAGAAGAACTTTGGATACTTTTATGTTGATGTTTAATGATGATGGTTATAATTATGGTCTCTAGTACTTCCTCTTGGAGGGAGTACTTTTGGGTAATAACTGGGTTTAGGGGTGTAAGATAAATAGAAAGAGCACATCGGGGACTTGCCAGTTCTTGGGAAGAACCTTGGTGTCTGAAGCGCCCCAATCCTCTGGGACTCAAATGTGATACAATTACTAGTCCCAGTAGGCTAGTAAACACATTTATACATCAGCTGATTACAGATCTGCTTAAACGACAAACCTATAAAGGTGGCGAACAACTTTAAGAGTTGGTCCACAACTCGGGACATATCATCAGAGTGGGGCTGAAGCAGCCCGATATACACAGCGAAGCAAATCAGCGGTCCAACAGCCACAGGCATGGTTGGGAACAGTCGTAACTCTTACCCGATCTCCTTTTTCTGAAAAAAAATAAATAAGCAAGGGTGAGTACAAACTTACTCAGCAGCCCACCTTCACCCGCGGAATGGGGAAATCAGATATAATGCATGGAATATGTAGAGCTCAGGATATTTTGCAGAAACAACAATATTTTATGCAGGGTTGTTTTGAAAAACATTTTGTATTTTGCAAAGCGCATCCTCTCCAAAAGGAGCAGGAAGTTTTTCAGTATTATAATAAAATCCCCTGGACTAAACCATCCAGGTATCTCAACAGTTTCCCACTGGTTTTCCTTTTCAAAAAAACAGCCATTGGACTTCCCGTCCACCATAGCTCACGGCTCAACCGCCGGACCTTTTAAAAACCATTTATCTCAAACGCGGCCTTTTTTGAAAACAAAACATTAATTGTCATACCATACCAGACTCATCCATACCAGTGGACACGGACTATTCGAATAGGTTTAGACTCTGTGCAGAGGTGTACACTTTACCCACTAGTCCGGCTCTGCGATCTCATAGCTAGTGAGACCCGAATCCGAATCTCTTTCTTTCCTCACACGTCCTAACCTTAACGGTTATACCGGAAGGAGTTAGGCCACCGCCATGTCCAAACCGGACAAAACATTCCCCCACCTTATCCTCCCGGTGCTCCCCAGCCTTCATAACCCTAGGGTTGGACCGTACGAGTTCAGATTGAGTGACTGCCCACACAGTCTCGAGTGGTTGTACTTATCATGAGTACAGGTAGTGAAAGATGACAAACCGGTCCTTATATGAGGGGACAATCCTTCTGCTCACGCCTAAACCAGCTGAGCCAACACCTTAGGCCCTCCCCTAAACCAGGGAGTCCCTGATTATCCCACTCACAAGGTGATAAGGGTGAAAACCCTTCATCATACACATTTTGAAAAGCATTTTCTTTTGGAAACTCACACCTTTTCTCAAATCATTTGTAACAAATATATCAAGTATTGATTGCGGCAAGCGGCTGGGTGGCCATAATAACTTGTCTCAAAATCATATCATGCATAAAATAACAGGCTGAGGGTTGTGGTTGTAAAAGCATAGGTAATTTATGCATCAAAGGGATCCAGTGAGCTTGCCGTGCTTATCCGGCGAAGGGGGAAGAAGAGCTCGCGGAACTGGCTTCTGGCTCCTGGCGTAGACTTGTAGATCTGGCCTCCACGAGACAGTACGAACGCTCCAATAACTATGCAACATGAACAAGCAAACATACAAACAAGCAAGTATACCAACAAATATTTAGTATAGTGGTCAGAATAGAAATATATGGATGGGTAGAGTCTTGAGTAGAATTTGTGCCATGTGGTGTTGAGATACTACTAGTGGTGGAGCGGAGGTGCTTACCAGGAGGGTGGACTAGAGGCGAAGCGACACTATGCGTGTAGCCGGTAGAGCGGAGTAACTGAGTGGGTGGGCGTTTGCCTTGACTGTGTAACACCCAAATTCTGAATTTGGGATTGGAAGAAGACATCTGAGCAAAGTACCCTTGATAAATAATTAAACTTTATAATTCATTTTTTTTAAAAGGTAAATGATCATAATAAAATAACGATGGTTAAAATAAATCATAATAAAGATTAGACATTGGAAAAATGTTACTATCAAAACAAAGGGAGAATTTTTGAATATACCTTTAATTCCACTACACACTCAAATAATAATATATTGCTATAATGAGGTGTGTGTACTTCATGTTGAAAACATTACCTAGTTAATATAATAATAAAATAAATGAAGAAATACTATGTAGTAATTGTGCATCATGTGAAAGTTTATCTTGTGCATAAATTTGAAATTTAGAATTTAAAACTTGGTTTGATTTGAAATTGAAATAAGAAAGGAAAATAGAAACAATAAAGAAAAGAAAAAAAAAGAAAAACTCACCTTGGGCCGACTTCTCGCGCGCCTCAGCCCACTTACATTTCCATCCCGCACGGCCCACTCGGTGTCATCTGCGCGCTGTGTTGCCACTGGCATGTGGACCCCACGGGCTTGGCTTATCCCCTCGCTGCGGATTACTTACCTGTGGGACCGCCCCGTCGGTCGCTCATCCGCGTGTTAGTCGTCTTCTTCAACGACTTCGCCGCTGCTGGCGGGAGCGCGCCGGGAATCTCGACGTCCGTTGACGAATCCTACTCGGCATCATCCACCGTGCCTGGCGTGTATAAATGGACCCCCCCTCGGCGGCAATCACCATCCCCACTATTCGAGCACCCAACATCAACTCGTGGCGGAAAACCAAAGAAATAGGCGTCGGGCCGCCGCCGGCGTGCAGGCGATTTGACACCCCTTGGGCCTCGGCGTGTTGCTCGGGCGCTTCTCTCGGTCGTGGGTGAGCTACTCGTGACTTCACACGGAAGGATGGGATCCATGGGTAGCCTGGATTGCTCGGTGGGAAACAACATCGCCGCCTAGCCGCAGGGCTGCGTGGCCTGCTTGCTCGACGTCGCGAACCCTGGGATGAGGTCTACATCTCGATTCGCCTTGCTCCGCGGATTGTGTTGGAGGTGGTTTCGGGGTTCGAGAACTTCGGCTGCTGGACGGATTTCTCACCGGAGATCCACACCGCGACGTGAAACGGGAGCTTCAGACAATAAAACTCCCCGGTAAGTCTCCAATCGGGTTCGTTTTCTCCTCCTCCCTAGAATGGCACGAGATTCGCTAGAATTGCGCTGGTAGATGAACGGAATTGTCAAACTCCGGCGTGGGATTGCCGTCGTCTGGGGAGCGGATGCCCCTGCTCGGCCTCGGGCGCGGGGTAGGAGAAGAATTCCTTGTCGTGCGATCAGATTCGTGCGGCTGGGATTTGGTTTGGGTTGTGATTCGGCCAAATCCGATATCCGCCGTTGGATCAAACGTGGATGGTGTGGATTAGAAGAAAGGGTAGAAGTAGTCGGGACCGTAGGATGGTAAACAAATGGATTAGATCTGATTACGCGTACCCCTTCGTGCCGCGGGATCCAGACGGTTGGATCGTAAATGTGTGGTCCGGATCTGGGCGGGATTTCATAAAGCGCGGACCGTTGGATCCGGATCCGGGGTCCTAGATTGCATACCCTTTCATAGATTTCGGATCTAATCTGGCGCTTCTATTCCCGATCGGATGGCCACCATTCAACGATACCCTTTCGGCTACGTGTTTTTCAAAAGAGTCCCTGTACTATATAAGAATCAACCCGCCATCCTACGTGACTATGCTCTGTGTCTTAGGAGTTTTACCCTGAGCCCCCTGCTGTTCTCAGATTTTGAGGCGCAGTCCAGGAATTAAATAAAACCAGAAAAATAGATTTAGAAATTGATTTTGAGTATAGAAATAATTGTAAAACTTGTATAATCCATAGAAAATTCATATTAAGTCCAAATTGGCCCATTCCAGTTCCTATAATTTTGTAATATTATTGTTTATCATTTAGTGCCACTGGTTTTACATAAAAGTCACATTAAAATTGTATTCTTAATTAATCTTGTAATAAGCACATAGAATCTTTGGAATTTCATAACTTAAAACCTAAAACTCCAAAATTAATAATTCTTGTTCCTGTGATCATATTTCATCATGTAGATTATTAATATGTATTTTGCATATATGTTTGGTGTAATGTTAATTTTGCCTATACACTGTTTGTTTGTAATGCTACGACTAGCGTGAGGACACGTGTCACCTGAAGATCATCCTGGTACCTGGAATCTCAAGTCCCAGGCAAGTTGTGCCCTTGATCACTTCTTTTTACCCACTCATGTTCTAATTAATCATAATGATCTGCATAGGTTAATTTTGATGGGACCCAATAGGTTACCCTAGTTTGTCTATCTTTATACCTTGTTTACCACTGAACTTTTTGGGTAGTACTTGCTAGTGCTTTATGTGGTTTTGGGTATGAAGGTATATTATTCATGATCACACTTTTATTATATGTTTATTATTACTGTTCATGATAAGATCATTATGTTAATTGGAACATGGAGCGACCACCCGGGAAAACAGTGCTACCACAAGGGAGGAATGGGACCCCTTGGCTGATTAATTAGGAAAGCTAGTGGAAGACTACCTTACCCGAAAGGGGCAAGGGCAGTAGGGGAGTGGTCAGTGTAGGGAGGCCCTCGGGAGGATTTTGCTGCGATGGCGGTCCTGCAAGGGATTCCTGCATTGGAACTTCCTATAAACTGTAGCGGGTTTTCGGAAGCTAGTGGAACTTTGTAAAGGCCTCGTAGTGGATCCCTAGCCATTCACCTCGGTAGTGTCTAAGGGCCTTGCAAACCCTGGCGACATGGGATACACGACTTGTGGGTAAAGATGCGCAACCTCTGCAGAGTGTAAAACTAGTATACTAGCCGTGCTCACGGTCAAGAGCGGCTCGGACCCTCACATGATTAAATTATGGAACTAAATTCAATTTGTCATATGCATTGCATCGCAGGTGATGTTGTTACTTTTGTTCTACTACTTAATTGGGTTTGGTATTTACTTATACTTAGTAACTGCTAATAAAATTTTGACTAACTTTAAAAGCAATGCTCAGCTCTAACCATCCTCTTTGGTAAGCCTTACACTTCACGTGAGCTCCCACCTTAGGCGAGTTCATGCACATTATTCCCCACAACTTGTTGAGCGATGAACGTATGTGAGCTCACTCTTGCTGTCTCACACCCCCCCACAGGTCAAGAACAGGTACCGCAGGATGAGGCGCTTGGTGGATGCTGCGATGTGTTCGCGAGAGGTCTAGGCCGTCGTCTCCCAGTCAACTTTGGGTTGTTGGACCGTTGTCTCCTTATAATGTAACTATTTATTTTGTATAGAACTCCTGTTATATATAAAGTTGTGATACATCATATGTGTGAGACTTGGTCCCAGCATACCTGGTGTTTATGTTCGCGCCCGGGTTTTGGTGCCCCGAAACCCGGGTGTGACAGAAGTGGTATCAGAGGAATGTTGACTGTAGGACGAAACCTAGATAAAACTGGACAACCATTCTTTACTTACCTCTGCTACTCTGATTCTTTTCTAAACTTATCTTAATCTTTTCTCGTCTATTTCCGCTTTACTCTGATTATCCTTACCTTTTCCTTCTAAAGACAAACTTGGATTTCACACTTTGAAATCCTGTGCCTAAAGTGACCTTTAGGAATAGGAGACCTACTCTTAAGAACAAAATCAAAACTATTTTTTTATAGGTATCTACACGCTTGAGTGTTTGTTCTTGTGATATTTGTCTGATTTGGATCTTTGATTGAGTGTGATGGGTTGTGGAGTAATGTCCACAATTACATCTACATATACGTATAGATATAAATAAATAAAATTCATAAGATAACTACACAACCAAGATTATCCTCCATTGAAATGTATCTAATTTAAGTAAGATTCATCCTATCTTAATAGATTCTCTCTTATCTTAATAGATTAATCTTATCTTGTAGGATTCATCATATCCTAACCACTTTACTTATCTCATCCTAAAGCAATCACAAGGATCTAATCCAAAATAATGAGATCTTATCTAGTCTAATCTAGTCACACGAAAATAACTTAGATGTGATAGATTAATCTAACCTAACGAAGTCTAACCTTAAGTTGAGCTAACCTAAGGTCAGTCACGCAACCAGTTAATGGTGGTAAAATAAATGAGACTCAACTCCTACAGAACATGTTTTATCTTAGTTCATTTTACACTAAATAAAGAACCACCGACCAACTCAACCATGAGCAGAAGATCTGACCCAACCCATAGAATCTTGATGGATTGCATAATCTGTCTACCCTCACCTGACATCAAACAAGATTTTGACCTACATCATGTAGTCTACCTCATCCATATCTATCTTAACCATATTCCCCAACACCGATGATATGCACTCACCGCAAATCAATGAGACCAAGACAAGAGAAGAAAAGATCAACCTCGTCAAGGAAGGAGTAAAGTCAAACTCAACCTTCACATGCATTACCACCCAACACAGAGTTCTTCCTCACCATAAACTTTCTTACCCCAGGCTATTCTTGCCCTAACCTACCCATCTTTTATAACAAAATGACTATACATATATATATATACCCATGCCTTCCTAATCACCTACTCATTTGTATCAAAGTCTAAAAAAAAATCTCTTGATTATGGTACCAACTAGAAACTAAAAGCTACATTACCACCAATCGCTCTATAACCTTTTTCTTACAAATCTCGAGGACGAGATTATTTTTAAGGGGGGTAGGATTTGTAACACCCAAATTCTGAATTTGGGATTGGAAGAAGACATCTGAGCAAAGTACCCTTGATAAATAATTAAACTTTATAATTCATTTTTTTTAAAAGGTAAATGATCATAATAAAATAACGATGGTTAAAATAAATCATAATAAAGATTAGACATTGGAAAAATGTTACTATCAAAACAAAGGGAGAATTTTTGAATATACCTTTAATTCCACTACACACTCAAATAATAATATATTGCTATAATGAGGTGTGTGTACTTCATGTTGAAAACATTACCTAGTTAATATAATAATAAAATAAATGAAGAAATACTATGTAGTAATTGTGCATCATGTGAAAGTTTATCTTGTGCATAAATTTGAAATTTAGAATTTAAAACTTGGTTTGATTTGAAATTGAAATAAGAAAGGAAAATAGAAACAATAAAGAAAAGAAAAAAAAGAAAAACTCACCTTGGGCCGACTTCTCGCGCGCCTCAGCCCACTTACATTTCCATCCCGCACGGCCCACTCGATGTCATCTGCGCGCTGTGTTGCCACTGGCATGTGGACCCCATGGGCTTGGCTTATCCCCTCGCTGCGGATTACTTACCTGTGGGACCGCCCCGTCGGTCGCTCATCCGCGTGTTAGTCGTCTTCTTCAACGACTTCGCCGCTGCTGGCGGGAGCGCGCCGGGAATCTCGACGTCCGTTGACGAATCCTACTCGGCATCATCCACCGTGCCTGGCGTGTATAAATGGACCCCCCCTCGGCGGCAATCACCATCCCCACTATTCGAGCACCCAACATCAACTCGTGGCGGAAAACCAAAGAAATAGGCGCCGGGCCGCCGCCGGCGTGCAGGCGATTTGACACCCCTTGGGCCTCGGCGTGTTGCTCGGGCGCTTCTCTCGGTCGTGGGTGAGCTACTCGTGACTTCACACGGAAGGATGGGATCCATGGGTAGCCTGGATTGCTCGGTGGGAAACAACATCGCCGCCTAGCCGCAGGGCTGCGTGGCCTGCTTGCTCGACGTCGCGAACCCTGGGATGAGGTCTACATCTCGATTCGCCTTGCTCCGCGGATTGTGTTGGAGGTGGTTTCGGGGTTCGGGAACTTCGGCTGCTGGACGGATTTCTCACCGGAGATCCACACCGCGACGTGAAACGGGAGCTTCAGACAATAAAACTCCCCGGTAAGTCTCCAATCGGGTTCGTTTTCTCCTCCTCCCTAGAATGGCACGAGATTCGCTAGAATTGCGCTGGTAGATGGCCGGAATTGTCAAACTCCGGCGTGGGATTGCCGTCGTCTGGGGAGCGGATGCCCCTGCTCGGCCTCGGGCGCGGGGTAGGAGAAGAATTCCTTGTCGTGCGATCAGATTCGTGCGGCTGGGATTTGGTTTGGGTTGTGATTCGGCCAAATCCGATATCCGTCGTTGGATCAAACGTGGATGGTGTGGATTAGAAGAAAGGGTAGAAGTAGTCGGGACCGTAGGATGGTAAACAAATGGATTAGATCTGATTACGCGTACCCCTTCGTGCCGCGGGATCCAGACGGTTGGATCGTAAATGTGTGGTCCGGATCTGGGCGGGATTTCATAAAGCGCGGACCGTTGGATCCGGATCCGGGGTCCTAGATTGCATACCCTTTCATAGATTTCGGATCTAATCTGGCGCTTCTATTCCCGATCGGACGGCCACCATTCAACGATACCCTTTCGGCTACGTGTTTTTCAAAAGAGTCCCTGTACTATATAAGAATCAACCCGCCATCCTACGTGACTATGCTCTGTGTCTTAGGAGTTTTACCCTGAGCCCCCTGCTGTTCTCAGATTTTGAGGCGCAGTCCAGGAATTAAATAAAACCAGAAAAATAGATTTAGAAATTGATTTTGAGTATAGAAATAATTGTAAAACTTGTATAATCCATAGAAAATTCATATTAAGTCCAAATTGGCCCATTCCAGTTCCTATAATTTTGTAATATTATTGTTTATCATTTAGTGCCACTGGTTTTACATAAAAGTCACATTAAAATTGTATTCTTAATTAATCTTGTAATAAGCACATAGAATCTTTGGAATTTCATAACTTAAAACCTAAAACTCCAAAATTAATAATTCTTGTTCCTGTGATCATATTTCATCATGTAGATTATTAATATGTATTTTGCATATATGTTTGGTGTAATGTTAATTTTGCCTATACACTGTTTGTTTGTAATGCTACGACTAGCGTGAGGACACGTGTCACCTGAAGATCATCCTGGTACCTGGAATCTCAAGTCCCAGGCAAGTTGTGCCCTTGATCACTTATTTTTACCCACTCATGTTCTAATTAATCATAATGATCTGCATAGGTTAATTTTGATGGGACCCAATAGGTTACCCTAGTTTGTCTATCTTTATACCTTGTTTACCACTGAACTTTTTGGGTAGTACTTGCTAGTGCTTTATGTGGTTTTGGGTATGAAGGTATATTATTCATGATCACACTTTTATTATATGTTTATTATTACTGTTCATGATAAGATCATTATGTTAATTGGAACATGGAGCGACCACCCGGGAAAACAGTGCTACCACAAGGGAGGAATGGGACCCCTTGGCTGATTAATTAGGAAAGCTAGTGGAAGACTACCTTACCCGAAAGGGGCAAGGGCAGTAGGGGAGTGGTCAGTGTAGGGAGGCCCTCGGGAGGATTTTGCTGCGATGGCGGTCCTGCAAGGGATTCCTGCATTGGAACTTCCTATAAACTGTAGCGGGTTTTCGGAAGCTAGTGGAACTTTGTAAAGGCCTCGTAGTGGATCCCTAGCCATTCACCTCGGTAGTGTCTAAGGGCCTTGCAAACCCTGGCGACATGGGATACACGACTTGTGGGTAAAGATGCGCAACCTCTGCAGAGTGTAAAACTAGTATACTAGCCGTGCTCACGGTCAAGAGCGGCTCGGACCCTCACATGATTAAATTATGGAACTAAATTCAATTTGTCATATGCATTGCATCGCAGGTGATGTTGTTACTTTTGTTCTACTACTTAATTGGGTTTGGTATTTACTTATACTTAGTAACTGCTAATAAAATTTTGACTAACTTTAAAAGCAATGCTCAGCTCTAACCATCCTCTTTGGTAAGCCTTACACTTCACGTGAGCTCCCACCTTAGGCGAGTTCATGCACATTATTCCCCACAACTTGTTGAGCGATGAACGTATGTGAGCTCACTCTTGCTGTCTCACACCCCCCCACAGGTCAAGAACAGGTACCGCAGGATGAGGCGCTTGGTGGATGCTGCGATGTGTTCGCGAGAGGTCTAGGCTGTCGTCTCCCAGTCAACTTTGGGTTGCTGGACCGTTGTCTCCTTATAATGTAACTATTTATTTTGTATAGAACTCCTGTTATATATAAAGTTGTGATACATCATATGTGTGAGACTTGGTCCCAGCATACCTGGTGTTTATGTTCGCGCCCGGGTCTTGGTGCCCCGAAACCCGGGTGTGACAGACTGAGGGTGTTGAGTGTGTGTGGAGAGGGAGAGGGTAGATGGGTGTATTTATAGCTGGGTGTATGTGGTATAGCACAGTGAAGTTCACTGTTGGTGAGAATAGTGATGAATGAATCGTCTGACTTAGTCTGAACAGAGAGATTATAGGCAGAATATGGGATAAGAGTATTTTAGGAGTTTTCTAGATTATGAACCATGCTTATGGGATGACATGGTTGGATAGGGAATAATTCGATAAGAATTTAGAAACGAGAATTATTGGAATCTGAGTTTGGAAGCCTGGTTCGAAGGAATCTCAAGTTAAGCGTGCTCAACTTGGAGAAACCTAGGATGGGTGACCAGATGGGAAGTTCCCACTGGAAGGAAAATCACAGTCACCGGAGTTTGTAAAACTGGAATATGGGTCTGGCTGGTCTTAGGTGGACTGGACAACATGATGGATGAGTAGTTGAAATTTGGGGTGATCGGATGATCGATGAATAGTAACAGTGAATACTAACGGTAAATAGTAACGGTAAAAAGTTACGGTAAAAAGTTACGGTAAAAAGTTACGGTAAAAAGTAACGGTAAATAGTAACAGTAAATAGTAACGGTAAAAAGTAACGGTAAATAGTAACGGTAAAAAGTAACGGTGAATAGTAACGGTAAAAAGTAACGGTAAATAGTAACGGTAAAAAGTAACGGTGAATAGTAACGGTAAAAAGTAACTGTAAATAGTAACAGTAAATAGTAACGGTAAAAGTAACGGTAAATAGTGATGGTGAATAGTTTGTATGAACGAAAGATGAACGATGGATATGAAGTATGAACGAACGATGATCGAATGATCGAACGAACGAACGATCGGAATTTCGGTAGCATAACGGCAGGAAAAAGATTATTTGGACGAACGAACGAACGGACGAACGATCGAACGATCGGACAAACGGACGAACGAACCATGAACGATCGGACGAACGATCAAACGATTGGACGAACGAACGATCGGAATTTCGGCAGCATAACGGCAGGAAAAAGATTATTTGGACGAACGAACGGACGAACGATCGAACGATCGGACGAACGGACGAACGAACCATGAACGATCGGACGAACGAACGAACAAACTAAGAACAGGGGGACGAACGATCGAAGAACGACCGAACGATCCTTGTGCTAGTGTGTGCTTGTGTGGAACATGGAGTGGGTGTGTGTGGGGGGAGAGTTGCCATGAAATGGCTTGGGGTGGGATGAGAGGAGGCCCTTGCCCCTCTATTTATAGCCATGGTGGGGGGATTAGGGGGAGGGATGAGGGGATTAGTGGGAGGATGAGAGGATTAGTGGGAGATTAGCATGGATTTGTCTTATATGAGTGTAATTAGCTTGTAGAGCTCACCGTATGACACCGGAGGCATATGTATACGTATGAGCATGAGAAAAGTTATGGAGAAAATATTTGTAGTGACTCGAAAAATGATTCTGAAGGTATTTCTCAGAAAGAAAATACTTGGAGATATATCGGTGGAATATCTGGGTAATATTTCTGGAAAGAACTTGAATGGGATCACTAGGAAATATTTGTAGGATATTTGAGGAGGATTTTGGAGAGAATATAGACCACTATATTTTATTTGCTGATATCAACTTGCAAACAAACATTTTGAAACGAAATTTGAAATTCATTTTGAATTTAGAGGGAGTTTGAGAAAATTTTAGGATTTGAATTTTTGGGATGCTACAAATCTACCCCACTTAAAAGGAATCTCGTCCTCGAGATTCGGCTGAGAAGGGTTATGGGTATAGCTTTACTTTAGCTACATATCTTCACTTTGTAGACTCTTCGAGGAGATGGAACTTCAACAAAATTTGGCCCTTGCGGAGCATCCGGTTGCTGATTGCAAACGCTGATTCTGGCTACTCAAAGATCATCTTCAGGCTTCTGGCTTTCGCTTGGCAGCTAGCTTATTGAGGAAGCATCGATGCCAACACACAAACCTTTCTCTTGCGAACTCCCACATGGATTCCTTTCTTGATTAGTCTTATGGTGCTTCATCAACGGAACTTGGGTGACCACTTCTCATCCAAAACTTATATGCTTTGATGATCTGGTCCTCCACAAGCTTGCTACAGGCCTTCTTTTTCTCCAACGCAGGAACTTTACTGGAACACTACCCCACTTAAAAAGAATGAGGGTAGAACTCTTGAATCTTGGGGATTTGAACTCCTTGAAGTACCTCATAACAAGAGTGTTACGGGACCTTCTTCTGCTGTTGCTACTTGAACAGGCTGCGGAGAGATGACTGTCACAGGGTTGATTCTGGGAGAACCTTCTTCTTATCTTCTCTTCACTATCTTCTTTTCACTGACCCTTTCTTCCTCTTTGCTCTTCCCACTGGAGGATTCTATCAAAGATTATTACCATCATAGAGGAGGAAGCCAAAGACCATGAACCATGTACAACAGTCTTCAACCCAAGAATCACCAAGCATTGTGATCTTAGGGGCGAGGGAGTGGGAAATGGGGTTGCTTGCAATTTGGCAGAGGGGGTTTTGTCTAGAGTGTGCTTTGCTTTGAGTGAGATGGGAGTTGAGGGAGCTGGTGGGGGGTTTTATATGCGAGTGGGGTGCTCGGGTGCGGAGTGGCAGTGATGGAGTAGGTGACACGAGGCAGCAGGTGTGACAAGGGGAAGGGGGGCCTGTTGCCGGCGACGATGGCGTGGGTGCGCTGCAAAAGGGGGCATGGGTGGCGGTAGTGCGCTGCAAACGGGGCGTGGGGCGGTGGTAGTGCGCATGGAGGCAGGCACGCGTGCGGGGGGGCATGGGTGAGTGGTGGGGTCGATGACCCTGATGTTTGTGGTCTCTGGTTCCAAGAATCTTTGCCTCTCTATATGGTAATAACTCCTTCTGTCCTCTTTTCCTGTTTACTTTGACTCAGGGGCAGCACTTTGATTCTCACGGCCGGTCCTTTTGGCTGAGCGGCTGGATAGGTTTCTTCTGTAGCTTATTCCAGGCTTCAAGGGTAAGCTTCCCGGTATCTTCTTGGGTAAGGCACTTTTCTCTTGAGATGGGTTAAGATGAGAATGGAAGCATAAGGTGAGGATTAGATCTAATTTGTGATTTATGTTTTTAGAGAAAACCTTTCTTAAAAAGAAAGAAAACACACAAGCTCAGCAATAATAAGCACAAACAAATCAAATGTTTTGAATAAGGAAAGAATAGAGTTTTTCCAAAGCACGGACTACTCAGATTCGGGGGCTAAGCATAACTACTATTGCTTGGCTCCTGAATTGAGAACTATGCTAAATGAAACTTATGAGCACTAACGTTAAAGCATCACATATGCACTCAAAAAGGGAGAAAACATCAAGCGAAATTCATTTTGAAATGCCCTAGGGGGCCACACAAATAGAGTTTTTTCAACACACGAGTCTACACGATTACCTCTCATACATGCAGGGCTCTAGCCAAAGTGAAGAAAACTTCACTACCCAATGCATGCAGAGGACTGGGCATAACTAACTTCAGACCAGGCAACTTCTCTTCTGGCAAGGCTGGCGCACAACTTCAATCTGAGACATCTCTGGGATGGGTCAAGAGGGAGCTGATGTTGATGATTTCTTCTGGCGGTGACTGAGCTGGCAATACGGGGTCGAACTCTTCTTCAAGCAGGACTGGCTCTTGTAGCTCCTCAGAGGGCGGCGGTGCTGGTGGGGTGCTTGTAGCTTCTTCTTTGATCTCACGGGACGGTGCTGGAATCTTCTTCTTGGTGAGGGGCTCAAACAACTCCGGCGGGGGATATTGGGAGGATTCGGGGTGCTCTTGCTTATCCATAGCCTGAGGGAAGACTGGAATTCCTTCCAAGACTATGGCTCCTTCCGGTAGTTCCCAAGCCTTCTTCTCTCCTCTGATAGAGACCGGGTGACCTTCAAGAATCTGGGGGTCTTCAGCTTTGATGGGTTGAACAGGGTTGGATGAAGCGGGCTCTTGGATCCGCAGGGCTCTACGTTAGTTATGGGTTACCAAGTAGGCCTCCATCAACTTCTGGACGTGCTCATCCTTGGCTTGCTTTAGGGCTTCAACAGCAATGGCTTCACGACTTTCCAAGGCAGCTACATGGGCTTGAGCTGTGGTGAGGTCCACATGGAGCTTACGGTTGAGCTTCTCTGCAGCTTCTGCTCGAGCAATCATCTGACGGTGGTGCCGAGCCAAGAAATCATACTGTGCATCCAGGGTGAGCAGGTATGCAGTGAGGTACACGACTATGGGGTCATCCTCAAGCAGCTGCTGCACTTCCAATGCACGCATCCTGGCCATCCAAATGGGACAGTCTCTCTGAAAGGACGGAAAGAATCTAAGCGGGGTGTCGGCCACTTCTTCTTCATAGATCTGACACAGGGCCCTCAATGCCTTGCGAGTGACGACTTGACAGGTGTCTTTGAATCTGTGCCCAGCAGCAGTGACACTCCATTCCACATGGTGCGGACTGGATCCAATGTATACAGTCACGACACACTTCTCTGTGCCATGCTCAACGAATTCACGACCATCATACTCTGGCTGGCTCCTGATTCTGAGGCAGACTGTGCATGCTCTCAGCAACTTGGGGAAACCATCTTCATTCTGGCAAAAGCTGGTTTGGCAGCGGACCTCAATCTGACTTCTGAGAGAAGGAAAGGGGGAAAGCATTTTTGAAATGAAGGGATGAGAGCAAGATTTTTTTTTAAGAAAATAGTTTGGACTCAAAAACTTTTGATCGGGCTAAGGGTTACGTTCTGCGGCCAACCTAACAGCTCTGATACCACCTGAAGCGCCCCAATCCTCTGGGACTCAAATGTGATACAATTACTAGTCCCAGTAGGCTAGTAAACACATTTATACATCAGATGATTACAGATCTGCTTAAACGACAAACCTATAAAGGTGGCGAACAACTTTAAGAGTTGGTCCACAACTCGGGACATATCATCAGAGTGGGGCTGAAGCAGCCCGATATACGCAGCGAAGCAAATCAGCGGTCCAACAACCACAGGCAAGGTTGGGAACAGTCGTAACTCTTACCCGATCTCCTTTTTCTGAAAAAATAAATAAGCAAGGGTGAGTACAAACGTACTCAGCAGCCCACCTTCACCCGCGGAATGGGGAAATCAGATATAATGCATGGAATATGTAGAGCTCAGGATATTTTGCAGAAACAACAATATTTTATGCAGGGTTGTTTTGAAAAACATTTTGTATTTTGCAAAGCGCATCCTCTCCAAAAGGAGCAGGAAGTTTTTCAGTATTATAATAAAATCCCCTAGACTAAACCATCCAGGTATCTCAGCAGTTTCCCACTGGTTTTCCTTTTCAAAAAGACAGCCACTGGACTTCCCGTCCACCATAGCTCACGGCTCAACCGCCGGACCTTTTAAAAACCATTTATCTCAAACGCATCCTTTTTTGAAAACAAAACATTAATTGCCATACCACACCAGACTCGTCCATACCAGTGGACACGGACTATTCGAATAGGTTTAGACTCTGCGCAGAGGTGTACACTTTACCCACTAGTCTGGCTCTGCGATCTTATAGCTAGTGAGACCCGAATCCGAATCTCTTTCTCTCCTCGCACGTCCTAACCTTAACGGTTATACCGGAAGGAGTCAGGCCACCGCCATGTCCAAACCGGACAAAACATTCCCCCTCCTTATCCTCCCGGTGCTCCCCAGCCTTCATAACCCTAGGGTTGGACCGTACGAGTTCAGATTGAGTGACTGCCCACACAGTCTCGAGTGGTTGTACTTATCATGAGTACAGGTAGTGAAAGATGACAAATCGGTCCTTATATGAGGGGACAATCCTTCTGCTCACGCCTAAACCAGCTGAGCCAACACCTTAGGCCCTCCCCTAAACCAGGGAGTCCCTGATTATCCCACTCACAAGGTGATAAGGGTGAAAACCCTTCATCATACACATTTTGAAAAGCATTTTCTTTTGGAAACTCACACCTTTTCTCAAATCATTTGTAACAAATATATCAAGTATTGATTGCGGCAAGCGGCTGGGCGGCCATAATAACTTGTCTCAAAATCATATCATGCATAAAATAACAGGCTGAGGGTTGTGGTTGTAAAAGCATAGGTAATTTATGCATCAAAGGGATCCAGTGAGCTTGCCGTGCTTATCCGGCGAAGGGGGAAGAAGAGCTCGCGGAACTGGCTTCTGGCTCCTGGCATAGACTTGTAGATCTGGCCTCCACGAGACAGTACGAACGCTCCGATAACTATGCAACATGAACAAGCAAACATACCAACAAGCAAGTATACCAACAAATATTTAGTATAGTGGTCAGAATAGAGATATATGGATGGGTAGAGTCTTGAGTAAAATCTGTGTCATGTGGTGTTGAGATACTACTAGTGGTGGAGCGGAGGTGCTTACCAGGAGGGTGGACTAGAGGCGAAGCGACACTATGCGTGTAGCCGGTAGAGCGGAGTAACTGAGTGGGTGGGCGTTTGCCTTGACTGAGGGTGTTGAGTGTATGTGGAGAGGGAGAGGGTAGCTGGGTGTATTTATAGCTGGGTGTATGTGGTGTAGCACAGTGAAGTTCACTGTTGGTGAGAATAGTGACGAATGAATCGTCTGACTTAGTCTGAACAGAGAGATTATAGGCAGAATATGGGATAAGAGTATTTTAGGAGTTTTCTAGATTATGAACCATGCTTATGGGATGACATGGTTGGATAGGGAATAATTCGATAAGAATTTAGAAACGAGAATTATTGGAATCTGAGTTTGGAAGCCTGGTTCGAAGGAATCTCAAGTTAAGCGTGCTCAACTTGGAGAAACCTAGGATGGGTGACCAGATGGGAAGTTCCCACTGGAAGGAAAATCACAGTCACCGGAGTTTGTAAAACTGGAATATGGGTCTGGCTGGTCTTAGGTGGACTGGACAGCATGATGGATGAGTAGTTGAAATTTGGGGTGATCGGATGATCGATGAATAGTAACGGTGAATACTAACGGTAAAAAGTAACGGTAAAAAGTTACGGTAAATAGTAACGGTAAAAAGTAACGGTAAATAGTAACGGTAAATAGTAACGGTAAAAAGTAACGGTAAATAGTAACGGTAAAAAGTAACGGTAAATAGTAACGGTCAATAGTAACGGTAAAAAGTAACGGTAAAAGTAACGGTAAATAGTGATGGTGAATAGTTCGTATGAACGAACGATGAACGATGGATATGAAGTATGAACGAACGATGATCGAATGATCGAACGAACGAACGATCGGAATTTCGGCAGCATAACGGCAGGAAAAAGATTATTTGGACGAACGAACGAACGAACGAACGATCGAACGATCGGACAAACGGATGAACGAACCATGAACGATCGGACGAACGATCAAACGATCGGACGAACGAACGATCGGAATTTCGGCAGCATAACGGCAGGAAAAAGATTATTTGGACGAACGAACGGACGAACGATCGAACGATCGGACGAACGGACGAACGAACCATGAACGATCGGACGAACGAACGAACAAACTAAGAACAGAGGGACGAACGATCGAAGAACGACCGAACGATCCTTGTGCTAGTGTGTGCTTGTGTGGAACATGGAGTGGGTGTGTGGGGGGGAGAGTTGCCATGAAATGGCTTGGGGTGGGATGAGAGGAGGCCCTTGCCCCTCTATTTATAGCCATGGTGGGGGGATTAGGGGGAGGGATGAGGGGATTAGTGGGAGGATGAGAGGATTAGTGGGAGATTAGCATGGATTTGTCTTATATGAGTGTAATTAGCTTGTAGAGCTCACCGTATGACACCGGAGGCATACATATACGTATGAGCATGAGAAAAGTTATGGAGAAAATATTTGTAGTGACTCGAAAAATGATTCTGAAGGTATTTCTCAGGAAGAAAATACTTGGAGATATATCGGTGGAATATCTGGGCAATATTTCTGGAAAGAACTTGAATGGGATCACTAGGAAATATTTGTAGGATATTTGAGGAGGATTTTGGAGAGAATATAGACCACTATATTTTATTTGCTGATATCAACTTGCAAACAAACATTTTGAAACGAAATTTGAAATTCATTTTGAATTTAGAGGGAGTTTGAGAAAATTTTAGGATTTGAATTTTTGGGATGCTACAGTGTCTTGGGCTTCAAAGAAGCAAAATTCCGTAGCTCTTTCTACCGCCGAAGCCGAGTATATTGCCACAGGTCATTGTTGTGCGCAACTACTTTGGATGAGGCAAACCCTTAGGGACTATGGTTACAAATTAACCAAAGTTCCTCTTCTATGTGATAATGAGAGTGCAATCCGCATGGCGGATAATCCCGTTGAGCATAGTCGCACTAAACACATAGCCATTCGGTATCATTTTCTAAGGGATCACCAACAAAAGGGAGATATCGAGATTGCATTTATTAATACTAAAGATCAATTAGCCGATATCTTTACCAAGCCATTAGATGAACAAACTTTTAACAAACTTAGGCATGAGCTAAATATTCTTGATTCTACGAATTTCTTTTGATGTCTTGCATACACAGCTCATTATTATACCTTTGATCATGTCTCTTTCATGTGCTATGACTAATGTGTTTTTAAGCATATTTCAAACCAAGTCATAGGTGTATTGAAAGGGAATTGGAGTCTTCGGCGAAGACAAAGGCTTCCACTCCACTCCATAACTCACCCTTCGCCGTCGCTCCGAGCATCTCTCCGTCTTTGGTATAATCTTCACTCATGTTTTATTTGCCAAAAGGGAGAAAGTAGTTAGTAAAGGGCTTATCTTTCACTCAAAGTATCCGTTTTTGGCGATTCATGCCAAAGGGGGAGAAAGTATTAGCCCAAAGCAAAAGGACCGCACCACCACCTAATTTTAAACTATGGTTTTCAAATTGGTATCTCATTGTGTTCAAAAGAGGGAGAAAGTAGTATTTTCAAAATTGATATCTTAAAACCCTCTTGAACACTAAGAGGAGGATTTTATTGAGGGGGAGTTTTGTTTAAGTCAAAGGAAAAGCATTTGAAACAGGGGGAGAAAATTTCAAATCTTGAAAATGCTTCTCAAAATTCTATCCATTTACCTTTGACTATTTGCAAAAGGACTTTGAAAAGAATTTACAAAAGAATTTGCAAAAACAAAACATGTGGTGCAAGCGTGGTCCAAAATGATGAAAATATAAAGAAACAATCCATGCATATCTTATGAGAATTTATATTGGCTCAATTCTAAGTAACCTTTGCACTTACAATTATGCAAACTAGTTCAATTATGCACTTCTACACTTGCTTTGGTTTGTGTTGGCATCAATCACCAAAAAGGGGGAGATTGAAAGGGAATTAAGCTTACACCTATTTCCTAATTGATTTTGGTGGTTGAATTGCCCAACACAAATAATTGGACTAACTAGTTTGCTCTAGTCTATAAGTTCTACAGGTGCCAAAGGTTCACAATAAGTCAATAAAAAGACCAAGAATGAGTTCGAACAAAGTGAGCAAGGGACAACCGAAGTGTGCCCTGGTCTGGCGCACCGGACTGTCCGGTGTGCCACTGGACAGTGTCCGGTGTGCCACTGGACAGTGTCCGGTGCACCAGGGAACTCGACGCCCAACTCTTCACCTTCGGGAATTTTCAGAGGAGCTCCGCTATAATTCATCGGACTGTCCGGTGCACCACCGGACAGTGTCCGGTGCCCCAAGGGAGAGCAACTCTGAACTCGCCAGCTTCGGGAATCTGCTCCGCTATAATTCACCGGACTGTCCGGTGAGTCACCGGACAGTGTCCGGTGCACACCGGACCGGTGTGCCAGCGGAGCAACGACTACTTCGCGTGCAATGGTCGACTGCAACGCATTAAATGCGCGCCTGCGCGCGCAGAGGACAGAGCACGCGCGGGTGGCACACCGGACAGTCTACAACACTTGTCCGGTGCGCCGCCGGACAGCCAGGCGGACCCACAAGTTAGAGCTCCAACGGTCGGAACCCAACGGCTAGGTGACGTGGCTGGCGCACCGGACAGTGTCCGGTGCGCCCGTCGACAGCAGTCTCCACCAACGGTCAAGTTTGGTGGTTGGGGCTATAAATACCCCAACCACCCCCACATTCAAGTCATCCAAGTTTTCCCACTTCTACACCTTACAAGAGCTAGCATTCAATACAAAGACACACCAAAGAGATCAAATCCTCTCCCAACTCCACACAAAGCTTTAGTGATTAGTGAGAGAGATTTGTTGTGTTCATTTGAGCTCTTGCGCTTGGATTGCTTCTTTTTCTCATTCTTTCTTGTGATCATCTCAATTGTAATCAAGGCAAGAGACACCAATTGTGTGGTGGTCCTTGCGGGAAGTTTGGTTCCCAATTGATTGAGAAGAGAAGCTCACTCGGTCCGAGGGACCGTTTGAGAGAGGGAAAGGGTTGAAAGAGACCCGGTCTTTGTGACCACCTCAACGGAGAGTAGGTTTGCTAGAACCGAACCTCGGTAAAACAAATCCGTGTGTCACACTCTTTATTCACTTGCAATTTGTTTTGCGCCCTCTCTCTCGGACTCATTATTATTTCTAACGCTAACCCGGCTTGTAGTTGTGATTAAGTTTGTAAATTTCAGATTCGCCCTATTCACCCCCCTCTAGGCGACTTTCAGTATGGGCAGAAGTGTGATATCTACATAGATCACAAGAGTCTCAAGTACATATTCACCCAATCAGAATTAAACATGAGGCAACGAAGATGGCTAGAATTGATCAAAGACTATGAGCTGGAAATACATTATCATCCAGGCAAAGCGAACATGGTTGCAGATGCTTTAAGCAGAAAGGGTCAAGTCAATATGTTGGTTGTTCACCTGATGTCGTACGAGCTAGCAAAGGAATCCGAAAGGCTGAGTCTCAGATTTCTGAACAACACTCAAGGAGTGATAGTCGAGCTGAAACCCACTTTAGAGCAAGATATCAGGAAGGGCCAGAAGGATGATGAGAAGATCAACGAGATACGACAGCTGATCATGGATGGTAAAGGCAAAGACTTCTGTGGAGACGCAGAAGGAGTGGTGTGGTTCAAGGATAGATTGTGTGTTCCTGACATGAAATCGATCCGGGAACTGATTCTCAAAGAAGCTCATGAGACAACATATTCTATACACCCTGGTAGCGAGAAGATGTACCAAGACCTAAAGAAAAGATTTTGGTGGTATGGAATGAAAAGGGAGATTGCATAATATGTGGTTGTATGCGACAGTTGTCAGATAATCAAGGTAGAACATCAGAGGTCCGCAGGTTTGTTGCAACCATTGCAGATTCCTCAGAGGAAATGGGATGAGATTGGGATGGATTTTATAGTCGGTTTGCCTCGCACTCGTGCTGGTTATGACTCCATCTGGGTAGTAGTGGACCGTTTAACAAAGTCGGCTCATTTCATACAAGTTAAGACCACCTATAACAACATAGTGTTGGCAGAACTATATATGTCTCGAATTGTATGCTTGCATGGCATCCCAAAGAAGATAATATCAGACAGAGGTACCCAATTCACTTCTCATTTTTGCAGCAGTTACACAAAGCTTTGGGCACACACTTGAAGTTCAGTTCAACTTATCACCTGTAGACAGATGGTCAGACTGAGAGAACCAACCAGATTCTTGAAGGTATGTTGAGAGCTTGTGCATTGCAAGACAAGTTAGGTTGGGACAAGAGGATACCATATGCATAATTGTGCTAAAACAACAACTACCAAGCCAGCCTGAAGATGTCATCATTCCAAGCACTCCATGGGAGGAATTGTAGAACTCTGTTGCATTGGGACCAACCCGGTGAAAGGTAGGTGTTCGATCTAGATATTCAGCTTGAGGCTAAAGAGAACATTAGAATGGTTCCAGAGAATCTAAAGACAGCGTAGTCCCGACAGCAAAGCTATGCTGACACTCGAAGAAGAGAACTGAGTTTTGAAGTGGGAGATTATGTCTACTTGAAAGTGTAACCCATCAGAGGAATCAAAAGATTCGGAGTCAAGGGCAAGCTAGCACCTCGATACATTGGGTCGTACCAGATCCATGCAAGACGTGGAGAAGTAGCATATCAACTCAGCTTGCCAGAAAGTCTGTCAGTCGTGCATGATGTGTTCCATGTGTCTCAGCTGAAGAAATGCTTGTGAGTGCCGGAAGAGCAGTTGTCAACAGAAGACCTTGAAGTTCAAGAGGATCTGACATATATTGAGAAGCCAACTCAGATTCTAGAGACGGCAGACCGGGTCACTCGAAGGAGCACCATCAGGATGTGCAAAGTCAAATAGGGTCATCACTCAGAAGAAGAAGCAACCTGGGAAAGAGAAGATGATCTAAAAGCCAAGTACCTTGAACTCTTTGCTAGCCAACCCTGAATCTTGAGGGCGGGATTCTTTTTAAGGGGGATAGGTTTGTAACACCCTAAGTTTGGGGGTATAAAATTTCTTTCTAAATATCTACCAAATTCATGTGTTACCCTTTGCCTCTATCTAGTCTCTCTCTCCCCTTTTCTTTTGAATAGATTTAGCTTAACTAGTGAGGGATTTATTATTTATTTTTGTCAAAACTTATGTGAGTCATGAATTGTTGCATCATGCTGAACCCAAAATACTCTTTGAATTGATGCACATGTTTGATTTGGTTTGAATTTGAAACTTGGTTTGAATTTGAATTGAAAACCCTAGAGAAAATGAAAGGAAAAGGCAATATAAATTCTCTAGAAAAAGAGAAATCCATTTCAGCCCAAACCAGCCCAGTCCAGCCCAGCAGGGTCGCGCGCGCACCCACGCCGCCTGACAGGTGGGCTCCACTTGTCAGCGGCGGTTTCTTCCCCCGCACACTCTCTCTCCATCTCTCCCTCCCTCTGCCCAGTGGGGCCGGTGTGTCGGCGCCAGTCGCCCTCGCTTGCGCGCCTCCTTTCCGTCTCTGCCTCATGGGCCCATCTCATCAGCGTGATGAGTCGTTTCCCCCCGCACGCCCGCTCCCCCTCGCTGCGCCGGGGGGGGCGCCCTGTCAGCTCCGCCTTCCCCGCGAACCATCGTGGACCAGCACACACGCACGTCGAGATCCCCGACCACGTCGCCTGCCCATGCACCCCCAGCTCCCTTTTGAGCACCACCCACACCCGCACTCCCTCCCCTGCCTCATTTTGCGCAAGCTCACCCACTCTCGCGTTCTGCTCTCGCCGCTCGACTTCGCCGAAGTTCCATGGCCGCGCTGCCGGTCGTCTAGCTCGCAAGAAGCCGCGCCAAACCACCCCGAGCTCCGTCCTGAGGTGAGACATCTGTTCTCATGCTCGATTTCTCCCAATTCCGCTTTGTCTTGGCCAATTCGGCTTCACCGGGGGTTCGACCGCGCTGGTTCGCCGCGCCCGTGTGGTGACTGGCCGAATTAGCCAGGTCCTGTGCCCCTGCTTTGGTCCGTAGTGTTCCCCTTACCCTGCCATAGCTAGTCTAGGCCTTAGCGTGCCCTAGACCCCCTCTCCCCGGCCAAAATTCCTCATCGGAGTTGTCCGACCTGCCTGGAGCAGCTCCCCTTCGTCGTGCTCCCGTGTCCGGTCCCATTCTTGCAGCAAGGACCCTTCCAGTGAGTTCGCCGGACCTTCTTCACCCATTCTAGCCCTCACCGGCGATCCTAGACCCCCGGCGACGGTGTCTACCTCGCCTCCGGCGACCTTGCCACCACGGAGCGAGCAACGCCGGTCACCGAGCTGTAAAGCCCAGCGCGCCCCATCACAACCGTCCGTCCCCGATCGAACGATTCAGATCTATGGATAACGGTTCGCGCCCCCGCGCTCTGCCCCCTGGGCCCCGCTGGTTAGTGCTTGTGCCCCCGGCGCTGGGCCCGGCTGTTAGCCCGCCTCCCTCCTCAGGTCGCTGACACCCCCGCCCCACTTGCTAGTCGTGCTCGCTCGACCGCGCCCGTGCGCTCGCCCACCGATCTAATCTCGACCGTTGATCGTGGATCTGACGGCTGAGAGGACCCCGTACCCCCTCGCGCGGCGATTTTGCTAAAGAAGCCCTCGATTTTGTAGGAATCAACACCCCTTCCTTTAGTTTTATGCGCAGACCCCTGGTTTCTTGCAAACAGATCCCTAGACTTTTGTTTAATTATAGATTTAGGCCTAATTTTGTATTTAAAGCTTCCAAACTTGTTTATTTCATATCTTTTGCAAATGAACTCCAAATTGAGTGATTCAAATTGAAAAATGCTCATAGAATTATTCTCTGTTCAAATAAATTAGGATCATTCACTGTTGGTGCATTCTAATTTTATGCCTAGGCTATAGGTTAATTTATGTAATGATTTATTTATTTAATAAGATAAGTAAAGAGGAAAACCCTAGTGGTGAATAGATGTTTAATCTTGTGAGATTAATAATAGGTAGTATATGAATTTATCCCTGGTTTAACTTCTATGTCTCATTAAAATAAGTAGAATCAGATTATGTAACCATGGAGATAGACAACACTTAGAGAATAACAATCTACTAAATATGATTAGTTCACCCTATAGCCTAAACTCCCTTTTGAGTTTATACTCTTCCATTTGAGATGTGTTCCATTGTTTGTACATGATTGGTGTGCTATTCATTTGTCATTTTCCAAATGTATTGAATGTATGATTGCTTTATTTAGACGACGAGCAGTCCAAGAGGGACCTCGTCGGGGAGGAGAGATCCTAGGGTGTGACTTGGAGTCAGCAGGCCACCCAAGACGCCTCTAGTCAACGCAAAGCCGAATAGAGGTGAATATTTGAGATAGAGGAAGGCTAAACTAGGTCTACTCCTAATGCATAAGGTAAAAACGACAAGTAGAATTGATTGGATCGATTGTGTGGGGTTCAATCGGTCGTAACCCTTTATCTATGTAAAGGGGAGGTCTGTATCTGTTAGAAGTCAGTTCTCGAGTTAATCCCGCAGGTCTAGCTAACAAATCCCACAAAAATATAGAACCCTAACTGATTCTACGCATGCGCAGACGGTTCACGCTGCTACGGCGGGCCGTTCGGACCGCGGACCGTCCGACCTCTAGTCTGGACCATCCGCACTATCAAAAAGTGTGCTCAACAGAAGGCTAAATGGAGTGGTGATCTAAGGAACATTATAAGTGTATCTAGATCTTTTATGGGTTTTGGTGAATTAAATTACAACAAATTAGACATCTAACAAGTCTGCTAAGTGTTGAACATAGAATCAAGTATATTAAATATATTTGAGTATTGTATAATGAGTAGTACACAAAGGTTCAACAAGAAGTCAAACTTGATGATATTCCATATAGTTCTCAAATGAAGGGTAAAGTTATGTATTGTCATAATGGAAGAAGATTGTCAAGGACCGACAATACCACTTAAGCCAAGCAAAAAATGGGTAGCTTGCTGATATGGGTAGGTTGCGACGATTTTATGGCGGATCTCTTGATTGGAAACTACATAGTCCAAGAGAAAAAACAATGCAAATGAAATGACTTATATTATGGGATATCTGTAACACCCGGTTTTAAAGAACAAAGCCGGGTGCATCTCATACATGCGCCAAGAAGACAACATATATAATAACAGAGTGTATAGAGATAAATGTCATAAAACATCAGAGTATTTATTACATAGCGGAAGTCTTATTACAAAATAAAGATAAATATAAAACGAACTAAGGATCGTCGGCGCCAATGTCGACTGAGAAACGCCACCTAGATCAGATCGAACTCCTCAGTGTTAGGCGGCTCCTCTTCAACCACCTGTTCTTCTCCTGTGGGTGGGTGTGAGACAGCAAGAGTGAGCTCACATACGTTCATAGATCAACAAGTCGTGGGGAATAATGTGGCATGAACTCACCAAAGGTGGGAGTTCATGTAGTGTAAGGCTGATCAATGAAATAGAGGCTGAGGCTGAGCATTGCTTTTATAAGTTGGTCAAAATTTTATTAGCAATTACTAAGTGTAAGTAAATACCAAACCTTAATAATAATAAAGAACAGTAATAGTAAAATAATCCCAAATGCGATGCAAATGTCAAATTAAACTTAAGTTCCATAATTAATCATGTGAGGGTCCGAGCCGCTCATGACCGTGAGCACGGCTAGTATACTAGTTTTACACTCTGCAGAGGTTGCGCATCTTTACCCACAAGTCGTGTATCCCATGTCGCCAGGGTTTGCAAGGCCCTTAGACACTACCGAGGTGAATGGCTAGGGATCCACTACGAGGCCTTTACAAAGTTCCACTAGCTTCCGAAAACCCGCTACAGTTTATAGGAAGTTCCAATGCAGGGTTCCTGGCTGACCGCCATCGCAGCAAAATCAACCAGGGACCTCCCTACACTGACCACTCCCCTACTGCCCTTGCCCCTTTCGGGTAAGGTAGTCTTCCACTAGCTTTCCTAGTTAATCAGCCAAGGGCGTCCCATTAAACCCTTGTGGTAGCACTGTTTTCCCGGGTGGTCGCTCCATGTTCCCATTAATTTAATGATCTTAACATGAACAATAACAATAACAAAATAATAACAGAATAATCATGAATAATGAATCTCCATACCCAATCCACATAAAGCAATAGCAAGTACTACCCAAAAATATCTCAGGGGTGAACAAGGTATAGAGGTAATCAAAACTGGGGTAACATAAAGGCTCCCATCAAAATTAACCTATGCAGATCATTGAAATTAATAAGAACATGGCTGGGAAAAGTAAGTGGTCAAGGGCACAACTTGCCTGTAATGAGCTCCTGCTCAGCTACTTCTACTTGCTGAACCTCAGTTTCCACAGTAGCTTGCTCGTCTACTCGCATCAACACAATACATACATAGTATAGCCAAAATCAACATCACACCAAACAGATGAATGAAATATACAGTAAAAATCTACACATTAAAATAAAACCATAGGAACTGGATTCACTGAATTTGGAGTTATAGAATTCAAGTTATGAATTTTCTAAGATTTAAGGTGATTATAAAAGGATTAGATGATAAATTAATTTTCTAACAGAGTTCATGTCAAAACAGTGACTCTAAATGATAGAGAATAAAATTACAAAATTTTAGAAATTGGAATGGGTCAATTTGGAGCTAAAATGAATTTTCTATGCATTTTACAAGTTTCTAGATTTGTTTTTGTATTAAAAATGAATTTCTAATATTAATTTCTCTGTTTTTAATACTCTCTGGACTGGGCGTGTATTAAACAGAAATGCAGGGGTCTCGGTGTGAAAGATTCCAAGACACAGGGAATAGGAATTGAGGACGGCGGGTTGATTCGTAAAAAGCACGGGGTGTCTTTAGCAAAGTGCACCCGCGAAGGGGTACGGTTAATTCTTAGCCGTTGGATTAGAGACTGGCGGTACAGATTAGATCGACCCCATCCCCAATCGGTACGCGATCCAGTCCGTTGGATCGTGATCCGATGGATCCGGATTCCTTTACCTTGCATTAAATCCTACGCGTTCGCCCCGCATCGGACGGTCCTAACAAGCCAAGGTCGAACCGTTACCCGGCTTCTAATCCTAGCCATCCGTCAACGCATCAACGGCCCAGGTGTCTCCCCCAATTCCTTCGTCGAGCTACGGTGGCGCCGCCCAGGGCACACGGCGGAGCACGCCGGCGAGGTTTGCAATCGGCCGTTTCCGAGCGCTAAACACGAATTGGACCGAGCTACACGTAGAGACGGGAAAGACGAACTGAAGGGTGGACTTAATACCTTGGTTTGGAACGGTGGCGGCACTAACCAGGCGATCGCGCGGCCCGCGGCGGTTCCCTGGCGACGACGAGCGATTCCCGCCCCCGAGAAGTCCCTCAGCGTCGGCCGAAGCTTCGTATGGCTGCCCCACAACGTCGCCGAGCCAACCCGGTCCCGATCGAAGGACCAAATCGCCGGTTGGACGGAATCCCCGCACGGCGGCGCGGACGGCACTCGGCTCCCTGTTCTCTCTCTCTCGGTGGTGTGTTCCACAATGGGGCACTGGTACGCAAGGTCAAGGGGGGATGCCCACTCATTTATCCGTGGGATTGGCGCATGCGTAGGTCAGCTGGAGGTGGTTGAACGGAGCTGAGCCACGTTCCCGGTCATGGCGGCGGAGTTCTCGCCATCCGTTGCGATGTAGGTGAACGCACTGACGCGCGGGCTCGAGCTCCAGAGGGCTGAGCGATCGGCAGCCAAGGGGAAAGGCGCTGTCCAGTGGGACCCACGGTTCGGCGCGCGCCATCAAATGAATCCCGAGCGACTGGCCCCGGGCCCCAGGTGTCGGCGTGCGCTTTAGGTGTGGGCTGCGCGGGTGGGAAGTTGGAGCGGGCCGAATTGGAGGCAGGCGGCCCAAGTAAGCTTTTTATTCTTTTTCTTTTTATTTTTCTGTTTTCTTTCTTCTAGGTTTAAATTTGAATTTGAATTTGGTTTTCAAACCTTGTGCACATTTGTTATCAAATCATATTATGAAATGTAAAATACAAATTTTTGGAATATATTTATATTATTTTTATTTTCATATCATTTCTCTTCTTTCTTTTAAACCCTAGTTTCCAATGTAGGGCTTAATCCAATTTCTAGTCATTTTATATTATTGTTATTTTTATTTAATGCACAAACATAAAAACTCCAACAGATGCACTTTTTCTTTATTTTAGAATAATTGTTTTATTTAGTCACTCTCAATTACATAGGTGCTCTTGTTATGATGCAAATGAGACACACAAAATGAGGAGCTCTCTCTATTACTCTTGGTATACAACTTTGAGTATTACAAATCCTACCCCCCTTAAAAATAATCTCGTCCTCGAGATTTAAGAAGATCTAGGGAAAAGGTGGGGAAAATCTATACGAAGCTCTTCTTCTCTTTCCCAAGTTGCCTCATCTTCTCCGTGGTGGCTCCATTGAACTTTGCACATCTTTATAACCTTACTCCTCGTAACTCGAGTCAAAGTATCCAGAATCTTGATAGGGTACTCAGCATAAGTTAGATCATCTTGAACACTAAGGTCTTCCAGTGGTAATTGTTCTTCAGGTACCCTGAGACATTTCTTCAGCTGAGATACATGGAATACATCATGAACATCCGCAAGATGATCCGGTAACTCCAATTGGTATGCAACTTCTCCCACTCGCTTTAAGATTAAGAAGGGTCCAATAAAGCGAGGGGACAACTTTCCTTTGACTTTGAATCTCCTCATACCCCTGAGTGGTGACACCTTCAAATAGACATAATCCCCCTCTTTAAACTCAAGCAGTCTTCTCCGGGTATCAGCATAGCTTTTCTGCCTGGATTGTGCAGTTCTCAAATTCTCCCTTATTTGCTGAACTTGTTCCTCTGCTTCCTGTATAATCTCAGGCCCAAATAACTGCCTTTCACTAGTCTGATTCCAATATAAGGGAGTCCTGCACTTTCTGCCATACAAAGCCTCAAACGGTGACATCTTCAAGCTGGCCTGATAGCTATTATTATATGAGAACTCCGCATACGGTAAACTCTTATCCCAACTTCCACCATGCTTAAGGGCACAAGCCCTTAACATATCTTCCAGTACTTGGTTAGTCCTCTCAGTTTGCCCATCAGTCTGGGGATGGTAAGCCGAACTAAAATTCAATCTTGTATCCAATGACTCGTGCAACTTCTTCCAATATCGAGAGGTAAACTGTGGTCCTCGATCTGACACAATCTTCTTTGGCACACCATGCAGGCATACAATCCGTGCCATGTACAACTCTGCCAACTTAGCTCCTGAATAAGTGGTCTTCACCGAAATAAAGTGGGCTACTTTAGTTAGCCTGTCCACAATCACCCATATAGAATCATATCCAGCAGACGTGCGGGGTAATCCAACAATGAAGTCCATGCCAATCTCTTCCCATTTCCACTCAGGTATCTTCAGTGGATGCAGTAGTCCTGCTGGCCTCTGGTGTTCAGCCTTAACTCTTTGGCATACATCGCACATAGCCACATGTGCAGCCACATCTCTCTTTAGTCCATACCACCAATACTTTTGCTTTAAATCCTGATACATCTTAGTGCTCCCAGGGTGGATAGAATAAACTGAATCATGTGCCTCCTTCAATATGGTTTCCCGAAGACTATCAATATCGGGAACACAGATCCGATTCTTGAACCATATCGTGCCTTGCTCATCCTCTGTGAACTCTGGGCCTCTGCCCTCTGTTATCAGATCCTTGATCTCCTGGATTTTGGCATCACCAACCTGACCTTTACGAATTTCTTGCTCCAAGGTAGGTTCCAATTCAATAGTCACTCCTTCCGTATGTGTAACAATTCCCAGGTTGAGCCTCTCAAAGTCTTTTGCTAATTCATCAGGTAGCTGGACAACGAAAGCGGAGTGAACATGCTCCTTCCGACTCAAGGCATCTGCAACCAAATTTGCCTTGCCTGGGTGATAGTGAATCTCCAAGTCATAATCCTTAATGAGCTCCAACCAACGGCGTTGCCTAAGATTGAGATCCTTCTGAGTGAATATATACTTCAAACTCTTGTGATCCGTGTATACTTGGCACTTAGTTCCCATAATATAGTGTCTCCAAATCTTAAGTGCATGCACAACGGCTGCTAATTCCAAGTCATGAGTGGGGTAGTTCAGTTCATGCTTCCTCAACTGACGAGATGCATAGGCAATCACATGACCATCTTGCATAAGCACACATCCAAGTCCTTGGCCACATGCATCACAATAAATGTCAAATCCCTTCTGCAGATCTGGCGTAATCAATACTGGTGGTGACATCAATCTCTCCTTCAATTGATCAAAGCTTTCTTGGCACTTCTCATCCCACTTAAATTCTCTTCCTTTTTCCAAAAGCGATGTCATGGGCTTAGCAATCTTAGAAAATCCTTCAATAAATCTCCGATAATATCCTGCGAGTCCCAAGAAACTCCGAATCTCAGTAACTGTAGTGGGCACTCTCCACTCCATTATCTCCTTCACCTTAGCAGGATCCACTGCTATTCCTCCATTAGAAATAATATGACCAAGGAATGGCACCTTGTCAATCCAAAACTCGCACTTGCTGAACTTAGCGTAGAGTTGATTATCTCGTAACTTCTGTAGCACCAACCTTAGATGTTGTTCATGATCACTTTCATTCTTAGAATAGATAAGAATATCGTCGATAAACACCACGACGAATCTGTCCAAATACTCCATAAACACCTTATTCATCAAATTCATGAAGTAAGCTGGTGCATTGGTTAGTCCAAATGACATAACAGTAAACTCATATAATCCATATCGAGTCGAGAAAGCCGTCTTGGGAATATCCGATGGTCTAATCCTCATCTGATGGTAACCGGATCGGAGATCAATCTTCGAGAATACTCTAGCACCTCGCATCTGATCAAATAAATCCTCAATACGGGGCAACGGATACTTGTTCTTCACCGTAACATCATTAAGAGACCTATAATCCACACACATCCGTTGCGATCCATCCTTCTTCTGCACAAATAACACCGGTGCTCCCCAAGGTGAGGAACTTGGACGAATGTACCCCGCCTCTTGTAACTCCGTCAACTGCTTCTTCAGTTCCTTCAACTCCTCTACGGACATTCTATATGGCCGTTTAGAAATAGGGGCGGTTCCAGGTAAGAGATCAATAACAAACTCAACTTCTCTATCAGGTGGCATCCCTGGTAACTCCTCTGAAAAGACATCCGGAAAATCTCTGACCACCCGGATGTTGTCGCCAACAAACTCCTCAGGCATAAAGAACATTGCACGCATGGATGAGGAGGTTACTGCAATATTAACTTGAAATCTTTCTCCTTTAGTGGTAGTGAGCTCTATGGTACCTCTACCACAAGCTATAACGGCCTTTGCCTTTCTCAGCCATGACATACCAAGGATCAGATCTATACTGCTTGACTCTAATATTATAGCAGTAGCTCCAAATTCTCTACCCATAATGGTCAAGGTCAATCTACGTGTCATTTGATTCGCCTCAACAGGCCCTTTAGGTGTAATTACTATCAGGGGTTTTCTCATATTTAGCAGTGGTATTTCATTTGTGTTGGCATATCTAGCAGACATGAATGAATGTGTAGCACCAGAATCAAATAATATTGTTGCAGGAATTGTATTAACATAAAACATACCAATTACGAGGTCCCCTCCATCCGGAGTATCATCAACGCTGACTTGATTCACCCTGGCTATAGAATATCCCTTGTCAGGGGTCTGTTGCTTGTTCTGAGCTGGAGTAGTAGCAATCCTCTGTGGGCAGACATTTGCATAATGACCAATCTTCCCACACTTGAAACATTGAGTGCCCGGACTCTGTCCTGCAAACTTCGTCGGGGTGCCCGTGGGAGTGGCCTGTCGAGGAGGTGTCCTCAGTGGTGATTGCTGAACTGGGCGTGGTCCTCCTGGTCGAGTCGGTGTACCCTGTGGTGAACTGTAGCGAGGACGAACACTGCTGCTACCCTGTCCCTGTGAGATAGCCTTCCTCTTCAAATTGCCCAGTTGAACACGCTTGTGTTCAATAGCAAGAGCCTTATCCAGCAGTCTCTGAAATGATGGAAAAGTGTGTGCAACCAGTGCATACTGTAGCGGTCCATTAAGTCCTTCAATAAAGTGCTCCTGCTTCCTCTCGTCTTCAGCAACTTCTTCAGGGGCATATCTGGATAACTGAATAAACTTGTCGCGGTACTCGCTGACTGACATACTTCCTTGCTTCAGCGACAGAAATTCCTTCTTCTTGATCTTTATCATCCCAGCTGGAATATGGTAGTTCTTGAACTGTGTACTGAACTCTGCCCAAGTAATAGTATCCGCAGCATCATGGGCAGCAGTATAAGAATCCCACCAGTCAGCAGCAGGACCAATCAGACGTCCAGAAGCATATAAAACCTTCTCCTGGTCCGTGCACTGTGCAATAATCAGCATCTTCTCAACGGACTTCAGCCAATCATCCGCGTCCAGTGGATCAGGTGAGCTAGCGAATGTAGGTGGCTTATGGCTCATGAACTCCCGGTGCTTATCACGAGGTGGAGCTGGTGGTGGTGGTGGAGGCAATGGCACTTGTTGCTGTTGCTGCTGTTGTTGAAACTGTTGTTGTAGCTGCTGTTGTTGCGCCCTCCTTTCTTGGCATATCTCATCTCTCTCCTGGCGTAACTTCTGGCGTATATCTTCTCTTTCCTGACGCATCTCTTGGCGTTCTTGCTGCATCTGAGCACGCATGTCAGCCATAGTGTCCGCCATTTGCTGCATCACCGCCATCTGAGCAGCAACCAGTGGGTCAACTCCGCCTGGTGGAGGATTAGGAGGATTCATCTCTGCAGGCTGTGGCTGAGGTTGTCTATAAATTCTTCGAGTGTGTCGGTTAGGAGGCAAATCAATTCCACCACCCCTCCTGGTATTGACCATCTGAGTTAGATACATATGGTAAGAAAAAGCAGTAGACAAGGCAGTAATTACAATCATGTTACTTTGGGGGATTTATTAGCTAAGCAGTTTAATATTTCACCTACTATAGCTAATTCGATTCCTTATGTTGGTACATGCTAAGATGTCCATCTATAATAATTCAATCAATCAAAGAAGCAAATCAGACATTTAGCATCAGCACAATCAACCAACATTTTTTTTAAGAAAATAGTTTTAACTTTTGTTTTGGGTTCCCTAACTCTTAAGAATGTCATAGGGGTAGGGATTCCAAGGTTTGAAATCCATCTTGTCTCAGAGTAGAAAAGGTAAGAAGGATCAGAGTAGAACAGTAGAAGGTGAGACAGGATCAAGATAAGTGTAGAAAGAATCAGAGTAAGGTGAGTGTAGAAGGAATCAGAGTAAGATAAGTAGGTAATGGTCTGTCCATTTCTATCTAGGTTTCGTCCTACAGTCAACATTTCCTCTGATACCACTTCTGTAACACCCGGTTTTAAAGAACAAAGCCGGGTGCATCTCATACATGCGCCAAGAAGACAACATATATAATAACAGAGTGTATAGAGATAAATGTCATAAAACATCAGAGTGTTTATTACATAGCGGAAGTCTTATTACAAAATAAAGATAAATATAAAACGAACTAAGGATCGTCGGCGCCAATGTCGACTGAGAAACGCCACCTAGATCAGATCGAACTCCTCAGTGTTAGGCGGCTCCTCTTCAACCACCTGTTCTTCTCCTGTGGGGGGGGGTGTGAGACAGCAAGAGTGAGCTCACATACGTTCATAGCTCAACAAGTCATGGGGAATAATGTGGCATGAACTCACCAAAGGTGGGAGTTCATGTAGTGTAAGGCTGATCAATGAAATAGAGGCTGAGGCTGAGCATTGCTTTTATAAGTTGGTCAAAATTTTATTAGCAATTACTAAGTGTAAGTAAATACCAAACCTTAATAATAATAAAGAACAGTAATAGTAAAATAATCCCAAATGCGATGCAAATGTCAAATTAAACTTAAGTTCCATAATTAATCATGTGAGGGTCCGAGCCGCTCATGACCGTGAGCACGGCTAGTATACTAGTTTTACACTCTGCAGAGGTTGCGCATCTTTACCCACAAGTCGTGTATCCCATGTCGCCAGGGTTTGCAAGGCCCTTAGACACTACCGAGGTGAATGGCTAGGGATCCACTACGAGGCCTTTACAAAGTTCCACTAGCTTCCGAAAACCCGCTACAGTTTATAGGAAGTTCCAATGCAGGGTTCCTGGCTGACCGCCATCGCAGCAAAATCAACCAGGGACCTCCCTACACTGACCACTCCCCTACTGCCCTTGCCCCTTTCGGGTAAGGTAGTCTTCCACTAGCTTTCCTAGTTAATCAGCCAAGGGCGTCCCATTAAACCCTTGTGGTAGCACTGTTTTCCCGGGTGGTCGCTCCATGTTCCCATTAATTTAATGATCTTAACATGAACAATAACAATAACAAAATAATAACAGAATAATCATGAATAATGAATCTCCATACCCAATCCACATAAAGCAATAGCAAGTACTACCCAAAAATATCTCAGGGGTGAACAAGGTATAGAGGTAATCAAAACTGGGGTAACATAAAGGCTCCCATCAAAATTAACCTATGCAGATCATTGAAATTAATAAGAACATGGCTGGGAAAAGTAAGTGGTCAAGGGCACAACTTGCCTGTAATGAGCTCCTGCTCAGCTACTTCTACTTGCTGAACCTCAGTTTCCACAGTAGCTTGCTCGTCTACTCGCATCAACACAATACATACATAGTATAGCCAAAATCAACATCACACCAAACAGATGAATGAAATATACAGTAAAAATCTACACATTAAAATAAAACCATAGGAACTGGATTCACTGAATTTGGAGTTATAGAATTCAAGTTATGAATTTTCTAAGATTTAAGGTGATTATAATAGGATTAGATGATAAATTAATTTTCTAACAGAGTTCATGTCAAAACAGTGACTCTAAATGATAGAGAATAAAATTACAAAATTTTAGAAATTGGAATGGGTCAATTTGGAGCTAAAATGAATTTTCTATGCATTTTACAAGTTTCTAGATTTGTTTTTGTATTAAAAATGAATTTCTAATATTAATTTCTCTGTTTTTAATACTCTCTGGACTGGGCGTGTATTAAACAGAAATGCAGGGGTCTCGGTGTGAAAGATTCCAAGACACAGGGAATAGGAATTGAGGACGGCGGGTTGATTCGTAAAAAGCACGGGGTCTCTTTAGCAAAGTGCACCCGCGAAGGGGTACGGTTAATTCTTAGCCGTTGGATTAGAGACTGGCGGTACAGATTAGATCGACCCCATCCCCAATCGGTACGCGATCCAGTCCGTTGGATCGTGATCCGATGGATCCGGATTCCTTTACCTTGCATTAAATCCTACGCGTTCGCCCCGCATCGGACGGTCCTAACAAGCCAAGGTCGAACCGTTACCCGGCTTCTAATCCTAGCCATCCGTCTCCGCATCAACGGCCCAGGTGTCTCCCCCAATTCCTTCGTCGAGCTACGGTGGCGCCGCCCAGGGCACACGGCGGAGCACGCCGGCGAGGTTTGCAATCGGCCGTTTCCGAGCGCTAAACACGAATTGGACCGAGCTACACGTAGAGACGGGAAAGACGAACTGAAGGGTGGACTTAATACCTTGGTTTGGAACGGTGGCGGCACTGACCAGGCGATCGCGCGGCCCGCGGCGGTTCCCTGGCGACGACGAGCGATTCCCGCCCCCGAGAAGTCCCTCAGCGTCGGCCGAAGCTTCGTATGGCTGCCCCACAACGTCGCCGAGCCAACCCGGTCCCGATCGAAGGACCAAATCGCCGGTTGGACGGAATCCCCGCACGGCGGCGCGGACGGCACTCGGCTCTCTGTTCTCTCTCTCTCGGTGGTGTGTTCCACAATGGGGCACTGGTACGCAAGGTCAAGGGGGGATGCCCACTCATTTATCCGTGGGATTGGCGCATGCGTAGGTCAGCTGGAGGTGGTTGAACGGAGCTGAGCCACGTTCCCGGTCATGGCGGCGGAGTTCTCGCCATCCGTTGCGATGTAGGTGAACGCACTGACGCGCGGGCCCGAGCTCCAGAGGGCTGAGCGATCGGCAGCCAAGGGGAAAGGCGCTGTCCAGTGGGACCCACGGTTCGGCGCGCGCCATCAAATGAATCCCGAGCGACTGGCCCCGGGCCCTAGGTGTCGGCGTGCGCTTTAGGTGTGGGCTGCGCGGGTGGGAAGTTGGAGCGGGCCGAATTGGAGGCAGGCGGCCCAAGTAAGCTTTTTATTCTTTTTCTTTTTATTTTTCTGTTTTCTTTCTTCTAGGTTTAAATTTGAATTTGAATTTGGTTTTCAAACCTTGTGCACATTTGTTATCAAATCATATTATGAAATGTAAAATACAAATTTTTGGAATATATTTATATTATTTTTATTTTCATATCATTTCTCTTCTTTCTTTTAAACCCTAGTTTCCAATGTAGGGCTTAATCCAATTTCTAGTCATTTTATATTATTGTTATTTTTATTTAATGCACAAACATAAAAACTCCAACAGATGCACTTTTTCTTTATTTTAGAATAATTGTTTTATTTAGTCACTCTCAATTACATAGGTGCTCTTGTTATGATGCAAATGAGACACACAAAATGAGGAGCTCTCTCTATTACTCTTGGTATACAACTTTGAGTATTACAAATCCTACCCCCCTTAAAAATAATCTCGTCCTCGAGATTTAAGAAGATCTAGGGAAAAGGTGGGGAAAATCTATACGAAGCTCTTCTTCTCTTTCCCAAGTTGCCTCATCTTCTCCGTGGTGGCTCCATTGAACTTTGCACATCTTTATAACCTTACTCCTCGTAACTCGAGTCAAAGTATCCAGAATCTTGATAGGGTACTCAGCATAAGTTAGATCATCTTGAACACTAAGGTCTTCCAGTGGTAATTGTTCTTCAGGTACCCTGAGACATTTCTTCAGCTGAGATACATGGAATACATCATGAACATCCGCAAGATGATCCGGTAACTCCAATTGGTATGCAACTTCTCCCACTCGCTTTAAGATTAAGAAGGGTCCAATAAAGCGAGGGGACAACTTTCCTTTGACTTTGAATCTCCTCATACCCCGGAGTGGTGACACCTTCAAATAGACATAATCCCCCTCTTTAAACTCAAGCAGTCTTCTCTGGGTATCAGCATAGCTTTTCTGCCTGGATTGTGCAGTTCTCAAATTCTCCCTTATTTGCTGAACTTGTTCCTCTGCTTCCTGTATAATCTCAGGCCCAAATAACTGCCTTTCACCAGTCTGATTCCAATACAAGGGAGTCCTGCACTTTCTGCCATACAAAGCCTCAAACGGTGACATCTTCAAGCTGGCCTGATAGCTATTATTATATGAGAACTCCGCATACGGTAAACTCTTATCCCAACTTCCACCATGCTTAAGGGCACAAGCCCTTAACATATCTTCCAGTACTTGGTTAGTCCTCTCAGTTTGCCCATCAGTCTGGGGATGGTAAGCCGAACTAAAATTCAATCTTGTATCCAATGACTCGTGCAACTTCTTCCAATATCGAGAGGTAAACTGTGGTCCTCGATCTGACACAATCTTCTTTGGCACACCATGCAGGCATACAATCCGTGCCATGTACAACTCTGCCAACTTAGCTCCTGAATAAGTGGTCTTCACCGGAATAAAGTGGGCTACTTTAGTTAGCCTGTCCACAATCACCCATATAGAATCATATCCAGCAGACGTGCGGGGTAATCCAACAATGAAGTCCTTGCCAATCTCTTCCCATTTCCACTCAGGTATCTTCAGTGGATGCAGTAGTCCTGCTGGCCTCTGGTGTTCAGCCTTAACTCTTTGGCATACATCGCACATAGCCACATGTGCAGCCACATCTCTCTTTAGTCCATACCACCAATACTTTTGCTTTAAATCCTGATACATCTTAGTGCTCCCAGGGTGGATAGAATAAACTGAATCATGTGCCTCCTTCAATATGGTTTCCCGAAGACTATCAATATCGGGAACACAGATCCGATTCTTGAACCATATCGTGCCTTGCTCATCCTCTGTGAACTCTGGGCCTCTGCCCTCTGTTATCAGATCCTTGATCTCCTGGATTTTGGCATCACCAACCTGACCTTTACGAATTTCTTGCTCCAAGGTAGGTTCCAATTCAATAGTCACTCCTTCCGTATGTGTAACAATTCCCAGGTTGAGCCTCTCAAAGTCTTTTGCTAATTCATCAGGTAGCTGGACAACGAAAGCGGAGTGAACATGCTCCTTCCGACTCAAGGCATCTGCAACCAAATTTGCCTTGCCTGGGTGATAGTGAATCTCCAAGTCATAATCCTTAATGAGCTCCAACCAACGGCGTTGCCTAAGATTGAGATCCTTCTGAGTGAATATATACTTCAAACTCTTGTGATCCGTGTATACTTGGCACTTAGTTCCCATAATATAGTGTCTCCAAATCTTAAGTGCATGCACAACGGCTGCTAATTCCAAGTCATGAGTGGGGTAGTTCAGTTCATGCTTCCTCAACTGACGAGATGCATAGGCAATCACATGACCATCTTGCATAAGCACACATCCAAGTCCTTGGCCACATGCATCACAATAAATGTCAAATCCCTTCTGCAGATCTGGCGTAATCAATACTGGTGGTGACATCAATCTCTCCTTCAATTGATCAAAGCTTTCTTGGCACTTCTCATCCCACTTAAATTCTCTTCCTTTTTCCAAAAGCGATGTCATGGGCTTAGCAATCTTAGAAAATCCTTCAATAAATCTCCGATAATATCCTGCGAGTCCCAAGAAACTCCGAATCTCAGTAACTGTAGTGGGCACTCTCCACTCCATTATCTCCTTCACCTTAGCAGGATCCACTGCTATTCCTCCATTAGAAATAATATGACCAAGGAATGGCACCTTGTCAATCCAAAACTCGCACTTGCTGAACTTAGCGTAGAGTTGATTATCTCGTAACTTCTGTAGCACCAACCTTAGATGTTGTTCATGATCACTTTCATTCTTAGAATAGATAAGAATATCGTCGATAAACACCACGACGAATCTGTCCAAATACTCCATAAACACCTTATTCATCAAATTCATGAAGTAAGCTGGTGCATTGGTTAGTCCAAATGACATAACAGTAAACTCATATAATCCATATCGAGTCGAGAAAGCCGTCTTGGGAATATCCGATGGTCTAATCCTCATCTGATGGTAACCGGATCGGAGATCAATCTTCGAGAATACTCTAGCACCTCGCATCTGATCAAATAAATCCTCAATACGGGGCAACGGATACTTGTTCTTCACCGTAACATCATTAAGAGACCTATAATCCACACACATCCGTTGCGATCCATCCTTCTTCTGCACAAATAACACCGGTGCTCCCCAAGGTGAGGAACTTGGACGAATGTACCCCGCCTCTTGTAACTCTGTCAACTGCTTCTTCAGTTCCTTCAACTCCTCTACGGACATTCTATATGGCCGTTTAGAAATAGGGGCGGTTCCAGGTAAGAGATCAATAACAAACTCAACTTCTCTATCAGGTGGCATCCCTGGTAACTCCTCTGAAAAGACATCCGGAAAATCTCTGACCACCCGGATGTTGTCGCCAACAAACTCCTCAGGCATAAAGAACATTGCACGCTTGGATGAGGAGGTTACTGCAATATTAACTTGAAATCTTTCTCCTTTAGTGGTAGTGAGCTCTATGGTACCTCTACCACAAGCTATAACGGCCTTTGCCTTTCTCAGCCATGACATACCAAGGATCAGATCTATACTGCTTGACTCTAATATTATAGCAGTAGCTCCAAATTCTCTACCCATAATGGTCAAGGTCAATCTACGTGTCATTTGATTCGCCTCAATAGGCCCTTTAGGTGTAATTACTATCAGGGGTTTTCTCATATTTAGCAGTGGTATTTCATTTGTGTTGGCATATCTAGCAGACATGAATGAATGTGTAGCACCAGAATCAAATAATATTGTTGCAGGAATTGTATTAACATAAAACATACCAATTACGAGGTCCCCTCCATCCGGAGTATCATCAACGCTGACTTGATTCACCCTGGCTATAGAATATCCCTTGCCAGGGGTCTGTTGCTTGTTCTGAGCTGGAGTAGTAGCAATCCTCTGTGGGCAGACATTTGCATAATGACCAATCTTCCCACACTTGAAACATTGAGTGCCCGGACTCTGTCCTGCAAACTTCGTCGGGGTGCCCGTGGGAGTGGCCTGTCGAGGAGGTGTCCTCAGTGGTGATTGCTGAACTGGGCGTGGTCCTCCTGGTCGAGTCGGTGTACCCTGTGGTGAACTGTAGCGAGGACGAACACTGCTGCTACCCTGTCCCTGTGAGATAGCCTTCCTCTTCAAATTGCCCAGTTGAACACGCTTGTGTTCAATAGCAAGAGCCTTATCCAGCAGTCTCTGAAATGATGGAAAAGTGTGTGCAACCAGTGCATACTGTAGCGGTCCATTAAGTCCTTCAATAAAGTGCTCCTGCTTCCTCTCGTCTTCAGCAACTTCTTCAGGGGCATATCTGGATAACTGAATAAACTTGTCGCGGTACTCGCTGACTGACATACTTCCTTGCTTCAGCGACAGAAATTCCTTCTTCTTGATCTTTATCATCCCAGCTGGAATATGGTAGTTCTTGAACTGTGTACTGAACTCTGCCCAAGTAATAGTATCCGCAGCATCATGGGCAGCAGTATAAGAATCCCACCAGTCAGCAGCAGGACCAATCAGACGTCCAGAAGCATATAAAACCTTCTCCTGGTCCGTGCACTGTGCAATAATCAGCATCTTCTCAACGGACTTCAGCCAATCATCCGCGTCCAGTGGATCAGGTGAGCTAGCGAATGTAGGTGGCTTATGGCTCATGAACTCCCGGTGCTTATCACGAGGTGGAGCTGGTGGTGGTGGTGGAGGCAATGGCACTTGTTGCTGTTGCTGCTGTTGTTGAAACTGTTGTTGTAGCTGCTGTTGTTGCGCCCTCCTTTCTTGGCATATCTCATCTCTCTCCTGGCGTAACTCCTGGCGTATATCTTCTCTTTCCTGACGCATCTCTTGGCGTTCTTGCTGCATCTGAGCACACATGTCAGCCATAGTGTCTGCCATTTGCTGCATCACCGCCATCTGAGCAGCAACCAGTGGGTCAACTCCGCCTGGTGGAGGATTAGGAGGATTCATCTCTGCAGGCTGTGGCTGAGGTTGTCTATAAATTCTTCGAGTGTGTCGGTTAGGAGGCAAATCAATTCCACCACCCCTCCTGGTATTGACCATCTGAGTTAGATACATATGGTAAGAAAAAGCAGTAGACAAGGCAGTAATTACAATCATGTTACTTTGGGGGATTTATTAGCTAAGCAGTTTAATATTTCACCTACTATAGCTAATTCGATTCCTTATGTTGGTACATGCTAAGATGTCCATCTATAATAATTCAATCAATCAAAGAAGCAAATCAGACATTTAGCATCAGCACAATCAACCAACATTTTTTTTAAGAAAATAGTTTTAACTTTTGTTTTGGGTTCCCTAACTCTTAAGAATGTCATAGGGGTAGGGATTCCAAGGTTTGAAATCCATCTTGTCTCAGAGTAGAAAAGGTAAGAAGGATCAGAGTAGAACAGTAGAAGGTGAGACAGGATCAAGATAAGTGTAGAAAGAATCAGAGTAAGGTGAGTGTAGAAGGAATCAGAGTAAGATAAGTAGGTAATGGTCTGTCCATTTCTATCTAGGTTTCGTCCTACAGTCAACATTTCCTCTGATACCACTTCTGTAACACCCGGTTTTAAAGAACAAAGCCGGGTGCATCTCATACATGCGCCAAGAAGACAACATATATAATAACAGAGTGTATAGAGATAAATGTCATAAAACATCAGAGTGTTTATTACATAGCGGAAGTCTTATTACAAAATAAAGATAAATATAAAACGAACTAAGGATCGTCGGCGCCAATGTCGACTGAGAAACGCCACCTAGATCAGATCGAACTCCTCAGTGTTAGGCGGCTCCTCTTCAACCACCTGTTCTTCTCCTGTGGGGGGGGGGGGTGTGAGACAGCAAGAGTGAGCTCACATACGTTTATAGCTCAACAAGTCATGGGGAATAATGTGGCATGAACTCACCAAAGGTGGGAGTTCATGTAGTGTAAGGCTGATCAATGAAATAGAGGCTGAGGCTGAGCATTGCTTTTATAAGTTGGTCAAAATTTTATTAGCAATTACTAAGTGTAAGTAAATACCAAACCTTAATAATAATAAAGAACAGTAATAGTAAAATAATCCCAAATGCGATGCAAATGTCAAATTAAACTTAAGTTCCATAATTAATCATGTGAGGGTCCGAGCCGCTCATGACCGTGAGCACGGCTAGTATACTAGTTTTACACTCTGCAGAGGTTGCGCATCTTTACCCACAAGTCGTGTATCCCATGTCGCCAGGGTTTGCAAGGCCCTTAGACACTACCGAGGTGAATGGCTAGGGATCCACTACGAGGCCTTTACAAAGTTCCACTAGCTTCCGAAAACCCGCTACAGTTTATAGGAAGTTCCAATGCAGGGTTCCTGGCTGACCGCCATCGCAGCAAAATCAACCAGGGACCTCCCTACACTGACCACTCCCCTACTGCCCTTGCCCCTTTCGGGTAAGGTAGTCTTCCACTAGCTTTCCTAGTTAATCAGCCAAGGGCGTCCCATTAAACCCTTGTGGTAGCACTGTTTTCCCGGGTGGTCGCTCCATGTTCCCATTAATTTAATGATCTTAACATGAACAATAACAATAACAAAATAATAACAGAATAATCATGAATAATGAATCTCCATACCCAATCCACATAAAGCAATAGCAAGTACTACCCAAAAATATCTCAGGGGTGAACAAGGTATAGAGGTAATCAAAACTGGGGTAACATAAAGGCTCCCATCAAAATTAACCTATGCAGATCATTGAAATTAATAAGAACATGGCTGGGAAAAGTAAGTGGTCAAGGGCACAACTTGCCTGTAATGAGCTCCTGCTCAGCTACTTCTACTTGCTGAACCTCAGTTTCCACAGTAGCTTGCTCGTCTACTCGCATCAACACAATACATACATAGTATAGCCAAAATCAATATCACACCAAACAGATGAATGAAATATACAGTAAAAATCTACACATTAAAATAAAACCATAGGAACTGGATTCACTGAATTTGGAGTTATAGAATTCAAGTTATGAATTTTCTAAGATTTAAGGTGATTATAATAGGATTAGATGATAAATTAATTTTCTAACAGAGTTCATGTCAAAACAGTGACTCTAAATGATAGAGAATAAAATTACAAAATTTTAGAAATTGGAATGGGTCAATTTGGAGCTAAAATGAATTTTCTATGCATTTTACAAGTTTCTAGATTTGTTTTTGTATTAAAAATGAATTTCTAATATTAATTTATCTGTTTTTAATACTCTCTGGACTGGGCATGTATTAAACAGAAATGCAGGGGTCTCGGTGTGAAAGATTCCAAGACACAGGGAATAGGAATTGAGGACGGCGGGTTGATTCGTAAAAAGCACGGGGTCTCTTTAGCAAAGTGCACCCGCGAAGGGGTACGGTTAATTCTTAGCCGTTGGATTAGAGACTGGCGGTACAGATTAGATCGACCCCATCCCCAATCGGTACGCGATCCAGTCCGTTGGATCGTGATCCGATGGATCCGGATTCCTTTACCTTGCATTAAATCCTACGCGTTCGCCCCGCATCGGACGGTCCTAACAAGCCAAGGTCGAACCGTTACCCGGCTTCTAATCCTAGCCATCCGTCTCCGCATCAACGGCCCAGGTGTCTCCCCCAATTCCTTCGTCGAGCTACGGTGGCGCCGCCCAGGGCACACGGCGGAGCACGCCGGCGAGGTTTGCAATCGGCCGTTTCCGAGCGCTAAACACGAATTGGACCGAGCTACACGTAGAGACGGGAAAGACGAACTGAAGGGTGGACTTAATACCTTGGTTTGGAACGGTGGCGGCACTGACCAGGCGATCGCGCGGCCCGCGGCGGTTCCCTGGCGACGACGAGCGATTCCCGCCCCCGAGAAGTCCCTCAGCGTCGGCCGAAGCTTCGTATGGCTGCCCCACAACGTCGCCGAGCCAACCCGGTCCCGATCGAAGGACCAAATCGCCGGTTGGACGGAATCCCCGCACGGCGGCGCGGACGGCACTCGGCTCCCTGTTCTCTCTCTCTCGGTGGTGTGTTCCACAATGGGGCACTGGTACGCAAGGTCAAGGGGGGATGCCCACTCATTTATCCGTGGGATTGGCGCATGCGTAGGTCAGCTGGAGGTGGTTGAACGGAGCTGAGCCACGTTCCCGGTCATGGCGGCGGAGTTCTCGCCATCCGTTGCGATGTAGGTGAACGCACTGACGCGCGGGCCCGAGCTCCAGAGGGCTGAGCGATCGGCAGCCAAGGGGAAAGGCGCTGTCCAGTGGGACCCACGGTTCGGCGCGCGCCATCAAATGAATCCCGAGCGACTGGCCCCGGGCCCCAGGTGTCGGCGTGCGCTTTAGGTGTGGGCTGCGCGGGTGGGAAGTTGGAGCGGGCCGAATTGGAGGCAGGCGGCCCAAGTAAGCTTTTTATTCTTTTTCTTTTTATTTTTCTGTTTTCTTTCTTCTAGGTTTAAATTTGAATTTGAATTTGGTTTTCAAACCTTGTGCACATTTGTTATCAAATCATATTATGAAATGTAAAATACAAATTTTTGGAATATATTTATATTATTTTTATTTTCATATCATTTCTCTTCTTTCTTTTAAACCCTAGTTTCCAATGTAGGGCTTAATCCAATTTCTAGTCATTTTATATTATTGTTATTTTTATTTAATGCACAAACATAAAAACTCCAACAGATGCACTTTTTCTTTATTTTAGAATAATTGTTTTATTTAGTCACTCTCAATTACATAGGTGCTCTTGTTATGATGCAAATGAGACACACAAAATGAGGAGCTCTCTCTATTACTCTTGGTATACAACTTTGAGTATTACAAATCCTACCCCCCTTAAAAATAATCTCGTCCTCGAGATTTAAGAAGATCTAGGGAAAAGGTGGGGAAAATCTATACGAAGCTCTTCTTCTCTTTCCCAAGTTGCCTCATCTTCTCCGTGGTGGCTCCATTGAACTTTGCACATCTTTATAACCTTACTCCTCGTAACTCGAGTCAAAGTATCCAGAATCTTGATAGGGTACTCAGCATAAGTTAGATCATCTTGAACACTAAGGTCTTCCAGTGGTAATTGTTCTTCAGGTACCCTGAGACATTTCTTCAGCTGAGATACATGGAATACATCATGAACATCCGCAAGATGATCCGGTAACTCCAATTGGTATGCAACTTCTCCCACTCGCTTTAAGATTAAGAAGGGTCCAATAAAGCGAGGGGACAACTTTCCTTTGACTTTGAATCTCCTCATACCCCGGAGTGGTGACACCTTCAAATAGACATAATCCCCCTCTTTAAACTCAAGCAGTCTTCTCTGGGTATCAGCATAGCTTTTCTGCCTGGATTGTGCAGTTCTCAAATTCTCCCTTATTTGCTGAACTTGTTCCTCTGCTTCCTGTATAATCTCAGGCCCAAATAACTGCCTTTCACCAGTCTGATTCCAATACAAGGGAGTCCTGCACTTTCTGCCATACAAAGCCTCAAACGGTGACATCTTCAAGCTGGCCTGATAGCTATTATTATATGAGAACTCTGCATACGGTAAACTCTTATCCCAACTTCCACCATGCTTAAGGGCACAAGCCCTTAACATATCTTCCAGTACTTGGTTAGTCCTCTCAGTTTGCCCATCAGTCTGGGGATGGTAAGCCGAACTAAAATTCAATCTTGTATCCAATGACTCGTGCAACTTCTTCCAATATCGAGAGGTAAACTGTGGTCCTCGATCTGACACAATCTTCTTTGGCACACCATGCAGGCATACAATCCGTGCCATGTACAACTCTGCCAACTTAGCTCCTGAATAAGTGGTCTTCACCGGAATAAAGTGGGCTACTTTAGTTAGCCTGTCCACAATCACCCATATAGAATCATATCCAGCAGACGTGCGGGGTAATCCAACAATGAAGTCCATGCCAATCTCTTCCCATTTCCACTCAGGTATCTTCAGTGGATGCAGTAGTCCTGCTGGCCTCTGGTGTTCAGCCTTAACTCTTTGGCATACATCGCACATAGCCACATGTGCAGCCACATCTCTCTTTAGTCCATACCACCAATACTTTTGCTTTAAATCCTGATACATCTTAGTGCTCCCAGGGTGGATAGAATAAACTGAATCATGTGCCTCCTTCAATATGGTTTCCCGAAGACTATCAATATCGGGAACACAGATCCGATTCTTGAACCATATCGTGCCTTGCTCATCCTCTGTGAACTCTGGGCCTCTGCCCTCTGTTATCAGATCCTTGATCTCCTGGATTTTGGCATCACCAACCTGACCTTTACGAATTTCTTGCTCCAAGGTAGGTTCCAATTCAATAGTCACTCCTTCCGTATGTGTAACAATTCCCAGGTTGAGCCTCTCAAAGTCTTTTGCTAATTCATCAGGTAGCTGGACAACGAAAGCGGAGTGAACATGCTCCTTCCGACTCAAGGCATCTGCAACCAAATTTGCCTTGCCTGGGTGATAGTGAATCTCCAAGTCATAATCCTTAATGAGCTCCAACCAACGGCGTTGCCTAAGATTGAGATCCTTCTGAGTGAATATATACTTCAAACTCTTGTGATCCGTGTATACTTGGCACTTAGTTCCCATAATATAGTGTCTCCAAATCTTAAGTGCATGCACAACGGCTGCTAATTCCAAGTCATGAGTGGGGTAGTTCAGTTCATGCTTCCTCAACTGATGAGATGCATAGGCAATCACATGACCATCTTGCATAAGCACACATCCAAGTCCTTGGCCACATGCATCACAATAAATGTCAAATCCCTTCTGCAGATCTGGCGTAATCAATACTGGTGGTGACATCAATCTCTCCTTCAATTGATCAAAGCTTTCTTGGCACTTCTCATCCCACTTAAATTCTCTTCCTTTTTCCAAAAGCGATGTCATGGGCTTAGCAATCTTAGAAAATCCTTCAATAAATCTCCGATAATATCCTGCGAGTCCCAAGAAACTCCGAATCTCAGTAACTGTAGTGGGCACTCTCCACTCCATTATCTCCTTCACCTTAGCAGGATCCACTGCTATTCCTCCATTAGAAATAATATGACCAAGGAATGGCACCTTGTCAATCCAAAACTCGCACTTGCTGAACTTAGCGTAGAGTTGATTATCTCGTAACTTCTGTAGCACCAACCTTAGATGTTGTTCATGATCACTTTCATTCTTAGAATAGATAAGAATATCGTCGATAAACACCACGACGAATCTGTCCAAATACTCCATAAACACCTTATTCATCAAATTCATGAAGTAAGCTGGTGCATTGGTTAGTCCAAATGACATAACAGTAAACTCATATAATCCATATCGAGTCGAGAAAGCCGTCTTGGGAATATCCGATGGTCTAATCCTCATCTGATGGTAACCGGATCGGAGATCAATCTTCGAGAATACTCTAGCACCTCGCATCTGATCAAATAAATCCTCAATACGGGGCAACGGATACTTGTTCTTCACCGTAACATCATTAAGAGACCTATAATCCACACACATCCGTTGCGATCCATCCTTCTTCTGCACAAATAACACCGGTGCTCCCCAAGGTGAGGAACTTGGACGAATGTACCCCGCCTCTTGTAACTCCGTCAACTGCTTCTTCAGTTCCTTCAACTCCTCTATGGACATTCTATATGGCCGTTTAGAAATAGGGGCGGTTCCAGGTAAGAGATCAATAACAAACTCAACTTCTCTATCAGGTGGCATCCCAGGTAACTCCTCTGAAAAGACATCTGGAAAATCTCTGACCACCCGGATGTTGTCGCCAACAAACTCCTCAGGCATAAAGAACATTGCACGCATGGATGAGGAGGTTACTGCAATATTAACTTGAAATCTTTCTCCTTTAGTGGTAGTGAGCTCTATGGTACCTCTACCACAAGCTATAACGGCCTTTGCCTTTCTCAGCCATGACATACCAAGGATCAGATCTATACTGCTTGACTCTAATATTATAGCAGTAGCTCCAAATTCTCTACCCATAATGGTCAAGGTCAATCTACGTGTCATTTGATTCGCCTCAACAGGCCCTTTAGGTGTAATTATGTCACACCCGGCTTTAAAGGACCAAGCCAGGTGCATCTCATACATGCGCCAAGAAGACAACATATATAATAACAGAGTGTATAGAGATAAATGTCAATAACATCAGAGTATTATTACATAGCGGAAGACTTACAAAATAAAAGATAAATATAACACAAACTAAGGATCGTCGGCGCCAATGTCAACTGAGAAACGCCACCTAGATCAAGTCGGATGCCTCGGTACTTGACTCCACTTGAAACCACCTGTTCTTCTCCTGTGGGGGGGTGTGAGACAGCAAGGGTGAGCTCACACATGTTCATCGCTCAACAAGTTGTGGGGAATAATGTGAACATGAACTCACAAAGGTGGGAGTTCATGAAGTGTAAGGCTAATCAATGACAGGGGTTGAAGCTGAGCATTGCTTTTATAAGTTGGTCAAATTTTTATTAGCAGTTACTAAGTGTAAGTGAATACCAAACCATAATAAAATAATAGAACACAATTAATAACAAATCCCATGCAAATGCAAATGACAAATTGAGTTTAGGTTCCATAATTTAATCATCGGAGAGTCCTGAGCCGCTCATGACCGCGAGCTCGGCTAGTATACCAGTTTTACACTCTGCAGAGGTTGTACCCTTTACCCACAAGTCGTGTTTCCCATGTCGCCAGGGTTAGCTAGGCCCTTAGACACTACCAAGGTGAATGGCTAGGGATCCACTACGAGGCCTTTACAAAGTTCCACTAGCTTCCGAAAACCCGCTACAGTTTATAGGAAGTTCCAATGCAGGGTTCCTGGCTGACCGCCATCGCAGCAAAATCAACCAGGGACCTCCCTACACTGACCACTCCCCTACTGCCCTTGCCCCTTTCGGGTAAGGTAGTCTTCCACTAGCTTTCCTAATTAGTCAGCCAAGGGGTCCCATTCCTCCCTTGTGGTGGCACGTGGTTCTCAAGTTAAGCTCCATGTTCCAATTAACAATAACATAATGATCTTGGCATGAACATAAATAGAATAACCAAATAACTGGAACATGGATATAATGAAATATTAACCCAAAAACCACGTGAAGCAATAGCATAACTACCCATATGATTCAGGGGTAAACAAGGTAAACAGGATAAACAGTCTAGGGAAACCTATTGGGTCCCATCAAAATTAAACCTATGCATGGTAAATGATTATAAAGAACATTATTGGGTAACAAAAGTGAATCAAGGGCACAACTTGCCTGGCACTTGAGATTCCAATTACCAGGGTGAACTTCAGGTGACTTGAAACCTCGCGCTAGTCGTAGCAATACAAACAAACATGATATAGACAAAATTAACATCACACCAAACATAAGAACAAACTGAATAAGAATGATCTACGCGTTGCTACGGGACTAACGCAACTTGAACGGATCAAATCGGAGTTAAAACGGGGAAGTTACAAATTTCCTAAGGTTTTATGTATTTTGCATAAGATTAAATAGGATATAAATTTTAATATGACTTTCATGTAAAAACAGAGGTACTATTTGATAAACAATAATATTATAAAATTATAGAAACCGGAATGGGTTAAAAATAAGTTAAAATGAGTTTTCTATGATTTAAACAAGATTCTGGAATTAATTTTATATTAAAAATCATTTTCTATCTCAATTTCTCTGATTTTCTCGGTGTTTGGACTGCGCACATAAAATCCAGAAAGTACAGGGGCGACCTTGCAAGATTCCCGAGACACGGCCAACAGTGCACGGGACGGCGGGTTCTATTTTGTGAAAACAGAGGGTCTCTTTATGAAGTTTGCCACGCGAAGGGGTATTGTAGAATCTGAGTCGCACGATTAGGATCCTGCGGCCCGGATTAGATCTGGGCACCCGCAGCCACGCGAGCCGTAAGATCAATAATCAACGGTGAGGATTCTATTAATGCGTGATCTGATCACAGCCGTCCGCGGCCGGATCAACACCCACGATCATCCCTACACGAGTTGATCACGGTCGCTAGATTAAATCCAACGGCCACCGTGAACCTTCCTCCTACCACACACACAGCCGGCCACCCCCCCATTAGCGGCGGCGCACAGAGCATCGCCAAGGCACAACGCCGGCGAGCAGGCAGACCCGCACACAAGCGTTCAACCGCAGAACCGAGCTTCGCTACGAGAGAAGGGAAACAAGGCTAACACACTGGTAGGACCCTTACCGGTGATTACGGCGTGGAGGCATCCGGCCATGGCGCGGTGCGGCATCGCGGGGGCAGAGCAACTTCGGCGAGAAATCGTCACTCCTCGGCTGACCAAACTTGACCGAAGAGACCACCCACACCATCCTCATGCACGAGAGATCATCCAGCGCCACCAGAGACCCCGCCGTCCAGAGTTTTCCCCCAGTTCACCGATCCCCCCATTTTCTCACTCCGCGCAACAATGGTGAGGCACAGGCGTTCTGAGAGACCGTGAGCAGCACCGGCGTTTTAGTCTTGGAGGTCGAGAAGGGTGTGGCTGGCGCCGAGCGCCGTCGCGCGACGTAAAGCCAGCATCGGCAGCGGTATTCCTGGCGGGGACGAAGACAATCGCGATGCGGCCGCGGTCTGCTCCGGCGACCAGCGAGAAATTAGCCTCCGCTGATTCCCCCACGCGGCCAACACCGACACCCCCGTTCTGTGCGTGGTGGTGAATGACCCTTCGGCCAGCTCCAGGGTTGGATCGCTGGTAATCCCCAAGCGCTGCAATGGTGAGCGACGCACCCAACTTCCCAGGCGATGTGTGGGAGGTAGCAGAGGGTCGCGACACGGTGAATCATTGACGGTTGGATCAGGGATGGCGATGGCCAGGGCTCAGGCGCGGCAGCCAGTGGGGAAAAGGGTTGAGGTGAGGAAAAGCGGCTGCTGCGAGACGCGCGTTCCACTGGTTGGTGATGTAGGGACATTGGCTCAGATTATGGAGGTGAGGTACGGCTGGTGAGAACGTCCTCTTTTTTTATACTCCCAAGGGCCGAGCGAATCGACCGGCGAGCTCCACTGCGGAAAAGCTGTGTGGCCCGTGCAGAAGCAGTGCGCGCGAGGGAAGAAGAACGTGCTGACCCGGTGGGTTCTTATCCTCCCGGCGAGGGCGGCGAGAGGTGGTTGAGGATCCGTTAATAGCGCGCTGGCAAGATTCGTGGCACGGGCGTTGGATCCGTGCGGCAGGCTGGAGCGCGTGGCCATGGTGGAGCTCAGCGCAGGCGAGATCCACGGGGAAGAAAGAGACCGACGGCAAGGAGGGGTCCACAGGCAGTGACTCGGCAGGGAGACAGGCGTGCGCTCAGCACTGGTTTGGGCCGAAATCAAGTTCGTTGGCCCATCCATGTACAGTATCTATTCTTTTTTTTATCCTTTTGTATTTCCTCTTTCTTTTCTTTTCTATTTATTCAAAATGCAAATTTGAATTTGCTCATTGTAGTGAACATGTACTCATATTTGAATGTAATCTTTGATCAGGCCATTATGTTATGTTTTATTTATTTAAGAATTTACTTTATACCTTATAGTATTTCTTCCTCTCTTCTCTTATTTTCTTTGTTGCTTTCCCACTCTTAAATATTCCAAATAGATATTAAATCTTCAATTTGTGACATTAATTTATTTTCTTATTGTGGCTATTATTTTTACTAGATGCACATACAACAAAGCCAACATGATGCATGGTTATTCTCAGTATTATTAATTGTTTGCTTGCTTTTCGATGTGGTGTTCTCATATTTAGTTGAACAGAGGCAAAAATACGTAAGAAAATTCTCTCCTTAATATAGTTTATAAAGTTGGGTATTACAAATCCTACCCCCCTTAAAAAGAATCTCGTCCTCGAGATTTTAGGAGGAACGAGGGAAAAGATGGGAAAATCTATTCAAAGTTCTTCTTCTCTTTCCCATGTGGCTTCATCTTATCCATGGTGTCTCCATTGTGCTTTACACATCTTTATCACCTTATTTCTTGTAACTCGAGTCAATGTATCAATAATCTTGATAGTATGCTCCGTGTAAGTTAAATCTCCCTGAACACTGAGCTCTTCCATTGGTAACCGTTTCTCGGGGATACAAAGATACTTCTTTAGTTGAGACATATGGAATACATTATGCACATCCGATAGACTAGCAGGTAACTCGAGTTGGTATGCCATCTCCCCAACTCTTCTAAAGATCAGGAATGGTCCGATGTAGCGAGGGGACAATCTGCCCTAAACTTTGAATCTCCCCATTCCACGAAGTGGTGACATCTTGTGGTACACATGATCTCCTTCCTCAAATTCCAATGGTCTTCTTCTGTTATCAACATAGCTCTTTTGCCTGGTTTGAGCTACCCTCAGGTTCTCCCTGATTATACGGGCTTGTTCTTCTGTCTCTTGAATAAGTTCGGGTCCAAAGAACTGTCTTCCTCTAGTCTGATCCAATGTAGAGGAATCCTGCATTTCCTACCATATAAAGTCTCAAACGGTAACATCTTCAGACCCGCCTGGTAACTGGTATTATATGAGAACTCAGCACAAGGTAGACTCTTGTCCCAACTACTACCATGCTGAAGGGCACAAGCTCTCAACATATCTTCCAATACTTGGTTAGTCCTTTCGGTCAGTCCATCAGTCTGAGGTAGGTCAAACTAAAATTCAACTTCGCATCCGTATTCTCATGAAAACTTTTCCAAAATCTAGAGGTAAAATGTGACCCTCTATCCAAAATGATCTTCTTGGTACACCGTGTAGAGACACAATCCGAGCCATATATAACTCTACCAATTGAGATACCGTATAAGTAGTCTTGACCAGAATGGAATGAGTCACTTTGGTAAATTTATCCATAATAACCCATATAGAATCATATCCTCTCGGGGTGCGAGGCAATCCAGTAATGAAGTCCTTACCGATTTCTTTCCCCCCTTCCACTTGGGTATCTTCAGTGGATGTAATAGTCCAGCTGGTCTTTGGTGTTAGGCCTTAACTCTTTGACACGCATCGCACATAGCCACATGTGCAGCCACATCTCTCTTCAATCATATCACCAATACTTCTGCTTCAAATCCTGATACAACTTGGTACTACCAGGATGAATAGAATAATCCAAGTCATGGGCCTCCTTTAAAATAGTCTCACGAAGGCTTTCAATCTCCGGAACACATATCCTATCCTTGAACCATACGGTGCCTTGCTCATCTTCCGTGAATTCCGGAACTCGACCTTCAGTAATCAGATCCTTAATCTCTTGTATCTTAGCATCACCAATTTGTCCTTTGCGGATCTCTTGCTCCAAAGTAGGTTCCACATCAATAGTAACTCCTTCAGTGTGAGCAACTATTCTCAGGTTAAGTCTCCTGAAATCCTCAACAATCTCATCGGGTAGCTGGGCAACAACAGCTGAATGAACATGCTCCTTTTGACTCAAGGCATCTGCAACCAAATTTGCCTTGCCCTGGTGATAGTGAATCTCTAAATCATAATCCTTAATAAACTCCAACCAATGACGTTGCCTAAGGTTGAAATCCTTCTGAGTGAATATATACTTCAAACTCTTACGATCCGTGTATACTTGACACTTGGTTCCCATAATATAATGTCTCCATATCTTAAGCGCATGCACAACAGCTGCCCGCTCTAAGTCATGAGTGGGGTAGTTCAACTCATGTTTCCGTAATTGACGAGACACGTAGGCAATCACATGTCCTTCTTGCATGAGCACACATCCCAAGCCTTAGCCACATGCATCACAATAAATATCGAATTCTTTCTGTAGATCTGTCATAACCAACACTGGTGGCGACATCAATCTTTTCTTCAATTGATCAAAGCTGTCTTGGCACTTCTCGTCCCATTTAAATTCTCTTCCTTTCTCCAAAAGCGAAGTCATAGGTTTAGCAATCTTAGAAAATCCTTCGATAAACCTCCGATAATATCCAGCAAGTCCCAAGAAACTCCAAATCTCTGTAACTGTAGTGAGTATGCTCCACGCCACTATCTCCTTGACTTTAGTAGGATCCACTGATATTCCTCCATTAGAAATGGTATGTCCAAGAAATGGCACCTCGCCAATCCAAAACTCACATTTACTGTACTCGGCGTAGAGTTGATTATCTCGTCGCTTTTGTAGCACCAATCTCAGCTATTTCTCATGATCACTTTCACTCTGAGAATAAATAAGAATATCGTCGATGAATACCACGACGAATCTGTCCAGATCATGCACCTTATTCTTCAGATCCATAAAATAGGTTGGTGCATTAGTTAGTCCAAATGTCATAACGGTGAACTCATATAATCCATATCGGGTTGAGAAAGCCGTCTTAGGAATATCCGATGGTCTAATCTTCATCTGATGGTATCCCGATCGGAGATCAATCTTCGAGAATACTCTAGCACCCCTCATCTGATCAATTAAATCCTCAATACGGGGCAACGGATACTTGTTCTTCACCGTGACATCATTAAGAGATCTATAATCCACACACATCCGTTGCGATCCATCCTTCTTCTGCACAAATAACACCGGTGCTCCCCAAGGCAAGGAACTTGGACGAATGTAACCAGCCTCTTGTAACTCCGTCAACTGCTTCTTAAGTTCCTTCAACTCCTCTACAGACATTCTATATGGCCGTTTAGAAATAGGGGCGGTTCCAGGTAAGAGATCAACAACAAACTCAACCTCTCTATCAGGTGGCATCCCTGGTAACTCCTCTGGAAAGACATCCGGAAAATCTCTAACTGCACGGATGTTGTCACCCAAAAACTTCTCATCTACTAAGAATGCCGCTAGTCTGATGGTGGTAGTTACTGCAACTTCAACTTCAAAACTTTGTCCTTTGGAACTGGTGAGTTCTACGATTCCCTTAGCGAAGTGTATAAACTATCTTTCCTTTTTTTTAGCCATGACATACCAAGGATCACATCTATAGTGCTCTCTTCTAACACTATAGGGGTAGCCCATCTGGGTTAGTAATACAGGGTAAGAAGGGAAGAATTATAGACAAGGCGAGTAATTACGAGATATGTTACTGCGGGGGATTTATTAACTAAGTATATTAGTGTGTCACCTACTAAAGTTAATTCATTACCTTATGGTGGTACATGCTAAGATGCCCGTCTATACTATTTCAATCAACCAAAGAAGCAAATCAAGCATCTATCATCAGAACAATCAACCAACATTTTTAATAGAGAAAATAATTTTAATTTTGTCTTAGGTCCCCTATCCCTTAAAAAGTTCATAAATGTAGGATTCCAAGGCGTGAAATCCATCTTGTCTTAGAATAGAAAAGGTAAGAATGATCAGAGTAGAACAGTAGAAGGTGAGACAGGATCAAGATAAGTATAGAGAGATCCAGAGTAAGGTAAGTATAGAATGAATCAGAATGAGATAAGTAGGTAAGGGTTTGTCTATTTCTATCTAGGTCTCGTCCTACAGTCAACATTTCCTCTGATACCACTTCTGTCACACCCGGCTTTAAAGGACCAAGCCAGGTGCATCTCATACATGCGCCAAGAAGACAACATATATAATAACAGAGTGTATAGAGATAAATGTCAATAACATCAGAGTATTATTACATAGCGGAAGACTTACAAAATAAAAGATAAATATAACACAAACTAAGGATCGTCGGCGCCAATGTCAACTGAGAAACGCCACCTAGATCAAGTTGGATGCCTCGGTACTTGACTCCACTTGAAACCACCTGTTCTTCTCCTGTGGGGGGGTGTGAGACAGCAAGGGTGAGCTCACACATGTTCATCGCTCAACAAGTTGTGGGGAATAATGTGAACATGAACTCACAAAGGTGGGAGTTCATGAAGTGTAAGGCTAATCAATGACAGGGGTTGAAGCTGAGCATTGCTTTTATAAGTTGGTCAAATTTTTATTAGCAGTTACTAAGTGTAAGTGAATACCAAACCATAATAAAATAATAGAACACAATTAATAACAAATCCCATGCAAATGCAAATGACAAATTGAGTTTAGGTTCCATAATTTAATCATCGGAGAGTCCTGAGCCGCTCATGACCGCGAGCTCGGCTAGTATACCAGTTTTACACTCTGCAGAGGTTGTACCCTTTACCCACAAGTCGTGTTTCCCATGTCGCCAGGGTTAGCTAGGCCCTTAGACACTACCAAGGTGAATGTCTAGGGATCCACTACGAGGCCTTTACAAAGTTCCACTAGCTTCCGAAAACCCGCTACAGTTTATAGGAAGTTCCAATGCAGGGTTCCTGGCTGACCGCCATCGCAGCAAAATCAACCAGGGACCTCCCTACACTGACCACTCCCCTACTGCCCTTGCCCCTTTCGGGTAAGGTAGTCTTCCACTAGCTTTCCTAATTAGTCAGCCAAGGGGTCCCATTCCTCCCTTGTGGTGGCACGTGGTTCTCAAGTTAAGCTCCATGTTCCAATTAACAATAACATAATGATCTTGACATGAACATAAATAGAATAACAAAATAACTGGAACATGGATATAATGAAATATTAACCCAAAAACCACGTGAAGCAATAGCATAACTACCCATATGATTCAGGGGTAAACAAGGTAAACAGGATAAACAGTCTAGGGAAACCTATTGGGTCCCATCAAAATTAAACCTATGCATGGTAAATGATTATAAAGAACATTATTGGGTAACAAAAGTGAATCAAGGGCACAACTTGCCTGGCACTTGAGATTCCAATTACCAGGGTGAACTTCAGGTGACTTGAAACCTCGCGCTAGTCGTAGCAATACAAACAAACATGATATAGACAAAATTAACATCACACCAAACATAAGAACAAACTGAATAAGAATGATCTACACGTTGCTACGGGACTAACGCAACTTGAACGGATCAAATCGGAGTTAAAACGGGGAAGTTACAAATTTCCTAAGGTTTTATGTATTTTGCATAAGATTAAATAGGATATAAATTTTAATATGACTTTCATGTAAAAACAGAGGTACTATTTGATAAACAATAATATTATAAAATTATAGAAACTGGAATGGGTTAAAAATAAGTTAAAATGAGTTTTCTATGATTTAAACAAGATTCTGGAATTAATTTTATATTAAAAATCATTTTCTATCTCAATTTCTCTGATTTTCTCGGTGTTTGGACTGCGCACATAAAATCCAGAAAGTACAGGGGTGACCTTGCAAGATTCCCGAGACACAGCCAACAGTGCACGGGACGGCGGGTTCTATTTTGTGAAAACAGAGGGTCTCTTTATGAAGTTTGCCACGCGAAGGGGTATTGTAGAATCTGAGTCGCACGATTAGGATCCTGCGGCCCGGATTAGATCTGGGCACCCGCAGCCACGCGAGCCGTAAGATCAATAATCAACGGTGAGGATTCTATTAATGCGTGATCTGATCACAGCCGTCCGCGGCCGGATCAACACCCACGATCATCCCTACACGAGTTGATCACGGTCGCTAGATTAAATCCAACGGCCACCGTGAACCTTCCTCCTACCACACACACAGCCGGCCACCCCCCCATTAGCGGCGGCGCACAGAGCATCGCCAAGGCACAACGCCGGCGAGCAGGCAGACCCGCACACAAGCGTTCAACCGCAGAACCGAGCTTCGCTACGAGAGAAGGGAAACAAGGCTAACACACTGGTAGGACCCTTACCGGTGATTACGGCGTGGAGGCATCCGGCCATGGCGCGGTGCGGCATCGCGGGGGCAGAGCAACTTCGGCGAGAAATCGTCACTCCTCGGCTGACCAAACTTGACCGAAGAGACCACCCACACCATCCTCATGCACGAGAGATCATCCAGCGCCACCAGAGACCCCGTCGTCCAGAGTTTTCCCCCAGTTCGCCGATCCCCCCATTTTCTCACTCCGCGCAACAATGGTGAGGCACAGGCGTTCTGAGAGACCGTGAGCAGCACCGGCGTTTTAGTCTTGGAGGTCGAGAAGGGTGTGGCTGGCGCCGAGCGCCGTCGCGCGACGTAAAGCCAGCATCGGCAGCGGTATTCCTGGCGGGGACGAAGACAATCGCGATGCGGCCGCGGTCTGCTCCGGCGACCAGCGAGAAATTAGCCTCCGCTGATTCCCCCACGCGGCCAACACCGACACCCCCGTTCTGTGCGTGGTGGTGAATGACCCTTCGGCCAGCTCCAGGGTTGGATCGCTGGTAATCCCCAAGCGCTGCAATGGTGAGCGACGCACCCAACTTCCCAGGCGATGTGTGGGAGGTAGCAGAGGGTCGCGACACGGTGAATCATTAACGGTTGGATCAGGGATGGCGATGGCCAGGGCTCAGGCGCGGCAGCCAGTGGGGAAAAGGGTTGAGGTGAGGAAAAGCGGCTGCTGCGAGACGCGCGTTCCACTGGTTGGTGATGTAGGGACATTGGCTCAGATTATGGAGGTGAGGTACGACTGGTGAGAACGTCCTCTTTTTTTATACTCCCAAGGGCCGAGCGAATCGACCGGCGAGCTCCACTGCGGAAAAGTTGTGTGGCCCGTGCAGAAGCAGTGCGCGCGAGGGAAGAAGAACGTGCTGACCCGGTGGGTTCTTATCCTCCCGGCGAGGGCGGCGAGAGGTGGTTGAGGATCCGTTAATAGCGCGCTGGCGAGATTCGTGGCACGGGCGTTGGATCCGTGCGGCAGGCTGGAGCGCGTGGCCATGGTGGAGCTCAGCGCAAGCGAGATCCACGGGGAAGAAAGAGACCGACGGCAAGGAGGGGTCCACAGGCAGTGACTCGGCAGGGAGACAGGCGTGCGCTCAGCACTGGTTTGGGCCGAAATCAAGTTCGTTGGCCCATCCATGTACAGTATCTATTCTTTTTTTTTATCCTTTTGTATTTCCTCTTTCTTTTCTTTTCTATTTATTCAAAATGCAAATTTGAATTTGCTCATTGTAGTGAACATGTACTCATATTTGAATGTAATCTTTGATCAGGCCATTATGTTATGTTTTATTTATTTAAGAATTTACTTTATACCTTATAGTATTTCTTCCTCTCTTCTCTTATTTTCTTTGTTGCTTTCCCACTCTTAAATATTCCAAATAGATATTAAATCTTCAATTTGTGACATTAATTTATTTTCTTATTGTGGCTATTATTTTTACTAGATGCACATACAACAAAGCCAACATGATGCATGGTTATTCTCAGTATTATTAATTGTTTGCTTGCTTTTCGATGTGGTGTTCTCATATTTAGTTGAACAGAGGCAAAAATACGTAAGAAAATTCTCTCCTTAATATAGTTTATAAAGTTGGGTATTACAAATTACTATCAGGGGTTTTCTCATATTTAGCAGTGGTATTTCATTTGTGTTGGCATATCTAGCAGACATGAATGAATGTGTAGCACCAGAATCAAATAATATTGTTGCAGGAATTGTATTAACATAAAACATACCAATTACGAGGTCCCCTCCATCCGGAGTATCATCAACGCTGACTTGATTCACCCTGGCTATAGAATATCCCTTGCCAGGGTCTGTTGCTTGTTCTGAGCTGGAGTAGTAGCAATCCTCTGTGGGCAGACATTTGCATAATGACCAATCTTCCCACACTTGAAACATTGAGTGCCCGGACTCTGTCCTGCAAACTTCGTCGGGGTGCCCGTGGGAGTGGCCTGTCGAGGAGGTGTCCTCAGTGGTGATTGCTGAACTGGGCGTGGTCCTCCTGGTCGAGTCGGTGTACCCTGTGGTGAACTGTAGCGATGACGAACACTGCTGCTACCCTGTCCCGGTGAGATAGCCTTCCTCTTCAAATCGCCCAGTTGAACACGCTTGTGTTCAATAGCAAGAGCCTTATCCAGCTGTCTCTGAAATGATGGAAAAGTGTGTGCAACCAGTGCATACTGTAGCGGTCCATTAAGTCCTTCAATGTAGCGGTCCATTAAGTCCTTCAATAAAGTGCTCCTGCTTCCTCTCGTCTTCAGCAACTTCTTCAGGGGCATATCTGGATAACTGAATAAACTTGTCGCGGTACTCGCTGACTGACATACTTCCTTGCTTCAGCGACAGAAATTCCTTCTTCTTGATCTTTATCATCCCAGCTGGAATATGGTAGTTCCTGAACTGTGTACTGAACTCTGCCCAAGTAATAGTATCCGCAGCATCATGGGCAGCAGTATAAGAATTCCACCAGTCAGCAGCAGGACCAATCAGACGTCCAGAAGCATATAAAACCTTCTCCCGGTCCGTGCACTGTGCAATAATCAGCATCTTCTCAACGGACTTCAGCCAATCATCCGCGTCCAGTGGATCAGGTGAGCTAGCGAATGTAGGTGGCTTATGGCTCATGAACTCCCGGTGCTTATCACGAGGTGGAGCTGGTGGTGGTGGTGGAGGCAATGGCACTTGTTGCTGTTGCTGCTGTTGTTGAAACCGTTGTTGTAGCTGCTGTTGTTGTGCCCTCCTTTCTTGGCGTATCTCATCTCTCTCCTGGCGTAACTCCTGGCGTATATCTTCTCTTTCCTGACGCATCTCTTGGCGTTCTTGCTGCATCTGAGCACGCATGTCAGCCATAGTGTCCGCCATTTGCTGCATCACCGCCATCTGAGCAGCAACCAGTGGGTCAACTCCGCCTGGTGGAGGATTAGGAGGATTCATCTCTGCAGGCTGTGGCTGAGGTTGTCTATAAATTCTTCGAGTGTGTCGGTTAGGAGGCAAATCAATTCCACCACCCCTCCTGGTATTGACCATCTGAGTTAGATACATATGGTAAGAAAAAGCAGTAGACAAGGCAGTAATTACAATCATGTTACTTTGGGGGATTTATTAGCTAAGCAGTTTAATATTTCACCTACTATAGCTAATTCGATTCCTTATGTTGGTACATGCTAAGATGTCCATCTATAATAATTCAATCAATCAAAGAAGCAAATCAGACATTTAGCATCAGCACAATCAACCAACATTTTTTTAAGAAAATAGTTTTAACTTTTGTTTTGGGTTCCCTAACTCTTAAGAATGTCATAGGGGTAGGGATTCCAAGGTTTGAAATCCATCTTGTCTCAGAGTAGAAAAGGTAAGAAGGATCAGAGTAGAACAGTAGAAGGTGAGACAGGATCAAGATAAGTGTAGAAAGAATCAGAGTAAGGTGAGTGTAGAAGGAATCAGAGTAAGATAAGTAGGTAATGGTCTGTCCATTTCTATCTAGGTTTCGTCCTACAGTCAACATTTCCTCTGATACCACTTCTGTAACACCCGGTTTTAAAGAACAAAGCCGGGTGCATCTCATACATGCGCCAAGAAGACAACATATATAATAACAGAGTGTATAGAGATAAATGTCATAAAACATCAGAGTGTTTATTACATAGCGGAAGTCTTATTACAAAATAAAGATAAATATAAAACGAACTAAGGATCGTCGGCGCCAATGTCGACTGAGAAACGTCACCTAGATCAGATCGAACTCCTCAGTGTTAGGCGGCTCCTCTTCAACCACCTGTTCTTCTCCTGTGGGGGGGGTGTGAGACAGCAAGAGTGAGCTCACATACGTTCATAGCTCAACAAGTCGTGGGGAATAATGTGGCATGAACTCACCAAAGGTGGGAGTTCATGTAGTGTAAGGCTGATCAATGAAATAGAGGCTGAGGCTGAGCATTGCTTTTATAAGTTGGTCAAAATTTTATTAGCAATTACTAAGTGTAAGTAAATACCAAACCTTAATAATAATAAAGAACAGTAATAGTAAAATAATCCCAAATGCGATGCAAATGTCAAATTAAACTTAAGTTCCATAATTAATCATGTGAGGGTCCGAGCCGCTCATGACCGTGAGCACGGCTAGTATACTAGTTTTACACTCTGCAGAGGTTGCGCATCTTTACCCACAAGTCGTGTATCCCATGTCGCCAGGGTTTGCAAGGCCCTTAGACACTACCGAGGTGAATGGCTAGGGATCCACTACGAGGCCTTTACAAAGTTCCACTAGCTTCCGAAAACCCGCTACAGTTTATAGGAAGTTCCAATGCAGGGTTCCTGGCTGACCGCCATCGCAGCAAAATCAACCAGGGACCTCCCTACACTGACCACTCCCCTACTGCCCTTGCCCCTTTCGGGTAAGGTAGTCTTCCACTAGCTTTCCTAGTTAATCAGCCAAGGGCGTCCCATTAAACCCTTGTGGTAGCACTGTTTTCCCGGGTGGTCGCTCCATGTTCCCATTAATTTAATGATCTTAACATGAACAATAACAATAACAAAATAATAACAGAATAATCATGAATAATGAATCTCCATACCCAATCCACATAAAGCAATAGCAAGTACTACCCAAAAATATCTCAGGGGTGAACAAGGTATAGAGGTAATCAAAACTGGGGTAACATAAAGGCTCCCATCAAAATTAACCTATGCAGATCATTGAAATTAATAAGAACATGGCTGGGAAAAGTAAGTGGTCAAGGGCACAACTTGCCTGTAATGAGCTCCTGCTCAGCTACTTCTACTTGCTGAACCTCAGTTTCCACAGTAGCTTGCTCGTCTACTCGCATCAACACAATACATACATAGTATAGCCAAAATCAACATCACACCAAACAGATGAATGAAATATACAGTAAAAATCTACACATTAAAATAAAACCATAGGAACTGGATTCACTGAATTTGGAGTTATAGAATTCAAGTTATGAATTTTCTAAGATTTAAGGTGATTATAATAGGATTAGATGATAAATTAATTTTCTAACAGAGTTCATGTCAAAACAGTGACTCTAAATGATAGAGAATAAAATTACAAAATTTTAGAAATTGGAATGGGTCAATTTGGAGCTAAAATGAATTTTCTATGCATTTTACAAGTTTCTAGATTTGTTTTTGTATTAAAAATGAATTTCTAATATTAATTTCTCTGTTTTTAATACTCTCTGGACTGGGCGTGTATTAAACAGAAATGCAGGGGTCTCGGTGTGAAAGATTCCAAGACACAGGGAATAGGAATTGAGGACGGCGGGTTGATTCGTAAAAAGCACGGGGTCTCTTTAGCAAAGTGCACCCGCGAAGGGGTACGGTTAATTCTTAGCCGTTGGATTAGAGACTGGCGGTACAGATTAGATCGACCCCATCCCCAATCGGTACGCGATCCAGTCCGTTGGATCGCGATCCGATGGATCCGGATTCCTTTACCTTGCATTAAATCCTACGCGTTCGCCCCGCATCGGACGGTCCTAACAAGCCAAGGTCGAACCGTTACCCGGCTTCTAATCCTAGCCATCCGTCTCCGCATCAACGGCCCAGGTGTCTCCCCCAATTCCTTCGTCGAGCTACGGTGGCGCCGCCCAGGGCACACGGCGGAGCACGCCGGCGAGGTTTGCAATCGGCCGTTTCCGAGCGCTAAACACGAATTGGACCGAGCTACACGTAGAGACGGGAAAGACGAACTGAAGGGTGGACTTAATACCTTGGTTTGGAACGGTGGCGGCACTGACCAGGCGATCGCGCGGCCCGCGGCGGTTCCCTGGCGACGACGAGCGATTCCCGCCCCCGAGAAGTCCCTCAGCGTCGGCCGAAGCTTCGTATGGCTGCCCCACAACGTCGCCGAGCCAACCCGGTCCCGATCGAAGGACCAAATCGCCGGTTGGACGGAATCCCCGCACGGCGGCGCGGACGGCACTCGGCTCCCTGTTCTCTCTCTCTCGGTGGTGTGTTCCACAATGGGGCACTGGTACGCAAGGTCAAGGGGGGATGCCCACTCATTTATCCGTGGGATTGGCGCATGCGTAGGTCAGCTGGAGGTGGTTGAACGGAGCTGAGCCACGTTCCCGGTCATGGCGGCGCAGTTCTCGCCATCCGTTGCGATGTAGGTGAACGCACTGACGCGCGGGCCCGAGCTCCAGAGGGCTGAGCGATCGGCAGCCAAGGGGAAAGGCGCTGTCCAGTGGGACCCACGGTTCGGCGCGCGCCATCAAATGAATCCCGAGCGACTGGCCCCGGGCCCCAGGTGTCGGCGTGCGCTTTAGGTGTGGGCTGTGAAAGGGAATTAGGCTTACACCTAGTTCCTAAATAATTTTGGTGGTTGAATTGCCCAACACAAACATTGGACTAACCAGTTTACTCTAGTGCATAAGTTATACAGGTGCAAAAGGTTCACAATCAGCCAATAAAAAGACCAAGTGTTGGATTCAACTAAGGAGCAATGAGGCAACCGAGGGCATCTCTGGCTGGAGGCACCGGACATGTCCGGTGCGCCCAGAGGACTTCGACTCAAACTCTTCGCCCTCGGGAATTCTCGGAAGCCGGCGCGCTATAATTCACCGGACTGTCCGGTGTGCACCGGACATGTCCGGTGCTCCAAGGAAGCGCGGTCTCCGGAACTCGCCAGCCTCGGGTTCGCGCGGCAGCCGCTCCGCTAAAATTCACCGGACTGTCCGGTGTACACCAGACTGTCCGGTGTGCCAACGGAGCAACGGCTCTCTGCGACGCCAACGGCTCCCTGCGGTGCATTTAATGCGCGCGCAGCGCGCGCAGACGTCAGGCACGCCCATACCGGTGCACCGGACATCAAACAGTACATGTCCGGTGTGCACCGGACACCCAGGAGGGCCCAGAAGTCAGAAGCTCCAACGGTCAGAATCCAACGGCAATGGTGACGTGGCAGGGGCACCGGACTGTCCGGTGTGCACCGGACTGTCCGGTGCGCCATCGAACAGACAGGTTCCAGCAACGGTCACTTTTGGTGGTTGGGGCTATAAATACCCCAACCACCCCACATTCATTGCCATCCAAGTTTTCCACTTCTCAACTACTACAAGAGCTCTAGCATTCAATTTTAGACACACCAAATAGATCAAGTCCTCTCCAAATTCCACACAACACCATTGTGACTAGAGAGAGTGATTTGCTTGTGTTCTTTCGAGCTCTTGCGCTTGGATCGCATTCTTTTCTTTCTCACTTGTTCTTGAGATCATCACTCAATTGTAACCAAGGGAAGAGGCACCAATTGTGTGGTGGCCCTTGCGGGAAGTTTTGTTCCCGGATGATTGAGAAGAAGAGAAAGCTCACTCGATCCGTGGGATCGTTTGAGAGAGGGAAGGGTTGAAAGAGACCCGGCCTTTGTGGCCTCCTCAACGGGGAGTAGGTTTGCAAGAACCGAACCTCGGTAAAACAAATCCGCGTGTCACACTTTTATTTGCTTGCGATTTGTTTTGCGCCCTCTCTCGCGGACTCGTTTATATTTCTAACGCTAACCCGGCTTGTAGTTGTGTTTATTTTTGAGAATTTCAGTTTCGCCCTATTCACCCCCCCTCTAGGCGAATATCAATTGGTATCAAAGCCCGGTGCTTCATTAGAGCCTAACCGCTCGAAGAGATGTCGGGAGATCACACCAAGAGGGAGATGGAGACCGGCGATAACAAGCCCACTACAAGCCAAGGGAGCACTTCATCGGAAGAGTCCCGCACCAAGAGAAGAGAGAAGAAGAAGAACTCCTCCAAGCGGAAGGAGAAAAGATCTTCCTCTTCTCACCACAAGGAGAAGAAGGAAAAATCTTCTTCTCACAAGCCGCATCGGAGTGGGGACAAGCACAAGAGGATGAGGAAAGTGGTCTACTACGAGACCGACACTTCATCGACATCTACCTCCGGCTCCGACGCGGCATCCGTCACTTCTAAACGCCAAGAGCGTAAGAAGTATAATAAGATTCCCCTACGCTACCCTCGCATTCCTAAACATACACCTTTACTATCCGTCCCATTAGGCAAACCACCAACTTTTAATGGTGAAGATTATGCTATGTGGAGTAATTTGATGCGATTTCATCTAACCTCTCTCCACAAAAGATTATGGGATGTTGTTGAGTATGGTGTACAGGTACCATCCGTAGGGGATGAGGACTATGACACGGATGAAGTGGCCCAAATCGAGCACTTCAACTCCCAAGCCACAACCATCCTCCTTGCCTCTCTAAGCAAGGAGGAATACAACAAAGTACAAGGGTTGAAGAACGCCAAGGAGATTTGGGACCTACTCAAGACGGCGCACGAGGGTGATGAACTCACCAAGATCACCAAGCGGGAAACGATCGAGGGGGAGCTCGGTCGCTTCCGTCTTCGCCAAGGGGAGGAGCCACAAGACATGTACAACCGGCTCAAGACCTTGGTGAACCAAGTGCGCAACCTCGGAAGCGCAAAATGGGATGACCACGAAGTGGTTAAGGTTATTCTAAGAGCCCTTATTTTCCTTAACCCCACACAAGTTCAATTAATTCGTGGCAATCCTAGATATCCACAAATGACCCCCGAGGAAGTTATTGGGAATTTTGTGAGTTTTGAATGCATGATTAAGGGCTCCAAGAAGATCAACGAGCTTGACGAGCCTTCCACATCCGAGGCGCAACCGGTGGCCTTCAAGGCAACGGAGGAGAAGAAGGAGGAGTCTACACCAAGTAGACAACCAATTGACGCCTCCAAGCTCGACAACGAGGAGATGGCCCTAATCATCAAGAGTTTTCGGCAAATCCTCAAGCAACGGAAGGGGAAGGATTACAAATCCCGTTCCAAGAAGGTTTGCTACAAGTGTGGTAAGCCCGGTCATTTTATTGCAAAATGTCCTATGTCTAGTGATAGTGACAGGGGCGACGACAAGAAGGGCAAGAGGAAGGAGAAGAAGAGATACTACAAGAAGAAGGGCGGCGATGCCCATGTTTGTCGGGAGTGGGACTCCGATGAAAGCTCAAGCGACTCCTCCGACGACGAGGACACCGCCAACATCGCCGTCACCAAGGGCCTCCTCTTCCCCAACGTCGGCCACAAGTGTCTCATGGCCAAGGACGGCAAAAAGAAGGTAAAATCAAAGTCCTCCACTAAATATGAAACATCTAGTGATGAGGATGATGATAAAAATGAAGAGGATAATTTGCGTATTCTTTTTGCTAACCTCAACATGCAACAAAAGGAAAAATTAAATGAATTGATTAGTGCTATACATGAGAAGGATGATCTCTTGGATTCTCAAGAGGACTTCCTTATTAAAGAAAATAAGAAGCATGTTAAGGTTAAAAATGCTTATGCTCTAGAAAGAGAAAAATGTGAAAAATTGTCTAGTGAGCTAAGCACTTGTCATGAGACTTTAGACAACCTTAGAAATGAAAATGCAAATTTGTTAGCTAAGGTTGATTCTCATATTTGCAATGTTTCAATTCCTAGAAATGATAATGATGATTTGATTGCTAGGATTGAAAAATTGAATTGTTCTATTGCTAGCCTTAGAAATGAGAATGAGAAATTAATTGCTAAGGCTAAGGATTTTGATGTTTGCAATGCTACTATTTCGGACCTTAGAACTAAGAATGATTTGTTGCATGCTAAGGTCATTGAATTGAAATCTTGCAAACCTTCTACATCTACTGAGCATATTTCCATTTGTACTAGATGTAGAGATATTAATGTTGATGCTATCCATGATCACCTAGCCTTAATTAAAAAACAAAATGATCACATAGCACAACTTAATGCTAAGATTAGAGAGCATGACTTAGAAAATGAAAAATTTAAACTTGCTAGAAGCATGCTCTATAATGGGAGACGCCCTGGCATTAAGGATGGCATTGGATTCCAAAAGGGAGACAATGTCAAAATTAATGCCCCTCCAAAGAACTTATCTAACTTTGTTAAGGGCAAGGCTCCCATGCCTCAGGATAACGAGGGTTACATTTTGTACCCTGCCGGCTATCCTGAGAGCAAGATCAGGAAAATTCATTCTAGGAAGTCTCACTCTGGCCCTAATCATGCTTTTATATATAAGGGTGAGACATCTAGATCTAGGCAACCAACCCATGCCAAGTTGCCTAGAAAGAAGACTACTAATGCATCAAATGATCATGCCATCTCATTTAAAACTTTTGATGCATCTTATGTTTTGACTAGCAAATCCGGCAAGGTAGTTGCCAAAATTGTTGGGGGCAAACACAAGGGCTCCAAGACTTGTGTTTGGGTACCCAAAGTTCTTGTATCTAATGCCAAAGGACCCAAAACCGTTTGGGTACCTAAAACAAAGAACTAAACTTGTTTTGTAGGTTTATGCATCCGGGGGCTCAAGTTGGATACTCGACAGCGGGTGCACAAACCATATGACAGGGGAGAAAAAGATGTTCTCCTCATATGAGAAAAATCAAGATCCCCAACGAGCCATCACATTCGGGGATGGAAATCAAGGTTTGGTCAAAGGTTTGGGTAAAATTGCTATATCTCCTGACCATACTATTTCCAATGTTTTTCTTGTAGACTCTCTAGATTACAATTTGCTTTCCGTATCCCAATTATGTCAAATGGGCTACAACTGTCTTTTTACTAATACAGGTGTTACTGTCTTTAGAAGAAGTGATGATTCAGTAGCATTTAAGGGAGTGTTAGAGGGTCAGCTATACTTGGTAGATTTTGATAGAGCTGAACTCGACACTTGCTTGATTGCTAAGACTAACTTGGGTTGGCTCTGGCACCGCCGACTAGCCCATGTTGGAATGAAGAATCTTCACAAGCTTCTAAAGGGAGAACACATTTTGGGACTAACCGATGTTCATTTTGAGAAAGACAGGATTTGTAGCGCATGCCAAGCCGGGAAGCAAGTTGGCATACATCATCCACACAAAAACATCATGACTACCGACAGGCCACTGGAGCTTCTACACATGGATTTATTCGGCCCGATCGCTTACATAAGCATCGGCGGTAGTAAGTATTGTCTTGTAATTGTGGATGACTATTCTCGCTTCACTTGGGTGTTCTTTTTGCAGGACAAATCTTATACCCAAGAAACTTTAAAGGGATTCTTGAGACGGGCTCAAAATGAGTTCGGCTTAAGGATCAAGAAAATTAGAAGCGACAATGGGACGGAGTTCAAGAACTCTCAAATTGAAGGCTTTCTTGAGGAGGAGGGCATCAAGCATGAGTTCTCTTCTCCCTACACTCCACAACAAAATGGTGTAGTGGAGAGGAAGAATTGAACTCTATTAGACATGGCAAGAACCATGCTTGATGAGTACAAGACACCGGATCGGTTTTGGGCCGAGGCGGTCAACACCGCCTGCTACGCCATCAACCGGTTATATCTTCACCGAATCCTCAAGAAGACATCTTATGAACTCCTAACCGGTAAAAAGCCCAATATTTCATATTTTAGAGTTTTTGGTAGCAAATGTTTTATTCTTGTCAAAAGAGGTAGAAAATCTAAATTTGCTCCTAAAACTGTAGAAGGCTTTTTACTAGGATATGACTCAAACACAAGGGCATATAGAGTCTTTAACAAGTCCTCAGGACTTGTTGAAGTTTCTTGTGACGTTGTGTTTGATGAGACTAACGGCTCTCAAGTAGAGCAAGTTGATCTTGATGATATAGGTGAAGAACAGGCTCCATGCATAGCGCTAAGGAACATGTCCATCGGGGATGTGTGTCCTAAGGAATCCGAAGAGCCTCCAAATGCACAAGATCAACCATCCTCCTCCATGCAAGCATCCCCACCAACTCAAGTTGAGGATGAGGCTCAAGATGTTGAACAAGAAGATCAAGAAGATGAGCCACCTCAAAATGACGGCAACGATCAAGGGGGAGATGCAAATAATGAAGACAAGGAGGATGAACAATCAAGGCCGCCACACCCAAGAGTCCACCAAGCAATACAACGAGATCACCCCGTCGACACCATCCTCGGCGACATTCATAAGGGGGTAACTACTCGATCTCGTATTGCGCATTTTTGTGAACATTACTCGTTTGTTTCCTCTATTGAGCCACACAGGGTAGAGGAAGCACTTCAAGATTCGGATTGGGTGATGGCGATGCAAGAGGAGCTCAACAATTTCACAAGGAACGAGGTATGGCACTTAGTTCCACGTCTTAATCAAAATGTTGTAGGAACCAAGTGGGTCTTCCGCAACAAGCAAGACGAGCATGGTGTGGTGACTAGGAACAAAGCTCGACTCGTGGCCAAGGGGTATTCACAAGTCGAAGGTTTGGATTTCGGTGAAACCTATGCACCCGTAGCTAGGCTTGAATCAATTCGTATATTATTGGCCTATGCTACTTACCATGGCTTCAAGCTTTATCAAATGGACGTGAAGAGTGCCTTCCTCAATGGACCAATCAAGGAGGAGGTCTATGTTGAGCAACCTCCCGGCTTTGAAGACAGTGAGTATCCTAATCATGTTTATAGGCTCTCTAAGGCGCTTTATGGGCTCAAGCAAGCCCCAAGAGCATGGTATGAATGCCTTAGAGATTTCCTTATTGCAAATGGCTTCAAAATCGGCAAGGCCGATCCTACTTTATTCACTAAGACTCTTGACAATGATTTGTTTGTATGCCAAATTTATGTTGATGATATCATATTTGGGTCTACTAACAAATCTACATGTGAAGAATTTAGTAGGATCATGACACAAAAATTCGAGATGTCAATGATGGGGGAGTTGAAGTATTTTCTAGGATTCCAAGTCAAACAACTCCATGAGGGCACCTTCATTAGCCAAACAAAGTATACTCAAGATATCCTAAGCAAGTTTGGAATGAAGGATGCCAAGCCCATCAAGACACCCATGGGAACCAATGGGCATCTCGACCTCGACACGGGAGGTAAGTCCGTGGATCAAAAGGTATATCGGTCGATGATTGGTTCATTGCTTTACTTATGTGCATCTCGACCGGACATTATGCTCTCCGTTTGCATGTGTGCAAGATTCCAAGCCGACCCTAAGGAATCACACCTTACGGCCGTAAAACGAATCTTGAGATATTTGGCTTATACTCCTAAGTTTGGGCTTTGGTACCCTCGGGGATCCACATTTGATTTGATTGGTTATTCGGATGCCGATTGGGCGGGGTGTAGGATTAATAGGAAGAGCACATCGGGGACTTGCCAGTTCTTGGGAAGATCCTTGGTGTCTTGGGCTTCAAAGAAGCAAAATTCGGTCGCTCTTTCTACCGCCGAAGCCGAGTATATTGCCGCAGGCCATTGTTGCGCGCAATTGCTTTGGATGAGGCAAACCCTGCGGGACTACGGTTACAAATTAACCAAAGTCCCTTTGCTATGTGACAATGAGAGTGCAATCAAAATGGCCGACAATCCCGTCGAGCACAGCCGCACTAAGCACATAGCCATTCGGTATCATTTTCTTCGGGATCACCAACAAAAGGGGGATATCGAGATTTCTTACATTAATACTAAAGATCAATTAGCCGATATCTTTACCAAGCCACTTGATGAACAATCTTTTACCCGACTTAGGCATGAGCTCAATATTCTTGATTCTAGGAATTTCTTTTGCTAGTCTTGCACACATAGCTCATAAATATACCTTTGATCATGTCTCTTTTATATATGCTATGACTAATTTGTTTTCAAGTGTATTTCAAACCAAGTCATAGGTATATTGAAAGGGAATAGGAGTCTTCGGCGAAGACAAAGGCTTCCACTACGCTCTACTACTCATCCTTCGCCATCGCTCCGCATTATCTCTTCAACTTTGGTATAATCTTCACTCATTCATTTCATGACCAAAGGGGGAGAAAGTACTTCATTGGGCTCTAATGATTCCGTTTTTGGCGATTCATGCCAAAGGGGGAGAAAATATGAGCCCAAAGCAAAAGGACCGCACCACCACCCTAATTTCAAAAATTAATGATCTTCAATTGGTAAATTTCAAAATTGGTATCTCTTTGTGTTCTAAAGGGGGAGCAAGTAGTATTTTCAAAATTGATGGAAAACCCTCTTGAACACTAAGAGGAGACTTTATTTGAGGGGGAGTTTTGTTTAGTCAAAGGAAAAGCATTTGAACAAAGGAAGAAAATTTCAAAACTTGAAAATGCTTTGCAAAATCTTATTCATTTACCTTTGACTATCTTGCAAAATGACCTTGAAAAGAATTTACAAAAGAGTTTGCAAAAACAAAACTTATGGTGCAAATGTGGTCCAATATGTCAAAAACAAAGAAAACAATCCATGTGCATTCATATAAGTATATATTGGCTCAATTCCAAGCAACCTTTGCACTTACATTATGTAAACTAGTTCAATTATGCACTTCTATATTTGCTTTGGTTTGTGTTGGCATCAATCACCAAAAAGGGGGAGATTGAAAGGGAATTAGGCTTACACCTAGTTCCTAAATAATTTTGGTGGTTGAATTGCCCAACACAAACATTGGACTAACCAGTTTACTCTAGTGCATAAGTTATACAGGTGCAAAAGGTTCACAATCAGCCAATAAAAAGACCAAGTGTTGGATTCAACTAAGGAGCAATGAGGCAACCGAGGGCATCTCTGGCTGGAGGCACCGGACTGTCCGGTGTGCACCGGACATGTCCGGTGCGCCCAGAGGACTTCGACTCAAACTCTTCGCCCTCGGGAATTCTCGGAAGCCGGCGCGCTATAATTCACCGGACTGTCCGGTGTGCACCGGACATGTCCGGTGCTCCAAGGAAGCGCGGTCTCCGGAACTCGCCAGCCTCGGGTTCGCGCGGCAGCCGCTCCGCTAAAATTCACCGGACTGTCCGGTGTACACCGGACTGTCCGGTGTGCCAACGGAGCAACGGCTCTCTGCGACGCCAACGGCTCCCTGCGGTGCATTTAATGCGCGCGCAGCGCGCGCAGACGTCAGGCACGCCCATACCGGTGCACCGGACATCAAACAGTACATGTCCGGTGTGCACCGGACACCCAGGAGGGCCCAGAAGTCAGAAGCTCCAACGGTCAGAATCCAACGGCAATGGTGACGTGGCAGGGGCACCGGACTGTCCGGTGTGCACCGGACTGTCCGGTGCGCCATCGAACAGACAGGTTCCAGCAACGGTCACTTTTGGTGGTTGGGGCTATAAATACCCCAACCACCCCACATTCATTGCCATCCAAGTTTTCCACTTCTCAACTACTACAAGAGCTCTAGCATTCAATTTTAGACACACCAAATAGATCAAGTCCTCTCCAAATTCCACACAACACCATTGTGACTAGAGAGAGTGATTTGCTTGTGTTCTTTCGAGCTCTTGCGCTTGGATCGCATTCTTTTCTTTCTCACTTGTTCTTGAGATCATCACTCAATTGTAACCAAGGGAAGAGGCACCAATTGTGTGGTGGCCCTTGCGGGAAGTTTTGTTCCCGGTTGATTGAGAAGAAGAGAAAGCTCACTCGATCCGTGGGATCGTTTGAGAGAGGGAAGGGTTGAAAGAGACCCGGCCTTTGTGGCCTCCTCAACGGGGAGTAGGTTTGCAAGAACCGAACCTCGGTAAAACAAATCCGCGTGTCACACTTTTATTTGCTTGCGATTTGTTTTGCGCCCTCTCTCGCGGACTCGTTTATATTTCTAACGCTAACCCGGCTTGTAGTTGTGTTTATTTTTGAGAATTTCAGTTTCGCCCTATTCACCCCCCCCCCCTCTAGGCGACTATCAGGCTGCGCGGGTGGGAAGTTGGAGCGGGCCGAATTGGAGGCAGGCGGCCCAAGTAAGCTTTTTATTCTTTTTCTTTTTATTTTTCTGTTTTCTTTCTTCTAGGTTTAAATTTGAATTTGAATTTGGTTTTCAAACCTTGTGCACATTTGTTATCAAATCATATTATGAAATGTAAAATACAAATTTTTGGAATATATTTATATTATTTTTATTTTCATATCATTTCTCTTCTTTCTTTTAAACCCTAGTTTCCAATGTAGGGCTTAATCCAATTTCTAGTCATTTTATATTATTGTTATTTTTATTTAATGCACAAACATAAAAACTCCAACAGATGCACTTTTTCTTTATTTTAGAATAATTGTTTTATTTAGTCACTCTCAATTACATAGGTGCTCTTGTTATGATGCAAATGAGACACACAAAATGAGGAGCTCTCTCTATTACTCTTGGTATACAACTTTGAGTATTACAATATCATAGCATTATGTGAAAGCAATCATGTTTGGTAAATAGCAAATGGGACATGAGTTGATGATTATGGAAAGGTCTCACACCAGTGCTTTGCTTTGCATGAACAATAGGAGTATGATAGAGGGTTGTCTTTGATCATATATTGAGGAATGAATCAAGAGTGCAGTTGAGGAGATGCCAAGCAAAGGTCAAATGACAAAGGAAACAATGTACAATAGATATAACATGATCTCTACATTGGTTTGCTTATATAGATAAAGTTTTGGGAAATCTCCATGCTTTAATATGATCAAGCTAGAAATCTAACGATAGAGATTGAAGGAAGTGTCAAACCAAAATGAAGAGAATATAAGGAATCCTAAATTGTCTTGACCATATCAATGTTGGTTCATATGTCTCTATTCCTGTGATTGGTTTCCTGCGTCGTCGTCTGTGGGCCTGGATGAGCACGTGCAACTTTAGTTCTTTTACCTGTCGGGTCTTGCACGTGTGGAGAAGCAGGCGAGGGTCTTTAGTGGCGATGAAGGCTCGCGCGAGGCCGACACACGTGGACGAGGCAACCAATCAGGCGATATGTGAATCAAACTGAACTTGATTGATCTCAATATTCATATATAGAATACATTCAAGCAAGGTTCATGATGTTGAAGAAATGTGTTTTCAATGGATGTTCAATACTCAGGGTGTGTTTGCTTGAAGAGATGATACGAAGATGATTGTAACTCCTTATGGAGTGATATTTAGAAGAAACATCTAACGACATTGAAAACTCAAGTGGTTAAATTGGTTATATTCTGTTAATTTTGAGTATAAGTATGTCACATTATCAAGAAGGATGCAATACAAATTATAGATAAGTCTCAAGTGTTCAAACTAAACGAATCCCAAGTGCTAACACGAGAGAAACACAAAAGCATGACATTTTTTACTTGTTTATCTTTGGGCATGTTATCTGTTGTGTTGGATAGCTCTCGAAACAAGTTCTCCGAAAAAACTAAGATCACTAGAAACAAAGTTCAAAGTAAAAAAGTTAAGTATTTTGTGAGGTAATATGTGTTACATTGTTACGACAATGCTGCTTGAGGCTCGGCAGTGTCGTGTGATAAGCGACATCCATGTTACAAGCTGCCATTTTTTTTTATAAAATCTTTAGTTGACAGTTGTTTTAACTAAATAAAATTTTAGTTTTTTAATAATTAGCGACTCCAACTAGAATCAAAATTTTCAAGAGGGGTCATAAGCAAACTTTCAAGCTCAACTTTCCCTGCAAGAATGGATCGCGAGACCCAAGTAGAGTAGACCAAAGACAAAGGAAAGCGAGGGCCACCATCCCCCAAACCCGTGAGAAATCGAATCGAGAAGGGAAGAGCACGCGCCGTCGCCAGCACCGCGTCCGCCATGGCCGCCTCCTCCCCCCGCGCGTTGCAATCGCTGGGGTCCGCTGCCTCCCGCTTCCTCCACGCGCGGGGCTTCGCCGCGGCGGCCGCCGCCGCGCCCTCGCCAGCGGTCTTCGTCGACAAGAGCACCCGCGTGATCTGTCAGGGCATCACGGGGAAGAACGGCACCTTCCACACCGAGCAGGCCATCGAGTACGGCACCAACATGGTATGCCCCCGCCGCGGCCCCCCTCGTCTGTCTCCCTTTGATGTGCCCCTCAATGGCTCGATCCGTGTGCTCCGTTCCATGCCGCGCGATTCTAAGATTTGGCAGAGCTCGTGCTGCGCGGTCCCGTGGGTGCTCGGTCGCCGATCTCCATTTCCTCGGGTCTTACTCTTTCGTTTGGCTACCTTACATTCCGGTCGAGAGCGAAACTAACGGTGTTACCCTTAACGGATGCTGTTGGAGTAAAAAACGTTTGCAACTATAGCTGCTCATTTTGTACGAGGTCTGAAACCTTAGTTCAAGCTGCAAAAAATCAGGGTTCATTATCATTTGTTGATTTGATTGCTAATTGATGTCACTAACATGCTCTAGTAATTTTGGCGCTTTTCACCATGCGATCTACCGAGTCAGCATTTGTTTGTCAGACAGGATGCACAAGCATTTCTTAGGAAGCATAAGTGCATTATGGTTTGAGAAAAATGTTCCTCACAGGAAATGAGGAAACCTGATTTGAACCAAGGTGCTTGAGGTTATGAGAATCATACACATACCCATCATCGATGCTTTGAAGGCAAAGGGGTTCGATGCTCACATGCGAATGCGAATTTTAAATCGGGGACATCCATCCCGCGTCCAAAAACACCACCAATTTTTATAAACCCCCCCTTCCCCTCTCTCCCCTGGTGGGAGGGGTTCTTTGTAAAATTAGTTGGTGCCATTGGATACGAAATGGATGTTCTAGATTTAAAATATGCATGTGAGCACCGTTCCCCTTTGAGTACATTCCCTGCTTTGAAACATTTTAAGCTCTTCTAAGCACAACCTAACAAAAAAAGAGAATCATGTATGATTTATGAAGATGTAATTATTCTTCATTATTGACAATTTTTGTTTCCGATCTGTTTGATGAAAATGGTCTGCAGTCCTCAGACAACCAAAATATTGTGATAATAGGAAGAAGGAATTGAGGCACTAAGAACGTTGAAGTCTGGTTTTTAGCAAGATGGTTCCATGGACCTGTCAACTGGCATTTTTACATTTATGCTGTTGATCACTAGAATCATATAATTAATGTGGCACACTGTTTCTGACAATGGAATTGACCCAGATGCTACCTTTTCATACCATGTGGTATTAATACTAATATTATTATGAATACAACTGAAAGTGGATATTTGAACAATGATTTCTATGTTTCAATAGTATTTCAGTTAATAGATATAGCTTATAAATCTATTATTGTTATTTTTTATGTTTTTCCTGTAGCTTGTGTCTCTCTTTTTATATTAAGCTTCTTTTTTGTTGTAACAGGTTGGTGGAGTGACTCCTAAGAAAGGTGGAACTGAACATTTAGGGCTCCCAGTGTTTAACTCTGTAGCAGAAGCTAAGGCTGAAACAAAAGCCAATGCAACTGTTATATATGTTCCACCACCATTTGCCGCCGCCGCTATAATGGAGGCAATGGAGGCTGAGCTCGACCTTGCCGTCTGCATTACAGAAGGAATACCTCAGCATGACATGGTAATTTTTTAACCATTTCTGTACTTTGTTAGTCATCTGATCCTGGGAATCTGCTCACTGCCATATCATCTTTGGTTTGGAAATCACTGCACATGTAAATTACAAATTCATTTATTTTTGGCAAAAGGACAAGAAAGTAGTGTGAATGTGTGGTCAACGCTTATCTCAGTTTATCTTAGACGGACATGTAGTAGGCTATTATTCTCTTTTGTGCAGGATGGGACTCAAATATTGGTAAATAGATATATGTGATCCAAATAGACACAGATTTTGCTACCATGGTCCATCGAGCGGTTTGCTTGCTGACATTCTTTTTGTGGTATTTTTTCTGCATATTGCTTTTGACTCATGTCATAAATCAGTTAGTTATATTTTGCTTTGTTGACGGAACTCCATGAGGTGACATTATAATGTTTCATTTGCAAATTTAGGTGAAAGTGAAGGCTGCACTAAACAGCCAGTCTAAAACTCGATTGATTGGGCCAAATTGCCCTGGTATCATTAAGCCTGGTGAGTGTAAAATTGGAATCATGCCAGGTTACATCCACAAGCCTGGGCGTATTGGGATCGTATCTCGTTCTGGTACTTTGACATATGAAGCGGTATGTCTGTTATTATTATTATTTTGTATGTGCAAACCTTATCAGGTAATTGTTTGGTTAATGCAATGTTTGATTTTTGTTGACAGGTGTTTCAAACAACAGCTGTAGGATTGGGTCAGTCAACTTGTGTAGGCATTGGTGGTGACCCGTTCAACGGCACAAATTTTGTTGATTGCCTTGAAAAGTTCGTTAACGACCCTCAGACAGAAGGTACATATTTTGAGATTAGGGCCTTATGTTTTAAGCAAAAGCCTTCCTTTTTAATTCTATTATGAAATATCTCTTCTCGGATCCTATACTCTTTTATATCAACAACAACAAAGCCTTTTAGTTCCAAACAAGTTGGGGTAGGCTAGAGTTGAAACCCAGTCGGAACCACAAGTCAAGGTTTAGGCACATGGATAGCTATTTTTCATGCACTCCTATTAAAAGCTAAAACTTTGGATATATTACATTCTTCTAAATCTCTTTTTACTGTTTCTTTCCATATCAGCTTTGGCCTTTCCCTACCTATCTTTCCATTGCGATCAAGCCTTAGGATCCCACCACGCAATGGTGCAATGGTGCCTCTAGAGGTCTCTGTTCGAACATGTCCAAACCATCTCAACCATTGTTGGACAAGTTTTTCTTCAACTGATGCTACCCATAGCTTATCACGTATATCATCGTTTAGAGCTCGATCCCTTCTTGTATGGCCACAAATCCAATGTAACATATGTATTTTCGCAACACTTATCTGTTGAACATGTCGTTTTTTTGTAGGCCAACATTATGCACCATACGATATAGCGGGTTTATCGCCATTTCTATAAAACTTGCCTTTTAGCTTCTATGATACCCTCTTGCTATATAGAACGCTAGACGCTTGACGACACTTCATCCATCCTTCTTTGATTCTATGGCTAACATCTATATCAATACATCTGTCTCTCTGTACCATTGATCATAAATACTAAAAGGTATCCTTCTTGGGCACTACATGCCCTTCTAAACTAATATCTCCATCATATATAGTAGTGCTGAAGTTACATCTCATACGTTTGGTTTTGATTTTATTAAGTCTAAAATCTTTGGACTCTAGAATCTCCCACCGCAACTCTAGTGGATAATGTACTCTTCTCAGTGGCATTAATCCCTTGCGTTTGACAGTTTTAGTACTTGAATGCTTCAACTGCATTTTTTCATTTCAATTGCTACATCCATATGCCTTTTTCAGTCAATACAGCTCCATCCGCATTGTATTGTTCTCAGTTTTGAATACTAATCTATGTCTTTCAGGTATTGTTCTCATTGGTGAAATTGGAGGTACGGCTGAGGAGGATGCTGCGACATTCATCCAGGTAAGAGTGTGTTAGGGCATTAGTTTTCTGTAATATTGTTGTATTGATTCTGGATGTTGCAACACCCATCCTCTCATGGTTTAGTGAAGTTCCATTCAATTTCTGTCTTGAGCATTTAAAATTGACCTATCTATTATTTTCTTTGATCCTTATTGTTATTGCAGTTCAAACTTGATGAATATTAAAACTGATGTCTTTTCAAAGTGTGTGCCAGAGTATTTAATTGATGAACTCATGCTATTTCTACATATAGTATTTAATTTGTCTTTTTATGCATACCAGATCACTAGATAGATAGTAAAAAGTACCCATATCTGTGATGCTCTTGGTTTTTATTTCACAAAATATTTCTGACCTGTTGTCTCTTGGAGTATTTGAGTGTTGGCAGTTGGCGCTGTTTCGAAGATACCTTGAAGGTCGTTTTTGCCTTTCATATAATACGATGATGCATATTTGGATCATGTTTGCGAATGATGAACTGGCTTACTCAAGCATTGTTTGAAAGTAAACACAACACACAAACAATTGAATATGTTCTTGTCTCAGGCTAGCTACCTTGCCCTTTAAGTAGAAAGGGAGTAGAAAGCTTGTAGGAAAGACCCAGAATTAAGCTAGCATACCACAACCCTGACTTAGGGGGTGTTTGAATGCACTAGAGCTAATAGTTAGTTAGCTAAAAATATACTAGTAGAATTAGCTAGCTAACAAATAGTTAGCTAACTACTAGCTAATTTACTAAAAAATAGCTAATAGCTGAACTATTAGCTAAAGTGTTTGGATGTCTCTAACTAATTTTAGCCACTAACTATTATCTCTAGTGCATTCAAACACCCCCTTAAGCTACTCCATACAGTTCCTAAGTAAGTTGCATTGTGGTGCGCGTGTTCTAGACCATCTTATCCATTTAATATGCGCATTCAGATTTAGTAAAACTACTTGTCAGCAATCTACTACGTGAAGGGAGTTGGGTGGCATTGCATTAAGAGATATTCTTGTGGTCTTGCCATAGACCTAAGGTAGCTACAATGAACTCAAAAAAGGTTTTCATGTGGCTTGGAATGATTGGTGAGGTTAGAAGTTTAAAAACATATGCTTATGCCTTATTGATCCCATAAAGGGATAAATTGTCACCAGTCACTTTCGAAGTGCTGCTATTGATTTATTAGGATGCATGTCTTGTTGGAGCTTTTTTTTGTTAGTGCTGAATAAAAAGTTACATTTTTATAAATAAATAAATAAAAAGTTACATTTCCTACCTACTAATTTCATCTGTTCTGAAATACCTCAGGAAAGCAAAACACAAAAGCCTGTTGTTGCATTCATTGCTGGACTTACGGCACCCCCGGGCCGTCGCATGGGTCATGCTGGAGGTACGAACCTAGCTCTTTATTCTTTGCCCTTTGTAATTTTTAATCTACATATTTGAGCTCCATTCAATTGCACTTTGAATGTGTTATGTTGAAATATGTACTTGCATTTAGTTGAGATAAGTTACTGGGAATGATTTTTTATCATTCTATTCTTGAATCTGTAATTCTGTATGACTATCGGACCAGGATGAATGTGGTATCTGTTCAGTCATTTGCAGGTGAGGTCAATTCTGTATATATCTTTATGTCAGCTATGAAATCATGTCTGCAAAATTGAGGAAATCCCTTGTTACTGGCTTACTGTTATGGCATTCATCAAACCTGGTTTGCGTTGTTGAATAGCTCTAGTCATCAACTAACCGTCGATCTGTTATTTGTTCGTCTGGCCATTTTGTTTTGGAGCTGGAGCTGTCGGGGCGTTAGTATTTTGGTTATACATGTTCTAGCCATTTAATTTATTTTACAAATTCAGAATCCTGCACGAGTCCTGGAGCTAGAACTGTGTGCCGAATAGGTCCTTGGTTTGCTACACATACTAATGTCTACTAATGCAGTTTTTTTTATCAGGTTTGGCACAAGTGTTGCATGTGCTAATCTCAGTTTGATCCTTCTTTTGTGAACTATATGCAGCTATCGTGGCAGGAGGAAAGGGTACTGCCCAGGACAAAATCAAGGCACTCAGAGAGGCAGGTGTTACCGTTGTCGAGTCACCAGCGAAGATTGGCTCTACCATGTTTGAAATCTTCAAGCAGCGTGGAATGGTAGAATAGACGATGGTACAGTAGAGACATTGAGAAACCGCATTTTGATGCTCATGGGCAATTGCGAGCAATTCCTTCCATGGCCTCAAACAAAACTAATGAGGCTACCTTTTCTTACGTGCCTTCTGTTTGGAAGATGGCCTGACTTCACCTGGATCACCTTCCAATGAGCTCATTTCCAATAAGACGTTTCAGAGCCATGGACATGCTTGGAGTCAATGTGAATGCCTAATTTCGAATTTTTATTGTTTACACATGTCAACTAGGTTTACCAATCTGTTTCCTTGTATTATATTGTGCGGTAAATTGCCCCACAGCTGAGGACGATTGCTTTGCTCGGTGTCATGTTTGAGAAAATTTCTTGGCCCTGATTGAAACTTGTCTAGGCCCTTGTTCTGAAATAAAATTTCTTACCTATTCGACCTCACTTGAAGCTTTTTTATTCCCAATATGGTCCTACAATCATCTCTGTTGCGTCTAATGGCGTTAAATGGTAGATGAAGGGTATGTTTGGTCTAGATAAGGTGATGTATTATTAGTTTATTCCACAAATTTGGTGGAATGAACTCATTCCTTATTATTACTAATTATTAGACTATGAGTTTATTCTATTCTATAAACCAAACAAAAAGTGAAGAGTGCACAAATAGAGTACCTGGTTCCTCAAATGAAACATGTTGGAAATAACCAAATTTACCCTTGAGATATTATGACGAGCCAGATGACATCTAGGCAGCGTAAACATAATTTTAAACATTCTTTGAACCCAAGTTGCATAACAACATATTTTAAGCATTTTTTGATAGTAGTGTAACATCTAGACTTCAATATTATAGTAAAGAATAGTGTCAACTAGATTAAGAGTTGGTTTGGTGACAAAAAAATTAGGGCTTATTTAGACCTAGTTTGGATGCTCTTAGATTGGCGTGGTTTGTAAGGTTTGGAGAGTGTTTAAATCCACAATAGATTAAAATCTATCTTAATACATCTCAATCCACGTCAATCTTCCTCATTCTAGGAGTACCTAAACTAGGCCTTAGGAATAAGAATCCTGGAGGGGATTAGAGAGCTAAAATATTCTTGCTATTTAATTTTTTAATATACAAGGGGATTTTAATTCTTTAATAGCCTATGATATCTTTGCTCCTAAACAAGCTCTTAAAGGCGGTTGAGAGGTAGGAAATCCCTACTATTCAATTTATAGCAAAGGATTTTCTAAGAGTTGGTTTGGTGAACAGGAAATTGAACTGGTTTGGTGAACAGAAAATTGAAGAAGATTCATGCGGAAGAATCAATTTACTATTCAATTTTGAATATTAAGGGAATTCTCTCTCATGGATCCCATCAATTACCTAGTCACTAAATTAGGCCTCAATCCTCTTAATTCTCTTGTCACCAAATTAGTCCTAAGAAGGTGTTTGGTTTTTACAAGCTAAACTTTAGCGACTAATACACACAGTTTGCTGAAGACAACCCAGGCAAAGGCCCGGAACTAAGCTGTCTTTTTTGGTAGCCAGTAGCAGTATTTTGTGGTTTTTCTCGACCGAGGTACACTATAGGACTTTTTTTTAAAAAAAATCACCATTCCCGAATACTTGTTGAATATTACATAGTTTAAGCTCTCAGACATTGGTGGACCGAAGCACTTCGTGATGTCGTATCATATATGATCGTATACTTATATTTTTATTTACATGATTTTGCAAGGATAACCTCCAGAGATGAGCTAGGGTCTTTTCTGCAGCTTCTCTGGCTAACAGGAACTGCTCCATCCATCAAGCAAGCAGAGCTGCGAGGTGCAAAACTGAGGGAATTTTGCCAGATTCTTACCTAGCCGAGCAGTTTCCGGGTTTCACCTGCTGAGTGGTGACCATGCACAAGCACAACCTTTTTTTCTCTCGAAAGTGCACAAGCACAACCTGCCTAAGATGCCTAGCCCCTGTCCCCTGCTATCTGGCCGGGAAAATTGCTCGGGAACCATGGGCGGCGGCGACGACATCATCAGAACCCGGCGGCCAGACTTCTGTCGCCCAAAATTGCCGGACTCGTGATGTCGCACATCTGACCCTACGACGTTGTACACCACTACCATCGCTACTACTGTACTTGCTAGATTAGTTTCCCCATAGATGCAGCTGCGTGTTCTCCTCCAACCTACCAAGGTAACGCAGCAGCTCGATGCTGGAGCTGGACTGCGGGCCGTTGCCAGCGTGCTGGTGCTTCGGGGCTGCCTGCGAGTGCGCGTCCTCCAGGTCACTGCGGTAATGGAGCTGCTCGATGCCGGACTGGTGGCCACTGCGCCCTGCCTGCCACTGCGTCGCGTACCCGCCGGCGATCGTCAGGTCGGCGCCGTAGCTCATGGCGAGCGGCCCGGCTGGCGTTGTGTCAGTGAAGTTGTCGCTGGTGCCACAGATGGCGTGGGAGAAGGCTACTGGTCGCGCGTTGATGAAGTCGCGGCCGCCGCAGCAGGCGGTGCCCATGGCGAGGGGAAGTCCAGGTGGCGCGTTGACGATGTTGCAGCTGGTGCCCATGGCAAAGGACAAGCCACCGCCGCCCTGGGCACCGAGTGCCGCCAGCGTGTCCATGTAGCTGAGGCCGGTTTCGGCGGAGGGATAATGGACAGGCACCATGGCATGCCGCGGCTCCTCGGTTCTCCACATGGCCATATTGGCCTGGGCAGTGCCCCAGCCCGGCAACTCCTGCATCTGGTGGCCGTAGCCGTGCTGCATCGTGCCGGCATCGGGCGGCTGGTACATGTAGGCGTCGGTCGCGATGCGACCGTTGTTGTGGCCGCTGCCGGTGTACATTTCCGGCGCCACCTGCAGGTGGTATTGGTAACCCTCCATGCTCGCGCTGCTGCTGCCGGCGGTGCACTGCTGGAAGTTGTACGCGTTGAAGCCCTCATTGCCCCATATGGCCTGGTTGTCGTAGGTGTCGCCGCCGCCGGGCGCGTGCAGTGGGTAACCGTCCACGCCAGCAGAGTCGAGCGGCGCGATCATCTCGAGCGCGGCGCCAGGGCCGACAACGTCCTCGCCGTCGACCGGCAGACCCAGTGCCCTCATCCTGTCCTCCGAGGCCCGTATCGCGGCGTCGATGGCCTCGAGCAGCCGCTGCACCTCCTCCGCCGTGGCGGTGCCGTCCAGCGCCTTGTCCCAGGGCCAGGGGTCGAGGGCGGTGGGCCCTGCCTGGCGCACGCGGGCGAGCTTGGCCTCCTCCTTGCCCATAAGCCCGCCCTCGAGGTACGCCCGGTGCGTGTAGCGCGCCCGCGCGCGCACCTCCGGGTCCAGCGCGCGGTACCGGGCCAGCACAGCGCCCTCGGTGGACTCCCACACGTCCGCTTCCGCGTCGCCGTCGCCGTCCGCAGCGGCGACGACGAGCGCGACGTCGACGCCGCAGAGCACGGAGAGCTCGAACGCCTTGGCCTTGAGCGTCTCCTTCCGCCTGCCGAACGTGTCCACCCGCGCCCGGCGGTCGCGGATAAGGCCCAGCGCGCGGCGCCCGCGGCCGCGCCCCGCTGCGCCTTCCTGCGCGCGCTCGGCGCTCCTCCGCTTTCCCGTCATCCCCTGCACGCGCTGGCTTGCCTCCCTTGTCGTGCTCGTGCAGTCGTGCTAGTAGTAGAAAGTAGAAACCCAAAAAATTATGTTGCTGTTCCGGCGGGCCAGGCCGCGAGGCGGCGATATATATGGGTGGCGGTGCGTGCCACGGATCGAACGCTGCACCGTGGCTGTGGAGCCGAACACGCGCGGTTAAGGCTAGGGGCTACGACTCGTAGCGTCGTAGGCTTCCATAGTCCAGCGAGTCAGAGTAGCCGATGAAGATCCGGCGGGATACGGGATTATAAATACCTTCCAAATTCAGCTTCCTGGCGGGGTCCGACGTGGCGTGAGAAGCTTCATAGTCTTAGAAGCTAGCTCGGCTTCGAATCTGACATGAGGACCATGAAACACGGCGGACCTGGACCTCGGCGCAGCCGTAGAGCGGGAGGCACGTGATCGCGTTCTAATGGCTAGCACACTCTCTTTGCTACTCTCTTTGCTACGTGGATAAAAAATATAGGAAAACAATAGATAGCGACGAGCAAATAGATAAAAGATTTTAGGTATTTTAAAAAACTGAGTGTATTATGTATGAAATCAAGTACTAGTGGTGAGATAAATTATTGTTATTATTCTTTTATGAGAGCTATTCGAGATAGCCACGCCCTGAGCCCATGAAAAAACAGCTCGCGGCCATCCCCGCGTTGATGACAGTGATAGTACACGATTGCTGTCCGAGAATCGGAATTACTGATTTCTCTTCCCCCTAACCAATGAACTCATCTGCATGACAACATCTGACAGATTTAAGCACGGCAGCTCAACATATTGCTTATTCTTGTGCATCTTCTACTCCGATACTACTAGAAGTCGTCAGTTCTTCCACTGGAACGCCACCGGGCTCCTGACTTTATGCTTCCCGTTCGCCCATGTGATCTGCCCGAAGTCCCACCCTGCCTCCCGGTGCCATCCGTCTTCATTTCTGAACTCCACCGAGTAGCTCCTCGTCTCCATATGCTCCTTGAACTCCAAGGTCGTCGGCGTGACAGTCACCTTCACGTGCTCCGGCGCGACGACAGTCGCGGTGTACACCTCCGCCTCCTCGGACACCTTGGTCACGGTCCGCGTCAGTGTGCGGACGACGTCGGTGCGGCTGTCGAAGACCACGACGAATGACGGGTAGTTCAGGCCGGCGGGGCCGCCGGCGAGCGTTCCCGTGCACTTGACGAAGTCCGGAACGAACCGCCGCATCTGTTCCGCGGTGTAGTTCAGGGCGCACAGGAAGTCGACATAGTCGCGCTCGCCGGCGTCGTAGACGAGGCCCGGGTCCAGAGCGAGGTCCGGGTGGACGTGCCCGGCACCGGCCACCAGCGGCGTCGCGACCCTGACGTTGTCGGTGCGGCCAAGGGTGCCCGTGTGACCGTTGTCGAGGATGTGTCCGCCTCTGTTGTCGACCGTCCCGGCGGTCGTCATCAGCGCCGACCGTACCATGGCCGGCGTCCAGCTTGGGTGCTTCTTCTTGATCAGTGCCGCTATGCCAGCGACGTGCGGGCACGCCATGGAAGTCCCCGATATGATGTTGTAGTTCGCTCTCCTCCCATCGGGAACGAAGACCCCCGCTAGTGGTGCGTCGCCCGACCAGGCCGCAAGAATGTTCACTCCCGGCGCGACGACATCGGGCTTGAGGAGCTCGGGTGCGGCAGGATTGGGGCCACGCGACGAGAATCCCGCCACCACCGGCGCCCGGTTCTTGCGGCTGATGACCGTCTCACAGCCGAAGCTCAAGGACGCCACCGGATAGGGCACCGAGACCATGTACGCCCTGAGCTTCTCGCCGGCGGTGTAGCTGAGCGTGAGACCCGGAAGGGTGAAGGAATAAAGCACGGAACCATCACGAGACCACTCGTAAGAATCCAAATCAACTATCCCTGCTCCACCAGCATTCTGCAACAAGATGCCATCCGCGTCGCTTGCTCCGTACATGCACACCACGATTTTTCCCATGACCGTGTCGGGCGTCCACGAATTGATGCCGTCCGTGGACACTAACGGGATCATGGGCGTGCCCTTGGCATGCATGGTATAAAGGGACTGGCCGGCGAGCACGACGCCGTTCCCGAGCGTGAGGTGTGCCGGGAACAGCCTGTCCACTGTGGCGGCGCCTACGGTGGTCATCCACGGCGCCGAGTTGACCACCCTAGCTGCCTGCGGGCCGGCATTGCCGCCGGCGACCACGACGAAGACGCCTTTGCGCTCTGCACCAAACAAGGCGACCGCGAGCACGTCATCGTGGAAGGCTATGGGAAAACTTCGTCCGAGGGATATGGAGATGATGTCAACGCCGTCCTTCACCGCAGCGTCCACCGCTGCTACGATGTCCGCATGCATGCAGCCATTCTCGCTGCATGCCTTGTACATGGCGATCCTCGCCTTGGGCGCCATTCCCCGAGCGGTCCCCTGGGAGAACGCGTAGAGGCTGGCGTTCCGGACCTCAGCACCGGCGGCCGTAGAGGCCACGTGTGTGCCATGCCCATCCTTGTCCCTCGGGGAGGGGACGCCACGGCTCTTCCTCCCCGCCACGGCGTCCGCAGCAGCGCTGAAGGCCTTGGCTCCAACCAGCTTGTTGTTGCACAAGTTGGCGTCGAAGCCATGGGCGTCGACGCACTTGCCCCGCCAGCCCGACCGGACGGGGCCGAGCCCGCTGTCGTTGAAGCTCGCGCTCTCGGGCCATATGCCGCCGTCGATGAAACCGATGATGACGCCGTCACCGAAGTCGGTCTGCTTCCAGGCGCCGTTGCCGGGTTCGAGGCCCATGAACCCCGGCGACCTCGTGGTCTGAGGGTAGAGCACCCTGTCCTCGTACACGCCGATCACGCCGGGCGCGCTGGACATGAGCCGGGCCTCGTCGCCAGTAAGCTGGACCGCGAAGCCGTGCATGACGGTGTCGTAGGTGTACAGGATGCTGCTGGAGCTCGCCGCCCGAGTGGAAGAGGCGTGGGTGGTCACCATGGAACGGTACCACTCCTTCAGGGAGCCGAAGTGAGGCGGCTTGGCGAGGAAGTTGGCATGGACTATGTAGGTGGTGCTCGATGACTGAGGCTTCAGCACAGCGTAGTTCTTGGTCTTTGGGACGAAAACTGCGTCGGTGAACTGGAAAACGAGGAGTAAGAGCGCCAGGTGGTGCAAGAGCCTGGTGATGGTGGTCGCCATTGCTGATGGATGTGTGTGTGAGCTCCTGGTGGAGGGATGCGTCCCCGGTGTGTGCCTTTTATACAGGTCGAGCCCTGGACAATGCTATCCTACACAACAGTGGTATCAGCATGGCAAGCTAGTGTGGTGGTAGCCTATGGTCGGTGTATTGGACTAGAAGATTCTGCTCATTATTAACACTCTTAGTCCTAGTTTAGGAACACCATTTTTACGAGCGATTTCTATTTTTTCAAGAGAAAACGAACTAACTTCCCTTAGAAAGTGAAAATCCTTTGAAAAATATGGTTTCTAAACTAGACCTTAAGGATGTGATCCTCCTGGAGATGACATGTGAGGCCTAGGACCATTTGTCACTGACAACCAAGGTTAACCAAACCATTTTAACAGAAAAAACCGCAATCCAGCGGTAACGGTTTACCGTCGTTAAACCTCCAAAACCCGATAAAAACCGATCGGTTTGGCCAGTTCAAACCAAAACAAATTTAAAATGGTTTTCCCTGCAAAAACCGACGATAAACCGCCAAAAACCATTGGTAAACCATCCGAAACCGTCGGTTTTCCGCCAAAACGAACCGTTTTTATGTCTTTTACAGAAAACCCAAAAAATGACAGTGTTTATTTATAATTTGCTCAATTCGCATTGAACAGGTTATATTAATTGATTCACACAACATATATTCACCAAAATGACATGCGACATACATATGCAACCACAAACTCCAATTCTCATGCAACAATCAACCATCAGACTACGCAATACTCAAATACAAATTCTTTTAGAGTTCTCACACGACACATATGTTGACATGTTTCACAATACTCACGTATTCAGCTAGTAATAGTACTCAGGCATGTGTGGGAGGATCGTGATATGGCCCATTCTATATACATAGTCCTATACAAAAGGTATTAGATACATTAGTGAGAAAAACAAGAACAATAAATAAATACTTATCGACAAAGCAAAAATAATACGATGGTCTGCTTGTAGTTGTATGTGCATGCATTTGGGCATGTCCCCCTACGCTCTTCTTTTCTCTACAATACTTGCACTTGAAACACGTACCAATCTTCTCTCCATGCTTACATACTATGTCTATCATGTCTCTTACAACAACAATACATAGTTGACATAAAACATCTTCATATATATGTCATGTATAAACAGTTAAACACTAGTAATGTCTAAGCACTAAACTAGCACTTAAACTGGGCAAAAAAAATAGCATCTAACAGTAAATCATCTTCACATATAGCATATAACATTTTCACATATAGCATATAACAGTAAAGACTAATATGACTAAACTAGCCACTAAATGCCTAAACTAGAACTCAATCTTGAAACTAAATCTGGTTTTCTAGCAAAACAATGGTGGTTTACCGATCCAAAATAGCAGTTTAACAGTTCAAAATAACGGTTTACCGACGGTTTTCATTTTTATTTTTTTTCAATTTTTTAAAATTTAGGACGAATTTTGAAAAAACGGTGGTTAACCAAAACTGTGACCCAACGGTTTCAAACCGACCGGTTCTGTAAACGCAGGTGACAACAATGTTATTCTATATAGTAGTATATTTCTGTAGTCCTTTCAAGCAAAACTTGCTTGGTATTTGATCAAGGAAACAAAAAACTAATACTCCAGGACTACGAAACTCTTGTGGTTAGCCAAGTGCCAGGCTAGTGTGCAATTAAGCAAGGGGCACATGAATTTATTTGTGGTGTGAACTTATGCAATATTACTATTCAATGCGAGAACTTTGGTTATGCTTGCTCAATCCGCAAGAAAGTTGTCAGCATATTCATTTAGCTTTAATCCGTATCGATTTCTACTGCTTTTACAATATCATGTCTCATAACTAATGAGCATTTATCCCCATGTCTGGAGAGTAGTGAGTTCACCTGAGGAAAAATAAAAGGATTGAACTTTTTGCATGATTGTTGAGTTAAAGATCTAGTATAAAGATTTAAACGTCCCAGTAAATAAAAGAAAAGAAGTCAAGTTTCGTGAACTCAGGTGAGAAGCTTTTGTCAGAATTTTTCTTTCACAAGACTTCGATTTGGAATGCTCCTTTCCGAAAATGCAATTCAACAAGTGATCTTGCGCCATACAATAGCAAATTCCTGGCCACATATACGTACCTGAGGCGTGCAAGTTGAAACCAGTGCTACGCTGTCCTCCACTGAAGCAAGCCCAGCGAGCATTCTGGGCAGTAAAACAAATAAAATTCTGGAGCTTATCTAGCTTTGTTATACTAGAATGCTCCTTTCCAGTATAGCTTTGTTATACTGGAAGTGTAGGAGTTCCAATTTCTTCAGGCAACCAAAACCAATATAGACAGAGACAGCAAATATGAACTCCGAAGCAATGTCCTTGAAGAAAAGACGAACCCTGAAGCAATAAGGTGCTCCTAAAAGATTAGACAGTTTCTCCTGTAGTCTCTTTCAACTATAATTCCACCATATTGTGCCAATTTGAACTCAAGGCGGCAATGATAAGCCCATATATAGGTGGGACACAAAACCACCCCAGACAGTTACAATGGAACATAATCTTATAAAAAAACTGGAATGGATTCACATACAAGCTATGCATTGTTCTGAATGATGTGGTTAACATTTGTCCTTTTCATCCCAGTATATGCCACTTTTCATCCATGCTCAACTCGTTGCATACAATCAACGAAACACCCAAGGGTGAATAGCAAGTGATTTCCTCACATGGATCCCCTTCAATTCCCTTGTCACCAAATCAACCCTCAGGGATACTTTGGGAACCTCATATCCCCTTCGGTATTGCAGAGGATTGAGGTGGAAATAAACTAATTTCCTCTCCAATCCCCTTCAATCCCGAAGGGGATTTAAGTTTCCAAACTAGCCAAGAGGTACTAATTTCCCCTTTTCTCATTTGTTTCAACTTTCGACAAATAGACCGAGGATACAAGGCCAAATAAAAGTACAATAGCATTTTGTTTTCCCTTTAGACTACATACAAATCATGGTATTCTAGATTTGCCCACCGAAGACATAATTATCTTCTAGAGAACTTTGACAAGAGGTAGACAATGAAGAAGCAAAACAGTGCAAAGAGAACAACATGGAGAACATGGTTTGAGCCCTGCTGGATGATGCTCTTGTTCAACCTCCGCATGTTGTTCTTCACTCCAGCCTGAGCTTTTGCGAGGGTCATTTGCTGTACATGCACAGGAAATAACAAAATTCAGAGCATAACCTTAATATTGATTGTCAACGAGCATATCATAGAAAGATTAACAATTTTCCAAAAGTAAAAAAAAATGCTGTTACATTACTCAAAGAGTACTTAGGATTCAAGATCAAATGTAAGATGAAACACATAAATCCAGAAATTAACAGTTTGCTGTGTTGGTCTAAGGGGCCTTTCAAGGCCATACAATATAACTGACCTATACAATGTAACATCCAGATTCTGTGATATGTGTGGTCTGCCTGAACTCTGAAGACGGTGTGCAAGTATAGGTAAATGAAGTCTGAACTTCTGAAGATTTTGATGAGCAGGCTGATTGGGCCATATTAGTTGTGGGCCGGAATACCGGTGTGTATTCATATAAGTACTAGGACCATGTACTCGAACAGCAGAAAGGAAATATTCTAGACTTCTGTTACGAAGCAAAGCATCTCACCAGAGTTGCTTCTCGGCGTCCTTCTCGCGAGCTCACGCCCGGCGACGCCGCGCCTGGGGCCAAGGGCCGTGACAAGTGGTATCAGAGCCTTTCGATCCTCGGCGTCTCGGGGAGCGGTTCGTGTCTTCCTCATCGGCGTCTTTGCTGCGGTGACCAGGGTCTTCGACACGGGTTCCCGTCTCCATCGACGACGCTCGGCATCGGCATCGCATCATCGACGCTCGTCGATCTCCGGCAGACAGTCGACTTGGTGGTGTTGGCGGCGGAGACCGGAGAAGTCGTCGACGCTGACACAACCTATGTTCTCTGCCATGGCGACATTCAAGCATACGAGTGACGAGCAGTGGGAGAAGATGATGGAGGTGTTGGACCGGCTGGAAGATAGACTGGAGGCGGTGGTGGTGGGTCAACATCGACTCCAGAAGCAGGCGGACCGTGTGGCCGCGGCAGCAAGGAAGGCACAAGAGAGGGAGTTCCTCATAGTGGCAAGGACAGAAACTGTCGCACATGACATGATCGATGAAATGTCTACTGAGAAGGTGGTCTGGGATGCAGAAGTGCTATTTGATTTTGATTCACATGGTCTATTGCAACGACCAGCTCAAGGGGAGGGTGACCAGACGCACAACAACTGCGAGCAGGGTGCTGTGTCTGATGTTCCATGTATGTTGGTTGGAATGCCACATCAAGCCAGTAGCCCAGTACACACCTGATGTTCAGTGAAGTTGGTCTAAAAGTGGCTTGGGATGAGGAGATGCAATCTGAAACTCACATGCATGAAGGTTTACTGAAGCAGCTTGCTCAAGGCGGAGAAGATTTAGAAGAATCGACTAGCAAGGTTGCTGATGTTGAAGATGTGATTTGTAATGAGAACATGCTACATGACTTCAATTCACATAATGATTTGCAGCAACAATTAGCTAATGATCAAGTGTTCCATGCAAGGTCTGACAATGAGATCCGGGATGAGGAAACTGGGCATGATGAGTTGTTGGATCAACTAGCATCAAATGGGAATGATGTCTCAGCCAGTGAGCAGCATTGTCTTGCTGTGTATGATGACTCTTCTCAGGAATGCACTAGAGCTCAAGCTGAAATAATAGAAGAAGAAAAGCTACCAAAAGCAGATGAGAATCATGTTCTTGATGACAGACAGCTTCAGCCTCCTGTTCTAGAAGCATCTCCTGCTTGCAGTACATTTGAAAGGCAAAATGTCATGCAGCATGAAGCTTCAGCTTCAAGTCAAGGCTACCTAACTTCTTTTGAGGGGGAATTAACATCATATGGGGACAATGTCCAGGCTGTTGGAGAACATCAGCTTGTTGTATCAGAAGAGTCTCTAGAGGAATGCAAAAGAGATGAAGTCAAAAGAAACATACAGGATGCAGTAAAATCAGATGGAGGCTATGTTTTGGATTGCAGAGAATTTCAGCTTGCTGCATCAGAAGTCTCTTCTTCAGAAAACAGCATGGTTGAAGTGCAAGGGGCTGCACAAGAAGAACTGTTGCCTTTAAATGGAGTTGAGGAAAATTCAGACAAGGGTGACTTCGTTTGCAAAGAGCAGGCTCAGCTTTGTGTCACAAATGAATCCTTGGCTGCACAGCTGCAAGGTAATGTTGAATTTGCTAAAGTAATGCAGTGCCAAAACTTGGACCCAGGATGGCATGGTGTTGTGTTTGGTAGCTGTACAAAGAGAGTGGTACCGTTATTGCATCGGCATTATACACAACAACCTCAGGATTATGTGGTTTCTCTTCATGATCAGCTTCTTGACACTGGCATACACATGATCTGCAGATCTGATCACTGTGTTGTTGACAGATACTTATCAGTGAAGGAAATGTATGGATGTATTCTGTTAACTGAATCAACATCAAGCAAAGCAGGGATAGCACTGCCAAGAGATGTGGCTCTCTTTTCTGACCAGGTTGCAACAGACACGACAGATGTTTTAAAAAGGTTTCTAAGGAACTGTGATGGAACAAATTCGGAAGCTATCCCACGGCAGCAAAGGGATCCAAGAATTGATCGGTCTCATTGGAATGATGATGACAGAAGTAAGACACAATTTCTCCTTTGGATAATTAGACCTTGGGATCCCGGACTGCATTACATGGCATGTGGTTGCTTGGGGACAAGCAACATTTCGACGGGGCGGTAATGTAACATCCAGATTCTGTGATATGTGTGGTCTGCCTGAACTCTGAAGACGGTGTGCAAGTATAGGTAAATGAAGTCTGAACTTCTGAAGATTTTGATGAGCAGGCTGATTGGGCCATATTAGTTGTGGGCCGGAATACCGGTGTGTATTCATATAAGTACTAGGACCATGTACTCGAACAGCAGAAAGGAAATATTCTAGACTTCTGTTACGAAGCAAAGCATCTCACCAGAGTTGCTTCTCGGCGTCCTTCTCGCGAGCTCACGCCCGGCGACGCCGCGCCCGGGGCCAAGGGCCGTGACATACAACATATTGACTCCAGAAAAGGCTGAAACAAACACTTAGGGCTTTTTTGGGAGCGAGGGTAATGCAGAGGATTAAGGGGGCTAGAATCCCTTGAATAGCAAGGGATTCTAACCCCCTCAATACTCTCCATTATCCTCACTCCCAAACAAGCCCTTAGTCCTTTCACATGTAAAACTCGGCCGGTAGGGAAAAGACCGCCCCACGGTATTATATTAAAAAGAAGCTCAATCGGAGCCCCGACCGAGAAAGGTCACGAAAGCTAGCCCCTCGTACAGCATGAGGGTCCCTATAGGCCAGATCTTTACTCGTGCTTTGAACCCTCCTAGCCCCTACACGAGGATCCGCTCTCCATAGGTCAGTCCATCTCGTGTGCTCACAACAAGGGAACCTGCGAATGGCCTTTTTTAACCTCAGCCTGAAATTCGCTCCCGGTGGGATTCGAACGAACACAAAACCTGAGGAGTGCTACTCAAACCACCTAACCAACTCAGCTAGACACAAATTTAGAATACAAAGAGTGAAAAATGTTGTGGCAAGTATCACATAACACAGATTGAATATGGAGCAAGAGCAAATACATCTGAAAGGGGAAAGGGCATTATAAATTATATGCACGCCGATTACATATCTACGGTAGCCAAGACATATCCGAGGGTTACCAAAAAATAATGCCACACTCCACAGTTGGCAGAGTAAACGCTGTTAATAAGAAAAGGAAGGGAAAATACCAGTTCATGAAGAAAATCATTCTGGGACTTGGCTTCAGAATTTATCTCCTGGGCCACCTGGAGAAACAATTGAGGAAATACTAAGAGTCAAACATACCTTCCAAAACAGAACAAATTCTGACTAATAGTTAACAACAAATTAAGGATCAGTTTGTAAGTAACTGTAGCAAGAAGGAGCAATCATTATCTGAACGCATTTTGTTCATTGGTGAAACATTTGATATAAATCCTATAAGCAATACATTTGAAATATTAATGTGGTTAGTTCTACTAGAATGCAAATAGCTGGTCTTCGACAAATCCAACCTGTAATAGAGCAGAGCTTGCAACAGCGAGGCCTTAAACAGTACGAAGCCACAGGCAAAATAAGGTTGAATGAAATCATTGAGACTTCATTAGAGTAGATTAAACAAAGTGGAAATCGATGGGGCCAGAAGCAATGGGTAAACCAAGAGGACCCAACATTTCTGATGTACTGATGAAAACTAAAGACAATGCGGCACCAACTGAGCCATATGTATGTTGATTGACTGTTAACAAAAAGATCCAAACTTCAAAGTAGATCAAACAACCTTAACACACACTAAGTAGTATATCGCCTTCGCAAAAAACACCAGATGGCATCAGTTAAGGAAATTTTGCACAAAATTCACTCTGATAAGACACAACCTTTTTTTCGTATTCCCATAAGAATTGAACTACTCCCCGTAAAATTCCCTTCGTATCCTTGTGTTCCAGACAACCTAGATAGTAGCAGAATAAGGAACTGGTTTTAGAAGGCTAGCTAGCACCTCACATGAAACCAACATGACCTTCTCTTATTCTCACCTGAGATTCTAATCCAAGTTCCATCCATTCACAATTATTGTAGATTTAAAGACGATTGAGCCAACTTAGCTGCACTAGCGAGGTGCACCACCACCTAGCGCTAAATCATAAACCGGATGACATTTAAAGCGGAAAAGGGCAATTCACTTAGGTTTGAAGACAATAGAACCGGCTTAGCCGAAGCAGCAAGCTGCACCAGCACCAGGCACTAAATCACATATCGCATTATATGTCAACTCAGAAACGAAGAGTTGTGAAATATACATTACACCGTCCCAAAACCTACAACGGCTACACCGAATCAACATGTTTTCAGTTCAAAAATCGAGGATGATCAAGGACCCTCGAATCAAGCAAAGCTATCACGCATCACGAAACGAATATGAAACGCCACGAAGAATCAAGGCGAAAGGGAATCCAAACCTTACCCCTTTGAGCATGCGGACCCTGGAGTGCAGCCCATCGATCTCCTCGTCGAGGTCCCCGTGCACCGGGTCGATCCGCAGCTGGATTTCGTCCGAGTTCGCCGCGTTCCTGCGACCCCGCAAGCAAGAAACCGGAATCAATCACGGGCACCGATACAATTTCAAGGGGGGGCAAATCGACGGGGCCAGACGAAGCGGAGGTGGTACGGTAGGGTTTACCTGGATCTGAGTGGCCCGGAGCCGTACATCGGGTGCGCCATCGCGCTAGGCGTGCGAACGAGGACGACGTACAGATCGCCGCTCGCGATTCGGGTCTGATCTGAAACCACAATGGGTCGTGACACGGCGGCGGGGGTCAGCGGCGGGCTGGTGCCGACAGCCGGTGAGGATGGGTGGCGTACTGACGTCACGGGGGAGCGAAGAGGAAACGAGACGAGGCCTGGACATTTTACAAGCCTGTGTGTGACATGCCTGCCAGCGGTTGCAGAATTGCTTGGTCATCAGGCAATTTCCTGGTTGCCGTACGTGCCCGAGTGGGCGAAAGAGAATGGCAGGCCAAGCAGCCGCGCCAGAAACAGTATACACTCGTTTTTCTACGCCTGGCGTTCGGCAACCATCAACCAGGACAGGCAATTTGCCAATTTCCACAGAGCAGGCTCGAACCAAATGAGCTCCACTCAACCAACAGGCAGTTGTCTTTCGGCTCTGGGCCATGGCTAAGGATGCCAACTGCCACAGGCGTTCGGCAACCAGGACAGGCAATTTACACACGGCAATGTGCCTGTTTGTTTCGGCTTCTGCCAGCTTCTGGCCACCAAAAGCTGCTGCGGACTGCCAAACGCTCAGCTTTTCAGTCAGCTTCTATAAAATTCGTTAGGGCAAAAACCATCTAAAATCAACATAAACACATAATCGGTTGAGTCGTTGTAATAGTAGAAATCCATCACTTTCTAGATCCTGAGCCTTATGAACAACTTTATCTTCCTCCACACATAATCGTAATTATACTCAGATTCTCCCCACAGCCAGATTCTCCCCACAGCCAGATTTTCAGAAAAGCTGGTCAGAAAAAAGCTGAACCAAACAGCCCCAATGTGTAGCACCCGGATTTAAGGTTAAATATATGTTACGAGAAGTCTCATACATATGATGAATCATAAGAAGACAACAATGCTTCGCAACCATATTTGAGTGGAAGGCGACGGCCTAGACCTGTCACGAACTCATCGTAGTGTCCTTCATGCTCCTTATCCTTGACCTGGAGAGTGTGGGTACAACAAAGGTGAGCTCACATACGTTCATCGTTCAACAAATTGTAACAAAGGTGAGCTCACATACATTCATCGCTCAACAAATTGTGGAGAATAATGTACATGAGCTTACTTACGATAAGAGCTCATGTGAAGTGTAAAGCTTATCAAAGAAGATGGTTAAAGCTGAACATTGCTTTTAACGTTGATCAAAGTGTTATTAGCAGTTACTAAGTATAAGTAGATGTCAACCCAATTAAATAAGATATCACAATTAATAATAAATCTCACAATGCAATGCAAATGATAGATTAAATTTAATTTCATAAGTTAATCATGTGAATGTTCGAGCCACTCTTAACCGTGAGCAATGCTGGTATATCAGTTTTATACCCTGCAGATGTTGCACATCTTTACCCACAAGACGTGATTTCCATCTGCCACGGGGTCATGAATCCCATATACCTCTACCGAGGAGGTGAGACATGATAACACTACAAGACCTTTCCAAAGTTCCACTAGTTCGAGAAAACCCGCTACGATGTCAGGAAGAAGGAAGCATAGGAATCCCACTACCGAAAAGCTTTACAGACAGTTCGACCCGAGGACCTCGCTATATTGTGCAGCAACGCATTCCCCGCTTGCCCCTTTCGGGTAAAGTAATCTCTACCTAACTTTCTCAATTACTTGGTCAAGAGCGTCCCATTCCACCTGTCGGGGACCATAATTAGGGGTACCCTCAAGACTCCTAATTCTAGGCTGGTAACCCCCATCAGCACAAAGCTGCAAAGGCCTGATGGGTGCGACTAAGTCAGGGACCGGTCCATTCGACGGACTCGATCACGCCTCGCCCGAGCCCAGCCTCGGGCAAGGGCAGCCGACCCCGGAGGATCTCCGTCTCGCCCGAGGCCCCCTCCAGCGACGAACCTACTTCCGGCTCGCCCGAGGCCCAGTCTTCGCCAAGAAGCAACCCTGGCCGAATCGCCATGCCAACCGACAAAATCGCAGAGGCATTTAATGCAAAGGTGGCCTGACACCTTTATCCTGACGCGCGTCCTCCAGTCGACAGAGCCGAAGTGACCGCAGTCACTTCGTCGCTCCACTGACCGGCCTGACAGGAGGACAGCGCCGCCTGCGCCGCTCCGACTGCTGTGCCGCTCGACAGAGTGAGGCTGACAGGCAGTCAGGCCCGGCCTCAGGCACCATAGGAAACTCCCCTCCGCCCGACCCAGGGCTCGGACTCGGGCTCAGTCCCGGAAGACGGCGAACTCCGCTCCACCAGACCCAGGGCTCGGACTCGGGCTCAGTCCCGGAAGACGGCGAACTCCGCTCCGCCCGACCCAGGGCTCGGACTCGGGCTCAGCCCCGGAAGACGACGAACTCCGCTCCGCCCGACCCAGGGCTCGGACTCGGGCTCAGCCCCGGAAGACGACGAACTCCGCTTCGCCCGACCCCAGGGCTCGGACTCAGCCCTGGCCTCCGCCGACGGTCTCCGCCTCGCCCGACCCAGGGGCTCGGACTCGACCTCGGCCTCGGAAGACAGACTCGACCTCGACCTCGGAGGAGCCTCCACATCGCCCAACCTAGGGCGCGAACCGGCCACGTCAACAGGAGGCGCCATCATTACCCTACCCCAAGCCGACTCAGGCTACGGGAAACAAGACCAGCGTCCCATCTGGCTCGCTCTGCCAAACAAGCAATGATGGCGCCCCGCATGCTCTATGACGACGGCGGCTCTCAGCCCCCTTACGGAAGCAAGAGGACGTCAGCAAGGACTCAACAGCTCCGACAGCTGTCCTTCCGCCAGGCTTCAGCGCTCCTCCGACGGCCACGACACCACACGAACCGGGTGCCAAAACCTCTCCGGCTGCCACGATGGCATGTACTTAGGGCGCTAGCTCTCCTCCGCTAGACACGTTAGCACTCTGCTACACCCCCGTTGTACACCTGGATCCTCTCCTTGCGCCTATAAAAGGAAGGATCAGGGCCCTCTTACAGAGGGTTGGCCGCGCGGGGAAGAGGACGGGACAGGCGCTCGCGTGAGGCCGCTCGCTCCCTCTCCCGCGTGGACGCTTGTAACCCCCTACTGCAAGCGCACCCGACCTGGGCGCGGGACAAACACGAAGGTTGCGGGATTTCCACCTCCCTCTCTCGCTCCGGCTGCCCTTTCTTCCCCCCTTCGCGCTCCGTCTCGCGCCGACCCATCTGGGCTGGGGCACGCGGCGACATTTCACTCGTCGGCCCAGGGACCCCCCGGTCTCGAAACGCCGACAGTTGGCGCGCCAGGTAGGGGCCTACTGCGTGTTGACGAATAACTTCCCGTCAAGCTCCAGATGGGCAGTCTCCAGCAACCTTTCGAGCTTGGGACGGTGCTCCGTTTCGGGAGTCTTGAGTTCATGTCCCTCGACAACAGCTACGACATGATACTCCTTCCCCCGCCGTGCGATAGCAACAATGGCGGCCGACAGCCCGCCCGTCGGCGGCGGAATCGACGACGTCTTCCCTGCGTGGTGGAAGAACGATATTCGAGCTCACCCCGCCCTCTCCCCTGCCAACGGAGGAGGAGGAGGGGCAACCAAGGCCAAGCAGGAGGCGACACCTCGTCGGCTGTCGAGCAAGTCGACGGCGCCGACGCCCCAATGGGGGGGCGCGTCGGGCATCGACCTCGCGTTTGAAACGAAGACGAGCGCCGTCTCCCCGCAACACGCCAATTTCGAGCAAACGGACGACGCCAGCACGCTCGCGAAAGGCTTGCTAGGTGTCACCCTCGTACCTGAGACGACGGTGCAGTCAGTCCCTGACGTGACTTCGTCACCGCCCGTCGACCAAGAGGTACCCACCGGTTCCCATCTCACGCCCTTTGGATTCAGCCTCGACCCGCCAAGCAACTTCGCTTTGGCGGACGCTCTCGTAGAGGCGAGTCCAAACCCTCTGGGGTTTCGTATGCGGTCACCCTGGGACCGGCTCACGGACATCTCGACCTACGGGCCCTCGGGGTCCGAGGAGGATGACGAGTCCGACTTCTGTTGGGATTTCTCCGGACTTGGCAACCCCAGCGCCATGCGGGACTTCATGACCGCATGCGACTACTGCCTTTCCGACTGTTCCGACGGTAGCCGCAGCCTCGGCGACGAGGACTGCGGCCCAAGTCGTGAATGTTTCCACGTCGATCTAGGGGGTCCCTCCGAAGGCAACCATCTCGGTATGCCGGAGAACGGTGATCTCCCTAGGCCTGTGCCACGCGTTGACATCCTACGGGAGCTAGCTGTGGTCCCCGTTCCGGCGGGGGGTCATGACCCACAGCTCGAGCAAATCCGCGGGGTGCCGGCCAGGCTCGACGAGGGAGCAGGAGCGCTTGAGACGATCCGCCGGGACATCGGGCAGGAATGGGCGGGCCAACCTCCGGCCGGAGAAGTGCGCCATCTACCCCAGGGTATCCAGCACCGCATCGCCGACGATGTCAGAGTGAGGCCGCCACCCGCTTCCAGTGGGGTCGGCCAGAACCTGGCTGTAGCAGCAATGCTTCTCCGCGCGATGCCGGAGCCATCAAGCACCGAGGGGCGGCAAATCTAGGGAGAGCTCAAGAATCTCCTGGAGGGCGCCGCAGTCCGACGGGCCGAGAGCTCCGCCTCCCGAAGGCAGGGGTACCCCTCGGAACATCGCGCCGCGACTTCCCGATTCATGCGGGAAGCCTTGGTCCACACCGGGCGCACGCGCAACACAGCACCTGCGGCCCCGGGTCGCCTCGGCAACGAGCACCATCACCGCGACCGTCGGGCCCACCTCGACGAGAGGGTGCGCCGAGGCTACCACCCCAGGCGTGGGGGACGCTACGACAGCGGGGAGGATCGGAGTCCCTCGCCCGAACCACCCGGTCCGCAGGCTTTCAGCCGCGCCATACGACGGGCGCCATTCCCGACCCGGTTCCGACCCCCGACTACTATCACAAAGTACTCGGGGGAGACGAGACCAGAACTGTGGCTCGCAGACTACCGGCTGGCCTGCCAACTGGGTGGAACGGACGATGACAACCTCATCATCCGCAACCTCCCCCTGTTTCTCTCTGACACCGCTCGCGCCTGGTTGGAGCACCTGCCTCCGGGGCAGATCTCCAACTGGGACGACCTGGTCCAAGCCTTCGCCGGCAATTTCCAGGGCACGTACGTGCGCCCTGGAAACTCCTGGGACCTCCGAAGCTGCCGGCAGCAGCCGGGAGAGTCTCTCCGGGACTACATCCGGCGTTTCTCGAAGCAGCGCACCGAGCTGCCCAACATCACCGATTCAGATGTCATCGGCGCGTTCCTCGCCGGCACCACTTGCCGCGACCTGGTCAGCAAGCTGGGTCGAAAGACCCCCACCAGGGCGAGCGAGCTGATGGACATCGCCACCAAGTTCGCCTCTGGCCAGGAGGCGGTTGAGGCTATCTTCTGGAAGGACAAGCAGCCCCAAGGCCGCCCACCGGAAGACGCCCCCGAGGCGTCAACTCAGCGCGGCGCCAAGAAGAAGGGCAAAAAGAAGTCGCAAGCGAAACGCGACGCCACCGACGCGGACCTTGTCGCCGCCGCCGAGTACAAGAACCCTCGGAAACCCCCCGGAGGTGCCAACCTCTTCGACAAGATGCTCAAGGAGCCGTGCCCCTATCATCAGGGGCCCGTCAAGCACACCCTTGAGGAGTGCGCCATGCTTCAGCGCCACTTCCACAGGGCCGGGCCACCCGCGGAGGGTGGCAGGGCTCGCGACGACGACAAGAAGGAAGATCACCAGGCAGGAGAGTTCCCCGAGGTCTGCGACTGCTTCATGATCTACGGTGGGCAAGCGGCGAACGCCTCGGCTCGGCACCGCAAGCAAGAGCGTCGGGAGGTCTGTTCGGTAAAGGTGGCGGCGCCAGTCTACCTAGACTGGTCCGACAAGCCCATCACCTTCGACCAAGCCGACCACCCCGACCACGTGCCGAGCCCGGGGAAATACCCGCTCGTTGTCGACCCCGTCATCAGCGACGTCAGGCTCACCAAGGTCCTCATGGACGGAGGCAGCAGCCTCAACATCATCTACGCCGAGACCCTCGGGCTCCTACGTGTTGATCTATCCTTGGTCCGGGCAGGCGCTGCGCCTTTCCACGAGATCATCCCCGGGAAGCGCGTCCAGCCCCTCGAACGACTCGACCTTCCTGTCTGCTTCGGAACACCCTCCAACTTCCGAAAGGAGACCCTCACGTTCGAGGTGGTTGGGTTCCGAGGAACCTACCATGCAGTATTGGGGAGGCCATGCTACGCGAAGTTCATGGCCGTCCCCAACTACACCTACCTCAAGCTCAAGATGTCGGGCCCCAACGGGGTCATCACCGTCGGCCCCACGTACAAACACGCGTTCGAATGCGACGTGGAGTGCGTGGAGTACGCCGAGGCCCTCGCCGAATCCGAGGCCCTCATCGCCGACCTAGAGAGCCTCTCTAAGGAGGTGCCAGACGTGAAGTGTCACGCCGGCAACTTCGAGCCAGCGGAGACGGTTAAGTCTGTCCCCCTCGACCCCAGCAGCGACGCCTCCAAGTAGATCCGGATCGGCTCCGAGCTCGATCCCAAATAGGAAGCAGTGCTCGTCGACTTTCTCCGCGCGAACGCCGACGTTTTCGCGTGGAGTCCCTCGGACATGCCCGACATACCGAGGGATGTCGCCGAGCACTCACTGGATATTCGAGCTGGAGCCCGACCCGTGAAGCAGCCTCTGTGCCGATTCGACGAGGAAAAGCGCAGAGCCATAGGCGAGGAGATCCACAAGCTAATGGCGGCAGGGTTCATCAAAGAGGTATTCCATCCCGAATGGCTTGCCAACCCTGTGCTTGTGAGAAAGAAAGGAGGGAAATGGCGGATGTGTGTAGACTACACTGGTCTAAAAAAAGCATGTCCGAAGGTTCCCTACCCTCTGCCTCGCATCGATCAAATCGTGGATTCCACTGCTGGGTGCGAAACCCTGTCTTTCCTTGATGCCTACTCAGGGTATCACCAAATCAGGATGAAAGAGTCCGACCAGCTCGCGACTTCTTTCATCACACCCTTCGGCATGTACTGCTATGTCACCATGCCGTTCGGCTTGAGGAATGCGGGCGCGACGTACCAGCGGTGCATGAACCATGTGTTCGGCGAACACATTGGTCGGACGGTCGAGGCCTACGTCGATGACATCGTAGTAAAGACGAGGAAAGCCTCCGACCTCCTTTCCGACCTTGAAGTGACATTCCGATGTCTCAAGGCGAAAGGCGTGAAGCTTAATCCCGAGAAGTGTGTCTTTGGGGTACCCCGAGGCATGCTCTTGGGGTTCATCGTCTCCGAGCGGGGCATCGAAGCCAACCCGGAGAAGATCGCGGCCATCACCAGCATGGGGTCCATCAAGGACTTGAAAGGCGTACAGAGAGTCATGGGATGCCTTGCGGCTCTGAGCGCTTCATCTCACGCCTCGGCGAAAGAGGCCTGCCTCTGTACCGCCTCTTAAGAAAGGCCGAGTGCTTCACTTGGACCCCCGAGGCCGAGGAAGCCCTTGGGAACCTGAAGGCGCTCCTCACGAACGCGCCCATCTTGGTGCCCCCCGCTGCCGGAGAAGCCCTCTTGATCTACATCGCCGCGACCACTCAGGTGGTTAGCGCCGTGATTGTGGTTGAGAGACGAGAAGAGGGGCATGCATTGCCCGTTCAGAGGCCAGTCTACTTCATCAGCGAGGTACTATCCGAAACCAAGATCCGCTACCCACAAATTCAAAAGCTGCTGTACGCGGTGATCCTGACGCGGCGGAAGTTGCGACAATACTTCGAGTCTCATCCGGTAACTGTGGTGACATCCTTCCCTCTGGGGGAGATCATCCAGTGCCGAGAGGCCTCGGGTAGAATCGCAAAGTGGGCGGTGGAAATCATGGGCGAAGCAATCTCGTTCGCCCCTCGGAAGGCCATCAAGTCCCAGGTCTTGGCGGACTTCGTGGCTGAATGGGTCGACACCCAGCTCCCAACGGTTCCGATCCAGCCGGAACTCTGGACCATGTTCTTCGACGGGTCGCTGATGAAGACAGGGGTCGGCGCAGGCCTACTCTTCATCTCGCCCCTCGGAAAGCATCTACGCTACGTGCTACGCCTCCACTTCCCGGTGTCCAACAATGTGGCTGAGTACGAGACTCTGGTCAACGGGTTGCGCATCGCCATCGAGCTAGGGGTCCGACGCCTCGTCGCTCGCGGTGACTCGCAGCTCGTCATCGACCAAGTCATGAAGAACTCCCACTGCCGCGACCCAAAGATGGAAGCCTACTGCGATGAGGTTCGACGCCTGTAAGACAAGTTCTACGGGCTCGAGCTCAACCACATCGCCCGACGCTACAACGAGACTGCGGACGAGCTGGCTAAAATAGCCTCGGGGCGAACAACGGTTCCCCCAGACGTCTTCTCTCGAGACCTGCATCAACCCTCCGTCAAGATCGACGACACGCCCGAGCCCGAGGCACCCTCGGCCCAGCCTGAGGAACCCTCGGCTCAGTCCGAGGCACCCTCGGCTCGGCCCGAGGCACCCTCAGCTCGGCCCGAGGCACCCTCGGTTCAGCCCGAGGCACCCTCGGCCCCCGAGGGTGAGGCATTACGCGTCGAGGAGGAGCGAAGCGGGGTCACGCCTAATCGAAACTGGCAGACCCCGTACCTGCAATATCTCCACCGAGGAGAGCTACCCCTCGACCGAGCCGAAGCTCGACGGTTGGCGCGGCGCGCCAAGTCGTTTGTCTTGGTGGGGGACGGGAAGGAGCTCTACCACCGCAGCCCCTCAGGCATCCTCCAGCGATGCATTTCCATCGCCGAAGGCCAGGAGCTCCTACGAGAGATACACTCGGGGGCTTGCGGCCATCACGCAGCACCTCGAGCCCTCGTCGGAAACGCCTTCCGACAAGGTTTCTACTGGCCGACGGCGGTGGCCGACGCCACTAGAATTGTCCGCACCTGTGAAGGGTGTCAGTTCTACGCGAGGCAGACCCACCTGCCCGCTCAGGCTCTGCAGACGATACCCATCACCTGGCCTTTCGCTGTGTGGGGTCTAGACCTCGTCGGCCCCTTGCAGAAGGCACCCGGGGGCTACACGCACCTGTTGGTCGCCATCGACAAATTCTCCAAGTGGATCGAGGTTCGGCCCCTAAACAGCATCAGGTCCGAACAGGCGGTGGCGTTCTTCACCAACATCATCCATCGCTTTGGGGTCCCAAACTCCATCATCACCGACAACGGCACCCAGTTCACCGGCAGAAAGTTCCTGGACTTCTGCGAGGATCACCACATCCGGGTGGACTGGGCAGCCGTGGCTCACCCCATGACGAATGGGCAAGTAGAGCGTGCCAACGGCATGATTCTACAAGGACTCAAGCCTCGGATCTACAACGACCTCAACAAGTTCGGTAAGCGATGGATGAAGGAACTCCCCTCGGTGGTCTAGAGCCTGAGGACAACGCCGAGCCGAGCCACGGGCTTCACGCCGTTCTTTCTGGTCTATGAGGCCGAGGCCATCTTGCCCACAGACTTAGAATACGGTTCCCCGAGGACGAGGGCCTACGCCGACCAAAGCAACCAAGCTAGTCGAGAAGACTCGCTGGACCAGCTGGAAGAGGCTCGGGACATGGCCTTACTACACTCGGCGCGGTACCAGCAGTCCCTGCGACGCTACCACGCCCGAGGGGTCCAGTCCCGAGACCTCCAGGTGGGTGACCTGGTGCTTCGGCTACGACAGGACGCCCGAGGGCGGCACAAGCTCACACCTCCCTGGGAAGGGCCGTTCGTCATCGCCAAAGTTCTGAAGCCCGGAACGTACAAGCTGGCCAACAGTCAAGGCGAGGTCTACAGCAACGCTTGGAACATCTAACAGCTACGTCGCTTCTACCCTTAAGATGCTTTCAAGTTGTTCATATACCTCGCTCCTACGCAAAGTTTAGTTATCAAGGAAGGGTCAGCCTTGCCTCGGCAAAGCCCGACCCTCCCTCGGGGGCTAAAAGGGGGGAACCCCCTCTGCGTCGAAATTTTCCTCGAAAAAAGATCCTTTCTGCCAGAACGTCTTTCGTGCTTTTCGACTACTTCGAAAGTGGATCCTGAAAACGACGGAGTACACGTAAGCAGCCAAGGCTGACCGAGCCGAGGGACTCCTACGCCTCCGGGATACGGATACCTCACTCATCACCTTCTGTGATAAGTAACTCACGTTCAGATAAGTGATTCCGCGGACCGAACAAGTCTTCACGTTCGAAAGCTCCTCTGCCGAAGTGATTCTTCGAGCCTTCTCGACTGCGTCGGTGACAGAACCCTATGGACGGGCAAGAGTGCGCGTAAGCGGCAAGGCCGACCGAGCCGAGGGATTCCTACGCCTCCGGGATACGGATACCTCACTCATCACCTTCCGTGAAAAGCAACTCTCGCTCGCACAGACAATTCTGTTACCGACGAAAAAGTCCAGATACTCGAAACGAGAGGAAAAGAAGCGCAGCTTTACAACACGGCGAGGGTGTGTTTGGGCCTCAGCGGCCGCAGAAAACACACGCTACAAGATAATCCGATCTTGCAGGCTCAGATCTTGACGGCTGAAGGGAGCAGCAGCACCCTCGGCGTCGACTACACCTTCGGCGAGGTCCGACCTAGCCTTGGACGGCGACGCGGTCCGAGGATCTCCACTCTGAAGGACGACGTCATCATCTCGCCCGGGCCATCGCCGCCAGGGTCTCCTCCAAGAATCCGGCTCGAGCAGGCGCTTCGGCTGGTCACCCCGAGGCCTCGGCCAGCTGTCCCCCGAAGACATCAGCCCGGCCCGAGGCCTCGGCAGATCAACTCCGGCGTCGGTCCCGCTAACGGACGACCCGGCCAGGCTCCGGCCGACCAAGTCTTCTTTTCGAGCCAACTCTGCCTCTGTTCGTGCTGACACCGCTACCCCTGGCTTTGGCTCATCGAAGGGCGGCCGAGAGGTTCCTTTAACTAAGCAAGAGAAGCCTCGAACAGCAAGGCCGACCGAGCCGAGGGATTCCTACGCCTTCGGGATACGGATACCTCACTCGTCGCCTTTGCACGGGGCGACTCACGCTTGGTGAAGCGGTTCAGACCACCAACAAGCGAGTCTTAGTGCTCGAAAATGAGGAAAAAACACGGCTCCGTGCCAAAAATACATGCATGTTTAGGCCTCGACAGCCACAATGAACAAAAACACTGACATTCAAGGTGCCATTACGAACGGAACTCCGGTTCCACCTCCGCGAGTACGAACAACCCCACACGATTGGGGGGCCTGCGGAGCAACAGAAGACCGACGGACGGCTCACCGTCGCCCGCTCCAGTAGCAGCGACAACGACCCCCTCTACAGGTGGCAGAACTGCAGCAGCGATGGCCTCGGGGCAAACGTCGCTGCAACCCTGCCCTCGCCCACGCCGACGCTCGAGGGGCGAGGACAAGTACAAAGAGCCGGAGGCCCAAAGCGCGGATGGTGGTGGTGATCCCGTCGGCGACGGGGACTTCTCGAGCCGCCTCCGCCTCGGCACCGACGACAGGGGCCGTCAGCCCACCGGCAGATCCCCACTCAGATCCTCCCGGACGAGTGGGGCACCGACCTCCGCGCGGAGGCGCCGTACCGGTGCAAAGGCAGGACCGCCCCAGAACACGAACGCCGCCCTGGCAGCGCGCGACGTCTTGGGCGGTCCTCCCGAGCGCACGGCGCGATAACCGCCCTTGCGGCAGGAGGGGGCTCTGGGAGCCAAGCCAGCAAACCCAACGCGCTGAAGCCGACGACGCTCGCTGTCGACCAGCCCCGCGTTGTCGAAGTCCGCCCCTCTCGCAGGGCCAGTGAGCGCCCTCTCCCTCGAACGCTGAGGGAGAGGCTGACCCACGAACCCACGCGGAGGTAGAGCTCCGGCTCAGCCCGGCCTCCACCCCAGCGAGGATGACGAACATCCTTGAAGCTGAGGGTGGGACCAAGATCGCAGCCCGGCTTGCTTCTCCCCACCCAGGGGCTGGTGGTCACCGTCTTGGGTGACCACCGGCGAGGGGATGCAGCCGGGCTGACTGATGAAAATTCTTGAAGCCGAACGATGGCTGAAAGGTACCAACTCCCACGGAGTTGCGTTCCTCCAACGACGAGGCGGAAGGACTGCGGGTGTCCCCCATCCGGGGGCTCGGAAGGTGGAAAGACACGATGCATAAGGGAGTGCGAAGACATGGTCGTCTTTCAAGGGGGTCACCCTCCTTTTAAAGGCGACTCTCCCTACTTGCGTCCCCAGCCATCGTGGGCCGAGTCTTCTCCAACACACTCCAACGTCCTCCCCCTACGGCGTGGGGGCTGGGTCCCACACGTCATGCAAGCTGGCCCAGAGCAGAAGAAGCCAAACCGCCGCGCGCGGTGCATGCAACCGCCCAGCGGTTACGAGCATTCCTCCGCTTTTCGCCCAGGCCAGCGAGCGAAAGGGCAGGCAGCCATGCAGGCGGCATGCAACCGCGCCAAGTGGGCGCGCCCCTCCGACTTCCAACGCACCCAGCATGGGGGCCCACGCCCACGCGTCACGCAACCGGCGCGCCGGTTGCAACGTGCGAGCAACTGCACCGCCGCTCGCACCACTGCCACGCCTCCTCGACTGCGGAACCAGTACCGCGACTCGAGGCAACCCTGCGTACGACCCAGCAGTGCCAGCCAGGCGCAACGGTCAATACGGCCAAAAATGGGCCGGCAGTGATGGAGGTGGCAGGCGGGCGGGAGCAGCGGTCACGTCGTCAGCCAAGCTTACGTCCCATCCTGGAGCAGTGAGAAAACCCTCTCTCACGGCGTGCCCGTGTTCCGTTCCTCGAACGGCTCGCGCACGCGCAACGGCCTCCCCGCGAACCGCACGCCCCGTCGCATTAACTCCTCGGCGGGAAAGGCGGCGCCTCTGGCAGGGGAAGCGAGCGACGCTTCGCCTTCGCCATAATGACCGCGTCAAAAAAGGTACGCCACGTCATTCGATTTCGTATCCTTTTCCTTTTTCCCCTTTATCTCTCTTACAATAGGGACCGGGAAAGGGGGATACCCCGAAAAGGATCCTTCTCCGTGAAGGAAACAGGCTCCGAGCCTCCCTACTGATCAGGGGTTCGAAGGCTGGCCCCTCGGAGGGGTTCACAGCCGCCTTAGAGCACGTGGGCTCCACACCCACTACTGGTCAGAGGTTCGAAGGCCGGCCCCTCAGAAGGGTTCAATGGCTGCCTCAGGCCACTCGGGCTCCGCGCCCACTACTGATCAGGGGTTCGTAGGTTGGCCCTCGAAGGGTTCACAGCCGCCTCAGACACAGAGCGAGGGATGACCATGGGTATGTTCGATACATAACCAAGGCTCGGGCTATGCTCCCGAGGTACCCTAGGACATTTCCGAGACCAGCGGGAACGATCTTGTAACGGAATCCCATCAGAGGGAGGCATCGAGCCCTCGGACCCCGTCGACAGGGGACCGGGTCCGGCAGATCACCCGTAGGTACTTTTGGGCGCGCCTCTGGGCCTCTAGTCGACCCCTAGCAAATGGGGCACGGGCGTCCACTCGGATTACCCGCCAACAGCTCACCGGAGACACCATGTTCGGCGCCCTCCGAGGGCAACATAGCGCTTTCCCCCCCTCCTTGCGGAAAGGCGACGCAGGGGCGTATGTAAAAAAGTCGAGTCTGTCCCTAACCGTCCTCTCGCCCTGTGCAGAGGCTCAGGGGCTGCTCTCGCAAACTCGGCTCCGGCCAAACCGTTGACAGCGTCAACATACCAGCCCGAGAACTTGGAACCCGACCGTGCACCCGGGCTACGGCCAGCTCGCATGAGGGAATGACCAGACCAGCAGAAGCATTGCGCGAGGCATTAAGACCTCGGAGGAGTCAAACCACTCCTCCGAGGCCTCGGGGGCTACAACCGGCGGGTGCGCTCACGCGCACCCACTGGAACAAAACGCAACCGAGAAAGGCTGGTCCCCTTGCAAAAAAGTGCGACAAAAGCCACCAAGCGAGTGTTAACACTACCTTCGAGGCTCGGGGGCTACTGTCGGGGACCATAATTAGGAGTACCCTCAAGACTCCTAATTCTGGGCTGGTAACCCCCATCAGCACAAAGCTGCAAAGGCCTGATGGGTGCGACTAAGTCAGGGACCGGTCCATTCGACGGACTCGATCACGCCTCGCCCGAGCCCAGCCTCGGGCAAGGGCAGCCGACCCCGGAGGATCTCCGTCTCGCCCGAGGCCCCCCTCCAGCGACGAACCTACTTCCGGCTCGCCCGAGGCCCAGTCTTCGCCAAGAAGCAACCCTAGCCGAATCGCCACGCCAACCGACAAAATCGCAGAGGCATTTAATGCAAAGGTGGCCTGACACCTTTATCATGACGCGCGTCCTCCAGTCGACAGAGCCGAAGTGACCGCAGTCACTTCGCCGCTCCACTGACCGGCCTGACAGGAGGACAGCGCCGCCTGCGCCGCTCCGACTGCTGTGCCGCTCGACAGAGTGAGGCTGACAGGCAGTCAGGCCCGCCCTCAGGCACCATAGGAAACTCCGCTCTGCCCGACCCAGGGCTCGGACTCGGGCTCAGTCCCGGAAGACGGTGAACTCCGCTCCGCCCGACCCAGGGCTCGGACTCGGGCTCAGCCCCGGAAGACGGCGAACTCCGCTCCGCCCGACCCAGGGCTCGGACTCGGGCTCAGCCCCGGAAGACGACGAACTCCGCTCCGCCCGACCCAGGGCTCGGACTCGGGCTCAGCCCCGGAAGACGATGAACTCCGCTCCGCCCGACCCAGGGCTCGAACTCGGGCTCAGCCCCGGAAGACGACGAACTCTGCTTCGCCCGACCCCAGGGCTCAGACTCAGCCCTGGCCTCCGCCGACGGTCTCCGCCTTGCCCGACCCAGGGGCTCGGACTTGACCTCGGCCTCGGAAGACAGACTCGACCTCGACCTCGGAGGAGCCTCCACATCGCCCAACCTAGGGCGCGGACCGGCCACGTCAACAGGAGGCGCCATCATTACCCTACTCCAAGCCGACTCAGGCTACGGGAAACAAGACCGGCGTCCCATCTGGCTCGCTCCGCCATACAAGCAATGATGGCGCCCCGCACGCTCTATGACGACGGCGGCTCTCAGCCCCCTTACGGAAGCAAGAGGACGTCAGCAAGGACTCAACAGCTCCGACAGCTGTCCTTCTGCCAGGCTTTAGCGCTCCTCCGACGGCCACGACACCACACGAACCGGGTGCCAAAACTTCTCCGGCTGCCACGATGGCATGTACTTAGGGCGCTAGCTCTCCTCTGCTAGACACGTTAGCGCTCTGCTACACCCCCATTGTACACCTGGATCCTCTCCTTGTACCTATAAAAGGAAGGACCAGGGCCCTCTTACAGAGGGTTGGCCGCGCGGGGAAGAGGACGGGACAGGCGCTCGCGTGAGACCGCTCGCTCCCTCTCCCGCGTGGACGCTTGTAACCCCCTACTGCAAGCGCACCCGACCTGGGCGCGGGACAAACACGAAGGCCGCGGGATTTCCACCTCCCTCTCTCGCTCCGGCTGCCCTTTCTTCCCCCCTTCACGCTCCGTCTCGCACCGACCTATCTGGGCTGGGGCACGCAGCGACATTTCACTCGTCGGCCCAGGGACCCCCCGGTCTCGAAACGCCGACACCACCCTTGTGGTAACACTATTTTCCTAGGTGGTTTTCCATGTTTCAATTAACACAATAATCTAATCATGAACAATAATAGATAACCAACAATAAAAATGGAACATGATCATAATTCATATATAATATTAATCCCAAAACCAGGTATAGCAATAGCAAGTCTACCCAATAGTTCATTTGTTTGCAAGATGTGAGTGAACAAAACTAGGGTAACCTATTAGGTCCCATCAAATTAACCTGAGCATGCCACCATGATTAACAGGAACATTATTAGATAAACAAGAGTGATCAAGGGCACATCTTGCCTTTTACTTGTGATAACCTTGTAGTCTAGACACTGACCCAAAAGTTGGGCTCCAAATTACTAGTGACCTCGTCTCTACCCATAGCAATACATACAATCAAGCAAATAATGAATATAATAACATTCACTAAAATGTATGAACAAACCAAGTAAGAACATTATACGCGTTGCTACGAGATCGTATGTTCGAGAACCATTAAAATCGGAGTTAAAACAAATAAGTTATGGGTAAAACAATATTTTAGGCGCAATAAATATAATAGATGTTGCATTTAAATTAAGAAGGTATTTCTTTACTATATTAAAGTGTTAGTTTTAACGGTCGTTCTGCGTCATCTTTTTACAAATAACCCCTCACATCTATTTCAAATTAGAACATCATGTTCAGTTGTTTTTAATATTGAATATAAACTGTATATATGTATTTATGATTTTTTATAAAATTAAAAAATAACCGTGACAGACCGGGCTAGCACTACGGGCTGAGGTTACGGCCCAAGCATGGCACCACGCTCGTGCTGGGCTAGCCCAGACACTATTAAATGGGTCGTGCCTCGGGCCGGGCCGCGAGACACAGCTCATTTGACCATCTATACCTCTGCACGATGAAAGGGAAATGGGGTCAAACCTTTTCTAAATGATTTTGGTGGTCGAATTGCCCAACACAAATTATTGGACTAACTAGTTTGCTCTAGAATATATGTTCCACAGGTGCCAAAGGTTCACAACAAACCAATACAAAGTTAAAAGAAAGGGTTCAAATGAAAGGAGCAAAGAAAACCGAAGGCAGCCCTGGTCTGGCGCACCGGACTGTCCGGTGTGCCACCGGACAGTGTCCGGTGCACCACCGGACAGTGTCCCGTGCACCAGGGTAAATCAACTCCAACTCGCCACCTTCGGGTTTCTGGAAAATGCTCTTCACTATAATTCACCGGACTGTCCGGTGTGCCATGCGGAGTAACGGCTAACAGCGCCAACGGTCGTCTGCAAAAGTGAACAGTGCAGTGAATAGTGCGGACTGCGCGCGCAGAGTCAGAGCAGGCGCCAGAAGGCGCACCGGACAGTGAACAGTGACTGTCTGGTGCACCACCGGACTGTCCGGTGGCCCCACATGTCAGAGCTCCAACGGTCGAACCCTAACGGTTGGGTGACGTGGCTGGCGCACCGGACAGTGTCCGGTGGCGCACCGTACTGTTCGGTGCGCCCGTCGACAGACAGCCCTCCCAACGACCACTTTGGTGGTTGGGGCTATAAATACCCCCCAACCACCACACTTCAAGGCATCCAAGTTTTCAGTCAACACATTCAATACAAGAGCTAGTGCATTCAATACAAGACACAAATAGATTGAATCAAAATCTCTCCAAGTCCCAATTCCACTCAAAGCAATTAGTGACTAGAAGAGAGAGTTTTGCCATGTTCTTTTGAGCTCTTGCGCTTGGATCGCTTTTATTCTTCCCCTTTTCTTGTTCCCAAGACATTTGTAATCAAAGCAAGAGACACCAATTGTGTGGTGGTCTTTGTGGGGACTAAGTGTACCAATTGATTGAGGAGAAAAGCTCACTCGGTCTAAGTGTCCGTTTGAGAGAGGGAAAGGGTTGAAAGAGAACCGGTCTTTGTGACCACCTCAACGGGGAGTAGGTTTGCAAGAACCGAGCCTCGGTAAAACAAATCACCATGTCACACTCTTCATTTGCTTGTGATTTGTTTTCGCCCTCTCTTTTGGACTCGACTTTATTTCTAACGCTAACCCCAGCTTGTAGTTGTGCTTAAAGTTTATAAATTTCAGATTTGCCTATTCACCCCCCCCCCTCTCGGCGACTTTCAATTGGTATCGGAGTCCGGTACTTCATTAGAGCCTAACCGCTCGAAGTAATGTCGGGAGCTCAGGCCAAAAAGTAGATGGTGACCGGCGAGAAGCCCGCCACAAGCCACGGGAAAGCTCCATCGGGAGAGTCCAGCAACAAGAAGAGGGAGGAATCACCTCCCCGCGTCAAGTCGCACCGGAGTGGCGACAAGAAGAAGAAAATGAAGAAAGTGGTCTACTATGAGACCGATTCTTCGTCGCCTTCCACCTCCGGCTCCGACACACCGTTCGTCACTTATAAGCGCCATGAGCGCAAGAAGTTTAGTAAGATCCCCTTACGCTATCCTCGCATTTCCAAACGTACTCCTTTACTCTCCGTCCCACTAGGCAAACCACCGGTTTTTTACGGTAAAGATTATTGTATGTAGAGTGATAAAATGAGGCACCATCTAACCTCACTCCACGCTAGTATTTGGGACATTGTTGAATTTGGAGCGCAGGAACCATCCGTGGGGGGTGAAGGCTATGACTCGGACGAGGTAGCCCAAATCCGGCACTTCAACTCCCAAGCCACTACTATACTCCTCGCCTCTCTAAGTCGAGAGGAGTATAATAAGGTGCAAGGGCTGAAGAGTGCCAAACAGATTTGGGACATGCTCAAAACCGCGCACGAAGGAGATGAGGTGACCAAGATCACCAAGCGGGAAACGATCGAGGGGGAACTCGGTCAATTTATGCTCAACTAAGGAGAGGAGCCACAATCCATGTACAACCGGCTAAAAACCTTGGTGAACCAAGTGCGCAACCTCGGGAGCACCAAATGGGACGACCATGAAATGGTCAAGGTTATTCTTAGATCACTCGTTTTTCTTAACCCTACTTAAGTTCAGTTAATTCGTGGTGATCCTAGATATAAACTAATGTCTCCTGAGGAAGTGATAGAAAAGTTTGTGAGCTTTGAATTGATGATCAAAGGCTCCAAACAAATCATCGAGTGAGGCGCCACCTCCACACCCGAGGTGCAACCCGTCGCATTCAAAGCGACAGAGGAGAAGAAAGAAGAGTCTACGTCAAGTAGGCTCCCCATCGACGCCTCTAAGCTCGACAATGAGGAGATGGCTTTAATCATCAAAAGCTTTCGCCAAATCCTCAAGCAAAGGAAGGGGAGAGACTATAAGTCCCGTTCCAAGAAGGTTTGCTACAAATGTGGTAAGCCCAGTCACTTTATTGCTAAATGTCCATTATCAAGTGATAGTGACAGGGGCGACGACAAGAGGGGAAAGAAGAAGGAGAAGAAGAGATACTACAAGAAGAAGGGTGGCGATGCCCATGTTTGCCGGGAGTGGGACTCTGATGAGAGCTCTATCGACTCCTCCTCCGACGAGGACGCCGCAAACATCGCCGTCAACAAGGGACTTCTCTTCCCCAACGTCGGCCACAAGTGCCTCATGGCAAAGGACGGCAAAAAGAAGGTAAAATCTAGAGCCTCCACTAAATATGCAACATCTAGTGATGAGGAAAACTCTAGTGATGAAGAAGATAATTTGCTTGCCCTTTTTGCCAACCTAAACAGGCAACAAAAGGAAAAATTAAATGAATTAATAGGTGTTATTCATGAGAAGGATGAACTCTTGGATAGCCAAGAGGACTTCCTTATTAAGGAAAACAAGAAGCATGTTAAGGTTAAAAATGCTTATGCTCAGGAAGTAGAGAAGTGTGAAAAATTGACTAGTGAGCTAAGCACTTGCCATGATATTATCTCAAACCTTAGAAATGAACATGCAAAATTAATTGCTAAGGTTGAGAAGATAGATGTTTGTGATGATTCAATTGTTAGTCTTAGAAATGATAATGCTAGTTTGATTACTAAGATTGACAAGTTGAATGCATCACTCTCTAGCCTTAAAATTTAGAATGAAAAATTAATTGCTAAGACTAAAGATTTAAATGTTTGCAATATTTCTATTTCCAATCCTAGAGATGAGAATGCTATTTTACATGCTAAGATTGATGAACTAAATGCTTGCAAACCCTCTACATCTATTGTTAGTCATGTCTCTATTTGCACTAGATGTAGAGATGTTAATATTGATGCTATCCATGATCACATTGCTATGATTAAACAACAAAATGATCATATATCAAAATTAGATGCTAAAATTGTCTAAAAGATTGTCTAATTTTGTTAAGGGCAAAGCTCCCATGCCTCAGGATAATGAGGGCTATATTTTATATCCTGCTGGTTATCCTGAGGATAAGATTAGGAGAATTCATGCTAAGAAGACTCATTCTGTTTCTCACCATGCTTTTATTTATAAGAATGAGGCTTCTAGCTCTAGGCATTCTACCCATGTTAAAATGCCTAAAAATAAATCTCCTATTGCATCAAATGATCATAACATTTCATTTAAGACTTTTGATGCTTCATATGTTTTAACTAACAAATCAGGCAAAGTAGTTGCCAAATATGTTGGGGGCAAACACAAGGGTTCAAAGACTTGTGTTTGGGTACCCAAGGTGCTTGTTTCTAATGTCAAAGGACCCAAGACCGTTTGGGTACCTAAGAACAAGGCCTAAACTTGTTTTGATGGTTTATGCATCCGGGGGCTCAAGTTGGATCATTGATAGCGGGTGCACAAACCACATGACTGGGGAGAAAAGGATGTTCTCCTCATATGAGAAAAACCATGATCCCCAAAGAGTTATCACATTCGGGGATGGAAATCAAGGTTTGGTCAAAGGACTTGGTAAAATTGCTATATCACCTGACCATTCTATTTCCAATGTTTTTCTTGTAGATTCTTTAGATTACAATTTGCTTTCTGTTTCTCAATTATGCAAAATGGGCTACAATTGTCTTTTTACGGATATAGGTGTTAATGTCTTTAGAAGAAGTGATAATTCAGTAGCATTTAAGGGAGTACTCGAGGGTCAGCTATACTTAGTTGATTTCAATAGAGCTGAACTCGATACTTGCTTAATTGCTAAGACTAATATGGGTTGGCTCTGGCATCGCCAACTAGCCCATGTTGGGATGAAGAATCTTCACAAGCTTCTAAAGGGAGAACACATTTTGGGACTAACAAATGTTCATTTTGAGAAAGACATGATTTGTAGCTCATGTCAAGCAGGAAAGCAAGTTGGTGTTCATCATCCACACAAAAACATCATGACGACCGATAGGCCGCTTGAGCTACTCCACATGGACCTATTTGGCCCGATAGCTTACATAAGCATCGGCGGGAGTAAGTATTGTCTTGTAATTGTGGATGATTATTATCGCTTCACTTGGGTGTTCTTTTTGCAGGAAAAATCACAAACCCAAGAGACCTTAAAGGGATTCTTAAGACGAGCTCAAAACGAGTTTGGTTTAAGGATCAAAAAGATTAGAAGCGACAACGGGACGGAGTTCAAGAACTCTCAAATTGAAGGCTTTCTTGAGGACGAGGGCATCAAGCATGAGTTCTCTTCTCCCTACAGGCCACAACAAAATGGTGTAGTGGAGAGGAAGAATAGAACTCTACTTGACATGGCGAGGACCATGCTTGATGAGTACAAGACTTCGGACCGGTTTTGGGCGGAAGCAATCAACACCACTTGCTACGCCATCAACCGTCTCTACCTTCACCAAATCCTCAAGAAAACATCATATAAACTCCTAACCGGTAAAAAGCCTAATGTTTCTTATTTTAGATACTTTGGTAGCAAATGTTTTATTCTTGTTAAAAGAGGTAGAAAATCTAAATTTGCTCCTAAGGCTATAGAAGGCTTTTTACTTGGTTATGATTCAAACACAAGGGCATATAGAGTCTTTAACAAGTCCACTGGACTGGTTGATGTTTCTTGTGACATTGTGTTTGATGAGACTAACAGCTCTCAAGTAGAGCAAGTTGATCTTGATGAGCTAGATGATGAAGAGGCTCCATGCATCGCGCTAAGGAACATGTCCATTGGGTATGTGTGTCCTAAGGAATCTGAAGAGGCTCCACATGCACAAGATCAACCATCATCTTCAAACCAAGCATCTCCACCAACTCAAGATGAGGATCAAGCTCAACATGATGAAAATGAAGATCAAGAAGAGCCACCTCAAGAGGAGGACAATGATCAAGGGGAGATGCCAATGATCAAGACAAGGAAGATGATGATGGTCCAAGACCGCCACACCCAAGAGTCCACCAAGCAATACAACGAGATCACCCCGTAAACTCCATCCTCGGTGATATTCACAAGGGGGTAACCACTCGATCTCGTGTTGCCCATTTTTGTGAACATTACTCTCCTTTGTGTCTTCTATTGAGCCATACAGGGTGGAAGACGCATTAAGGGATTCGGATTGGGTGTTGGCAATGCAAGAGGAGCTCAACAACTTCACGAGGAATGAGGTATGACATCTTGTTCCACGTCCTAACCAAAATGTTGTAGGAACCAATTGGGTCTTCCGTAACAAACAAGATGAGCATGGTGTGGTGACAAGGAACAAAGCCCGACTTGTGGCGAAGGGATATTCACAAGTCGAAGGTTTGGATTTCAGTGAAACCTATGTACCCGTAGCTAGGCTTGAGTCAATTCGCATATTACTTGCCTATGCTACTTACCATGGCTTCAAGCTTTACCAAATGGACGTGAAGAGTGCCTTCCTTAATGGACCAATCAAGGAGGAGGTCTATGTTGAGCAACCTCCCGGCTTTGAAGATAGTGAGTATCCTAACCATGTTTACAAACTCTCTAAGGCGCTTTATGGGCTCAAGCAAGCCTCAAGAGCATGGTATGAATGCCTAAGAGATTTTCTTATCGCTAATGGCTTCAAAGTCAGAAAGGCTGATCCTACTCCCTTTACTAAAACAATTGCAAATGATTTGTGTCGGGGACCATAATTAGGGGTACCCTCAAGGCTCCTAATTCTCAGCTGGTAACCCCCATCAGCATGAAGCTGCAAAGGCCTGATGGGTGCGATTAAGTCAGGGATCGGTCCATTCGAGGGACTCGATCACGCCTCGCCCGAGCCTAGCCTCGGACAAGGGCAGCCGACCCCGGAGGACCTCCGCCTCGCCCGAGGCCCCCCTCCAGCGGCGAACATATTTCTGGCTCGCCCGAGGCCATGTCTTCGCCAAGAAGCAACCCTGACCAAACCGCCACGCCGACCGACCAAATCGCAGGAGCATTTAATGCAAAGGTGGCCTGACACCTTTATCCTAACGCGCGTCCTTCAGTCGACAGAGCCAAAGTGACCGCCGTCACTTCGCCGCTCCACTGACCGGCCTGACAGAAAGACAGCGCCGCCTGCGCCGCTCCGACTGCGGTGCCACTTGACAGAGTGAGGCTGACAGGCAGTCAGGCCCGGCCGCAGGCGCCATAGGAAACTCCGCTCCGCCCGACCCAGGGCTCGGACTTGGGCTAAGCCCCGGAAGACGGCGAACTCCGCTCTGCCTGACCCAGGGCTCGGACTCGGGCTAAGCCCCGGAAGACGGCGAACTCCGCTCCGCTCGACCTAGGGCTCGGACTCGGGCTAAGCCCCGGAAGACGGTGAACTCCGCTCCGCCCGACCCAGGGCTCGGACTCGGGCTAAGCCCCGGAAGACGGCGAACTCCGCTCCGCCCGACCCAGGGCTCGGACTCGGGCTAAGCCCCAGAAGACGGCGAACTCCGCTCCGCCCGACCTAGGGCTCGGACTCGGGCTAAGCCCCGGAAGACGGCGAACTCCGCTCCGCCCGACCCAGGGCTCGGACTCGGGCTAAGCCCCGGAAGACGGCGAACTCCGCTCCGCCCGACCCAGGGCTCGGACTTGGGCTCAGCCCCAGAAGACGACGAACTCCGCTTCGCCCGACCCCAGGGCTCGGACTCAGCCCTGGCTTCAGCCGACGGTCTCCGCCTCGCCCGACCCAGGGGCTCGGACTCGACCACGGCCACGGAAGACAGACTCAACCTCGACCTCGGAGGAGCCTCCACATCATCCAACCTAGGGCGCGGGCTAGCCACGTCAACAGGAGGCGCCATCATTACCCTACCCCGAGCTGACTCAGGCTACGGGGAACAAGACTGGCGTCCCATCTGGCTCGCTCCGCCAGATAGGCAATGATGGCGCCCCGCACGCTCCCTGACGACGGCGGCTCTCGGCCCCCTTACGGAAGCAAGAGGACGTCAGCAAGGACTCAACCGCCCCGATAGCTGTCCTTCCGCCAGGCTCCAGCGCTCCTCCGACGGCCACGACATCACACCAACTGGGTGCCAAAACCTCTCCGGCTGCCACGACGGCGTGTACTTAGGGCACTAGCTCTCCTCCGTTAGACACGTAGCACTCTGCTATACCTTCCATTGTACACCTGGGTCCTCTCCTTACGTCTATAAAAGGAAGGACCAGGGCCCTCTTACAGAGGGTTGGCCGCGCGGGGACGAGGACGAGACAGGCGCTCGCGTGAGGCCGCTCGCTCCCTCTCCCGCGTGGACGCTTGTAATCCCCTACTGCAAGCACACCCGACCTGGGCGCGGGACGAACACGAAGGCTGCAGGATTTCCACCTCTCTCACGCCCGTCTCCGGCCACCTTTCTCTCCCCTTCGCGCTCGGCCTCACGCCGACCCATCTGGGCTGGGGCACGCAGCGACGTTTCACTCGTCGGCCCAGGGACCCCCCGGTCTCGAAACGCCGACAGTTGGCGCGCCAGGTAGGGGCCTGCTGCGTGTTGACGAACAGCTTCCCGTCAAGCTCCAGATGGGCAGTCTCCAGTAACCTCTCCAACCCGGGACGGTGCTCCGTTTCGGGAGTCTTGAGTTCATGTCCCTCGACGGCAGCTACAACATGATACTCCTTCCACCGCCGTGTGACAGCGACAATGGCGGTAGACAGCCCGCCCGCCGGCGGCGAAATCGACGACGTCTTCCTCGCGTGGTGGAAGAACAACATTCGAGCTCACCCCGTCCTCTCCCCCGCCAACGGAGGAGGAGGCGGGGCAACCAAGACCAAGCAGGAGGCAGCGCCTCGTCGGCTGTCGAGCGAGTCGACGGCGCCAGCGCCCCAACGGGAGCCGCGTCGGGCATCGACCTCGCGTTTGAGACGAAGACGAGCGCCGTCTCCCCGCAACATGCCGATTCTGAGCAAACGGACGACGCCAGCGCGCTCGCGAAAGGCTTGCTGGACGTCACCCTCGTACCTGAGACGACGGTGCGGTCAGTCCCCGACGTGACTTCATCGCCGCCCGTCGACCAAGAGGTACCGACCGATTCCCATCTCACGCCTTTCAGATTCAGCCTCGAACCGCCAAGCGACCCCACTTTGGCGGACGCTCTAGTAGAGGCGAGTCCAAACCCTCTGGGGTATCGTGTGCGGTCACCCTGGGACCGGCTGACGGACGTCTCGACCTACGGGCCCTCTGGGTCCGAGGAAGACGACGCGCCCGACTTCTGCTGGGATTTCTCTGGACTTGGCAACCCCAGTGCCATGCGGGACTTTATGACCGCATGCGACTACTGCCTTTCCGACTGTTCCGACGGTAGCCGCAGCCTCGGCGACGAGGACTGCGGCCCAAGCCACGAATGTTTCCACGTCGATCTAGGGAGTCCCTCCGAAGGCAACCATCTCGGCATGCCGGAGGACGGTGATCTCCCTAGGCCGGTGCCTCGCGTTGACATCCCACGGGAGCTAGCTGTGGTCCCCGTTCCGGTGGGGGTCACGACCCACAGCTCGAGCAAATCCGCGGGGTGCAGGCCAGGCTCGACGAGGGGGCAGGAGCACTTGAGCCGATCCGCCGGGACGTCGGGCAGGAATGGGCGGGCCAGCCTCCGGCCGGAGAAATACGTCATCTACCCCAGGGCTTCCAGCACCGCATCGCCGATGATGTTAGGGTCAGGCCGCCACCCGCATCCAGTGGGGTCGGCCAGAACCTGGCTGCAGCAGCAATGCTTCTTCGTGCGATGCCAGAGCCATCAACCACCGAGGGGCGGCGAATCCAGGGAGAGCTCAAGAATCTCCTGGAAGGCGCCGCGGTCCGACGGGCCGAGAGCTCCGCCTCCCGAAGGCAGGGGCACCCCTCGGAACATCATGCCGCGACTTCCCGATTCATGCAGGAAGCCTCGGTCTACACCGGGCGCACGCGCAACACAGCGCCTGCGGCCCCGGGATGCCTCGGCAACGAGCACCATCACCACGACCGTCGGGCCCACCTCGACAAGAGGTTCCACCGAGGCTACCACCCCAGGCGTGGGGGACGCTACGACAGCGGGGAGGATCGAAGTCCCTCGCCCGAATCGCCCGGTCCGCAGGCCTTCAGCCGGGCCATACGACGGGCGCCGTTCCCGACCCGGTTCCGACCCCCGGCTACTATCACAAAGTACTCGGGGGAGACGAGACCGGAGCTGTGGCTCGCGGACTACCGGCTGGCCTGCCAACTGGGTGGAACGGACGATGACAACCTCATCATCCGCAACCTCCCCCTGTTCCTCTCCGACACCGCTCGCGCCTGGTTGGAGCACCTGCCTCCGGGGCAGATCTCCAACTGGGACGACCTGGTCCAGGCCTTCGCCGACAATTTCCAGGGCACGTACGTGCGCCCTGGAAACTCCTGGGACCTCCGAAGCTGCCGGCAGCAGCCGGGAGAGTCTCTCCGGGACTACATCCGGCGATTCTTGAAGCAGCGCACCGAGCTGCCCAACATCACCGACTCGGATGTCATCGGCGTGTTCCTCACCGGCACCACCTGCCGTGACCTGGTGAGCAAGCTGGGTCGCAAGACCCCCACTAGGGCGAGCGAGCTGATGGACATCGCCACCAAGTTTGCCTCTGGCCAGGAGGCGGTCGAGGCTATCTTCCGGAAGGACGAGCAGCCTCAGGGCCGCCCACCGGAAGATGCCCCCGAGGCGTCAACTCAGCACGGCGCCAAGAAGAAGGGCAAGAAGAAGTCGCAAGCGAAACACGACGCCGCCGACGCGGACCTTGTCGCCGCCGCCGAGTACAAGAACCCTCGGAAACCCCCCGGAGGTGCCAACCTTTTCGACAAGATGCTCAAGGAGCCGTGCCCCTACCACCAGGGACCCGTCAAGCACACCCTTGAGGAGTGTGTCATGCTTTGGCGCCACTTCCATAGGGCCGGGCCACCCGCGGAGGGTGGCAAGGCCCATGATGGCGACAAGAAGGAAGACCACCAGGCAGGAGAGTTCCCCGAGGTCCGCGACTGCTTCATGATCTACGGTGGGCAAGCGGCGAACGCCTCGGCTCGGCACCGCAAGCAAGAACATCGGGAGGTCTGTTCGGTGAAGGTGGCGGCGCCAGTCTACCTAGACTGGTCCGACAAGCCCATCACCTTCGACCGAGCCGACCACCCCGACCACGTGCCGAGCCCGTGGAAATACCCGCTCGTCGTCGACCCCGTCATCTGCGACGTCAGGCTCACCAAGGTCCTCATGGACGGAGGCAGCAGCCTCAACATCATCTACGCCGAGACCCTCGGGCTCCTGCGTGTCGATCTGTCCTCAGTCCGGGCAGGCGCTGCGCCTTTCCATGGGATCATTCTCGGGAAGCGCGTCCAGCCCCTCGGACAACTCGACCTTCCCGTCTGCTTCGGAACACCCTCCAACTTCCAAAGGGAGACCCTGACGTTCGAGGTGGTCGGGTTCCGAGGAACCTACCACGCGGTACTGGGAAGGCCATGCTACGCGAAGTTCATGGCCGTCCCCAACTACACCTACCTGAAGCTCAAGATGCTGGGCCCCAACGGGGTCATCACCGTCGGCCCCACGTACAAACACGCGTTCGAATGCGACGTGGAGTGCGTGGAGTACGCCGAGGCCCTCGCCGAGTCTGAGGCCCTCATCGCCGACCTGGAGAGCCTCTCTAAGGAGGTGCCAGACGTGAAGCGTCATGCCGGTAACTTCGAGCCAGCGGAGACGGTTAAGTCCGTCCCCCTCGACCCCAGCAGCGACGCCTCCAAGCAAGTCCGGATCGGCTCCGAGCTTGATCCCAAATAGGAAGCAGTGCTCATCGACTTTCTCCGCGTGAACGCCGACGTCTTCGCGTGGAGTCCCTCGGACATGCCCGGCATACCAAGGGATGTCGCCGAGCACTCGCTGGACATCCGAGCCGGAGCCCGACCCGTCAAGCAGCCTCTGCATCGATTCGACGAAGAAAAGCGCAGAGCCATAGGCGAGGAGATCCACAAGCTAATGGAGGCAGGGTTCATCAAAGAGGTATTCCATCCCGAATGGCATGCCAACCCTGTGCTTGTGAGAAAGAAAGGAGGGAAATGGTGGATGTGTGTAGACTACACTGGTCTAAACAAAGCATGTCCGAAGGTTCCCTACCCTCTGCCTCGCATCGATCAAATCGTGGATTCCACTGCTGGGTGCGAAACCCTGTCTTTCCTCGATGCCTACTCAGGGTATCACCAAATCAGGACCCTTCGGCATGTACTGCTATGTCACCATGCCGTTCAGCTTGAGGAATGCGGGCGCGACGTACCAGCGGTGCATGAACCATGTGTTCGGCGAACACATTGGCCAGACGGTCGAGGCCTACGTCGATGACATCGTAGTCAAGACGAGGAAAGCCTCCGACCTCCTTTCCGACCTTGAAGTGACATTCCGATGTCTCAAGGCGAAAGGCGTGAAGCTCAATCCCGAAAAGTGTGCCTTCGGGGTACCCCGAGGCATGCTCTTAGGGTTCATCGTCTCCGAGCGGGGCATCGAAGCCAACCCGGAGAAGATCGCAGCCATCGTCAACATGGGGCCCATCAAGGACTTGAAAGGCGTGCAGAGGGTCATGGGATGTCTTGCGGCTCTGAGCCGCTTCATCTCACGCCTCGGCGAAAGAGGTCTGCCTCTGTACCGCCTCCTAAGGAAGGTCGAGTGCTTCACTTGGACCCCTGAGGCCGAGGAAGCCCTCGGGAACCTGAAGGCGCTTCTCACGAATGCGCCTATCTTGGTGCCCCCAGCTGCCGGAGAAGCCCTCTTGATCTACGTCGCCGCGACCGCCCAGGTGGTTAGCGTCGTGATTGTGGTTGAGAGGCAAGAAGAGGGGCATGCATTGCCCGTTCAGAGGCCAGTCTACTTCATCAGCGAGGTACTGTCCGAAACCAAGATCCGCTACCCACAAGTTCAGAAGCTGCTGTACGCGGTGATCCTGACGCGGCGGAAGCTGCGACAATACTTCGAGTCTCATCCGGTAATTGTGGTGTCATCCTTCCCCCTAGGGGAGATCATCCAATGCCGAGAGGCCTCGGGTAGAATCGCAAAGTGGGCGGTGGAAATCATGGGCGAAGTAATCTCGTTCGCCCCTCGGAAGGCCATCAAGTCCCAGGTCTTGGCAGACTTCATGGCTGAATGGGTCGACACCCAGCTCCCAACAACTCCGATCCAACCGGAGCTCTAGACCATGTTCTTCGACGAGTCGCTGATGAAGACAGGAGTCGGCGTAGGCCTACTCTTCATCTCGCCCCTCGGGAAGCACCTACGCTACGTGCTACGCCTCCATTTCCCGGCGTCCAACAATGTGGCTGAGTACGAGGCTCTGGTCAACGGGTTGTGGATCGCCATCGAGCTATGGGTCCGATGCCTCGACGCTCGCGGTGACTCGCAGCTCGTCATCGACCAAGTCATGAAGAACTCCCACTGCCGAGACCTGAAGATGGAGGCCTACTGCGATGAGGTTCGGCGCCTGGAAGACAAGTTCTACGGGCTCGAGCTCAACCACATCGCTCGGCGCTACAACGAGACTGCGGACGAGCTGGCTAAAATAGCCTCGGGGCGAACAACGGTTCCCCCGGACGTCTTCTCCTGAGATCTGCATCAACCCTCCATCAAGATCGACGACACTCCCAAGCCTGAGGCACCCTTGGCTCGGCCCAAGGCACCCTCGGTTCAGCCCGAGGTACCCTCGGCCCCCGAGGGCGAGATGCTGCACGTCGGGGGGGGAGCGAAGCGGGGTCACGCCTGATCAAAACTGGCAGACCCCGTACCTGCAATATCTCCACCGAGGAGAGCTACCCCCCGACCGAGCCGAAGCTCGACGGTTGGCGCGGCGCGCCAAGTCGTTCGTCTTGTTGGGAGATGAGAAGGAGCTCTACCACCGCAGCCCCTCAGGCATCCTCCAGCGATGCATCTCCATCGCCGAAGGTCAGGAGCTCCTGCGAGAGATACACTCGGGGGCTTGCGGCCATCATGCAGCGCCTCGAGCCCTTGTCGGGAATGCTTTCCGACAAGGTTTCTACTGGCCAACGGCGGTGGCCGACACCACTAGAATTGTCCGCACCTGCGAAGGGTATCAGTTCTACGCAAAGCAGACCCACCTGCCCGCTCAGGCTCTGCAGACGATACCCATCACCTGGCCTTTTGCTGTGTGGGGTCTGGACCTCGTCGGCCCCTTGCAGAAGGCACCCAGGGGCTACACGCACCTGTTGGTCGCCATCGACAAATTCTCCAAGTGGATAGAGGTCCGACCCCTAAACAGCATCAGGTCCGAGTAGGCGGTGGCGTTCTTCACCAACATCATCCATCGCTTCGGGGTCCCGAACTCCATCATCACCGACAACGGCACCCAGTTCACCGGCAGGAAGTTCCTGGACTTCTGCGAGGATCACCACATCCGGGTGGACTGGGCCGCCGTGGCTCGCCCCATGTCAAATGGGCAACTAGAGCGTGCCAACGGCATGATTCTACAAGGACTCAAGCCTCGGATCTACAACGACCTCAACAAGTTCGGCAAGCGATGGATGAAGGAACTCCCCTCGGTGGTCTGGAGTCTGAGGACGACACCAAGCCGAGCCACGGGCTTCACGCCGTTCTTTCTAGTCTATGGGGCCGAGGCCATCTTGCCCACAGACCTAGAATATGGTTCCCCGAGGACGAGGGCCTATGCTGACCAAAGCAACCAAGCTAATCGAGAAGAGTCGCTGGACCAGCTGGAAGAGGCTCGGGACAAGGCCTTACTACACTCGGCACGGTACCAGCAGTCCCTGCGGCGCTACCACGCCCGAGGGGTCCGGTCCCGAGACCTCCAGGTGGGCGACCTGGTGCTTCGGCTGCGACAAGACGCCCGAGGGTGGCACAAGCTCACGCCCCCCTGGGAGGGGCCGTTCGTCATCGCCAAAGTTCTGAAGCCCGGAACGTACAAGCTGGCTAACAGTCAAGGCGAGGTCTACAGCAACGCTTGGAACATCCAACAGCTACGTCGCTTCTACCCTTAAGATGCTTTCAAGTCGTTCATATACCTCGCTCCCACGCAAAGTTTAGTCATCAAGGAAGGGTCGGCCTCGCCTCGGCAAAGCCCGACCCTCCCTCGGGGGCTAAAAGGGGGGAACCCCCTCTGCGTCGAATTTTTTCCTCGAAAAAAGATCCTTTCTGCCAGAATGTCTTTCGTGCTTTTCGACTACTTCGAAAGTGGATCCTAAAAATGACGGAGTACACGTAAGCAGCCAAGGCTGACCGAGCCGAGGGACTCCTACGCCTCCGGGATACGGATACCTCACTCATCACCTTCTGCGATAAGTAACTCACGTTCGGATAAGTGATTCCGCGGACCGAACAAGTCTTCACGTTCGGAAGCTCTTCTGCCGGAGCGATTCTTCGAGCCTTCTCGACTGCGTCGGTGACAGAACCCCATGGACGGGTAAGAGTGCGCGTAAGCGGCAAGGCCGACCGAGCCGAGGGACTCCTACGCCTCCGTGATACGGATACCTCACTCATCACCTTCCGTGAGAAGCAACTCTCGCTCGCACAAACAATTCTATTACCGACAAAAAAGTCCAGATACTCGAAACAAGAGGAAAAGAGACGCAGCTTTACAACACGGCGAGGGGGTGTTTTGGCCTCGGCGGCCGCAGAAAACACACGCTACAAGATAATCCGATCCTGCAGGCTCGGATCCAGACAGTTGAGGGAGCCGCAGCACCCTCGGCGTCGACAACACCTTCAGCGAGGTCCGACCTAGCCTCGGATGGCGACACGGTCCGAGGATCTCCACTCCGAAGGACGGCATCATCACCACACCCGGGCCATCGCCGCCAGGGTCTTCTCCGAGAATCCGGCTCGGGCAGGCGCCTCGGCTGGTCGCCCCGAGGCCTCGGCCAGCTGTCCCCCAAAGACATCAGCCCGGCCCGAGACCTCGGAAGATCAACTCCGGCGTCGGTCCCGCTAGCGGACGACCCGGCCAGGCTCCGGCCAATCAAGTCTTCCTTTCGAGCCAACTCTGCCTCTGTCCATGCTGACACCGCTACCCCTGGCCTCGGCTCATCGAAGAGCGGCCGAGGGATTCCTTTAACTAAGCAAGGGAAGCCTCGGACAACAAGGCCGACTGAGCCAAGGGACTCCTACGCCTCCGGGATACGGATACCTCACTCGTCACCTTTACACGGGGCGACTCACGCTTGGTGAAGCGGTTCGGACAACCAACAGGCGAGTCTTAGTGCTTGAAAATAAGGAAAAAACATGGCTCCGTGCCGAAATTACATACATGTTCAGGCCTCGACAGCCACAATGAACAAAAACACTGGCATTCAAAGTGCCATTACAAACGGAACTTCGGTTCCGTCCCCGCGGGTATGAACAACCTCCACACCAGGGAGCCTGCGGGGCGACGAGTTCTGGGTGGCTTGCCAGCGACCTCTGCAGCAGCAGCCATGGTCCCAGGACGGACGCGGCCACCGGAAGGCTCTCGTTCGCGTTCCCGCTCAAGGGATGCGAACCAACCATCAAAGCCAAAGAGCGGGCCGCTCCAAAGCGCACCGACAGGTCCTCGTTCCCGTCCTCGCCACAAAAGCGAGGAAGAGGGCGGAATGTTGCATCCTAGCTGGGCAGCAACAGTTCACCTTCCCCGGCATGGCTGGAGGACGCCTCCTCCGCAGAGCTGGAGGATGGTTGCCACCACCAGAAGCTGGAAGAAGAGGTGGCCCACCGGCCCGCGCGGGAGGTAGAGCCCTGGCTCGCCTCGCTCTCCGCCCCAGCAAGGATGATGAACATCCTTGAAGCTGAGGGCAGGACCAGGATCACAGCCCGACTTGCCTCTCCCCATCCAGGGGCTGGAGGTCACCGTCTTGGGTGACCGCCGGCGGAGGGGTGCAACCGGGCTGCATGATGAAAATCCTTGAAGCCGAACGATGGCTGAAAGGTACCAACTCCCACGGAGTTGCGTTCCCACAATGACAAGGCAGAAAGACTGCGGGTATCCCCCATCCGGGGGCTTGGAAGGTGGAAAGGCACGATGCATAAGGGAGCGCGAAGACATGGTCGCCTTTCAAGGGGATCACCCTCCTTTTAAAGGCGACTCTCCCTACTTGCGTCCCCAACCGTCGGGGGCTGAGTCTTCTCCGACACGCTCCAAGGTCCTCCCCCTACGGCGCGGGGGCTGGGTCCCACACGTCATGCAAGCCGGCCCAGAGCAGAAGAAGCCAAACCGCCGTGCGCGCTGCGTGCAACCGCCCAGCGGATTACAAGCGGCTCTCCACTTTTGCCCAGACCAGCGGGCGAAAGGGCGGGCAGCCATGCAGGCGGCATGCAACCGCGCCAAGTGGGCGCACTTCTCCGACTTCCAGCACGCCCAGCATGGAGGCCCAGGCCCACGCGTCATGCAACCGGCGCGCCGGATGCTTCGTGCAAGCAACTGCACCGCCACTTGCGCCACTACCGCGCCTCCTCGACTGCGGAACCGATACCGCGACTCGAGGCGACCCAGCGCACGACCCAGCAGCGCCAGCCTGGCGCGACGGTCAATGCAGCCAAAAATGGGCCGGCAGTAATGGCGGTGGCAGGCGGGCAGGAGCAGCGGTCACGTCGTCAGCCAAGCTTACGTCCCATCCGGGGGCAGCGAGAGAACCCTCTCTCACGGCGTGAAGACGATGTGCCCGTGTTCCGTTCCTCGAATGGCCTGTGCACGCGCAACGGCCGCCCCGCGAACCACTCGCCCCGTCGCATTAACTCCACGGCGGGACGGGCGGCGCCTCTAGCAGGAGAAGCGAGCGACGCTTCGCCTTCGCCATAATGACCGCGTCAAAAAAGGTACGCCGCGTCATTCGATTTCGTACCCTTTTCCTTTTTTCCTCTTTCTCTCTCTTACAACAGGGACCAGGAAAGGAGGATACCCCGAAAAGGATCCTTCCCCGTGAAGGAACCAGGCTCCGTGCCTCCCTACTGATCAGAGGTTCGAAGGCTGGCCCCTCAAAAGGGTTCAACAGCCGCCTCAGAGCACGTGGGCTCCACACCCACTACTGGTTAGAGGTTCGAAGGCCGGCCCCTCGGAAGGGTTCAACGGCCGCCTCAGGCCACTCGGGCTCCGCGCCCACTACTGATCAGGGGTTCGAAGGCTGGCCCCTGAAGGGTTCACAGCCGCCTCAGACACAGCGCGAGGGATGACCATGGGTACGTTCGATACATAACCAAGGCTCGGGCTGCGCTCCCGAGGTACCCTAGGACATTTCTGAGACCAGCGGGAACGATCTTGTAACGGAATCCCATCAGAGGGAGGCATCGAGCCCTCGGACCCCGTCGACAGGGGACCGGGTCCGGCAGATCACCCGCAGGTATTTTTGGGCGCGCCTCTAGGCCTCTAGCCGACCCCTAGCGAATGGGGCACAGACGTCCGCTTGGATTACCCGCCTGCAGCTCACCGGAGACACCATGTTCGGCGCCCACCGAGGGCAACATGGCGCTTCCCCCCCTCCTTGCGGAAAGGCGACGCAGGGGCGTATGTAAAAAAGTTGAGTCTGCCCCTGATCGCCCTCTCGCCCTGTGTAGAGGCTCGGGGGCTGCTCTCGCAAACCCGGCTCCGACCAAACCGTTGACAGCGTCAACATACCAGCCCGAGAACTTGGGACCCGACCGTACACCCGGGCTACGGCTAGCTCGCATGAGGGAACGACCAGACCAGCCAAAGCATTACGCGAGGCATTAAGACCTCAGAGGAGTCAAACCACTCCTCCGAGGCCTCGGGGGCTACACCCGGCGGGTGCGCTCGCGCACACCCATCGGAACAAAACACAACCGAGAAAGGCTGGTCCCCTTGCAAAAAAGTGCGACGAAAGCCTCCAAGCGAGTGCTAACACTCCCTTCGAGGCTCGGGGGCTACTGTCGGGGACCATAATTAGGGGTACCCTCAAGGCTCCTAATTCTCAGCTGGTAACCCCCATCAGCATGAAGCTGCAAAGGCCTGATGGGTGCGATTAAGTCAGGGATCGGTCCATTCGAGGGACTCGATCACGCCTCGCCCGAGCCTAGCCTCGGACAAGGGCAGCCGACCCCGGAGGACCTCCGCCTCGCCCGAGGCCCCCCTCCAGCGGCGAACATATTTCCGGCTCGCCCGAGGCCATGTCTTCGCCAAGAAGCAACCCTGACCAAACCGCCATGCCGACCGACCAAATCGCAGGAGCATTTAATGCAAAGGTGGCCTGACACCTTTATCCTGACGCGCGCCCTTCAGTCGACAGAGCCGAAGTCACTTCACCGCTCCACTGACCGGCCTAATAGAAAGACAGCGCTGCCTGCGCCGCTCCGACTGCGGTGCCACTTGACAGAGTGAGGCTGACAGGCAGTCAGGCCCGGCCGCAGGCGCCATAGGAAACTCCGCTCCGCCCGACCCAGGGCTCGGACTCGGGCTAAGCCCCGGAAGACGGCGAACTCCACTCCGCCCGACCCAGGGCTCGGACTCGGGCTAAGCCCCGGAAGACGGCGAACTCTGCTCCGCCCGACCCAGGGCTCGGACTCGGGCTAAGCCCTGGAAGACGGCGAACTCCGCTCCGCCCGACCCAGGGCTCGGACTCAGGCTAAGCCCCGGAAGACGGCGAACTCCGCTCCACCCGACCCAGGGCTCGGACTCGGGCTGAGCCCCAGAAGACGGCGAACTCCGCTCCGTCCGACCCAGGGCTCAGACTCGGGCTAAGCCCCGGAAGACGGCGAACTCCGCCCGACCTAGGGCTCGGACTCGGGCTAAGCCCCAGAAGACGGCGAACTCCGCTCCGCCCGACCCAGGGCTCGGACTTGGGCTCAGCCCCAGAAGACGACGAACTCCGCTTCGCCCGACCCCAGGGCTCGGACTCAGCCCTGGCTTCAGCCGACGGTCTCCGCCTCGCCCGACCCAGGGGCTCGGACTCGACCACGGCCACGGAAGACAGACTCGACCTCGACCTCGGAGGAGCCTCCACATCATCCAACCTAGGGCGCGGGCTAGCCACGTCAATAGGAGGCGCCATCATTACCCTACCCCGAGCTGACTCAGGCTACGGGGAACAAGACCGGCGTCCCATCTGGCTCGCTCCGCCAGATAGGCAATGATGGCGCCCCGCACGCTCCCTGACGACGGCGGCTCTCGGCCCCCTTACGGAAGTAAGAGGATGTTAGCAAGGACTCAACCGCCCGATAGCTGTCCTTCCGCCAGGCTCCAGCGCTCCTCCGACGGCCACGACATCACACCAACTGGGTGCCAAAACCTCTCCGGCTGCCACGACGGCGTGTACTTAGGGCACTAGCTCTCCTCCGCTAGACACGTAGCACTCTGCTACACCTCCCATTGTACACCTGGGTCCTCTCCTTACGTCTATAAAAGGAAGGACCAGGGCCCTCTTACAGAGGGTTGGCCGCGCGGGGACGAGGATGAGACAAGCGCTCGCGTGAGGCCGCTCGCTCCCTCTCCCGCGTGGACGCTTGTAATCCCCTACTGCAAGCGCACCCGACCTGGGCGCGGGACGAACACGAAGGCCGCGGGATTTCCACCTCTCTCACGCCCGTCTCCGGCCACCTTTCTCCCCCCTTCGCGCTCGGCCTCGCGCCGACCCATCTGGGCTAGGGCACGCAGCGACATTTCACTCGTCGGCCCAGGGACCCCCCGGTCTCGAAACGCCGACAATTTGTTTGTATGCCAAATTTATGTTGATGATATCATATTTGGGTCTACTAACAAATCTACATGTGAAGAATTTAGTGGGATCATGATTCAAAAAATCGAGATGTCTATGATGGGGGAGTTAAAGTATTTTCTAAGATTTCAAGTCAAGCAACTCCAAGAGGGCACCTTCATCAGCCAAACGAAGTACATTGAAGACATACTCACCAAGTTTGGGATGAAGGATGCCAAGCCCATCAAGACACCCATGGGAACTAATGGGCATCTCGACCTCGACACGAGAGGTAAATCCGTAGATCAAAAGGTATACCGGTCGATGATAGGATCCTTACTATATTTATGTGCATCTCCACCGGATATTATGCTTTCCGTATTCATGTGTGCAAGATTCCAAGCCGATCCCAAGGAAGTTCACCTTAGGGCCGTGAAACGAATCTTGAGATATTTAGTTTATACACCTAAGTTTGGTCTTTGGTACCCCAAGGGATCCACTTTTGATTCAATTGGATATTTAGATGCTGATTGGGCAGGGTGTAAAATTGATAGAAAAGGCACATCAGGGACTTATTAGTTCTTGGGAAGATCCCTGGTGTCTTGGGCTTCAAAGAAACAAAATTCTGTAACTCTTTCTACCGCCGAAGCCGAGTACATTGTCGCTGGCCATTGTTGCACGCAATTGCTTTGGATGAGGCAAACCCTTAGGGACTATGGTTACAAATTAACCAAAGTCCCTCTCCTATGTGATAATGAGAGTGCAATCCGCATGGCAGATAATCCCGTCGAGCACAGCCGCACTAAGCACATAGCCATTCGGTATCACTTTTTGAGGGATCACCAACAAAGGGGGATATCGAGATTGCTTTTGTTAGCACCAAAGAACAATTAGCCGATATCTTTACCAAGCCATTAGATGAGAAAACTTTTACCAAACTTAGGCATGAGCTAAACATTCTTGATTCTAAGAATTTTGATTGATATTTTGCACACATAGCTCCTTTATGTACCTTTGATCATCTCTCTTTCATTTTCTATGACTAATGTGGTTTTCAAGTGTATTTCATGACAAGTCATAGATTGAAAGGAAAATGGAGTCCTCGGCGAAGACAAGGCTTCCACTCCACTCCATCGTATTATTTATCCTTCGTCGTCACTCCGCATCGCTCTTCGCTTTGGTATAATCCTTCACTCGTATATTATTTGCCAAAGGGGGAGAGAGTTTGAAAAAGGGCTTATATTTCACTCACAAAGTATTCGTTTTTGGCGATTCATGCCAAAGGGGAGAAAGTATTAGCCCAAAGCAAAAGGACCGCACCACCACCAATTTCAAAAAATGTAAAAATGTGTAAATGTAGTCTTTCAATTGTTATTAAAGAAGTTTTTCAATTGGTATCTTATTTTTGATATAATTTCAAATTGATATGACCTCTTTCAAAATTAATATCTAAAACCCTCTTGAACACTAAGAGAAGAATTTCATTGAGGGGGAGTTTTGTTTAGTCAAAGGAAAAACATTTGAAACAGTGGGAGAAAATTTCAAATCATGAAAATGCTTCTCAAAATCATATTCATATACCTTTGACTATTTGCAAAAAGACTTTGAAAAGAATTTCCAAAAATATTTGCAAAAACAAAACAAGTGGTGCAAGCGTAGTCCAAAATGTTAAATTAGAAGAAAGCATCCATGCATATCTTATGAAATGTAAATTGGTTTAATTCCAAGCAACCTTTGCACTTACCTTATGCAAACTAGTTCAATTCTGCACTTATATATTTGCTTTGGTTTGTGTTGGCATCAATCACCAAAAAGGGGAGATTGAAAGGGAAATAGGGTCAAACCTTTTCCTAAATGATTTTGGTGGTTTAATTGCCCAACACAAATTACTGGACTAACTAGTTTGCTCTAGATTATTTGTTCCACAGGTGCCAAAGGTTCATAACAAACCAATACAAAGTTAAAAGAAATGGTTCAAATGAAAGGAGCAAAGAAAACCGAAGGCAGCCCTGGTCTGGCGCACCGGACTGCCGGTGTGCCACCGGACAGTGTCCGGTGCACCACGGTAAATCAACTCCAACTCGTCACCTTCGGGTTTCTAGAAAATGCTCTCCGCTATAATTCACCGGACTGTCCGGTGTAGCACCGGACTGTCCGGTGTGCCATGCGGAGTAACGGCTAACAGCGCCAATGATCGTCTGCAAAAGTGAACAGTGTAGTGAACAGTGCGAACTGCATGCGCAGAGTTAGAGCAGGCGCCAGAAGGCGCACCGGACAGTGAACAGTGATTGTCCGGTGGCCCCACATATCAGAGCTCCAACGGTCGAACTCTAACGGTTGGGTGACGTGGCTGGCGCACCAGACTGTCCGGTGCGCCCGTCGACAGACAACCCTCCCAACGGGCACTTTGGTGGTTGGGGCTATAAATACCCCCAACCACCACACTTCAAGGCATCCAAGTTTTCAGTCAACATATTCAATACAAGAGCTAGTGCATTCAATACAAGACACAAATAGATTGAATCAAAATCTCTACGAGTCCCAATTCCACTCAAAGCAATTAGTGACTAGAAGAGAGAGTTTTACCGTGTTCTTTTGAGCTCTTGCGCTTGGATCGCTTTTCTTCTTCCCCATTTCTTGTTCCCAAGATATTTGTAATCAAAGCAAGAGACACCAATTGTGTGGTGGTCCTTGTGGGGACTAAGTGTCCCAATTGATTGAGGAGAAAAGCTCACTCGGTCTAAGTGACCGTTTGAGAGAGGGAAAGGGTTGAAAGAGACCCGGTCTTTGTGACCACCTCAACGGGGAGTAGGTTTCAAAGAACCGAACATCGGTAAAACAAATCACAGTGTCACACTCTTCATTTTCTTGTGATTTGTTTTTGCCCTCTCTTTTGGACTCGACTTTATTTCTAACGCTAACCCCGGCTTGTAGTTGTGCTTAAAGTTTATAAATTTCAGATTTGCCTATTCACCCCCCCCCTCTAGGCGACTTTCACACGATAATGATGGTCCTCTCCTCAGTTGTCGTCATCTCGTTCGCCATCCTGCTTCTTTTCTCTCACCCTCATGCCTCCGCCTCTGCGCCACCCCATTCTCCGCAGAGGGCGTGGTAGCAGGCGCCTTCTCCCCGTATTCGTCCGACACCAGCCCTGACACTGACCCGCGCAGTGGCTATTGCACGTCTACAAGGACGTTTCACAACATGCACGCACCATCATTTTTGTCGTCGTCGAACGTCTCATTCGTCTTCCCAGCCTTCACCCTGTTCTTCCTCCCCAACCTACTGCCCTCGCCCACGGTCACAGCCTCCTTCAAGACATATTGTACCAAGACATCAAGACATATTGGATGGAGTAAACAATACATATTGGATGGAGTATCGTTTTCGACGTGTGTTGTACCAAGACATGTTGGATGGAGTAAACAACAACATCAGTTAGTCAAATAAAAAAATATTACGAAGAGAGAGACAATCAATAAAAAATCTTGAGAGCTTTTTGGTGGATAGTTTACGTGGGGATTATTGTGAGACGTCGCAACGCATGACCAATCGACTAGTAAATCAAAATATTTGAGTTGATATTAATCACTTTAACAATTATTTATAATAAGCGTAGGTTACAACTATAAATTAGATTAACTAGGTTCTCTAGCTAATTAACATTAATTAAAAAACTAATTAATTAATTAAAACATGTCGTATGATTAAAAAAATGTTATTACTACGTACGCAAAATTAATATGAACCTAACGCAACGCAGTTTGAATAAATTAAAACAAATTGTTTGACCTAGATGAAATCGTATTTTAATAAATTAGTGGGGTTGCATAGAAATAGGTGACATGACGCAATGTGATTGGTTGAATCAGTTTTTTAAAGGTGCAAAAGATTTGTTTACAAATGCATAACCTAACGATTGTCAACTTATCATGATTGTAACTATTATTAAATTTGTGTTATGTAGCAGTCTTGCATGTAAAAGGATATGTGGTGGTAGTTATTTATTAGGTAGGAAGCACCAAGTCTATCATGCGTGAAAGACAATTGACCTACCATCAAATTACCTTCTAATCAAACACTTCGATCTCTTGATGTTGTTGGACATCTTAGTTTTTTTCATAGATTGACGATGAACCACAGATTCGATCAACGAACCGGAAATATGGTGACGAAGCTCTCGCCGAGCCGGTCACGATGATGTTTTAGGTTGCCCGGAAGATAAACGGACAGAGAGAAATTACTCGCCAGAGTTAGGGAGGAACTCGAACTTCAACGAGCTGGTCATGGCGGCTTATGGTACAAGCTTGGATGGCGGTGGACTGCTTTGGCTTGGATGGCGGCGGCACTGTTGCGAGGGTATAAAGGAGACGAGTTTATGGTTGATGGTTTGAGGTGTTAATATGGCACGTATTTATATAGGCAGGGAGGTTGGCGTTTACATGACAAATCTAATTTGATACTTATCTGTTAGAACCTTGTTCTATGTGCTTGGAACTAACATGTCTCTTTTATTCCAATAATATTGTTATTAATTTGTACTAATAATATTGACCTTTAATTTAAATATATTTTAGAATATATTTTAATTAAATTTTAATTTAAAATGTTAGGTGTTACACACGAGTTGATAGGAGTATTTTCTTAAATATTGTGATATCCTAATTTGTATTAACTTTACCTAAAGGATGTCCTGTACAAACAAACCAACCAAACATATACCGGTACAATATATTAGCTTATATTTTATTTCTAATTTTTGCTTTCTATTTTAAATTTAAAATTCAAGTATAATTTGGACCTAAGTTAAACTTTCTATTTGAAGCATAAATCGTAACAAACAAGAACTCAACATGAATGCGAAGCATTTTTATTTTGATATCCATTTAAGCAAAAGAAATTGAACAATTCATGTAAGACGTTTTACCATAATATTTATTAAAGAAAACAATTCAAACACATAGCCACATTTAGAAGTACAATAAAATAAATCTATAATATTCACACATTTATTTAAAAGAATATATTTTCTTATGTAAAATCTATATTAAGAGTTATTTTAGCTTGTTTTTTATAATAGATTTTTAACACAAAGGATAGTTTAAATAAGAATTTTTAAGTAATCTATTATTTGAAAAACATATTTATTTAAATCGCGAAATGAGTTTTCCTAATTTACTCATAATAGGAATTTTGGAGTGTTACACAATGGAATAGGATTTTGGAGTGTTACTCTGAATAAGATTTCCTAATTCTCTATCCCACTCCTTTTTCCAATCCCTATTTCAAACTCCACTGTACAAAACAGTGCAATCTACAGTGCAAAACAGTACTTTGCACGATCGTTTACACAGCCTGTTGGAGATGGCCTAAGGTAACCAATAGGCACATGAAGCCATCACTAGAGAAAAAATATCGCATACTCGTACCCACTACCCATCATGGGTACAAAATTATGCCATACTCATACCCTTCACGGATAGCGGGTACCCATCGAGTACATATACCCATTAACATTATAGTATACATGATCATTTTGAATCCCAAAAGTAAGTACTGAATACAACATGTTGAAAACTCATACCTCATCAATGTTTGAAAGATGCTAAAATAATATATTATCTTTGTCCTAGCATGATAAATTCAACGAACTCGACATAATTTTATAACAATGTCAACAACATTTAGCATTAAATGACAACACCATACAAGCTCATGTTTGAGAGAGAATAGTCCCTTAATCAGAACCCACAAGTCATATGTTAGAGTTTCTATCGAGTAGCGGGGGTATGGGGCAGGAGAGAACATACTCATGCCCACCATATCCAATGAGTATAACAAATGGCCCAATAAAATACCTATGGGTATCAAAATTCGTCATACCCATGCCCTAATAGGGTTTTACACATCAGATATCGGATACCCATTGTCATCCCTAGCTCAAACCGAGTGAACTCCATGACTCCACGCAACCTACAAGCAGTGGTCTTGGCCAATAGCGGATGTAGAACAAAATTCTAGGTGGGACGACACCATAAGAGACAAACAACTGTATTAGACCACTAGATAAAAATAGCTCGATATTAATAATGTGGAGGTTAAGTGATTATACTAGAAGCATTTTAAATGACATGAATACCAGAAAACCTTTTCTGCTTCCCTAGGGAACAATTAGAGAGAGGGAAAGGAGCGGGCCAGTGAGGGGCGAGGGGGAGTGTTGGGGTGGAGCGGACGCATCGGTGTATCGCTATGGCGAGTCAATGAGTCTGTCTCGAGATGGCGACGATGAGACAGCAACATGCAAGGGGTAACGAGGACAAGCAACGGTAGGCGGCGGCAAGCAACAACCATTGGCGCATTGCAACGACGTGGTGGGAACCCGGTGACATTGTGAGGGTAGGTGGCGGTGGCGGCATGGTGCCAAGGCAGGATCCCACCAATAGCCTACCCATCCATCGGTGTGGACTAGGAGGCAAAGTAGAGGAACTGCATACGAGATCCTAATGACGAGTGACAAGAAGCGAGGTGACACTAGTAGCGTACGAGTTAGGTCACCCACTAACAGATCAATCATGACCAAAGGAGCGATCAAGTTATGAATGGGCTAGCTATAGGGGAGGGAAGCGAACGACTCAAATGGAGAGTGAGCTAATTAGTGGATCGTTGAGAAAAAGTTAGATCAAAACTATATTTTTATTAGATTTAGTCGTACCTACTATATAAGATTTTTATTTTGATGTATATTTAAACCTAGAGGATATAAAAATTAAGGTGGGCCATGGGCCCATGGCCCTCTTTGCCCACCCCTTACATCTGTCACAAGTCTTGGTCGGGATTAGGGACAACAACGACCACATTTTAGTATTATTAAAGAAATAGATGAAATAAAGGTGAAATATTGTTTTAAATAAGTTGTTCATATAAGCTTAATCTTTTAATACTATTATGAAGAAGCCACTCTAAATGAGTACTATAATAGCAAATAACCCATTACATATTACCAAGTATTTTATGTCGTCACATACCTACTCATTGTACACTTTTAAGCAAATCCTAGTGCATATTTTATTTTTTATTAAATAGGATGCCATGTCAACATTGTTGCTAAGTTGACAAATAAATATGGAAGAGGTAAGACAGTTTCATTTGAATGGAACTAGTATTTTGCAAAGGGGAAGGAACTACATTTAATCTAGATAACTATAACATTCTTATTTACATCATCTAAGCCTCTAGCCAACAAGGAAAATACAACTACTAAATCTAAACCATCCTAACAGTATTATTTGCCTCAAATTCATGCCCTTGTTGATTGTCTAGTTCTAATACGTTGAAACTTAGTGACACTAATGACTGTCGTCAGAGCATCACCCTAAGATCTTGGAAAAATCGTCAGAACTTCCCTTGATGCATATGACATGTTAAAAGAGTATTAGATGTTTTGCCCATTAAAGACGATTAAGAGACCATCATTTTGGCACCACTTCGGCAACCATGCTAAAAATTAGAATTCTAAATAACTTCTCGGCCATCACGAGATTGAAACTCATCATGTTGGTGATGCAAAGGCGCAAACGAGGGACATGAATGTCTAGGTTCGTCACCACGACATACATCATGTTATTCGTTGATGATTGATGTGTGCATCTCCGGTGGCTCGAACACTTAAAACGTCTAGAGATAGTCGATTTATCTAGGTTCATGTCTAGGAGCCTTGCATCCAGCAATATGGTGTTATTCATGTTAGAAATGTCCAATCAATAGTTTCTTATAATAATCAGGGTATAAGAAGAATTTGGTAGGGGATTATGCGGCGATGTCTTAGAAATTGGATCAATTCACACTTGATAATATGAGCCAATCTGCTATCTATCTTAGATTGTTTGTTTTTAGGGTTTTTGTTCTTTACCTTTTATTTGGATTGAGTAAAGCCCCCTTTCACAAAAAATCCGTACCTCCCCTTATATACCGAGCGGGTGGTTGTGACCTAGGACTTCTTCATTTGGCATCTCTATTCTCTAGTTCCTTCGTTTTGACACTGTTGGTTACTCCTTTGTTGCGTAGGAGAGGTCCAAAAACATCACACTTCACAACCACACTTTGATGTACTTGGTGCGGTCTAACACTTTGTTGTCTACCGTACGTGACGATACCTTCCACTTATGCGTGTTTCTGAAAGCTTTTCTAAGGGGTTGATGTGTGGGCTCAAAGCCTTCTGCTCTAAGGACTTAGGGAGTCCCTTGTCATGTTGTGTCATGTTCATGGTGTGGCCCTACTATGGAAGTGGTCGCTAGCACCTCGTGGCCATGGGTAAGCAAGGCAGTTGTCGGTACCCTGGAATAGGGGTACCCCTTACTATAGTATGAAGGCGTGGTAAACAACGCCCAACCCCACCACATGGGCGACTCCGGGGCCGCCAAGTGACCAGAGTAGGTAACATATACCGTGATATCGTCAGTGGATCTGGACCCCCATGATAAAGTGCCGGACCCGAGCATACATGACCCGGGCCTCCGGGTACGACTCGGGACCTCCGCGTTCCCCCGAATGGGACCTGGACCCCTCTAAGTGAGGTCCGGGCCACCCTCGGCAAGATCCCGGGACGAAGAATACCCTGGCCTAAGTCAAGGACGTACAGGGGTCCGGCGCAGACACTTGTCAGGGTCTTGCCCAGTGTGCTTCCACTCCCCGCTCAGGCGGGGACCCGGTGCTGCCACGTGGCCTATTGCCCGTGACATAAGCCGGCGGGCAGAGCCTGACGTAAGGCCTCTGAGCCACACGATCTATGCATTTATTGCGGAGAAGACGCGCCGCCTGTCCGCCCTGCAGATAAGCGATGTGTCGTCTCAACATTTAATGTGCCCCGTCCACTCTGATGGCAGGCGACGACCAGACCTCCCTACAGGTGGCGTGCCTATCCATTCAGATAGTGGGTAGCACTCCCATACCGCTGCGCGCGCGTGATGGTCATCATGACTTATACGATGCCGGGGAACCTCCTGCTGCACGCCAATGCTACTCAAACGGCGGATATCGGGGCACAGGGAGATTGCACAAGGTGACTGACATTAGTTGCTCCGGGTATTCCATCGTTATGTCCCTGGGCCCACATGTCGGGGTTCAGGGTCTTTGTACGTGCCCCTTGAGCTATAAAAGGGAGGGCACGCGACACAGATAGACTCAGACTCTCAATGCTCAAGCTTCCATAGCAATCCAACACACAGTGGAGTAGGGTATTATGCTCCAACAGCCCGAACCACTCTAAATCCTCGTGTGTTCATGTGCTCGGTGATCGCTTAGCAAGATAGGCAAAACGCTTAAGCCCCTTCCTCATCTTAGGATTTAGGGCGGGTGCATTCCGCCACCCGGCCGGAGAATTCCCTCTCCGACATTTGGCGCGCCAGGTAGGGGGCTAGGCATTAGGTTTTTGCTTGTTTCCTCGCTCACCATGATGGTGCAAAACGTGGAGCATCGCGCCGAGACTTCAACGGATTTCCTGGTGGAGGAAGAAGTTGTTTCTTCCACGCCACTGGTTCCCAACCGCCCAGTGCCGGGCACTGCTGCTGTGCACACTGCACGTCAGCATACAACTGCGCAGACATCTCGGACTCCGTCGAGGGCAGCTCCAGGAGCATTGTCAGTAGCCAGGGAGTTGCTCCGTCACCCTCCAAGCTCCACGGCCTCACCAGGGGCCATGAAGCAGTGGCGGGACGACATCGACCGACTGCTCGGCATGGCACATTCTACCTCGACCCAGGCCGAGGCCACGGTCATCCCGGCGCCAACATGAGGCGTCGACGTCTGTGCGCTCGCCCTCAATAAGGGGCACACAAACCAACGACCTCCAGGCCGAGCTCAACCGTAGGCGTGCGAGAGAGGACGCTCGAGTCTCTTTAGAGAGGGCGCGCGAGCACCGCCAAAACATCGAGGGTCACGACCTCGATCAAGACTTCGCTGCGATAGCACCGCAGGCCTCAATGGGCACCCGATCCCAAGCGGGTGTCCCCTTGGCCGGCATGGGCTGCGCCGCTCTCGCGGATCATCTCCGCGTGGCATCATGGCCACCCAAGTTCCGGCCGCACCTGCCGGAAAAGTACGACGGAATGTCAAACCCGTCGGAATTCCTGCAGGTGTACGTCACTGCTACCACAGCAGCAGGTGGAAACACCGCTGTGATGGCAACATATTTTCATGTCGCCTTGTCTGGACCTGCCCGGACTTGGCTCGTGAACCTCACCCCAGGGTCAATCTACTCCTGGGAAGAGCTCTGTGCGCGGTTCGTTGCGAACTTCGCCAGCGCTTACCAGCAACATGGTGTGGAGGCCCACCTCCACGTAGTAAGGCAGGAACCCGGAGAGACTCTCCGGACCTTCATATCCCTCTTCACTAAGGTAGGGGCACCATACCTCATATATCAGATGCTTCTATCATCACGGCCTTCCGCAGAGAGTACGTGATGAAAAGATGTTGGAGAAGTTAGCCACCCACGATGTGGAGACTGTCTCCACTCTCTTCACTCTAGCAGACAAGTGCGCCAGAGCAGCCGAGGGCCGTGCATGGCACTCGACGCCACAAACCAGAGTCGACCAGATGGGAGGCACTGGTGCAGTCTCCTAGGACGGCAAAAAAAGAAGAAGAACCGCGGCTATGAGAAGCCGCGGTTTGCCGCTCCGACTGTCGCAGCCACGACTAGAGGACGGGGCGAGCGCAATAAGCGCCCCCGGCCACAGGGAGGCAACAACGGCTCGTGCCCAGTGCATCCCAACGCTCGCCACAGCGCCTCGGAATGCCGCGAGATCATCAAGCTCGCGAAACGCGTTAGTGAGCGATGCGAGCAGTCGTCCAAGGACGGCTCCCCGCCCCGTCGCCGGCCTAGTAAGGAGAGGGTCGACGATGACGAATTGGCCACGGGAGAACGAGAACTTGGGTATCAACCACCCGAGGGGGACCTCAAAGACGTCTTCACTGGAGATTCCGACTCCAGGGATGACAACGATCGCCGCAAGAAGTTGTACGTCATGTACGACGAGAGCTGGGAACTCACCTCCCGCAGGAACGTCAAGTCCCTGTGCCGTGAGGTCCTGTCGGCAACTCCAGGGGTCCCGAAGTCTGCCCCACATCAACGATGGAGGAGCACCACCATCTCCTTCGGGGCATCCGACTGCCCCGACAACATGGCAGGGGCCGGTATACTGCCACTCATCACTGCCCCTATCATCGCCAACATGCGGCTGCACCATGTGTTGATTGACGGCAGGGCAGGCCTCAACGTCATCAGCCATGCTGCGTTCAAGCAGCTGCAAATCCCGGGGTCCCGTTTGGGACCCTCACGCCCATTCTCCGGAGTGGGCCCATAGCCGGTGTATCCACTTGGGAGCATCGCACTCCCGGTTACATTCGGGAATGAGGAGAACTTCCGCATGGAGAACGTCGTGTTCGACGTTGTAGAAGTCAACGTCCCCTTTAACGCCATCATTGGCAGGCCGGCCCTGTACCGGTTCATGGCCATTGCCCATTACGGGTATTTGGTCCTCAAGATGCCATCCCCGACTGGGGTCCTCACCGTGCAGTGTGACCGTGCCGCCGCACTTGCGGCCGTAGAGAAGCTGCACGCCCTGGCAGTAGAGACTACTCACCCAGACGACGGAGGGAGGAATCCCTCAACCTCCGGTACCAAGGCGCCCCCAAGGTGCCAAAGGTACAACCATCCGGAGCGGATGGTGTCCCCGTCAAAGCCATCCGGCTCGCTGCGGATTCCACTCAGACCACTCGCATTGCAGGTGATCTGGATGAGAAATAGGAACTCGCGCTCGTCGCCTTCCTCCAGGCAAATGCCGATGTGTTCGCATGGGAGCCATCGCAAATGCCTGGGATCCCTAGGGAGGTGATCGAGCACCGCCTGAAGATCAACCCCGACGCCAAGCCAGTGAGTCAGAAGCCTCGTAGACAATCTGTTGAGCGGCAGGACTTCATCCGAAAGGAGGTCCGGAAGCTGCTAGACGCTGGCTTCATCGAAGAGGTTCATCACCCAATATGGCTGGCCAACCCAGTCATCGTCCCCAAGGTGAATGTGAAGCTTCGGATGTGCATCGACTACACCAGCCTAAATAAGGCCTGTCCCAAAGACCCGTATCCACTGCCATGTATAGACCAAATCGTGGATTCTACCTCCGGGTGTGACCTATTATCATTCTTAGATGCTTACTCTGGTTTCCATAAAATCCAGATCTAGGGAAGATAGGAAGCATACCGCTTTTGTAACAGTGGATGGGCTTTACTGTTATGTTGTTATGTCGTACGGTCTGAAAACGCCTTGCTTACATTTGTGCGGGCGATGAGTAAGACTTTTTGGGACCTGATTAGGGACAAAGTAGAAGTCTACGTCAATGACATTGTAGTCAAGACTAAGAGAAGGTCGACCCTAGTGGAGGACTTAACCCTTGTCTTCGACAAGCTGCAGGCAACCCGCACAAAACTGAACCTGGACAAATGTGTTTTTGGCATTTCCGCTGGGAAGTTGCTAGGATTCCTGGTTTTGTACCGGGGCATCAAAGCGAACCCGGAGAAGATCAGAGCGATTGAGACAATGAGGCCCCCGGCCCGAGTCAAGGACGTCCAGAAGCTTACGGGATCATTAGCCGCCCTTGGCCGCTTCATTTCGAGGCTGGCTGAGAGAGCGCTACCCTTCTTCAAGCTGCTACAGAAGTCTGGGCCCTTCTCTTGGACCGAAGAGGCAGAGCCTGCCTTCCAGGAGTTGAAGCAGCACTTGGTGTCCCTACCAATATTGGTAGCTCCGGAACTAGAGGTGCCACTGTAATTATACATCACGTCGGCCGCGGAAGCGGTGAGCATGGTGCTGGTCATCGAGAGACCAGCACCAGAAAGCCAGGAACCTGAGGACCCGGGACCCGCTACAGGGCTCCGAACCATTCAAAGGCCGGTCTACTACGTCAGCGAGGTCCTTCATGAGGCGAAAACCAGATACCTTGAGACGCATAAACTCCTCTATGTTGTGCTTGTTGTGTCCAGGAAGCTGCGCCATTATTTCCAAGCGCACAGGATTGTGGTGGTGACCTCCTTCCCATTAAGGGCCATCCTCCATAACTCTAACGCCACAGGCAACATCGCCAAATGGGCCGTGGAGCTCGCTGAGTTCCAGCTGGACTTTCGACCTCGCCACGCCATCAAGAGTCAGGTCCTAGCTGGCTTCATCGTAGAGTGGACACCCCCCTCAAGCATCCCTGGGGGTCCGGGTCCTGATTCGGACCCCACATCTGCGGAGCCCAGGGATCTAGTCTTCACCGAGCCCCACTGGACACTCTACTTCAATGGGTCTGCCCGCCAACAAGTTGGCGGGGCTGGGGTGATCCTTATCGATCCAAGCGGAGATCAAGTGAAGTACATGGTGCACCTTGAGTTCAAGACCACCAACAACATGGCAGAGTACGAGGCGCTGATCTTTGGCTTGTCTGCAGCCCTATCCCTGGGGATCCGCCAGCTCCTGGTGAAGGGAGACTCCTAGCTGATCATCAAGCAAGTTCGCGGAGAGTGTAGCTGTAATGAGCCCAGGCTCGCAACCTACCTTATACACGTGAGGAAACTAGAAAAAGACTTCATGGCCCTGGAACTGCAACATGTTCCTCGGGCCGACAACTCAACGACAAATGACCTCTCCGTGAAGGCATCAACTTGGGCACCCGTGCCTGAGGGCGTCTTCGAAAAATGGCTGCTGAGACCCACCGCCCAGCCTACCGAACTGGGCGAAGGGGGCGAGACTAGCACCTCGAAGCTAGCGGTCCTGGTGGCGTCCCAGAACCCACCAAAGACTGTGTGTGCTACAGGGGGGCCTGCCAGCCCCTTAGCGCCGCAGCCAATATATCAGAGTTGTCCCGATGCATGGATCTCCGAGATCTGGGACTACCTGAAGGAGAATATCCTTCCTGAAGACCATGTGTCCGCAGAACGCATAGTGCGGTTAGCTAAGCATTACGCGGTGGTGGAGGGGGATCTCTACCACCGCGGCGCCAACGACATTCACATGCAATGCATTACCCAGGAGGAGGGCCATGAGTTGCTCACGGAGATCCATGGAGGAGAGTGCGGAAGTCATTCATCATCCCACACACTGGTCGGTAAGGCCTTCCGGCATGGCTTCTACTGGCCAACCGCTCTCCAGGATGCAGCTAAGATGGTAAAGTCCTGCAAGGCGTGTCAATTCCATGCAAAACAGATACACACACCAGCTCAGACCCTGCAGATGATTCCACCCTATTGGCCATTCGCCGTATGGGGGTGGATATCCTGGGACCATTTCCCAGGGCCGTTGGCGGGTACCGGTACCTCTTCGTCATCATCACAAGTTCACCAAGTGGCCAGAGGCCACCCCTATGGTCAACATCACCCAGGGTGCCGCTGTCGCCTTCCTCAAGTCCATCGTATGTAGATTTGGGGTCCCAAACCGTATCATTACGGACAACGGAACCCAGTTTACAAGTCGGATCTTCTAGGAATATTGCGAGGGCATCGGCACCCAACTCTGCTTCGCATCCGTGGCCCACCCCAGGAGCAATGGCCAAGCGGAAAGAGCAAATGCAGAGATCCTCAGGGGACTCAAGACGCACACCTACGATTACTTGAAGATGCATGGTGCGAATTGGGTCAGTGAACTCCCATCCGTGTTGTGGGGGAACCGGACAACACCCAACCGAGCCATCGGGGAGACCCCGTTCTTCCTGGTCTACGGGGCCGAAGCCTGCCTTCCCCCGGGAATCATCATGGGCTCCCCTCGGGTCCAGGCTTTCGAGGAATCTATGCAGGGACAGCTGCGGCGTGAAGACATGGACTTCATCGACAAGCGTAGATGGCAAGCAGCCATCCGAAATGCACGGTACAACCAAGCGCTTAGGCGTTACCACCAACGGTTCGTGCATAGTAGGGAGCTCAGGGTCGGGGACCTAGTCCTAAGGCGAGTACTAAACCGAGAAGGGCTCCATAAACTCTCCCCCAGCTGGGAAGGACCCTTCAAGGTGACGGAAGTATGCCGACCCGGGTGTGTCCGCTCGCCACAATTGAAGGAGAGCCTCTGCCCAATCCCTGGAACATAGAGCACCTCCATAAGTTCTTCCCATAAAAGCAAAGCTAGGGAATGCAGTTTTCTTCCTTTGTAACTAGGTAGCACATATATGTACGCCAGTCCGGTAAGGTCCGCCCTTATAAACCCGGTCTATTGGTTTACGCTCATGAACATCAAGTTATGAAGAGAAGATTCACCCCCCAGATTTGCTTTATGATGGTTTTATTCTGCTTAAGCTTGCAACCATTAATTTTATCTAACCCACCCATACGGATTCCCTCCGTTGCTGGTGTATTGACATCCGGATTGAATAGCCAGGTTGTATGGCCTGGGGGCCAGACCAAGAGAACGGATAATCGTCCCTGGGAAGGTCCGGAGCCGTGTGGCTGCTTAGCTTGGTCCAGTACCCTAAGCCCACATGCTCCACCGCTCTATGGCAGGTGTCCTAGTACCCAGAACTATAGTCCTGTAGGTCCAGAAACCTGAGGTCCGGCTCTAAAGAAAGGACACACGTCTCATGGGGAGGTCCGAAGCTGCGTGGCTGCTTAGCCTGGTCCCATACCGTAAGCCTACGCACTCCACCACCATGCGAAGAGTACCCTAGTAATTAGAAGCCGTGACCCAGGGGGTCTAGACACACGGGTCGGCTTCCCAGTCTAAATCATACAGGTCATGTTGCGTAACTCAAAGGATGAATGATACCAATTAATGGGTCCGATGAGTGCACTATTGAAACTCCCTAGCTAAGGCTGTGTGCAGGTCCGGGTCCTAGTCGAAATAACCTCCTGAGGGCCAGGTCAACAACTCTTTCTTCAATATACTGGCATCCAGCCTTGACAAGTCGAGACCACATCCCATAGGGGCCAAGTACCAGGGAAGAAGTTGACAACAACACACATAGCAAAGGGAAAGTAGCATGCGGATAAGTTGTAATGTTGCTTGACAAGTAGTACTTAAAAGAATCTTACAAAACCAAAATATGATAAGCCGCTTCCCAGCGGAACTCTTGCTTTCTCTCCGCAGATCCGACTACTCATCATCAGCGGGATCCCGCTGGAAGCGCTTGGCCACCACGTCTACAGCGTCTTGTACGCTCCCCCAGGCGGCGTCTTCGGTATCGGCCACTGGAACGACGATCACCGGCCCCAAGGAGATGGCCGGGTCGTGGCTCCGGAAGCACGTCAGGACGTACTCTATTACCGCCCGGCAGAGTCTGCTGCCCTCAGCCTCCAGGCGGGCACCAAGGATCTGATCCAGGCGTCAGAGGCGGTCAGCAACGGAATCCAGCACCGGGAGCGCGTCGGAGATGGACACCGACTGCTTCGACACTGGGATGGGGCTCACCCCCAGCAACACTAGAGCCGAGCTCGCCTCGTCGGTCCATGCGGCGATAAGCTGGACCCCGATGCGATGCTCCACCCGGAGATCTTCTAGCGTCTTCTTCATCGCCTCCACCGCCTGGGAACCTGGAGCCGCCTGCGTCGTCTAGGCTACCTGCGCTGCTTGCGTCGCCTGGAACCGGTGAACCCGCTCCTCCAGTGTCCGCTCCTTCTCCTCCAGTTTCTTCTCCTTCTCCTCCGCCTCGAGCTCGTGCTCGGCCAGCAACTTTTCCCGCCTTTCCCACATCTCCTCCCTCCAGGCGAGGTCCTTCTCCTGCCGGACAAGATCCGTCGCCCGCTCCTCCAGGGAGGCATCCTTAGCCTTGAGGTTTTCCTCGACGAGAGAGATGTTGCTAGCCCTGTCATCAAGCTCCTGCCGTAGCTTTTGTAGAGCCACCTCAGTCGCGGTCTGCTCATCCCGCTGCTTCTCCAGCATCACATTATAGGCTTTCAGCTTCTCGTGGAATTCCGTGATGACTGTATCCCTCTGGTCCAAGTGCTCTTTCTTCTTGGCCAGTCTCCTCTCGTCCTGGGTCACCTCCCGCTACCGCTCGAACACCTTCTCCAAGTCCTCCTTGAGGTCCTCACGCTCCTGCTCAAGCTCGGACCGATCCGAAGCAAATTGGCAGGACGCAGCCTTGGTACGCTCCTCCAGCTGGGTGCGCCAATCACCAAGGCACTGGTGCTCAGTCTCGAGCGCCTCCCACTCCCGCAGGATCGCCGCCTCGGTCTCCCGAAGAGCCTGATGAGCGCGGGACAGCACCCGAGGGAGGGGAAGCGGCGCCGTTTCTGGCCCGGCGCCGATCTGGAGCCGTTGCCCAAGAATAACCTCCGGCTCCTCCGGAATGGGCGGCGGGATGGAGTCGGGCGCGCCCCCCGCGTCTTTCGTCGTTGCCGACGGTATATATGATGATATCGCCGCCGCCGTTGGGTCTGCAGTAGTCGTTGGCGGTGCTGCTGCTACTGGACCCCCGGCTGGAGCCTGGGGGCCCGACGGCGCTGCCTCGGCAGTGGCAGCTGGAACCTGGGGGCCTGACGGCGCCGCATCGGCAGAGACAGGCGGAACCCGGGGGCCCGATGGCGCCGCCTCGGCAGTGGCAAGCAGAGGCAGGTCGCCCGCATCGAGGCCAAAAGACACATGCAGCTAGGAGCCGGACTCACCAGTGGGAGCGACTTTGGAGACGGAGGGAGAAGATGCCTTGATGAGCAAAGGACGGGTTAATACCCGTCAACATGGTAATTAGACCAATAGGGAAAATGAAAAGGGGGTACACTTACTTGGGGCCCTGGACCTTCCAGCGACCCTGGAAGCGAGACGTTCACTGCCCCTGCTGCTATTGATGCTGATGCCCCTGCGGCGGTGGCGAGCCAGATCATGGTGGCGGCGGCGGTGGCGGGACTGATGATGGTACTGGTAGAGGACCGACGCGCCCCTGCGAGCCCTAGGCCGGGGAGCCGAACTCCTCGACCCCGCCAGCTGTCCTTTGGCGCTTCTGGGGGAGGTCCGAATCAAGGGGCAGATCCGTGACGAAATACCCGTCGGCGCGACGCAGTCGGTGCCGCCTCTCTCCCTCTGACCTCCCGGAACCACCCGGGGCGAAAGAACTGCTCGCAACCCCCTTGCCCTTGTTCGAGGGGCTGAGGGCCGCGGGCGAGCTCTGGAGCCGGCATCGGCGGGCCAGGAACCTCTGGCCGGTACACCGGGGATCTGAATCCCACGGTGGGGGTCTCGGCCGCCGGTCTAGCGAACCGCTATCCCCTCTCGTCGAGGGTCGGCAGCCAATCCAAGATCGCTACCCTCAACCCTTGGTCGTCGCAGAGCGGAGGAATTTCATCGGGAGGGTTCAAGGTCTCAACGACGAAGGACTCACCAGTAATCCCCTTCACCAGGAGCTCCAGTTCCTCCCAGGACAGGTCAGTGCCTGGCCCGCGATGGACTCGGCCGAGGTCGTTCGGGCCAGTGAACCAGCAGCTCAGGCATGCCCTCGCCTGCAGCGGCGTGATCCGACGCTTCAAGAAGTCGCCGACCACATGCATCGACATCAGACCGCCGGTCGCCAGGGACTTGATCGTGCCCAATACAGGCTCGAACTCCGGTGTCAACGACGGCTTGGCCCTCCACTGCTTCTTGTTGAGCCTCGGCCCATCACTTGGTAGTACGAGGCGGACGCTGGCCTCGGTACTGGCGATCACCCATTCGGCCCGCTAGTTTTCCCATCTCGCGCCGCTGAGGGAGGAGATATAGGCGCCGACCGAGTCTGCCCTCGTCTGGAAGTAGTACACACCGAGATGGTCCTTGGCCTTCCCGGACTTCACCAGCACAAAAAAATGGTGGAAGAGAGAGGTGCACGGTGCCACCCCCATGAACATCTCGCACAGATGGGCAAAGATGGCCACCTGAAGGATGGAGTGGGGTGTGAGGTGCTGGGGCTGGAGACCGAGATCCTCCAACAGTAACATGAAGAAGGGTGAGATCGGCAACGCCAACCCGCACGAGAGGTAGGAGACAAAGAGCACAAACTCCCTGGCGGCGAGGTCACCGAGGGGGGTAGCGCCGGCATGGATCCTCCAGGCGTGCGACGACGCACTCCATCCGAGCAGGCGGAGCACCGTGCCGAACCTCCTCTCGGTCTGGTAATGCTCGGGATGAACTAGAGAAGCCATGGCGACTATAGTGGCGAAAAGCAGAAAAATGCGAGTGCAACAGAGGCGCAGAGGACTCGAAGGAGAAAGGACGCAACAGTTGAAGAAAGTGCGAAAGCGTAACTGCTGGCCGCGGGATGAATCCCCTTTTCAAAGAAGGCTCTCTCACTCGTGTCCCAATCCCATCCGACGAGCACCTAGTGCTCGCAGTGACCCAGTCCCCGACATGGGGGCCCAGGTCCACATGTCACGCACCTGGAGAACCGGCCTCCGAGTGCGTAGAAGACGGACCGTCCTCCCGGAAGCAAACCGTCACGCACGACCGCACGTCGCCTAGAGGCCGCTGAAGGATATTTTTAACTTAGGCGGTGGCAATGAGACGCCCCGCGCATGGTCCGACAAAACCGTCGGGCATGGGGGCCACATACCTGCCAGCTGCGGGGACAGACGTGGCAGGCGGCATGACCGAAGGCGGGTTGGCAGTGGCTACGTCAGCAAGTGCCCGAAAATGGCACGCCAATCAGGCTTTGGCCCCACCTGCAGGCTTGTAACCTCCCCTGAGGTGGGTCCGGGGGCCACACTGTCGGTACCCTGGAACAGGGGTACCCCTTACTATAGTATGAAGGCACGGTAAACAGCGCCCAACCCCACCACGTGGCGCGACTCCGGGGCCGCCAAGTGACCAGAGTAGGTAACATATACCGTGATATCGTCAGTGGATCCGGACCCGCGTGAGAAAGTGCCGGACCCCAGCATACATGACCCGGGCCTCCGAGTACGACCCGGGACCTCCGTGTTCCCCCGAATGGGACCTGCACCCCTCTAAGTGAGGTCCGGGCCACCCTCGGCAAGATCCCGGGACGAAGAATACCCTGGCCTAAGTCAAGGACGTACAGGGGTCCGGCGCAGACACTTGTCAGGGTCTTGCCCAGTGTGCTTCCGCTCCTCGCTCAGGCGGGGACCCGGTGCTGCCACGTGGCCTATTGCCCATGACGTAAGCCGGCGGGCAAAGCCTGACGTAAGGCCTCTGGGCCATGCGATCTATGCATTTATTGCGGAGAAGACGCACCGCCTGTCCGCCCTGCAGACAAGCGATGTGCCGTCTTGGCATTTAATGTGCCCCGTCCACTCTGATGGCAGGCGACGAGCAGACCACCCTACAGGCGGCGTGCCTGTCCAATCAGACAGTGGGCAGTTCGCTCATACCGCTGCACGCGCGCGATGGTCATCATGACTTATACGATGTCGGGGAACCTTCTGCTGCACGCCAACGCTACTCAAGCGGCGGATATCGGGGCACAGGGAGATTGCACAAGGTGACTGACATTAGTTGCTCTGGGTATTCCATCCGTTATGTCCCTGGGCCCACATGTCGGGGTTCAGAGTCTTTGTACGTGCCCCCTTGAGCTATAAAAGGGAGGGCACGCGACACAGATAGACTCAGACTCTCAACGCTCAAGCTTCCATAGCAATCCAACACACAGTGGAGTAAGGTACTATGCTCCGGCGGCTCGAACCACTCTAAATCCTCGCGTGTTCATGTGCTCGGTGATCGCTTAGCAAGATAGGCAAAAGGCTTAAGCCCCTTCCTCATCTTAGGATTTAGGGTGAGTGCATTCCGCCACCCGGTCGGAGAATTCCCTCTCCGATAGTAGTGCTATGCATTAATGGCCACGTAAGCCGGGTCTCTTTCAACCATTTCCCTCTCTCAAACGGTCACTCAGACCGGTTGAGTGTTTCTTCTTAATCTCGAGGGTCACTTAGACCCGCAAGGATCATCACACAATTTGGTGTCTTTTGCTAGCTTTACAAGTCACTTAAGAGTTTAGAAGGAGATGAAGAAAGAACGATTAAGAAAGCCACGCAGCAAGAGCAACAAGAAAAACACAAGATCACACTCTCTCTAGACTTTCCAAGGCACTAATCACTAATGATCACTAGTCACGATTATGGTACCTGGAGAAGCTTGAAAGCTTTGAATGTGTCTTGGGACGAAGTGCTTGCTCTTGTATTAGGAGCACTAATCACTATTGATCACTAGTCACAATCAGGATATCAATTTCTAGTTTTTTCCTAAAACAAAGTTTAAACCTAAAAATATTAGGAGCTATTAGAGATTCTTTAAGATATGCATTTTTGCGTGCCTAGGTGAAGGAGAGCAAAAATGGATAGCCTCACTCACGCGCGGGAGCGACGGTTCTGAGCCAGAATCTCTACTACTCTATAAGTCTACAGTGTGGGCGTCCACACTACTCCCATGTCCCGTGGTTCGCGTCCCTGCCCCACTGACAGCCGTCGAGGACGCCATCCTCGCTCTTGCGTCCGTGATTCGCGCCCCCACCCGCTGACAGCCATCAGCGATCCCATCCACGCGTCGTGCCCCATCTGTGCCCCTCCATCGGCGCCCCACCCCAAACCACCTGTTTCGTCCCTCACCTCTGCCCCCAAATCCGAGCCACCACTGCCCGCCGCTCTTCGCCGTCCTCCGGACGCCCATGCTGCCGCCCTCTCCCCAACACCGTCGCCCCACCCCGCTGGAGATCCCAGTCATGGTCCATGGAGGACGTGCGGCGCGACGAGGAGGTCATGCAGCGGGCCGGTGTTGTCGTGCGCGGGGACGAGGTGACGGCGGCGTTCTACGCGCATTGGTGATGGCTTCTTCACCGTGTTCCGCACGCACTTCTACTGCGCCGTGCACGGGGAGCTCCGCACCGATGCCAAGGTGGCCGGCTTCAACGAGATCGTAATCTCCAGGAGCTGTGCCGCCTCCACGCCACCGTCAAGCGCATCCTCGGCATCTGCTTCGGCCACCAGGTGCCAATCCCATACCCATCCAGATATAAGAAAGCTATAATGTACTTTTGAAATACAAGCGAATATTGATGTAGCATGCTGCTTGAGCTTAGCATACCTCTTTCTTTCTTTTTTTTTCTTTCGCAGCATAAGAAACACGACTCTTACGAAGCTCCTATCAAATCTAAGGAGCCTTTGATTTTCAATGTTGGATTCCGGCAATTTACGGTAAGGTAATAGAAGTTCAATTTTTACTGTTAGGAGATATATATTTATCTTTTGACCCTTGGAAGGTATCTCACTGCTCGTTTCTATATTTAGGCCATTGTTTTCATCCGACAACATCAACTGCAATAAACATAAGATGGAGAGATTTCTGCACCATGGCTGGTTTTCTGTTGCCTCTGTATATGCTTCAATTTCCTTCCTTCCACTTCCTCTAATAGTTTTGAAGAACAGAGATGGCGAGCAATCTACCATTGCAGCTGTAGGTTCGCTAAAAAGTGTGGATCCAAATCGGATCATTCTAAAGAAATTTGTTCTGACTAGGTAAGCTTGGGTGCATCTATCTTCACGAGGAAATTTTAGTTATGCAGAATCCTGTTGTTCGTTAAGATGAAAACCAACTCGAGTTGGTTTATTCATCAAATATTTTTGTTATTTGTGAGCTTCAATGCATTCATTTACTGAGATAGGAAACAACCAAATTATTTGTGAGCTTCAATGTATTGGTGAGCTTCAATAAAAAAATAACACATATTTTTTGTTGATATTGTCATGTTTATTAATACTTGCTTGCCCAGATTAATGATCGCACTGAGTTCACGTTGCAACTTGATATGGATAGAGATGGTGGCAGATACATTGCTCCAAATGCAGATCTAAGTACACGAAACCTTTGCATTCTTCACATAGAATGGCTTTTACCACATACTTTGCATCTTTCTATGGCTTCAAAATGAACAAATTTATTTACCGTCCGCAACGTGTTTTTTTTCATGAACACTGATATGTTCTTTTGTTATAGCTTTTTAGAGTTTTAAGATACAATGTACAAAAATAGAAATGATTTCTCCATGCCATATAAACATACCTAACATGTTTGTACTGGGCTATGACATTTAGATTTGTAATTTGTAAGATTTTGTGAGCCGTCACAACGCAAGAGCACCTAACTATATAAAAAGATGATTGATCCATTATGCATATATACTATGCATACACATCTCTGCTATATTTAAGTGTGATTTTTCCTTGGTGCGTCCAACTCCTCACGTTGCGGAAATCTAACCTGCCTCGTACTATATTTAAGTGTGATTTTTCCTTGGTGCGTCCAACTCCTCACGTCGCGGAAATCTAACCTGCCCCGTACGCTCGGCATAACCTGCCCGCTCGGCTGGAATCCTGCTTGCCGGGCACGCTCACGAAAATTCTGGAATTGATAAAAAAAAAGAGGGCACCAAAGATACAGCCCAAGATTCAAACCTAGATCTTCCGGACAGAAGATTTAACTTTAACCACTACAACACATACGACTTTGTATTACAAAAAGGATAGATACTACAAATATGTAGATATTAATAATTTAAAACGTAACAACGTACGGACACGTGATTAGTTGTTGTATACACTGCCTTTATGTTCAAATAACCGTCGCCTGAGAGCAAAAAAGTTATAGACACCGCTCGTTTTTTGTGTCCACGCAACCCTGTTCAACCACACACATGTCGTGTTTGTTGCAATATGTTGCAGTGCTCAGTGACAAATGGAGAGGACAGAGATGGAATGACAGGGTTGTTTCTTTATTGCAGTGTAGTGAAGTATATATACAAGAGTTCCCAAGGGGTGTGTCCCTTGGGAAATAACTGTCACATGGATGGATTAGATCACATGTACAAAATATTTTGTAACACTCCCCCTTGATCAATCCTAATCCATTTGATCATCTGCAATCTGTCATCAAATTCTTGATCTCCTCAAAAACCCTATGGGAAAAATAAGGAGTACACATTGTCTTTTGGATAATGAGAATAATCTCACATAGTCTCCAAAAGAAAATATGCTTGTAATCATCATGTATAAAAACCCCTGTGGGGAAAATTAATGATGAAGCATATAGCTTTGTTGATATTACCTCGTTAAAAACTTTGGATGAGAAAACCTTAGCAAGGCAAAACTCATACAAAGAAAAGAGTGTAATATGATGGTTCAATACAGGTTATATATCATGGGGAATTACTCCCCCTGAACCTTGCAAGCACTTAAGTCTTCTCATACCAATCCCCTCAACACATTTATGAAATGTAGAGTATGGTAGAGACTTTGTGAATAGATCTGCAAGATTATCACAAGACTTTGTTTGCAAGATGTTTATATCCCCTTTTTCCTGAAGTTCATGGGGATAAAACAGTTTATGAGAAATATGCTTATTGATATTACTCTTGATATAACCTGCATCCATCTGAACAACACAAGCTGAATTATCTTCATAGATAATTGTTGGTGAGTCAAGAGAACCAATACCACAAGTTGTGAGTATATGATTCACCATTCTACGAAGCCATACACATTCACGTGATGCTTCAAATAATGCAATTATTTCAGAATGGTTGGTGGACGTGGTCACCAAAGTCTGCTTAGACGATTTCCACGAGATGGCAGTTCCACCTTGTAAGAATACGAATCCTGTTTGCGATCGGCCATTGTGGGGATCAGATAAATAGCCAGCATCTATATACCCAATTAAACTAGGATCATTACTTCTTTTGTAAAAGAGTCCTAGATCCTTTGTGCCATTTAGGTATCGGAAAATATTCTTAATGCCAACCCAGTGTCTTTTTGTTGGAGCAGAACTGTGCCTTGCTAACAAATTTACTGCAAAAGCAATATCCGGCCGGGCATTGTTAGCAAGATACATCAATGCACCAATAGCACTGAGATATGGGAACTCTGGTCCCAATATCTGTTCTTCATCATCCCGTGGTCTGAATGGATTTTTCTTTAAATCCAAAGATCTGACCACCATAGGAGTCTTTGAAGGATAAGACATATGCATATTGAATTTTTCCAATACCTTTTGGGTATATGTACTTTGATGTACAAGGATTCCAGAAGGTAAATGCTCAAGCTGTAGACCTAAGCAAAATTTGGTTTTACCCAAATCCTTCATCTCAAATTCCGTCGTTAAATGATGACGTGCTTCATCAATATCAAGTTTATTTCCTATGATGTTAAGGTCATCAACATAAACCGATATGATACAGAATCCCACTTTGGATCTTTTGATGAAGACGCACGGGCAATCATCATTTTTCGTGTATCCCTTACGAAAAAGGAATTCACTCAATCAGTTGTACCACATTCTGCCCGATTGTTTTAAGCCATATAATGACTTCTGCAACTTTACGCAATACATGTTGCGCTTTGCCTTTGGATTCGGTACATCTATTCCATCAGGAACTTTCATGTATATATCAGAATCCAGTGACCCATAGAGATATGCGGTCACTACGTCCATCAACTGCAAAGATAGACGATTTTGCACTGCCAAAGATATTAAATATCGGAATGTTATTGCACTCATGACTGGTGAATAAGTTTCGTTGAAATCAACGCCGGGTCTTTGCGTAAACCCTTGTGCTACTAGCCTTGCTTTGTATCTCACTACCTCACCATTTTCATTTCGTTTCCGAATGAAAACCCACTTATATCCCACAGGGAAGATATCACGTGGTGTAGGTATTACAGCAGAGAAAACTTCTCTTTTGTAAAGCGAGGCTAACTCCGCTTCGATTGCTGCCTTCCATTTGATCCAATCCGAGCGCTTACTGCACTCTGCCATGGTCTTAGGATCTAGATCATTTTGAAGGTCCTCAGCAATCTGCTCGGAGAAATATATGTCGACATTGGTAGCTTTTCTATCATATGTTTCACCGGTCTCAACATAGTTGATGGCAATTTCATCATTCCTTAGAGACTCATCAGAATTTCCCAAATTGATGTGTCTAGGATTTTTCGATGTCCCAGCCTCGGTTATGTGCACATCCGAGCTGGGTTGTGGATCATCACAATCCACATGATACATTGTATCATATTGGTGTCCTTTTGCATTCACTATTGTTCTTTGCTTCTCAGCAACAGAACAGCGCTTATTCACCATACTTCTCCTCTCTAGGAGTTGAGTGGCCTTACTTGGTACTTCCACTCTTTCTGGTGCATTCCTAGCAGGAATGAATGATTTAGTGACACCTTTGTAATTAGTGAATGCATCTGGCAGTTCATTTGCAAGTCTTTGCAAATGTATAATTTTCTGAACTTGCAGTTCAGTTTCTGAAGTACGTGGATCAGAACCTGGAACACTTTGAGTATTCCAATTTATTTCCTAGCATTCTTTTTGGTACTTTAATTCTCCCCCTAATGCCGGGAAATGTTCCTCATCAAAAATAGAGTCAGCAAAACGGGTTGTAAATAGATCCCCTGTTAAGGGTTCTAAATACTTAATGATCGACGGAGATTGAAATCCCACATAGATCCCCACTTTCCTGTGTGGGCCCATAGCTGTTCTCTGAGGTGGTGAGATTGGAATGTATACACAACATCCAAATTTACGCAAATGGGAAATACTTGGAGGATTTCCACGTACCATTTGTATTGGGGATGTTGAATGGTATGCAGTTGGTCGTAATTGTATAAGGTCAGCAGCGTGCAGAACTGCATGACCCCAACACGACGAAGGCAATTTGCAATTCATCAATAATGGCCTTGCTATGAGTTTAATCCTCTTGATTAGTGACTCAGCCAAACGATTCTGGGTGTGGACATACGGTACCGAGTGCTGTACTTGAATCCCCAGCGCCTTACAGTAATCATTGAATGCCTGAGATTTGAATTCAGCAGCATTGTCCATTCGGATTGAACTAATCCGATGTTCAGGAAAATTTGCCTTTAACTTGATAATTTGAGACATTATCTTGGCAAATGCATGGTTGCGTGTGAAAGGGAAATGTGCCCTTGGGCCATTTCTAAGGATTTTGGTGATTTAGTGCTCAACACAGGTACCTATTTGTAAAATGGAACAAGGTGAAAATCATGAAGTAAAGGTATGTTTCTAAGCCTTAGTACATTGGTTTTGTGGACTAACATGTTTGTCTAAGTGTTAGAAACAGCAAGAAGAAAAAGAGAAAAGGGGAGAGAATGACTTGGCTGTGTGCAGCCAAGTCCCAGCTCGGTCTGGAGCACCGGACTGTCCGGTGTGCACCGGACAGTGTCCGGTGCGCCAGACCTCCTCGGCGCGAACTGGCCGCTCTCGGGAATTCGCCGACGGCGTACGGCTAAAATTCACCGGACTGTCCGGTGTGCACCGGACTGTCCGGTGAGCCAACGGTCGGCCAGGGCCAACGGTCGGCCGCGCAATCCGCGCGGGACACGTGGCCGAGCCAACGGTCGGGAAGGAACACCGGACTGTCCGGTGTGCACCGGACATGTCCGGTGCGCCAACTGAGCGCAGATCTGGAGCAGCCAGCAACGGTCAGAAGTGCTGTTTTTGGAAACAAATCGGGCACCGGACAGTGTCCGGTGTGCACCGGACTGTCCGGTGCGCCACGAGACAGAAGGCAAAGATGGCCTTCCAGATTTGTTCCCAACGGCTCCTAGCTGCCTTGGGGCTATAAAAGGGACCCCTTGGCGCATGGAGGAAGCACCCAAGCATTCCTTGAGCACTCTTGATCACTCACACATCAATCTTGCGCACTTGTTTGACATTCTAGTGATTTGAGCTCCGTTCTAGTGTGTTAGCCTCTTGAGCTCAAGTCTGGGTTTTGTGTGTGCGTATTCGCTGTGATCTCTGTGTTGTGTGTGAGTTGCTAATCCCTCCCTTACTCCGTGATTCTTTGTGAACATCTTTTGTAAGGGCGAGAGGCTCCAAGTTGTGGAGATTCCTCGCAAACGGGATTGAGATAAGAACAACAAAACACCGTGGTATTCAAGTGGGTCTTTGGACCGCTTGAGAGGGGTTGATTGCAACCCTCGTCCGTTGGGACGCCACAACGTGGAAGTAGGCAAGCATTGGCTTGGCCGAACCACGGGATAAACCACCGTGTCCCTCTGTGCTTGATTCTTGTGGTATTGTGTTTTGTTGAAGACTTCACCTTAGCCACTTGGCATTAACTGTGCTAACGCTTAACAAGTATTTGTGGCTTAAGTTTGAAGTTTTTACAGGATCACCTATTCACCCCCCCCTCTAGGTGCTCTCAATTGGTATCAAAGCCGTTCTATTCACAAAGGGACTAACCGCCCGAATAGATGGATCCTAAGGGGAAGGGTATAGTGATCAACGACAAAGAGAAGGAGACCTTCGTCAACGAGCCAAAGGACGACAAGCCTACCGACTCCGGCTCGGGTCAAAGACGAAAGGATGGGAAGAAGAAGAAGACCAGGCGCATCAAGGAGATCATCTACTACGACAGCGACGAGTCTACTTCTTCCCAAAAGGATGAGGACCACAACGACTACGAGAGGAGAAAACCGGTTAACTCGAACTTTTCCTTTGATTACTCTCGTATTCCGCAAAGTTCACATTCTCATTTACTCTCCATTCCACTTGGCAAGCCCCCACACTTTGATGGAGAGGACTACGGATTTTGGAGTCACAAAATGCGTAGTCACCTATTCTCTCTCCATCCTAGTATATGGGAGATTGTAGAGAGTGGAATGCACTTTGATAGTTCGGATAGTCCTATGTTCATTAATGAACAAATCCATAAAAATGCACAAGCTACTACTGTTCTTCTAGCTTCCTTGTGCAGGGATGAATACCATAAGGTGAGCGGCTTGGACAACGCCAAGCAAATCTGGGACACCCTCAAGATTTCTCATGAGGGGAACGACGTCACCTTACTCACCAAGATGGAGTTGGTGGAGGGCGAGCTTGGACGGTTCGCGATGATAAGGGGCGAGGAGCCAACGCAAACGTACAACCGGCTCAAGACCCTTATCAACAAGATAAGAAGCTACGGGAGCACGCGATGGACGGACCACGACGTCGTCCGCCTAATGCTCAGGTCTTTTACCGTACTTGATCCTCATCTCGTGAACAATATTCGTGAGAATCACAGGTACACGATGATGACGCCCGAGGAAGTGCTTGGAAAATTCGTAAGCGGGCGGATGATGATCAAGGAGGCAAGATACGTCGACGAGGCGTTGAACGGTCCGATCAACGAGCCGCAACCCCTTGCTCTCAAGGCAACACGAAGCAAGGAGGCGCTACCTAGCAAGGTGGCACAGATTGAGGCGGCCGGCCTTAATGATGAAGAGATGGCTCTCATCATTAAAAGATTCAAGACGGTACTTAAAGGTCACAAGGGACAACCAAGCAAGACCAAAGCCAAAGGGAAGCGCTCATGCTTCAAATGCGGTAAGCTTGGTCATTTCATTGCTAACTGTCCCGATAATGAAAGTGACCAGGAAAAGGGGAACAAAAGAGAGAAAAAGAAACAATACAAGAAGGCAAAGGGCGAGGCGCATCTAGGAAAGGAGTGGGACTCGGATTGCTCCTCCTCCGACTCCGACAACGAAGGACTCGCCGCCACTGCCTTCAACAAATCAGCTCTCTTCCCCAACGAGCGTCTCACTTGCCTTATGGCAAGGGAGAAGAAGGTGAGTATTCAAGACTCCACTTATATTTCTTCTAGTGATAGTGAGTCTAGTGATGATGATATAGATTATTCTTGCTTGTTCAAGGGCTTAGATAGATCTAAGATAGATAAAATCAATGAATTGATTGATGCATTGAATGAAAAGGATAGGCTTTTAGAAAAGCAAGAAGATTTATTGTATGATGAACATGATAAGTTTGTAGAGGCACAAAAATCATATGCTTTAGAAGTAAAAAGAAATGAAATGCTTTCTAGTGAAATATCTTCCTGTCATGAAACCATTTCTACCTTAAGAAATGTTAATATTGATTTAAGTGCTAAACTAGAAGTAGCTAGTAAATCAAATTCTTGTGTTGAACATGTTGAAATTTGTACTAGGTGTAAGGATTTTGATGTTAATGCTTGTAGTGAACACCTAGTTCTAATTTCCAAATTAAATGATGAAGTGGCTAGTCTTAATACCCAACTTAAGACTAGCAAGAATGAAGTTGACAAAATAAAATTTGCAAGGGATGCCTACACGGTTGGTAGACACCCCTCAATTAAGGATGGGCTTGGCTTCAAGAGAGAAGCCAAGAACTTAACAAGCCATAAGGCTCCCGTCTTCGTCAAGGAGAAAGGGAAGGCCCCTATGGCAAATAGTGCTAAAAAGAACCATGCTTTCTTATACCATGATAGGAGACATGCTAGAAATGTTCATAATGATTTTGATTCACATGTTTATGATTCTCATGCCATGTTTGCCTCTAGTTCCTCTTATAAGCATGATAGGAGGAATGTTGTATATATGCCTAGGAGAAATATTGCTCATGTGCCTAGAAAGAATGTTATTCATGCTCCTAGAAAATTAGTGAATGAACCTTCTACCATTTATTATGCTTGTAATGCTCCCTTTGCTATTTGTAGAAAGGGAAAGAAGGTTGTTGCTAGGAAATTAGGGGCTAGATGCAAGGGAGATAAAACTTGCATCTGGGTCCCTAAGAATATTTGTGCTAACCTTGCAGGACCCAACATGAGTTGGGTACCTAAGACCCAAGCCTAAATTTGCCTTGCAGGTTTATGCATCCGGGGGTTCAAGCTGGATTATCGACAGCGGATGCACAAACCATATGACGGGGGAGAAGAAGATGTTCACCTCCTACGTCAAAAGTAAAGATTCCCAAGATTCAATTATATTCGGTGACGGGAATCAAGGCAAGGTAAAAGGGCTAGGTAAAATTGCAATTTCTAATGAGCATTCTATATCAAATGTATTCTTAGTGGAGAGTCTTGGATATAACTTGCTATCTGTTAGTCAATTATGTCAAATGGGATATAATTGCTTATTTACGAATGTAGATGTGTCTGTCTTTAGAAGATGTGATGGTTCACTAGCTTTTAAGGGTGTACTAGACGGCAAGCTTTATTTAGTTGATTTTGCAAAAGAAGAGGCCGGTCTAGATGCATGCTTAATGGCTAAGACTTGCATGGGCTGGCTGTGGCATCGCCGCTTAGCACATGTGGGGATGAAGAACCTCCACAAGCTTCTAAAGGGGGAACACGTAATAGGTCTAACAAATGTGCATTTCGAAAAGGATAGACCTTGTGCAGCTTGTCAAGCAGGGAAACAGGTGGGAGGAGCACATCACAGCAAGAACGTGATGACCACGTCAAGACCCCTGGAGCTGCTACACATGGATCTCTTCGGACCCGTCGCCTATCTAAGCATAGGAGGGAGTAAGTATGGTTTAGTTGTTGTTGATGACTTTTCCCGCTTCACTTGGGTATTCTTTTTGCAGGATAAGTCTGAAACCCAAGGAACCCTCAAGCGCTTCCTCAGGAGAGCTCAAAATGAGTTTGAGCTCAAGGTGAAGAAGATAAGGAGCGACAACGGGTCCGAGTTCAAGAACCTTCAAGTGGAGGAGTTTCTTGAGGAGGAAGGGATCAAGCACGAGTTCTCCGCTCCCTACACACCACAGCAAAATGGTGTGGTAGAGAGGAAGAACAGGACGCTAATCGATATGGCGAGGACGATGCTTGGAGAGTTCAAGACCCCCGAGTGTTTTTGGTCGGAAGCCGTGAACACGGCTTGTCACGCCATCAACAGGGTCTACCTTCATCGACTCCTCAAGAAGACTTCGTATGAGCTACTAACCGGTAACAAACCCAATGTATCTTATTTTCGTGTATTTGGGAGCAAATGCTACATTCTAGTGAAGAAGGGTAGAAATTCTAAGTTTGCTCCCAAAGCTGTAGAAGGGTTTTTATTAGGTTATGATTCAAATACAAAGGCGTATAGGGTCTTCAACAAATCATCGGGTTTGGTTGAAGTCTCTAGCGACGTTGTATTTGATGAGACTAATGGCTCTCCAAGAGAGCAAGTTGTTGATTGTGATGATGTAGATGAAGAAGATGTTCCGACGGCCGCTATACGAACCATGGCGATTGGAGACATTCGGCCACAGGAACAGGATGAACGTGATCAACCTTCTTCCTCAACTACGGTGCATCCCCCACCTCAAGACGATGAACAGGTTCATCAAAAGGAGGCGTGTGATCAAGGGGGAGCACAAGACGATCAAGTGATGGAGGAAGAAGCGCAACTGGCACCTCCAACCCAAGTTCGAGCGATGATTCAAAGGGATCATCCCGTCGACCAAATTCTGGGTGACATTAGCAAGGGAGTAACTACTCGATCTCGATTAGTTAATTTTTGTGAGCATTACTCTTTTGTCTCCTCTATTGAGCCTTTCAGGGTAGAGGAGGCCTTGCTAGATCCGGATTGGGTGTTGGCCATGCAGGAGGAACTTAATAACTTCAAGCGCAACGAAGTTTGGACGCTGGTGCCTCGTCCCAAGCAAAATGTTGTGGGAACCAAGTGGGTGTTCCGCAACAAACAGGACGAGCACGGGGTGGTGACAAGGAACAAGGCTCGACTTGTGGCAAAAGGTTATGCCCAAGTCGCAGGTTTGGACTTTGAGGAGACTTTTGCTCCTGTGGCTAGGCTAGAGTCCATTCGTATCTTGCTAGCATATGCCGCTCACCATTCTTTCAGGTTGTACCAAATGGATGTGAAGAGCGCGTTCCTCAACGGGCCAATAAAGGAGGAGGTGTACGTGGAGCAACCCCCTGGCTTCGAGGATGAGCGGTACCCCGACCACGTGTGTAAGCTCTCTAAGGCGCTCTATGGACTTAAACAAGCCCCAAGAGCATGGTATGAATGCCTTAGAGATTTCTTACTTGCTAATGCTTTCAAGGTTGGGAAAGCCGATCCAACTCTTTTTACAAAGACATGTGATGGTGATTTGTTTATATGCCAAATTTATGTCGATGACATAATATTTGGTTCTACTAATCAAAAGTCTTGTGAAGAGTTTAGCAGGGTGATGACGCAGAAATTCGAGATGTCGATGATGGGCGAGCTGAACTACTTCCTTGGGTTCCAAGTGAAGCAACTCAAGGACGGCACCTTCATCTCCCAAACGAAGTACACGCAAGATCTGCTGAAGCGGTTTGGGATGAAGGACGCCAAGCCCGCAAAGACTCCGATGGGAACCGACGGACACACCGACCTCAACAAAGGAGGTAAGTCCGTTGATCAAAAAGCATACCGGTCAATGATAGGGTCTTTACTTTATTTATGTGCTAGTAGACCGGATATTATGCTTAGCGTATGCATGTGTGCTAGATTTCAATCCGATCCTAAGGAGTGTCACTTGGTGGCGGTGAAGCGAATTCTTAGATATTTAGTCGCTACGCCTTGCTTCGGGATCTGGTATCCAAAGGGGTCTAACTTTGACTTAATTGGGTACTCAGATTCCGACTATGCTGGATGTAAGGTCGATAGGAAGAGTACATCGGGGACGTGCCAATTCTTAGGAAGGTCCCTGGTGTCATGGAACTCTAAGAAACAAACCTCCGTTGCCCTATCCACCGCTGAGGCCGAGTACGTTGCCGCAGGACAGTGTTGTGCGCAACTACTTTGGATGAGGCAAACCCTCAGGGACTTTGGCTACAATCTGAGCAAAGTCCCACTCCTATGTGATAATGAGAGTGCTATCCGCATAGCGGAAAATCCTGTTGAGCACAGCCGCACAAAGCACATAGACATCCGGCATCACTTTTTGAGAGACCACCAGCAAAAGGGAGATATCGAAGTGTTTTATGTTAGCACCGAGAACCAGCTAGCCGATATCTTTACCAAGCCTTTAGATGAGAAGACCTTTTGCAGGCTGCGTAGTGAGCTAAATGTCTTAGATTCGCGGAACTTGGATTGAATTGTAGCATACATGTATTTATGCCTTTGATCATGTTCATTCTGCATTTTGTTGCTTATTATGGTGCTCAAGTTGTACAAACACTCCCTGGACCTCACAAGTCCGTTGCAAAGTGATGCACATGTTTAGGGGGAGATGTGTTACAACTTGACCCTTTGAGACTAACCATATGTTGAGTGTGTCTGATTTAGTCTCAAAGGAGAATTGAAAGGGAAAAGGTGGACTTGGACCATGCAAGACTTCCACTGCACTCCGATGAGGGGTAACTCATTCCAAGTTCATCTCATGACCTCTTATTGCCATTTGCTCTTAATTGACGATTTTGGTGAGGCAATGGGGTTAAAGGGCCACAATTGATCCCGTTTTGGTGCTTGATGCCAAAGGGGGAGAAAATAAAGGCCAAAGCAATAAATGGATCAGCTACCACTTGAGAGATTTTGAAAATTGTAGAATAGAGTTTTTGATTAAGAGATTTTGAAAATTGTAGAATAGAGTTTTTGATTAATTTGTCAAAATTCTTAAGTTGTCTCTCTTGTCAAAAGTTGGCTTCTTGTGGGGAGGAGTATTGATTATGGGAAAAAGGGGGAGTTTTTGAAATTTTTGATCAATCTCTTTTTGAATGACTCTCTTTATGCTTAAACATGTGTGTTTAACTTAGAGATAGAGATTTGTGTTTGATTTGCAAAAACAAACCAAGTGGTGGCAAAGGATGATCCATATATGCCAAAATTGAATAACACCTAAATTTATGTCATTTGAATTGAGTTTGCACTTGTTCTAGTGGCTTTATGAAGTGTTGGCATAAATCACCAAAAAGGGGGAGATTGAAAGGGAAATGTGCCCTTGGGCCATTTCTAAGGATTTTGGTGATTTAGTGCTCAACACAGGTACCTATTTGTAAAATGGAACAAGGTGAAAATCATGAAGTAAAGGTATGTTTCTAAGCCTTAGTACATTGGTTTTGTGGACTAACATGTTTGTCTAAGTGTTAGAAACAGCAAGAAGAAAAAGAGAAAAGGGGAGAGAATGACTTGGCTGTGTGCAGCCAAGTCCCAGCTCGGTCTGGAGCACCGGACTGTCCGGTGTGCACCGGACAGTGTCCGGTGCGCCAGACCTCCTCGGCGCGAACTGGCCGCTCTCGGGAATTCGCCGACGGCGTACGGCTAAAATTCACCGGACTGTCCGGTGTGCACCGGACTGTCCGGTGAGCCAACGGTCGGCCAGGGCCAACGGTCGGCCGCGCAATCCGCGCGGGACACGTGGCCGAGCCAACGGTCGGGAAGGAACACCGGACTGTCCGGTGTGCACCGGACATGTCCGGTGCGCCAACTGAGCGCAGATCTGGAGCAGCCAGCAACGGTCAGAAGTGCTGTTTTTGGAAACAAATCGGGCACCGGACAGTGTCCGGTGTGCACCGGACTGTCCGGTGCGCCACGAGACAGAAGGCAAAGATGGCCTTCCAGATTTGTTCCCAACGGCTCCTAGCTGCCTTGGGGCTATAAAAGGGACCCCTTGGCGCATGGAGGAAGCACCCAAGCATTCCTTGAGCACTCTTGATCACTCACACATCAATCTTGCGCACTTGTTTGACATTCTAGTGATTTGAGCTCCGTTCTAGTGTGTTAGCCTCTTGAGCTCAAGTCTGGGTTTTGTGTGTGCGTATTCGCTGTGATCTCTGTGTTGTGTGTGAGTTGCTAATCCCTCCCTTACTCCGTGATTCTTTGTGAACATCTTTTGTAAGGGCGAGAGGCTCCAAGTTGTGGAGATTCCTCGCAAACGGGATTGAGATAAGAACAACAAAACACCGTGGTATTCAAGTGGGTCTTTGGACCGCTTGAGAGGGGTTGATTGCAACCCTCGTCCGTTGGGACGCCACAACGTGGAAGTAGGCAAGCATTGGCTTGGCCGAACCACGGGATAAACCACCGTGTCCCTCTGTGCTTGATTCTTGTGGTATTGTGTTTTGTTGAAGACTTCACCTTAGCCACTTGGCATTAACTGTGCTAACGCTTAACAAGTATTTGTGGCTTAAGTTTGAAGTTTTTACAGGATCACCTATTCACCCCCCCCCCTCTAGGTGCTCTCAGCGTGTTGATAGTAAACACACATGTGACCATCTAGTAGATGCGTCAATCAGTACCATGAAGTACCTAAATGGCCCAGAAGTTGGTATAATTGGCCCACAAATATCTCCTTGAATCCTTTCAAGGAATTTAAGCGGTTCAGCTTTAATTTTGAGATATGATGGTCTCAAAATAAGTTTCCCAGTTGCACATGCGGTGCAAACAAAATCCTGAGATTTGGGAAAACTTGATGTGGGCAAATTATGACCAATTGAATTACCTGTAATTTTCCTCATCATCTCTATGCCAGGATGACCAAGTCGATCATGCCAAATCTGGAATGCATCAACATCTTGGAAAATTACCTTATATGCAACATGTGCATTGCTCTTAATATATGTATAGTACAACCCTGACGTGAGTGATAGAATTTTCTCGCATATGCGCTTGCCATATTTATTCGGCTTGGTCAAGAAGAGAAACTCTTCTTGATTTTCATCATGGGTTTCAATATGAAATCCATTTTGCCGGATATCTCTAAAACTTAGGAGGGTACGTGTAGAATCAGGATACAATAATGCATCCTCGATCACAATTTCAGTACCCATGGGGAGGGTAATAGTTGCTCGACCAGAGCCAACTATCACAGCATCGCGTCCAGCGATGGTCAAAACTTTCCCATCTCTTTTCTTAAGAGTCTGAAAGTATTTGATCTCCCTAAGTATAGAGTTTGTGGTACAACTGTCCACAAGGCATAATTCCTCTTTCGTCGAGTTGTCATCATTATGCATCTATACATAAATAAAAATTCTGATTAAGAATTTTATGATGCAACTTAGTACTATACATAACATGATATTGAATATCACAATGTCGAAACAATATTACAATAATGGTATGGCGACTCATCCAATGAGTTCGCACTACTCACAGGACCCAACACTGGTCTGTAGAGTATGTTACATCTCAAAACATGAGATTGTATACCTCTACTTATTACAACAACATTATAAAGACAGTATAGAACAACCACACAAGCCACAGTGGTCATGATCAAATCTCCAAGCATGAGAGATTTATGCCAAATCTCCAAATGGATCCTTTGACATATACTCAATGATCATATCATCAGATTCATCTTCTTGTAGAAGTGGAGGCTTGTTGTCAACCACATTGAGGTGCTCTTTAGCAAGAGTGTTCTTCAGGTCACCAGAAGCCAGTGAAGAACTTCCAACCTCAATTGGTGCTTCAGTAGAATTGAAATGAGCCTCAAAACCAGGCTTATCAGACTTTGGCTTCTTTAGGGATTGTTGATACAAAAGAACAAGGTGCTTAGGGCAAGTGCAATCCCTAGCAAAATGGCCCTCAGTACCACATTTAAGGCAAGCTCTATTGCCCTTAGATGGTAGAGGCTTGCCATTTCCTTTTCCTTTACCTTTCTTGTGGAATTTGTTCTTATTGAATTTGCGAGGTCCAGGAGGATTCTTGAAGTTTTTCTTGAATCCTTTCTTATTCTCAGTCTTATGCACATTGAAATGTACCTCAGGCAGAGGGGCAGACCCAGGAGGGCGCTGCTGAGCATTCTTTAGAAGAAGCTCATGATGCTTTTCTGCTTGGGTCAATGTGTGCATAAGTTGAGAATATCTCTGGAAATTACTAGAGCGATACTGCTGATGCAATATCCTGTCCTCTGGAAGCATGGTAGATAGAGTCTTCTCTATCTTGTCTGCTTCAGAGGGCTCTTTCTCGCAAAACTTCAATTTAGAACAAATGCTATGAAGAGCATGGTTATATTCTGCAACAGATTTAAAATCTTACAGTCGAAGGTGGTTCCACTCATGGTTGGCTGACGGCCATATGAGCTCCTTCTGCTGTTCATAGCGCTCTTTGAGAGCTTTCCACAAGTTGTGAGGGCATCTCTCCATAAGGTACTCTTGCTTAAGGTCCTTATGGATGTAAAGCCTCAAAAGGAAAAGTGTTGTGTTCTTTTTAACCTCATTCACTGGATCAGTACCAGTGATGGGTGCTGCAATGGCATCAATGATCCCACGAGAAGCAAAAGTTATTTCAATATCTGAAGCCCAAGTTGGGTAGTTATGCCCATCAAGGGCGAGTTCCTCGAACTCTTTGGTTGACATGTTCCTACAGTCATTACCATGGACATCCATTAATTTACGCATAAATTAATAGTCACAATGGTGATGTTGTAAGATCAATATGCAAAAATCCTTAAAAATTACATATGTAATGAGTTCCTTGAAGGTTCCAAACCTTCCCATTGAATAAATACTTTGAATTTTAGTAAGCATAGTATAGATAATCCTCAAATTAATGAGGTAGATCTAGTAGTGGGCAAGAAACTTGCTGCCTAAAAGCATGGTCTCTGGGCTGATAAGTTCACGGATGAACAAACCGCAGCCAATGCTTAGGTCTCCACTACCCATGCTCTACTAATTATCAAAGTGAAATTCAATAACTCTTACATGTGATATGAGTTTCCTGAAGGTTCCAAACCTTCCAATTGAATAAATACTTTGAATTTTAGTAAGCATAGTATAGATAATCCTCAAATTAATGAGGTAGATCTAGTAGTGGGCAAGAAACTTGCTGCCTAAAAGCATGGTCTCTGGGCTGATAAGTTCATGGATGAACAAACCGCAGCCAATGCTTAAGTCTCCACTACCCATGCTCTACTAATTATCAAAGTGAAATTCAATAACTCTTACATGTGATATGAGTTTCCTGAAGGTTCCAAACCTTCCAATTGAATAAATACTTTGAATTTTAGTAAGCATAGTATAGATAATCCTCAAATTAATGAGGTAGATCTAGTAGTGGGCAAGAAACTTGCTGCCTAAAAGCACGGTCTCTAGGCAGATAAGTTCACGGATGAACAAACCGCAGCCAATGCTTAGGTCTTCACTACCCATGCTCTACTAATTATCAAAGTAAAATTCAATAACTCCATATCATGTTATTTTGGATAGCACGTATAGGTAATCATCCCGAGGGATGTAGACCTCATAGAGATAGGCATTCCAAATGCTGCCATAAGCACGGTCTCTGGGCTACTAAATTCTATAAAAGAATTTAGTGCAGCCAATGCTTAGGACTCTATCTCCCTATGCTCTTGATCCAAAATAATGTAATTTCATTTTTGCATGAGTTTTATTAAGTCTGAACTTAATAAATGTTATATTTATATGCAAACATAAATGAATGCGTAAATAATAGCAAGTAGAGATATGTGAATTATTAATGTAAAACAAACAATAATTCACGAACTAAAATTTGCTATATTTACAATAAAACAGATATGTCTTTACAATATATGCAGTCTAAATTACGAATTTAGACTCCTAAGATAACTTTAAACTGAAATTACATATAAAACAGAGTCTTATACTGAAATTCAGAACTTAAAAATGGTAAAACAGGCTATATTAGGCCTCTGAAAGTAGCCCAGGCGGCCTGCCAGGCGAGCCAGGCAGCGGCCAGAAGGCCTGCACGCCGGCCCAGCCTAGCTGGCCTGCCCAGGCGGCCCAACAGAGGCCCAAAAGCCTATATCATATTGGGGCGGCTAGGGTTTCCAACCCTAACCGCCCCCTGTAGCCGCCGCCGCCACCAGGGGCGTTTGCCAGCCGCCGCCAGGGAGCATTTGCCAGCCGCCGCCAGGGAGCATGAAGCTCCCAGCCGCCACCAGGCTCCAGCAGGGAGCCGTTCCTACGCGCCCGAGGCACCACCAGGGAGCCACCGCGCCTAGGAGGAAGGGGCCTGCGGGCCCCCCGTGCTGGTCTCTGCCAGGCCGAGCCGCGCGTCGCCTGCGCTCGGTGGGAGCCACGCCGAGTGCCTGGTGCGCGCCGTCGCCGGGCTTCTCCCTTGCCTGGTTGCCGCGCCAGGGGGAGCCCGCCTGCTCCCTGCGCGCCTTGTCCGAGATCGGACAGCGCCTGCGAGTGGGCGCCGCGCAAGCCGCGCCATGCGCCGGCCGAGTGCCGCGCCGAGCGCGCCAGGCGTGTGCCCTGGCCGGAGCCGCCCACGCCGGGGCATGCGGTCGCGCCATGCGCCGGCCGTTGTCGGGCGCGCGCTCTGCCAGCCGCCAGGCCGGGCGCCTGGCCGGAAGCTGTGCCTGCAATCGGGACGTCCGACCGCGCCCGAGGTCGAGTCGCGCAGCCGCGACTGCAGTCGGGCTTGTCCGCGCCCGCGACGAGCGCCAGGGTGGCGCGCTGCATCGAGCCTGCGCCTCGCCGGCCGAGCCGCGCCAAGTGCCTCCCTTCTGCGCAGTGCAGCGCCCGCGCCGAGGCTTGCCGCGCCGCTCCCCACCCCCTCCCCCCAAACAACCGACGTGGCGGCCGGATCGAGGGCCATTAGGCCCTCCCGTTGGAGGAGGAAGACGAGGCCATCCCATTTGGGCGATGGCCAGTGAAGATAATACGTCCACGTGGAGCATCGAAGGCACGCGGAGGCTGTCCACGACGGGCAGCAATGGTCCCGACGACCACAGGCACCGGCGGAGATGGTGAACGACGAGTAACTGCCGCTGCAGTGGGCGGAGGCGGCGGTGGTGCCTCCAAATCGACATCCATGGGAGCGGATGCAGACGATCCCACGTCAACCACCGGCACCGGTGGTGAAGGGGATGCAGTGGGGAGTCCGCACTCCACCACCGGCAGCGGAACCACCGCTGTCCATTCATGGAGAACGCAGAAGTGCACATTTTGCACTTGCACACGGCGTTCAGGGATCTCGTGCACCGGTGGGAGTGTTGTGGCTTGCCCAACGGTGAACGCTTCCAACATCGCATCATCAACAATATGAAGAACTTCGCGCATACGGCGTATATGCATGGAAACGGTATGCTCCATACCTTGTTGTTGATGTGTAGATCGATCTTGCTGTTCTTGTCAAGAACAGCGTGTTTTTCCTCTTTCGCTTCTCTGATTTCTCCTTGAGACAGTGCTGATAACGTGTTGCAATATGTTGCAGTGCTCAGTGACAAATGGAGAGGACAGATATGGAATGACAGGGTTGTTTCTTTATTGCAGTGTAGTGAAGTATATATACAAGAATTCTCAAGGGGTGTGTTCCTTGGGAAATAACTGTCACATGGATGGATTAGATCGCATGTACAAAATATTTTGTAACAGTGTTGTTTGTCTCGCGGTTTTGCGCGCTACACGCGACGGTCATTTGGCCACGTCCTCAGACTCCGGGCCGGCTCCAGGAGTCAGGATAGGAGGACAGATGAGCTTGCGATTGCGACCTTGCGTACACCGTTGCTCGGTTCCTTCCGGAGTCCTTGAGTCTGTGGGAATGGGATGGGACTTGGGTGGCTGAAGAATGATGCGCCATGGGAATGGGATAATATATAGAAATACAGATGTGTCTGCCATCTGCTGTGCACGCCATTCCTCTTTAGCCAATCGGTTCCAGTGATTTTGTTATCCTAAATCACAGAATCGCAATAGTGCTCCAGGGAAAAAAAACAAACAAACGAGAGAGAATCCGATAGCGTTATCTTCCCAGCGACAGGTCCATGTGGATGTGGCCTGGCCTCCCATAGTCCCATACGTCTCCAACTGTGTCCGTGCGGCTCCACGCTCCAGCGACATACGTAGAGCTATCTACCATCCTGGACTCCTGGTCAAGCTACAGCCGCGTACTTGACGTGCGTGGTACTACAGTGTACCGGACTGTTTGTGTTTTATTCGGACTGCAAGATGTAGACGCCACGCCTTATGACTTCCGAATCCTTGACCGGCGACGGTGACGGACTGCTTGGCTACGCTAGCTACTTTTTACAGCTGCAATATACAAGGTTATATAATAATTGTTACAGCTGCAATATACAAGGTTATATAATAATTGTGAGCCTGGAATGATTTTCCAGATATAAGAGATTGTTAAGATCTCAAATCTGTATATAATAAATACAGTCAAGACATAATTGGGTCTGTTTGGTTCAGCTTTTTTCTGACCAGCTTTTCCGAGAATCTAACTGTGGGGAGAATCTGGCTGTGTAGAGAATCTGACTATCATTAGGATTACATGTGAGGGAAGATAAAGTTGTCCTTGGGGCTCAGGATCTATAAAGTGACGGATTACTACTATTGCGACGACTCAACCGATTATATGTTTATGTTGATTTTGAATGGTTTTTAGCCAAACGAATTTTATAGAAACTGGCTGAAAAGCTGAGTGTTTGCCAGTCCGCAGCAGCTTTTGGTGGTCAGAAGCTGCGAAAAGCCGAAACAAACAGGCACAATATACGTAGAGAGTCGTGTAAAGACGATTTTTTTAAAAGAGACTGTCTCTTAATGTTTTTCACTTAAACACCTAGACACCGCTTAAAAAATACCTTATATATGATCTAACACAAAATACTGTATAACCCACGCCTTAAAACTTCTGTAGGCTTTGTTGGAGTATAGCGGTAACGAGACACAGAGAATGATAGATGTGTTTACTTTATTGCAGGGAAGACAGACTTATATACAATGATAGGGGTCATCCCCAAGGGGTATGTCCCTTGGTGATGTGTTCGTCGAGCCCCTTGGATTGGTCACAAAATATTATAACACTCCCCCTTGATCAATCCAAGTCCATTTGATCATTTGTCAGCTGTCTTCCAAGATATTATCTCCTCAAAAACCCTGTGGGAAAAATAAGGAGTACACAATGTCTTTTGGATTATGAGTATAACTCACACTGACCTCCAAAAGAAAAATATGCATGTAATCATCATTCATAAAAACCCCAGTGGGGAAAAGTTAATGATGAAGCATATAGTTTAGTTGATATTACCTCGTTAAAAACTTTGGATGAGAAAACCTCAACAAGGCAAAACTCATATAAAGAAAAGAGTGTAATATGATGGTATAAAGCAGGTCAAATATCATGGAGAATTACTCCCCCTGATCCTTGCAAGCACTTAAGTCTTCTCATACCAATCACCTCAACACATTTCTGAAAACGTTGAGTATGGTAGAGATTTTGTGAATAGATCAGTAAGATTATCACAAGACTTTGTTTGCAAGATGTTTATATCTCCATTTTCCTGAAGTCATGGGGATAAAACAATTTAGGAGCAATATGTTTATTAATGTTGCTCCTGATATAACCTGTTTCCATCTGAACAACACAAGCTCAATTATCCTTATGGATAATGGTCGGTGATTCAGTTGAATCATGGTACGATATTGTTCTCCAATGGACCTCTAGCCCAAAGAACAATAATATGTCTATAGCCATCATCTCAAAAACCCCCGTGGGGAAAATAAATGATGAGATATATAACTTAGGCTAATATTTCTCCAAGATAATCTTGCAGGTAAATCTGAGAAATCAACATATCAGCTGAGTCTCCTTAAAAACCCAGTGGGAAAAATAAGGAGAGTAGTCATACTCTATTGTTGATCCATTTGAACTCTAGGGAGATAAACTCATATCCTAGTTCAAATACAACAATAACTATGCCATAATGTATCATCCTTTAAAAACCTCTATGGGAAAAATAGATGATACAACATAGACCTTGTGTTGATGTTGCCTCGTTAAAAACTTTGAATGAGAAACCCAAACAGGGGAAAAACTCATGCAAAGAAAAGAGCACAACATGATGTGTAAACAAGTTCTTCTGATCAAAAGGAAACTCCCCCTGATCTTTACGAATCACTAAGTCATCTCATACCTGCTCTCAAACACATTAAAAATGTGGAGTAAGGTAGAGACTTAGTTCGTAACTTGTTTTTCATCTAAACAACACAAAGTAATATTATCTCCATAGATAATAAGGTCAATGATATAAAATCATGACCACCACATACCCTCAGTATGTAGTATATCATTCTGTACAATCCCACGAAGTGTGCTACAAAATGATTAGTGTAAGTGACCATTAATCTCTGTTGATTGACATTTATCAAACAGTAGGTCCAACTTACCAGAAGTATGCCATTGATCTTGTACCTGGGGATCTTCTATAGATATCCAAGATCAGTATATCCAAACATAAGGAGAGCATGAGTACACCTGGAGATCATAACTCGATCTCATGTGTTGTTAGCTAGCAAACCATTGCAAAGCAATATCCGGCCGGATGCTCTTGCAAGATACAATAGCACATCTCATGATCTGAAAGAATCAAATAACCATGACTCTTTCATATTGAATTTCTTCAATATATGTTGGATATAGACAACTTTGTATCCAAGATACTTAAGATAGTTTACTTTGAATTGGAAATCTCTTTCAATTCATATCCTCTATCTTGAACTCCGTCGATAAGTAATGTATGTTTAAAATATGCTGCACATATTTACACTGAACATACCATACTTTGTGTATCCTTTCAGAAAGAAGGATTCACTAGGTCGAATGTACCATATTTGACCAAGATGCTCTAAGTCACAAAGACTTTCGAAGCATTGCAAATTTGTGATTGGTGATTATGTATTTGGAATCTTTCAAGACTCCACATATACCATAATTTAGTGACCACATATGCATATGTTGTCACTACATATATCAACTGCACAGATAGATGATTTACTGCCCTTTGTATTGTATCGAAATTTTACTACTCACGGTAGAAGAGAATTTATAGCATTAAAATAATGCTTGGGTTTGCGTATAAACCCAGTTGCTACTAGCCATGCTTTCTCACCACCTCATTGTTTCCAAGTCCATGAAAACAAACTTGTATCCACAGTAAGATACCTTGAAGTGAAAATAAGTTAACACTTCTTTCCGGTGAGCAAGGCTATCTCTGCAATATTGTATCACTCAACAAGATCCAGTTTGAGCATACTCATGCTCTGCTATGGCCATAGTCTTTTGGATCACTTGGAGTGCATATACAATTTGCTGAGATGTATGTGTCGACACTTGTAGCTTTTAAATAACACAATTCTCCAGTTGACATAAAGTCATTTTTATGTACCCTTATGATTCCTCGTGAAATCCCAAAACGAGAATCAAGGGCTTCCGATAACCTAGCCTCATCAGTGCGCACTGAGCTAGGTTGTGAATGTCTTCCATTCACAGGATAATTCATATCCTCTAGGTGTCCACCAACGCTAAGTTGGTTACCAACGAATAGTTGGTTTGCATTTACTATCTCAGAAGGTCTAGCCTTCAGCTGCTTGCAAGCATCTTAATCCCAATTTGTGACCATACTTCTCCCCCTCTTATTTACAACATCATTGTAATAGGGAGTTGAGTGGTGTTCCATGTAACCACTCTTTCTGGCACTTCCATGTAGGATTAGTTTGAGTGACACCTCATAGTAAATGCACATGGCAGTTAATTTGCAACTTCTTGCAAATCATTCGAACCCAAAAGGTTCAGTTTTAGTACGTGATCCTGAGCCTGAATGCTTACTGCATTCATTATAATTTCCTGACATTCTTTTTGGTACTTGATATCTCCCCCTAATGCCTGGAAAAGCTCATGATTCAAGCTAGCGTACGAGCCGTAAATAGATTCTCAAGAAGAGATTCTAAAACTTAATGATCGACGGAGAATAAATTCTCACATAGATCCCCAGCTTTCTGTGTGCCCATACATGTACGCTGCTGTGGTGAGATTGGGAACATACCCAATTTACGCATGGGAAATCTTTCACGGATTCCCACGTACTAAAAACCATAGGGGAACTTGTACATGCAGTTAATCACAAGTCAGGAGCGTGCAAAAGCTTCCTGACTCCAACCATAACGAGTTGGAAATGACAATTCATTACTGATGGTCATCAATGATATGAAATTATCGAATCTATCACAGATTCATTATATCCTTTATGGATATCATTCTGAATACCAAGACAAACAATCATCATTGTAAGCCCATTTGGTAAATTCAGTAGTGTGGAGGCTAATGTGCTCAAGCTTGAGACATTATTACTTAATGGTCATGTGTTGTCCGAAGGACACACTTCAGGTCATCATATAGATGCACCAAATAACCATATAAAGCCTTCAATGTCCATACCATCTATGTAATGGACCACACTCGTTCCTTTGAAACAATTCAAAGAACTTAACCAATTCAGATCAGATTTTAAGATAAGAGGGACTAAAAATCTCATTCCCAATGATACTCATCAAGTATCCATCTTATGGGAAAAACATGACCAACAAAATTGTCCATAATTTTTCATTTCATCCCAATAATGGAATTACCAATTCAGTCTTACCCAGCATGGTAAGTATCATCACATGAAAAGTTATAACATATGCAACACTTTGTATGGGAGGATGTATGTAGAATACAGTCCATAAGAAATGTTTTTGAGAAACATATGCAATATCTATCACTATCACCTTGTGTTTCCACATAATAGTAATTTTATGGATATCTCTATAATTTGGTAAGATAAATTAGGATATATCAACACATCCTTGATACTTCCATTACCAAAAGGGGACTAGATATTAACATATCATGATATCGCGCGAAGCGATTGTGAAAATATTCTTTCATCTTTCCAAACGAATATGAGAATATTTTGTTTCCCCACTTATAGAGTTTGTGGCTCAATTATCCACATTGCATGTTTCTTCCTCAATTGGAAGAATCCCTGTACAAGTTTGCACAACTCAAATCAATGAGTCTTCAACTCCCTTAATGAGTTGGTTCAACTCTAATCGATGAGTTTGTTCAACTCAAATCATATGAGTTTTTACACTCAAATCACATGAGTGTGTTCAACTCACACCGCATGAGTTGAACCTATCACAACATCAATTATGAGATTATACCAAATCTCATGCATCATTAAATATTACTCAAAAGCAAATCATCTAACAAAGTGGTCTTCTCTTAGAAAAAGAAGTGTTGTTACATGATTAGTCCAAATCATGAATTACACAACTAACCACTGTTATCATGTCAGATGGAAGATTGAAGTACACTTCATATCTTAGCTTTCATGAGTAGTATGCATCTATTGGGATTTCATATACAAGATTAGATGCTTAGGCATACAACACTATACCACGTATAGTGTAATGACAAAAGAGTTTGTCATACTCATTGCCCTTCCCTTTTTAATGTGCTTATATATTTGCTTTCAAGCAAAAAAATATGAATACAAAGTGTTAGTCTACAACATAATGTAGACACATACTCATAAGTCCACATGTCTTATGATTTTCTTTGCTATTCATTTTGGGCTTGCACATCAAGCCACAAAAGCACATTAGTTCTTTTCATAAGAACCATAAGAGAATGAGAGCATCACAGTTCCTCAAAGTGAAGAAGTGAATCCCCATATTATGCAAAAATGATCTTTATATCCAATGAACATATCCATTGAACATTGAGGATAATTGAGCCCAATAGGCGAGTTCATCAAACTCTATTAAATAATTATCCTCCAAATGGCTTAACCAGTTTCTGATGTTGTAATATGCCGCAAAATATATCATATCATTATATGTTGGAGAACTCTAGGTATCACATAAAGTGTACCAAAGGATTTTTTTTGAAAATTGGTGTACACAACATAGATAATCTCCATGTATGAAACAATGGAGTAGATCTCTCAGTAGTGGGCAAAACTTTTGCTTCCTGAAAGCATGGTCTCTGGGCTGATATATTCAAGGAACATACCGCAGCCAATGCTTAGGACTCCACTACCCTGTGCTCGACCAAAATTTCAAAAATAAAATGGAAATCACCATAAAGGTGAATAACCAACATCACATCTCCAACATATCTACTTGGAAGAACACATAGGTAATCATCATAACCATATGATGTAGACCTCTTACTGATGGGCAAATAACATTTTGCTGTCTAAAAGCTTGGTCTCAGGACAAATAAATTCCAAGAACTTATTGCAGCCAAAGCCTAGATCTCCATCATGTGTTGAATAATCCCAAATTCAAGATATGTGTCATATTTTGCAAGAATTCATCATTTAATTAAGTAGTACTTAATTAAAAGAATTCTTTTAGTTGTCATCATGACTGCAGCGTCTAGCCTGGCTCCATAGCCCGCGACGCCTGCATGGTCCGTGATCTTTTGGGTAGCACGTATAGGTAATCATCTCGAAAGATGTAGACCTCATAGTGATGAGCATTTCAAATGCGGCCTAAAGCACGGTCTCTGGGCTACTAAACTCGATAAAGAATTTAGCGCAACCAGTGCTTAGGACTCCATCACCCTATGCTTTTCCCAAAAATGCAACCTTATTTTGCATGAAGACATTAAGTTTCAACTTATTAATGTGCTATGTTTTCCATGCAAACATAAAAAAATGCAAAACAAAAAAAGTCAAAAGTATGTACAATTACATGTATCATCAGGAATCTAAATATTCAAATTTAGATGCTCAACATTGAGCAAAAAGTAATTGTACAGAAAATAAATAAAAATAAATAAATAACAAGACGGTCGTGGCCCAACTATGGCCGAAAACGGCCCATGAACCGGCCTGGCAGCCGCCCTCATATAAATCTGACGGCTAGGGTTAAACCCTAACCGCTGTCCTCAATCGACAAAGGCGGCCGCTGGCATGGAGATCTCTTCCTGGCACGGCGCAGGCGCCTGGTCCTCGGCGGCGCGGCAGCCCGGGCACGGCAGTGCGTGCGCGGCTGCACGGTCCCGACGGCGACCCTTGGTGGCACGCGGGGTAGGCCCTGGCGGCGGCGCAGACGTGGCCCCACGCGGAAACACGTCCCCGCCGGCGCGGACGCGTGGCCCCCTCGGCGCACGACGCAGGCGCTACGCCGGCTGCCCAACACGGGCATGGATGCCCGGCGCGCGGCAACGGCGGCGCGGCCGCGTGGCTCATGGCCCCTCGGCGGCGGTCCGGCTGCCCGACAAGAGCCCGCGGCGCCCTCGGCTGCTCGATGCATGAGCGCGGGCGCGCAGCGCCCTAGGCCCGACAGCCCCTCGACGGCACGGATGCCCGGCGCGGGCCCGCGGCGCCCCCGACGGCACGACTGCTCGACGGCGCAGGGGTTCACGTCCCCCGACGCGCGCGGGCGAGGTCTCGGCTGCGCGGAGGCCCCCGGCCCCGACAGCTCAAGCGCGCAAGCAAGCGCCCCTGGCGGTGCGCGGGTTCGCGACCCCCGGCGCGCGCGGGCGAGGCCTGACGAGGCGCAGCCCCGGCCAACCGGCGCGGGCGTGGCCCCTGTGGCACGGCCGGTGGGCGCGGACGCGGCTCGGCGTCGCGCAGCCCCGGCCAACGGGCACGGCCGCGGGCGGCCCGGTCGCGGCCCCGGCGCGGGCGCACAGCCCCGACCCCAGTCCCAGCCAGGGCGCGTGGCCAGCCGCTGCCAGGCGGGCGCGGCCTCGGCGCGGGATCCGGCCATGGCGGGTGCGGGCCGGTGCGCAACTCCGGCGCGAGCGCTCCTGCCCCGGCACCAGGCATAGGTGCTGCGAACCCAGCCAGCGCGCGGCAAGCCCCCTTAGGGCTTGTTCGGTTATTTTCAATCCATATGGATTGGAGGGGATTGATACGGATTGGGAGGGATTTTGACTTAATAGGGATTGAAACCCCCTCAATCCCCCTCAATCCATATGGACTGGGGTAGAACCGAACAAGCCCTTATTATTTGCTTTGTCTGATCGTCATTTTCCTTTGAACGATGGAGATCAATCAAACAAATAAAATAGCAACGGTCTTTGAATACCTCTCATGTTTCCACGCATGTGAAATCTTGTCGAGGCAGAGATGAGCCCATGTGCTTGACATCCGTTTCAACGGCTTCTGGACGGATCGAATCGTGAGCGACAACGGGTCGTCCTCGCCGTCTTCTTCGGCGGCGCTCAGCGGGAAGCGACAGCAGTGGACCGTGGTGTTTGCCGCCATCGAGCGCCGTGCCGGATGTACTACTCGCTTTTTCAGATTGGCAACCGCTCTCGATGATGGCAGTGATCGGTGGAGAGCATGTGCTGATAACGTGTTGGAGTATAGCGGTAACGAGACACACTTTATTGCAGGAAAGACAGACTTATATACAATGATAGAGGTCATTCCTAAGAGATGTATCTCTTGGTGATGTGTTCGTCGAGCCCCTTGGATTGATCACAAAATATTATAACAGGCTTGACCGTCCGGTGACGGCCATGCCGTGACGTGCGCCGCCACGGTCCCAAATCTAGCGATTAATATATATACTAGGTGCGTGCCCGTGCGTTGCTACGGTAGCTTAAAAATTGGTTCAAAATAGTGATGCAAGAATAACAGGTGCACGTGACAAGCAATAGTCAAATACTCGAATGATGTTGATCCAAGAATAACCGTAACATTAACACTTAATACACTGAGGTGCCAACATACGAAGTGAAAGGTCAAACAAAGCATTCATGAATAAATTCCCAAGTACAGATCTTTCATCTTCATATCCTATTATGCTATCTAAAAGTGGTCCCCTTTTCAGATCAAACAAGCACAAATGTACATCTTCACAATGCATTATACACTGAAGTGGTAGCATACGAAGTGAAAGGTGAAACAAAGCATTCAAGAACAAATTCCTAAGTACAGATCTTTAATCTTCATGTCGGATTATGCCACCTAAAAGTGGTCTCCTTTTCAGATGAAACAAGCACTCTGAGAGTGATGCTAGTTCTTTTGGGAAGCGGTAAAGCTTTGATTTTGGAGCCTGGCTACCAAATTTGAGAGCTTGTCCTTTACTCTTTCATCAACTGAGATCCTCATATCAATAGCATCAGAGGCAGTCCGCGCATGCAATATAGTTTTTTTTACCAATGATAACTGATGCAACATCCTCCTGCACACTTGCTAGATATGCAGACAAACCATCAACTGTATCAATGTGGAGCCATACCTTGCAGATTCCATAATGGCAAAAATAGGTAGCGAGCTGGAGATACCTGGACGACTGGACGTGCGTAGGCAACGCCTTTGAAACACTATACAACTATTCTGCATTTTCTGTCTTCAGCTCTCACTAATAAGGAATTAAACTTCTCCACATATGGTTCGAATGAGCCATACCTTGCAGATTCCATTGCTTGGAGCCTGGGATGCTCATGAACCCTTGAGTATGCAGAAACTCCAGTAGACCTTATTGCCTTAATTGTGTCTAAATAAAATAGGTAGCGAGCTTTTATGTTTGACAAGTGCAGGTACCATCCTTGAGACAATAGAAACCTCACCTTTGCTGAAGCATCACCAGCCCTCAAGTTTGCAATGTCGCCAGAATTTAGTGCGGCGTTTTCCCTGCTGGCCAAATTGCTAGTTCTCCGTGTAAAATTACCCCACAGGCCCTTAATACGGGTAGGCCTATCCCTGCTGCTTGTGCTCCCACCAGCAGAAACCTCAGGCTGGATACCAGTGTTGATGCAATCTTCAATGTGAGCTCCTCCACCCTCTCTTCAGTGTCGTGGTCCAAGCCACGCTGTGCCACACTGTCTGGCCTGGACTCGGAATTGGACAGGCCGACGCTGGTGAGACCCCTCACGCCGTCCAAGCTGCCCCCGAACCCACCCAGCGAGGTGAAGGAGAACATTAAAAACCTATATGAAGATGTTCGACAAGTACATACCATCAGTTGCATATGTCTGCTGAGCATCCCTATTCTTCTTGTTAGCTGCAGCACCAATCCTCATTTGCCTTGTAGATAACAACATTCCATTCATCTCAGTCATAGCACGTGCCTGCTCATTCAGATCTCCAAAACGCACGAAACCATATCCTTTGGGCCATCTAGTCATCCTATCAACAACAACATTAGCTCCTCTAACTGAAGGGTACTTAGCTCTGAACACATCTTCCAACATGGAGTCAGTAACACCATGAGCCAAATCACCAACAAATATTGTGTGATCAGAACCACTATCTCCACGCTTATCACCAGTGCTAGCAGAAGCCCAGTTCAGCTTAAAAGTCATCTCAACATTCGGCATCATCTGCCCATTGAAGTTCATCAGAGTATGTTCTGCAGCAGCTCGAGAGGAAAACTCAATAAAACCATAGCCTTCTGATTGGCCAGTCTGCTTGTTCCGTATAATTTTCACAGAAGCAATCTGCAGTTACTTGAAAGTATTAGGTCAACAAAAATAACTTAACAAAAGTATTAGGATTCCAATCATACAACAAATATAGTAGATCAACTAAAATATATCCCGAGACTTATATTACTTAATCGTTATATTGAACTCCCAATATAGAAGCAAATATAGTAGATCAACAAATATAGAAGCAAAAGCACCTGTCATTCTTGGTATGAGTTTGTTATAAATAAAGAGACAGGTTGCTCATCACTGGCCACCCTCAGCAGAGATGTAGTCATTAAAAGTTGAAAACAGAAAAAAACACATTGGCATCTGTGTCTACAGCTTACAATCAGTCATATGCATGGTTCTGGGCCTAAAACCTAACATCTTGGTTTGGTTGAAATAAGAAGTAAATATGGAAGGAAGGCACCATTAGCTCATCAGGGAATACACTGAACTAAATGATCTAGTATCAAACTCTATAACTATAACAGAAAACACAATAAATAAACAAGAGATAACAGCACCTACAGTCGTGGGCATATCAAAACCAAATTAGCCAAAGCAATCATACAAGGAAGCTCACTCTCAGATTTCCAATGCTTCGGACAAACCATCAACTGTCTCAAGTCCGCCATGCACAACACGACCGCCTACCCGATCAAGGACCAGACAAAAGCTTGTTGATACCACCAAGCAAGTTACAAATCATAAACAATATAATTTCAGAACAAGTTGATACCACCAAGCAAGTTACAAATCATAAACAATGTAATTTCAGAACAAAAGCTTGCTGTAAAAGAAAAAAACACTGACAGTGCGACTGCTGGGGCTGGGTGCTTGGCAGCGGATGGGCAACCACAAGTTGGCGAGAGCGTGCGAGACGGAACAGGGCGTGGGTGCGGCTGCTGGCATGAGACAGTGAGAGGGTTACCCCGAGGTTGTTCATCTCCTAGATTTTGTGAACTCCGTACTCCACAGCCTACAAATGGCAGACAATTGATTAGGAATCAAAGAGAACCCTTGGGGGATATAAAAACAGAGGGACTTTCCTGCCAGGAAAGTTATCCATGTGAAAAAGGAGGATGAAACTACCGTCCACATGGAATAAATAATAAATTATAGAAGATAAAGAGGAGCATTACAGAAAAACACCTGATCATGTGGCTAGTAGGAGAATACAATCCCTGTGAGCAAACCAAGGATCCAAGACTTCACACCCATTTATTCATGGAGCCATTTAGTGGCGGCCTCTTCGAAGAATTTTAAAAAAGCTATGGCAAAAAATATTTCATTTAGCAGTTGTATGAAAAATGATCAATTGATTATTTACAAGAAAAATAACATGGTATATCGAAAAGAATTCCATTAACAGAAAGTACACGAACGCATAAATTTCCCTATACCTCTGTTGCTGCTGCTTGTACCATCGCGCAAGCAGGTTTACCTGCTCTTTACACCAACATGCAAGAAGGAAGAAAACCTTTGCACTTCATATGTGAGCTAGTGTCATCGTCACTCTCTATCTGTCTGATGGGCGTTGTTATGAAACAACGGCGTATGACGGTATCAACACATTAACTAATGCCTGCATCTAAGGTTAGATGATTAGATATAGAGTACAAAGGCCCACTATAGTACACCATGGTTTGGGGACCTCTGCCCATGATTTTATATACTATTGATTTCTCTGTCAAACGAAGGCAATCAAGCATGTTCATGACAATCTGTTTGAACTGATAAATAAACAAGAATAAAATAGCTTCCCCCCACACAAATGTTTTTGAACTGATCAAGCATCTGGCATAGTATAGGCATGCTCACGTGTACCTTTAAAAAGGAACCTACTTGTTACCCCCACAATACTACATAATTTTCCCTGTGCAAGAATCTAGCATAATCTGCTACTTGCATCCCTATTTAGCTTACCCATACTTAAGCATCATCGATACAACAACCCATGGCAATCTGCTACTCCAAGGTTTAGACAGACTATCAAGCATACAGAGACATGGCAGTGCCAGACTTGAAGTGAAGCAATGATGGATATGTTATATTCATATAAATTAGTGTCTGCACCACAGACTTATTTAATTAAAAGAAAACCATGAGGAGATCCAACCCTAAGAAAGAGCCTATTGGAATCATCAGAACTGATTGTAGCAGGGAAGCAATACCAAGCAAAACACAAGCCCAAAAGAGAAGATACATTTAGAAACAATATTATTTCACTTAGCTGCTCCTAGAACTTGAGGTCTGATCAGAATGGCACAAATCAGTAGCACAAAATGCAGTATCAAAATACGGAAATGAATGCATTTTTAACATTGAAAACAGCACAGCAGAAGCAGCTAACATCACAGTAAAAAAAATCAAGTAATACCAGTAAAATTGGAATCGATCTTGATGTGAAGTCACCTGATGGAACCCGCATCCTTATGTTTCCCAAGGCAGTGTTGAAGGAAACATGATCTGAAAGCACCTTCAAATCAATAAGCATTTCACAAAAAAAGTGCTTGCAAGAAATGAGAGTTCGCAAGTGCCACAAACATAGTATTGAAATAATAGTATTGAAATATTACTGTTCAAATCAGTGATGTTGCTGATAATGCATTTAGTGGGGGCATATTTTCTGGTATAGGCTTTTCAGTTACTCTGAACCAGCTGTATGTTCAGAACAACAACTTCATCGCGTGCTGAGGGTGGCGAAGCAACAACAAAAATTATTGACTGTCGAGGCTCAGCTACTCGCTTCAAAAACCTTGCCACAACGATTATGTGCAGTTACCACTCCCTTAGCACCTGCTCCCCTCCTTCTCTACCTTTCCTATATCTTACCAGTTACCACTGTCCACTGGAATCCTATAGTTCACACTTCACAGGATGTATGTAGATTGCATAGTTCACACTTACCAGGACTGATTAGGTGTCCTAATCGTTACCCTAATCACGATTAGGCGCCTGGTCGGTCCTATAGCACGACCAGCTGGTCGTTCGACTTGTAATCACTTCTATCAATGCTGACACATTCAAGAAATGTATCAATGCTTAAAGGCAAACAAAAGGTTGGATGGGCATCGCGGATACATACCTATGATAGCACCACAATGCATATTTGCATACGGTTCCTCACCAGTCAAGATCTCCCATAAAACTATCCCAAAAGAGAACACATCCACCTGCATGTGTAAAACCAAATACTCATTACGTATTAGCCTGTCATGGTTCCATATGCAAAGAGCTATCAGGAGTATGGTCATAAAAAAAACTTGCTTTTTCAGAGACTTTGCTGCTGCTGCCATTCAGTAGCTCTGGTGCCATCCATGGAAGAGTGCCGCGGACACCACCAGAAACCAGAGTGTTGCGCTTGATCCTTGACAACCCAAAGTCTCCAACCTAAGAATTAGCAACGAATTATTAGTGTAACAGTTGAAACAACATGAGAGTTGAAAGGCCAAACCAAGGTGGAAACTTTGCTGTTCACTGGCAATGAACACAAACTCCTGATATACCCTAGACCTTGATGAACCAAACCTACCTTGCAAATTGGCCTCTGAGGATCTCTCAAGTTAACAAGTAAGTTGTCTCATTTCAGATCAAAATGCACTATGCTTTTGGAGTGCAGGTATTCCATCCCAAACGCCGCATCTATAGCAATTGTAAGTTTTCTCTGGCGATCAAGAATTCCACACACTTACCTACGCTGGAAAGGCGTTTGTTACTCACCCCTTTAGAGAACAGTCAGTGAGATCGAGATCCATATGCCTTTGTATTTACTTCCATAAATGTTTGTGCCATTAGGAAGCAATAGATTTCGTAATTTGTAAGCCACGATTATCTTGCTAACCTCCCGGAACAAAAGGATTATCTTGCACACGTACCTATTTTCTGCATTCAATTATACAAGATAAAATAATATCCTTAACATTTTAGATCTCAAAGAACTACTTGTTACTCAATGGTACATTATGGTTCATGATTAAACCAGCAGAAATGCTCATGATCAATACTCTACAAATAGATTCTGACTTGAAAAAATAATTAAAGAGATCCAACCGGGTACTCATAGGCCAGGTTGCGAAGAGACCAAAAAGAATAGGAATTGGTAGAGCTAAAAACAGAGACACGGTAGGCTGAGTAATCAGTAATAAATAGAATCACCAATTGTAAAGTATGGAAAACTATAATAGAGGATAATCTTACCAGTCATCCTAAAATAATTCCTAGAAACTCAGTGACATCAAGCCCATGATTAATGAGTGGTTTCACAGTCATCGACAAATAAGGTGTCTCCATAAAATAGTCTTACACGGCCTAGAAATGGCCAGCTATGGACAAACTTCATACCAACTAAAATATAGAAAAACATATTCATTCTAAAAGAGAATATGTATAGGCCCTTTGTTGACAAGGAAAAAATCAAAAAGAAGTGATCACTCTATCCCAAATCCACCCATCCTAAATTAGTTAAGGTTATAGATTTCAAACGTGAGAATTTAGAAGTAAAAATGTGTGGTGCGGAAAAAAACAAGAAAGAGATAAATAGAGATAGAAATGTGTTGCTAAAAAAGATGCATTGTTAGAAGAGAAATATGCACTCGAAAAGTGAGAATGACAACTATTTAGATACAAATTTAATCATATAACATTAACTACTCTAGGACAGAGGGAGGACCTGATTTCATAACTAAAAACATACTACAATAAAGAACTTGCATGGAACTGACCATAACACGAAACTTTTTATAATTCAGTTAGCAACCGCTTCTTTGCCACATAAGAGCACCAGGGTATTTACATCTTTGCGCCTTAAAAACAATAAATCTTAAATTTAGTTTAGCAATTAGTACACATCCTAGTTTTTAGATGATGACAACTGAACTTAACTGAAATTTCCATGGAGAATATTTGGTGCCCGAGTTTAACTGACAATTTATTCACAACCGTCTAAATTGAAGTGACTAATTGATGAAAAAGACAGCATATAATAGAAGAAAGCTTACAAACATCAAGCACCGAAAGTAGTAGCATAAACAGAGTAGAAATCGGCCAACCTTTGAGCCCATCACCTGACACATCATCGACGAGCCAACGCACCTCCGTCGAGTGCCAGGGGATGAGCAGCTCGGCCGCCTCCCCGACGTCGGCGATGGGGAATAGGCCCAGGGTGGTAGCCTTCACGGTCCTCTCTTGGAAGGCATCAGAGTGGTCGGGGACCGTGGACAAGGAAGCGACGATGGGATCGAGGCCGGCCACGAGGAGGCTGTGGAGGTACGGGGCCCACTGCCACGTCGTCGAGGCGCCGAAGCCGTGTAGGAGGAGCACGGGGCACCGCGGGGGTGCCTAGACCTAGCACCGCATGCGGCGCCCCGGGTTCTGTCGTTGCCGCCGTGGGCATTGGGGGCGGGTGGGAGCACGAGGTGCCCTATGGACCTCTGCCGTTGCGACGTGTAGAGGGGTGAGCGGCGGGGGCAGACATCGTGCGGCGTCGGCGGTGTCTCGGGCGGGCTTGCGCGGTGTGGCTGTTTGGTACGGGGCGGCGGGCGGGCGCTAGCAAGCCGAGGCCGGGGGGACGGGGGCGCGGGATGTCTGGGGGAGGGGCGTTGATGAGCCAGGACTTACCAATGTTGGACCGGCCAAGGACGGCGAACTCGGGCCGGTCGTCCTTGGGGGCAGTCCCGTGCGCGCGCTGCTCTTGACGAACTCAGCCTCCTTCACCCTCGCGTCCCCTGCTTAGGGACCGACCACGATGTTCGACCCCGGTATGACCATATCCGCGGGCACCAACGCATCCCGCTCCACCCAGGGCGGCAGAAACAGCGCCGTCTTCACGATCCCCATAGGCGGCGACCTGGCCTTCCTGGGGTTCTTGCGCGTGGCCGCCGGAACCGACGCTGACGCTGCATCCTTCGGGGAGGCTGTTCCCACCTCTGCAGAAGCTGAAAGCGTGCAACGGGAGGGGACACAGGCACGGGTGAGCGGCGGTGCTTGCGCGGTGTGGCTGTTTGGTACGGGGCGGCGAGCGGGCGCTAGCAAGCCGAGGCCAGGGGGACGGGGGCGCGCGATGTCTGGAGGAGAATGGACGCGAGACACAGGTGAGGATTTGGGGCGCGGATGAGGAGGGCAGGCACGCCCGGGGTCAACGACGCGGAGGCTGCGTGCACGGGGACGGGTGGGTGAGGATTTTGCGGCGGCTGCGGCGGCGTTTCGGTAGAGGAGGACGGCGGGGCGTACGGTGCGGGAGGCCGTTGCAGGAGCGAGGGTTTCGCTGGCGCGGGCGTGCGGGAGCGGGGGTTGCGTTGGGTAATGAGCGGGGGCACTGCCCCCTTAATAGTTAGTAGAGATTTTTTAAAAAATAACTTTCCCCGTATCTGTCATCGTCTCCAACTGGCGGTCCCACCACCCGAGCGGGCTCCGCGACCTCCGATATACTCCTCCCTGGCTCCCTCCACAGTTGCGTACTTGCGTCGCGTTGCGTCCCCGCTTCCGTTACTGCCTCCGCGCCCCGCTCCTCCCGCCTGTCGTCCACGCGACGTTCCTTGTATCCCCGTCGCCTTCCTTGGGCAGTTGGGCTGAGTCCTCCCCCAGATATAGTTGCGGCGGGGTTTCCTTCTTCGAGAAAGTTCCGAACCAGAGGGAGCCACGCGGAAAGCCGGAGACGACCCTTGCTGCTGGCAGGTGAGCGCAAGTCTCGAGGCTTGCCTCTTTGGCCAGGCTTGATGGCCATGGAATTTCGAGGTTGGGTTGGGGGCTTGGGGCTGCTTCTTACCGTGAGTCAGGAGTTAGGACGGACGCGTGCAGTTTTCTTTACAGCCTACGGTGCGGCAGTTCGTGTGAACCAGGGCAGGGTTGCTAAAAAACCCGATCATTTTCACAAAGTTTCTAATGCCTACTCCTTACGGTCTGACTCAGTTTGCTTTCGACTTTAACGGCTGCAGGCTGCAGCTAGTTGTTCTGAGCTCGGGATTGCCGAAAAAATCCATGTCGTACCGAAAAAATCGTGTGACTGTGGAATGTGTGGGAGGGCGGGGTTAGTGCCTTCAGCGGAAATGCCAATATATCTTTTCAAGTGTCAATTTCTTTCGAGTCTTTCTTCGGTTCTTCCTAATTCTTCCTAAAACTATGTGGCGCTGAAGTTGTTGCGGTTGCCTGTAGACCGTAGGGGCTGGGTAAATGAACGTGTGCTCCATTTGGGTGATCGATTTAATGCCGGTTTAACCAATTTGACCTTGTCCCAATCGCTATCAGTAAGATGGTCCATGCCTGTTTATTGCAGGACAGTGTAAGTACATGTCAGGATCAGTCATGCAAGTGAATCCTGTTCTGTCACTGTTGGAAGTTGGAACTGTGTACAAATTCACCGAGTATACTCATCTATCAGCTTGTTGCCAGCTGATCGATCCAAATATATTTCAGATGAACTGAAATTTGGGTTTTCCAGCTGGAATTCGCATCGTTTCTCAAAACTCATGAATGGCATGCAAACGTTTTCAGTTTTAATGGATGTTCTACGCAGCAACTTCACGATATTATTCTGTTTTCCGAACTTGGGAGTGATATTCTGCACTATTTACATATTAAACTGAATGTAACATGAGTGCCGTTTTGGTGCAGGTGGTAATTTTGTAGTCTTGCTAACTTCAGCTGATGGTTAATATGAGGGACAATGACTCATCAAGCGACGCACAATTGGACGAGCCCTTAGGACGGGTATCGATACTCTCTTACGGTTCTGGGCATATGCTCAACGACATCACATCGTCTTGTTGGTTTACCTATTTGCTTGTGTTCTTGACAGATCTGGGACTTAGTCCAGGGTATGTGCTTTCTGGGTCACATCTTATTTTTCTCCTGTTGTAATGCATATGGTTATATTCTGTTCTCTAGCTTGTTGTTAAAACATGCGATTTTGGAGGCATTTATGCACTAACTGTAGTTTTACTCTCAATCTATTTATTCTACTGCAAGAGGAATTTTACCTCTGCTGCTGTGCATTAGGAAGTAAGTTCATGTTTACTTCTAAGTTAGTTCAGGAAACATTTTACTGCAATATACACTAAAACCTCCTTGATAATTTGTATAAAAACTTTCAAATGTTTGCACAGCTGATCATCAAAATTCTGCTGTCCCTTTCTACTACTAGTGCTAGTAAAGTAGTGATGTTCAGAAGGAAAAATAAGGATTTGCATTGCTAAAAACCTAGTAAGGCAATAGCAACATGTTAGTTACTAGGGTAGTGCTTACTAATTTTCTGATCCGTGACATGTCATAGAGTCTGTCTAAAATCTTGAGTTGTCAGATTCGATTATGTTTGTTTGTCCAAGTTTTGAGAAATATTGAGATGCTGACAGCTTGAAAGCAAAGATTTAGCATTATTTCAGACACTTTACTTTATATTCACCTTTGCAGCGATGCTGCTATTGTGATGCTTTCTGGACAACTGGCGGATGGCTTCACAACAATCTTTGTTGGGGAATTGGTATGAGCCAGGAAATAGCTTGATTAATTTATTAGAATTTGCAATAAAATAATATGTAATTTATTCTCCTTTTAATCACAATAAGCTAATTCATCTTAGCGTTTACTGTGTATATGATTCTGGGGGTAGATATATGAAGTTATGAACATGCGGTTTCTGTTCCAGATGGATCGCTTTGGACATTTCAAACTGTGGCATGCAGGAGGATCTATTTTAGTGGCAATTTCCTTCTCGTCTGTTTTTGGTAGCTGTGTTCCTTGCAAACTTATGGGAATTAATACATCTACTTTGGAGACTGTTGGATACAGCACATTTGCTGCTATTTTTAATGTTGGTTGGGCAGTTACTCAAGTCGCTCACATGTAATGGCTTTTCTTTCCCTACTTCTCTTCACACTTTTCTATGGTTTCAGCATTACATTTATGGATATCTTTTATATGCTCCTAAGGTCTATGGTAAACTGCATTACATCAAATCCAACTAGCCGGGTTTCACTTGTAAGCTGTCGTAATGCCTTCACGATGGTTAGAACACTACACTCTGCCATTCATTCTACCGTGTCCAAATAACAAAGTAATTACATCTGATGTCCGCAATTTTCATGCTTTTGCTAGGTTGCGAATCTTAGCCTGTATGGCGTTGCTTTGGTGATATTTACTCTATTGCAGTCAGTGAACGTACTAGTTCAGGTACTCTCTTGTATTAACTAATCTGTATTGCTATGTTTCTGATATTCTTGATCTTCATTTATTTTTAAATACTTCGGCCAGTATCGGTGGATTGCTTATGTGTCCATTTCCCTCGGATCTTGCTTTGTTGTCATCTTCTTGATTGGAACCAAAGAGCCAGGGTAAGATGAAACCTTCATAGTTAATATTCTTATGGAAGAACTATCAACTTCGCCTAGGTTTTTCATATCCTTTTTATTTTATTATTTTAAACAAAATCTTTGTCTTTAGATCAATTCGGCACTGTTTGGATAAGAGTCCTTCCAGAATTTCATGGGACTACTGGTTCAAGAGAGTATTGTACTACCAAGTTGCTCTAGTCTATACTCTGACTAGATTGGTGACCAATGTTTCACAGGTATCTTGTAATCTTTTGCTCTGTGATATAGGGACGAATCTATATTTTCTTTTAGGAATTTCTAAAGGCATTTATATTATTCATTCTGTTTACTCTGTTTGATTTATGTGGTGTTCCTTTTCGGCCCTAACATTATTCTACCAGCTTTGGCAGAGGGTATCTCACTATCTCCAGTAGATTAATATACTGTACTCAAGAGTAAACTTTCCCTTTACCATAAAGTTACTGTCATACCAAGGCATGCCAGTATGTCTCACAATTTATTATTTCGTGACTCTGAGAGTATTTTCTCTTAAGAGCACATGCTATGCAAGGTGGTTAGGCATGAGTGCTTAAAGAGAGAATGTTATTACATCATTAAGCACAAGTATAGAAGTTAATCCCTTAAATGCAAACTAGTTCTTAAATGGGCTTAAGCATCGCCTAGTACATATGATATGGCAAAAAATAAAAAACGAAACTATTTTTGTCATGTACGGGCGCTCGTACGCTAGGCAGCGTCGCGCCCGTGACAGGCGCCGTGCACAGGAGCGCGCACAGGAGCGCGCAGGGCGCGCAGATCTGGGAGATCAGCAGGAGCATATGGAAAGCAGTGGCTAGGAAGGAAAATAAAAGAATGGAAAGTAGAGGGAAGGAAAGGAGAGATTGATGGGTGATTGATTAGTAGAAGAATGGAAAGTAGAGGGAAGGAAAGGAGTGATTGATTAGTGATTGATTAGTGTTACCATGTTTAGGCTTGCCTAAAATAACAGCAGGCCGACGGCTATATATGCGGCACAGGGAGACAGGAATAAAGGCAGCAAACAGGTTATCTCTTCTCCACCTCTCTCTCTACCAACTAAGCCTACGGCTGTGGGGAATAACCACGCCAGAGAAGACGACGAACCGCGGCTACGACCTTCGTAGCCCCTCCCCCTGCTCTAGACGCCCAGGCCCTTGACAACGTGGTATCGCGAGTCAGGCGATCTTCGTCCTCTCGATCCCACACCTCTGATCCGTCCCTCGACGTCACCCAACCACCACCTAGCCCTCCACCATCACTACCGTCGACCTCCTCCATTATGACCACCAAAACCATCGACGATTTGGCTACGATAATCGAGAAGCTCGTGGGTACGATATCTGTCCTCCAAAATGACATCGAGTCGTTGAAGAAGGACAAGGCGCCCTCCTCCTCGCCGACCGGCAGCGGCGGCCACGACGGCCAGCACCACATCGATCGACCACCAAGGTTCCAAAAAATCGACTTCCCACGTTTTGACGGCAAGTCGGACCCCATGCTCTTCGTCAACCGTTGTGAGTCCTACTTTCATCAGCAGCGGATCATGGAGGAGGAGAAGGTTTGGATGGCCTCTTACCACCTCGAGGGTGTTGCCCAGTCGTGGTACCTCCAGCTACAGACGGATGAGGGGACTCCGCGCTGGCACCGCTTCAAGGACATCCTCCAGTTGCGTTTCGGGCCTCCCCTACGCTCGGCGCCGCTGTTCGAACTCGCTGGGTGTAGGCGTACAGGCACCGTGGAGGAGTACCAGAACCGCTTCCAGGAGCTACTACCGCGCGTCGGACCACTGGAGGAACGCCAGCGCGTGCAACTCTTCACGGGCGGGCTGTTGCCACCGCTCAGCCATGCGGTGCGCATCCACAACCCCCAGTCACTCGCGGCGGCTATGAGCCTCGCGCGGCAAGTGGAGCTGATGGAACTCGACAGGGCCCCAACGCTGGCCCATATCAGGCCAGCCGCACGCGGCGTCCTGCCTCCGCCGCCGAAACCGGCGCCTATGGCGCTTCCGACGCCCCACGTCCCTTTGGCGCTCCCGGCACCACCGGCGGGCGCGGCTCCGGGCCGTGGCGAGGGCAGAAGGCTCAGCACTGAGGAGATGGCTGAACACCGTCGCCTTGGATTATGTTTCAGTTGCAATGACAAGTATTCCAGGGGTCACAACAGGTTCTGCAAGCGCATCTTCTTCGTCGACGGTGTCGAGATCATGGACGAAGACGACACCGACCACCCCGACGGCCCCGACGCTGAGGCGCCGTGCTTCTCGTTGCAGGCCGTCTCAGGCTGTCCCATGGTCGACACCATGCAGGTCGCCGTCATGTTAGGAGCCACCTCGCTCGTCGCCCTCCTCGACTCGGGCAGCACGCACAATTTCATATCCGAGGCAGCGGCGCGGCGTTCCGGCCTTCCCCAGCAACAGCGCCCGCGCCTTTCGGCCATGGTGGCCAACGGCGAGCGCATCACTTGCGTGGGCGTCATCCGCAACGCGCCCCTCACTGTCGGCGGCGACGCGTTCCCGGCCGATCTCTTCGTCATGCCGTTGGCCGAGTACGATGTCGTCCTCGGCACTCGCTGGTTGGGCGTGCTGGGGCCCATCGTGTGGGATCTCGCATGCAGGCGCATGTCGTTCCAGCACCACGACCGCACAGTCTGCTGGAACGGCGTGCCCACGTCCTCGGCGCCGGTGCTGGGCGCCACCACCGCGGCCGAGCCTCTGCTCGCGGCTCTCCTGGACACCTTCGCGCCCCTCTTCGCAGAGCTGGTTGGTCTGCCCCCGTTGCGCGCCCATGACCACCGCATCATCCTCAAGCAGGGCGCGCAGCCGGTGGCAGTCCGGCCTTACCGGTACCCGGCGGCACACAAAGACGAGCTGGAACGCCAGTGCGCCGCCATGATCGAGCAGGGGATTGTTCGTCGCAGCGATTCACCATTCTCGTCGCCGGTCCTCCTCGTGAAGAAGCCCGACGGGTCGTGGCGGTTCTGCGTCGACTACCGCGCGCTAAACGCGGTCACCATCAAGGACGCCTTCCCGATCCCGGTGGTCGACGAGCTGCTGGATGAGCTTCATGGTGCCCGGTTCTTCTCCAAGCTGGACCTGCGTTCCGGGTACCACCAGGTGCGCATGAGGCCGGAAGACGTGCACAAAACGGCATTTCGTACCCACGACGGCCTGTACGAGTTCCTGGTGATGGCGTTCGGGCTTTGCAACGCACCGGCAACATTCCAAGCCCTCATGAACGATGTGCTCCGTCCCTTCCTGCGCCGGTTTGTCCTTGTTTTCTTTGATGATATCCTGATATATATCAAGAATTGGGAGGAGCACCTGCACCACCTCAGGATGGTCCTCGAGGAACTACAACGCCACCAACTCTTCGTCAAGCGCTCCAAATGCGCCTTCGGAGCCCCGTCCATCGCCTACCTTGGTCATGTGATCTCGGCAGCGGGCGTAGCCATGGACCCGACAAAGGTGCAGGCCATCTTCGACTGGCCGGTGCCGCGCTCGGCTCGGGCGGTGCGCGGGTTTCTTGGCCTGGCGGGCTACTACCGCAAGTTTGTGCCCAACTACGGCACGGTCGCCGCACCGCTCACGGCCCTCCTCAAGAAAGACGGATTCGCCTGGGATGACAAGGCAGTGGTGGCTTTCGGCGCCCTCAAGGCCGCCGTCACCTCGGCATCGGTCCTCACCATGCCTGACTTCACAAAGACCTTCGTGGTTGAGTGTGATGCGTCGTCACACGGGTTTGGCGCCGTGCTCACCCAAGAGGGACATCCGGTGGCATTCTTCAGCCGTCCCATCGCTCCTCGTCACCAGGTGTTGACGCCTTTTCGGAGCGCCAAACACTCAACAAGAACCAGTGGCAGTGCTCTCTGGTCAGGCGCGGACGGTCCGCGGCACAGGGCCGGACGGTCCGCGAGCTGGCGCGGGGCGGCGGTGCTCTCTGGTCAGGCGCGGACGGTCCGCGACCTGGCGCAGGGGCAAAGGTTCCCTGCCTGACGGCCGGACGGTCCGCGCCCTAGGGCCGGACGGTCCGCGCGTGCGCAGGGGGCGGCGGAGGATCGCCGGCGGCGCCTGGATCTCCTCCCGGAAGGGACCCCATCGGGGAGGAGAGATCCTAGGAGTTGTCTAGGCTCGGGTAGACCGATCTAGACTCTTCTAATCGACGTAGAGTCGAAGAGAGGCAGAGAATTTGGGGATTGGAGGGCTAAACTAGGGCTAAACTAGAACTAGACTAAAACTACTCCTAATGCATAAGGTAAAAACGAGTAATAAACTTGATTTGATCGATTGTTGGGGGGTTCAATCGGCCGTAGCCCTTTATCTATATAAAGGGGGAGGTCTGGATCCGTTTCCAACTGTTTCCCGAGTTAATCCCGCGGTTTTAGGTAACAAATCCCGCGAGAAACTAGGAACCCTAACTGACTCTGCGCGCGCGCGGACCGTCCGCGCCGCCACCGCGGACCGTCCAGACCGCGGACCGTCTGGCCTCAGGGCCGGACTGTCCGCGCTGCTCTTTTTGGTCTCCAACATATGCCCTCCTGCCTTTTGGTGAAGGTTGACGAACCAAAAGCATATGAACTAAACCTGATGTAAGTCACCGGCTTTTCAATATGGAGATCATTCAATAAAGCACCAATATAAATGCCGTTTCAGATTGTATCTTTCTCGGCCATGATCATTTGATCAATGGATCAAAAGGAATAGAATGGAGGTGCCCCCCAGTCTGGATAGACAAAGGGACCATACATGTACCATGGATTCATCATCGTACCATTCCATATTTGAACAAGATAATATACCGACGATGAGTAAACAGGTGGAAAGTACCCTGGTCTCATAGGATGAATAGGCGATGCTTGTTGTGTCGCCTTTTGGGCCGTTTTGTTTAACCGTTTCGTTTTAGCAGGTGACCGGGGTTTCTTCGTTGACCGATCACGTAGAACGGTCTTCTTGCTAGTATTCTTGGAGAGCAACTGATCAAAAGTAGGGTCAGCTTTGATCAGCCGACCATATTTGTTTTCCCATTACGTCTCTTTCCCTTTTAAAGCTTTGTGTGGAGGCTGACGCCTTTGGCCATAGGCGGATTGTCCGGCAGAGTTAGCCGGACCGTTTGTCTGATCACCGGACCGTCCGCACGTAGGTGCCAGATCGTCTGTGATGCTCAGGACAGGCTGTCGTGCTTGACTCATTAATTGTGCCTGCCCCCCGGTGCCTCCGGACTTTTTAGCCTTATCGTCCGGAGCCTTTTGAGCAATCTCCTTTTGTGATATATTTGACGTGCGAGGACTGCCAATGATGATGTCTTTGTTTTTGCCTTTATCGGCCATTTCGGGCCGAACTAAGATCTTTTTGCATGCGATATCTATTCTATTAACAGGAAATGGCTGTGTGTCCATTTGCATCTCCTGAAAAGCCAACCGGCCTTCATTTATGGCCGATTGTATCTGTCGACGAAAAACATTACAGTCATTGGTGGCATGAGAAAAAGAATTATGCCACTTACAATAAGCACGTCTCTTTAATTCATCTATAGGAGGAATAGTATGAGTTAATTTAATGTTGCCATTTTTAAGTAGCTCGTCAAATATCTTATCACATTTGGCAACATTAAAGGTAAATTTAATCTCTTCTTGCCGATTCTTTTGAACCGGTTGTAAGGAAGAACTTGCTGAAGATTTGGCCTTTGTTGGCCAAATAAACTCAGCGGTATATACATCTGCGGATTCATCATCTGAATTATCATGCTCTATCAGATGTATAGTACGGGCGGCCGATTTTGATGTCTCTTTAAATCGGCTTTCACAGGCTAAAGCCCGCTGATGTATCTGGGCTATTGAAAAGAACTGGGTCCCATCTAATTTGTCTCTTAAGTAGGATAGCAACCCATTAAAAGCTAACCCTGCTAGCTCTTTGTCTGCGACATGGATCCGAAAGCATCGGTTTCTAGTGTCCCGGAACCTCCGGATATAGTCATTAATCGATTCTTCGCGTCCTTGGCGGACTGAAGCTAAGTCAGCTAGCCCTAATTCATATTCCCCGGTAAAGAAATGTTCATGAAATTTACTTTCTAACTCATTCCAGGAATTAATGGAATTAGGAGGCAGGGCGACGTACCATGCAAAAGCGGTACCAGTAAGGGATAAGGAAAATAACCGAACACGAAATGCTTCTCCATCGGCCAATTCACCTAGGTGTGCTAGGAACTGGCCTATGTGTTCGTATGTGCTTCTCCCATTCTCACCAGAAAACTTAGAAAATTCCGGTACCCTTGCCCCTTGTGGATATGGGACAGTGTCAAACCGGTGAATATACGGCTTTTGGTATGATTGCCCTACTCTAGCTACACTAACTCCGAACTTATCTCGAAATAGTTCAGTCATCTCTTCCCTAATTTTTTCCATTGCACCCGGTGGCAGACCACCGGATCCTGGGCTGTGGGGCTCATTTGGTCGGGTATTATTATACCGACCTTCTTGCCGTGACCGATCGATAGTGTTGATCGGTCTGTGGTTGTATGGTACGTTATGGTTTAAATATGTAGAGGGCGAAACATACTGCTGCTGTGATGTGTAATAATTTGGTGCATGGTGTGCAACAACAGGTTCTGTGTATGCGTATCCAGTTTGTCCGGTGGTAAATCCGAACTGATCGGTTGCGTTCACCATTATCGGGACCCCATGTGGTAGTCCTGGTGCGGGCCCGGACTGTTCAGCAGGGAAAGCCGGACGGTCCGCGTAAGGGCCGGACGGTCCGGGCAGAAGCTCGGACGGTCCGACCGCGTCCAGGGTCATCAATCTGCCAAGCAGGGACAGCTATGGTCCTAGGGCGGCCCCAGACTGTCCGACAGAGCAAGCCGGACGGTCTGCATATGGGCCGGACGGTCCGGGCAGAAGCTCGGACGATCCGACCGTATTCAGGGGCGCCGATCTGCCAAGCAGGGATGGCGGTGATGGTACCTGCCCTGGATATGAGTTCATCGGCATACCATATAATGGTTGGGGCTGCAAATCCCCATTTGTTGCCGATGTATTAGACATAGATATCCTGTTACTAGTCTCATATGATGGAAAACTAGGAGCAATAGACTTCTCCAACGTATGCGTTAATTTTCTAATTGATTCTTCTAACCCTACAATTTATTGTTTCATTTGATCCTGCTGCTGATCTACATAATATTTAATAGACTGGATATCGTCGGGTTTACTTACGTTGGGGACTTGAAGCGAAGATAGAAGAGATGCAACGTCGGTCTCTCCATGTTTGATAACCTTCTGGTGGCGATCCACCGTGTATTGCGACAAGAATTTCTCCTTCGCTTGGCGCATGTAGTCCTCGTATTGCTGTTGCTCATCAACTGTTAGATTTTCGACAGCCGTCTTCAGGATATTATCTGGGGAGATATCGGTGTGATCTTTAGAACCGGCCATTTGAGGGCCTGATTTTTAGTAGATCTAAACACCTGTCCCCAGCGGAGTCGCCAAAAAGTATGTTGACGCCTTTTCGGAGCGCCAAACACTCAACAAGAACCGGCGGCAGTGCTCTCTGGTCAGGCGCGGACGGTCCGCGGCACAGGGCCGGACGGTCCGCGACCTGGCGCGGGGCGGCGGTGCTCTCTGGTCAGGCACGGATGGTCCGCGGCACGGGGCCGGACGGTCCGCGACCTGGCGCAGGGGCAAAGGTTCCCTGCCTGACGGCCGGACGGTCCGCGCCCTAGGGCCGGACGGTCCGCGCCCTAGGGCCGGACGGTCCGCGCGTGCGCAGGGGGCGGCGGAGGATCGCCGGCGGCGCCTGGATCTCGCTCCCGGGAGGGACCCCGTCGGGGAGGAGAGATCCTAGGAGTTGTCTAGGCTCGGGTAGACCGACCTAGACTCCTCTAATCGACGTAGAGTCGAAGAGAGGCGGAGAATTTGGGGATTGGAGGGCTAAACTAGGGCTAAACTAGAACTAGACTAAAACTACTCCTAATGCATTAGGTAAAAACGAGTAATAAACTTGATTTGATCGATTGTTGGGGGGTTCAATCGGCCGTAGCCCTTTATCTATATAAAGGGAGAGGTCTGGATCCATTTCCAACTGTTTCCCGAGTTAATCCCGCGGTTTTAGGTAACAAATCCCGCGAGAAACTAGGAACCCTAACTGACTCTGCGCGCGCGCGGACCGTCCGCGCCGCCACCGCGGACCGTCCGGCCTCAGGGCCGGACTGTCCGCGCTGCTCTTTTTGGTCTCCAACACCAGGCGTTGGCAGCCTACGAGCGCGAGCTCATCGGCCTAGTCCAGGCGGTCCGGCACTGGCAGCCGTACCTCTGGGGGCGGTGCTTGGTCGTCAAAACAGACCACTATAGCCTCAAATACCTCCTCGACCAGTGCCTCTCCACAATTCCGCAACACCACTGGGTCGGGAAGTTGTTGGGCTTTACTTTCACTGTGGAGTACAGGTCGGGCGCCACAAACGTCGTTGCGGATGCCCTATCCCGCCGCGACACGGAGGAGAGCGTGCTGCTGGCGATCTCCGCGCCCCGCTTCGACTTCATCGCGCGCCTTCGTCAGGCCCAGGCCATGGACCCGGCTCTAGTAGCCATCCATGAAGGAGTCGCCGGTGGCACCCGCGATGCACCGTGGGTGGTGGCTGACGGCATGGTCACCTACAATGAGTGCCTGTACATTCCACCGGCGTCGCCCCTGCCGCAGGAGATTGTGGCCGCCGTGCATGACGATGGGCATGAGGGCGTCCACCGCACCCTACACCGCCTGCGCCGGGACTTCCACCTCCCCAACATGCGACGCCTGGTATAGGACTTCGTGCGGGCGTGTACGACGTGCCAACGGTTCAAGTTGGAACATCTACATCCAGCTGGCTTGCTGCAGCCGCTGCCAGTGCCCTCGGCGGTCTGGGCGGACATTGCGATGGACTTCGTTGAAGCGCTACCCCGGGTGCACGGCAAGACGGTCATCCTCTCCGTCGTCGACCGCTTTAGCAAATACTGCCATTTCATCCCCCTAGCGCACCCGTACACGGCGGAGTCTGTGGCACAGGCTTTCTTCACCGACATCGTCCGTCTCCACAGGATACCGCAATCCATTGTCTCCGACCGCGACCCGCTGTTCACCTCGTCGTTCTGGAGCGAGCTGATGCGCCTCATGGGCACCAAGCTCCTCATGTCATCAGCGTTCCACCCGCAGACGGAGGCGGCCAACCGCGTCATTGTCATGTACCTACGCTGCCTCACGGGCGATCGCCCTCGCCAGTGGTTTCGCTGGCTCCCCTGGGCAGAGTACGTCTACAACACGGCCTACCAGTCGTCCCTCCGCGACACCCCGTTCCGGGTGGTCTACGGCCGTGATCCGCCCTCCATCCGCTCCTACGAGCCCGGCGACACAAGGGTGGCGGCGGTGGCACAAGAAATGGAACCGCGGGAAGCCTTTCTGGCTGACGTCCGCTTCCGTCTCGAGCAGGCTCAGGCGGTCCAAAAGCTGCAGTATGATAAGCACCACCAGGAGGTCACATATGAGGTTGGGGACTGGGCATTCCTTCGCCTTCGCCAACGTGTGGCAGCGTCCCTGCCGCGAACCATCACTGGGAAGCTCAAGCCTCGCTACGTGGGACCCTACCGCGTCACCGAGATCATCAATGACGTAGCTGTTCGGCTAGAATTGCCGCCCGGCGCGCGCCTGCACGACGTGTTTCATGTCGACATGCTCCGGAAGTACGTGGGCTCCCCACCCACCACACCGTCGGCTCTGCCGCCTCTTCTCAATGGTGCGGTAGTGCCTGAGCCTGCAAGAATAGCGGGGGCTCGCTTGTCGCGTGGCGTGCGGCAAGTCCTCGTTCACTGGAGCGGCGAACCAGCTTCATCAGCCACCTGGGAGGAGTTCAACGACTTCCGCGCCTGATTCCCAGCCTTCCAGCTCGAGGACGAGCTGGCCTTCGACGAGGGGAGAGATGTCATGTACGGGCGCTCGTACGCCAGGCAGCGTCGCGCCCGTGACAGGCGCCGTGCACAGGGCGCGCAGATCTGGGAGATCAGCAGGAGCATATGGAAAGCAGTGGCTAGGAAGGAAAATAAAAGAATGGAAAGTAGAGGGAAGGAAAGGAGAGATTGATGGGTGATTGATTAGTAGAAGAATGGAAAGTAGAGGGAAGGAAAGGAGTGATTGATTAGTGATTGATTAGTGTTACCATGTTTAGGCTTGCCTAAAATAACAGCAGGCCGACGGCTATATATGCGGCACAGGGAGACAGGAATAAAGGCAGCAAACAGGTTATCTCTTCTCCACCTCTCTCTCTACCAACTAAGCCTACGGCTGTGGGAAATAACCACGCCGGAGAAGACGACGAACCGCGGCTACGACCTTTGTAGCCGAGGGCCCCCTGCTCTAGACGCCCAGGCCCTTGACAATTTTTCTTAGATAAGCACCTCCACTAGTCCACTGTACATGCCCTTATAGAACCTTGGCTTGCTCAAGATAGCATAAATTGGTGTATCCATCTTCAGTTTCACATGCTAATGAGAAAGCGTACAAATAGGTTCATCTTTTCCTCTGGTGTTAAATGTTACAGATCTCAAAATTACTTATTCATTTCTGTATTATAAATGTAAATATATACATTTGTTTCAACAGACAGTAGTGTGTTAAAATGTACCTTCAGAACATCCTAGACTGAGTGAATGCTTATTATACATTGTAGTTTGTTCATATTTTGGAGCCATGAATGTTACCCATTACCATTTATGTTTATTGGACAAATGAACAAACTTCTGCTTATTATCACAATGTTCTGGTGTACATAGTCTTTCATTACCATTTTGCTTGGAGCTTCAACCAGATGACCAGTCAGTGATAACATTTCATTTATCTGAACAGGCATTTCTTGCTTTCTATGTAATAAATGATTTAGAAATGAATCAATCCTCCAAAGCATTGGTAAGTCCCATCCATTTGTTTTACCTCTTGCATTTAGTTTGTCTTTATCATTTGATATCCTTGTGAAACTGTACTCAACTGATGGGCATGCTACTGTAGAAATTTTAAATGCATGAACAAATGAGTGATTTATTATATTCAGTGTAACATAGTGAGGATGGAGATATAAGTTTGGAAGGCCAGGTAGTACCAAAGGATACCTTCCGTTATTTGGGATCGATGCTACAGAGTGATGGTGATATTGATGAAGATGTTAGGCTGCCTCCAGCAAGGGCCTGTATACGGTTCTGAACTCTAAATATAGAGATTTAGAGGATCCTTTTTGTGTCCAGCAGCAGCCTGTAAAGCGTACTCTAAAATAGAGGAGCATTGGAGCATCCGCTATCTCTGGAGTTCTTCTGCTGGTCCGCTATCAGGTGCTAGCAGTAGCTTTACCGTCCAAAAGCAGTTGCCAGCCGTACGATCCGTACATCGGCAGGGGTAAAAGCAGTACTGTTTGCTACAAAAATATTCTTTTTATATAGTTGATATGTTATAGAGGATGAACTTTAGAGTACGCTGTTGGAGATGGTGAAGATATAGAGGACGGAATATTTTAGAGAGAACTGTAAAGAACATAGAATATTCCTTTAGAGGATGAAATTTAGAGAACGTTGCTGGAGACAGCCTTAGCTATAGAATCAAAGCGGGGTGGATGAAATGGCGTCAAGCATCGGGAGTCCTATGCGACAAGAGAGTGCCACAGAAGTTGAAAGGCAAGTTCTACAAGACAGCGATTAGGCCTGCTATGTTATATGGGGCTGAGTGTTGGCCTACTAAAAGACGACATATTCAACAACTAAGTGTCGTAGAGATACGTATGTTGCGTTGGATATGTGGGCACACAATATTGGACCGAGTGAGAAACGATGACATATGTGATCGGCTAGTAGTAGAGCCAATTGAAGAAAAGCTTATTCAACACTGGTTGGTTTGGGCATGTCCACAGACCCTAGAGGCACCGGTGCATAGAGGCATCATAAGACGGGACAATAATGTGAAGAGAGGTAGAGGTCGACCAAACTTGACATGGGAGGAAGCAATCAAAAGAGACTTGAAGGAATGGAATATCCCAATAGAGTTGTGTTTGGATAGAAGTGCTTGGAAAGAAGCTATCCACGTGCCCGAACCGTGATTAGGCCTTTTTCCTTTTAGTGCTCTCAAAAGCTTTTCCCTCCCCTTTCTCTCTCTTTCCCCTTTTGGTGATATCTTGTTGGGTTTTAACTCTAGCCTACTCCAACTTGCTTGGGACTAAAAAGCTATGTTGATGAGTGTAACTTATTATCAACGAATTAAGAACTTTGAGTCCTCAAAAGCTTCTGAATTTGTGCTTGTTTTCTATGAACTCTAGTACATTTGATGGTAAATTCAGATAATCTGATGGCTAATAGTCAAAATAATTTGAATGGTGAAGCATATGCTAAATAAAAATTGATTTTTGTTTGTCCTCCAGTGAAGACATGATCGCATTTTTAATAACTTATACTCCATCCGTCCTAGTATATAAAAGCGTAACCACCTCTGGTTCAAAGATCAAGAAATGTATTTAATTTTCTTTATCACCACTAGTACTACTGTATTGATATGCGCATGTCTAGAGAGTGCACATCTTATATTATGTGATTAGAATAAAAAGTGGTTATGCCATATATTCTAGAACGTAGGGAGTATCAGTTAGAATTAGTGGTTTGTCTCATTTACATATAGTTTTCCCCCTGGATTAGTTATTTTTCATTTTCCTTTGCAGGTACCTGCTATTATCTACATCTGCAGTTTGATAGTATCTGTAATATTACAGGTCAGACTATTTTGTTGATATCTGATTTGTCTAATTTAATGCTTCGTTACTCAACTCAATTACTTTCTAAACTGTTTATAGGAGACTAGATGGTCAAGTTGGCGTCTTAAGCTTTACTTTTCAGCTGGAGCAGTGCTTTGGATATTGTCAGGTCTTGGAATTGTTCTTCTACCGAGCAGAATGCACAACCTCATGTATGCCATTTCAATCGTAATAGGAGCTGCGAATGCACTTATGACAGTGAGTATACTAAAACCTCAATTAACACCTGTACTGCCAAGAGATGGTAAAAACTTGCAAATACGATTTCTTATACTATGGTAATTAAATTTTATACTATGTAGCTAATTTGATAATACAAGATTTTTTTAAAAATATATATATATATATATATACCTGTGACAAGGTGTATTATCAATTTATCATGTCGTAGTGCGGTAGTGGTATGCTCTCGTTCTGGCCCGCAGTCCATGTAACTAGTTGTTATCTTGCTAATGTATCTGGTATGCTGGTTCTTAAATTTCAATCCTGAGCTTCAGGACTTCTCGTTTAGCAAATGTGTCCTTGCTGATCAGTTCTGTTCTTCTCGTTTAGCAAATGTGTCCTTGCTGATCAGTTCTGTTATATATCTTGGTGAGATGTCATATATCAGTTCTGTAATATATCTTGGTGTGTTGTCTGCTACTCTGCTCATCATGTTCTATTATGTCAAAACCTTGAAAAGTTGACTTATGTGTGAAAAACTACATTACTAGTCAAGAACTAACTCTTGGTTGTCTTGTTGAGTGTCCTATAATGTGTATGTTGTAATGGTTGTGCGCCATTGGTGTGTGTGCTATGCATGGTTTTTAAAGCAGTAAGGCGAGTCAAGGCGTTGGACCACCGCCTGGACGTCTAGGCGAGGTAGGCAGGCAAGGCGCCTAGGCGTTGGAGCTCCGCCTGGACGCCTAGGCGACGCCTTAAGAACATGGGTGCTATGGGTGGCCGGAGTGCCACGCCACCTACACATCATCTCTACTCCTATAAAGCACCAATTTTTTCTGGTTTCCATCGTTGTCCCTTTTACAAAAAGTCATGTTTTTGTGTTCTAACGTGTGGTCCACCGTTGTCATGTGACATCAAGTGACGTGAGCCGTTACCTCCTAAATGGACCGTGAGAAAACATCCAAGTCCAACACGACATGAAGCTGCACCAAGAGTAGTGCTCCCGGGTAGTACACTTTGTTAGCTGAAGGAGTACGAGAGACCGAGTTAGCTATACCTGTACATGTGGTCCGGCCTAGCCCGGCACGACACAGGTCCATAAAAGCATGGCCCGCAAAAGCACATTCCCAATTATGGGTCGTGTCGTGCCAGCACGTGGGCCCAGTCACCGGCCCACGACACGGCCCACAATTAGTTATGTGTGTCAGGCCGGCCCAAATAGTCCAGAATGCCTTAATGTGCCAGACCGGCCCATATACATATAACAGTAATACATAAATAAAAAGTATAAAATATATGACCAAAATAAAACTAAGATGTTTTGTGGCTGCACATTAAAACCCTTTGGCCAGAAGGAAAAATAGTACAACTTGCTTAGAAATAATATTCAGTTATCTATTCACTGTTTAGTTGAGTATTATACAGCCATACAGAATATATGTATAATGACCATCATTGCTATTCACTATCCCCATCTAGGTACTAGTTCTCGAAGGCCTATTGAAGCTCTAGATTCTCCAAGTACAAACGACGATTGTATCTCCTTTCAATCAATCAATGAAGAAGAATTAATCCAATTCCTCTAGATTACTCTAGTCTCCCTCCATGGCTCCATGCCGACTTTAACATGTGTCGTGTGTCGTGGGTATACGTGTGGTGTTAAGTGTGGTGTTAAATTGGGGTCTTTTTCTCTCTCTTTAATGAAATGAAATGCTTCCGTTGTGTGCTTTGAGAAAAGAGAACTAGTTACGAACTCAACATGCCATATTATGACGAGATAAATTATGTTTAGGCATGTCAGTTTATTTGTTGCTGATTTTAATACCTGTGAGCACCATGTATATATTTAAATTCCTTACCATGAGCGTTTTATTTGCCCTTCCAATTTAAGTGTTGTTATCCTGTTTAATTTTCAGCTGAATTTCATTTACACATATTTAAGTGTATCTTGTTAGGTACGTAATGGTTATCTTTCCTGTGCTTTCGTTGATACCAGGTGACAAGTATTAGCATGGAAGGTGTTCTAGTAGGAGAAGATCTAAATGGTTGTGCTTTTGTGTATGGGTCATTAAGTTTTGTTGACAAAGTTTCATGTGGAATAGCTCTCTATGTTCTCGAGTCCTATCAAGGTAATGACTGTCAGCTATCTTAGTACTGGCACATCATCATAAGCAAAATTAACCTTGTAATCTTCCGGTAAAAGTTTTGATGATCTGACATGCATGGCAGGAAGTACAAAGATCAGATCAAATTTAGGAACGGCATTTGGCTATTCAGTTACAAGACTTGGCTTGGGCTTAGTTCCAGCTGCTTGTTCGCTGCTTTCAGCTATAGCAGCTTATACCATGGAGCTCCCTGATACTCGGAAAGGACCTTTGGTGGAACCCCTTCTAGCATAACTTCACTGGTGGCAGTGTTACAGTGGTAATTGCTCGAAGGAATGACACTGCTGCTCGAGCCTGAAGATGCTAACGACCTGGTCAATTCGTTTTGACTTCGTATATATAGCCTGAATAAATTATGACGGAGGGGATATACTGAGACACGTTTGAATAGGGATTAGAAGTGACATAGGGGGGCTAGGGGCAAGAAGATCTGTGTTGATCATACTGAGCTTTACAAGTCATTCTGCAATCCAATGTAAATATAACTTAGCTTCATTTCGAAAGCATCAAAACTGCCAACTAGGCACATGTAGCGACGATGGGCAAGGAAAAGAATGTCTCTGGTCCTTGTTCTACGCTATAATTTCATTGTAAATGTTCGCAGGGTGTACATATATGTAGCATCATGATTCAAAAGAAATATCTTATATTTATATTGATAGGTGAAATAGTGTCGCCTATGCTCATGTAAATTGTTTCTGACATTTAGGAGGCATGGTAGCAGTTCATCATTGATATGGAAGGTAACTGCCTGTTTCTTTCTCTCTCTCTTTTTTGAAAGGAAGATTCCATTAAACACTCTGGACCAGGGAGCTCCCTAATACAGCGACAGATTCAGATACATACCACACTTGCGGACCATTTATACAACTCAAACCCATAGCTGCTGCCTGCTAGCGTATGAGCCACTACATTACAAGCCCTTGGGCAGTGAGAGATTGAACACACAGAGAAGTTATTCTCTTCAGACTTTGACAACTAGATTTAGGATTTGATTTAGACTTCGTGCCCCTGCTGCAGTGGCCTTCAGCGGTACTGAAGTGCAGCCCCGCGACACAGACAAATACCTTCGATGAACTGCCCTGTTTCTAGTGGCGTGAAGGAACATGAAATTCTTCCGGGAACATGTCTACTAGTCATCTTTCACCTTCCAATAGGGCTGGACGAAAAACTCGTAGCTCGTTAACTCGCTCGACTCAACTCGATAGTGGCTCGACTCGACTCGACTCGTTTATAATTTGTAACGAGTTGAGCTTGTATTTCAACTCGTTACGTTAACGAGCCAGCTCGAGCTGGCTCGCGAGCTGACTCGCGAGCTAAACGAGTTGGAGTAATTAGTTAAATCACAATAATCTCCGATCCAAAATAGTTAATCTTGTACTCTACTATAGTTAATCTTATTCTTTGTTGAGGGTGGAATCTTAAGTTAAAAACTCTATTCTTTTTTCTAAATAGATCATCTTCTTTTCTTTTGATATATGTTTTTATATCTGTTCGTAGACACTAGACATGGTATTATCGAGCTGGCTCGCGAGCTAAACGAGCCAGCTCGAGTTGGCAAACGAGTCGAGCCGAGTTGGATCTTTAGCTCGTTAACATAACGAGTCGAGCCGAGCCAGCTCGTTATCTTAACGAGCCAGCTCGAGTCGAGTCGAGCCGAGCCAGCTCGATATCCACCCCTACCTTCCAACCCTATCACATTCAAGCTGCAAATCTTCGTCTTGTTTTACGCTGGTTCCTTCAGCAGTTCTGTCGTCTCAACCAAATTAAAATGGCTACTGTCCAAGTGCTGAATAATAGAAGCTGCAGTTCTTTCTCCGATGGAAATATATATAAAAAATGTATGTACAACGTAGCACCTGTTGCAGCAGTGTTGCGACTTGCAAAGCTTCCAATTCACCTGAGAATTGAGCCTCTCGCAAGGAAGCTGCAGCCCAACGGGATTTACTGACCAAAACACGCTACTACCTGTGTTCGGCTGCGTAGCTGCGATTCCGAACTCGTAAGAGGTTGAGGAAACAGCAAAAAATCATGGCCCTAGGCTTTCCTTTTCCACTCGTGTTGTCTGTGACACTGCGGTCGTTTGGAGAAAACAATTCGTGTGCTTATCCGGAGACCATGTCTGTTGAAGGAGCATCATGCGGCTGAGGTGAATAAGGTTGACGGAGATGTGTCATAGGCCAGTTTTGCTCTTGCGTTTATCAGCGAAGAACCTAAATGGTCTAGATGTTCGGCTCCCTGTTAGTCTGTTTGGAACCAACAATAGATTATATAAAAGCATGACAGCTTGTATAATGAATAATAGGAATCTAAAAACTTTGGGGAAAAGTGATTTTAAATTAAACTAGAGAAGACCGTAGATTAGAATATATTCTTGTTTTAACTGTTTAGTTGGGATTCGATTCTAGATTTGTGGCAAGAAAATCTGGTCCAAAAAGCTGGACCAAACACACTCTAGAGTCAAGCCACACCTTTGGACCTCTTTCCCTTTCCCTCTCGGTCCAAAATCTCTGGGCCGCGAAACCCACAACTCGGATCCCGGTGGTGCACCGCGGCCGGGATCAGATCCTCTACAGTCGAGGTTCTTGACCTGTCTCTACAGTTGGTCTAATCCAACCATCAAGCAGCAATCCTACGGCACCCTCCCGGATGGCTTCTCTCCTACCCGAGACGTGCGGCTTGGCTCACGCGAGAGCCGTGCCCAACACTGGGCCTCGGCCCAACAGCGCTGGGACTCCTCATCTTTTACCGCGAAAACAACGCATTTTGGCGGGCACCTCGCGTTTTACGAGCTATGGGCGGCGGCGATTAGGCTGCTTGTCATTCATCAAACACATGTGAGTTAATCTCGTTTTTCTTCTTCGCGACTTGATTGTTTTCAGCAAACTCTACTATGTGTGCTCTGATTTGATTGTATTCCACCTCACTTGTATGCTCTGATTTAATTGTATTCCACCTCACCTCATTAGACTGTGTTGGAATTCATCGAAGGAAACCTAGAGCAAAGTTAAATCTGCATATTTGAGATGGAAGAAAATAGGTATACGAAGCCATGGTTGTTACTTTTTCACTAGATCAGATAGATTTTATTTGTTCAATGACCAGCAGATTTTTTTTGTTCCTGTAGAGTGGGTGTGCTGCCTTGTTTGATACCTGAAGTTGGCATGGAGTTCAATACTATTGATGAGGCTTGGATGTTTTGGATTGCCTATGGAGGTCAAAAAGGGTTTGAGGTTAGAAAAAGCTACACAAACAAAAGAAAATCTGATGGGAAGATTAGGTCCTGCAGATATGTTTGTGCAAAAGAGGGTCACAGAAAAAAAGATAAAAGGGATTATCTAACAAAGTGTCCAAGAGCTGAAACCAGAACCGATTGTCAAGTTCGCATGGGTGTTGTACTAGATCAAGAGAAGGAGAAATATAAAGTTGCTGATCTAGTTTTGGAACACAATCACATCCTTCAGTTGCTAGAAACGTCGCATTTGATGGTGTCTCAAAGGAAAATTTCAGAGTTACAAGGTTTTGAAATTGAGACAGCCGATGATGCGGGAATTGGGCCCAAAGCGGCACATGAGTTGGCTAGTATCCAAGTTGGTGGTTCAATTAATCTTAGTTACACCCTTCGTGACCACAAGAATTATTTACGGGGCAAACGCCAACGAGAGATGGCATATGGTCAAGCAGGAAGCATGCTCATGTATTTTCAAAACAAAATTGCTGATAACCCATCATTCCAATATGCATTGCAGATGGATAGTGAGGAACAAATAGCAAACATATTTTGGGTTGATGCCAAAATGATTACTGACTTTGCACATTTTGGTGATGTTATCAGCTTTGACACTACTTTTGGAACAAACAAGGAAAGCAGACCTTTTGGTGTATTTGTTGGGTTCAATCAGTTCAGGGAAACTGTGGTTTTTGGTGCTGTTCTCATGTACGATGAGACATTTGAGTCTTTCAAGTGGTTATTTGAGACCTTTCTAAAAGCGCATAATGACAAGCAACCTAAAACAATCTATACTGATCAAGATGCTGCAATGGCAAAAGCAGTTAAGGAAGTATTTTCAGAAGCATGGCATGGTTTGTGCACTTTTCATATTATGCAGAATGCTGTCAAACATCTATTTGAAGCTGGCGATGAAGAATCTAGTACTTCTCCCAAACAGACAATAGAAGAAAATGACAAAGAACCAAGTATTCTTGCATATTTTAGTGCATGTATGTTTGAGTACGAAGATGAGGAAACATTTGAACAAGCATTTAACGTCATAAGGGAAAAGGCGAGCAAGCAAAGTTGGTTGGATAGTATATACAAGGTGAAAGAAAAATGGGCTGAATGTTACATGAAGGATGTGTTCACATTAGGTATGAGAAGTACACAATTGAGTGAGAGTCTAAATAGTGAGCTGAAGAGGCATTTCAAATCTGATTTTGATATCATTCGATTTCTTAAGCAATTTGAAAGGGTGGTGGAAGATAAGAGAAAAAATGAGCTAACTGCTGAATTTGAATCAAGGAAGAAAATACCAAGAATCAAAATGAGGACACCTATGCTAATCCAAGCTAGCAAGTTGTACACGCCAGTTATATTCGAGGCTTTTCAAAGTGAGTATGAAAGGTCCATGGTAGCATGCACCTCGGCATTGGACGACAACAATAGCTATCTTGTGGCAATTGGCAGTCTTGATGAAAATTTTACCTTTGAGAAGGAGTACAAAGTTTTTGGTAATTCTTTAGAGCAAACTATTACATGCAGTTGTGGGTTATTCAGTAGAACTGGAATATTGTGTGGCCATGCTTTAAAAGTCCTTGATTTGATGAATATCAAATCTCTGCCATCACAATATGTACTGAAGCGATGGACACGTGCAGCACGTTGTGGGACAGTACAAGACAACCATGGACGAAATATTATAGAGAATCCAAGATTAAATGAGATGGTTCGCTACAAAGATATGACCCGCAAATTTCTCAATTTGGCACTTCGAGCTGCTAGCCATCAAGGATCTACCTTGTTAGTAAACAACACACTTGACATCTTGAACAAACAAGTTGAAGAAGAAATAAATGCAAGTACTGATAAAACTGTTTCGATCACTACTCCCACAAATGTTAGTCCTCCAAATGATTTGGTGAGTGCAGCACGCCTTAAGAAAAAGGAGGTGGAAACAAAAACCTCGAAGCGCAAAAAAAATTGGCTTGACAAGCTGCACAAATCTGGAAAGAAGGGAAGTAAGAAGGGAGGTAACAAAAAGAAAACTGCTGCAAAGGTATGTGATAACAGAACATATATTTGATTCTCTTTCACTGTGTTCCATGGGAAAATGTTAAATTTTATTTCTTTTATTTGAAGGAACAAGAAACTGCAAAGAAAGGAGGTAAGAAAAAGGAAAAAGAAGCTACACCTAGTACTTCTTTGCCCATGGAACAGATGTCTGAATCATACATGGCCATCAATACCTTCTCTCAGATATTGACGGTAATATTTCAAACTAATACACCATTTTTTGTATACCATACATTGCCATCAATACATTCTTTCAATTGTGCATCTGAATCTTTTATTTTGCAGGGGGCACTCACAGATGATGTTCTTGCTGATTTCTAGTAGTATGGACATTTCCTGTAATTTGAATGTCTTTTGGATAATAGATTGGCGAGCCTGTTCTTGCTGAAAACAATCAATTGAAACTCTGAAATTTTCCTTGCGCACTCACAGATGATGTTTTTGCGGTAAAAGATGAGGAGTCCCAGCGCTGTTGGGCCGAGGCCCAGTGTTGGGCACGGCTCTCGCGTGAGCCAAGCCGCACGTCTCGGGTAGGAGAGAAGCCATCCGGGAGGGTGCCGTAGGATTGCTGCTTGATGGTTGGATTAGACCAACTGTAGAGACAGGTCAAGAACCTCGACTGTAGAGGATCTGATTCCGCGGCCGGGGCGGCACACGAGCCGGCGAGCCGCGATGGCCGGGCGAGCGTAACGACTAGACTACTGTCTAGTAGTATGACTGTACGAGACACGGCGGTAGTGGCAGCTGGCACGAAGGGAGATGATTAAAAATACCGTGGCCACGCTGATGGTGCGCCTCCACCACCTGCCCCTGCCCCTGCCCCGCGCCGCGCCCGCTCCCACCTACCGTTGCCGCCGCCACCTCGCCCTCGCGCCCCCTCTCCCTCGGCTGCGGGCATCGGCCGCCGTCATGTCAACGGCGGCGGAACAGACGATCGCCGACCAGAAGCGCACGCTGCGCGCCGAGGTGCGCAGGGCGCTGAAGGCCCTCTCTGCCGACCAGCGCGCCAGCGAAGGTGATGCCGCCTCGCTACCTGCTTCGAGAATGTCCGCTTTGGTTCCAGTTCTTTAAGACTGTAACGCGGTTGTAGGGGGCGTTGGTCACCACATGTTCGTCGATTTGACAACTAGGGAGTTCGCTTTGCCCGTGCTACTCTTGGCTAGATTTTTACGCAGACACATACTGGATGCTTAGCAGGTAGGACCGTAGGAGTAGAACGAGAAATAAAAAGGTTGTGAAAGATTTGTGCAATTTCACAGTAGATTCGAGTTCGACATTTTATTTCAAATTCATGGGACTATGTAGTGTCTGAGAACCTGATGAGAATTGATATTTGACTCCTGATTAAGATCAACAGATATATGTTTTATTTACAGTTGAATACTGATAATGAAAGCGTCAGAGCAGACACAAGGAAAAATAAAGATTTGTGTGCTCTAACTTTGATTTTACGTTACTGCAACGAAGTGGAATATACTTAATTTTTATCTGGTATCTAGAGACTTCAACTAGTATTGGGATGGCTATACAACACTATTGCTTACCTTCTGGGACAAAGTGTTCTTTGATTTGAGTATTTGGAGGTTAAAATTTTCTTATTTTTTCTAGATCTGGCTATTCAAACTACAATACTGGATTCCTCTTGGTTCAAAGCAAGCAAACGGTTGTGCGCTTATATAAGCTGTCAGCAGTTGCGAGAAGTCGATACATCAAAAATACTAGCAGAGTGTCTACCGTCAAATCCTGGTGAGTCCATCTGTAGCTGTGCTCGTTACAGATTCTTCCGCTAACAATTAGGTTTTCCTTAAGGACAAGAGGAACTAGCAAAGGATCTTTATGTTCCTCGAGTGGAGGATAAGAACCGTAATATGAGGATGCTCAAAATCACCACCATGGATGATTTAGTTAAGAATTCAATGAACATTCTGGAACCATCGCCTGTGGATGCTACCGGGAACAATCGTGAAGATGGTACGGAATTTTATTTTCATGTTACTGCAAAGTTTTCTCCGCATCTAATTTATATGAGTTACTGTATTGTTGGGGTGTGTAAGTTGACATGTTTTCATTACCTGTTCTGTCTAATTATATAAGTTACTGCATTCATGGGCTGGTAAACTTGACATGTATTCATTACCTCTGATCCTTGTTTTATCCATGCAGTATTGTCATCATCGTCCCCTGTTGATCTTTTTTTATTGCCGGGTAGGTTCTCTTTCATTTACTTCATAAATGCTCCACCACATGGGCTCAATTGGATAATACTTGTTATTCATGCAGGACAAGCTTTTGATAGAACTGGTCGAAGACTGGGGCGTGGTGGAGGGTATGATTACATATTAAAATTACATTTGCCTGTCCGGAATTGATATCTTTCAGGGACAATTCAGAAAATACAATACACTATAAGAAATGTGATCACAAACTGTATGAATCCCAAATTTTGTTTCGGTTCAATAATATTGAAGTTTTAATACCTTGCTTCTGGTACCAGAGGAGTCGTTTGTGATCATAGCGACAGTTACCACCTAAGACAGTAATCATATCTTTCAGATGCAAAACTCGTGGAAAGGTTGATTCATACTCACATAAACTCTCTGTGTGCCTAAGAAATCAAGCATTTGTCATGACATCTGGATTCTGAACCAACAAACTTGCAACTGAAAGCTTGTAACCTGGTCCTGTGGATTGGATCCAGGATTCGATGTATGAACATGAATTATGTATAGTTACATCTTAGAAGTTTGAAAGAGTAAATCCATGCTGGTGCGGCATAAGACAATAAGCCTGTCACTGTCTGGTTTCTTTCTTGATTCTGTATATTGTGTAAAACGCCTGAGTACATGAACCCCAAAGATATATTGTTTACTCTAATGGATGGTTAAGTTTATGCTAAAGTACACAGCTATGATTTTTTATTTCTTGAAAGGTTTTTATGCTGCTATATGATTGTTTCTTTTTCCAAAATTAAAAGGTACTATGACACATTCTTGCTGAAGTACCAAGAACTTGCAAAAGAGAAAGGGTGGAACCAGCCTCTCTTAGGTATGTGATGCACATATTTTATTTGCAGATTTGCTAGATTTTCCTTAAACTTTTATCTTTATAATTATGGATCTTTTTCTGATACTGTTTTGCAGCAAGTTGTTTTATTTTGTTTGTGATATTTAGTTAAATTATACTTGCCTTCTCTACTTTGCTGTTTGAACAATCTACTTCAGATGTTTTGAAGTGAAAGGCTAGAGTTGATGTAAATAGCATTTCATGGTCCAATTAATAGTATAAAAGGCTGTTGGGTCTATGGGTAAAAACATATGCTCGTATTATAAGATTTTCTAATATCAAACTACTGTTATTTGGTAGAACTGATTAGTCATTTGTTATCAGTCTCTGATTTAGAGTTGACTAATGTTCCAAACTAAGTAAATTAATTTCAAAGATGACAATTGCTAAGCTTCTGCTTGCATCAGCTCTCAACAGAGATCTAGCGACAAAAAAATCATTTTGATTTCTAAATCATGCAATGGTTGATGTAAACTTGGATGTGGCATGACAGCAGTCACATACTTCTCACTTTTTTGGGGTTCTGCCTACCTACACCTGTCACAACTGTCAAGCTAAGTATGCAAGATACGAATATGAGCTAGGTTTGAGAGAGCAGACACTTATTGTTGTTCCAGAGCGAAACAGTATAGCTGGCATAAAATAGTGACAATAGTAAGCCGTGGTGTGTGCTTCGAATCAAAAGTTTTGTCATACCAAATCAACAAGTCAACTGGAGATTCATTGTCTACTTCGGATAAATGCTTTACTTTTTTATAACAGAGACATACATATTTCATTTACTTCTACATGACCATGAAATCTGTTAATCGAAATGCAAATACCTTTTAGCTTCTTTGCTATTTTGCCTTCCACTGAATCCATGAGATAATAACTGATAATACAGTATGTGACATGAAAGCCATTTGTTGTTACTAAATTAACCATGGTGAATTTTGCTTTCCCATTTTGAAGTTGCTCTTTCGTACTCGGTGCAAATTATGGACGAGGGCATCATCCCAGTCAATTCAACTGATGTTCCTATCGATGCTCTGGTCTCATCCTCTGGTGTTATTCCAATAAGTGCTGCGGCGTTGCAGAGGATGCAATGAAGTTGATTGGCCCTCTGTAGCCATGCTTTGACAAGAAGCACCTTCTTCTGGTCCCTGGTTGCACTAGCAAATACACCAGCAGATCAGGGAAACTGTATCTTTTTTCCCCCTCGTGGCTCCTATCTTGTATCATCTTTTACGTTTTAACAGGGTGAACTGGACGTCTACATCTTATTCCAGCCACTTCAGATTTATAGATTTATAATGTAAACCGTCTTGCTGACCAAAACAGTCAGTAGACTTGACATGGTATTCGGAGTTTGGTCGTCTTGTATCTTGGAAGCTTACGTCTTCAGGGGACTAGCCAGTCGCCTCAAAAGGAGATAAATAATAAAACTTCATCCGATTTTTTGTTGAGGCATTTGTAGATAAATCCTATTTACTTGTAGAGTAGCGACGGTTGCAACGTACTAATTACTATTGTCTTTGTCACCCTGAAATTGCTGGCTCCGTCACCGTCCGATCGGTTACGACTGGGACGGTAGAGCACGCGCGAGGAGGAAGGAGACGGAGGCCCTCCAGCCTGGTCTCTGTCAACACGTGTACGAACCGAGGCTGCTAGCGCCCAGGTCAATACGAACCGAGGCTGCTAGCGCTAGCGGCTTACGTTACGTGCTCACAACACAACCAACGAAACGCACGGGAGACAGCGACGTCCGTTCCGTGTGCCCCGTTGTCACCGGCCGGTTGTTTTGTCGCCAACTCGAGAGCTTGAACCACCGTGCTCCAGCCTCCAGTTGCGTCGCGGCACGGCGCACGAGCGGGATTGTCTAGCTATTAGCATTAAAAAGAGCGCGGCGGTCGGGCGGCGCTAAAACAAATCAAAAAAAAAATCACGCGTCGCCGTCGGGCGCGTTCGGTGCGGCGGACGCGCGGGTGATTGGACAGACAACCGCACATGCTGCTCGCGTGCACGATCAGTGGCGGCCGAACCGGGCGGGGCATCAGCCTGAGCGAGCGTCCGCGTGCACCGGACAGCCGGTGCTCCCGACTCCCGAGTGCCGCCGAGTCCCCTTCAGCCGCCCGTCGCTCTCCCTGCAGCCGCGGGGTCTGGACGCGTAAAACGACCCGAGGTAGTCCGGGCGACCAGGTCTCGTCTCCAGGACAAAGACGCTGTGTAGGATACGAACAGGAGCAATGGTCCGAGGCGTCGTCGTCTCCGGCCTCCGGGGCCGCGTGAAGTGAACCCTCTTGCCGTTGCCGTGCCGACGTGCGCACTGCGCAGCCAGTGCGATGGCATGGCACTGTTGGACGCACCCAGGTCCAGGTCGGCCCCGCCGCGCACGCCGCGGCGGGGTGCAGTGCATGCGTCGACCAATAATGGGAGCAGCGCACGTACAGAGACCGATAATGATTTCGCAGCTGGATGGAAACCTGTGCCGATGCCTGCGCGCCTTTCGTGCAGGTGCGTGCGCCGCGCGGCGCCAGCACGACGGATGATTGGTTTGGTGCAGTGCATTCGTGTTAGGTACAGCCGTAAAAACTATCGAAACCTGTCACGGTCGCACCCCGTGACTGTAATTCCAAAACCGCATTCAAATCAGATGGGTTTCTTGTAAGGTTGCAGCCGTAAAAACTACTGAAACCCGTCCACGTTCGTATTCATAAGTGCAATTCTAAACCTGCATCTACACTTATTGGGTTTCAGGTGGGATTTTAGGGTATCCGATGGTTTTACTGAGCGTATATTTTTAAACAATAATTTAGCAAAAAAAATAATTAAGTAGTAACAATAGTTAAGTTATATGTATGAATTTTAAATATTTTCACCTTGAACAGCAACAGAACATTTTATAAATCATTAGCTAAGTTAATTATTTAAAATAATTATTATTATATCTTAATAATTTTTTGTCGGGTTTGTCGTCATGTTTGGTGCGAAGACAAGAGCATCTACAACAAGAGAAAGCAATGGAACGATGTCTATGTGGTTTGTGAGCCACTTGGCGTAATAGCAACAGAACTACTAGTAGCAGTAGATGATGTGCATAGAAGATAAAAAAAAACATTGGTCTCGAGTCCGTAATCTCAGGCGTGAGTGTGTGCGTTTCGCAGACATGCTGTCGCAGCGTCGGCAAAGCTGGCGATATACTAGCGGACAGTCTGTACTCTGTACTGTACGGGGTGCTCTGTACGCAGCGGCCTAGAGTAGCTCACACTCCCAGCAGAGAAGATACTCCCACATGGCCACATCGTAAAAAAAAAAAGTGTTGAGAGAAGATACTCCCACTGTGATAAACTGTCAAAAATAAAATCAAGAGTAGCACGTGAAGAGTAAAATGTCGTGCAGTCACGGCCAAGACCAAGAGAGACAAGATCGTCCAGCCACAAAGTTCAGCGCGTCCTCTTTTTACCCACGAGACCACGCATTTCGAAGCGCTAACAAACACTAAAAGGACGAGCCAGCGTACAGTCCGCGATCAATAATTCAATCCGGACGGACGACGATCGACTGTTCGGATTCACCTCATTTTACCGGTCCATGAATCAAAACAACAGAATCATCACCTACACCTACACCGAAATACTTATGCCCGATCCAATCCCAGCACGGATGAATGCGTCGACAATTTCTCATGCGACCACGAAGGCACGAACTACACACTTTTTTTTGTTGCCGGTCTCACAGCAATCTTCTCCTACTCCCGGCATTGCTGTACGGGAGCTCAAAGATCCCGAGCTTGCTGTGAGCCGCTTCACTCACTTGGCGCCGACGCCGAGCGTGAGCTCGAGCTCCTCGGCGGCGACCTCGTGGATGCGCTCGCCCTCCCACGGCGTGACGCGGCCCTTGTCGAACTCGAACTCCGCGCCTGCCACCCCGTCCAGCTCCATGGAGTCGGAAGCGGACGCGCCGCCGCCGCCGCCGCCGCCACCGGCCGGGTTGACGAGGTTGTACGCGGGCGACGCGGGCGACGCGGGCGCCGTGGTGGCCGCCCCGATCTGGAAGCTGATCCAGCGCCCGGAGTCCGCCACCGCGGAGCAGCAGACGTCGGACTCGTCGCACTCGGGGATGGTGTCCGGGTGCTCTTCGCGCCGGCGCGCGCGGGTCGGGCTGGCGGGGGCGGACACCGCGAAGAAGGGGTGGCGGAACGGGTCGGCGGCGGCGGCGGCGTCCCAGTCGGGCTTGCGGACCTTGGCGGGCGGCCGCGACGCCGCCGTGGGCGACGAGAGCGGCGGCGTCACGGGCGCGCTGCTGGAGACGCGGAGCGGCGGCAGGCCCCGGAGGAACGGGAGCAGGGAGGAGGCCGCCGCCGCCGCCGCCGCTGCGGCTGCTGCTGTTGCGGCGGCGGGGCCGGGGGTGTGGCTGTTGCTGCCGCTGCCGCTGCCACTGCCGTGGTCGAGGCGCGTCGGGCTCGGGAAGCTCGACGACGCCGGGCTGGCGTGGTAGGACGGCACCGGGCTCGGGAAGCTCGAGGACGGCGCGCTCAGCAGCTGCGAGGACGAGCACGGGCTCATCATCCCCGGCGGCGGCTTGCATCCCTGCAAAGACGACGCAAGAAGCGCACGGTGAGGTCATCCAAAGCTCCGACCGGATCTGTTGCGCGGACAATAAGCACCCAGCGAGAGATCCAGGGACGGTAGGGTAGAGAGATCGATATCCCTCACCTTTCGGTAGGTGGTGCCGTCGTCCTCGACGACCCACCCCGCCTCGCGGCACAGCGCCTTGAGCACCTCGTTGTTGTCGCAGTGCTTGGGCAGCTTGTAGTTGCCGAGCGCGCGGAGGCCCGTGAAGATCTTGGCGGCGATGGCCCTCCGCCGGCGCTCCCGGCGCTTGTTGTTCTCCCGCTCCTTCCATGTCGGCGTCCGCCCGAGGCCTCCCACCGCCGCCGCCCCCGACGTCATGCTCTGATGCTCAGCCCCTTCCCCTCCCCCCGGCCTGCCGCCCTTTTCTTTGATGGAGGGGTGGTGGGTGGCGTATTGTGTTGTGCTCAGTATTGACTAGTGGGAGCGGGCCGGGCAGGAGGGAGGGAGAGGGCTGCTGTCTGTGTGCGGCACTGCTCCGGGTCATGGGCTCATGGCATGGCATGCGAGCTGCTGGAAGCGCCTTTCCCCCTCGCGGGCCCGGCCGGCTCACGACTGTCACGAGGGTGGTAGTGGTACGGTAACATTACTTTATTGCAACTGGATTGGCTAGATTCTACTGGCACGGCCATGGTGGGTCGGTATGACCAGTACTTTTTCCTCGCTTTGCCCGGCTCGGCTTTTGGTGAGCCAGACGAGAGTGGTGTGCTGCGCGTGAGCGAGGCGAGTGCAGCAGGGTAGGGCCGGCGCCGGGCATGTGCCTTGGGATCTGCGACGGCGAGCTTCACGGCGGCTGTGCCACCGTCGTAGTCGTAGGCGCGTAGGCTGTGCTGGCTGGACTGCTGGTACGTTTCTTTTGCAAAGTGGCGTGTACTCGCATGAAGATTTGATGACCTCACTGGAAGGAATTAGCAGCCGCAGACCGCAGGCCGCAGTGCGATGATGCGTATCGTCTCTGACGTCCATGTGCGCAACGTAGCGCACTCTGCCGTCTTGTTCCTTTGGCTATGGCGGAGCTCCAGCACCTGTGCCCCCGTCCAACAATGGCGCCGCCTCCAGCATTCCTTTCCCAACCCAAGACGACGCATTGCCGCTTTGTCCTCCCTAGTTAACCAGTCACGGCGGAAAGGCCTCTCAGGCTCCGAGGCCGCGAGAGACAAGGCTGTCAGTGACACCAGCGCCTTCAAAGCCCCGTTGCTTTGACCGGACCGGACCGGACCGTACCGAAACACTCATGACTCACAGTAGTATGACGTGCTGTAGTAGCAGTACACGGGACGGACGTGGCCCCGCCTCATCCTCAGCCATGGTCACGCGGCCGTCCGTCCGTGGCTGGTAACTGGCCGGACGGGGACCATCTGGCGCCGCCGTGAAGGCGTGGACCGTGTGCCGCGCGGGATCCGGCATGCCGTTCCAGTTTGACCGCCAGATTACACGGGCCGTGGAAGGCAGACTGCCCAGTGCATGTGGTTCCCGGGCAGCTAAGCTACGCATATTTTATCCCGGGCCACGGGTAGGTGTTGTTGGTGTCCAAGAGCCAAGGCCCATCTTTGTGTGACCTACGGGTTGCTGCTACTGCACACGATGCTTCTCGGCCCATGTTTATTTCCTGGCCCGTCTTTAGCTTGGGCAGCTTCGTAGTCGTCGGCATCAGGAATTCAGGATTCAGGAATGCAAGCGTTCCACTTCTCGGCCCTTTTTTTTTTTTGATGACGATCCGCAGGGTGGGCCTTTGTGGGCTGCCACTACTGCCTCGCCCGTTGCCCTGTCGAACCGAAAACGAGTTTCGACATACTATTCTCTCGCTGACAATTCATCATTTGACATTTCGCTTCACCTTTGTCTCTAGCGTCTTGTTGACTTGTCACGTCTTCCGAAATCGAAGCTGTGCTCCAATTCTCAGGTTCACACAGGTGGCACAGGTGACTCGGAGTCTTGGAGGGAGAGTGCTTAAGGGGGGTCAGGGAAAGATTAGTAGCCAAACTCACACAAATACCCGGGCAAAGCAAATTCATCCGATTTTGTTGGATCGATACACGACACGCGCGCATTTTGGATGCTGATGACGCTCGGCTTGCCTACCCACGCCCAGTTCGTTCCTGCGGGAGCGACGACGACCAAAACAAAATCGAGCGTGAAACGTTGGCCAAACGCACCGTTTGAATTGGAACTCACTAACATCGTCTCGTCGCTGAGGACGGGCAAGAGCATGCAGAGCAGCGCACGTCTCTGAAGCTTAGGCTGCTACCCCACGTGCTTGGTTTAAACAAATATATTCGTACGGTCTTCGCATGAGTTTCCATGAATATTCATACAAGTCGCCGTGTTATCCCTTATCACCACACACAAAATTGAACAAGTGTTCGCTACAGTTCTTTCCAACTGATAGAGTTCCTGTTCGCACAATGTGCCGAAAGAATATTTTCTGAGATCAGCGCCCAAGTTCTTCACCAAACTTATTTTATTTCGCGTGTGACCTGTCCATGTGACCATATACTAGCTATTTCCTAGATGCTTCTAACGACGTCAGTGACAATGTTTTATATTAGTAACAAATAACGTAGGTCTAAATTATACTTTAAACGGTGACGAAGATCCTATCAGAGATTTAAATCTCTCGGCGGGGGGGGGGGGGGGGGGGGGGGGGGGGGACGGGGATGAGAAGCTATTGGCGGTAGGAAATTCACCATTGTCATCGCTAGTTATGGACCAGAGCAGCGAGCGGAGAGAGAGAGAGAGCGCGCGCGCGTCTCTTGATTGAGAAGCGCTAGCTAGCTGGTCAACGGCTTCCGTTATCCTATTTCCCTGTTCTCAAACGTCATGTCCTTTTCTGTCACCAACGCAACCGAAACGGCACGAGGTAATAAAACCCTACGTGCGCTTGCAGCTACACTGCAAATAGGCAAGCATGCCCCCGCGCGCGTTTTTCCTTCCACGTGATTTGGAACCTGGAGAGAGAGTCAAATGACAGAAAGTTCAGCAGGTGAGAACGAGATCACCTCGCGGCTACCGGCCGGCGGCCGGCCCAAAGGTCGTCGCAGCCGTACCCGGAAGCCGTCAAGCCAAGCAAATGATGAGACCAACAAGAGCTGTGAAGAGTCTGTCCGTCCCGTTCCCGTTCCAAGGTTGCAGGTTGGGTACGCAAATGGCAATCGAGGGTCAAGGAGGGAGGTGCGCAAGTGCAAACAGGCGAGCGCTTTTGTACGACTGTGCGTACGTACCTTTGAGCCTCGTGTTCTGTAGACTACGCTAGGCGCAACGAATCCGCGCATGATATGATTGGGTGGACCAAAGGTGTATTTTCGACTACTAAGCATTCCCATTCTATAGAGGTTGAAGGGAATTGTGATGGATGAGAAATTTTTGGCTTGCTACAAATTTAAACTCACTCAATCCTCTCTAATCCATATGGATTAGGAATTAAAATGAACATAACACAAGTAGACACATGCTTTTAGAGTAACTCATGTCAAACTATATGGGCTTGTTTGGTTGCGTCTATATCGAAGGGTATTGAACCCTTTCTATTCAATTTTAATTAGAAAGAGATTTAATCCCCTTTAACTCCTTGATTTAGACGTAAATAACAAGTCCTAAAACATTTTAGGGGTTAGGAGGTCGGGACTCATTTTTTTTAAACTAAACTTCTATCCTCCCTCTCCACCCCAAAGGATGAAACGGAAAACGACCAGTATCCTGTGTATTCCATGTGCCATGCTTTGGGAGATCTTCGCTTGTGATGGCTGGATTTTTAGCAGCTCCACTTTTTTATAGCGTCTCTAGAGGGGTGTTTGGTTTATAGTGATTAATTTTTAGTTCCGCTATTTTATTTATTTTAGTCTCTAAATTAGCAAATGCGGAAACTGAAATAGTGTTTTAGTTTTTGTATTTGGCAATTTAAAGACTAAAATGAAATGAAATAGAGGGACTAAAAATTAGTTCCTAGAAATCAAACACCCCCTAAGTCCTAGGTTTTGATTTTCTTCTGGACCAAACTTACGGTTTGTTTGTTTATATAATCCAGCTATAAAACAGATTATATAATCCCATTAGAAATGTTTGATTACATAAATTATTAATAGGTAAAAAGCTAAACGATAATCTAAAATGAGAACCTAATGACATGTTTATGGATTATTATAATCTAGGTACCTAGATTAAGTAATTCAGCTTAAATAAGGCCTTGTTTGTTTACCCTCTAAGTTATATAATCCAGCTTAAATAAGTTAAAAGGTTAACAAGCAACACAGATTATCAGGTGGGTTATATAACCTAGATACCTAGATTATGATAATCAATAAACACATCGTAATAAGGTGCTTATTTAATTCATAACCTAGATTATATAATTCTGAAAGGATCGGAAACAAACAGGCCCGAAGAAACGATTCCACACCCCGCTTCAGTCAAGACAGCTTGCGATGGCAATGTAGACTGCAGAGACTATTCCACCCCGCTTCAGTCAAGACGGCTTGCGATGGCACGAAAAGGAACAAAAGGATTTGTCATATATATATATATATATATATATATATATATATATATATATATATACACACTGCGGATCATCGTAAAAATCAACGATACTCAAATACAGTTGATGTAGTGTTGTAGACATCGAGCATAAACCAGCCAACGAACGGATCAAGGCATGACATGGCATGACTGCAAAATGGATCCATCCATGTGATCAATGAGAATGAGAACCAGGCTATTTTCACTTGTTCAGAACGATTGTTAGACTTTTAGAGACAGGTTTGCCCTTTCAGTCAACAACGCTTACAGGGACATGAAATAGAATATAGCATATATTATGCGTGACTACAAAGGCAATTGCTAGCAAGAGCAGTAGACGAAAGCACACCATGACTAGCACGAGCATGGTCATATGCATGAAATGTAAGTTATGTCCTACGTAGAAGCTATAGAGGCATGGTCATCGCCGGCATTGATTCATCTGTTCACATTTAAAAAAATAGCAATTCATTCCTCCCTGCAATATTACTAGATGAGCAGCACCATTCAGCTAGCTTGTCTGGACTACAGGGAGCCAGAGAGGCGGCAGAGACTAGTTTTTGCCTTCTTCGTCAGTCAACAAAACTTACGATAGAGACGTTACAGTGACATAAAAAATAGTGATTCCGCCCTTCCAAAATTACTATAGGAGATGTAGTCCACAACCAATGAGAGGATATGGCCCTGTGTACCCATTGATTTGGTCAGATGAGGTCCTGGTGAGATCACAAAGCGATTATTAGGTCTTATATGAGTGGTCAACTGGCCATCACGTGAAGCCAAACAGGGGCGGACTCACCACCCAGGCACCGTAGGCGGTGGCCTGGGCTGGCTCGCCGGCTGCAATGGAGGGCAAGGCGCGAGCACAGTGCACGGAAGCAAGCAGCACGTGGCACGAGCACAGGCGTGAGGATCACACCGTATTCTCGCCTAGGCTGTCATCAGTTCCTGGGTCCGCCACTGAAGCCAAACGAAGTGCACAGCCTATGCAGAGCACATCTGTACATCAGAATCAAGATACCAACTTCAGTCAGTGCCGATGATGAAGTTCGAAACATTTTGGTTGCTTTAATTTTATTAGATGTAGGACGCACGGCACTATCCATAGGGATTTGATGTTCCATTCATCGTTTTTTTTTCTTCTTCCTTAAACGTAGAACAAAGCATGCTAACATATAAAAGGTCTATTTTTGTTTGTCGTGATTCATCAGATTTAAGGCGTGTGTACAGTTCTTCCAAATTGCTTTTAATTCTTGAAGAAAAAAAGTTATGCGCAAATAAGCATTTTGCCCCCCCCCCCCTCCAAAAAAAAAAGAAAAGAAAAATCAATCAGCAAGGCATCCATTGGTGGACACTTCTGTTCCAACCTTGGCCCAAAAAATTGCTTACTCTATCAAATCTTGGCCATTGCAATTGTGATACGCAAACACTTGACTAAGACTAGGGGCGGATCTACACTCCGGGCCGTGGCCCGGGGCTTGATCCATATATAAGTCTCTATTTATACGGTATAAAATAGTTAAGATAAAATAAAGAGAAAGAAATTTAGTAGATTTGGTCTGGGTCATAGAAAAATTCTGGATCCACCCCTGACTAAGACTCAGAGAAGAATAAGATATTCCAGGAAGAAGAACAGAGAAACATACAATACAAGTGCTCTGCAACTGGGCATTTTGAGTTCAAGGGGGTTTAGAGTATATGACATTTAAAAAACGAAATAATTTTGGCCAACCTCTAGTAGAAACCTACAAGTGCTCCGCAACTGAGATTTTGTTAACTGAAATTGCTTGGAAGAACATAAGCGTTCGGCAAGAGAAGATAGGGTTCATAATTTGATACGGTATTTCATACTTTTGGAATTCGAACTAAACAGCCCCATTCCATCAAGGTACAGAGCTACAGCTAGTATACATCACATGACGATTTGGATATATTCCTCGAACCCAAGTTCGACGGGCGACGGCCTGACAAAGTTACAACAGGTCCGACAATAGAGTACGCAATCACCTCAAATTCTCAGTTCTGCCTATGGGCGATATAGTTGGCCAGATGCAACAGAGGCGCTGTCTTCTCCTTGTCGAAGCAAGCAAGCTGCTCTACGGCATCAGAGAGCAACTCCTCCGCGAACTCCCGCGACTTTTCTAGCCCCAGCAGCTTCGGGTACGTCGTTTTGTCGCTTGCCAGGTCCTTCCCCGCCGTCTTGCCGAGCTCCTCTGACGACTTGGTGACATCGAGTATGTCGTCGACCACCTGGAACAGCAGCCCGATTGACCTCGCGTACTTCCGCAGCCTCTCGATCTGCTCGTCCGTGCCGCCTCCGATGATCGCCCCAATCACCACCGAGGCCTCGAGCAATGCGGCGGTCTTGTGGAGGTGGATGTACTCGAGGCGTTCGAGGGGCACCGTCTCTGATGTGCCCGTCATCTCGAGATCGACAACCTGGAGAGGGCATGTGGAGCATTTTTTTCAGCTGATTTGAGAGCTAGTGCTAGTGATTTTCAATTTATAATTCCAGTGAGTGCAGACAATTTGAGCATCGACCGCGTCGCCGTTAGGAAGATGCTCCATATAAAATAAAGAATGCCAGGATAAGCAATTGTCCGGGTTTTTTTTACTTGATTGGCTGAATGGCGGAAACAGAAGTAAATATAATCTGAAAAAAAACGGGGGGAGACCTGGCCGGCGACGAGTCCCTCGGATCCGATGCAGCGCGCGAGCTCCCCAATGGCTCGGACGACGCGGGCGGGGTGCTTCTCCGGGTCCACGTCCGGAGGGTAGGACCCGACGCTGGCCATGTGGTGGAAGGAGAGCGAGAGCAGCGCGTCCCCGGCGAGGACGGCGATGGGCTCGCCGTAGACGACGTGGCAGGTGGGCTTGCCGCGGCGGAGGTCGTCGTCGTCCATGCAGGGGAGGTCGTCGTGGACGAGCGACATGGTGTGCACCATCTCGACGGCCGCCGCGGCCGGCATGGCCCAGGGCTCCGGCCCGCCCACCACGGCGCACGCGGCCAGGCACAGCGCGGGGCGCACGCGCTTCCCGCCCGCCAGCAGCGCGTACCGCATCGCGTCGTGCAGCGCCGCGGGGGGCTCCCCGGCGGGGACGGCCGCGTCCAGGGCCCGGTTCACCGCGACCGCGCGCTCCCCCATGTACGCCTTGAAGTCGAACTCCGTGGTCGCCGCCGACGCGGCGGCCGCCGTGGCCACGATGGCGGAGAAGCGGCGGCGACCGTGCTGGTGGTGCGCCGCGATGGCGACGGAGGAGGAGGGGGAGGGCGCCCCCGCGGCGGCGGCGAACGGGAGTGGGGAGAAGTGGACGCGCGAGGCGGCCAGCGGGTGGAAGTGGAACGACATGGCCATGGGTGGCGAGTTGGGGGGACGGCGTCGCTGGAGATTGGGGGAGGGCCCCGACAGGTTACGGCCTCCTTATCTTTGAGGTGAAAGGATGCTTTGGCGCTGGGCGCGTCAGTGCAGCAGGGGAGGAAGTGGAGTTCCCGCCCGGGCGGTGGTGGTGCTTGCTGCTCGGTGTGGTGTTGGCACGACCGCACAGCACCTTTTTAAGGAGCGGGCGTGACATGTCTCGCTTTCCATCTACACGGACAGGGTCACAGCAATTCAAATACTGTTACGGAGCGTTTGGATCCCTTCATTTTAGAGGAATTGGAATTCACTCAATAAAGTAACTTATTTAGTTTGGAATTTGACATTCCACCACTTTCTAAAGTTCAGATATAAGTCTATCTCAAATTCATGGGGTGGAGGGTGGGAAATGATTTTATGCATTACTAGAATTGGTTTCTAATCTATAACTTACATGACATTCTTCGTCTCACTCCTCTATAGTAAAAATGTAGCACATAAATATCTTCGATATCTTGCTAATAATAGTATACAAATATATTTTGTATAAAACCGAATTAGCTTAATTAATATATGCCTAAATTACTATTATTAGAATGGAATTCGATTCCAATGATCCAAACGGGGCGTTACTGTATTTAAATGATGGCTGTTTCCCCATACATTAGCTGATCAGCAGTTCCATTTCAAGTTAAGGGGGTGTTTGGTTACCCCAAACTAAACTTTAGCCCCTATCACATCGAATGTTTGAACCTCCGTTCCGGATATTAAATGTAGTCGGATTATAAAACTAATTTGTCAGCCGAAGATTAAAAGACGAGACGAATCTAGTCCAGTTGGTTGGGTCTATATTTCATACTCCTATTTGAAAGTCAAACGCTTGATGTGACCCGGGCTAAACTTTAGCAGGGGCAACCAAACACCCCCTAAAACGGATCCGTTGCATGCTACTCTGAACTGTCTGTCATTAGGAACCAATGAACCGTCGAGTAAAACCTGCAATAAACGTGAAACTTTCTGTCAGTCTAAATGTGTGCGTTTGGGTGGGGGGGTGTTTCAAAGCAAAGTGAATGCAGAACTTTCACGCATCCTGAAAAATTACTCCACGATATAAAAACAGCCGCGCAACTTTACCCCAATCCAAATGGAGATATGTGCTGTGGTTATTGATTATCTTAGAGGTGTTTAAATGCAATAGAATTAATAGTTAGTGGCTAAAATTAGTTGATACATATAAACACTCTAGCTAATAGTTTAGCTATTTTTGGTAAATTAGTTAATATTTAGGTAGTTATCTGTTAGCTAGTTAATTTCACTAACAATTTTTAGTCAAATAATTATTAGTTCTAGTGCATTCAAACATCACCTTAATTAAACTGGAAATAAGGGTGTCGGAGACCATAATTAGGAGTACCCCCAAGACTCCTAATCTCAGCTGGTAACCCCCATCAGCACAAAGCTGCAAAGGCCTGATGGGTGCGATTAAGTCAAGCCTCGGTCCGCTCAAGTGACACGATCTCGCCTCGCCCGAGCCCAGCCTCGGGCAAGGGCAGCCGACCCCGGAGGATTCACGTCTCGCCCGAGGGCCCCCTCAAGCGACGGCCACACCTTCGGCTCGCCCGAGGCCCAGTATTCGCCAAGAAGCAACCTTGGCCAAATCGCCACGACGACCGACCGTATCGCAGGGGCATTTAATGCAAGGGTGGCCTGACACCTTATCCTGACGCACGCCCTGTCGGTGTTTTGGGTCCGACCGCACACCCGGGGTTGCCCCTCAAGGTGTTTTAGGAGTAGGACGGTGTCGCCGACTGTAGCCTAATGGTTCGTGCCAGATGCACGAGGAACAATGAACAGTGTTTGCAGGTTCGGGCCGCTTCGAGATGCGTAACACCCTACGTCCTGGCGAGTACGCTTTGTGTAATGGGTTACAAGGTAGCTCTTTGAAGTTAGAGCGTAGAGAGATGGGGTGGATGACTGAGTAATAATGGGATCGATCGTTCTGAAGGGGTGCCCCCTAGGCCTTATATATTCGACCGTGGGGCGATACATGTGGATACGATAACAATGTACGCCTACAAGATAGTGAACCGTTTTAGTCTATCTTCCTATGATTCTGCCGACTTATCCTCATCTGGTTCCGTCGTACGGGGCTCCAGCGCGGGAAAGTCGGATCTTCTGTTGCGGTCGCTTGCTCAATGCTGTGGGGCCGTCCGGGTTTGCGCCAACCCGGCCTTAAGTCGATCTGCTTCACTGGTCGTTCCTCCCCAGGCCCATGAAGGAGTGACCTCACGGGTTATTGGGCCCTTGGGCCTTTCGTGAGGTCTTTTATCCTTCCAGTGGACCCGGGGGTTATTGGGCCCTTGGGCCTTTCGTGTAGCCCCCGAGCTTCGAGTGGATTTTTGAAGATAATCCATTCGAAGGTCTTCATTTCGTGTCTTTTTGCTGAGGGTCATCTTTTCTTTTTTCGGGTGCCTTAGAAGTCGGCATTATGTCATCCATATTATGCTTTAGAGGTCAGCATTATGTCATCAATATTATGCTTCAGAGGTCAGCATGTATTTTGTCTTTTGCAGCCGAGTTCGTGATCCACCCATATCTTGCTAGGTGGTGCAATTTATTTGCTCTGCGACTGATTGGACATTTGATGGACGTTCCCTGGCTAGTCTTCACGTCGCTTCTGTCGGTCAGATTTTGTACTTCACCGGCTATATTTGGCTTTCCTTTGATCCTTACTGATATCTCATTTTTGTCTTGAGGTATTCATTGCATGCCCTGCACGGATGAGACAGTTTTGAAAAATATACTGATAATTCCTGGGCGTCCCCCCCAATGGGTGTGGGCAAGGGACGGCTTGGTACGCTGAGTGTTTTAGCCGGCTGCTTCTAAGTAGTAATATGATGTGACAGCGGGCGTAATCATATCATCCGCGCTGTTGACTGGAGTCCCAATGGGTGTTGCGTTGCGTGAAACGGCGTCAGCCGCCTGACGTATCTTCAGACGGGTTGAAGTGTGTATTGAATGCTTCGCGACTGTTCAGTGGCCGTGGTTGGAGGTGAGCGGTTGCCTTCTTCTTCTATAAATAGTGCCTTTGCCTCTCTGGTTTTTTCATATCCTTTGTTGTTCTCCGCTGCTTGCTTTCTTCCTCTCCTTGCATTTCCACCATGGGCAAGAACAACAAACGCAAGCGCGAGCCGACTCCTCCATCAGAGGACTTTGGCGACTCGAAATACTTAGAGGAGGAGTTCTCCTCTGAGTCCGAGGGGTCTCCAGCTCATGTCTCTCCCCCAGCGTCGTCCGATGACTCAGACGACTCTCAGGGGATTGCCGCGGAGGTCTGGACTTACATCCGGGCCGTTGAGCGCTCCGGGCTCGAGGGCTCGGATGAGTCGGAGTACTCCTCGGACGAGGAGGACTCACCCGAGGAGGACGACGAAGGTGACGACGACGACGACGAAGGCGACTGCAGCGACGACGGTGACGGCGGCGGCAGGGGTGGCAACGGCGGCAGCAGGGGCGGCAACGACGGCAGTAGCAGGGGCAGCAGCGGCGGCGGCAGCAGCAAGGGCAGCAACAAAGCCAGTGGCTAAATGCCACTGGTTTTTAGATATTAGTATAGATTAGAAGTAGTATAATGAAATAATGTAGTAGTATTAGTAGTGTAGAGTAGTATAGTGTAGCGTAGTAGTAGTAGTAGTAGCAGTAGGGAAGTATCAACTCATAATGAGTTGATTTGTAAGTACTGTTACTTCCCTTAATGAAGAATGACTTTGTCTCCTCCTGTGCCAATTACTTTGCTTCATAGTAAGTTGATCTCTTATTTGTGAAATTGATTTATTCGGAATAGTATCTAAATAACTCGGGCATCATATCACCGCTTTAGGGGTGATGGCCGAGCTATTATTGTCAACATTTATGCATTTGAAATAGAATCCGAGTGATGACGAAACCATGTCAGCGTCGGAATGACGGTTGACCACGTCGGCTATCTTAGAGGTGACAGCCGAGTGACTTGTAACGACGCCAGCGTTTTTTAGAGATAACCGCCGTGCGACTGAGGACATCGTCGGCGCTTTAGAGATAACCGCCGAGCGACTGAAGACATCGTCGGCACTTTAGAGATAAATGTCGAGCGACTGGAGACATCGTCGGTGCTTTAGAGATAGCCGCCGAGCGACTAAAGACATCGTCGGCACTTTAGAGATAAATGCCGAGCGACTGAAGACATCGTTGGCACTTTAGAGATAAATGCCGAGCGACTGGAGACATCGTCGACGCTTTAGAGATAGCCGCCGAGCGACTGAAGACATCGTCGGCACTTTAGAGATAAATGTCGAGCGACTGATGATAACGTCGGTGTTTTAGAAATATCAGCCGAGTTAGAACGGACCGTGTCGGCCACTTTTGAGGATAATAGCCGAATGACGACGTGGCACACCGGGGTTTTTAGAAGTAGCTGCCGAGTGACGACGTGGCACGCCGGTGTTTTAGAAGTATCTGCTGGGTGCTGACTGGGCGCTTTTGGAAACGGTATCTGACTCGGGAATATCCCGCATATACTGCGCTTTCAGCCGCCTCTGCTTTCCGTGCCCTAGTTCTTGCTTTCCCGCCTCCATATCCTCTCTCCAATTCGGCTCTCGCTCTGTTCGCCAGTAGAGTTGAGATGGCGCCCAATAGAAAGGCCTTGAGTTCATCCGCTGCGGTGATTCCTCCCATCGACCCCAACAGCCAGTTGCCTTTCGCAGGTAACCATATGTCTGTTGTCTTCGAACCTGACCTTCTCCACCTCGTATCCATCGGGGTCCTTCCCCCGAGGGAGCTTTGTTCTTGGCGGATTTGTCATGGGGTCACTGTCCCGACAGAGGATACCCATGAATCCGTGATTTACGTTCCTTTTCTTCTCCGCGGTCTTGCTCTCCCCATTTCTCCCTTTTTCCGCGGCCTCCTTGATTTCTATCGCCTTAACTTGACCCATCTGAATCCCAATTCTATTATGCAAATTTCCATTTACGTTCATTTGTGTGAAGCTTTTCTTGGCGTCTTGCCACATTTTGGATTGTGGAAGTATCTGTATCACTGTTGTCCTGGAATGACCGGGGGGCAGCATCAGCTGGTTGGGGGTGCTAGTTTAGAGATGCGCCGTGGGAGGAAGTCTGATTATCTTGAAATCCCTCTCAAGGACAGTATTAAGGGATGACGCTTGGAGTGGTTTATCGTTGAAAACCACGGAAATTCTCTCCCCCCACGGTCGGGGAGACAGCCGGACGTTCGTACTCCGAGTTGGACCGAATCCCCCACAGATCAGGAGGTGGCTGAGGCTGGGGCTTTGCTAGCTGAAGTTGGACTGCTGAAGGAGAGGGGTCTGACTGCAGATGCTGTGGTTGCTGATTTTGTTTTCAAGAACATTCAGCCGTTGAAGGACAGGGCTTACCCGGCTTATCTGTACCGAGGCCTAGCTGACTCAACTCGGGTTACCAACAGAAGAATTCCCTCTGTAGACTTGGTGAACCGACTTGAGATGATTCTTAGAGGCAAGGTATCAAACGTTGGTGCCCTAGTGGCATACTCGGCCTAGAACCTGCCTCCTTCCAAAGCCTTCACTCATTTTGTTTCGAATCCACCTGTTGCTGATGGCAGTTTGGGCCTTAGAGTGCGACCCTCTGCTGAAGAAGCTAACGCCTTGGTTGCCTCGCTCGGGGAAATTCCTGATGATGAACAGCAAGTCCACTTTGAGGTGCCTTTGGATCCTAGTGATGCAGAGATAAGTGTTATGCTCGATATGCTGGCTGAGGACTCTTCTGATGCTGCTCCTGCTGGGACATTGGTGGTGGCGCCTCTCCCAGAAGTTGGTATGACCTTGGATATTCAGAAACCTGTCAGTGTTCGCCCAAGACGCCCTTCCCGAGCCAATCAACTTGATCCTCCTGCTGATGAGCAGAAAAAGAAAAAGAGACGTCTCCGGCGAGTATCTAGTTTGGATCGGGATGTTGGTCCTTCGGTTCCTGCTGCTGAAGAAGTGCTTGTTCCTGAATTTACTGACGCTGACCCCAATGGGGGTGCTCCACCTGCTGCTGACCCCAACGGGGGTGCTCCACCTGCTGCTGACCCCAATGGGTGTGTTGTCTGTGTTGCTGATAAAACGATGAGGAGGAAGAGGATGAGGTTCCTTTGACTCGGAAGAACAGTCGGCAGTATGTTGCCAGTGGGGAAAGTAGTGGAGTTCCTTCTCCTGCTTTGTCTGCCCTCATTGGTCTACAAGAATTGTCCCTGGCAAACTTTGATCAGACTCTTGAAGATATGGTTCCAGAAGACCTGTTATCAGAGCCAGCGGATGATGGTGTGATGGAGGTTTGTGCTGATGTGCTCGACGCCGGGTTGGGATCGTCCCGGGCAGCGTCCCGCGTCTCATCGACCTTAGAGCGCGGTCTTGAGGGTCGGGAAACTGACTTGGATCGTCTTGCCCCCATGGAAGTAATTGAGGGACCCTCAGCCTTAGAGGTGGCTACTGCAGAGAACTTGGTCTTCAAGGATGGTGCTGACACTTGCCCAGCCCCCGAGGATGTTGCCGGGGATGACTCGGCTCGGGTGGGAGACGCAAGCCACTGCCCAGCCCCCGAGGGTACTGCCGGAGATGATCCAGCTCAAGTGGGTAGCGCAAACTATAGCCCAGCCCCCGAGGGTGTCCGAGCGGGGTCTCCCTCTTGTACTTCCATGGATGTTCACGCAGGATCTTCTCCGCGCTCCGGTTGCATGGTGGTAGCCCAAGCTTTGGGACAGGGAGTCGCTTTAGAGGCTAGCGTTCCCGCTGACCAAGCTTTGGGCTCTGTTGGTGGTGCCGAGTTGGTCCCTGCTGGTTCATTACAAGCTGCTTCAGGTGGCGCCCTTATGCCAGGTCATCAATTGATCTCTCACGATTTGGGAGTCCCTTCGTTCTTCTCCAATCTCCAGGTACTGTGATATATTCTGGCCTGACTTTTACACCATACGAATTGCTATCAACACGCTCATCTGTTCTCCCTATCAGGCATTGGTGGACGGGATGGCTAGTCAGCTGAGGTTGCAAGGTGCTTCTGTTCCAGAAGGAGATTCATCTCTGGCACGTTGGAATCCGATGTTGCTCCAACATCGTGTCTCTGATTTGGAGGCGACGAATGCTAGTTAGTACTCTTTTGCTTCTCTTTGTCTATCTTATTGAACTGTTTTACATTTTAACTCTTTTTGCTTGATTGTCTCTTGCTAGATATGGCTCGGCAGATTTCCATTCTTGAAGAAAAACATTCTCAAGGTTAGGCTGAACTGGTCCAGCGGTGTTCTGATTTTGAGGAAAAGTATTCTCAAAGCCAGACTGAGCTGGCCTAGGTCTCTGCTGCTCTAAATGACGCTAAGACGCTGAACTCTACTCTTCGCGCTCAGCTTGATTCTGAAAAGGTGACTTATGAAACTGTGTCTTGTATTGTTGTGTTCTTATTGCTCGCTTGATGTTTGAAGGAGTTGATTCTCGTTTGCAGGAAGAAAAAAGTGCCCTTGTCGCTTCTCGCGACAATCTTGACAGACTGTATCGTGATTCTAGCAACTCGTTGACCATCCTGGAGAGAAGCCATCGCTTTACCATGGAGGAGTTAGACAATCATCGTTGTAAGCTGCAGGAATCCACGGATGATGTGATCCGTCTCAGGCAGTTGATATCGGCTAAGGATGCTGCTATCAAAGAACTCCGCGCTTCCAAGAAATCCATCGCCCAGGAGCTAGAGACCGCTCAATTGGCTGTCAAAGTTGCTGAAGAAACTTTTATTACTCTGAGGGCCCAGCGCGATAGAGTCATGGATAAAGCCATTCGCGCAGGGCGAATCTTGATGAGGAGACCCGGCGTGGTTGTTCCTGAAGACATAAGGGCTGACGTGAACGCTGCTCCTGATTCCTCAAGTCGCCCTTATTCGTCGGTTGCTCCTGAGAAAGATATTGCGAAATAGAGAAATATTTTGTGTGCTTTGAGCGCGCGGTTAGCATGATCGAATATTTGTTAGAGGACACCAGTTCAACATTTGGATGATATTGTTACTCTCCTATTGTTTTAGAATTCAACAGTACGTAGATTTGCAGTAGTAAAATGTTGTGTGATGGTTTTGAAACTTGTTTACGGGATATAGAAGTCACCCCTATATGAGTATTCGTAAGCATGCGAAATCGCCTTGAGTCGTTGCCGACTTGAGCCGACTGCTCCGTTAGCATGGTATAATGGTCACCCTGAATTAGGTAAGCGCGAGCATGTTGCACAGCCTTAAGTCGTTGCCGACTTAAGCCGATTGCTCCGTTAGCAGGGCATAGTGGTCACCCTGAGTTAAGTAAGCGCGAGCATGTTGCACCGCCTTAAGTCGTTGCCGACTTAAGCCGATTGCTCCGTTAGCAGGGCATAGTGGTCACCCCGAGTTAAGTAAGCGCGAGCATGTTGCACCGCCTTAAGTCGTTGCCGACTTAAGCCGATTGCTCCGTTAGCAGGGCATAGTGGTCACCCCGAGTTAAGTAAGCGCGAGCATGTTGCACCGCCTTAAGTCGTTGCCGACTTAAGCCGATTGCTCCGTTAGCAGGGCATAGTGGTCATCCCGAGTTAAGTAAGCGCGAGCATGTTGCACCGCCTTAAGTCGTTGTCGACTTAAGTCGATTGCTCTGTTAGCAGGGCATAGTGGTCACCCTGAATTAGGTAAGCGCGAGCATGTTGCACCGCCTTAAGTTGTTGCCGACTTAAGCCGATTGCTCCGTTAGCAGGGCATAGTGGTCACCCCGAGTTAAGTAAGAATGCAAGTCAATCATGAACAAACTGAGTATCTTTGAAGCCCCCCTTTTTATTGATGACATATTTCTCGTTTTACAGAGTGCATCGTCGTCCCGATAGCTTTTGAAATACAGCTAGGGATAAAACTTCCTGAGGTGTTCTATATTCCAGGAGTTCCCAATTTCTGTGCCATTCATTTGAGTGAGACGATATGATCCCGGATGAGTGACTTCTGCTACTATGAATGGTCCTTCCCATAAGGGCGATAGCTTGTGCCGTCCCTCCCCCGTTAGAATTTGGCGGAGGACGAGATCTCCTACTGAAAAGGATCGTTGTCGCATGGCCTTGTCGTGATAGCGTCTCAGAGTCTGCTGGTACCGTGCCGATTGAATTACTGCGTTCAGCTGCTCTTCTTCGAGTACATCGACATCTTCCAGCCTGGTTGCTTCGGCCTCTGCTATGTTTTCAAAGATCAACCTTGGTGCCCCAAACTTGAGATCAGCAGGCAGTACTGCCTCTGACCCATAGACCATGAAGAAAGGAGTGTTTCCATGCAGAGCTCGGCTAGGTTGGGTTCTTAGGCTCCAAACGACGTAGGGCAATTCCCTTATCCACTTTCCTGCGAACTTTTCATTTTTATCGAAAACCTTTTTCCTGAGTGCCTACAATATCATCCCGTTAGCTCGTTCAACCTGCCCGTTGGCTCTCGGGTGTGCTACCGAAGCATACTTGACCTGAATACTTTTTTGCTCACAGAAATCAAAGAACTCTGAACTTGTGAAGTTGGATCCTAGGTCAGTTATGATACTGTTCGGTATTCCGAACCTGAATATTATGTCTTGTATAAATTCCACGGCTTTAGCTGAGGTCAAAGAAGCAATGGGTTTGAACTCTATCCATTTAGTGAACTTGTCGATTGCTATCAGTACATGAGTGTATCCTCCTTGAGCTTTCTTGAAAGGTCCAATCATATCTAGCCCCCAGCATGCAAAGGGCCAAGTCACCGGTATGGTCTGCAGTTGCTGTGCTGGTAGATGTTGTTGCTTTGACAAGTACTGGCAAGCTTCGCACCTCCGAACTAACTCGGTTGCATCACTTTTCGCTGTTGGCCAATAGAATCCCGACCTGAAGACTTTCCCGACTAGTGTCTTGGACGCTGCGTGTATTCCACATTGTCCAGCATGGACCTCGTCTAGAAGTCGCTTCCCAGTAGATGAGAGAATGCACTTCATGAAGATGCCTGATGCGCCCCTTCTGTATAGTGTCTCCCCAATGAGTGTGTAGTGAGCTGACTGTCTAGCGATGCGCTCGGCTGCATTTTTATCGTCTGGTTCCTTTTCATTCTTTATATATCTGATAATTGGCCTTCTTCAGTCATCAGAGCCTGACTCTGGTTGATTCACGATATTACACTCTTCTGCCTGATCCATTGAGATGCTTGGCTGTGGTATTTCTTGTACAAAGACTCCGGGTGGGACTTGAGTTCGACTGGATCCTAGCTTGGACAATACATCGGCTGCCGTGTTTCGATCTCTTTCTACATGATGAAATTCCAGACCTTCAAATTTATCTTCTAGTTTTCGGACGGCAGTGCAGTATTTTCCCATTGAATCATTCGAACAGTCTCATTCTTTATTTATCTGGCTTATGACTACCAAAGAATCTCCGTATACCATCAGTCTCTTGATGCCTAATGATATAGCGATGTTCAGTCCATGGATCAGAGCTTCATACTCGGCTGCATTGTTAGAGGCTGGAAATAGCAACTGGAGGGCATATTTGAGGTGCTCGCCTCCAAGCGCGATGAAGAGAATTCCCGCGCCTGCTCCCTGTAGCTTCAGCGAGCCATCAAAATACATCCGCCATACTTCTGCAGTTTCTGGGTTCTCTGGTACTTGTTGTTCAGTCCATTCTGATACGAAGTCAACCAGTGCTTGAGTTTTGATGGCCGTGCGAGGTCGAAATTCAATGTCATGAGATCCCAGTTCACAGGCCCACTTGGCTATTCGGCCAATGGCTTCCTTGTTGTGAAGGATATCCCCTATCGGAAAACCAGTGACTACTATGACTTTGTGGTCATCAAAGTAGTGACGTAGCTTGCGGGCAGTTAAAAGTATTGCGTATAATAGCTTATGAACTTGAGGATACTTTTTCTTCGAGGGACCTAGAACTTCACTGATGAAATAAACAGGATGTTGCACTGGGTAGGCATGTCCTTCTTCTGCTCGCTCGACTACCAACGCGGTGCTTACCACGTGAGTCGTGCAAGAGATATACAGCAGCAGATCTTCAACTGGTTGAGTTGATGTGGCTCGCCGTGGCGGCTTCAGTACTGGTGGGGTTGTCAAGAATTTCTTCAGTGCGTCTAGGGCCTCCTGTGCTTCTGAAGTCCACTGAAACTTATCCACTTTCTTGAGTAGCTTGTAAAACGGTAAGCCTTTTTCTCCCAGCCTGGATATAAATCTGCTCAGGGCTGCCATACATCCGGTAAGTCGCTGAACTTTCTTTTGCGATCGTGGTGCCTCCATTTTCATGATAGCTTCAATCTTATCCGGATTAGCTTCAATTCTTTGGTGGCTGACAATAAATTCGAGTAGCTTTCCTGCTGGTACCCCAAAGACACATTTTTCGGGATTAAGCTTCCATCGATATCGCCGTAGACTATTGAAAACCAGCTGTAAGTCTTCGATGAAGTTTTCCGAGTTCTCTGTTTTGATTACCACGTCATCCACGTAGGCTTCCACACGCTTGCCCCAGTGATCAGCTAAGCATGTTTGAATGGCTCTCTGATAAGTCGCTCCAGCGTTTTTGAGGCCAAACGACATGGAGGTATAGCAGAAAGCACCGAATGGAGTGATGAACACTGTTTTTTCCTCGTCTTCCTTTGCCAAACTGATCTGATGGTATCCGGAATAGCAGTCCAGAAAAGACAGCACAGAACACCCGGCGGTGGAGTCTACCACCTGATCTATCCTAGGGAGCCCGAAAGGATCCTTTGGACAATGTTTGTTGAGATCTGTATAGTCGACGCACATGCGCCAATCCACTTTATTCTTTTTGAGTACAAGAACGGGGTTGGCTAACCACTCGGGATGTAACACCTCTCTAATAAACCCAGTCGCGACCAAGCGAGCCAACTCAGCGCGAATGGCCTCTCTTTTGTCGGGCGTGAAGCGACGTAGTTTTTGCCGGACCGGCCTTGCCTGGGGGTAGACCTTCAGTTTGTGCTCGGCCAGTTCTCTTGGGACTCCCGGCATATCCGCAGGTTGCCATGCGAATACGTCTCGGTTGTCTTGCAGAAATCGGACGAGCGCGCCTTCCTATTTATCGTCCAGGCTGGAGCTGATGATGGCAGTCTTGCATTCATCAGCAAACCCCAGGTTGATCCTTTTAGTTTCTTCAGTCGGCCGCATAGAGGTCGTGGCTTGAGCTTCGTTCGCCGGTGCTGTAAGGTCTTCCTCAGGCTTAGAGTTCGCCTGCGCTGAAGAAGTCGCCGACGGTTTGATGGTGAGGGCCGCTTGGATGGCCTCTCGGAAACATTCTGCGGCGCCCTGGAGGTCAGCACGCACAGTTATGATTCCTTGTGGTCCTGACATCTTCAATATCATGTACGTGTAATGCGGGATGGCCATGAACTTTGCCAATCCCGGCCTCCCGAGGATGGCGTTGTACCCGCAGTCGAAGTTTGCCACCTCAAACCTCAGGAACTCGGTTCTGTAGTTCTCCGGAGTTCCGAAGGTGACGGGCATGTAGATGTGGCCCAGCGGGTATTCCCCTTCAGTCGGCACGATGCCGAAGAAAGGCGTGTCTGACTCGCGGAGCTCTTTGAGGTGAACTCCCAAGCCTTGGAGTGTCCGGGGGAAGGTGACGTTGATGCTGCTCCCCCCGTCCACTAACACTTTCTTCACCCTGCTTTCTCGGATCACCAGATCGACGAGGAGCGGGTATTTGCCTGGGTGGTCGAAGTTGAGCCATTGGTCTGCCCGAGTGAAGGTGATCGGGTGCTCCGACCACCGGTACGGAGCGGGAGGACCGTTGGTCGCCACCAATATTTGGCGATCGTTGAGCTTTTGTTGTCTTCTGTTCTCCTGCGATCCGTGTCCGCCGAAGATGACGTTGACCTCCCTATCAACGCGTGGGAAGGCTCCTCCTTCCCCCTCCTCCTGCTGCTGGGGTTGTCGTGGTTCTTCTGGTCCTCCCCGCGGCGGAGGAGGAGGTAGAGGTTGGAAAGGTCGGCCGTGTCCGATGGAGTGCTTGAAGTCCCTGCAGTTCCGCAGGGTGTGGCGCATGTCCTTGTGGTACGGGCACTGGGCGTCGAGGATGTCGTCCAGCGTGCGCTCGCCTCCGCGAGGTCCTCCCCGGGCGTGAGAGGCAGGCGGTCCGGCGGCGTGCACCTCTTCGCGAGGTCTTTTCTCCCAGCGTTTGTCGGGTTGCTGGTTCGCGTCGCGTCGTGGCGCTGCCGGTGCGGGCTTCGCTCCCCCGATGAGGTCCTGAGCTCGCTCGTCGGCGGTGATGTAGAGGTCGGCTTCCTGGAACAGCTGCTCGGAGGTGGTCGGTGCTTTCTGCAGTATGGCTCGGACGAAGGCCGAGTCGTTGGATCCTCTGTAGAAGTCCTCGATCACGGCCGCCTCCGTGGCCTCGGGGATACGATTTCTCATTGTCTGGAACCTTTTGAGGTACGACCGGAGAGTTTCGTCCCCCCGGCGCTTGATGGATTTGAGGTCCCATGGTTGCGCCGGTTTGTCGGAGAGGGACTGAAAGTTGGCGGTGAAGCGTCGACTGAAGTCGCTCCAGTCGTCGATGCAGTGTCGAGGTAGATGTCGCAGCCATTGCAGTGCGTCTTGCCCGAGGACAATGGGTAAGTACGCAGTCATCACGTCCTCGGATGCTCCGGCGGCTCGGGCGGCAGTGGTGTAGACGGCCAGCCAGCCTCCTGGATCCTGCTTAGGTTCATATTTGTCGGCATTGGATACCTTGAAGTTAGGGGGCCACTGAATGGCCCTAAGGTGTGGAGTAAGGGTTGTCACTCCACACGTGTCCTCCTGTCGTCGGGGATGATGTCTGTCCCGGGGAGGGGAGTAGTTGTTGTGATTCCTCGACCGTCCCCGGGTAGTACCGCCAGTCGAGGCCGTTGCTGACTCGGTTCTGGTTGCCTGAATCCGAGCTGGGATGCCATGATCCCTGTCGTACTCCTCCCGACGGTGGATCTCGTTCTCATGTCGTCGTTCACGCGAAGCGTTGATGGAGCTTCGCGCGTCCCGGCGACTGTTGATGGCGTGTCGTAGATCGTTCGGCGGGTGAGCAAGCGGTAGAAGATGGTTGGCTGCCTGGGTGAACAGTCGTCGATAGCCCTTGGCGTCGGGAGTCCGAGGGAGTCCATCAGCTATCCGAGCTAGTACCCCTCCGACTTCACTCGGCGTGTTCATGGCTCAGGCAAAGTCGGGATTCAGGTTGCGCCCGAAGAGTGGATTTTCCCGGCGCTGTCTTGTGTCTTGCTCAGCTTGTTCCTGAGCTCGTCGGCGATCACGTCGGTGGGAATTCCTTCGTTCTCTGAAGACGCGTTCCTCCGGAGTTTCTCCTATCTCCGAGACCTCGTCCCGCGAAATAGGTTGCTCCAGATCCCGTTCTCCGGCCTCGTGACGTCGCCGAATATTTCGGCGTCGGTTTCTCCGCCGGCGGGATTCTCGCTGAGGTGGTTCTTCTCCGGGCACGGTCGGCTCATCGTCGGAGACGGGGGGCGACTCCACTCTCCCGATGAAGAGGACGTCGTGGTAGAATGGTGTGGCGGTCGTGGTGATCTTCTTCCCGTTCTCCTTTGAGGGCAGAGGAATGGAAAGAACAACTTGCTTCCTCCTGGTCTTGTTTGCCTCCTTCTTTCTTGCGATTTGCGTCCATTCTTCCGTCGGGGAAGTGGACAGTGGAGTTCTTCGGGTCAGCGGGCCCTCGACCCCTGGCTTGTCGAAGGCGATCTTTTTTCTGAGCGTTGGAGGTTGCGCTTTTTCCTTCTTCACCCCGACATTCTCGGAGCGTGTTGGAGTGTACTTCTTCTTTGGCGGATCAGCGATGCGGTGTAGAGTTCCCTCTTCATCTGCTATGGATGAGATCGTTCCAAAGCAGAACACGGATCCGGGACGGAGGGTGATCTTGCGGTGGAAGGTGACGGCCATTGAGCTAGCTTAGATCAGCGACACACCCCCCTACCTGGCGCGCCAGCTGTCGGTGTTTTGGGTCCGACCGCACATCCGGGGTTGCCCCTCAAGGTGTTTTAGGAGTAGGACGGTGTCGCCGACTGTAGCCTAATGGTTCGTGCCAGATGCACGAGGAACAATGAACAGTGTTTACAGGTTCGGGCCGCTTCGAGATGCGTAACACCCTACGTCCTGGCGAGTACGCTTTGTGTAATGGGTTACAAGGTAGCTCTTTGAAGTTAGAGCGTAGAGAGATGGGGTGGATGGCTGAGTAATAATGGGATCGATCGTTCTGAAGGGGTGCCCCCCTAGGCCTTATATATTCGACCGTGGGGCGATACATGTGGATACGATAACAATGTACGCCTACAAGATAGTGAACCGTTTTAGTCTATCTTCCTATGATTCTGCCAACTTATCCTCGCCTGGTTCCGTCGTACGGGGCTCCAGCGCGGGAAAGTCGGATCTTCTGTTGCGGTCGCTTGCTCAACGATGTGGGGCCGTCTGGGTTTGCGCCAACCCGGCCTTAAGTCGATCTGCTTCACTGGTCGTTCCTCCCCAGGCCCATGAAGGAGTGACCTCACAGGTTATTGGGCCCTTGGGCCTTTCGTGAGGTCTTTTATCCTTCCAGTGGACCCAGGGGATATCTATCCCCCACACGCCCTTCAGTCGACTGAAACCGAAGTGACCGCAGTCACTTTGCCGCTCCACTGACCAGTCTGACAAGAAGACAGTGCCGCCCGTGTCGCTCCGACTGCTGTGCCACTCGACAGAGTGAGGCTGACAGCGGCCAAGCCCGGCCTCAGGCGCCATAAGAAACTCCGCCTCGCCCGACCCAGGGCTCGGACTCGGGATCGACCCCGGAAGACGACGAACTCCGCCTCACCCGACCCAGGGCTCGGACTCGGCCTCGGCCCCAGAAGACGACGAACTCTGCCTCGCCCGACCCAGGGCTTGGACTCGGGCTCGGCCCCGGAAGACGACGAACTCCGCCTCACCCGACCCAGGGCTCGGACTCGGGCTCGGCCCCGGAAGACGACGAACTCCGCCTCGCCCGACCTAAGGGCTCGGACTCGACCTCGACCTCGGAAGACAGACTCGACCTCGACCTCGGAGTAGCCTCCGCCTCGCCCAACCCAGGGCTCGGACCGACCACGTCACAGGAAGGGCCATCATTACCCTACCCCTAGCTAGCTCAGGCTACGGGGAACAAGACCGGCGTCCCATCTGGCTCGCCCCGGTAAACAAGTAATGATGGCGCCTCGCATGCTCCATGATGACGGCGGCTCTCAGTCCTCTTACGGAAGCAAGGAGACGTCAGCAAGGACTCGACAGCCCCGACAGCTGTCCTTCCGCCAGGCTCCAGCGCTCCTCCGACGGCCACGACATCACACGAACAGGGTGCCAAAACCTCTCCGGCTGCCACGACGGCATGTACTTAGGGCACTAGCTCCTCTCTGCTAGACACGTTAGCACACTGCTACATCTCCCAATTATACACCTGGACCCCCTCCTTACGCCTATAAAAGGAAGGTCCAGGGCCATCTTACAGAGGGTTGGCCGCGCGGGGAAGGACGGGACGACGCTCGCGTAAGCCTCTCGCTCCCTCCCGTGTGGACGCTTGTAACCCCCTACTGCAAGCGCACCCGACTTGGGCGCGGGACAAACACGAAGGCCGTGGGTTTCCCCTTTTACGCCTGTCTCCCTTCGACTTTTCTCCCCCCTTCGCGCTCCGTCTCGCGCCGACCCATCTGGGCTGGGGCACGCGGCGACAATTTACTCGTCGGTCCAGGGACCCCCCGGGGTCAAAATGCCGACAGTTGGCACGCCAGGTAGGGGCCTGCTGCGTGTTGACGAACAGCTTCCCGTCAAGCTCCATATGTGAAAGGGAAATGTGCCCTTGGGCCATTTCTAAGTATTTTGGTGATTTAGTGTCAAACACAAGTGCCTAAGTGTTAAAAGGTGGACAAAGTACAAATCAAGTATAAAGGAAAAATCGAATTGGAATTGTCTTGGCTCGAGCAGCCAAGACTTTGCTCAGTCTGGGAGCACCGGACTATCCGGTGGTGCACCGGACAGTGTCCGGTGTGCCAGGCTGGCTCGAGCGAACTGGCCGCTCTCGGGAATTCACCGACGACGTACGACTATAATTCACCGGACTGTTCGGTGTGCACCGGACTGTCCGGTGAGCCAACGGTCGGCCGGGCCAACGGTCGGCCGCGCGATCTGCGCGAGACACGTGGCCGAGCCAACGGCTAGAAGGGGGCACCGGACTGTCCGGTGCGCCCAACGACAGAAGGCAAGAATTGCCTTCCCAGATTGCTCTCAACGGCTCCTAGCTGCCTTGGGACTATAAAAGGGACCCCTAGGCGCATGGAGGAGAACACCAAGCAACCTTAGAGCATTCTTGATCATCCACACTCAGTCTCTGCGCATTTGTTTGTCATTCTCAGTGATTCGAGCTCCGTTCTAGTGAGAACTTTGAGATAATCATTTGAGCTCGATTCTTGATCGTGTGTGTGCGTATTTTGCTGTGGATTTGTGTGTGTTGCTTCCCTCCCTTACTCCGTGCTTCTTTGTGAACTTCAAGTGTAAGGGCGAGAGACTCCAATTTGTGGAGATTCCTCGCAAGCGGGATAAAAATAAGCAAAGCAAAACACAGTGGTATTCAAGTAGGTCTTTGGACCACTTGAGAGGGGTTGATTGCAACCCTCGTCCGTTGGGACGCCACAACGTGGAGTAGGCAAGCGTTGGTCTGGCCGAACCACGGGATAACCACCGTGCCATCTCTGTGATTGATATCTTTGTGGTTACTGTGTTTTGTTGAGACTTCTCTCTAGTCACTCGGCGATTATTGTGCTAACGCCTAACCAAGTTTTTGTGGCTTAAGTTTTAAGTTTTACAGGATCACCTATTCACCCCCCCTCTAGGTGCTCTCAATTGGTATCGGAGCCGTTCTCTTCAAGAGGGGACTAATCGCCCGAAGAGATGGATCCTAAGGGAAAGGGGATGGTGGTCAACAACGAAAAGGAGTCTTTCGTCAACGAGCCGAAGGATGACAAGCCTACTGACTCCGGCTCGGTCTACAAGCGGAAGGAAGGGAAGAAGAAGAAGACAAGGCGCATCAAGGAGATCATCTACTACGACGATAGCGATGAGTCTACTTCTTCCCAAAAGGACGACGACAACGACTACAAAAAGACGGTCAATTCGAACTTTTCATTTGATTATTCTCGTATTCCACATAGTTCGAATTCGCATTTGCTTTCCATTCCTCTTGGCAAACCTCCACACTTCAATGGGAGGACTACGGATTTTGGAGTCACAAAATGCGTAGTCACTTATTCTCTCTCCATCCAAGCATATGGGAGATTGTAGAGAATGGAATGAAGTTTGATAGCTCGGATAACTCTATGCTTATAAATGAACAAATCCATAGAAATGCACAAGCTACTACTGTTCTCTTAGCATCTTTGTGTAGGGAAGAGTACAACAAGGTGAGCGGCTTGGACAATGCCAAGCAGATATGGGACACCCTCAAGATCTCTCACGAAGGGAATGGCATCACCATGCTCACCAAAATGGAGTTGGTGGAGGGCGAGCTTGGGCGATTCGCAATGATAAGGGGAGAGGAGCCAACCCAAACGTACAACCGGCTCAAGACCCTTATCAACAAAATAAGGAGCTACGGAAGCACGCGATGGACGGACCACGACGTCGTCCGCCTAATGCTAAGGTCCTTTACCGTTCTTGATCCTCATCTCGTGAACAATATTCGTGAGAATCCCAGGTACACGACGATGACGCCCGAGGAGGTACTCGGAAAATTCGTAAGCGGGCGGATGATGATCAAGGAGGCGAGATACGTCGACGACGCGTTGAATGGTCCAATTCACGAGCCTCAACCCATTGCTCTCAAGGCAACGAGGAGCAAGGAGTCGCTACCTAGCAAGGTGGCGCAAGTTGAGGCGGCCGGGCTCAATGATGAAGAGATGGCTCTCATCATCAAGAGATTCAAGACGGCGCTAAATGGTCGCAAGGGGCAGCCAAGCAAGATCAAGACAAAAGGGAAGTGTTCATGCTTTAAATGTGGTAAGGTTGGTCATTTTATTGCTAACTGCCCCGATAATGATAGTGACCAGGAGCAAGGGAAGAATGGGAAGAGAGAGAACAAGAAGGTTTACAAGAAGGCCAAAGGCGAAGCACACCTTGGAAAGGAGTGGGATTCGGATTGCTCTTCGTCCGACTCCGACGACGAAGGACTCGCCGCCACTGCCTTCAACAAATCGGCTCTCTTCCCCAACGAGCATCACACTTGCCTCATGGCAAGGGAAAAGAAGGTAATCACTCGTAATGCTAATACTTATGATTCTTCTAGTGATGATGAGTCTAGTGATGAAGAAATAGATTACTCTAGTTTATTCAAGGGATTGGATAGAACTAAAATAGATAAGATTAATGAATTGATTGATGTCTTGAATGAAAAGGATAGAATCTTAGAGAAACAAGAAGACCTTTTATATGAAGAGCATGATAAATTTGTAAGTGCACAAAATTCACTTGCTCTAGAAGTTAAAAGAAATGAAATGCTTTCTTGTGAACTTTCTACTTGTCATGAAACCATTTCTTCTTTAAAAGGTGAAATTGATGATTTAAATGCTAAACTAGAAGTAGCAAGTAAATCTAACTCTTGTGTTGAACATGTTGTAATTTGCACTAGGTGTAAGGATTTTGATATTAATGCTTGTAGTGAACACCTAGTTTCAATTTCCAAACTTAATGATGAATTGGCTAGTCTTAATGCTCAACTTAAGACTAGCAAGAGCGATTTTGATAAACTAAAATTTGCTAGGGATGCCTACACGGTTGGTAGACACCCCTCAATTAAGGATGGGCTTGGCTTCAAGAGGGAAGCCAAGAACTTAACAAGTCATAAGGCTCCCATTCCCGCCAAGGAGAAAGGGAAGGCCCCTATGGCTAGTAGTGCTAAAAAGAACCATGCTTTTATGTATCATGATAGGAAACATGCTAGAAATGCAAATAGAAGTTATGGTGTGTTTAATTCACATGTTTATGATTCTCATTCCATGTTTGCTTCTAGTTCTTCCTATAAGCATGATAGAGATATGTCTAGGAGAAATGTTGTTCATATGCCTAGGAGAAATGTTGTTAATGTTCCTAGGAAAGTTAATGGACCTTCTACAATATATCATGCTTTAAATGCTTCCTTTGCTATTTGTAGAAAGGATAGGAAGATAGTTGCTAGAAAATTAGGGGCAAAATGCAAGGGAGACAAAACTTGCATTTGGGTCCCTAAGGATATATGTGCTAACCTTGTAGGACCCAACATGAGTTGGATACCTAAGACCCAAGCCTAAATTTGCCTTGCAGGTTTATGCATCCGGGGGTTCAAGCTGGATTATCGACAGCGGATGCAGAAACCATATGACGGGGGAGAAGAAAATGTTCACCTCCTATGTCAAAAACAAGGATTCCCAAGATTCAATAATATTCGGTGATGGGAATCAAGGCAAGGTAAAAGGGTTAGGTAAAATTGCAATATCAAATGAGCACTCTATCTCTAATGTATTTTTAGTAGAGTCTATTGGATATAATTTGTTATTTGTTAGTCAATTATGCAATATGGGATATAACTGTTTATTCACAAACATAGACGTGTCTGTCTTTAGAAGGTGTGACGGTTCACTAGCTTTTAAGGGTGTACTAGACGACAAACTTTATTTAGTTGATTTTGCAAAAGAAGAGGCCAGTCTAGATGCATGCTTAATTGCTAAGACTTGCATGGGCTGGCTGTGGCATCGCCGTTTAGCACATGTGGGGATGAAGAACCTTCACAAGCTTTTAAAGGGAGAACACGTGATAGGTTTAACTAACGTGCAATTCGAAAAAGATAGACCTTGTGCAGCTTGTCAAGCAGGTAAACAAGTGGGAGGAGGGCATCACAGCAAGAATGTGATGACCACATCAAGACCCCTGGAGCTGCTACATATGGACCTCTTCAGACCCGTCGCCTATCTAAGCATAGGAGGAAGTAAGTATGGTCTAGTTATTGTTGATGACTTTTCCCGCTTCACTTGGGTATTCTTTTTGCAGGATAAGTCTGAAACCCAAGGGACCCTCAAGCGCTTTCTAAGGAGAGCTCAAAATGAGTTTGAGCTCAAGGTGAAGAAGATAAGGAGCGACAATGGATCCGAGTTCAAGAACCTTCAAGTGGAGGAGTATCTTGAGGAGGAAGGGATCAAGCACGAGTTCTCCGCTCCCTACACACCACAACAAAATGGTGTGGTAGAGAGGAAGAACAGGACACTCATCGATATGGCGAGGACGATGCTTGGAGAGTTCAGGACCCCCGAGTGCTTTTGGTCGGAAGCCGTGAACACGGCTTGCCACGCCATCAACAGGGTCTACCTTCATCGCCTCCTCAAGAAGACGTCATATGAGCTGCTAACCGGTAACAAACCCAATGTATCTTACTTTCGTGTATTTGGGAGCAAATGCTACATTCTAGTGAAGAAGGGTAGAAATTCTAAGTTTGCTCCCAAAGCTGTAGAAGGGTTTTTATTAGGTTATGATTCAAATACAAAGGCGTATAGGGTCTTCAACAAATCATCGGGTTTGGTTGAAGTCTCTAGCGACGTTGTATTTGATGAGACTAATGGCTCTCCAAGAGAGCAAGTTGTTGATCTTGATGATATATATGAAGAAGATGTTCCGATGGCCGCTATACGAACCATGGCGATTGGTGATGTACGACTACAGGAACCTAAGGAGCAAGATCAACCTTCTTCCTCAACTATGGTGCAACCCCCAACTCAAGACGATGAACAGGTTCATCAACAGGAGGCGTGTGATCAAGGGGGAGCACAAGATGATCATGTGATGGAGGAAGAAGCGCAACCGGCACCTCCAACCCAAGTTCGAGCGATGATTCAAAGGGATCATCACGTCGACCAAATTCTGGGTGATATTAGCAAGGGAGTAACTACTCGATCGCGATTAGTTAATTTTTGTGAGCATTACTCCTTTGTCTCTTCTATTGAGCCTTTCAGGATAGAAGAGGCCTTGCTAGATCCAGACTGGGTGTTGGCCATGCAAGAGGAGCTCAACAACTTCAAAAGGAATGAAGTTTGGACACTGGTGCCTCGTCCTAAGCAAAATATTGTGGGAACCAAGTGGGTGTTCCGCAATAAACAAGACGAGCACGGGGTGGTGACAAGGAACAAGGCTCGACTTGTGGCAAAAGGTTATGCCCAAGTCGCAGGGTTGGACTTTGAGGAGACTTTCGCTCCTGTGGCTAGGCTAGAATCAATTCGTATTTTGCTAGCATATGTCGCTCATCATTCTTTCAGGTTGTACCAAATGGATGTGAAGAGCGCTTTCCTCAACGGGCCAATCAAGGAGGAGGTGTACGTGGAGCAACCCCCTGACTTCGAGGATGAACGGTACCCCGACCACGTGTGTAAGCTCTTTAAGGCGCTCTATGGACTTAAGCAAGCCCCAAGAGCATGGTATGAATGCCTTAGAGATTTCTTAATTGCTAATGCTTTCAAGGTTGGGAAAGCCGATCCAACTCTTTTCACTAAGACATGTGATGGTGATTTGTTTGTGTGCCAAATTTATGTCGATGACATAATATTTGGTTCTACTAATCAAAAGTCTTGTGAAGAGTTTAGCAGGGTGATGACGCAGAAATTCGAGATGTCAATGATGGGCGAGTTGAACTACTTCCTTGGGTTCCAAGTGAAGCAACTCAAGGACGGCACCTTCATTTCCCAAACAAAGTACACGCAAGACTTGCTAAAACAGTTTGGGATGAAGGACGCCAAGCCCGCAAAGACTCCGATGGGGACCGACGGACACACCGACCTCAACAAAGGAGGTAAGTCCGTTGATCAAAAGGCATACCGGTCAATGATAGGGTCTTTACTTTATTTATGTGCTAGTAGACCGGATATTATGCTAAGCGTATGCATGTGTGCTAGATTTCAATCCGATCCTAAGGAGTGTCACTTAGTGGCGGTGAAGCGAATCCTTAGATATTTAGTCGCTACGCCTTGCTTCGGGCTCTGGTATCCAAAGGGGTCTACCTTTGACTTAATTGGATATTCAGATTCCGACTATGCTGGATGTAAGGTCGATAGGAAGAGTACATCGGGGACGTGCCAATTCTTAGGAAGGTCCCTAGTGTCGTGGAACTCTAAGAAACAAACTTCCGTTGCCCTATCCACCGCTGAGGCCGAGTACGTTGCCGCAGGACAGTGTTGCGCGCAACTACTTTGGATGAGGCAAACCCTCAGGGACTTTGGCTACAATCTGAGCAAAGTCCCACTCCTATGTGATAATGAGAGTGCTATCCGCATGGTGGAAAATCCTGTTGAGCACAGCCGCACAAAGCACATAGACATCCGGCATCACTTTTTGAGAGACCACCAGCAAAAGGGAGATATCGAAGTGTTTCATGTTAGCTCCGAGAACCAGCTAACCGATATCTTTACCAAGCCTCTAGATGAGCAGACCTTTTGCAGGTTGCGTAGTGAGCTAAATGTCTTAGATTCACGGAACCTGGATTGATTTATAGCATACATGTGTTTATGCCTTTGATCATGTTACTTATGCATTTCGTTGCTTAATTATGGTGCTCAAGTTGTACAAGCACTCCCCGGACCGCACAAGTCCGTTGCAAAGTGATGCACATATCTAGGGGGAGATGTGTTACAACTTGAACCTTTGAGACTAACTATGTGCTTGAGTTTGCTTGATTTAGTCTCGAAGGAGGTTTGAAAGGGAAAAGGTGGACTTGGACCATGAAAGACTTCCACTGCACTCCGATGAGAGGGTAACTTATTCCAAGTTCATCTCTTGTGCTCTTATTGCCTTTGTATTCTTATTGAAGATTTTGGTGAGGCAATGGGGTTCTAGGGCCAAGATTGATCCCGTTTTGGTGCTTGTTGCCAAAGGGGGAGAAAATAAGGCCAAAGCAATAAATGGATCAGCTACCACTTGAGAGTTTTTGAAAATAGTAGAGTAGAGCTTTTGGTTTGTCAAAACTCTTTTATTGTCTCTCTTGTCAAGTTGGTTTCTTGTGGGGAGAAGTATTGATTATGGGAAAAAGGGGGAGTTTTTGAAATCTTGAATCAATTTCTCTTGGAATGACTCTCTTTATGTTTTAACAAATGTGTTTGACTTAGAGATAGAAAGTTGAGTTTGATCTGCAAAAACAAATCAAGTGGTGGCAAAGAGTGATCCATATATGTCAAATTTGAATCAAAACAATTTGAGTTCTTATTTGAAGTGTTTTTGTATTTGTTCTACTTGCTTTATATTGTGTTGGCATAAATCACCAAAAAGGGGGAGATTGAAAGGGAAATGTGCCCTTGGGCCATTTCTAAGTATTTTGGTGATTTAGTGTCAAACACAAGTGCCTAAGTGTTAAAAGGTGGACAAAGTACAAATCAAGTATAAAGGAAAAATCGAATTGGAATTGTCTTGGCTTGAGCAGCCAAGACTTTGCTCAGTCTGGGAGCACCGGACTGTCCGGTGGTGCACCGGACAGTGTCCGGTGCGCCAGGCTGGCTCGAGCGAACTGGCCGCTCTCGAGAATTCACCGGCGACGTACGGCTATAATTCACCGGACTGTCCGGTGTGCACCGGACTGTCCGGTGAGCCAACGGTCGGCCGCGTGATCTGCGCGGGACACGTGGCCGAGCCAACGGCTAGAAGGGGGCACCGGACTGTCCGGTGTGCACCGGACAGTGTCCGGTGCGCCAACGGCTCCCAGGCTGCAACGGTCGGCTTCGCCAAATCGGGAAAGAAATCGGGCACCGGACAGTGTCCGGTGTGCACCGGACAGTGTCCGGTGTGCACCGGACTGTCCGGTGCGCCCAACGACAGAAGGCAAGAATTGCCTTCCCAGATTGCTCTCAACGGCTCCTAGCTGCCTTGGGACTATAAAAGGGACCCCTAGGCGCATGGAGGAGAACACCAAGCAACCTTAGAGCATTCTTGATCATCCACACTCAGTCTCTGCGCATTTGTTTGTCATTCTCAGTGATTCGAGCTCCGTTCTAGTGAGAACTTTGAGATAATCATTTGAGCTCGATTCTTGATCGTGTGTGTGCGTATTTTGCTGTGGATTTGTGTGTGTTGCTTCCCTCCCTTACTCCGTGCTTCTTTGTGAACTTCAAATGTAAGGGCGAGAGACTCCAATTTGTGGACATTCCTCGCAAGCGGGATAAAAATAAGCAAAGCAAAACATAGTGGTATTCAAGTAGGTCTTTGGACCACTTGAGAGGGGTTGATTGCAACCCTCGTCCGTTGGGACGCCACAACGTGGAGTAGGCAAGCGTTGGTCTGGCCGAACCACGGGATAACCATTGTGCCATCTCTGTGATTGATATCTTTGTGGTTACTGTGTTTTGTTGAGACTTCTCTCTAGTCACTCGGCGATTATTGTGCTAACGCCTAACCAAGTTTTTGTGCCTTAAGTTTTAAGTTTTACAGGATCACCTATTCACCCCCCCCTCTAGGTGCTCTCAAGATGGGCAGTCTCCAGCAACCTTTCTAGCCTGGGACGGTGCTCCGTTTTGGGAGTCTTGAGTTCATGTCCCTTGACGGCAGCTACGACATGATACTCCTTCCCCCACCGCGCGACAGCGACAATGGCAGCCGACAACCCGCCCGCCGGCGACGGAATCGACGACGTCTTCCCCACGTGGCGGAAGAACAACATCCGGGTTTATCCCGTCGCCTCCCCTGCCGACGGAGGAGGAGGCAGGGCAACCAAGGCCAAGCAGGAGGCGGCACCTCGTCGGCTGTCGAGCGAGTCGACGGCGCCGGCGCCCCAACGGGGGACACGCCGGGCATCGACCTCGCGTCTGAGATGAAGACGAGCGTTGTTTCCCCGCAACACGCCAACTCCAAGCAAACGAACGACACCGGCATGCTCGCAAGGGACTTGGTGGGCGTCACCCTTGTACCTGAGACGACGGTGCAGTCTACCCCTGACGTGACTTCGTCACCGCCCGTCGACCAAGAGGTACCGACCGATTCCCATCTCGTGCCTTTTGGATTCAGCCTCGACCCACCAAGCGACTTTGCTTTGCTGGACGCTTTCATAGAGGCAAGTCCAAACCCTCCGGGGTATCGTATGCGGTCACCCTGGGACCGGCTGACAGCCGTCTTGACCTACGGGCCCTCGGGTTCCGAGGGAGATGACGAGCCCGACTTTTGTTGGGATTTCTCCAGACTTGGTAACCCCAGTGCCATGCGGGACTTCATGACCGCATGCGACTACTGCCTCTCCGATTGTTCTGATGGTAGCCGCAGCTTCGGCGACGAGGACTGTGGCCCAAGTCGTGAATGTTTCCACGTCGATCTAGGGGGTCCCGGCGAAGGCAACCATCTTGGTATACCGGAAAACGGTGATCCCCCTAGGCCTGCGCCTCGCGTTGACATCCTTCGGGAGCTAGCTGTGATCCCCGTCCCGGCGGGGGGTCATGACTCACAGCTCGAGCAAATCCACGAGATGCAGGCCAGGCTTGACGAGGGAGCAGGAACGCTTGAGCCGTTCCGCCGGGACATCGAGCAGGAATGGGCGGGCCAACCTCCGGCCGGAGAAGCGCGTCATCTACCCCAGGGCATCCAGCACCGCATCGCCGATGATGTTAGGGCAAGGCCGCCACCGGCTTCCAGTGGGGTCGGCCAGAACCTGGCTGCAGCGGCAATACTTCTCCGCGCGATGCCGAAGCCATCAACCACCGAAGGGCGGCGTATCCAGGGATAGCTCAAGAATCTCCTGGAGGATGTCGCGGTCCGACGGGCCAAAAGCTCTACCTCCCAAAGGCAGGGCTACCCCTCGGAGCATCGCGCCGCGACTTCCCGATTCATGCGGGAAGCCTCGGTCCACACCGGGCGCACGCGCAACACAGCGCCTGCGTCCCCAGGTCGCCTCAGCAACAAGCACCATCACCACAACCGCCGAACCCACCTCGACGACAAGGTGCGCCGAGGCTACCACCCCAGGCGTGGGGGACGCTATGACAGCGGGGAGGATCAGAGTCCCTCGCCCAAACCACCCGGTTTGTAGGCTTTCAGCCGGGCCATACGACGGGCACCGTTCCCGACCCGGTTCCGAACCCCGATTACTATCACAAAGTACTCGGGGGAGACAAGACCTGAACTGTGGCTCGCGGACTACCAGCTGGCCTGCCACCTGGGTGGAACGGACGATGACAACCTCATCATCCGCAACCTCCCCCTGTTCCTCTCCGACACCGCTCGGGCCTGGCTGGAGCATTTGCCTCCGGGGCAGATCTCCAACTGGGACGACTTGGTCCAAGCCTTCGCCGGCAACTTCCAGGGCACGTACGTGGGCCCTGAGAACTCCTGGGATCTCCGAAGCTGCCGTCAGCAGCCGGGAGAGTCTCTCCGGGACTACATCCGGCGATTCTCGAAGCAGCGCACCGAGTTGCCCAACGTCACCGACTCGGATGTCATCGGCGCGTTCTTCGCCGGCACCACCTGCCGTGACCTGGTGAGCAAGCTGGGTCGCAAGACCCCCACCAGGGCGAGCGAGCTGATGGACATCGCCACCAAGCCCGACCCGTGAAGCAGCCTCTGCGCCGATTCGACGAAGAAAAGCGCAGAGCCATAGGCGAGGAGATCCACAAGCTAATGGCGGCAGGGTTCATCAAAGAGGCATTCCATCCCGAATGGCTTGCCAACCCTGTGCTTGTGAGAAAGAAAGGAGGGAAATGGCGGATGTGTGTAGACTACACTGGTCTAAACAAAGCATGTCCAAAAGTTCCCTACCCTCTGCCTCGCATCGATCAAATCGTGGATTCCACTGCTGGATGCGAAACCTTGTCTTTCCTCGATGCCTACTCAGGGTATCACCAAATCAGTATGAAAGAGTCCGACCAGCTTGCGACTTCTTTCATCACACCTTTCGGCATGTACTGCTATGTTACCATGCCGTTTGGTTTGAGGAATGCGGGTGCGACATACCAAAGGTGCATGAACCACGTGTTCGGCGAACACATTGGTCGAATGGTCGAGGCCTACGTCGATGACATCGTAGTCAAGACGAGGAAAGCCTCCGACCTCCTTTCTGACCTTGAAGTGACATTCCGATGTCTCAAGGCGAAAGGCGTAAAACTCAATCCTGAGAAGTGTGTCTTCGGGGTCCCCCGAGGCATGCTCTTGGGGTTCATCGTCTCCGAGCGGGGCATCGAGGCCAACCCGGAGAAAATCGCGGCCATCACCAACATGGGGCCTATCAAGGACTTGAAAGGCGTACAAAGGGTCACGGGATGCCTTGCGGCTCTGGGCCGTTTCATCTCGTGCCTCGGCGAAAGAGGCCTGCCTCTGTACCGCCTCTTAAGGAAGGCCGAGTGCTTCACTTGGACCCCTGAGGCCGAGGAAGCCCTCGGGAACCTAAAGGCGCTCCTCACGAACGCGCCCATCTTGGTGCCCCCCGCTGCCGGAGAAGCCCTCTTGATCTACGTCGCCGCCACCACTCAGGTGGTCAGCGCCGCGATCGTGGTTGAGAGACGAGAAGAGGGGCATGCATTGCCCGTCCAGAGGCCAGTCTACTTCATCAGTGAGGTACTGTCCGAGACCAAGATCCGCTACCCACAGATTCAGAAGCTGCTGTACGCGGTGATCCTGACGCGGCGGAAGTTGCGACACTACTTCGAGTCTCATCTGGTGACTGTGGTGTCATCCTTCCCCCCGGGGGAGATCATCCAGTGCCGGGAGGCCTCGGGTAGGATTGCAAAGTGGGCAGTGGAAATCATGGGCGAGACGATCTCGTTCGCCCCTCGGAAGGCCATCAAGTCCCAGGTCTTGGCGGACTTTGTGGCTGAATGGGTCGACACCCAGCTCCCAACAGCTCCTATCCAACCGGAACTCTGGACCATGTTTTTCGACGGGTCGCTGATGAAGACAGGAGCAAGCGCGGGCCTGCTCTTCATCTCGCCCCTCGGGAAGCACCTACGCTATGTGCTACGCCTCCACTTCCCGGCGTCCAACAATGTGGTCGAGTACGAGGCTCTGGTCAACGGGTTGCGCATCGCCATCGAGCTAGGGGTTCGACGCCTCGACGCTCGCGGTGACTCGCAGCTCGTCATCGACCAAGTCATGAAGAACTCCCACTGCCGCGACCCGAAGATGGAAGCCTACTGCGATGAGGTTCAGCGCCTGGAGGACAAGTGCTACGGGCTCGAGCTCAACCACATCGCCCGACGGTACAACGAGACTGCGGACAATCTGGCCAAGATAGCCTCGGGGCGAACAACGGTTCCCCCGAACGTCTTCTCCCGAGACCTGCATCAACCCTCCGTCAAGACCGACGACACACCCGAGCCCAAGAAGGCCTCGGCCCAGGTCGAGGCACCCTCGGCTCAGCCCGAGGCACCCTCGGCCCCCGAAGGTGAGGCACTGCGCGTCGAGGAGGAGCGGAGCGGGGTCACGCCTAATCGAAACTGGCAGACCCCGTACCTGCAATATCTCCACCGAGGAGAGCTACCCCTCGACCGAGCTGAAGCTCGGCGGTTGGCGCGGCGCGCCAAGTCGTTCGTCTTGCTGGGAGACGGGAAGGAGCTCTACCACCGCAGCCCCTCGGGCATCCTCCAGCGATGCATTTCCATCGCCGAAGGCCAGGAGCTCTTACAAGAGATACACTCGGGGGCTTGCGGTCATCACGCAGCCCCTCGAGCCCTTGTTGGAAACGCCTTCCGACAAGGTTTCTACTGGCCGACCGCGGTGGCCGACGCCACTAGAATTGTCCGCACCTGCCAAGGGTGTCAATTCTACGCAAGGTAGACACACTTGCCCGCTCAGGCCCTGCAGACGATACCCATCACCTGGCCGTTTGCTGTGTGGGGGCTGGACCTCGTCGGCCCCTTGCAGAAGGCACCCAGGGGCTACACGCACCTACTGGTCGCCATCGACAAATTCTCCAAGTGGATCGAGGTCCGACCTCTAAACAGCATCAGGTCCGAACAGGCGGTGGCGTTCTTCACCAACATCATCCATCGTTTTGGGGTCCCGAACTCCATCGTCACCGACAACGGCACCTAGTTCACCGGCAGAAAGTTCCTAGACTTCTGCGAGGATCACCACATCCGGGTGGATTGGGCCGCCGTGGCACATCCCATGACGAATGGGCAAGTAGAGCGTGCCAACGACATGATTCTGCAAGGACTCAAGTCGTGGATCTACAACGACCTCAACAAGTTCAGCAAGCGATGGGTGAAGGAACTCCCCTCGGTGGTCTGGAGTCTGAGGACAACGCCAAGCCGAGCCACGGGCTTCACACCGTTCTTTCTAGTCTATGGGGCCGAGGCCATCTTGCCCACAGACTTAGAATACGGTTCCCCGAGGACGAGGGCCTACGACGACCAAAGCAATCGAGCTAACCGAGAAGACTCACTGGACCAGCTGGAAGAGGCTCGGGACATGGCCTTACTACACTCGGCGCGGTACCAGCAGTCCCTGAGACGCTACCACGCCGAGGGGTTCGGTCCCGAGACCTCCAGGTGGGCGACTTGGTGCTTCGGCTGTGACAAGACGCCCGAGGGCGGCACAAGCTCACGCCTCCCTGGGAAGGGCTGTTCGTCATCGCCAAAGTTCTGAAGCCCGGGACGTACAAGCTGGCCAACATTCAAGGCGAGGTCTACAGCAACGCTTGGAACATCCGACAGCTACGTCGCTTCTACCCTTAAGATGCTTTCAAGTCGTTCGTACACCTCGTTCACACACAAAGTCTAACCATCAAGGAAGGGTTAGCCTTGCCTCGGCAAAGCCCGACCCTCCCTCGGGGGGTAGAAGGGGGGAACCCCCTCCGCGTCAAAATTTTCCTCGGAAAAGATCTTTTCTGCCAGAACGTTTTTCGTGTTTTTCGACTACTTCGAAGGTGGGATCCCGAAAACGATGGAGTACACGTAAGCAGCCAAGGCTGACCGAGCCGAGGGACTCCTACGCCTCCGGGATACGGATACCTCACTCATCACCTTCTGCGATAAGTAACTCACGCTCGGATAAGTGATTCCGCGGACCGAACAAGTCCAGACACTCGAAACAAGAGGAAAAGAAACACAGCTTTACAACACGACGACAGTATGTTTGGGCCTCGGCGGCCGCAGAAAACATACGCACACTACAAGATAAACCGATCCTGCAGGCTCGGACCTTGACAGTTGAAGGGAGCAACAGCACCCTCGGCGTCAACTACACCTTCGGCGAAGTTCGACCTAGCCTCGGACGGCAACGTGGTCGGAGGATGACATCAGCGTCGCGCCCGGGCGCTCACCGCTAGAGTCTTCTCCAGGAATCCGGCTCGAGCAAACAAGCTTGGCCGGCCACCCCGAAGCCTCAGCCAGCTATCTCTCGAGGACATCAGCCTGGCTCGTGGCCTCGGCAACTCGACTCCGGCGTCGGTCCCGCCAGTGGATAGCCCGGCCAGGCCCCGGCCGACGAAGTCTTCTTTTCGAGCCAACTCCGCCTCTGTCCATGCTGACACCGCTGCCTCCAGCTTCGGCTCATCGAAGAGCGGCCGAGGGTTTCTTTTAACTAAGCAGGAGAAGCCTCGGGCGGCAAGGCCGACCGAGCCGAGGGACTCCCACGCCTCCGGGATACGGATACCTCACTCGTCACCTTCGCACGAGGCAACTCACACTTGGTTAAGCGGTCCAGTTAGCCGACAGGCGAGTCCTAGTGCTCGAAATGAGGAAAAAACACGGCTCCGTGCCGATAATACATACATGTTCAGGCCCCGACAGCCACAATGAACAGACACCGGCACTCAAGGTGCCATTACAAACGGAACTCCGGTTCCGTCCCCGCGGGTATGAACAACCCCCACACCGGGGAGCCTACGGGGCGACAAGCTCCAGGCGACTCACCAGCGACCTCTGCAGCAGCAGCTATGGTCCCAGGATGGACCAACCACTGGAAGGCTCTCGTTCGCGTCCCCGCTCAAGGGACGCGAACCAGACATTAAAACCAAAGAGCCGGAGGCCGGTCCGTAGGCGGCGCTGACGGCCTCGACGGTGGGGAAGCTTCCTCCAGCTGCCACCACGTCAGCACCGACGGCGGCGGTCGCCTCTCCACCAACGCCGCACCAGCGAGCGTGGGCCGCCCCAAAGCGCATCGGCAGGTCCTCACTCCCGTCCTCGCCACGAAAGCGAGGAGGAGGACGGAATGTTGCATCCTAGCTGGGCAGCAACAGTTCGCCTTCCCCGGCATGGCTGGAGGACGCCTCCTCCGCAGAGCTGGAGGATGGTTTCCACCACCAGAAGCTGGAAGAGGAGGTGGCCAGCCGACCCGTGCGGGAGGTAGAGCCCCGGCTCAGCTCGGCCTCCGCCCCAGCAAGGATGATGAAGATCCTTGAAGCTGAGGGCGGGACCAAGATCGCAGCCCGGCTTGCTTCTCCCCACCTAGGGGCTGGTGGTCACCGTCTTGGGTGACCGCCGGCGAGGGGATGCGGTCGGGATGCCTGATGAAAATCCTTGAAGCCGAACGATGGCTGAAAGGTACCAACTTCCGCGAAGTTGTGTTCCTCCAACGACAAGGCGGAAGAACTGCGAGTGTCCCCCATCTGGGGGCTCAGAAGGTGGAAAGACACGATGCATGAGGGGAGCGCAAAGACATGGTTGCCTTTCAAGGGGGTCACCCTCCTTTTAAAGGCACCTCTCCCCACTCGCGTCCTCAGCCATCGCGGGCTGAGACTTCTCCAACACGCTCCAAGGGCCTCCCCCTACGACACGAGGGCTGGGTCCCACGCGTCATGCAAGCTGGCCCAGGGCAGAAGAAGCCAAACCGCCGCGCGCGCAACTGCCCAGCAGTTACAAGCATTCCTCCACTTTCGCCCAGACCAGCGGGTGAAAGGGCGGACCGCCATGCAGGCGGCATGCAACCGCACCAAGGGGGCACACCCTTTCGACTTCGACGCGTCCAGCATGGAGGCCCAGGCCCACACGTCATGTAACCGGCACGCCGGTTGCTACGTGCAAGAAACTGCACCGCCACTCGCGCCACTACCGTGCCTCCTCGACTGCGGAACCAGTACCGCGACTCGAGGCAACCCTGCGCACGACCCAACAGTGCCAACCAGGCACATCGGTCATGGGTCAGTCAGCCGCGGGAGAAGGCGTGACGGTCGATACGGCCAGAAATGGGCCGGCAGTAATGGCGGTGGCAGGCGGGCGGAAGCAGCGGTCACGTCGTCAGCCAAGCTCACGTCCCCTCCTGGGACAGCGAGAGAACCCTCTCCCATGGCGTGAAGACGGTGCACCCGTGTTCTGTTCCTCGAACGGCTCGCGCACGCGCAACGGCTGCCCCGCGAACCACTCGTCCCGTCGCATTAACTCTGCGGCAGGACAAGCGGCGCCTTTGGCAGGCGAAGCAGGCGACGCTTCACCTCCGCCATAATGACCGCATCAAAAAAGGTGCGCCACCTCATTCGATTTCGTATCCTTTTCCTCTTTCTCTCTCTTACAACAGGGACCGGGAAAGGGGATACCCCGAAAGGGATCCTTCTCCGCGAAGGAAACGGGCTCCGAGCCCCCTACTGATCAGAGGTTCGAAGACTGGCCCCTCGGAGGGTTCAACAGCCGCCTCAGAGCGCTCGGGCTCCGCGCCCACTACTGGTCAGAGGTTCGAAGGTCGGCCCCTCGGAAGGGTTCAACGGCCGCCTCAGGCCACTCGGGCTCCGCGCCCACTACTGATCAGGGGTTCGTAGGCTGGCCCTCGAAGGGTTCACAGCCGCCTCAGACGCAGAGCGAGGGATGACCCTGGGTACGTTCGATACATAACCAAGGCTCAGACTACGCTCCCGAGGTACCCTAGGACATTTCCGAGACCAGCGGGAACGATCTTGTAACGGAATCCCATCAGAGGGAGGCATCGAGCCCTCGGACCCCGTCAAAAGGGGTCCGGGTCCGGCAGATCACCCGCAGGTACTTTTGGAGCGCGCCTCCGGGCCTCTAACCGACCCCTAACAAATGGGGCACGGGCGTCCACTCGGATTACCCGTCAGCAGCTCACTGGAGACACCATGTTCGGCGCCCTCCAAGGGCAACATGGCGCTTTTTCCCCCCTCCTCCTTGCGGAAAGGCGACGCAGGGGCGTATGTAAAAAAGTCGAGTTTGTCCTTGACCGTCCTCTCGCTCTGTGCAGGGGCTCGGGGGCTGCTCTCGCAAACCCGGCTCCGGCCAAACCGTTGACAGCGACAACATACCAGCCCGAGAACTTGGGACCCGACCGTGCACCCGGGCTATGGCCAGCTCGCATGAGGGAACAACCAGACCGACCGAAGCATCGCGAAACGCTTTAAGACCTCGAAGGAGTCAAACCACTCCTCCGAGGCCTCGGGGGCTACACCCGGCGGGTGCGCTCGCACGCACCCACCGGAACAAAACGCAACCGAGAAAGGCCGGTCCCCTTGCAAAAAAGTGCGACAAAAGCCTCCAAGCGAGTATTAACACTCCCTTCGAGGCTCGGGGGCTACTGTCGGGGACCATAATTAGGGGTACCCCCAAGACTCCTAATCTCAGCTGGTAACCCCCATCAGCACAAAGCTGCAAAGGCCTGATGGGTGCGATTAAGTCAAGGCTCGGTCCGCTCAAGGGACACGATCTCTCCTCGCCCGAGCCCAGCCTCGGGTAAGGGCAGCCGACCCCAGAGGATTCACGTCTCGCCCGAGGGCCCCCTCAAGCGACGGACACACCTTCGGCTCGCCCGAGGCCCAGTCTTCGCCAAGAAGCAACCTTGGCCAAATCGCCACGACGACCGACCGTATCGCAGGGGCATTTAATGCAAGGGTGGCCTGACACCTTATCCTAACGCACGCCCTTCAGTCGACTGAAGCCGAAGTGACCGCAGTCACTTTGCCGCTCCACTTACCAGTCTAACAAGAAGACAGCGCCGCCCGCGTCGCTCCGACTGCTGTGCCACTCGACAGAGTGAGGCTGACAGCGGCCAAGCCCAGCCTCAGGCGCCATAAGAAACTCCGCCTCGCCCGACCCAGGGCTCGGACTCGGGCTCGACTGATAGTCGCCTAGAGGGGGGTGAATAGGGCGAATCTGAAATTTACAACTTAATCACAAACTACAAGCCAGGTTAGCGTTAGAAATAATAACGAGTCCGCGAGAGAGGGCGCAAAACAAATCGCAAGCGAATGAAAGAGTGAGACACGAGGATTTGTTTTACCGAGGTTCGGTTCTTGCAAACCTACTCCCCGTTGAGGAGGCCACAAAGGCCGGGTCTCTTTCAACCCTTCCCTCTCTCAAACGGTCCCTCGGACCGAGTGAGCTTTTCTTCTCAAATCACTTGGGAATCAAACTTTCCGCAAGGATCACCACACGTTTGGTGTCTCTTGCCTCAATTACAAGTGAGTGTTTGATCACAAGAAAGATTGAAAGAAAGCACGATTGCAAAAGCCAAGCGACAAGAGCGACAAATAACACACGGATCACTTTCTCTCTCAATTCACTAATCACTAATGATCTCTTTTTCTCAATTGTGAAACTTGGAGAGATGGAGGCTTTGAATGTGTCTTGGAATGGATTGCTAGCTCTTGTATTGAATGTTGAAGGTTGGAATGCTTGGGTGAAGTGAATGGAGGTGGTTGGGGTTGTATTTATAGCCACCAACCACTTCCTAGCCGTTGCTCCATTCTGCCGACCGTGGACGGTCCGCCCTCCTGGTCCGGACGGTCCGCGCCTGTAGATCAACGGCTGAAAACGCAACGGTCAGCAGTAACGGCTATATCAACGGCTATATTGCATTTAATGCGTCGTGAGATGTCAGATAAAGTCAGTCGCGGACGGTCCGGTCGTGCACCCCGGACGGTCCGCGCGGACGCTATAATTCATTTTTCCGAACCCGTCACCTTCGGGTTTTCGGTTCCTCACCTACCGGACGGTCCGCGCCTGAGGCCGGACGGTCCGCGCGAGGTCTCGGACGGTCCTTGCTTTTTCTTCGGACGGTCCATAGTGCAGACATGGATTTTTGCATTGGTTCTGTCCGAGGGTCATCCTGGTGTTGCGGACGGTCCGCCGCAGGGGCCCGGACGGTCTGCGCTTGGCCTGTTTTTCCAAAAAGCTTCTCCTGTCCGGTATTCCGGACAGTCGATTTAGTATAGTTGTAGATGAACCTTTGGCACCTGTAGAATGTATAATCTCGAGCAAACTAGTTAGTCCAATTATTTGTGTTGGGCAATTCAACCACCAAAATCAATTAGGGAATAGGTGTAAGCCTAATTCCCTTTCAATCTCCCCTTTTTTGGTGATTGATGCCAACACAAACCAAAGCAGATATAGAAGTGCATAATTGAACTAGTTTGCATAATGTAAGTGCAAAGGTTGCTTGGAATTGAGCCAATATAAATACTTACAAGATATGCATGGATTGCTTCTTTGTTTTTAGTATTTTGGACCACGCTTGCACCACATGTTTTGTTTTTGCAAATTCTTTTGTGAAACCTTTTCAAAGTTCTTTTGCAAATAGTAAAAGGTAAATGAATAGGATTTTGCAAAGCATTTTCAAGATTTGAAATTTTCTCCCCCTGTTTCAAATGCTTTTCCTTTGACTAAACAAAACTCCCCCTAAATGAGATTCTCCTCTTAGTGTTCAAGAGGGTTTTGATATATCATTTTGAAATACTACTTTCTCCCCCTTTTGAACACAATGAAATACCAATTTGAAATTTGCCAATTGAGAATCTCCAATTTAAAAAACTCTTTAAAATTAGGTGGTGGTGCGGTCCTTTTGCTTTGGGCTCTTACTCTCTCCCCCTTTGGCATGAATCGCCAAAAACGGAATCATTAGAGCCCTTTGAAATACTCTCTCCCCCTTTGGTCATAAATAAATGAGTGAAGATTGTACCAAAGACGGAGTGTTGCTCGGAGTGATGGCGAAGGATGAGTTACGGAGTGGAAGCCTTTGTCTTCGCCGAAGACTCCAATTTCCTTTCAATACACCTATGACTTGGTTTGAAATAGACTTGAAAACCCATTAGTCATAGCATATGAAAGAGATATGATCAAAGGTATATAAATGAGCTATGTGTGCAATTTAACAAAAGAAGTTCCTAGAATCAAGAATATTTAGCTCATGCCTAAGTTTGTTAAAAGTTTGTTCATCTAGAGGCTTGGTAAAGATATCGGCTAATTGATCTTTAGTGTTAATGTAAGAAATCTCGATATCTCCCTTTTGTTGGTGATCCCTTAAAAAGTGATACCGAATGGCTATGTGTTTAGTGCGGCTATGCTCGACGGGATTATCCGCCATCTTGATTGCACTCTCATTATCACATAGCAAAGGGACTTTGGTTAATTTGTAACCGTAGTCCCGTAGGGTTTGCCTCATCCAAAGTAATTGCGCGCAACAATGGCCTGCGGCAATGTACTCGGCTTCGGCGGTGGAAAGAGCGACCGAATTTTGCTTCTTTGAAGCCCAAGACACCAAGGATCTTCCCAAGAACTGGCAAGTCCCCGATGTGCTCTTTCTATTGATTTTACACCCCGCCCAATCGGCATCCGAATAACCAATCAAATCAAAAGTGGATCCCCTAGGATACCAAAGCCCAAACTTAGGAGTGTAAGCCAAATATCTCAAGATTCGTTTTACGACCGTAAGGTGAGCTTCCTTAGGGTCGGCTTGAAATCTTGCACACATGCAAACGGAAAGCATAATATTCGGTCGAGATGCACATAAATAGAGTAATGAACCTATCATCGACCGGTATACCTTTTGATCCACGGACTTACCTCCCGTGTCGAGGTCGAGATGCCCATTGGTTCCCATGGGTGTCTTGATGGGCTTGGCATCCTTCATCCCAAACTTGTTTAGAATGTCTTGAGTGTACTTCGTTTGGCTAATGAAGGTGCCTTCTTGGAGTTGCTTCACTTGAAATCCTAAGAAATACTTCAACTCCCCCATCATAGACATCTCGAACTTTTGTGTCATGATCCTACTAAATTCCTCACATGTAGATTCGTTAGTAGACCCAAATATGATATCATCAACATAGATTTGGCATACGAACAAATCATTTGCAAGAGACTTAGTGAATAAAGTAGGATCGGCCTTACCGACTTTGAAGCCATTATCAATAAGGAATCTCTAAGGCATTCATACCATGCTCTTGGGGCTTGCTTGAGCCCATAAAGCGCCTTAGAGAGCTTATAAACATGATTAGGATACTTACTATCTTCAAAGCCGGGAGGTTGCTCAACATAGACCTCTTCCTTGATTGGTCCATTGAGGAAGGCACTTTTCACGTCCATTTGATAAAGCTTAAAGCCATGGTAAGTAGCATAGGCTAATAATATGCGAATTGACTCAAGCCTAGCTACGGGTGCATAGGTTTCACCGAAATCCAAACCTTCGACTTGTGAATACCCCTTGGCCACGAGTCGAGCTTTGTTCCTTGTCACCACACCATGCTCATCTTGCTTGTTGTGGAAAACCCACTTGGTTCCTACAACATTTTGATTAGGACGTGGAACTAAATGCCATACCTCATTTCTAGTGAAGTTGTTGAGCTCCTCTTGCATTGCCACCACCCAATCCAAATCTTGGAGTGCTTCCTCTACCCTGTGTGGCTCAATAGAGGAAACAAAAGAGTAATGCTCACAAAAATGTGCAACACGAGATCGAGTAGTTACCCCCTTATGAATGTCGCCGAGGATGGTGTCGACGGGGTGATCTCGTTGGATTGCTTGGTGGACTCTTGGGTGTGGCGGTCTTTGTTCTTCATCCTCCTTGTCTTGATCATTTGTATCTCCCCCTTGATCATTGCCGTTATCTTGAGGTGGCTCATTTGCTTGATCTTCTCCTTCATCAACTTGAGCCTCATCCTCATTTTGAGTTGGTGGAGATGCTTGCGTGGAGGAGGATGGTTGATCTTGTGCATTTGGAGGCTCTTCGGATTCCTTAGGACACACATCCCCAATGGACATGTTCCTTAGCGCGATGCACGGAGCCTCTTCAATACCTATCTCATCAAGATCAACTTGCTCTACTTGAGAGCCATTAGTTTCATCAAACACAACGTCACAAGAAACTTCAACTAGTCCCGAGGACTTGTTAAAGACTCTATATGCCCTTGTATTTGAATCATATCCTAGTAAAAAGCCTTCTACAGTCTTAGGAGCAAATTTAGATTTTCTACCTCTCTTCACAAGTATAAAGCATTTGCTACCAAAGACTCTAAAATATGAAATGTTGGGCTTTTTACCGGTTAGGAGTTCATAGGATGTCTTCTTGAGGATTCGTTGTAGATATAACCGGTTGATGGCGTAGCAGGCGGTGTTGACCGCCTCAGCCCAAAACCGATCCGATGTCTTGTATTCATCAAGCATGGTTCTAGCCATATCCAATAGAGTTCGATTCTTCCTCTCCACTACACCATTTTGTTGTGGGGTGTAGGGAGAAGAGAACTCATGCTTGATTCCCTCCTCCTCAAGGAAGCCTTCTATTTGTGAGTTCTTGAACTCCGTCCCGTTGTCGCTTCTTATTTTCTTGATCCTTAAGCCGAACTCATTTTGAGCCCGTCTTAAGAATCCCTTTAAGGTCTCTTGGGTTTGAGATTTTTCCTGCAAAAAGAATACCCAAGTGAAGCGAGAATAATCATCCACAATTACAAGACAATACTTACTCCCGCCGATGCTTATGTAAGCGATCGGGCCAAATAGATCCATGTGGAGTAGCTCAAGCGGCCTGTCGGTCGTCATGATGTTCTTGTGTGGATGATGGGCACCAACTTGCTTTCCTGCCTGACATGCGCTACAAATCCTGTCTTTCTCAAAATGAACATTTGTTAGTCCTAAAATGTGCTCTCCCTTTAGAAGCTTATGAAGATTCTTCATCCCAACATGGGCTAGTCGGCGATGCCAGAGCCAACCCATATTAGTCTTAGCAATTAAGCAAGTGTCGAGTTCAGCTCTATCAAAATCTACCAAGTATAGCTGACCCTCTAACACTCCCTTAAAAGCTATTGAATCATCACTTCTTCTAAAGACAGTGACACCTATATCAGTGAATAGACAGTTGTAACCCATTTTGCATAATTGAGATACGGAAAGCAAATTGTAATCTAATGAATCTACAAGAAAAACATTGGAAATAGAATGGTCAGGTGATATAGCAATTTTACCAAGACCTTTGACCAAACCTTGATTTCCATCCCCGAATGTAATAGCTCGTTGGGGATCTTGGTTTTTCTCGTAGGAGGAGAACATCTTCTTCTCCCCTGTCATATGGTTTGTGCACCCGCTGTCGAGTATCCAACTTGAGCCCCCGGATGCATAAACCTACAAAACAAATTTAGTTCTTGATTTTAGGTACCCAAACGGTTTTGGGTCCTTTAGCATTAGAGACAAGAACTTTGGGTACCCAAACACAAGTCTTGGAGCCCTTGTGTTTGCCCCCAACAAACTTGGCAACTACCTTGCCGGATTTGTTAGTAAGCACATAAGATGCATCAAAGGTTTTAAATGAAATAGCATGATCATTTGATGCACTTGGAGATTTTTTCTTAGGCAACTTAGCACGGGTTGGTTGCCTAGAACTAGATGTCTCACCCTTATACATGAAAGCATGATTAGGGCCAGAGTGAGACTTCCTAGAGTGAATTCTCCTAATTTTGCTCTCAGGATAACCGGCAGGGTACAAAATGTAACCCTCGTTATCTTGAGGCATGGGAGCCTTGCCCTTAACAAAGTTAGACAATCTTTTAGGAGAGGCATTGATTTTGACATTGTCTCCCTTTTGGAAGCCAATGCCATCCTTAATGTCAGGGCGTCTCCCATTATATAGCATGCTTCTAGCAAATTTAAATTTTTTATTTTCCAAGTCATGCTCAATAATCTTAGCATTAAGTTGAGCTATGTGATCATTTTGTTTCTTAATTAAGGCTAGGTGATCATGGATAGCATCAACATTAATATCTCTACATCTATTACAAATGGAAGTGTGCTCAACGGTAGATGTAGAGGGTTTGCAAGTTTTTAATTCTACAACCTTAGCATGTAATATATCATTCTCATCTCTAAGGTTAGAAATAGTAACATTGCAAACATCAAAATCTTTGGCCTTAGCAATTAATTTTTCATTTTCAATCCTAAGGCTAGCAAGAGAAATGTTCAATTCATCAATCTTAGCAAGTAAATTAACATTATCATTTCTAAGATCGGGAATTGGAACATTGCAAATATGAGAATCAACCTTAGCATTTAAACTAGCATTTTCATTTCTAAGGTTGGTAATCAAATCATGGCATGTGCTTAGCTCATTAGATAATTTTTGACATTTTTCAACCTCTAGAGCATAAGCATTCTTAACCTTAACATGTTTTTTTTATTTTCTTTGATTAGGAAGTCCTCTTGGGAATCCAAAAGGTCATCCTTCTCATGAATGGCACTAACTAATTCATTTAGCTTTTCTTTTTGTTCCATGTTAAGGTTGGTAAAAAGAATACACAAATTATTTTCCTCATTTCTATCATCATCCTCATCACTAGATGTTTCATATTTGGTGGAGGATCTTGATTTTACCTTCTTTTTGCCGTCCTTGGCCATGAGGCATTTGTGGCCGACGTTGGGGAAGAGGAGTCCCTTGGTGACGGCGATGTTGGCGGCGTCCTCGTCGTCGGAGGAGTCGGTGGAGCTCTCGTCGGAGTCCCATTCGCGGCACACGTGGGCATCGCCGCCCCTCTTCTTGTGGTACCTCTTCTTTTCTCTCCTCTTGCCCTTCTTGTCGTTATCCCTATCACTGTCACTTGATAATGAACATTTAGCGATAAAGTGACCGGGCTTACCACACTTGTAGCAAACCTTCTTGGAATGGGGTTTGTAATCCTTCCCCTTCCGTTGCTTGAGGATTTGGCGAAAGCTTTTAATGATTAAAGCCATCTCCTCGTTGTCGAGCTTGGAGGCGTCGATGGGTTGTCTACTTGGTGTAGACTCCTCCTTCTTCTCCTCTTTCGCCTTAAGTGCCACGGGTTGAGCTTCGGAAGTGGAGGGCTCATCAAGCTCGATGATCTTCCTTGAGCCCTTGATCATACATTCAAAACTCACAAAATTCCCGATTACTTCCTCGGGGGTCATTAGTGTATATCTTGGGTTGCCACGAATTAATTGAACTTGAGTAGGGTTAAGGAAAATAAGAGATCTTAGAATAAACTTAACCATTTCGTGGTCATCCCACTTTTTGCTCCCGAGGTTGCGCACTTGATTCACCAAGGTTTTGAGCCGGTTGTACATGTCTTGTGGCTCCTCCCCTTGGCGAAGGCGAAAGCGACCGAGCTCCCCCTCGATCGTTTCCCGCTTGGTGATCTTGGTGAGTTCATCACCTTCGTGAGCGGTCTTGAGCACGTCCCAAACCTCCTTGGCACTCTTTAAGCCTTGCACCTTGTTATACTCCTCCTTACTTAGAGAAGCGAGGATTATGGTTGTGGCTTGTGAGTTGAAGTGCTCGATTTGGGCAACTTCGTCCGCATCATAATCCGCATCCCCTACGGACGGTACCTGCACACCAAACTCAACTACATCCCATATACTTTTGTGGAGTGAGGTTAGATGAAATTTCATAAGGTCACTCCACCTTGCATAATCTTCACCATCAAAAGTTGGTGGTTTGCCTAATGGAACAGAAAGTAGAGGTGTATGTTTTGAAATGCGGGGATACCGTAAGGGAATCTTACTATACTTCTTGCGCTCATGGCGCTTAGAAGTGACGGACGGCGCGTCGGAGCCGGAGGTTGATGGTGATGAAGTGTCGGTCTCGTAGTAGACGACCTTCCTCATCTTCTTGTGTTTGCCGCTACTCCGATGCGACTTGTGGGAAGAAGACTTCTTCTCCTTCTCCTTCCCCTTCGCCTTGTTGCGGGACTCTCCTGATGAGGTTGACCCGCGGCTTGTAGTGGGCTTGTCGCCGGTCTCCATTTCTCTCTTGGTGTGATCTCCCGACATCACTTCGAGCGGTTAGGCTCTAATGAAGCACCGGGCTCTGATACCAATTGATAGTCACCCAGAGGGGGGTGAATAGGGCGAATCTGAAATTTACAACTTAATCACAAACTACAAGCCGGGTTAGCGTTAGAAATAATAACGAGTCCGCGAGAGAGGGCGCAAAACAAATCGCAAGCGAATGAAAGAGTGAGACACGAGGATTTGTTTTACCGAGGTTCGGTTCTTGCAAACCTACTCCTCGTTGAGGAGGCCACAAAGGCCGGGTCTCTTTCAACCCTTCCCTCTCTCAAACGGTCCCTCGGACCGAGTGAGCTTTTCTTCTCAAATCACTTGGGAATCAAACTTTCCGCAAGGATCACCACACGTTTGGTGTCTCTTGCCTCAATTACAAGTGAGTGTTTGATCACAAGAAAGATTGAAAGAAAGCACGATTGCAAAAGCCAAGCGACAAGAGCGACAAATAACACACGGATCACTTTCTCTCTCAAGTCACTAATCACTAATGATCTCTTTTTCTCAATTGTGAAACTTGGAGAGATGGAGGCTTTGAATGTGTCTTGGAATGGATTGCTAGCTCTTGTATTGAATGTTGAAGGTTGGAATGCTTGGGTGAAGTGAATGGAGGTGGTTGGGGTTGTATTTATAGCCACCAACCACTTCCTAGCCGTTGCTCCATTCTGCCGACCGCGGACGGTCCGCCCTCCTGGTCCGGACGGTCCGCGCCTGTAGATCAACGGCTGAAAACGCAACGGTCAGCAGTAACGGCTATATCAACGGCTATATTGCATTTAATGTGTCGTCAGATGTCAGATAAAGTCAGTCGCGGACGGTCCGGTCGTGCACCCCGGACGGTCCGCGCGGACGCTATAATTCATTTTTCCGAACCCGTCACCTTCGGGTTTTCGGTTCCTCACCTATCGGACGGTCCGCGCCTGAGGCCGGACGGTCCGCGCGAGGTCTCGGACGGTCCTTGCTTTTTCTTCGGACGGTCCATAGTGCAGACATGGATTTTTGCATTGGTTCTGTCCGAGGGTCATCCTGGTGTTGCGGACGGTCCGCCGCAGGGGCCCGGACGGTCTGCGCTTGGCCTGTTTTTCCAAAAAGCTTCTCCTGTCCGGAATAATCTACGGCATTCCGGACAGTCGATTTAGTATAGTTGTAGATGAACCTTTGGCACCTGTAGAATGTATAATCTCGAGCAAACTAGTTAGTCCAATTATTTGTGTTGGGCAATTCAACCACCAAAATCAATTAGGGAATAGGTGTAAGCCTAATTCCCTTTCATCGACCCCGGAAGACGACGAACTCCGCCTCGCCCGACCCAGGGCTCGGACTCGGCCTCGGCCCCGGAAGACGTCGAAATCCGCCTCGCCCGACCCAGGGCTCGGACTCGGGCTCGGCCCCGGAAGACGACGAACTCCGCCTCACCCGACCCAGGGCTCGAGCTCGGCCCCGGAAGACGACGAACTCCGCCTCGCCCGACCTAAGGGCTCGGACTCGACCTCGACCTCGGAAGACAGACTCGACCTCGACCTCGGAGGAGCCTCCGCCTCGCCCAACCCAGGGCTCGGACCGACCACGTCACAGGAAGGGTCATCATTACCCTACCCCTAGCTAGCTCAGGCTACGGGGAACAAGACCGGCGTCCCATCTGGCTCGCCCCGGTAAACAAGTAATGATGGCGCCTCGCATGCTACATGACGGCGGCGGCTCTCAGCCCTCTTACGGAAGCAAGGAGACGTCAGCAAGAACTCGACAGCCCCGACAGCTGTCCTTCCGCCAGGCTCCAGCGCTCCTCCGACGGCCACGGCATCACACGAACAGGGTGCCAAAACCTCTTCGGCTGCCACGACGACATGTACTTAGGGCACTAGCTCCTCTCTGCTAGACACGTTAGCACACTGCTACATCTCCCAATTGTACACCTGGACCCCCTCCTTACGCCTATAAAAGGAAGGTCCAGGGCCCTCTTACAGAGGGTTGGCCGCGCGGGGAAGGACGGGACGACGCTCGCGTAAGCCTCTCGCTCCCTCCCGCGTGGACGCTTGTAACCCCCTACTGCAAGCGCACCCGACCTGGGCGCGGGACAAACACGAAGGCCATGAGTTTCCCCTTTTACGCCTGTCTCCCTCCGACTTTTCTCCCCCCTTCGTGCTCCGTCTCGCGTCGACCCATCTGGGTTGGGGCACGCAGCGACAATTTACTCGTCGGTCCAGGGACCCCCCGGGGTCGAAACACCGACAAAGGGGGTGTTTAGTTTCGAGTGACTAATTTTTAGTCGCTACATATTATTCCATTTTAGATTCTAAATTGCTAAATTTTAGTTTCTGTATTTGGTAATTTAGAGATTAAAATGAAATAAAACGTAAAACAGATGGACTATAGTTCCTAGAAACCAAACACCCTCTAAACCACATACTCCCTCGGTTTCTTTTTAGTTGTCGCTGGATAATTCAATTTTACACTATCCAGCGACAACTAAAACGAAACGAAGGGAGTACAACATAGTGCACTCACAGTCATAGCCTTAACCATGATTTATTTTTGTTAGCCCGAGCACGGTTGTGAAGGCCACGACCAATTTGGAATAACACTGTCATATATGCATTATCAGTTTATGCATAGCACATATGACATATGTCACCATGCCCTTTTCAAATCAAAACGCTAGAAAAATGCGGGGAAAAAACTTGTGGAACATAATAAACCCAAGAGATATTTGGAATGGAACATGCATGGATATTGTGAAGTTTGTTTGCCTCTAGGGCCAAAAGCCAACAAACTGATGTCCAAAAAACTGGGAGTTTTTCATGAGGAAAGGAGCAAAATAAAATTTCTTTTTGCAAATCAAGCTGATCGCAACCTGCCCATATCTGCTTAGACCTTTTTTGCACACACATGAAGTGTGAAAACTCTAGAGTTCATGTGTTGAAAAGGAAGGTCGAGAAGGCAAATCAAAGACCATGTAATCAAACTCATATAAGATTCCATTATCGAAAAAAAATCCTATTCAGTACCTCATCAGTTGTGTTGGAGATATGATATGACCAAACGTTTCTGAACATGCAGCCAGAGAAAGGTAAGACACTTGCTGGGTCAGGAAGGACAGGTTTAACTTTGTATATGCATGCAGACAATCGTTTTTTTTAGCGGAATAGTGCATCAAGTTTTATGAACCTGTAATTAATGAAATGGAGGGAAGACAGTACATACATGTTGTTGAAGGCTAAAATGAGCCTGGCGGACGGTCCGGCCCTGAGGCCGGACGGTCCACGGTCCGGACTGTCCGCGGTGGTGGCGCGGACGGTCCGCGCGCGCGCAGAGTCAGTTAGGGTTCCTAGTTTCTCGCGGGATTTGTTACCTAAAACCGCGGGATTAACTCGGGAAACAGTTGGAAACGGATCCAGACCTCCCCCTTTATATAGATGAAGGGCTACGGCCGATTAAACCCCCAACAATCGAACCAATACAACTTCTATCTCGCATTTATTTTCAGCACAATTAGGAGTAGTTCTAGTCTAGTTCTAGTTTAGCCCTAGTTTAGTATCACTACACGACGGTTCACTTACAGCGACCTACGGTTGGTTGCTAAAACGACCTTCAGCGACCTACGGTTGGTCGCTAAAAACTTTTAGCGACCCATAAGGATGGTCGCTGTAAGTGCCGTCGCTAAAGGCTTTAGCGACCGACATCTTTTTAGCGACCGACCCTCTGTTGCTAATATTGTATATTTAGCGACCAACCGTGGGTTGTTGTACTATAGATTTAGCAACCAATCGTGAGTCGTTATACTATACATTTAGCAACCAACAGAAAGTTGCCCCTAATTATAGTCGTTAATAACGATAATATACCATTAATTAGCTTTCAACAACTGTTATATATACAAAAGCATCACAAATCACCAATTTTTATACACATAATCACATAGTGATAGTCGCCTAGAGGGGGGGGTGAATAGGGCGAAACTGAAATTTACAAATATAAACACAACTACAAGCCGGGTTAGCGTTAGAAATATAAACAAGTCCGCGAGAGAGGGCGCAAAACAAATCGCAAGCAAATAAAGAGTGTGACACGCGAATTTGTTTTACCGAGGTTCGGTTTTCGCAAACCTACTCCCCGTTGAGGAGGCCACAAAGGCCGGGTCTCTTTCAACCCTTCCCTCTCTCAAACGATCCCACGGATCGAGTGAGCTTTCTCTTCTTCTCAATCAAACGGGAACAAAACTTCCCGCAAGGGCCACCACACAATTGGTGCCTCTTGCCTTGGTTACAATTGAGTTTGATCACAAGAACAAGTGAGAAAGAAAGAAAGCGATCCAAGCGCAAGAGCTCAAGAGAACACAACAAATCACTCTCACTAGTCACTAAAGCTTTTGTGGAATGTGGGAGAGGATTTGATCACTTGGGTGTGTCTTGTATTGAATGCCTAGCTCTTGTAAGTGGTTGGAAACTAGAAACTTGGATGCAATGAATGGTGGGGTGGTTGGGGTATTTATAGCCCCAACCACCAAACTTGACCGTTGGCTGGGTCGTCTGTTCAATGGCGCACCGGACAGTCCGGTGCACACCGGACAGTCCGGTGCCCCCTGCCACGTCATCACTGCCGTTGGATTCTGACCGTTGGAGCTTCTGACTTGTGGGCCCGCCTGGGTGTCCGGTGCACACCGGACATCAACTGTTCATTGTCCGGTGCACCGGTATGGGCACGCCTGACGACTGCGCGCGCTGCGCGCGCAATAAATGCACCGCAGGTAGCCGTTGGCGCCGAAATAGCCGTTGCTCCGCTGGCACACCGGACAGTCCGGTGCACACCGGACAGTCCGGTGAATTATAGCGGAGCGACTGCTGCGCGAAACCGAAGCTGGCGAGTTGAGGAGGTCGTGCTTCCCTGGAGCACCGGACACTGTCCGGTGTACACCGGACAGTCCGGTGAATTATAGCGCGTCGGCCGCCAAGGATTCCCGAAGGTGAGGAGTTTGAGTCTGAGTCCCCCTGGTGCACCGGACATGTCCGGTGGCACACCGGACAGTCCGGTGCGCCAGACCAGGGGTGCCTTCGGTTGCCCCTTTGCTCCTATGTTGAATCCAAAACTTGGTCTTTTTATTGGCTAAGAGTGAACCTTTTACACCTGTATCATCTATACACTTGGGCAAACAAGTTAGTCCAAAGATTTGTGTTGGGCAATTCAACCACCAAAATTATATAGGAACTAGGTGTAAGCCTAATTCCCTTTCAATCTCCCCCTTTTTGGTGATTGATGCCAACACAAACCAAAGCAAATATAGAAGTGCATAATTGAACTAGTTTGCATACTGTAAGTGTAAAGGTTGCTTGGAATTTTGAGCCAATATTAAAAACTTACAAGATATGCATGGATTGTTTCTTTCTTATACAATATTTTGGACCACGCTTGCACCACATGTTTTGTTTTTGCAAACTCTTTTTGGAAATCATTTTCAAAGTTCTTTTGCAAATAGTCAAAGGTAGTGAATAAGAATTTGCAAAGCATTTTTAAGATTTGAAAACTTCTCCCCCTGTTTCAAATGCTCTCCTTTGACTTAAACAAAACTCCCCCTAAAAGAGATCCACCTCTTAGTGTTCAAGAGGGTTTTGATATACCATTTTGAAATACTATTTTTATCCCCTTTTGAACATAATAAGATACCAATCGATAAAATTCTTTTGAAACACGAAATTTTTGAAGTAGGTGGTGGTGCGGTCCTTTTGCTTTGGGCTCATTTCTCCCCCTTTTTGGCATGAATCGCCAAAAACGGAATCATTAGAGCCCTTTCAGTGCTATCTTCCCCTTTGGTATTAAATAAATAAGTTAAGATTATACCAAAGGTGAAGTCCTTTTCCTTGATGCTCATTCCTCCCCAAGGAATAGAGAGGTGCTTGGAGTGATGGCGAAGTATGAGTTACGGAGTGGAAGCCTTTGTCTTCGCCGAAGACTCTAATTCCCTTTCAATATTCCTATGACTTGGTTTAAAATAGACTTGAAAACACATTAGTCATAGTATATAAAAGAGATATGATCAAAGGTATGTAAATGTGCTATGTGTGCAATCTAGCAAAAGAAGTTGCGAGAATCAAGAATATTAAGCTCATGCCTAAGTTTGGTAAAAGATTGTTCATCAAGCGGTTTGGTAAAGATATCGGCTAATTGATCTTTAGTATTAATGTAAGAAATCTCGATATCTCCCTTTTGTTGGTGATCCCTTAAAAAGTGATACCGAATGGCTATGTGTTTAGTGCGGCTATGCTCGACGGGATTGTCGGCCATTTTGATTGCACTCTCATTATCACATAGCAAAGGGACTTTGGTTAATTTGTAACCGTAGTCCCGCAGGGTTTGCCTCATCCAAAGCAATTGCGCGCAACAATGGCCTGTGGCAATGTACTCGGCTTCGGCGGTGGAAAGAGCGACCGAATTTTGCTTCTTTGAAGCCCAAGACACCAAGGATCTTCCCAAGAACTGGCAAGTCCCCGATGTGCTCTTTCTATTGATTTTACACCCCGCCCAATCGGCATCCGAATACCCAATCAAATCAAATGTGGATCCCCGAGGGTACCAAAGCCCAAACTTAGGAGTATAAGCTAAATATCTCAAGATTCGTTTCACGGCCGTAAGGTGAGCTTCCTTAGGGTCGGCTTGGAATCTTGCACACATGCATACGGAAAGCATAATATCCGGTCGAGATGCACATAAATAGAGTAGAGAGCCAATCATCGACCGGTATACCTTTTGATCCACGGACTTACCCCCCGTGTCGAGGTCGAGATGCCCATTGGTTCCCATGGGTGTCTTGATGGGTTTGGCATCCTTCATCCCAAACTTAGCAAGAATGTCTTGAGTGTACTTGGTTTGGCTAATGAAGGTGCCCTCTTGGAGTTGCTTCACTTGAAATCCTAGGAAATACTTCAACTCCCCCATCATAGACATCTCGAATTTTTGTGTCATGATCCTACTAAACTCTTCACATGTAGACTCGTTAGTAGACCCAAATATAATATCATCAACATAAATTTGGCATACAAACAAGTCATTCTCAAGTGTTTTAGTAAAGAGCGTAGGATCGGCCTTTCCGACTTTGAAGCCATTTGCAATAAGGAAATCTCTAAGGCATTCATACCATGCTCTTGGGGCTTGCTTGAGCCCATAAAGCGCCTTAGAGAGCTTATAAACATGGTTAGGATACTCACTGTCTTCAAAGCCGGGAGGTTGCTCAACATAGACCTCTTCCTTGATTGGTCCATTGAGGAAGGCACTTTTTACGTCCATTTGATAAAGCTTAAAGCCATGGTAAGTAGCATAGGCCAATAATATGCGAATTGACTCAAGCCTTGCTACGGGTGCATAGGTTTCACCGAAATCCAAACCTTCGACTTGTGAATACCCTTTGGCCACGAGTCGAGCTTTGTTCCTTGTCACCACACCATGCTCATCTTGCTTGTTGCGGAAAACCCACTTGGTTCCTACAACATTTTGATTAGGACGTGGAACTAAATGCCATACCTCATTTCTAGTGAAGTTGTTGAGCTCCTCTTGCATAGCCACCACCCAATCCGAATCTTGTAGTGCTTCCTCTACCCTGTGTGGCTCAATAGAGGAAACAAAAGAGTAATGCTCACAAAAATGTGCAACCCGAGATCGAGTAGTTACCCCCTTTTGAATGTCGCCGAGGATGGTGTCGACGGGGTGATCTCGTTGGATTGCTTGGTGGACTCTTGGGTGTGGCGGTCTTTGTTCTTCATCATCCTCCTTGTCTTGATCAATTTCATCTCCCCCTTGATCATTGCCGTCTTCTTGAGGTGGCTCATTTGCTTGATCTTCTACTTCATCAACTTGAGCCTCATCCTCATTTTGAGTCGGTGGAGATGCTTGCGTGGAGGAGGATGGTTGATCTTGTGCATTTGAAGGCTCTTCGGATTCCTTAGGACACACATCCCCAATGGACATGTTCCTTAGCGCTATGCATGGAGCCTGTTCTTCACCTATCTCATCAAGATCAACTTGCTCTACTTGAGAGCCGTTAGTCTCATCAAACACAACGTCACAAGAAACTTCAACTAGTCCTGAGGACTTGTTAAAGACTCTATATGCCCTTGTGTTTGAATCATATCCTAGTAAAAAGCCTTCTACAGTCTTAGGAGCAAATTTAGATTTTCTACCTCTTTTAACCAGAATAAAGCATTTGCTACCAAAGACTCTAAAATATGAAATGTTGGGCTTTTTACCGGTTAGGAGTTCGTATGATGTCTTCTTGAGGATTCGGTGTAGATACAATCGGTTGATGGCGTAGCAAGCGGTGTTGACCGCCTCGGCCCAAAACCGATCCGAAGTCTTGTACTCATCAAGCATGGTCCTTGCCATGTCCAGTAGAGTTCGATTCTTCCTTTCCACTACACCATTTTGTTGTGGCGTGTAGGGAGAAGAGAACTCATGCTTGATGCCCTCTTCCTCAAGAAAGCCTTCGATTTGAGAGTTCTTGAACTCCGTCCCGTTGTCGCTTCTTATTTTCTTGATCCTTAAGCCGAACTCATTTTGAGCCCGTCTCAAGAATCCCTTTAGGGTCTCTTGGGTTTGAGATTTTTCCTGTAAAAAGAATACCCAAGTGAAGCGAGAATAATCATCCACAATTACAAGACAATACTTACTACCGCCGATGCTTATGTAAGCGATCGGGCCGAATAAGTCCATGTGTAGGAGCTCCAGTGGCCTGTCGGTAGTCATGATGTTTTTGTGTGGATGATGGGCACCAACTTGCTTTCCTGCCTGGCATGCGCTACATATCCTGTCTTTCTCAAAATGAACATTGGTCAGTCCTAAAATGTGCTCTCCCTTTAGAAGCTTATGAAGATTCTTCATCCCAACATGGGCTAGTCGGCGATGCCATAGCCAACCCATATTAGTCTTAGCAATTAAGCAAGTGTTGAGTTCAGCTCTATCAAAATCTACCAAGTATAGCTGACCCTCTAACACTCCCTTAAAGGCTATTGAATCATCACTTCTTCTAAAGACAGTGACACCTACATCAGTGAATAGACAGTTGTAGCCCATTTTACATAATTGAGAAACGGAAAGCAAATTGTAATCTAAAGAATCTACAAGAAAAACATTGGAAATGGAATGGTCAGGTGATATAGCAATTTTACCCAATCCTTTGACCAAACCTTGATTTCCATCCCCGAATGTGATAGCTCGTTGGGGATCTTGGTTTTTCTCATAGGAGGAGAACATTTTCTTCTCCCCTGTCATGTGGTTTGTGCACCCGCTGTCGAGTATTCAACTTGAGCCCCCGGATGCATAAACCTACAAAACAAATTTAGTTCTTGGTTTTAGGTACCCAAACAGTTTTGGGTCCTTTAGCATTAGAGACAAGAACTTTGGGTACCCAAACACAAGTCTTGGAGCCCTTGTGTTTGCCCCCAACAAACTTGGCAACTATCTTGCCGGATTTGTTAGTAAGAACATAGGAAGCATCAAAAGTTTTAAATGACATGGCATGATCATTTGATGCAGTAGGAGATTTTTTCTTAGACAACTTAGCACGGGTTGGTTGCCTAGAACTAGATGTCTCACCCTTATACATGAAAGCATGATTAGGGCCAGAGTGAGACTTCCTAGAATGAATTCTCCTAATCTTGCTCTCAGGATAACCGGCAGGGTATAAAATGTAACCCTCGTTATCCTGAGGCATGGGAGCCTTGCCCTTAACAAAGTTGGACAATCTCTTAGGAGGGGCACTAAGTTTGACATTGTCTCCCCTTTGGAAGCCAATGCCATCCTTGATGCCCGGGCGTCTCCCATTATAAAGCATGCTACGAGCAAATTTAAATTTCTCATTCTCTAAGTTGTGCTCGGCAATTTTAGCATCTAATTTAGCTATATGATCATTTTGTTGTTTAATTAAGGTCATGTGATCATGAATAGCATTAACATCAATATCTCTACATCTAGTACAAATAGATACATGCTCAACGGTAGATGTAGAGGGTTTGCAAGATTTTAATTCTACAACCTTAGCATGCAATATTTCATTTTTACTTTTAAGGTCGGAAATAGTATCATTGCAAACATCAAAATCTCTAGCCTTAGCAAGCAATTTTTCATTTTCAACTCTAAGGCTAGCAATAGAAATGTTTAATTCTTCAATCCTAGCAAGCAAATCATCACTATTATCTCTAGGATTGGAAGTTGAAGTATTGCAAACATTTGAATCAACCTTAGCATTTAAACTAGCATTTTCATTTCTAAGGTTGTCAATCATCTCACGGCAAGTGCTTAGCTCACTAGATAATTTTTCACATTTTTCTACTTCTAGAGCATAAGCATTCTTAACCTTAACATGCTTCTTGTTTTCTTTAATAAGGAAGTCCTCTTGAGAATCCAAGAGATCATCCTTCTCATGAATAGCACTAATCAATTCATTTAATTTTTCTTTTTGTTGCATGTTTAGGTTAGCAAAAAGAATGCGCAAGTTTTCCTCCTCATTTCTATCATTATCCTCATCACTAGATGTTTCATATTTGGTGGAGGATCTTGATTTTACCTTCTTTTTGCCGTCCTTGGCCATGAGACATTTGTGGCCGACGTTGGGGAAGAGGAGTCCCTTGGTGACGGCGATGTTGGCGGCGTCCTCGTCGTCGGAGGAGTCGGTGGAGCTCTCGTCGGAGTCCCATTCGCGGCACACGTGGGCATCGCCGCCCCTCTTCTTGTAGTACTTCTTCTTTTCTCTTCTCTTGCCTCTCTTGTCGTTATCCCTGTCACTGTCACTTGATAATGGACATTTAGCTATGAAGTGACCGGGCTTACCACACTTGTAGCACACCTTCTTGGAACGGGGTTTGTAATCCTTCCCCTTCCGTTGCTTGAGGATTTGGCGAAAGCTTTTGATGATTAAAGCCATTTCCTCGTTGTCAAGCTTGGAGGCGTCAATTGGTTGTCTACTTGGTGTAGACTCCTCCTTCTTCTCCTCCATTGCCTTGAATGCCACGGGTTGAGCTTCGGATGTGGAGGGTTCATCAAGCTCATTGATCTTCTTCGATCCTTCAATCATGCATTCAAAGCTCACAAAATTCCCGATAACTTCCTCGGGGGTCATTTTTGTATATCTAGGATTACCACGAATTAATTGAACTTGAGTAGGGTTAAGGAAAATGAGAGATCTTAGAATAACCTTAACCACCTCATGGTCATCCCACTTTACGCTCCCGAGGTTGCGCGCTTGGTTCACCAGGGTCTTGAGCCGGTTGTACATGTTTTGTGGCTCCTCCCCTTTGCGAAGCCGGAAGCGACCGAGCTCCCCCTCGATCGTTTCCCGCTTGGTGATTTTGGTGAGTTCATCACCCTCGTGCGCGGTCTTGAGTAGATCCCAAATCTCCTTCGCGTTCTTCAACCCTTGCACCTTGTTATATTCCTCTCTACTTAGAGAGGCGAGGAGGATGGTTGATGCTTGGGAGTTGAAGTGCTCGATTTGGGCCACTTCGTCCGTATCATAATCCGCATCCCCTACGGATGGTACCTGCACACCAAACTCAACTACATCCCAAATACTTTTGTGGAGTGAGGTTAGATGAAATTTCATTAAATCACTCCACCTTGCATAGTCTTCACCATCAAAAGTTGGTGGTTTGCCTAGTGGAACGGAAAGTAGAGGTGTGTGCCTTGAAATACGGGGATAGCGCATGGGAATCTTACTATACTTCTTGCGCTCATGGCGCTTAGAAGTGACGGACGGTGCGTCGGAGCCGGATGTAGATGGTGATGAAGTGTCGGTCTCGTAGTAGACGACCTTCCTCATCCTCTTTTGCTTGTCCCCACTCCGATGCGGCTTGTGGGAAGAAGATTTTTCTTTCTTCTCTTTGTGGTGAGAAGAAGATTTCTTCTCCTTTCCTTTGTTGGAGGAGCTCTTCTTCTTCTCCCTCCTTTTGGTGCGGGACTCTTCCGATGAAGTGCTCCCGTGGCTTGTAGTGGGCTTTTCGCCGGTCTCCATCTCCTTCTTGGCGTGATCTCCCGACATCACTTCGAGCGGTTAGGCTCTAATGAAGCACCGGGCTCTGATACCAATTGATAGTCGCCTAGAGGGGGGGGGGGTGAATAGGGCGAAACTGAAATTTACAAATATAAACACAACTACAAGCCGGGTTAGCGTTAGAAATATAAACAAGTCCGCGAGAGAGGGCGCAAAACAAATCGCAAGCAAATAAAGAGTGTGACACGCGAATTTGTTTTACCGAGGTTCGGTTTTCGCAAACCTACTCCCCGTTGAGGAGGCCACAAAGGCCGGGTCTCTTTCAACCCTTCCCTCTCTCAAACGATCCCACGGATCGAGTGAGCTTTCTCTTCTTCTCAATCAAACGGGAACAAAACTTCCCGCAAGGGCCACCACACAATTGGTGCCTCTTGCCTTGGTTACAATTGAGTTTGATCACAAGAACAAGTGAGAAAGAAAGAAAGCGATCCAAGCGCAAGAGCTCAAGAGAACACAACAAATCACTCTCACTAGTCACTAAAGCTTTTGTGGAATGTGGGAGAGGATTTGATCACTTGGGTGTGTCTTGTATTGAATGCCTAGCTCTTGTAAGTGGTTGGAAACTAGAAACTTGGATGCAATGAATGGTGGGGTGGTTGGGGTATTTATAGCCCCAACCACCAAACTTGACCGTTGGCTGGGTCGTCTGTTCAATGGCGCACCGGACAGTCCGGTGCACACCGGACAGTCCGGTGCCCCCTGCCACGTCATCACTGTCGTTGGATTCTGACCGTTGGAGCTTCTGACTTGTGGGCCCGCCTGGGTGTCCGGTGCACACCGGACATCAACTGTTCATTGTCCGGTGCACCGGTATGGGCACGCCTGACGACTGCGCGCGCTGCGCGCGCAATAAATGCACCGCAGGTAGCCGTTGGCGCCGAAATAGCCGTTGCTCCGCTGGCACACCGGACAGTCCGGTGCACACCGGACAGTCCGGTGCACACCGGACAGTCCGGTGAATTATAGCGGAGCGACTGCTGCGCGAAACCGAAGCTGGCGAGTTGAGGAGGCCGTGCTTCCCTGGAGCACCGGACAGTCCGGTGAATTATAGCGCGTCGGCCGCCAAGGATTCCCGAAGGTGAGGAGTTTGAGTCTGAGTCCCCCTGGTGCACCGGACATGTCCGGTGGCACACCGGACAGTCCGGTGCGCCAGACCAGGGGTGCCTTCGGTTGCCCCTTTGCTCCTATGTTGAATCCAAAACTTGGTCTTTTTATTGGCTAAGAGTGAACCTTTTACACCTGTATCATCTATACACTTGGGCAAACAAGTTAGTCCAAAGATTTGTGTTGGGCAATTCAACCACCAAAATTATATAGGAACTAGGTGTAAGCCTAATTCCCTTTCACATAGATATACAAATTTAATTAGTATTGCACAATGATAGATCCACATCACATAAACCATCAACAAGCACCACAACAAAATCATTCACAAAACATACACATGTTATTATGTTTTGCACATATTTACAAACACTTTACAAAATCATTCACAAAAGTACTAAGCTTCAAGTGATTCGCAAAAGCCTTCATTGAGCAACTCAACAGGATTTTCCATAGATCTTTCTCTGCAGCTTTTGCCGCTTCATTGAGCAACTCAACAGGATTTTCCAGATAACTTATGTATTCAGAAGAGAGACGTGGAGAAATGTTTATATCCAGCTGCCCAAAGAAAAGATTCACTCAAACAATGCTCATACAAAATTGCAAAAATATCACTATTTAGTGCTCGCATCAGAAAGCTTGCAAGTCAAATTGAGAAGAATTTTCAGGTTCACCTGAACATCTTTGTATGGTACTGGGACTAGGCAAAACTGATCAACCTGAAAGAGTTGAAGCAATCCTGTCAGAATTATCATGGGCAATAGCATGTCATGCAGAACTTATAGCTAGAACTTAGCTATGAAATTACTTGATTGCTTTTATAAAGAAAAGCAATCATCCCCAATAGTTGTACTGTTGGAAATCGAAATAGCAAAATACAAATGTTCTTAACTATATTTTCAGTAATCTGAAGGACTAGCCAAACAGCTTTAACTATCCTTCGAGTACTCTGAAGATTCTAATTACAATAATGTGCACCCGTGATGAATCAAGCAAAGAATAGACTGGCTTGAAAGGAGGACATGATAAGGAGACTTGTACACGAGCAAGTAGTTCAGAATAGGAATTATCTTCTTGACCATGTAAGATGCATCTCGCAATACTGAGAAGTGGTCAACTCTACTGATGCAACCATCAGGCTCCTGTTATTCCAGATCCCTGAAAAACAAGATAGACAGCTACTAAACTTCAGACAGCTACTAAACTTCAGATAGCTGTAAGAAAACAATATGTCCACGCAGATGTAACTCTAAAATAAGGGCAAATAAATAAAAAATTGGCTACACACTGAAACCACGCCTTACAGATATAACAGCGTTATAGCTCTCAATGCAGGTTATAGTCAGCTAAAACTGAAATAGCAAACTACTTGTAAAAGACACCTGAAAAGAACCATACCTGGGGCCTCCATTTTCGTGTAGCTATGTGCAAAGCAGTATTTCCCTTCTTGTCCCGCACATTGAGAATGGAAACATCAGCCATCAGTAACTCTTCCACTACATCTGTGTTCTTGCCTTTCACAGCCATGTGAAGTGCAGTTTGTCCCTTCCTATCCTTGATCGGAACAATTCCTGGATCCCTCTCTATGAGTGCCTTGACAATACGATGGTATCCAATCCTTGCAGCAGTATGTAGGGATGTCTTCCCGTTTTTCCGCACAATCCTTATGCAGCTATCATCAGTGTCCAGTATAGCATTTACCACATCCAAGTGATCCTTGACAATATACAAGTCACAACCCCTGGTACCAATTTACAAGTCACCTATAAGTTACTTTGATCAAGGATAGGGGGTAAAGAATAGACTGGCTACATTCCATACGATATTGCTCATGATACTGGAAATCCAATGCGTCATTGACTTTTGTAACTCAGGATGGATATACTACGAAGACTTAAATAATACGTATTAGTTCCATTTTAAAATTACCAGTACAAGCCTATGCAGCACAGTTAGCATTTTATCATGGCAACAATATGTATTACTCTACTATCAGTCTATTTACCAGGAGAGAAGTGTACAGGATTCCTTGCTTAAGTGTTATGGTAGGAACCTCTTCTCGTCTTCTGTTTTGTCTGACTTGTCTTCCTTCTTCTCTTGCTGTTTAAGAAGAGAAATAAAGAAACCTTCATATTTCCACATACATATATTACTAGACTAGTCAAGATTCGTAAATACAGGGTAGCAGTTCATGTGAACTGGGTTTTGTTGCTTTGGGCATATTTCATTTTCACCAAACCAGTGTATCCAGACCACAAATGGGTACACAACAATTTGACTCAATACCTGCTTTGTATAAGGTATTTGTGTGCTCTCACCAAGTAATGTTCTACTATTTCCATTCCATAAGATCAATTGTGCTTGTGGAACATAAAGAACTCCATATGCTATCCTAAACAGCAGGGGCAGAGCTCAGAAATCAGATACTTAGACACAACAACCATGGATACCTATAACTTAAAGTGACGAATAGAAATACTTTAACTAGATTTTAGAGTTACTAATCTAGATTATCGGGCATAGCACATCGACTAAATCAAGCACCACACCACTTAATTTAACAAGTAGAGCCTTATCAAATAACATAAAGTTTTGACAAGTCCACAATTTTTAAATCTAAAGACCTAAAACACTAATGGATGATACTTGCTGATTTTAAATACTAATCGACTTCCGTTGTTTAAAAAAAACTTGTTGTTTATGACAAGATTTGGTCACACTTAAAAACTAAAACTTGTTTCGAAGACCATGCACAGTCAAATAAGTGTTTTTGAAAACTACGTACCTCATTTCTTTACTACAAGGGTAGCGAGTCCAGTAATATCAGGATTCTTGAGCTGCTCAAGCTGCTTCTTCCCTCTCCTCAACAAGTACTCTATGTGTACAAAGTTCCTACGGTCAACACTCCTTGCGTTGTCACGGAACTCTACCAAGATAACAGACTCGATCCTGCGGCGTTCTTCAGGGGCCTTAAGGCGTGCTGTCCGAAGGAATCCCCTGTACAGCGCCAAAACCTGCTTCTGAATACCAGACAGCTTTGGGCGGGAGGCCATATCATCCTTGTACAGCAATCATCAAAGCCTGATGCAAATGTAACTACAAAATGAGCTATTTTCAGACAGTAGACATGTGTTTGGACAGCAGAACAGCAAGTCAGCAACTATCTGTTTAGCTCACAATTCATAAAATATGTATCCAAAAATAGTAAACTAGGACTTTTTGGAAAGCTTATAAAGTCCTCTATAACTTTTGTATTACCATCACAACAAGATTCGACCTTTAGAAAGGTCAAACATCGCTAAACATAAATTCTGTTCAGATTTGGACAGAATTCGACTAACTACTTCAAAAGTCCAGAACTGGAGTTTCCGAAATCCAAATCCGGTGATCCTAGACTTTTTAGAAAGTTAATAGAATTGTCTACAATTAATTTATAAACATCTCAGGTTAATTCAATACATATCAAAGTCAGTTACTACAAACAGACTTCGCTGTCCAGATTTGGACAGATTCAGACTCTATAGTTCAAACAGCTGTAACTTGATCTCTAGACCACCAAAAAGGGTGCTTCAAAATTTGTTGGAAAGCTTAAGAAAAGTACTACAATTTTTCTATAATTAGTAAGGGCTGATTCTCAGTTTAGCTTAGCCAAACAATCCAATTTTCGAAACCTGTATAGAATTCGGACAGGTTCTGAGACTGGACTTGGAAAAATCATAACTCCTAAACTACTACACCTATGGTCATGAAATTTTTACACAAGTAAGATAAAGAGATTATCTACAAGTTTTTTATATAACGCTTCTACAGAAAACATGATCTACTTTATTGGACTAGCTGCATAACTAAAACTATACCTACAGCCCTAAACAGCAATACCTTCAATTTAACTTCTATTTGGCTTGTAAAATTATCCTATGTTTGGCATTTAGAATACTCTAACACCTTATTAGCAAGATGTTAAAAGAACATTAGAACTACCTTGATATCGCACAATTCATATACAATAATTGGTTCAACTATACCTAAAAAAATACTTGTACTAAAACACTCTACACATAATCCATCTACAAACATCATGCATATCTCTAATTAGTTTCGTAATACGAGACACACATACTTGCCTCAACTCCAACTCAGGTCATACAACACATCTACTTTCCACTCGAACGGCAACCATATTATCGCACACAACTAAAACATTTCATCAAGTAGCTAAAACAACACATACACCAAGCATAGTTATTACGAGTAATTTAGAGGAAAACATCCTTCCCTAAGGTCATGATGGAGTAAGACATCAGCAATAGGGAATTGGAGATCACACCGCACAACACCTGCTAATCAAAATAGCATCATCGACACATACAACTAACAATCTCTTCAACTCAATAACTGAGTGAACTAATTAGGACACAAATTACCTTACCAACATAAAATCCCTCCGGAACCCATGAAAACGCTGAGGGTTTTGGTTTAGATTTTTCATCGAGCGATTGGCGGGGGTTGTGCTTGGACTTCGTCTTCCCCCAAATCATGGGATTTCTCCTCACAAGAACACACGAATATACACACGGTTAGCATCTACTTAATCGACGCCGAGTACTAAAATGACAGGGCGAGAACAGGACCTCGTCGGGGTCGACGGTGTTGCAGATGGGGCTGCACACAACACAAAACTCCTCATGGTCATTTCGTCGAGCACCAGAGAGATGGGTCAGCCACCAGTAGAAAGGGGTTGGACGAGTACCGTGTGCCATGGGAGAGGCTGAGTGCTTGCAGCAGCAGGGCCGAAGGGGGAGCTGTGGCTGGGGCAGGGGCGAGGTCGGCCACCAGGGAGATGGCTAGGGCGGCGGCGGCCATGGAATCTGGGTAACCTGGTGGGGAGGGAGGAGATGGAGGAGGGGCAGCCATGGTGGGACAAGCCTGGACGCCTAGTGGAGGAGGAGATCCCGGTGGAGGAGCAGCGGCAGGGGCGCTCAAGGTGTTGGGCGCCATGGATCTGGAGAAGGGGAGCTGCAGGGGCGCTGTTGTGCCGTGGGAAGGAGAGGAGTAGAAGATGACGCGCCATGGGGAGGATGAGGTCGGCGCAGGGAGCTCGGGCGAGATGGGGCTGGGTGCCGAGCAGAGGGAGATGAGCACCCAAATGGTGGCTGGACTGGCTGCCGTGCTTGAGCAGAGGAGGAAACGATGGGATGAGAACGATCTGGAAGTTGCAGCTTCGGGGAACAAAAAGAAAATACCTGATTGGACAAGAAGGAAGAAAGGCGGTGGAGGATAAAGAAAAATAGGATTTTCCCACTTAATTTTATTTCATTCTCGAAAATACAAAGGCAAATACATATACAAACTCAAATTGGTTTGGGTGAAATATACACGGTTTGGACTAAGCGACATTTGGGATATACATTTTTAAGTATAATTAATACTGCAACAGAAAATAATAATAGTATAAATTAAGTAAATCTTGTGATTGGAAACTTCATCAATTATAAAGTTAAGCAAGAACAGGCACAAAAAATCATGGCCAATGCTGCGGTGGCTGGCTGCCTGACTGGCTTCCTGACGGCGACCGCGGCCAAGGGGCGGGGTGGCGTCGTCGACGAGCGGCGGGATGGGGCCGTGATGGGGCAGAAGTGACGGCGGCTGCGCTTGTGGTTTGGTGCGTGAAATAGGGTTTCGTTTGTTTAGTAGGCCTTTAGATGGGCTTTGGTGAGTAAATAAGAAACACAAAAATCACGTACCCCTATAGCGACCCACCATCAGTCACACACTTACCTCTATAGCGACCAACCATATGTCGTTAAATTTCTAGACTTTTAGCGACCCACAGACCGTCACTATAAACGCATTTAGCGACCAACCGTCGGTCCATAACTTTTAGCGACCAACCGTCGGTCCCTAATAAGGGTCGCTAAAGATCAACCGTCGTGTAGTGTATTCCAATCCCCAAATTCTCTGCCTCTCCTCGACTCTTCGTCGATTAGAGGAGTCTAGGTCGGCCGGCCCGAGCCTAGACAACTCCTAGGATCTCTCCTCCCCGACGGGGTCCCTCCCGGGAGCGAGATCCAGGCGTCGCCGGTGATCTTCCGCCGCCCCTGCGCACGCGCGGACCGTCTGGCCCTAGAGCGCGGACCGTCCGGCCGTCAGGCAGGAACCCGGGCTCCTGCACCAGGTCGCGGACCGTCCGGCCCTGTGCCGCGGACCGTCCGCGTCTTACCAGAGAGTACCGCCGCCTCGCGCCAGGTCGCGGACCGTCCGGCCCCAGGCCGCGGACCATCCGCGCCTGACCAGAGAGCACCGCCGCTGGTTCTTCTTGAGTAATTGGCGCTCCGAAAAGGCGTCAACATACTTTTTGGCGACTCCACTGGGGACTAAGTGTCTAGATCTGCTAAAAATCGGCCCATAAATGGCCGGTTCTAAGGATCACACCAAGATCTCCACTACCAACATCATCAAGCCGGCTATGGAGGCGCTCCCGGCTGATGACCAAAGGCCCTTTGAAGACCTCGTAATGCGCGATGAGAAGGAGGTGATGCGGCAATGGAACGAACAACGCGACAAGGAAGAGGCGGAACTGCTGCATAAACTCTCCGAACGGCGCAAGGAGGCGGCGGACAAGTACTTGTCACACTTCACGGTGGATCGCCACCAGAAGATCGTCCGTCAAGGGGAGATCGATATGGAATCTCTCCTACCTCCACTGCAGGGTCCCGCTGTAAGTACTCCAGATCTATCTCTTACGACTTTCATGGATCAACGAGGAGATCAGTTAAAGCAATATGTAGATGAATCTATTAAAATGCATTTACGTGCATACGAGAAATCAGATGCTCCTAATTTTCCATCGCGAGAGTCTAATACAGTGCCACCCACGTCAAACACATCGGCAATAAACGGGTCACCTTTGACCCAGCCATCATATGGTATGCCGATGCACGCTTTCGTGCCACCATCATAGCCGCAACCACTAGGCACGCGGCAGGTACTGGACGCGACCGGACCGTCCGAGCATCATCTCAGACAGCCCGGTTATACCGCGGACCGTCCGGCGTATTTCGCCGGATCGTCCGACCAAATGCAGGCCCGCACACAAAACACTCAGGTCGCACCGTACATGGCCGGACCATCAGGATACAACCCTGAACACTTCGGCCCCATCACGGACCGTTCGGTGCATCACGCCGGACCGTCCGGATATGTTGCGGACCGTCCGCCATCTTACGCCGGACCGTCCGGATATGGCATGAACCGGCCGACGTATTACGCTGGACCATCCGACTCTACACGAATCCATGCGCAGACTGCCCAAGTCACGCCTTATATGGCCGATCCATCCGGGTACAGCCCTGGACCATTCGGCCCGATCGCGGACCGTCCAGTTCTTTACGACAGACGGTCTGGGTACGAGACTACCCACGTAGCACCATATACGGCTGGACAATCCGGATATACCTTCAGACCATTTGGCCAGGTCGCGGACCATTCGGCCTCTTACGCCGGACCGTCCGGATATGCATACGTAGAGCCGAGAGCTGCGCAATACGCACAGTTCCCACATTCATCGCAGCAACATTATGGTGCCCCACCAGCAACACATTATAATCATGCCATACCACCTCATGGACATAGGGCTGAATACTATTCGGCCACAAGAGAGCCTGAGGGGTATAGGGCAGGAGCTGGTGACATTAATAGGACACCTAACACACACCTCAAACATACCTGGGAGGAAAGCCGACAAAGTAATGTCAGGCAACCTGAAATCTCCACCCACAAACTCAATGGATGGTCGCCAGACATGGCAGAGAGGGTTAGAGATGAGGTAGCCGGGATGTTCAGGGATAAACTCGGTGTTAGTGTGTCAGGTACAGGGCAATCGTATCGGAAGCCTTATAGCCACCGATTCGACACCGTGCCATACCCACAGGGAACTAGAATACCAGACTTCTCTAAGTTTTCTGGTGAAAGTGGGAAAAGCACACACGAACATATAAGCCAATTCATAGCACACTTGGGAGAATTGGCTGATGGGGAAGCCTACCGCGTTCGTTTATTCTCGTTGTCCCTTACTGATACTGCATTTGCATGGTACGCAGCTTTGCCACCAAACTCTATTAACTCTTGGGAAGAATTAGAGCAGAAATTTCATGAACACTTCTTCTCAGGAGAACATGAGTTAGAATTGGCTGACTTAGCTTCAGTCCGACAGGGGCCTGAAGAATCGGTTAATGACTATATCCGGAGATTCCGGGACACTAGAAACCGATGCTTTCAAATTCATGTCGCAGAAAAACAACTGACAGGGCTAGCTTTCAATGGGTTGCGACCCTACTTAAAAGAAAAATTAGATGGCACCCAATTCTTTTCATTAGTGCACTTACACCAGCGGGCTATGACCTGTGAAAGCCGAAGTAAGGAAACATCAAAATCGGCTAGCCATAAGATGCATTTAGTGGGATACGATAATTCGGACGATGAATCCACGGATGTATACACCGCCGAACTGGTTTGGCCAGGACAGGCTAAACCTTCAGCGTGTTCTGCTTTACAGTCGATTCGAAAGAATCAACAAGAGGAAGTTAAGTTTACTTTTAATGTTGCCAAATGCGATAAAATATTTGACGAGTTACTGAAAAACGGCAACATTAAATTAACTCATACTATTCCTCCTCCTGATGAATTAAAGAGGCGTGCTTATTGTAAGTGGCATAATTCCTTTTCTCATGCCACCAATGATTGTAATGTTTTTCGTCGACAGATACAATCGGCCATAAATGAGGGTCGATTGGCTTTTCAGGAGATGCAAGTAGACACACAACCCTTTCCTGTTAATACAATAGAACTCACATGCAAAAAGGTCTTGGTTCGGCCCGAAATGGCTGATAAAGGCAAAGGCAAGGGCATCGCCATCAGCAATCCTCGCATGTCAGATATATCACAAAAGGAGATTGCTCGAAAGGCTTCGGACGAGAGGTCCGAAGACGCCGGGGGGCAGGCACAGTTAATAAACAAAACACATCAGCCTAGCCCCAGCATCGTAGATGGTCCGGCACCTACGTGCGGACAATCCGGTGCTCAGACAAACGGTCCGGCTAACTTAGTCGGACAGTCCACCTATGACCAAAGGCGTCAACCTCTACACAAAGCAAGGAAAAAGACGCAAGGTCAAAGCACATATAATCGGCTGATCAAAGCCGATCCTACTTTTGATCAGTTGCTCTCCAAAAATACTAGCAAAAAGACTGTTCCACGTGATCGGTCAACAAAGAAACCCCGGTCACCTGCTAAAACAAAACGGTCAAACAAAATGACCCGAAAGGCGACACAACAAGCATCGCCTATTCATTCTATGAGACCAGGGTACTTTCCACCTATTTGCTCATCGTCGGTATATTATCCTGTTCAAACATGGAATGGCATGACGATGAATCCATGGTACATGTATAGTCCCTTTGTCTATCCAGGCTGGGGGGGCACCTCCATTCTATTCATTTTGATCCATTGATCAAATGGTCATGGCCGAGAAAGATACAATCCAAAACGACCTTTATACATTGGTGCTTTATTGAATGATCTCTATTTTGAAAAGCCGATGACTTACATCAGGTTTAGTTCATATGCTTTTGGTTCGTCAAGCTGCACCAAAAGGCAGGGGGGCATATGTTGAAGGCTAAAATGAGCCTGGCGGACGGTCCGGCCCTGAGGCCGGACGGTCCGCGGTCCGGACTGTCCGCGGTGGTGGCGCGGACGGTCCGCGCGCGCGCAGAGTCAGTTAGGGTTCCTAGTTTCTCGCGGGATTTGTTACCTAAAACCGCGGGATTAACTCGGGAAACAGTTGGAAACGGATCCAGACCTCCCCCTTTATATAGATGAAGGGCTACGGCCGATTAAACCCCCAACAATCGAACCAATACAACTTCTATCTCGCATTTATTTTCAGCACAATTAGGAGTAGTTCTAGTCTAGTTCTAGTTTAGCCCTAGTTTAGTATTCCAATCCCCAAATTCTCTGCCTCTCCTCGACTCTTCGTCGATTAGAGGAGTCTAGGTCGGCCGGCCCGAGCCTAGACAACTCCTAGGATCTCTCCTCCCCGACGGGGTCCCTCCCGGGAGCGAGATCCAGGCGTCGCCGGTGATCTTCCGCCGCCCCTGCGCACGCGCGGACCGTCTGGCCCTAGAGCGCGGACCGTCCGGCCGTCAGGCAGGAACCCGGGCTCCTGCACCAGGTCGCGGACCGTCCGGCCCTGTGCCGCGGACCGTCCGCGTCTTACCAGAGAGTACCGCCGCCTCGCGCCAGGTCGCGGACCGTCCGGCCCCAGGCCGCGGACCGTCCGCGCCTGACCAGAGAGCACCGCCGCTGGTTCTTCTTGAGTAATTGGCGCTCCGAAAAGGCGTCAACACATGTTTTTGGATATAGAACATAATGGCATTTTCAATGTGCAATACAATCAGAGTTTAGGTTCTGGTGACAAACGTCCAGAGAGACCGTGAGTACAGTTAAAAAAAATCTGCTACTGTCTTTAGATAGAGCAGTAACATATGTTTGCATAAATCATGAAAGTACGTATCAACAAACAACTATAAGCACTGCCCAAATCTGGTGAAGTATTGTATGGATAATGACATAATGTGTAATGAGTGTTCGTCAGGCAATGAAAAATGCTTGATCGCATCAGAGACCATATCTTGTTCAAAGGTAAGTATATTATTAGACATGGAGTATAATGAGCTCATTAAGAATATTGTCAATTTCGTCCATCTAAAATCGTCCCTCGCTCACCACAAGCGTTACGGATCAAGACGCAGACATAGCTCAACCAAGCACTCTAGGAGTTGATCTGCATGCATGTCAGCAAGGCATCAGCAGCATCCTCCGGATGAAGCCGGTAGCCAGTAACCCACAAGAGTCCTTGCGTCGCCTTCAATCTGGGAACCAACAATGCAACGTTTAGGCATCCTTCCAAAATTCTAGTCCGATGAATAAATATAAAAGCGGAAAGAACCCAGCCGTCCTTTGTCGGAAACCAAAGGTTTGTTTGGTTTACTGGCTAACTTGCCACATTTTACCTAATTTTTCTATTTTACCTAATTTTTCTGCTTAAGGCTAGTTCTTCGATTCGAACAACTAACCTTAAGTAAAATATAATATAGTTAGTCACAAACCAAACAGACCCTAAGTGCTTAACCCTGGTTCGGTCGGCAAATTTCGTGACTGGGAAGTGGAACATGCAGCTGAGTGGAGTTCATGTGATCGGCCCCGGCTTTTCCTCGCCCGGCCGGCGCCGGCCTGCCGTCGGCATCGTCGCATGCCAATCGCGCCACGTGCCACCGGCACGACCAATCCCTTCCCACTCCCGTCCCAACTCCCATCCCATGTGGAACAGCTCCGACGAAACCCATGATGCCCGTGGCGTGTGCTAGGACTGAAACATGTCAGAACCCCAGCAACCAGAACTGAACAGCGAAACCTCAAAAACACCTGCATTTCCATTATATAAAGTCTTGTCACCATCTATAACAGCATGTCGCCACCTCCCCGCCTGAAAAATCCTAACAATCTGCCCGCGTGTGTTTCATCTACGTCGAACCCGGGGGAGGGGGGGTCACCTACGAGCGGACTCCCCCCAACAAGGGGCCAACAAAATTAACAGTGTAGTGTCGATGGCTGAGAACCGACGAACAAGCAACTTTGCATCGACCGACCGCGCGCGCACAGTTACAAAAGAACGAGAAGAATGAACGGATCAGCGGCTAGCCCTTCACGTCGCCGTCCTCGAGGTCGACCGCGGGCACGCCGCTCACCCTGGCCTTGAGGGGCACGTCCTCGCCGTCGAGCATGCCGCCCTTGTTCCGGGGGATCGGGGCTGCCGCCTTCTTCTCCGCTTCCACGGCCCAGCTGTAGACCACCATGCCCATCACGGCGAGCAGCATCCCGAGGATGTTCTTCACGGTGAGGGCCGAGTCAAACAGGATCCAGCCCAGGATCAGCACGCACACGGTCTTCATGTGCCCCAGGACCTGGAACGAGGTCGCTGAGAACCGCCCGATGCAGAGGTATTGGCTCATGTTGCAGAACACCGCCAGGGAGCAGGAAAGCAGTATGAAGAACTGCAGAATGGATAAAAGGTAAGCGGTTAGATCATACTCCCTCCTTCCCCAAAAAAATTATTCTTCGTTTTAGACTAAATATACATCTACGTTCATTATCATTCAAATGGATGCGGACTGAAAAAAGAGTGCCAGAAAGAACAATATTTTGGAACGGAGAGAATAACGGGTAGTCCCCCCACCTCTCCAGTATCCAGTTAGTACGAAGAATGCATAATGAGTAGGGCATATAGCAGCATGAGCAACTTCATTCGTAGCTGCAATCAACTGCTAATGACATTTTGGTAACATTTGGCAATCGAAAATTTAGGGTGCAAAACCAAGAAGAAAATCCATATATTCAAATCAACCAATATGCAAATTCTCATTAAGAATATTAGGCAAACCATAAAAAAGGATAGGTATTCTGGCAATTCCATGTCAGAGTAAGTTGTCTTATATGGGCCCAGCAACAGGAATTTACTACAGGTACAGGTGGGCCACTGGCTGGGTTTTTCACTATACTATGGGGCTTGTTTGGGAGCAAGAGAAATGAAGGGAATTGGAGGGGCTAGAATCCTCTTGTTACTCAAAACTGAATAACAACTAGCCCCTACAATCCCCTTCGTCTCCCTTGCTCCCAAACATAACCTAGAATGGCAAAAATAATATAGTTAAGCATATAAGTTGAAGAGATGAGAGCACTGCCAATGAATTTAAAGTAGAAGATAGATAACTCAGGACAACTAGCGGTCATAAAGATAGCAATGCTCTCAAGAACTGAGAATTGTGACTAGGATAACTTACAGTTGCCCCTCCTGAAAAAGGGTAGTTCAACAATGACCGTCCATTTAGATAGTAGTCCACAAAGGGGCCCAGTATAATGAGTGAAAGTGCCTGAATTGGCGCAGTTTTGCTCAGCAGCTCAAATGATCCAATGTTGTACTTCTTCTGAAAGGAGCCAATTGTCTGGGAAGAGGAAACACATGATCAGCTCATCCCTTCAGAGTATAGTGGGCCTTAGTAGATTGCAGAAGCATTACTGTGAGACAAGTAGTGTTGTATAAAGTAACTTGCAAAAACAATTCTTTTCGGTATCCAATATTAAAAAAATTTAAATCCTTCATGTACAACTTAAAAGTATTAGTTAAGTTTAGAGAATTCCCAAAAACTTCAAGGATCACATTTTTGTTAGTACAACACAAACTTTGAAGATGACATTCCTGTTAGTAAGTAAAGCACCTCCTTATATTAAGATCATAGAAGAAGAAATACACTATCATTTGGAGATGAAACAAGAAGAATGTAAAACACCAAAAAAATGCTTCAAAGTGATTGAGGCAGTTTGATCTTGATGGATGAAAAACAAGCGAATAAATTTGTACAGTACAAAAAAAATAAAAATGTGAGGAAACACATAGAAGCATCTATGAAGAAAACTGCCAATCTGCATATTATAATGTGTCTCTACTGATGATCTTTTAGTACCTTTTTACCATTGATCTGTATTACTGTAGTTCAGAGCCGAGTTGCAAAGTTCGGGCTTCCAATAACAGTGCCTTGCTGCCTAGTTATAACCAGTTAAGCCATAAGCTACAGATACAGCAATTAAGCGATGTCCAAAGCATAAGCATCTCAGTTGTTTGAAGGGGGGAATTGCAAAAAAACCAACCCATATCACTTGGATTTTGAGTCTCTCCCATAAGCAACTTTGTTGCAAACACCCACTACCCTTTTGGTTCTATTCTGCATATGCTTAAACGATTCAACCTGTTTTTAGCAATTAGGAACTGCCAATGTAATCACTAGGGTATAATCCCAGCACTTTTCGAGGATTCCACCAAAACAATACTGATGAGACCTTAGGAGGTGTTTGGGAACACAGTTTTTTTTTCCAGTATTGGAACAATACTGTGGTATTTGAGAATACCATGGTACATTATACAGAAAGGTGTTTGGAAATGTAGGTAAAATCTCTGTACTTAAAACCAAAGTATTATCAATACTGCAACTGTTTCAAAGTATTGTAAACTTTGCTCTCCACCAAAGTTTCCTTCTATAAACAAGCGTGTGGGCGTGCGGTACCGGCGATGGCGTGGGACCGAGCTGGGTTCTGCGGACACAATGCCGAAAAGGCTGTCACTGTGCCTCACATGCTATATACTTTGTTCCCAAACACCTCCATGTATTCAAAATTGTGGTATTCTAAAACTGGTATTGAAAACTGAGATCATGTCATGGCATTTGTATACTGTGGTATTTGAAATACCGTGGTTTTGAAAAACTGTGTTTCCAAACACCCCCTTAAGTGTTGACAAACTGAGCCTTGCTATTTGAAAAAAAAAATAGGAGCACTGCAACATGATAAGGCTAATCCAAGCATTTGAACAAACTGCTAGCGGCTAGCTTGGCCTGTCATGGCACTACATTGGCATAATCGGCTGAGTGTGTGCGTAGTCGGTGGTTTTTGCAACAAAGCTAAGTAGTGATGGACATTTGCAACAAAATAACTTATGAGGGGAATCTCAAACCCAAACGACATGTTTTTCCCTCTTATTTTTACATATGCTCATAGTTTGATTAAAGGGAGAGCAGAGAAAGGGAAGGCATCTAATAGGACAAATAACATCTAATCATTTCCAAAATATTTCATCATTATTGGCCGTATCGGTATAATTAAATAAGGTTGGCAGCTCAGATTCGTAACTACGTGACAAAATCTCGTAGCAGCAAATTGCAGAATAGCATTATGGACGTCAAAATTAGAATACTCCATATCATAATGGGATACACGATACAAAAAGGCTAGCAAGAAGACTGGTGAAAAAAAGAAAAAGAGCTCACAATCTGTTGAAGCGACGTGCAGAACACTGCCACGCAAGCGCAGATGAACCCCTTGGCATTGACCTCGACATCCGTGACAGTACAAATCCCGACACCGGCGGCCACGACGATGACTGCGGATATGACCTTAGTGGTGTAGTGCTTGCTGTTGAGCACCCATTCCATGAGGCAGACCACCGGAATCATGCTCAGTTTGGAGATCTGCAGATTCTCAACTTGAGCCACACAGAAGCAACCCAGGTCCAAATAAATGGCCGGGCACTGTCAGACTCGGAGCAAAGGCGTACCTGGTAGAATCCGACGGAGTTGAGCATGAGGCTGAGGTTCATCCCGGTGATGGAGGTGTTGGCGACGAGCGAGAACCAGACGAGCTCCCAGAGCGGGACGTGCTTGGAGACGGAGTAGCCGGTGGCGTTGGAGATCCACCCGACGAGCGCCGTGACGGTGAAGTGGAACCCGGTCAGCGTGGTGGCTGCGCGCGCTCACAAGAAGCGAGAACACGAGCGATCAGACGGCCGCGCAGATCCGCGAGTCTCCCCAGGCGGCGGCTGGCGGATCCGGGTTCCAGATCCCCGCCCGCCGCCGCCGCCGCGCGGGGGAGGAGAGACGGAGAGAGGGAGGGGAAGGAAGGAAGGGGTACCGAAGGCGAAGGCGTAGCCGGAGGAGGACATGAGCTGCTTGTTGGCCATGATGAGGCTGACGGAGCTGACGACGTTCATCGCCCACGCGCCCACGTCGGACACCGCCGGCGGCTTCTTCTCCGCCTCCATGGCGCCGGCGCCGGCGCCGCCTCCCAGCAGCACACAGCCTCACGCCAACCCGGGAGGAGGAGGCGGGGTTCGGATGGGCTGCTGCTGGTCTGGTCTCCTCCCGTCTCGGTTGCCTCACGCGGGAGGGGCCGCTGGGTTATAAAGCACGAGGGCGTTGCCGCCTAGGCAAGGAAGGGAGCAACGGGGAGCGCGAGGCTTTCGAATTGGGGGCCGGAAACGTCAACGGGCGCGGGGGCAGGGCAGGGCAGCGGTGAAAAGAGCTCGCGAGGTGATGAGGAGACGACGACGACGGATTGACGCGGGCGGGGACGGACGGTGCGGCGACGACAAGGGCGCAGGGGGGCCGCGGCTCGGTTGCGTGCCTGGATCTGGGGCCGGGCCGCGCTGCATGGCGCTTTTCCCCTGCAGCTTCCGACCCTTTTGCTCGTCACGGGCGCGGCCGCAGGATTTTTTTCCTCTCTACGGACACCGGTGTCACTTCCTGTGGAGTTTAATGTAATTTGAGCTTGTCGACTGCTTTGCGCGGTACACGGAAGGGCGAGGAGTTTTCTTTCTGGGCCACCGTACTAAAGTAGTATACTCCTACATTATGCTCCCTCCGGTGCAGTAAAAGAAGTCATCCTGCGCGTGACCGAGCGTGCACAAAAAGAAGTCATAGCGCGCGTGACGTTATTGCCCCTAGTAATTGCACAAAAAAAGATGCATTTAAGAGGAATCGAACTTGAGACCTCCAGTCTAGAATGCCTTGAAGCTGCTGCAGCAACCAATCAAGTCTGATTGTTTTAGTGATATTAATGCACCCATATCCCTATTTAATAGGGGCAAACAGAGAAAACTCTATGATAATTAATCACTCCTTGGTATGCACAATCATGTCCTAAACGACTACCTTTACTGCACTGGAGGGAGTACTATGTATACTGCTGGTGGTGGTGGTCTACTGCGTACCCAACGCCTCGAGATCCACCACGCCCTTTGTGCAAAGAGTGAAGTCATCATCTACTATGCTTCCTTCCTTCAAAGTTTGTCGAGGCTGGTTGGAAACTCCGTTGACCGACTGAACTCTATTCTTCCGGAACTCAACCAACCCTACCAGTTCTTCTTTTGAGGAACTCAGCTAACCAAGGAACCACGCGTGGTGGATTGGAATCTCTGCATCAGCTTGGGGTTCCTGACTTCTGATGAAGTGGCGGCCACTGAAACAGCCCTGCACGGCAGACCCGTCGCCCGATCAAAAACCGTGGAAGCAATGGAGCGTCTAATCTAATCTCTGGAGTGTGGAGTGACAATCCAAACATCACTGTCAGCATTAAGTTGGACAGCGAGATCATGATCTGATCGCTTCCAAGTCTCTGCCTGCGCTTGAGCAGAGTTTTGCTTCGATACGCCAGGCTACCTCTCAGTCGGCTGTGATTGATTGTTAGGCCACATGCCACTGGACCATTGAAGCTGCAATCTCCGGGAGTTGTGGCTGGTTGGTCGAGCCATGAACCAGTCTCGTCTTTCGCGGCCGCTGGCCGCCCTGTGCCTTCTGACCGGATCTTTCCGTGGACTGCTCCACGTGGCAAAGGGAGCCGTTCATTTGACTTGGCGAAGCACGCGATCCGAGCGAAGCTCGAGTGCAGTAGTCACGTGCGCGGGTGTATATGGATCCAGGATCCATTGTGCAGGGGTTAAGGCATTTACGTTCATGCGCTGTTTGGTTCACATATTCATAACATAAACGGTAACTGATAACATTAAAATATGTTTGTTTAAGTTTAACTATAATTAGATACTTTACTAAAAATTAATATAGTTCTATTCAAATTTGTTACTATTGGCAATTAAGTGAATCATAAATGCTATCATTTACGTTGCATTACGTGAACCAAAGAGCACCCAGTTTTTTCATAGACATGTAGGATTTGTTCGTGGTGTCCAAGTCAAATGAAATAGATAAAGCTGGACTCATTTAACTCGCGAGTCAGAGGAAAAAAAAAACAATATATATGATAATTAATTTCTAGTTAATTCTAAACTAATTTAACAATAGAAAAAGTAATTACACTCGTAATTTCACAAACCACATCAATGTGACAACAAATTAACATAACTTATCACTCATCAATTTACAATCCACACACGTGTTCATCAGTTTATCCCACAGTCGCATAGACCAATTTAACACATAGACGCAGTATATTAATCATTGGTTTAACTCGTAGGCCATAAACACCGCGCATACATATAACATGTTCATCAATTGTTACGTAAATTATAGGTATACAGTTTCATTTAAATGAAATGTGATAGCTCGTTTAGCTCGCGAGCTGGTTTGTTAACGAACCGTGCTAGGATGTCAGCTCGTGAAAAAATTCAAATGAGCTGATCTGAGTCGAGTCGGGCTAATCACGAACCGACGAGCCACGATTATTTCGTCCAGCCCTAAAAGAGGCTAGCCAGAGTCGGGTTCTTGAGATACAAAAATGAAACTCGTCTCTACACGGTCTGGCTCGCGCGAGATGCTGCATCCCGTGGTGCAGGTGAGCGCAGACATATATGGCCTGATTGGTTCTCTTCTATCAGGAGCCTGGCTCGGACAAGAGAGCCAGGTCGACGGGAGCCGGGCTCTGGAGGTACGTTACATTTTGATTGGTTTCCGTATGTATACAATCAAGTTTGGTGGAGACAGTGATTGGTAACATGTATATCTTGGGCCTTGCAATGAACCAATCACCCCCATAGGCAACCAAACACCGCCCCTCAGCCCGGCCAGATACACAGAAAATTAACCAAACAAGCGTACGCTGTATCTCACCAGCCTGGCCAGCCCATATACAGCCTATCAAATGCCCCTTTTTTTTCTTGAATGAGCCTAGCTCGCTCGTACAGGTTAGCCGGAGCCTGTCTCCCGAGAAATGGAAATGAAACATGTTGATCCAGAGTCTCGCTCGGAGGGAGATGTTGCATCCAGCAATGCAAGCGAGCGCACGAGTACATGCAATCAAAAAAATACCCCTTGGTCCGCCAGAAGCACATATGTAAGCAACCAAAAAGAACGTTGTATCTCACTAACCTGGTTGGCTCATATACAGACTACCAATCAGGCTCGGTGTTCAAACCTGCAACTAGCAGACAGTGATACTGCATGTATCCAACTGAATAGCTGATGTTGTAGCCTGCGGACTTATCCAGTACAGTGAAGCTGTTTGCATGGAAAAGCGTTGTCGCGTACGCTATCATAGTTAGAGTCCAATATACAGTAAAAAAAGTGTTGCAGCGGTGTACTCGTCCAAGCACTGTAAAATAAGGAAGAACACCAACAACGTTATTTTATAATCTATGGTAGTTGGTATAGAGTTCAAATCTCTATCATCCCTGTCCAGTAAAAAATGAAATCTGTAAGAATTGTAAATCGAACTCAAGACCTACTGCTAGATTAGAGACAACATATCCACTACACCACGTCTTATTTTGTTGTTATAATTGTCGGCGTTTCGAGACCGGGGGGTCCCAGAGCCGACGAGTGAAGTGTCGCCGCGTGCCCCAGCCCAGATGGGTCGACGCGAGGCCGAGCGCGAAGGGGGGAAAGCGAGGAGGCAGGAGATGGGTCGTGAGAGAGGTGGAAATCCCGCGGCCTTCGTGTTCGTCCCGCGCCCAGGTCGGGTGCGCTTGCAGTAGGGGGTTACAAGCGTCCACACGGGGGAAGGAGCGAGTGGCCTCACGCGAGCGCCCGTCTCGTCCTCGTCCCCGCGCGACCGACCCTCTCTAAGAGGGCCCTGGTCCTTCCTTTTATAGGCATAAGGAGAGAATCCAGATGTACAATGGGGGGTGTAGCAGAGTGCTACGTGTCTAGCGGAGGAGAGCTAGTGCCCTAAGTACACGCCATCGTGGCGGCCGGAGAGATTTTGGCGCCCGGTTCGTGTGATGTCGTGGCCGTCGGAGGAGCGCCGGAGCCTGGTGGAGGGACAGCTGTCGGGGCCGTCGAGTCCTTACTGACGTCCTCTTGCTTCCGTAAGGGGGCCGAGAGTCGCCATCGTCAGGGAGCGTGCGGGACGCCATCATCGCCTATCTGGCGGAGCGAGCCAGATGGGACGCCGGTCTTGTTCCCCGTAGCCTGAGTCAGCTTGGAGTAGGGTAATGATGGCGCCTCCTGTTGATGTGGCCGGTCCGCGCCCTGGGTTGGGCGATGTGGATGCTCCTCCGAGGTCGAGGTCGAGTCCGTCTTCCGTGGCCGAGGCTGAGTCTGAGCCCCCGGGTCGGGCGAGGCGGAGTTCGTCGTCTTCTGGGGCTGAGCCCGAGTCCAAGCCCTGGGTCGGGCGGAGCGGAGTTCGCCGTCTTCCGGGGCTTAGCCCGAGTCCGAGCCCTGGGTCGGGCGGAACGGAGTTCGCCGTCTTCCGGGGCTTAGCCCAAGTCCGAGCCCTGGGTCGGGCGGAGCGGAGTTCGCCGTCTTCCAGGGCTTAGCCCGAGTCCGAGCCCTGGGTCGGGCGGAGCGGAGTTCGCCGTCTTCCGGAGCTTAGCCCGAGTCCGAGCCCTGGGTCAGGCGGAGCAGAGTTCGCCGTCTTCCGGGGCTTAGCCTAAGTCCGAGCCCTGGGTCGGGCGGAGCGGAGTTCGCCGTCTTCTGGGGCTTAGCCCGAGTCCGAGCCCCTGGGTCGGGCGGAGCGGAGTTCGCCGTCTTCCGGGGCTTAGCCCGAGTCCGAGCCCTGGGGCGGGCGGAGCGGAGTTCGCCGTCTTCCGGGGCTTAGCCCGAGTCCGAGCCCTGGGTCGGGCGGAGCTTCCTATGGAGTGCGGCCGGGCCTGACTGCCTGTCAGCCTCACTCTGTCAAGTGGCACCGCAGTCGGAGTGGCGCAGGCAGCGCTGTCTTTCTATCAGACTGGTTAGTGGAGCGACGAAGTGACGGCGGCCACTTCGGCTCTGTCAGCTGAGGGGCGCGCGTCAGGATAAAGGTGTCAGGCCACCTTTGCATTAAATGCTCCTGCAATTTGGTCGGGGTTGCTTCTTGGCGAAGACAGGGCCTCGGGCGAGCCGGGAACGCATTCGCCGCTGGAGGGGGGCCTCAGGCGAGGCGGAGATCCTCCGGGGTCGGCTGCCCTTGTCCGAGGCTAGGCTCGGGCGAGGCGTGATCGAGTCCTTCGAACGGACTGATCCCTAACTTGATCGCACCCATCAGGCCTTTGCAGCTTTATGCTGATGGGGGTTACCAGCTGAGAATTAGGAGCCTTGAGGGTACCCCTAATTATGGTCCCCGACAGTAGCCCCCGAGCCTCGAAGGGAGTGTTAGCACTCACTTGGAGGCTTTCGTCGCACTTTTTTGCAAGGGGACCAGCCTTTCTCGGTTGCGTTTTTGTTCCGGTGGGTGCGCGCGAGCGCACCCGCCGGGTGTAGCCCCCGAGGCCTCGGAGGAGTGGTTTGACTCCTCTGAGGTCTTAACGCCTCGCGCAATGCTTCGGCTGGTCTGGTCGTTCCCTCATGCGAGCTGGCCGTAGCCCGGGTGTACGGTCGGGTCTCAAGTTCTCGGGCTGGTATGTTGACGCTGTCAACTGTCTGGCCAGAGCCGGGTTTGCGAGAGCAGCCCCCGAGCCTCTGCACAGGGCGAGAGGGCGATCAGGGACAGACTCGACTTCTTTATATACGCCCCTACGTCGCCTTTCCGCAAGGAGGAGGGGGGAGAGCGCCATGTTGCCCTCGGTGGGCGCCGAACATGGTGTCTCCGGTGAGCTGCAAGCGGGTGATCCGAGCGGACGCCCGTGCCCCATTCGTTAGGGGTCGGCTAGGGGCCCAGAGGCGCGCCCAAAAGTACCTGCGGGTGATCTGCCAGACCCGGTCCCCTGGTGACGGGGTCCGAGGGCTCGATGCCTCCCTCTGATGGGATTCTGTTACAAGATCGTTCCCGCTGGTCTCGGAAATGTCCTAGGGTACCTCGGGAGCGCAGCCCGAGCCTTGGTTATGTATCGAATGTACCCATGGTCATCCCTCGCTCTGTGTCTGAGGCGGCTGTGAACCCTTCGGGGGCCAGCCTTTGAACCCCTGATCAGTAGTGGGCGTGGAGCCCGAGTAGCCTGAGGCGGCCGTTGAACCCTTCCGAGGGGCCGGCCTTTGAACCTCTGACCAGTAGTGAGTGTGGAGCCCACGTGCTCTGAGGCGGCTGTTGAACCCTTCTGAGGGGCCAGCCTTCGAACCTCTGATCAGTAGGGAGGCTCGGAGCCTGGTTCCTTCACAGGGAAGGATCCCTTTCGGGGTATCCCCCTTTCCCGGTCCCTCTTGCAAGAGAGAGAAAGAGGAAAAAAGGGAAAGGATACGAAATCGAACGACGCGGCGTACCTTTTTTGACGCGGTCATTATGGCGAAGGCGAAGCGTCGCTTGCTTCTCCTGCCAGAGGCGCCGCCTGTCCCGCCGCGGAGTTAATGCGACGGGGCGAGTGGTTCGCGGGGCAGCCGTTCGAGGAACGGAACACGGGCGCGTTGTATTTACGCCGTGAGAGAGGGTTCTCTCGCTGCCCCCAGATGGGACGTAAGCTTGGCTGACGACGTGACCGCTGCTTCTGCCTGCCTGCCACCGCCGTCACTGCCGGCCCAATTTTGACCGCATTTGTTCGTCGCGCTTGGCTGGCATTGCAGGGTTGCCTCGAGTCGCGGTATTGTCTCCGCAGTTGAGGAGGCGTGGTAGTGGCGTGAGTGGCGGTGTAGATACTCACACGTAGCAACCGGCGCACCAGTTGCATGACGCGTGGGCCTGGTCCTCCAAGCTGGGCGCGTTGGAAGTCGGAGAGGTGCGCCCACCTGGCGCGGTTGCATGCCGCCTGCATGGCTACCCGCCCTTTTGCCCGCTGGTCTGGGCAAAAGTGGAGAGCCACTTGTAACCGCTGGGCGGTTGTACGCACCACGCGCGGCGGTTTGGCTTCTTCTGCCCTGGGCCGACTTGTATGACGTGTGGGACCCAGCCCCCGCGCCGTGGGGGAGGTCCTTGGAGCGTGTTGGAGAAGACTCAGCCCACGACGGCTGGGGACGCAAGTAGGGGGAGTCGCCTTTAAAAGGAAGGTGACCCTCTTGGAAGGCGACCGTGTCTTCGCGCTCCCTTATGCATCGTGTCTTTCCACCTTCCAAGCCCCCGGATGGGGGACATCCGCCGTCTTTCTGCTTCGTCGTTGGAGGAACGCAACTCTGCGGGAGTTGGTACCTTTCAGCCGTCGTTTGGCTTCAAGGATTTTCATCATGCAGCCCGGCTGCACCCCTCCGCTGGCGGTCACCCAAGACGGTGACCTCCAGCCCCTGGATGGGGAGAGGCAGGCTGTGCTGCGATCTTGGTCCCACCCTCAGCTTCAAGGATGTTCATCATCCCCGCTGGGGTGGAGGCCGGGTTGAGCCGGGGCTCTACTTCCCGTGCGGGTTCGTGGGTCGGCCTCTCCTTCGGCGTTCGAGGGAGAGGGCGCTCACTGGCCCTGCGGGCGGGTCAGACTTCGACAACGCGGGGCTGGTCGACCGCGGGTGTCGCCAGCCCCTGCGCGTCGGGCTCATCGGCTTGGCTCCTGGTGCCCCCTCCTACCGGAAAGCGGCTGCCGCGCCGTGTACACGGGAGGACCGCCCAAGATATCGCGCGCTGCTAGGGCGGCGTTCGTGTTCTGGGGCGGTTCTCCCTTTGCACCGGTACGGCGCCTCCACGCGGAGGTCGGTGCCTCACCCGCCCGAGAGGATCTGAGTGGGGATCTGCCGGAGGGCTGACGGCCCCTGTCGTTGGTGCCGAGGTGGACGCGGCTCGAGAAGTCCCCGCTACCGACGGGATCACCGCCGCCATCCACGCTTCGGGCCTCCGGCTCTTTGTACTTGTCCTCGCCCCTCGAGCGTCGGTGTGGGCGAGGACGAGATTGCAGCAGCATCCGCCCTGAGGCCCTCGCTGCTGCAGTCCGGCCACCCGAAGCGGGGGTCGTTGTCGTTGCTGGCGGAGCGGACGACGGCGAGCCGCCCGTCGGGCTTCTGCTGCTCCGCAGGCCCTTCCCCCATCGAGTGGGGTTGTTCGTACCTGCGGGGGTGGAACCGGAGTTCCATTTGTAATGGCACTTCGAATGCCAGTGTTTTTGTTCACTGTGGCTGTCGAGGCCTGAATATGTATGTAATTTTGGCACGGAGCCGTGCTCTTTCTTTATTTTCGAGCACTAAGACTCGCCTGTTGGCTGTCTGAACCGCTTCACCAAGCGCGAGTCGCCTCGTGTAAAGGCGACGAGTGAGGTATCCGTATCCCAGAGGCGTAGGAGTCCCTCGGCTCGGCCAGCCTTGTTGTCCGAGGCTTCCCTTGCTTAGTTAGAGGAAAGCCCTCGGCCGCTCTTCGATGAGCCGAGGCCAGGGGTAGCGGTGCCAACGCAAACAGAGGCGGAGTTGGCTCGAAAAGAAGACCAGGTCGGCCGGAGCCTGGCCGGGTCGTCCGTTAGCGGGACCAACACCGGAATCGACCTGCTGAGGCCTCGGGCCGGGCTGATGTCCTTGGGGGACAGCTAGTCGAGGCCCCGGGGTGATCGGTCGAGCCGCCTGCTCGGGCTGGATTCTTGGAGGAGACCCTGGCGGCGATGGCCCGGGCTTGGTGATGACGTTGTCCTTCAGAGCGGAGACCCTTGGACCGTGTCGCCGTCTGAGGCTAGGTCGGACCTCGCCAAAGGTGTTGTCGATGCCGAGGGTGCTGCCGCTCCCTTTAGCCGCCAAGATCCGAGCCTGCAGGATCGGATTATCTTGTAGCGCGTGTTTTCTGCGGCCGCCGAGGCCGAAACACACCCTCTCCGTATTGTAAAGCCGCGTCTTCTTTCCCCTTGTTTCGAGTATCTGGACTTTTTTGTTGGTAACAGAACTGTTTGTGCGAGCGAAAGTTGCTTCTCACGGAAGGTGATGAGTGAGGTATCCGTATCCCGGAGGCGTAGGAGTCCCTTGGCTCGGTCGGCCTTGCCGCTTACGCGCACTCTTACCCGTCCATGGGGTTCTGTCACCGACGCAGTCGAGAAGGCTCGAAGAATCGCTCCGGCGGAAGAGCTTCCGAACATGAAGACTTGTTCGGTCCGCGGAATCACTTATCCGAACGTGAGTTACTTATGGCAGAAGGTGATGAGTGAGGTATCCGTATCCCGGAGGCGTAGGAGTCCCTCGGCTCGGTCATCCTTGGCTGCTTACGTGTACTCCGTCGTTTTCAGGATCCACTTTCGAAGTAGTCGAAAAGCACGAAAGACATTCCGGCGGAAAAGATCTTTTTTCGAGGAAAATTTCGACGTAGAGGGGGTTCCCCCTTTTAGCCCCCGAGAGAGGGTCGGGCTTTACCGAGGCAAGGCTGACCCTTCCTTGATGACTAAACTTTGCGTGGGAGCGAGGTATATGAACAACTTGAAAACATCTTAAGGGTAGAAGCGACGTAGCTGTTGGATGTTCCAAGCGTTGCTGTAGACCTCGCCTTGACTGTTGGCCAGCTTGTAGGTTCCGGGCTTTAGAACTTTGGCGATGACGAACGGCCCCTCCCAGGGGGGCGTGAGCTTGTGTCGACCTTGGGCGTCTTGTCGCAGCCGAAGCACCAGGTCGCCCACCTGGAGGTCTCGGGACTGGACCCCTCGGGCGTGGTAGCGTCGCATGGACTGCTGGTAAGCCGAGTGTAGTAAGGCCTTGTCCTGAGCCTCTTCCAGCTGGTCCAGCGAGTCTTCTCGACTAGCTTGGTTGCTTTGGTCGTCATAGGCCCTCGTCCTCGAGGAACCGTATTCTAGGTCTGTGGGCAAGACGGCCTTGGCCCCATAGACTAGAAAGAACGGCGTGAAGCCCGTGGCTCGGCTCGGTGTCGTTCTCAGGCTCCAGACCACTGAGGGGAGTTCCTTCATCCATCGCTTGCCGAACTTGTTGAGGTCGTTGTAGATCCGAGGCTTGAGCCCTTGCAGAATCATGCCGTTGGCACGCTCTACTTGCCCATTCGTCATGGGATGAGCTACGACGGCCTAGTCTACCCGGATGTGGTGATCCTCGCAGAAGTCCAGGAACTTTCTGCCGGTGAACTGGGTGCCGTTGTCGGTGATGATGGAGTTCGGGACCCCGAAACGATGGATGATGTTGGTGAAGAACGCCATCGCCTGCTCGGACCTGATGCTGTTCAGGGGTCGGACCTCGATCCACTTGGAAAATTTGTTGATGGCGACCAACAGGTGCGTGTAGCCCCCGGGTGCCTTCTGCAAGGGGCCGACGAGGTCCAGACCCCACACAGCAAAAGGCCATGTGATGGGTATCGTCTGCAGAGCCTGAGCGGGCAGGTGGGTCTGCCTTGCGTAGAACTGACACCCTTCGCAGGCGCGGACGATTCTAGTGGCGTCGGCTACCGCCGTTGGCCAGTAGAAACCTTGTCGGAAAGCATTTCCGACAAGGGCTCGAGGTGCTGTGTGGTGGCCGCAAGCCCTCGAGTGTATTTCTTGGAGGAGTTCCTGACCTTCGGTGGTGGAGATGCATCGCTGGAGGATGCCTGAAGGGCTGCGGTGGTAGAGCTGCTTCCCTTCTCCCAGCAAGACGAACGACTTGGCGCGCCGCGCCAACCGCCGAGCTTTGGCTCGGTCAAGGGGTAGCTCTCCTTGGTGGAGATATTGCAGGTATGGGGTCTGCCAGTTTTGATCAGGCGTGACCCCGCTTTGCTCCCCCTCGACGCGCAGCGTTTCGCCCTCGGGGGCCGAGGGTACCTCGGGCCGAACCGAGGGTGCCTCGGGCGGAGCCGAGGGTACCTCGGGCCGAACCGAGGGTGCCTCGGGCGGAGCCGAGGTTGCCTCGGACTGAGCCGAGGGTGCCTCGGAAGGAGCCGAGGGTACCTCGGGCTGGGCCGAGGGTGCCTCAGGCTCGGGCGCGTCGTCGATCTTGACGGAGGGTTGATGCAGATCTCGGGAGAAGACGTCCGGGGGAACCGTCGTTCGCCCCGAGGCTATTTTTGCCAGCTCGTCCACAGTCTCGTTATAGCGCCGAGCGACGTGGTTGAGCTCAAGCCCGTAGAACTTGTCTTCCAGGCGCCAAACCTCATCGCAGTAGGCCTCCATCTTTGGGTCGCGGCAGTGGGAGTTCTTCATGACTTGGTCGATGACGAGCTGCGAGTCACCGCGAGCGTCGAGGCGTCAGACCCCTAGCTCGACGGCAATCCGCAACCCGTTGACCAGGGCCTTGTACTCAGCTACATTGTTGGACGCCGGGAAGTGGAGGCGTAACACGTAGCGTAGGTGCTTCCCGAGGGGCGAGATGAAGAGTAGGCCCGCGTCGGCTCCTATCTTCATCAGCGACCCATCGAAGAACATGGTCCAGAGCTCCGGTTGGATCGGGGCTATTGGTAGCTGGGTGTCGACCCATTCAGCCACGAAGTCCGCTAAGACCTGGGATTTGATGGCCTTTCGAGGGGCGAACGAGATTGTTTCGCCCATGATTTCCACCACCCACTTTGCAATCCTACCCGAAGCCTCTCGGCATTGGATGATCTCCCCCAGGGGGAAGGATGACACCACAGTCACCGGATGATACTCGAAGTAGTGTCGCAACTTTCGTCGTGTCAGGATCACCGCGTACAACAGCTTCTGAACTTGTGGGTAGCGGATTTTGGTTTCGGACAGTACCTCGCTGACGAAGTAGACTGGCCTCTGAACGGGCAATGCATGCCCCTCTTCTTGTCTCTCGACCACAATCGCGACGCTAACCACCTGAGTGGTCGCGGCGACGTAGACCAAGAGGGCTTCTCTGGCAGCTGGGGGCACCAAGATAGGCGCCTTCGTGAGGAGCGCCTTCAGGTTCCTGAGGGCTTCCTCTGCCTCAGGGGTCCAAGTGAAGCGCTTGGCCTTCCTTAAGAGGCGGTACAGGGGTAGACCTCTTTCGCCGAGGCGTGAGATGAAGCGGCTCAGAGCCGCGAGACATCCCATGACCCTCTGTACGCCTTTCATGTCCTGGATGGGCCCCATGCTTGTGATGGCTGCGATCTTCTCTGGGTTAGCTTCGATGCCTCGCTCAGAGACGATGAACCCCAAGAGCATGCCTCGGGGCACCCCGAAGACACACTTTTCGGGATTGAGCCTGACACCTTTCGCCTTGAGACACCAGAATGTCACTTCAAGGTCAGAAAGGAGGTCGGAGGCTTTCCTCGTCTTGACTACGATGTCATCGACGTAGGCCTCGACCGTGCGGCCAATGTGCTCGCCGAACACATGGTTCATGCACCGCTGGTACGTCGCACCCGCATTCCTCAAGCCGAACGGCATGGTGACATAGCAGTACATGCCGAAGGGTGTGATGAAAGAAGTCGCAAGCTGGTCGGACTCTTTCATCTTGATTTGGTGATACCCTGAGTAGGCGTCGAGGAAAGACAGGGTTTCGCACCCAGCAGTGGAATCCACGATCTGATCGATGCGAGGCAGAGGGTAGGGAACCTTCGAACATGCTTTGTTCAGACCAGTGTAGTCTACACACATCCGCCATTTCCCCCCTTTCTTTCTCACAAGCATAGGGTTGGCAAGCCATTCGGGATGGAATACCTCTTTGATGAACCCTGCCGCCATTAGCTTGTGGATCTCGTCGCCTATGGCTCTGCGCTTCTCCTCGTCGAATCGGTGCAGAGGCTGCTTGACGGGTCGGGCTCCGGCCCGGATGTCCAGCGAGTGCTCGGCGACATCCCTCGGTATGCCGGGCATGTCCGAGGGACTCCACGCGAAGACATCGGCGTTCGCACGGAGAAAGTCGACGAGCACTGCTTCCTGTTTGGGATCGAGCCCGGAGCCGATCCGGACTTGCTTGGAGGCATCGCTGCTGGGGTCGAGGGGGACGGACTTAACCGTCTCCGCTGGCTCGAAGTTGTCGGCATGACGCTTCACGTCGGGCACCTCCTTAGAGAGGCTCTCTAGGTCGGCGATGAGGGCCTCGGACTCGGCGAGGGCCTCAGCGTACTCCACGCACTCCACGTCGCATTCGAACGCGTGTTTGTACGTGGGGCCGACGGTGATGACCCCGTTGGGGCCCGGCATCTTGAGCTTGAGGTAGGTGTAGTTGGGGACGGCCATGAACTTCGCGTAGCAGGGCCTCCCCAATACCGCGTGGTAGGTTCCTCGGGACCGACCACCTCGAACGTCAGGGTCTCCCTTCGGAAGTTGGAGGGTGTTCCGAAGCAGACGGGAAGATCGAGTTGTCCGAGGGGCTGGACGCGCTTCCTAGGGATGATCCCATGGAAAGGCGCAGCGCCCGCCCGGACCGAGGACAGATCGATACGCAGAAGCCCGAGGGTCTCGGCGTAGATGATGTTGAGGCTGCTGCCTCCGTCCATGAGGACCTTGGTGAGCCTGACGTCGCCGATGACAGGGTCGACGACGAGCGGGTATTTCCCCGGGCTCGGCACATGGTCGGGGTGGTCGGCTTGGTCGAAGGTGATGGGCTTGTCGGACCAGTCTAGGTAGACTGGCGCCGCCACCTTCGCCGAACAGATCTCCCGGCGCTCTTGCTTGCGGTGCCGAGCCGAGGCGTTCGCCGCTTGCCCGCCGTAGATCATGAAGCAGTCGCGGACCTCGGGGAACTCTCCTGCTTGGTGATCTTCCTTCTTGTCGTTGTCGCGGGCCCTGCCACCCTCCGCGGGTGGCCCGGCCCTGTGGAAGTGGCGCCGAAGCATGACGCACTCCTCAAGGGTGTGCTTGACGGGCCCCTGGTGATAGGGGCATGGCTCCTTGAGCATCTTGTCGAAGAGGTTGGGACCTCCGGGGGGTTTCCGAGGGTTCTTGTACTCGGTGGCGGCGACAAGGTCCGCGTCGGCGGCGTCGCGTTTCGCTTGCGACTTCTTCTTGCCCTTCTTCTTGGCGCCGCGCTGAGCTGACGCCTCGGGGGCATCTTCCGATGGGCGGCCCTGGGGCTGCTTGTCCTTCCGGAAGATAGCCTCGACCGCCTCCTGGCCGGAGGCGAACTTGGTGGCGATGTCCATCAGCTCGCTCGCCCTGGTGGGGGTCTTGCGACCCAGTTTGCTAACCAGGTCGCGACAGGTGGTGCCGGCGAGGAACGCGCCGATGACATCCGAGTCGGTGATGTTGGGCAGCTCGGTGCGCTGCTTCGAAAATCGCCGGATGTAGTCTCGGAGAGACTCTCCCGGTTGCTGTCGGCAGCTTCGGAGGTCCCAGGAATTCCCGGGGCGCACGTACGTGCCCTAGAAATTACCGGCGAAAGCTTGGACTAGGTCGTCCCAGTCGGAGATCTGCCCCGGAGGCAGGTGCTCCAACCAGGCGCGAGCGGTGTCAGAGAGGAACAGGGGGAGGTTGCGGATGATGAGGTTGTCATCGTCCGTTCCACCCAGTTGGCAGGCCAGACGGTAGTCCGCGAGCCACAGTTCTGGTCTCGTCTCCCCCGAGTACTTTGTGATAGTAGTCGGGGGTCGGAACCGGGTCGGGAACGACGCCCGTCGTATGGCCCGGCTGAAGGCCTGCGGACCGGGTGGTTCGGGCGAGGGACTCCGATCCTCCCCGCTGTCGTAGCGTCCCCCACGCCTGGGGTGGTAGCCTCGGCGCACCCTCTCGTCGAGGTGGACCCGACGATCGCGGTGATGGTGCTCGTTGCCGAGGCGACCCGGGGCCGCAGGCGCTGTGTTGCGCGTGCGCCCGGTGCAGACCGAGGCTTCCCACATGAATCGGGAAGTCGCGACACGATGTTCTGAGGGGTACCCCTGCCTCTGGGAGGCGGAGCTCTCGGCCCGCCGGACCGCGACGCCTTCCAGGAGATCCTTGAGCTCTCCCTGGATTCGTCGCCCCTCGGTGGTTGATGGCTCCGGCATCGTGCGGAGGAGCATTGCTGCTACAGCCAGGTTCTGGCCGACCCCACTGGTTGCGGGTGGCGGCCTGACCCTGACATCGTCAGCGATGTGGTGTTGGAAGCCCTGGGGTAGATGACGCATTTCTCTGGCCGGAGGTTGGCCCGCCCATGCCTGCCCGGCGTCCCGACGGATTGGCTCAAGCGCTCCTGCTCCCTCGTCGAGCCTGGCCTGCACCCCGCGGATTTGCTCGAGTTGTGGGTCGTGACCCCCCGCTAGAACGGGGACCACAGCTAGCTCCCGTGGGATGTCAACGTGAGGTACCGGCTTAGGGAGATCACCGTCCTCTGGCATGGCGAGATGGTTGCCTTCGGAGGGACCCCCTAGATCGACGTGGAAACATTCGCGGCTCGGGCCACAGTCCTCGTCGCCGAGGCTACGGCTACCGTCGGAACAGTCGGAAAGGCAGTAGTCGCATGCGGTCATGAGGTCTCGCATGGCGCCGGGGTTGCCAAGTCCGGAGAAATCCCAATGGAAACTGGGCTCGTCATCTTCCTCGGACCCAGAGGGCCCGTAGGTCGAGACGTCCGTCAGCCGGTCCCAAGGTGACCGCATTCGAAACCCCAGGGGGTTCGGATTCGCCTCTACGAGAGCGTCCGCCAAAGTGGAGCCGCTAGGCGGGTAGAGGCTAAATCTGAAAGGCGTGGGATGGGAATCGGTCGGTACCTCTTGGTCGACGGGCGGTGATGAGGTCACGTCGGGGGCTGACTGTACCGTCGTATCAGGTACGAGGGCGACATCCAGCAAGCCTTTCGCGAGCGCGTTGGCGTCGTCCGTTTGCTCGGGGTTGACGTGTCGCGGGGAGACAGCGCTCGTCTTCGTTGCTGGCGTGAGGCCAATGCCCGGCGCACCCCCCGTTGGAGTGCTGGCGTTGTCGTCTCGCTCGACGACCGACGAGGCGCCGCCTTCTGCTTGGCCTTGGTTGCCCCGCCTCCTCCTCCTCCGTCGACGGGGAAGAGGACGGGGCGAGCTCGAGGGTTGTTCTTCCACCACGCGGGGAAGACGTCGTCGATCCCGCCGCCGGCGGGCGGACTGTCGGCCGCCATTGCCGCTGTCGCCCGACGGTGGAAAGAGTATCATGTCGTAGCTGCCGTCGAGGGACATGAACTTAAGGCTCCCGAGACGGAGCACCGTCCCGGGCCGGAGAGGTTGCTGGAGACTACCCATCTGGAGCTTGACGGGAAGCTGTTCGTCAACACGCAGCAGGCCCCTACCTGGCGCGCCAACTGTCGGCGTTTCGAGACCGAGGGGTCCCAGAGCCGACGAGTGAAGTGTCGCCGCGTGCCCCAGCCCAGATGGGTCGACGCGAGGCCGAGCGCGAAGGGGGGAAAGCGAGGAGGCAGGAGATGGGTCGTGAGAGAGGTGGAAATCCCGCGGCCTTCGTGTTCGTCCCGCGCCCAGGTCGGGTGCGCTTGCAGTAGGGGGTTACAAGCATCCACATGGGGAAGGAGCGAGTGGCCTCACGCGAGCGCCCGTCTCGTCCTCGTCCCCGCGCGGCCGACCCTCTCTAAGAGGGCCCTGGTCCTTCCTTTTATAGGCATAAGGAGAGGATCCAGATGTACAATGGGGGGTGTAGCAGAGTGCTACGTGTCTAGCGGAGGAGAGCTAGTGCCCTAAGTACACGCCATCGTGGCAGCCGGAGAGATTTTGGCGCCCGGTTCGTGTGATGTCGTGGCCGTCGGAGGAGCGCCGGAGCCTGGTGGAGGGACAGCTGTCGGGGCCGTCGAGTCCTTGCTGACGTCCTCTTGCTTCCGTAAGGGGGCCGAGAGTCGCCATCGTCAGGGAGCATGCGGGATGCCATCATCGCCTATCTGGCGGAGCGAGCCAGATGGGACGCCGGTCTTGTTCCCCATAGCCTGAGTCAGCTTGGAGTAGGGTAATGATGGCGCCTCCTGTTGATGTGGCCGGTCCGTGCCCTGGGTTGGGCGATGTGGATGCTCCTCCGAGGTCGAGGTCGAGTCCGTCTTCCGTGGCCGAGGCTGAGTCCGAGCCCCCGGGTCGGGCGAGGCGGAGTTCGTCGTCTTCTGGGGCTGAGCCCGAGTCCGATCCCTGGGTCGGGCGGAGTTCGCCGTCTTCCGGGGCTTAGCCCGAGTCCGAGCCCTGGGTCGGGCAGAACGGAGTTCGTCGTCTTCCGGGGCTTAGCCCGAGTCCGAGCCCTGGGTCGGGCGGAGCGGAGTTCGCCGTCTTCCGGGGCTTAGCCCGAGTCCGAGCCCTAGGTCGGGCGGAGCGGAGTTCGCCGTCTTCCGGGGCTTAGCCTGAGTCCGAGCCCTGGGTCGGGCGGAGCGGAGTTCGCCGTCTTCCGGGGCTTAGCCTGAGTCCGAGCCCTGGGTCGGGCGGAGCGGAGTTCGCCGTCTTCCGGGGCTTAGCCCGAGTCCGAGCCCCTGGGTCGGGCGGAGCGGAGTTCGCCGTCTTCTGGGGCTTAGCCCGAGTCCGAGCCCTGGGGCGGGCGGAGCGGAGTTCGCCGTCTTCCGGGGCTTAGCCCGAGTCCGAGCCCTGGGTCGGGCGGAGCTTCCTATGGAGTGCGGTCGGGCCTGACTGCCTGTCAGCCTCACTCTGTCAAGTGGCACCGCAGTCGGAGTGGCGCAGGCGGCGCTGTCTTTCTATCAGATTGGTTAGTGGAGCGGCGAAGTGACGGTGGTCACTTCGGCTCTGTCAGCTGAGGGGCGCGCGTCAGGATAAAGGTGTCAGGCCATCTTTGCATTAAATGCTCCTGCGATTTGGTCGGGGTTGCTTCTTGGCGAAGACGGGGCCTCGGGCGAGCCGGGAACGCATTCGCCGCTGGAGGGGGGCCTCAGGCGAGGCGGAGATCCTCCGGGGTCGGCTGCCCTTGTCCGAGGCTAGGCTCGGGCGAGGCGTGATCGAGTCCTTCGAACGGACTGATCCCTGACTTGATCGCACCCATCAGGCCTTTGCAGCTTTATGCTGATGGGGGTTACCAGCTGAGAATTAGAAGCCTTGAGGGTACCCCTAATTATGGTCCCCGACAATAGTAGAAGATATTCTCTACTACTTATCAAGGCTGTAAGGGTAGCCTGTCATTTTCTGTTCTGCCTTTTTTCATTTCCTGTTTTGCCCTCATCCCTGTCCGGTAGTAAAAAATGAAATCTATAAGAATTGTGAATCGAACTCAGCGGTGTACTCGTCCAAGCACTATAAAATAAGGAAGAACACCAACAACGTTATTTTATAATCTATGGTAGTTGGTATAGAGTTCAAATCTCTATCATCCCTGTCCAGTAAAAATGAAATCTGTAAGAATTGTAAATCGAACTCAAGACCTACTGCTAGATTAGAGACAATATATCCACCACACCACGTCTTATTTTGTTGTTATAGTAGAAGATATTCTCTACTACTTATCAAGGTTGTAAGGGTAGTCTGCCATTTTCTGTTCTGCCTTTTTTCATTTCCTGTTTTGCCCTCATCCCTGTCCGGTAGTAAAAAATGAAATCTATAAGAATTGTGAATCGAACTCAAGACCTGCTGCTAGATTAGAGACAACATATCCACCACACCACGTCTTATTTTGTTGTTATAGTAGAAGATATGAGAGTTATTAAAAGTAAGGTATGGCTGATGCCACACTAAGCCATAATGGCTCCTCCGCCGGTGTTGTCCGGCAAACCATCACATTCTGTGACGCGGGACATCGAGCAACTCCTGACTTGGGGCACTCCGGTCCCATGTGACAAAATCCCCATTCCCATTCAGCCATTCCTATCGTGCAAGCCATCACACACTCCGGACGTTAGGCCCACATTGCAGACTACGGGCGTGAAAGAGAAATGTGCCCTTGGGCCATTTCTAAGTATTTTGGTGATTGAGTGCCAACACAAGTGCTTAAGTGAAAATATATGCCAAAGTTTGGACAAAGTGCAAATCAAGTCTAAAGGTATGTTTCTAGACTTAGTACATTGTTTTGAGAACTAATGTATTGTGTCTAAGTGCTGGAAACAGGTGAAATCTATTTGGAAAAGAGATGGATGTGTTCAGCCAAAGTTAGCTCGGTCTGGGTGCACCGGACTGTCCGGTGGTGCACCGGACAGTGTTCGGTGCGCCAGACTGGCTCTGGCGAACTTGCTGTTCTTGGGACTTCAACGGCAATGTACGACTATAAATCACCGGACTGTCCGGTGAGCCGTTCACAGGCGAACTCATCGCTCTCGGGAGATGATTAACGGCGTACGACTATAATTATGTCCGGTGAGCCAACGGTCGGCCGGGCCAACGGTCGGCCGCGCGATCTGCGCGGGACACGTGGCAGAGCCAACGGCTAGAAGGAGGCACCGGACTGTCCGGTGTGCACCGGACAGTGTCCGGTGCGCCAACGGCTCTCAATCTGCAACGGTCGGCTTCGCCAAATAAGGAAGGATATCCGCACCCGACAGTGTCCGGTGGTGCACCGGACTATCTGGTGCGCCAGGCGACTGAAGGCAAGAATTGCCTTCCTACAATGCTCTCAACGACTCCTAGCTGCCTTGGGGCTATAAAAGGGACCCCTTGGCGCATGGAGAAGACATCCAAGCATTCTTTGAGCATAGTTGATCACTCACACTTCGTTCTTGCGCACTTGTTCGACATTCTTAGTGATTTGAGGTCCGTTCTAGTGAGAAACTCGTGATAGTCTCGTGAGCTCAAGTCTGGGTCTTGTGTGTGCGTATTTGCTGTGATCTTTATGTCTTGTGTGAGATGCTCATCCCTCCCTTACTTCGTGCTTCTTTGTGAACTTCAAGTGTAAGGGCGAGAGGCTCCAAGTTGTGGAGATTCCTCGCGAACGGGATATAGAGAAGCAAAGCAAAACACCGTGGTATTCAAGTGGGTCTTTGGACCGCTTGAGAGGGGTTGATTGCAACCCTCGTCCGTTGGGACGCCACAACGTGGAGTAGGCAAGCGTTGGTCTTGGCCGAACCACGGGATAAACCACTGTGCCATCTCTGTGTTGATCTCTTGTGGTTATTGTGTTTTGTTGAGACTCCTCTCTAGCCACTTGGCATTATTGTGCTAACACTTAACCAAGTTTTTGTGGCATTAAGTTTTCAAGTTTCACAGGATCACCTATTCACCCCCCCTCTACGTGCTCTCAATTGGTATCAGAGTCTTTCTCTTCACAAAGGGACTAATCGCCCAAAGAGATGGATCCTAAGGGCAAGGGGATTGTGATCAATGATAAGGAGAAGGAGTCCTTCATCAACGAGCCGAAGGATGACAAGTCTACCGACTCGGGCTTGGGCCACAAGCGAAAAGAAGGGAAGAAGAAGACAAGACGCATCAAGGAGATCGTCTACTATGACGACAGCGACGAGTCCACTTCTTCCCAAAAGGACAACGACGACAACGACTACGACAAAAGAAAGACGGTTAATTCAAACTTCTCTTTCGATTATTCTCGTATTCCGCATAACTCAAATACACATTTGCTTTCCATTCCTCTTGGCAAACCTCCACACTTTGATGGGGAGGACTACGGATTTTGGAGTCACAAAATGTGTAGTCACCTGTTCTCTCTCCATCCAGGCATATGGGAGATTGTAGAGAGTGGAATGAAATTTGATAGCTCGGATAGTCCTATGTTTATCAATGAACAGATTCATAAAAATGCACAAGCTACTACTGTGTTGTTAGCCTCTTTGTGCAGGGACGAGTATCATAAGGTGAGCGGCTTGGACAATGCCAAGCAGATCTGGGACACCTTCAAGATCTCTCATGAGGGGAACGACGTCACCATGCTCACCAAGATGGAGTTGGTGGAAGGCGAACTCGGGAGATTCGCAATGATAAGGGGCGAGGAGCCAACCCAAACATACAACCGGCTAAAGACCCTCGTCAACAAAATAAGGAGCTACGGAAGCACGCGATGGACGGACCACGACGTTGTCCGCCTAATGCTAAGGTCCTTTATTGTTCTTGATCCACATCTTGTGAGCAATATTCGTGAGAATCCTAGGTACACCAAGATGTCGCCCGAAGAAATTCTTGGGAAATTTGTAAGCGGGCGGATGATGATCAAGGAGGCAAGATACGTCGACGATGCACTAAATGGACCAATCCAAGAGCCTCAAACTATTGCTCTCAAGGCAACGAGGAGCAAGGAGGCGCTACCTAGCAAGGTGGCGCAAGTTGAGGCGGCTGGGCTCAATGATGAAGAGATGGCCCTCATCATCAAGTGCTTCAAGACGGCGCTAAAGTGTCGCAAGGGGCAGCCAAGCAAGACCAAGACAAAGGGGAAGCGCTCATGCTTTAAATGTGGTAAGGTTGGTCATTTTATTGCTAACTGTCCCGATAATGATAGTGACCAGGAACAAGGGAACAAGAGGGAAAAGAAGAAAGCTTACAAGAAGGCTAAGGGCGAGGCACACCTTGGCAAGGAGTGGGACTCGGATTGTTCGTCGTCTGACTCCGACAACGAAGGACTCGCCGCCACCGCCTTCAACAAATCGGCCCTCTTCCCCAACGAGCGTCACACATGTCTCATGGCGAAGGAGAAGAAGGTATGTACTCGGAATACTACTTATACTTCTTCTAGCGAGGATGAGTCTAGTGATGATGATGAAATAGATTATTCATGTTTATTCAAGGGCCTAGATAGAACCACAGTTGATAAAATTAATGAATTAATTGATGCCTTGAATGATAAGAATAGATTATTAGAAAAGCAAGAGGATTTGTTGTATGAAGAACATGACAAATTTGTAGAGGCACAAAAATCTCATGCTTTAGAAGTTAAAAGGAATGAAATGCTTTCTTGTGAACTGTCTACTTGCCATGAGACAATTTCTAGCTTAAGGAGCATAAATGATGATTTAAATGCTAAGTTAGAAATAGCTAGTAAATCAACATCTTGTGTAGAAAATGTTGTAATTTGCAATAGGTGTAAAGATTTTGATATTGATGCTTGTAGCAAACACCTAACTTCAATTTCTAGATTGAATGATGAAGTGGCTAGTCTTAATGCCCAACTTAAGACTAGCAAAAGTGAATTCGATAAGCTAAAATTTGCAAGGGATGCCTACACGATTGGTAGACACCCCTCAATTAAGGATGGACTTGGCTTCAAGAGGAAGCCAATAACTTGACATGTCATAAGGCTCCCATCTCCATCAAGGAGAAAGGGAAGGCCCCTATGGCAAATAGTATTCAAAAGAACCATGCTTTCTTATACCATGATAGGAAATATTCTAGGAATGTTCATCATGATAAAAATTGCAATAATGTTGTTTCACATGCTTATGATTCATATGCTATGACTGCTTCTAGTTCCCATGTTGTGCATGGTAAAGATATGCCTAGGAAAAATATTCATCATGTGCCTAGAAAGAATATTGTTCATGTTCCTAGGAAAGTAATTAATGAACCTTCTTCAATTTTTCATACTTGCAATGCTTCCTTTGCTATTTGTAGAAAGGATAAGAAGGTAATTGCTAGGAAATTAGGGGCAAGATGCAAGGGAGATAAAACTTGCATTTGGGTCCCTAAGACCATTGTGACTAACCTTGTAGGACCCAACAAGAGTTGGGTACCTAAAACCCAAGCCTAAATTTGCCTTGCAGGTTTATGCATCCGGGGGTTCAAGCTGGATTATCGACAGCGGATGCACAAACCACATGACGGGGGAGAAGAAGATGTTCACCTCCTACGTCAAGAACAAGGATTCCCAAGATTCAATAATATTCGGTGATGGGAACCAAGGCAAGGTGAAAGGGTTAGGAAAGATTGCTATTTCATCTAAGCACTCTATTTCAAATGTGTTTTTAGTTGAGTCACTTGGATATAATTTGTTATCTGTAAGTCAACTTTGTAATATGGGATATAATTGTCTATTCACAAATGTAGATGTGTCTGTCTTTAGAAGGTGTGATGGTTCACTAGCTTTTAAGGGTGTACTAGACGACAAACTTTATTTAGTTGATTTTGCAAAAGAGGAGGCCGGTCTAGATGCATGCTTAATTGCTAAGACTTGCATGGGCTGGCTGTGGCATCGCCGTTTAGCACATGTGGAGATGAAGAACCTTCACAAGCTTCTAAAGGGAGAACACGTGATAGGTCTAACTAACGTGCATTTCAAAAAAGATAGACCTTGTGCAGCTTGTCAAGCAGGTAAACAGGTGGGAAGCTCTCATCATACCAAAAATGTGATGACCACATCAAGACCTTTGGAGATGCTTCATATGGACCTTTTCGGACCCGTCACCTATCTAAGCATAGGAGGAAATAAGTATGGTCTTGTTATAGTTGATGATTTTTCCCGCTTCACTTGGGTATTCTTTTTGCAGGATAAATATGAAACCCAAGGGACCCTCAAGCGCTTCCTAAGGAGAGCTCAAAATGAGTTTGAGCTCAAGGTGAAGAAGATAAGGAGCGACAACGGGTCCGAGTTCAAGAACCTTCAAGTGGAGGAGTATCTTGAGGAGGAAGGGATCAAGCACGAGTTCTCCGCTCCCTACACACCACAGCAAAATAGTGTGGTAGAGAGGAAGAACAGGACGCTCATCGATATGGCAAGGACGATGCTTGGAGAGTTCAAGACTCCCGAGTGCTTTTGGTCGGAAGCCATGAATACGGCTTGTCACGCCATCAACCGGGTGTATCTTCATCGCCTCCTCAAGAAGACTTCGTATGAGCTTCTAACCGGTAACGAACCCAATGTGTCTTACTTTCGTGTATTTGGGAGCAAATGTTATATTCTAGTGAAGAAGGGTAGAAATTCTAAGTTTGCTCCCAAAGCTGTAGAAGGGTTTTTGTTAGGTTATGACTCAAATACAAAGGTGTATAGGGTCTTCAACAAATCATCGGGTTTGGTTGAAGTCTCTAGTGACGTTGTATTTGATGAGACTAATGGCTCTCCAAGAGAGCAACTTGTTGATCTTGATGATGTAGATGAAGAAGACGTTCCAACGGCCGCAATGCACACCATGGCGATTGGCGATGTGCGACCACAGGAACAATTGGAGCAAGATCAACCCTCTTCCTCAAAAATGGTGCATCCCCCAACTCAAGACGGTGAACAGGTTCATCAAGAAGAGGCGTGTGATCAAGGGGGAGCACAAGATGATCATGTGATGGAGGAAGAAGCACAATCGGCACCTCCAACCCAAGTTCGAGCGACGATCCAAAGGAATCATCCCGTCGACCAAATTTTGGGTGATATTAGCAAGGGAGTAACTACTCGTTCTAGATTAGTTAATTTTTGTGAGCATTACTCCTTTGTCTCTTCTATTGAGCCTTTCAGGGTAGAAGAGGCCTTGCTAGATCCGGACTGGGTGTTGGCCATGCAGGAGGAGCTCAATAATTTCAAGAGAAATAAAGTTTGGACACTAGTGCCTCGTCCCAAGCAAAATGTTGTGGGAACCAAGTGGGTGTTTCGCAACAAACAGGACGAGCACGGAGTGGTGACGAGGAACAAGGCTCGACTTGTGGCAAAAGGTTATGCCCAAGTCGCAGGTTTGGACTTTGAGGAGACCTTTGCTCCTGTGGCTAGGCTAGAGTCCATTCGTATTTTGCTAGCATATGCCGCTCACCATTTTTTCAGGTTGTTCCAAATGGATGTGAAGAGCGCCTTCCTCAACGGGCCAATCAAGGAGGAGTTGTACGTAGAGCAACCCCCTGGCTTCGAGGATGAACGGTACCCCGACCACGTGTGTAAGCTCTCTAAGGCGCTCTATAGACTTAAGCAAGCCCCAAGAGTATGGTATGAATGCCTTAGAGATTTTTTAATTGCTAATGCTTTCAAGGTTGGGAAAGCCGATCCAACTCTTTTCACTAAGACTTGCGATGGTGATCTTTTTGTGTGCCAAATTTATGTCGATGACATAATATTTGGTTCTACTAATCAAAAGTCTTGTGAAGAGTTTAGCAGGGTGATGACGCAGAAATTTGAGATGTCGATGATGGGCGAGTTGAACTACTTCCTTGGGTTCCAAGTGAAGCAACTCAAGGACGGCACCTTCATCTCCCAAACGAAGTACACGCAAGATTTGCTAAAGCGGTTTGGGATGAAGGATGCCAAGCCCGCAAAGACTCTGATGGGAACCGACGGACACACCGACCTCAACAAAGGAGGTAAGTCTGTTGATCAAAAGGCATACTGGTCAATGATAGGGTCTTTACTTTATTTATGTGCTAGTAGACCGGATATTATGCTTAGCGTATGCATGTGTGCTAGATTTCAATCTGATCCAAGGGAGTGTCACCTTGTGGTCGTGAAGCGAATTCTTAGATACTTAGTCGCTACGCCTTGCTTCGAGATCTGGTATCCAAAGGGGTCTACCTTTGACTTGATTGGATATTCAGATTCCGACTATGCTGGATGTAAGGTCGATAGGAAGAGTACATCGGGGACGTGCCAATTCTTAGGAAGGTCCCTGGTGTCATGGAATTCTAAGAAACAAACTTCCGTTGCCCTATCCACCGCTGAGGCCGAGTATGTTGCCGCAGGACAGTGTTGCGCGCAACTACTTTGGATGAGGCAAACCCTCCAGGACTTTGGCTACAATCTGAGCAAAGTCCCACTCCTATGTGACAATGAGAGTGCTATCCGCATAGCGGACAATCCTGTTGAGCACAGCTGCATAAAGCACATTGACATCCGACATCACTTTTTGAGAGACCACCAGCAAAAGGGAGATATCGAAGTGTTTTATGTTAGCACCGAGAACCAGCTAGCCGATATCTTTACCAAGCCTTTAGATGAGAAGACCTTTTGCAGGCTGCGTAGTGACCTAAATGTCTTAGATTCGCAGAACTTGGATTGATTTATAGCATACATGTGTTTATGCCTTTGATCATGTTCCTTATGCATTTTGTTGCTTACTTGTGGTGCTCAAGTTGTACAAACACTCCCCGGACCTCACAAGTCCTTTTGCAAGTGATGCACATATTTAGGGGGAGATGTGCTACAACTTGACCCTTTGAGACTAACCATGTGCTTGAGTTTGCTTGATTTAGTCTCAAAGGAGGTTTGAAAGGGAAACGGTGGACTTGGACCATGAAAGAATTCCACTGCACTCCGATGAGAGGGTAACTTATTCCAAGTTCATCTCATGTACTCTTATTGCCTTGGTACTCTTATTCGAAGATTTTGGTGAGGCAATGGGGTTTAAGGGCCAAGATTGATCCCGTTTTGGTGCTTGATACCAAAGGGGGAGAAAATAAGGCCAAAGCAATAAATGGATCAGCTACCACTTGAGAAATTTTGAAAATAGTAGAATAGAGCTTTTGGTTTGTCAAAACTCTCTTATTGTCTCTTTTGTCAAAAGTTGGCCTCTTGTGGGGAGAATAGTCGATTATGGGAAAAAGGGGGAGTTTTTGAAATCTTTGATCAATTTCTCTTGGAATACCTCTCTTTATGTCTCTACAAGTGAATTTGACTTAAAGATAGGAAATTGAGTTTGATTTGCAAAAACAAACCAAGTGGTGGCAAAGAGTGATCCATATATGCCAAATTTGAATCAAAACAATTTTGAGTTCTCATTTGTATTGATGTTGCACTTCTATTAGTTGCTTTTTGTTGTGTTGGCATAAATCACCAAAAAGGGGGAGATTGAAAGGGAAATGTGCCCTTGGGCCATTTCTAAGTATTTTGGTGATTGAGTGCCAACACAAGTGCTTAAGTGAAAATATATGCCAAAGGTTGGACAAAGTGCAAATCAAGTCTAAAGGTATGTTTCTAGACTTAGTACATTGTTTTGAGAACTAATGTATTGTGTCTAAGTGCTGGAAACAGGTGAAATCTATTTGGAAAAGAGATGGATGTGTTCAGCCAAAGTCAGCTCGGTCTGGGTGCACCGGACAGTGACCGGTGCGCCAGACTGGCTCTGGCGAACTTGTTGTTCTCGGGACTTCGACGGCGGTGTATGGCTATAAATCACCGGACTGTCCGGTGAGCCGTTCACAGGCGAACTCGTCGCTCTCGGGAGATGATTAACGGCGTACGGCTATAATTCACCGGACTGTCCGGTGAGCCAACGGTCGGCCGGGCCAACGGTCGGCCGCGCGATCTGCGCGGGACACGTGGCAGAGCCAACGGCTAGAAGGAGGCACCGGACTGTCCGGTGTGCACCGGACAGTGTCCGGTGCGCCAACGGCTCTCAATCTGCAACGGTCGGCTTCGCCAAATAAGGAAGGATATCCGCACCCGACAGTGTCCGGTGGTGCATCGGACTGTCCGGTGCGCCAGGCGACTGAAGGCAAGAATTGCCTTCCTACAATGCTCTCAACGGCTCCTAGCTGCCTTGGGGCTATAAAAGGGACCCCTTGGCGCATGGAGAAGACATCCAAGCATTCTTTGAGCATAGTTGATCACTCACACTTCGTTCTTGCGCACTTGTTCGACATTCTTAGTGATTTGAGCTCCGTTCTAGTGAGAAACTCGTGATAGTCTCGTGAGCTCAAGTCTGGGTCTTGTGTGTGCGTATTTGCTGTGATCTTTGTGTCTTATGTGAGTTGCTCATTCCTCCCTTACTCCGTGCTTCTTTGTGAACTTCAAGTGTAAGGGCGAGAGGCTCCAAGTTGTGGAGATTCCTCGCGAACGGGATATAGAAAAGCAAAGCAAAACACTGTGGTATTCAAGTGGGTCTTTGGACCGCTTGAGAGGGGTTGATTGCAACCCTCGTCCGTTGGGACGCCACAACGTGGAGTAGGCAAGCGTTGGTCTTGGGCGAACCACGGGATAAACCACTGTGCCATCTCTGTGTTGATCTCTTGTGGTTATTGTGTTTTGTTGAGACTCCTCTCTAGCCACTTGGCATTATTGTGCTAACACTTAACCAAGTTTTTGTGGCATTAAGTTTTCAAGTTTCACAGGATCACCTATTCACCCCCCTCTAGGTGCTCTCAGGGCGCCCACGTGACAGCCACCCTTAGTTTTACACACACCGGACCCGCGTCTGCTCGCGAAAAAAGTTACCTCAATTTGACACTGGCAGGAGCATTTGACCACGATTGCCTTCTCTGAAGAAGGAAGGCTTATAAGCCGGTAGAAGCTATGTTGGCTGGCCGGTATGGTCATAAAAATGTGCAAGCCGTGACGACGACATAGGTCACGTGGGTTGTGTTTCTTTGGTGTGGCCCAAGTAGTTGCCAGGAGGCCACACGCTTCTTACCCCTGACCCAGCTTGGCTTTAGGGTCAGTCTCCTTGCTTTCTCTGCCTAGCGAGCCCTCGCCCTCTAGCTCTTCCTGCTAGCACCGTCTCCGTCCCGTGCTCTCCCGTTCATTGTCGATCTCAGCCATCTCAGGAGCACCCACTCACTCCCAAACACCTGTGCAAAGGAATCCCCCATGATCTCCCTCCAAACTGCCCAATCCCTCCACGATCTCCCCCTCTAGCTCATGATCCCTCCGCCCCCCCACCCCCTGCCTGCCACGACCACGGGCGCAACAAGCCAACAACCCACACTCAGCCCCGCTACCCCGATCCATCGCCATAAATCCGCTACCTCCTCCTCAAGTCCTGCTTGATCGCCCCATGCTCGACCGGTCGACCGGACGGAAGGGCGGCCCCGACTGTGACCACAACGTGATGTGCGACGAGTGAGGGCGGTGGCAGGGGTTGCGACCAACGAAGGAGAGCCACACAAAGAAGCCCGTCGGTGATGTTTTCCTCAAGGTTCGCTCGCTCATTCCTTCCTTCCTTGTGCTATTGGCGTGTGATCCTAGCTAGCGCTCTCTTGATTTCATCCTTATCCACGTGAATCCTGGATCACACTGCATGCAGATCGGATTACTGGAAGGCCAGACCAGCTGCTCGCATTCACTGGTGCACGGTGTGGGAGCTGAGAGCTCCATTCCTATGGTTGGGCCCCACCTCTCTTGGGCCCTTGTGCAGATACGCAGAGGTAGTGTCCCATAATTTGTTTGTCATGTCCCCTAATTTGTTTGTTAGAGCTACTTGAGGATGACAATGAGGTATGGCTCCGCTGGTTCATCAGTATTCAGTAATTACAAGGCATTATGAGTTAGCATGCTCCCTCCTGCTAAGCTAGCTAAATGTGGTTATCAGGTCTCAATAAGTATCCATTTTTAAAAGTATAAATTGTTATAGCCATACATGCAAGTCTTTATTTTGGAAATAACCAAAGGTTCTGAACCTGCATTGTGCTAACTCGTCAATCATTCCTAAAATGTGATTCCTTTTTTTCATTCAGAGTTCGGTTGGACAAATTAAGATGGATTGAGATATTAGTTGTTAAGGTAGAAGCAAAAGCACCACCACTGAATCCTGTACTTTAAACGGTGATAGCAGCAGTTGCGGTCTTCGATATCTTAGTGTGTTACTTGGTGATGCAGCAACTGCGATCTCCAATATTCTAGGGCATGTTTGCCTCCCTCTTCTAAACTTAGAGATCTAAAAGCTTTAGAATGTTTTAGCTTTCTTTTGATGTCCAAATCTCTAATGTAAGGTGGGCTAAAGGTTAAAGCCAACTTTAGACCACCTGATGCATATAAAGAAGAAGGGTCCACATGCACCATTCTCTATGGCATAGCAAAATCGAGCTCGATGTCCTTGAAGATTGATCAAGATAATATTAGTCAGTACTGAATTTAATTTTAATGACAAGTTTGTAATGGGTAGGATAATAAGGGATATGTTACAGGTTGTTGGTTTCTTGGATGAATATGCTGCTGCATAGGGTTAGGCCTGAAAGGAGAAACAGAACAGGATTAGTTTTTGTAGCTCTCCTCCCCTCATCTCTCCATGGGATTGGAATATATATAACTTTGTGAGTTTATATGGAAAGCAATAGATATTGTTTATTTCCTCTCTTCTCTTCTCTCCTATCTATGCCATATTACTGCTTTTAAACTATGGCGACACTACTAGAGGCACTATTATATGTCAAGTTCATATATTAAGAATTTGAACTCTAGCTTATTGATGATGATAATTGTTCATTGTCTGAAATTCCTCTATTTGACATCTATATATGTCTGAAATTCCTAAACAGCATTATGTCCATGTTTGTGTGTTAATATTTTTTGGTCATTATGTCATGAGTTTGTGTTAATAATCTGAATACTAAAGCATGTGGTAGGCACCATTATGTCTAAAATTCCTATACACATTGCTTATGATTGTTTGAGGATTACACCTGTCTTGAGTTTTTATATTAATAATCTGAATAGTAAGGTTCGTTGTACCTTGTAACACTTCAGTTTAGTTGTTGGCTCTGAACTCTGAAAAAAAATATTTTTTTACCAAATACAACATCATGTAATTTTACTACTGTGATTAAGTTGTATCACATATTCACAGTAGTATTATTGTGTTCTTCAAGCAAGTCAATTACAGTGAGCTTTTAGTCATGAATTTACAGTAGTCTATGAAAGATCATTCTTGAATTTTTGCCTTTAAATTGTCTTGTTAAATTTTGTATACTACACTACTAGGTGAGTGCTCGTGCGTCACAGGCTCGAGTTTCTCTTCAACGTCATCCCGGACGGCTCGTGGATGTCGTCCTCCATCTCATAACAGTATAACACACATTTGTATATATAAGTTATTGAGCTATTATATGATCCCGTTGCAACGCATGGACACTGAGCTAGTATATAATAAACATGACTACACAAAATTATAGTATAGGATAAAGAACTTTACTGACTGTCGGCGTTTCGACCCCGAGGGGTCCCTGGACCGACGAGTAAATTGTCATCGCGTGCCCCAGCCCAGATGGGTCGGCGCGAGACGGAGCGCGAAGGGGGAAGAAGCCGGAGGGAGACAGGCGTAAAAGGGGAAACCTGCGGCCTTCGTGTTTGTCCCGCGCCCAGGTCGGGTGCTCTTGCAGTAGGGGGTTACAAGCGTCCACGCGGGAGGGAGCGAGAGGCTTACGCGAGCGCCGTCCCGTCCTTCCCCGCGTGACCAACCCTCTGTAAGAGGGCCCTGGACCTTCCTTTTATAGGCGTAAGAAGAGGACCAGGTGTACAATGGGGGGTGTAGCAGTGTGCTAACGTGTCTAGCGGAGAAGAGCTAGCGCCCTAAGTACATGACGTCGTGGCAGCCGGAGAGGTTTTGGCACCCGGTTCGTGTGGTGTCGTGGCCGTCGGAGGAGCGCTGGAGCCTGGCGGAAGGACAGCTGTTGGGGCTATTGAGTCCTTGTTAACGTCTCCTTGCTTCCGTAAGTTGGGTGAGCGCCGCCGTCGTCATGGAGCATGCGGGGCGCCATCATTACTTGTTTATCGGGGTGAGCCAGATGGGACGCCAGTCTTGTTCCCCGTAGCCTAAGTTAGCTTGGGGTAGGGTAATGATGGCGCCTCCTGTGACGTGGTCGGTCCGAGCCCTGGGTTGGGCGAGGCGGAGGCTCCTCCGAGGTCGAGGTCGAGTCTGTCTTCCGAGGCCGAGGTCGAGTTCGAGCCCCTAGGTCGGGCGAGGCGGAGACCGTCGGCTGAGGCCAGGGCTGAGTCCGAGCCCTGGGGTCGGGCGAGACGAAGTTCGTCGTCTTCCGGGGTTGAGCCCGAGTCCGAGCCCTGGGTCGGGCGAGGCGGAGTTCGTCGTCTTCCGGGGCCGAGCCCGAGTCCGAGCCCTGGGGTCAGGCGATGCGGAGTTCGTCGTCTTCCGGGGCTGAGCCCGAGTCCGAGCCTTGGGGTCGGGCGAAGCGGGGTTCATCATCTTCCGGGGCTGAGCCCGAGTCCGAGCCCTGGGGTCGGGCGATGCGGAGTTCGTTGTCTTCCGGGGCTGAGCCCGAGTCCGAGCCCTGGGGTCGGGCGAAGCGGAGTTCGTCGTCTTCCGGGGCTGAGCCTGAGTCCGAGCCCTGGGGTCGAGCGAAGCGGAGTTCGTCGTCTTCCGGGGCTGAGCCCGAGTCCGAGCCCTGGGGTCGGGCGATGCGGAGTTCCCTATGACGCCTGAGGCCGGACTTGGCTGCGGTCAGCCTCACTCTGCCGAGTGGCACAGCAGTCGGAGCGGCGTAGGCGGTGCTGTCCTCTTGTCAGGCCGGTCAGTGGAGCGGCGAAGTGACTGTGGTCACTTCGGCTCTGTCGACTGAAGGACGCGCGTCAGGATAAGGTGTCAGGCCACCTTTGCATTAAATGCTCCTGCGATACGGTCGGTCGGCGTGGCGACTTGGCCAAGGTTGCTTCTTGGTGAAGTCTGGGCCTCGGGCGAGCCGAAGGTGTGTCCGTTGCTGGAGGGGGTCCTCGGGCGAGACGTAAATCCTCCGGGGTCGGCTGCCCCTGCCCGAGGCTGGGCTCGGGCGAGGCGAGATCGTGTCCCTTGAGTGGACCGATCCTTGACTTAATCGCACCCATCAGGCCTTTGCAGCTTTGTGCTGATGGGGGTTACCAACTGAGATTAGGAGTCTTGAGGGTACCCCTAATTATGGTCCCCGACAGTAGCCCCCGAGCCTCGAAGGGAGTGTTAATACTCGCTTGGAGGCTTTTGTCGCACTTTTTTGCAAGGGGACTAGCCTTTCTCGGTTGCATTTTGTTCCGGTGGGTGCGAGCGAGCGCACCCGCCGGGTGTAGCCCCCGAGGCCTCAGAGGAGTGGTTTGACTCCTTCGAGGTCTTAATGCGTTTCGCAATGCTTCGGCCGGTCTGGTTGTTCCCTCATGCGAGCTGGCCGTAGCCCGGGTGCATGGTTGGGTCCCAAGTTCTCGGGCTGGTATGTTGACGCTGTCAACGGTTTGGCCGGAGCCGGGTTTGCGAGAGCAGCCCCCGAGCCTCCGCACAGGGCGAGAGGACGGTCAAGGACAAACTCGACTTTTTTACATATGCCCCTGCGTCGCCTTTCCGCAAGGAGGAGGGGGGGAAAAGCGCCATGTTGCCCTTGGAGGGCGCCGAACATGGTGTCTCCGGTGAGCTGCTAACGGGTAATCCGAGTGGACGCCCGTGCCCCATTTGTTAGGGGTCGGCTAGAGGCTCGGAGGCGCGCTCCAAAAGTACCTGCGGGTGATCTGCCGGACCCGGTCCCCTTTTGACAGGGTCCGAGGGCTCGATGCCTCCCTCTGATGGGATTCCGTTACAAGATCGTTCCCGCTGGTCTCGGAAATGTCCTAGGGTACCTCGGGAGCGTAGCCCGAGCCTTGGTTATGTATCGAACGTACCCAGGGTCATCCCTCGCTCTATGTCTGAGGCGGCTGTGAACCCTTCGAGGGCCAGCCTATGAACCCCTGATCAGTAGTGGGCGCGGAGCCCGAGTGGCCTGAGGCGATCGTTGAACCCTTCCGAGGGGCCGGCCTTTGAACCTCTGACTAGTAGTGGGCGCGGAGCCCGAGCGCTCTGAGGTGGCTGTCGAACCCCCCCGAGGGGCCAGTCTTCGAACCTCTGATCAATAGGGGGCTCGGGGCCCATTTTCTTCGCGGAGAAGGATCCCTTTCGGGGTATCCCCTTTCCCGGTCCCTGTTGTAAGAGAGAGAAAGAGGAACAGGAAAAGGATACGGAATCGAATGATGTGGTGTACCTTTTTGGACGCGGTCATTATGGAGAAGGCGAAGCGTCGCCCGCTTCTCCTGCCAAAGGTGCTGCCTGTCCCGTGGCGGAGTTAATGCGGCGGGACGAGTGGTTCGCGGGGCAGCCGTTGCGCGTGCGCGAGCCGTTCAAGGAACGGGACACGGGCGCGCCGTCTTCACGCCGTGGGAGAGGGCTCTCCCGCTGTCCTAGGAGGGGACGTGAGCTTGGCTGATGACTTGACCGCTGCTTTCGCTCGCCTGCCACCGCCATTACTGCCGGCCCATTTCTGGCCGCATCGACTGTCGCGCCTTCTCCTGCAGCTGACTGGCCCGTGACCGATGTGCCTGGTTGGCACTGTTGGGTCATGCGCAGGGTTGCCTCGAGTCGCGATACTGGTTCCGCAGTCGAGGAGGAGCGGTAGTGGCGCGAGTGGCGGTGCGGTTTCTTGCACGTAGCGACCGGCGCGCCGGTTGCATGACGCGTGGGCCTGGGCCTCCATGATGGACGCGTCGAAGTCGAAAGGGTGTGCCCCTTCGGTGCGGTTGCATGCCGCCTGCATGGCGGTCCGCCCTTTCACCCGCTGGTCTGGGCGAAAGTGGGGGAATGCTTGTAACCGCTGAGCGGTTGCGCGCGCCGCGCGCGATGGTTTAGCTTCTTCTGCCCTGGGCCAGCTTGCATGACGCGTGGGGCCCAGCCCCCGTGTCATAGGTGGAGGACCTTGGAGCATGTTGGAGAAGACTTAGCCCGCGATGGCTGAGGACGCAAGTGGGAGAGTTGCCTTTAAAAGGGGGGTGACCCCCTTGAAAGGCAACTGTCGGGGACCATAATTAGGGGTACCCTCAAGACGCCTAATTCTCAGCTGGTAACCCCCATCAGCATAAAGCTGCAGAGGCCTGATGGGTTTGATTAAGTCAGGGATCAATCCATACGAGCGACTTGATCACGCCATGCCCGAGCCTAGCCTCGGGCGAGGGCAGCCGACCCTGAGATGACTCCGTCTCGCCTGAGGTCTCCTCTTTCACGGCAGACGCATCACCGGCTCGCCCGAGGCCCCGCCTTCGATAAGAAGTAACCCTGACTAAATCACCGCGCCAACCGACCAAATCCCTGGGGCCTTCAACGCAAAAGGTAAGACTAACGGGTAGCCAGGCTTGGCCAAAAGCGCCAGAGGAAGCTCCGCCCGACCCAGGGCTCGGACTCGGGCTAAGGCCTCGGAAGACGGCAAACTCCGCCTCGCCCGACCCAGGGCTCGGACTCGGGCTAAGGCCTCGGAAGACGGCGAACTCCGCCTCGCCCGACCCAGGGCTCGGACTCGGGCTAAGGCCCCGGAAGACGGCGAACTCCGCCTCGCCCGACCCAGGGCTCGGACTCGGGCTAAGGCCCCGGAAGACGGCGAACTCCGCTCCGCCCGACCCAGGGCTCGGACTCGGGCTAAGGCCCCGGAAGACGGCGAACTCCGCTCCGCCCGACCCAGGGCTCGGACTCGGGCTAAGGCCCCGGAAGACGGCGAACTCCGCCTCGCCCGACCCAGGGCTCGGACTCGGGCTAAGGCCCCGGAAGACGACGACCTCCGCCTCGCCCGACCCAGGGCTCGGACTCCGCCTCGGCCCCTGCTGAACGACCTCCGCCTCGCCCGACCCAGGAGTTCGGGCTCGGCCTCTGTCATGTAGGACGGACTCGACCTCGACTTCGGAGGAGCCTCCACGTCGCCCGACCTAGGACACAAGACCGCCACGTCAACAGGAAGCGTCATCATCACCCTGCCCTGAGCCGACTCGGGTCGCAGATGTAACACCCTGAATTTGGGGGTATAAAATTTCTTTGCTCATATTCACAAATTCAGGTGTTACTTCCTTTTCTCATCCTTCCTCATTCTTTTCTCTCTCAATTCTATAGGAGCTAAGTGCTTATTTTACTTGTAATTATAGTTTATTATGTTAAACCCTAAGGGAGTATGAATTGTTGCATCATGTTGAACCCTAGATTTCACTTTTGCTTGGTGCATAATTCTTGGAAGGTTTGATTTGAGTTTGTGGCTTGTTTGAATTTGAATCAAATGGAGAAAATAAAAAGAAAAGAGAAAGGAAATTCCAAAATAAAAGAAAAGAGGAAAGCAGCCCAAACCCGCCGCCCCCTCAGCCTTTCGGCCCATCAGGCCCAGCTCGCGCGCGCGCCCTCCCGCTCCTTCTCTCTCTCTGCGCAGCGGGCCCCGCCTGTCGGCGCAGCGGCCTCCCGTGCGCCCGCTCTCCCTCTCTCTGCTCGGCCAGCCCCACCTGTCGGCGCCCCCGCCCGCGCGTGCGCCATCTCCTTCGCTCTCTCTGCCCGTGGGCCCTCCCGGTCAGCCCCGCTTTCCTCGCGCCCGCGCCCGACTTCTTCTCTCTCTCTGCGTCGCGGGTCCCAGCTGTCAGCTTAGCCGTTCTCGCGTAACCGCCGCCGAGTCGCGCGCGCCCGCGGTCTCCGCGCCCACGTCGCGCGTGGGGAGCTCACCCCAACCCCGCCCTCGTCCACTAGAGCCCCGAGTCCCACTCGCCCTCGCCCCCTCCCTCATTTGCGCACCAACCGGCCCCCTCTCTCGCCCTTTCCCTCTCGCTGCGCGCACGCAGAGCGCCGCCGCCATAACCCCGCCGTCCCGAGCTCGGTTCCCCGTCGCCGTTGGAGCTCCGCCGTGCCCTTAGCCCCGGTGAGCTCCACCCCGACGTCCGCAACCCGGAACGCGCCCCAATTCCCTCTCCCCCTCCCTATTTCTCTCTGCCCGCGCTCACCCGTCGTCCGCCGTGCAGCCGCCGCCGTCGACCCGGGCCACCGTCGCGTCTCCGTCGTCGCCGAGGAGTCCTCGGAGTTCGCCGTGAGGTAAGGAATCTCCCCCCGCTCCTATTGCGCCTTGTCTTGCACTCTAGCGCGCTTGATTTCTCGCCAGAGTCGCTCAGCGCCGCCGCCGAGCCACCCCGCCGCGAATCGCCCCCCTCCGGTGCCCCTACCCCGACCCAGACCCCACCAGAGAGTTCCCCGCGTCCCCCCCGACCTCCCCGGCCACTCAGGTCGCCCCGGGAGCCCGCCAGGCCCCCGCTCCCCTCGTCTCCGGCGAGCTCCTCCGCCACTGGCGCGAGCGCCGCCGCCCCAGCTAGCCGTAGGAGAGGCTCAGCCTGGCCACCCAATCCCCGCCGTTCACCCGAGATCGGGCGGCCCTGATTTAATTAACCCTGCCTCTCTGTCCGCCCGACCCCGCTTGTCAGCTCGCCCGCGCGCTCTGCCCGCCCGGCCCCGCCTGCCAGTCGTCCGCGCCCGCTCTGCCCGCCCGGTCCCGCCTGCCAGTCGCCCGCGCGCTCGCGCTGTCCGCCCGGCCCCGCCTGTCGGTCCGCCCGCGCGCTCTGCCCGCCCGGTCCCGCCTGTCAGCCACCCCGAGCCACCGCGCGCCCGCGCGCCCGCCGCAGGATCTAATCCTGGCCGTTGATCTGAGATCTAACGGCTGTAAGCGCCCGATACCCCTTCGCCCGCGCTTTTCCTTAAAGAACCCCCCCGGTTTTCTGGATTTTGCGCCCGCCGTCCCTGGTTTCTCGCAGTTAAGTCCTCAGCCCTTTTACTTAATTCAAAATAGGTCCCTAGGGCATATTTTCAACCCCTAAACTTGCAAAATTCATAACTTTGCCATATGAACTCCAAATTAGGTGCTTCAAATTGCAAAATGTTCATAAAATTATTATCTATCTGATTATGCACTGTTTCCCTGCTGTTTCCATGTTCCAATTAATGGTTAATCATTAGGATGGGATTAAGGTTATTGGAACCCTATTTGAGATAAATAAAAGGTAGTATACTTTAATAAAAGTTGGGGCACTTAAGTTTATAGACTCAAACCCTTAAGTTTAGGAACTTAAACCAGATAATTATTTAATTCCACCACTGACTTAAACTTGATTAGTGAATAATGAATCTTTTGTATAGTCCTCTACCCCAGACCTAGGGAACACCAAAGTGCCTATCCCTTTTCTGTTATGATCTTGTGACCACTCTCTGCTGCATATGTTTGGTATATTGTTTTCGTTTGTTATTTTCCCAAGTGCATAGTGTGAATGATTGCTTTACGTAGACAACGAGCAGTCTGTGTTTCCCGAGGCAGTTGCAGAGGAAGTCCCTGATCAGCAGCTTGGTGAAGGCAAGTGTCCTCAGTCCCATTATGTCCCATTTACTTTATAATACACTGTCCCGCATTACTTACTTGAAACCTAAGGATTGACTAGCTTTACACTTTACTTTATCCTTGATGACCTTATGGGCTATTATGGTTAGCATTCTGCTACTGCCTTAACTTAATCAATGAACATGATGTGAATATTTATGATACTGTTATCCTGGTTATGTTGATGATCTTGTGATACTCTAGGGGGCTCAGGCTGTTTCCTGAGTACCTCTCCGTAAGGACCTGTTCGTTGAGAGACCACCCGGGATAACAGTGCAACCATGAGGGTGAAATGGGGCGCCCTTAGCTAAATAATTAGAGGAACTAGAGGTGTAGTTGCTTCGCCGTCGTGCCGTCAATGGGGTCCAGGCACAGTGCTTGCTCTGCCGAGGCTGAGTGCCGAGGTTCTTTCGTTTTGCTTTTTTGTTAGTCACTCTCCTGCGGGGAGGGGTACTGTGTTTATCAAACTGGAGAAACCTAACGGGCAGCTATGATCTCTAGGGAATCTTTGTAAAAGCTACGTAGTGATACCCTGCTGGACCACCTAGGTAGTGGTCAATGGGGATTAGCTCTCCCCGGGCAGAAAGGGAATCATGGCTCATGGGTAAAGTGTGCGACCTCTGCAGAGGGTAGCGAAACTGATATATCAGCCGTGCTCACGGTTAAGAGCAACCTTGGGATCCTCTTTGATTAGAGATACAGATGGTTCGAGATATAAGGATTATGTTATGATTTTGGTTCGAATATGATGATGTTGTTCCTCGATGAGGAAAGGGTTCATGGGCTGGTTAATGATAAAATCTGGCTTCTACTAATGATAAATACCTGACCAACTAAAAGCAACTGCTTGAGCCTAACCCCATATAAAGCTAGTCCACTTCAGCCAAACGGGACATTTGCTGAGTACGTTGATGTGTACTCATCCTTGCTTTACCACCAAACACCAGGTTGTCCGCATTGTAACCACTGCTCCGGAGAAGGCGAAGCCGTGGAAGGAGACTTCCAGGAGTTTCAAGACTACGACGAATTCTAGGTGTGGGTTGGCGGCAACCCCCAGTCAGCTGCCTGTGAAGGCCTTATCTTTACTGCGTTTCGTTAGCACTTTGATCTAACTGTTAAGTCGATGACTATGTGGATGTCTATGACTCTGTGATGTAATAAGTTTTTACTCTTTTATGTTATTATTCGAGCATTGTGCGATGATGTTCATTTATGTAATCGCTGTGTACGTGAGTTCTGATCCTGGCACGTACATAGTTCGCATTCGGTTTGCCTTCTGAAACCGGGTGTGACATAAGTGGTATCAAAGCCGTGCTGACTGTAGGACCGCTGACCTAGAGTAGCACTGGTCGTACTAAGGACTATTGACCTTCCCCTCTCACCTTGACCTCTGATGTTACTTCAAAAGTCGGTCACCTCGACCAACCCTATGTTCTACTACATATATATGTACTATATTATACCTTGTTAAAATTTTCATCTTATTCTGTCTATGGTTTATTCACTTGTCATATTAGTTCTGCTCTTACTCTTATGCTTACGGTGTCTTTTGTAGATGGCTCGTCTTAGACACACTGCACGTAAGTCGGTGATTCCTTTCCTGCCGTCTCGACTTGCGGAGCGTCCCCTGCACCGCACCGTGTCCGGTCAGTCGAGTCACCTGGAGAGGCTGCACCACCGCCTGCGTGAGGAGCAGGAACGCCGACGCCAGCACAGAGAGCAGCAGGGCTCTTCCTCCTCATCCCAGCATGAGGTGGAGTCCGTGAGGCCCCGTTCCTCTGTTGCCCAGCTGGAGGCGCCCCTTGCACCACCCCGGGACGTCCCGGCTGTTGGAGGAGGACCTGGAGGAGACCCCGACGACGACGCCTCAGACCACAGCATGGAGTCCTCTGAGCCGCAGGAGGCGGAAGGATGGGTCGCCCGACCCATCACCCGCGACGCCGCTCGCGGTTGTCACTTCCACGACGCACTCGACACCTTGCTGCGCCAGGCTTTCGACCGGCACACCTGGTCGATCGAGTATCGTTGTGTGGTCTACCAGCACAGTCGCGGGAGGTACCCGGACCGCTGGGAGGCTACCTGCCTAGTTCGCCGTCCGGAGGATGACCTCCGGGGTGCGGAGGCCGTTTCGGAGCACTATTCCATCTCCGAGAGGGACACTGCAGAGGCGGCTATGCAGGATGCAGCACGACGTGCACTCTCCCAGTACTGTTCCTTGTTCGGTGGCGTGGCCGACGGTCTTAACCTTCGGTACTACCCCCGCCGCCCTACTGGCAGCACAGAGAGTGTGGTTGTCTCACCTGTTGGTGAGGCTAACCCTAGGTTGAGCAGCGCAGTCAACCTAGTCGCAGTGCTTAACACTGAGCTGGATCACTCTCTGGACGAGCTGAGCAGGGCTCGAACGGAGATTGCGGAGTTGCGTGCTGAGCTGGCAGAGCGCCATCACCAGGAGGGTGGTTCTCCCGCTCCTGTTGGGACTCAGCACCCATACCGCTCGCCGCCTCGTGGTCACCACACCTATGGTTCCCCTGTCTGTAAGACCAGGATAGATCTGGATCCTTAGATCGTTAGCGTCGAATTTTGTAATAATCCTTAAATCAGATGTCTCAGTCTTAGATAGTCATTTTAGTTTGCTTATCAGTTGCTTGCATGCTTGTTATGATGAACTTGTGCTGGATTTGGGTCTTTGTAATGACTGTTGCCAACCTGTGGGTTTCCCCTGCAGTTTGGCATAGCTAGGAATGTTAATAAAGTCAGTTATTTAGTTGGGAAGCCATTTACTTCTACTTTCCTTTCTATCTGAGAAGCTGTGTTGAATCATAATGAGGATCAGTGAAACTTTTTGTTCACTCAGTGTCATGAAGAATTCTGTGTTCTCTTTTCTTATGCTGGAGGATTGTAAGATCAATGCTGATGTATGAATGTCTCCCACAGATGTCTGACAACAGGCGCCGATGCAACAGGCGTGCTCAGCAAGAGCAGCATGACCAGCAGGAGGAGCAACCGAGGCAGCCTCCCCCGCCACCCCCGATGACAGTGGAGCAGATGTTCTTGATGCAGACTCAGGCAGTGCAGGCCATTGGGCAGACTCTGGCAGCCATGCAGCAGGCTCAACAGCAACCTCAACCCCAATTGCAAGTGCAGATGCCCCAGATGCCACGAGATAGGCGTGGTGAGTTCATGAGAGGGCACCCTCCTACCTTCGCCCATTCTGCTGACCCCATGGATGCAGAAGACTGGCTGCGCGCAGTGGAAAGAGAACTGCGCACCGCTCAATGTGACGACAGGGAGAAGGTTCTGTATGGCCCCCGTCAGCTAAGGGGAGCAGCCCAGTCCTGGTGGGAGTCCTACCTCGCCACACATGCTGACCCCGAAGCCATCACTTGGGAGGAATTCAGCGAGAGTTTCCGCAGGTACCATGTGCCAGAGGGACTGATGATCGTGAAGAAGGAGGAGTTTCTGGCTCTGAAGCAGGGACCCCTGTCTGTTAGTGAGTACAGAGACAAGTTTCTGCAGCTATCTCGTTATGCACCTGAGGATGTCAACACTGATGCTAAAAGGCAGTACAGGTTCATGAGAGGTTTGGTGGATCCCCTGCATTACCAGCTGATGAACCACACCTTCCCCACCTTCCAGCACCTGATCGACAGGGCAGTTATGACTGAGAAGAAGCGTAAGGATATGGAAGATCGGAAGCGCAAGATGAGCGGACCCCAGACCGGAGGCATCAGCCGTCCACGTTTCTCAGGCAGTTCATCTCAGCAAGGCAGGCCGGGTCACCCACAGGGATATCAAAATCAGAATCAGCGTCCACATCAGCAGCAATTCCAGAGGCAGTACCCCCAACAGCAGCAGCAGTATCGTCAGAACAGCCAGCAGGGAGGTAATCAGTATCAGAAGCAGAACAACCAGGCACCTCGCCTTCCTGCCCCAGCAGCAAACCTGAGCAACCAAGCAGCCCCAGCACAAGGAGGAGGCAGAGGATGTTTCCACTGTGGAGAACAAGGCCACTGGGCGATGCAATGCCCGAAGAAGATGGCACAGCAGCAGACCAACCCCAATGCTCCAACAAGGCAAGGTGTGCTGCAGCCGGTAGCAGGCAATCGTAACCAAGCGTACAACCGTGGAAAGGTGAACCACTTGGAGGCCGAAGCGATCCAGGATGCACCAGATGTGGCAGTAGGTATGTTCTCAGTCGAATCTCATCCCACGAAAGTGCTATTTGATACTGGTGCAACTCATTCATTTGTCACTGCAACCTGGGTAGAATTGCATAACATCTCAGTAGAGGCAATGATGCCGCCCATGAGGATTAATTCAGTTGGCGGCAAGGTGCAAACAGATAAAATATGCTCAAATATAAGGGTGGAAATAAGGGGGATAGGGTTCCCCAGTGACTTAATAGTAATAGACACCCCTGGGATAGATGTCATTCTAGGGATGAATTGGTTAATGAGGTACGAAGCGAATATTAGCTGTGACAAGAGGACCGTAACATTGAAGTCCCCGTCAGGAGAAGAGGTAGTGGCCGAGCTAAGGATGCCTAAATCAGCGGAGGGTGTCTGTCACCAGATTTCAGTTGATAGTAAGGAGCCCAACCCGCTCGAGGCTATCAAGGTAGTGTCGGACTTTCCGGACGTATTTCCCGAGGAGCTAACGGGTATGCCACCCGAGAGAAAGGTTGAGTTTGCCATAGAGCTTATCCCTGGTACCGCCCCCATTTCCAAAAGGGCCTACCGAGTGTCTGGACCAGAATTGGTGGAACTCAAGAAGCAGATAGATGAGATGTTAGAGAAGGGTTACATCAGACCAAGTACCTCGCCTTGGGCCGCTCCGGTGTTGTTTGTAGAGAAGAAAGATGGCACCAAAAGGATGTGCATAGACTACCGAGCCTTGAATGAAGTCACTGTCAAGAACAAGTACCCCCTGCCAAGGATAGAAGATTTGTTCGACCAGCTCAGAGGTGCCAGCGTATTCTCGAAGATAGATCTGAGGTCAGGCTACCATCAACTCAGAATCCGACCCTCGGACATACCGACGACAGCATTCATCACCAAGTACGGGTTATATGAATTCACAGTTATGTCCTTTGGTTTGACAAATGCGCCAGCTTTCTTTATGTACCTGATGAACAGTGTGTTCATGGATTATCTGGACAAGTTTGTGGTAGTGTTTATCGATGACATTCTCATATATTCCAAAAGTGAGGAAGAGCATGTGGAGCATTTGAAGATGGTATTGCAAAGGCTACGAGAGCAACAGCTGTATGCCAAGCTGAGCAAATGCGAGTTCTGGATTCATGAAGTCTTGTTTCTGGGTCACATCATAAATCAAGAAGGGTTGGCAGTGGATCCAAAGAAAGTGGCAGATATCCTGAACTGGAAAGCACCAAAGGATGTTCGTGGGATCAAGAGTTTCATTGGAATGGCTGGGTATTACCGGCGTTTCATCGAAGGCTTCTCAAAGATTGCTAGACCAATGACAGCGTTACTAGCGAAGAAAGTTGAGTTTAAGTGGACCCAAAAGTGTCAAGAGGCATTTGAAGAACTGAAAAATAGATTAACCACAGCTCCGGTGTTAGTCCTGCCTGATGTTCACAAGCCATTCTCAGTGTATTGTGATGCTTCTTACACCGGATTGGGATGCGTGCTAATGCAAGAAGGAAGAGTTGTAGCATATTCATCTCGGCAGCTGAAGATCCATGAGAAAAATTATCCCACACATGATCTGGAGTTGGCAGCAGTAGTTCATGCTTTGAAGACCTGGAGACATTACTTGTATGGACAGAAGTGCGACATCTACACAGATCATAAAAGTCTGAAGTACATATTCACCCAGTCAGAGTTAAACATGAGGCAGCGAAGATGGTTGGAATTGATCAAAGACTATGAGTTGGAGATACATTACCATCCGGGCAAAGCCAATGTGGTTGCAGATGCTTTGAGCAGGAAGAGTCAAGTCAATATGTTGGCCATGTACCCAATGCCATATGAGTTAGCCAAGGAGTTCGACAGATTGAGTCTTGGTTTTTTGAACAGTACGCAAGGAGTAACAGTGGAATTAGAGCCCACCCTAGAGCGGGAGATCAAAGAAGGGCAGAAGGATGATGAAAGCATCAACAAGATCCGGCAGCTGATCTTAGAAGGAAGAGGCAAAGACTTTCGAGAGGATGAAGAGGGAGTAATATGGTTCAAGGACCGATTGTGTGTCCCCGACCTCAAACCTATTCGGGAGCTGATCCTAAAGGAAGCTCATGAGACAGCCTACTCCATACACCCGGGAAGTGAAAAGATGTACCAGGATTTAAAGAGGAGGTTTTGGTGGTATGGCATGAAAAGAGAGATCGCAGAATATGTTGCCATCTGTGATAGCTGTCAGAGAACCAAAGCAGAGCATCAAAGGCCCGCCGGATTGTTGCAGCCATTGCGGATTCCTCAGTGGAAGTGGGATGAGATCGGGATGGATTTTATAGTTGGCCTACCTCGTACCCGGGCCGGTTATGATTCCATCTGGGTGGTTGTGGACCGATTGACAAAGGTGGCCCATTTCATACCTGTGAAGACCACATATACCGGAGCAACATTAGCTGAGTTATACATGTCACGGATAGTTTGCCTTCATGGTGTGCCGAAGAAGATAGTGTCAGATCGAGGAACGCAGTTTACCTCTCATTTTTGGCAGCAGCTACAAGAAGCTTTGGGCACACATTTGAACTTCAGCTCGGCTTACCACCCGCAGACAGACGGTCAGACTGAAAGAACTAATCAGATCCTAGAAGATATGCTGAGAGCCTGTGCGTTGCAAGACAAGTCAGGATGGGACAAAAGGTTACCTTACGCAGAATTTTCTTACAACAATAGTTACCAGGCCAGCTTGAAGATGTCACCATTTCAGGCACTCTATGGACGGAGTTGTAGGACTCCGCTGCATTGGGACCAGCCTGGAGAGAGACAGGTGTTTGGCCCCGACATTTTGCTTGAAGCCGAAGAGAATATCAAAATGGTTCGGGAAAACTTGAAGATAGCACAATCAAGGCAGCGAAGCTATGCTGACAGAAGGAGAAGAGAACTGAGTTTTGAGGTGGGAGATTACGTCTATCTGAAGGTGTCACCTATCAGAGGAGTCAGAAGGTTCGGAGTCAAAGGCAAGCTAGCACCCCGGTACGTTGGACCATATCAGATTCAAGCAAAGCGTGGAGAAGTGGCCTACCAGCTCAACTTACCAGAAAGTTTGTCGGCAGTGCACAATGTGTTCCACGTGTCGCAATTGAAGAAGTGTCTGCGAGTACCAGAAGAACAGTTGCCAGTGGAAGGCTTGGAAGTCCAAGAGGATTTGACCTACATAGAGAAGCCAACGCAGATTCTGGAGTTTGCAGACAGAGTCACCCGGAGGAACACCATCAGAATGTGCAAAGTCAGATGGGGCCACCACTCTGAGGAAGAAGCAACCTGGGAACGAGAAGATGATCTGAAGGCCAAATACCCTGAACTCTTTGCTGACCAACCTTGAATCTCGGGGGCGAGATTCTTTTAAGGGGGATAGGTTTGTAACACCCTGAATTTGGGGGTATAAAATTTCTTTGCTCATATTCACAAATTCAGGTGTTACTTCCTTTTCTCATCCTTCCTCATTCTTTTCTCTCTCAATTCTATAGGAGCTAAGTGCTTATTTTACTTGTAATTATAGTTTATTATGTTAAACCCTAAGGGAGTATGAATTGTTGCATCATGTTGAACCCTAGATTTCACTTTTGCTTGGTGCATAATTCTTGGAAGGTTTGATTTGAGTTTGTGGCTTGTTTGAATTTGAATCAAATGGAGAAAATAAAAAGAAAAGAGAAAGGAAATTCCAAAATAAAAGAAAAGAGGAAAGCAGCCCAAACCCGCCGCCCCCTCAGCCTTTCGGCCCATCAGGCCCAGCTCGCGCGCGCGCCCTCCCGCTCCTTCTCTCTCTCTGCGCAGCGGGCCCCGCCTGTCGGCGCAGCGGCCTCCCGTGCGCCCGCTCTCCCTCTCTCTGCTCGGCCAGCCCCACCTGTCGGCGCCCCCGCCCGCGCGTGCGCCATCTCCTTCGCTCTCTCTGCCCGTGGGCCCTCCCGGTCAGCCCCGCTTTCCTCGCGCCCGCGCCCGACTTCTTCTCTCTCTCTGCGTCGCGGGTCCCAGCTGTCAGCTTAGCCGTTCTCGCGTAACCGCCGCCGAGTCGCGCGCGCCCGCGGTCTCCGCGCCCACGTCGCGCGTGGGGAGCTCACCCCAACCCCGCCCTCGTCCACTAGAGCCCCGAGTCCCACTCGCCCTCGCCCCCTCCCTCATTTGCGCACCAACCGGCCCCCTCTCTCGCCCTTTCCCTCTCGCTGCGCGCACGCAGAGCGCCGCCGCCATAACCCCGCCGTCCCGAGCTCGGTTCCCCGTCGCCGTTGGAGCTCCGCCGCGCCCTTAGCCCCGGTGAGCTCCACCCCGACGTCCGCAACCCGGAACGCGCCCCAATTCCCTCTCCCCCTCCCTATTTCTCTCTGCCCGCGCTCACCCGTCGTCCGCCGTGCAGCCGCCGCCGTCGACCCGGGCCACCGTCGCGTCTCCGTCGTCGCCGAGGAGTCCTCGGAGTTCGCCGTGAGGTAAGGAATCTCCCCCCGCTCCTATTGCGCCTTGTCTTGCACTCTAGCGCGCTTGATTTCTCGCCAGAGTCGCTCAGCGCCGCCGCCGAGCCGCCCCGCCGCGAATCGCCCCCCTCCGGTGCCCCTACCCCGACCCAGACCCCACCAGAGAGTTCCCCGCGTCCCCCCCGACCTCCCCGGCCACTCAGGTCGCCCCGGGAGCCCGCCAGGCCCCCGCTCCCCTCGTCTCCGGCGAGCTCCTCCGCCACTGGCGCGAGCGCCGCCGCCCCAGCTAGCCGTAGGAGAGGCTCAGCCTGGCCACCCAATCCCCGCCGTTCACCCGAGATCGGGCGGCCCTGATTTAATTAACCCCGCCTCTCTGTCCGCCCGACCCCGCTTGTCAGCTCGCCCGCGCGCTCTGCCCGCCCGGCCCCGCCTGCCAGTCGTCCGCGCCTGCTCTGCCCGCCCGGTCCCGCCTGCCAGTCGCCCGCGCGCTCGCGCTGTCCGCCCGGCCCCGCCTGTCGGTCCGCCCGCGCGCTCTGCCCGCCCGGTCCCGCCTGTCAGCCACCCCGAGCCACCGCGCGCCCGCGCGCCCGCCGCAGGATCTAATCCTGGCCGTTGATCTGAGATCTAACGGCTGTAAGCGCCCGATACCCCTTCGCCCGCGCTTTTCCTTAAAGAACCCCCCCGGTTTTCTGGATTTTGCGCCCGCCGTCCCTGGTTTCTCGCAGTTAAGTCCTCAGCCCTTTTACTTAATTCAAAATAGGTCCCTAGGGCATATTTTCAACCCCTAAACTTGCAAAATTCATAACTTTGCCATATGAACTCCAAATTAGGTGCTTCAAATTGCAAAATGTTCATAAAATTATTATCTATCTGATTATGCACTGTTTCCCTGCTGTTTCCATGTTCCAATTAATGGTTAATCATTAGGATGGGATTAAGGTTATTGGAACCCTATTTGAGATAAATAAAAGGTAGTATACTTTAATAAAAGTTGGGGCACTTAAGTTTATAGACTCAAACCCTTAAGTTTAGGAACTTAAACCAGATAATTATTTAATTCCACCACTGACTTAAACTTGATTAGTGAATAATGAATCTTTTGTATAGTCCTCTACCCCAGACCTAGGGAACACCAAAGTGCCTATCCCTTTTCTGTTATGATCTTGTGACCACTCTCTGCTGCATATGTTTGGTATATTGTTTTCGTTTGTTATTTTCCCAAGTGCATAGTGTGAATGATTGCTTTACGTAGACAACGAGCAGTCTGTGTTTCCCGAGGCAGTTGCAGAGGAAGTCCCTGATCAGCAGCTTGGTGAAGGCAAGTGTCCTCAGTCCCATTATGTCCCATTTACTTTATAATACACTGTCCCGCATTACTTACTTGAAACCTAAGGATTGACTAGCTTTACACTTTACTTTATCCTTGATGACCTTATGGGCTATTATGGTTAGCATTCTGCTACTGCCTTAACTTAATCAATGAACATGATGTGAATATTTATGATACTGTTATCCTGGTTATGTTGATGATCTTGTGATACTCTAGGGGGCTCAGGTTGTTTCCTGAGTACCTCTCCGTAAGGACCTGTTCGTTGAGAGACCACCCGGGATAACAGTGCAACCATGAGGGTGAAATGGGGCGCCCTTAGCTAAATAATTAGAGGAACTAGAGGTGTAGTTGCTTCGCCGTCGTGCCGTCAATGGGGTCCAGGCACAGTGCTTGCTCTGCCGAGGCTGAGTGCCGAGGTTCTTTCGTTTTGCTTTTTTGTTAGTCACTCTCCTGCGGGGAGGGGTACTGTGTTTATCAAACTGGAGAAACCTAACGGGCAGCTATGATCTCTAGGGAATCTTTGTAAAAGCTACGTAGTGATACCCTGCTGGACCACCTAGGTAGTGGTCAATGGGGATTAGCTCTCCCCGGGCAGAAAGGGAATCATGGCTCATGGGTAAAGTGTGCGACCTCTGCAGAGGGTAGCGAAACTGATATATCAGCCGTGCTCACGGTTAAGAGCAACCTTGGGATCCTCTTTGATTAGAGATACAGATGGTTCGAGATATAAGGATTATGTTATGATTTTGGTTCGAATATGATGATGTTGTTCCTCGATGAGGAAAGGGTTCATGGGCTGGTTAATGATAAAATCTGGCTTCTACTAATGATAAATACCTGACCAACTAAAAGCAACTGCTTGAGCCTAACCCCATATAAAGCTAGTCCACTTCAGCCAAACGGGACATTTGCTGAGTACGTTGATGTGTACTCATCCTTGCTTTACCACCAAACACCAGGTTGTCCGCATTGTAACCACTGCTCCGGAGAAGGCGAAGCCGTGGAAGGAGACTTCCAGGAGTTTCAAGACTACGACGAATTCTAGGTGTGGGTTGGCGGCAACCCCCAGTCAGCTGCCTGTGAAGGCCTTATCTTTACTGCGTTTCGTTAGCACTTTGATCTAACTGTTAAGTCGATGACTATGTGGATGTCTATGACTCTGTGATGTAATAAGTTTTTACTCTTTTATGTTATTATTCGAGCATTGTGCGATGATGTTCATTTATGTAATCGCTGTGTACGTGAGTTCTGATCCTGGCACGTACATAGTTCGCATTCGGTTTGCCTTCTGAAACCGGGTGTGACAGCAGAGAACAAGACCGGCGTCCCATCTGGCCAGCTCCGCCAGATAGGCAATGATGGCGCCTCACTAGACCATGACGACGGCGGCTCTCAGCTCCCTTACGAAAGCAGGGAGACGTCAGCAAGAGCAAAGCTGTTCCAACAGCTGTCCCTCCGTCAAGCTCCACTGCTTCTCCAACAGCCACGACGCCACACCAACAGGGTGCCAAGATCTCTCCGGCTGCCACCTTGGCATGTACTTAGGGCGCTAGCTCTCCCTCGCTAGACACGTAGCACCTTGCTACACCCCCATTTTGTACACCTGGATCCTCTCCTTACGACTATAAAAGGAAGGACCAGGGCCTTCTTAAAAAAGGTTGGCCTCGCGGGGACGAAGGGCAGGGGCAGGCGCTCTCTCGGGGCCGCCCGCTCCCCTCACCTCGCGCGGACGCTTGTAACCCCCTACTGCAAGCGCACCCGACCTGGGCGCGGGACGAACATGAAGGCCGCGGGGATTCTCCGACTCCCTCACGACCCGGCTCCGGCCACCTCGCTCTCCCTCTCTCTCCCCCCTTTCGCGCTCGCCCACGCGCTCGACCCATCTGGGCTGGGGCACGCGGCACACTCACTCGTCGGCTCGGGGACCCCCCGGTCTCGGAACGCCGACAGTTGGCGCGCCAGGTAGGGGCCTGCTGCGTGTTGACGAGCAGTTTCCCGTCAAGCTCCAGATGGGCAGTCTCCAACGACCTCTTCAACCCGAGACAGTGCTCCGTTTCGGGAGCCTCGAGTTCATGTCTCTCGACAGCAGCTACGACATGATACTTCTTCCACCGCCGCGCGACAGCGACAATGGTGGCGGACAGCCCGCCCGCCGGCGGCGGAATCGACGACGCCTTTCCCGCGTGGGGGAAGGACAACTTTCGAGCTCGCTCCGTCCTCTCCCTCGCCATCGGAGGAGGAGGCGGGGCAACCAAAGCCGAGCGGGAGGCTGCGCTCCGACGGCTGTCGAGCAAATCGACACCCCCAGCGCCCCAACGGAGGACACGCCAAGCGTCGCCCTCGCGTTCGAGGCAAAGGCGGGCGCCATCCCCCCGCAACACGTCGACCCCGAGCAGGTGGACGACGCCAGCACGCTCACGGAGGGCCTGCAGGACGTCGCCCTCGTACCCAAGACGACGGCGCGATCAGCCCCCGACGTGACTTCATCGCTCCTCGTCGACAAAAAGGTACCGACTGCTACCCATCTTTCGTCATTTCGACTCGACCTCAGCCCGCCTGGCGACCTCGCTTTGGCGGGCGCTCACGTTGAGGCGAGTGCAACCTCTCTGGGGTTTCGTGTGCGGTCACCTTGGGACCGATTGACGGGTGTCTCGACCTACGGACCCTCTGGGTCCGAGGAAGATGACGACCCCAGCATCTGCTGGGATTTCTCCGGATCTGGCAACCCTAGTGCCATGCGGGACTTCGTGACCGCATGTGACTACTGCCTCTCCGACTGTTCCGACGGCAGCCGCAGCCTTGACGACAAGGACCGTGGCCCGAGCCGCGAATGTTTCCACATCGAGCTAGGGGATCCCTCCGGAGGCGGCTGTCTCGGCATGCCGGAGGATGGCGATCCCCCTAGGCCAGCGCCTCGCGCCGACATCCCGCGGGAGCTAGCTGTGGTCCCCGTTCCGGCGGGGGGTCACGACCCACAGCTCGAGCAAGTCCGCGAGGCGCAGGCCGGGCTCGATGAGGGAGCGGGAGCGCTCGAGGCAATCCGCCAGAACATCGGGCAGGTATGGGCGAGCTAGCCCCCGGCCGGGGGAATACGTCACCTGCCCCAAGGTCTCCAGCACCGCATCACCAACGATGCCAGGGACAGACCGCCACCCGCATCCGGCGGAACCGGTCAGGACCTGGCCGCCGCAACGATGCTCCTCCGCGCGATGCCGGAGTCATCAACCACCGAGGGTCGGTGAATCCAGGGAGAACTCAGGCATCTCCTGGAAGGCGCTGCGGCCCGGCGGGCCAAAAGCTCTGCCTCCCGAAGGCAGGGGTACCCCTCGGAACCTCGTGCCGCGACTTCCCGACTCACGCGGGAAGCCTCGGTCTACACCGGGCGCACGCGCAACACCGCGCCTGCGGCCCCGGGCCGCCTCGGCGACGAGCACCCTCATCGCGACCGTCGGGCACGCCTCGACGAAAGGGTGCGCCGAGGCTATCACCCCAGGCGTGGGGGACGCTACGACAGCGGGGAGGATCGGAGTCCCTCGCCCGAACCACCCGGTCCGCAGGTCTTTAGCCGAGCCATTCGGCGGGCGCCGTTTCCGCCCCGATTCCGACCCCCGGCTACTATCACAAAGTACTCGGGGGAAACGAGACCGGAATTGTGGCTTGCGGACTACCGCCTGGCCTGTCAACTGGGTGGGACGGACGATGACAACCTCATCATCCGCAACCTCCCCCTGTTCCTCTCCGACACCGCTCGTGCCTGGTTGGAGCACCTGCCTCCGGGGCAGATTTCCAACTGGGAAGATCTGGTCCAGGCTTTCGCCGGCAACTTCCAGGGCACGTACGTGCGCCCCGGGAATTCCTGGGACCTCCGAAGCTGTCGGCAACTGCCGGGAGAGTCTCTCCGGGACTACATCCGGCGGTTCTCGAAGCAGCGCACCGAGCTGCCCAACGTCACCGACTCCGATGTCATCGGCGCGTTCCTCGCCGGCACCACCTGCCGTGACCTGGTGAGCAAGTTGGGTCGCAAGACCCCCACTAGGGCGAGCGAGCTGATGGACATCGCCACCAAGTTCGCCTCCGGCCAGGAGGCGGTAGAGGCCATCTTCCGAAAGGACAAGCAGCCCCAGGGCCGCCCGTCGGAAGATGCTCCCGAGGCGTCTACTCCGTGCGGCGCCAAGAAGAAAGGCAGGAGGAAGTCGCAAGCGAAACGCGACGTTCCCGATGCAGACCTTGTCGCTGCCGCCGAGCACAAGAACCCTCGGAAGCCCCCCGGAGGCGCCAACCTCTTCGACAAGGCACTCAAGGAGACGTGCCCCTACCATCAGGGGCCCGTCAAGCACACCCTCGAGGAGTGCGTCATGCTTCGGCGCCACTTCCACAGGGCCGGGCCACCTGCAGAGGGTGGCAAGGCCCGCGACGACGACAAAAGGGAGGATCGCCAAGCAGGAGAGTTCCCAGAGGTCCGCGACTGCTTCATGATCTACGGAGGGCATGCGGCGAATGCCTCGGCTCGGCATCGTAAGCAAGAGCGTCGGGAGGTCTGCTCGGTGAAGGTGGCGGCACCAGTCTACCTAGACTGGTCCGACAAGCCCATCACCTTCGACCGGGACGACCACCCCGACCACGTGCCGAGCCCGGGGAAGTACCCGCTCGTCGTCGACCCCGTCATCGGCGACGTCAGGCTCACCAAGGTCTTGATGGATGGGGGCAGCTGCCTCAACATCATTTACGCTGAGACCCTCAGGCTCCTGCGCGTCGATCTGTCATCTGTCCGAGCAGGCGCTGCGCCCTTCCACGGGATCATCCCCGGGAAGCGCGTCCAGCCCCTCGGACAGCTCGACCTCCCCGTCTGCTTCGGAACACCCTCCAACTTCCGAAGGGAGACTTTGACGTTCGAGGTGGTCGGGTTCCGGGGAACCTACCACGCAGTGTTGGGAAGGCCATGCTACGCGAAGTTCATGGCCATCCCCAACTACACCTACCTGAAGCTCAAGATGCCGGGCCCCAACGGGGTCATCACCGTCGGCCCCACGTACAAACACGCATTCGAATGCGATGTGGAGTGCGTGGAGTACGCCGAGGCCCTCGCCGAGTCCGAGGCCCTCATTGCCGACCTGGAAAGCCTCTCCCGAGAGGTGCCGGACGTGAAGCGGCATGCCGGCAACTTCGAGCCAGCGGAGACGGTTAAGGCCGTCCCTCTCGACCCCAGTGGCGACACCTCCAAGCAGACTCGGATCGGATCCGGGCTCGACCCCAAATAGGAAGCAGTGCTCGTCGACTTTCTCCGCGCAAACGCCGACGTCTTTGCGTGGAGTCCCTCGGACATGCCCGGCATACCGAGGGATGTCGCCGAGCACTCGCTGGATATTCGGGCCGGAGCCCGACCGGTCAGACAGCCTCTGCGCCGATTCGACGAGGAAAGGCGCAGGGTGATAGGCGAGGAGATCCACAAGCTGATGGCAGCAGGGTTCATTAAAGAGGTATTCCATCCCGAATGGCTTGCCAACCCTGTGCTTGTGAGGAAAAAAGGGGGGAAGTGGCGGATGTGTGTAGACTACACTGGTCTCAACAAAGCATGTCCGAAAGTCCCCTACCCTCTACCTCGCATCGATCAAATCGTGGACTCCACTGCAGGGTGCGAAACCCTGTCTTTCCTCGATGCCTACTCAGGGTATCATCAAATCAAGATGAAAGAGTCCGACCAGCTCGCGACTTCTTTCATCACGCCCTTCGGCATGTACTGTTATGTCACAATGCCGTTCGGTTTGAGGAACGCGGGTGCAACCTACCAGCGGTGCATGAACCATGTGTTCGGCGAACACATCGGTCGCACGGTCGAGGCCTACGTCGATGACATCATAGTCAAGACGAGGAAAGCCTCTGACCTTCTCTCTGACCTCGAACTGACATTCCGGTGTCTCAAGACGAAGGGCGTCAAGCTCAATCCCGAGAAGTGCGTCTTCGGGGTGCCCCGGGGCATGCTTTTGGGATTCATCGTCTCCGAGCGGGGCATCGAAGCCAACCCGGAGAAGATCGCGGCCATCACAAACATGGGGCCCATCAAGGACTTAAAAGGCGTACAGAGGGTCATGGGATGCCTCGCGGCCTTGAGCCGTTTCATCTCGCGCCTCGGCGAAAGAGGCCTGCCCCTGTACCGCCTCTTAAGGAAGGCCGAGTGCTTCACTTGGACTCCCGAGGCCGAGGAAGCCCTCGGGAACCTGAAGGCGCTCCTCACCCAGGCGCCCGTCTTGGTACCCCCAGCTGATGGAGAAACCCTCTTGGTCTACGTCGCCGCAACCACTCAGGTGGTCAGCGCCGCGATCGTGGTCGAAAGGCAGGAAGAGGGGCATGCTCTGCCCATTCAGAGGCCAGTTTACTTCGTCAGCGAAGTGCTGTCCGAGACCAAGATCCGCTACCCACAAGTCCAGAAGCTGCTATATGCAGTGATCCTGACGAGGCGAAAGCTGCGACATTACTTCGAATCCCATCCGGTGACTGTGGTGTCATCCTTCCCCCTGGGGGAGATCATCCAGTGCCGAGAAGCCTCGGGGCGGATCGCGAAGTGGGCGGTGGAAATCATGGGCGAGGCAATCTCGTTCGCCCCTCGGAAGGCCATCAAGTCCCAGGTACTGGCGGATTTCGTTGCCGAATGGGTCGATACCCAGTTGCCAATGGCTCCGATCCAACCAGAGCTCTGGACCATGTTTTTCGACGGGTCGCTGATGAAGACGGGAGCTGGCGCGGGCCTGCTCTTCGTCTCGCCCCTCGGGAAACACCTGCGCTACGTGCTCCGCCTCCATTTCCCGGCGTCCAACAATGTGGCCGAGTACGAGGCTCTGATCAACGGATTGCGAATCGCCATCGAGCTAGGGGTCCGACGCCTCGATGCACGCGGCGACTCGCAGCTCGTCATCGACCAAGTCATGAAGAACTCCCTCTGCCGCGACCCGAAGATGGAGGCCTACTGTGAGGAGGTTCGACGCCTGGAAGACAAGTTCTATGGGCTCGAGCTTAACCACATCGCCCGGCGCTACAACGAGACTGCAGACGAGCTGGCGAAGATAGCCTCGGGGCGAACGACGGTTCCCCCGGACGTCTTCTCCCGAGATCTGCACCAACCCTCCGTCAAGATAGGCGACGCGCCCGAGCCCGAGGCACCCTCGGCCTCGTCCGAGGCGACCTCGGCCCAGCCCGAGCCATCCTCGGCTCAACCCGAGGAACCCTCGGAGCCCGAGGGCGAAGCACTGCGCATCGAGGAGGAGCAGAACGGGGTCGTGCCAGATCAAGATTGGCAAACCCCGTACCTGCAATATCTCCACCAAGGAGAACTGCCCCTCGACCGAGCCGAGGCTCGGCGGGTAGCGCGACGCGCCAAATCGTTCGTCTTACTGGGCGATGAGAAGGAGCTCTACCACCGTAGCCCCTCGGGCATCCTCCAGCGATGTATCTCCATCGCCGAAGGTCAGGAACTCCTGCGGGAAATACACTCGGGGGCTTGCGGTCATCATGCAGCACCTCGAACCCTCGTCGGGAACGCTTTCCGCCAAGGTTTCTACTGGCCAACGGCGGTGGCTGACGCCACTAGAATTGTCCGCGCCTGCGAAGGGTGCCAATTCTATGCGAAGCAGACCCACCTGCCCGCTCAGGCTCTGCAGACGATACCCATCACCTGGCCCTTCGCTGTGTGGGGTCTGGACCTCGTCGGCCCCTTGCAGAAGGCGCCCGGGGGCTACACGCACCTGCTGGTCGCCGTCGACAAATTCTCCAAGTGGATCGAGGTCCGACCCCTGAACAGCATCAGGTCTGAACAGGCGGTGGCGTTCTTCACCAACATCATCCATCGCTTCGGAGTCCCGAACTCAATCATCACCGACAATGGCACCCAGTTCACCGGCAAAAAATTCTTAGATTTTTGCGAGGATCACAACATCCGGGTGGACTGGGCCGCCGTAACTCATCCCATGTCGAATGGGCAAGTAGAGCGCGCCAACGGCATGATCTTACAAGGGCTCAAGCCTCGAATTTACAATGATCTCAACAAGTTCGGCAAGCGATGGATGAAGGAACTCCCCTCGGTGGTCTGGAGCCTGAGGACGACGCCAAGCCGAGCCACGGGTTTCACGCCGTTCTTCCTGGTCTACGGGGCCGAGGCCGTCCTGCCCACGGACCTGGAATACGGCTCCCCGAGGACGAGGGCCTACAACGAAGAAAGCAACCAAGCTAGCCGAGAAGACTCGCTGGACCAGCTGGATGAGGCTCGGGACAGGGCCTTACTACACTCGGCGCGGTACCAGCAGTCCCTGCGACGCTACCACGCCCGAGGGGTCCGACCCCGAGACCTCCAGGTGGGCGACCTGGTGCTTCGGCTGCGGCAAGACGCCCGAGGGAGGCACAAGCTCACGCCCCCCTGGGAGGGGCCGTTCATCATCGCCAAAGTTCTGAAGCCCGGAACGTACAAGCTGGCCAACAGTCAAGGCGAGGTCTACGACAACGCTTGGAACATCCAACAGCTACGTCGCTTCTACCCTTAAGATGTTTCCAAGTTGTTCATATACCTCGCACCCACGCAAAGTTTAGTCAACAAGGAAGGGTCGGCCTCGCCTCGGCAAAAGCCCGACCCTCCCTCGGGGGCTAAAAGGGGGGAAACCCCCTCTGCGTCAAAACTTTCCTCGAACAAAAAAAATCTCTTTTACCAGAACATCTTTCGTGCTTTTTGACTACTTCGAAAAGTGGGTCCCGGAAACGACGGGGTACACGTAAGCAGCCAAGGCTGACCGAGCCGAGGGACTCCTACGCCTCCGGGATACAGATACCTCACTCATCACCTTCTGCGATAAGTAACTCGCGCTCGGATAAGGTGAATCCGCGGATCGAACGAGTCTTTACGTACGGAAGGTCTTCTGTCGAAGCGATTCTTCGAGCCTTCTAGACCGAGTCGGTGACAGGGCCTCATGGACGGGTAAAAGTACGCGTAAGCGGCAAGGCCGACCGAGCCGAGGGACTCCCACGCCTCCGGGATACGGATACCTCACTCATCACCTTCCGCGAGAAGCAACTCTTGCTCGCACTAACATCCCTGCTACCGACGGAAAGTCCAGATACTCGAAACAAGAGGAAAAGAGACGCAGCTTTATAACACGGCAAGGGTGTGTGTTCTGGCCTCGACGGCCGCGCAAGGCCCACGCTACAAGACGATTTGACCCTGCAGGCTCGGATCTTGACGCTGGAAGAGGGCGATGACACCCTCGGCGTCGACAACACCTTCGGCGAGGCCCGACCTAGCCTCGGACGGCGACGCGGTCCGAGGGCCTCCGCTCCGAAGGACGACGTCATCACCACGCTCGAGCAATCTCTGCCAGGGACTCCTCTGAGAACCCGGCCCGAGCGGACGGCTCGGCCGGCCACCTCCGGGGCCTCGGCCGACCACCTTCCGAGGGCGCCAGCTCGATCCGAAACCTCGGCCGAGCGACTCCGACGACAATCCTGCCAACGGACAACCTGGCTAGGCTCCGGCCAGCCAGGTTTCATTTTCGAGCCGACTCCGCCTCTGCTCGTGCTGATATCGCTACCCCTGGCCTCGGCTCATCGAAGAGCGGCCGAGGGGTTTCTTTAACTAAGCTAGAGGAGCCTCGGACAACAGGGCCGACCGAGCCGAGGGACTCCTACGCCTCCGGGATACGGATACCTCACTCGTCACCTTGACACGGGGCGACTCATGCTTGGTGAAGCGGTTCAGACAATCAGCAGACGAGTCTTAGTGCTCAGAAATGAGGAAAAAACACGGCTCCGCGCCGTAGTTACATACATGTTCAGGCCCCGAAAGCCGAAATGAACAAAAAACCCGGCACTCGGAGTGCCATTACAAACGGAACTCCGGTTCCTCCCTCCGCAGCGGCGCAGGCCTCGGGAGAAGGCACAGCTGCTGTCTTTCCCTCGCCCATAATGCCACCCGAGGGGCGAGGACAAGTACAAAGAGCCGAAGCTCGAAGCGCCGATGGTGGCGGTGATCCCGTCGCTGACGGGGACTTCTCGAGCCGCCTCCACCTCGGCACTGACGCCAGGAGCCACCGGCCTACCGGCAGATCCCCACTCAAATCCTCCCCGATGAGTGGGACACCGGCCTCCGCGCAGAGGCGCCGCCCTGGTGCAAAGGCAGGGCCACCCCAGAACACGAGCGCCGCCCTAGCGGCGTACGGCGTCTAGGGTGGACCTCCCGTGTACACGGCGCGGCAGCCGCCCCCCGGCAAAAGGGGCCGCCGGAGCCGAGCCAGCGGACCCGACACGCTGGAAGTGACGGCGTTCGCCGCCGATCCATCCCCCGTTGTCAGAGTCCGCGCCGCCCGCAGGGCCAGTGAGCGCCTTCTCCCTCGAACATCGTGGGAGAGGATGACCCACGAACCCGTGCGGGAGGTGGAGCGCCGGCTCAGTCCGGCACCCACCCCAGCGAGGATGATGAACATCCTTGAAGCTGAGGGTGGGACCTAGATCGCAGTCCGGTTTGCTCCTCCCCACCCAGGAGCTGGTGGTCACCGTCTCGGATGACCCCCAGCGGAGGGGAGCAAACGGGCTGCATGATGAAAATCCTTGAAGCCGAACGATGGCTGAAAGGTACCAACTCCCACGGAGTTGCGTTCCTCCAACGATGGGGCGAAAAGACGGTGGTTTCCCCCATCCGGGGGCCTGGAAGACGGAGAGACACAATGCATAGGGGAGGAAGGAGACATGGTCGCCTTACGAAGGGGGTCGCCCCCCTTTTAAAGGCAACTCCCCCTGCTTGCACCCTCAACCGTCACGGGCTGAGTCTTCTCCAACACGCCTCCAAAGTCCTCCCCTGCGGCGCGGGGGCTGGGGCCCGCCTGTCATGCAGACCGGCTCTAAGCAGAAGAAGCCGAACCGTCGCGCACGACGCACGCAACCACCCAGCGGTTACAAGCAATCCTCCACTTTCGCCCAGACCGGCGGGCGAAAGGGGTAGGCGGCCGTGCAGGCGGCATGCAACCGCGCCAAGTGGACGCGCCTCTCCGACTCCTGACAGGCCAGCGCGACGGCTCAAGCCCACGCGTCGTGCAACTGGCACGCCGGTTGCTGCATGCGAGCCGCTGTGCCACTCGCTCCACCGCCGCACCTCCTCGATTGCGGAACCGATACCGCGATTCGAGGCGACCTAGCCCGCGACCCAGCAGCGCCAGCCTGGCGCAGTGGTCAAACGCGGTCAAAAATGGGCCGGCAGTAATGACGGTGGCAGGCGCGCGAGAGCAGCGGTCACGCCATCTGCCAAGCTCATGTCCCATCCGGAGGCAGCAAGAGAACCCCCTCTCACGGCGTGAAGACGACGCGCCCGTGACCCGTACCTCGAACGGCTCGCGCACGCGCAACGGCAACCTTGCCAACTACTCACCCCGGCGCATTAACTCCGCGGCTCGACGGACAGCGCTACGGGCGGGAGCGGCTGGCGACGTTTCGCCTTCGCCAAAACAACCACGCCGAAAAAGGTACGCCACGACGTTCAATTTCGAATCCTTTTTCCCTTTTCCTTCTTTCTCTATCTCTTGCAACAGGGACCGAGAAGGGGGATAACCCCAAAGGGATCCTTCCCCGTGAAGGAACTAGGCTCCGAGCCTCCCTACTGATCAGGGGTTCGAAGGCTGGCCCCCCGAAGGGTTCAACAGCCGCCTCAGATCGCGTGGGCCCGACACCCACTACTGGTCAGGGGTTCGAAGGTCGGCCCCCGAAGGGTCCCACGACCGCCTCAGGCTACTCGGGCTCCGTGCCCCCTACTGATCAGGGGTTCGAAGGCTGGCCTATCGAAGGGTTCACAGTCGCCTCAGACGCCGAGCGAGGGATGACCAGGGGTACGTTCGATACATAACCAAGGCTCGGGCTGCGCTCCCGAGGTACCCTAGGACATTTCCGAGACCAGCGGGAACGACTCTGTAACGGAATCCCATCGGAGGGAGGCAACGAGCCCTCGGACCCCGTCGCTAGGGGACCGGGTCCGGCAGATCACCCGCAGGTACTTTTGGGCGTGCCTCCGGGCCCCTAGCCGACCCCCAACGAACGGGGCACGGACGTCCACTCGGATTACCCGATTGCAGCTCACCGGAGACACCATGTTCGGTGCCCATCGAGGGTAACATGGCGCACTCCCCCCCCTCCTCCTTGCGGAAAGGCGACGTAGGGGCGTATATAAAAAAGCCGAGTCTGTCCCTGATCGTCCTCTCACTCCGTGCGGAGGCTCAGGGGCTGCTCTCGCAAAACCGGCTCCGGTCGAACCGTTGACAGCGTCAACATACCAGCCCGAGAACTTGGGCCCCGACAGTGCACCTGGGCTACGCCCTGCTCGCATGAGGGAACCGCCAGACCAGCCGAGGCATTACGCGAGGCATTAAGACCTCGGAGGAGTGAAACCACTCCTCCGAGGCCTCGGGGGCTACACCCGGCGGGTGCGCTCGCGCGCACCCACCGGAACAAAGTACCACCGAGAAAGGCTGGTCCCCTTGCAAAAAAGTGCGACGCAAGCCTCCAAGCGAGTGTTAACACTCTCTTCGAGGCTCGGGGGCTACTGTCGGGGACCATAATTAGGGGTACCCTCAAGACGCCTAATTCTCAGCTGGTAACCCCCATCAGCATAAAGCTGCAGAGGCCTGATGGGTTTGATTAAGTCAGGGATCAGTCCATACGAGCGACTTGATCACGCCACGCCCGAGCCTAGCCTCGGGCGAGGGCAGCCGACCCTGAGATGACTCCGTCTCGCCTGAGGTCTCCTCTTTCACGGCAGACGCATCACCGGCTCGCCCGAGGCCCCGCCTTCGATAAGAAGTAACCCTGACTAAATCACCGCGCCAACCGACCAAATCCCTGGGGCCTTCAACGCAAAAGGTAAGACTGACGGGTAGCCAGGCTTGGCCAAAAGCGCCAGAGGAAGCTCCGCCCGACCCAGGGCTCGGACTCGGGCTAAGGCCTCGGAAGACGGCGAACTCCGCCTCGCCCGACCCAGGGCTCGGACTCGGGCTAAGGCCTCGGAAGACGGCGAACTCCGCCTCGCCCGACCCAGGGCTCGGACTCGGGCTAAGGCCCCGGAAGACGGCGAACTCCGCCTCGCCCGACCCAGGGCTCGGACTCGGGCTAAGGCCCCGGAAGACGGCGAACTCCGCTCCGCCCGACCCAGGGCTCGGACTCGGGCTAAGGCCCCGGAAGACGGCGAACTCCGCTCCGCCCGACTCAGGGCTCGGACTCGGGCTAAGGCCCCGGAAGACGGCGAACTCCGCCTCGCCCGACCCAGGGCTCGGACTCGGGCTAAGGCCCCGGAAGACGACGACCTCCGCCTCGCCCGACCCAGGGCTCGGACTCCGCCTCGGCCCCTGCCGAACGACCTCCGCCTCGCCCGACCCAGGAGTTCGGGCTCGGCCTCTGTCATGCAGGACGGACTCGACCTCGACTTCGGAGGAGCCTCCACGTCGCCCGACCTAGGACACAAGACCGCCACGTCAACAGGAAGCGTCATCATCACCCTGCCCTGAGCCGACTCGGGTCGCAGAGAACAAGACCGGCGTCCCATCTGGCCAGCTCCGCCAGATAGGCAATGATGGCGCCTCACTAGACCATGACGACGGCGGCTCTCAGCTCCCTTACGAAAGCAGGGAGACGTCAGCAAGAGCACAGCTGTTCCAACAGCTGTCCCTCCGTCAAGCTCCACTGCTTCTCCAACAGCCACGACGCCACACCAATAGGGTGCCAAGATCTCTCCGGCTGCCACCTTGGCATGTACTTAGGGCGCTAGCTCTCCCTCGCTAGACACGTAGCACCTTGCTACACCCCCATTTTGTACACCTGGATCCTCTCCTTACGACTATAAAAGGAAGGACCAGGGCCTTCTTAAAAAAGGTTGGCCTCGTGGGGACGAAGGGCAGGGGCAGGCGCTCTCTCGGGGCCGCCCGCTCCCCTCACCTCGCGCGGACGCTTGTAACCCCCTACTGCAAGCGCACCCGACCTGGGCGCGGGACGAACACGAAGGCCGCGGGGATTCTCTGACTCCCTCACGACCCGGCTCCGGCCACCTCGCTCTCCCTCTCTCTCCCCCCTTTCGCGCTCGCCCACGCGCTCGACCCATCTGGGCTGGGGCACGCGGCACACTCACTCGTCGGCTCGGGGACCCCCCGGTCTCGGAACGCCGACAGCAACCATGTCTTCGCGTTCCCCTTATGCATCGCGTCTTTCCACCTTTCGAGCCCCCGGATGGGGGACACTCGCAGTCTTTCCGCCTTGTCGTCGGAGGGACGCACTTTCGCGGAAGTTGGTACCTTTCAGCCATCGTTCGGCTTCAAGGATTTTCATCAGGCAGCCCGGCCGCATCCCCTCGCCGGTGGTCACCCAAGACGGTGACCACCAGCTCCTGGGTGGGGAGAAGCAAGCCGGGCTGCGACCTCTGCCCCTCCCTCAGCTTCAAGGATGTTCATCATCAGTGCTGGGGAGGGGAGTGCGTCGAGTTGGGGTCGGTCTCTGCGCGGGCAACGGCTCGCTCCTTCCCTTAGTGATCGGGGGGAAGGGCGTTCGCCGTTCGTGGCGCTGGCAGCTGCCGCGTGCCCGGCTCTTCGACCCGAGCGGCTTCGGCGCCGCTTCTGGCGCCACCTTCCGCCACGGCAGCTAGAATAGGTTTCTCCGCCGACGAGATAGCCGGTGCCGCCCACGGGCTGACCTCCAACTCTACGGCCTTCTGCTCGTTCTCGCCCCCCCCGAGTGGGGATGTGGGCGAGGGCTTTATGGCAGCAGCATCCGCCCTGAGGTCATCGCTGCTGCTGTTTGGCCGCTCGGAGCAGAAGTCGTCGTCGCCGCTGCTAGAGCGGGCGGCGGCGTGCCACCCGTCGGCCTTCTGTTGCTCTGCAGGCCCCCCAATCGTGTGGGGTTGTTCGTACCTGCGGAGGTGGAACCGGAGTTCCGTTTGTAATGGCACCTTGAGTGCCGGAGTCTATTCATTGTGGCTGTCGGGGCCTGAACATGTATGTATTCTCGGCACGGAGCCGTGTTTTTTCTTCATTTCGAGCACTAAGACTCGCCTGTCACCTATCTGAAACGCTTCACCAAGCGTGAGTTGCCTCGTGCGAAGGTGACGAGTGAGGTATCCGTATCCTGGAGGCGTAGGAGTCCCTCAGCTCGGTCGGCCTTGCTGTCCGAGGTTTCTCTTGCTTAGTTAAAGGAACCCGCGGCCGCTCTTCGATGAGCCGAAGCCGGAGGTAGCGGTGTCAGCACAGACAGAGGCGGAGTTGACTCGAAAAGAAGACTTCATCGGCCGGAGCCTAGCCGGGCCGTCCACTGGCGGGACCAGCGTCGGAGTTGAGTTGCCGAGGCCACGAGCCGGGCTGATGTCCCCGGGGGACAGCTGGCTGAGGCTTCGGGGTGGCCGGCCGAGCCGTCTGCTCGGGCCGGATTCCTGGAGAAGACCCTGGCGGCGATGGCCCGGGCGTGGTGCTGATGTCGTCCTTCGAAGTGGAGATCCTCCGACTGCGTCGCTGTTCGAGGCTAGGTCGGACCTTGCCGAAGGTGTAGTTGACGCTGAGGGTGCTGCTGCTCCCTTCAACCGTCAAGGTCCGAGCCTGCAGGATCGGGTTATCTTGTAGTGTGCGTATGTTTTCTGCGGTCGCCGAGGCCCGAACATACTGTCGTCGTGTTGTAAAGCTGCGTTTCTTTTCCTCTTGCTTCGAGTATCTGGACTTATTTGTTGGTAACAGAGTTGCTCATCCAAGCGAGAGTTACTTTTCACGGAAGGTGATGAGTAAGGTATCCGTATCCCGGAGGTGTAGGAATCCCTCGGCTCGGTCGGCCTTGCCGCTTATGTGTACTCTTACTCATCCGTCGGATTCTGCTATCGATGTAGTCGAGAAGGCCCAAAAAATCGTTTCGGCAGAAGAGTTTTCGAGCGTGAAGACTTGTTCGGTCCATGGAATCACCTATCCGAGCATGAGTTACTTATCGCAGAAGGTGATGAGTGAGGTATCCGTATCCCGGAGGCGTAGGAGTCCCTCGGCTCGGTCAGCCTTGGCTGCTTACGTGTACTCTGTCGTTTTCAGGATCCACTTTCGAAGTAGTCGAAAAGCACGAAAGATATTCTAGCAGAAAAGATCTTTTTCCAAGGAAAAATTTTGACGTAGAGGGGTTCCCCCCTTCTAGCCCCCGAGGGAGGGTCGGGCTTTGCCGAGGCAAGGCCGACCCTTCCTTGATGATTAGGCTTCGTGTGTGAACGAGGTGTACAAACAACTTGAAAGCATCTTAAGGGTAGAAGCGACGTAGCTGTCGGATGTTCCAAGCGTTGCTGTAGACCTCGCCTTGACTGTTGGCCAGCTTGTACGTCCCGAGCTTCAGAACTTTGGCGATGACGAACGACCCTTCCCAGGGAGGCATGAGCTTGTGCCGCCCTCGGGCGTCTTGTCGCAGCCGAAGCACCAGGTCGCCCACCTGGAGGTCTCAGGACCGAACCCCTCGGGCGTGGTAGCGTCGCAGGGACTGCTGATACCGCGCCGAGTATAGCAAGGTCGTGTCCCGAGCCTCCTCCAGCTGGTCCAGTGAGTCTTCTCGGTTAGCTCGGTTGCTTTGATCGTCGTAGGCCCTCGCCCTCGGGGAACCGTATTCTAAGTCTATGGGCAAGATGGCCTCGGCCCCATAGACTAGAAAGGACGGTGTGAAGCCCGTGGCTCGGCTCGGCGTTGTCCTCAGACTCCAGACCATCGTGGGGAGCTCCTTCATCCATCGCTTGCCGAACTTGTTGAGGTCGTTGTAGATCCGCGGCTTGAGTCCTTGCAGGATCATGCCGTTGGCACGCTCTACTTGCCCACTCGTCATGGGGTGAGCCACGGCGGCCCAGTCCACCCGGATGTGGTGATCCTCGCAGAAGTCCAGGAACTTTCTGTCGATGAACTGGGTGCCGTTGTCGGTGATGATGGAGTTCGGGACCCCAAAGCGATGGATGATGTTGGTGAAGAACGCCACCTCCTGTTCGGACCTGATGCTGTTTAGGGGCCGGACCTCGATCCACTTGGAGAATTTGTCGATGGCAACCAGCAGGTGCGTGTAGCCCCCGGGTGCCTTCTGCAAGGGGCCGACGAGGTCTAGACCCCACACAGCAAACGGCCAGGTGATGGGTATGGTCTGTAGAGCCTGAGCGGGCACGTGGGTCTGCCTTGCGTAGAATTGGCACACTTTGCAGGTGCGGACAATTCTAGTGGCGTCGGCCACCGCGGTCGGCCAGTAGAAGCCCTGTCGGAAGGCGTTTCCAACAAGGGTTCGAGGTGCTGCGTGATGACCGCAAGCCCCCGAGTGTATTTCTTGTAATAGCTCCTGGCCTTCGGCGATGGATATGCATCGCTGGAGGATGCCTGAGGGGCTACGGTGGTAGAGCTCCTTCCCGTCCCCCAGCAAGACGAACGACTTGGTGCGCCGCGCCAACTGCCGAGCTTCGGCTCGGTCGAGGGGTAGCTCTCCTCGGTGTAGATATTGCAGGTACGGGGTCTGCCAGTTTCGATTTGGCGTGACCCCGCTTCGCTCCTCCTCGACGCGCAGTGCCTCATCTTCGGGGGTCGAGGTTGCCTCGGGCTGAGCCGAGGGTGTCTCGGGCAGAGCCGAGGGTACCTCGTGCCGAGCCGAGGATGCCTCGGGCTGGGCCGAGGCCTTCTCGGGCTCGGGCGTGTCGTCGGTCTTGACAGAGGGTTGGTGCAGGTCTCGGGAGAAGACGTCCGAGGGAACCGTTGTTCGCCCCGAGGCTATCTTAGCCAGCTCGTCCGCAGTCTCGTTGTAGCGTCGGGCGATGTGGTTGAGCTCGAGCCCGTAGAACTTGTCTTCCAGGCGCCGAACCTCATCGCAGTAGGCTTCCATCTTCGGGTCGCGGCAATGGGAGTTCTTCATGACTTGGTCGATGACGAGCTGTGAGTCACCGTGAGCGTCGAGGCGTCGGACCCCTAGCTCGATGGCGATACGCAACCCGTTGACCAGAGCCTCGTACTCGGCCACATTATTGGACGCCGGGAAGTGGAGGCGTAGCACGTAGCGTAGGTGCTTTCCGAGGGGCGAGATGAAGAGCAGGCCCGCGCCTGCCCCTGTCTTTATCAGCGACCCGTCGAAAAACATAGTCCAGAGTTCCGGTTGGATCGGAATTGTCGGGAGCTGGGTGTCGACCCATTCAGCCACAAAGTCCGCCAAGACCTGGGACTTGATGGCCTTCCGAGGGGCGAACGAGATCGTCTCGCCCATGATTTCCACCGCCCACTTTGCAATTCTACCCGAGGCCTCTCGGCACTAGATGATCTCCCCCAGGGGGAAGGATGACACCACAGTCACCGGATGAGACTCGAAGTAGTGTCGCAACTTCCGTCGTGTTAGGATCACCGCGTACAGCAGCTTCTGAATTTGTGGGTAGCGGATCTTGGTCTCGGACAGTACCTCACTGATGAAGTAGACTGGCCTCTGGACGGTCAATGCATGCCCCTCTTCTCGTCTCTCAACCACGATCGCGACGCTAACCACCTGAGTGGTAGCAGCGACGTAGATCAAGAGGGCTTCTCCGACGGCGGGAGGCACCAAGATGGGCGCGTTCGTGAGGAGCGCCTTCAGGTTCCCGAGGGCTTCCTCGGCCTCAGGGGTCCAAGTGAAGCACTCGGTCTTCTTTAAGAGGCGGTACAGAGGCAGGCCTCTTTCGCTGAGGCATGAGATGAAACGGCTTAGAGCCGCAAGGCATCCCGTGACCCTCTGTACGCCTTTCAAGTCCTTGATGGGCCCCATGTTGGTGATGGCCGTGATTTTTTCCGGGTTGGCCTCGATGCCCCGCTCGGAGACGATGAACCCCAAGAGCATGCCTCGAGGGACCCCGAAAACACACTTCTCAGGATTGAGCTTTATGCCTTTCGCCTTGAGACACCGGAATGTTACTTCAAGGTCGAAAAGGAGGTCGGAGTCTTTCCTCGTCTTGACTACGATGTCATCGACGTAGGCCTCGACCGTTCGACCAATGTGTTCGCCGAACACGTGGTTCATGCACCTTTGGTATGTCTCACCCGCATTCCTCAAACCGAACGGCATGGTAACATAGCAGTACATGCCGAAGGGTGTGATGAAAGAAGTCGCGAGCTGGTCGGACTCTTTCATCCTGATTTGGTGATACCCTGAGTAGGCATCGAGGAAAGATAGGGTTTCGCACCCAGCAGTGGAATCCACGATTTGATCGATGCGAGGCAGAGGGTAGGGAACTTTCGGACATGCTTTGTTTAGACCAGTGTAGTCTACACACATCCGCCATTTCCCTCCTTTCTTTCTCACAAGCACAGGGTTGGCAAGCCATTCGGGATGGAATACCTCTTTGATGAACCCTGCTGCCATTAGCTTGTGGATCTCCTCGCCTATGGCTCTGCGCTTTTCTTCGTCGAATCGGCGCAGAGGCTGCTTCACGGGTCGGGCTCTAGCTCGAATATCCAGCGAGTGCTCGGCGACATCCCTCGGTATGCCGGGCATGTCCGAGGGACTCCACGCGAAAACGCCGGCGTTTGCGCGGAGAAAGTCGACGAGCACTGCTTCCTATTTGGGGTCGAGCTCGGAGCCGATCTGGATCTGCTTGGAGGCGTCGTTGCTGGGGTCGAGAGGGACGGACTTAACCGTCTCCGCCGGCTTGAAGTTGCCGGCATGGCGCTTCACGTCTAGCGCCTCCTTAGAGAGGCTCTCCAGGTCGGCGATGAGGGCCTCGGATTCGGCGAGGGCCTCGGCGTACTCCACGCACTCCACGTCGCATTCGTACGCGTGTCGATACGTGGGGCCGACGGTGATGACCCCGTTGGGGCCCGACATCTTGAGCTTGAGGTAGGTGTAGTTGGGGACGGCCATGAACTTGGCGTAGTATGGCCTCCCTAGCACTACGTGGTAGGTTCCTCGAAACCCGACCACCTCGAACGTGAGGGTCTCCCTTCGGAAGTTGGAGGGTGTCCCAAAGCAGACGGGTAGATCGAGTTGTTCGAGGGGCTGGACGCGTTTCCCGGGGATGATCCCGTGAAAAGGCGCAGCGCCTGCCCGGACCGAGGACAGATCAATCCGTAGGAGCCCAAGGGTCTCGGCGTAGATGATGTTGAGGCTGCTGCCTCCGTCCATGAGGACCTTGGTGAGCCTGACGTTGCCGATGACGGGGTCGACAACGAGCGGGTATTTCCCCGGGCTCGGCACGCGGTCGGAGTGATCGCCCTGGTCGAAGGTGATGGGCTTGTCGGACCAGTCTAGGTAGACCGGCGCCACCACCTTTACTGAGCAGACCTCCCGACGCTCTTGCTTGCGGTGCCGAGCCGAGGCGTTCGCCACTGGCCCACCGTAGATCATGAAGCAGTCGCGGACCTCGGGGAGCTCTCCTGCCATGTGATCCTCCTTCTTATCGTTGTCGCGGGCCCTGCCACCTTCCGCAGGTGGCCCGACCTTGTGAAAGTGGCGCCGAAGCATGGCGCACTCCTCAAGGGTGTGCTTGACGGGCCCCTGATGATAGGGGCATGGCTCCTTGAGCATCTTGTCGAAGAGATTGGCACCTCCGGGAGGTTTCCGAGGGTTCTTGTACTCGGCAGCGGCGATAAGGTCCGCGTCGGCGGCGTCGCATTTCGCTTGCGACTTCGTCCTTCCTTTCTTCTTGGTGTCGCACTGAGTTGACGCCTCGGGGACATCTTCCGGTGGGCGGCCCTGGGGCTGCTTATCCTTCCAGAAGATGGCCTCAACCGCCTCCTGGCTAGAGGCGAACTTGGTGGCGATGTCCATCAGCTCGTTCGCCCTAGTGGGGGTCTTGCGACCCAGCTTGCTCACCAGGTCGCGGCAGGTGGTGCCAGCGAGGAACGCGCCGATGACATCCGAGTCGGTGATGTTGGGCAGCTCGGTGCGCTGCTTCGAGAATCGCCGGATGTAGTCCCGGAGAGACTCCCCCGGCTGCTGGCGGCAGCTTCGGAGATCCCAGGAGTTCCCAGGGCGCACGTACGTGCTCTGGAAGTTGCCGGCGAAGGCTTGGACCAGGTCGTCCCAATTGGAGATCTGCCCCAGAGGTAGGTGTTCCAGCCAGGCTCGAGCGGTGTCGGAGAGGAACAGGGGGAGGTTGCGGATGATGAGGTTGTCATCGTCCGTTCCACCCAGGTGGCAGGCCAGCCGATAGTCCGCGAGCCACAGTTCCGGTCTCGTCTCCCTCGAGTACTTTGTGATAGTAGTCGGGGTTCGGAACCGGGTCGAGAACGGCGCCCGTCGTATGGCTCGGTTGAAAGCCTGCGGACCGGGTGGTTCGAGCGAGGGACTCCGATCCTCCCCGCTGTCATAGCGTCCCCCACGCCTGGGGTGGTAGCCTCGGCGCACCCTCTCGTCGAGGTGGATTTGACGGTTGCGGTGAGGGTGTTCGTTGCCTAGGCGACCTGGGGCCGCAGGCGCTGTGTTGCGCTGCGCCCGGTGTGGACCGAGGCTTCCTACACGAATCAGGAAGTCGCGGCGCGATGTTCCGAGGGGTACCCCTGCCTTCGGGAGGCGGAGCTTTCGGCCCGTCGGACCGCGGCATCCTCCAGGAGATTCTTGAGCTCTCCCTGGATACGCCGCCCCTCGGTGGTAGATGGCTCCGGCATCGCGCGGAGAAGTATTGTCGCTGCAACCAGGTTCTGGCCGACCCCACTGGAAGCCGGTGGCGGCCTTGCCCTGACATCATCGACGATACGGTGCTGGATGCCCTGGGGTAGATGACGCGCTTCTTTGGCCAGAGGTTGGCCTGCCCATTCCTGCCCGATGTCCCGGCGGAACGGCTCAAGTGTTCCTGCTCCCTCGTCGAGCGTGGCCTGCATCTCGCGGATTTGCTCGAGCTGTAGGTCATGACCCCCGCCGGGACGGGGACCACAACTAGCTCCCGAAGGATGTCAATGCGAGGCGCAGGCCTAGGGGGATCACCGTTTTCCGGCGTACCAAGATGGTTGCCTTCGCCGGGACCCCCTAGATCAACGTGGAAACATTCACGATTTGGGCCGCAGTCCTCGTCGCCGAGGCTGCGGCTACCGTCGGAACAATCGGAAAGGCAGTAGTCACATGCGGTCATGAAGTCCCGCATGGCACTGGGGTTACCAAGTCCAGAGAAATCCCAACAAAAGTCGGGCTCGTCATCTTCCTCAGAACCCGAGGGCCCGTAGGTCGAGACGGCCGTCAGCCGGTCCCAGGGTGACCGCATACAATACCCCAGAGGGTTTGGACTCGCCTCTATGAGAGCGTCCACCGAAGCGAAGTCGCTTGGTGGGTCAAGGCTGAATCCAAAAGGCACGAGATGGGAGTCGGTCGGTACCTCTTGGTCGACGGGCGGTGACGAAGTCGCGTCAGGGGCAGACTACACCGTCGTCTCAGGTACGAGGGTGACGCCCAGCAAGTCCTTTCGCGAGCGTGCTGGCGTCGTCCGTCCGCTTGGAGTTGGCGTGTTGCGGGGAGACGGCGCTCGTCTTCGTCTCAGACGCGAGGTCGATGCCCGACGTGCCCCCCGTTGGGGCGCCGGCACCGTCGACTCGCTCGACAGCCGATGAGGTGTCGCCTCCTGCTTGGCCTTGGTTGCCCCGCCTCCTCCTCCGTCGGCGGGGGAGGTGACGGGACAAGCTCGAATGTCGTTCTTCTGACACGTGGGGAAGATGTCGTCGATTCCGCCGCTGGCGGGCGCGAAGGGGGAAGAAGCTGGAGGGAGACAGGCGTAAAAGGGGAAACCCGCGGCCTTCGTGTTTGTCCCGCGCCCAGGTCGGGTGCGCTTGCAGTAGGGGGTTACAAGCGTCCACGCGGGAGGGAGCGAGAGGCTTACGCGAGCGCTGTCCCGTCCTTCCCCACGCGGCCAACCCTCTGTAAGAGGGCCCTGAACCTTCCTTTTTGTAACACCCGGATTTTAGGGGTCCAAAACCCGGGGTTAACATAAACACCAGGTATGCTGGGACCAAGTCTCATACATATGATGTATAGTGGCACAGGATCGAATGTCACATCTTTATACATAACAGGAGTTCCATACAAAATAAATAATTACATTATAAGGAGACAACGGTCCAGCAACCCAAAGTTGACTGGGAGACGACGGCCTAGACCTCTCACGAACTCATCACAGCATCCTCCATGAGCACCATCCTGCAGTACCTGGTCTTGACCTGTGGTGTATGTGAGACAGCAAGAGTGAGCTCACATACGTTCATCGCTCAACAAGTTGTGGGGAATAATGTGCATGAACTCGCCAAAGGTGGGAGCTCACGTGAAGTGTAAGGCTTACCAAAGAAGATGGTTAGAGCTGAGCATTGCTTTTAAAGTTGGTCAAAATTTTATTAGCAGTTACTAAGTATAAGTAAATACCAACCCAGTTAAGTAGTAGAACAAGAATAACAACATCACCTGCGATGCAATGCATATGACAAATTGAATTTAGTTCCATAAATTAATCATGTGAGGGTCCGAGCTGCTCATGACCGTGAGCACGGCTAGTATACCAGTTTTACACTCTGCAGAGGTTGCGCATCTTTACCCACAAGTCGTGCTACCCATCTGCCAAGGGGTCATGAATCCCATACACCTCTACCAAGGAAGCGAGACAGGGTAACACTACGAGGCCTTTACAAAGTTCCACTAGCTTCCGAAAACCCGCTACAGTTTATAGGAAGATCCAGTGCAGGAATCCCTTGCAGGACCGCCATCGCAGCAAAATCCTCCCGAGGGCCTCCCTACACTGACCTCTCCCCTACTGCCATTGCCCCTTTCGGGTAAGGTAGTCTTCCACTAGCTTTCCTAATTAATCAGCCAAGGGCGTCCCATTCCACCCTTGTGGTAGCACTGTTTTCCCGGGTGGTCGCTCCATGTTCCAATTAACATAATGATCTTAACATGAACAGTAAATAACAACTGATAATAAAAGTAAAATCATGAATAAAGTGTATCTTCATACCCAAAACCACATAAAGCACCAGCAAGTACTACCCAAAAAGGTTCAGTGGTAAACAAGGTATAGAGATAATCAAACTAGGGTAACCTATTGGGTCCCATCAAAATTAACCTATGCAGATCATTATGATCAATCAGAACATGGCTGGGTAAAAAGAAGTGATCAAGGGCACAACTTGCCTGGGACTTGAGATTCCAGGTACCAGGATGATCTTCAGATGACTCGTGACCTCACTGCTAGTCGTAGCAATACAAACAAACAGTGTATAGGCAAAATTAACATTACACCAACATATATGCCAAAATACATATTAATAATCTACATATTAAAATAAGATCACAGGAAAAAGAATTATTAATTTTGGAGTTGTAGAATTCAAGTTATGAATTTCCTAAGATTTAAGGTGATTATAATATGATTAAATGATAAATAAATTTTCTGACAGAGTTCATGTCAAAACAGTGATTCTAAATGGTGAAGAATATTATTACAAAATTTTAGAAACTGGAATGGTTCAATTTGGAGCTAAAATGAATTTTCTATGAATTATCTAAGTTCTAGCAATTATTTTTGTATTAAAAATCTAATTTCTAATTCATTTAATCACTTTAATACTGCACTGGACTGGGCCTCAATTAATGGGAAACGCAGGGGCTAGATGGCAAAATATCCTAGGACTCAGAGCGCTGTGCAAGGTGGACGGCGGGTTGTTTTCCTAAAAACCGGAGGGCTCTTATGCAAAACAACCCAGCCGAAGGGGTATCGTAGGATCCTAGCCGCAGGATCCCTATCCGACGGTCACAATTAGATCAATTCACTTAACGAACCGGTACGCAATGCAGGCCCTCGGATCCAAGATCCATGGCCAGGGAACACACACCCTCTCGCCCATCCGATCCCGATCGGATGGCCCTCGCGAATTTGACCGAATCGTTATCTTGTTTCTAATCAGGACCGTTCTCTGGAAGATCAACGGTCCACAGCTCATCGTCCCAATCTAGCTCGATCCGCACCAACCCGACGCCGCTCCCCGGCGATAGTTCACCGGAGTGTGCGCAATTCCGGCCGACCAAGGCCCCAATCCCGAATTCACTCGACCCTCGTGAGATTCGCAACGGCCCGCACCCATGTCGCCCCTCAATTCCAGCCGCGACACAGCGCAAACACCCTGCCCACGGTACAGCTAAGCTCACGGCGGAGATGGATACTCCGATGAGCGATTCGACGAGGTCCGGTCACCAAATAGGCCAGCCAAGGGGACCACACGCACTAGAGTCCCACGCCGAAGGTTCCCGACCGCGAATCGAGGCCGAGGCGACCACCAGACCGTCTACCCACGGTGGCGGCGACACACAGTGGTCAGCGACGAGTAATTCCCCAACGCTATTATTCCAATCTACCGAGGTAACGCGTTGAGAAGGTAAAGGCGACAAGGGCTGCGGTGGATTACCGGTGAGTGGAATGAAGGCGCGCGGCGTTGACGCGAATTTGAAGTGGCGGCGGAATCTCCCTCTCTCGCGCTCCTTCTCGTCTTTGGTGAATCCCGGGCTCCCTTTTATACCCCGAGCCACGCGAGACCTTCGGGGAAAGGATGGCCGCGCCGAGCGCGGAATCCGCGGGTGGTTGTGGAATCCCGAGCTCCCCGGCGGCGGCTGTTACAACGGCGCGCGAAGCTCGCGGCGGACTCGGAATCGTGGAGAAGAAAGCGCTGACCAAAGGGGCCCACACGACAGTGAGATAAGGGCGATGGACGATGACATGTGGGTCCGTAGATCCAGTGACTGGCGAGAGGGGCTTGCGCGTAGTGGCTGATCAGCGGGTCCCGCCTGTCGGCGCGGGCATGTGAGCAGGGAGGCTGACGGGGTGGCCCCGCCTGTCGGCGCCGTGGGTGGAGTGGGCTGCGCGCGGGTAAAGGCTCCTTAGGTGGGCCGAAATGGATCCGGCCGGCCCATGAAGGTTTTTATTCTTTTTTTTTCTATTTTCTTTTCTCCATTTTCAAATCCAATTTGAGTTCAAGTTTAAATTCAAACTTTGTGAATAACTTGTCCTCAGTTTGAAAGGTATAATTTAATAATATAAGTGTGAAGGATGTCTATTCTGATTTTTATTTTATTTTATGTAATATTTTTCTTAGTTCTTCCCTCCTCTTTTATTTTCTATTTTCTATTCAAATTCAAATTTATATTTCTATTTTAGTTTTCAGATTTTTCAAATGTATCAATTGAAACCCAAAGGTGAATATAAACCACACTATTTTAATATTACTAATTTAAGTTTTATTCTCCTTGTTATTTATCTCATGGGATGTATAAATGGTTTCCTTTAAAAGAAAAATCCTTTTTCTCCTCATTTATTTTCCTAATTTCCAAAGCATCATGATACTTTGTTTATATTTTTTTTTCCTCTACTAATTTTGGGTCTTACAAATCCTACCCCCCTTAAAAATAATCTCGTCCTCGAGATTTGTAAGGAAAAAGGGTGCATGTTCATATTGATTCAACACATATGCATAAACAAAATCTCGGCATGATGCATATCTTATTAACAAAACACAGGGTCAAATGGACCTTATTATTTCTTCTAAAATATTATCATATCATCTACTAACTAAAGTAACACCTACACCTTACAAATCATCATAATTTATATCTATGTAGCTTGGTGAAGCTTGTGGTGGTGGTTGTTGTTGTTGTTGTCTCTCCAACCGTGCTTGCCTTATTTCTTGACGGGCCTGACGTATTTCCTCGCGTTGTTGTCTTATCTGATTTTGCATCTCGGTCACCAGGTCTGTTAATTGTTGTATTACCAGTCTTTGGGTAGCAACCACTTGATCGATCTCAACAGGTGGAGGGTTTGGAGGATTCATTTCTGTTTGCTGTTACGTGATAATCTTTCTTTTCCTGGTATTGACTATGAAAGTTAGAAGCATATGGTAATAGTTTTGCAAAGGAAATTATTCAATAGGCGGAATGAATAAGCTAGTAGCTGGTTATAATCTAAAGATTCTTTGGTAGGGCTTAATCTTTGTTTTATGTTCAGATTGGGGTAACCAATCGTATAAGGTGAATATCCAAGGGTAAGATAGAATCAGTCAAGATGAGAGATATGTATGGGTGAGATAGACTACATGATGTAGGTCAAAATCTGGTTTGATTGTCAGGTGGTGGTTGGTAGATTATGCAGTCCATTAAGACTCTATTGATTGGGTAAGTTATGTAACTTGTCATATAGGTCGAGTTGTTGTGTATGGCCAAGTTGATATAAGTCTCCAAATTAGGCTTAAGTGATTTAGGAGTATGGCCTTATCCTTTCTACCAGCATTAAGTAACTCACACTAGATTAGACCATATTAAATTAGATATGATCTAGATTAGACTAGTTTAGGTTAGATAGATCTTCCTGGGTAGGATATATTTTATCAAGATATATTAAAAATCTCTGTTAGGTTAAAGCAGAGGGGTTATGCAACTATCAGATGGGTAAGGTAGTTGCATATGGTTAGGTGGTTGTATATAGTAAAGTTGGTCTAGGGCACCAATTTTAGGTTAGATTGATATAACTAGATTAGGCTAGATAGAATCTCATTAATTTTAAATAGGTCATGGTTGTTATTCTAGAGTGGGATAAATATTCAATTTAGGGCAAGATGAATCCATAAGATAAGATAGAATCTTTCGAGGTCAGTTAGGTCTATTAGGATGACGTAAAATCTTTTCAAGATGAGATGAGTATCTTTTAAGATGAGATGGATCTAGTAAGATAAGAGAGAATCTTATAAGATAAGATGAATTGGTTAGAATGAGATCTTTTAGGATAAGTTAAATCTCTTAAGCTAGATATGTTCCAATGGGGATAATCTAGGTTGTCTAGTTATTTTATAAATATATTTTTATACCTATGTATATATGCAGATGCAATTGTGGACATTATTCCACAACTCATCACACTCAAACAAAGATCCAAATCAGACAGATATCATAAGAACAAACATTCAAGCATATAGATATTTATAAAATAGTTTTGTTTTGGTTCCTAAGAGTAGGTCTCCTATTCCTAAAGGTCACTTTAGGCACAGGATTTCAAAGTGTGAAATCCACATTTGTCTCTAGAAAGATAAAGGTAAGAATAATCAGAGTAAAGCGGAAATAGACGAGAAAAGATTAAGGTGAGTTTAGAAAAGAATCAGAGTAAGGTAAGTAAAGAATGGTTGTCTAGTTCTACCTAGGCTTCGTCCTACAGTCAACATTCCTCTGATACCACTTCTGTAACACCCGGATTTTAGGGGTCCAAAACCCGGGGTTAACATAAACACCAGGTATGCTGGGACCAAGTCTCATACATATGATGTATAGTGGCACAGGATCGAATGTCACATCTTTATACATAACAGGAGTTCCATACAAAATAAATAATTACATTATAAGGAGACAACGGTCCAGCAACCCAAAGTTGACTGGGAGACGACGGCCTAGACCTCTCACGAACTCATCACAACATCCTCCATGAGCACCATCCTGCAGTACCTGGTCTTGACCTGTGGTGTATGTGAGACAGCAAGAGTGAGCTCACATACGTTCATCGCTCAACAAGTTGTGGGGAATAATGTGCATGAACTCGCCAAAGGTGGGAGCTCACGTGAAGTGTAAGGCTTACCAAAGAAGATGGTTAGAGCTGAGCATTGCTTTTAAAGTTGGTCAAAATTTTATTAGCAGTTACTAAGTATAAGTAAATACCAACCCAGTTAAGTAGTAGAACAAGAATAACAACATCACCTGCGATGCAATGCATATGACAAATTGAATTTAGTTCCATAAATTAATCATGTGAGGGTCCGAGCTGCTCATGACCGTGAGCACGGCTAGTATACCAGTTTTACACTCTGCAGAGGTTGCGCATCTTTACCCACAAGTCGTGCTACCCATCTGCCAAGGGGTCATGAATCCCATACACCTCTACCAAGGAAGCGAGACAGGGTAACACTACGAGGCCTTTACAAAGTTCCACTAGCTTCCGAAAACCCGCTACAGTTTATAGGAAGATCCAGTGCAGGAATCCCTTGCAGGACCGCCATCGCAGCAAAATCCTCCCGAGGGCCTCCCTACACTGACCTCTCCCCTACTGCCATTGCCCCTTTCGGGTAAGGTAGTCTTCCACTAGCTTTCCTAATTAATCAGCCAAGGGCGTCCCATTCCACCCTTGTGGTAGCACTGTTTTCCCGGGTGGTCGCTCCATGTTCCAATTAACATAATGATCTTAACATGAACAGTAAATAACAACTGATAATAAAAGTAAAATCATGAATAAAGTGTATCTTCATACCCAAAACCACATAAAGCACCAGCAAGTACTACCCAAAAAGGTTCAGTGGTAAACAAGGTATAGAGATAATCAAACTAGGGTAACCTATTGGGTCCCATCAAAATTAACCTATGCAGATCATTATGATTAATCAGAACATGGCTGGGTAAAAAGAAGTGATCAAGGGCACAACTTGCCTGGGACTTGAGATTCCAGGTACCAGGATGATCTTCAGATGACTCGTGACCTCACTGCTAGTCGTAGCAATACAAACAAACAGTGTATAGGCAAAATTAACATTACACCAACATATATGCCAAAATACATATTAATAATCTACATATTAAAATAAGATCACAGGAAAAAGAATTATTAATTTTGGAGTTGTAGAATTCAAGTTATGAATTTCCTAAGATTTAAGGTGATTATAATATGATTAAATGATAAATAAATTTTCTGACAGAGTTCATGTCAAAACAGTGATTCTAAATGGTGAAGAATATTATTACAAAATTTTAGAAACTGGAATGGTTCAATTTGGAGCTAAAATGAATTTTCTATGAATTATCTAAGTTCTAGCAATTATTTTTGTATTAAAAATCTAATTTCTAATTCATTTAATCACTTTAATACTGCACTGGACTGGGCCTCAATTAATGGGAAACGCAGGGGCTAGATGGCAAAATATCCTAGGACTCAGAGCGCTGTGCAAGGTGGACGGCGGGTTGTTTTCCTAAAAACCGGAGGGCTCTTATGCAAAACAACCCAGCCGAAGGGGTATCGTAGGATCCTAGCCGCAGGATCCCTATCCGACGGTCACAATTAGATCAATTCACTTAACGAACCGGTACGCAATGCAGGCCCTCGGATCCAAGATCCATGGCCAGGGAACACACACCCTCTCGCCCATCCGATCCCGATCGGATGGCCCTCGCGAATTTGACCGAATCGTTATCTTGTTTCTAATCAGGACCGTTCTCTGGAAGATCAACGGTCCACAGCTCATCGTCCCAATCTAGCTCGATCCGCACCAACCCGACGCCGCTCCCCGGCGATAGTTCACCGGAGTGTGCGCAATTCCGGCCGACCAAGGCCCCAATCCCGAATTCACTCGACCCTCGTGAGATTCGCAACGGCCCGCACCCATGTCGCCCCTCAATTCCAGCCGCGACACAGCGCAAACACCCTGCCCACGGTACAGCTAAGCTCACGGCGGAGATGGATACTCCGATGAGCGATTCGACGAGGTCCGGTCACCAAATAGGCCAGCCAAGGGGACCACACGCACCAGAGTCCCACGCCGAAGGTTCCCGACCGCGAATCGAGGCCGAGGCGACCACCAGACCGTCTACCCACGGTGGCGGCGACACACAGTGGTCAGCGACGAGTAATTCCCCAACGCTATTATTCCAATCTACCGAGGTAACGCGTTGAGAAGGTAAAGGCGACAAGGGCTGCGGTGGATTACCGGTGAGTGGAATGAAGGCGCGTGGCGTTGACGCGAATTTGAAGTGGCGGCGGAATCTCCCTCTCTCGCGCTCCTTCTCGTCTTTGGTGAATCCCGGGCTCCCTTTTATACCCCGAGCCACGCGAGACCTTCGGGGAAAGGATGGCCGCGCCGAGCGCGGAATCCGCGGGTGGTTGTGGAATCCCGAGCTCCCCGGCGGCGGCTGTTACAACGGCGCGCGAAGCTCACGGCGGACTCGGAATCGTGGAGAAGAAAGCGCTGACCAAAGGGGCCCACACGACAGTGAGATAAGGGCGATGGACGATGACATGTGGGTCCGTAGATCCAGTGACTGGCGAGAGGGGCTTGCGCGTAGTGGCTGATCAGCGGGTCCCGCCTGTCGGCGCGGGCATGTGAGCAGGGAGGCTGACGGGGTGGCCCTGCCTGTCGGCGCCGTGGGTGGAGTGGGCTGCGCGCGGGTAAAGGCTCCTTAGGTGGGCCGAAATGGATCCGGCCGGCCCATGAAGGTTTTTATTCTTTTTTTTTCTATTTTCTTTTCTCCATTTTCAAATCCAATTTGAGTTCAAGTTTAAATTCAAACTTTGTGAATAACTTGTCCTCAGTTTGAAAGGTATAATTTAATAATATAAGTGTGAAGGATGTCTATTCTGATTTTTATTTTATTTTATGTAATATTTTTCTTAGTTCTTCCCTCCTCTTTTATTTTCTATTTTCTATTCAAATTCAAATTTATATTTCTATTTTAGTTTTCAGATTTTTCAAATGTATCAATTGAAACCCAAAGGTGAATATAAACCACACTATTTTAATATTACTAATTTAAGTTTTATTCTCCTTGTTATTTATCTCATGGGATGTATAAATGGTTTCCTTTAAAAGAAAAATCCTTTTTCTCCTCATTTATTTTCCTAATTTCCAAAGCATCATGATACTTTGTTTATATTTTTTTTTCCTCTACTAATTTTGGGTCTTACAAATCCTACCCCCCTTAAAAATAATCTCGTCCTCGAGATTTGTAAGGAAAAAGGGTGCATGTTCATATTGATTCAACACATATGCATAAACAAAATCTCGGCATGATGCATATCTTATTAACAAAACACAGGGTCAAATGGACCTTATTATTTCTTCTAAAATATTATCATATCATCTACTAACTAAAGTAACACCTACACCTTACAAATCATCATAATTTATATCTATGTAGCTTGGTGAAGCTTGTGGTGGTGGTTGTTGTTGTTGTTGTCTCTCCAACCGTGCTTGCCTTATTTCTTGACGGGCCTGACGTATTTCCTCGCGTTGTTGTCTTATCTGATTTTGCATCTCGGTCACCAGGTCTGTTAATTGTTGTATTACCAGTCTTTGGGTAGCAACCACTTGATCGATCTCAACAGGTGGAGGGTTTGGAGGATTCATTTCTGTTTGCTGTTACGTGATAATCTTTCTTTTCCTGGTATTGACTATGAAAGTTAGAAGCATATGGTAATAGTTTTGCAAAGGAAATTATTCAATAGGCGGAATGAATAAGCTAGTAGCTGGTTATAATCTAAAGATTCTTTGGTAGGGCTTAATCTTTGTTTTATGTTCAGATTGGGGTAACCAATCGTATAAGGTGAATATCCAAGGGTAAGATAGAATCAGTCAAGATGAGAGATATGTATGGGTGAGATAGACTACATGATGTAGGTCAAAATCTGGTTTGATTGTCAGGTGGTGGTTGGTAGATTATGCAGTCCATTAAGACTCTATTGATTGGGTAAGTTATGTAACTTGTCATATAGGTCGAGTTGTTGTGTATGGCCAAGTTGATATAAGTCTCCAAATTAGGCTTAAGTGATTTAGGAGTATGGCCTTATCCTTTCTACCAGCATTAAGTAACTCACACTAGATTAGACCATATTAAATTAGATATGATCTAGATTAGACTAGTTTAGGTTAGATAGATCTTCCTGGGTAGGATATATTTTATCAGGATATATTAAAAATCTCTGTTAGGTTAAAGCAGAGGGGTTATGCAACTATCAGATGGGTAAGGTAGTTGCATATGGTTAGGTGGTTGTATATAGTAAAGTTGGTCTAGGGCACCAATTTTAGGTTAGATTGATATAACTAGATTAGGCTAGATAGAATCTCATTAATTTTAAATAGGTCATGGTTGTTATTCTAGAGTGGGATAAATATTCAATTTAGGGCAAGATGAATCCATAAGATAAGATAGAATCTTTCGAGGTCAGTTAGGTCTATTAGGATGACGTAAAATCTTTTCAAGATGAGATGAGTATCTTTTAAGATGAGATGGATCTAGTAAGATAAGAGAGAATCTTATAAGATAAGATGAATTGGTTAGAATGAGATCTTTTAGGATAAGTTAAATCTCTTAAGCTAGATATGTTCCAATGGGGATAATCTAGGTTGTCTAGTTATTTTATAAATATATTTTTATACCTATGTATATATGCAGATGCAATTGTGGACATTATTCCACAACTCATCACACTCAAACAAAGATCCAAATCAGACAGATATCATAAGAACAAACATTCAAGCATATAGATATTTATAAAATAGTTTTGTTTTGGTTCCTAAGAGTAGGTCTCCTATTCCTAAAGGTCACTTTAGGCACAGGATTTCAAAGTGTGAAATCCACATTTGTCTCTAGAAAGATAAAGGTAAGAATAATCAGAGTAAAGCGGAAATAGACGAGAAAAGATTAAGGTGAGTTTAGAAAAGAATCAGAGTAAGGTAAGTAAAGAATGGTTGTCTAGTTCTACCTAGGCTTCGTCCTACAGTCAACATTCCTCTGATACCACTTCTGTAACACCCGGATTTTAGGGGTCCAAAACCCGGGGTTAACATAAACACCAGGTATGCTGGGACCAAGTCTCATACATATGATGTATAGTGGCACAGGATCGAATGTCACATCTTTATACATAACAGGAGTTCCATACAAAATAAATAATTACATTATAAGGAGACAACGGTCCAGCAACCCAAAGTTGACTGGGAGACGACGGCCTAGACCTCTCACGAACTCATCACAACATCCTCCATGAGCACCATCCTGCAGTACCTGGTCTTGACCTGTGGTGTATGTGAGACAGCAAGAGTGAGCTCACATACGTTCATCGCTCAACAAGTTGTGGGGAATAATGTGCATGAACTCGCCAAAGGTGGGAGCTCACGTGAAGTGTAAGGCTTACCAAAGAAGATGGTTAGAGCTGAGCATTGCTTTTAAAGTTGGTCAAAATTTTATTAGCAGTTACTAAGTATAAGTAAATACCAACCCAGTTAAGTAGTAGAACAAGAATAACAACATCACCTGCGATGCAATGCATATGACAAATTGAATTTAGTTCCATAAATTAATCATGTGAGGGTCCGAGCTGCTCATGACCGTGAGCACGGCTAGTATACCAGTTTTACACTCTGCAGAGGTTGCGCATCTTTACCCACAAGTCGTGCTACCCATCTGCCAAGGGGTCATGAATCCCATACACCTCTACCAAGGAAGCGAGACAGGGTAACACTACGAGGCCTTTACAAAGTTCCACTAGCTTCCGAAAACCCGCTACAGTTTATAGGAAGATCCAGTGCAGGAATCCCTTGCAGGACCGCCATCGCAGCAAAATCCTCCCGAGGGCCTCCCTACACTGACCTCTCCCCTACTGCCATTGCCCCTTTCGGGTAAGGTAGTCTTCCACTAGCTTTCCTAATTAATCAGCCAAGGGCGTCCCATTCCACCCTTGTGGTAGCACTGTTTTCCCGGGTGGTCGCTCCATGTTCCAATTAACATAATGATCTTAACATGAACAGTAAATAACAACTGATAATAAAAGTAAAATCATGAATAAAGTGTATCTTCATACCCAAAACCACATAAAGCACCAGCAAGTACTACCCAAAAAGGTTCAGTGGTAAACAAGGTATAGAGATAATCAAACTAGGGTAACCTATTGGGTCCCATCAAAATTAACCTATGCAGATCATTATGATTAATCAGAACATGGCTGGGTAAAAAGAAGTGATCAAGGGCACAACTTGCCTGGGACTTGAGATTCCAGGTACCAGGATGATCTTCAGATGACTCGTGACCTCACTGCTAGTCGTAGCAATACAAACAAACAGTGTATAGGCAAAATTAACATTACACCAACATATATGCCAAAATACATATTAATAATCTACATATTAAAATAAGATCACAGGAAAAAGAATTATTAATTTTGGAGTTGTAGAATTCAAGTTATGAATTTCCTAAGATTTAAGGTGATTATAATATGATTAAATGATAAATAAATTTTCTGACAGAGTTCATGTCAAAACAGTGATTCTAAATGGTGAAGAATATTATTACAAAATTTTAGAAACTGGAATGGTTCAATTTGGAGCTAAAATGAATTTTCTATGAATTATCTAAGTTCTAGCAATTATTTTTGTATTAAAAATCTAATTTCTAATTCATTTAATCACTTTAATACTGCACTGGACTGGGCCTCAATTAATGGGAAACGCAGGGGCTAGATGGCAAAATATCCTAGGACTCAGAGCGCTGTGCAAGGTGGACGGCGGGTTGTTTTCCTAAAAACCGGAGGGCTCTTATGCAAAACAACCCAGCCGAAGGGGTATCGTAGGATCCTAGCCGCAGGATCCCTATCCGACGGTCACAATTAGATCAATTCACTTAACGAACCGGTACGCAATGCAGGCCCTCGGATCCAAGATCCATGGCCAGGGAACACACACCCTCTCGCCCATCCGATCCCGATCGGATGGCCCTCGCGAATTTGACCGAATCGTTATCTTGTTTCTAATCAGGACCGTTCTCTGGAAGATCAACGGTCCACAGCTCATCGTCCCAATCTAGCTCGATCCGCACCAACCCGACGCCGCTCCCCGGCGATAGTTCACCGGAGTGTGCGCAATTCCGGCCGACCAAGGCCCCAATCCCGAATTCACTCGACCCTCGTGAGATTCGCAACGGCCCGCACCCATGTCGCCCCTCAATTCCAGCCGCGACACAGCGCAAACACCCTGCCCACGGTACAGCTAAGCTCACGGCGGAGATGGATACTCCGATGAGCGATTCGACGAGGTCCGGTCACCAAATAGGCCAGCCAAGGGGACCACACGCACCAGAGTCCCACGCCGAAGGTTCCCGACCGCGAATCGAGGCCGAGGCGACCACCAGACCGTCTACCCACGGTGGCGGCGACACACAGTGGTCAGCGACGAGTAATTCCCCAACGCTATTATTCCAATCTACCGAGGTAACGCGTTGAGAAGGTAAAGGCGACAAGGGCTGCGGTGGATTACCGGTGAGTGGAATGAAGGCGCGCGGCGTTGACGCGAATTTGAAGTGGCGGCGGAATCTCCCTCTCTCGCGCTCCTTCTCGTCTTTGGTGAATCCCGGGCTCCCTTTTATACCCCGAGCCACGCGAGACCTTCGGGGAAAGGATGGCCGCGCCGAGCGCGGAATCCGCGGGTGGTTGTGGAATCCCGAGCTCCCCGGCGGCGGCTGTTACAACGGCGCGCGAAGCTCGCGGCGGACTCGGAATCGTGGAGAAGAAAGCGCTGACCAAAGGGGCCCACACGACAGTGAGATAAGGGCGATGGACGATGACATGTGGGTCCGTAGATCCAGTGACTGGCGAGAGGGGCTTGCGCGTAGTGGCTGATCAGCGGGTCCCGCCTGTCGGCGCGGGCATGTGAGCAGGGAGGCTGACGGGGTGGCCCCGCCTGTCGGCGCCGTGGGTGGAGTGGGCTGCGCGCGGGTAAAGGCTCCTTAGGTGGGCCGAAATGGATCCGGCCGGCCCATGAAGGTTTTTATTCTTTTTTTTTCTATTTTCTTTTCTCCATTTTCAAATCCAATTTGAGTTCAAGTTTAAATTCAAACTTTGTGAATAACTTGTCCTCAGTTTGAAAGGTATAATTTAATAATATAAGTGTGAAGGATGTCTATTCTGATTTTTATTTTATTTTATGTAATATTTTTCTTAGTTCTTCCCTCCTCTTTTATTTTCTATTTTCTATTCAAATTCAAATTTATATTTCTATTTTAGTTTTCAGATTTTTCAAATGTATCAATTGAAACCCAAAGGTGAATATAAACCACACTATTTTAATATTACTAATTTAAGTTTTATTCTCCTTGTTATTTATCTCATGGGATGTATAAATGGTTTCCTTTAAAAGAAAAATCCTTTTTCTCCTCATTTATTTTCCTAATTTCCAAAGCATCATGATACTTTGTTTATATTTTTTTTCCTCTACTAATTTTGGGTCTTACACTTTTATAGGCGTAAGGAGAGGATCCAGGTGTACAATGGGGGGTGTAGCAGTGTGCTAACATGTCTAGCGGAGAAGAGCTAGCGCCCTAAGTACATGCCGTCGTGGCAGCCGGAGAGGTTTTGGCACCCGGTTCATGTGGTGTCGTGGCCGTCGGAGGAGCGCTGGAGCCTGGCGGAAGGACAACTGTTGGGGCTGTCGAGTCCTTGCTGACGTCTCCTTGCTTCCGTAAGGGGGCTGAGAGTCGTCGTCGTCATGGAGCATGCGGGGCGCCATCATTACTTGTTTATCGGGGCGAGCCAGATGGGACGCCGGTCTTGTTCCCCGTAGCCTGAGTTAGCTTGGGGTAGGGTAATGATGGCGCCTCCTGTGACGTGGTCGGTTCGAGCCCTGGGTTGGGCGAGGCGGAGGCTCCTCCGAGGTCGAGATCGAGTCTGTCTTCCGAGGCCGAGGTCGAGTCCGAGCCCCTGGGTCGGGCGAGGCGGAGACCGTCGGCTGAGGCCAGGGCTGAGTCCGAGCCCTGGGGTCGGGCGAGACGGAGTTCGTCGTCTTCCGGGGCTGAGCCCGAGTCCGAGCCCTGGGTCGGGCGAGGCGGAGTTCGTCGTCTTCCGGGGCTGAGCCCGAGTCCGAGCCCTGGGGTCGGGCGATGCGGAGTTCGTCGTCTTCCGGGGCTGAGCCCGAGTCCGAGCCCTGGGGTCGGGCGAAGCGGGGTTCGTCGTCTTCCGGGGCTGAGCCCGAGTCCGAGCCCTGGGGTCGGGCGATGCGGAGTTCGTCGTCTTCCGGGGCTGAGCCCGAGTCTGAGCCCTGGGGTCGGGCGAAGCGGAGTTCGTCGTCTTCCGGGGCTGAGCCCGAGTCCGAGCCCTAGGGTCGGGCGAAGCGGAGTTCGTCGTCTTCCGGGGCTGAGCCCGAGTCCGAGCCCTGGGGTCGGGCGATGCGGAGTTCCCTATGGCGCCTGAGGCCGGACTTGGCTGCTGTCAGCCTCACTCTGCCGAGTGGCACAGCAGTCGGAGCGGCGCAGGCGACGCTGTCCTCTTGTCAGGCCGGTCAGTGGAGCGGCGAAGTGACTGCGGTCACTTTGGCTCTGTCGACTGAAGGGCGCGCGTCAGGATAAGGTGTCAGACCACCTTTGCATTAAATGCTCCTGTGATACGGTCGGTCGGCGTGGCGACTTGGCCAAGGTTGCTTCTTGGTGAAGTCTGGGCCTCAGGCGAGCCGAAGGTGTGTCCGTTGCTGGAGGGGGTACTCAGGCGAGACGTAAATCCTCCGGGGTCGGCTGCCCTTGCCCGAGGCTGGGCTCGGGCGAGGCGAGATCGTGTCCCTTGAGTGGACCGATCCTTGACTTAATCGCACCCATCAGGCCTTTGCAGCTTTGTGCTGATGGGGGTTACCAGCTGAGATTAGGAGTCTTGAGGGTACCCCTAATTATGGTCCCCGGCACTGACAATGTTAGAATATTCCTTCTAAAGTAGAAATTTGGAGTTATATGAGTGTGGATAGCCTAAGATGGTGTAGGTTATTACTCTGGGTTATAAAATTTAGTGTTGTGCTCCTGTAACCGGTTGTCAGCAAGCAACGATATGCAGTCTGATTGGATGTCTGCATCGTCTATTTTGAGCCATCACATGTGTTGATTTTGTCTAACTTTTTGTTTGGTTGTCTGCACGTGAGAGATGTGATTTGCACCAACGGATACAAAATAAGTTATTTTACTTGTATCTACACGTACGCCCAAAACGAGCGTATTCGTCCAGCCGCGTGAGCTTGCGCATAGCCACGTGAGCTTGTATCTACACACGCGCATAGCCATCCAATCAAGTTGATGGTGAATTGGTTCGCCCTGTTTGTGTGTTTCTACACCGGTCGCCATTCAGGGTTCACCAAACTGGTTTCCTTTCAAAAACCGATCGGGGCCGATATCCGATAAATTAGTAGAAACTGGGTAAATTCACATGCAACCCAATTTCTGAAATGAAATGGTTCGAAAACGATAAAATCGATCGATACGACTGATCAATCAGTTATTGAATCGATAAATCGGTAGAAATCAGATAAATTCACATCCAAACCATTTTCTGAATTGAAAAGGCATGAAATTGATTAATCGACCGATAAATTGGCCATTGAATTGATAAATCGACAACACGTGTGAAGAAATCGAACCACTTGTCATTTTAGAAATAAAGTATACTAATGACACAAAGCTTAAACAAAAGTATCACAAGTTAAAAGATTTGAGGTTAAAAGGAAGAAAATCCTCAAAATATAGCTACTGGAGGCCACCAGTTTATCTTTATCTAGGACCAGTTAATGTCTAGCAGGGCGGCTAATCGATAAAATCGTCCGATTTTTAATTTTCAAAACTTTGTTTGATTTTTTGGGTTGAAATCCGTAGCGTGTTTTCATATTTGGTTTCAGCGGAAAGTTTTGAAAAAAAAATCTATAGTATTTATAGAAAATTACATTAAATTTATTTAAATTTTATAAAATATTTTAAATTTAAATGTGTAAATCGGTGATACAACCAAACCGTCCAGAACTAATTATCTATTAATTAGCTGGTTAGCCGGATTTATCCATCGATCGGTTTGGTGATCCTTGCCGCCAGTAAGCACCGACTCGATGCCTGGCGAGCCAGGCAGGGAGAGGCCGTTAAGAAAGACGAGCCGATGCTGCTACGCGGTCTGGCATTGGAGAGCGACGTCGATGCTGCCGCCGTAAACCCGTAGTGCCATGAATGGCGATGCCGTCTCCGTCACTCTCTCGGGCCGGGCACCTCGGTGGCTCGGTGTGGTGTGTGCTGGACAAGTTCCTGGGCACCGACAGGAGATGATGCCACGACTGGATTACTCTAGCTTAGCTGGGAGCAGCGGAGGCGGAAGCCAGTGTTGGATTAATGTGGGCTTGGCCCAAATTAATATTCAATAATAGTCAATACTAATGGCCCACTTTAATGCTATGGTGTACTAATTATTTAGTACCATATTGGAAGTTCAAAAGACAAATCAATCAACTTAAATAGGTGGACCATTGGTGCATCTATTGAGAAGTTGAGAAAAGGATGAAGGACTGCCACACGCGCGCGTCGTGGCTCGTGGCTCGTGGTAGATCGGACCTTGGTCCGAATATTCCTTTCAAACGGTTGCGCATTTTGCCTGGAGCGATGACCGTCATAATAACCGTCCGTTTAATGGCTAGTAACGGACGTCATTACTGTCGTCAGTTTCCAGTTCTAATGCGCGACCGTTTCTGTCCGTTGGTCTTCTCCCTCCTTCTGACCGCCTATAAGAATGGAGAGGGAGGGCTCTTCCAGGCACGCGAATCATCTCACGCGAATTGCAAACAACACATTCCCGTCCCATCTTCTGCGAGCACAGAGAGAGTGGGAGAGCAGGCCTCCGAAATCACCGACCGCAGAGATACACTTGCACGGGTGTGCGGGCGATCAGATTTTTGGGGAGCGTCTTCGCGACTGCTCGCGTGATCTGCTTCGTCTTCTTCCCGGCGACCGTTCGAGGGACTGCACAGCGTACATCTTCCTGCACCGACTTCGTACGGCTACATCGAACAAACACACGAGATGACTCGTGTGAATGGAGCCACTGATGCCTTGAGCATCGGTCCCTCCGCTGGGTACACTCTACTCTTCGTATTTGTGCATGTTTTATTGCTGTTTACTGCTTATGCGAGTAGTTATACACACATGCACATACATGTCATCACATATATCGCACTGTTTTTCTGGATTAAATTAATACTGAAAATGCCTAACTTTCTAACAATCCAAAAATCTGATATTAGGCATTTTTCTGTTAGTGGTTTTGCTGCTGCGTTAAAACCAAGTGAACCTTTTGATGGGACGTTTTACAAGAGATGGCGTAGTAAGATGATACTGTGGTTGACCGCAATGAACTGCTATCACGCCGCACAGGGGAAACCCGAACAGTTCACTCCTGAAGAGGAGAGAATGTTCGACGTTGCCGATAACCTGTTTCGAGGCGCCGTGATTGGCGCTCTTGCCAACAAGTATGTTGATTCTTATCTAACGTGCACATCTGCAAAAGAGTTATGGGATGCATTAGATGAGAAGTTTGGTGTTTCTGATGCTGGTAGCGAGCTGTACATCATGGAGCAGCTGTTTGACTATAAGATGGTGGAAAACCGTCCTGTAGTTGAACAGGCTCATGAAATACAGGCACTGGCTAAAGAACTCGAACAATTCCCATGTGTCTTGCCTGACAAGTTCGTGGCCGGCGGTATTATCGCTAAACTGCCACCTTCTTGGACGGATTTTGCTACCACTCTAAAACATAAGAGACAAGAGTTTAGCGTGACTGAGCTTATTGGTTCTCTTGATGTTGAGGAGAGGGCGAGAGCAAAAGACACTCGTGGAAAAGGAGTTGAGACTTCTAGTGCCAATATGGTACAAAAGAAGAACTCCAATGCATCACATAATAATAAAAAGAAAAACAAGCAACAGAATGCCACGAAGCCCAAACAGGCAGCCTCGTTCAAAAAGAAGAACAAAGGAGCTGGTTGCTTTGTTTGCGGGAGTACTGATCATTGGGCAAGCGCTTGTCCAGACCGCAAATTTAAGCAAGAGAAAAAACCAGCTCAAGAGAAGAAAACAGTAAACATGGTTGTTAGCGAGACTGCAGAAGGAACATCGGAGTATGGTAATCTTTTACCTACTGTTCTTTCAGTGTGTCAATCCCCTGAGTGGTGGGCTGATACCGGTGCTAATATTCATGTGTGTGCTGATATTTCTTTATTTTCTTCTTATCAGTGCAAAGGGACTGGAGCCTTGCTGATGGGGAACGGATCACATGCGCGTGTTCTTGGTGTTGGTACAGTCATTCTGAAGTTTACTTCGGGAAAGACGGTGCTATTGAAGAACGTGCAGCATGTCCCCTCCATCAAAAAGAATCTAGTTAGTGGCTCTCAATTGTGCCGAGATGGCTACAAAATTGTCTTTGAGTCTAATAAATGTATACTGTCTAAGTATGGAACGTTTGTTGGGAAAGGCTATGACAGCGGAGGCTTGTTCCGCTTATCTTTGCATGATGCGTGTAATAAGTCTGTGAACAATGTTATTTCGAATGAGTCGTATATTTGGCATTCACGACTTTGTCATATCAATTTTGGTTGTGTCTCGCGGTTAGCAGATTTAAATTTAATCCTGAAATTTGATTTAGTCAAAGGTTCTAAGTGCCAGGTGTGCGTGCAATCTAAGCAACCTCGCAAGCCTCACAAGGCTGCGGAGGCGAGGAATTTGGCACCACTAGACTTAATACATTCCGATTTATGTGAGATGAACGGAATATTGACTAAAGGAGGCAAGCGATGTTTTATTACTTTTATCGATGACTCTACTAGATTTTGTTATGTGTATCTCTTAAAATCAAAAGATGAAGCTTTGCATTATTTTAAGACCTACAAAGCTGAAGTTGAAAATCAACTCGAGAGGAAAATTAAACGGTTAAGGTCTGATCGTGGTGGAGAATATTTTTCGGGTGATTTTTCTGATTTTTGTGTGGAACATGGTATTATTCATGAGAGGACACCGCCATACTCACCACAATCCAATGGGGTTGCTGAAAGAAAGAACCGTACTCTAACTGATTTGGTTAACGCCATGTTAGAGACTTCAGGGCTATCTAAGGAATGGTGGGGTGAGGCGATCTTGACGGCGTGTCATGTCCTGAATAAAGTTCCCACAAAGAACAAAGAAATCACACCATTCGAGGAATGGGAAAAGAAAAAATTAAATATCTCCTATTTGCGCACCTGGGGTTGTTTGGCTAAAGTGAATGTGCCAATTAACAAGAAGCGCAAATTAGGACCGAAAACTGTTGATTGTGTTTTCCTTGGGTATGCTTTCCACAGCATTGGATATAGGTTTTTAATTATAAACTCTGGAGTACCGGACATGTTGGTTGGTACAATTATGGAGTCCAGAGATGCTACGTTTTTTGAGGACGAGTTTCCCATGAAAGCTACACATGATACGTCTAATGATGAACCAACGATACCCCATGAGCATTTTATTCCGGTAGAACACACTGAGGAATCCCATATACATAATCATGTGGAAAATGACAATGTATCAACTCGAAAGAGTAAGAGACCAAGGATTGCAAAGTCCTTTGGTGATGATTACATTGTATATCTTGTGGATGACACACCAAGTACCATTGAAGAGGCATATTCCTCTCCTGATGCTGACTTTTGGAAGGAAGCAATAAGGAGTGAGATGGATTCTATTATGTCTAATGCAACTTGGGAGGTAGTTGAGCGTCCATATGGGTGTAAGCCCATTGGAAGTAAATGGGTGTTCAAGAAAAAACTTAGGCCTGATGGTACTATTGAAAGGTACAAGGCGAGGCTTGTAATTAAAGGCTATTCACAGAAGGAAGGTGAGGATTTCTTTGATACTTATTCACCTGTGGCTCGATTGACCACAATTCGTGTGCTACTTTCCTTGGCTGCCTCTCATGGTCTACTCGTCCATCAAATGGATGTTAAGACAGCATTCCTAAATGGAGAGCTAGATGAGGAAATTTACATGGAGCAGCCAGCTGGGTTTGTAGCAAACGGTCAAGAAGGCATGGTGTGTAAATTATTGAAATCTTTATATGGCCTAAAACAAGCACCTAAGCAATGGCATGAAAAGTTCGATAGAACTTTGACATCTGCCGGTTTTGTTGTGAACGAAGCAGACAAGTGTGTATACTATCGGTATGGTGGGGGCGAGGGAGTAATTTTATGCCTATATGTTGATGACATTCTAATCTTGGGGACGAGTCTTGATGTGATTAAAGAGACAAAAGACTTTCTGTCTAATAATTTTGAAATGAAAGATTTGGGAGAAGCTGATGTTATTCTTAACATTAAGCTACTGAGAGAAGGCATTGGTGGGATCACACTTGTGCAATCCCATTATGTGGAAAAGGTTTTGAGTCGCTTTGGTTTTAGCGAATGTGAACCTGCTCCAACGCCTTATGATCCTAGTAAGCTATTAAAGAAAAATCGAAGGATAGCTAGGGATCAATTGAGATATTCCCAAATAATTGGTTCACTCATGTATTTAGCTAGCGCTACGAGGCCTGACATCTCATTTGCTGTGAGCAAACTTAGTCGATTTGTTTCAAATCCAGGAGATGATCACTGGCGTGCTCTTGAGAGAGTTTTGCGCTATCTAAAGGGTACTATGAGTTTAGGCATCCATTATACCGGGTACCCAACAGTACTGGAGGGTTATTGTGATGCAAACTGGATATCTGATGCTGATGAGATATATGCCACAAGTGGATATGTGTTTTCACTTGGAGGTGGTGCTGTTTCATGGAAGTCTTGCAAGCAGACCATCTTAACGAGGTCGACTATGGAAGCAGAACTCACAGCATTAGATACCGCTTCAGTTGAGGCTGAGTGGCTTCGTGAACTCCTTATGGATTTACCGGTGGTTGAAAAACCTGTGCCGGCTATTTCCATGAACTGTGATAATCAGACTGTGATAATTAAGATAAACAGTTCTAAGGATAATATGAAGTCGACAAGGCACATAAAGAGGCGTTTGAAATCTGTCAGGAAATTGAGAAACTCCGGAGTAATAGCGTTGGATTATGTCCATACGTCTAAAAATCTGGCAGATCAATTTACTAAGGGGCTATCACGTAGTGTGATAGATAGTGCATCAAGTGAGATGGGCATGAGACCCACCTAAAGTTTATCATAGTGGTAACCTGTTCTATGTGATCGGAGATCCCGTGAATTAGAATGGTGAAACAAGCTAGTGGTAGACTGAGAGGAAAGACCCTTAATAAGGCTCATTTCAGATGCATATCTTTCCTTACTGTAAGGTAGGTTGGTGTTTACACCTTAATATGTTCCAAGTGGCTTTGTGAAGCAAAGATGTTGTCCTACAGAACATCTTTAGAGGAACATACCTATATGGGTTAACTGCTAGTCACAGTTTATGAGATCTGGGTGGTTTCTAGATACCCATGAAAGGCTATGGAGTTTGACTTATATGCTCCAACCAGAGGGGATGCGTTCAGCAATCTAGTACTGGTAAAGAGTTTAGATGAAACTCATTCCACGCAAAACTGCCAATTCAAGGCCTAGTCCATTGTGCAGTTGTGGTCAAGTGTAGTCTAAGTTCTAGGTGGATGTTCAACTTAACAGTCTCCATCGAAACACCAGTATATCAAACGTTTGAGGTGATGAGAGCTTTTTAGTGTGACTTAGCATTTGGTGGGGATTGTTGGATTAATGTGGGCTTGGCCCAAATTAATATTCAATAATAGTCAATGCTAATGGCCCACTTTAATGCTATGGTGTACTAATTATTTAGTACCATATTGGAAGTTCAAAAGACAAATCAATCAACTTAAATAGGTGGACCATTGGTGCATCTATTGAGAAGTTGAGAAAAGGATGAAGGACTGCCACACGCGCGCGTCGTGGCTCGTGGCTCGTGGCTCGTGGCTCGTGGTAGATCGGACCTTGGTCCGAATATTCCTTTCAAACGGTTGCGCATTTTGCCTGGAGCGATGACCGTCATAATAACCGTCCGTTTAATGGCTAGTAACGGACGTCATTATGGCTAGTAACGGACGTCATAATAACCGTCCGTTTAATGGCTAGTAACGGACGTCATTATGGCTAGTAACGGACGTCATAATAACCGTCCGTTTAATGGCTAGTAACGGACGTCATTATGGCTAGTAACGGACGTCATTACTGTCGTCAGTTTCCAGTTCTAATGCGCGACCGTTTCTGTCCGTTGGTCTTCTCCCTCCTTCTGACCGCCTATAAGAATGGAGAGGGAGGGCTCTTCCAGGCACGCGAATCATCTCATGCGAATTGCAAACAACACATTCCCGTCCCATCTTCTGCGAGCACAGAGAGAGTGGGAGAGCAGGCCTCCGAAATCACCGACCGCAGAGATACACTTGCACGGGTGTGCGGGCGATCAGATTTTTGGGGAGCGTCTTCGCGACTGCTCGCGTGATCTGCTTCGTCTTCTTCCCGGCGACCGTTCGAGGGACTGCACAGCGTACATCTTCCTGCACCGACTTCGTACGGCTACATCGAACAAACACACGAGATGACTCGTGTGAATGGAGCCACTGATGCCTTGAGCATCGGTCCCTCCGCTGGATACACTCTACTCTTCGTATTTGTGCATGTTTTATTGCTGTTTACTGCTTATGCGAGTAGTTATACACACATGCACATACATGTCATCACATATATCGCACTGTTTTTCTGGATTAAATTAATACTGAAAATGCCTAACTTTCTAACAGCCAGACGGTGATGAGCAGCGCCAGGTCCCCACGACCGTGACCGTGGGTGGCTCGGCGTCGGCGTCGGCGACGGCATCCGTGGGGCGGGGCGGGCGCACAAAGGTGGGTGCGGAGTGCCAACAAGCGGCCGGTTTGTCTGCGTCCCGTTCCGGATCTTGGAAGCGCATGGACGGACGTGCCCAAAAAAAATCTCTGACGGAGATGGGAGCTGGTCTGGTGGACTGGCCATCGCCTGCCACGCCGATGCGGGAGGAACAGTCATGGACAGCAAACAAACAAAGAAAAATCACCGTGGCGTAATAGCATTCCAAACACTCAAAAGAACCAAAGTGTAAACGTCGTGTAGCAAGAGCTGGGCAGTACCGTACCAGTGTTTCGTTCCGTACGAAGCCCGTGTTTATGGCGTTTCCATCAGCCAAATGTCACTACTATACGATGGTTCCGATTCCAAGTTTCCAACGAGCCAAGTTTTCGTACTGCTGTGCTGGGACCGGAACGGCTTGGTTTTAATTTGATGAAGCGTTTCCGTGTGTGTTTAGGAAATGGCGTCCTAATGACAAGGTACCCCAATGGCTGAATCACGATTGCAAGAGAGGCGACTGTTTAAAGAGAAAGCCACGGACGCAACAGTAACACGGAACGGCACCGGAAAGTTGCATGGAGAGAAGTACTAAATGGCAACAACTTATAGTCAGGCCTAACAATAGAGGCGGACCATTAAGTAACGCTAAATGCCTGCCTGGCATCGAACGGCTTTATCATAAAAGTAGCAAGACAGGTGTAATTTGGTTCACATATTTGTAACTCAATGAATAGTTGATAACGTTAGATCATATTTGTTTAGCACCAACAGTAACCAGATATCACACTAAAATTAATACCGGTCTATTTAGACTTAAATATGAATCATTATCATTGTATTTACGCTGCATTTCGAGAACCAAATAACACCTAGTGTTTTCATACCTACTTTCTTCAAGGAGAGGACATTTTCGTAACTAATATATTTACTCATTACATAAGCCGGTCCTCAGCTGGGCCGGACTCGAATCCGCCCCATAGTGCTGGGAGCAGAGGCGTTTGCTACTAAAACAATATCGTCGGCCTAATTGTCTTGGCCCATATGACCACGCGCTTATCTATTCGAGGCCCACCAGCCGTCTTCGCCTACCGCATTCTAGCTTGGTCCATTGGCAAAAACCCTGGGTCTCTCCTTCGAGGCTTCAACCTAAACCTCGCCTCGCCTCCGCCAGTCCGCCCCCTCAACCCCGGCGGCCAAAAGCCGGCGCACCGAAGCGGTGGCCATGGCGGAGCTAAAGCGGCTGTCAGAGAGCCGGGACCTGACGCGGATCGAGCGCATCGGCGCGCACTCCCACATCCGGGGGCTAGGGCTGGACTCCTCCATGGAGGCGCGCGACGCCTCGGAGGGCATGGTCGGGCAGCTGCCCGCGCGCCGCGCCGCGGGGCTCATACTCCAGCTCATCCGCCAGGGCAAGATCGCCGGCCGCGCCGTTCTCCTCGCGGGCCAGCCCGGCACCGGCAAGACCGCGCTCGCCATGGGCATCGCCAAGTCGCTCGGCGCGGAGACGCCCTTCGCCTCCGTCGCCGCCTCGGAGCTCTTCTCGCTCGACCTCTCCAAGACGGAGGCGCTCACGCAGGCCTTCCGCCGCGCCATCGGCGTGCGCATCAAGGAGGAGACGGAAATCATCGAGGGCGAGGTCGTGGAGATCTTGATCGACCGGCCTTTGTCGGCCTCTGCCGCTGGCGGCAGCTCGGCTGCCCCTTCCGGTGCTACTGCGGCTGGTAAGTCGGGGCGGCTCACGCTGAAGACCACGGACATGGAAACGGTGTACGAGCTCGGGGGAAAGATGATTGAGGCTCTTGGGAAGGAGAAGGTGCAGAGCGGGGATGTGATTGCGCTTGACAAGGCCTCCGGGAAGGTCACCAAGCTTGGACGCTCCATTGGGAGGTCGCGGGATTATGATGCCGTTGGCCCGCACACCAAGTTTGTCAAGTGTCCTGATGGCGAGCTCCAGAAGCGCAAGGAGATCGTGCACTGTGTTACCTTACATGAGATTGATGTCATCAATAGCAGGTACCTTCACACATCCCTTCCCTGATTTTTTTTTCACATCAAGATGCAGTTCAGTTTTTGTAACCTTTAACAGTTCTGACAAGGAATCCACTAAACATTAACAATGTATTAATGTAGTATTCAGTGATGTTACGCTAAATTGGTCTCCCAAATTGCAAGACTACAGCAAGAAATCACACTACAGTAAAAATGTCATAGCAAGTATATCATATTTTTTAACATTTTACAAACAAGGATAATATACATTACCTTGCTGCTACCTTGGTTATGCTGAGTGTAAGTGATTGTTCATTTCTAGCTGCCAAAGTTCCATTCCATTCTTTAAAAAAATGCAAAAGGAGCTTTATAAGGTCCGTGAACAATTGTTGGCTCAAACCTGTTTATAGTTCAGTTCTGACTTCTCGTCCAGCAGAAAATGTAAAGCTATGTTTTCTTGCTTGTCAAACTTTTGTTGTATACCTAGCAATAATTGTGCGTATATCCAATGAAAGAAGATGATTTGACCTATATGCCTATCGATGCCTGAAGCTTTATTAAATTTATATTTCAATTCTAAAAGGTTTGCGCATCAATCTACAGTTAATGACCTACTGTTTTGACATGTAAATTCTATAAAAGCGAATAGAAACTTACTCCCTCCTTCAAGAAATATACTCCCTTCGTTTCCAATTTATAATCCGTTTGACTTTTTTTTACCTCAAGTTTGATCGGCTCATCTTATTTAAAAAAATCATAATAATTATTTTTTTCTCTGATAACGTTTAGCATATAAGTATACTTTAAGTATGATTTTGAATTTTCCTCTCTTTTTTTGCAAAAAATTGCATAAGACAATCCGGTCAAACTTGATATAAAAAAGTCAAACGAATTATAAATTGAGACGAAGGAGTAAGAGATCCATGTTTATCCTAAGTCAAACTATGTTAAGTTTGACCAAATTTATAGAGCAGAGTATTAACATCTACCACCTCAAAAAGGTATATTATAAAAGTGTGTGCTGTATCTAATTGAGCTAATTTGAAGTCCTACATATTTTCTTGTTTTTTATATACTCAGTCAAAGTTACTATAGAGCCGTGTTATCGAACTGATTTTTGCAACCCTATTGAAAGAAAGGATCTGCATGGACTTGTTTTGTATCAATTTGTTTAAGGAGTGTGAAAATTAGAGAACACGGTCCCATGAAAATGAGATCTCCCGGTACATGTTCTTGAGTCAATGCCATATGCCCATATTAGAAGTTATTATCTGTACATACATAAGGATTTGGACTCTGCTTAAAGCTGACCTTGGAGGATATTTTGCCATATAATATAATATACAGATATCTGTAACCATCTAAAAATGAATGCTATTATTTTGCTAATGATTACCAAACTTTGACAAAACCTATGTGTGTACTAGAAGATACAACTTGGATGAAACTGCATTAATTTTTTTCGTTCTTTTTTATGAATCCGTCAGATCTTTCTGGTAATAACAGCCTGCAGGCTGTGCTTCATTTATTCTTGGAATGCATGATACAAACATTTAGTGGGTTTCAGATAGGCCTGCTAATGGCAAAAATTCCAACCCACGCCCACCCATACCCAAATCTAATAACTTTGATATCCATCCCACACCCAGCCAAAAATATAAGAAGGAAATTAAACCCAACCCATCCAATAATATTATTGATCCCAAACCAACCCGTAATTGGGTGGAAAACCCACGGGTTCAGCTTATTGTCTCACATCAAGCCAACTGCATACACATACACTGATACACAGTGACAACTTTATAGGTAGTTTCAATGACATACAAGAACATAGTCCACGACATACAAAAATAGTGACAATAATATTATACACTGATACAAAAAACAAGTTTGGTCGATGAACATTTAGGTCTCGAGAGAATAACAAAAAACATCTGTTAAAGATCCTTAATGAACAATAATCTTTTTAGCAAGAAACATAAACTAGCAATAGTGGAAAGAGTCTCTGATCAAGCTCGAACCATGTGTGAACGGTCCCTGGGGCGGAAGTGTGTTCGCTTCGTACGCAAGAGCGAGCGTCAGGGGACAGGGGCGTCGGCGTCTAAGTGTGAAAGTGTCTAATTAGCATCGGTCGTCAGTAGGGGCTAGGGGAGCTCCGTCCGCCGAGGCGAAGACTTGGGGAGATGGGAGACTCTGATCGTCGGGGCAGGAAGCAGGATGCGGCCGGCGGTGCATGGGTGAAGACTTGGAGAGTTAGGGTTGAGTTGTGTATGTTGGGACTTGGGACTAAGTTGGGAGTCAACTCGAATACAGTCATGCGTATGGGTGAAGACCCATGGAAGCCCATGCCTATGCAAACTCATCTATATCCATGGGTATCAACCATTTTGACCTGCAGTACAAAATAAACCCGCCCAACCCATTCACAATTAAAACTCATCACAACCCACCAAAACAAACTCATTTCTTAAACCCACCTAAAATATTGCAGGCCTACATACGGATGGGTAAGACCCATGGAAGCCCATGTCTATGTAAACCCATCTACACCCATGGGTATCAACCATTTTGATCTGCAATACAAAAAAAACCCACCCAACCCAACCCGTTCACGATTAAAACTCATCACAACCCACCAAAACAAACTCATTTCTTAAACCCACCTAAAATACCCATTTATACCCACCCCTTTTGCAGGCCTAGTTTCAGATGTAAATTAATTTGTAGTGTGAAATCCAAAATTGCCTCAATCAACTCATTTCTATTATCTTGTTACGTTCTGTCCAGGACACAGGGTTTTCTTGCACTGTTCACTGGTGACACCGGTGAAATTCGTGCAGAGGTTCGGGAGCAGATTGACACAAAAGTCGCAGAGTGGAGAGAGGAAGGAAAAGCTGATATTGTCCCTGGTGTTCTGTTCATCGATGAAGTTCACATGCTAGACATTGAGTGCTTCTCCTTCCTCAACCGAGCATTGGAAAATGACATGGCTCCGATCCTAGTAATCGCAACAAACAGAGGGATCACATCCATTCGTGGGACAAACTACCGCTCGCCACACGGGATCCCGCCAGACTTCCTTGACCGGTTACTGATCATCACGACGCAGCCCTACACGGAGGATGAGATCAGGAAGATCCTGGACATCCGGTGCGATGAGGAGGATGTGGAGATGTCCGCGGACGCCAAGGTCCTGCTCACCAAAATCGGCGTGGAGACCTCGCTGCGGTACGCCATCAACCTTATCACATCTGCCGCATTAGCCTGCCAGAGGCGCAAGGGGAAGGTGGTTGACATGGAGGACATTAGCCGGGTGTACCAGTTGTTCCTGGACGTGAAGCGGTCGACGCAGTACCTGATGGAGTACCAGAGCCAGTACATGTTCAACGAAGTGCCCGGGGAAGCAGATGGAGAGGACGCGATGCAATCCTAGATGAACTTTTCTTCACCAGGTGTCTGTGTTAGTATGTACTGCGTGTCTGCGTCGTCTATTTCTGGTGCATCTTGCTTGTTTAGTTGCTGTTATATCCTGACAAGGCGTGGTGTGTGCGATGGGCTGCCTGTAAGCTGATTTAGGTAACTATATATGCAATTCAGATGTATCTTAGTAAAATTCACCCCAGTTGGAGTGACATTGTTTGTTTAAATTTGTGCCACAATCTTGTAGTGTATTTTGATATACTAGCATATAGTTTGTGCCAACACTACGATTCTAGAGGGGCGAGGCGGTGCGAGGAGAGTAGTTAACTACGGTGACACGGGGGAGGCTGAAGGCGGTAGGGTCGTCGGAGAGAGACGGTGACACGGGGGAGGCTGAAGGCGGTAGGGTCGTCGGAGAGAGACGGGGATGATCTAAATAATATTGTTTATTGTATTTGAAAGAGAGTTATCTAGCGATTTGAACCACGTTGATAAGTTTGGTCAATTTGTTTAATAAATTTAGTTGGTAAGTTTGGTCAATTTGTTTATAAATTTAGTAAAGGTTATAGGTGTGGTAGTGATTTGGTTAGGTGGATTTTACAAAGTTTAAACCAATGGATTATATAGTAGTACACATGCATAAATATCTTACTACCACGGCTGAGACATGCATCAACATGTCACAAATGATTCAGCGCTGATACATGAAAAATGATTTAATCGCGCTTGGATGTAAACATTAAACTGTTAGTGTAAGCCAATTTTAGATCTTATTGAACAACGTGTGAATGATATAACTAAATATAAAGATTTAGGTAGTTTTGTAACTTAGCGAAGCTAAAGCAAATCGGATGAAGTTAAGGTACTTAAGCCATAAACATGATGAAAAATGATCTACTTAATGACACTTTGTTTTTTGGGTACATTTGCGTCCACGACACTCTAAATAGGTTCACCACTGTGACTCTGAGTGTACGTAGACACTTCTTTTGATGCAAAATGGTTCTCACGAATATGTAATTAGGCTACTCAAACAATATAAAGGTGTTGATGTTAGAACCTCCACGAACTAGAGCTGCAGCAACAGTTCAAATGATTAGAGCTCCATCTGCTTCGAACATTTAGAGGCCACCACGTTTCACAATGGTCACACTAATACTGCATAAAGTAGCATATGGGAAAAAAAAACTTTCCGTTAACAGCATCATCACATCAGACAAAGATCCATGTGCCGGTCCGCTCCAACGAAGAGTAAATGATCTTAGCTGGCCTATAATAGCTTATTTTATAGCCAGTTTAAGTTAAGATAACTTATATAATACTCCCTCAGTTAGATTATAGGCCTGTTTGTTTTAGTTTATAGATTATATAATCTAGATTATAATCTGAATGGACTCATTTGAATGACCGGATTATATGAATTAAGATTATTGATTTTTAGGACACAAAGTCAAAGACAACAATACCCTGCATGCGTGTCGTTTGGGAAAGAAGAAAAACGACACACATTGTAAATTTATGAACATAACCAATAACCAATGATAGTGGGTTTTTTACCAAAAATAATCTCAAATAAGTTATTCTTGAAAAGTTTATGAGATTATCACTAAAAGGGAATTAGACATACACTTTTTTCCTAATTGATTTTGGTGGTTGAATTGCCCAACACAAATAATTTGACTAACTAGTTTGCTCTAGTCTATAAGTTCTACAGGTGCCAAAGGTTCACAATAAGTCAATAAAAAGACCAAGAAAGGGTTCAAACAAAGAGAGCAAAAGACAACCCAAAGGCACCCTGGTGTGGCGCACCGGACTGTCCGGTGCACCAGGGCACTCGAGGCTGAACTCTTCACCTTCGGTAAATTCAGAGGGCACTCCGCTATAATTCACCGGACTGTCCGGTGAGTCACCGGACAGTGTCCGGTGCACACCGGACTGTCTGGTGTGTCAGCGGAGCAACGACTACTTCACGCGCAACGGTCGTCTGCAACCGCATTCAATGCGCTACAGTGCGCGCCAGAATCAGAGCACGCGCAGTTGGCGCACCGGACAGTCTACAGGACCTGTCCGGTGCACCACCGGACAACCCAGAGGCCCCACAAGTCAGAGCTCCAACGGTCGAACCCCAACGGTCTGCTGACGTGGCTGGCGCACCGGACAGTGTCTGGTGCGCCATGCGACAGCACACTTCCAACGACCATTTTTGGTGGTTGGGGCTATAAATACCCCAACCACCCCACATTCAAAAGAATCCAAGTTTCTACACTTCTACACCTTACAAGAGCTATAGAATTCATTACAAGACACACCCAAGAGATCAACTTCTCTCCCAACTCCACACAAAGCTTTAGTGATTAGAGAGAGAGATTTGTTGTGTTCATTTGAGCTCTTGCGCTTGGATTGCTTCTTTTCTTTCTCATTCTTTCTTATGATCAACTCAATTGTAACCAAAGCAAGAGACACCAATTGTGTGGTGGTCCTTGTGGGAACTTTGTGTTCCGTTTGATTGAGAAGAGAAGCTCACTCGGTCTAAGTGACCGTTTGAGAGAGGGAAAGGGTTGAAAGAGACCCAGTCTTTGTGACCACCTCAACGGGGAGTAGGTTTGCAAGAACCGAACCTCGGTAAAACAAATCATCGTGTCTCGCTCTTCATTTGCTTACGATTTGTTTTGCGCCCTCTCTCTCGGACTCGTTTATATTTCTAACTCTAACCCAGCTTGTAGTTGTGCTTAAGTTTATAAATTTCAGATTCGCCCTATTCACCCCCCCTCTAGGCGACTTTCAATTGGTATCAAAGCCCAGTGCTTCATTAGAGCCTAACCGCTCGAAGTGATGTCGGGAGCATCCGCCAAGAGGGATCTCGGGACCGGCGACAAGTCCGCAAGCTCGGGAAGAACACACTCAAGGGAGTCCGCCCACAAGCACAAGGAGGAATCCTCTTCCTCCATCAAGTCCCATCGGATGGGTGACAAGAAGAAGAAGATGAGGAAAGTAGTCTACTACGAGACCGACTCTTCGTCACCCTCCACCTCTGGCTCGGAATCGGCCTCCACTACTTCAAAGTGCCATGAGCGCAAAAAGTATAGTAAGATGCCCCTTCGCTATCCCCGCATCTCTAGACGCACTCTATTACTCTCCGTTCCATTAGGCAAACCACCTATGTTTGAAGGTGAAGATTATTCTATGTGGAGTGATAAAATGAGGCATCACCTAACCTCACTCCACAATAGCATATGGGATATTGTTGAGTATGTAGTGCAGGTACCAAAGAAGGGAGACAAGGATTACGACTTGGAGGAGGTCGAACAAATCCAACACTTCAACTCCCAAGCCACAACTATATTCCTCGCCTCTCTAAGTCGAGAGGTGTATAATAAGGTGCAAGGGTTGAAGAGCGCAAAGGAAATTTGGGATGTGCTAAAGACCGCGCATGAAGGAGACGAGGTGACCAAGATCACCGAGCGGGAGACGATCGAGGGGGAGCTCGATCGCTTCCGACTTCGCCAAGGGGAGGAGCCACAAGATATGTACAACCGGCTCAAGACCTTGGTGAACCAAGTGCGCAACCTCGGGAGCAAAAATGGGATGACCACGAAATGGTTAAGGTTATTCTTAGATCACTTGTTTTCCTTAACCCTACTCAAGTTCAATTAATTCGTGGTAATCCTAGATATACACTAATGACTCCTGAGGAAGTAATAGGGAATTTTGTGAGCTTTGAGATGATGATCAAAGGCTCAAAGAAAATCATCGAGCTTGATGGCCCCTCCATGTCCGAAGCACAACCGGTCGCATTCAAGGCGACGGAGGAGAAGAAAGAGGAGTCTACATCAAGTAGACAACCCATCGACGCCTCTAAGCTCGACAATGAGGAAATGACGCTCATCATCAAGAGCTTCCGCCAAATCCTCAAACAAAGGAAGGGGAAAGATTATAAGTCTCGTTCCAAGAAGGTGTGCTACAAATGTGGTAAGATCAGTCATTTCATTGCCAAATGTCCTCTATCTAGTGATAGTGACAGGGGCGACGACAAGAAGGGCAAAAGGAGAGAAAAGAGAAGGTATTACAAGAAGAAGGGCGGCGATGCCCATGTGTGCCGCGAGTGGGACTCCGACGAGAGCCCCTCCGACTCCTCATCCGACGAGGACGCCGCCAACATCGCCGTCACTAAGGGTCTTCTCTTCCCCAACGTCGGCCACAAGTGCCTCATGGCAAAGGACGGCAAAAAGAAGAAGGTGAAATCAAAATCCTCGACTAAATATGAAACCTCTAGTGATGAGGATAATGCTAGTGATGAGGAGGATAATTTGCGTACCATTTTTGCCAACCTAAACATGCAACAAAAGGAAAAACTAAATGAATTAATTAGTGCTATTCATGAAAAGGATGATCTCTTGGATTCTCAAGAGGACTTCCTAATTAAAGAAAATAAGAAGCATGTTAAGGTTAAGAATGCTTATGCTCTAGAAATAGAAAAATGTGAAAAACTATCTAGTGAGCTAAGCACATGCCATGATATTATTGCCAACCTTAGAAATGAAAATGCTAAACTAATTGCTAAGGTTGATTCTAATATTTGTGATGCTTCAATTCCCAATCTTAGAGATAATAATGATGAATTGCTTGCTAAGATTGAAGAATTAAATGTTTCTCTTGCTAGCCTTAGAAATGATAATGAAAAATTAATTGCTAAGGCTAAAGAATTAGATGTTTGCAATGCTACAATTTCCGATCTTAGAGATAACAATGATATTCTGCGTGCTAAGATTGTTGAACTTAATTCTTGCAAACCCTCTACATCTATCATTGAGCATGTTACTTCCATTTCTACTAGATGTAGATACATTAATGTTGATGCTATCCATGATCATCTAGCTTTAGTTAAGAAACAAAATGATCACATAGCTCAACTTAATGCTAAGATTAGTGAGCATGACTTAGAAAATAAAAAATTTAAATTTGCTAGAAGCATGCTCTATAATAGGAGACGCCCAGTCATAAAGGATGGCATTGGCTTCCAAAAGGGAGACAATGTTAAATTTAATGACCCTTCTAAAAGATTGTCTAACTTTGTTAAGGGCAAGGCTCCCATGCCTCAGGATAACGAGGGTTACATTTTTTACCCTGTCGGTTATCCTGAGAGCAAAATTAGGAGAATTCATTCTAGGAAGTCTCACTCTGGCCCTAATCATGCTTTTATGTATAAGGGTGAGACATCTAGTTCTAGGCAATCAACCCGTGCAAAATTGCCTAAGAAGAAAACTCCTATTGCATCGAATGATTCTAACATTTCATTTAAAACCTTTGATGCATCTTATGTTTTAACTAACAAATCAGGCAAGGTAGTTGCCAAGTATGTTGGGGGCAAACACAAGGGATCAAAGACTTGTGTTTGGGTGCCCAAAGTTCTTGTATCTAATGTCAAATGACCCAAAACCATTTGGGTACCTAAAGTCAAGAACTAAACTTGTTTTGTAGGTTTATGCATCCGGGGGCTCAAGTTGGATCATCGACAGCGGGTGCACAAACCATATGACAGGGGAGAAGAAAATGTTCTCCTCCTATGAGAAAAACCAAGATCCCCAACGAGCAATCACATTCGGGGATGGAAATCAAGGTTTGGTCAAAGGATTGGGTAAAATTGCTATATCTCCTGACCACTCCATTTCCAATGTTTTTCTTGTAGATTCTTTAGATTACAACTTGCTTTCAGTTTCTCAATTATGCAAAATGGGCTATAACTGTCTTTTTACAGATATAGGTGTTACTGTCTTTAGGAGAAGTGATGATTCAGTAGCATTTAAGGGAGTGTTAGAGGGTCAGCTATACCTGGTAGATTTTGATAGAGCTGAACTCGACACTTGCTTAATTGCTAAGACTAACATGGGCTGGCTCTGGCATCGCCGACTAGCACATGTTGGAATGAAGAATCTTCACAAGCTTCTAAAGGGATAACACATTTTGGGACTAACAAATGTTCATTTTGAGAAAGACAGGATTTGTAGCGCATGTCAAGCAGGAAAGCAAGTTGGTGTTCATCATCCACACAAAAACATCATGACGACTGACAGGCCACTCGAGCTCCTACATATGGACTTATTCGGCACGATAGCTTATATAAGCATCGGCGGGAGTAAGTACTGTCTAGTTATTGTGGATGATTATTCTCGCTTCACTTGGGTGTTCTTTTTGCAGGAAAAATCTCATACCCAAGAGACCTTAAAGGGATTCTTGAGACGGGCTCAAAACGAGTTCGGATTAAGGATCAAGAAAATTAGAAGCGACAACGGGACGGAGTTCAAGAACTCACAAATCGAAGGCTTTCTTGAGGAGGAGGGCATCAAGCATGAGTTCTCTTCTCCCTACATGGCAAGAACCAAGCTTGATGAGTACAAGACTTTGGACCGGTTCTAGGCCGAGGCGGTCAACACCGCTTGCTACGCCATCAATCGATTATATCTACACTGAATCCTCAAGAAGACATCATACGAACTCCTAACCGGTAAAAAGCCCAATGTTTCATATTTTAGAGTCTTTGGTAGCAAATGCTTTATTCTTGTTAAAAGAGGTAGAAAATCCAAATTTGCTCATAAGACTGTAGAAGGCTTTTTACTAGGATATGATTCAAACACAAGGGCATATAGAGTCTTTAACAAGTCCTCTGGACAAGTTGAAGTTTCTTGTGACATTGTGTTTGATGAGACTAACGACTCTCAAGTAAAGCAAGTTGATCTTGATGAGATAGGTGATGAAGAGGCTCCGTGCGTCGCGCTAAGGAACATGTCCTATGGGTATGTGTGTCCTAAGGAATCCGAAGAGCCTCCACAAACACAAGATCAACCATCTTCCTCAATGCAAGCATCTCCACCAACTCAAGATGAGGATGAAGCTCAGAATGATGACGAAGAAGATAAAGGAGTTGAGCCACCTCAAGAGGAGAGCAATGATCAAGGGGGAGATGCCCATGATCAAGATGAGGAAGATGAACAAGTTCCAAGGCCGCCACACCCAAGAGTCCACCAAGCAATTCAACGAGATCACCCCGTCGACACCATCCTCGGTGACATTCATAAGGGGGTAACCACTAGATCTCGTGTTGCACATTTTTGTGAGCATTACTCCTTTGTTTCCTCTATTGAGCCACACAGGGTAGAGGAAGCACTTCAAGATTCGGATTGTGTGGTGGCGATGCAAGAGGAGCTCAACAACTTCACTAGAAATGAGGTATGGCATTTAGTTCCACGTCCTAATCAAAATGTTGTAGGAACCAAGTGGGTCTTCCGCAACAAGCAAGATGAGCATGCTGCGGTGACAAGGAACAAAGCCCGACTTGTGGCCAAGGGATACTCACAAGTCGAAGGTTTGGATTTCGGTGAAACCTATGCACCCGTAGCTAGGCTTGAATCAATTCGCATATTACTTGCCTATGCTACTTACCATGGCTTTAAGCTTTATCAAATGGACGTGAAAAGTTCCTTCCTCAATGGACCAATCAAGGAAGAGGTCTATGTTGAGCAACCTCCCGGCTTTGAATATAGTGAGTACCCTAATCACGTATATAAACTCTTTAAGGCGCTTTATGAGCTCAAGCAAGCCCCAAGAGCATGGTATGAATGCCTAAGAGATTTTCTTATCACTAATGGCTTCAAAGTCGGAAAGGCCGATCCTAGTCTATTCACTAAAACTCTTGACAATGATTTGTTTGTATGCCAAATTTATGTTGATGATATTAAATTTGGGTCTACTAACGAATCTACATGTGAGGAATTTAGTAGGATCATGATACAGAAATTCGAGATGTCAATGATGGGGGAGTTGAAGTACTTCTTAGGCTTTCAAGTGAAGCAACTCCAAGAGGGCACCTTCATCAGCCAAACGAAGTATATTCGAGACATTCTAAATAAGTTTGGGATGAAGGATGCTAAACCCATCAAGACACCCATGGGAACCAATGGGCATCTCGACCTCGACACATGAGGTAAATCGGTCGATCAAAAGGTATACCGGTCAATGATAGGCTCTTTACTCTATTTATGTGCATCTCGACTGGATATTATGCTTTCCGTATGCATGTGTGCAGGATTCCAAGCCGACCCTAAGGAAGCTCACCTTACGGCCGTAAAACGAATCTTGAGATATTTAGTTCATACTCCTAAGTTTGGGCTTTGGTACCCTCGGGGATCCACATTTGATTTAATTGGTTATTCGGATGCCGATTGGGCGGGGTGTAAGATTAATAGAAAGAGCACATCGGGGACTTGCCAGTTCTTGGGAAGATCCCTGGTGTCTTGGGCTTCAAAGAAGCAAAATTCCGTAGCTCTTTCTACCGCCGAAGCCGAGTATATAGCTGCAGGTCATTGTTGCGCGCAATTACTTTGGATGAGGCAAACCCTTAGGGACTATGGTTACAAATTAACCAAAGTTCCTCTTCTATGTGATAATGAGAGTGCAATCCGCATGGCGGATAATCCCGTTGAGCATAGCCGCACTAAACACATAGCCATTCGGTATCACTTCTTAAGGGATCACCAACAAAAGGGAGATATCGAGATTGCATATATTAACACTAAAGAACAATTAGCCGATATCTTTACCAAGCCACTGGATGAACAAACTTTTAACAAACTTAGGCATGAGCTAAACATTCTTGATTCTCGGAATTTCTTTTGATGTTTTGCACACATAGCTCATAAGTATACCTTTGATCATGTCTCTTTTATATGCTATGACTAATGTGTTTTCAAGTATATTTCAAACCAAGTCATAGGTGTATTGAAAGGGAATTGGAGTCTTCGGCGAAGACACAGGCTTCCACTCCACTCCATTGAATCACTCATCCTTCGCCGTCGCTCCGAGCAACTCTCCAACTTTGGTATAATCTTCACTCATATCTTGTTAACCAAAGGGGGAGAAAGTAGCACAAAGGGCTTATATTTCACTCAAGTATCCGTTTTTGGCGATTCATGCCAAAGGGGGAGAAAGTATTAGTCCAAAGCAAAAGGACCGCACCACCACCCATTTTCAAAAGGTTTTAAAATGATGAAGTTTTCAATTGACATCTTAGTATATTCAAAAGAGGGAGAAAGTAGCACTTTCAAAAATGGTATCTTAAAACCCTCTTGAAACACTAAGAAGAGGATTTTATTGAGGGGGAGTTTTGTTTAGTCAAAGGAAAGGCATTTGAAACAGGGGGAGAAAATTTCAAATCTTGAAAATGTTTCTCAAAATCTTATTCAGTTACCTTTGACTATTTGCAAAAGGACTTTGAAAAGAGTTTACAAAAGAATTTGCAAAACAAAACATGTGGTGCAAGCGTGGTCCAAAATGTAAAATATAAAGAAACAATCCATGCATATCTTATGAGAATTTATTGGTTCAATTCTAAGTAACCTTTGCACTTACAATTATGCAAACTAGTTCAATTATGCACTTCTATACTTGCTTTGGTTTGTGTTGGCATCAATCACCAAAAAGGGGGAGATTGAAAGGGAATTAGGCTTACACCTTTTTCCTAATTGATTTTGGTGGTTGAATTGCCCAACACAAATAATTTGACTAACTAGTTTGCTCTAGTCTATAAGTTCTACAGGTGCCAAAGGTTCACAATAAGCCAATAAAAAGACCAAGAAAGGGTTCAAACAAAGATAGCAAAAGACAACCCAAAGGCACCCTGGTGTGGCACACCGGACTGTCCGGTGTGCCAGGGCACTCGAGGCTGAACTCTTCACCTTCGGGAAATTCAGAGGGCACTCCGCTATTGTCGGGGAGCATAATTAGGGGTACCCTCAAGGCTCCTAATTCTCAGCTGGTAACCCCCATCAGCACGAAGCTGCAAAGGCCTAATGGGTGCGATTAAGTCAGGGATTGGTCCATTCGAGGGACTCGATCATGCCTCACCCGAGCCTAGCCTCGGGCAAGGGCAGCCGACCCCGGAGGATCTATGTCTCGCCCGAGGCCCCCCTCCAGCGACGAACATACTTCCGACTCGCCCGAGGCCCAGTCTTCGCCAAGAAGCAACCCTGGCCAAATCGCCACGCCAACCGACCAAATCGCAGGGGCATTTAATGCAAAGGTGGCCTGACACCTTTATCCTGACGCACGTCCTCCAGTCGTCAGAGCCGAAGTGACCGCAGTCACTTCGCCGCTCCACTGACCGACCGGACAGAAGGACAGCGCCGCCCGCGCCGCTCCGACTGTTGTGCCACTTGACAGAGTGAGGCTGACAGGCAGCCAGGCCCGGCCTTAGGCACCGTAGGGAACTCCGCTCCGCCCGACCCAGGGCTCGGACTTGGGCTCAGCCCCGGAAGACGGCGAACTCCGCTCCGCCCGGCCCAGGGCTCAGACTCGGGCTCAGCCCCGGAAGACGGCAAACTCTGCTCCACCTGACCCAGGGCTCGGACTCTGGCTCAGCCCCGGAAGACGACGAACTCCGCTTCGCCCGACCCCAGGGCTCGGATTTGGGCTCAGCCCTGGAAGACGACGAACTCCGCTTCGCCCAACCCTAGGGCTCGGACTCAGCCCTGGCCTCAGCCGACGGTCTCCGCCTCGCCCGACCCAGGGGCTCGAACTCGACCTCGGCCACGGAAGATAGACTCGACCTCGACCTCGGAGGAGCCTCCACATCACCCAACCTAGGGCGCGGACCGACCACGTCAACAGGAGGCGCCATCATTACCCTACCCCAAGCTGACTCAGGCTACGGGGAACAAGACCGGTGTCCCATCTGGCTCGCTCCGCCAGACAAGTAATGATGGCGCCCCGCACGCTCTATGACGACGGAGGCTCTCAGCCCCCTTACGGAAGCAAGAGGACGTCAGCAAGGACTCGACAGCCCCGACAGCTGTCCTTCCGCCAGGCTCCAGCGCTCCTCCGACGGCCACGACACCACACGAACCGGGTGCCAAAACCTCTCCGGCTGCCACGATGGCATGTACTTAGGGCGCTAGCTCTCCTCCGCTAGACACGTTAGCACTCTGCTACACCCCCATTGTACACCTGGATCCTCTCCTTGCGCCTATAAAAGGAAAGACCAGGGCCCTCTTATAGAGGGTTGGCCGTGCGGGGAAGAGGACGGGACAGGCGCTCGCGTGAGGCCGCTCGCTCCCCCTCCCGCGTGGACGCTTGTAACCCCCTACTACAAGCGCACCCGACCTGGGCGCGGGACAAACACGAAGGCCGCGGGATTTCCACCTCTCTCTCTCTCTCTCGCTCCGGCTGCCTTTTTCCCCCCTTCGCGCTCCGTCTCGCGCCGACCCATCTGGGCTGGGGCACGCGGCGACATTTCACTCGTCGGCCCAGGGACCCCCCGGTCTCGAAACGCCGACAGTTGGCACGCCAGGTAGGGGCCTGCTGCGTGTTGACGAACAGCTTCCCGTCAAGCTCCAGATGGGCAGTCTCCAGCAACCCTTCCAGCCTGGGACGGTGCTCCGTTTCGGGAGTCTTGAGTTCATGTCCCTCGATGGCAGCTACTACATGATACTCCTTCCCCCGCCGTGCGACAGCGACAATGGCGGCCGACAGCCTGCCCGCCGGCGGCGGAATCGACGACGTCTTCCCCGCGTGGTGGAAGAACAACTTTCGAGCTCACCCCGTCCCCTCCCCCGCCGACGGAGGAGGAGGCGGGGCAACCAAGGCCAAGCAGGAGGCGGCACCTCGTCGGCTGTCGAGCGAGTCGACGGCGCTGGCGCCCCAACGGGGGGCACGTCGAGCATCGACCTCGCGTCTGAGACGAAGACGAGCGCCGTCTCCCCGCAACGCGCCAATCCCAAGCAAACGGACGACGCCAGCACGCTCGCGAAGGGCTTGCTAGGCGTCACCCTGGTACCTGAGACGACGGTGCAGTCAGTCCCTAATGTGACTTCGTCACCGCCTGTCGACAAAGAGGTACCAACCGATTCCCATCTCACGCCTTTTGGATTCAACCTCGACCCACCAAGCGACTCCGCTTTGGTGGACGCCCTCGTAGAGGTGAGTCCAAACCCTCTGGGGTATCGTATGCGGTCACCCTGGGACCGGCTGACGGACGTCTCGACCTACGGGCCCTCGGGGTCCGAGGAAGATGACGAGCCTGACTTCTGTTGGGATTTCTTCGGACTTGGTAACCCCAGTGCCATGCGGGACTTCATAACCGCATGCGACTACTGCCTTTCCGACTGTTCTGACGGTAGCCACAGCCTCGGCGACGAGGACTGCGGCCCAAGTCGTGAGTGTTTCCACGTCGATCTAGGGGGTCCCAACAAAGGCAACCATCTTGGTATGCCGGAGAACAGTGATCTCCCTAGGCCTGTGCCTCGCGTTGACATCCTACGAGAGCTAGTTGTGGTCCCCGTTCCGGCGGGGGGTCATGACCCACAGCTCGAGCAAATCCACGGGGTGCCGGCAAGGCTCGACGAGGGAGCAGGAGCACTTGAGCCGATCCGTCGGGACATCGGACAGGAATGGGCGGGCCAACCTCCGGCCGGAGAAATGCGTCATCTACCCCAGGGTTTCCAGCACCGCATCGCCGACGATGTCAGGGTGAGGCTGCCACCCGCTTCCAGTGGAGTCGGCCAGAACCTGGCTGCAGCAGCAATGCTTCTCCGCGCGATGCCGGAGCCATCAACCACCGAGGGGCGGCGAATCCAGGGAGAGCTCAAGAATCTCCTGGAGGGCGCCGCAGTCCGACGGGCCGAAAGCTCCGCCTCCCGAAGGCAGGGGTACCCCTCGGAACATCGCACCGCGACTTCCCGATTCATGCGGGAAGCCTCGGTCCACACCGGGCGCATGCGCAACACAGCGCCTGCAGCCCCAGGTCGCCTCGGCAACGAGCACCATCACCGCGACCGTCGGGCCCACCTCGACGAGAGGGTGCGCCGAGGCTACCACCCCAGGCGTGGGGGACGCTACGACAGCGGGGAGGATTGGAGTCCCTCGCCCGAACCACCCGGTCCGCAGGCTTTCAGCTACGCCATACGACGGGCGCCGTTCCTGACCCGGTTCCGAACCCCGACTACTATCACAAAGTACTCGGGGGAGACGAGGCCGGAACTGTGGCTCGCGGACTACCGGCTGGCCTGCCAACTGGGTGGAATGGACGATGACAACCTCATCATCCGCAACCTCCCCCTGTTCCTCTCCGACACCGCTCGTGCCTGGTTGGAGCACCTGCCTCCGGGGCAGATCTCCAACTGGGACGACCTGGTCCAAGCCTTCGCCGGCAATTTCCAGGGCACGTACGTGCGCCCTGGAAACTCCTGGGACCTCCGAAGCTGCCGACAGCAGCCGGGAGAGTCTCTCTGTGACTACATCCGGCGATTCTCAAAGCAGCGCACCGAGCTGCCCAACATCACCGATTCGGATGTCATCGTGAAAGTTGCCTAGAGGGGGGGTGAATAGGCAAGTTAAAACTTTTTCAACAAAAACTAGAAGCAAACTGGGTAAAACTGAATTGATCTCGAAATTCACCCAGTTAACTTTGGAAATGAGATGTTCTAAATGATCCACAGGGTTCAAAGTAGTAGATCAGAGAAGGGCACTTCTCAAAATCCACACACCAAAAAGATATAAACAATCTTCCACGGAATGGTGAGAGAACGAAGAACATGAACAAACACAATGAGCAAGAACACAAGAGACACAAGATTTATCCCGAGGTTCGGTCACACCACAAAAGGTACCTTACTTCCTCGTTGAGGCGCCCACAAAGAGCCGGGTCTCTTTCAACCCTAATCCTCCCTTTGCCGACCACAAAGGTCAAGCCCACACAATAATCTTTGCTCAAACGAGCGGGTAATACAAACTTTCTTGTGGTCTTCCACAAGATTTGGAGACTCACAAGAGACACTTAGTCGTCTAGGAGCTAGAAGCTCCAAGAGTAATGAATCCACAAAGAACTCGATGTAGTACCAAAGCTCGAGTGAAGAAGAAGAGCAAGAGAGATTTAGAGATGAAGCACAAAACCGTAGCTCTCAAGCTCACTCAAAGATTTCTCTCTAAAGATTTGAAATGGGAGAGGCAAGAGATGTGTGTGAGAGAGAGGGAGGTGTTTCTTGGGTTAGAAATGGAGTTCAAATCGTACTCACTGCTCTGGGGAGAGAGGTAGGAGGTAGTATATATAGGTGGAGCTCAAAACTAGCCGTTGGGCAGATTTTTCTGCCTGAGACCGGTTGAACCGCACCCTAGGGCGGTTGAACCGCCCCTGGCAGGCCTGACAGCCTGTCTGCCAGTCTGACTGGCAGACTGGCACGCAAACTGACCGCAGACTGGTCAAAGTTGACCAAAACCGGTTGAACCACCCAGGGGGGCGGTTGAACCGCCCCTGACAGCTCCTGGCGACCTGTTTGCCAGTCTGACTGGCAGACTGCAGATCAGAGGTCAGAGGGGTCAGAGACCAGCTGAACTGCCCCTCAGGACCAGTTCAACCGGTCTTGACCAATGAGTTTAGGAGAGAAAACCCCAGCTCAACTGCCCGGAGGCAAGTTCAGCTGGTGTATGGTCAAAGAGGTTCACAGCTGAAGTTGAGAAAGCTCAACTCAGCTGAAGTTCAGCTCAGCTGAAAAGCTCAGCTGCAGCTGAAGAAGCTCAACTCAGCTGAAGTCAAGTTCAGCTGGAAAGCTCAGCTGCAGTTGAAGAAGTTCAGCTGCTTTTCAGCAAGAACACTCTAGGTTTCTCAACCCTAACCACGGTCAACCATAGAACGTTAAAGAGATTTTTGCTTTTCAAAAATAGCTTTTGAATAGAGAGGTTTGAGCTTTGGCAAACACCAACCTTCTTTTTGGATCCCCCTTTATAGTACGACGATTCCTATACTCAAGTTAAATAAAATATAATGAAGTAAACTCCTTGAGTCATTGGTGTCTCATGTGTGATTTCTCCATGGCATTGCTTCATAAGGATCACAAACATCTTTGTCTCACCTTTTGAAGCAAACTCAAATCAAACCCAGTGACTTGTACCATATCACCTTATATGAGTTCAAATCATGGCTTCAAGTCACCTTACTGATGCATCAACATGTTATAACTCTTCATAGCTGATTAGTTCATCGAATTAGTGCAAGTACTCTCTTCTTCACCTTAGCCATGGTACCTCGGTCTACAAGCCGTCGCTTGACCTTCACCTTCGCTTAGTTCCTCGAAGCCCTTTCCTTGCTATCTTCACCCTATCAAGCCATTCTTGAGTCACATCAAATTGAGCATCCATTGAGAGAATCATTTCTTCAATATTGTGAACCTTGCTTGAATGTCTTCTAGATATAATTGTCAAGATCAATCAAGCTCTAGTTTGATTCTCATAGAAGCATATATGGACTGACAGTAATATGGTCAAGCCAATTCACGATTCCTCATATCTTATTCTCTTTGGCTTGACCAATCCTCTAAATCACTTTGTCCTCTATTCTGGTCATATGTATGTAGTGATTTCTCAGGTCTTGTCCATATATTCAAACCAATATAGAGATCATATTGTATCCATTTGCATTGTCTCATTGGTTATTTAACCTCATGTTGAACCTTTGTTCACTGATCATTATACACTATTCAAGTATGTTCATCATACTGAATTTCCTGTTCAACACTTAGCAAACTCGTTAGACCTTTAAATGTGTTGTTATCTGTTGGGGCTATGCTTCGTCGCGCCGAAGGTCTTGTAGGAAGAAGCAGATTCGGCTGAAGCTGTCCGCAGAAGAGGACCGAAGGTCCCTCTTCATGAAGCTTCGGTGTTACAAACCGACTTAAAGATAGAATGACCTTTTAGTCCATAAAGGTCTGAGTCGATGTTGTAAACTTTTATGAGGGGCATAATTGTAATTCTTCACAGGCTGTGTCCTGTGTCTATAAATAGATGAACAGTACCCCCGTACTATTCACGCTGATTTTGTACTCGCTCGTGCGTCACGCTTGTATTTTTGCCTTCTATCAGGCCGAAGGTACAAATGTAATTCAATATTGCTCTTATTCTCCCATGATTATATAATAATAACATGTAATAATACTATGTGATTATTCATGTTATTCTCTCATATTTCATATGCTTCTCCTTTTATCAATATAAACTGTAATCATGAAGGTATGTCCTTCATGACCTTCGTCTGAAAACCGTTATATCCTAAGGGAAATAACGCTTTGAAGGACGAAGGGTATTTACCTCTAACTTCTTTCTGTGTTGCCTTGTTCTTAATTCATAGCATTTGAGAACAAGTCCCCAACATTGGCGCCCACCTCCGGTGAACTTACTTCCACTTTTTTGAGCTGATGGCTTCGTTCAACAATCAAGCTGGAGCTGCTTCGGCTCCGAAGCTGCTACTCCCGATAACAGGCGGTTCATGTTCAGAGCCAGCCAACAAGAAGCAGAAGAAGGAAGCACAGAGAAGGGTACAGCATGTTGGGGTGCAAGGACCCTTCATCAAGTCGAGATGGTCTCACATTCCTATTACCTTCTCCCAAGAGGACCTTCAACTCAAGGATTACCCACACAACGATGCCATGGTTATCTCTTGTGTTATCAAAGGATTTTTGGTCCACAATGTCTTGGTTGATACAGGCAGTGCAGCTGATATCATATTTGCTAAGGCCTTCAGGCAAATGCAAGAGCCAGAAGACAAGATTCATGATGCTACGCACCCTCTCTGTGGCTTCGGAGGAAGACAGATTGTAGCGCTGGGCAAGATCACCATGTCAGTGGCCTTCGGGTTCATCAACAACACCAGAACTGAGCAAGTTGTGTTTGACATTGTTGACATGGAATACCCTTACAATGCAATTATTGGTCGTGGCACCCTAAATGCTTTCGAAGCAATTCTTCATCCTGCCTATCTTTGCATGAAGATAACTTCGGATCAAGGACCCATTGCTATTCATGGAAGTTAGGAAGCTGCCAGAAGGGCCGAAGGAAACTGGACTGACTCAAAAGCAATCCATAACATAGATGGAGCTGAAACTTGTGAACAGTACAAATTCAGAAGGGAGAAAGCAGCTTCAGCAGATCAGCCGAAGCCCATGCTCTTATGTGAGGACATAGCAGAGCAGAAGGTGCTGTTGGGCTCTCAATTATCCGAAGAGCAGGAGAAAACCTTGATAAGGTTTTTGTTCAACAACAAAGATGTTTTTGCATGGTCAGCCAATGACCTCTGCGGAGTAAATAGGGATGTTATTGAACACTCGCTCAATGTTGACCCATCCTTCAGACCCAGAAAGCAGAGGCTTCGGAAAATGTCTGATGATAAGGCCGAAGGTGCTCGTAATGAAGTCAAAAGACTCCTCAGTGCAGGAGTTATCAGAGAAGTAAAGTACCCAGAATGGCTAGCTAACACTGTTATGGTAAAAAAGGCCAATGGCAAGTGGCGAATGTGTATCGATTTTACAGATCTCAACAAGGCTTGTCCGAAGGACGAATTCCCATTGCCAAGGATAGACTCTTTAGTTGATGCAGCAGCTTCTTCAGAGCTCATGAGTCTGCTAGACTGTTACTCAGGCTATCACCAAATCTGGATGAAGAAGGAAGATGAGCCGAAGACTAGCTTCATAACCCCAAGTGGCACATATTGCTATCTTCGGATGCCTGAGGGGCTCAAAAACGCTGGAGGAAGTTTCAGCAGAATGACTGCGAAGGTTCTCCAGTCTCAGATAGGCAGAAATGTGCTAACTTATGTTGATGACATCATTGTAAAAAGCACGAAACAGGAAAAATCATATTGCTGATTTGCAGGAGACCTTCGCCAGTTTTAGACAAGCTGGCTTAAAGTTGAATCCAGAAAAATGTGTCTTCGGAGTAAAGAAGGGGAAATTTCTTGGATGTTTGGTTTCAACAAAGGGAATTGAAGCTAATCCTAGTAAAATTGAAGCTATACTTCGAATGGAGCCACCAACTACAAAAAAGGGGGCTCAAAGATTGACAGGGAGGCTGGCATCTCTCAATAGATTCATATCCAGATCAGCAGAAAGAAATTTACCATTCTTCGAAGTGCTGAAATCAGCCGAAGTCCTTCAATGGGGACCAAGCCAACAAAAAGCCTTTGAAGAACTGAAGCAATATTTGATAGATTTAACAACATTAACTCCACCAACGCCAGGGGCTCCTTTGTTGTTATACGTGGCAGCTTCGCACTCAGCGGTAAGTGCAGCACTTGTCCAGGAGAAGCTTGTTGGCCAAGTCAAGAAGCAGGTTCCAGTGTATTTTGTATCTGAAGTTCTTAGTGTATCAAAGAAAAATTATACAGAATTGGAGAAGGTATTATATGCTGTTTTGATGGCATCCAGGAAGCTTCGGCATTATTTTCAGGCATACAATATTGTTGTTCCTTCTTCACAGCCGTTGAAGGATATTATGAGAAATAGAGAAGCTACTGGACGGATTGGAAAATGGGCTGCAGAGCTCAATGAATTTTGCATTGATTATGTGCATAGATCCTCGATCCAGTCTCAAGCGTTGGCAGATTTCATTGCCGATTGGACGCCAGGGGCTCAGGATGAAGAAACAAATAAAGATGCCGAAGTGTGGACAGTGTTTTGCGATGGGTCTTGGGGAACCTTCGGAGCAGGAGCAGCCGCTGTGTTGGTCTCACCATCCAAAGTTAAAACTTGTTATGCGGCAAGACTCGATTTTAGCTGTACAAACAATATTACTGAGTACGAAGCCCTGCTTTTAGGCCTTCGGAAATTAAAAGCAATGGGAATCAGAAGGGCCATCCTTAAAACTGATTCCCAGGTTGTTTCGGGTCATATCGACAAGAGTTGCAAGGCTAAAGATCCGAAGCTTGAAAAATATCTAGACACGGTCCGAAGAATCGAAGCTTCCTTCGAAGGATTTTCTGTCAAAAATATCCCTCGAGGACAAAATGAGCATGCTGATTTGTTAGCTAAGTCAGCAGCACAGGGGCTGCCCTTACCTTCGGATGTGTTCTTCGAAACAATAAAAGCACCTTCAGTGGAACTTCTTGAAAGAGCAGTCCTCAATATATCTCCTGTTTATAGTGAAGACTGGAGAACTGAAATCATCTCTTACCTTCAGGGTAATTTCCTTTCAGATGACGAAACTTATAACAGGAGGATAGAGGCAAGAGCTCGTCCATATGTCATGATAGAAGGGGAGTTGTACAAACATGGAGTTTGTGCTCCACTACTCAAGTGTTTATCCAGAGCCGAAGGCATAGAGTTGATGAAAGAAATACATGCAGGCTTGTGTGGATCTCACATTGGATCTAGGCCGTTACTTGGAAAAGTTTTTCGTCAAGGGTTTTATTGGCCGAAGGCAGCTTCGGATGCAGCGGAATTAGTTCAAAAGTGCGAAGGTTGTCAGAAATGTGAAAGAGATCAAAAACAACCTTCGTTTCTATCTCAGCTGATACAACCCATATGGCCATTGCAAAGGTGGGGTCTTGACTTGTTAGGTCCGTTACCACCGGCCCAAGGAAACTTAAGATATGTTGTAGTGGCTGTGGAATATTTTTCTAAATGGATTGAGGCAAAGCCTTTAGCCACAATAACTTCGGCCACCATTCAAAAGTTTTTATGGCAGAATATTGTTTGTCGTTTCGGAGTACCAAAGGCCATCACTTTAGATAATGGCACACAGTTCGACTCCGAAGCTTTCAGAGAATTCTGTGATCAAATCGGCACGAAGATCCATTTTGCATCAGTCAGGCATCCGAAGTCAAATGGACTCGTTGAAAGAGCCAATGGCATCATAATGACAGGAATAATGAAGTTAATTTTCAACCAACCCAGGGGAAAGTGGCCAGATCAACTAATCAAAGTAGTATGGAGCCACAACACGACAACATCAAGGTCAACAGGCTTTACCCCATTCAAATTATTGTTTGGTGACGAAGCAATAACTCCGGAGGAAGCTAAAACTGGATCAAAAAGAGTAGTAGCTTCGGCAGAGTCAGATCCTGAAGCTGATCATTCTGTTGAAAAAGATGCTATAGAAGGGATCAGACTTCAAGCCGTGGAGAACATCAACAAATATCAAGCCGAAACAATCAAGTGGCGTGATAGAAAGGTTCGGCTGAAGAATATTGAGCCAGGACATTTGGTGCTTCGGAGAGTCGCTAACCCAGATACAGTGGGCAAGTTGCAGTTGAAATGGGAGGGACCTATTTTGGTAGTATCTTCATCAAGACCCGGTTCATACAGATTGAAGGATTTAGACGGCAACGACATTCCCAGATCTTGGAATGCGGATGAGCTTCGGCGATATTATGTGTAACTTGATGTAACTTTTTATGTCTTTTCTTTTTTATGGCACCCTTTTCCTTTCTAAAGGGGGAGAAAGGTTTTTAATGGGGCCATCATATGTAATTTCCTTTTTTAGTTCTATAAGAGCAAAATCCCCCAAGGAATGTAAATGTAAAAGCTGAGAACGCACCATTGAGTGCCGAAAAGTAAAAAGCGAAGAAGCTCCAAAGTCGTTCCTAAGGGAATGCAGAGCTTACAGCGAAAAGTCAACGCTGATTCCGCCGAAAGTAAAAGGCGAAGAAGCTCCAAAGTCGTTCCTAAGGGAATGCAGAGCTTACAGCGAAAAGTCAACGCTGATTACACCGAAAGTAAAAGGCGAAGAAGCTCCAAAGTCGTTCCTAAGGGAATGCAGAGCTGATGTGTGATTGTTTCTAAGGCAATAATGGCTGAGGGTATGGCTTCGGATATGTGTTTGGACATTCATTCGCACATCATATTACATCATAGCATTTGCATTCATAAACATTCATCCAGGCATATATAGGATAATCATCATCATGGCATAAGTGGTTGCTTCGGCATAAGAGAAGAGCTTCTTCGCGTACAAAAAGGAGAGCTTCGGAAGAAAGGGAAATGTTGTTTTCTATGCTTCGCTGTGTACGAAAAGAAGGGAAGGTGTTTTTTCGTCTTCGGCTCAAAAAAGATAATTTCGTCCACAACGAAGCACTTCACATACATCAATAGAAGGGTAAGAGCATAATACAAGGTATGAACAGAACTCATTAAAGACAAGTTTAGTTACATTTACACAAGTTATCTCAAAAGTTTCCTGAGTCTGTCTACAGTCTACTCCTACTTGATCTTCGAGGGATTTTAGCTTCGGCGTCACTCTTTTTAATCATCGACTTCGGCTTCGTCATCCTACATGAATTAAGTTGTTGTGGGTCAAAACCAAGATTGAAGGAAAAGGTAAGCACAAGGTATGATTTCTTACTGGTTCAAGATGACTCCGAGCTTCGTCTCCAGCCTTTTCTCGCCCGCCTTTTGTCCATATCATCTTTACAAATCTGTTAGAAATGCTTCAGGCGAGGTCAGGAATATCATCTAAAATTGTTGGTGATAGAGTGAAATTGGGCCTATTGACAATTTTTCCATGATCACAGCCAGCTTTTAGGAAAGCAGCAGCAGTGCCCTGAGAAGCTACCCAGGCACAGAAGTCACCGTGCCCGGCTATAACTTCGTCAAGCTCATCAATTTCACCTTCAATATGTTCGAAGGTCTTTGGTAAATCTTCAGCTGACAGGGTGAATTTCTCACTGCTAGCTCCAACTGAGTGGAAGATTTTTCTCAGTCGTTGAATACATTTGTTGCTAAATTCCAAACATTTATCTTGAAGGCTTGCCAATAATTTTTTCAAAACTGAATTTTCTTGGACTTCGGCCTCAAGTTTCGCATTTAGTTCTTGTTTTTCTTGTTCAAACTGTTCAGATTAGCAGAGAAGCTTCGTATTCAATTCCGCTATTTTAGCTTCGGCTTCTGCCAATAAGCCTTCAGTTGCCTGAAGCTCAAAGTTCTTCTTTTCAATAGTAGCTAATTGCTCTTTTATTTTGCTCTCTAAATTTTCAATTATAACCTCGTGCTTTTTGTCTTCCAGATCTTGCTGCATTTTCAAAGCCTTGCTCAGCAGCATACTCTGCACGAAAACAACCTTCGTTAGACATGTTTTCATTATTAAAAACAATAAAAGTTAAGGGAATAGTAGTTCACCTTGAAATTGGAATAAAATAAACTACCAACGATATGTTGTCGTCGGTAGCGGCTAATGTCCATTTCTAGCTTCGGAAAACCGATACTCTTTGACAGAGTACTGATAACTTTGGCTCCAGTTTGGTTTCGGATACAATCTAATTTTTTGTCATCAATACCTCCGAAGAGGAGTGCTCCTGGTTTGTACCCGCAAGATTTGGCATACTCTTTAAGCTCTTCTATTTCGGGTTTTGACAATTTTTCTCCAACTAAATTTTGAAACATGAAGGCTTCGTTCTCTGAAGCTTCGTCAGCAATTTCCTTTTCTTTCCCAGACACTGCGGCCATGGCCTCTTCGGCGGCAGCAGTAGCTTCTTCTGTAGCCATGTCTAGCAGTTTTTTGTCGATGTGTTCAATTGTGCTTTCCAGGTTCACACCTTCAGGTGAGGTAGCTTCGGCAGCCGCGACCTCCGAAGGTGTGATTTCAATATTTGTTATTTCTTCAGCCGCTGGTATCTTTTGAGCTGAAGCTCTCGGTGGTGTCTTGTCAATGACTTCTGTCACTGCGATGATTCTTTGCCTCTTTGTTCTAGTTGTTTTCTTCGTTTTTTCGGGCTCCTTTTCCTTCTGAAAAAACTTTGTCAGTTGAGGCCCCAATGGACTTAGCTTCGCAGGCAGGGATTCAGTCATTACCTTTAAAATCTCTTCCACGTCAGTGGCAGAGCGTGATGCGGGAGTCTCCTCTTCGTCAAATACTTTTCGCTTCGGAGATGATATTTTCTTCTTCTTCGGAATATTCTTCTTTTTTGGTGGTTCTTCCTCATCTTCATTTAAAGCTTCGGCTCCCCTTTTCCTTTTCCGACCTTCGACACCTTTATTCAGATTTTCGTAGTCAGGGTATTCAAAACCCAAGGCGTCCAACACTCGATTCAGTCTTCGCTTCGGACGGGTACCGAAGGCCGCGGTCATCAACTGATCTTCTTTTTTGGAGTAATTACCGAGTATTTCATTGCACATTATTTCAACTGTGTCCAGCCATTCTTGGCAAGGTTTTTTAAAGTATTTCTTAAACTTGTAATAGTAAGGTAACCGCACAAGTTCCCCTTCTTTCTTCTCCCCCTCTAGCTTCGGCATTTCCCATTCTTTTAAAGTAGGAAAAACCCTGAAGGCCAAGAACTCTTGAACCAGGTCCCTAGTACTGATATGCTCTGAAATAATTTTAAACTCAGCCAGTGCAGCCCAAGTGGAACCTTCTAATGACATTTGGCATCGTGGTATTGTTTCTCCGAAGATCAATTCAAGAGGGCTTTGTACCAGCTTCTCTTTGTCTTCGTCAACTCTCACATAAAATCATTCTGATTTCCAGCCTGCCGGCCATTTGCTTCGGTAGCTGATTACAGGAAACTTTGTGGTTTTCCGATAGGCAAAATTGTAGCAACCAAAGTTATCATGTAATCCATCTTTTCTAGCCTTCGTCTGGTAATGCAGCTCATGAACTCGACAAAAGCTGTCGGCAAACGGCTCCACCACCTAGCTTCGGAGGGCCCAGATATAAACACTAAGGCTAACGATAGCGTTAGGAGTCAACTGATGAAAATAGATACCAAACCTCTTCAATACATCTGCAATGATCCTATGAAGGGGGAATCTCAACCCAGCCTTTAGAAAGCTCTTGAAAATGACTATTTCATCCTTCTCTGGCTTCGGGGTAGTTTCTTCCCCCCCGAAGCGAAGTAGCTTCTTCTGACTTTCACTGAAATAATCTGACTTCACCATCTTGGAGACATCAGCCTTCAAAACGGTCGACTTTCCGAAGTCCAAGTGGCTGGGCTTACTTGGCATGGCAATACGATAATCATCTTCGGGATCAGTTTCTTCAATGTTCTCATCTTCAGCTTCGGCAGTTGCTTGTTCTGCTTCAACAGTGGGGATTCCTTCCGAAGTTACCAGTCCGGATCGTTGCATTGCTTCGGAGATGGGAATAGTCTCCGAGCCTTCAGCTTCGCCTCCTTCACGCTCAACCCTAGCGATAGAGCGCACTCTGGCCATTTAATTCTAAATTTGCGGAAACTAAAAACTTTTTCTTCCGAAGTTTTTTCTTCTGACGAAGTAGGCTTCAAGCTGGAGCTTCGTTTGATTCCGAGAGTCAAGCTTCGGCTATGGTTAAAAATTTTGGCAGCAAAACGGTGCAAATAGCAATGAATGCTGTGGTAACTTCACACCTACTTGTCTGTTTATATAGTACTGCAGGTAAGAAGGCGAAACGCCAGGATTTTTACACCACGCGGACAGCCGCTTGCACTCGCTGTGCGGTGGACCGCAGAGACCAAACAGTAACTCTGCAAGGTGGGGCTGCTACGCACTCGGAAACTGAATCGTTTCTCGACAACGAGCTCAGGGAAGGTGTTTTTTGGACCTTCGGCTTCCCGAAGCTTAAGAGACTTTTTTCACGGATCAAGCTCGTTACGAGAAACGATCTAGCGCCGCGAAAGGGGCTACTGTTGGGGCTATGCTTCGTCGCGCCGAAGGTCTTGTAGGAAGAAGCAGATTCGGCTGAAGTTGTCCGCAGAAGAGGACCGAAGGTCCCTCTTCATGAAGCTTCGGTGTTACAAACCGACTTAAAGATAGAATGACCTTTTAGTCCATAAAGGTCTGAGTCGATGTTGTAAACTTTTATGAGGGGCATAATTGTAATTCTTCACTGGCTGTGTCTTGTGTCTATAAATAGATGAACAGTACCCCCGTACTATTCACGCTGATTTTGTACTCGCTCGTGCGTCACGCTTGTATTTTTGCCTTCTATCAGGCCGAAGGTACAAATGTAATTCAATATTGCTCTTATTCTCCCATGATTATATAATAACAACATGTAATAATACTATGTGATTATTCATGTTATTCTCTCATGTTTCATATGCTTCTCCTTTTATCAATATAAACTGTAATCATGAAGGTATGTCCTTCATGACCTTCGTCTGAAAACCGTTATATCCTAAGGGAAATAACGCTTTGAAGGACGAAGGGTATTTACCTCTAACTTCTTTCTGTGTTGCCTTGTTCTTAATTCATAACATTTGAGAACAAGTCCCCAACATTATCCAAATCACCAAAACTCACAAAAGGGATGAATGCACTTTCACATCGGCGCGTTCCTCGCCGGCACCACCTGCCGCGACCTGGTGAGCAAGCTGGGTCGCAAGACCCCCACCAGGGCGAGCGAGCTGATGGACATCGCCACCAAGTTCGCCTCTAGCCAGGAGGCGGTCTAGGCTATCTTCCGAAAGGACAAGCAGCCCCAGGGCCGCCCACCGGAAGATGCCCCCGAGGCGTCAACTCAGCGCGACGCCAAGAAGAAGGGCAAGAAGAAGTCGCAAGCGAAACGCGACGCCGCCGACGCGGACCTTGTCGCCGCCGCCGAGTACAAGAACCCTCGGAAACCCCCCGGAGGTGCCAACCTCTTCGACAAGATGCTCAAGGAGTCGTGCCCCTATCATCAGGGGCCCGTCAAGCACACCCTTGAGGAGTGCGCCATGCTTCGGCGCCACTTCCACAGGGTCGGGCCACCCACGGAGGGTGGCAGGGCTCGCGACGACGACAAGAAGGAAGATCACCAGGCAGGAGAGTTCCCCGAGGTCCGCGACTGCTTCATGATCTACGGTGGGCAAGCGGCGAACGCCTCGGCACCGCAAGCAAGAGCGTCGGGATGTCTGTTCGGTGAAGGTGGCGGCGCCAGTCTACCTAGACTAGTCCGACAAGCCCATCACCTTCGACTAAGCCGACCACCCCGACCACGTGCCGAGCCCAGGGAAATACCCGCTCGTTGTCGACCCCGTCATCAGCGACGTCAGGCTCACCAAGGTCCTCATGGACGGAGGCAGCAGCCTCAACATCATCTACGCCGAGACCCTCGGGCTCCTGCGCGTCGATCTGTCCTCGGTCCGGGCAGGCGCTGCGCCTTTCCACGAGATCATCCTCAGGAAGCACGTCCAGCCCCTCGGACAACTTGACCTTCCCGTCTGCTTCGGAACACCCTCCAACTTCCGAAGGGAGACCCTCACGTTCAAGGTGGTCGGGTTCCGAGGAACCTACCACGCAATGTTGGGGAGGCCATGCTACGCGAAGTTCATGGCCGTCCCCAACTACACCTACCTCAAGCTCAAGATGTCGGGCCCCAACGGGGTCATCACCGTCGGCCCCACGTACCGACACGCGTTCGAATGCGACGTCGAGTGCGTGGAGTACGCCGAGGCCCTCGCTGAATCTGAGGCCCTCATCGCCGACCTGGAGAGCCTCTCTAAGGGGGTGCCAGACGTGAAGCGCCATGCCGGCAACTTCGGGCCAGCGGAGACGGTTAAGTCCGTCCCCCTCGACCCCAGCAGTGACGCCTCCAAGCAGATCCGGATCGGCTCCGAGCTCGATCCCAAATAGGAAGCAGTGCTCGTCAACTTTCTCCGTGCGAACGCCGATGTTTTCGCGTGGAGTCCCTCGGACATGCCCGACATACCGAGGGATGTTGCCGAGCACTCGCTGGATATCCGAGCTGGAGCCCGACCCGTGAAGCAGCCTCTGCGCCGATTCGACGAAGAAAAGCGCAGAGCCATAGGCGAGGGGATCCACAAGCTAATGGCGACAGGATTCATCAAAGAGGTATTCCATCCCGAATGGCTTGCCAACCTTGTGCTTGTGAGAAAGAAAGGAGGGAAATGGCGGATGTGTGTAGACTACACTGGTCTAAACAAAGCATGTCCGAAGGTTCCCTACCCTCTGCCTCGCATCGATAAGATCGTGGATTCCACCGCTGGGTGCGAAACCCTGTCTTTCCTCGATGCCTATTCAAGGTATCACCAAATTAGGATGAAAGAGTCCGACCAGCTCGCGACCTCTTTCATCACACCCTTCGGCATGTACTACTATGTCACCATGCCGTTCGGCTTGAGGAATGCGGGTGCGACGTACCAGCGGTGCATGAACCATGTGTTCGGCAAACACATCGGCCGGACGGTCGAGGCCTACGTCGATGACATCGTAGTCAAGACGAGGAAAGCCTCCGACCTCCTTTCCGACCTTGAAGTGACATTCCGATGTCTCAAGGCGAAAGGCGTGAAGCTTAATCCCGAGAAGTGTGTCTTTGGGGTTCCCCGAGGCATGCTCTTGGGGTTCATCGTCTCCGAGCGGCATCGAGGCCAACCCGGAGAAGATCGCGGCCATCACCAGCATGGGGCCCATCAAGGACTTAAAAGGCGTATAGAGGGTCATGGGATGCCTTGCGGCTCTGAGCCGCTTCATCTCGCGCCTCGGCGAAAGAGGCCTGCCTCTATACCGCCTCTTAAGGAAGGCCGAGTGCTTCACTTGGACCCCTGAGGCCGAGGAAGCCCTCGGGAACCTGAAGGCGCTCCTCATGAACGCGCCCATCTTGGTGCCCCCCGCTGCTGGAGAAGCCCTCTTGATCTACGTCGCCGCGACCACTCAGGTGGTTAGCGCCGCGATCGTGGTTGAGAGACGAGAAGAAGGGCATGCATTGCCTGTCCAGGGGCCAGTCTACTTCATCAGCGAGGTACTGTCCGAAACCAAGATCCGCTACCCACAAATTCAGAAGCTGCTGTACGCGGTGATCCTGACGCGGCGGAAGTTGCGACACTACTTCGAGTCTCATCCGGTAACTGTGGTGTCATCCTTCCCCCTGGGGGAGATCATCCAGTGCCGAGAGGCCTCGGGTAGAATTGCAAAGTGGGCGGTGGAAATCATGGGCGAAGCGATCTCGTTCGCCCCTCGGAAGGCCATCAAGTCCCAGGTCTTGGCGGACTTCGTGGCTGAATGGGTCGACACCCAGCTCCCAACAGTTCTGATCCAACCGGAACTTTGGACCATGTTCTTCGACGGGTCGCTAATGAAGATAGGGGCTGGCGCAGGCCTGCTCTTCATCTCGCCCCTCGGAAAGCATCTACACTACGTGCTACGCCTCCACTTCCCGGCGTCCAACAATGTGGCTGAGTACGAGGCTCTGGTCAACGGGTTGCGCATTGCCATCGAGCTAGGGGTCTGATGCCTCGACGCTCGCGGTGACTCGCAACTCGTCATCGACCAAGTCATGAAGAACTCCCACTGCCGCGACCCGAAGATGGAAGCCTACTGCGATGAGGTTCGGCGCCTGGAAGACAAGTTCTACGGGCTCGATCTCAACCACATCGCCCGGCGCTACAACGAGACTGCGGATGAGCTGGCTAAAATAGCCTCAGGGCGAACAACGGTTCCCCCGGACGTCTTCTCCCTAGACCTGCATCAACCCTCCGTCAAGACCGACGACACGCCCGAGCTCGAGAAGGCCTCGGCACAGTCCGAGGTACCCTCGGCTCGGCCCGAGGCACCCTCGGCTCAACCCGAGGCACACTCAGCTCAGCCCGAGGTACCCTCGGCCCCCGAGGGTGAGGCACTGCGCGTCGAGGAGGAGCGAAGCGGGGTCACGCCTAATCGCAACTGGCAGACCCCGTACCTGCAATATCTCCACCGAGGAGAGCTACCCCTCGACCGAGCCGAAGCTCGGCGGTTGGCGCGACGCGCCAAGTCGTTCGTCTTGCTGGGAGATGGGAAGGAGCTCTACCACCGCAGCCCCTCAGGCATCCTCCAGCGATGCATTTCCATCGCCGAAGGTCAGGAGCTCCTACAAGAGATACACTCGGGGGCTTGCGGCCATCACGCAGCACCTCGAGCCCTTGTCGGAAACGCCTTCCGACAAGGTTTCTACTGGCCGACGGCGGTGGCCGACGCCACTAGAATTGTCCGCACCTGCGAAGGGTGTCAGTTCTACGCAAGGCAGACCCACCTGCCTGCTCAGGCCCTACAGACGATACCCATCACCTGGCCTTTTGCTGTGTGGGGTCTGGACCTCGTCGGCCCCTTGCAGAAGGCACCCGGGGGCTACACGCACCTGTTGGTCGCCATCGACAAATTCTCCAAGTGGATCGAGGTCCGACCCCTAAACAGCATCAGGTCCGAGCAGGCGGTGACGTTCTTCACCAAAATCATCCATCGTTTTGGGGTCCCGAACTCCATCATCACCGACAACGGCACCCAGTTCACCGGCAGAAAGTTCCTGGACTTCTGCGAGGATCACCACATCCGGGTGGACTGGGCCGCCGTGGCTCACCCCATGACGAATGGGCAAGTAGAGCGTGCCAACGGCATGATTCTACAAGGACTCAAGCCTCGAATCTACAATGACCTCAACAAGTTCGGCAAGCGATGGATGAAGGAACTCCCCTCGATGGTCTGGAGTCTGAGGACAACACCGAGCCGAGCCATGAGCTTCACGCCGTTCTTTCTAGTCTATGGGGCCGAGGCCGTCTTGCCCATAGACTTAGAATACGGTTCCCCGAGGACGAGGGCCTACGCCGACCAAAGCAACCAAGCTAATCGAGAAGACTCGCTGGACCAGCTGGAAGAGGCTCAGGATATGGCCTTACTACACTCGGCACGGTACCAGCAGTCCCTGCGACGCTACCACGCCCGAGGGGTCCGGTCCCGAGACCTCCAGGTGGGCGACCTGGTGCTTCGGCTGCGACAAGACGCCCGAGGGCGGCACAAGCTCACGCCTCCCTGGGAAGGGTCGTTCGTCATCGCCAAAGTTCTGAAGCCCGGAACGTACAAGCTGGCCAACAGTCAAGGCGAGGTCTATAGCAACGCTTGGAACATCCAACAGCCACGTCGCTTCTACCCTTAAGATGTTTTCAAGTTGTTCGCATACCTCGTTCCCACACAAAGTTTAGTCATCAAGGAAAGGTCAGCCTTGCCTCGGCAAAGCCCGACCCTCCCTCGGGGGCTAAAAGGGGGGAACCCTCTCTGCGTCGAAATTTTCCTCGAAAAAAGATCCTTTCTGCCAGAATGTCTTTCGTGCTTTTCGACTACTTCGAAAGTGGATCCTGAAAACGACGGAGTACACGTAAGCAGCCAAGGCTGACTGAGCCGAGGGACTCCTACGCCTCTGGGATACAGATACCTCACTCATCACCTTCTGCGATAAGTAACTCGCGTTCGGATAAGTGATTCCGCGGACCGAACAAGTCTTCACGCTCGAAAGCTCCTCTACCGAAGCGATTCTTCGGATGTCATCGTGAAAGTTGCCTAGAGGGGGGGGTGAATAGGCAAGTTAAAACTTTTTCAACAAAAACTAGAAGCAAATTGGGTAAAACTGAATTGATCTCGAAATTCACCCAGTTAACTTTGGAAATGAGATGTTCTAAATGATCCACAGGGTTCAAAGTAGTAGATCAGAGAAGGGCACTTCTCAAAATCCACACACCAAAAAGATATAAACAATCTTCCACGGAATGGTGAGAGAACGAAGAACATGAACAAACATAATGAGCAAGAACACAAGAGACACAAGATTTATCCCGAGGTTCGGTCACACCACAAAAGGTACCCTACTTCCTCGTTGAGGCGCCCACAAAGAGCCGGGTCTCTTTCAACCCTAATCCTCCCTTTGCCGACCACAAAGGTCAAGCCCACACAATAATCTTTGCTCAAACGAGCGGGTAATACAAACTTTCTTGTGGTCTTCCACAAGATTTGGAGACTCACAAGAGACACTTAGTCGTCTAGGAGCTAGAAGCTCCAAGAGTAATGAATCCACAAAGAACTCGATGTAGTACCAAAGCTCGAGTGAAGAAGAAGAGCAAGAGAGATTTAGAGATGAAGCACAAAACCGCAGCTCTCAAGCTCACTCAAAGATTTCTCTCCAAAGATTTGAAATGGGAGAGGCAAGATATGTGTGAGAGAGAGAGAGGGAGGTGTTTCTTGGGTTAGAAATGGAGTTCAAATCGTACTCACTGCTCTGGGGAGAGAGGTAGGAGGTAGTATATATAGGTGGAGCTCAAAACTAGCCGTTGGGCAGATTTTTCTGCCTGAGACCGGTTGAACCGCCCCCTAGGGCGGTTGAACCGCCCCTGGCAGGCCTGGCAGCCTGTCTGACTGGCAGACTGACGCGCAGACTGACCGCAGACTGGTCAAAGTTGACCAAAACCGGTTGAACCGCCCAGGGGGGCGGTTGAACCGCCCCTGACAGCTCCTGGCGACCTGTTTGCCAGTCTGACTTGCAGACTGCAGATCAGAGGTCAGAGGGGTCAGAGACCAGCTGAACTGCCCCTCAGGACCAGTTCAACCGGTCTTGACCAGTGAGTTTAGGAGAGAAAACCCCAGCTCAACTGCCCGGAGGCAAGTTCAGCTGGTGTATGGTCAAAGAGGTTCACAGCTGAAGTTGAGTACAGCTAAAGTTGAGAAAGCTCAACTCAGCTGAAGTTCAGCTCAGCTGAAAAGCTCAGCTGCAGCTGAAGAAGCTCAACTCAGCTGAAGTCAAGTTCAGCTGGAAAGCTCAGCTGTAGTTGAAGAAGCTCAGCTGTTTTTCAGCAAGAACACTCTAGGTTTCTCAACCCTAACCACGGTCAACCATAGAACGTTAAAGAGATTTTTGCTTTTCAAAAATAGCTTTTGAATAGAGAGGTTTGAGCTTTGGCAAACACCAACCTTCTTTTTGGATCCCCCTTTATAGTACGACGATTCCTATACTCAAGTTAAATAAAATATAATGAAGTAAACTCCTTGAGTCATTGGTGTCTCATGTGTGATTTCTCCATGGCATTGCTTCATAAGGATCACAAACATCTTTGTCTCACCTTTTGAAGCAAACTCAAATCAAACCCAGTGACTTGTACCATATCACCTTATATGAGTTCAAATCATGGCTTCAAGTCACCTTACTGATGCATCAACATGTTATAACTCTTCATAGCTGATTAGTTCATCGACTTAGTGCAAGTACTCTCTTCTTCACCTTAGCCATGGTACCTCGGTCTACAAGCCGTCGCTTGACCTTCACCTTCGCTTAGTTCCTCGAAGCCCTTTCCTTGCTATCTTCACCCTATCAAGCCATTCTTGAGTCACATCAAATTGAGCATCCATTGAGAGAATCATTTCTTCAATATTGTGAACCTTGCTTGAATGTCTTCTAGATATAATTGTCAAGATCAATCAAGCTCTAGTTTGATTCTCATAGAAGCATATATGGACTGACAGTAATATGGTCAAGCCAATTCACGATTCCTCATATCTTATTCTCTTTGGCTTGACCAATCCTCTAAATCACTTTGTCCTCTATTCTGGTCATATGTATGTAGTGATTTCTCAGGTCTTGTCCATATATTCAAACCAATATAGAGATCATATTATATCCATTTGCATTGTCTCATTGGTTATTTAACCTCGTGTTGAACCTTTGTTCACTGATCATTATACACTATTCAAGTATGTTCATCATACTGAATTTCCTGTTCAACACTTAGCAAACTCGTTAGACCTTTAAATGTGTTGTTATCCAAATCACCAAAACTCACAAAAGGGATGAATGCACTTTCAATCTCCCCCTTTTTGGTGATTGATGACAACACATTTAAAGCTTACATAAGATTTGATAAATAAGATTTTAAATCCTATGATATAGTTTCCTCCCCCTAAATATGTGCATTTCAGAAAATAACACTTTTGTACTCAAATGCCAAAAGCACATATTTAGGTCAAAGTATAGACAACTTATATCTGAGAGCACCTAGAGGGGGGGGTGAATAGGTGATCCTGTGAAACTTAAACTTATAGCCACAAAAACTTGTTAAGTGTTAGCACAATAATCGCCAAGTGACTAGAGAGGAGTCTCAACAAAACACAATACCACAAGAGATCAAACACAGAGATGACACAGTGGTTTATCCCGTGGTTCGGCCAAGACCAACGCTTGCCTACTCCACGTTGTGGCGTCCCAACGGACGAGGGTTGCAATCAACCCCTCTCAAGCGGTCCAAAGACCAACTTGAATACCACGGTGTTTTGTTTTGCCTTTCAATATCCCGTTTGCGAGGAATTTCCACAATTTGGAGCCTCTCGCCCTTACACTTGAGATTCACAAGAAATTCAGAGTAAGGGAGGAAAGCAACACACACAAATCCACAGCAAAATGCGCACACATACGGCCAAGAATCGAGCTCAAAAGACTATCTCAAAGTTCTCACTAGAACGGAGCTCGAATCACTGAGAATGACAAACGAATGCGCAAAGACTGAGTGTGGATGATCAAGAATGCTCTAAGGTTGCTTGGTGTACTCCTCCATGCGCCTAGGGGTCCCTTTTATAGCCCCAAGGCAGCTAGGAGCCGTTGAGAGCAAATCTAGAAGGCCAATCTTGCCTTCTGTCGTCGGGGGCACCGGACAGTCTGGTGCACACCGGACACTGTCCGGTGCCCGATTTCCTTCCTTAAATAGCGAAGCCGACCGTTGGCAGACTTGGAGCCGTTGGAGCACCGGACATGTCCGGTGCACACCGGACAGTCCGGTGCCGTCTTCTAGCCGTTGGCTCGGCCACGTGTCCCGCGCAGATTGCGCGGCCGACCGTTGGCCCGGCCGACCGTTGGCTCACCGGACAGTCCGGTGCACACCGGACAGTCCGGTGAATTTTAGCCGTACGTCGCCGGTGAATTCCCGAGAGCAGCCATTTCGCTCCGAGCCAGCCTGGCGCACCGGACACTGTCCGGTGCACCACCGGACAGTCCGGTGCACCCAGACTTGACAGACTTTGGCTGCTCGAGCCATCTCTTCTCTAACTCGATTTTTTCTGTTTCCAGCACTTAGACACAATACATTAGTCCATAAACAATGTACTAAGTCTGAGAAACATACCTTTATCCTTGATTTGTACTTTGTCCACCATTTTACAATTAGGCACCTGTGTTGGGCACTAAATCACCAAAATACTTAGAAATGGCCCAAGGGCACATTTCCCTTTCAATCTCCCCCTTTTTGGTGATTTATGGCAACACAACATAAAGCAAGTAGAACAAGTACAAAAACACTTCAAATAAGAACTCAAATTATTTTGATTCAATTTTGACATATATGGATCACTCTATGCCACCACTTGGTTTGTTTTTGCAAATCAAACTCAAATCTCTATCTCTAAGTCAAACACACATGTTGAAACATAAAGAGAGTCATTCCAAAAGAGATTGATCAAAGATTTCAAAAACTCCCCCTTTTTCCCATAATCAATACTTCTCCCCACAAGAAGCCAACTTTTGATAAGAGAGACAACAAAAGAGTTTTGACAAACCAAGCTCTATTCTACTATTTTCAAAATCTCTCAAGTGGTAGCTGATCCATTTATCGCTTTGGCCTTTATTTTCTCCCCCTTTGGCATCAAACACCAAAACGAGATTAAACTTGGCTCTATAACCCCATTGCCTCACCAAAATCTTCAATTAAGAGCAAATGGCAATAAGAGTTCATGAGATGAACTTGGAATAAGTTACCCTCTCATCGGAGTGCAGTGGAAGTCTTTCATGGTCCAAGTCCACCTTTTCCCTTTCAATTCTCCTTTGAGACTAAAACAAGCAAACTCAAGCATATGGTTAGTCTCAAAGGGTCAAGTTGTAACACATCTCCCCCTAAAACTGTGCATCATTTTGCCACGGACTTGTGAGGTCCAGGGAGTGTTTGTACAACTTGAGCACCACAATAAGCAACAAAATGCAGAATAAACATGATCAAGGGCATAAACACATATATGCTACAATTCAATCCAAGTTCCGCGAATCTAAGATATTTAGCTCACTACGCAGCCTGCAAAAGGTCTTCTCATCTAGAGGCTTGGTAAAGATATCGGCTAGCTGGTTCTCGGTGCTAACATGAAACACTTCGATATCTCCCTTTTGCTGGTGGTCTCTCAAAAAGTGATGCCGGATGTCAATGTGCTTTGTGCGGCTGTGCTCAACAGGATTTTCCGCTATTCGGATAGCACTCTCATTATCACATAGGAGTGGGACTTTGCTCAGATTGTAGCCAAAGTCCCTGAGGGTTTGCCTCATCCAAAGTAGTTGCGCGCAACACTGTCCTGCTGCAACATACTCGGCCTCAGCGGTGGATAGGGCAACGGAGGTTTGTTTCTTAGAGTTCCATGACACCAGGGACCTTCCTAAGAATTGGCACGTCCCCGATGTACTCTTCCTATCGACCTTACATCCAGCATAGTCGGAATCTGAGTACCCAATCAAGTCAAAGTTAGACCCCTTTGGATACTAGATCCCGAAGCAAGGCGTAGCGACTAAATATCGAAGAATTCGCTTCACAGCTACTAGGTGACACTCCTTCGGATCGGATTGAAATCTAGCACACATGCATACGCTAAGCATAATATCCGGTCTACTAGCACATAAATAAAGCAAGGAACCTATCATGGACCGGTATGCTTTTTGATCAACGGACTTACCTCCTTTGTTGAGGTCGGTGTGTCCGTCGGTTCCCATCGGCGTCTTTGCGGGCTTGGCGTCCTTCATCCCAAACCTCTTTAGCAAATCTTGTGTGTACTTCGTTTGGGAGATGAAGGTGCCGTCCTTGAGTTGCTTCACTTGGAACCCAAGGAAGTAGGTCAACTCGCCCATCATCGACATCTCGAATTTACACGTGGTCGGGGTACCATTCATCCTCGAAGCCAGGGGGTTGCTCCACGTACACCTCCTCCTTGATTGGCCCGTTGAGGAAAGCGCTCTTCACATCCATTTGGAACAACCTGAAAGAATGGTGAGCGGCATATGCTAGCAAGATACGAATTGATTCTAGCCTAGCCACAGGAGCAAAAGTCTCCTCAAAGTCCAAACCTGCGACTTGGGCATAACCTTTTGCCACAAGTCGAGCCTTGTTCCTCGTCACCACCCCGTGCTCGTCCTGTTTGTTGCGGAACACCCACTTGGTTCCCACAACATTTTGCTTGGGACGAGGCACCAGTGTCCAAACTTCATTGCGCTTGAAGTTGTTGAGTTCCTCCTGCATGGCCAATACCCAATCCGGATCTAGCAAGGCCTCCTCTACCCTGAAAGGCTCAATAGAAGAGACAAAGGAGTAATGCTCACAAAAATTAACTAATCGAGATCGAGTAGTTACTCCCTTGCTAATGTCACCCAAAATTTGGTCGACGGGATGATCCCTTTGAATCACCGCTCGAACTTGGGTTGGAGGTGCCGGTTGCGCTTCTTCCTCCATCACGTGATCATCTTGTGCTCCCCCTTGATCACACGCCTCCTTTTGATGAACCTGTTCATCGTCTTGAGTTGGGGGATGCACTGTTGTTGAGGGAGAAGGTTGATCTTGTTCATCTTGTTCCTGTGGCCGCACTTCTCCAATCGCCATGGTTCGTATAGCGGCCGTCGGAACATCTTCTTCATCTACATCATCACAATCAACAACTTGCTCTCTTGGAGAGCCATTAGTCTCATCAAATACAACGTCGCTAGAGACTTCAACCAAACCCGATGATTTGTTGAAGACCCTATACGCCTTTGTATTTGAATCATAACCTAATAAAAACCCTTCTACAGCTTTGGGAGCAAATTTAGAATTTCTACCCTTCTTCACTAGAATGTAGCACCTGCTCCCAAATACACGAAAGTAAGATACATTGGGTTTGTTACCGGTTAGAAGCTCATACGACGTCTTCTTGAGGAGGCGGTGAAGGTAAACCCTGTTGATGGCGTGGCAAGCCGTGTTCACGGCTTCCGACCAAAAGCACTCGGGGGTCTTGAATTCTCCAAGCATAGTCCTCGCCATATCTATGAGCGTCCTGTTCTTCCTCTCTACCACACCATTTTGCTGAGGTGTGTAGGGAGCGGAGAACTCGTGCTTGATCCCTTCCTCCTCAAGAAACTCCTCCACTTGAAGGTTCTTGAATTCGGACCCGTTGTCGCTCCTTATCTTCTTCACCTTGAGCTCAAACTCATTTTGAGCTCTCCTTAGGAAGCGCTTGAGGGTCCCTTGGGTTTCAGACTTATCCTGCAAAAAGAACACCCAAGTGAAGCGGGAAAAGTCATCAACAATAACTATACCATACTTACTTCCTCCTATGCTTAGATAGGCGACGAGTCCGAAGAGGTCCATATGCAGCAGCTCCAGAGGTCTTGACGTGGTCATCACATTCTTGCTGTGATGTGCTCCTCCCACTTGTTTACCTGCTTGACAAGCTGCACAAGGTCTATCTTTTTCGAAATAAACATTGGTTAGACCTATCACGTGTTCTCCCTTTAGAAGCATGTGGAGGTTCTTCATCCCCACATGTGCTAAGCGGCGATGCCACAGCCAGCCCATGCAAGTCTTAGCCATTAAGCATGCATCTAGACCGGCCTCTTCTTTTGCAAAATCAACTAAGTAAAGCTTGCCGTCTAGTACACCCTTAAAGGCTAGTGAACCATCATTTCTTCTAATGACAGACACATCTACATTTGTAAAAAGACAATTATATCCCATATTGCATAGTTGACTAACAGATAGCAAATTGTAACCAAGAGACTCAACTAAAAACACATTGGAGATTGAGTGTTCATTAGAAATTGCAATTTTACCTAACCCTTTTACCTTGCCTTGATTCCCATCACCGAATATAATTGAATCTTGGGAATCCTTATTTTTGACGTAGGAGGTGAACATCTTCTTCTCCCCCGTCATATGGTTTGTGCATCCGCTGTCGATAATCCAGCTTGAACCCCCGGATGCATAAACCTGCAAGGCAAATTTAGGCTTGGGTCTTAGGTACCCAACTCATGTTGGGTCCTATAAGGTTAGTGCAAATATCCTTAGGGACCCAAATGCAAGTTTTGTCTCCCTTGCATTTTGCCCCTAACTTCCTAGCAACTATTTTCCTATCCTTTCTACAAATAGCAAAGGAAGCATTTAAAGCACAATAAATTGTAGAAGGTTCATTCACTACTTTCCTAGGAGCATGAATAATATTCTTTCTAGGCACATGATGAATAGCATTTCTCCTAGACATATTTCTACCATGCATATAGGAAGAACTAGAAGCAAACATGGCATGAGAGTCAAAATCATTATAAGCATTATAACTCCTATAAGCATTTCTAGTTTGTCTCCTATCATGATACATAAAAGCATGGTTCTTTTTAGTACTACTAACCATAGGAGCTTTCCCTTTCTCCTTGGCGGAGATAGGAGCCTTATGGCTTGTCAAGTCCTTGGCTTCCCTCTTGTAGCCAAGTCCATCCTTAATTGAGGGGTGTCTACCAATCGTGTAGGCATCCCTTGCAAATTTCAGCTTATCAAATTCATTCTTGCTAGTCTTAAGTTGGGCACTAAGACTAGCTACTTCATCATTTAGTTTTGAAATTGAAACTAAGTGTTCACAACAAGCATTAATATCAACATCCTTACACCTAGTGCAATTTTCAACATGTTCAACACAAGAGTTAGATTTACTTGCTACTTCTAGTTTAGCATTTAAATCATTAATTTCACCTTTTAAAGAAGAAATGGTTTCATTACAAGTAGAAAGTTCACAAGAAAGCATTCCATTTCTTTTAACTTCTAGAGCAAGTGAATTTTGTGCACTAACAAATTTATCATGCTCTTCATATAAAAGATCTTCTTGTTTCTCTAAGATTCTATCCTTTCCATTCAAGGCATCAATCAATTCATTAATCTTAGCTATCTTAGTTCTATCCAATCCCTTGAATAAACTAGAGTAATCTATTTCATCCTCACTAGACTCATCATCACTAGAAGAATCATAAGTATTAGCATTACGAGTGATTACCTTCTTCTCCCTTGCCATGAGGCAAGTGTGATGCTCGTTTGGGAAGAGGGCCGATTTGTTGAAAGTAGTGGCGGCGAGTCCTTCGTCGTCGGAGTCGAACGAAGAGCAATCCGAATCCCACTCCTTTCCAAGGTGTGCTTCGCCTTTGGCCTTCTTGTAAACCTTCTTGTTCTCTCTCTTCCCATTCTTCCCTTGCTCCTGGTCACTATCATTTTCGGGACAGTTAGCAATAAAATGACCAACCTTACCACATTTGAAGCATGAGCGCTTCCCCTTTGTCTTGGTCTTCCTTGGTTGCCCCTTGCGACCATTTAGCGCCGTCTTGAATCTTTTGATGATGAGAGCCATCTCTTCATCATTGAGCCCGGCCGCCTCAACTTGCGCCACCTTGCTGGGTAGCGGCTCCTTGCTCCTTGTTGCCTTGAGAGCAATGGGTTGAGGCTCGTGGATTGGACCGTTCAACGCGTCGTCGACGTATCTCGCCTCCTTGATCATCATCCGCCCGCTTACGAATTTTCCGAGTACCTCCTCGGGCGTCATCATCGTGTACCTGGGATTCTCACGAATATTGTTCACGAGATGAGGATCAAGAACGGTAAAGGACCTTAGCATTAGGCGGACAACGTCGTGGTCCGTCCATCGCGTGCTTCCGTAGCTCCTTATTTTGTTGATGAGGGTCTTGAGCCGGTTGTACGTTTGGGTTGGCTCCTCTCCCCTTATCATGGCGAATCGTCCAAGCTCGCCCTCCAGCAACTCCATTTTGGTGAGCATGGTGATGTCATTCCCCTCGTGAGAGATCTTGAGGGTGTCCCATATTTGCTTGGCATTGTCCAAGCCGCTCACCTTGTTGTACTCTTCCCTGCACAAGGACGCTAAGAGAACAGTAGTAGCTTGTGCATTTCTATGGATTTGTTCATTTATGAGCATAGAGTTATCCGAGCTATCAAACTTCATTCCATTCTCTACAATCTCCCAAATGCTTGGATGGAGAGAGAATAAGTGACTACGCATTTTGTGACTCCAAAATCCGTAGTCCTCCCCATCGAAGTGTGGAGGTTTGCCAAGAGGAATGGAAAGCAAATGCGAATTCGAACTATGTTGAATACGAGAATAATCAAATGAAAAGTTCGATTTGACCGTCTTTTTGTAGTCGTTGTCGTCGTCCTTTTGGGAAGAGGAAGATTCGTCGCTATCGTAGTAGACGATCTCCTTGATGCGTCTTGTCTTCTTCTTCTTCCCTTCTTTGCGTCTGTGCCCCGAGCCCGAGTCGGTAGTCTTGTCGTCCTTTGGCTCGTTGACGAAGGACTCCTTCTCCTTGTCGTTGATCACGATTCCCTTCCCCTTAGGATCCATCTCTTCGGGCGGTTAGTCCCTTTCTTGAAGAGAACAGCTCTGATACCAATTGAGAGCACCTAGAGGGGGGGTGAATAGGTGATCTTGTGAAACTTAAACTTATAGCCACAAAAACTTGTTAAGTGTTAGCACAATAATCGCCAAGTGACTAGAGAGGAGTCTCAACAAAACACAATACCACAAGAGATCAAACACAGAGATGACACAGTGGTTTATCCCGTGGTTCGGCCAAGACCAACGCTTGCCTACTCCACGTTGTGGCGTCCCAACGGACGAGGGTTGCAATCAACCCCTCTCAAGCGGTCCAAAGACCAACTTGAATACCACAGTGTTTTGTTTTGCCTTTCAATATCCCGTTTGCGAGGAATCTCCACAATTTGGAGCCTCTCGCCCTTACACTTGAGATTCACAAGAAATTCAGAGTAAGGGAGGAAAGCAACACACACAAATCCACAGCAAAATGCGCACACATACGGCCAAGAATCGAGCTCAAAAGACTATCTCAAAGTTCTCACTAGAACGGAGCTCGAATCACTGAGAATGACAAACGAATGCGCAAAGACTGAGTGTGGATGATCAAGAATGCTCTAAGGTTGCTTGGTGTACTCCTCCATGCGCCTAGGGGTCCCTTTTATAGCCCCAAGGCAGCTAGGAGCCGTTGAGAGCAAATCTAGAAGGCCAATCTTGCCTTCTGTCGTCGGGGGCACCGGACAGTCCGGTGCACACCGGACACTATCCGGTGCCCGATTTCCTTCCTTAAATAGCGAAGCCGACCGTTGGCAGACTTGGAGCCGTTGGAGCACCGGACATGTCCGGTGCACACCGGACAGTCCGGTGCCGTCTTCTAGCCGTTGGCTCGGCCACGTGTCCCGCGCAGATTGCGCGGCCGACCGTTGGCCCGGCCGACCGTTGGCTCACCGGACAGTCCGGTGCACACCGGACAGTCCGGTGAATTTTAGCCGTACGTCGCCGGTGAATTCCCGAGAGCAGCCACTTCGCTCCGAGCCAGCCTGGCGCACCGGACACTGTCCGGTGCACCACCGGACAGTCCGGTGCACCCAGACTTGACAGACTTTGGCTGCTCGAGCCATCTCTTCTCCAACTCGATTTTTTCTGTTTCCAGCACTTAGACACAATACATTAGTCCATAAACAATGTACTAAGTCTGAGAAACATACCTTTATCCTTGATTTGTACTTTGTCCACCATTTTACAATTAGGCACCTGTGTTGGGCACTAAATCACCAAAATACTTAGAAATGGCCCAAGGGCACATTTCCCTTTCAATATCATACTATTCATAGGGTGCAGTGTGTCATAAAGTAAACGTGATGCTCATGACATGGAATGCACTTATCAACTTTCTTCATCTTATGTTTTTCTTATGACTTCCCTTTTTTTGTTAATTATTTCTCCCCTTTTTTAAAAATCTTCTAACACTTAGTTACATAAGACTAAAGGTAAGCTTTAATGCACAATTTCTCCCCCTTTGTCATAAATCTCCAAAAAGGATACAAAGAATATAAAGGATAGAAATTATGATTAAGCGAGATGTGAACACACTATCATGAAAGGGATCCTTAGATGGCACAAAGGTAATGGATAAGTGTCACAAGTGATGTACCTTTGCGTTTTACCTTTTCAAGGGGTTTCCAGACTTGTGTTGTATTTAGAGTTCATTTTGCAATCTCTTGTCGGCATAATTGTGACATAGGTCCAAGATATCAAATGAATATTGTCATACTAATTGAAAGATAAATCTTGATACCTGGAGTCTAGATGTCACCTAGCATTTTCTTATCATAACAAGAGGCAGCATGAAAATTGCACAAGTATGGATTATACAACTAGTGATCATGTATGAAAAATATCAATTAAAAAACACCAATTGATACAATTTGATAGATAAGCAGATCACTAATAGCATATTACACTAAGTTCTCCTCAAGTTTTTAGGGCACACATATATATGAATTCAATTGATATCCGTTGAGAGTACTTATTTGTAACTTAAAGTACCATTGGCATAAAAGGAGTATCAATTGAACATAATCATGCAACATAAGAAATATGTGCACTATTTAATCAATTAAGTTCTACACAGGAGAATTTATAAGCTATGCTACTTTAGACATTTGCAATCCAAAAGAATATGATACATGTTTACCAATTTTAGATGACATTGGAGTAGCATATACAAGAGAAACTCATTCTCTTATGAAATGTATAGAAGATACATTTATTGGAGCAAAGAATCTTTGATACCCATCAAATTTTGCAGTGGAAGCGATTGTCTTTGCTTGAAGATTCCTTTCTAATTTGAGACTACACACATAATAGACTTAAAAATGAAGTTAGTCTCAAAGATTCAAATTATAGACCATTCTCCCCCTAAATATATGCATACAAGTGATGAGTACTTGTTTAGCTTATGCACTTGGACTTGTGAGGCCCGGAGATTAAGTTCTACAATTTGAACCTTGGTACAAATAAAGTATGAAAATGTGAAATTGTACCAATTGAAGGAATTACTCATAATCAAAAGGTATACTAATAGACATGATATGCAATATTTTAAGCCAAGATTCAAGTGCAACCTTATGATGTGACTTAAGATATTGCATATACATGCATACACTAACTTGTAAGAGCCTAAATACACAAATGTAATGCAGTAGTTCATGGAGTGACACACCTTTGTTCCATGCCATATGGTCTTCATTATAATCATGAATTTCTATCTTAGCTTTTGATAGGCTTGACATTTCAAAGAGAAACTTATCCTCTTTAAACGATCAAGAGAAACTCATTCTCTTCAAAGAACTACACAAATTCACTAAAAGAAAATGTTAGTCTTTAAGGACACAAGATATAGAATGAGCTCCCCCTAAATGTATGCATCAAGTACTCGAATTACTTGTAACATGCACTTGATTCAATTAAGATTCTTAGAGGAGTTCATCATATATCTTGGTCAAGGCATAATATATATGAAACAATTGAATTTATGCTAGAGAACACATATCATTCCCCAATAGAACTAATCCATGGGGTGACATGTGGTAAATATTTGATCATTTCCTTAGAACCACTCATCCTCATTTGATGTTCTCCAAGGTGTGAGACTACAAAACATGAACTTGAAGAAATCATTAGCCTCACAAGATATAGGCTAAACTCCCCCTCAATTTGTGCATGCAAGAGTACACAAAGTACACTTATGCACATTAACAATGCGAGGTTAAAGGAGATGTTTGCACTATATCTTGGTTTAACATAACATGCTTTACATAGATGATGAAAATTAAACCAATTAAAAGTTTAAGAACTAAAAGTATATCAATTGAAATCTTGGAGGGTAAAGCATGCTAATATGAACCTCAACCTCATAATGAAGGATATCATATAAATATGTCACTACATCTTCATTATTTGGTTGACAAAAAAAATATAACTCCCTTCTTGATTCATTGTGATCTCTTTTCTCTTTGTGATTTCATTCAACCAAGTGGTCTTGAACTTCATTCAATTTTTGTAGATTTTGAATCCATCTTGAAAGCTCTTGGAAGGACCTCGTTGTAACACTTAGAAAAGAGAGCATTAAAAACACAAGAGAGGGTTTCACAAATGATGATCCTTATATGTGGATGGCAAATGAATCATCATTATTGAAACCCAAAAGGATAGACTAAATTCCTTTAAATTAGTGCACACATATAGTTGATGTCAAAGTTATATGCACTATTGAACATTTTATATTGCAAGGAAATGAACCTATACTATGGTACATCCCACTAAGGATAGAAAACTAAAACAACTGAAGGAGAGGAAGTTTTCATACCTTGGCCTCTTATCAACTTCATCTTACTTTAGTTGAATAGTATCCTTTAAGCTTGTGATTTATCCAATGTAAAACAAGCACCATCTCTTAACATAGATTTTCTATGGATAAACTCAACATAAGAGATGGCATTAGTAGCACAAGCACTAGTTTCTTATTTAGCAACCCTTTATATGTGGGAGGCAAGCGAGTTGCTAAAATAGAGAAACCTCATAATATGGACTAAATTTCCTTGAACCCTCATGCACAATATATTTTGAATGACATGGATAATATGCACGGTTATTCAATGAAGTCTAAAGGGTTGACTTAATCCATGTTATGGTGAGTGTCTAATAAAGAAGAATCAAATCCAAATTAACTAGATAGAGAATACGTCACATATTTTTGGATTGTTCACCATATGATAATATTCATTCAACTTCCAATTAGACCTTTATTTCATAATCAACAACTGATGTATATCCTCAAGTGCTTCTTTTCCCTTAGTGGCTACACAAGTCACAAAAGAGATAAGATTTGAAAATAATTTGCACTTGAGATTCAGTTGTTACCACCCTTGCTACTATCTCCAAAGATGATTTATACATTCATTATCGACTATCGAGCACCCAACTTGATCCATTGAAGGAGTGATCCTGCAAAACAAGTTTAAGCCTCATATCTTGGTACCCAATTTGAATTGGGTCCTTTGAGATTAGTAGTAAGAGCCTTGAGTACCCACACAATCCTTATTGTGGCATTTCTCTTTGTGTAGGCACCCACATATACTTGACAACCATCTTACATGGTTTCAAGTCAATATTTAATCACATAGATAAAAACTAGAGTTAAGAATAGGAGCCTTTTCTCCTTTTATTAATACATCGTTGTGTTGCCTTCTTGATGATGAACCTACCTTGACATTGGGTGCACCTAGCTTATCAAGGTTAGTCGCACAAGCATTCATATCATAAAGACAAGTTATGCATATAATTTACAACTTAGTGATCCAATTCAATGTGAAGCATATGGATACCGATTGAAGTAGATTTCTAAGATATCAAAATATGGGTTTCCAAAATTTAGAGAGTATGGATCACTAATTGTACCTTTTACAGTTTAAGAACATATCCATGTTAGTGCATATGTGTGTGATGAATATCAACAAAAAGATTCTTATGCTCTTTTAGAATTAACGATAAGGGAATTTTAAACTGCATCAAGAGTAGCTATTTAGAAAACAAAGATTACAATCCATATGAATGAGATACAGATTTACCATTTTGGATTGTCTTAGTATAGCTTACTCAAGTGAAACTTATTCTCTATGACACAAGTGTAACACCCAAAATTCTGAATTTGGGATTGATAGAAGAAATCTGAGCAAAATACCATTGATAAATAATTAAACTTTATAATTCACCCTTTTTAAAGGTAAATACTCATAATAAAATAAATGAAGAAACACTATGTAGTAATTGTGCATCATGTGAAAGTTTAACTTGTGCATAAATTTGAAATCTAGAATTTAAAACTTGATTTGATTTGAATTGGAAATAGGAAAGAAAGAAGAGAAATGTTAGGAAGATAAAAATAATATAAATATATTTCAAAAATTGGTATTTATTCAGTTCACAACATGATTGAGGAATAAACTTGCACAAGGTTTGAAACTAAATTCGAATTCAAATTGATTCTTGAATTTGAAAAGAGAAATGAAAAAGAAAACAGAAAATATAAAAAGAAAAGGAAAAAGGAGCTTACCTGGGCTTCAGTAGCGCTTTTCGGCCCATCTAAGGAATCAACTCCGCGCGGCCCAGGAAACCCACACCCTCGCGCGCGTTGTCTGCCTGCTGGGTGGGGCCCGCCCGTCGGTTTCACGCGCGCCGGCTTGCTTTCCTCGCGCCGACACAACGGGCCCAGTCGTCAGCCGCTGGGCGTGCGCGTCTCACTTCCTCGCTGGCGCGTGGGACCGGGTGGTCAGTGCCGTCGTCTCCGTAAGACTCGCGGCGTGCTCAACCGAATCCGCGAGCTCAACGTCCGCCGCAATCCAGGGACCCAACGGCCTCTCCGCGATTCGCTCGGCGCAATCCGACTGTGCTCCACCTTTTATAGCTCGGTCAACCCCTCCTTCCTTCCCCTCCTTCTCATCCACGCCGTACGCGAAGCCACCACTGCCGCCAACCCTGCGTCACGGCGCTAGCTCGCCACTGCCACCATTAAGCCGTCCTTTCGGTCCGTAGCGCTTCGGGCCAACTCACTGTTGGTGTACCCGGGCTCGTCGGGCGGAATCGACACCCGAGTGCCTACGAATTCGTCGCCGTGGAAGCAAATCCGCCGCTCACCGTGGCCGGGCCCCTGCACTGCGCAACCTCGGTAAGAAAGCCATCCCCCGTGATCGCTTTGATCCCCGCATGGTAAATATCGATTCAATTTGAAGCTTAGCGCTTGGGGAACGCCGATTTCACCTCACCGGTGATCGACCGGGAGGGAATCGCGGCGGCGCCGCCGTCTTGGTAGGTCGGGGGGGGAGAAGAGGGATTCGCGTCCGTCGATTCGGCGATGGACGGCTGCGATTAGATCTGTGCGTACCCGTTCGCCACTTTAGGTCGGAGCCGTTGATTTGTGATCGTGCGGTCCCGGTGGGAAGATCGGTTCATTAAAATCTAGCCGTTAGATCCAGATCGTGTGGTCCCGTGCGCATACCGGTTTAAAACCACGGCGATCTAATCCGGTGCGTCCGTGCGTGATCCGACGGCCAGAATACCTCCATACCCCTTCGCGGGTTACTTTTATTAAAGAGACCCTGTGTTTTGGTTTAATCAACCCGCCGTCCACCGCGGGTGATGTCTGAGTCTTAGGGAAACTTACCCCGAGCCCCCTGCGGTTTCTTGTAATTGAGGCCCAGTCCAGAACATAATAAAATCAGGGAAATTGAATTATAAAAGGATTTTTAATAGGAAAATAATTGCTAGAACTTAGATAATTCATAGAAAATTCATTTTAGCTCTAAATTGAGTCATTCCAATTCCTAAAATTTTGTAATAATATTCTCTACCATTTAGAATCACTGTTTTGGCATGAACTCTGTCAGAAAATTTATTTATCATTTAATCATATTTTAATCACATTAAACCTTAGGAAAATCATAACTTGAATTCTACAACTCCAAAATTAATAATTCTTTTTCCTGTGATCTTATTTTAATATGTAGATTATTAATATGTATTTTGCATATATGTTTGGTGTAATGTTAATTTTGCCTATACCATGTATGTTTGTATTGCTACGACTAGCAGTGAGGTCACGAGGATCTGAAGAAATCATCCTGGTACCTGGATCTCAAGGCCCAGGCAAGTTGTGCCCTTGATCACTTCTTTTTACCCAGCCATGTTCTGATTAATCATAATGATCTGCATAGGTTAATTTTGATGGGACCCAATAGGTTACCCTAGTTTGTCTATCTTTATACCTTGTTTACCACTGAACTTTTTGGGTAGTACTTGCTAGTGCTATATGTGGTTTTGGGTATGGAGATACACTATTCATGATTACACTTTTGTTATCAGTTGTTATTTATTGTTCATGATAAGATCATTATGTTAATTGGAACATGGAGCGACCACCCGGGAAAACAGTGCTACCACAAGGGTAGTATGGGATGCCCTTGGCTGATTAATTAGGAAAGCTAGTGGAAGACTACCTTACCCGAAAGGGGCAAGGGCAGTAGGGGAGAGGTCAGTGTAGGGAGGCCCTCGGGAGGATTTTGCTGCGATGGCGGTCCTGCAAGGGATTCCTGCACTGGATCTTCCTATAAACTGTAGCGGGTTTTCGGAAGCTAGTGGAACTTTGTAAAGGCCTCGTAGTGTTACCCTGCCTCGCCTCCTCGGTAGAGGTGTATGGGAAGTCGCGATCCCTTGGCAGATGGGTAACATGACTTGTGGGTAAAGATGCGCAACCTCTGCAGAGTGTAAAACTGGTATACTAGCCGTGCTCACGGTCATGAGCAGCTCGGACCCTCACATGATTAATTTATGGAACTAAATTCAATTTGTCATATGCATTGCATCGCAGGTGAAGTTGTTACTTTTGTTCTACTATTTAATTGGGCTGGTATTTACTTATACTTAGTAACTGCTAATAAAATTTTGACTAACTTTAAAAGCAATGCTCAGCTCTAACCATCTTCTTTGGTAAGCCTTACACTTCACGTGAGCTCCCACCTTTGGCGAGTTCATGCACATTATTCCCCACAACTTGTTGAGCGATGAACGTATGTGAGCTCACTCTTGCTGTCTCACATACACCACAGGTCAAGACCAGGTACTGCAGGATGATGCTCATGGAGGATGCTGCGATGAGTTCGTGAGAGGTCTAGGTCGTCGTCTCCCAGTCAACTTTTGGGTTGCTGGACCGTTGTCTCCTTATAATGTAATTATTTATTTTGTATAGAACTCCTGTTATATATAAAGTTGTGACATTCGATCCTGTGCCACTATACATCATATGTATGAGACTTGGTCCCAGCATACCTGGTGTTTTAACCCCCGGGTTTTGGATCCCTAAAATCCGGGTGTTACAGAAGTGGTATCAGAGGAATGTTGACTGTAGGACGAAACCTAGATAGAACTGGACAACCATTCTTTACTTACCTTTGCTACTCTGATCATTTCTAAACTTATCTTAATCTTTTCTCATCTATTTCCGCTTTACTCTGATTATTCTTATCTTTTCTTTCTAAAGACAAACTTGGATTTCACACTTTGAAATCCTGTGCCTAAAGTGACTTTAGGAACAGGGGACCTAATCCTAGGAACAAAAACAAAACTAATTTTTATAAAGTGTTTATATACTTGAATGTTTGTTCTTATGATACTTGTTTGATTTGGATCTTTGTTTGAGTGTGATGAGTTGTGGAGTAATGTCCACAATTGCATCTGCATATACACATTGGTATAAAAAAATAATAATATATATAATTATAAAATAATTAGACAACCTAGATTGTCCCCATTGGAACATATCTAGCTTAAGAGATTTATCCTATCCTAAAAGATCTCATTCTAACCAATTCATCTTATCTTAAAAGATTCTTCCTTATCTTAATAGATCCATCTCATCTTAAAAGATACTTATTTTATCTTGAAAAGATTTTATCCTTATCCTAATAGATCTAACTGGTCACAAAAGATTCTATCTTATCTTTATGGATCCATCTTATCCTAATAAGCATACTTATCCACCCTAGTTTATCAACCATGATCTAATGCAAATTAATTAGATCTTGTCTAGTTAAACTAGTCATACCCATCTAATTTAGATCTCATCTAACCTAACATGATCTAATCTAAAGTGGCTTATCAAAACATGTTAGATAGTACTAGTGAAATGGATTAGACCTCACTCCTATAAAAATGATTTAAGCTAAATTGATGCCCTAGATTAACTTGACCATATACATATGCAACTACCTTACCCATCCGATAGTTGCATAATCCCTCTGTGATTAACCTAATAGAGCTTCTGACCTACCTACACCATATACCCCATCCTATCTCAAAAGATTCTAACATATCCTAACAAGATATATTTTACCCTGATAGATCTATCTAACCTAAACTAGTCTAATCTAGTCACATCCAATTTAATCTAGATCTTATCTTACCTAATGTGACCTGATCCAGTGTGGTCTAATGTTATCTAACTTAATGTGGTTCACTTAAACAGATTAATGACACTAGTAGAAGAGATTAGACCCCACTAGCCATGTATTAACTTATCTTAGCATATTGGATCAATTCAACCATGAGCTAACCCAACCCATAGAACCATGATGAATGATATAACCTTTCTATTCCCACCTAACAACAAATAAACTTTAAACCTACATCTTGTAGCCTATCTCACCCATGTATATCTCTCATCTTGACAGATTCTATCTTACCCTTGGATATTCACCTTATATGATTGGTTACCCCAATCTGGACATAAATTAAGCCCTACCAAAGAATCTATAGATTATAACCAACTACTAGCTTATCCATTCCGCTTAGTAACTTCCTTTGCAAAACTATTATCACATGCTTCTAACTTTCATGGTCAATACCAGGAAAGGAAAGATTATCACGTAACAACAAACAGAAAATGAATCCTCCAAATCCTCCACCTGTTGACCTCAATCAAGTGGTTGCTACCCAAAGACTGGTAATACAACAGTTAACAGACATGGTGACCGAGATGCAGAATCAGATAAGACAACAACGCGAGGAAATACGTCAAGCCCGCCAAGAAATAAGGCAAGCACGGCTGGAGAGACAACAACAACAACAACCTCCACCACCACCACCAGCATCACCAAGCTACATAGATATAAATTATGATGATTTGTAAGGTCTAGATGTTACTTTAGTTAGTAGTTGATAAGATACTATTTTAGTAATAATAATAAGGTTCATTTGACCATGTGTTTTGTTAATAAGATATGCATCATACCGAGATTTTGTGTATGCATATGTGTTGAATCAATATGAACATACACCCTTTTTCCTTACAAATCTCGAGGACGAGATTATTTTTAAGGGGGGTAGGATTTGTAACACCCAAAATTCTGAATTTGGGATTGATAGAAGAAATCTGAGCAAAATACCATTGATAAATAATTAAACTTTATAATTCACCCTTTTTAAAGGTAAATACTCATAATAAAATAAATGAAGAAACACTATGTAGTAATTGTGCATCATGTGAAAGTTTAACTTGTGCATAAATTTGAAATCTAGAATTTAAAACTTGATTTGATTTGAATTGGAAATAGGAAAGAAAGAAGAGAAATGTTAGGAAGATAAAAATAATATAAATATATTTCAAAAATTGGTATTTATTCAGTTCACAACATGATTGAGGAATAAACTTGCACAAGGTTTGAAACTAAATTCGAATTCAAATTGATTCTTGAATTTGAAAAGAGAAATGAAAAAGAAAACAGAAAATATAAAAAGAAAAGGAAAAAGGAGCTTACCTGGGCTTCAGTAGCGCTTTTCGGCCCATCTAAGGAATCAACTCCGCGCGGCCCAGGAAACCCACACCCTCGCGCGCGTTGTCTGCCTGCTGGGTGGGGCCCGCCCGTCGGTTTCACGCGCGCCGGCTTGCTTTCCTCGCGCCGACACAACGGGCCCAGTCGTCAGCCGCTGGGCGTGCGCGTCTCACTTCCTCGCTGGCGCGTGGGACCGGGTGGTCAGTGCCGTCGTCTCCGTAAGACTCGCGGCGTGCTCAACCGAATCCGCGAGCTCAACGTCCGCCGCAATCCAGGGACCCAACGGCCTCTCCGCGATTCGCTCGGCGCAATCCGACTGTGCTCCACCTTTTATAGCTCGGTCAACCCCTCCTTCCTTCCCCTCCTTCTCATCCACGCCGTACGCGAAGCCACCACTGCCGCCAACCCTGCGTCACGGCGCTAGCTCGCCACTGCCACCATTAAGCCGTCCTTTCGGTCCGTAGCGCTTCGGGCCAACTCACTGTTGGTGTACCCGGGCTCGTCGGGCGGAATCGACACCCGAGTGCCTACGAATTCGTCGCCGTGGAAGCAAATCCGCCGCTCACCGTGGCCGGGCCCCTGCACTGCGCAACCTCGGTAAGAAAGCCATCCCCCGTGATCGCTTTGATCCCCGCATGGTAAATATCGATTCAATTTGAAGCTTAGCGCTTGGGGAACGCCGATTTCACCTCACCGGTGATCGACCGGGAGGGAATCGCGGCGGCGCCGCCGTCTTGGTAGGTCGGGGGGGGAGAAGAGGGATTCGCGTCCGTCGATTCGGCGATGGACGGCTGCGATTAGATCTGTGCGTACCCGTTCGCCACTTTAGGTCGGAGCCGTTGATTTGTGATCGTGCGGTCCCGGTGGGAAGATCGGTTCATTAAAATCTAGCCGTTAGATCCAGATCGTGTGGTCCCGTGCGCATACCGGTTTAAAACCACGGCGATCTAATCCGGTGCGTCCGTGCGTGATCCGACGGCCAGAATACCTCCATACCCCTTCGCGGGTTACTTTTATTAAAGAGACCCTGTGTTTTGGTTTAATCAACCCGCCGTCCACCGCGGGTGATGTCTGAGTCTTAGGGAAACTTACCCCGAGCCCCCTGCGGTTTCTTGTAATTGAGGCCCAGTCCAGAACATAATAAAATCAGGGAAATTGAATTATAAAAGGATTTTTAATAGGAAAATAATTGCTAGAACTTAGATAATTCATAGAAAATTCATTTTAGCTCTAAATTGAGTCATTCCAATTCCTAAAATTTTGTAATAATATTCTCTACCATTTAGAATCACTGTTTTGGCATGAACTCTGTCAGAAAATTTATTTATCATTTAATCATATTTTAATCACATTAAACCTTAGGAAAATCATAACTTGAATTCTACAACTCCAAAATTAATAATTCTTTTTCCTGTGATCTTATTTTAATATGTAGATTATTAATATGTATTTTGCATATATGTTTGGTGTAATGTTAATTTTGCCTATACCATGTATGTTTGTATTGCTACGACTAGCAGTGAGGTCACGAGGATCTGAAGAAATCATCCTGGTACCTGGATCTCAAGGCCCAGGCAAGTTGTGCCCTTGATCACTTCTTTTTACCCAGCCATGTTCTGATTAATCATAATGATCTGCATAGGTTAATTTTGATGGGACCCAATAGGTTACCCTAGTTTGTCTATCTTTATACCTTGTTTACCACTGAACTTTTTGGGTAGTACTTGCTAGTGCTATATGTGGTTTTGGGTATGGAGATACACTATTCATGATTACACTTTTGTTATCAGTTGTTATTTATTGTTCATGATAAGATCATTATGTTAATTGGAACATGGAGCGACCACCCGGGAAAACAGTGCTACCACAAGGGTAGTATGGGATGCCCTTGGCTGATTAATTAGGAAAGCTAGTGGAAGACTACCTTACCCGAAAGGGGCAAGGGCAGTAGGGGAGAGGTCAGTGTAGGGAGGCCCTCGGGAGGATTTTGCTGCGATGGCGGTCCTGCAAGGGATTCCTGCACTGGATCTTCCTATAAACTGTAGCGGGTTTTCGGAAGCTAGTGGAACTTTGTAAAGGCCTCGTAGTGTTACCCTGCCTCGCCTCCTCGGTAGAGGTGTATGGGAAGTCGCGATCCCTTGGCAGATGGGTAACATGACTTGTGGGTAAAGATGCGCAACCTCTGCAGAGTGTAAAACTGGTATACTAGCCGTGCTCACGGTCATGAGCAGCTCGGACCCTCACATGATTAATTTATGGAACTAAATTCAATTTGTCATATGCATTGCATCGCAGGTGAAGTTGTTACTTTTGTTCTACTATTTAATTGGGCTGGTATTTACTTATACTTAGTAACTGCTAATAAAATTTTGACTAACTTTAAAAGCAATGCTCAGCTCTAACCATCTTCTTTGGTAAGCCTTACACTTCACGTGAGCTCCCACCTTTGGCGAGTTCATGCACATTATTCCCCACAACTTGTTGAGCGATGAACGTATGTGAGCTCACTCTTGCTGTCTCACATACACCACAGGTCAAGACCAGGTACTGCAGGATGATGCTCATGGAGGATGCTGCGATGAGTTCGTGAGAGGTCTAGGTCGTCGTCTCCCAGTCAACTTTTGGGTTGCTGGACCGTTGTCTCCTTATAATGTAATTATTTATTTTGTATAGAACTCCTGTTATATATAAAGTTGTGACATTCGATCCTGTGCCACTATACATCATATGTATGAGACTTGGTCCCAGCATACCTGGTGTTTTAACCCCCGGGTTTTGGATCCCTAAAATCCGGGTGTTACACAAGATATATAATGTTCTCTCACTAGATATGTGCATCAAGTATTTGAATGACTTGCCACATGCACTTTTAATTCAGTTAAGAGTCTTATGAGGAGTAAATTACATATCATGGTCCAAGCATGACAAATTTGCAATGAATTAACTTATGCCTAAGAATACTTACCACCACATAGAATGTACCTTTTGTTATACCAATTTGACAGATCTTACTATCTGTGGTGGTGTCACCTTAGTATTCTTCTTTTCATCATTTGTGGAAACTTCCTTCTTTGTTTTCTCTTTTCCTTTTAAAACTAGTCGATAAAACACTTTGAAAAGAGGTATTAGTAGTACAAGGAAGTATTTAATGAATGATGATATCTATATATGAATGGCAAACAAATCATCATTTATGAGACATAAAGGCATAAATTAAATTCCTTTTAAATTAATGCACATGGATGAGTGAATTAATAATATGCACCAATTTACAAATTTAATCCAAAAAGAATTTAACTTTCATATTGACATTTTTTTCTTCATAAAATAGATTATTACCAATTGAAAGAATGCCACTTGAAAGGAACTATTATTGGTCACATACCAAATGAAACAGTAAAAGTCTGCAAAAATAAAGCTGAAAAGTACTGCAAAAGTGACCGAAAAAGTGCTGCAAAAGTTACTGAAAAGGTGCTACAAAAGTTGATCTGACGCCTGAAAAAGGTGTTGTCGCAGACTGAAAAAGGCATCTGAAAAAAGGGCTGACGCAGTCTGAAAAAATGGTCAGACTGGCCGGTCAAACTGTGCCAGACCGGTTCAACCAGTCCTGGACACCGGTTCAACCGGTTTCAGCCAGGGGGTTTCCTGGTGAATACCAGCCGAACTGAAGTTCAACTCAGAAGTTCAGCTGGTCTCCCCAGCTGAGCTAGAAAGTTCAGCTGGTCAGACCAGTTGAGCTTGGAATGAAAATTTTAAAATAATTTTCCACAATAAACCTCATTTCAAATTTTAAAATGTACGCATAGATTGAATGACACACTCCATTTGAGAAACACATTCTCAAGTTGTGATACTACATAAACACTTAGATAGAAACATTAGTCTCACAACTCTAGTCATATAGAGAATTCCCTTTTGGTAAGTGCTTTAAAAATTTGAATTTCTTACTTAGCACTCTATTCATTTAAGAACATGGGATAATCCTCTTTATTTCTAGGTCATGGCAATAATATGATGATTAACTTGAAATATGCCACAAGATACATACAATCAATTTAAAGCATGTAGATTGTCACAATATAAAAATATGAACTTGCAATCTACCATATAATTAGATCCTTTCCAAAGCAAGGTAAAATCTTTTAAGTTCATTCTCAAGTGCTTCATTTTTCCTATGTGGATACAAAAGACACAAAGGAATATACCAATTAAAAGCAATGTGCACTTAAGAATTAATTATTACCATCCTTTGGATATCACTTGGTTGTAGGCCTTTTGCTTGATTCCCACAAAGATTAATCCTTATTCCCTACAACACAAGTTCTTGCTAGAGATGAATATGAAGTTAGTGATATAACAACTCAATTCATCTTTGGGTCAATCTTAAAGGATAGACAATGTAAGATTGATAGCTTGAGGTAAGAATTGAGTTAAACCGCTCAGGCACCCCAAAGCTTCATATCATCTCTGGGTACCTGCAAAACTTATTAAGTACATTTTGGTACCCATCTCATGATGGGTCCATCAAGGTTAGCCAATAAGGACTTAGGCACCCAAACAGCCTTGGTCCTAGAATGTGGTGAACTCATCACCTTTCTAGCACAAGAGTCAAATTTGGGTCTCCTAAGCATATTTGAATGTATTGACAAGTTAGGCTTAGGAGTTTTACCATTTGGACAAACCTTGAATAGATGACCTTTTTTACGGCAATTGTAGCAAATGCGGTGCTTGTCCTTGCAATGCATTTGCCTTTTGCTTTCATCTTTCTTGATGATCATCTTTCTTGATTGTGCAAGGTCTTGGTTCTTCATGTGGGGGCATGAACCAATTTCATGACCCTTCTCCTTGCATCCATAGCACCTTCTATCGCTTCTCTTTGATCTTTCTTTGTTGAAGCACATAGGCACATTGTTAGAGCAAATAGTATGATCATTAATTTTCTTACCATGGATTTTGCTCATGCCCTTCTTGAAAAGCTTGGTATTCTTTTGAAGGGGTTTTGTGCATGCTACGGTTGTCCCCTTCTCAAGCTTTTTCACCATATTATCACGGTTATCATGAGAAGGTTGAGCATGACACTTTCCCTTCAAAAGTGTTAAGCTCCTTCTTAGCCTTCCAACTTCTTCCTTGAGCTCTTTATTTTCTTGTGTGATAGAAATATCACTAATTCCTGAAATTTCTAGCTCAATGGAAGATTGGCTTGCTTGATAACAACAATTGTTAGCACATGGTGATATAGTTTCAATTTCAACACATGTGCACATGTGAGGTTGGTATGATTTCAAATTAGTTAACACAACCTCATGAGCCATTTCTAACATGATATGTGAATCCATAAATTTATTATGAGAGCATACAAGCATATCATGTTTTTCTTGCAAAGCTAGATTTTCAATGTTTAGCTTTTCTACCGTGTTCTTGAGCATAACATTTTTATTTTCTAATTGAGCAATATATGATGAATGATTAATAGCTTTAATTTGCTCAATTGAAATGTCTTCATACCTTTGGACCAAATCATCATGAGAGCACTTTAGCTTCTCATGCTCTTTGGTCAACTTCTCCAAGTCTTTGATTTTTTCGATGAGGATATCTTCTTGCTTATGAAGCATTTCCTTTTGTTCTTCCGCTCTTTTCATGAGTTTGAGCAAGCTCATCCGGTTCTTCTTGCTTAGTTGAGCGAAGAATTTTTGAAGATCATCCTCATCTTCACTATCACTTTCATGCTCCTCCTCATCCTCACTTTCGCTTTCACTGTCACTCTCATTAGCAACAAAGCACATATGAGAAGTGGTTTTGAAAGACGAACCTTGTGAAGAGGTGGATTCGTCGTTTGGTCTCCATCGATCATTTCTTCTTCTTCAATACTTTTCTTTGCCTCATCTTCCTTCATTTTGAGGAACATCCTTTCGGCGATTCTCATGGCAAGATCTATTGCCCTAGGATCAACATCTGCACCAAAAGATGAAGTCGAGACAATCTCAACTTTTTCAAGCTTAGAAGCACTTTCGTTTCTTAGTCCCCCCGACATGATCTTTCCTCACGCGGTTAAGCGTTAGAACGAGGATTAGGCTCTGATACCAATTGAAAGTTGCCTAGAGGGGGGTGAATAGGCAAGTTAAAACTTTTCAACAAAAACTAGAAGCAAACTGGGTAAAACTGAATTGATCTCGAAATTCACCCAGTTAACTTTGGAAATGAGATGTTCTAAATGATCCACAGGGTTCAAAGTAGTAGATCAGAGAAGGGCACTTCTCAAAATCCACACACCAAAAAGATATAAACAATCTTCCACGGAATGGTGAGAGAACGAAGAACATGAACAAACACAATGAGCAAGAACACAAGAGACACAAGATTTATCCCGAGGTTCGGTCACACCACAAAAGGTACCCTACTTCCTCGTTGAGGCGCCCACAAAGAGCCGGGTCTCTTTCAACCCTAATCCTCCCTTTGCCGACCACAAAGGTCAAGCCCACACACTAATCTTTGCTCAAACGAGCGGGTAATACAAACTTTCTTGTGGTCTTCCACAAGATTTGGAGACTCACAAGAGACACTTAGTCGTCTAGGAGCTAGAAGCTCCAAGAGTAATGAATCCACAAAGAACTCGATGTAGTACCAAAGCTCGAGTGAAGAAGAAGAGCAAGAGAGATTTAGAGATGAAGCACAAAACCGCAGCTCTCAAGCTCACTCAAAGATTTCTCTCCAAAGATTTGAAATGGGAGAGGCAAGAGATGTGTGAGAGAGAGAGGGAGGTGTTTCTTGGGTTAGAAATGGAGTTCAAATCGTACTCACTGCTCTGGGGAGAGAGGTAGGAGGTAGTATATATAGGTGGAGCTCAAAACTAGCCGTTGGGCAGATTTTTCTGCCTGAGACCGGTTGAACCGCCCCCTAGGGCGGTTGAACCGCCCCTGGCAGGCCTGGCAGCCTGTCTGCCAGTCTGACTGGCAGACTGACGCGTAGACTGACCGCAGACTGGTCAAAGTTGACCAAAACCGGTTGAACCGCCCCTGACAGCTCCTGGCGACCTGTTTGCCAGTCTAACTGGCAGACTGCAGATCAAAGGTCAGAGGGGTCAGAGACCAGCTGAACTGCCCCTCAGGACCAGTTCAACCGGTCTTGACCAGTGAGTTTAGGAGAGAAAACCCCAGCTCAACTGCCCAGAGGCAAGTTCAGCTGGTGTATGGTCAAAGAGGTTCACAGCTGAAGTTGAGTTCAGCTGAAGTTGAGAAAGCTCAACTCAGCTGAAGTTCAGCTCAGCTGAAAAGCTCAGCTGCAGCTGAAGAAGCTCAACTCAGCTGAAGTCAAGTTCAGCTGGAAAGCTCAGCTGCAGTTGAAGAAGTTCAGCTGCTTTTCAGCAAGAACACTCTAGGTTTCTCAACCCTAACCACGGTCAACCATAGAACGTTAAAGAGATTTTTGCTTTTCAAAAATAGCTTTTGAATAGAGAGGTTTGAGCTTTGGCAAACACCAACCTTCTTTTTGGATCCCCCTTTATAGTACGACGATTCCTATACTCAAGTTAAATAAAATATAATGAAGTAAACTCCTTGAGTCATTGGTGTCTCATGTGTGATTTCTCCATGGCATTGCTTCATAAGGATCACAAACATCTTTGTCTCACCTTTTGAAGCAAACTCAAATCAAACCCAGTGACTTGTACCATATCACCTTATATGAGTTCAAATCATGGCTTCAAGTCACCTTACTGATGCATCAACATGTTATAACTCTTCATAGCTGATTAGTTCATCGACTTAGTGCAAGTACTCTCTTCTTCACCTTAGCCATGGTACCTCGGTCTACAAGCCGTCGCTTGACCTTCACCTTCGCTTAGTTCCTCGAAGCCCTTTCCTTGCTATCTTCACCCTATCAAGCCATTCTTGAGTCACATCAAATTGAGCATCCATTGAGAGAATCATTTCTTCAATATTGTGAACCTTGCTTGAATGTCTTCTAGATATAATTGTCAAGATCAATCAAGCTCTAGTTTGATTCTCATAGAAGCAAATATGGACTGACAGTAATATGGTCAAGCCAATTCACGATTCCTCATATCTTATTCTCTTTGGCTTGACCAATCCTCTAAATCACTTTGTCCTCTATTCTGGTCATATGTATGTAGTGATTTCTCAGGTCTTGTCCATATATTCAAACCAATATAGAGATCATATTATATCCATTTGCATTGTCTCATTGGTTATTTAACCTCGTGTTGAACCTTTGTTCACTGATCATTATACACTATTCAAGTATGTTCATCATACTGAATTTCCTGTTCAACACTTAACAAACTCGTTAGACCTTTAAATGTGTTGTTATCCAAATCACCAAAACTCACAAAAGGGATGAATGCACTTTCACATCGGCGCGTTCCTCGCCGGCACCACCTGTCGCGACCTGGTGAGCAAGCTGGGTCGCAAGACCCCCACCAGGGCGAGCGAGCTGATGGACATCGCCACCAAGTTTGCCTCTGGCCAGGAGGCGGTCGAGGCTATCTTCCGGAAGGACAAGCAGCCCCAGGGCCACCCACCGGAAGATGCCCCTGAGGCGTCAACTCAGCGCGGCGCCAAGAAGAAGGGCAAGAAGAAGTCGCAAGCGAAACGCGACACCGCCGACGCGGACCTTGTCGCCGCCGCCGAGTACAAGAACCCTCGGAAACCCCCCGGAGGTGCCAACCTCTTCGACAAGATTCTCAAGGAGTCGTGCCCCTATCATCAGGGGCCCGTCAAGCACACCCTTGAGGAGTGCGCCATGCTTCGGCGCCACTTCCACAGGGCCGGGCCACCCACGGAGGGTGGCAGGGCTCGCGACGACGACAAGAAGGAAGATCACCAGGCAGGAGAGTTCCCCGAGGTCCGCGACTGCTTCATGATCTACGGTGGGCAAGCGGCGAACGCCTCGGCTCGGCACCGCAAGCAAGAGCGTCGGGAGGTCTGTTCGGTGAAGGTGGCGGCGCCAGTCTACCTAGACTGGTCCGACAAGCCCATCACCTTCGACTAAGCCGACCACCCCGACCACGTGCCGAGCCCGGGGAAATACCCGCTCGTTGTCGACCCCGTCATCGGCGACGTCAGGCTCACCAAGGTCCTCATGGACGGAGGCAGCAGCCTCAACATCATCGACGCTGAGACCCTCGGGCTCCTGCGCGTCGATCTGTCCTCGGTCCGGGCAGGCGCTGCGCCTTTCCACGGGATCATCCCCGGGAAGCGCGTCTAGCCCCTCGGACAACTCGACCTTCCCGTCTGCTTCGGAACACCCTCCAACTTCCGAAGGGAGACCCTCACGTTCAAGGTGGTCGGGTTCCGAGGAACCTACCACGCAATGTTGGGGAGGCCATGCTACGCGAAGTTCATGGCCGTCCCCAACTACACCTACCTCAAGCTCAAGATGCCGGGCCCCAACGTGGTCATCACCGTCGGCCCCACGTACCGACACGCGTTCGAATGCGACGTCGAGTGCGTGGAGTACGCCGAGGCCCTCGCCGAATTCGAGGCCCTCATCGCCGACCTGGAGAGCCTCTCTAAGGGGGTGCCAGACGTGAAGCGCCATGCCGGCAACTTCGAGCCAGCGGAGATGGTTAAGTTCGTCCCACTCGACCCCAGCAGCGACACCTCCAAGCAGATCCGGATCGGCTCCGAGCTCGATCCCAAATAGGAAGCAGTGCTCGTTGACTTTCTCCGCACGAACGCCGACGTTTTCGCGTGGAGTCCCTAGGACATGCCCGACATACCGAGGGATGTCGCCGAGCACTCGCTGGATATCCGAGCTGGAGCCCGACCCGTAAAGCAGCCTCTGCGCCGATTCGACGAAGAAAAGCGCAGAGCCATAGGCGAGGGGATCCACAAGCTAATGGCGGCAGGATTCATCAAAGAGGTATTCCATCCCGAATGGCTTGCCAACCCTGTGCTTGTGAGAAAGAAAGGAGGGAAATGGCGGATGTGTGTAGACTACACTGGTCTAAACAAAGCATGTCCGAAGGTTCCCTACCCTATGCCTCGCATCTATCAGATCGTGGATTCCACCGCTGGGTGCGAAACCCTGTCTTTCCTCGATGCCTATTCAGGGTATCACCAAATTAGGATGAAAGAGTCCGACCAGCTCGCAACCTCTTTCATCACACCCTTTGGCATGTACTACTATGTCACCATGCCGTTCGGCTTGAGGAATGCGGGTGCGACGTACCAGCGGTGCATGAACCATGTGTTCGGCAAACACATCGGCCGGACGGTCGAGGCCTACGTCGATGACATTGTAGTCAAGACGAGGAAAGCCTCCGACCTCCTTTCTGACCTTGAAGTGACATTCCGATGTCTCAAGGCGAAAGGCGTGAAGCTTAATCCCGAGAAGTGTGTCTTTGGGGTTCCCCGAGGCATGCTCTTGGGGTTCATCGTCTCCGAGCGGCATCGAGGCCAACCCGGAGAAGATCGCGGCCATCACCAGCATGGGGCCCATCAAGGACTTAAAAGGCGTATAGAGGGTCATGGGATGCCTTGCGGCTCTGAGCCGCTTCATCTCGCGCCTCGGCGAAAGAGGCCTGCCTCTGTACCGCCTCTTAAGGAAGGCCGAGTGCTTCACTTGGACCCCTGAGGCCGAGGAAGCCCTCGGGAACCTGAAGGCGCTCCTCACGAACGCGCCCATCTTGGTGCCCCCCGCTGCCGGAGAAGCCCTCTTGATCTACGTCGCCGCGACCACTCAGGTGGTTAGCGCTGCGATCGTGGTTGAGAGACGAGAAGAAGGGCATGCATTGCCCGTCCAGGGGCCAGTCTACTTCATCAGCGAGGTACTATCCGAAACCAAGATCCGCTACCCACAAATTCAGAAGCTGCTGTACGCGGTGATCCTGACGCGGCGGAAGTTGCGACACTACTTCGAGTCTCATCCGGTAACTGTGGTGTCATCCTTCCCCCTGGGGGAGATCATCCAGTGCCGAGAGGCCTCGGGTAGAATTGCAAAGTGGGCGGTGGAAATCATGGGCGAAGCGATCTCGTTCGCCCCTCGAAAGGCCATCAAGTCCCAGGTCTTGGCGGACTTCGTGGCTGAATGGGTCGACACCCAGCTCCCAACAGTTTCGATCCAACCGGAACTTTGGACCATGTTCTTCGACGGGTCGCTGATGAAGACAGGGGCTGGCGCAGGCCTGCTCTTCATCTCGCCCCTCGGAAAGCATCTACGCTATGTGCTACGCCTCCACTTCCCGGCGTCTAACAATGTGGCTGAGTACGAGGCTCTGGTCAACGGGTTGCGCATCGCCATCGAGCTAGGGGTCCGACGCCTCGACGCTCGCGGTGACTCGCAACTCGTCATCGACCAAGTCATGAAGAACTCCCACTGCCGCGACCCGAAGATGGAAGCCTACTGCGATGAGGTTCGGCGCCTGGAAGACAAGTTCTACGGGCTCGAGCTCAACCACATCGCCCGGCGCTACAACGAGACTGCGGATGAGCTGGCTAAAATAGCCTCGGGGCGAACAACGGTTCCCCCGGACGTCTTCTCCCTAGACCTGCATCAACCCTCCGTCAAGACCGACGACACGCCCGAGCCCGAGAAGGCCTCGGCACAGTCCGAGGTACCCTCGGCTCGGCCCGAGGCACCCTCGGCTCAACCCGAGGCACCCTCAGCTCAGCCCGAGGTACCCTCGGCCCCCGAGGGTGAGGCACTGCGCGTCGAGGAGGAGCGAAGCGGGGTCACACCTAATCGCAACTGGCAGACCCCGTACCTGCAATATCTCCACCGAGGAGAGCTACCCCTCGACCGAGCCGAAGCTCAGCGGTTGGCGCGACGCGCCAAGTCGTTCGTCTTGCTGGGAGATGGGAAGGAGCTCTACCACCGCAGCCCCTCAGGCATCCTCCAGCGATGCATTTCCATCGCCGAAGGTCAGGAGCTCCTACAAGAGATACACTCGGGGGCTTACGGCCATCACGCAGCACCTCGAGCCCTTGTCGGAAACGCCTTCCGACAAGGTTTCTACTGGCCGACGGCGGTGGCCGATGCCACTAGAATTGTCCGCACCTGCGAAGGGTGTCAGTTCTACGCAAGGCAGACCCACCTGCCTGCTCAGGCCCTACAGACGATACCCATCACCTGGCCTTTTGCTGTGTGGGGTCTGGACCTCATCGGCCCCTAGCAGAAGGCACCCGGGGGCTACACGCACCTGTTGGTCGCCATCGACAAATTCTCCAAGTGGATCGAGGTCCGACCCCTAAACAGCATCAGGTCCGAGCAGGCGGTGACGTTCTTCACCAAAATCATCCATCGTTATGGGAACCCGAACTCCATCATCACCGACAACGGCACCCAGTTCACCGGCAGAAAGTTCCTGGACTTCTGCGAGGATCACCACATCCGGGTGGACTGGGCCGCCGTGGCTCACCCCATGACGAATGGGCAAGTAGAGCGTGCCAACGACATGATTCTACAAGGACTCAAGCCTCGGATCTACAACGACCTCAACAAGTTCGGCAAGCGATGGATGAAGGAACTCCCCTCGGTGGTCTGGAGTCTGAGGACAACGCCGAGCCGAACCATGGGCTTCACGCCGTTCTTTCTAGTCTATGGGGCCGAGGCCGTCTTGCCCACAGACTTAGAATACAGTTTCCCGAGGACGAGGGCCTACGCCGACCAAAGCAACCAAGCTAATCGAGAAGACTCGCTGGACCAGCTGGAAGAGGCTCGAGACATGGCCTTACTACACTCGGCGCGGTACCAGCAGTCCCTGCGACGCTACCACGCCCGAGGGGTCCGGTCCCGAGACCTCCAGGTGGGCGACCTGGTGCTTCGGCTGCGACAAGACGCCCAAGGGCGGCACAAGCTCACGCCTCCCTGGGAAGGGTCGTTCGTCATCGCCAAAGTTCTGAAGCCCGAAACGTACAAGCTGGTCAATAGTCAAGGCGAGGTCTACAGCAACGCTTGGAACATCCAACAGCCACGTCGCTTCTACCCTTAAGATGTTTTCAAGTTGTTCGCATACCTCGTTCCCACGCAAAGTTTAGTCATCAAGGAAGGGTCAGCCTTGCCTCGGCAAAGCCCGACCCTCCCTCGGGGGCTAAAAGGGGGGAACCCCCTCTGCGTCGAAAATTTCCTCGAAAAAAGATCCTTTCTGCCAGAATGTCTTTCGTGCTTTTCGACTACTTCGAAAGTGGATCCTGAAAACAACGGAGTACACGTAAGCAGCCAAGGCTGACCGAGCCGAGGGACTCCTACGCCTCCGGGATACGGATACCTCACTCATCACCTTCTGCGATAAGTAACTCGCGTTCGGATAAGTGATTCCGCGGACCGAACAAGTCTTCACGCTCGAAAGCTTCTCTACCGAAGCGATTCTTCGGGCCTTCTCGACTACGTTGGTGACAGAACCCTATGGATGGGCAAGAGTGCGCGTAAGCGGCAAGGCCGACCGAGCCGAGGGATTCCTACGCCTCCGGGATACAGATACCTCACTCATCACCTTCCGTGAAAAGCAGCTCTCGCTCGCACAAACTATTCTGTTATCGACGAAAAAGTCCAGATACTCAAAACAAGAGGAAAAGAAGTGCAGCTTTACAACACGACGATGGTGTGTTTGGGCCTCGGCGGCCGCAGAAAACACACGCTACAAGATAATCCGATCCTGCAGGCTCGGATCTCGATAGTCGAAGGGAGCAGCAGCACCCTTGGCGTCGACTACACCTTCGGCGAGGTCCGACCTAGCCTCGGACGGCGACGCGGTCCGAGGACCTCCACTCTGAAGGACGACGTCATCATCACGCCCGGGCCATCGCCGCCAGGGTCTTCTCCAAGAATCCGGCTCGAGCAGGTGGCTCGGCTGGCCACCCTGAGGCCTCGGCCAGCTATCCCCCGAAGACATCAGCCCAACCCGAGGCCTCGGCAGATCAACTCCGGCGTCGGTCCCGCTAACGGACGACCCGGCCAGGCTCCGGCCGACCAAGTCTTCTTTTCGAAGCCAACTCTGCCTCTGTCTGTGCTGACACCGCTACCCCTGGCCTCGGCTCATCGAAGAGCGGCCGAGGGGTTCCTTTAACTAAGCAAGAGAAGCCTCGGACAGCAAGGCCGACCGAGCCGAGGGACTCCTACACCTCTGGGATACGGATACCTTACTCGTCACCTTTGCACGGGGCGACTCACGCTTGGTGAAGCGGTTCAGATAACCAACAGGCGAGTCTTAGTGCTCGAAAATGAGGAAAAAACATGGCTCCGCACCAAAAATACATACAATACATGTTCAGGCCCCGACAGCCACAATGAACAAAACACCGGCATTCAAGATGCCATTACAAACGGAACTCCGGTTCCACCTCCGCAGGTACGAACAACCCCACCCGATGGGGGGCCTGCAGAGCAACAAAAGGCCAACGGACGGCTCACCGTCGCCCGCTCTAGCAGCAGCAACAACGACCCCCTCTATGGGTGGCCGAACTGCAGCAGCGATGGCCTCAGGGCGAAAGCCGCTGCAACCTTGCCCTCGCCCACGCCGACGCTCGAGGGGCGAGGACAAGTACAAAGAGCCGGAGGCCCGAAGCGCGGATGGTGGCGGTGATCCCGTCGGCGACGGGGACTTCTCGAGCCGCCTCCGCCTCGGCACCGACGACAGGGGCCGTCAGCCCACCAGCAGATCCCCACTCGGATCCTCCCGGACGAGCGGAGCACCGACCTCCGCGCGGAGGCGCCGTACCGGTGCAAAGGCAGGACCGCCCCAGAACACGAACGCCGCCCTGGCAGCACACGGCGTCTTGGGCGGTCCTCTCGTGCGCACGGCGCGACAACCGCCCTTGCGGCAGGAGGGGGCACCGGGAGCCAAGCCGGCGAGCCAAACGCGCTGAAGCTGGCGATGCCCGCCGTCGGCCAGCCCCGTGTTGTCGAAGTCCGCCCCTCTCGCAGGGCCAGTGAGCGCCCTCTCCCACGAATGCTGAAGGAGAGGCTGACCCACGAACCCGCGTGGGAGGTAGAGCTCCGGCTCAGCCCGGCCTCCGCCCCAGCGAGGATGATGAACATCCTTGAAGCTGAGGGCGGGACCAAGATCGCAGCCCGGCTTGCTTCTCCCCATCTAGGGGCTGGTGGTCACCGTCTTGGGTGACCGCCGGCGGAGGGGTGCAGCCGGGCTGCATGATGAAAATCCTTGAAGCCGAACGATGGCTGAAAGGTACCAACTCCCACAGAGTTGCGTTCCTCCAACGACAAGGCGGAAGGATTGCGGGTGTCCCCCATCCGGGGGCTCGGAAGGTGGAAAGACGCGATGCATAAGGGAGCGCGAAGACATGGTCGCCTTTCAAGGGGGTCATCCTCCTTTTAAAGGCGACTCTCCCTACTTGTGTCCCCAGCCGTCGTGGGCTGAGTCTTCTCCAACACACTCCAAGGTCCTCCCCCTACGGCGCGGGGGCTGGGTCCCACGCGTCATGCAAGCTGGCCCAGAGCAGAAGAAGCCAAACCGCCGCGCGCGGTGCATGCAACCGCCCAGCGGTTACGAGCGTTCCTCCACTTTCGCCCAGACCAGCGGGCGAAAGGGCAGACAGCCATGCAGGCGGCATGCAACCATGCCAAGTGGGCGCACCCCTCCGACTTCCAACGCACCCAGCATGGGGCCCACGCCCACGCGTCATGCAACCGGCGCGCCGGTCGCTACGTGCAAGCAACTGCACCGCCACTCGCACCACTGCCACGCCTCCTCGACTGCGGAACCAGTACCGCGACTCGAGGCAACCCTGCGTACGACCCAGCAGTGCCAGCCAGGCGCGACGGTCAATACGGCCAAAAATGGGCTGGCAGTAATAGCGGTGGCAGGCGGGCGGGAGCAGCGGTCACGTCGTCAGCCAAGCTTACGTCCCATCCTGGGGCAGTGAGAGAACCCTCTCTCACGGCGTGAAGACGGCACGCCCGTGTTCCGTTCCTCGAACGGCTCGCGCACGCGCAACGGTCGCCCCACGAACCACTCGCCCCGTCGCATTCACTCCGCGGCGGAACAGGCAGCGCCTCTGGCAGGGGAAGCGAGCGACGCTTCGCCTTCGCCATAATGACCGCGTCAAAAAAGGTACGCCACATCATTCGATTTCGTATCCTTTTCTTTTTCCTCTTTCTCTCTCTTACAACAGGGACCGGGAAAGGGGGATACCCCGAAAAGGATCCTTCTCCGTGAAGGAAACAGGCTCCGAGCCTCCCTACTAATCAGAGGTTCAAAGGCTGGCCCCTCGGAGGGGTTTAACAGCCGCCTCAGAGCGCGTGGGCTCCACACCCACTACTGGTCAGATGTTCGAAGGCCGACCCCTCGGAAGGGTTCAACGGCCGCCTCAGGCCACTCGGGCTCCATGCCCACTACTGATCACGGGTTCGTAGGCTGGCCCTCGAAGGGTTCACAGCCGCCTCAGACACAGAGCGAGGGATGACCATGGGTACGTTCGATACATAACCAAGGCTCGGGCTACGCTCCCGAGGTACCCTAGGACATTTCCGAGACCAGCGAGAACGATCTTGTAATGGAATCCCATCAGAGGGAGGCATCGAGCCCTCGGACCCCGTCGACAGGGGACCGGGTCCGGCAGATCACCCGCAGATACTTTTGGGCGCGCCTCCGGGCCTCTAACCGACCCCAGGCAAATGGGACACGGGCGTCTACTCGGATTACCCGCCAGCAGCGCACCGGAGACACCATGTTCGGCGCCCTCCGAGGGCAACATGGCGCTTCCCCCCCCCCCTCCTTGCGGAAAGGCGACGCAGGGGCGTATGTAAAAAAGTCGAGTCTGTCCTTGACCGTCCTCTCGCCCTGTGCGGAGGCTCGGGAGCTGCTCTCGCAAACCCGGCTCTGGCCAAACCGTTGACAGCGTCAACATACCAGCCCGAGAATTTGGGACCCGACCGTGCACCCGGGCTACAGCCAGCTCGCATGAGGGAACGACCAGACCAGCCGAAGCATTAAGGCTGGGCATTCTGTTTTTTTCTAAACTTCGGTTCGGTTTTTCGGTTTTAAAAAACTTCGGTTTTTCAAACATTAGAAACCGATCGGTTTTTTAGAAAATGAAAAACCGAGAAGTTCGGTTTCGGTTTTTTACTTCGGTTTTTCGGTAAAAACCGAATACCAAACTTATAATCAAGACAATACATACAACAAGTTAACATGATAGATTACACAAAATTTTAAAAAGTAAAAATTATATAGGTACAAATATTTAGATATACATCATACATCAATACAAATAAGTGAATAACAATTTAATTGTATCACACATTTAGTTCACATAATTGAATAGTCAAATTTGAGAATTGATAAAGTTTGGTATTCGGTTTTTTCGGTTCGGTATACGGTGAAAACCGATTACGATACCGAAAACCGAACTTCTTAGATACAAAAACCGAAACCGAACCGAACTACCAAAAAAAACCGAAATTTCGGTTCGGTTCGGTACGGTTCGGTTCGGTTTTCGGTTTATGGTAAAAATGTGCCCACCCCTACGAAGCATTGCGCGAGGCATTAAGACCTCGGAGGAGTCAAACCACTCCTCCGAGGCCTCGGGGGCTACACCCGGCGGGTGCGCTCGCGCGCACCCACCGGAACAAAACACAACCGAGAAAGGCTGGTCCCCTTGCAAAAAAGTGCGACAAAAGCCTCCAAGCGAGTGTTAACACTCCCTTCGAGGCTCGGGGGCTACTGTCGGGGACCATAATTAGGGGTACCCTCAAGACTCCTAATTCTCAGCTGGTAACCCCCATCAGCACAAAGCTGCAAAGGCCTGATGGGTGCGATTAAGTCAGGGATCGGTCCATTCGAGGGACTCGATCATGCCTCGCCCGAGCCCAGCCTCGGGCAAGGGCAGCCGACCCCGGAGGATCTACGTCTCGCCCGAGGCCCCCCTCCAGCGACGAACATACTTCCAGCTCGCCCGAGGCCCAGTCTTCACCAAGAAGCAACCCTGGCCAAATCGCCACGCCAACCGACCAAATCGCAGGGGCATTTAATGCAAAGGTGGCCTGACACCTTTATCCTGACGCACGTCTTCCAGTCGACAGAGCCGAAGTGACCGCAGTCACTTCGCCACTCCACTGACCGACCGGACAGAAGGACAGCGCCGCCTGCGCCGCTCCGACTGCTGTGCCACTCGACAGAGTGAGGCTGACAGGCAGCCAGGCCCGGCCTCAGGCACCGTAGGGAACTCCGCTTCGCCCGACCCAGGGCTCGGACTCGGGCTCAGCCCCGGAAGACGGCGAACTCCGCTCCGCCCGACCCAGGGCTCGGACTCGGGCTCAGCCCCGGAAGACGGTGAACTCCGCTCCGCCCGACCCAGGGCTCGGACTCGGGCTCAGCGTCGGAAGACGACGAACTCCGCTTCGCCCGACCCCAGGGCTCGGACTCGGGCTCAGCCCCGGAAGACGACGAACTCCGCTTCGCCCAACCCCAGGGCTCGGACTCAGCCCTGGTCTCAGCCGACGGTCTCCGCCTCGCCCGACCTAGGGGCTCGGACTCGACCTCAGCCACGGAAGACAGACTCGACCTCGACCTCGGAGGAGCCTCCACATCGCCCAACCTAGGGCGCGGACCGACCACGTCAACAGGAGGCACCATCATTACCCTACCCCAAGCTGACTCAGGCTACGGGGAACAAGACCGGCGTCCCATCTGGCTCGCTCCGCTAGACAAGTAATGATGGCGCCCCGCACGCTCTATGACGACGGAGGCTCTCAGCCCCCTTACGGAAGCAAGAGGACGTCAGCAAGGACTCGACAGCCCCGACAGCTGTCCTTCCGCCAGGCTCCAGCGCTCCTCCGACGGCCACGACACCACACGAACCGGGTGCCAAAACCTCTCCAGTTGCCACGATGGCATGTACTTAGGGCGCTAGCTCTCCTCCGCTAGACACGTTAGCACTCTGCTACACCCTCATTGTACACCTGGATCCTTTCCTTGTGCCTATAAAAGGAAAGACCAGGGCCCTCTTACAGAGGGTTGGCCGCGCGGGGAAGAGGACGGGACAGGCGCTCGCGTGAGGCCGCTCGCTCCCCCTCCCGCGTGGACGCTTGTAACCCCCTACTGCAAGCGCACCCGACCTGGGCGCGGGACAAACACGAAGGCCGCGGGATTTCCACCTCTCTCTCTCTCGCTCCGGCTGTCTTTTTCCCCCCTTCGCGCTCCGTCTCGCGCCGACCCATCTGGGCTGGGGCACGCGACGACATTTCACTCGTCGGCCCAGGGACCCCCCGGTCTCGAAACGCCGACAGCTATAATTCACCGGACTGTCCGATGAGTCATCGGACAGTGTCCGGTGCACACCGGACTGTCCGGTGTGTCAATGGAGCAACGGCTACTTCGCGCGCAATGGTCGTCTGCAACCGCATTCAATGCGCTACAGTGCGCGCCAGAGTCAGAGCACGCGCAGTTGGCGCACCGGACAGTCTACAGGACCTGTCCGGTGCACCACCGGATAGCCCAGAGGCCCCACAAGTCAGAGCTCCAACGGTCGAACCCCAACGGTCTGCTGACGTGGCTGGCGCACCGGACAGTGTCCGGTGCGCCATGCGACAGCACACTTCCAACGACCATTTTTGGTGGTTGGAGCTATAAATACTCCAACCACCCCACATTCAAAGGAATCCAAGTTTCTACACTTCTACACCTTACAAGAGCTATAGAATTCATTACAAGACACACCCAAGAGATTAAATCCTCTCCCAACTCCACACAAAGCTTTAGTGATTAGAGAGAGATTTGTTGTGTTCATTTGAGCTCTTGCGCTTGGATTGCTTCTTTTCTTTCTCATTCTTTCTTGTGATCAACTCAATTGTAACCAAAACAAGAGACACCAATTGTGTGGTGGTCCTTGCGGGAACTTTGTGTTCCGTTTGATTGAGAAGAGAAGCTCACTCGGTCTAAGTGACGTTTGAGAGAGGGAAAGGGTTGAAAGAGACCCGGTCTTTGTGACCACCTCAACGGGGAGTAGGTTTGCAAGAACTGAACCTCGGTAAAACAAATCATCGTGTCTCGCTCTTAATTTGCTTACGATTTGTTTTGCGCCCTCTCTTTCGGACTCGTTTATATTTCTAACGCTAACCCGACTTGTAGTTGTGCTTAAGTTTATAAATTTCAGATTCGCCCTATTCACCCCCTCTAGGCGACTTTCAATCACAATCTGAGATTTATATTATATAATCTGGACCTATAATCTAAGTGTTTGTTTACCTGCTGATTTTTTTACGCTGGATTATTTTAGACAGATTATAATCCGAAACAAACGTGGTCTATCTCCAAAGAACTTACTCATTTGTATTACTTTTTTCATATAATCATTGTATACTAATATTTTATCGAAGAATTTATATATTGTCACAACACACAGATATTATACAGATATACCATTAAATGACATGACGTGCGCAATCCAGATTATAATCTAAAATAAATATGGTCTATCTCCAAGGAACGTACTCATTTATGTTACTTATTTTTATATAATCATTGTATACTAATATTTTATTGAAAAATTTATATATTGTCACAACACATAGATATTATACCGATATACCATTAAATGACGTGACGTGCGTAATCCTTTGCACCGCAAGGCTTACTTTCGTGAGCTATTCGGCTGCCGCCGTTAGACTCCAAGCAGCTTCCTCGTGTGTATATTTAGTTTTAAACTCTATTTTATAAACATTATAGCTAATTCTATATACATTGGAGTATATTGAAATATATTGGTATGAATTTTAACTTACGACATACTTAATACCACTCGATCCATATGAATTTACGGTGAAACGAACACACTCTTACAGTGTAAAACAATATTTAGCACTACCATCTCCACGATTCGATGTTCATAGCCATAACAACCGCCATGACCGACGCAGCGCAACGTACTAGGGCTCATTAAGCTAACGAGCCACAGAGTCAGCTCGGCTCAACTCGTTTACGAGCTCGAGCTGGCTCGTTTCGCTCGCGAGCCATAGCAGAAAAAATAATATATATACAATAATCAATTTCTAGTTAATTTCAAACTAATTTAACAATAGAAAAAATAGTAATTATACTAATAGTTTCACAAACCACATCAATATAACACCAAATTAACACAGCCCACCACTCATCAATTCACAATTCACACACATGTTCATCAGTTTAATCTATATCTATACTTAATCTATTAAGAACCTAGTGTGGACATGATACCACACCGTGCAAAAATATAGTGCAAAAAACGAACACTCGAACCCACACCCATTGCTCCAAGCATTTGGGGTAACCACCAGACCACATACTTTAGTGTTGATATCTATACTTCTATACTACTTTATTAAAAACCTAATGTGGGCACATAGTGCTATCACAACTTCACCCCACTTGCCCCGACTAGTTCTCCCATGCAATTATTAGCAGTTCATTTCTGTCTGGCTTAGTCGACCATAATATATCACTAGCCAGGTGTCCGTGCTTTGCTACAGTTTTTATATATCATATAAATATGTATTGAGATATTTATTCAAATATAATTATTGTTTATTTCTAAATACTAAGTTACGTGTGGTCTAGTGGTTAGCCATAAATTTTTAGAGCAGGAGCGTGGGTTCGAGTGCTTGTTCTGTACTATTTTTTGTATAATTATTGTTTATTTTTAAACATTAAGGTACATGAGGTGTTAACTACGCAGGCGGGGTCGATTGCTGGGCAGGTGCAGTCTCAGCGTGGAAGGTGAAACCATGGTAGCAACAGGTGTCCAAATTAGGTTTTTAATAGATCAGTATAGATTTGTAGCAAAACACGAACAAATGGCTAGTCCATATTTATATTCGTATAGACTAATTTAACATATAGACACAGTTTATTAATCATTAGTTTAACTCATAGGTCATATATATCATATATCATATATATATATATATATATCGTAAATAATATATATAAAGTTTTATTTTGTTGTAATGTGATAGCTTGTTTAGGTGGCGAGCTGTCTTGTTAACTAACCGTGTAAAAATTTAAACGAGCAGATAAATGTCGAGCTGCCACGTACTCACGGGGAAGTATGCGTATCGCGTTTTGCAAGGCAAGAAAGAAAGGGGAAAAAAAAGCCTCGAACCGAGGAGCTTTCCGGACGGGGGCGGTTCCTGCTCAATCTTCCCCTTCGTTTATTGCTCTTCTCCGGTCCTTCTCCGCAACCCCTGGCCCTGTCAAGCAGACGCAGGGTGACACCAGGCAGCAGCCCACCTCCACGCGAACACGCCGCACCACACCATCACCGGCACCGCAGCACGGCAGCCAGTCACCAGGAGTGATCTTTGATCCCCACCAGGCCGCCACGCTACTGTCGGTAAGGCCAGGGACCCTGCTGCATCTGCCGGCTGCTCCTCTCCCCGCCCCCGGTTCCATGAGAGGTCGGCGGTTTCGATAACACACACCAACTGCTCCCTCCACTCCTTCCCCCTGCCTTCAGCCCTTCCCGCACCGCTCCCAACTCGTAAACGCTGTGCGCCAACGCCGTCGCCCTTCCGGATCCGTCGTCCTTCCGCCGGCGCCGTGATGGACCCAAGCGATTCCAACTCCGCCGCAGGTACACCCATTGACCCTCTCCTCTCCTTCCATCGCCGTTTGATCGAACTGGTTTAGGATAGCTCGATCGCGCAACCGGGGTTCCGTTGGATGCTACCAGATTGTCCATGTTTGCTTCACTTGCTCTCCGTGTACAGCTGGCCGGCGGCGCTGAATTGCAGTGTTCTCCAGATGAGTTCGCGGCACGCCGTTGCTCGGAACGATGTGGGCATGTGGCGCCCTTGCTTGCCTTTGCTCGTTGCTTGTGTAGATGTTCAATCACTGTATAGGTTATTCGATTGTCAATCGAACCTCTTCCACTGGACGTCAGTTGCTGATATTTGTTTTGATCTGAGCTTAATGGCGTAATGTGAACACAACTTTGATGGGGATGGTCAAGCTCGTTCTGTCATTCACTGGGGCCATTGGCAACCTGGCAATTCAATACATTCAGTCGTGAGCAAGTAAAAGTGTATTATCGTGCATTTTATGTCATTATTGTTTGGAGGCCAAAACCATGCTAGCAGTTTGGCTTAATTGTGAATGCTTCAATATAGGAAATGGATCAAGCCAAAAGGTTTAGGGATGGTAGTGAAGCAATAAAATGGTGAGACTGAATGGCTAACTAGCTCGAGGAGCACCATATCCACACAGGCTCTAAATGGCTAATTAGCTTGAGATGCAACATTTTTGTGCAGGCTCATATCTGACTAAAATCAGACTTGTTCCCTTGTTCTACCCAAGATCCATTAACTAATTGCACACCCATATGTATGTCATACTTAGATGGAGAAATATCTTGTGCACATCCATGTTTGAGGTGATATCTTGATACCTCAGTACACCAGACTTTGGATGAGGTTTATTTAGAGTAGTACAGGGAGGGGAGGTTTCAAGTGATTGGTTTATAATAGATGCTTCCCAAACTATAATGTATCAGAGGGCATGAGTTTGCTTACCAAGCTGTGATGGGAAAACTGTATTAGTTGAGCACTTGAGCTAAGCACACAAACTGTGACCATATTGTATTATTCAGAGAGATGGGCATGATTTACATAGTGTGCATAGCTAGCACATTCCTTTATCCATGAGGCTGAACATTGTTTTATTTCTATCAATGTCAAGTGCATTGCAGCCTCTTATACTGACAGTTTGCATTTTGTTGCACATCATACATTGGTCAAAAACCTTTTGCATACCATAATTTCTGGTTCATGATGAGCAATAGCTTTCTTTCTAACAATGAGAGATTTTAAGTTATTTTTAGATTTTGATTGGCATTCATTAGATATTGTAACCTTGTTGCTTAAATCCCACTTTGGTCTTTGACTGTAGATCATTCTCTTTTGTGTCATCACAGGAGGAAAGACACAAAATGTTTCAGTACCGCCTGTTGAAGGTGTAGCTGGAGGAGGAACTAGCTATGGATGGGTGGATGGAGGTTTGCGGGGTACAAATCTTGGTGCTGGTATGATTGATCCTACAAAAGTACACTCAGATGATCTTTTGCACGTCTGGTCTATGCCCAGCACAGCAAATGTTAGCCAGCAAGAAGCGCCTCGGCCTCTAGAGAAAGTAAGTTGGGTTACATTGTGTTTCCACTGGTTTCTTGCTTCAGCATGTCACTAAAAGTATGTTATAGTGTTCAATTGTTTCCCTGATACACGGAGTGTTTTTTTCTCATTTCTCAAACACCCAAGAGAATTGTGCATCATCCCATTAAGAAAGAATGGAATAAACTGGGGAGTAAAAGAACCTCTCCACAACACACCGACACACACATATGTTCCTGTTCTTTTGAATGTGGCATTGCATTTTTCAACTGTGATCAGATTCATTGTGCTTTCAGCCATGATTTGACTTATTACTATCTCATTATGTTACTTACCAAAATGTCCAAACTTTATATTTTCCTTCAGGTCAACCTTTTGGCAGCAAGAAATGAAAGGGAAAGTTTTCAAATTGCTTTACGCCCAAAGGTTTCATGGGCAACTTCAGGTATTGCAGGGTCTGTGCAGATACAATGCACCGATCTCTGCTCCTCCTCAGGAGACAGGTTTGTTTGTTTAAAATTTAAAACATCTTTATTAGGGAAGACCAGCATTCGCACAGTTCTATTCCGATGGTTATAAATGTTGTACCAGGTTAGTCGTTGGTCAGTCCATAACTTTGCGACGTGTGGTGCCTATCTTAGGTGTACCAGATGCTCTTGTTCCTATTGATCCACTCAGTCCTCAAATAATTATTCAACCAGGGTAATGTTTCTGTGCTTTGGAAAGCTGACTTGTATCTATTTTCTCTCTCTCTTGTATATATGTAGATTTAACTTTGCTTGTGCAGGGAGACAGCTGCAGTTTGGGTATCAGTAAATGTTCCATGTGGGCAACCGCCTGGTTTATATGAGGGTGAAATATTCATTACTGCAGTTAAGACAGAATTAGAGTAAGCCTTTCCTTACTCATTTTTATCCTGTTGTCTTAGATGTAAAAAAAAATGCCTTTAGTATTACAGAAAAGAGTAGTGAACAGATCCATCTTATTTGGCATGCTTGGGCAGAAAAATTAATTCTTAATTATAATGCTGGCCCAAGTGTTCACATGTATGTTATAACAAGAGATGCCATTAAACATGTTCTATATTGAATATATTGGATATATTGTGGTGGAATCTATTATTCATTAAGTGATATGTAGCTTTTATTGAAAATTGTTACTTGAGATGTCAAATTCAGAATCTTGAGTAACCTTGTAAGTTCACCTGCTTATATACCTTGTTACCTTTAAAAAACTGTGGAAGAATTATGGTCAAGTAAGTATGAAACAATCACGTTACTGTAAAGAAATTATTTCACATCACTCTTGAACAAGAATCCCAAGTTTAAGTGTCAATATGATACTTGCATATGGACATAAATGTCCAGGTGACATTAGCTTTGATTTCTGGGTTATACTTTTTTGCTGACCTAATTTCTGGTAGCAGTTCCAGAACAGAATCTCTACCAAAATCTGAAAAGTGTAGGCTATACAGAGAATTAAGAAGTTGTCTTGACCTCACTGGACCCAGAGACTACTCGTCACCAGAGGAAATGGTATTATGCTCTGATAATATATTCTTAAGGATTAACCATGTTATTTCCTTTTTTCTAATTGTGCTATAACATTTAGGTACAAAGACTAACATCAGCTTCTACTGTACTAAGGAGGGTGTTGGATAATCCAGCACTCCAGGACTGTCAAGAGAATAATGGATTTGGAGACATGATGGATGAAGATGTTATAAACAATATTTCAGTTCGCTTGAAGTTAAGCCTTACTGTTTGGGACTTCACTCTCCCAGTGACACCTTCTTTACCTGCTGTTTTTGGTGTATCCTGGCAATATTCCTTTTTACTGTGTTCCATTTCCATTTCTGTGCTGTGCAACTGTTATGGGACTGGGTGCAATGGGCTGCGCTTAATGGGCCTGCTTGGCCCAGCAGAACTGGCAGCAACAGAAGGCAGTGTTGGGATTGCTGCTGCCCTAGCCAAGCCAGCAGCAGGGACACGTCTTGTGTCATAGGTGCAGTTGTACTCTTACCTTTCTTGATCGACGTAGTCCCCCTCCCCCACCTACTTGGTTTAAGATGTCTGGACATAAGTTTATTTTATGAAAGGTTGTGATAGGATTTGGAAATTAGAGTTCAGTCTAGACTTTGGAAAGTTGAATTCATGAAAGAACACATCCAATGTATAATGTTTCTATCTTTAGGTTTAGTTGATCGTCAAATTGGGGTCTTATATGGTAAGGGGTGATGTACCCAGGTCAATGGGTCAAGGAATGCGATACGCTATTTAAGGAAGGATTCGACAAGGTGGGGACGAGATTGTTGCCAAGTTCCTGGAACAGGAACTATGTGCTGCCGGGATGAGGAACATGGTATAGTTCTGTGTTCCTAGTGACCATGGGTTCTCATCATCTCTTGACCACTGCACATGTGTCTCACCCTGCTCCTTAGTAAGAACGGGTGTGAAATCCTGTCCCTCATCCATGCACCATATTTATCTACAACATCGCAATCACCCCCAACCAATCAGCTCCCTGGCAGCAACACATAATCAGAACTGCATATTAGAATTGATGATTGAATTGTCATATCAGTGTCTTGTTGCAGCTACTAACAAATTGCTTTCGAGTTGTGGGCATATGGATATGTTCTCCTTTGACTACATGTTAGATATCTGAAACTGTCATTGAAGATCGATTCTGTTTGGAGCATGGCACTGAAGGATGGTATAGTGCACTGGATCATCACTTTAGGTGGCTCCTCCAATATAGGATTAGTCCATTTTTCTGCAGATGGGGTGATAGCATGCGCATTCTAGCATACACATGCCCTTGGCCTGGTAATGCTTGGATTTTTTTCTCACACAAAAGAATATACTGGTTTGTTGAACTATGTGATGTCATTTGCTACTTTTCTGTTTTTTAGCCGATCATCCGAAGGCTAATGAATATTACTCTGACCCAAGATTAGCAGCATATGCTGTACCCTATGCACCTATCCTATCGTGGTATCACTAATCCTTCTAAATTTGATATCATCTTATCTGATTCAGCTTGTTACTTTATTTAATTTGGCTCCTTGTTAACAGTACGGATGCTGCAAAAAATTCCCTGAGGAGAGAGGTTGAAATCTTAAAATCGAAGCCTCATTGGTCCAAAGCTTACTTCTATTTGTGGGATGAGGTGTGTTATTTTACCTTTTCTGCTATGTCCTGATTTCAGGGGACACCAATGCAGATGCATGTAGGGAGAAACTTGTTGCAGTTACGGAAATGGTTTCCAATATCTACTCTTGCAATCGAAGATATGGAGTTACTCCTTGGGTTCTCCTTTTAGTTTTATTATGCTCGTCCAGTGGACATGCTCCTGCAACAGAAAGTTGAATTTTCACTCAGCTTGTAGTGTTCCTCCTGGTCCATATCAACTTTCAGTTCCTAGCATGACCTGCTTAACTCTATGGTATTAAATTTTGGAAGTTGGAACTAATATCATTGGCCGCAATTAGCCATTGGAGGCTATACCATTTCTCAATATACTTTTATTCTTTCTGGAAGAAATATATGATGTTTTACGTGTTTCTGCCTAATTTCGATGAAGAAAATTATTTACTATGCTGTTTGTTGGTGTTCTGTTGCCATTAATTATATCCAGTCCTGTATAAATTAGTTTTTATTATGTCATCTTAGATACAAATAGAAATGATGGTTAAGGAAGTACACAGCTCCATTTGAAACGTGCAACAATCATTATGGATCACTCACAAGTATTAATGGTGAATGCAGCTTGTGTTTGCAATGCCACTGCATAACTAATCATTGCTTTAGATAAGTTTCCAACATAATCACCTCTATTCCCCTAGCATGTAATGATTATTGAAGGGAACTATGTTGTTAAAGTCTCTTGTTTGTCACTTCTACTATTGAAGATGAATTTCCCTTCAGTGATCTTACAATTGTTTGCAACATTTCAGCCATTAAATGTGGAACAGTATGACATGATATGCAACATCTCTAATGAGCTACGGTCATATGCACCTGATGTGCGAATTTTGACAACTTACTATTGTGGTGAGTGTAAGACAAAATATGATGGCATTTTTTCTTTCCTCGATGATGTTTTTTCTCGAACGACACAGGAGAGCTTTGTGTCATTTCATTAAGAAAGAAAACAGGACTTACAACCAAAGTAGAAAACAAAGGTCAGCCATACACCACAAGGAACACTCATAGGCCTAGCGCTCTCAAAAACACAGGAGTTGCGGTGCTTCCAAATTTCCCAGGCTACCAGAATAATCAGAGTTTAGACGCTTCCTCATCTCCTTCGAAGCTCCCTTAATAACTTTGGACCACCAGCTTGCGAAGCGAGAAATCCCTGGCTGAGGCATTAGGACAAGCAGCCCCAATCTGTTAAAGATCATTGTCCAGACTTGCTGAGTAAACACACAGGAGACAAGGATGTGCTGCATAGTCTCATCGGTCGCAGAGGGGACATGCAGCAGGGCGAGGTAGTCCCCTTTTTGCAAGTCTATCAGCCGTCCAACACATGATTTTAACTGCTAGACAGATAGAAAACTTGCATCTCAGGCGCCCCTGTCTTCATTATGCGTTTCCAAGGAGCAAATTAAGTGTCTGTGAAAAAGGCCCCGTAGACCGACTTACTAGTGTATATGCCATGGCCGGTCAGGCGCCACCTGTGCTGATCTGGAACATCCTGTTGGAGTTCCAGGTTGTCCACTAAGCTCTAGAGCTGCAGTTACTTAACTAGCACTTGTACTGTCAGAGAACCTCTTATATCAGATACCCAACTTTGGTTCCTCAGCCCTTGTGCTACTGTCCTCTGCTTCTTGGCCCTTCTTGGGATCAGGTTTATCAAATTAGGAACCCACTCAGCCACTGTTTTTCCTTGCAGCCAGCGATCAGTCCACAATTTGGTTGTTTCTCCATTTCCTATCATGGTGACAACAGCAACATCAAACAATGCCTTTGTGGCGTGGCACCTGGATGGGGATCCAGCCCAAGGGCGAGAGGAGTTGTTCTTTTGCAAGCACAGCCAACCGATGCACAAGGCCCAACCAAACAGCTCCAAGTTGAGGATGCCCGGACCACCGAACTGTGTAGGCCGCTGAACAGGGTGGACCCACGTTGGGCTGAGTCAATTTTCCGGTTTTAGTGGACATTTTATCTTATTTAATGTAGCTATAGAGGTCCATTAGTTAATAGGTCTCTATTTAGGCCCCCACTCAGATGTTAGGCCCTTACTCAAATATTGGGTTGGGTCCGCCCCTGAGTACTGAATAGTGTCCCAGGAGACGAGTTGCACCCATTTGCATGTTCTTATCCTTTCCAAAGGAAACTTCTCCTTTTATCGATCGCGTTGATTACCCATTTGGGGAGGTCCATGGTGAGCATAAGATAGACTGGGATAGAGGAAAGAACTACCTTAATCATCACAAGACGACCAACTCTACCATGAGCGTGGCTTTCCACCCCGGCAATTTATCAGCTACTTTGTCAATTAAGAGCAGCAACTCAGCATTAGTAGGCTTCCGAATTGAGAGAGGGAGTTCCAAATAAGGGCAAGGGAAATCTTTAATCTCACACTGCAGCAATTCTAGATGATGTTGCCTCTGTTTAGAAACATACTTTCATACTTGGGTTGTGTTGACAACTCTTTTTATAACTAGTTGCATGGGATGTACAACTTGCACATGCACATGGGCCCACCCATACCAATGATAATGAGCTAGCCATCTTTGTTGTATTTAATTGGGCTTGGCTCAACCTTATTTTAATCAAACCAAATAAAATCCATTGTCTAGACGTGCAATAAAGGATTAATTCCGTATGAGAAATTGATTTGGCTCAAATGAGAAAATTGTGTGCACCTGTTGTGAGCTTATGAAAAGCGGAAGACATCTGACCCAGTCTGAATTTGGCCCATGTGTATATTAATGTGAGATTGCCAGGAGTTTAGCTCTACCTTGGTTGTTGAGGTACTCCACCAGGACCAACTTATAAGGTACTCCACCAGGACCTGTACTGTTGGAGCCCCCTTGATGTCCGACACCCATCTTATGTTATGCAAAACTTGAGCCTGCGTTCATTGCTTCACTACTCTCTTGGAATGATCTGAATCATGTTGGGAGCATATTCAGCTATTGCCTTGCCATGGAGCCAACGGTCCGACCACAACTTAGTTGAAGCACTATTGCCCACCATGGTTTGCACAGCAACTTTAAATAAAGCCTGAGCATTGCATGGAGCCTGAACTGGCAGTCCAGCCCAAAGACGTTCTTCATCAATCTTCTGTGCCCACTGCCACCTTATACGAAGAGACCGACCCAGAACTTCAACTCTTCAAGAATATGGATACCTAACCCACCATAACAAATAGGCTGCTGAACTTTCTCCCATGAAACTAAACGGTTTGCCTCCATTAGCCTTCTCTTGGCCTTTCTACAGAAATCTGCACAACAATTGTTAGAGTGTATGTTTTACTTTGCTTTTATTGATGTTTATGAAATGGAATTATGGTTGTTTGTCTGAGGGGGGAAAAATACCTCTGTCACTTTCCTGGTGTGTTGTTAGTGTTAAATTCTGCCCTAGGTCCTTGTTGTTTGAGGCAGCTGGTCCTGGAGGGGGTTTCTTTCCTCCCTTTTGTATCTTTTTATTATTTTTATATTATTCTTAATGAAATGACATGCAGCATTGCAGCTTTCCTGCGCAGTTCGAGAAAAAAGTGTTAGGTTCTTGAAATTAAGATGATTATGCCTATAGAAGGCATTACGGTTGACAAGTTATGAATTTCTCTAGCAAATAAAAATACATTTTCTTATATTTTCAATGGTCTGTGAAGGTCCAAGTGGCTCTGAACTGGCTCCCTCTACATTTGAAGCTTTTGCAAAAGTTCCAAATGTTCTGCGTCCGCACACGCAAATCTTTTGCACAAGGTAACCGCTGCTGCTGGCTTATTTTTCTATTCTTCTAGTTTGCTAAATTTTGTGGGGGGTGACATTGAAGACTGAACGTGCTCAGGCACGGTCTTGAAAAAAAGGCATTGAAGGCTGAATCGGCATGCATATGTATAGCCACAATATGATATGGAGATGTTTGTCTTAATATGGTGTACCATTTATTCAATTTCACTTGACTAATATACTTGTGATAAACAGTATCATGGTTATGGTACTTAGATTCTACTAACATAACAAATAAGGTTCAGAGTGTTTATGCTTTATAATATCTTGCAGTATTGCCTTATGAATCTGGGGTGAGGACCCTAGATTATGTATCAATTGGGCAAGGTATCGAGAATTCATGTTAGCCTTACAAAAAGTTAGGTCAAATTAGATTGAACAATGAACTTGTATCAGGAAAAAAATCCCCTACTCGCAAGGCACTGGCATATGATTACATAGCACTGACAATTTGATGGTCTCCAGTACATGCTGGGGATGTGGTGTCACTGCATAAAAGGTTATATATGTGTCAGAGGCTAGTAGAAGCACTGGTGGCTTGGCACAAACTAACGATAATGTTACATTACATCAACCTGGGTCAATAAGCCGCCTCGGTTATTAATATGTTGTCTTCTTATACAGTGAATGGGTTCTTGGCACAAGAGAAGACCTAGTGAAGGATATTGTTGCTGAATTACGGCCTGATCTTGGTGAGGTAAGAAGATTCGATTCCTCGAAAATAGTAAATTCATGAAGCATGGCCTTTTTGTTTGCATTTCAGACCATTCTTAGAGAGGGTTGTTGATGTCACGTTATTTGTCTTTCCAACTACCATTAATTTTTCTAACAGTATAAAATCAAGGTAATTGGATGAGAGCACTCCAGTTTCATACATTTATGAAATATTTTCATGAACAATTCATTTTATTGTTCTTTTTTTCTTTTTGCTGTTTATATTGTCATCTGATGCTCTGACACAGGCCCTTTGTATCTAGTATTTTGGTATGTATTGTTGCTGGCTGTGGTCAGATACCAATATTTCTTCTCTTCTGTTTGAATGGTTTCTCCATATTTTATGAGATCCTAGCTATGATGTTATGAGGAGTTTGGGGAATTTCTTTTCTGTTGAGTGTATGCAGACTATGCATAGTTTTTAATGTATGATTATTTTACCTATGTACTATTATCTTTATTTTAGGTACTGCAGTCTGCATTGAAACATCCTGTTTCCAGATTGTGCTACAGCCTAATCTTTACAAACTCAACTGTCCCAGTCAATATTTTGTTTTTTTCTCATTTATCCCGAACTTCCATTTGCCATTCAAGCATGGAGTTCTCTGTTATCTTTAAAATTTATATCTTGATTGGATTATCTGGATTCTATTTAGGAGTGGTGGACATATGTTTGTATGGGTCCTTCTGATCCTCAACCAAACTGGCACCTTGGGATGCGTGGAACCCAGCACCGGGCAGTGATGTGGAGAGTGTGGAAGGAAGGTGGGACAGGATTTCTTTATTGGGGTTCCAACTGCTATGAGAAGGCTATGATCCCAAGTGCTGAGGTATACTGTGGAGCATGCAAAGTGTTTTTGAATATGTGCCAACTGCTTATGTTGCAATACTTGCAGTATATACCGATAGTATTGTGATTGAGTGTTTGTTTTGAAAAATGTTAAAACTGCAGAGGTCATGTGACAAAAAAAAAAGCTACATGTGTATGCGACCTAGGTTTGATTGTGCATATCAAGTGTATGGGTGTATATGACAATGTTTTCAAGTCGGACGACTTGCTAGTCGTTCTGGCTGACCGACTTGGGCAATTATTTATCGTGATTAATTGCGATTGATCCAAACCGACTTAGATAATCGGACGATTTGAAAACACTATCACTGTAAGGTTGTAAGCAAGTAAGATGCTATGGCTGCTCATGCTGCTTCTGTACATCTAGAGAAAGTAAGATTTAATTTGTATAGGATGCTCATGCTGCTTCTGTACATCTAGATAAAGTAAGACTAAATTTTTATAGGATAAGATAACTGTTCGTGCTACAGTCATGCTAATGACACTTCTGTTTTACTTCAACACTGAGACAGACTCTAGCAAATATGCAAGTGGCTAGTGGTTCTTGTTTTATATATTAGTATTACCATTCTGGGGATACAACTCAGTCTAAAAGTTCAATTCTGGAATAGATTTTGGGTTTTAGTTTACATTGAGATTATAGTTTCTGCAGTTAATGTTTGAGCAAACCATTTTGTATTCTTATTCTAGAAACCATTTTGTTGTTCTGACTGAGCTCCGTTGTACATTTGCAAGCGTTGACTATTGCTTCATTTCTGATTCTCAAACTTGGCGATGCCGCAGATCTGTTTCCGACGCGGCCTTCCTCCTGGCGACGGTGTCCTGTTTTACCCTGGTGAAGTGTTTTCTTCGTCACATGAACCAGTTGCTTCCACCCGGCTAGAGCGCATTCTCAGTGGCATGCAGGTGATAATTTTTGTTGGTTATTCTTTCTCATCAAATCTGGCATGTATATCTGAACTACTCAGATTGGAAGTATTTGCTGACATGTATGCCTGAACTATACTGTATCCTACCAAGGCTTTTGTAATTCAAGGGTTATATATACTTCTCAGAAGAATGTTAGGAACCAACCCCACTCGTTCAATTGATTTCCATTGGAAATATGAAACACTGCAAGATTGGTCGATGTTGTCCTGTGCTGACGGCTGTTTCTTGTTGCTTTTGAACGCAGGACATCGAATACCTGAAGCTTTATTCTTCACGGTATGGGAGGGAGGAAGGCCTGGCCCTTATAGAGAAGACTGGCATGTACCTTGGACCGGATCGATATACGCTGGATCATGGACCGGTAGATGTGATGAGGGGTGAGGTGTACCGCACCTGCAGGTCTTAGTGTAGCAATGCCTGCCAGATGCTGTCCTTCCAGACTAGGGCCTTTGTTGTATTTATATATGGTGGTGTGTGATCTATGTAGCGAATTAATCTACCCTTGGTGATCGATCAGATCATCAAACCTGGACTAAACTAGTCCTGGTGCATCTTTTGAATCTGGCTCAAGAGTTGTATAAAGTCGGGAGAGAGAAAAAAAAACCAAGAGATCTGGCCAAGAGATAGAGCAACCCAGGTCCGGCCCTGGTACAAGGCCCAGTTAGCTACCGGAAGCAGGACATCGAATAGCTGCAACAGGATTGAGACGAGATTGGCATTGACCTCTCGATTCCATGACGCTGTGTCCACATCCAGCTGAAGCTGAAATATTCTCCTATTAGCTGTGACCTTCCGTTTCCTTTCTGCAATTTGCACCGCAGGTTACACGTTCCAAAGGCGCATTCGTTTCTACCGTGTGCCGTGACGACGATTCCCGTCTCAGCAACGGACGCTGCCGCCGCGGTGCCCGTCTCTTTCGAGGTCGGTAGCGCCATGGCCCAACGCGGAGCTGTGTTTGGTAGGAAGGGTAAGCATGCGATGCACACCCATGTCAGTTTTTAAAGATGGTGAGGATGTCACGCAAGAGTGATCGGCAATGTAACAGGGAAAGCGTAGTTTACTTTGCCTAAGTGTATGTGGCTATGGTCCCACAACTCAATATTGTAATAAGGAACTCGGTATAAGACGTGAGGCAGGGGAGACAAATGAACTATTCTGTCACACCCGGATTTTAGGGGTCCAAAACCCGGGCGCAAACATAATCACCAGGTGTGCTGGGACCAAGTCTCACACATATGATGAATCATGGCACAGGATCGAATGTCACATCTTTATATATAACAGGAGTTCTATACAAAATAAATAATTACATTATAAGGAGACAACGGTCCAGCAACCCAAAGTTGACTGGGAGACGACGGCCTAGACCTCTCACGAACACTTCGAAGCATCCTCCATGCGCCTCATCCTGCGGTACCTGTTCTTGACCTGTGGGGTGTGTGAGACAGCAAGAGTGAGCTCACATACGTTCATCGCTCAACAAGTTGTGGGGAATAATGTGTATGAACTCGCCAAAGGTGGGAGCTCATGTGAAGTGTAAGGCTTACCAAAGAGAATGGTTGAAGCTGAGCATTGCTTTTAAAGTTGGTCAAAATTTTATTAGCAATTACTAAGTATAAGTAAATACCAAACCCAATTATGAAGTAGAACAAAAGTAACAACATCACCTGCGATGCAATGCATATGACAAATTGAATTTAGTTCCATAAATTAATCATGTGAGGGTCCGAGCTGCTCATGACCGTGAGCACGGCTAGTATACCAGTTTTACACTCTGCAGAGGTTGCGCATCTTTACCCACAAGTCATGTTACCCATCTGCCAAGGGATCGCGACTTCCCATACACCTCTACCGAGGAGGCGAGGCAGGGTAACACTACGAGGCCTTTACAAAGTTCCACTAGCTTCAGAAAACCCGCTACAGTTTATAGGAAGTTCCAATGCAGGAATCCCTTGCAGGACCGCCATCGCAGCAAAATCCTCCCGAGGGCCTTCCTAACAGGAATCCCTTGCAGGACTGCCAACGCAGCAAAATCCTCCCGAGGGCCTCCCTACACTGACCACTCCCCTACTGCCCTTGCCCCTTTCGGGTAAGGTAGTCTTCCACTAGCTTTCCTAATTAATCAGCCAAGGGGTCCCATTCCTCCCTTGTGGTAGCACTGTTTTCCCGGGTGGTCGCTCCATGTTCCAATTAACATAATGATCTTATCATGAACAGTAATAATAAACATATAATAAAAGTGTGATCATGAATAATGTACCTTCATACCCAAAACCACATAAAGCACTAGCAAGTACTACCCAAAAAGTTCAGTGGTAAACAAGGTATAAAGATAGACAAACTAGGGTAACCTATTGGGTCCCATCAAAATTAACCTATGCAAATCATTATGATTAATTAGAACATGAGTGGGTAAAAAGAAGTGATCAAGGGCACAACTTGCCTGGGCCTTGAGAATCCAGGTATCAGGATGATCTTCAGGTGACTCGTGACCTCACGCTAGTCGTAGCAATACAAATAAGTATTGTATAGGCAAAATTAACATTACACCAAACATGAGTACAAACTGAATAATAATAATCTACGCGTTGCTACGAGATCGTAGGAACAAGAATCACTAAATTTGGAGTTATAGTTATTTAGTTATGAATTTCTGAAGTTATTAAGCACCTAGAACAGATTAATTTAAATGAACAATTTTGCTTCAAGTTTCATGGCTAAACAGTGTTACTAGTTGATATACAATATTAAAATAAAATTATTGCAACTGGAATGACTCAATTTGGAGTTAAAATGAATTAAATATGAATTATACAAGTTTTAAGATTTATTTTTATACTAAAAATCAATTCCTAATATTAATTATCTAGTTTCTCTGTTATCTGGACTGCGCGTCAAATAAAAAGAAACTCAGGGGCCTCAGCGCAAGGTTCCCCTGACTCAACGAACAGTGAGCGAGGACGGCGGGTTATTTTCCAGAAAACGCAGGGGCTCTTTTATAATTTAGCCGCGGTGAAGGGGTATCCTTGCACTGCAGCCGCCTGATCTGAAACCGACGGCTAGGATTAAAAGATCTATCACTTGAACCGGTATGGAATAGGGGCCACTGGATCAACGACGAGCGGCCCGGATTTAATGAGTCGAACGGGTATACGTGAATCTAATCCGATACGTCCATTCCGCGATCAACGGTCCACGGTACATCCTGCCCATAACCCATCCTAACCGTCAACTTCCAATCCAACGGCTGCCAGTTTTCTTCCTCCCTACGCCCGAGACCGAACAGGGGCGCCCGCGCACCCGACGGCGCATCGCCGGAGCAGCAGCAATCCGGCGCCTACACGGATCTGTGCGTTTGATGGACGGGTGCAAAACGAAATTGAAGGTGCGGCGAACATGGCCATGGGCGTCTTACCGATAATGATGTCGTAGGGAAGTCGGGCTACGGCGCACGGCGGATGAGTGGGTAAGGTGAGCTCGGGTGAGAAATTCCGGCGGCTCCGAGCACAACCCACCAAAGGCGAGGCTTCACACACCCTCCATGCCGCCATGCGAAGTTCCTGGCGCGGCGTATGAGGGCGTAGTGGCGGGGTAGCACCGATTCGTTGGTTGCGGCGCAGAACATGGTCGTGGTAGCGGCCCTCACGCTCCTCTCTCCTATGGGGCACTGGTCGGCTCGGAACCTAGAGAACGGGGCTCGATATATACTCGATGCAGCGTGCGGTTTCCGGGCAGAAGAACGGCGGCCGCGGTAGTGAAGACCGAGAGATCCGCCGGTGTTGCGCGTTTTCGGTTGGTGCGGCGAGGAAGACGGAGCTGCATCCGTTGAGGTGAGGGACTGACATGGAGGCCCCACATGGCATACGGACGAGCGGCTGGCGTCAAGCACCTAGGAATCGCGCGTCGCGCGGAGCGGCTGGATGGGTGGATCGGCCAACCGGGCCCACCAGGCGGTGAGACAAGTCGCGCGCGTGTGGAGGAGAGGCAGACAGGCGGGTCCCACAGGTCGGTCTACGGGAGCGCAGCGCCGCGGAGGCATGGGCCGCGCGGAGGCAATATGTTGGTGGGCCGAATTCTTAGCTGACGGCCCAATTAGGGTTTTAGTCTTTTTCCATTTTATTTTCTATTTTCTTTCCTCCATTTCCAAGTTAAATTTGAATTCAAACTTAAATTCAAATTTCTATGGCTCATCACTTCAAATTATATTTGTGAGATTAGGGATATCAATCCTGAATATATTTATTCATATATATTTCATTTATATATATTATTTTTTTATAACCCTTCTCTTTTTCTTATTTCCAAACTCTAATTTCCATTTAGGGTTTGATCCAACCTTTAGAATTATTATCTCTTTGTTGTTATCCTTATTATTTTATTTAATGTGCAAACATATAAAACTCCAACATGATGCATATTCTTTTTATCATCTGTTTTAATTCATCTCCACCTTTCATGTATGCTCTTTTTATGATGCAATTATGGCACATAAGATAAGGAATTCACTATATACTCCTTTTATAAAATTTTGAGTATTACATATTCAAGATCTGATGAAAATACACATACCTGGCGAAGAGGGTTTTTCCCCTTGGTAACCTTGCCTTCGTTCTCACGCCGTTGTGTTCGTGGCGGGGGGCTGGCGGCCACGGAATCCAGGCATCACAAAGGATGAGTCTGTTGCGAGCTCTGTTTGGTCCAGAGACATGAAAATGAGGTCCAGGCATCTGACATGTTCAACCGCAGGTGATTGTCTAAGCTTCCAAAACCAGGGCGATTCCTCGCTTTCGGCACGTACGGGCGCGCCGTCGCCGTCGCCCATCCACGCGCGACGATTTCCCCCGAAACGTGTCCTTGTGTTGTACCTATCTATATGGCCATGTGAAGCGAGGGAGGGGGCACGTGCACAAACGCCTGCGTCGAGGTCGTTGTCACGGGTTCCACAGAAGCCATCCATCAGATCCCTGGGCCCTGGAGAGCCGAGTGAGCAAGTGTCGTTATTTATTTGTTGCCACCTGTCGCCTTCGTCGTCCAGCACCAGCAGCAACGCCGGACCCTTGTGGTCCAAGAAGGGTAAAAAAAAAAAAAAGGAAGAAGGCTGGCAGAACGATCCGCCTGTCTGCCCTCGGGGCTTGGGGTAACAAAGTGCTGTCGGGCAATTCTTACGTCGATGGTCTGTTTCCGCAACATTTATCAGCGCGGGTTTCATTTCATTTCATTTCTGTATTAAATTTAGCAGTTCCATTTGTGAGACAGAGAAAACTGAGTAGACGGATCTTGAGCTGATTTGGATGATGGGAGGGTGAGTGCAGGACATGGGGCCAGCCCCTGACCGGTAGGACCGTAGGAGAGAGCGGTTCGCAAGCGCAGTGCAGACATGCGTGCAGGAAGGAAGTACTCCGTGCTCTCATCTCATCTGCGGTTACTGTGCGCTGGGCCTGGTTTCCGGTCAAATCGGTTGCGGTCGTCCGGCCAGACTGACTGACGTGGAGAGCTCCTCACAGCTGCGAGATTCCTGCTCGCCCGCCTGCTATTCTGGAACTGGGACCGGAAAGAATAAAACCATAGCAGAACAGGAATCCGGGTGCACTTTTGAGTCAGTGAAATGATTCGATTAGGGTCTGTTTGGTTGGTTTCTCTCGCCAATCTGGCTGTGTGAGCCAGGATCACTGGAGCCTGGCTCTGCAGATGCGACCAATCTACTCGTATCTGGTGAGCCTGACCCAGGGTGCTTTAAGGATCGTGCGAGCCTGAATCCAAATCTACATGCAGACAACCAAACACAGAGCTCGCACGCGCATCGGCGCATAGCCTACCTCACAGCAACCAGACAGCAGCTACCCGCATCCTGTGATGCAAGCACGCGCAGATGGAGGCAAACAAACACACCCTTAAGCTTCGCATTCGCTTATAAGTACGTACAGTACAGTGTTGGCTTAGCTCACTGTGCTGGGGCCAACACGTGGCGTGGCTTAACGAACGAACAATCATGGATGGATGGAGTAGTATCTCACAACATCTCTGCGTCCACGGGGGCACGGGCACGGCGACGGACGGATTCGTCCACGGGACGGAGTGATCGTCATGGGAGGGTGGCCGGGCCGGGGCAGCGACCAGCAAAGCCAGCCAGCCAGCGTCGCTCCGGGCTTATCGAGTGCGCGGATCCATACCTCCCTACCGGCCCGGTGCGTTTGGTTGCCTAATTCTCCACAGGTCGTTTGGTTGCTGTGTGGAGTGGGCGTGGTGGATTCAAAGGGGCTATAGGGTTGCAGCCTCTGAGTCACACCCTACTATGGTATTTAGTTTGAGTAATGAGCTAATTTATTATCTTTTTACTTCTCATTTTATTTTTAATTTTTTGAATGAAAATGAGTTGATCCACCACCACCTCATTTCTCATAGTTAGACAGTTAGTTAGTACCAATATAAGAAATATGGTCATCCCACCAAATTTGAGGAACGGACTCATGATGCACCATATCATTTTTTTTTGGATATAGTGATCGCTTAAACCAAACACCCCCTAAAAATTGTAAAAGCAGGTCTTCAGATCAGCCTATATGTGTCACTCCATAACCCACCACACATCGGCCGCCCACGTCTGTATTTGACACTACTATATAATCTTTTGCTATATTTACAGGGTGGATGTCATATAAGATATCATGTTAGTGACGCAACTCTCGGTGGTCGGTGATTTAGCGTTATCCGTAAAGATGACAAAAAGACTAAATGTCCTCATCCAACACACACGTACCACGGCACATGTCTCGTTCATGTAGGTCTCATTCATACCTGTGTCTTAATCCTAGCCGTCTGATATCTCACGCAAGTGCTTCGTTGTTGTCGGTCTAGCGGGCTGCCCTCCAACTTCTCCATGGCACGTCTAGGCTCTTGGGCGACAGACGGGCAGTTCGCCCGTGTTGACCATAGCAAGATTCTAGTCGTCTATTGCCAAGATTGGCAGGCTACCATTGTTACTGTCTATGGATTAGTAGCTCCCTCGTCCATTCTTGGATCGGATCCGCCACTGGCCGTGTGCCACTGTTTTGGTTACCTATACACGTAGAACAAGAATAATATTTAAAACACTGATCAGGACTATGTTCTACGGAAACGGTTAGATCGACGGCCGTATCTTTATCGCCAGACAGCTCCAGCGGCCTCGGGCTGGCTGACGCAGCCAGGATGACGTGATATAAACGTCCCCAACAGCATCAACTTTCGGTATCCGTTGGCTACTTGCCTTGCCTTTGCCCACTCAATCATGGCCATCCAACAAGCATCTCACTCACACCCGAAGGCAGTAGCCGCCGACCGCCGTGCTCTGCCGGTGCCTGGCGAAACGCCGTCGGCGGAGGGCGAGCGTAGCCATGGCCAGCCGCGTTCGCGTGAATTATCTTCTGATCCCTGAAGCAAAGCCAGGCGGACCAGACCACGTGCGCCACGTCTCGCGTCGGGGGCGGCACGGGATTGGGTTTCGATCGGCCCTGGCCTCCTCGGCTCTTGCTCTTGGCGCGGTGGCGTCAGGCGTGCGACGCGACGGGGGCCTGGCTGGCCCTGCCTGCCTCTGCGAGTGCGCGTACAGCCTACTGCAGAGGCCGCCCTAGCCCCACTCCCACGCCCCCGCACGCCGGGCCTGTAGTGTCGTCTCGTCGTCCCATTCCCATTCCCCCCGATGCCCTCCCTCTCTGACTCCCACTCCAGTGGCTGGCCCTGTCTCGTCTCGGCTCGGCCTCGTCCTCCCCGATAGAAAACCAAGCCGCAAATAATAATCGCCAAAGCCCAAAAGAGATAGAGAGAGAGAGGAGACGCGACGCGAGGGGAGTGGAAAAAAGCAGAGCACAGAGAGAGAAGGGGGAGGGAAAAGAGAGAGAGAGAAAAAAAAAAGATCCCCGTCCACCGCCCACCCGCTGCGCCGGCGCTGCACGCACGGACGGACAGACGGACCTCCCCCCAAGCGGTGCCGGATTCAGTGCGGTGGGCCAGGGGCTGGGACGGAGTGGGCGACAGATCGAGCGCTGGCGATGCCGCACCCGACGGACCCGGAGGCGGGGTCCGAGCAGAAGGCGCCGGCGGTGCCTTTGGCGGCTGCGGCGCCGGCTCCGGTCAAGAAGAAGCGGAACCTCCCCGGGACGCCAGGTCTGTGTGTGTGCGCGCGCCCCGCGGTTGCTCTGGGGTTGGCGGGCGGGCGTGCGTGCGTACTACTGCTGCCGCTGGCCCGCTGCTACCTCCGCGCCCACGCGCGCGTGCCCTGACGGTTTTGCTCGCTTGGCCGCCGCAGATCCGGACGCCGAGGTGATCGCGCTCTCGCCGGGGACGCTGCTGGCCACGAACCGCTTCGTGTGCGAGGTGTGCGGCAAGGGCTTCCAGCGGGACCAGAACCTGCAGCTGCACCGCCGCGGCCACAACCTGCCCTGGCGCCTGCGGCAGCGCGGCCCGGGCGCGCCGCCGCCGCGCCGCCGGGTGTACGTGTGCCCCGAGCCCGCCTGCGTGCACCACTCCCCCGCGCGGGCGCTCGGGGACCTCACCGGGATCAAGAAGCACTTCTGCCGCAAGCACGGGGAGAAGCGCTGGGCGTGCCCGCGCTGCGCCAAGCGATACGCCGTCCAGGCCGACCTCAAGGCGCACGCCAAGACCTGCGGCACCCGCGAGTACCGCTGCGACTGCGGCACGCTCTTCACCAGGTGCGTCATCGTTTTTTTTCTTTCCCGCCGCTTCCCGCTTCTCTTCTCTTTTCTTCTCTTCTTCCTCCCCACCGCCCGATTCGGGCGGGGGAAACTAAGCTTTGCGTTTTTTCATTGTTTGATTCATGGGGTGCTGCACTGGCTTGGTTCAGACGGGACAGCTTCGTGACGCATCGCGCCTTCTGCGGCGCCCTCGGGGAGGAGACCGGCAGGGTGCTGGCGCCACCAGCGCCGCCATCGCCTCGGCCGCCTGATTTGGAGGCTGACGAAAATGTTGCTGATTTGGAGGCTGACGAAAATGTTGACGAGGACAACGACAAGGGGGAGGAGGAGAATGAGGATTCTGCCGTGGCCGTGGTGGAGGAGCCTCAGCGTGTGGAGGTGGTGCCAGAGGAGCCACAGCGCATTCCATCTCCACCTCCATCGCCGAAGGAGCCCCCGTGCCGTCCGTCCCCACCTCCATTGCCGCAGGAGCAACTGTCCCCACCTCCGTCGCCAGAGGAGCCACCGTGCTGCCATCCGTCTCCACCTCCACTGCCAAAGGAGCCACAGCGGCTTCCTTTTCCACCGGAGCAGCATGCAGTTGTGGCGTTGGTGCCAAATGTGGATGGTGTGCTCCTCTTGCATTCTGTTCGTGTGCTTGTCTTATTGCCCATGCATAAGATGTGATGAGACTTAAAGCAAGTTCTTGCTCTTCAAGTCAACCTTCCCATGCAACAAGAAAGCAATGCATGCGCTTTTTGCCCAATTTGGCTGGCCAGTTGGTCAATTACCTCAATAGGGATGACCTGACTTGTTCTTCCATGTTTTTGGTTTATCTGCTGCAGAGCCAGAGGTGGTTGCTGTGCCAAGTGTGACTGCCGAATTAGAGGATGAAACCGATCAAGACGAAGATGCCTGTTTCCAGGAAGCTGATCAGTACAAGGACTCGGAGCTTGAGGTCTCCAATCTGCTGGACAAGGACACCCCGATGCTTCCTTGCTTCCTCGCGTCGCCCTCGGAAGCCATCGGCACCGATGGAAGCGGCACAACAACCTGCGGCGCAGGTGGCAGCGTCTCCAATTCCATCGCGCCGTCTACAACCACCAACACCTTCGCCGGCCTCTTCGCGTCGGCCACAACAAGCGCCACTTCCCACAGCACATCTCTGCGCGATCTCATCGGCGTCGATCCCACATTCCTCTGCCTCGCGATCGGAGCGCCGTCTCTGTTCCCGCAGACCGGCGCGAGCAACTCAGGCACCTTCGCCCTGCCGCCGGCGCCGCACATGTCCGCGACAGCGCTCCTGCAGAAGGCAACGGAGGCTGGAGCGACGCAGTCGAGCTCATCGTTCTTGAAGGAGTTTGGGCTGGCCTCTTCCTCCTCCTCGTCGTCGTCGCAACCTCCATCGAAGCAGGCGCCCCAAGGAAGGGTCGGCGCCGCCGATACCAGCGCGGAACCACCATGGCCGTACCGGAGTAACCAGCAAGTGGATATGGAGCGTCGCCAGAGTCATCAACGGAGGGAGATGGAGTCATGTTCGCAACAATGGCACCCTTCTAGTACCCAGCAAACGGAGATGGAGCGCCACCACCGTGGTCATCATCAAGAGAGGGAAATGGAGTCCAGTTCGCAACAATGGCACCGCCACCACCGGCAGATGGGGCCGGAGAGCTACCGGAGTAATCAGCAAATGCAGATGGAGTCCAGCTCGCACCAATGGCTGCAACACAGAAGCTCTGAGCAAATGGTGGGGCGGCGGCACCACCTGGAGAGGGGGGAATCCAGGGGGATGCTGCTGTCTGGTGGCCTTGGTCTGGGCCTCGCATACGAAAGTGGAAAATCAGGCTTGCCTGATCTGATGACGGGACCATCGCCATCGCCACTGTTCGGTCCCAAGCCAGCCACGCTGGACTTCCTTGGGCTCGGCATCGGCGGGACCATGGTCGGCTCCACGGGCCTCCCGGCATTGGTGGCTGGAGGAGAGCTGGACATGGGGTCGTCGGCGCAGGTGCCTGCCCCATGGGACGACGCCCAGAGGAAGGCCAACGGTCGCACGATCCTGTGAGGTTTTCTTCTTTTTTTTTTCTGGGTGACCTGACCTTCTTAGAGGAGTTCGGTTTGGCCATTCTTGTTCTCAGTCGCAGCTGTGCTTTTGGTGGGGCTAGAAGCTCTGTGAGGTGCAGTGCAGGCCTGTACATAGCTCGACCTCGACGCTCCTCCCGATCCTGCATCTGTGTTTTGTGTCTGGAAAAAAAAAAGAACACCGGGTTGAGGCTGCTATTATAGCCACAGTTCGATCCCGGCAGGATGGAAATGGAACCTGACTTTGATCTGATGCCCCGACGCTTTTCGGATAATCGGATGTGACGGGGCAACAGGGTTATTATATCTTGCGGTGATAATTCGATACTGCTGTTGGAAAGATCCGAGATTAGAACAGCGACGCTGACGCCGAGGACAGCGATGCTGACACTTGAAATGTGCCCCCTTTTTTTTTTACTGTTATACCTCCTGCTGCTGCTGCTAAGTCGGCAGTCGGCACGGTTACTTATACCTAACCTGCCGGTCTGCAACCTTCTTCGGGAGCCTTGCTACTTTGGAGAAGTTTTCGTGTACTTTTCTGTCTAAAATAAACCTGTTTGTCGGACTACAGTAAAAAAAAGAGTAAATACTGGTACCTTTCACAGCCGTTGCTGTCAGCCGGGGCTTTGTCGCAAAACAGTAACGACTAGTAACAACAAGTCGTACGCCGTACGCCGAGTGCCGGACTCCGACCGTCGGTGAGGCCGCCGTATGTTCCCTGAGACGCCTGTATCTCTCGGCGGTCGGTCTCATCTAAATCCAAGGTCTTTTCCTTTGCTTGGGCTCCTTCGACGCGTCCCGAGAAAAGGCGAGCGAATCAAAGCGGGTGGCGGGCACACGGTACGTCGTGAGGTTTTCACGGCACAGTTGTAGCCGCCGTGGCTCCGGCAGGATGGGTCGGCAAGCAAGTTGAACGTGTCAGGTTCCTTTCGGCAACGGGAAGGCATCCGGGTGGGGTGGACGTGTCGAGGCTGCGGCCCGGTCGTACCGGGCTACATACAGCCTTTGCTTGTCCGACGACGTGACGATCGTGGCCTAGTCAGTGTTGCCTAATTCATCAGCCTTTTCCAAGGCATGATCGCTGTTGTACCGTAAATGGATAAGCCCTTTAACTATATTGGTACTCCCTTGCTACTGTATCAAGGCGCAGTGCTCGTGCGACTATCTCTTAGCCGCGTGACAATGGTGCTGTGACAGGGACCAAGGTGTGCCTCGGTCCATCCTCGGGCGGCTACTCATGGCCCACAGTGGCGCCCGGCCCCACCACATGGGTGAGCCTAGAGCAACCACGTGCCCGATAAAGGTGGGAAGCTCCAGGATATCAGCAGGAAGTCCGGACCGCCATGGGAGTGTGCCAGACGCTGTTGGGTTTACAGCCAGGACCCCAGCAGAGGTCCGAGACCTCCACGTGTGCATACCGAGCCCCTAAGGTGGGGACCGGACCCCTCTGCAACACATTTAAGTGCTAACAGACATACATTCTAGTGGAGATTATAAAATCCATTGGTGTCGACACCACAAAAATGGCATGGATCCGCCCTAGGGTTGTTTGTGTCAGCTTAAAATCGTATTATGTCTGTTATAATCGGATTGTGGCAGCCAAATGTTTCGTCTCTGAGTTTGTTTCTGTGAGAACCACTTTAGACAAAATCATCATAATCAACATGAATATAGAATCCACCGATTCGTTGTAATAGAAGAAATTCATCACTTTCTATATCGTACAACCTACAGATTCATTTATGTCCCTTCTCACTTAAGCCTTACAATGTATTGAGGTTCTCCATACAACTAGATTATTTAGATATCTAGATTCTAAAAAAACCAAGGAGGCCCACTATCCACTCACCCCATAGTCTGTATTGTCTCCTTTTAATCAGTACTGGCATATCAGCTACGTATTAATTAATAAATAAAATATAAGACAATAGATTTTATGATAGAAAAATTTTTCTTCCATTTGAAAGTTAGGTCCAACATCATTGTTAATATTGACTATTAGAATGTTTGTGTGTTTAAATATATTGTTTTTAAAACATATTTTAAACTAAAGCTCATCATACTTAGCCTTGCTAATGGTTGAAAACCACCCTAAATCCACTCAAACCCATTGCAAATGAGTTATTTTCTTCAACCCAACCCAACCCAATAATTCAACTAAATAATCCACCCGAACCCGTCCATAGCTACTGGATTAAATTCATGAAAGATTCATGCTCACCATAGTAATTTCGCTACCATGTCCTGACTTGAATTTTTTTCACAAAATTAATTGATTTTTTTGGAAACGAGTAACAATAATAATCTCCTATTTTTTGTGCAAGGGTGTACCTAGATTTATTTGTGGGTCCCACCGTAAAAGCCGGAACTTAAAATTTTAAAGTGTCGCATTCACACATATTTTTTTTTTCATAAACTTAATTTATTTATTTCTTGAAATGAGTTAGAATGATAATATGCAAATTTGTGTGTAACATTGTAGCTAGATTCATATGTGGGTCCCACCTTAAAAGTCGAACCTTAAAATTAAAACATCAAGTTCACACCTTAAACTTTTCATAAAATTATTTTTTTTGGAAATGAGTTAAAACAATAATATGGTAATTTGTGTGCTACAGAGTAGCTGGATTCATCTATGGGTCCCACTTTAGAAACTAGGCCTTGAAATTAAAACGACACGTTCACACCTTAATTTTTTTTACAGATATATTTGATTTCTTTGAAATGCGTACAAATGATAATCTACTAATTTGTGTATAACAGTGTAGCTATATTCATCTGTGCGTCCTATCTTAAAAGTCAAACCTTAAAATTAAAATGTTACGTTCACACCTTAAAATTTTCACAAAATTAATTGATTTTTTTTGAAATGGGTAGTAATGATAATCTGCTAATTTATGTGTAACGATATAGTTAGATCCATGTTTGATTCCCATCTTAGTTGTCGAACCATATAAAAAAATAAAATGACGCATTCACACCTTAAAATTTTCATGAAATGATTGGTTTTCTTTTTTTTGTAATGAGTAAGAATGATAAATTGCTAGCTTATATGTAATGTACGGACCCACTTTAAAAAAGCATGAGCTTAAAACTAAAACCCGTATGGACATTTTAATTTTTTAGAAATTCAATCAAGATTTTATTGGAAAAGACTTAGTTTAAGAATCGGTTAAACTGTATAAAACATTTTAAGAAGATTTACACATGTAACAGAGCTTAAAACTAACCCACTTCTCAACAAACTTGCTCCAACCAGACCAATTTGACTCTAGAATCCATTTCCACCCACCTAAACAACACATATCAATACCCACCCATAAAACTCGTTAGAACCCAACTCATTAGCAGGCCAAAACATACATTTGCAACCAGTTGAACCATTCTTGGCTGGAAGATTTTATTCGGAAGTAAAGGAAGCGTATTTGGTCCTAGGGCGCGTGAGGCTCAGGACATACAACGCGACAGATGGTTCACAGGATTTTCGATATATCGTCATTGGAATTCGGAAAAGATGCAACAATTCTTTTAAAAAAAAGGCTCAATGTTGTACCGACCGACATAACCGCAAACATATGTTTTTTCCCGTATGAATTGGCACCATCCAATGACATGTGAAATAGCGCTGGTTTACTCCAGCCTTGTCTCAGTTTGAAGAACCCATTCATCAGTGTTTTAAATGGAAATGCAGGCTTTGTAAACCTCAGGCCTTGTTTGGAAGTGTCGTATTTTTATAGTTTTAAAATAATACCATGGTATTTGATGATACTATAGTGTTCGAACCAAAAATGAGCCGGCGGACTGTCCGGCCCTGAGGCCGGACGGTCCGCGGTCCGGACGGTCCGCGCCTGTGGGCCGGACGGTCCACGCGGGCGCAGAACAGATTAGGGTTCCGAGTTTTGTGCCACGGTTGTTAGCTAAAATCATGGGATAAGCTCGGAAATTAGTTTGTAAAGGGTCCAGCCCCCCTCCTCTATAAATAGAGAGGTATACGGCCGATTTGTAAGGAACAATCGAATCAATACAACTTCTATTTCGCATTTTATCTTAGGAGTAGTTCTAGTCTAGTTTAGGTTTAGTCTTCCAATCCCCAAATTCTCCGCCTCTCCTCGACTCTACGTCGATTAGAGGAGTCTAGGTCGGTCTACCCGAGCCTAGACACAACCTAGGATCTCTACTCCCCGACGGGGTCCCTCCCAGGAGCGAGATCCAGGCGCCGTCGGCGATCTTCCGCCGTCCCTGCGTACGCGCGGACCGTCCGGCCCCAGGGCGCGGACCGTCCGGTCGTCAGGCAGTAGCCCTAGCCGCGCACCAGGCCGCGGACCGTCCGGCCCCAGGCCGCGGACAGTCCGCCCCTGCGCAGAGAGTACCACCGCGCCTCGCACCAGGCCGCGGACCGTCCGGCCTCGCGCGCGAACCGTCCGCCCCTGTGCAGAAGGCACCGCCACGGTTCTTGTTGAGTGTTTGGCGCTCCAAAAAGGCGTCAACATACTTTTTGGCGACTCCGCTGGGGAAAACACATCTAAGCTCATCAGATCGGCCCTCAATGGCCGGTTCAAAGGATAGCTCTGATATTTCTCTAAGCAACATCATAGAGCCGACTTGGGAAACCTTGCCGGCTGACGAGCAGCTCCAGTTTGAGGAGCACAAGGAGCGGATGATCCAGGAGGCGAAAGCAAAGTTCTTGGCCAACTTCAAAGTGGACAGGAACAACAAGGTCGTCCGACATCGGGCGACGGATCCGGCTTCGCTCCAACCCACGCCAGATATCCCCAATGTAAGTAATACCAACGATCTGCAATCTCTTAGAAATTATGTAGAAGATCAGCGTGAACAAATGCAGAACATCATAGGGGGTATGCAAAGCGATCTTAAGAGACTAGTACGTGCATTCGATAAATCTAGTACCACAAATTTTCCTTCGCACGAGGTTGAGTTAGGAGATAACGCGCGTAACACATCGGCTACAGGTTGTCACGACCAGTCACAACCCCTTTATGGGATGCCGATGGACACGTACCCTAAGCAACCGCAAATCGGTAGCAAACCAGCCGATCTGCACATGCCCGGACCGTCTGCACGTGAGCGCGGACCGTCCGGGCCAACAGCAGTTGGGCCTATTTTTAATGAGTTACCTAGATATGCGCCCGAGCCACCACATATGACACAGAACCCAAATTACCCAGTCGGACGGTCCGCATACAATGACGGACGGTCCGCATATGACCACGGACGGTCCGGGTACATATCCGGACAGTCCGCGCATGAGTCTTTTGAGGAGGATTATTACCTGAATCCTCGCCCGTCCCAGCAACACTTCCCATCACATTATGTAAAGCACCAGCCCATTAATTCAGGATCCAGAGCCCAGGAAAGCTTTCCGGCCCCACCTAAAAGGCCGGAAAGAAACGATCAAACCTGTGAGCCATATAAGGCAAATGGGAATGCACCACGTAGCTCAAACCAATGGGGGGAACGACAACATACTACTATGCAACCAACTCCACCTATGTTTGACCAGAGAGCCGGTGGTCTTGCACCGGCTGCCATTGATATAGTAAGGGAAGAAATAGCCGGGGCGTTCCGAGATAAGCTCGGAGTAAGCATGGTCCCTGGGGGGCAATCATATCGGAAACCTTATGACAGCCGATTTGATTACCACCCGTACCCACAGGGAACTAGAATACCCGAATTCGCGAAATTTTCGGGTGATCAAGGGAAAAACACGCGCGAACATATAGGCCAGTTCTTAGCACAATTGGGAGAATTGGCAGACACAGAGGCATTTCGCGTGCGTTTATTTTCATTATCGCTAACAGGAACCGCGTTTGCATGGTATGCCACTTTACCTCCTAATTCCATTTCATCATGGGGGGATCTAGAACAAAAATTTCATGATAATTTTTTCTCTGGTGATTATGAATTGGATTTGGTAGATTTAGTGTCATTGCGACAGACAAAAGACGAATCGGTTAATGATTACATCCGGAGATTCCACGATACAAGAAACCGATGCTTTCAAATTCATTTAGCAGAAAAACAGCTAGTAGGATTAGCCTTTAACGGTCTACGATATTATTTAAAAGAGAGATTAGAAGGCATCCAATTTTTTACACTAGCACAGTTACACCAGAGGGCTTTGGCTTGCGAAAGCCGGAGCAAAGAAACTGCTAAAACAATGCGTCACAACGTACATATAGTAGAATACGACCAAAGTAGCTCAGATGACGAATCAGCAGAAGTGTATGCTGCTGAAATGGTTTGGCCAAAACAGGCCAAATCTTCGGCTTGTTCCTCCTTGCAGCCGGTTCAAAAGAAACGGCAAGAGGAGGTTAAGTTTACGTTTAATGTTGGTAAATGTGATAAAATATTTGACGAACTACTCAAAAATGGCAATATTAAAATAAATCACACTGTTCCATCCGCCGACGAGCTAAAACGTCGTGCATACTGCAAGTGGCATAACTCATTTTCTCATGCCACTAATGATTGTAATGTATTCCGACAACAGATTCAATCGGCCATTAATGAGGGACGATTGAAATTTTAGGAAATGCAGGTGGATACAGAGCCCTTTCCAATGAACGTGATCGACTTTGAGGGCAAGAAAGTCCTGGTTCGGCCAAACACGGCCGATAAAGGCAAGGGCAAAGAGGCAATTATCGGCAATTCTAAAAAGGCCGATGAGGATCATAAAGTTTCTTGCAGGAAAGTGATAGCCGAAAAGACTCCCGATGGAGGGGAGACCCTAAAGGTAACCATCACAACCTCCAGTACTGGGGGGCAAGCGCAGACAGGGAGACAGATACAGGAACCCGTGCTGCGTATCCCGGACGGTCCTGCTCGTAGGAGCGGACGGTCCGGGACCCCACCGGACGGTCCGGAGAGCTCCGGCGGACGGTCCGGCCATGCTCAGGACTCGCAGCAACCACGTACCTTCAAACCACGACGACCAGAGATAGGTACGTGGAAAACAAATACATTTAAAGCAGCTGGTCGGCTGATCAAGCCTGGCCCGACTTTCGATCAATTGTTGTCTAAATATGTGAAAAAGAAGGCTGGCCCCAGTGACCGGCCACCGAAGCGACCCCGCTCACCCATTCATGAGCAACGTCAGGTCAGGCCGATTGGACCACCTCACCAATCGGAAGAAATGAAAGGTCCTATTGTACAATTGAGACCCAACATGCCGACATGGACCCCTCTACCTCCTTATCCATCTATGCCATATCCATACACATACTTACCTCCACCATATGTCCCAAATCAAATGTGGGGCATGCCACCATATCCATTTGGGATGCCACAGTACCCCGCCTGGGGGGCACCCCAAACATCCGTTTTTGATAGGTTGGCACCGCCAGTGCAAGACCGATTGAGCACCGCTGAATCCGGTCACCAGGCACAGGCCCAACAAGGTTGCCGGACTACTCGGCCTCCTAGGCCGACCAATCCGGCAGGGGGGCATATGCCTGTGGCAATTCAAAGAACAACAAAAAAGGACATCATCAAAATAGGCACTGCGGATGTTGTCATACAGGGAGACAATAAAGGGCCGATGATTTTCGGCGAATCGGCTAACACAACCGAAAAGGATACGGCTAACATCAAAACAGCCGATCCAAAATACTCCATGCCTCGATGGTGCCCAGCGGGATTGACACGATCCCAAAAGAGAAAATTACAGCGCCTAAGAGCAAAGGAGAGCCAGGAGAAGGAGGCGGAAAAGACATTTAATGACACACATCCACTATACCCGCCACCACAAAAGAAATGGAGACCGAAGGCCGTTGAGAAAAAACAAACGGCCACAGAAATAGAAAGTCAACCTGCACCAGGCGCGGACCGTCTGGCCCCCGCGTGCGGACCGTCCGCCGTTCACCAGGAAGGCTCTGGACAACCTGCACCAGGCGCGGACCGTCCGGCCCCCGCGTGCGGACCGTCCGCCGTTCATCAGGAAGCCTCCAACAACACGACAACATCCATGGAAGAGGACGACCTGCTAGGAGAAGACCTGGTCGACTACGAGGCTTCTCCAGAACGCCCAGGTATGGATGTAAATATTATTACATTTTCTTCCGATTGCACTATCATTGGCGACGATGAACCTGTTGCTGCCCAGTTTGATTTTGGTCCTAAAGAAGCCGCCTTTACTAAACCAAAGGAATCGGTAAATCATTTAAAGCCGCTCTTCGTGCGCGGTCACATTGATGGAATACCGATTGCTAAGATGTTGGTGGATGGAGGGGCGGCTGTAAATCTAATGCCTTATTCATTATACAGAAAATTAGGAAAACAAGATGACGAACTTGTCAAAACCAACATGACCCTCAGCGGTGTTGGGGATAGTTCGATTAAAGCTAGGGGAGTCACGTCCGTTGAATTAACCATCGGGACTAAGACCCTTGCTGCTGCATTCTTCGTCGCTGATGTAGAAGGAAATTACAGTTTAATTCTAGGCAGAGATTGGATTCATGCCAATCAATGTATACCTTCTACATTACATCAAATGTTAATACAATGGATAGGCGATGATATAGAACAAGTACATGCTGATGTATCGGCCTGCATCGCTGTGGCTGATGCTCCTGTACTCTGGACTTATGAGACTGCTACATGTCTCACAGGAGTAGATTTTTCTAATTATCAGTTCATAAGTATAGATAAGAAAGGTTTCATTCCTATAATGCTAGAGCCGATGGAGAATCGGCTGAATCCTAAATAGAGTTTAAACGATGAATACACACAAAGTTCATGAGTCTTTGATCACGGACAATTCGGCCCTCAAAGCCGGATGGTCTGGTCTATCACAGAACAGTTCAGACTTTAAGACCGAACATCTACCACAGCGAAAAGATAGTATTACGGATGATCCGGTCCCCGAGACCGGAAAGTCCGCCATCACACAAAGATCATCTGATTCCTCTGTGGGGGACATGATAGAGGAATTCAGAGATCTTGATAAACTAGGACAGGGGTTTACATCGGCTGATCCTTTGGAGGAGATTGACATAGGAAATGATAAAACTCCAAGGCCGACTTTTGTAAACAAGACCCTGGAGACCGATTCTAGAAATGAGATGATCGGTCTATTGAAGGAATATTCAGATTGTTTTGCTTGGAATTACACTGAAATGCCTGGACTAAGCCGAGAGATTGTCGAACATCGGCTGCCCATTAAGTCTGGTTTCAGACCTTTCAAGCAGAAAGCTAGAACGTTTCGTCCAGATCTTCTCCCACGAATCAAGGACAAAATCCACCGGCTGCTAGAAGCTAATTTTATTAGACCTTGCAGATACGCAGAGTGGGTCTCCAATATTGTGCCGGTGGAGAAGGAGTCAGGTAAACTTAGGGTATGCATTGATTTTCGTAATTTAAATAAAGCAACTCCTAAAGATGAATATCCCATGCCCATAGCCGACACATTAATCAATAATGCATCAGGAAATAGAATTATTAGCTTTCTTGATGGTAATGCCGGATATAATCAGATTTTCATGGCCGAAGAAGATGCGTCTAAAACGGTCTTTATATGTCCAGGCTTCATTGGTTTATTTGAATGGGTTGTCATGACATTCGGTCTTAAAAATGCTGGTGCTACTTATCAGAGGGCTATGAATCTGATTTTCCATGAGTTGTTAGGAAACACTGTGGAAGTCTACATTGATGATATTGTAGTCAAATCGGCTAAGTTTAGTTCTCATATAGCCGATTTGCGCAAAGCCTTTGATAAAATGCGTCGGTATGGTTTAAAAATGAACCCACGTAAATGTGCTTTTGGAGTGTCGGCTGGTAAGTTTTTAGGATTTGTCATCCATGAACATGGTATAGAAATAGACCCTGACCGAATCAAGTCTATTCGGAATGTGGGGCCTCTGACTTGTAAGGTCGAAGTGCAGAGGTTTCTCGGCAAGGTGAATTATTTACGAAGGTTTATTTCTAACCTAGCCGGGAAGATTGATGCCTTCACCCCTATCCTTCGGCTTAAGAATGATGCTGAATTCACTTGGGGGCAGAGCAGCAGAAAGCATTTGATCTCATTAAAAAATACTTGTCTTCGGCTCCCGTGTTAAAAGCACCACAAGTAGGAGCACCATTCAGATTATACATTGCAGCTGAAGACAAGGTTATTGGGGCTGTTCTGACACAAGACACTGAGGGGAAGGAGCATGTGGTGACATATCTAAGCCGAAGGTTGGTGGATGCTGAAACAAGGTACACTTTTATTGAAAAGTTATGCTTATGCTTGTTTTATGCATGCACCAAATGTAGATGTTATTTACTGTCTAGTCATTGCACTGTTTCTGGTCAAGCCGATGTAATCAAATACATGTTGCATAACCCAATTATGAGTGGTAGAATTGGTAAGTGGGCTTATGCACTCATAGAATATGACTTGGCCTATGAACCATTGAAATCTATGAAAGGCCAAGTCGTAGCGGATTTTATTGTGGAACATCGGGTTAATGATATTTATGAACTAGACATGTCATACCTCACTATTACTCCTTGGACTTTATATTTTGATGGATCGGTTTGCAATGAAGGGCAAGGAATTGGCATTGTGCTTGTTTCACCAAGTAATGTCTCCTTTGACTTCTCTAGCCGATTGAAAACTTATTGCACTAATAATCAAGCTGAATATGAGGCCCTCCTATTCGGTTTAGAACTTTTAAGTAGTATGGGAGTAAAACATGTGAAGGTATTTGGTGATTCTCAGCTGGTTGTCCAACAAGTGTTAGAAGAATATCAATGTCTTGATGGTACTTTAAATAGTTATCTTGAGAAATGTTGGAGCATAATCCATTCTTTTGACGAATTCAGTATTCGGCATATCTCTAGAGTTGAGAATCATAGAGCTAACGATTTGGCACAAGATGCATCAGGTTATCGGATAAAGAGAGGGAAATTTCACAAAACTGAAAATCTGATAACCAGTGCAGAGCCAAATTCCCAGGTCGCGGACCGTCCGCGTGATGACACCGGACCGTCCGAGGTTATCAGAAATGTTCTCTTAATCGATTCGGCTGACAATGAAGCCGATGCAAGTGATTGGAGGACACCTATACTTAATTATTTGCAAAATCCCAATATCAGGACAGATAAGAACATTCGGCGAACAGCTTTCAAGTATGTTTTGATGAGTGATGAACTTTACCGCCGAACGGTTAATGATGTCCTGCTTAAGTGCTTGGGCCCAGATGATGCTATGTAACACCCTGAATTTGGGGGTATAAAATTTCTTTGCTCATATTCACAAATTCAGGTGTTACTTCCCTTTTCTCATCCTTCTCCAATCTTCTCTTTCTCATTTCTATAGGAGAAAAGTGGTTATTTTATTTGTAACTATAGTCTATTAGCTCAAACTCCAAGGGAGTATGAATTGTTGCATCATGTTGAACCCTAGATTTCACTTTTGTTTGGTGCATAATTCTTAGAAAGTCTAATTTGAATTTGTGGCTTATTTGAATTTGAATCAAATAGAGAAAATAAAAAGAAAAGGGAAAACAATTGCTGGAATAAAAGAAAAAGGGAAAAAGCCCAAACCCCCGCCCCCTCGGCCTTTCGGCCCAATTGGCCCATCCCGCGCGCGCCTCCCCCCCTCCTCTCTCTGCCCTGGCGGGCCCACCCGTCAGCGCAGCCGGCCCAATCCCGCGCGCGCCCGCTTCCTCCGCTCTCTCTGCCCTGGCGGGCCCGCCCGTCAGCGCAACCGTTCCCCGCGCCCGCGCCCGCTTTCCCCTCTCTCTCTGCCCGCGGGCCCCGGCTGTCAGCTTCTCCGTCTTCGCGTAACCGCCGCCCCGGTCCGCGCGTGCCGCCTTCTCCGCGCCCACGTCGCGCGTGGGGCTCGCCACCACCTCGCCCTTGGCCACTTGAGCCCCGAACCTCGCTCGCCATCTCCCCCTCCCTCATTTGCGCACCCGCAGACCCCTCCCTCACCTTCCCCTCGCCGCGCGCACGCCAAAGCGCAGCCGCCATTAAACCGCCGCCGCCCGAGCTCGTTTCTCCGTCGCCGTTGGAGCCCCGCCGTGCCTTCTGCCACGGTGAGCTTCGCCCCGACGTCCGCAACCCGGGACACGCCCCAATTTTCCCTCTCCCTCCCCGAATTCCTCTGCCCGCGCTCACCCGCCGTTCGCTGCGCAGCCGTCGAGGTCCGCCACCGTCGACTCGGGCTGCCGCCGCGTCTCCGTCGCCCCCGAGGAGTCCCCGGGGTTCGCCTTGAGGTAAGGAACCTCCCATGCCCTCTCCCTTCCCCTCTATTGCACTCTGTCGCGCTTAATTCCTCGTCGGAGTTGCTTAACGCCGCCGCCGAGCCGCTTCGCCGTGAACCGCCCCCCTCCGGTGCCCCTGTCCCGACCTAGTCCCCACCAAAAGGTTCCCCGTGTCCCATTCAGATCGCCCCAAGGACCCGCAGGGCCCCCGCGCCCCTCGTCTCCGGCGAGCTCCTCCGCCGTGGGGACGGGCGCCGCCACCTCAGCTGGCTGGGGAAGGAGACAGAAGCCAGCCGCCCCATCCCCGCCGTCCATCTCAGATCGGGCGGCCCCGTTTTAAATAGGCCGAGTCCAATCCTAGCCGTCCGCCCAAGATCCAACGGCCCAGAGCCGTTTCCCCCGCGCCCCGCTCTGCCGCTGGGCCCCGCCTGTCAGCCCGCCCGCGCCCCGCTCTGCCGCTGGGCCCCGTCTGTCAGCCCCGCGCCCGCGCTGCCCGCCCGGCCCCGCCTGTCAGCCGCTCACGCCGCCGCGCGCTCGCGCGCCCGCCCGCGATCTAATCTCGGGCGTTGATCTGAGATCCAACGGCTATAAAAGCCCGATACCACTTCGCCCGCGCAAATTCTTAAAGAGACCCCCGGTTTTCTGTAAATTGACCCGCCGTCCCTAGATCTTCGCAGTTAGGTCCTCGGACCTTTTATTTAATCCAAAATAAGTATTTAAGGCATAATTTTAATCCCTAATCTTGTAAAATTCATAACTTTGTCATATGAACTCCAAATTAGGTGCTTCAAATTGCAAAATGTTCATAATATTATTATCTATCTGTTTATGCAATGTTTCCCTGCTGTTTCTATGTCCCAATTAATAGTTGATCATTAGGGTAAAATTGATGTTATGGGAACCCTATTTGAGATAAATAAAAGATAGTAGATTTTAATAAAAGTTGGAGCACTTAAGTTTATGGACTTAACACTATGTAATGATTTAACCCCCACCACTGACTTAGATCTGATTAGTGGATAGTGAATCACTTGGTATAGTCCTCCACCCTAGACCTAGGGAATACTAGAGTACCAATCCTTTTCTATGGTGAACTTGTGATCTCTCTGCTGCATATGTTTGGTATATTGCTTTTGTTTGTTACTTCCCAAGTGCATAGTGTGAATGATTACTTTACGTAGACAACGAGCAGTCTGTGTTTCCCGAGGAAGTTGCAGAGGAAGTCCCTGATCAGCAGTTTGGTGAAGGCAAGTGTCCTCTGACCCATTATGTCCTATTCATTTATAACTTACTACCCCGCATTACTTACTTGAAACCTAAGGATTGACTAGCTTTACACTTTACTTTATCCTTGATGACCTTATGGGCTATTATGGTTAGCATTCTGCTACTGCCTTAACTTAATCAATGAACATGATGTGAATATTTATGATACTGTTATCCTGATGATGTTGATGATCTTGTGATACTCTAGGGGGCTCAGGCTGTTTCCTGAGTACCTCTCCGTAAGGACCTGTTCGTTGAGAGACCACCCGGGATAACAGTGCAACCATGAGGGTGAAATGGGGTGCCCTTAGCTAATTAATTAGAGGAACTAGAGGTGTAGTTGTTTCGCCGTCGTGCCGTCAATGGGGTCCAGGCACAGTGCTTGCTCTGCCGAGGCTGAGTGCCGAGGTTCTTTCGTTTTGCTTTTTGTTAGTCACTCTCCTGCGGGGAGGGGTACTGTGTTTATCAAACTGGAGAAACCTAACGGGCAGCTATGATCTCTAGGGAATCTTTGTAAAAGCTACGTAGTGATACCCTGCCGGACCACCTAGGTAGTGGTCAATGGGGACTAGCTCTCCCCGGGTAGAAAGGGAATCACGGCTCATGGGTAAAGTGTGCGACCTCTGCAGAGGGTAATGAAACTGATATATCAGCCGTGCTCACGGTTAAGAGCAGCCTTGGGATCCTCTTTGATTAGAGATACAGATGGTTCGAGATTCAAGGATTATGTTATGGTTTTGGTTCGAATATGATGATGTTGTTCCTCGATGAGGAAATGGTTCATGGGATTGGTTAATGCTAAAATCTGGCTTCTACTAATGATAAATACCTGACCAACTAAAAGCAACTGCTTGAGCCTAACCCCACATAAAGCTAGACCACTTCAGCCAAACAGGACATTTGCTGAGTACGTTGATGTGTACTCATCCTTGCTTTACCACAAAACACCAGGTTGTCCGCATTGTAATCACTGCTCAGGAGAAGGCGAAGTCGTGGAAGGAGACTTCCAGGAGTTCCAAGACTACGACGAATTCTAGGTGTGGGTTGGCGGCAACCCCCAGTCAGCTGCCTGTGAAGGCCTTATCTTACTGCGTTTCGCTAGCACTTTGATTTAACTGTTAAGTTGATGACTATGTGGATGTCTATGACTCTGTGTTGTAATAAGTTATTACTCTTTTAAGTTATTATTCGAGCAATGTGCTATGATGAGTCATTTATGTAATCGCCGTGTACGTGAATTTCTGATCCTGGCACGTACATGGTTCGCATTCGGTTTACCTTCCAAAACCGGGTGTGACATAAGTGGTATCAAAGTCGTGCTGACTGTAGGACCGCTGACCTAGAGTAGCACTAGTCGTACTAAGGACTATTGACCTTCCCTCTCACCTTGACCTCTGATGTTACTTCAAAAGTCGGTCACCTCGACCAACCCTATGTTTTACTACATATATATACTATATTATACCTTGTTAAAATTTTTATCTTATCCTGTCTATGGTTTATTCACTTGTCATATTAGTTCTGCTCTTACTCTTATGCTTACGGTGTCTTTTGTAGATGGCTCGTCTTAGACACACTGCACGTAAGTCGGTGATTCCTTTCCTGCCGTCTCGACTTGCGGAGCGTCCTCTGCACCGCACCGTGTCCGGTCAGTCGAGTCACCTGGAGAGACTGCACCACCGCCTGCGTGAGGAGCAGGAACGCCGGCGCCAGCACAGAGAGCAGCAGGGCTCTTCCTCCCCACCCCAGCAAGAGGTGGAGTCCGTGAGGCCCCGTTCCTCTGTTGCCCAGCTGGAGGCGCCCCCTGCACCACCGCGGGACGTCCCGGCTGTTGGAGGAGGTCTTGGAGGAGACCCCGGCGACGATGACTCAGACCACAGCGCGGAGTCTTCTGAGCCGCAGGAGGCGGAAGGATGGGTCGCCCGACCCATCACCCGTGACGCCGCTCGCGGTTGTCACTTCCACGACGCACTCGACACCTTGCTGCGCCAGGCTTTCGACCGGCACACCTGGTCGATCGAGTATCATTGTGTAGTCTACCAGCACAGCCGCGGGAGGTACCCGGACCGCTGGGAGGCTACCTGCCTAGTTCGCCGTCCGGAGGATGACCTCCGGGGTGCGGAGGCCGTTTCGGAGCACTATTCCATCTCCGAGAGGGACACTGCAGAGGCGGCTATGCAGGATGCAGCACGACGTGCACTCTCCCAGTACTGTTCTTTGTTCGGTGGCGTGGCCGACGGTCTTAACCTTCGGTACTACCCCCGCCGCCCTACTGGCAGCACAGAGAGTGTGGTTGTCTCCCCTGTTGGTGAGGCTAACCCTAGGTTGAGCAGCACAGTCAACCTAGTCGCAGTGCTTAACACTGAGCTGGATCACTCTCTGGACGAGCTGAGCAGGGCTCGAACGGAGATTGCGGAGTTGCGTGCTGAGCTGGCAGAGCGCCATCACCAGGAGGGTGGTTCTCCCGCTCCTGTTGGGACTCAGCACCCTTACCGCTCGCCGCCACGTGGTCACCACACTTATGGTTCCCCTGCCTGTAAGACCAGGATAGATCTGGATCCTTAGATCGTTAGCGTCGAAGTTTGTAATAATTCTTAAGTCAGATGTCTCAGTCTTAAATAGTTAGTTTAGTTTGCTTATCAGTTGCTTCCAATTAGCTTAGTTTGCTTATCAGTTGCTTGCATGCTTGTTATGATGAACTTGTGCTGGATTTGAATCTTTGTAATGACTGTTGCCAACCTGTGGGTTCCCCCTGCAGTTTGGCCTAGCTATAATGTTAATAAAGTCAGTTATTTAGTTGGGAAGCCATTTACTTCTACTTTCCTTTCTATCTGAGAAGCTGTGTTGAATCGTAATGAGGATCAGTGAAGCTCTTTGTTCACTCAGTGTCATGAAGAATTCTGTATTCTCTTTTCTTATGCTGGAGGGTTGTAAGATCAACGCTGATGTATGAGTGTCTTCCACAGATGTCTGACAACAGGCGCCGATGCAACAGGCGTGCTCAGCAAGAGCAGCATGACCAGCAGGAGGAACAACAGAGGCAGCCTCCCTCGCCACCCCCGATGACAGTGGAGCAGATGTTCTTGATGCAGACTCAGGCAGTGCAGGCCATTGGGCAGACTCTGGCAGCCATGCAGCAGGCTCAACAGCAACCCCAACCCCAGTTGCAAGTGCAGATGCCCCAGATGCCACGGGATAAGCGTGGTGAGTTCATGAGAGGGCACCCTCCTACCTTCGCCCATTCTGCCGACCCCATGGATGCAGAAGACTGGCTGCGCGCAGTGGAAAGAGAACTGCGCACCGCCCAATGTGACGACAGGGAGAAGGTTCTGTATGGTCCCCGTCAGCTAAGGGGAGCAGCCTAGTCCTGGTGGGAGTCCTACCTCGCCACCCATGCTGACCCCGAAGCCATCACCTGGGAAGAATTCAGCGAGAGTTTCCACAGGTACCATGTGCCAGAGGGACTGATGATCGTGAAGAAGGAGGAATTTCTGGCTCTGAAGCAGGGACCCCTGTCTGTTAGTGAATACAGAGACAAGTTTCTGCAGCTATCTCGTTATGCACCTGAGGATGTCAACACTGATGCTAAAAGGCAGTACCGGTTCATGAGGGGTTTGGTGGATCCCCTGCATTACCAGCTGATGAATCACACCTTCCCCACCTTCCAGCACCTGATCGATAGGGCAGTTATGACTGAGAAGAAGCGTAAGGATATGGAAGATCGGAAGCGCAAGATGAATGGACCCCAGACCGGAGGCATCAGCCGTCCACGTTTCTCAGGCAGTTCATCTCAGCAAGGCAGGCCTGGTCACCCACAAGGATATCAGAATCAGAACCAGCGTCCGCATCAGCAGCAGTTTCAGAGGCAGTACCCACAACAACAGCAGTATCGTCAGAACAACCAGCAAGGAGGGAATCAGTATCAGAAGCAGAACAACCAGACACCTCGCCTTCCTGCCCCAGCAGCAAATCAGAGCAACCAAGCAGCCCCAGCACAAGGAGGAGGCAGAGGATGTTTCCACTGTGGAGAACAAGGCCACTGGGCGATGCAGTGCCCAAAGAAGGCGGCGCAGCAGCAGACCAACCCCAATGCTCCAACAAGGCAAGGTGTGCTGCAGCCGGCGGCAGGCAATCGTAACCAAGCGTACAACCGTGGAAAGGTGAACCACTTGGAGGCCGAAGCGATCCAGGATGCACCAGATGTGGCAGTAGGTATGTTCTCAGTCGAATCTCATCCCACGAAAGTGCTATTTGATACTGGTGCAACTCATTCATTTGTCACTGCAACCTGGGTAGAATTGCATAACATCTCAGTAGAGGCAATGATGCCGCCCATGAGGATTAATTCGGTTGGTGGCAAGGTGCAAACAGATAAAATATGCTCAAATATAAGGGTGGAAATAAGGGGGATAGGTTTCCCCAGTGACTTAATAGTAATAGACACCCCTGGGATAGATGTTATTCTAGGGATGAATTGGTTAATGAAGTATGAAGCGAATGTTAGCTGTGACAAGAGGACCGTAACATTGAAGTCCCCGTCAGGAGAAGAGGTAGTGGCCGAGCTAAGGATGCCTAAATCAGCGGAGGGTGTCTGTCACCAGATTTCAGTTGATAGTAAGGAGCCCAACCCGCTTGAGGCTATCAAGGTTGTGTCGGACTTTCCGGACGTATTTCCCGAGGAGCTAACGGGCATGCCACCCGAGAGAAAAGTCGAATTTGCCATAGAGCTTATCCCTGGTACCGCCCCTATTTCCAAAAGAGCCTACCGAGTGTCTGGACCAGAATTGGTGGAACTCAAAAAGCAGATAGATGAGATGTTAGAGAAGGGTTACATCAGACCAAGTACCTCGCCTTGGGCCGCTCCGGTGTTTTGTAGAGAAGAAAGATGGTACCAAAAGGATGTGCATAGACTACAGAGCCTTGAATGAAGTCACTGTCAAAAACAAGTACCCCCTGCCAAGGATAGAAGATTTGTTCGACCAGCTCAGAGGTGCCAGCGTATTCTCGAAGATAGATCTGAGATCAGGTTACCATCAACTCAGAATCCGACCCTCGGACATACCGAAGACGGCATTCATCACCAAGTACGGGTTATATGAATTCACAGTTATGTCCTTTGGTTTGACAAATGCGCCAGCCTTCTTTATGTACCTGATGAACAGTGTGTTCATGGATTATCTGGACAAGTTTGTGGTAGTGTTTATTGATGATATTCTCATATACTCTCAAAGTGAGGAAGATCATGTAGAGCATTTGAAGATGGTATTGCAAAGACTTCGAGAGCATCAGCTGTATGCCAAGCTGAGTAAATGCGAGTTCTGGATTCATGAAGTCTTGTTTCTGGGTCACATCATAAATCAAGATGGGTCGGCAGTGGATCCAAAGAAAGTAGCAGATATCCTGAACTGGAAAGCACCAAAGGATGTTCGTGGGATCAAGAGCTTCATTGGAATGGCTGGGTATTACAGGCGTTTCATCGAAGGCTTCTCAAAGATTGCTAGACCAATGACAGCGTTACTAGCGAAGAAAGTTGAGTTTAAGTGGACCCAAAAGTGTCAGGAAGCGTTTGAAGAACTGAAAAATAGGTTGACTACAGCTCCGGTGTTAGTCCTGCCTGATGTTCACAAGCCGTTCTCAGTGTATTGCGATGCTTCTTACACCGGATTGGGATGTGTGCTAATGCAAGAAGGAAGAGTTGTAGCATACTCATCTCGACAGCTGAAGATTCATGAGAAAAATTATCCCACACATGACCTAGAGTTGGCAGCAGTAGTTCATGCTTTGAAGACCTGGAGACATTACCTGTATGGGCAGAAGTGCGACATTTACACAGATCATAAAAGTCTGAAGTACATATTCACCCAGTCAGAGTTAAACATGAGACAGCGAAGATGGTTGGAATTGATCAAAGACTATGAGTTGGAGATACATTACCATCCAGGCAAAGCCAATGTGGTTGCAGATGCTCTGAGCAGGAAGAGTCAAGTCAATATGTTGGCCACGTACCCAATGCCATATGAGTTAGCCAAGGAGTTCGACAGACTGAGTCTCGGTTTCCTGAATAGTACGCAAGGAGTAACAGTGGAATTAGAGCCCACTCTAGAGCGGGAGATCAAAGAAGGGCAGAAGGATGATGAAAGCATCAACAAGATCCGGCAGCTGATCTTAGAAGGAAGAGGCAAAGACTTTCGAGAGGATGAAGAGGGAGTAATATGGTTCAAGGATCGATTGTGTGTCCCCGACCTCAAACCTATTCGGGAGCTGATCCTAAAGGAAGCTCATGAGACAGCCTACTCCATACACCCGGGAAGCGAAAAGATGTACCAGGATTTAAAAAGGAGGTTTTGGTGGTATGGCATGAAAAGAGAAATCGCAGAATATGTCGCCATTTGTGATAGCTGTCAAAGAACCAAAGCAGAGCATCAAAGGCCCGCCGGATTGTTGCAGCCATTGCGGATTCCTCAGTGGAAGTGGGATGAGATCGGGATGGATTTTATAGTTGGCCTACCTCGTACCCGGGCCGGCTATGATTCCATCTGGGTGGTTGTGGACCGTTTAACAAAGGTGGCCCATTTCATACCTGTGAAGACCACATACACCGGAGCAACGTTAGCTGAGTTATACATGTCGCAGATAGTTTGCCTTCATGGTGTGCCGAAGAAGATAGTGTCAGATCGAGGAACGCAGTTCACCTCTCATTTTTGGCAGCAGCTACAAGAAGCTTTGGGCACCCATTTGAACTTCAGCTCGGCTTATCACCCGCAGACAGACGGTCAGACTGAAAGAACTAACCAGGTCCTAGAAGATATGCTGAGAGCCTGTGCGTTGCAAGACAAGTCAGGATGGGACAAAAGGTTACCTTATGCAGAATTCTCCTATAACAATAGCTATCAGGCTAGCTTGAAGATGTCACCATTTCAGGCACTCTATGGACGGAGTTGTAGGACTCCGCTGCATTGGGACCAGCCTGGAGAGAGACAGGTGTTTGGCCCCGACATTTTGCTTGAAGCCGAAGAGAATATCAAAATGGTTCAGGAGAATATGAAGATAGCACAATCAAGGCAGCGAAGCTACGCAGACAGAAGGAGAAGAGAACTGAGTTTTGAAGTGGGGGATTACGTTTATCTGAAGGTGTCACCTATCAGGGGAGTCAGAAGGTTCGGAGTTAAAGGCAAGTTAGCACCCCGGTACGTTGGACCATATCAGATTCAGGCAAAGCGTGGAGAAGTGGCTTACCAACTCAACCTACCAGAAAGTTTGTCGGCAGTACACAACGTGTTCCACGTGTCGCAATTGAAGAAGTGTCTGCGAGTACCAGAAGAACAGTTGCCAGTGGAGGGTTTGGAAGTCCAGGAGGATCTGACATACATAGAGAAGCCAACGCAGATTCTGGAGTTTGCAGACAGAGTCACCCGGAGGAATACCATCAGAATGTGCAAAGTCAGATGGGGTCACCACTCGGAGGAAGAAGCAACCTGGGAACGAGAAGATGATCTGAAAGCCAAATACCCTGAACTCTTTGCTGACCAACCCTGAATCTCGGGGCGAGATTCTTTTAAGGGGGATAGGTTTGTAACACCCTGAATTTGGGGGTATAAAATTTCTTTGCTCATATTCACAAATTCAGGTGTTACTTCCCTTTTCTCATCCTTCTCCAATCTTCTCTTTCTCATTTCTATAGGAGAAAAGTGGTTATTTTATTTGTAACTATAGTCTATTAGCTCAAACTCCAAGGGAGTATGAATTGTTGCATCATGTTGAACCCTAGATTTCACTTTTGTTTGGTGCATAATTCTTAGAAAGTCTAATTTGAATTTGTGGCTTATTTGAATTTGAATCAAATAGAGAAAATAAAAAGAAAAGGGAAAACAATTGCTGGAATAAAAGAAAAAGGGAAAAAGCCCAAACCCCCGCCCCCTCGGCCTTTCGGCCCAATTGGCCCATCCCGCGCGCGCCTCCCCCCCTCCTCTCTCTGCCCTGGCGGGCCCACCCGTCAGCGCAGCCGGCCCAATCCCGCGCGCGCCCGCTTCCTCCGCTCTCTCTGCCCTGGCGGGCCCGCCCGTCAGCGCAACCGTTCCCCGCGCCCGCGCCCGCTTTCCCCTCTCTCTCTGCCCGCGGGCCCCGGCTGTCAGCTTCTCCGTCTTCGCGTAACCGCCGCCCCGGTCCGCGCGTGCCGCCTTCTCCGCGCCCACGTCGCGCGTGGGGCTCGCCACCACCTCGCCCTTGGCCACTTGAGCCCCGAACCTCGCTCGCCATCTCCCCCTCCCTCATTTGCGCACCCGCAGACCCCTCCCTCACCTTCCCCTCGCCGCGCGCACGCCAAAGCGCAGCCGCCATTAAACCGCCGCCGCCCGAGCTCGTTTCTCCGTCGCCGTTGGAGCCCCGCCGTGCCTTCTGCCACGGTGAGCTTCGCCCCGACGTCCGCAACCCGGGACACGCCCCAATTTTCCCTCTCCCTCCCCGAATTCCTCTGCCCGCGCTCACCCGCCGTTCGCTGCGCAGCCGCCGAGGTCCGCCACCGTCGACTCGGGCTGCCGCCGCGTCTCCGTCGCCCCCGAGGAGTCCCCGGGGTTCGCCTTGAGGTAAGGAACCTCCCATGCCCTCTCCCTTCCCCTCTATTGCACTCTGTCGCGCTTAATTCCTCGTCGGAGTTGCTTAACGCCGCCGCCGAGCCGCTTCGCCGTGAACCGCCCCCCTCCGGTGCCCCTGTCCCGACCTAGTCCCCACCAAAAGGTTCCCCGCGCCCTCCCCAACCTCCCCAGCCATTCAGATCGCCCCAAGGACCCGCAGGGCCCCCGCGCCCCTCGTCTCCGGCGAGCTCCTCCGCCGCGGGGACGGGCGCCGCCACCTCAGCTGGCTGGGGAAGGAGACAGAAGCCAGCCGCCCCATCCCCGCCGTCCATCTCAGATCGGGCGGCCCCGTTTTAAATAGGCCGAGTCCAATCCTAGCCGTCCGCCCAAGATCCAACGGCCCAGAGCCGTTTCCCCCGCGCCCCGCTCTGCCGCTGGGCCCCGCCTGTCAGCCCGCCCGCGCCCCGCTCTGCCGCTGGGCCCCGTCTGTCAGCCCCGCGCCCGCGCTGCCCGCCCGGCCCCGCCTGTCAGCCGCTCACGCCGCCGCGCGCTCGCGCGCCCGCCCGCGATCTAATCTCGGGCGTTGATCTGAGATCCAACGGCTATAAAAGCCCGATACCACTTCGCCCGCGCAAATTCTTAAAGAGACCCCCGGTTTTCTGTAAATTGACCCGCCGTCCCTGGATCTTCGCAGTTAGGTCCTCAGACCTTTTATTTAATCCAAAATAAGTATTTAAGGCATAATTTTAATCCCTAATCTTGTAAAATTCATAACTTTGTCATATGAACTCCAAATTAGGTGCTTCAAATTGCAAAATGTTCATAATATTATTATCTATCTGTTTATGCAATGTTTCCCTGCTGTTTCTATGTCCCAATTAATAGTTGATCATTAGGGTAAAATTGATGTTATGGGAACCCTATTTGAGATAAATAGAAGATAGTAGATTTTAATAAAAGTTGGAGCACTTAAGTTTATGGACTTAACACTATGTAATGATTTAACCCCCACCACTGACTTAGATCTGATTAGTGGATAGTGAATCACTTGGTATAGTCCTCCACCCTAGACCTAGGGAATACTAGAGTACCAATCCTTTTCTATGGTGAACTTGTGATCTCTCTGCTGCATATGTTTGGTATATTGCTTTTGTTTGTTACTTCCCAAGTGCATAGTGTGAATGATTACTTTACGTAGACAACGAGCAGTCTGTGTTTCCCGAGGAAGTTGCAGAGGAAGTCCCTGATCAGCAGTTTGGTGAAGGCAAGTGTCCTCTGACCCATTATGTCCTATTCATTTATAACTTACTACCCCGCATTACTTACTTGAAACCTAAGGATTGACTAGCTTTACACTTTACTTTATCCTTGATGACCTTATGGGCTATTATGGTTAGCATTCTGCTACTGCCTTAACTTAATCAATGAACATGATGTGAATATTTATGATACTGTTATCCTGATGATGTTGATGATCTTGTGATACTCTAGGGGGCTCAGGCTGTTTCCTGAGTACCTCTCCGTAAGGACCTGTTCGTTGAGAGACCACCCGGGATAACAGTGCAACCATGAGGGTGAAATGGGGTGCCCTTAGCTAATTAATTAGAGGAACTAGAGGTGTAGTTGCTTCGCCGTCGTGCCGTCAATGGGGTCCAGGAACAGTGCTTGCTCTGCCGAGGCTGAGTGCCGAGGTTCTTTCGTTTTGCTTTTTGTTAGTCACTCTCCTGCGGGGAGGGGTACTGTGTTTATCAAACTGGAGAAACCTAACGGGCAGCTATGATCTCTAGGGAATCTTTGTAAAAGCTACGTAGTGATACCCTGCCGGACCACCTAGGTAGTGGTCAATGGGGACTAGCTCTCCCCGGGTAGAAAGGGAATCACGGCTCATGGGTAAAGTGTGCGACCTCTGCAGAGGGTAATGAAACTGATATATCAGCCGTGCTCACGGTTAAGAGCAGCCTTGGGATCCTCTTTGATTAGAGATACAGATGGTTCGAGATTCAAGGATTATGTTATGGTTTTGGTTCGAATATGATGATGTTGTTCCTCGATGAGGAAATGGTTCATGGGATTGGTTAATGCTAAAATCTGGCTTCTACTAATGATAAATACCTGACCAACTAAAAGCAACTGCTTGAGCCTAACCCCACATAAAGCTAGACCACTTCAGCCAAACAGGACATTTGCTGAGTACGTTGATGTGTACTCATCCTTGCTTTACCACAAAACACCAGGTTGTCCGCATTGTAATCGCTGCTCAGGAGAAGGCGAAGTCGTGGAAGGAGACTTCCAGGAGTTCCAAGACTACGACGAATTCTAGGTGTGGGTTGGCGGCAACCCCCAGTCAGCTGCCTGTGAAGGCCTTATCTTACTGCGTTTCGCTAGCACTTTGATTTAACTATTAAGTTGATGACTATGTGGATGTCTATGACTCTGTGTTGTAATAAGTTATTACTCTTTTAAGTTATTATTCGAGCAATGTGCTATGATGAGTCATTTATGTAATCGCCGTGTACGTGAATTTCTGATCCTGGCACGTACATGGTTCGCATTCGGTTTACCTTCCAAAACCGGGTGTGACATGCTATATTAGCTATGGCCGAAGTACATGAAGGAATTTGTGGTACCCATCAATCAGCTCCAAAGATGAAGTGGTTGTTGCGAAGGTCTGGTTTTTATTGGCCTAGTATGACAGCTGATTGTTTCAAGTACTACAAGGGGTGCCAAGTGTGTCAAAAATTCGGCGACCTACAGCTGGTCCCTGCAGCCGAATTACATCCTATCATCAAGCCTTGGCCATTCAGAGGATGGGGGTTAGACTTTATTGGAGAAATTCATCCTTCATCATCAAAAGGACATCGGTTTGTGTTAGTTGCCACTGACTATTTCACCAAATGGACTGAAGCCGTTGCTCTAAAGAACATGACGCACAAGGAGGTAATTGAGTTCATAACTGAGCATATTATTCATAGATTCGGCATTCCCCAGACCTTGACTACAGATCAAGGTACTTCTTTTATGTCAAAGGAGGTACGTGAATTTGCTGAATTATACAGAATTAAGCTGCTTAATTCGTCTCCATATTATGCTTAGGCCAATGGACAGGCCGAGTCTAGTAATAGGACGTTGATTAATTTGATAAAGAAGAAGGTATCTGATAATCCTAAACATTGGCATAAGATTTTGTCTGAAGCTTTATGGGCTCATAGAATATCTAAACATGGTGCTACTAAAGTATCTCCTTTTGAGCTTGTCTATGGGCAGGAAGCAGTGTTACCTGTGGAAATAAGTTTGAATGCTGTCAGGTTTGCCAGACAAAATGACCTAACTGCTACTGATTATTATAATTCAATGATGGATAATATTGATGAGGTGACCGACAAGAGGATGATAGCTTTGGGAGCAATAGAAAAGGACAAGATCATGGTAGCCAGGGCCTACAACAAGAAGGTCAAAGCAAAATCATTCCAAGTAGGAGACTTGGTGTGGAAGACCATTCTACCTCTAAGGAATAAAGATCGAAAGTTCGGGAAATGGTCGCCAAGTTGGGAGGGTCCTTATAAAGTGAAGCAGGTGATGTCTGGTAACGCTTATTTACTACAAACATTACAAGGCAAGGATTTACCTAAGGCTTTGAATGGGCGTTTCCTCAAACAGTACCATCCTAGTATGTGGCAAGATGTCTAAGAAAACCGATGTGATCACATCGAGTTAGTTGCTTTTGGTTCGCCCAGCTCCACCAAAAGGCAGGGGGCATATGTTCGAACCAAAAATGAGCCGGCGGACTGTCCGGCCCTGAGGCCGGACGGTCCGCGGTCCGGACGGTCCGCGCCTATGGGCCGGACGGTCCGCGCGTGCGCAGAACAGATTAGGGTTCCGAGTTTTGTGCCACGGTTGTTAGCTAAAATCATGGGATAAGCTCGGAAATTAGTTTGTAAAGGGTCCAGCCCCCCTCCTCTATAAATAGAGAGGTATACGGCCGATTTGTAAGGAACAATCGAATTAATACAACTTCTATTTCGCATTTTATCCTAGAAGTAGTTCTAGTCTAGTTTAGGTTTAGTCTTCCAATCCCCAAATTCTCCGCCTCTCCTCGACTCTACGTCGATTAGAGGAGTCTAGGTCGGTCTACCCGAGCCTAGACACAACCTAGGATCTCTACTCCCCGACGGGGTCCCTCCCGGGAGCGAGATCCAGGCGCCGTCGGCGATCTTCCGCCGTCCCTGCGTACGCGCGGACCATCCGGCCCCAGGGCGCGGACCGTCCGGTCGTCAGGCAGGAGCCCTAGCCGCGCACCAGGCCACGGACCGTCCGGCCCCAGACCGCGGACAGTCCGCCCCTACGCAGAGAGTACCACCGCGCCTCGCACCAGGCCGCGGACCGTCCGGCCTCGCGCGCGGACCGTCCGCCCCTGTGCAGAAGGCACCGCCACGGTTCTTGTTGAGTGTTTGGCGCTCCAAAAAGGCGTCATCATATAGTATTGAAACTCAAAAGGTGTTTGGTTTGTATAGACAAAACATAGTTTTAAATACCATGGTTTACCCAAAACCGTGGTATTTTTGGAGTTTTTGAAACTCCAGTCGGGACCTCAGTTTTCTTCTCTTCTCTTCTCTCTACATAACTTTGTTTTTCCAATGAAACCAAACAGATCTCGGTTTTGAGCAATACTGTGGTTTTACTGTGATAAATTAATACCGTAGTATTTGTGTCATGTACAATTGTAAACTGTGTGTCGGCGTTTCGAGACCGGGGGGTCCCTAAGCCGACGAGTGAGTGTGCCGCGTGCCCCAGCCCAGATGGGTCGAGCGCGTGGGCGAGCGCGAAGGGGGGAAGCGAGGTGGCCGGAGACGGGCGTGAGAGAGGTGGAAATCCCGCGGCCTTCGTGTTCGTCCCGCGCCCAGGTCGGGTGCGCTTGCAGTAGGGGGTTACAAGCGTCCACGCGGGTGAGGGAAGCGAGCGGCCCCAAGAGAGCGCCTGCCCCGTCCTCGTCCCCGCGCGGCCAACCTTCTCTAAGAAGGCCCTGGTCCTTCCTTTTATAGGCGTAAGGAGAGGATCCAGGTGTACAATGGGGGTGTAGCAGAGTGCTACGTGTCTAGCGGGGGAGAGCTAGCGCCCTAAGTACATGCCAATGTGGCAGCCGGAGAGATCTTGGCACCCGGCTGGTGTGGTGTCGTGGCTGTCGGAGGAGCAACGGAGCCTAGTGGAGGGACAGCTGTCAGAGCGGTTGGGTCCTTGCTGACGTCCCCCTACTTTCGTAAGGGAGCTGAGAGCCGCCGTCGTCACGGGGCCAGCGGGGCACCATCATTGCCTATCTGGCGGAGCTAGCCAGATGGGACACCGGTCTTGTTCTCTGCGGCCCGAGTCGGCTCGGGGTAGGGTGATGATGGCGCTTCCTATTGACGTTGCGGGCTTGTGCCCTAGGTCGGGCGACGTGGAGGCTCCTCCAAAGCCGAGGTCGAGTCTGTCTTTCATGGCCGAGGCCGAGCCCGAGCTCCTGGGTCGGGCGAGGCGGAGGTTGTTTGGCAGAGGCCAGGGCGGAGTCCGACCCCTGGGGTCGGGCGAAGCGGAGTTCGTCGTCTTCTGGGGCCTAGCCCGAGTCCGAGCCCTGGGTCGGGCGGAGCGGAGTTCGCCGTCCTCCGGGGCCTAGCCCGAGTCCGAGCCCTGGGTCGGGCGGAGCGGAGTTCGCCGTCTTCCGGGGCCTTAGCCCGAGTCCGAGCCCTGGGTCGGGCGGAGCGGAGTTCGCCGTCTTCCGGGGCCTTAGCCCGAGTCCGAGCCCTAGGTCGGGCGGAGCGGAGTTCGCCGTCTTCCGGGGCCTTAGCCTGAGTCCGAGCCCTGGGTCGGGCGGAGCTTCCTATGGCGCCTTTGGCAAGGCCTGACTGCCTGTCAGTCTCACTCTGTCAAGTGGCACTGCAGTCGGAGTGGCGCAGGCGGCGCTGTCCTTCTGTCAGACCGGTCAGTGGAGCGGCGAAGTGACGGTGGTCACTTCGGCTCTGCCGGGGGGCGCACGTCAGGATAAAGGTGTCAGGCTACCTTTGCGTTAAATGCTCCTGCGACTCGGTCGGTCAGCGCGGCGATTTAGTCAGGGTTGCTTATTAGCGAAGGCAAGGCCTCGGGCGAGCCGGAGATGTGTCCACCGTTAAAAAGGGGGGCCTCGGGCGAGACGGAAACCCTTCGAGGTCGGCTGCACTTGCCCGAGGCTAGGCTCGGGCGAGGCGTGATCGAGTCGCTCGTATGGACTGATCCCTGACTTAATCGCACCCATCAGGCCTCTGCAGCTTTATGCTGATGGGGGTTACCAGCTGAGAATTAGGCGTCTTGAGGGTACCCCTAATTATGGTCCCCGACAGTAGCCCCCGAGCCTCGAAGGGAGTGTTAGCACTCGCTTGGAGGCTTTCGTCGCACTTTTTTGCAAGGGGACCAGCCTTTCTCGGTTGCCTTTTGTTCCGGTGGGTGCGCGCGAGCGCACCCGCCGGGTGTAGCCCCCGAGGCCTCGGAGGAGTGGTTTCACTCCTTCGAGGTCTTAATGCCTTGCGTAATGCTTCGGCTGGTCTGGTGGTTCCCTCATGCGAACTGGCCGTAGCCCGGGTGCACGGTCGGGGCCCAAGTTCTCGGGCTGGTATGTTGACGCTGTCAACGGTTCGGCCGGAGCCGGGTTTGCGAGAGCAGCCCCCGAGCCTCCGCACAGGGTGAGAGGGCGATCAGGGACAGACTCGGCTTTTTTACATACGCCCCTACGTCGCCTTTCCGCAAGGAGGAGGGGGAGAGCGCCATGTTACCCTCGATGGGCACCGAACATTGTGTCTCCGGTGAGCTGCAAGCGGGTAATCCGAGTGGACGTCCGTGCCCCGTTCGTTGGGGGTCGGCTAGGGGCCCAGAGGCACGCCCAAAAGTACCTGCGGGTGATCTGCCGGACCCGGTCCCCTGGCGACGGGGTCCGAGGGCTCGATGCCTCCCTCCGATGGGATTCCTTTAGAAGATCGCTCCCGCTGGTCTCGGAAATGTCCTAGGGTACCTCGGGAGCACAGCCCGAGCCTTGGTTATGTATCGAACGTACCCCTGGTCATCCCTCGCTCGGTGTCTGAGGCGACTGTGAACCCTTCGGGGGCCAGCCTTCGAACCCCTGATCAGTAATGGGCGCGGAGCCCGAGTAGCCTGAGGCGGCCGTGGAACCCTTCGGGGGGCCGGCCTTCGAACCTCTGACCAGTAGTGGGTGTAGGGCCCACGCGATTTGAGGCGGCTGTTGAACCCTTCGGGGGGCCAGCCTTCGAACCCCTGATCAGTAAGGAGGCTCGGAGCCTGGTTCCTTCACGGGGAAGGACCCCTTTCGGGGTATCCCCCTTTCCCGGTCCCTGTCGCAAGAGATAGAGAAGGAGGAAAAAAGGAAAAAGGATACGAAACCGAACGACACGGCGTACCTTTTTTGGCGCGGTTGTTTCGGCGAAGGCGAAGCGTCGCCCGCTGCGCCTACCAGAAGCGCCGCCTTTCCAGCCGCGGAGTTAATGCGACGGGGTGAGTAGTTGGCGGGGCTGCCGTTGCGCGTGCGCGAGCCGTTCGAGGAACGGACCACGGGCGCGTTGTCTTCACGCCGTGAGAGGGGGTTCTCTTGCTGCCCCCGGATGGGACGTGAGCTTGGCTGACGACGTGTCCGCTGCTCCCGCGCGCCTACCACCGTCATTACTGCCGGCCCACCTTTGGCCGCGTTGGCCGCCGCGCCAGGCTGGCGCTGCTGGGTCGCGCGCTGGGTTGCCTCGAGTCGCGGTATTGGTTCCGCAATCGAGGAGGCGCGGTGGTGGCACAGGCGGTACAGTTGCTTGCATGCAGCATCTGGCGCGCCGGTCGCGCGACGCGTGGGCCTAGGCCTCCATGCTGGCGTGTCGGGAGTCGGAGAAGCGCGTCCACTTGGCGCGGTTGCATGCCGCCTGCATGGCTGCCCGCCCCTTTCGCCCGTTGGTCTGGGCAAAAGTGGAGGGTCACTTGTAATCGCTGGGCGGTTGCGTGCACCACGCGCGGCGGTTTGGCTTCTTCTGCTCGGAGCCGGTCTGCATGACATGCGGGACCCAGCCCCCGCGCCGCAGGGGAGGGCTTTGGAGCGTGTTGGAGAAGACTCAGCCCGTGACGGTTGGGGGTGCAAGCAGGGAGAGTCGCCTTTAAAAGGAGGGCGACCCCTTTCGTAAGGCGACCATGTCTTCTTGCTCCCTTATGCACCGCATCTTTCCACCTTCCAAGCCCCCGGATGGGGGAAACCGCCGTCTTTTCGCCTCATCGTTGGAGGAACGCAACTCCGTGGGAGTTGGTACCTTTCAGCCATCGTTCGGCTTCAAGGATTTTCATCATGCAGCCCGGCTACACCCCTCCGCCGGCGGTCACCCAAGGCAGTGACCTCCGGCTTGATGGCGGGGGAAAGCGAGCCGGGCTGCGGCCTCTGCCCCTCCCTCAGCCTCAAGGATTTTCATCACCAGGGCTGGGGAGGGGAGTGTGCCGTGTTGAGGTCGGCCCCCGCGTGGGCGGCGGCCCGCTCCTTCACTCAGTGATCGGAGGGAGGAGCGGTTGTCGTTCATGGCGCTGGCATCTGCAGCGTGCCTGGCTTTCGGACGCGAGTGGCTTCGGAGCCGCTCGTGGCGCCGGTGTCTGCCACGGCAGCTGGAAAAGGTTCTTCCGCCGGCGTGATAGCCAAGGCTGGCCACGGACCGACCTCCAACTCTACGGCCTTCTGCCCGTCCTTGCCTCTCGAGTTTGGGCATGGGCGGGGGCCTCCTGGCAGCAGCATCCGCCCTGAGGTCATCGCTGCTGCTGTTCGGCCCCCCGAGACAGAAGTCTTTATCGTCGCCGCTGCTGGGGCGGGCGACGATAAGCCGTTCGTCGGTCTTCTGTTGCTCTGCAGGCCCACCCCTATCGAGTGGGGTTGTTCGTACCTGCGGAGGGGGAACCGGAGTTCCATTTGTAATGGCACTTCGAATGCCAGGGTTTTTTTGTTCATTGCGGCTGTCGAGGCCTGAACATGTATGTAATTACGGCACGGAGCCATGTTCTTTCCTCATTTTTGAGCGCTAAGACTTGTCTGCTGATTATCTGAACCGCTTCACCAAGCATGAGTCGCCCCGTGTCAAGGTGACGAGTGAGGTATCCGTATCCCGGAGGCGTAGGAGTCCCTCGGCTCGGTCGGCCCTGCTGTCCGAGGCTCCTCTAGCTTAGTTAAAGAGACCCCTCGGCCGCTCTTCGATGAGCCGAGGCCAGGGGTAGCGATATCAGTATGAACAGAGGCGGAGTTGGCTCGAAAATGAAACCTGGATGGCCGGAGCCTAGCTGGGTTATCCGTTGGCGGGATCGACGTCGGAGTTGATCAGCCGAGGCCTCAGGTCAGGCTGGCTCCCTTGGAAGATGGTTGGCCGAGGCCCCAGGGGTAACCGGCCGAGCTGCCTGCTCGGGCCAGATTCCCGGAGAAGTCCCTGGGAGCGATTGCCCGGGCGTGGTGATGACGTCGTCCTTCAGAGCGGAGAACCTCGGACCGCATCGCCGTCCGAGGCTAGATCGGGCCTCGCCGAAGGTGCCATCGATGCCGAGGGCGTTGCTGCCCCCTTCCAGCGTCAAGACCCGAACCTGCAGGATCAAATTGTCTTGTAGCGTGTGCCTTGTGCGGCCGTCGAGGCCAGAACACACACCCTCGCTGCGTTGTAAAGCTGCGTCTCTTTTCCTCTTGTTTCGAGTATCTGGACTTTTTGTCGGTAACAGGGATGTTTGTGCGAGCGAGAGTTGCTTCTCGCGGAAGGTGATGAGTGAGGTATCCGTATCCGGAGGCGTGGGAGTCCCTCGGCTCGGTCGGCCTTGCCGCTTACGCGTACTTTCACCCGTCCATGAGGCCCTGTCACCGACTCGGTCGAGAAGGCTCGAAGGATCGCTTCGGCAGAAGGGCTTCTGAACGTAAAGACTTGTTCGATCCGCGGAGCCACTTTATCCGAACGCGAGTTACTTATCGCAGAAGGTGATGAGTGAGGTATCCGTATCCCGGAGGCGTAGGAGTCCCTCGGCTCGGTCAGCCTTGGCTGCTTACGTGTACTCCATCGTTTCCAGGACCCACTTTTCGAAGTAGTCAAAAAGCACGAAAGATATTCTGGTAAAAGAGATTTTTTTTCGAGGAAAATTTTGACGCAGAGGGGGTTTCCCCCCTTTTAGCCCCCGAGGGAGGGTCGGGCTTTGCCGAGGCGAGGCCGACCCTTCCTTGTTGACTAAACTTTGCGTGGGTGCGAGGTATATGAACAACTTGGAAACATCTTAAGGGTAGAAGCGACGTAGCTGTTGGATGTTCCAAGCGTTGCCGTAGACCTCGCCTTGACTGTTGGCCAGCTTGTACGTTCCGGGCTTCAGAACTTTGGCGATGACGAATGGCCCCTCCCAGGGGGGCGTGAGCTTGTGCCTCCCTCAGGCGTCTTGCCGCAGCCGAAGCACCAGGTCGCCCACCTGGAGGTCTCGGGGTCGGACCCCTCGGGCGTGGTAGCGTCGCAGGGACTGCTGATACCGCGCCGAGTGTAGTAAGGCCCTGTCCCGAGCCTCTTCCAGCTGGTCCAGCGAGTCTTCTCGGCTAGCTTGGTTGCTTTGATCGTCGTAGGCCCTCGTCCTCGGGGAGCCGTATTCCAGGTCAGTGGGCAAGACGGCCTCGGCCCCGTAGACCAGGAAGAACGGCGTGAAACCCGTGGCTCGGCTCGGCGTTGTCCTCAGGCTCCAGACCACCGAGGGGAGTTCCTTCATCCATCGCTTGCCGAACTTGTTGAGGTTGTTGTAAATCCGAGGCTTGAGCCCTTGTAGAATCATGCCGTTGCCACGCTCTACTTGCCCATTCGACATGGGATGAGCTACGGCAGCCCAGTCCACCCGGATGTGGTGATCCTCGCAAAAATCCAAGAATTTTCTGCCGGTGAACTGGGTGCCGTTGTCGGTGATGATGGAGTTTGGGACCCCGAAGCGATGGATGATGTTGGTGAAGAACGCCACCGCCTGCTCGGACCTGATGCTGTTCAGGGGTCGAACCTCGATCCACTTGGAGAATTTGTCGACGGCGACAGCAGGTGCGTGTAGCCCCCGGGAGCCTTCTGCAGAGGGCCGACGAGGTCCAGACCCCACACAGCGAAGGGCCAGGTGATGGGTATTGTCTGCAGAGCCTGAGCGGGCAGGTGGGTCTGCTTCGCATAGAATTGACACCCTTCGCAGGTGCGGACAATTCTAGTGGCGTCAGCCACCGCCGTCGGCCAGTAGAAGCCTTGCCGGAAAGCGTTCCCGACGAGGGCTCGAGGCGCTGCATGATGGCCGCAAGCCCCCGAGTGTATCTCTTGCAGGAGTTCCTGACCTTCGGTGATGGAGATGCATCGCTGGAGGATGCCCGAGGGGCTGCGGTGGTAGAGCTCCTTCTCATCGCCCAGCAAGACGAACGACTTGGCGCGTCGTGCTACCCGCCGAGCCTCGGCTTGGTCAAGGGGTAGCTCTCCTTGGCGGAGATATTGCAGGTACGGGGTCTGCCAATCTCGATCGGGCGTGACCCCGCTCCGCTCCTCCTCGATGCGCAGCACCTCGCCCTCGGGGGCCGAGGGTACCTCGGGCTGAACCGAGGACGCCTCGGGCTGGGCCGAGGGTACCTCGGACTCGGGCGTGTCGTTGATCTTGACGGAGGGTTGGTGCAGATCCCGGGAGAAGACGTCCGGGGGAACCGTCGTTCGCCCCGAGGCTATTTTTGCCAGCTCGTCTGCAGTCTCGTTGTAGCGCCGGGCGATGTGGTTAAGCTCGAGCCCGTAGAACTTGTCTTCCAGGCGCCGAACCTCATCGCAGTAGGCCTCCATCTTCGGGTCGCGGCAGTGGGAGTTCTTCATGACTTGGTCGATGACGAGCTGCGAGTCACCGCGAGCGTCGAGGCGTCGGACCCCTAGCTCGATGGCGATTCGCAATCCTTTGATCAGAGCTTCGTACTCAGCCACATTGTTGGACGCCGGGAAATGGAGGCGCAGCACGTAGCGTAGGTGTTTCCCGAGGGGCGAGATGAAGAGCAGGCCCGTGCCGGCTCCCATCTTCATCAGCGACCCGTCGAAAAACATGGTCCAGAGCTCCGGTTGGATCGGAGCCGTCGGCAGCTGGGTGTCGACCCATTCGGCTACGAAGTCCGCCAATACCTGGGACTTGATGGCCTTCCGAGGGGCGAACGAGATTGTCTCGCCCATGATTTCCACCGCCCACTTTGCGATCCTGCCCGAGGCCTCTCGGCACTGGATGATCTCCCCCAGGGGGAAGGATGACACCACAGTTACCTGATGAGACTCGAAGTAATGTCGCAACTTTCGCCTCGTCAAGATCACTGCATACAGTAGCTTCTGAACTTGTGGGTAGCGGATCTTGGTTTCGGACAGCACCTCGCTGACGAAGTAAACTAGCCTCTGAACGGGCAATGCATGCCCCTCTTCTTGCCTTTCGACCACAATCGCGGTGCTAACCACCTGAGTGGTCGCGGCGACGTAGACCAAGAGGGCTTCTCCATCAGTTGGGGGTACCAAGATAGGCGCCTTGGTGAGGAGCGCCTTCAGGTTCCCGAGAGCTTCCTCGGCCTCAGGGGTCCAAGTGAAGCACTCGGCCTTCCTTAAGAGGCGGTACAGAGGCAGGCCTCTTTCGCCGAGGCGTGAGATGAAACGGCTCAAGGCCGCGAGACATCCCATGACCCTCTGTACACCTTTTAAGTCCTTGATGGGCCCCATGCTGGTGATGGCTGCGATCTTCTCCGGGTTGGCTTCGATGCCCCGCTCGGAGACGATGAACCCCAGGAGCATGCCTCGGGGCACCCCGAAGACACACTTCTCGGGATTGAGCTTGACGTCCTTTGCCTTGAGACACCGGAATGTCACTTCAAGGTCAAAGAGGAGGTCGGAGGCTTTCCTTGTCTTGACTACGATGTCATCGACGTAGGCCTCGACCGTACGACCGATGTGTTCGCCGAACACATGGTTCATGCACCACTGGTACGTCGCACCCGCGTTCCTCAAACCGAACGGCATGGTGACATAGCAGTACATGCCGAAGGGCGTGATGAAAGAAGTCGCGAGCTGGTCGGACTCTTTCATCTTGATTTGATGATACCCTGAGTAGGCATCGAGGAAAGACAGGGTTTCGCACCCAGCAGTGGAATCCACGATTTGATCGATGCGAGGTAGAGGGTAGGGAACCTTCGGACATGCTTTGTTGAGACCAGTGTAGTCTACACACATCCGCCATTTCCCCCCCTTCTTTCTCACAAGCACAGGGTTGGCAAGCCATTCGAGATGGAATACCTCTTTGATGAACCCTGCTGCCATTAGCTTGTGGATCTCCTCGCCTATCACTCTGCGCTTCTCCTCGTCGAATCGGCGCAGAGGCTGCCTGACCGGTCGGGCTCCGGCCCGAATATCCAGCGAGTGCTCGGCAACATCCCTCGGTATGCCGGGCATGTCCGAGGGACTCCACGCAAAGACGTCGGCGTTTGCGCGGAGAAAGTCGACGAGCACTGCTTCCTATTTGGGGTCGAGCCCGGAACCGATCCGGATCTGCTTGGAGGTGTCGCCACTGGGGTCAAGAGGGACAGCCTTAACCGTCTCCGCTGGCTCGAAGTTGTCGGCGTGTCGCTTCACGTCTGGCACCTCTCTGGAGAGGTTCTCCAGGTCGACGATGAGGGCCTCGGACTCGGCGAGGGCCTCGGCGTACTCCACGCACTCCACGTCGCATTCGAACGCGTGTTTGTACGTGGGGCCGACGGTGATGACCCCGTTGGGGCCCGGCATCTTGAGCTTCAGGTAGGTGTAGTTGGGGACGGCCATGAACTTCGCGTAGCATGGCCTCCCCAATACCGCGTGATAGGTTCCTCGGAACCCGACCACCTCGAACGTCAAAATCTCCCTTCGGAAGTTGGAGGGCGTTCCGAAGCAGACAGGAAGGTCGAGCCGTCCGAGGGGCTGGACGCGCTTCCCAGGAATGATCCCGTGGAAGGGCGCAGCGCCTGCTCGGACGGAGGACAGGTCGACGCGCAGGAGCCTGAGGGTCTCGGCGTAGATGATGTTGAGGCAGCTGCCCCCATCCATCAGGACCTTGGTGAGCCTGACGTCGCCGATGATAGGGTCGACGACGAGCGGGTATTTCCCCAGGCTCGGCACGTGGCCGGGGTGGTCAGCTTGGTCGAAGGTGATGGGCTTGTCGGACCAGTCTAGGTAGACTGGCGCCGCCACCTTCACCGAGCAGACCTCCCGACGCTCTCGCTTGCGATGCCGAGCCGAGGCATTCGCCGCATGCCCTCCGTAGATCATGAAGCAGTCGCGGACCTCGGGGAACTCTCCTGCTCGGTGATCTTCCTTTTTGTCGTCGTCGCAGGCCCTGCCACCCTCTGCGGGTGGCCTGGCCTTGTGGAAGTGGCGCCGAAGCATGACGCACTCCTCGAGGGTGTGCTTGACGGGCCCCTGATGGTAGGGGCATGGCTCCTTGAGCATCTTGTCGAAGAGGTTAGCACCTCCAGGGGGCTTCCGAGGGTTCTTGTACTCGGCGGCGACGACAAGGTCCGCGTCGGCGGCGTCGCGTTTCGCTTGCGACTTCTTCTTGCCTTTCTTCTTGGCGCCGCGCGGAGTAGACGCCTCGGGAGCCTCTTCCGAGGGGCGGCCCTGGGGCTGCTCGTCCTTTCGGAAGATGGCCTCGACCGCCTCCTGGCCAGAGGCGAACTTGGTGGCGATGTCCATCAGCTCGCTCGCCCTGGTGGGGGTCTTGCGACCCAAGTTGCTCACCAGGTCGCGGCAGGTGGTGCCGGCAAGGAACGCGCCGATGACATCTGAGTCGGTGATGTTGGGCAGCTCGGTGCGCTGCTCCGAGAATCGCCGGATGTAGTCCCGAAGAGACTCTCCCGGCTGTTGCCGGCAGCTTCGGAGGTCCCAGGAATTCCCGGGGCGCACGTACGTGCCCTGGAAATTACCGGCGAGGGCTTGGACCAAATCATCCCAGTTGGAGATCTGCCCCGGAGGCAGGTGCTCCAACCAGGCGCGAGCAGTGTCGGAGAGGAACAGGGGGAGGTTGCGGATGATGAGGTTGTCGTCGTCCGTTCCACCCAGTTGGCAGGCCAGGCGGTAGTCTGCGAGCCACAATTCCGGCCTCGTTTCCCCCGAGTACTTTGTGATGGTAGTCGGGGGTCGGAATTGGGCCGGAAACGGCGCCCGCCGGATGGCCCGGCTGAAGGCCTGCGGACCGGGTGTTTCGGGCGAGGGACTCCGATCCTCCCCGCTGTCGTAGCGTCCCCCACGCCTGGGGTGGTAGCCTCGGCGCACCCTTTCGTCGAGGCGGGCCCGACGGTCGCGACGATGGTGCTCGTTGCCGAGGTGGCCCGGGGCCGCAGGCGCGGTGTTGCGCGTGCGCCCGGTGTAGACCGAGGCTTCCCGCATGAATCGGGAAGTCGCGGCATGAGGTTCCGAGGGGTACCCCTGCCTTCGGGAGGCAGAGCTCTCGGCACGCCGGGCCGCAGCGCCTTCCAGGAGATTCTTGAGCTCTCCCTGGATTCGCCGACCCTCGGTGGTTGATGGTTCTGGCATCGCGCGGAAGAGCATCGCTGCGGCTGCCAGGTTCTGACCGACCCCGCTGGATGCGGGTGGCGGCCTGTCCCTGACATTGTGGGCGACGCGGTGCTGGAAACCCTGGGGCAGGTGACGTATTTCTCCGGCCGGGGGTTGGCCCGCCCATACCTGCCCGACGTCCCGGCGGATCGACTCGAGCGCTCCTGCTCCCTCGTCGAGCCTGGCCTGCGCCCCATGGACTTGCTCGAGCTGTGGGTCGTGACCCCCCGCCGGAACGGGGACCATAGCTAGCTCCCGCGGGATGTCGGCGCGAGGCACCGGCCTAGGGAGATCACCGTCCTCTGGCATGCCGAGATGGTTGCCTTCGGAGGGATCCCCTAGCTCGACGTGGAAACATTCGCGGTTTGGGCCGCAGTCCTTGTCGTCAAGGCTACGGCTGCCGTCGGAACAGTCGGAGAGGCAGTAGTCACATGCGGTCATAAAGTCCCGCATGGCACTGGGGTTGCCAAATCCAGAGAAATCCCAACAGACGCTGGGATCGTCATCTTCCTCGGACCCAGAGGGCCCGTAGGTCGAGACGTCCGTCAATCGGTCCCAAGGCGACCGCATACGAAACCCCAGAGGGGTTGCACTCGCCTCAACGTGAGAGCCCGCCAAAGCGAGGTCGCTAGGCGGGTTGAGGCCGAGTCGAAATGACGTAGGATGGGAATCAGTCGGTACCTTTTGGTCGACGAGGAGCGACATAGTCACGTCGGGGACTGATTGCGCCGTCGTCTTGGGTACGAGGGCGACGTCCTGCAGGCCCTCCGCGAGCGTGCTGGCGTCGTCCACTTGCTCGGGATTGGCGTGTCGTGGGGGGATGGTGCTCGCCTTCGTATCAAACGCGAGGTCGACGCCTGACGCGCCCTCCGTTGGGGCGTTGGGGGCGTCGATTCGCTCGACAGCCGACGGAGCGCGGCCTCCCGCTCGGCCTTGGTTGCCCCGCCTCCTGCTCCGATGGCGGGGGAGAGGACGGGGCGAGCTCGAATGTTGTTCTTCCACCACGCGGGGAAGACGTCGTCGATTCCGCCGCCGGCGGGCGGGCTATCGGCCGCCATTGTCGTCGTCGCGCGGCGGTGGAAGGAGTATCATGTCGTAGCTGTCGTCGAGAGACATGAACTCGAGACTCCCGAAACGGAGCACCGTCCCGGGTTGGAGAGGTCGTTGGAGACTGCCCATCTGGAGCTTGACGGGAAACTGCTCGTCAACACGCAGCAGGCCCCTACCTGGCGCGCCAACTGTCGGCGTTTCGAGACCGGGGGGTCCCTAAGCCGACGAGTGAGTGTGCCGCGTGCCCCAGCCCAGATGGGTCGAGCGCGTGGGCGAGCACGAAGGGGGGAAGCGAGGTGGCCGGAGACGGGCGTGAGAGAGGTGGAAATCCTGCGGCCTTCGTGTTCGTCCCGCGCCCAGGTCGGGTGCGCTTGCAGTAGGGGGTTACAAGCGTCCACGCGGGTGAGGGAAGCGAGCGGCCCCAAGAGAGCGCCTGCCCCGTCCTCGTCCCCGCGCGGCCAACCTTCTCTAAGAAGGCCCTGGTCCTTCCTTTTATAGGCGTAAGGAGAGGATCCAGGTGTACAATGGGGGTGTAGCAGAGTGCTACGTGTCTAGCGCGGGAGAGCTAGCGCCCTAAGTACATGCCAATGTGGCAGCCGGAGAGATCTTGGCACCCGGCTGGTGTGGTGTCATGGCTGTCGGAGGAGCAACGGAGCCTGGTGGAGGGACAGCTGTCGGAGCGGTTGGGTCCTTGCTGACGTCCCCCTACTTCCGTAAGGGAGCTAAGAGCCGCCGTCGTCACGGGGCCAGCGGGGCGCCATCATTGCCTATCTGGCGGAGCTAGCCAGATGGGACACCGGTCTTGTTCTCTGCGGCCCGAGTCGGCTCGGGGTAGGGTGATGATGGCGCTTCCTGTTGACGTGGCGGGCTTGTGCCCTAGGTCGGGCGACGTGGAGGCTCCTCCGAAGCCGAGGTCGAGTCTGTCTTTCATGGCCGAGGCCGAGCCCGAGCTCCTGGGTCGGGCGAGGCGGAGGTCGTTCGGCAGAGGCTAGGGCGGAGTCCGACCCCTGGGGTCGGGCGAAGCGGAGTTCGTCATCTTCCGGGGCCTAGCCCGAGTCCGAGCCCTGGGTCGGGCGGAGCGGAGTTCGCCGTCCTCCGGGGCCTAGCCCGAGTCTGAGCCCTGGGTCGGGCGGAGCGGAGTTCGCCGTCTTCCGGGGCCTTAGCCCGAGTCCGAGCCCTGGGTCGGGCAGAGCGGAGTTTGCCGTCTTCCGGGGCCTTAGCCCGAGTCCGAGCCCTGGGTCGGGCGGAGCGGAGTTCGCCGTCTTCTGGGGCCTTAGCCCGAGTCCGAGCCCTGGGTCGGGCGGAGCTTCCTATGGCGCCTTTGGCAAGGCCTGACTGCCTGTCAGTCTCACTCTGTCAAGTGGCACTGCAGTCGAAGTGGCGCAGGCGGCGCTGTCCTTCTGTCAGACCGGTCAGTGGAGCGGCGAAGTGACGGCGGTCACTTCGGCTCTGCCGGGGGGCGCGCGTCAGGATAAAGGTGTCAGGCTACCTTTGCGTTAAATGCTCCTGCGACTCGGTCGGTCGGCGCGGCGATTTAGTCAGGGTTGCTTCTTAGCGAAGGCAAGGCCTCGGGTGAGCCGGAGATGTGTCCGCCGTTAAAAAGGGGGGCTTCGGGCGAGACGGAAACCCCTCGAGGTCGGCTGCCCTTGCCCGAGGCTAGGCTCGGGCGAGGCGTGATCGAGTCGCTCGTATGGACTGATCCCTGACTTAATCGCACCCATCAGGCCTCTGCAGCTTTATGCTGATGGGGGTTACCAGCTGAGAATTAGGCGTCTTGAGGGTACCCCTAATTATGGTCCCCGACACTGTGGTATCTCAAAATTACGGTATTTCAAAACTGTATTTCCAAACAGTCGCTGAGCCTCTGGTCCGGGAGACGCTCGTATTCATCACATGCCCGTTGGCTGTTCTAGTTCTAGTCCGCGTGATCCAGACAACCAGTTGGTTTGTGGAGCACTGTATTTAACAGGCACCATCTCTCTCTCTGTTTCCGGAGACGACGACCGACTGTCGGAGGTTGAAGCTTGCCCCAAACATTTAGTAACACTTAGGGATGGCAATGGGTACCCGAAACCCAAAACCCGATGGGTAAAAACCCTATTAGGCATGTGTATGACGGATTTTGATACCCATGGGTATTTTATCGAGTCATTTGTTATGCCCATCGGGTATGGTGGGCGTGGGTATGTTCTCTGTTGCCCCATACCCGCTACCCCGATGGGGAACCCGCTAATATATGACACGTGGGTCTGGATTTATATATATGTCTCATATAAAATGAATGCTATGTTTTGTCCACAGTTTTGTAGAATCAATGCTATGTTTTGTGTGATTTGAAGGCATGATATTGCCATTTAATGTTGAATATTGTTGAACCTGTGATAAAATTATGTTGGGTTCGATACATTTGTTATGATGGTACTTATTTTTGCGATTCAAATGATCTTGTCTATCGTAATGTTAATGGGTATGGGTACCCGATGGGTACCCGCTACCCATGGTGGGTATGTGTATGGTGTAATTTTGTACCCATAATGGGTAGTGGGTATGGGTATGGGTCAATTTTTCCTAGTGGGTATGGGTATGGCTTCGTGTGCCCATTGGGTACCTTACCCACTGCCATCCCTAGTAACACTGTCCCAAACCTTCCCTCCATCTCTTTGCAAAACTCGCTAGGGATCTATAGATCATAATGAGCTTCATAAGAACACGCAGGTTTTTTCGTCATCACAATGCAAATCTAACTGCGCGATCAATTTGCTATCTCCTTCCAAATTTTACATGAATTAGCAACAAACAATGGGTGCCACTGTATTTATTGTGAAAAAAATTAATCTTAGATATTGCTAGGTAATAACGTGTTACTATCTCTGTTACAGAATATTTATCATCGGTTAATTTATTTTGAACTAAAAATATGTAAAAACAAAAAGATGAGAGAGGTCCAATATGTTGGAGATTTGTCCATGCTCTAGTAGATTTATTTTAGTGTTTCACATTGGATGATTACCACGGGCGTTCAAGTGCATGTCTCTCCCTACAGTCAGGCAAGTGTCGACAAATTTGTGGAAGTTGTTGACGGATCCACCGTCAGGCCCGAAGGCCTTGACCACCCTGGCTTGCAGGTCCCGCGTTGTAGCCCTCATCCGTGCCCCTTCCTCCCCTGTCAGCAGCGACGCCACCGCCGCCGCCATGCCACCCCTCGTCATCGGCTTGTCCTCGTCGAACGCCGTGCCGAAGCACCACAGGCGCGCCACCGCACGCGCATTCATCAGCTGGTCGCCGAAGAACGGGCGGCAGGCCATGGGCACGCCGCCGGCCATGCCCTCGACGACGGACCCCCAGCCGGAGTGCGTGACGAACGCGCCCACGGCCGGGTGCCGCAGCATGGCGGCCTGCGGCGCCCACGGCACGATGAGCCTGGAGTCGGCGGCGGCCTTGGCTCGGTCCAGGAACTCCGGAGGCAGCAGCGCCCACGCGTCCTCCCGCAGCGACCACAGGAACGGCGCGCCGCTGTCCTCGAGCCCGGAGGCCAGCTCGCGGAGCTCGTCCGGTGGCAGCGCGGCGACCGTGCCGAAGCTGACGTACGCGACGGTGCCCGCGTCGCGCCGGGCGAGCCAGGCAAGGCAGCCGTGGCGGTCGCCGTCGTCTGCTAGCGCGGCGGTGGCTGCGCCGGGGAGGAGGTTGTAGGGGCCCATGGGAAGGCAGTTGGGGAGCGCGTCGGCGAGGGCCACCGACACGTCCTCTGGGAAGAGGCCCGGGAAGGCGTTGAGCGCGACGGCGGCGGCGGCGCGGGGTACGCGCTCCGCCACGCGGCCGAGGAGGGTCGTCATGACGCGATACTTGTCGCCGCCGGCGCCGGCGTCCCCGAAGGGGAGGTCGCGGACGCGGTACATCCCGAGGCCAGGATACGAGGCTAGAGGCTCATCGGCCCGGCTCGCCGCTGTAGCAGCCATGTTGCCACCATTACAGATGCAGAGTGCAGCGCAGCAGCTCGAGCTCAGGCCTCAAGCAGCAAATAGATTCAACGGCGGCGGGCCGGGCGTGGCGTACGTACCGTGGTCGCCGATGTCCTTGCGGATGGTGTCACCGATGACGTGCGCCAGGAGCGCGCACGGGCCTCCCGTCCATACCGCGACCCAGGGCACCCCGACGTCCGCGACCATGGACATGAAGGCGTCACCGACGACGCAGGTCACGGCGGCGCCGCCAGCCGCGGCGCGGGCTGTTTCAAGCGCCTGCCGAAGCCCACCAGCCTCTGCGGCGTCGAGGAAGAGTTCCATCCGGCGCAACGATGGGATCCCTGGGCCATCCCCTCCCCCTGACGGCGCCTCCACGAAGCGCAGGTTCGCTGGGGCAGCGCCGGTGCCGGTGGGGAGCCGCGCCAGGGAGTCGGCGCTGGAAATGAAGGAGAAGGTGGCGGAAGGCGCCGCGGTGGCGAGAGCGCGCACCACCATCAGGAGCTTCGGGGCATGGGAGGTGAAGGGAAAAGCCACCACGGCGACCCCATTGCAGCTGCACCTTGATTGGCGGACAGTGAGTGGCCGGAGAAGTGCGAAGTGGCGCATTTCATTTTAAGCGCACCGCCGCCGCAAATACAGGTGTGAGCATGTGTGCCTCGTGCGCTGTCAGAAAATTAAAAATTAGTACATATAAATATAGATAAACATCACTATAATATATAAAATTAATGTGATACGATATCACCGTAACATTAATATAAATGAAAGTAGTGCATAGATATGGTATGAAAAAAGCGGAGTTCATCTGTTATGTAGTACTAGTCGGTTACCCGTGCGTTTCGACGGCTCACAACAATACCCACATAAATTATCCACCAAAAAGATCTTAAGATTTTTTATTGATTGTCTACGATCTTCGCATAATATTTTTTAGGAACACACGGATACCATAGGCAGCAAATCAGAGACCCGCATCCCTCGCCTCCCCTACTTCCAAGATTTCGTAGAGCATGAGGGGGAAGAGAAGAGGCGAACATACTTGTTAGTTGCCGGAAAAGAACACGACGAAGACCTGGGCATCTAGAGGCGACATAGGTAGTGTACTGCTAGATATATAGGGAGAGCACGCAAGTGTAGAAAGAAGCCCTGCCGGAGCAGCTCCAAACCAAGAGGCACCCCACACCAGGCGTCAATCTGAGAAGAGCGAGAGAATGCGAGTGTCTTTCCAGCCCTGGACCTACCGAAGCGACACACACCACCACCAACTTCGTAACATATGCCTACTGCTGCCACGGTACGGGTCTTGGTTGTCCAATATATCAGACCTGGACTCCTCATCGCCAAGATAACTTAAGCGTGGCAGGCGTCACCATGTCTTCCTCGACGACACGCACGGAGAAAGGCCAGGAGCATGACCGACTCACCTCGTACCTGCGTCGACGAGCGTCGGTCGGCTCGCGGCTGCGACCGTAGGCGGGGGGCAACAGGTTGGGGAGGAAGAACAGGGCGAAGGCCGGGAAGACGAACGGGGCGTCCGACGACGGCGAAAACGATGGTGCGCGCACGATGTGAAACATCTTCTTGGACGTGCAATAGCCACTGCGCGAGTCAGTGTCGGGGCTGGTGTCGGACAAATACGGGAAGGAGTCGCATGCTCCTACGCTCTGTGCCGAGAATGGGGTGGCACGGAGGTGGAGGCATTAGGGGAGAGAGAAAATAAATAGAATGGCGAACGAGGTGGTGGCAACTGAGGCGAGGGCCGTCATTATCGTGCGAATGAGGTGGTGGCAACTGAGGCGAGGCACAATCTTTTTAATAGTGACTGGGCCAACCCAGCGCGAGCGCCGTGCGGTGCTTGGGCCGTAGCCTTGGCCCGCAGTGCTGGCCCGGCCCAACACAATTATTTTTTTATTTTACAAAAAAAATCATATATACATATTGTCGGCGTTTCGAGACCGGGGGTCCCTCAGGTCGACGAGTGAGTGTCGCCGCGTGCCCCAGCCCAGATGGGTCGAGCGCGAGGGCGAGCACGAAGGGGGGAGAAGCGAGGCGGCCGCAGACCGGCGTGAGAGAGGTGGGAATCCCACAGCCTTCGTGTTCGTCCCGCGCCCAGGTCGGGTGCGCTTGCAGTAGGGGGTTACAAGCGTCCACGCGGGTGAGGGAGCGAGCGGCTTCCAAGCGAGCGCCTGTCTCGTCCTCGTCCCCGTGCGGCCAACCCTCTCTAAGAGGGCCCTGGTCCTTCCTTTTATAGGCGTAAGGAGAGGATCCAGGTGTACAATGGGGTGTAGCAGAGTGCTACGTGTCTAGCGGGGGAGAGCTAGCGCCCTAAGTACATGCCGTCGTGGCAGCCGGAGAGATTCTGGCACCCAGCTGGTGTGATGTCGTGGCCGTCGGAGGAGCGATGGAGCCTGGCGGAGGGACAGCTGTCGGAGCGGTTGGGTCCTTGCTGACGTCCTCTTGCTTCCGTAAGGGGGCTGAGAGCCGCCGTCGTCACAGAGCATGCGGGGCGCCATCATTGCCTATATGGCGGAGCTAGCCAGATGGGACGCCGGTCTGGTTCCCTGCGGCCCGAGTCAGCTCGGGGTAGGGTGATGATGGCGCCTCCTGTTGACGTGGCTGGCCTGCGCCCTAGGTTGGGCGATGTGGAGGCTCCTCCGAAGTCGAGGTCGAGTCTGTCTTCCATGGCCGAGGCCGAGTCCGAGCCCCTGGGTCGGGCGAGGCGGAGGTCGTCGGCTGAGGCTGGGGCAGAGTCCGAGCCCTGGGGTCGGTCGAAGCGGAGTTCGTCGTCTTCTGGGGCTGAGCCCGAGTCCGAGCCCTGGGTCGGGCGGAGCGGAGTTCGCCGTCTTCCGGGGCTTAGCCCGAGTCCGAGCCCTGGGTCGGGCGGAGCGGAGCTTCCTATGGTGCCTTTGGCAGGGCCTGACTGCTTATCAGTCTCACTCTGTCAAGTGGCACTGCAGTCGGAGTGGAGCAGGCGGCGCTGTCCTTCTGTCAGGCCGGTCAGTGGAGCGGCGAAGTGACGGAGGTCACTTCGGCTCTGCCGGGGGGCACGCGTTAGGATAAAGGTGTTAGGCCACCTTTGCGTTAAATGCTCCTGCGATTTTGTCGGTCAGTGCGGCGATTTAGTCAGGGTTGCTTCTTAGCGAAGGCAGGGCCTCGGGCGAGCCGGAAATATGTTCGCCGTCGGAGGGGGGCCTCGGGCGAGATGGAAATCCTCCGGGGTCGGCTGCCCTTGTCCGAGGCTAGGCTCGGGCGAGGCGTGATCGAGTCGCTCGAATGGACCGATCCCTGACTTAATCGCACCCATCAGGCCTTAGCAGATTTATGCTGATGGGGGTTACCAGCTGAGAATTAGGAGTCTTGAGGGTACCCCTAATTATGGTCCCCGACAGTAGCCCCCGAGCCTCGAAGGGAGTGTTAGCACTCGCTTGGAGGCTTTCGTCGCACTTTTTTGCAAGGGGACCAGCCTTTCTCGGTTGCATTTTGTTCCAGTGGGTGCGCACGAGCGCACCCGCCGGGTGTAGCCCCCGAGGCCTCGGAGGAGTGGTTTCACTCCTTCGAGGTCTTAATGCCTCGCGCAATGCTTCGGCTGGTCTGGTTGCTCCCTCATGCGAGCTGGCCGTAGCCCAGGTGTACGGTTGGGTCCCAACTTCTCGGGCTGGTATGTTGACGCTGTCAACGGTTCGGCCGGAGCCGGGTTTGCGAGAGCAGCCCCCGAGCCTCTGCACAGCTCGAGAGGACGATCAGGGACAGACTCGGCTTTTTTACATACGCCCCTGCGTCGCCTTTCCGCAAGGAGGAGGGGGGAAAGCGCCATGTTGCCCTCGATGGGCGCCGAACATGGTGTCTCCGGTGAGCTGCAAGCGGGTAATCCGAGTGGACGTCCGTGCCCCGTTCGTTAGGGGTTGGCTAGGGGCCCAGAGGCACACCCAAATGTACCTGCGGGTGATCTGCCGGACCCGGTCCCCTGGCGACAGGGTCCGAGGGCTCGATGCCTCCCTCTGATGGGATTGCGTTACAAGATCGCTCCCGCTGGTCTCGGAAATGTCCTAGGGTACCTCGGGAGCGCAGCCCGAGCCTTGGTTATGTATCGAACGTACCCATGGTCATCCCTCGCTCGGCGTCTGAGGCGGCTGTGAACCCTTCGGGGGCCAGCTTTCGAACCCCTGATCAGTAATGGGCGCGGAGCCCGAGTAGCCTGAGGCGGCCGTGGAACCCTTCGGGGGGCCGGCCTTCGAACCTCTGACCAGTAGTGGGTGTAGGGCCCACGCGATCTGAGGCGGCTGTCGAACCCTTCGGGGGCCAGCCTTCGAACCTCTGATCAGTAGGGAGGCTCGGAGCCTGGTTCCTTCACGGGGAAGGATCCTTTCTGGGGTATCCCCCTTTCCCGGTCCCTGTTGCAAGAGAGAGAGAAAGAGGAAAAAAGGAAAAGGATACGAAATTGAACGATGCAGCGTACCTTTACTGATGCGGTCATTATGGCGAAGGCGAAGCGTCGCCCGCTTCTCCTGCCAGAGGCGCCGCCTGTCCCGCCGCGGAGTTAATGCGACGGGGCGAGTGGTTGGCGGGGCGGCCGTTGCGCGTGCGCGAGCCGTTCGAGGAACGGATCACGGGCGCGTTGTCTTCACGCCGTGAGAGGGGGTTCTCTCGCTGCCCCCGGATGGGACGTGAGCTTGGTTGACGACGTGACCGCTGCTCCCGCCCGCCTGCTACCGTCAATACTGCCGGCCCATTTTTGGCCGCATTGACCGCCGCGCCAGGCTGGCGCTGCTGGGTCGTGCGCTGGGTCGCCTCGAGTCGCGGTATTGGCTCCGCAATCGAGGAGGCGCGGTGGTGGCGCAAGTGGCGGTGCAGTTTCTTGCACGAAGCATCCGGCGTGCCGGTTGCGTGACGCGTGGGCCTGGGCCTCCATGCTGGGCGTGTCGGGAGTTGGAGAAGCGCGTCCACTTGGCGCGGTTGCATGCCGCCTGTATGGTCACCCACCCCTTTCGCCCGCTGGTCTGGGCAAAAGTGGAGGGTCACTTGTAACCGCTGGGCGGTCGTGCGCACCGCGCGCGGCGGTTTGGCTTCTTCTGCTCTGAGCCGGTTTGCATGACGTGTGGGACCCAGCCCCCGCGCCGCAGGGGAGGGCCTTGGAGCGTGTCGGAGAAGACTCAGCCCGTGACGGCTGGGGACGCAAGTAGGGATAGTCGCCTTTAAAAGGAGGGTGACCCCCTTGGAAGTAGACCATGTCTTCGCGCTCCCTTATGCATCGTGTCTTTCCACCTTCCAAGCCCCCGGATGGGGGATACCCGCCGTCTTTCCGCCTCATCGTTTTAGGAACGCAACTCCGTGGGAGTTGGTACCTTTCAGCCATCGTTCGGCTTCAAGGATTTTCATCACACCGCCCGGTCACACCCCTCCGCTGGTGGTCACCCAAGACGGTGACCTCCAGTCCCTGGATGGGGAGGGGCAAGCTGGGCTGTGATCTCGATCCCGCCCTCAGCGTCGAGGGTGTTCGTCATCCTCGCTGGGTCGGGGAGCGAGGCGAGCCGGGGCTCTGCCTCCTGCGCGGGTCGACGGGCCACCTCTTCTTCCAGCTTCTGGTGGTGGCAATCGCCCTCCAGCCCTGCGGCGGAGACGTCCTCCAGCCATGCCGGGGAAGGCGAACTGTTGCTGCCCAGCTAGGATGCAACATTCCGCCCTCTCCCTCGCATTCGCGGCGAGGACGGCAGCGAGGACATGCCGGTGCGCTTGGGAGCGGCCCGCTCTTTGGCTTTAATAGCTCGTTCGCGTCCCTTGAGCGGGAACGCGAACGAGAGCCCTCCGGTGGCCATGTCCACCCGGGACCATGGCTGCTGCTGCAGAGGTCGCTGGCGGGTCTCCCGATGTTCGTCGCCCCGCAGGCTCGAGGTTGCTCATACCCGCGGGACGGAACCAGAGTTCCGTTTGTGATGGCACTTTGAATGCCAGTATTTTTTGTTCATTGTGGCTGTCGAGGCCTGAACATGTATGTAATTTTGGCACGGAGCCGTGTTTTTTCCTCATTTTCGAGCACTAAGACTCGCCTGTTGGTTGTCTGAACCGCTTCACCAAGCGTGAGTCGCCCCGTGTCAAGGTGACGAGTGAGGTATCCGTATCCCGGAGGCGTAGGAATCCCTCGGCTCGGTCGGCCTTGTTGTCTGAGGCTTCTCTAGCTTAGTTAAAGGGACCCCTTGGTCGCTCTTCGATGAGCCGAGGCCAGGGGTAGCGACATCAGCATGAACAGGGGTGGAGTTGGCTCGAAAATGAAACCTGGTTGGCCGGAGCCCAGCCGGGTCGTCCGTTAGCGGGACCGACGCCGGAGTTGACCAACCGAAGCCTCGGGTCAGGCTGGCGCCCTCTGAGGACGGCTGGCCGAGGCCCTGGGGCGACCGGCCGAGCCGCCTGCTCGAGCCAGATTCCCGGAGAAGGCCCTGGCAGCGATTGCCCGAGCGTGGCGATGACGTCGTCCCTTAGAGCGGAGATCCTTGGACCGCGTCGCCGTCCGAGGCTAGGTCGGACCTCGCCGAAGGTGTCGTCAATGCCGAGGGTGCTGCTGTCCCCTTCCAGCATCAAGACCCGAGCCTGCAGGATCAGATTGTCTTGTAGCGTGTGCCTTCTACGACCGCCGAGGCCAGAACACACACCCTCGCTGCGTTGTAAAGCTGCGTCTCTTTTCCTCTTGTTTCGAGTATCTGGACTTTTTTGTCGGTAACAGGGATGTTTGTGCGAGCAAGAGTTGCTTCTCGCGGAAGGTGATGACTGAGGTATCCATATCCCGGAGGCGTAGGAGTCCCTCGGCTCGGTCGGCCTTGCCGCTTACGCGCACTTTTACCCGTCCATGAAGCTCTGTCACCGACTCAGTCGAGAAGGCTCGAAGGGTCGCTTTGGCAGAAGAACTTCCGAACGTGAAGACTTGTCCGGTCCGTGGAATCACTTATCCGAACGTGAGTTACTTATCGCAGAAGGTGATGAGTGAGGTATCCGTATCCCGGAGGCGTAGGAGTCCCTCGGCTCGGTCAGCCTTGGCTGCTTACGTGTACTCCGTCGTTTTCAGGATCCACTTTTCGAAGTAGTCAAAAAGCACGAAAGATATTCTGGCAGAAGAGATCTTTTTTTCGAGGAAAATTTCGACGCAGAGGGGGTTGCCCCCCTTTTAGCTCCCGAGGGAGGGTCGGGCTTTGCCGAGGCGAGGCCGACCCTTCCTTGATGACTAAACTTTGCATGGGTGCGAGGTATATGGACAACTTGAAAACATCTTATGGGTAGAAGCGACGTAGCTGTTGGATGTTCCAAGCGTTACCGTAGACCTCGCCTTGACTGTTGGCCAGCTTGTACGTTCCGGGCTTCAGAACCTTGGCGATGACGAATGGTCCCTCCCAGGGGGGCGTGAGCTTGTGCCTTCCTCGGGCGTCTTGTCGCAGCCGAAGTACCAGGTCGCCCACCTGGAGGTCTCGGGACCGGACCCCTCGGGCGTGGTAGCGTCGCAGGGACTGCTGGTACCGCGCCGAGTGTAGTAAGGCCTTGTCCCGAGCCTCTTCCAGCTGATCCAGCGAGTCTTCTCGGCTAGCTTGGTTGCTTTGATCGCTGTAGGCCCTCGTCCTCGGGGAGCCGTATTCCAGGTCTGTGGGCAAGACGGCCTCGGCCCCGTAGACTAGGAAGAACGGCGTGAAACCCGTGGCTCGGCTCGGCATTGTCCTCAGGCTCCAGACCACCGAGGGGAGTTCCTTCATCCATCGCTTGCTGAACTTGTTGAGGTCGTTGTAAATCCGAGGCTTGAGCTCTTGTAGAATCATGCCGTTGGCACGCTCTACTTGCCCATTTGACATGGGATGAGCCACGGCGGCCCAGTCCACCCGGAGGTGGTGATCCTCGCAGAAGTCCACGAACTTTCTGCCGGTGAACTGGGTGCCGTTGTCGGTGATGATGGAGTTCGGGACCCCAAAGCGATGGATGATGTTGGTGAAGAACGGCACCGCCTGCTTGGACCTGATGCTGTTCAGAGGTCAGACCTCGATCCACTTTGAGAATATGTCAATGGCGACCAGTAGGTGCGTGTAGCCCCCGGGCGCCTTCTGCAAGGGGCCGACGAGGTCCAGACCCCACACAGCAAAGGGCCAGGTGATGGGTATCGTCTGCAGAGCCTGAGCGGGCAGGTGGGTCTACTTCGCATAGAATTGGCACCCTTCGTAGGTGCGGACAATTCTAGTGGCGTCGGCTACCGCCGTCGGCTAGTAGAAGCCCTGTCGGAAGGCATTCCCGACAAGGGCTCGAGGCGCTGTGTGATGGCCGCAAGCCCCCGAGTGTATCTCCCGCAGGAGTTCCTGACCTTCGGTGATGGTGATGCATCGCTGGAGGATGCCTGAGGGGCTACGGTGGTAGAGCTCCTTCTCATCGCCCAGCAAGACGAACGACTTGGCGCGCCGCGCCACCCGTCGAGCCTCGGCTCGGTCGAGGGGTAGCTCTCCTTGGTGGAGATATTGCAGGTACGGGGTCTGCCAGTTTCGATCAGGCGTGGCCCCGCTTCGCTCCTCCTCGATGCGCAGTGCCTCACCCTCGGAGGCCGAGGGTACCTCGGGCTGAACCGAGGGTGCCTCGGGCCGAGCTGAGGGTGCCTCGGGCTGCGCCGAGGGTACCTCGGGCTGGACCGAGGGTACCTCGGACTGGGCCGAGGGCGCCTCGGGCTCGGGCGAGTCGTCGATCTTGGCGGAGGGTTGATGTAGATCCTAGGAGAAGACGTCCGGGGGAACCGTTGTTCGCCCCGAGGCTATTTTAGCCAGCTCGTCCGCAGTCTCGTTGTAGCGCCGAGCGATGTGGTTAAGCTCGAGCCCGTAGAACTTGTCTTCCAGGCGCCGAACTTCATCGCAGTAGGCCTCCATCTTCGGGTCGCGGCAGTGGGAGTTCTTCATGACTTGGTCGATGACGAGCTGCGAGTCACCGCGGGCGTCGAGGCGCCGGACCCCTAGCTCGATGGCGATCCGCAACCCGTTGACCAGAGCCTCATACTCAGCCACATTGTTGGACGCCGAGAAAAGGAGGCGTAGCACATAGCGTAGGTGTTTCCCGAGGGGCGAGATGAAGAGTAGGCCCGCGCCGGCTCCCGTCTTCATCAGTGACCCATCGAAAAACATGGTCCAGAGCTCCGGTTGGATCGGAGCCGTCGGTAGCTGGGTGTCGACCCATTCGGCTACGAAGTCCGCCAAGACCTGGGACTTGATGGCCTTCCGAGGGGCGAACGAGATTGTCTCGCCCATGATTTCCACCGCCCACTTTGCAATCCTGCCCGAGGCCTCTCGGCACTCGCTGACGAAGTAAACTGGCCTCTGAACGGGCAATGTATGCTCCTCTTCTTGCCTCTCGACCACAATCGCGGCGCTAACCACCTGAGTGGTCGCGGCGACATAGACCAAGAGGGCTTCTCCGGCAGCTGGAGGCACCAAGATAGGCGCCTTTGTGAGGAGCGCCTTCAAGTTCCCGAGAGATTCCTCGGCCTCGGGGGTCCAAGTGAAGCACTCGGCCTTCCTTAAGAGGCGGTACAGAGGTAGACCTCTTTCGCCGAGGCGTGAGATGAAACGGCTCAGAGCCGCGAGACATCCCATGACCCTCTGTACGCCCTTTAAGTCCTTGATGGGCCCCATGCTGGTGATGGCTGCGATCTTCTCTGGGTTGGCTTCGATGCCCCGCTCGGAGACGATGAACTCCAAGAGCATGCCTCGGGGAACCCCGAAGACACACTTCTCGGGATTGAGCTTGACGCCTTTCGCCTTAAGGCATCGGAATGTCACTTCAAGGTCGGAAAGGAGGTCGGAAGCTTTCCTCGTCTTGACTACGATGTCATCGACGTAGGCCTCGACCGTGCGACCGATGTGTTCGCCGAACACATGGTTCATGCACCGCTGGTACGTCGCGCCCGCATTCCTCAAGCCGAACGGCATGGTGACATAGCAGTACATGCCGAAGGGCGTGATGAAAGAAGTCGCGAGCTGGTCGGACTCTTTCATCCTGATTTGATGATACCCTGAGTAGGCATCGAGGAAGGACAGGGTTTCGCACCCAGCGGTGGAATCCACGATTTGATCGATGCGAGGCAGAGGGTAGGGAACCTTCGGACATGCTTTGTTGAGACCAGTGTAGTCTACACACATCCGCCATTTCCCCCCTTTCTTTCTCACAAGCACAGGGTTGGCAAGCCATTCAGGATGGAATACCTCTTTGATGAACGCTGCCGCCATCAGCTTGTGGATCTCCTCGCCTATCGCTCTGCGCTTCTCCTCGTCGAATCGGCGCAGAGGCTGCTTAACGGGTCGGGCTCCGGCCCGAATATCCAGCGAGTGCTCGACGACATCCCTCGGTATGCCGGGCATGTCCGAGGGACTCCACGCGAAGACGTCGGCGTTTGCGCGGAGAAAGTCGACGAGCACTGCTTCCTATTTGGGGTCGAGCCCGGAGCCGATCCGAATATGTTTGGAGGTGTCGCCGCTGGAGTCGAGGGGGACGGCCTTAACCGTCTCCACTGGCTCGAAGTTGCCGACATGACGTTTCACGCCCGGCACCTCCTTAGAGAGGTTTTCCAAGTCGGCGATGAGGGCCTCGGCGTACTCCACGCACTCCACGTCGCATTCGAACGCGTGTTTGTACGTGGGTCCGACGGTGATGACCCCGTTGGGGCCCGGCATCTTGAGCTTCAGGTAGGTGTAGTTGGGGACGGCCATGAACTTCGCGTAGCATGGCCTTCCCAGTACCGCGTGGTAGGTTCCTCGGAACCCGACCACCTCGAACGTTAGGGTCTCCCTTCGGAAGTTGGAGGGCGTTCCGAAGCAGACGGGAAGGTCGAGTCGTCCGAGGGGCTGGACGCGCTTCCCGGGTATGATCCCGTGGAAGGGCGCAGCGCCTGCTCGGACGGAGGATAGATCGACGCGCAGGAGCCCGAGGGTCTCGGCGTAGATGATGTTGGGGCTGCTGCCTCCGTCCATAAGGACCTTGGTGAGCCTGACATCGCTGATGACGGGGTCGACGACGAGCAGGTATTTCCCCGGGCTCGGCACGTGGTCGGGGTGGTCGGCTTGGTCGAAGGTGATGGGCTTGTCGGACCAGTCTAGGTAGACTGGCGCCGCCACCTTCACCGAGCAGACCTCCCAGCGCTCTTGCTTGCGATGCCGAGCCGAGGGATTCGCCGCATGCCCACCGTAGATCATGAAGCAGTCGCGGACCTCGGGGAACTCTCCTGCTTGGTGATCTTCCTTCTTGTCGTCGTCGTGGGCCCTGCCACCCTCCGCGGGTGGCCCGGCCCTGTGGAAGTGGCACCGAAGCATGACGCACTTCTCAAGGGTGTGCTTGACGGGCCCCTGATGATAGGGGCACGGCTCCTTGAGCATCTTGTCGAAGAGGTTGGCACCTCCGGGGGGCTTCCGAGGGTTCTTGTACTCGGCGGCAGCGACAAGGTCCGCGTCGGCGGCGTCACGTTTCGCTTGCGACTTCTTCTTGCCTTTCTTCTTAGCACCGCGCTGAGTAGACGCCTCGGGAGCATCTTCCGATGGGCGGCCCTGGGGCTGCTTGTCCTTTCGGAAGATGGCCTCGACCGCCTCCTGGCCAGAGGCGAACTTGGTGGCGATGTCCATCAGCTCGCTCGCCCTGGTGGGGGTCTTGCGACCCAACTTGCTCACCAGGTCGCGGCAGGTGGTGCCGGCGAGGAACGCGCCGATGACATCCGAGTCGGTGATGTTGGGCAGCTCGGTGCGCTGCCTCGAGAATCGCCGGATGTAGTCCCGGAGGGACTCTCCCGGCTGCTGCCGGCAGCTTCGGAGGTCCCAGGAATTCCCGGGGCGCACGTACGTGCCCTGGAAATTGCCGGCGAAAGCTTGGACTAGGTCGTCCCATTTGGAGATCTGCCCCGGAGGCAGGTGCTCCAACCAGGCGCGAGCGGTGTCGGAGAGGAACAGGGGGAGGTTGCGGATGATAAGGTTGTCGTCGTCCGTTCCACCCAGTTGGCAGGCCAGACGGTAGTCCACGAGCCACAGTTCCGGTCTCGTCTCCCTCGAGTACTTTGCGACAGTAGACGGGGGTCGGAACCGGGTCGGGAACGGTGCCCGTCGGATGGCCCGGCTGAAGGCCTGCGGACCGGGTGGCTCGGGCGAGGGACTCCGATCCTCCCCGCTGTCATAGCGTCCCCACGCCTGGGGTGGTAGCCTCGGCGCACCCTCTCGTCGAGGTGGGCTCGACGGTCGCGATGATGGTGCTCGTTGCCGAGGCGGCCCGGGGCTGCAGGCGCGGTGTTGCGCGTGCGCCCGGTGTAGACCGAGGCTTCCCGCATGAATCGGGAAGTCGCGGCATGAGGTTCCGAGGGGTATCCCTGCCTTCGGGAGGTAGAGCTCTCGGCCCGTCGGACCGCGGTGCCTTCCAGGAGATTCTTGAGCTCCCCCTGGATTCGCCGACCCTCGGTGGTGGATGGCTCCGGCATCGCGCGGAGAAGCATTGCTGCTGCGACCAGGTTCTGGCCGACCCCACTAGATGCGGGTGGCGGCATGACCCTGGCGTCGTCGGCGACGCGGTGCTGGAGACCCTGGGGCAGATGACGTATTTCTCCGGCCGGGGGTTGGCCCGCCCATGCCTACCCGACGTCCCGGCGGATCGGCTCAAGCGCTCCTGCTCCCTCGTCGAGCCTGGCCTGCACCCCGCGGATTTGCTCGAGCTGTGGGTCGTGACCCCCCGCCGGAACGGGGACCACAGCTAGCTCCCGTGGGATGTCAATGCGGGGCACCGGCCTAGGGAGATCACCGACCTCCGGCATGCCGAGATGATTGCCTTCGGAGGGACCCCCTAGATCGACGTGGAAACATTCGCGGCTTGGGCCGCAGTCCTCGTCGTCGAGGCTGCGGCTACCGTCGGAACAGTCGGAGAGGCAGTAGTCACATGCGGTCATGAAGTCCCGCATGGCACTGGGATTGCCAAGTCCAGAGAAATCCCAACAGATGCTGGGCTCGTCGTCTTCCTCGGACCCAGAGGGCCCGTAGGTCGAGACGTCCGTCAGCCGGTCCCAAGGCGACCGCATGCGAAACCCCAGAGGGTTTGGACTCGCCCCTACGAGAGCGCCCGCCAAAGCAAGGTCGCTAGGCGGGTTGAGGCTGAATCCAAATGACGTGGGATGGGAATCGGTCGGTACCTCTTGGTCGACGAGCGGCGATAAAGTCACGTCGGGGGCTGACTGCACCGTCGTCTCAAGTACGAGGGTGACGTCCAGCAAGCTCTCCGCGAGCGCGCTGGCGTCGTCCGCTCACTCGGGACTGGCGTGTCGCGGGGAGACGGCGCTCGTCTTCGTCTCAGGCGCGAAGTCAATACCCGGTGCGCCCCTCGTCGGGGTGCCGGCGCTGTCGACTCGCTCGACAGCCAACGAGGCGCTGCCTCCTGCTTGGCCTTGGTTGCCCTGCCTTTCCCTCCGTCAGCGGGGAAGAAGGCGGGACGAGGTCGAAGGTTGTTCTTCCACCACGCGGGGAAGACGTCGTCGATTCCGCCGCCGGCAGGCGGGCTGTCGGCCGCCATTGTCTTTGTCGCGCGGCGGTGGAAGGAGTATCATGTCGTAGCTGCCGTCGAAGGACATGAACTCAAGACTCCCGAAACGGAGCACCGTCCCGGGTCGGAGAGGTTGCTGGAGACTGCCCATCTGGAGCTTGACGGGAAGCTGTTTGTCAACACGCAGCAGGCCCCTACCTGGCGCGCCAACTGTCGGCGTTTCGAGACCGGGGGGTCCCTCGGGCCGACGAGTGAGTGTCGCCGCGTGCCCCAGCCCAGATGGGTCGAGCGCGAGGGCGAGCGCGAAGGGGGGAGAAGCGAGGCGGCCGGAGACCGGCGTGAGAGAGGTGGGAATCCCGCGGCCTTCGTGTTCGTCCCGCGGCCAGGTCGGGTGCGCTTGCAGTAGGGGGTTACAAGCGTCCACGCGGGTGAGGGTGCGAGCGGCTTCCAAGCGAGCGCCTATCTCGTCCTCGTCCCCGTGCGGCCAACCCTCTCTAAGAGGGCCCTGGTCCTTCCTTTTATAGGCGTAAGGAGAGGATCCAGGTGTACAATGGGGTGTAGCAGAGTGCTACGTGTCTAGCGGGGGAGAGCTAGCGCCCTAAGTACATGCCTTCGTGGCAACCGGAGAGATTCTGGCACCCAGCTGGTGTGATGTCGTGGCCGTCGGAGGAGCGATGGAGCCTGGCGGAGGGACAGCTGTCGGAGCGGTTGGGTCCTTGCTGACGTCCTCTTGCTTCCGTAAGGGGGCTGAGAGCCGCCGTCGTCACATAGCATGCGGGGCGCCATCATTGCCTATCTGGCGGAGCTAGCCAGATGGGACGCCGGTCTGGTTCCCTGCGGCCCGAGTCAGCTCGGGGTAGGGTGATGATGGCGCCTCCTGTTGACGTGGCTGGCCTGCGCCCTAGGTTGGGCGATGTGGAGGCTCCTCCGAAGCCGAGGTCGAGTCTGTCTTCCGTGGCCGAGGCCGAGTCCGGGCCCCTGGGTCGGGCGAGGCGGAGGTCGTCGGCTGAGGCTGGGGCGGAGTCCGAGCCCTGGGGTCGGTCGAAGCGGAGTTCGTCGTCTTCTGGGGCTGAGCCCGAGTCTGAGCCCTGGGTCGGGCGGAGCGGAGTTCGCCGTCTTCCGGGGCTTAGCCTGAGTCCGAGCCCTGGGGTCGGGCGGAGCGGAGTTCGTCGTCTTCCGGGACTTAGCCTGAGTCCGAGCCCTGAGTCGGGCGGAGCGGAGTTCGCCGTCTTCCGGGACTTAGCCCGAGTCCGAGCCCTGGGTCAGGCGGAGCGGAGTTCGCCGTCCTCCGGGACTTAGCCCGAGTCCGAGCCCTGGGTCGGGCGGAGCGGAGTTCACCGTCTTCCGGGGCTTAGCCCGAGTCCGAGCCTGGGTCGGGCGGAGCGGAGCTTCCTATGATGCCTTTGGCAGGGCTTGACTGCTTGTCAGTCTCACTCTGTCAAGTGGCACTGCAGTCGGAGTGGAGCAGGCGGCGCTGTCCTTCTGTCAGGCCGGTCAGTGGAGCGGCGAAGTGACGGCGGTCACTTCGGCTCTGCCGGGGGGCGCGCGTCAGGATAAAGGTGTCAGGCCACCTTTGCGTTAAATGCTCCTGCGATTTTGTCGGTCGGTGCGGCGATTTAGTCAGGGTTGCTTCTTAGCGAAGGCAGGGCCTCGGGCGAGCCGGAAATATGTTCGCCGTCGGAGGGGGCCTCGGGCGAGACGGAAATCCTCCGGGGTCGGCTGCCCTTGTCCGAGGCTAGGCTCGGGCGAGGCGTGATCGAGTCGCTCGAATGGTGTCGGGGACCATAATTAGGGGTACCCTCAAGACGCCTAATTCTCAGCTGGTAACCCCCATCAGCATAAAGCTGCAGAGGCCTGATGGGTTTGATTAAGTCAGGGATCAGTCCATACGAGCGACTCGATCACGCCACGCCCGAGCCTAGCCTCGGGCAAGGGCAGCCGACCCCGAGGTGTTTTCCGTCTCGCCCGAGGCCCCCTTTTCACGGCAGACGCATCTCCGGCTCGCCCGAGGCCTTGCCTTCGTTGAGAAGCAACCCTGACTAAATCACTGCGCCGACCGACCAAGTCACTGGGGCATTTGACGCAAAGAGTGGGACTGCCGGGCGGCCAGGCTTGGCCAAAAGCGCCATAGGAAGCTCCGCCCGACCCAGGGCTCGGACTCGGGCTAAGGCCCCGGAAGACGGCGAACTCCGCTCCGCCCGACCCAGGGCTCGGACTCGGGCTAAGGCCCCGGAAGACGGCGAACTCCGCTCCGCCCGACCCAGGGCTCGGACTCGGGCTAAGGCCCCGGAAGACGGCGAACTCCGCTCCGCCCGACCTAGGGCTCGGACTCGGGCTAAGGCCCCGGAAGACGGCGAACTCCGCTCCGCCCGACCCAGGGCTCGGACTCGGGCTAAGGCCCCGGAAGACGACGAACTCCGCCTCGCCCGACCTAGGGCTCGGACTCCGCCCTGGCCTCTGCCGAACGACCTCCGCCTCGCCCGACCCGGGAGCTCGGGCTCGGCCTCGGCCATGCAGGACAGACTCGACCTCGGCTTCGGAGGAGCATCCACGTCGCCCGACCTAGGGCACGAGTCCGCCACGTCAACAGGAAGCGCCATCATCACCCTACCCCGAGCCGACTCGGGCCGCAGGGAACAGGACCGACGTCCCATCTGGCTAGCTCCGCCAGATAGGCAATGATGGCACCCCGCTAGACCCATGACGACGGCGGCTCCCAGCTCTCTTACAAAAGCAGGAGGACGTCAGCAAGGGCCCAACCACTCCGACAGCTGTCCCTCCGCCAAGCTCCATTGCTTCTCCGACAGCCACGACGCCACACTAGCCGGGTGCCAAGATCTCTCCGGCTGCCACCTTGGCATGTACTTAGGGCACTAGCTCTCCCCCGCTAGACACGTAGCGCCTTGCTACACCCCCATTTGTACACCTGGATCCTCTCCTTACGCCTATAAAAGGAAGGACCAGGGCCTTCTTAGAGAGAGGTTGGCCTCGCGGGAACGAGGGGCAGGGGCAGGCGCTCTCTCGGGGCCGCTCGCTCCCCTCACCCGCGCGGACGCTTGTAACCCCCTACTGCAAGCGCACCCGACCTGGGCGCGGGACGAACACGAAGGCCGCGGGATCTCCGTCTCCCTCCTCACGACCCGGCTCCGGCCACCTCGCTCTCGCTCTCTCCCCCCTTCGCGCTCGCCCACGCGCTCGACCCATCTGGGCTGGGGCACGCGGCACACTCACTCGTCGGCTCGGGGACCCCCCGGTCCCGAAACGCCGACAGTTGGCGCGCCAGGTAGGGGCCTGCTGCGTGTTGACGAGTAGTTTCCCGTCAAGCTCCAGATGGGCAGTCTCTAACGACCTCTTCAACCCGGGACGGTGCTCCGTCTCGGGAGCCTCGAGTTCATGTCTTTCGACGGCAGCTACGACATGATACTCCTTCCACCGCCGCGCGACAGCGACAATGGTGGCGGACAGCCCGCCCGCCGGCGGCGGAATCAACGACGTCTTTCCCGCGTGGGGGAAGGACAACTTTCGAGCTCGCCCCATCCTCTCCCTCGCCATCGAAGGAGGAGGCGGGGCAACCGGGGCCAAGCGGGAGGTTGCGCTCAGTCGGCTGTCGAGCAAATCGACATCCCCAGCGCCCCAACGGAGGACGCGTCGGGCATCACCCACGCGTTTGAGGCGAAGGCGAGCGCCGTCCCCCCGCGACACGCCGACCCCGAGCAAGTGGACGACGCCAGCGCGCTCACGGAGGGCCTGCAGGACGTCGCCCTCGCACCTAGGACGACAGCACGATCAGCCCCCGATGTGACTTCGTCGATCCTCGTCGACCAAAAGGTACCGGCTGATTCCCATCCTTTGTCATTTCGACTCGCCCTCAACCCGCCTAGCGACCTCGCTTTGGCAGGCGCTCACATTGAGGCGAGTGCAACCTCTCTGGGGTTTCGTGTGCGGTCGCCTTGGGACCGATTGACGGACGGCTCGACCTACGGGCCCTCTGGGTCCGAGGAAGATGACGATCCCAGCATCTGCTGGGATTTCTCTGGATCTGGCAACCCCAGTGCCATGCGGGATTTCATGACCGCATGCAACTACTGCCTCTCCGACTGTTCCGACGGCAGCCGCAGCCTTGACGACAAGGACTGCGGCCCGAGCCGCGAATGTTTCCACGTCGAGCTAGAGGATCCCTCCGGAGGCGGCTGTCTCGGCATGCCGAAGGATGGTGATCCCCCTAGGCCAGCGCGTCGCGCCGACATCCCGCGGGAGCTAGCTGTGGTCCCCGTTCCGGCGGGGGGTCACGACCCACAGCTCGAGCAAGTCCGCGGGGCGCGGGCCGGGCTCGATGAGGGACAGGAGCGGTCGAGGCAATCCGCCGGGACGTCGGGCAGGTATGGGCAGGCCAGCCCCCGGCCGGAGAAATGCGTCACCTGCCCCAAGGTCTCCAGCACCGCATCGCTAACGATGCCAGGGACAGACCGCCACCCGCATCTGGCGGGACCGGTCAGGACCTGGCCGCCGCAGCGATGCTCCTCCGCGCGATGCCGGAGTCATCAACCACCGAGGGTCGGCGAATCCAGGGAGAGCTCAAGCATCTCCTGGAAGGCGCTGCGGCCCGGCGGGCCGAGAGCTCTGCCTCCCGAAGGCAGGGGTACCCCTCGGAACCTCGCGCCGCGACTTCCCGACTTATGCGGGAAGCCTCGGCCTACACCGGGCGTACGCGCAACACCGCGCCAGCGGCCCCGGGCCACCTCGGCGACGAGCACCCTCATCGCGACCGTCGGGCCCGCCTCGACGAAAGGGTGCGCCGAGGTTATCACCCCAAGCGTGGGAGACGCTACGACAGCGGGGAGGATCGGAGTCCCTCGCCCGAACCACCCGGTCCGCAGGTCTTCAGCCGGGCCATTCGGCGGGCGCCGTTTCCGCCCCGATTCCGACCCCCGACTACCATCACAAAGTACTCAGGGGAAACGAGACCGGAATTGTGGCTCGCGGACTACCGCCTGGCCTGTCAGCTGGGTGGGACGGACGATGACAACCTCATCATTCGCAACCTCCCCCTGTTCCTCTCCGACACTGCTCGTGCTTGGTTGGAGCACCTGCCTCCGGGGCAGATTTCCAACTGGGAAGATCTGGTCCAAGCCTTCGCCGGCAACTTCCAGGGCACGTACGTGCGCCCCGGGAATTCCTGGGACCTCCGAAGCTGCCGGCAACAGCCGGGAGAGTCCCTTCGGGACTACATCCGGCGATTCTCGAAGCAGCGCACCGAGCTGCCTAACATCACCGACTCCGATGTCATCGGCGCATTCCTCGCCGGCACCACCTGCCGTGACCTGGTGAGCAAGTTGGGTCGCAAGACCCCCACCAGGGCGAGCGAGCTGATGGACATCGCCACCAAGTTCGCCTCTGGTCAGGAGGCGGTTGAGGCCATCTTCCGAAAGGACAAGCAGCCCCAGGGCCGCCCGTCAGAAGATGCTCCCGAGGCGTCTACTCTGCTCGGCACCAAGAAGAAAGGCAGGAGGAAGTCGCAAGCGAAACGCGACGCCGCCAGCACCGACCTTGTCGCCGCTGCCGAATACAAGAACCCTCGGAAGCCCCCCGGAGGCGCCAACCTCTTCGACAAGGCACTCAAGGAGACGTGCCCCTACCATCAGGGGCCCGTCAAGCACACCCTCGAGGAGTGCGTCATGCTTCGGCGCCACTTCTTCCGGGCCGGGCCACCCGCAGAGGGTGGCAGGGCCCGCGACGACGACAAAAAGGAAGATCACCAAGCAGGAGAGTTCCCCGAGGTCCGCGACTGCTTCATGATCTACGGGGGGCATGCGGCGAATGCCTCGGCTCGGCATCGTAAGCAAGAGCGTCGGGAGGTCTGCTCGGTGAAGGTGGCGGCACCAGTCTACCTAGACTGGTCCGACAAGCCCATCACCTTCGACCAGGACGACCACCCCGACCACGTGCCGAGCCCGGGGAAGTACCCGCTCGTCGTCGACCCCGTCATCGGCGACGTCAGGCTCACCAAGGTCCTGATGGATGGGGCAGCTGCCTCAATATCATCTACGCCGAGACCCTCAGGCTCCTGCGCGTCGATCTGTCATCCGTCCGAGCCGGCGCTGCGCCATTCCACGGGATCGTCCCTGGGAAGCGCGTCCAGCCCCTCGGACAGCTCGACCTTCCTGTCTGCTTCGGAACACCCTCCAACTTCCGAAGGGAGACTTTGACGTTCGAGGTGGTCGGGTTCCGAGGGACCTACCACGCAGTGTTGGGAAGGCCATGCTACGCGAAGTTCATGGCCATCCCCAACTACACCTACCTGAAGCTCAAGATGCCGGGCCCCAACGGGGTCATCACCGTCGGCCCCACGTACAAACACGCGTTCGAATGCGATGTGGAATGCGTGGAGTACGCCGAGGCCCTCGCCGAGTCCGAGGCCCTCATCGCCGACCTGGAAAACCTCTCCCGGGAGGTGCCGGACGTGAAGCGACATGCCGGCAACTTCGAGCCAGCGGAGACGGTTAAGGCCGTCCCTCTCGACCCCAGTGGGGACACCTCCAAGCAGATCCAGATCGGTTCCGGGCTCGACCCCAAATAGGAAGCAGTGCTCGTCGACTTTCTCCGCGCAAACGCCGACGTCTTTGCGTGGAGTCCCTCGGACATGCCCGGCAAACCGAGGGATGTCGCCGAGCACTCGCTGGATATTCGGGCCGGGGCCCGACCGGTCAGACAACCCCTGCGCCGATTCGACGAGGAAAGGCGCAGGGTGATAGGCGAGGAGATCCACAAGCTGATGGCAGCAGGGTTCATCAAAGAGGTATTCCATCCCGAATGGCTTGCCAACCCTGTACTTGTGAGGAAGAAAGGGGGGAAATGGCGGATGTGTGTAGACTACACTGGTCTCAACAAAGCATGTCCGAAGGTCCCCTACCCTCTACCTCGCATCGATCAAATCGTGGACTCCACTGCAGGGTGTGAAACCCTGTCTTTCCTCGATGCCTACTCAGGGTATCATCAAATCAAGATGAAAGAGTCCGACCAGCTCGCGACTTCTTTCATCACGCCCTTCGGCATGTACTGTTATGTCACCATGCCGTTCGATTTGAGGAACGCGGGTGCAACGTACCAGCGGTGCATGAACCATGTGTTCGGCGAACACATCGGTCGCACGGTCGAGGCCTACGTCGATGACATCGTAGTCAAGACGAGGAAAGCCTCCGACCTTCTCTCCGACCTCGAACTGACATTCCGGTGTCTCAAGGCGAAGGGCGTCAAGCTCAATCCCGAGAAGTGCGTCTTCGGGGTGCCCCGAGGCATGCTTTTGGGGTTCATCGTCTCCGAGCGGGGCATCGAAGCCAACCCGGAGAAGATCGCAGCCATCACAAACATGGGGCCCATCAAGGACTTAAAAGGCGTACAGAGGGTCATGGGATGTCTCGCGGCCTTGAGCCGTTTCATCTCACGCCTCGGTGAAAGAGGCCTGCCCCTGTACCGTCTCTTAAGGAAGGCCGAGTGCTTCACTTGGACTCCCGAAGCCGAGGAAGCCCTCGGGAACCTGAAGGCGCTCCTCACCCAGGCGCCCGTCTTGGTACCCCCAGCTGATGGAGAAGCCCTTTTGGTCTACGTCGCCGCAACCACTCAGGTGGTCAGCGCCACGATCGTGGTCGAAAGGCAGGAAGAGGGGCATGCCTTGCCCATTCAGAGGCCAGTTTACTTCGTCAGCGAGGTGCTGTCCGAGACCAAGATCCGCTACCCACAAGTCCAGAAGCTGCTGTATGCAGTGATCCTGACGAGGCGAAAGCTACGACATTACTTCGAGTCTCATCCGGTGACTGTGGTGTCATCCTTCCCCCTGGGGAGATCATCCAGTGCCGAGAAGCCTCGGGACGGATCGCAAAGTGGGCGGTGGAAATCATGGGCGAGACAATCTCGTTCGCCCCTCGGAAGGCCATCAAGTCCCAGGTACTGGCGGACTTCGTTGCTGAATGGGTCGACACCCAGTTGCCGACGGCTCCGATCCAACCGGAGCTCTGGACCATGTTTTTCGACGGGTCGCTGATGAAGACGGGAGCCGGCGCGGGCCTGCTCTTCGTCTCGCCCCTCGGGAAACACCTGCGCTACGTGCTCCGCCTCCATTTCCCGGCGTCCAACAACGTGGCTGAGTACGAGGCTCTGATCAACGGATTGCGAATCGCCATCGAGCTAGGGGTCCGACGCCTCGATGCACGCGGCGACTCGCAGCTCGTCATCGACCAAGTCATGAAGAACTCCCACTGCCGCGACCCGAAGATGGAGGCCTACTGTGATGAGGTTCGACGCCTGGAAGACAAGTTCTACGGGCTCGAGCTTAACCACATCGCCCGGCGCTACAACGAGACTGCGGACGAGCTGGCGAAGATAGCCTCGGGGCGAACAACGGTTCCCCCGGACGTCTTCTCCCGGGATCTGCACCAACCCTCAGTCAAGATAGGTGACACGCCCGAGCCCGAGGTGCCCTCGGCCCCGTCCGAGGTGACCTCGGCCCAGCCCGAGCCATCCTCGGTTCAACCCGAGGAACCCTCGGCCCCCGAGGGCGAAGCACTGCGCATCGAGGAGGAGCAGAGCGGGGTCATGCCAGAGCAAGATTGGCAGACCCCGTACCTGCAATATCTCCGCCAAGGAGAACTGCCCCTCGACCAAGCCGAGGCTCGGCGGGTAGCGCGACGCGCCAAGTCGTTCGTCTTGCTGGGCGATGAGAAGGAGCTCTACCACCGTAGCCCCTCGGGCATCCTCCAGCGATGCATCTCCATCGCCGAGGGCCAGGAGCTCCTGCAGGAAATACACTCGGGGGCTTGCGGCCATCACGCAGCACCCCGAACCCTCGTCGGGAACGCTTTCCGCCAAGGCTTCTACTGGCCGACGGCGGTGGCTGACGCTACTAGAATTGTCCGCGCCTGCGAAGGGTGCCAATTCTATGCGAAGCAGACCCACCTGCCCGCTCAGGCTGTGCAAACGATACCCATCACCTGGCCCTTCGCTGTGTGGGGGCTGGACCTCGTCGGCCCTCTGCAGAAGGCGCCCGGGGGCTACACACACCTGCTGGTCGCCGTCGACAAATTCTCCAAGTGGATCGAGGTCCGACCCCTGAACAGCATCAGATCCGAGCAGGCGGTGGCGTTCTTCACCAACATCGTCCATCGCTTCGGGGTCCCAAACTCCATCATCACCGACAACGGCACCCAGTTCACCGGCAAAAAATTCTTGGATTTTTGCGAGGATCACAACATCCGGGTAGACTGGGCCGCCGTAGCTCATCCCATGACGAATGGGCAAGTAGAACGTGCCAATGGCATGATTCTACAAGGGCTCAAGCCTCGGATTTACAATGATCTCAACAAGTTCGGCAAGCGATGGATGAAGGAACTCCCCTCGGTGGTCTGGAGCCTGAGGACGACGCCGAGCCGAGCCACGGGTTTCACGCCGTTCTTCCTGGTCTACGGGGCCGAGGCCGTTTTGCCCACTGACCTGGAATACGGCTCCCCGAGGACGAGGGCCTACAACGATGAAAGCAACCAAGCTAGCCGAGAAGACTCGCTGGACCAGCTGGACGAGGCTCGGGACAGGGCCTTACTACACTCGGCGCGGTATCAGCAGTCCCTGCGACGCTACCACGCCCAAGGGGTCCGACCCCGAGACCTCCAGGTGGGCGACCTGGTGCTTCGGCTGTGGCAGGACGCCCGAGGGAGGCACAAGCTCACGCCCCCCTGGGAGGGGCCGTTCATCATCGCCAAAGTTCTGAAGCCCGGAACGTACAAGCTGGCCAACAGTCAAGGCGAGGTCTACGGCAACGCTTGGAACATCCAACAGCTACGTCGCTTCTACCCTTAAGATGTTTCGAAGTTGTTCATATACCTCACACCCACGCAAAGTTTAGTCAACAAGGAAGGGTCGGCCTCGCCTCGGCAAAGCCCGACCCTCCCTCGGGGGCTAAAAGGGGGGAAACCCCCTCTGCGTCAAAATTTTCCTCAAACAGAAAACCTCTTTTACCAGAATATCTTCCGTGCTTTTTGACTACTTCGAAAAGTGGGTCCTAGAAACGACGGGGTACACGTAAGCAGCCAAGGCTGACCGAGCCGAGGGACTCCTACGCCTCCGGGATACCGATACCTCACTCGTCGCCTTCTGCGATAAGTAACTCGCGTTCGGATAAGGTGACTCCGCGGATCGAACAAGTCTCCACGTCCGGAAGCCCTTCTGTCAAAGCGATTCTTCGAGTTTCCTCGACCGAGTCGGTGATAGGGCCTCATGGACGAGTAAAAGTGCGCGTAAGCGGCAAGGCCGACCGAGCCGAGGGACTCCTACGCCTCCGGGATACGGATACCTCACTCCTCACCTTCCGCGAGAAGCAACTTTCGCTCGCACTAACATCCCTGTTACCGACAAAAAGTCCAGATGCTCGAAACAAGAGGAAAAGAGACGCAGCTTTACAACACAGCAAGGGTGTGTGTTCTGGCCTCGACGGCCGCACAAAGCACACACTACAAGACAAGCTGATCCTGCAGGCTCGGGTCCTGACTCGGGAAGGGGGCAGCAACACCCTCGGCATCAACGGCACCTTCGGCAAGGCCCGACCTAGCCTCGGACGGCGACACGGTCCGAGGGCCTCCGCTCCGAAGGACGGCGTCATCACCGCGCCCGGGTGATCGTTGTCAGGGACTTCTCCGGGAATACGGCCCGAGCAGGCGGCTCGGCCAGCCACCTCCGGGGCCTCGGCCGACCACCTTCCGAGGGCACCAGCCCGGTCCAAAGCCTCGGCTGACCAACTCTGGCGTCGATCCTGCCAACGGACAACTCGGCTAGGCTCCGGCCAACCAGGTTTCATTTCCGAACCAACTCCGCCTCTGCTCATACTGATATCGCTACCCCTGGCCTCGGCTCGTCTAAGAGCGGCCGAGGGGTCTCTTCAACTGAGCTAGAGGAGCCTCGGACAACAGGGCCGACCGAGCCGAGGGACTCCTACGCCTCCGGGATACGGATACCTCACTCGTCACCTTGACACGGGGCGACTCATGCTTGGTGAAGCGGTTCAGACAATCAGCAGACGAGTCTTAGTGCTCGGAAATGAGGAAAAAACACGGCTCCGTGCCGTAATTACATACATGTTCAGGCCCCGAAAGCCGAAATGAACAAAAAACCCGGCACTCGAAGTGCCATTACAAACGGAACTCCGGTTCCGCCCCCGCGGGTACGGACAACCTCCCCGCCAGGGAAGCCCGAGGAGCGGCAAGCTCTGGGTGAATCACCAGCAAACGCGGGACGCCCCTAAGCACCCCGGCAGATCCTCGCAGCCGTCCTCGCCGCGAATGCGAGGGGGAAGACGGAATGTTGCATCCTAGCTGGGCAGCAACAGTTCTCCTTCCCCGGCATGGCTGGAGGATGTCTCCGCCGTGGGGCTAAAAGGCGATTGCCACCACCAGAAGCTGGAAAATGAGGTGGTCCGCCGACCCGCGTAGGAGGTGGAGCCCCGGCTCGCCTCGCTCCCCGCCCCGGCGAGGATGACGAACACCCTCAACACTGAGGGCGGGGCCGGGACCACAGCCCGGTTCGCCTCTCCCCATCGGGGAGCTGGAGGCCACCGTCTTGGGTGATCACCAGCGAAGGGGAGCCGCCGGACCGTGTGATGAAAATCCTTGAAGCCGAACGATGGCTGAAAGGTACCCACTCCCGCGGAGCAGTGTCCTCCGACGATGAGGCACGAAGACGGCGGTCTCCCCCATCCGGGGGCTTGAAAGGTGGAAAGACACGATGCATAAGGGAAGAAGAAGACATGGTCGCCTTACGAAAGGGGTCGCCCTCCTTTTAAAGACAACTCTCCCTGCTTGCGCCCCCAACCGTCACGGGCTGAGTCTTCTCCAACACGCCTCCAAAGTCCTCCCCTGCGGCGCGGGGGCTGGGACCCGCCTGTCATGCAGACCGGCTCCGAGCAGAGGAAGCCGAACCGCCGCGCGCGGCGCGCGCAACCACCCAGCGGTTACAAGTGACTCTCCACTTTTGCCCGGACCAACGGGCGAAAGGGGTGGGCAGCCATGCAGGCGGCATGCGACCGCGCCAAGTGGACGCGCCTCTCCGACTCCTGACAGGCCAGCACGGAGGCTCAAGCCCACGCGTCGCGCAACCGGCGCGCCGGATGCTGCATGTAAGCCACTATGCCACTTGCGCCACCACCGCACCTCCTCGGTTGCGGAACCAATACCGCGACCCGAGGCAGCCTAGCGCGCGGCCCAGCAGCGCCAGCCGGGCGCAGCGGTCAAACGCAGTCAAAAGTGGGCCGGCAGTAATGACAGTGGCAGGCGCGCAAGAGCAGCGGTCACGCCATCAGCCAAGCTCACGTCCCATCCGGAGGCAGCAAGAGAACCCCCTCTCTCACGGTGTGAAGACGGCACGCCCGTGACCCGTTCCTCGAATGGCTCGCGCACGCAACGGCAGTCTCGCCGACCGCTCGACCCGGCGCATTAACTCCGCGGCTCGACGGACAGCGCTTCTAGCAGAAGCAGCTGGCGACGTTTCGCCTTCGCCAAAACGACCACACCAAAAAAGGTACGCCACGTCGTTCAATTTCGTATCCTTTTTTCCTTTTCCTTCTTTCTCTATCTCTTGCAACAGGGACCGGGAAAGGGGATACCCCCAAAGGGATCCTTCCCCGTGAAGGAACTAGGCTCCGAGCCTCCTTACTGATCAGGGGTTCGAAGGCTGGCCCCCCGAAGGATTCAACAGCCGCCTCAAATCGCGTGGGCCCGACACCCACTACTGGTCAGAGGTTCGAAGGTCGGCCCCCCGAAAGGTTCCACGACCGCCTCAGGCTACTCGGGCTCCGCGCCCATTACTGATCAGGGGTTCGAAGGCTGGCCCTCCGAAGGGTTCACAGTCGCCTCAGACACCGAGCGAGGGATGACCAGGGGTACGTTCGATACATAACCAAGGCTCGGGCTGCGCTCCCGAGGTACCCTAGGACATTTCCGAGACCAGCGGGAATGACTCTGTAACGGAATCCCATCGGAGGGAGGCAACGAGCCCTCGGACCCCGTCGCCAGGGGACCGGGTCCGGCAGATCACCCGCAGGTACTTTTGGGCGTGCCTCCGGGCCCCTAGCCGACCCCCAACGAACGGGGCACGGACGTCCACTCGGATTACCCGATTGCAGCTCACCGGAGACACCATGTTCGGTGCCCATCGAGGGTAACATGGCGCTCTCCCCCCCTCCTCCTTGCGGAAAGGCGACGTAGGGGCGTATGTAAAAAAGCCGAGTCTGTCCCTGATCGTCCTCTCGCTCCGTGCGGAGGCTCGGGGGCTGCTCTCGCAAACCCGGCTCCGGCCGAACCGTTGACAGCGTCAACATACCAGCCCGAGAACTTGGGCCCCGACAGTGCTCCCGGGCTACGACCTGTTCGCATGAGGGAACCACCAGACCGGCCGAAGCATTACGCAAGGCATTAAGACCTCGAAGGAGTGAAACCACTCCTCCGAGGCCTCGGGGGCTACACCCGGCGGGTGCGCTCGCGCGCACCCGCCGGAACAAAGAGCAACCGAGAAAGGCTGGTCCCCTTGCAAAAAAGTGCGACGAAAGCCTCCAAGCGAGTGTTAACACTCCCTTCGAGGCTCGGGGGCTACTGTCGGGGACCATAATTAGGGGTACCCTCAAGACGCCTAATTCTCAGCTGGTAACCCCCATCAGCATAAAGCTGCAGAGGCCTGATGGGTTTGATTAAGTCAGGGATCAGTCCATACGAGCGACTCGATCACGCCACGCCCGAGCCTAGCCTCGGGCAAGGGCAACTGACCCCGAGGTGTTTTCCGTCTCGCCCGAGGCCCCCTTTTCACGGCAGACGCATCTCCGGCTCGCCCGAGGCCTTGCCTTCGTTGAGAAGCAACCCTGACTAAATCACCGCACCGACCGACCAAGTCACTGGGGCATTTGACGCAAAGAGTGGGACTGCCGGGCGGCCAGGCTTGGCCAAAAGCGCCATAGGAAGCTCCGCCCGACCCAGGGCTCGGACTCGGGCTAAGGCCCCGGAAGACGGCGAACTCCGCTCCGCCCGACCCAGGGCTCGGACTCGGGCTAAGGCCCCGGAAGACGGCGAACTCCGCTCCACCCGACCCAGGGCTCGGACTCGGGCTAAGGCCCCGGAAGACGGCGAACTCCGCTCCGCCCGACCCAGGGCTCGGACTCGGGCTAAGGCCCCGGAAGACGGCGAACTCCGCTCCGCCCGACCCAGGGCTCGGACTCGGGCTAAGGCCCCGGAAGACGGCGAACTCCGCTCCGCCCGACCCAGGGCTCGGACTCGGGCTAAGGCCCCGGAAGACGACGAACTCCGCCTCGCCCGACCCAGGGCTCGGACTCCGCCCTGGCCTCTGCCGAACGACCTCCGCCTCGCCCGACCCGGGAGCTCGGGCTCGGCCTCGGCCATGCAGGACAGACTCGACCTCGGCTTCGGAGGAGCATCCACGTCGCCCGACCTAGGGCACGAGTCCGCCACGTCAACAGGAAGCGCCATCATCACCCTACCCCGAGCCGACTCGGGCCGCAGGGAACAGGACCGACGTCCCATCTGGCTAGCTCCGCCAGATAGGCAATGATGGCACCCCGCTAGACCCATGACGACGGCGGCTCCCAGCTCTCTTACGAAAGCAGGAGGACGTCAGCAAGGGCCCAACCACTCCGACAGCTGTCCCTCCGCCAAGCTCCATTGCTTCTCCGACAGCCACGACGCCACACTAGCCGGGTGCCAAGATCTCTCCGGCTGCCACCTTGGCATGTACTTAGGGCACTAGCTCTCCCCCGCTAGACACGTAGCGCCTTGCTACACCCCCATTTGTACACCTGGATCCTCTCCTTACGCCTATAAAAGGAAGGACCAGGGCCTTCTTAGAGAGAGGTTGGCCTCGCGGGAACGAGGGGCAGGGGCAGGCGCTCTCTCGGGGCCGCTCGCTCCCCTCACCCGCGCGGACGCTTGTAACCCCCTACTGCAAGCGCACCCGACCTGGGCGCGGGACGAACACGAAGGCCGCGGGATCTCCGTCTCCCTCCTCACGACCCGGCTCCGGCCACCTCGCTCTCGCTCTCTCCCCCCTTCGCGCTCGCCCACGCGCTCGACCCATCTGGGCTGGGGCACGCGGCACACTCACTCGTCGGCTCGGGGACCCCCCGGTCCCGAAACGCCGACAAATGGACCGATCCCTGACTTAATCGCACCCATCAGGCCTTAGCAGCTTTATGCTGATGGGGGTTACCAGCTGAGAATTAGGAGTCTTGAGGGTACCCCTAATTATGGTCCCCGACACATATGTACAATTTATATTTAATATTATAAACACCTGATCATAATGTTCTACCGGTTAGACAGCTTCGCTCAATGTCTCTTACCCTTCTTCTATTAGGGTGTGGGTTTAAACCCGCCTCTATATATATAGTAGAGATTTCAATTCAGAGTCTTGAACCAAATGCTATGGAATTTAGAGTTCAGACAGAAAAAATATTAACACTTGAATTTTCCACTCATGTGAAAAATTAGGGAAAAATAAGAATTTTCCACTCAGGCGGTAGTTGTCTGGTTGGTTTCGCGGGCCCGGCGACTTTTGTCGCCCCTACTCGTGCGGTATTCTTCGGCTCTGTAGGGTGGGCGCACTGCTCGGTGCTAGGGGGGCTTGACGCTGAAGCTGAAGCTAAGCTAATGCGTCGTCGCGGGTGGTCGTCACTCGTCACCGTCACTACTCAGTTGTCGGCTGGTTGGACCTTGAATGGTAACGTTGACGCCAACGCTACCATTCATGACTACGTTTACAATCACATATATTTTAAACGTAACATGTACTTTTAAATATTTATATTAATTTTTTAAATAATACGAACGATTAAGCGTGTACGGAAATCGAACAAAGTGATTCCTTTTTTTTGGGACGGAGGGAGCAGTACGCATGGAGTTGAGGCTCAAAATTAAAATAATTAACTTGGTGGTTCGAGAACAAAGTGTCTTGCATGTTCGATTTTAGTCTGCATATTATGCGGGTAGGCCGTGTTGTTTAAAGATATCCTATTGTTGGCTATAACTTGTTAATATGTCATCTACTCATCTAGAGCTAACAATAAACACAATTATATAATAAAGTCGGCTCTAAGGTTGGCTCTTAGATGAATCTCTTGTCTTTTTCTCTTTCATCTTTTTATCTTGAAGCTTGTGTATCAACTGATTATTACATAAGAGCTCACTTCATTTACTTTTTAATATATCTCTTTTTTCACATAAGTAAAAATGACATGTAAATATGTTTATAGCCTATTATTGTACTTGCTATTAGTGAGACCCCACTATGAAGACGGGTACTGCCGGCGTTTCGACCCCGGGGGGTCCCTGGACCGACGAGTAAATTGTCGCCGCGTGTCCCAGCCCAGATGGATCGGCGCGAGACGAAGCACGAAGGGGGGGAAAAGGAGGGAGACAGGAAAAAGGGGAAACCCGCGGCCTTCGTGTTGTCCTGTGCCCAGGTCGGGTGCGCTTGCATAGGGGGTTACAAGCGTCCACGTGGGAGAGAGCGAGGGACTTTGCGCGTCGTCTCGTCCTCCCGCGCGGCCAACCCTCTCGTAAGAGAGCCCTGGACCTTCCTTTTATAGGCGTAAGGAGAGGGTCCAGGTGTACAATGGGGGGTGTAGCGGTGTGCTAACGTGTCTAGCAGAGAGGAGCTAGCGCCCTAAGTACATGCCGTCGTGGCAGCCGGAGAGGTCTTGGCACCCTGTTCACGTGATGTCGTGGTCGTCAGAGGAGCGCTGGAGCCTTGCGCAAGGACAGCTGTCGGGGCTGTCGAGTCCTTGCTGACGTCTCCTTGCTTCCGTGAGGGGCTGAGAGTCGCCGTCATCACGGAGCACGCGGGGCGCCATCATTATTTGTTTACCGGGGCGAGCCAGATGGGACGCCGGTCTTGTTCCCCGTAGCCTGAGCTAGCTAGGGGTAGGGTAATGATGGCCCCTCTTGTGACGTGGTCGGTCCGAGCCCTAGGTCGGGTGAGGTGGAGGCTCCTCCGAGGTCGAGGTCGAGTCTGTCTTCCGAGGTCGAGGTCGAGTCCGAGCCCCGGGTCAGGCGAGGCGGAGACCGTCGTCCGAGGCCAAGGCTGGGTCCGAGCCCTGGGGTCGGGCGAGGCTGAGTTCGTCGTCTTCCGGGGCCGAGGCCGAGTCCGAGCCTTGGGGTCAGGTGAGGCGGAGTTCGTCGTCTTCCGGGGCCGAGCCCAAGTCCGAGCCCTCGGGTCGAGCGAGGCGGAGTTCGTCGTCTTCCGGAGCCGAGGCCGAGTCCGAGCCCTGGGGTCGGGCGAGGCGGAGTTCGTCGTCTTCCGGAGCCGAGCCCGAGTCCGAGCCCTGGGGTCGGGCGAGGCGGAGTTTCCTATGGCGCCTGAGGCCGGACTTGGCTGCTCTCAGCCTCACTCTGTCGAGTGGCATAGCAGTCGGAGCGACGCAGGCGGCGCTGTCTTCTTGTCAGGCCGGTCAGTGGAGCGGCGAAGTGACTGTGGTCACTTCAGCTCTGTCGACTGAAGGGCGCGCGTTAGGATAAGGTGTCAGGCCATCCTTGCATTAAATGCTCCTACGATACGGTCGGTCGGCGTGGCGATCTGGCCAAGGTTGCTTCTTGGCGAAGACTGGGCCTCGGGCGAGCCGAAGGTGTGTCCGTTGCTTGAGGGGGCCCTCGGGCGAGACGTGAATCCTCCGGGGTCGGCTGCCCTTGCCCGAGGCTGGGCTCGGGCGAGGCGAGATCGTGTCCCTTGAGTGGACCGAGCCTTGACTTAATCGCACCCATCAGGCCTTTTCAGCTTTGTGCAGATGGGGGTTACCAGCTGAGATTAGGAGTCTTGGGGGTACCCCTAATTATGGTCCCCGACAGTAGCCCCCGAGCCTCGAAGGGAGTGTTGATACTCGCTTGGAGGCTTTTGTCGCACTTTTTTGCAAGGGGACTGGCCTTTCTCAGTTGCGTTTTGTTCCGGTGGGTGCGCGCGAGCGCACCCGCCGGGTGTAGCCCCCGAGGCCTCGGAGGAGTGGTTTGACTCCTTCGAGGTCTTAGTGTGTTTCTTGATGCTTCGGCCGGTCTGGTTGTTCCCTCATGCGAACTGGCCGTAGCCCGGGTGCACAGTCGAGTCCCAAGTTCTCGGGCTGGTATGTTGACGCTGTCAACTGTTTGGCTGGAGCCGGGTTTGCGAGAGCAGCCCCCGAGCCTCCGCACAGAGCGAGAGGACGGTCAAGGACAGACTCAGCTTTTCGCATACGCCCCTGCGTCGCCTTTTCGCAAGGAGGAGGGGGGAAAGCGCCATGTTGCCCTCGAAGGGCGCCGAACATGGTGTCTCCGGTGAGTTGCTAACGGGTAATCCGAGTGGACGCCCGTGCCCCATTCGTTAGGGGTCGGCTAGTGGCCCGGAGGCGCGCTCCAAAAGTACCTACGGGTGATTTGCCGGACCCGGTCCCCTTTTGACGGGGTCCGAGGGCTCGATGCCTCCCTCTGGTGGGATTCCATTACAAAATCATTCCCGTCGGTCTCGGAAATGTCCTAGGGTACCTCGGGAGCGTAGGCTGGGCCTTGGTTATGTATTGAACGTATCCAGGGTCATCCCTCGCTCAGCGTCTGAGGCGGCTGTCGAACCCTTCGAGGGCCAGCCTACGAACCCCTGATCAGTAGTGGGCGCGGAGCCCGAGTGGCCTGAGGCGGCCATTGAACCCTTCCGAGGGGCCAGCCTTCGAACCTCTGACCAGTAGTGGGCGCGGAGCCCGAGTGCTCTGAGGTGGCTGTTGAACCCTTCCGAGGGGCCAGCCTTCGAACCTCTGATCAGTAGGGGGCTCGGGGCCCGCTTCCTTCGCGGAGAAGGATCCCTTTCGGAGTATCCCCTTTCCCGGTCCCTGTAGCAAGAGAGGGAAGGAGGAAGTGGAAAAGGATATGAAATCAAATGACGTGGCGCACCTTTTTTGACGCGGTCATCATGGCGGAGGTGAAGCGTCGCCTGCTTCGCCCGCCAAAGGTGCCGCCTGTCCTGTCGCAGAGTTAATGCGACGGGACGAGTGGTTTGCGGGGCGGCCGTTGTGCGTGCGCGAGCCGTTCGAGGAATGGGCGTCTCGCGTTGAGTTTTGAATCTCGCAGCGGGTTCGGGCGAAGTGTTGAACGGGTCTCGCCTGGGCCTTTATATATTCGGGAGAGGGACCGGTGACGGTTCTTTACTCTGCTGCTCGCCTCCCACTTAGGTTTTCGCACCCCGAGGGAAAAGCCAGAGAAAGGAAACCGCACACCCAGTTCTTTCCGCCGCCACCTCTTCTGCTTGGTGATGGCCGACCGGGTGACCATTGTTTCTCTGCGCGACCCGTGGCCTTTCTCCACCGTCACGGCGGATGACCTGGAGGCCCTTGTTGCTGAGGGTTTGCTTCGCCCTCTCTCCGGTGGCTCGCAGCCAGAGTGGATGGCCCCTCCGAGCGGAGCCGCCCCGTCCCCGCCGCGGGGGTATGTGGTGAGCTTCGTCTCCTTTCACGAGCGGGGGTTCGGAGTGCCGGCAAGCCGTTTTATGCGGGCGATTCTGCATGTCTACGGGGTGGAGCTGCACAACCTCAGTCCCAACTCCATCTCGCAAGCCGCCATCTTTGCGGCGGTTTGTGAAGGAAACTTGGGGATTGACCCTCACTGGGACCTGTGGACCCATCTCTTCTCCGCGGAGTTTTTTGCCTCACCGACGGGGGAAAGAAGGGTCCGCATGGCGGTGCGGGCCGGTGGCTGCATCCTCCAGCTGAGGCAGGCGCGAGCGCTGCAGTACATCCCCGCCATCCTCGCGTCTTCGAACAAAGGGTGGCAGCGCCGGTGGTTCTATCTCCGAAATGACGACGGGAGGCTCCCACCGTTTTCTCAGCGAGTGGTGACCGCCGCCGCCGATAACTGGCGCTACGGGACCCCGCGCGACAGACAGAAGAATCTCCAGCCCCTTCTGAAGGCCCTGGAGGAGCTACGGAAAGGAGGGCTCACCGTCGCGGGGGTCGTTGCCGCCATTCATCACCGGAGGGTGCTCCCCTTGACGGAGCGGCGGTTGCCGCTTTGGGAGATGACGCCGGGGGTCGACTTGGAGGGTTTGCGGATGTCCTCGGATCCCCTTCCCATCGACGACCTCCACAGGCGGGTAGCCGGCACAGTAGGGAAGTCAGCCGCCGGCGCCCTTTCCCAGCTTTTGATGCGTCCCGATCACGGGTGTGTGTCCCTGGTGAGTGTCCGCTCCTTCTTTCTTCTTGTGTCGGATTGCCCTTGGTCCTCACAGTCGAGACTCTTCGTCCGTCTCCAGGAGGTAGGGGCTCACAAGCCTTTCCCGCCACCGGTCCCGGAGGACGCGGTGGACCGAGCTACGCGGAGGGTCGCCGCGGAGAAGAGGAAGGAGAAGAAGGACGCGAAGAAGGCTCGGGCCCGCGAGCGGACGCGGGCACGAGACGCCTTGGAAAGGCTTCATCGGCGGCAGGAGAGGGATGGGCTCCCGAGGGAGCCATCGCCGGAGACGCCGGACGATGACGACGATGATGAAGACGATGATAAAGACGACGACATGGCTGCCCGCCTCGGCCTCAGCCCGGATCTGAGGCTGGGCCAGGGGTCGCCAAGCCAGCCCCCGAGCGGGCTGGTGCCGTCGGTATCCGGGGCCGGGACGTCGGGGTCCCGGTCTGAAGAGCGGGGGCAGACCGAGGGGGTACTTGACCCCTTGGCCGAGGTAGTTGAGGTGACCCTGGGGAGTCAGGCCGAGCTGCCTATTCCCCGAGAACCGTCGCCCGTGCCGACTGCGCAGGAGGGCGATCCTCGGGTCGTCGTGGCTGCGTCTGGGCAGTCCGTCCCTCGGGTGCCTAGGGCGCCCAAGGCGAGGATGGTACCGAAGCCGGCAGCGGGGCAGACCTCGGTGGTACCTTCGGGGATCGAGGTTCGAGAGACCTCCCCACATGCACGATTGATCATGGCCCGGAGTGGGTAAGTATCTTAGGATATCTTTGTCCTGGCTCCTCCTTCGTATGTCCCGATCCTGATTTTCCTTTTCTCCTTAGCAAGCGGAGGCACGGTTCGACCGGTCTGGCTCCCCGGAAGGTCCTCAAGACGGCGTCGGCTTTTGCAGCTAGTGCTGCGCCAGGCCTTGCCGGCCAGCTGACCCCCTCGCAAGACGCCCCACAGCGGGGGGGCTCAGGCGGCACCAGTTGCCGTGGGGCGAGCTCCCGAGGCTGACTCCTCTGTCGAGGCGGCCGTCGCGCTAGGGGAGGCTGCTGGCGCGGCTGTGGCCTCGGGCCCACCAGACATGCTGTCGGCGCTGGCGCCGGCTGCTGCCGAGGTCGTTGCCGTTCTGGCCGTGGAGCCACCCGTCGCCGCCGATGCTGAGATGGCCGAGGTGTCGCTACTTGGTGCCTCGAAGGAGGGGGGCGCGGAACCGCGACCCGTCCCATTGAGCGGCAGCCTTGTCCCTGCGCGGCGCAGTTCCGACGGGCGACGCCAGTTGCTTCGGTTCCGGACCCGTGGGGCCTCGGATCCCCTCTTCGTTCTTGACGATGAGCGAGAGGAGCAGTCTTGGGACGGGCTTCGTGAGTGTGCCGAGGCAACGGTGGGGTCACTCCAGTCGACCTTGGAGGTCCTTTGCAGGGACCTTCCCAAGATCCTCCAGGTAATGATTTCAAGCATACCTTTTACGTGATTAAGGTGTTCTTTGTGACGCCTCGCTTCCTTCCCTCAGGATCTGACGGATCTGAGCGCCGCCAAGTCGTCGTTCATCCGCCGCGAGGTCGATATCTGGGGTTCGCTGCGGTCCTTGAGGACCACGCTTGCCAGGGCTACCGCGCGCCTCTCCCAACAGAGCGCCGAGGTGGCGGACCTTTGGTTGCTCTGTGTCGATCTGGGAGTAGAGGCAGCAGCGGCAGCAGTCGGAGCTTGACCAGGTCACCGGCGAGCGAGACCAATCTCGGGGCCGGGCCACCGAGGCTGAAAGCCGGGCTGAGGCTCTTGGAGTCCAGTTAGCCGAGGCGTCTGCTCGGGCCGGAGCCCTTACAGCAGACCTAGCCGTGGCCCAAGCCGCATCCTCGGAACAGCGTGCCCGAGCCGAAGGTATGTCTTGGCTGTTTTAAGATTTCGATTCGGCTTCGTTCCTCAACTCGTGTTTGAAGTCTTCCGCTTTGGCTGTTCGCAGAGCTCGAGTTTGCCCTTGATAAGTCCGCCAAGGCGCTTGCTCAGGCGACCGAGCAGAGGGAGGCCGACCACGCGGCCAAGTCCGAGGCCATCTCGGCCTTCTGCCGGGTCTTTGGCTTCGACGACGTCCCCTCGGGAAGCTCCCCTCAAAGTCGCCTGCAGGCCATGGGTGACCATGCGCGTGGCAGACTCCGCGAGGCGCTGCATCACGGCGTCAGGCGGGCCTTCACCGTGCTCGCTTCCCACTATGACGTGGATCTGGAGCGGGTCAGTGAGGGGTATTGCCTTCCTGACGAAGATGAAGCTGCCCTGGCCGAAGTCCAGAGGCTTGACGCGGCCGCCGTGGGCCCAAGCGCGGTGCTGGCGACCACCTTCGAGGCAGAGATCCTCCTGCTTGCGCCGTCGTCCGAGGCCAGGGCGGATCTCGCCGAGGGTGGAGACGAAGCCGAGGGTGCGGCTCCTTCTCCGGGCGACGCCTGATTCTGCCGGAGCAGTTTATTTTGAATGCATTCGTGTCTTTTGCGGCCACCGAGGCCCGAACACTTTATCATCGTAATATAAGGTTGTGTCCCTTTTCCTCCTGTTTTGCGTATCCGGACTCGTTCGTCAGTAGCAGGATTGCTTACCGAAGTAAGAGTTATTTTTCGTGGTGGGCGATGAGTGAGGTATCCGTATCCCAGAGGCGTAGGAATCCCTCGGCTCGGTGATGTTACTAATATAGCCGGGAGACGCGAAAGTCTTTTTGATGGAAGACTTTTTTCGAGGAAAATTTTGACGCAGAGGGGGTTCCCCCCTTCTAGCCCCCGAGGGAGGGTCGGGCTTTGCCGAGGCAAGGCTGACCCTTCCTTGATGGTTAGACTTTGTATGTGAACGAGGTGTACGAACAACTTGAAAACATCTTAAGGGTAGAAGCGACGTAGCTGTCAGATATTCCAAGCGTTGCTGTAGGCCTCGCCTTGGCTGTTGGCCAGCTTGTATGTCCCGGGCTTCAGAACCTTGGCGATGACGAACGGCCCTTCCTAGGGAGGCGTGAGCTTGTGCCGCCCTCGGGCATCTTGTCGCAGCCGAAGCACCAAGTCGCCCACCTGGAGGTCTCGGGACCGAACCCCTCGGGCGTGGTAGCGTCGCAGGGACTGCTGATACCGCGCCGAGTGTAGTAAGGCCATGTCCCGAGCCTCTTCGAGCTGGTCCAGTGAGTCTTCTCGGTCGTTCTGGTTGCTTCGGTCGTCGTACGCCCTCGTCCTCGGGGAACCGTATTCTAAGTCTGTGGTCAAGATGGCCTCGGCCCCGTAGACTAGAAAGAACGGTGTGAAGCCCGTGGCTCGGCTCGGCGTTGTCCTCAGACTCCAGACCACCGAGGGGAGTTCCTTCATCCATCGCCTGCCGAACTTGTGGAGGTCGTTGTAGATCCTCGGCTTGAGTCCTCGCAGAATCATGCCGTTGGCACGTTCTACCTGCCCATTCGTCATGGGGTGAGCCACGGCGGCCCAGTCCACCCGGATGTGGTGATCCTCGCAGAAGTCCAGGAACTTTCTACCGGTGAACTGGGTGCCGTTGTCGGTGATGATGGAGTTCGGGACCCCAAATCGATGGATGATGTTGGTGAAGAATGCCACCGCCTGTTCGGACCTCAATCCACTTGGAGAATTTGTCGATGGTGACCAGCAGGTGTGTGTAGCCCCTGGGTGCCTTCTGCAAGGGACTGACGAGGTCCAGACCCCACACAGCAAACGGCCAGGTGATGGGTATTGTCTGCAGAGCCTGAGCGGGCAGGTGGGTCTGCCTTGCGTAGAATTGACACCCTTGGCAGGTGCGGACAATACTAGTGGCGTCGGCCACCGCGGTCGGCCAGTAGAAACCTTGTCGAAAGGCGTTTCCAACAAGGGCTCGGGGCGCTGCGTGATGACCGCAAGCCCCCGAGTGTATTTCTTGTAAGAGCTCCTGGCCTTTGGCGATGGATATGCATCGCTGGAGGATGCCGGAGGGGCTACGGTGGTAGAGCTCCTTCCTGTCACCCAGTAAAACGAACGACTTGGCGCGCCGCGCCAGTCGCCGAGCCTCGGCTTGGTCGAGGGGCAGCTCTCCTCGGTGGAGATATTGTAGGTACGGGGTTTGCCAGTCTCGATTAGGCGGGACCCCATTCCGCTCCTCCTCGACGCGCAGTGCCTCACCCTCGGGGGCCGAGGATGCCTCGGGCCGAGCCGAGGGCGCCTCGGGCAAGGCTGAGGCCTTCTCGAGCTCGGGCGTGTCGTCGGTCTTGACTGAGGGTTGATGTAGGTCTCGGGAGAAGACGTCTGGGGGAACCGTTGTCCGCCCCGAGGCTATCTTAGCCAGCTCGTCTGCAGTCTCGTTGTATCGTCAGGCGATGTGGTTGAGCTCAAGCCCGTAGAACTTGTCCTCCAGGCGCCAAACCTCATCGCAGTAGGCTTCCATCTTCGGGTCGCGGCAGTGGGAGTTCTTCATGACTTGATCGATGACGAGCTGCGAGTCGCCGCGAGCGTCGAGGCGTCGGACCCCTAGCTCGATGGCGATGCACAACCCGTTGACCAGAGCCTCGTACTCGGCCACATTGTTGGACGCCGGGAAATGGAGGCGCAACACGTAGCGGAGGTGCTTCCCGAGGGGCGAGATGAAGAGCAGGCCCGCGCCTGCCCCTGTTTTCATCAGCGACCCATCGAAAAACATGGTCCAAAGTTCCGGTTGGATCGGAGCCGTTGGGAGTTGGGTGTCGACCCATTCAGCCACTAAGTCCGCCAAGACTTGGGACTTGATGGCCTTCTGAGGGGCGAACGAGATTGTCTCGCCCATGATTTCCACCGCCCACTTTGCAATCCTACCCGAGGCCTCTCGGCACTAGATGATCTCCCCCAGGGGGAAGGATGACACCACAGTCACCGGATGAGACTCGATAGTGTCGCAACTTCCGCCGCGTCAGGATCACCGCGTACAGTAGCTTCTGAATTTGTGGGTAGCGGATCTTGGTCTCGGAGAATACCTCATTGATGAAGTAGACCGGCCTCTGGACGGGCAAAGTATGCCCTTCTTCTCGTCTCTCAACCACAATCACGGCGCTGACCACCTGAGTGGTTGCGGCGACGTAGATCAAGAGGGCTTCTCCGGCAGCGGGGGGCACCAAGATGGGCGCGTTCGTGAGGAGCGCCTTCAGGTTCCCGAGGGCTTCCTCGGCCTCAGGGGTCCAAGTGAAGCACTCGGCCTTTCTTAAGAGGCGGTACAGGGGTAGGCCTCTTTCGCCGAGGCGCGAGATGAAGCGGCTCAGAGCCGCAAGGCATCCCATGACCCTCTGTACGCCTTTCCGGTCCTTGATGGGCCCCATGTTGGTGATGGCCGCGATTTTCTCCGGGTTGGCCTCGATGCTCCGCTCGGAGACGATGAATCCCAAGAGCATGCCTCGGGGGACTCCGAAGACGCACTTCTCGGGATTGAGTTTTACGCCTTTCGCCTTGAGACACCGGAATGTCGTTTCAAGGTCGGAAAGGAGGTCGGAGGCTTTCCTCGTCTTGACTACGATGTCATCGACGTAAGCCTCGACCGTTCGACCAATGTGTTCGCCGAACACGTGGTTCATGCACCTTTGGTACGTCGCACCCGCATTCCTCAAACCAAATGGCATAGTAACGTAGCAGTACATGCCAAAAGGTGTGATGAAAGAAGTCGCGAGCTGGTCGGACTCTTTCATCCTGATTTGGTGATACCCTGAGTAGGCATCAAGGAAAGACAGGGTTTCGCACCCAGCAGTGGAATCCACGATTTGATCGATGCGAGGCAGAGGGTAGGGAACCTTCGGACATGCTTTGTTTAGACCAGTGTAGTCTACACACATCCGCCATTTCCCTCCTTTCTTTCTCACAAGCACAGGGTTGACAAGCCATTCAGGATGGAATACCTCTTTGATGAACCCTGCAGCCATCAGCTTGTGGATCTCCTCGCCTATGGCTTTGCGCTTTTCTTCGTCGAATCAGCGCAGAGGCTGCTTCACGGGTCGGGCTCTAGCTCGGATGTCTAGCGAGTGCTCGGCGACTTCCCTCGGTATGCCAGGCGTGTCCGAGGGACTCCACGCAAAGACTTCGGCGTTCACGCGGAGAAAGTCGATGAGCATTGCTTCCTATTTGGGGTCGAGCTCGGAGCCGATCCGGATCTGCTTGGAGGCGTCGTTGCTGGGGTCGAGAGGGACGGATTTGACCGTCTCCGCTGGCTCAAAATTGCCGGCATGGCGCTTCACATCTGGCGCCTCCTTGGAGAGGCTCTCCAGGTCGGCGATGAGGGCCTTAGATTCGGCGAGGGCCTCGGCGTACTCCACGCACTCCACGTCGCATTCGTACGCGTGTCGGTATGTGGGCCGATAGTGATGACCCCGTTGGGGCCCGGCATCTTGAGCTTGAGGTAGGTGTAGTTGGGGACGGCCATGAACTTGGCGTAGCATGGCCTCCCCAACACTGCGTGGTAGGTTCCTCGGAACCCGACCACCTCGAACGTGATGGCGATGTCCATCAGCTCGCTCGCCCTGGTGGGGGTCTTGCGACCCAGCTTGCTCACCATGTCGCGGCAGGTGGTGCCGGCGAGGAACGCGCCGATGACATCCGAATCGGTGACGTTGGGCAGCTCGGTGCGCTGCTTCGAGAATCGCCGGATGTAATCCCGGAGAGACTCTCCCGGCTACTGGTGGCAGCTTCAGAGATCCTAGGAGTTCTCAGGGCGCACGTACGTGCCTTGGAAGTTGCCGGCGAAGGCTTGGACCAGGTCGTCCCAGTTGGAGATCTGCCCCGGAGGCAGGTGCTCCAACCAGGCTCGAGCGGTGTCGGAGAGGAATAGGGGGAGGTTGCGGATGATGAGGTTGTCATCGTCCGTTCCACCCAGCTGGCAGGCTAGTCGGTAGTCCGCGAGCCACAGTTCCGGCCTTGTCTCCCCCGAGTACTTTGTGACGGTAGTCGGGGTTCGGAACCGGGTCGGGAACGGCGCTCATCGTATGGTTCGGCTGAAAGCCTGCGGACCGGGTGGTTCAGGCGAGGGACTCCGATCCTCCCCGCTGTCGTAGCGTCCCCCACGTCTGGGGTGGTAGCCTCGGCGCACCCTCTCGTCGAGGTGGGCTCGATGGTTGCGGTGGTGGTGCTCGTTGCCGAGGCAACCCGGGGCCGCAGGCGCTGTGTTGCGCGTGCGCCCGGTGTGGACCGAGGCTTCCGTATGAATCGGGAAGTCGCAGCGCGATGCTCCGAGGGGTATCCCTGCCTTCGTGAGGCAGAGCTTTCGGCCCGTCGGACCGCGGCATCCTCCAGGAGATTCTTGAGCTCTCCCTGGATACGCCGCCCTTCGGTGGTTGATGGTTCCGGCATTGCTCGGAGAAGTATTGCTGCTGCGGCCAGGTTCTGGCCGACCCCACTGGAAGCCGGTGGCGGCCTTGCCCTGATGTCATCGGCAATGCGGAGCTGGATGCCCTGGGGTAGATGACGCGCTTCTCTAACCGGAGCTTTGTCTGCCCATTCCTGCCCGATGTTCCGGCGGAGCGGCTCAAGTGTTCCTGCTCCCTCGTCGAGGCTGGCCTGCATCCCGCGGATTTGTTCGAGCTGTGCGTCCTGACCCCCCGCAGGGACTGGGACAACAGCTAGCTACCAAAGGATGTCAACGCGAGGCGCAGGCCTAGGGGGATCACCGTTTTTCGGTATACCAAGATGGTTGCCTTCGTCGGGACCCCCTAGATCGATGTGGAAACATTCACGACTTGGGCCGCAGTCTCCGTCGCCGAAGCTGCGGCTACCGTCGGAACAATCGGAGAGGCAGTAGTCGCATGCGGTCATGAAGTCCCGCATGGCACTGGGGTTACCGAGCCCGGAGAAATCCCAACAAAAGTCGGACTCATCATCTTCCTCGGAACCCGAGGGTCCATAGGTCGAGACGGCCGTCAGTCGGTCCCAGGGTGACCACATATGATACCCCGGAGGGTTTGGACATGCCTCTATGAAGGCTTCCACCGAAGCGAAGTCGCTTGGTGGGTCGAGGCTGAATCCAAAAGGCACGAGATGGGAATCGGTCGGTACCTCTTGGTCGACGGGCGGTGACGAAGTCGCGTCAGGGGCAGACTGCACCGTCGTCTCAGGTACGAGGGTGACGCCCAGCAAGTCCTTTGCGAGCGTGCTGGCGTCGTTCATCCGCTTGGAGTTGGCGTGTTGCGGGGAAACGTCGCTCGTCTTCGTCTCAGACGCGAGGTCGACGCCCGACGTGTCCCCTGTTGGGGCGCCGGCGCCGTCGACTCGCTCGACAGCCGACGAGGTGCCGCCTCCTGCTTGGCATTTGTTGCCCCGCCTCCTCCTCCGTCGGCGGGGGGAGGCGACGGGACAAACCCGAATGTTGTTCTTCCGCCGCGTGGGGAAGACGTCGTTGATTCCGCCGCCGGCGGGCGGGTTGTCGGCCGCCATTGTCGCTGTCGCGCGGCGGAAGGAGTATCATGTCGTAGCTGCCGTCGAGGGACATGAACTCAATACTCCCGAAACGGAGCACCGTCCCGGGCTGGAAAGGTTGCTGGAGACTACCCATCTGGAGCTTGACAGGAAGCTGTTCGTCAACACGTAGCAGGCCCCTACCTGGCGCGCCAACTGTCGGCGTTTCGACCCCGGGGGGGGTCCCTGGACCGACGAGTAAATTGTCGCCGCGTGTCCCAGCCCAGATGGGTCGGCGCGAGACGGAGCACGAAGGGGGGGAAGGAGGGAGACAGGCAAAAGGGGAAACCCGCGGCCTTCGTGTTGTCCTGCGCCTAGGTCGGGTGCGCTTGCAGTAGGGGGTTACAAGCGTCCGCGTGGGAGAGAGCGAGGGACTTTGCGCGTCGTCCTGTCCTCCCGCGCAGCCAACCCTCTCGTAAGAGAGCCCTGGACCTTCCTTTTATAGGCGTAAGGAGAGGGTCCATGTGTACAATGGGGGTGTAGCGGTGTGCTAACGTGTCTAGCAGAGAGGAGCCAGCGCCGTCGTGGCACCCGGAGAGGTCTTGGCACCCTGTTCACGTGATGTCGTGGTCGTCGGAGGAGCGCTGGAGCCTTACGGAAGGATAGCTGTCGGGGCTGTCGAGTCCTTGCTGACGTCTCCTTGCTTCCGTAAGGGGCTGAGAGTCGCCGTCGTCACGGAGCACGCGGGGCGCCATCATTATTTGTTTACCAGGGTGAGCCAGATGGGACGCCGGTCTTGTTCCCCGTAGCCTGAGCTAGCTAGGGGTAGGGTAATGATGACCCCTCTTGTGACGTGGTCGGTCCGAGCCCTAGGTCGGGCGAGGTGGAGGCTCCTCCGAGGTCGAGGTCGAGTCTGTCTTCCGAGGTCGAGGTCGAGTCCGAGCCCCGGGTCGGGCAAGGCGGAGTTCGTCGTCTTCTGGGGCCGAGGCGGAGTTCGTCGTCTTCTGGGGCCGAGGCCGAGTCCGAGCCCTGGGGTCGGGCGAGGCGGAGTTCGTCGTCTTCCGGGGCCGAGCTCGAGTCCGAGCCCTGGGGTCGGGCGAGGCGGAGTTCGTCGTCTTCCGGAGCCGAGCCCGAGTCTGAGCCCTGGGGTCGGGCGAGGCGAAGTTCGTCGTTTTCCGGGGCCGAGCTCGAGTCCGAGCCCTGGGGTCGGGCGAGGCGGAGTTCGTCGTCTTCCGGAGCCGAGCCCGAGTCCGAGCCCTGGGGTCGGGCGAGGCGGAGTTCGTCGTCTTCCGGAGCCGAGCCCGAGTCCGAGGCCTGGGGTCGGGCGAGGCGGAGTTTCCTATGGCACCTGAGGCCGGACTTGGCTGCTGTCAGCCTCACTCTGTCGAGTGGCGCAGCAGTCGGAGCGACGCAGGCGACGCTGTCTTCTTGTCAGGCCAGTCAGTGGAGCGGCGAAGTGACTGCGGTCACTTCGGCTCTGTCGACTGAAGGGCGCGCGTCAGGATAAGGTGTCAGGCCATCCTTGCATTAAATGCTCCTGCGATACGGTCGGTCGGCGTGGCGATCTGGCCAAGGTTGCTTCTTGGCGAAGACTGGGCCTCGAGCGAGCCGAAGGTGTGTCCGTTGCTTGAGGGGGCCCTCGGGCGAGACGTGAATCCTCCGGGGTCGGCTGCCCTTGCCCGAGGCTGGGCTCGGGCGAGGCGAGATCGTGTCCCTTGAGTGGACCGAGCCTTGACTTAATCGCACCCATCAGGCCTTTTCAGCTGTGTGCTGATGGGGGTTACCAGCTGAGATTAGGAGTCTTGGGGTACCCCTAATTATGGTCCCCGACAGGTACTTAATGATTTCTCAACCCGCGGGTATGTTAATGGGTAAAAACCTCGACCTATTAGGTAGACGGGTACGGGTATAGATTGGTACTACCCATATCTGTCTATCCATGGGTAAAATATATCCGCATCAATACCACTATAACCATATAATAGAGCCCATCTTACCTAAAACAAAACTCTTCTCTAGCTATCATTTGTCTAGATATCAAGTTATATAATTATATGATTTGTTATACGTGAAGTTGAAGTTGTGTATGTATGTTTATTTAATATTTTGAGTGATTGGTATATTAGAATTTAAGATTTTCCTAGCGGTTATGGGTTATTCGACGGGTAAAAATACCCGCGCGGGTACGTGTATAGATAAAATTTTATATCAGCGAACATATATGAGTAATCCGGCGAATAAAAATGTTTTCAATGGATACAAGTATGGAATAATATTACTCGACGGGTAGGTAACTGTTGACATCCTAGACCCCAATACAGTGCGAGGCAAAGTACGCCTTTTTAACTCGCTGCCGGCGGAGTGGAGTATGAACTCGTCGATGTATCTCAGCTGGCGTATGAACTCGTCGATGTAGTGGCACAAGGAGGCCGAGCGGCACGAGCGGCTTGCCGAGGAGTGCTGCGGCCACCGTGAAATTCTCCGGCTCCCACTCTTGTGCGTAGTGCGAGTAGTGGCCTGGAGAGCATGCCGGCTTGAGAGTTCCAACAATTGGTCCGGTTTTCAATAATGGGTATCAGAGTTAGGTTGGTCCAGTGCAGTTTATATGGTTGATGGTGCAACCTCTAATAGGCTAGCTTTTTGGGAGAGTGTTGGCCCAAGAAACCTAAAATTCGCTGCTATACGTGCGGGCGCGTATGTCGCGGCCCGACAGCCTGGGTGGGCGCGCCGTGTGTGCGGTGGCCCCGACGGACACGCTGTGTTTCAGCGGTCCGGTTCCAACAATTGGTCCGGTTTCCAACATTCCGCCGGCTCCTCAAACACTGCGCTTCTCGGCTGCTCGGCGTGCGACGGTGGCTGGTGCCAGCACGAGGCGATCATGGCGGCGCTCTGGAGAAGCATCGCGCTTGGCACCTGCTCAACAAGAAAAATTAAAGTATGCACGTGAATGATGAGGTGGGTTTTTTTAGATGGAATGGAACCTTGTGCTCGAGGGCGACGGCGGCCGCCCAATGGGAGAATGTGTCGGCGAGGACCCAGTCCGGCCTGGTAGCCTCGTCGGCGCACGCGGCGGCCAGGAACTCAGCGAAGGGGACGGCGAGGCCGTCGAAGGCCTTCCAGTGGAGGTCTCTCTTGTCGGGGGGCACGTCGTTGGTGGACTCGACGCCGTCGGGGAGGCCCTCCACGGCTCCACGCGTGGGAGGGGCAGGGGCACGAGGTGCACGTCGTGGCGCCGCGGCGGGAGGCGCGCCAGGTTGCGCGGCGTGGAGACGAAGGACACGCGGTGGCCCCGCGAAGCCAGACGCTCCGCGAGCTCCAGGCACGGGAGCATGTGGCCGAACGCGAGCCACGGGCAGATCACGATGCGCAGCGGAGAGGAGGAACAGTTGCCGGTGGCGGCGTCCATGGCGACGGTGCGGCGAGTTTGTTGAGCTGAGCCACGCAATAATACAGTAGAGCTCCGTGCTGGGCTGCCTGGCTTCTTCGACTCCTTCCTGGTGCTATTCTGGTGCCGACAAGTACAACTGTACAAGACACTAATGCGTGGGGACCACTCTCTAGATCATGCTCAGCCATTCCACTGACACAGCTCTTTATTGCACCCACACAACCACGCTACTTGTGCAGTGGTATTTCAGGATTTATAGGATCCTACATAAAGCGCCATCATCTATTTTACCATTTGCATTCGTCCTTTTCAATTTGCAGATGTATATAGACTTAGGGCGTATTTGGAATGACTCAGTTTTTAAGAAACTAGTTTATAAAAACTGAATTGGTTTCAAACATATCAGTTTGACTCAGTTTAAATTTTATAATCAACACAAAGGATTTTTTTTGTGCAAAGTTCATCATTTTTCTATTATTTTATTTGATATAAAATATCAGGATTAATTTTTGGACCATCACAACAACTGATGGTGTCAAGAATTCTCTCTTTTGTGGCACTACATCTATTCTCAAATATTTATCATCTGCTAGTTTATTTTTGAACTTAACCGTGATAAATAAAGAAAAACGGAGGGAATATTAAATATAAATCTTTTGCGTTAGTATACATCTTTAAATGTTTATAACATTCCGCTTTGTATCTTTTATTTTTTTGGCTGATATGGTAATTTCTAAGCCATCTTAGTGAATTGTGGTGGCTTCATTTATCAGTCTTCTTTTAGAGATAATATATGGTGGAGATCATTGTTTTTTACGAAACTGTATAAAAAATCAATGTGTTTCATATAGACGATAGACGAATAAATCTGTATATATTTTGATGCTGTAAATTTTATTCAATTAATGTGATAATTTTTAGACATAATCAATGAATTTGATGTTCCTTTTTAAAATGATAGGCTTGGCTCAACCATGTGTTCTCGATTGGAGCACCATCTCTCATAGCTTCATATACCCTAGTGGATTACATGGGTCGATCCAACGGATATAGTAGTACTGTCAGTTTAATAGCTTATCATAAAAAAGATTTAGCAAAGAATGACACTCCACATCGGAAGAAGGTGCCAATAGTTTTTATAGAAAACAAAATGAAACATTGGCAGCTGTTGACACCTTTTTAGAGGCGCCAATCACTTCAAAAGAACCAGCGGCAGTGCTCTCTGGTCAGGCGCGGACGGTCCGCGGCACAGGGCCGGACGGCCCGCGACCTGGCGCGAGGCGGCGGTGCTCTCTGGTCAGGCGCGGACGGTCCGCGGCGCAGGGCCGGACGGTCCACGACCTGGCACAGGAGCTAGGGTTCCCTGCCTGACAGCCGGACGGTTCGCGCCCTAGGGCCGGACGGTCCGCGCGTGCGCAGGGGCGGCGGAAGATCGCCGACGGCGCCTGGATCTCGCTCCCGAGAGGGATCCCGTCGGGGAGGAGAGATCTTAGGAGTCGTCTAGGCTCGGGTAGACCGACCTAGATCTCGCTCCCGAGAGGGATCCCGTCGGTTCTCTTAGGCATGTTGCCACATACTAGGATGGTATTGTTTGAGGAAACGCCCATTCAAAGCCTTAGGCAAATCCTTGCCTTGTAATGTTTGTAGCAAATAGGCGTTGCCAAACATTACTTGTTTTACTTTATAAGGACCCTCCCAGCTTGGCGACCATTTCCCGAACTTCCAGTCTTTATTCCTTAGAGGCAGAATGGTCTTCCACACCAGGTCCCCTACTTGAAATGATTTTGTTTTTACCTTCTTGTTGTAGGCCCTGGCTACCATGATCTTGTCCTTTTCTATTGCTCCCAAAGCTATCATCCTCTTATCGGTCACCTCATCAATATTATCCATCATTGAATTATAATAATCAGTAGCAGTTAGATCATTTTGTCTGGCGAACCTGACAGCATTCAAACTTATTTCCACAGGCAACACTGCTTCCTGCCCATAGACAAGCTCAAAAGGAGATACTTTAGTAGCCCTATGTTTAGATATTCTATGAGCCCATAAAGCTTCAGACAAAATCTTATGCCGATGTTTAGGATTATCAGATATCTTCTTTTTTATCAAATTAATCAATGTCCTATTACTAGACTCGGCCTGTCCATTGGTGTCGGGGACCATAACTAGGGGTACCCTCAAGACTCCTAAATCTCAGCTGGTAACCCCCATCAGCACAAAGCTGCAAAGGCCTGATGGGTGCGATTAAGTCCAGGATCGGTCCATTCGAGGGACACGATCACGCCTCGCCCGAGCCCAGCCTCGGGCAAGGGCAGCCGACCCCGAAGGATTTACGTCTCGCCCGAGGACCCCCTCCAGCAACGGACACACCTTCGGCTCGCCCGAGGCCCAGTCTTCACCAAGAAGCAACCTTGGCCAAGTCGCCACACCAACTGACCGAATCGCAGGGGCATTTAATGCAAAGGTGGCCTGACACCTTTATCCTGACGCGCGCCCTCCAGTCGACAGAGCCGAAGTGACCGTAGTCACTTCGCCACTCCACTGACCGGCCTGACAAGGGGACAACGCCGCCTGCGCCGCCCCGACTGCTGTGCCACTCGACAGAGTGAGGCTGTCAGCAACCAAGTCCGACCTCAGGCGCCATAGGAAACTCCGCTTCGCCCGACCCCAGGGCTCAGACTTGGGCTCAGCCCCGGAAGACGACGAACTCCGCTTCGCCCGACCCCAGGGCTCAGACTCGGGCTCCGCCCCGGAAGACGACGGACTCCGCTTCGCCCGACCCCAAGGCTCGGACTCGGGCTTAGCCCCGGAAGACGACGAACTCCGCTTCGCCTGACCCCAGGGCTCGGACTCGGGCTCAGCCCCGGAAGACGACGAACTCCGCTTCGCCCGACCCCAGGGCTCGGACTCAGCCCTGGCCTCAGCCGATGGTCTCCGCCTCACCCGACCTAGGGGCTCGGACTCGACCTCGGCCTTGGAAGACAGACTCGACCTCGACCTCGGAGGAGCCTCCGCCTCGACCAACTCAGGGCTTGGACCGACCACGTCACAGGAGGCGCCATCATTACCCTACCCCAAGCTGACTCAGGCTACGGGGGACAAGACCGGCGTCCCATCTGGCTCGCTCCGCTAAACAAGTGATGATGGCGCCTCGCATGCTCTATGACGACGACGGCTCTCAGCCCCCTTACGGAAGCAAGAGGACGTCAGCAAGGACTCGACAGCCCCGACAGCTGTCCTTCCACAAGGCTCCAGCGCTCCTCCGACGGCCACGACACCACACGAATTGGGTGCCAAAACCTCTCCGGCTGCCACGATGGCATGTACTTAGGGCGCTAGCTCTCCTCCGCTAGACACGTTAGCACACTGCTACACCCCCCATTGTACACCTGGATCCTCTCCTTACGCCTATAAAAGGGAGGTCCAGGGCCCTCTTACAGAGGGTTGGCCGCGCGGGGAAGGACGGGACGGCGCTCGCGCAAGGCCGCTCACTCCCTCCCACGTGGATGCTTGTAACCCCCTACTGCAAGCGCACCCGACCTAGGCGCGGGGCTAACACGAAGGCCGCGGGTTCCACCTCCCACGCATGTCTCCCTTCGGCTTCTTCCCCCCTTCGCGTTCCATCTCGCACCGACCCATCTAGGCTGGGGCACGCGGCGACAAATTACTCGTCGGTCCAGGGACCCCCCCCCCGGGGTCGAAACGCCGACAGTTGGCGTGCCAGGTAGGGGCCTGTTGCGTGTTGACGAACAGCTTCCCGTCAAGCTCCAGATGGGCAGTCTCCAGCAACCTCTCCAGCCCGGGATGATGCTCCGTTTCGGGAGCCTTGAGTTCATGTCCCTCGACGGCAGCTACAACATGATACTCCTTCCTCCGCCGCGCGACAGCGACGATGGCGGTCGACAACCCGCCTGCCGCCGGCGAAATCGACGACGCCTTCCCCACGTGGTGGAAGGACGACATTCGGGCTTGTCCCGTCCCCTCCCCCGCCGACGGAGGAGGAGGCAGGGCAACCAAGGCCAAGCAGGAGGCGACACCTTGTCGGCTGTCGAGCGAGTCGAAGGCGCCGGCGCCCCAACGGGGAGCGCGTCGGGCATCTACCTCGCGTCTGAGACGAAGACGAGCGTTGTCTCCCCGCAACACACCAACCTCAAGCAAACGGACGATGCCAGCACGCTCGCGAAGGTCCTGCTGGGCGTCACCCTCGTACCTGAGACGACGGTGCAGTCAGTCCCTGACGTGACTTCGTCACCGCCCGTCGACCAAGAGGTACCGACCGATTCCCATCTCGCGCCTTTTGGATTCGTCCTCGACCCACCAGGCGACTCCGCTTCGGTGGACATTCTCATAGAGACGAGTCCAAACCCTCTGGGGTATCGTATACGGTCACCCTGGGACCGGCTGACGGCCGTCTCGACCTACGGGCCCTCGGGGTCCGAGGAAGATGGCGAGCCCGACTTCTGTTGGGATTTCTCCGGACTTGGTAACCCCAGTGCCATGCGGGACTTCATGACCGCATGCGACTACCGCCTTTCCGACTGTTCCGACGGTAGCCGCAGCCTCGGCGACGAGGACTGCTGCCCAAGTCGCGAATGTTTCCACGTCGATCTAGGGGGTCCCAGCGAAGGCAACCATCTTGGTATACCGGAGAACGGTGATCCCCCTAGGCATGTGCCTCATGTTGACATCCTTCAGGAGCTAGCTGTGGTCCCCGTCCCGGCGGGGGGTCATGACCCACAGCTCGAGCAAATCCGCGAGATGCAGGCCAGGCTCGACGAGGGAGCAGGAACACTTGAGCCGATCCACCGGGACATCGGGCAGGAATGGGCGGGCCAACCTCCGGCCGGAGAAGCGCGTCATCTCCCCCAGGGCATCCAGCACCGCATCACTGACGATGTTAGGGTAAGGCCGCCACCGGTTTCTAGTGGAGTCGGCCAAAACCTGGCCGCAGCGGCAATACTTCTCCGCGTGATGCCGGAGCCATCAACCACCGAGGGGCGGCGTATCCAGGAAGAGCTCAAGAACCTCCTGGAGGATGCCGCGGTCCGAAGGGCCGAAAGCTCCGCCTCCCGAAGGCAGGGGTACCCCCCGGAACCTCGCGCCGCGACTTCCGATTCATGCGGGAAGCCTCGGTCCACACCGGGCGCACGCGCAACACAACGCCTGCGGCCCCGGGTCGCCTCGGCAACGAGCACCATCACCGCAGCCGTCGGGCCCACCTCGACGAGAGGGTGCGCCGAGGCTACCACCCCAGGCGTGGGGGACGCTACAACAGCGGGGAGGATCGGAGTCCTTCGCCCGAACCACCCGGTCCGCAGGCTTTCAGCCGCGCCATACGACGGGCACCGTTCCCGACCCGGTTCCGAACCCCGACTACTATCACAAAGTACTCGGGGGAGACGAGACCAGAACTGTGGCTCACGGACTATCGGCTGGCCTGCCAACTGGGTGGAACGAACGATGATAATATCATCATCCGTAACCTCCCCCTGTTCCTCTCCGACACCGCTCGAGCCTGGCTGGAGCATCTGCCTCCGAGGCAGATCTCTAACTGGGACGACCTGGTCCAAGCCTTCGCCGGCAATTTCCAAGGCACGTACGTGCGCCCTGGAAACTCCTGGGATCTCCGAAGCTGCCGCCAGCAGCCGGGAGAGTCTCTCCAGGACTACATCCGGCGATTCTCGAAGCAGCGCACCGAGCTGCCCAACGTCACCGATTCGGATGTCATCGGCGCATTCCTCGCCGGCACCACCTGCCGTGACCTGGTGAGCAAGCTGGGTCGCAAGACCCCCACCAGGGCGAGCGAGCTGATGGACATCACCACCAAGTTTGCCTCCGGCCAGGAGGCGGTCGAGGCTATCTTCCGAAAGGACAAGCAGCCCCAGGGCCGCCCATCGGAAGATGCTCCCGAGGCGTCAACTCAGCGCGGCGCCAAGAAGAAGGGCAAGAAAAAGTTGCAAGCGAAACGTGATGCCGCCGACGCGGACCTTGTCGCCGCCGCCGAGTACAAGAACCCTCGGAAGCCCCCCGGAGGTGCCAACCTCTTCGACAAGATGCTCAAGGAGCCGTGCCCCTATCATCAGGGGCCCGTCAAGCACACCCTTGAGGAGTGCGCCATGCTTCGGCGCCACTTTCACAAGGCTGGGCCACCCACGGAGGGTGGCAAGGCTCTCGACGACAATAAGAAGGAAGATCATAAGGCAGGAGAGTTCCTCGAGGTCCGCGACTGCTTCATGATCTACGGTGGGCAAGTGGCAAACGCCTCGGCTCGGCACCGCAAGCAAGAGCGTCGGGAGGTCTACTCGGTAAAGGTGGCGGCGCCAGTCTACCTAGACCGGTCCAACAAGCCCATCACCTTCGACCAGGGCGACCATCCCGACCATGTGCCGAGCCCAGGGAAATACCCGCTCGTTGTCGACCCCATCATCGGCAACGTCAGGCTCACCAAGGTCCTCATGGACGGAGGCAGCAGCCTCAACATCATCTACGCCGAGACCCTCGGGCTCCTGCGGATCGATCTGTCCTCGGTCCGGACGGGCGCTGCGCCTTTCCACGGGATCATCCCCGGGAAGCGCGTTCGACCCCTCGGACAACTCGATCTACCCGTCTGCTTTGGGACACCCTCCAACTTTCGAAGGGAGACCCTCACGTTCGAAGTGGTTGGGTTTCGAGGAACCTACCACGCAGTGTTGGGGAGGCCATGCTACGCCAAGTTCATGGTCGTCCCCAACTACACCTACCTCAAGCTCAAGATGTCGGGCCCCAACGGGGTCATCACCGTCGGCCCCACGTACCGACACGCGTACGAATGCGACGTGGAGTGCGTGGAGTACACCGAGGCCCTCGCCGAATCCGAGGCCCTCATCGCCGACCTAGAGAACCTCTCTAGGGAGGCGCCAGACGTGAAGCACCACGCCGGCAACTTCGAGCCAGCGGAGACGGTTAAGTCCGTCCCTCTCGACCCCTGCAACGACGCCTCCAAGCAGATCTGGATCGGCTCCGAGCTCGACCCCAAATAGGAAGCAGTGCTCGTCGACTTCCTCCGTGCAAACGCCGACGTTTTCACGTGGAGTCCCTTGGACATGCCCGGCATACCGAGGGAAGTCGCCGAGCACTCGCTGGATATCCGAGCTGGAGCTCGACCCGTGAAGCAGTCTCTGCGCCGATTCGACGAAGAAAAGCGCAGAGCCATAGGCGAGGAGATCCACAAGCTAATGGCGGCAGGGTTCATCAAAGAGGTATTCCATCCCGAATGGCTTGCCAACCCTATGCTTGTGAGAAAGAAAGGGGGGAAATGGCGGATGTGTGTAGACTACACTGGTCTAAACAAAGCATGTCCGAAAGTTCCCTACCCTCTGCCTCGCATCGATCAAATCGTGGATTCCACTGCTAGGTGCGAAACCCTGTCTTTCCTCGATGCCTACTCAGGGTATCACCAGATCAGAATGAAAGAGTCCGACCAGCTCGCGACTTCTTTCATCATACCCTTCGGCATGTACTGCTATGTTACCATGCCGTTTGGTTTGAGGAATGCGGGTGCAACGTACCAGCGGTGCATGAACCATGTGTTCGGCGAACACATTGGCCGAACGGTCGAGGCCTACGTCGATGACATCATAGTCAAGACGAGGAAAGCCTCCGACCTCCTTTCTGACCTTGAAGCGACATTCCGATGTCTCAAGGCGAAAGGTGTAAAACTCAATCCCGAGAAGTGTGTCTTCGGAGTCCCCCGAGGCATGCTCTTGGGGTTCATCGTCTCCGAGCGGGGCATCGAGGCCAACCCGGAGAAGATCGCGGCCATCACCAGCATGGGGCCCATCAAGGACTTGAAAGGCGTACAGAGGGTCATGGGATGCCTCGCGGCTCTGAGCCATTTCATCTCGCGCCTCGGCGAAAGAGGCCTGCCTCTGTATCGCCTCTTAAGGAAGGCCGAGTGCTTCGCTTGGACCCCAGAGGCCGAGGAAGCCCGCGGGAACCTCAAGGCGCTCCTCACGAACGCGCCCATCTTGGTGCCCCCCGCTGCCGGAGAAGCCCTCTTGATCTACGTCGCCGCTACCACTCAGGTGGTTAGCGCCGCGATTGTGGTTGAGAGACGAGAAGAGGGGCATGCATTGCCCGTCCAGAGGCCAGTCTACTTCATCAGTGAGGTACTGTCCGAGACCAAGATCCGCTACCCACAAATTCAGAAGCTGCTGTACACGGTGATCCTGACGCGGCGGAAGTTGCGACACTACTTCGAGTCTCATCCGGTAACTGTGGTGTCATCCTTCCCCCTGGGGGAGATCATCCAGTCCCGAGAGGCCTCGAGTAGAATTGCAAAGTGGGCGATGGAGATCATGGGCGAGACGATCTCGTTCGCCCCTCGGAAAGCCATCAAGTCCCAGGTCTTGGCGGACTTTATGGCCGAATGGGTCGACACCCAGCTCCCAACAGCTCCGATCCAACCGGAACTCTGGACCATGTTTTTCGACGGGTCGCTGATGAAGACGGGGGCAGGCGCGGGCCTGCTCTTCATCTCGCCCCTCGGGAAGCACCTACGCTACGTGCTCCGCCTCCACTTCCCGGCGTCCAACAACGTGGCTGAGTACGAGGCTCTGGTCAACGGGTTGCGAATCACCATCGAGCTAGGGGTCCGACGCCTCGACGCTCGCGGTGACTCACAGCTCGTCATCGACCAAGTCATGAAGAACTCCCACTGCCGCGACTCGAAGATGGAAGCCTACTGCGATGAGGTTCGGCGCTTGGAAGATAAGTTCTACGGGCTCGAGCTCAACCACATCGCCCGACGCTACAACGAGACTGCGAACGAGCTGGCTAAAATAGCCTCGGGGCGAACAACGGTTTCCCCGGACGTATTCTCCCGAGACCTGCATCAACCCTCCATCAAGACCGACGACACGCCTGAGCCCGAGAAGGCCTCGGCCTAGCCCGAGGCACCCGCAGCTCGGTCCGAGGCATCCTCAGCACAGCCCGAGGCACCCTCGGCTCGGCCCGAGGTACCCTCAACCCCGAGGGTGAGGCACTGCGCGTCGAGGAGGAGCGGAGCGAGGTCACGCCTAATCGAAACTGGCAGACCCCGTACCTGCAATATCTCCACCGAGGAGAGCTACCCCCCGACCGAGTCGAAGCTCGGCGGTTGGCGCGGCGCGCCAAGTCGTTCGTCTTGCTGGGAGACAAGAAGGAGCTCTACCACCGCAGCCCCTCGGGCATCCTCCATCGATGCATTTCCATCACCGAAGGCCAGGAGCTCTTACAAGAGATACACTCGGGGGCTTGCGGCCATCACGCAGCACCTCGGGCCCTTGTTGGAAACGCCTTCCGACAAGGTTCCTACTGGCTGACGGTGGTGGCCGACGCCACTAGAATTGTCCGCACCTGCGAAGGGTGTCAGTTCTACGCGAGGCAGACCCACCTGCCCGCTCAAGCTCTGCAGACCATACCCATCACCTGGTCGTTTGCTGTGTGGGGTCTGGACCTCGTCGGCCCCTTGCAGAAGGCACCCGAGGGCTACACGCACCTGTTGGTCGCCATCGACAAATTCTCCAAGTGGATCGAGGTCCGACCCCTAAACAGCATCAGGTCCGAACAGGCGGTGGCGTTCTTCACCAACATCATCCATCGCTTTGGGATCCCGAACTCCATCATCACCAACAACGGCACCCAGTTCACCGGCAGAAAGTTCCTGGACTTCTGCGAGGATCACCACATCCGGGTGGACTGGGCCGCCGTGGCTCATCCCATGACAAATGGGCAAGTAGAGCGTGTTAACGGCATGATCCTGCAAGGGCTCAAGCCGCGGATCTACAACGACCTCAACAAGTTCGGCAAGCGATGGATGAAGGAGCTCCCCTCGGTGGTCTGGAGTCTGAGGACAACACCGAGCCGAGCCACGGGCTTCACACCGTTCTTTCTAGTCTATGGGGCCGAGGCCATCTTGCCCACAGACTTAGAATATGGTTCCCCGAGGACGAGGGCCTATGCCGACCAAAGCAATCGAGCTAATCGAGAAGACTCACTGGACCAGCTGGAGGAGGCTCGGGACATGGCCTTACTACACTCGGCGCGGTACCAGCAGTCCCTGCGACGCTACCACGCCCGAGGGGTTCGGTCCTGAGACCTCCAGGTGGGCGACCTGGTGCTTCGGCTGCGACAAGACGCCCGAGGGCGGCACAAGCTGACGCCTCCCTGGGAAGGGTCGTTCGTCGTCGCTAAGGTTCTGAAGCCCGGAACATACAAGCTGGCCAACAGTCAAGGCGAGGTCTACAGCAACGCTTGGAACATCCAACAGCTACGTCGCTTCTACCCTTAAGATGCTTTCAAGTTATTCGTACACCTCGTTCACACACAAAGTCTGGTCATCAAGGAAGGGTCAGCCTTGCCTCGGCAAAGCCCGACCCTCCCTCGGGGGCTAGAAGGGGGGAACCCCCTCTGCGTCGAAATTTTCCTCGAAAAAAGAAAAAAAATCTTTTCTGCCAGAATGCCTTTTGTGCTTTTCGACTACTTCGAAAGTGGATCCTGAAAACGACGAAGTACACGTAAGCAGCCAAGGCTGACCGAGCCGAGGGACTCCTATGCCTCCGGGATACGGATACCTCACTCATCACCTTCTGCGATAAGTAACTCACGCTCGGATAGGTGACTCCGTGGACCGAACAAGTCTTCACACTCGAAAGCTCCTCTGCCGAAATGATTTTTCGGGCCTTCTCGACTACGACGGTGACAGAACCCTATGGGCGAGCAAGAGTACACGTAAGCGGCAAGGCCGACCGAGCCGAGGGATTCCTACGCCTCCGGGATACGGATACCTCACTCATCACCTTCCGTGAAAAGTAACTCTCGCTCGGACAAACAATTTTGTTACCGATAAGTAAGTCCAGATACTCGAAACAAGAGGAAAAGGGACGCAACTTTACAACACGACGACAGTGTGTTTGGGTCTCGGTGGCCGCAGAAAACATACACACACTACAAGACAACCCGATCCTGCAGGCTCGGACGTCGATAGTTGAAGGGGGCAGCAGCACCCTCGGCGTCAACTACACCTTCGGCGGGGTCTGACCTAGCCTCGGACCGCGACGCGTTGGAGGATCTCCACCCCGAAGGACGACAGTAGCACCACGCCCGGACCAGCGCCGGCGGGATCTTCTTCAGGAATCCGGCTCGAGCAGACGGCTCGGCCGGCCACCCCGAAGCATCAGCCAGCCGTTCCCCAAGGACATCAGCCCGGCTCGTGGCCTCGGCAGCTCAACTCCGGCGTCGGTCCCGCTAGTGGACGACCCGGTCAGGCTCCGGCCAACCAAATCTTCTTTTCGAGCCAACTCTGCCTCTGTCCATGCTGACACCGCTACCTCCGGCTTCGGCTCATCGAAGAGCGGCCGAGGGTTCCTTTAACCGAGCAAGAGAAGCCTCGAACAACAAGGCCAACCGAGCCGAGGGACTCCCACGCCTCCAGGATACGGATACCTCACTCGTCACCTTTGCACGAGGCGACTCACGCTCGGTGAGGCGGTTCAGATAGTCGACAGGCGAGTCTTAGTGCTCGAAATAAAGAAAAAACACGGCTCTGTGCCAAAGATACATACATGTTCAGGCCCCGACAGCCGCAATGAACAAGACACCGACACTCAAAGTGCCATTACAAACGGAACTCCGGTTCCGCCCCCGCGGGTACGAACAACCCCTCACACTGGAGGACCCGCGGGGCGACAAGGCTCCAGCTGGCCCACCGCCACCCGCTCCAGCAGCAGCGACAACGACCTCCGCTCCGGCTGGCCGAGCTGCAACAGCGATGGCCTCGGGACGGACGCCGCTGCAACAACGCCCTCGCCCACGGCTACGCTCGAGGGGCGAGGACAAGTACAAAGAGCCGGAGGCCCGGAGCGCGGATGGTGGCGGTGATCCCGTCGGCGACGGGGACTTCTCTAGCCGCCGCTACCTCGGCACCGACGACAGGAGCCGTCTCCCCACTCGGATCCTCCCGGACGAGCGGAGCACCGACCTCCGCGCGGAGACGCCGTACCAGGGCAAAGGCAGGACAGCCCCAGAACACGAACGCCGCTCTAGCAGCGCGCGACGTCTTGGGCGATCCTCCGGTACGCGCGGCACGACAACCGCCCTTGCGGCGAGAGGGGGCACCGGGAGCCGAGCTAGCTGAGCCAGCGAGCCCAAAGCGCTTGAGCTGATGACGCTCGCCGCCGACCAGCCCCGCGTTGTCGAAGTCCGACCCGCAAGAGGTAGAGCTCCGGCTCAGCCCGGCCCCCGCCCCAGCCAGGATGATGAACATCCTTGAAGCTGAGGGCGGGACCAAGATCACAGCCCGGCTCGCTTCTCCCCACCATCAAACTCTAGGTCACCGTCTTGGGTGACCACCGGAGAGGGGATGCGACCGGACTACATGATGAAAATCCTTGAAGCCGAACGATGGCTGAAAGGTACCAACTTCCTCAAAGTTGCATCCCTCCAATGACAAGGCAGAAGGATTGCAGGCGTCCCCCATCCGGGGGCTCGGAAGGCGGAAAGACGCGACGCATAAGGGAACGCGAAGACATGGTAGCCTTTCAAGGGGGTCACCCTCCTTTTAAAGGCAACTCTCCCCACTTGCGTCCTCAGCCATCGCGGGCTGAGTCTTCTCCAACACGCTCCAAGGTCCTCCCCCTACGACACGGGGGCTAGGCCCCACGCGTCATGCAAGTTGGTCCAGGGCAGAAGGAGCCAAACCGCCGCGCGCAGTGCATGCAACTGCCCAGCGGTTACAAGCATTCCTCCACTTTCGCCCAGACCAGCGGGTGAAAGGGTGGACAGCCATGCAGTCGGCATGCAACCGCGCCAAGTGGGCGGACCCCTTCGACTCAAACACGCCCAGCATGGAGGCCCAGGCCCACACATCATGCAACCGGCACGCCGGTTGCTACGTGCGAGCAACTGCACCACCCCTCGCGCCACTACCGCGCCTCCTCGACTGCGAAACCAGTACCGCGACTCGAGGCAACCCTGCGTATGACCCAACAGTGCTAGCCAAGCGCATCGGTCACGGACCGGTCAGCCGCGGGAGAAGGCATGACGGTCGATGCGGCCACAAATGGGCCGACAGTAATGGCGGTAGAAGGCGGGCGGAAGCAGCGGTCACGTCGTCAGCCAAGCTCACGTCCCCTCGTGGGACAGCGAGAGAACCCTCTCCCACGGCATGAAGACGGCGCACCCGTGTTCCACTCCTCGAACGGCTCGCGCACGCGCAACGGCTGCTCCGCGAACCACTCGTCCCGTCGCATTAACTCCGCGACGGGACAGGCGGCACCTTTGGCAGGAGAAGCGAGCGACGCTTCACCTTCGCCATAATGACCGCGTCAAAAAAGGTACGTCACGTCATTTTGATTTCATGTCCTTTTCCTTTTCCTCTTTCTCTCTCTTACAACAGAGACCAGGAAAGGGGGATACCCCGAAAGGGATCATTCTCCGCGAAGGAAACGGGCCCCGAGCCCCCCTACTGATCAGAGGTTCGAAGGCTGGCCCCTCGGAAGGGTTCAACAGCCGCCTCAGAGCGCTCGGGCTCCGCGCCCACTACTGGTCAGAGGTTCGAGGGCCGGCCCCTCGGAAGGGTTAAACGGCGGCCTCAGGCCACTCGGGCTCCGTGCCCACTACTGATCAGGGGTTCGTAGGCTGGCCCATGAAGGGTTCACAGCCGCCTCAGACACAGAGCGAGGGATGACCCCGGGTACGTTCGATACATAACCAAGGCTCGGGCTACGCTCCCGAGGTACCCTAGGACATTTCCGAGACCAGCGGGAACGATCTTGTAACGAAATCCCATCAGAGGAAAGCATCGAGCCCTCGGACCCCGTCAAAAGGGGACTGGGTCCGGCAGATCACCCGCAGGTACTTTTGGAGCGCGCCTCCGGGCATCTAGCCGACCCCTAACAAATGGGGCATGGGCGTCCACTCGGATTACCCGTCAGCAGCTCACTGGAGACACCATGTTCGGCGCCCTCCAAGGGCAACATGGCGCTTTCCCCCCTCCTTGCGGAAAGGCGACGCAGGGGCGTATATAAAAAAGACGAGTCTGTCCTTGACCGTCCTCTCGCCTTGTGCGGAGGCTCGGGGGCTGCTCTCGCAAACCCGGCTCTGGCCAATCCGTTGACAGCGTCAACATACCAGCCCGAGAACTTGGGACCCGACCGTGCACCCGGGCTACGACCAGCTCGCATGAGGGAACAACCAGACCGGCCGAAGCGTTGCGAAATACATTAAGACCTCGAAGGAGTCAACCCACTCCTCCGAGGCCTTGGGGGCTACACCCGGCGGGTGCGCTTGCGCGCACCCACCGGAACAAAACGCAACCGAGAAAGGCTGGTCCCCTTGCAAAAAAGTGCGACAAAAGCCTCCAAGCGAGTATTAACACTCCCTTCGAGGCTCGGGGGCTACTGTCGGGGACCATAATTAGGGGTACCCTCAAGACTCCTAAATCTCAGCTGGTAACCCCCATCAGCACAAAGCTGCAAAGGCCTGATGGGTGCGATTAAGTCCAGGATCGGTCCATTCGAGGGACGCGATCACGCCTCGCCCGAGCCCAACCTCGGGCAAGGGTAGCCGAGCCCAGAGGATTTACGTCTCGCCCGAGGACCCCCTCCAGCAACGGACACACCTTCGGCTCGCCCGAGGCCCAGTCTTCACCAAGAAGCAACCTTGGCCAAGTCGCCACGCCAACTGACCGAATCGCAGGGGCATTTAATGCAAAGGTGGCCTGACACCTTTATCCTGACGCGCGCCCTCCAGTTGACAGAGCCGAAGTGACCATAGTCACTTCGCCGCTCCACTGACCGGCCTGACAAGGGGACAGCGCCGCCTGCGCCGCCCCGACTGCTGTGCCACTCGATAGAGTGAGGCTGTCAGCAACCAAGTCCGACCTCAGGCGCCATAGGAAACTCCGCTTTGCCCAACCCCAGGGTTCAGACTCGGGCTCAGCCCCGGAAGACGATGAACTCTGCTTCGCCCGACCCCAGGGCTCAGACTCGGGCTCCGCCCCGGAAGACGACGGACTCCGCTTCGCCCGACCCCAGGGCTCGGACTCGGGCTCAGCCCCGGAAGACGATGAACTCCGCTTCGCCCGACCCCAGGGCTTGAACTCGGGCTCAGCCCCAGAAGACGACGAACTCCGCTTCGCCCGACCCCAGGGCTCGGACTCAGCCCTGGCCTCAGCCGACGGTCTCCGCCTCACCCGACCCAGGGGCTCGGACTCGACCTCGGCCTTGGAAGACAGACTCGACCTCGACCTCCGAGGAGCCTCCGCCTCGCCCAACTCAGGGCTCAGACCGACCACGTCACAGGAGGCGCCATCATTACCCTACCCCAAGCTGACTCAGGCTACGGGGGACAAGACCGGCGTCCCATCTGGCTCGCTCCGCTAAACAAGTGATGATGGCGCCCCGCAAGCTCTATGACGGCGACGGCTCTCAGCCCCCTTACGGAAGCAAGAGGACGTCAGTAAGGACTCGACAACCCCGACAGCTGTCCTTCCACAAGGCTCCAGCGCTCCTCCGACGGCCACGACACCACACGAACTGGGTGCCAAAACCTCTCTGGCTGCCACGATGGCATGTACTTAGGGCGCTAGCTCTCCTCCGCTAGACACGTTAGCACACTGCTACACCCCCCCATTGTACACCTGGATCCTCTCCTTACGCCTATAAAAGGGAGGTCCAGGGCCCTCTTACAGAGGGTTGGCCGCGCGGGGAAGGACGGGACGGCGCTCGCGCAAGGCCACTCTCTCCCTCCCGCGTGGACGCTTGTAACCCCCTACTGCAAGCGCACCCGACCTGGGCGCGGGGCTAACACGAAGGCCGTGGGTTCCACCTCCCACACCTATCTCCCTCCGGCTTCTTCCCCCCTTTGCGTTCCGTCTCGTGCTGACCCATCTGGGCTGGGGCACGCGACGACAATTTACTCGTCGGTCCAGGGACCCCCCGGGGTCGAAACACCGGCAATTGGCTTGAGCATAATATGGAGATGAATTAAGTAGCTTAATTCTGTATGATTCAGCAAATTCACGTACCTCCTTTGACATAAAAGAAGTATCTTGATCTGTAGTCAAGGTCTGGGGAATGCCGAATCTATGAATAATATGCTCAGTTATGAACTCAATTACCTCCTTGTGCGTCATGTTCTTTAGAGCAACAGCTTCAGTCCATTTGGTGAAATAGTCAGTGGCAACTAACACGAACTGATGCCCCTTTGATGATGAAGGATGAATTTCTCCAATAAAGTCTAATCCCCATCCTCTGAAAGGCCAAGGCTTGATGATAGGATGTAATTCAGCCGCAGGGACCAACTGTAGGTCGCCGAATTTTTGACACACCTGGCAACCCTTGTAGTACTTGAAACAATCAGCTATCATGTTAGGCCAATAAAAACCAGACCTTCGCAACAGCCATTTCATCTTTGGAGCCGATTGGTGGGTACCACAAATTCCTTCATGTACTTCGGCCATGGCCAATATAGCATCATCTGGGCCCAAGCACTTAAGCAGGACGTCGTTAACTGTTCGGCGGTAGAGTTCATCACTCATCAAGACATACTTGAAAGCTGTTCGCCGAATGTTCTTATCTGTCCTGATATTGGGATTTCTTAAATAATTAAGTATAGGTGTCCTCCAATCACTTGCATCGGCTTCATTATCAGCCGAATCAATTAAGAGGACATTTCTGATAACCCCGGACGGTCCGGCGTCTCGACGCGGACGGTCCGCGACCTGGGGAATTGGCCCTGCACTGGTTATCAGATTTTCAGTGTTGTGAAATCTCCCTCGCTTTATCCGATAACCTGATGCGTCTTGTGCCAAATTGTTAGCTCTATGATTCTCAACTCTAGAGATATGCCGAATACTGAATTCGTCAAAAGAATGAATTATACCAAAACATTTTTTAAGGTAACTATTTAGAGTACCATCAAAACATTGATATTCTTCTAACACTTGTTGGACAACCAGCTGAGAATCACCAAATACCTTCACATGTTTTACTCCCATACCATTTAAAAGTTCTAAGCCGAATAGGAGGGCCTCATATTCGGCTTGATTATTAGTGCAATAAGTTTTCAATCGGCTAGAGAAGTCGAAGGAGACATTACTTGGTGAAACAAGTACGATGCCAATTCCTTGCCCTTCATTGCAAACCAATCCATCAAAATATAAAGTCCAAGGAGTAATAGTGAGGTATGACATGTCTAGTTTATGAATATCATTAATCCGATGTTCTACAATGAAATCCGCTACGACTTGGCCTTTCATAGATTTCAATGGTTCATAGGCCAAGTCATATTCTATGAGTGCATAAGCCCACTTACCAATTCTACCACTCATAATTGGGTTATGCAACATGTATTTGATCACATCGGCTTGACCGGAAACAGTGCAATGACTACACAGTAAATAACATCTACATTTGGTGCATGCATAAAACAAGCATAAGCATAACTTCTCAATAAAAGTGTACCTTGTTTCAGCATCCACCAACCTTCAGCTTAGATATGTCACCACATGCTCCTTCCCCTCAGTTTCTTGTGTCAGAATAGCCCCAATGACCTTATCTTCAGCTGCAATGTATAATCGGAATGGTACTCCTGCCCGTGGTGCTTTTAATACGGGAGCCGAAGATAAATATTTTTTGATGAGATCAAATGCTTCTTGCTGTTCTGCCCCCCAAGCGAATTCGGCATCATTCTTAAGCTGAAGAATAGGGGTGAACGCATCAATCTTCCCGGCTAGGATAGAAATAAACCTTCGTAAATAATTCACCTTACCGAGAAACTTCTGTACCTCGACCTTACAGGTCGGAGGTCCCACATTCCGAATAGACTTGATTCGGTCAGTGTCTATCTCTATACCATGTTCATGGATGACAAATCCTAAAAACTTACCAGCCGACACTCCAAAAGCACATTTACGTGGGTTCATTTTCAAACCATACCGACGTATTTTATCAAAGGCTTTGCGCAAATCAGCTATATGAGAACTAAACTCAGCCGATTTGACTACAATATCATCAATATAAACTTCCACAGTGTTTCCTAACAATTCATGGAAGATCAAATTCATAGCCCTCTGATAAGTAGCACCAGCATTTTTCAGACCAAATGTCATGACAACCCACTCAAATAAACCGATGAAGCCTGGACATATAAAGGCCGTTTTAGACGCATCTTCTTCGGCCATGAAAATCTGATTATATCCGGCATTACCATCAAGGAAGCTAATAATTCTATTTCCTGATGCATTATTGATTAATGTGTCGGCTATGGGCATGGGATATTCGTCTTTAGGAGTTGCTCTATTTAAATTGCGAAAATCAATGCATACTCTAAGCTTACCTGACTCCTTCTTCTCCACCGACACAATATTGGAGACCCACTCTGCGTATCTACACGGTCTGATAAAATCAGCTTCTAGCAGCCGGTGGATTTCATCCTTAATGCGTGGGAGAAGATCTGGACAAAATGTTCTAGCTCTCTGCTTGAAAGGTTTGAAACCAGATTTAATAGGCAGCCGATGCTCTACGATCTCTCGGCTTAATCCAGGCATCTCAGTGTAATTCCAAGCAAAGCAATCTGAATATTCCTTCAATAGACCGATCATCTCATCTCTAGGATCGGTCTCCAGGGTCTTGTTTACAAAAGTCGGCCTTGGAGTTTTACCATCTCCTGTGTCAATCTCCTCCAAAGGATTGGCCGATGTAAACCCCTGTCCTAGTTTATCAAGATCTCTGAATTCCTCTATCATGTCCCCCACAGAGGAATCAGATGATCTTTGTGTGATGGCGGACTTTCCGGTCTTGGGGACCGGATCATCCGTAATACTGTCTTTTTGCTGCGGTAGATGTTCGGTCTTAAAGTCCGAACTGTTTTGTGATAGACCAGACCATCCGGCTTTGAGAGCCGAACTGTCCGTGATCAAAGACTCATGAACTTTGTGTGTATTCATCATTTAAACTTTATTTAGGATTTAGCCGATTCTCCATCGGCTCTAGCATTACCGGAATGAAACCTTTCTTATTTATACTTATGAACTGATAATCAGAAAAATCTACTCCTGTGAGACATGTAGCAGTCTCATAAGTCCAAAGTACAGGGGCATCGGCCACAGCGATGCAGGCCGATACATCAGCATGTACTTGTTCTACCTCATCACCTACCCATTGTATTAGCATTTGATGTAATGTAGAAGGTATACATTGATTGGCATGAATCCAATCTCTGCCTAGAATTAAACTGTAATTTCCTTCTACATCAGCGACGAAGAAGGCAGCAACAAGGGTCTTAGTTCCGATGGTTAATTCAACGGACGTGACTCCCCTGGCTTTAATCGAACTATCCCCAACACCACTGAGGGTCATGTTGGTCTTGACAAGTTCGTCATCTTGTTTACCTAATTTTCTGTATAATGAATAAGGCATTAGATTTACAGTCGTCCCTCCATCTACCAACATCTTAGCAATCGGTATTCCATCAATGTGACCGCGCACGAAGAGCGGCTTTAAATGATTTACCGATTCCTTTGGTTTAGTAAAGGCGGCTTCTTTAGGACCGAAATCGAACTGGGCGACAACAGGTTCATCGTCGTCGATAATAGTACAATCGGCAGAAAATGTAATAACATTTACATCCATACCTGGGCGTTCTAGAGAAGCCTCGTAATCGACCAAGTCTTCTCCCAGCAGGTCGTCTTCTTCCATTGATGTTGTCGTGTCATTGGAGGCTTCCTGGTGTAGTGCGGACGGTCCAGACTCTGGGGGCGGACGGTCCGCGCCTGGTGCAGATTGCCCAGTCTTGCTGGCCAGGCTCCCTGCCATACCTGCAGGGTGCTGTACAAGTGTTGTTTCGTTTTCTATTTTTGTGGCCGTTTGTTTTTCCTCAACGGCCTTTGGTCTCCATTTCTTTTGCGGTGGCGGGTACTGTGGATGTGTGTCATTGAATATCTTTTCCACCTCCTTTTCCTGGCTCTCCTTCGCTCTTAGGCGCTGTAATTTCCGCTTTTGGGACCGTGTCAATCCCGCTGGGCACCATCGAGGCATGGAGTATTTTGGATCGGCTGTTTTGATGGTAGCCGTATCTTCTTTTTTGGTTGTGTTGGCCAACTCACCAAAAATCATCGGCCCTTTATTATCTTCCTGTATGATAACGTCTGCAGTACCTATTTTGATGACGTCCTTCTTTGTTGTCCTTTCGGTTGCTGTAGGTACATGCCCCCCTGCCGGATTGGTCAGCCTTGGAGGCCGAGTAGTCCGGCAATCCTGTTGGGTCTGTGCCTGGTGACCGGATTGAGCGTTGCTCAATCGGTCTTGCACTGGTGGCGTTAACCTGTCAAAAACAGATGTTTGGGGTGCCCCCAGGCGAGGTACTGTGGCATCCCAAATGGATATGGTGGCATGCCCCACATTTGATTTGGGACATATGGTGGAGGTAAATATGGATATGGATATGACATAGGCAGATAAGGTGGAGGTGTCCATGCAGGTATGTTAGGTCTCAGTTGCACAGTATGACCTTTCTTTTCTTCCGATTGGTGAGGTGGTCCAATCGGCCTTACCTGACGCTGCTCATGAATGGGTGAGCGGGGTCGCTTTGCTGGCCGGTCACTGGGGTCGGCATTCTTTTTTACGTATTTAGACAATAATTGATCAAAAGTTGGCCGGCTTTGACCAACCGACCAGCTGCCTTGAATGTATTTGTTTTCCACGTACCTATCTCTGGTCGTCGTGGTTTGAAAGTACGTGGCCGTTGTGAGTCTTGAACATGGCCGGACCGTCCGCTGGAGTTCTCCGGACCATCCGGCGGGGTACCAGACCGTCCACGCCTATGTGCCGGACCGTCCGGGATGCGCAGCACGGGTTCCTGCATCTGTCTCCCTGTCTTCGCTTGCCCCCCAGTGCTAGAGGCTGTGATGGTCACCTTCAGGGTCTCCCCTCCATTGCGAGTCTTCTCGGCCACCACTTTCTTGCAAGAAACTTTACGACCCTCATCGGCCTCTTTAGTATTGCCGATGATTGTCTCTTTGCATTTGCCTTTATCGGCTGTGTTTGGCCGAACCAGGACTTTCTTGCCCTTGAAGTCGATCATGTTCATCGGAAAGGGCTCTGTATCTACCTGCATTTCCTGAAATTTCAATCGTCCCTCATTAATGGCCGATTGAATCTGTTGACGGAATACATTGCAATCATTAGTGGCATGAGAAAATGAGTTATGCCACTTGCAGTATGCCCAACGTTTTAACTCGTCGGCGGATGGAACAGTGTGATTTATTTTAATGTTGCCATTTTTGAGTAATTCATCAAATATTTTATCACACTTACCAACATTAAACGTAAACTTAACTTCCTCTTGCCGTTTCTTTTGAACCGGCTGTAAGGAGGAACAAGCTGAAGATTTGGCCTATTTTGGCCAAACCATTTCAGCAGCATATACTTCTGCTGATTCGTCATCTGAGCTACTTTGGTCGCATTCTACTATATGTACGTTGTGACGAATTGTTTTAGCAGTTTCTTTGCTTCGGCTTTCACAAACCGAAGCTCTCTCGTGTAACTGTGCTAGTGTAAAAAATTGGATGCCTTCTAATCTTTCTTTTAAATAATATTGTAGACCATTAAAGGCTAATCCTGCTAGCTGTTTTTCTGCTAAATGAATTTGGAAGCATCGGTTTCTTGTATCTCGGAATCTCCGGATGTAATCATTAACCGATTCATCTTTTGCTTATCGTAATGACACTAAATCTACCAAATCCAACTCATAGTCACCGGAGGAAAAATGATCATGAAATTTTTGTTCTAGATCCCCCCATGATGAAATGGAATTAGGAGGTAAAGTGGCGTACCATGCAAACGCAGTTCCTGTTAAAGATAATGAGAATAAACGTACGCGAAATGCCTCTGTGTCGGCCAACTCTCCTAATTGTGCTAAAAATTGGCATATGTGTTCACGTGTGTTCTTTCCTTGATCACTCGAAAATTTTATGAATTCGGGTATCCTGGTTCCCTGTGGGTATGGGTGGTGATCAAATCGGCTGTCATAAGGTTTCCGATATGATTGCCCCCCAGGGACCATGCTTACTCCGAGCTTATCTCGGAAAGCCCCGACTATTTCTTCCCTTACTATATCAATGGCAGCCGGTGCGAGACCATCGGCTCTCTGGTCAAACATAGGTGGGGTTGGCTGGATATTAGCATGTTGTCTTTCCCCCCATTGGTTTGAGCTACGTGGTGCATTGCCACTTGCCCTATATGGTTCATATGTTTGATCGTTCCTTTCCGGCCTTCTAGGTGGGGCCGAAAAGTTTTCCTGGGCTCTAGATCTCGAATTAATGGGTTGATGCATCGCATAGCGCGATGGGAAATGTTGCTGGGACGGGTGAGGATTCAGGTAACAATCCTTCTCAAAAAAGTCATGCGCGGACTGTCCGGACATTGGCCCGGACCGTCCGTGATTATACGCGGACCGTCCGTCGTTATATGCGGACCGTCCGACTGGGTAGTTTAGATTTTGTGCCGTGTGTGGTGGCTCGGGCGCATATCTAGGTAACTCATTAAAAATAGGCCCGACTGTTGCTGGCCCGGACGGTCCGCGCTCACGTGCGGACGGTCCGGGCATGTGCAGATCGGCTGATTTGCTGCCGATTTGCGGTTGCTCAGGGTATGTGTCCATCGGCATCCCATAAAGAGGTTGTGACTGGTCGTGACAACCTGTAGCCGATGTATTACGCGTGTTACCCCCTAACTCAACCTCGTGCGAAGGAAAATTTGCGATATTAGATTTATCAAATGCGCGTACTAGTCTCTTAAAATCGCTTTGCATACCCCCTATGATGTTCTGCATTTGTTCACGTTGCTCTTCTACATAATTTCTAAGAGATTGTAGCTCGTTGGTATTACTTACATTGGGGATATCTGGTGTGGGTTGGAGCGAAGCCGGATTCGTCGCCCGATGTCGGACGACCTTGTTGTTCCTGTCCACTTTGAAGTCGGCCAAGAATCTTGCTTTTGCCTCCTGGATCATACACTCCTTGTGCTCCTCGAATTGGAGCTGCTCGTCAGCCGACAAGGTCTCCCAAGTCGGCTCTATGATGTTGCTTGGAGAAATATCAGAGCTATCTCTTGAACCGGCCATTGAGGGCCGATTTGATGCGTCTATATTTGTCCTCCCCAGCGGAGTCGCCAAAAGTATGTTGACACCTTTTTGGAGGCGCCAATCACTTCAAAAGAACCAGCGGCGGTGCTCTCTGGTCAGACGCGGACGGTCCGCGGCACAGGGCCGGACGGCTCGCGACCTGGCGCGAGGCGGCGGTGCTCTCTGGTCAGGCACGGACGGTCCGCGGCGCAGGGCCGGACGGTCCGCGACCTGGCACAGGAGCTAGGGTTCCTGCCTGACGACCGGACGGTCCACGCCCTAGGGCCGGACGGTCCGCGCGTGCGCAGGGGCGGCGGAAGATCGCCGGCGGCGCCTGGATCTCACTCACGGGAGGGACCCCGTCGGGGAGGAGAGATCCTAGGAGTCGTCTAGGCTCGGGTAGACCGACCTAGACTTCTCTAATCGACGTAGAGTCGAGGAGAGGCGGAGAATTTAGGGATCGAGAGACTAAACTAGAACTAGACTAGAACTACTCCTAATTGTACAGGAAATAAATGCGAAATAGAAGTTATATTGATTCGATTGTTGATTGTTACAAATCGGCCGTAGACCTCTCTATTTATAGAGGAGGGGGACTGGACCCTTTACACAACTGATTCCGAGCTAATTCCGCGAATATAGCTAACAATCGTAGCACAAAACTCGGAACCCTAAACTGCTCTGCACATGCGCGGACCGTCCGGCCCATAGGCGCAGACTGTCCGAACCGCGGACCATCCGGCCTCAGGGCCGGACCGTCCGCCAGCTCAAAACGGCGCTCAACAACAGCTAATAGAGCAGTAGCTTCACGTAAGAATTAATGTTGTATGGATCTTTTAGTGCTCTACTCCTCGTGGAAGAACGCCAGCTAGAGCGATAGATCGCTTGCCTAGTGCTCTCTACTTCACGTAAAAATCACATGAGTTATCATGAGAAAAAGCTTCTGCAAATAATGTAGTCCGACATTTACATAGAACATTATCATCCAAGGAATTCAGATTTGTTGAGTTGAATAAGAAGCCAAAAACTGTTTTCAAATGTCTTCAGTTGCTCAAATCGACTAGTTAACGAAGCAGTCGTCGGGTGCGGAAAACTCGGGCAGTCGTCGGGCCTCATACAGTACGCTAGATCAGCAGCGTGGACAACGTGCCAGTTGACAGAGCACGCCCAACTGCCCAAGAGGTCTGGATCGCCGAGCGGCCGGCCAGGACACGCCGCAGTCTAGGCCGGGCCTTAACCACCAGCATCGTTGCGGACAACTGCTCCAGCCGGGCCCGCTGCCGAGCTGTGCACCGGGCAGCCCAGACTGCATGCGCTGCTCTCGCCGGGCCTCGGGTAATACTGGGCCCGCATACCATTTCATTGCTGTTATCTTTCCTTTTCATTGGCCCAAGCAGAGTAATACTTGGCCCGGCTAAGACCGACTGGAGAGAGAGAGAGAAACAACAACTCTAATTTACCTCACATATCTATCGTAAAAGGCAGCCTTCCCTTTTCTCAGTTATAAAATTAGACATAACCTCTCTATCGTCTCCCAAAATCAGGCACATGACCACCCTAACTGGTTTGGTGACCAGGGAAATAGAGGGATCTCCTTCATTTTACTGGTCAGCAAATCATCCCTAATTGTTTTTCCTCTCGGCAGGTTTTTTTTATGTTTGCTTTGGATGAATCTTTTAAAAAAGTCATAGTCACAGACAAATCATAACATAGAAAATCTAACTTTATTGAAATCTACATGAGTATACTCCTACGTAATGAACATACGATATGCTCTAACTTCATATTTATGTTTTTCTATAATTAATTTATAGCTGCAGTTTCTATATGGATCAATTATGATAAAATTATTATGGTGGACTAATCATCGCATTCACGAGCTGCAGTAAAAAAAATTATCCCACCATGAAATTTTAGGATTTTTAAAGTATGTAATGGTTTTGATTCCCACGGTTTCATGCAATTGCATTTATTTAATCATTACAAATAATGCAGGTCAGGTTCACAACTATTGTCTCTTTGCAGCAGTGTATTGGGCTATTGGCGTCGGATTAGCACGGGCCATTATTTAAACTCACGCCTGATCTTTTGTTTGCTTAATCGCCACGCTATCCATGCACTAATATAGATCGAAATATTTGGTTTTTAGTCCACCAATTAAATGGTGTTATTAATTATTACACAGTTCTTCTAATAATAAAGTAGAGTATAGTATGTTGCTAAAAAAATCGCCAATTCGCCAAACAATTGCATTGGTGCATTGGTTGCTTCGTCTTTGCTCACCTCATGGCTGACGTACGGGGGAGAGGGGACCTCTTTTTTTTTTCTTGCAAGCACATTTTATATTGCTGCCACGTTTTGCCGTGGCATCGGCAGCGCACTACCTGGCTACTGGCTAATTAATCACGCTTCCTTTATTGGCCCGTATCCTATCTCAGCAGCTTATAGGTATTGAAATATATGGAGCTACTATTGTTTAAGTGGCGCAAAAAAAGGTCATCTCACATGGATAGTGGCGTAATTTAAGGAAAGGTGGATGATTTTTTAGGGTAAAGTTTGAGTTATCAGTGGGTAAAAAATGTTGAAACGGTGCGTGCAAACCCATATGCATGTTCCGTACGAGTAAAGATGGAATCCAAGAGCGGTGACGTCTTTCAGCTTTCAAACGTCTCTTGAGTAGACACTGCTCAAAGCCTAAGGTGAAATTAATTTTTACGGTCGGATTCGGTTATTAACCGATAGTGTTATTTCTAGTAGCAGGTTTTTAAAAAAAACCGCTACTAGAAATTATATTTTTATAGACGGTTCGTCAAAATAACCGTCTGTAGAAACTTATGATTTTTTTTAGCGGTTTTTTAAGGAACCGTCAATAGAAATTATTTTTATTCTTAATTTTCTGAGTTTTTCAAATGACATCGGATGATAAAACCACCAACATAAAAGATATAGATTTTGAAAAGTTATGAAACTTTGTATTTGACTATTTTTTATTTGAAATCATCTCAGCTCTCAAAAATCGCATTCGAGTTTGTCAAATTCAAAATGAAAATTTTACAAACGACCATCGAAATAAAAGTTGTACAACTTCAAAGGTTATGAAACTTTGTAGTTGGCAACCTTTTCGTTTGAATTCATTTAGAATCTCAAATAGTCAATTTATAATCGAATTGTTCTAATATATGGTCAATAAAACTGCAATATAGACATAAGTCGTGTCATATATAGGTGGAGTGGTAGAGGAGGCCACATAGCCACGAGTTTTGCGTGAAAAATGCCTTGACCTATGATTTATTTATTTTTCCTAGTGAGGCCCCTCCTCTTATAAAAATATTTTTTGCTATTTTTAAAATACATATAATGTTTTCTGGAAAAGATTGTCACTAGCGGTTTTATTACCTCGACCGCCAGTGAAAATCTATTTTCATTTGTGGTTTTCTTAGCTCGACCGCCAATAGAAATCAATTTCCACTGTCGGTTCTCGGTTACTCGTCTGTATAAATAATTTTTTCTAGTAACACCTAACATTGTCGGTTCTAAAAAACGTTAGTGCAAATGTGTTCAGAAGCGTATGTATATAGCTTCACTGTACTAGTGAAGGCTTATTTCAGTTTTATACTTGTGCAGTAGGAATATACTGTTATAAATAAGGCGATAGATAATTTCTCTTGTGTCGCGGTCTAGAACTTGGTTTTCGTGTTCTTCGTCGTATTTATCGTTAAACCAAAACACAAGAATTTCATGGGTGCCAGTATATATGTCGTCGTCGTCTGTCATTTTCTGTTACATACTTACACATGCGGTATGAGATTAATTATTTGAAGCTTTCTTATATATCCGTGTGTTCAACACTTGCAGTTGGCATCACATCATGGAACTTTCAGCAGAAAAATTAAGTCCTGGCAAATCTATCCCAATGCAAGATCCATTGACTTTCAAGCCGCGTCTCGGTGACACCGCCAATTCAAGATGAGCGATATATATGCAGGTTTTGGGCAGATCCAAGGAGATAAGTTGGAGGTTGGGAAGCAGGGGCGTGGCTTGTCCGGGAGCAAGGGCGCCTCCACTTGTTTAATCACGCCCCTGCATCATTGACAAAGCAAGTGGAGATCACGGAGCATATGAGGGAATCGAGCACATGATGATGGGGATTAATTAGTGTCGCCTAGCTCCTGACCAGTTCCTCCCGGCCCAGTCTCATGACGACAACTGTGCCCAAGCCCCAAGCTTAGTGCTGATCCCTTTAGCTAATCTCGGCTGAGAACAGCCTAGATGTGCGTGTAAAGAACATGGTGGTTAATTATATATACAGCCTCGATCTCGAAACAGCTAAGCTCATGTCATTAAGAAATATTAGTCTCCATGACACCCTGCAGATAGGCATGCTTGTTTCTTATGAGAAAGTTCTAGTGAATCTTATTGATTAGTTTGGTTGAGAAGGATGCTTCAAGCAGTGGTTATGGTATATAGAATCCGGGAAAGGCATAGACCCTTCAAGGTCTGTTCGTTTTGAAATGGACTAAGAGAGATTGGATGAGATTTAATTCTCATCAATCCCTTTTAATCCACCACTAACCGAACAAACCTTCAATGGTTATTAACTCATCAGCATTTAGTTTTGGGATCGCGTTAGAGCAGCTTAAAACAGCTAATAATAAGTCATCATCTCATGCATCATCACCATATGTATACTACTCCTAGGGCCGCTTACTTAACACCCCAGCAACCTTGCCCCTGTGGTCCTCGGCTACTCGATTCTTGATGATCCACTTCTCCTGCAGCTCCTCGCCCAGCACACACAACACCCACACCGCACCGTCTCCTCTAGTCCTCTCGAGCTCCCCAGGCTCCCTCACTCTCTCTGTCCTTGGCCCTCTCCGGCCAGATAACCCTCACGCTTCACAAGGAGAGAGAAAGGCGTAGCAAAGCGGCCGATCCCGGACGGGAGCGCAGGCAAAGGATGGAGCAATACGACGGGCTCTTTCCTTCCGCCTACGCGGACTCCTCCTCATCCCTCCTGGTGCCCAACGGTGCGCACTCGTACATTCTCTCTTTCACTCAGCGGTAGCTAGCTAGTTCGTCTCTGCAAATGCAACTGCAGCTCCGTCGTCGGTACCAGCCTACCTGCTACCGGCTGCTAGGGAGGGCATGCACCTGCTGCACTGCATGCATGCATGGGCAATTGATGTGTATTCTATGCGGTGTGCAGGATGTCCAATAAGCACGAGGCCCGCGAGCCCGGCACGAAGCCCGTTTTTTGGGCCCGGTCCAAGCCCGGCACGGCCCGGTTATATGCGGGTCCAGGCCGGCCCGGCACGAATAAGCGGGCCGGGCTCGGGCAGGAAATTAGGCACGGTGGGCTAGCCCGGCACGGCCCGTTTAGCTCTAAGCCCGTTAAGCCCGCTTTTTTTACACTAAAACGTACTTTTCGGCCCGTATAGCCCGCTTTTCGGCCCGCTTTTTTCGTGCTAAACGGGCCGGCCCGGCCCGTTTAGGCCCGTTGCGGGCTGGACTCGGACAAGAAATTGAGCCCGCGTGCTTAGCCGGCCCGGCCCGGTTTTTAATCGTGCCTGGCGGGCCGGGCCCAAAACGGGCCGGGCTTCACCGGGCCCGGGCCGGACCGGGCCGGGCGGCCCGTTTGGACATGTCAGCAAGGCGCAGGGGGAGAGGCCGAGAGCGCGGCGCAGGAGGCGTCGAGCAGCGTGGTGCGGCGGCGGAGAGCTGGACGGGGGAGGGGACCCCAAGAAGCGGCGGCTGAGCGACGAGCAGGCAGGGATGCTGGAGCTGAGCTTCCGGGAGGAGCGGAAGCTGGAGACGGGCCGGAAGGTGCACCTGGCTGCCGAGCTCGGGCTCGACCCCAAGCAGGTCGCCGTCTGGTTCCAGAACCGCCGCGCCCGCCACAAGAGCAAGCTGCTCGAGGAGGAGTTCGCCAAGCTCAAGCAGGCACACGACGCCACCATCCTCCACAAATCCCACCTTGAGAACGAGGTAATACTGCCCTGCCCGCACATGATCGACAGTGCCGCACACCGGCCGGCCACACATGCACGCACGTCCTCCTCCTAACTCTTTTGTCTGAGCTCCGATCCTCTTCTGCTCATCTTCTCCATGGAGGTATATTGCAGTGTATACTGATACTGAGCATTTCGTGGGTGCGTGCATATGGCAGTTGATGAGGGTGAAGGACAGACTGGTGCTCGCCGAGGAGGAGCTGGCGCGCTTCAGATCCGCGGGGAGCCACGCCATGTCCGGCTATGGCGGAGACGCCATGATGGGTCGTGCCGTCTGCAGCGGGAGCCCGAGCTCATCGTTCTCGTCAGGCACCTGCCAGCAGCCGGGGGACGACGACCTGCTCTACTTTCCTGACTATGCCTACGCTGACAACAGCGTGGTCGACGAGTGGTTTCGCATGTATGGACTGATGTAAGCCAAGTGATCAGTGATGATGGATGGTATGCCATTGATGTTCTATTGTGCTGAACTGCTTATTAATCATATGTACATAAATCAAGTTATTAGTGGCAAAATATAGCCAGCTAGCAGCAATTAGTTCTTGAATTCAGATGTGTGCTAGTACTACTGCGCGCGTGCTACCCACATTGGGATCTTCTTTTTTTCTTGACTACTATAGTCTTTCGTGAGATGACGGGCAAGTAGCCAAGTACTATGCATGTGCTAGCTGACAATCACAACCTTGCCACGTGGGAAGGTAACATTTGAACATAAAAACATATCCAAATAATTTATATACAATTTCGAGGTTTAGGTCAAACGGAATCCATACAAGGTCGAGTGCATGTAAACAGTTTTGGTACATCACAACCGGTGAGAATCTTCCTTCTCACGTCTATATATGTTTCAAATTAAGTGTAAATTATTTCGATTTTTCTAGATGTATAGCCTGAATTAGAGAAACAGTAGGAACTACCAGCATAATTAACTCCAATAATAGGCGGTGGAATCTGAGGTTCGTGTAATCTATCTACTCGAACTCTTGCACTGTAAAAGGGAGGGGCAAAGTAACGATTAGAGGGATTTGATCATATTACATTACACGAGCTAATTTAGAGTTCACACTTTCAAGGGAAAGACATAAAGGTGTATTTGGACCATTAGTCTAGAACTTCCACCACAACCAAGAAAGGAGGAGGAACTAGAAGGTATTGATGCTCACAGGTGTTTGGGCTTGTAATCTTCTTTTACTTTTGTGTTCATCAATCAACGAGTAACAATAGACTGTATGGTTATACATACACTATGGCCATAACCTCTATACATACACTATGGCCATAACCTCTCTAACTGTCTGTGGCTAACTCCCACTTATGTCCACTAACCTATGTCCCGCTCTATCCTAAAGCTTTGTTGTTACATGGCGATAGTGCTTCTCAACTCTCCCCATAATTACCCTTAAGACTAAATAACCAAGTAAGAAGAGTTGTCAATAATATACTCTACCTATTCTAATTTATAGATCATTTTGTTTTTTTCTAGATACTACATAGATCTTAATATATACCTAAATATAAAGCTTATGTCTAGACACATGACAAAAAATGTATATAGAAAAGGTGGTAACGGATTATAATTTAGAAAAGTGAAAGTAAAATTGCATCATTGGTGCTTCTTTTGACCCCCTCATGATGAAATTACAATGTGTGTGACAGTCCACGGAGATGTATTATTTTATTAACTTTGTGTGCTGATAAATGAATGAGGTCATACTTATCAACACAAATTATACCAAAGCTGTCGGTGCAAGCAGTAGCGGAGGGCAAAAGAAAATATAGGTATGGCTGAAAAAATAAAAAAAAAGTAGGCACCAAGAATCAATCCTACAACCTACAGCTAAAAGTGTAGCAATCCATCCATTACACCAAATCTTCATTTGTGACTATAATGGAAGATATATATAAAGGTTTTATAAATTTAGGTATGGCTGATGCCATACTAAGCCATAATGGGTCCTCCGCCACTGGGTGCACGCAAGGGAGTATAAACTTAGCTTCAGAACCACTTTTTGTAGTATTGTATTTTACCTTTTGAAATTTTCTCTCAACTTTATGATGGCAAGCAAGGGTACAATTGGCATTGACTCTAAAAAGTCAAAGTCCAATTTTACGGGTAAGGTTCTTTCTCCACTGGACAGTACCAATCTATGTGAAAAAGGTAATCCAGTAAAAAAATCCCACTTCCTTTATTAGTTTCACCGTGGGTTCCTAGAGTTGTCTCTTTATTTTATGTGGATCCATAAAGGAAGTGAATATACATGTCCTTAAAATTTTCATGTGGTTCGTTCAACAATGATCACTCTGCTAGGTCACAGTGATCTAAAATGAATTTAGAATAAACCGCTTAGAAACTAAATCATTGAAATGATCGCTTTAAGAATTTATAAACGTAGATGACAATACGTGAAAAGATTAAGAACTCATAGAACATTCCGCCCTTTACTGATATATAAGCAGTGCAACGTCCTGTATTTTTTTTCAGACAAAAGCCAATAGGAATATCGATGCCATCTTCACTACCGGAATCCGAGGCTTTGCCGAGTGTTGGCTTCTTTGCCGAGCACTACCGGAATCAGAGCCTTTGCCGAGTGCCGGACGCTTTGCCGAGAGCCGCACTCGGCAAAGCTTGGCTCTCGGTAACGAGCGTCTTTACCGAGCGTAGGACACTCGGTACAGCTCCACACTCGGCAAATACGTGTTTGCCGAGTGTCAAACACTCGGCAAAGGGGGCTCTCGGCAAAGGGCCGTCAGCGGCCGTCCCAAAGCTGACGGCCGTCAGTCTTTGCCGAGTGCCAACAGTCGGCTCTCGGCAAAGGTGCTTCTTTGCCGAGTGCCGCGCAGCTGGCACTAGGCAAAGGAAGATTTACCGAGTGTCTTATCCAGACACTCGGCAAAGTATATTTTTATTTTTTTGATTTTGTCTCCCAAACTTTTTGTGTTATGTTCCTACACTATGTAGACCTACATGTATCATTTGTGGACAATTATAACATAGTTTTCAATCGTTAGTAGATTTAGTTCGTTTTTTGAAATTCTTCGGAAAATTCAAATTTGAACTGCAGGTCACTCGAAACTTGGAAAACCGTGCATGAAAAAATGATATTCATGTTACTTAGCATAAGTTACGACCGATTTCAGAAACGTACCGGAAACTTCGAGCAACATGCTCACTAAACATGGCCGTGAACTTGGCATCCACATGTTTAAAAATTGTATAAAACACAAACAAAGTCAGAAAATCATGAAACTTGTCCCCGTGTCATGATATCATATGTATAGGCTATGATAAAAATTTTAGAGTATTTGGAGAAAGTTGTGAGACACTATGTGTAGAAACCTTCTAGATTCACATTGAAACTCTATGATTTCATGTGTAGTCCTCTTAGGTTTCTACACATAGTGTCTCACAACTTTCTCCAAACATTCTAAAATTTTTATCACAGCCTGTACATATGATATCATGACACGGGGACAAGTTTCATGATTTTCTGACTTTGTTTGTGTTTTATACAATTTTTAAACATGTGGATGCCAAGTTCACGGCCATGTTTAGTGAGCATGTTGCTCGAAGTTTCTGGTACGCTTCTGCAATCGGTCGTAACTTATGCTAAGTAACATGGATATCATTTTTTCATGCACGGTTTTCCAAGTTTCGAGTGACCTGCAGTTCAAATTTGAATTTTCCGAAGAAATTCAAATAAACGAACTAAATCTACTAACTATGGAAACTATGTTATAATTGTCCACAAATGATACATGTAGGTCTACATAGTGTAGGAACATAACACAAAAAGTTTGGGAGACAAAATTTAAAAAATAAAAATACACTTTGCCGAGTGTCAACAAGTGACACTCGGCAAAGAATGCTTTGCCGAGTGTCAAAGGGGTCACACTCGGGAAAGCGTAAGGACAGAATCTTTGCCGAGTGTCTCCCGGTTGACACTCGGCAAAGGCGCCTTTGCCGAGTGCCGCATCTAGGGCACTCGGCAAAGTGTACTTTAAAATTAAAAAAAAATCTTTGCCGAGTGCCAGATCGCGGGCACTCGGCAAAGACCGTATACATACGCCAGTTAACCTTTCTTCCTCACTTCACTCTCACTCTCTCACTCACCGTCGCCGCCGCCGCGCCCTCGCCGCCCGTTTCGCCACCGCCGCGCCCCCCGCCCTCGAGCTCGCCGTCGCCCTCGCCCGCCCGAGCTCCTCGCCGCGCCGAGACCGCCGCCGGCCCGCGCCCCTTGCCGCGCGCGCTCTGCTCGCCGCGCCCTCGCCGCCCGTTTCGCCACCGCCGCGCCCCCCGCCCTCGAGCTCGCCGTCGCCCTCGCCCGCCCGAGCTCCTCGCCGCGCCGAGACCGCCGCCGGCCCGCGCCCGCCCGAGCTCCTCGCCCGCCGCTCGCCCACGCCGCCGCTTGCCCGCGCGCTCGCCGCGCGCCCATGCCGCCCGCTCGCCGCGTGCCCGCGCGCCGCCCACGCCGCCCGCGCTCGCCGCGCGCCCGCGCGCCGCCCACGACCGCCGCGACCCCACCGCGCCCACCGCACCGCCGCGACGCCGTCGCGCCCGTGCCCTCGCTCGCCGCCGCACCGCCGCGACGCCGTCGCGCCCGTGCCCTCGCTCGCCCACGCCGCGCGCGCTCACGCTCGCCCACGCTCGCCCGCGCCCACGCTCGCCCGCGCTCGCGCCCACGCTCGCCCGCGCTCGCGCCCACGTCGCCGCGCCCACGCCCACGCCGCGCTCGCCCCGCCCAGGCCCGCGCTCGCCGTGCCGTGCCCGCCGTGCCCGCCCTCGCGCTCGCCGCAGTCGCGCCCGCCGTGCCCTCGCCCGCCAGGCGCCTCGCCCGCGACCCGTCGTCTCGACCGTGCCGAAACCTCTAAGGTGATTACTTGATTTATGTTATACGTGTATGATTTATATGAAATGATTAGTTTTAGTATTGTGGATTGCCGGCCATCGTGCCGTTGAATTATGCGTGGATGTCAGCCATCGTGCTGATAGTTTTATTTGCAGGATTTTGAAACCTCCCCGTGCAGGGGAGGTGCTGCCGAAATTTTCTGTTGCTAGGCTTTTGTATTAACAGACTTGTGTTTCTTTTTTACAGAGAAGATACTTGTCTTCCTAGCCGCTGCGGGTCTCCCTACACCGCGTCCCGTCGCCACTGCACCGACCCGCCACAGCCCCACCAGCCTGACTCCACCGCCACCCTAGGTATAACCTCTACATCCGCATCATGGTCGTAGATCACCTAACCCAGTTAGGCGTCTCCCGTTCGAAAGTGATACGGTGTAGATATGCAGATCTTTGCATATCTACAAATGTATCAGTTTCGAATTGTCCACGTTTTTTGGACAGCCCGCGGTTGCGTAGATGGTGTTAGTTTCATGCTCTACTCCGGTCTGAGATAGAGTTTCGGCGTCACCTCCCTGTTGTTCTCCGGACAGTACACTCTCCCTGCCAGGACGTGTATCCGGAGAACAGCGAGGAGGTGCTGCCGAAATTCTATCTCGGATCGGAGTAGAGCATGAAAACTAACTCCATCTACGCAACCGCGGGTGGGATTAGGACCTATCATCACCTATTAGAAGGTAGGAACGTAGTGTACATGCATTACATGTCCATATTAAACTATACTCGGTTATATATGTTAGAGGATGGAGGACCGTGAGTGGATGTACACGGGCCGTAGAGGAAGGAACGATGTCACCACTGAATGGATTAGAAAGACCGATGATTTCGTGGAACGGGCATATGGCGAAGCTGCTAAAGGAGCGAGTCTAGTCCCATGCCCGTGCAGCAAATGTGACAACCGGAAAAGAAAACCAAAGAAGACCATGGTAGAACATATTTGGAAGAATGGATTTACGCCGGGCTATACTCGGTGGATATTTCATGGTGAAGCGCATCGTACGAGAGAAGAGGTGCTGAGACAACGTGTCGAGGATTATGACGCGGATGCGGGGGTAGCGGATATGTTGAACGACTATCAGGAGGCACAGTACATGGGAGGATGTATGGATGACGAGCCAGAGCCGACTGCAAAGGCGTTCTACGACATGTTCGACGCGGCACAGAAGCCCCTTCACGGCCAGACAAAGGTTTCTCAACTTGATGCCATTGGGCGTGTAATGGCGTTCAAGTCGCAGTACAGCATCAGTAGAGATGCATTCGATGGCTTGTTGACAGTTATTGGGAGTCTGCTTCCGGATGATCACATTCTGCCAAAGAGCATGTACGAGGCACAGAAACTACTTCGTGCACTTAAGATGACGTATGAGCAGATTCATGCTTGTCCGAAGGGCTGCGTGCTATTTAGGAAAGAATACGCGGAGGCAAAGTACTGTCCCAAGTGTAATTCGTCTAGGTTTATGGAGGTAGACTCTGGTGATGGACAGAAGAGGCAGCTCGACATCCCCTTGACAATCCTACGACACCTTCCGTTCATACCGAGGATCCAGCGTCTTTACATGACAGAGGAATCCGCGAAACAGATGACATGGCACAAAAATGGAAAACGATACAATCCTGACAAGATGGTGCACGCGTCAGATGGTGAAGCATGGAAACACTTTGATGACATTCACCGTGAGAAAGCCGAAGAGGCTCGTAATGTACGTGTTGCGTTGGCCACAGATGGGTTCAATCCCTATGGAATGAGCGCTGCCCCGTACACATGTTGGCCCGTGTTTGTTATCCCAATCAATCTCCCCCCTGGTGTGTGCTTTCAAAGGCAGAATATATTCGTGTCGTTGATAATTCCCGGACACCCGGGGAACAAAATGGGCGTGTACATGGAGCCTTTGATCGATGAATTGGTACGTGCCTGGGAGGAAGGGGTATGGACATATGACCGAGCTACGAAGACAAACTTCAGAATGCATGTTTGGTACCAGTACTCCATGCATGACTTACCGGCGTATGGGCTATTCTGTGCCTGGTGTGTTCACGGTAAATTCCCATGCCCAGTTTGCAAGGAAGCTCTCAGATTCATTTGGTTGAAAAAGGGTGGCAAATATTCGTCCTTCGATAAACATCGACAATTTCTTCCTGCTGACCATCCATTCCGCCTAGACATCAAGAACTTTACGAAAGGTGTCGTAGTGACAAACCGCCCACCTGCAACGATGACTGGTGCCGAAATTCGTCAACAGATAGATGGGCTCGTGGCCAATACAGAAGGTGGTTTTGTGGGATATGGTGAGCAGCATATGTGGACACATAAGTCTGGCTTGACTCGGCTCCCCTATTATGATGACCTGCTCCTTCCACACAACATTGACATGATGCACACTGAAAAGAATGTTGCCGAGGCACTGTGGGCAACAATTATGGACATTCCTGATAAGTCAAAGGATAATGTGAAGGCAAGAGTGGATCTGGCAGCGTTATGTGATAGACCAAAACTAGAGATGAAGCCGCCAAGTGGGGGAAAGACGTGGAGAAGGCCTAAGGCCGATTTCGTCCTAAGCAGGGCCCAGAGGAAGGAAGTACTTCAGTGGATAAAGATGTTGATGTTCCCTGATGGATATGCAGCTAACCTGAGTAGGGGGGTGAACTTATCTACTATGCGAGTCTTAGGGATGAAGAGTCATGACTTCCACATATGGATTGAACGGATTCTTCCTGCGATGGTTCGAGGCTATGTCCCTGAGCATGTCTGGCTAGCGCTTTCAGAGTTGAGCTATTTCTTCCGTCAGCTTTGTGCAAAAGAGTTATCTCGGACCGTGGTTGCAGACTTGGAAAGATTGGCCCCCGTGTTACTGTGTAAGCTTGAAAAGATATTTCCACCTGGCTTCTTCAATCCAATGCAGCATTTGATTCTTCATCTCCCCTATGAGGCACGAATGGGGGGTCCCGTGCAGGGACGTTGGTGCTATCCAATCGAGAGATGTCTAAAGACTATTCGAAAGAAATGTAGAAATAAATGCAAAATCGAGGCTTCCATTGCAGAGGCATACATTCTAGAGGAGGTCTCAAACTTCACAACAACTTATTATGGTGACAAACTGCCGAGCGTGCATAATCCACCCCCTCGTTACAATGATGGCGACAATGAATCGAACCTTAGCATATTTCGAGGCCAACTCGGAAGCGCAAGTGGCTCGACCACCAAGACCCTGACACATGAAGAGTGGCGGCATATCATGCTATACGTATTGACCAACCTTGAAGAGGTGACGCCATACATGGAACAATTTCTTCATGAATTCTGGCGTCGATCAAGGGACCCCACTCCACAGGAATATGACGCTCTTCTTAGAAAGGGTGCGAGAAATGGGTTGCCCGATTTCATTTCCTGGTTCAAACATAAGGTACGTGCTTAGTTTGTAAAAGAGATACGTCTTTAAACTCAATTTAGCGTCTTTTAACTTGCGAATACTTGCAGGGCCAAAGAGATCCGTCTATGAGTGCCGAATTGAGACAAGTAGCCAACGGCTTTGCTTATAGGGTCAAGAAATATTCTGGGTATGACGTCAATGGATACCGTTTTCGCACAACACACTACGACAAAAGTCGGCCCAATCGGAAAACAACGTGTTCTGGGGTCTTTACGCCGGGCCTTGACAATGTCGATTATTTTGGACGAATCGAAGAAATATATGAGCTCAATTTTTATGGTTCCAAACCTCTTACTCCAGTGATATTCAAATGTCATTGGTTTGACCCTCAAGTGACGAGACGGACACATTCTAATCTTGGGATAGTCGAAATTCGACAAGATTCCACCTTAGCAGGAGACGATGTCTATATCGTTGCCCAACAGGCCACACAAGTGTATTATCTCCCATATGCGTGTCAAACGAAAGAACATCTTAAGGGTTGGGATGTTGTGTATAAGGTATCGCCGCACGGGAGGTTACCTGTTCCTAACGATGAAGATTACAACTTAGACCCGGACACATATGATGGAGAGTTCTTCCAAGAAGATGGGCTAGAAGGGCGATTTGAGATAGACTTAACCGAAGCTATCGGAATGGACGTAGATATTGAAATGGTTGTTGATGAGGAGGAGGATGAGGTGCAAAATGATAATGACTTAGTAATCCTTGAAGGCAATGACATTACTGACGAACTTGCGTCTTCCGATGGTGTGGAGATTGAAATGCTTGATAGTGATGATGAGAGTTATGATCCGGCTAACCCCGACACATATGAAGATTATTTTTAATCGATGTAATGCTATATGACTTTTTATTTCGCACCTGTTTTTAAATACATCTTTTTATATGTGCTTATTTGTTTACTCTTAATTGCATGTTGTTGGACAAATATGGTGGGCGGTTTCCTGAGGAGGAGGAGGGGGAGGAGGAGTAGGACGGCGGACGATGCACAGCAGGCAGCGCAACAGGACGAGGCAGAGCAGGCAGCGCAGCAGCAGGCGGCGCCTCAGGACGACGACGGCCAGCAGCAGGACGACGATGACCAGCAGCAGGACGCCTCAGGTTCAGGCGGCTCTAGTTCGAGGAGCATCTACCTGCGAGGCCCCGTGAGTCTCCCTCAGCGTCCCATACTTCGGGACAGACGGCCGCTGATTCGGCCGGAAGGGGAGAGGTATGTAACTTTATGTTCTTCATTCTTGTTCATATTATGTGTTCAAAATCATAATATAAACTAATACTTTTTATTTATCACTTGGACAGGTCTTGGACGGTTTTGGATTATGCTGGGGGTCATCGTCGCCCCCCAATGGCATCCTCGGCCTGCTGTGCAGGGAACACTTCCCTGGACTTGTGGAGTACGCCGGAGTGACGGGCCCAGCCTTCACCTTTGACCACTACGCCGTCGCCCCCGATGCAGTAGACCGGGACGGCAGGGAATTCAATAACAAGGCGGAGCGGGTGAAGCAAGAGCTGTGGGTAAGTCTTAGTATAATGTAAAATATGTCGCATTCGTTGCAAATTCTTGAAATAATGTATGGATACATCGTTTTTGTATGCAGGATTTCTTCAGATGCGATGCTGGATACGAGGCTAGGGCGGATGTGGTGGCCACCACGAGCTGTAAGAAGCTCGTCGTGGACATGCACTATGAGGCCCGCATCCAGGCCATCATCACCTACCACGGCTCCGTCCTTGGGGAGAAGGTGACCAAAACTCAAGCCCGAACCATGTCGTTGACCAGGGAGCAGTACCTGCAGGTAAAGTCATGCATGTTTGGTACCAGTACTCGATACATGAATTTTATTTTATCTTCTGATATGCACTTTACGTGTTTACTTTGCAGATGATTCCACATTGGTGCGCCGCACATCCTCTGTGCTGGGAGCAGATGGTGGATAGGTGGTGTTCGGCTGAGTGGGACGAGGCGCACACAGCTAGCCGGGAACGACGTTTGATGATGCAAGGCCCCTCCCACCACCAAGGCAGCCGGAGCCTGGGCCAATATGCCGAAGCATGGGTACGCCACCTTTTTTATTTAGATATATAGCACTAAGTTAGATATTATTTCTAACTATCTCGTTGGTTTTCGTTGCAGTCGGCGTCACATGGTGGAAGGCCTTGCTCCACCTTCTCGGCCTATGCTATGGCCCATAAGGGTAAGGCGACGTCCGACGTCACCTACAACCCGGATGACGGGCCCGAGGCCTACACCAACCCCGCCGTCTACAGCCACCTCCATGACTACACCGCCATGGCGCAGGAGGTCCATGGCCCAGACTATGATCCGAGCACCGAGCCGATCGACACCGATGTGCTCATGAGGGTCGGAGGAGGCAAGAGACATGGGCGGTACTGGATTGCCGACGGGGCAATCGACTCGTCCTCCACTCCCACTCTGTCTCAGGTGAGAGCAAGGAGCACGGGCTCGAGTCCAGCCATACGACCTCGGCACGACAGCTCACAGCATCGCATACAGCAACTCGAGGTTAGTGTAACTCGTCCTTCCTTGAGTTATATACCTACTCTTTGAGTTACTATAACGTTGGCTTGTAATATTACAGACCCAACTAGAAGAAGAGAGGAGGGAACGTCGCGAGATGGAGGCGAGGATGATGGCGGAGCGGGAGGCGGAGCGGGAGGCCCGCCGGGCAGATCAACAGAGGATGGCGGAGATGTTCCAGTACATGCAGAGCCTTGGCGCCGCACAGGGCATCGCTCCGCCACCTCCATTGTTCCCTCCAGTTGACCCTGCTCTCTTCCACACTCCTGTGAGTATCAAAATTGTAGTTAGATGTTTGTAATGCATCTGTTATAACACATGCAATCTCTTCTCTGTGCAGGGCCAATCTGGGGCGGCATCCAACAACCCTCCGGAAGGGTTCAGCCCAACGCAGCCCCGGTCAAGCCGCCCACCTCCATGAGTGTTGTGTTTTCATTGTTTTAGACTTCTGTACTTGTGTATAATACTTATGTCTGTGTTTGATACTTATGTGAGAGCTTGCGACGTTAGAGACTTATGTTTGTGTTTGATACTTATGTTGAACACTTATGTTTGTGATGGATATTTATGTTTGTGGTGACGGTTTTATGTTTGTGTTGGCTATTTATGTCTGTGATGATATGTGTGATGTATATATGTGATATATATGTGATATCTTCTGTTTGTGTGGATGGAATACAAAAAACAAATAAAAAAGGTATATACTGGTCACTTTGCCGAGTGTCAAGGTCATAACACTCGGCAAAGAGCACAGACCTGGGCACCGGCTTAGGTTCTTTGCCGAGTGTTACGTCCCTGGCACTCGGCAAAGAGGTCGGCTTTGCCGAGTGCCACACGGGACACTCGGCAAAGAACCTGACATGGGGACCCTCCCTGGCGGGTTCTTTGCCGAGTGTCCCATGTGGCACTCGGCAAAGATGGATTCTTTGCCGAGTGCTGCACGGAAGACACTCGGCAAAACTAACTTCTTTGCCGAGTGTCACGTGGGACACTCGGCAAAGCCGCCGTCTCCGTCACTCGACGCCGTAACGGCTGCTTTTCTTTGCCGAGTGCTCTCTGGCACTCGGCAAAGATCTTTGCCGAGTGCCCGATAAAAAGCTCTCGGCAAACAAGGCTTTGCCGATGCACTGTTCACCGAGCCTTCTTTGCCGAGTGTAACACTCGGCAAAGCTTTTGCCGAGTGTTTTGAACGCTTCGCCGAGTGCTTCAGGATGGAACGTAGTGTACATGCATTACATGTCTATATTAAACTATACTCGGTTATATATGTTAGAGGATGGAGGACCGTGAGTGGATGTACACGGGCCGCGTTCGACGTAATGATGTCACCCCAGAATGGATTAGGAAGACCGATGCTTTCGTGGAACGGGCATATGGCGAAGCTGCTAAAGGAGCTAGCCTAGTCCCTTGTCCGTGCAGCAAATGTGACAACCGGAAAAGAAAACCAAAGAAGGCCATGGTAGAACATATTTGGAAGAATGGATTTACGCCGGACTATACTCGGTGGATCTTCCATGGTGAAGCGCATCGCACGAGAGAGGAGGTGGTGAGACAACGCGTCGAGGATTACGATGCTGATGCCGGGGTAGCAGACATGTTGAACGACTATCACGAGGCACAGTTCGCCGAAGGACGTACGGAGGACGAGCCAGAGGCGACCGCAAAGGCATTCTACGACATGTTTGACGCGGCACAGAAACCCCTTCACGGCAAGACAAAGGTTTCTCAACTGGATGCCATTGGGCGTATAATGGCGTTGAAGTCGCAGTATAGCATGAGTCGAGACTGAGAGCACCTAGAGGGGGGGGGGTGAATAGGTGATCCTGTAAACTTCAAAAACTTAAGCCACAAAACTTTGATTAAGTGTTAGCACAGTTAATGCCAAGTGGCTAGAGCGAAGATGATAATCACAAGAAGTTCAACACAGAGATGACACGGTGATTTATCCCGTGGTTCGGCCAAGTACAAAACTTGCCTACTCCACATTGTGGCGTCCCAACGGACGAGAGTTGCACTCAACTCCTCTCAAGTGATCCAATGATCAACTTGAATACCACAGTGTTATGCTTTTCTTCTCAATATCCCGTTTGCGAGGAATCTCCACAACTTGGAGCCTCTCGCCCTTACACTTAAGATTCACAAAGAAGTATGGAGTAAGGTGGGAATGAGCAACGCACACAAGACTCGGAAATCAGAGCAACAACACGCACACAAGTCGCAACAAGAGCTCGCAACGCAACACAAAGAGTTCACAACTCCACAAGAGCTCTATATGCTGTCACAATGAAACGAATGTGTGAGATCGATGTCTTGGTGCTTAGAAGTGTTGTAGGAATGCTTGGTGTTCTCCTCCATGCGCCTAGGGGTCCCTTTTATAGCCCCAAGGCAGCTAGGAGCCGTTGAGAACAAATCTGGAAGGCCATCCTTGCCTTCTGTCGTCGGGCGCACCGGACAGTCCGGTGCACACCGGACACTGTCCGGTGCCCGATTTCTTTCCTTAACAGGCGAAGCCGACCGTTGCCGACCGTTGCAGATCTGGCGCACCGGACAGTCCGGTGCACACCGGACAGTCCGGTGCCTCCTTCCGACCGTTGGCCAGACCACGTGTCGCGCGCAGATTCCGCGGCCGACCGTTGGCTCGGCCGACCGTTGGCTCACCGGACAGTCCGGTGCACACCGGACAGTCCGGTGAATTTTAGCCGTACGCCGTCGGCCAATTTCCCGAGAGCGGCTAGTTTGCCCGAGGTTGCCTGGCGCACCGGACACTGTCCGGTGCACACCGGACAGTCCGGTGCCCCAGGCCGAAGCAGCCCTTTGGCTGTACACAGCCAACTCTTCTCTTCTTTCTTCTTTCTGTTTCTATCACTTAGACAAGTATGTTAGTACACAAAACCAATGTAATAAGGCTTAGAAACATACCTTTATCTCATGATTTGCACCTTGTTCATCCATGAATATAACTTCACAATTAAACACATGTGTTGGCACTCAATCACCAAAATACTTAGAAATGGCCCAAGGGCACATTTCCCTTTCAATCTCCCCCTTTTTGGTGATTTATGCCAACACTACATAAAGCAACTAGAACAAGTGCAAACTCACTTCAAATAAATTTAAGCTTTATTCAATTTTGGCATATATGGATCATCCTTTGCCACCACTTGGTTTGTTTTTGCAAATCAAATTCAAATCTCTATCTCTAAGTCAAACACGCATGTTAAAGCACAAAGAGAGTCATTCCAAAAGAGATTGATCAAGGATTTCAAAAACTCCCCCTTTTTCCCATAATCTCCCCACAAGAAGCCAAAAGAGACAATCAAGGATTTCAAAAACTCCCCCTTTTTCCCATAATCTCCCCACAAGAAGCCAAAAGAGACAAAAGGGTTTTTGACAAACCAAAAACTCTACTCTTCTATTTTCAAATTTCTCAAGTGGTAGCTGATCCATTTATTGCTTTGGCCTTTATTTTCTCCCCCTTTGGCATCAAGCACCAAAACGGGATAAATTTTGGCCCTCTAACCCCATTGCCTCACAAAAATCTTCAATTAAGAGCAAATGGCAATAAGAGTTCATGAGATGGACTTGGAATAAGTTACCCCTCATCGGAGTGCAGTGGAAGTCTTTCATGGTCCAAGTCCACCTTTTCCCTTTCAACTCTCCTTTGAGACTAAAACAAGCAAACTCAAACATATGGTTAGTCTCAAAGGGTCAAGTTGTAACACATCTCCCCCTAAACATGTGCATCACTTTGCAACGGACTTGTGAGGTCCAGGGAGTGTTTGTACAACTTGAGCACCATAATAAGCAACAAAATGCAGAATGAACATGATCAAAGGCATGAATACATGTATGCTACAATTCAATCCAAGTTCCGCGAATCTAAGACATTTAGCTCACTACGCAGCCTGCAAAAGGTCTTTTCATCTAAAGGCTTGGTAAAGATATCGGCTAGCTGGTTCTCGGTGCTAACATAAAACACTTCGATATCTCCCTTTTGCTGGTGGTCTCTCAAAAAGTGATGCCGGATGTCTATGTGCTTTGTGCGGCTGTGCTCAACAGGATTTTCCGCTATTCGGATAGCACTCTCATTATCACATAGGAGTGGGACTTTGCTCAGATTGTAGCCAAAGTCCCTGAGGGTTTGCCTCATCCAAAGTAGTTGCGCGCAACACTGACCTGCGGCAACGTACTCGGCCTCAGCGGTGGATAGGGCAACGGAGGTTTGTTTCTTAGAGTTCCATGACACCAGGGACCTTCCTAAGAATTGGCACGTCCCTGATGTACTCTTCCTATCGACCTTACATCCAGCATAGTCGGAATCTGAGTACCCAATCAAGTCAAAGTTAGACCCCTTTGGATACCAGATCCCGAAGCAAGGCGTAGCGACTAAATATCTAAGAATTCGCTTTACCGCCACCAAGTGACACTCCTTAGGATCGGATTAAAATCTAGCACACATGCATACGCTAAGCATAATATCCGGTCTACTAGCACATAAATAAAGTAAGGACCCTATCATTGACCGGTATGCTTTTTGATCAACGGACTTACCTCCTTTGTTGAGGTTGGTGTGTCCGTCGGTTCCCATCGGAGTCTTTGCGGGCTTGGCGTCCTTCATCCCAAACCGCTTTAGCAGATCTTGCGTGTACTTCGTTTGGGAGACGAAGGTGCCGTCCTTGAGTTGCTTCACTTGGAACCCAAGGAAGTAGTTCAACTCGCCCATCATCGACATCTCAAATTTCTGCGTCATCACCCTGCTAAACTCTTCACAAGACTTTTGGTTAGTAGAACCAAATATTATGTCGTCGACATAAATTTGGCACACAAACAAATCACCATCACAAGTCTTAGTGAAGAGAGTTGGATCGGCTTTCCCAACCTTGAAAGCATTAGCAAGTAAGAAATCTCTAAGGCATTCATACCATGCTCTTGGGGCTTGTTTAAGTCCATAGAGCGCCTTAGAGAGCTTACACACGTGGTCGGGGTACCGCTCATCCTCGAAGCCAGGGGGTTGCTCCACGTACACCTCCTCCTTTATTGGCCCGTTGAGGAAAGCGCTCTTCACATCCATTTGGTACAACCTGAAAGAATGGTGAGCGGCATATGCTAGCAAGATACGAATAGACTCTAGCCTAGCCACAGGAGCAAAAGTCTCCTCAAAGTCCAAACCTGCGACTTGGGCATAACCTTTTGCCACAAGTCGAGCCTTGTTCCTTGTCACTACTCCGTGCTCGTCCTGTTTGTTGCGGAACACCCACTTGGTTCCCACAACATTTTGCTTGGGACGAGGCACCAGCGTCCAAACTTTATTGCGCTTGAAGTTGTTAAGTTCCTCCTGCATGGCCAACACCCAATCCGGATCTAGCAAGGCCTCCTCTACCCTGAAAGGTTCAATAGAGGAGACAAAAGAGTAATGTTCACAAAAATTAACTAGTCGAGACCGAGTAGTTACTCCCTTGCTAATGTCACCCAGAATTTGGTCGACGGGATGATCCCTTTGAATCATCGCTCGAACTTGGGTTGGAGGTGCCGGTTGTGCTTCTTCCTCCATCACATGATCATCTTGTGCTCCCCCTTGATCACATGCCTCCTTTTGATGAACCTGTTCATCGTCTTGAGTTGGGGGATGCACCGTCGTTGAGGAAGAAGGTTGATCTCCTTCATCTTGTTCCTGTGGCCGAACGTCTCCAATCGCCATGGTTCGTATAGCGGCCGTCGGAACATCTTCTTCATCTACATCATCACAATCAACAACTTGCTCTCTTGGAGAGCCATTAGTCTCATCAAATACAACATCGCTAGAGACTTCAACCAAACCCGATGATTTGTTGAAGACCCTATACGCCTTTGTATTTGAATCATAACCTAATAAAAACCCTTCTACAGCTTTGGGAGCAAACTTAGAATTTCTACCCTTCTTCACTAGTATGTAGCACTTGCTCCCAAATACACGAAAGTACGATACATTGGGTTTGTTACCGGTTAGTAGCTCATATGACGTCTTCTTGAGGAGGCGGTGAAGGTAGACCCTGTTGATGGCGTGGCAAGCCGTGTTCACGGCTTCCGACCAAAAGCACTCGGGGGTCTTGAACTCTCCAAGCATCGTCCTCGCCATATCGATTAGCGTCCTCTTCTTCCTCTCTACCACACCATTTTGTTGTGGTGTGTAGGGAGCGGAGAACTCGTGCTTGATCCCTTCCTCCTCAAGAAACTCCTCCACTTGAAGGTTCTTGAACTCGGACCCGTTGTCGCTCCTTATCTTCTTCACCTTGAGCTCAAACTCATTTTGAGCTCTCCTGAGGAAGCGCTTGATGGTCCCTTGGGTTTCAGACTTATCCTGCAAAAAGAACACCCAAGTGAAGCGGGAAAAGTCATCAACAATAACTAAACCATACTTACTTCCTCCTATGCTTAGATAGGCGACGGGTCCGAAGAGGTCCATATGCAGCAGCTCCAGAGGTCTTGACGTGGTCATCACATTCTTGCTGTGATGTGCTCCTCCAACTTGTTTACCTGCCTGACAAGCTGCACAAGGTCTATCTTTTTCGAAATAAACATTGGTTAGACCTATCACGTGTTCTCCCTTTAGAAGCTTGTGGAGGTTCTTCATCCCCACATGTGCTAAGCGGCGATGCCACAGCCAGCCCATGCAAGTCTTAGCCATTAAGCATGCATCTAGACCGGCCTCTTCTTTTGCAAAATCAACTAAGTAAAGCTTGCCGTCTAGTACACCCTTAAAAGCTAGTGAACCATCACATCTTCTAAAGACAGACACATCTACATTTGTAAATAAACAATTATATCCCATTTGACATAATTGACTAACAGATAGCAAATTATATCCAAGACTCTCCACTAGGAATACATTTGATATAGAATGCTCATTAGAAATTGCAATTTTACCTAACCCTTTTACCTTGCCTTGATTCCCATCACCGAATATAATTGAATCTTGGGAATCCTTATTCTTGACGTAGGAGGTGAACATCTTCTTCTCCCCCGTCATATGGTTTGTGCATCCGCTGTCGATAATCCAGCTTGAACCCCCGGATGCATAAACCTGCAAGGCAAATTTAGGCTTGGGTCTTAGGTACCCAACTCATGTTGGGTCCTGCAAGGTTAGCACAAATATCTTTAGGGACCCAAATGCAAGATTTATCTCCCTTGCATCTAGCCCCTAATTTCCTAGCAACTACCTTCTTACCCTTTCTACAAATAGCAAAGGGAGCATTACAAGCATAATAAATGGTAGAAGGTTCATTCACTACTTTCCTAGGAGCATGAATAACATTCTTTCTAGGTACATGAGCAATATCTCTCCTAGGCATATGTACAACATTTCTCCTACACATATCTCTACCATGCTTATAAGAAGAACTAGAAGCAAACATGGCATGAGAATCATAAACATGTGAATCAAAATGATTATAAGCATTTCTAGCATGTCTCCTATCATAATACATAAAAGCATGATTCTTTTTAGCATTACTAGCCATAGGGGCCTTCCCCTTCTCCTTGACGAAGATGGGAGCCTTATGGCTTGTTAAGTTCTTGGCTTCCCTCTTGAAGCCAAGCCCATCCTTAATTGAGGGATGTCTTCCAATTGTATAGGCATCCCTTGCAAATTTTATCTTTTCAACTTCACTCTTGCTAGTCTTAAGTTGAGCATTAAGACTAGCCACTTCATCTTTTAGTTTTGAAATTGAAACTAAGTGTTTGCTACAAGTGTTAACATCAAAATCCTTACACCTAGTGCAAATTGTAACATTTTCAACACAAGACTTAGATTTATTTGTTACTTCTAATTTAGCATTTAAATCATGGTTAACACTTTGTAAAGTAGCAATGGTTTCATGACAAGAAGATATTTCACTAGAAAGCACTTCATTTCTTTTTACTTCTAAAGCATATGATTTTTGTGCCTCTACAAACTTATCATGTTCATCATACAATAAATCCTCTTGCTTTTCTAAAAGCCTATCCTTTTCATTCAAAGCATCAATCAATTCATTGATTTTATCTATCTTAGATCTATCTAAGCCCTTGAACAAGCAAGAATAATCTATGTCATCATCACTAGACTCACTATCACTAGAAGAAGCATAAGTGGAGTCTTGAGTACTCACCTTCTTCTCTCTTGCCATAAGGCAAGTGAGACGCTCGTTGGGGAAGAGAGCCGATTTGTTGAAGGCAGTGGCGGCGAGTCCTTCGTTGTCGGAGTCGGAGGAGGAGCAATCCGAGTCCCACTCCTTTCCTAGATGCGCCTCGCCATTTGCCTTCTTGTATTGCTTCTTCTTCTCTCTTTTGTTCCCCTTTTCCTGGTCACTTTCATTATCGGGACAGTTAGCAATGAAATGACCAAGCTTACCGCATTTGAAGCATGAGCGCTTCCCCTTGGCTTTGGTCTTGCTTGGTTGTCCCTTGTGACCTTTAAGCACCGTCTTGAATCTTTTGATGATGAGAGCCATCTCTTCATCATTAAGGCCAGCCGCCTCAATCTGTGCCACCTTGCTAGGTAGCGCCTCCTTGCTTCGTGTTGCCTTGAGAGCAAGGGGTTGCGGCTCGTTGATCGGACCATTCAAGGCGTCGTCCACATACCTCGCCTCCTTGATCATCATTCGCCCGCTAACGAATTTCCCAAGAACTTCTTCGGGCGACATCTTGGTGTACCTGGGATTTTCACGTATATTGTTCACCAAGTGAGGATCAAGAACGGTAAATGACCTGAGCATTAGGCGGACGACGTCGTGGTCCGTCCATCGCGTGCTCCCGTAGCTTCTTATCTTGTTGATAAGGGTCTTGAGCCGGTTGTATGTTTGCGTCGGCTCCTCGCCCTTTATCATCGCGAACCGTCCAAGCTCTCCCTCCACCAACTCCATCTTGGTGAGCAAGGTGACGTCGTTCCCCTCATGAGAAATCTTGAGGGTGTCCCAGATTTGCTTGGCGTTATCCAAGCCGCTCACTTTATGGTATTCATCCCTGCACAAGGAAGCTAGAAGAACAGTAGTAGCTTGTGCATTCTTATGAATTTGTTCATTAATGAACATGGGACTATCCGAACTATCAAAATGCATTCCACTCTCTACAATCTCCCAAATACTAGGATGGAGAGAGAATAGGTGACTACGCATTTTGTGGCTCCAAAATCCGTAGTCCTCTCCATCAAAGTGTGGGGGCTTGCCGAGTGGAATGGAGAGCAAATGTGAATGTGAACTTTGCGGAATACGAGAGTAGTCAAAAGAAAAGTTCGAATTAACCGATTTCTTCCTCTCGTAGTCGCTGTGGTCGTCCTTTTGGGAGGAAGTAGACTCATCGCTGTCGTAGTAGACGATCTCCTTGATGCGCCTTGTCTTCTTCTTCCTCCCTTCCTTCCGTCTATGGCCCGAGCCGGAGTCGGTAGGCTTGTCGTCCTTCGGCTCGTTGACGAAGGTCTCCTTTTCTTTGTCGTTGATCACTATACCCTTCCCCTTAGGATCCATCTATTCGGGCGGTTAGTCCCTTTGTGAATAGAACGGCTCCGATACCAATTGAGAGCACCTAGAGGGGGGGGTGAATAGGTGATCCTGTAAACTTCAAAAACTTAAGCCACAAAACTTTGATTAAGTGTTAGCACAGTTAATGCCAAGTGGCTAGAGCGAAGATGATAATCACAAGAAGTTCAACACAGAGATGACACGGTGATTTATCCCGTGGTTCGGCCAAGTACAAAACTTGCCTACTCCACGTTGTGGCGTCCCAACGGACGAGAGTTGCACTCAACTCCTCTCAAGTGATCCAATGATCAACTTGAATACCACAGTGTTATGCTTTTCTTCTCAATATCCCGTTTGCGAGGAATCTCCACAACTTGGAGCCTCTCGCCCTTACACTTAAGATTCACAAAGAAGTATGGAGTAAGGTGGGAATGAGCAACGCACACAAGACTCGGAAATCAGAGCAACAACACGCACACAAGTCGCAACAAGAGCTCGCAACGCAACACAAAGAGTTCACAACTCCACAAGAGCTCTATATGCTGTCACAATGAAACGAATGTGTGAGATCGATGTCTTGGTGCTTAGAAGTGTTGTAGGAATGCTTGGTGTTCTCCTCCATGCGCCTAGGGGTCCCTTTTATAGCCCCAAGGCAGCTAGGAGCCGTTGAGAACAAATCTGGAAGGCCATCCTTGCCTTCTGTCGTCGGGCGCACCGGACAGTCCGGTGCACACCGGACACTGTCCGGTGCCCGATTTCTTTCCTTAACAGGCGAAGCCGACCGTTGCCGACCGTTGCAGATCTGGCGCACCGGACAGTCCGGTGCACACCGGACAGTCCGGTGCCTCCTTCCGACCGTTGGCCAGACCACGTGTCGCGCGCAGATTCCGCGGCCGACCGTTGGCTCGGCCGACCGTTGGCTCACCGGACAGTCCGGTGCACACCGGACAGTCCGGTGAATTTTAGCCGTACGCCGTCGGCCAATTTCCCGAGAGCGGCTAGTTTGCCCGAGGTTGCCTGGCGCACCGGACACTGTCCGGTGCACACCGGACAGTCCGGTGCCCCAGGCCGAAGCAGCCCTTTGGCTGTACACAGCCAACTCTTCTCTTCTTTCTTCTTTCTGTTTCTATCACTTAGACAAGTATGTTAGTACACAAAACCAATGTAATAAGGCTTAGAAACATACCTTTATCTCATGATTTGCACCTTGTTCATCCATGAATATAACTTCACAATTAAACACATGTGTTGGCACTCAATCACCAAAATACTTAGAAATGGCCCAAGGGCACATTTCCCTTTCAGAGACGCCTTCGATGGTTTGTTGACAGTTATTGGCAGCCTGCTTCCGGAGGATCACGTTCTGCCAAAGAGCATGTACGAGGCACAGAAACTCCTTCGTGCACTCAAGATGACGTATGAGCAGATACATGCTTGTCCGAAGGGCTGTGTCCTATTTAGGAAAGAACACACTGAGGCAAAGTACTGTCCGAAGTGTAAATCGTCTAGGTTCATGGAGGTAGACTCTGGTGATGGACAGAAGAGGCAGCTCGACATCCCCGTGACAATCCTACGCCACCTTCCGTTCATACCGAGGATCCAGCGTCTATACATGACAGAGGAATCCGCGAAACAGATGACATGGCACAAAAAAGGCAAACGATACAATCCTGACAAGATGGTTCACGCATCCGATGGTGAAGCATGGACCCACTTTGATGCCATTCACCATGAGAAAGCCAAAGAGGCTCGACATGTTCGTGTTGCCATATCGACATGTTCGTGTTGACATGTTCGTGTTGCCATTTTTATTTAGGTATATAACTTTCGATTAGACATGATTTCTAACCATATCGTTGGTTTTCTCGCAGTCGGCGGCACATGGTGGCGCGCCTTGCTCCACGTTCTCGGCATATGCCATGGCCCACAAGGGGAAGGCGACGTCCGACGTCACCTACAACCCGGATGACGGGCCCGAGGCGTACACCAACCCCGCCATCCACAGCCGACTCAGTGAGTACACCGCAATGGCCAAGGAGGTCCATGGGCCAGATTACGATCCGAGGACCGAGGACATCGACGGAGATGTCCTCATGAGGGTCGGAGGAGGCAAGAGGCATGGGCGGTACTGGATTGCCGACGGGGCAATCGACTCGTCCTCCACTCCCACTCTCTCTCAGGTGCGAGCAAGGAGCACGAGCGCGAGCCCAGCCATACGACCTCGGCAGGACACCTCACATCATCGTATCCAGCAACTCCAGGTTATTCCTTATCTATTCATCGTTCATTAATTTTTATATATCTTCTCTTTGCATTATCGTAACATTAGGGCGAAATATTACAGACTCAGCTAGATGATGAGAGGAGGCAACGTGAGGAGCTGGAGAAGAGGATGGCGGAGATGTTCGCGTACATGCAGAGCCTTGGCGCCGCACAGGGTCATGCTCCACCACCTCCGTTGTTCCCTGCAACTGACCCTGCTGAGTTCACTACTCCTGTGAGTATCAAAATTTTAGTACTGCATGATATATATTCATATGTTCTCACACATACAATCTATTCTCTATGCAGGGTCAATCGGCGGCGTCGAACAACCCTCATGCTTCGTCCAGCCCTTCGCCAAACCAGTCCAGATGCCCACCTCGTCGATGATCCAGACTTGGTCTTGTGAGTGTTGGTGATGTTTGGCTAGACTTGGTCTTGTGAGATACTTGGTGATGTTAGTGATGATCCAGACTTATATCTGTTTTGTGATGAACCTGACTTAAATTTGTGAGACTTATATTAGTGACACTTTGTGATATATATGGTGTTGATGATAAATGTGTTCATTCTGTGATGCGATTGATATATAATGTGATGTGAATGATATATATCTTTTGTTTGTTTGGATGGAACAGCAAAAACAAATAAAAAAGGGACATCCTGGTCACTTTGCCGAGTGTAACACTCGGCAAAGGTCGCTTTGCCGAGTGCTATGACCATGGCACTCGGCAAAGAAGGAAACCTGGGAACCGGTAAAGCCATCTTTGCCGAGTGCTGACCATGGCACTCGGCAAAGAAGGCAACCTGGGAACCGGTAAAGCCATCTTTGCCGAGTGCTGAAAATGGCACTCGGCAAAGAAGGAAACCTGGGAACCGGCAAAGACATCTTTGCCGAGTGCTGAAAATGGCACTCGGCAAAGGGACTGGCAAAGGGGCCCACTGGAGGGTTCTTTGCCGAGTGCCAGTCCACCAGACACTCGGCAAATAAACCTCCTTTGTCGAGTGTCGCCGTAGGCACTCGGCGAAGGATCCGTCACCGTCACTTGGCGCCGTGACGGTGACTTTTCTTTGCCGAGTGCCAAATGACACTCGCCCGACTAAAAGTACTCGGCAAAGATGCTGTTGCCGATGTACAGTTCGCCGAGCGTTCTTTGCCGAGTGTTACACTCGGCAAAGCATTTACCGAGTGTAAAATAGCCTTTGCCGTGTGTCTCAGACACACGGCAAAGAAGCTGATTCCGGTAGTGCTTGTTCGTTTTGAGTATAAAAAAAACCTTGCAACCACTACAATACAACTGGACAAAAAAAAAGCGACAGTATTTTACCCATTGGTTTAGATTTGTTTCTATATTTCCAAAATAGTAACAAAGTGCATTGTTAGATATGCTAATTATTTACTAAGCGCGGTTGTTTTTTTCTCTCTCTCTCTCTTTTGAAGGAAAAAGGCGATGACATCACAGCGATCCTTGTCGTCGTCGGCTTGGGTGGGTGTTGTTCCAGCGCCATTCTCTCACTCCCTGCACACACACACACACCCTCGCCATCAAACGGATCATCCAAAGGTTCAGTCGGAGCTAGCAGCGCCCCCGGCCCCCCCGGTCGTCGCGCGCTTCGCGAAATTTGGATCGGCGCCGTTTTAAGCTTTAGTGTCATGCCCCTGGCCACCGGCGTGATCGCCAGGACGTGAGCTCGATAGACGCTGCCTCCAACGAAGAAGACGTACGCACGCGAGAGGAAATCCTTCTAGTATTTTCTATTCTGTTCCCTTACAACCTTTCAGAGTCATCTTTATATAGCTGAACTTGGCCCAACAAATACGCTAACACAAAATAGCCCAATACGGCCCACTCTCCCTCATTCAGTCGTCACCTTTCTTCTTTAGAGTTTCAGACTACCTCCTGCTCTCCACTCCAATCTTCAGACCTGACAGCCGGATGTTACATTTAGCCGTAGCGCTGCGCCCAGCGAGATCGACACGCCTGATTTGAGATGGGACGGAAAGCCAGCGAACCAAATTAAAACCAACGAACGCACCTGGAGGCGAGAGACGATGGACGGACGCGACGGCGGGCGACACAAAGAGGCCGGCACCAGCTAGGCAAGGCAAGGCCTGCGCGTGCAGGTGCATCGACGCAGGGCGAGCGCAGGCTTTGCGCGTACGTGCACGGGATGCCATGCCAGCGTCCAGACGTGAGACGTCCACTCTACAGTGTATATTGGTGTGGCAGCTGTCGACCCACCACCACCACTGCTCCGCCGCCTCTCGAGTCGATCGCCGGCAGAGGGCTAAAATATCATACGGGGGGCTAGCTGTTCCCTGGGGACCCCTGCGCTGCGACCTGTTGTGATCGATCAGCCACAAGCCGATCAGCTAGCTACGTGACGACTGACACCGGACCAGAGCGGGAGAGATAGCCTTATCTGGAACAGTACGTGTGCGGTGTCGACACGGCCTGCCGGCTGGGCGCTCACCCCCTCATCATCTGCTGCCGATGCATGCTACAGGCTACAAGAGATGCGCTGTGACTTGTCAAGCAAAGCAAGCGCATGCATGCACCGGCGCACCGCGCTGCCCGCCTAGAGGCCAGGCCACACGCCACAGCCCACAGGCAGGAGCAGGACCACTCAGCACAGCAGCAAACAGCCAGAGCACACGCATGGCGATGGCGATGGCGCCGCGCGCGGCCTCTGCATGCATCATGCTACTCCACGGACTGCGCCTCGTGCGCTCGACTGTCCGATTCCCAGCTCGTGCATTGACCAATTCCCGTGATGGGCCGCCGGTAGGTTGGGCTTGGAATCTCGGGCCATCCCTTTCGAGTTTCGCCTTCGTTGGAAAGAAAAGCCCATGTCCGCCTTTGGAGCAGAGCACCACGTCCAGGTCCAGTTGCTATCAGAGTTGGAAAGAAAATGTGGTGTACTACTGCCAGATCCTTGACTTGCACGGAATATAGCGTGGAAAAGCGCCTCTTTTTTTTTTGGGGTACTTCTGTGGGGCTGGGTGTAGTCTATTGACAGCCGTTTTCTCTGAACGTGGAAGGCGGACGGATAAGGTGACCAGGCGTGATCACACAACTGCTAAAAGCAGATAGCGAGGCACCTCGACATGCTTGGCTGCTGGCGATAGCCAAAAGGCCAGCCAGCCAGCCTTCTCCCTCCGCACGCACACATGCATGACACCTCCTTGCCCAGTTGACCTGAAACAGACATCCGTGGTGCGTGCGTATATCTGTGATCTGATCCTGTTCATCCCAGTACCTATATAGGCTACAGTGGTGGACCTGTGCCCTGGACCACTTGAGTCTTGAGAGTGGAGGCACGCGAGGTCGGCTCGCTCAATGCAGCCAAGGCGACGAAACGCATGGATTGTGACATCCGTGGTGCGTATTTCACATTACCCCGACCGAATTTCGGTGGTTTTTTTGGTACCGGGAAACTTATTTTAGTTATCAAAAAAATAAAATTGTGGTTGGATTTGTCTGAATTTTTATTTAAATCATGTTGCACAATTAAATGACAATATATTCACAAATAATTTAATGCCTAAAATCGCATAAACTATACCTATGCAAATAAAAACCCACAATTTGAGTGCAACGCAAAGCAATAGAACGTTACAATTTATGTCATACAATACTACAAGTACATATAAAGGTTTCCATAACACAATTCTTCACACAAAGGGTATATGTATGGACCATATATTCAATCGGAGTCATAGTATTCAGGCACGTTTGAACCTTTCGGATATGAGCTAATTTCATATTCACGACCCTATACAAAGTTATAAAATAACATTAGCTAGATAATATGAATGGAAAACAAGTAGTCCATAATAAAGATTGCTTTGATCGTGTAAAAATACATATTTAAACTATCCATGCATTTTTCATGAACTTATATGTCCATCACATAAATTGCACACTAAATATATGTAGGTCGGTATGAAAATAGTAGTTTAAACTCTAACAAAATAATATGAAGTCCATACATGCCCATTACAAAACTCTACACATTACACATAAATATGTATAGATCCACATGAAATAGAAGCTCAAACACTCGACAAGTCCATATTTTGTAATTATATTGTTATGTTATGTATGAACTTGGACTTAGCTTGTATGTTTAGAGTTTGGAAAACACCAAAATTCACCGAATTCCGGTCGAAATTTTTAACCTCCTCTAGCTCTCCCTGCGCCTCATTGTACATGGGAGGAGGACGCGATAGGAAGGAAGAAGGGAGAAGGCAGAGGAATGAAGAAGATAAAGAAGGGAAAAAAAGAGGAACAACAGGAGAGCAAAAAAGATAATCAGCCTCCAGCCCCTTTCAACGAATCCCGGATCCGCCAAAACAAACAATTTACACATTTTTCTGCCTGCTGCTCATACTCAACAGTCCAATGCCATGTCATCGTCGACTCGAAGGACCAAATGATCAAATTCTGTATGTACCACACGTCCAGAACCATTGGCCATTGGCCCATTGCTCCTACTCTATATATAGGCTTCTCCTTCAGCACAACACTTCAGCAAATCACTACACACACCTTGTCTCTAATCAGATATCAAAGAAGTAGCCATTAAGTTAACGATGGCTTCCGCCGACCTCGCAGAGGCCATCGAGCCCAGCAGGAAGAAGAAGAGCAACGTCAAGTATGCCTCCATCTGCGCCATCCTCGCCTCCATGGCCTCCGTCATCCTTGGCTACGGTACACAACCCATCCTTTCGTTGCTGTCGAAATGTTTCTCGTTTTACTCTTTCCAAGAGTTTGTAGGTGAAGTGTTTGTGTGTACCGTCAACCAACCAATCAATCTATGTAGACATTGGGGTGATGAGCGGAGCGGCCATGTACATCAAGAAGGACCTGAAGATCACGGACGTGCAGCTGGAGATCCTGATAGGGATCCTCAGCCTCTACTCGCTCATCGGGTCCTTCGCGGGCGCGCGGACGTCCGACAGGATCGGCCGCCGCCTGACCGTCGTCTTCGCCGCCGTCATCTTCTTCGCGGGCGCGCTGCTCATGGGTTTCGCCGTCAACTACTCCATGCTCATGGTGGGCCGCTTCGTGGCCGGAGTTGGCGTGGGCTACGGGGGCATGATCGCGCCCGTGTACACGGCCGAGATCTCGCCGGCGGCGTCCCGCGGCTTCCTCACGTCCTTCCCGGAAGTGTTCATCAACGTCGGCATCCTGCTCGGCTACCTGTCGAACTTTGCGTTTGCGCGCCTACCGCTCCGCCTCGGCTGGCGCGTCATGCTCGGCATCGGCGCGGCGCCGGCCGGCCTGCTCGCGCTCATGGTGCTCTGGATGCCCGAGTCGCCTCGGTGGCTTGTCATGAAGGGCCGCCTCGCGGACGCCAGGGCCGTGCTGGAGAAGACCTCGGCCTCGCCGGAGGAGGCCGCCGAGCGGCTGGCTGACATCAAGGTTGCCGCGGGGATTCCGAAGGGCCTCGACGGAGACGTGGTCGCCGTACCCAAGGAGCGAAGCGGCGGCGAGATGCAGGTGTGGAGGGAGCTCATCTTATCCCCAACACCGGCGATCCGACGCATACTGCTGTCGGCCGTCGGCCTGCACTTCTTCCAGCAGGCCTCTGGCAGCGATTCCGTCGTCCTGTACAGCCCGAGCGTGTTCAAGAGCGCGGGAATCACCGACGACAACAAGCTCCTGGGCGTCACCTGCGCGGTGGGCGTCGCCAAGACGCTCTTCATCCTGGTGGCCACGTTCCTGCTGGACCGCGCCGGGCGTCGGCCTCTGCTGCTGACCAGCACGGGTGGAATGATTGTCTCACTCGTCGGTCTCGGGACGGGCCTCACCGTCGTGGGGCACCACCCGGACGCCAAGATCCCGTCGGCCGTCGCGCTGTGCATCGCGTCCACCCTGGCCTACGTCGCCTTCTTCTCCATCGGCCTCGGCCCCGTCACGGGTGTGTACAACTCGGAGATATTCCCGCTGCAGGTGCGCGCGCTGGGATTCGCGATCGGCGTGGCGTGCAACCGCGTTACCAGCGCCGTTATCTCCATGACCTTCCTGTCCCTGTCCAAGGGTATCACCATCGGCGGCAGCTTCTTCCTCTACTCCGGCATCGCCGCGGTCGGGTGGGTTTTCTTCTTCACGTGCCTTCCGGAGACCCGCGGTCGTACGCTGGAGGAGATGGGCAAGCTGTTCGGCATGCCAGACACGGACATGGCTGAAGCACACAACGCCGCTGCCAAGGAGAAGGCGGTGGAAATGCCGGCAGTGGTCGGCAATGATTGATGCAGCGTCTTACCAGAGCAGCGTGGCAAGATTGGCCTCTGTCCCTTGACTCTGAGGGGTCGCGGTACTGCAGGACAGTGACCGCGTGGTCCAACCAGAGACTCTTCTGCCGGACAGCTGTGCCTTATTGCTGTCGGCGTGGCGTGTGCTTCGCAAGTTGTGAAGCTGTTTGGCTTGTTCTACATACCAGATAGTGAACCCAAAATGCAAAGAAGTATCCAGTAGCAACTGGCAAGGGACACGTGGTTCCGTACTATTCTAAACAAATAGGAAAATATATCACACTCTTGATTCATTTTTAGATCCCCCAAATTTACCTCGAAAGAAAATCGACACGTCTTGTACCGTGATCTCGTGGGAGGTTCTATGTCCCAATTCATATCATAATATTATACTATGTTACAAACAAGCAATCTACAATCTTCTTTGTTAACTTAACTTATGTTATAAAGCCTCTATCATTTTTTTCATCCATCTATTTTATGCAATGTCAGTTCATTTAATATAGTAAAATGGTTATTGAGATTAGCCTCACCTTAATAATATTTATGGCAGATAAGAGAGGGCCTCCTGTTTTTTAGCCTTAGGGCTGGTTTGGCAGTAATGTGGGAAAAATCCTAGGTAAGATATCCACCAATGAGATTTTAAATGCCACTTAATTTTCTGGAAGAAATTTTCCTCTAGGGTATATTTTCCCGTCACTGTTTGGGAACTAATGGAGAGAGCTCTTGAGGCTAGCATTGCTATCGCGGGAGCCGGTCGGAAGAATTACCTGGCCTCGGGAGGCTAGGGCTGTTTCGAGCCGGAAAAAAGGTTTTCCCTGAGCAAATATCAGCTGGATGATGAACTTCCAAACAAACAGATAGACAAACCCAAAGAAATAACTCGTGTAAGCTTTTTTCTCAAAGAAAAGACCAGAAAACCAATGGGGTTTTGGGCTACCAAACCAGCCCTTAGAGAGGCCTTTATTCTACCTGTATTTTTTTATCAAGATTTAGAGGCTTGTTTTTGAATCCTGACAGATATGCTCTAGATAGAAATAGTTCTTTGTTTTGGACTAGTCGTGGGCTAGAGTACCTTGCACCATTCTCAATTGGAGTTTCATTCTCATTAAATGATATGTCACACAAGACAACATGATGACATGGCATGCAATTTAATAAAGAAAGATATGAGAAAATTTCATGGGAGACGTGAATGAAACTCTGCTTACACTTTTTTGTATATAATTATTGACATAGCAACTTAGAAACAGTGTAATAAAATTCTCCATTGAGAATGGCCTTATCCTCTATGCAGATCCACCTCTACTTGACAAGGACAATTGTATGGTATGTGTAGTGTTGGGAATTGGGTCGGTCCGGCACAGGCCCATCGTGCTTTGGGCCATGAAGGCCCAAAAAAACTTTCGGCCCGTGTTGTGCCAGTCCAAACAGTAAAACAGTGGTCCGACCTAGCCCTAAAGTATGTTGTGCGGACCCAAGCCTAGTCTATATATTAGAACCACTTAAAATATTACAACCACGTAAAGTCCATAGCTTAATAAATTAAAGATATTAAACAATACGAATTTGACCAAATAAAGTCCAAAAATTACAACCATATAAAGCCTATAGCTTACTAAATAAAAAAATTAAGCAATATGGGCTTCATTGGGTCGTGCGGCCCAAGCCCGACCCATGCGTGCGGGCTGCACAGGGGGCCTGATGGGTCGGAATTTGAGGCGGCCCGGACCACGCCCGCCTTTGGGTCGTGTTAGTACGGTTCATATCATTTCATGTTAAACCATGCTTTGGGCTTCTATTTTTTGACCGTACTCATACGGGCCCAAAAAGCTCAATATATATTCCCACCACTAGGTATGTGTACAAACCGCGGCTTTGCCTAATAGCCTAGCTCACCTCTTTATTAATCTTTTGTGGTGGTGCAGGAGACCTAGATCGAATGGATTTACTAGGCAAGGCTGAAAGCTTAGTGAGGCAAGATTAGCAAAGGCGTCGATTTGGGGTCAAAAACTAGGAGTGTATTGTTTGGCTGTACTCTTTATGGGAGCGCGAACGGTCCATGTCTCATGGCCGAATGGTTCGCGACCTCGCTGTAGAAGCGACTCCTCTTTGAATCGCCCCGGACGATTCGCGCATAGAGGCTTGACGGTCCACGATGGCACAAAGCTTCTTTTTTCCTGGTAGGAACGTAGATCTCACACCCTAGGAGGGATCTCGTCAAGGAGGAGAGATCTTAGGGTGCTATGGGGTCGGCAGGCTACCTGGGGTGTCCCCAGATGACGTAGAGTCATCTAGAGATTAAGAAAATAGGTCAAGGAAGAGATCTTAAGTGAAGTGGATGGAGTAAGATCCTAGGGTCGGTAGGCCACCCAAAACATCTCTATACGACGTAGAGTCGAATAAATGTGAAGATAGGAGTTATGGAGCTACAACTAGAACTACACTACATCTACTTTTAAGGCATAAATGATAAAGAAAGTAAATAGATTGGTTCGATTTGAATGTGTTTGTAGGTTCTCAATCGGTTGTATCCCTTTATATTTACAAGAGAGGATGTCTGAGTCTGTTATTAGGTGAGATCCAACAAATTCCAACAGATAGATTAGTATAACTACGCATGGGATAAATACGTACTCTCGCCCGAGTTAATCTGATCGCGAGCGCGGACGCCCGAACTATATGGCCAGACCGTCCAATCGTGCCCAGATACCAAATATGGTGATTAAGAGTGAACATGTCAACTTGTTAGGTCACACATCTCATTGCAATGGTTAAGTGACTAACAAATAAAAATAGTCACATTCATAATCTCACCCATTAGATCATCAGCACCTCTAAATGTCTGATGGGTCACATGATTTATTCGTTCTAGTAACCATGTCAGTCCTTTGTACAATGTTCAACATGCCTTAGAATCAGATTTCATACTATCGCTAAATGTGACTTGTTCTAACTTGTATGAGCATGTATCATAAGGCTATCTTCAACCATTATCTTTATATTTCATTTTTTATCTTAATTATTTAGGGCTAGTTTCACAATTCTATTTTCTCAAGAAAATTCATATCCAATGAAAAATTAACTAATTTCTCTTAAAAAATAAAATCTATTGAAATAATAAAGTTACTAAACTAGCTCTTATTTTTCACCATTGCCCTACTTATCATCAACCTCTCTCGCGCGCAACCTTCTCTACTACTACACTACTATATCACTTGTGTATATATTACGTTTTCGTTCCCCGTGTATTATAATAAACCGAGAGTAAATTGATTATTTGAGGCACCAAATAAATTTAAATGAAATTGTTGTCAACTGTAAAGTTGCATAACATTTTAAAATCTACAATTTTTATATTGATAGTTTCTTCATTCGAGGTCGTTTAAAATTTTGAATTTCGAATTTGAAACTTGAAACATATTTATCTATGACAAGATGATTTCAAATCAAAAATTGTCAATTATAAAGTTTCATAACATTTCAAAACCTACAACTTTTATATTGGTGGTTTTCCCTTTGAGATCGTTAGTAAATTTCGAACTTTAAAATTCAAACAAAGTTTTGCATGACAAGATGATTTCAAACCAAAATGTTATCAACTATAAAATTTCATTACTTTTTAAGACCTGCAACTTTCATTTTGATGGTTTTTTTCATTTGAGATCATTTTGAATATTCGAATTTTAAATTTTTAAAATTCCGACGTAATTTTCGTTGATAAGATGAATTCAAATAAAAAGATGTGAACTACAAAATTCTATAACTTCTCAATATCTACATTTATTTTGGTTGTTTTGTTATTTATTCATTCCATATGTTGGTTCTAATATTATTCACAAATCTTATATATCCCTCTTATAGTTTCATAAACTACGAGAGATATAGTTTTTATGAACAAAATTACTTCGTATGACCAAAATATAAATTGTACATCTTAAAGAGGTATATAAATTTATAGTCAAAAACTTTTTTATTTGAATTAATTTACTGTCTTTAAAATACGATTTTAAATTGTCTTTGCCTAGTGTTGAAAAAAACACTCGATAAAGAATCTCTTTGCTGAGTGTAAAAAAACACTTCACAAAAAACTTTTTGCTGAATATTTCTTACGGAGTGGTTTTTGTATGGCACTCGATAAATCATTTGTCACTTGGTAAAAAGTCGAATTCTGGTAGTAGACGGGAGAGCTCATCCATGCTGTCCTCGCCGTCCTCCGTTGGGCCCTGCAGGTATTCTCATCTGCCGACCTCACTGCCGTCCAGCTGGAGGTCGGCGGCGGCACAACAAAGGTGGCAAGGTCGGTGGAGGCGGAGGTCATCGTCTCCTCGCCGGACGCGGACGCGAACGATCTCTTCTCCGTCGATGAATCCGTACGACGTCTCGTGAATGCTTCGCGCAATAGAACATCGGACGTTTGCTCATGTGCCTGTGCAGGGATGTCTGCTACCCGATATCTACTCGATGAAATTGTTAAGTAACTCTAGTTAGCGTTATGTGGGCAAATAACTGTTTTGCTCCTGAGGTGTCTCACATCTCTATATAAGGAACTTGTACACCTCCTCATAATACAGAGAAAGAGAAAGAGGTCAGAAGCTCAACCTTATATCCTGTGTCTCGTGTGCTCTCTGTCGTGTTTGATCGGAAAGAGAATGGCCTCCTACGACTTCTCGCGCTTCTACTTCTGACGGGAGGGAAGAGAGCAGATCTGTTGATCCATGGTAACGTAGTTCTTAATACGTTATCAGCACGCTCTACCTCAACGTTACTGCGGAATCAGATCTATATCAAATCTCCATCACGCTGGTAGGTCTCTCGGTCTAGCCGAACTGTCCTACACGACAGACTTCGATTCCCCTCTACGCAGTCAAGAGGTATGCATTTGTAGTAGAATAGAATGTACTGTTGATCGAAGAAAGAAAATTGTGCCACCTGAACCGCCACGCTGGCGGGCTCTAGTGCTTCGCACGCCTGTCGCCGTCGCCGCGTGGTACTGTCGGTTACGCCGCTCCATGGCCTCAACCGGGCTGCATGGCCTACATCGTCTGCCATCGTGGCGCCACCAGCCGAGGTCTGGTCGGCATGCACATCTACGTGCACGTCCTCGCGGCGCTGCGCCTGATAAATCACTTCTCTTGTTGCCGAAAGCCACGGCGCGCCGAAGGCCGTGCCCACACTGGAGCCACACTACGCAAGAGGTCGCGCTTGCGCCGGGGCAGCGCCCGCCCACGCCTGAAGCGTCCCTGTCGGGACCGCGCCTGGCCGGGGAAACATGATAGCCTTGCGGTCTCTCCCTTCTTTCTGACGTTGAGATGGCCGAGAGCAGCGCTCGATCCGTTCTTTCAGGCACAGCAACAGAGATACAGTTGAAATAATCTCTAAAAAATGCTCCCATGCGCTCCTGCATCTGATCAAAGCGGCTTGACTGTTGGTGAAGGGCCTACGCGGTAAATCAGCTGACAGCATTAGTACGGGTGAGTCCCTGGTGGCCTAGTGGCTGCAACCTGCAAGCCCTTGACATAGGGCGTGGGAGCCGACCCAATGTGGGCCCAACGCATAAGGCTGCTAGAGTGGCCCGATGGTGGGACCAAAGAGAGAAATGGAAAGCACTAGAGGCACGTGAAATACTGGTTGCTAGATTCGTGGGAGCATACGAGTTTTTTAATCAATTTTGTTAAATTAATAAACATTGGTACAATTAGTTTGTATACATGCTCTGTACTATATTTACTCTACTTATTTCCTGTTGTAAATAATAAATAGAGTAAAGCATGTTTTTGCAATCTCTACCTTAATTAATTATTTTATGTCGCAAATAATTAAAAGAAAAATACATGCTTGAATATGAGAAAATGCCTTTCATACACCTGATCTGCTTATGCTTATGCATTAATTCTAGTATTATTTTCTGCTTTATTTCTCGTAGTAAATAGTTAGCAGAAAATTATTAAAATGCATGTGAGAGCTATACCGCGTATACTCAAATTGCTCTAAATATTTATGACGCTTTGAGCTTTTGGACTCACGTCGAGCGATTAAATTGTATGGTGGGTACGTGGACATGCCGATCAGACTAAATTATTTATCGGTTGAGTTTTGGCATTGGCTAAGCATTGGCTGCGCCCTGGCAACACGACGCAGTATTTGTGTCGTATGAACTTGGTTGCGTCATGTGATTGCTATGTCGCACTCTCGTTTTATCGGACCGCTCCCGTTGAGTCGAACCGCCATCACCGAGTCACGTATTTTTCGGATGCCCTGTAGGCACTGTCCGTCTGTCGTGATCATCGAGCCGCAATTGCGCCTGTTGCACACGTTGCGTGGACTTATCGTGCACCCCGACTATCGAGCCAAAATTGCGCTTGTTGCGCTTTTTGTGAGGGCTTATTGTGTTGTCGTAGCCCTGATGGCCGCACACGCATTGACACCAGATACGCTGGAGCTTGTACTCGCGTAGATTGTGGTGGGTTGTTCAACCCCCTAAAGTCACATTATGTGCAACCTTCTTAAACAATTTTATTTGACTTTATATTTTATTTGACTGTGTTGTGTGGCATCATATTTATATATCGCCAAGTGGCCATAACAACTATATCAAGCTCTATAGTGCTTGGAAATCTAGGAAATTAAATTGAAATACAATTAAACATAGATAAGTTAATTTTCTGCTCTCTCCTCATGCATAAATTTTTACTCAAAGTAACCCGAAGATATATAATATAATGCATGAAAGCCTTTTTGACATAGAAGATATCATACATTGGGATTCTATTAGTAAGCAAAAGACCTTACCAAATGAATAAAGGCTATAAATCTTAGTTATATATTGCTCAACCAGATGTTAGCAAATTGCTATTTGTTGCTGAATGACATGGAGCGAACTTTAAGATAAATGACTAGTACCTTAGCAACACGAAGTTGCGAGTACATCAAAAGGTAATTCTAAGAAATTCTTTACAATGTTTGTGTGAAAAACTATTGTGTGTTCCCGTTGAACCACTTTACTCGTCCTATCTACGACCTCTATGCTCGTGTTGCATACATCTCTCGGAATTGTAAATACTTATAGTCGTTGAATTGACTTGGAATAGTCCTTTGACTCGTATGGTATATAGTAAGCCAAATGGTAAAGGTCAGTACTAAATGGAAATAAAATTGGGGTTTATGTAGCAAAACTACATTTGATTCCACGCTTTGACATGCTTATCATAATCTATCTCTGATCTACCAGAGGTAAGAAGAGTAGAAAATAGCCTTAAAATCCCACGTCGCCACAGAGCTTGGAGTCAAATTGGAAATTAATATGTGCTTAGTCCTTGGCACCGAAAGAGCCATAAATCTTGACCACCAGAGTGGTAGTGATGATAATTTGTGATAGAACTATGAAGATCTTGTGGAGACCAGATGACTCCTTCACATTAGAGCAGCACTATCTGTTGTTGAAGACTGGTCCCAGACGGATATTGGTCATTTTTTGCTCTTGCCAAGCAGTTATCACCATTTGCTTAGTCTTAGCAATCAGATGAGTTTTGCCAGATAAAATGAATTCTTAGCCTTATCTGTTCTATTCCAAAGCTTATCTTTTTGCTGAACAATGAAGAGATCAAAATAATGCTTCATAGAACAAGTTGGTATATAATACGAGGAGAAAAGTTTGCCCCGTTGGCATCTTACATCACAAATTATTAACTATTTTTATAAATTCTCTCTCAAAATTATAATACCTAAAAATGTTGCACAAATTTATACCCAATTTTAGATCGGTATGAGTAATTAGATAAACCATAGGCAATAATAAAACGAGCTAGACTATACATCTCTGCATATAAAAATCTCTGCTTGGTAGCATTGGTCTGATGCCATGCACTTTACTACAATTATCTACACACACATTTTCCTATGTGCTTGAAAGCACAATGCAACCAGTGAATGTCCTTGTGAGCGCTAGACCCTGATGGTCATTTTACTTGTTGATCTGAAGTCAACTACATACTTGCTCGAAATGACGAATGGTATGTATGATCCCCTGAAGGACCCTTATGGATAAAATAGTGCTGCGCATATCAGTCTAAATCTTAATGATTGACTGTGCATTTAGTAACAATAACAGTAAGTTTGCAGACTAGTAACCACAAAGCAACTTGTTGTTGCGTGTCTTGCTGGAAGTTGAGACTAATCCTTCACGATGAAGGACAAATATGTAGTATTCATGCCACTACATTAATCAAAGTCCATAGCTCACTGCATAAAACCCGTATCTGTAATGTGCGTAAGATTTCCCAAATAAATCACCACATAGCATACATTGGCCACAACTTGATGATTGTGGTTCGGGATTTTATATATATGCTTTTAAAATATCTCGGCATTAGGGGGAGGAATGGCCATACAGTGTAATGCCTCAATATTCTATAAAACGCACAAAAGCCAAACTGAACATGTCGTTCAGTGTGTACTCCTGTGTATATGGAGTTTGCCAGAAATCGTTGAGGATTAACCATATTGGTTTGAATGCTTCTACCTGATGTAGATGTGAATATACCGGGGATTAATATCATATCTACATTTGACTTATTGGCATTTGATCTATTCCACGGGGACGCCTGCAAATATGATCCATCAGCCTTAGTCAAAACATATGTTCTGATTGCAGATTCACGTGGTCTGTGATAACTCTCCTCCGATTAATTCACCCTGATCTTGTTGATGAAATTCCTAGCAATGCGCGCAATATCATTGTGCTGGGAATACAGAACAATGAATCTTTCGTTTTGGGAAATGACGGAGATCATTATTAAATGTGGGAGACAAATATGTCGACACCTATCTTGCGCCTCTAGATTGCAAATGGATCCAAAACAAAGTCCTAGGCATGAGTGCTTTAAGCTCTCTTATCGGGTCACTGATAAATGCAATCGAGGCTGAACCAATAATCGCAAAATAAAAGTCACGAGCTTAAAGTTTGGACATTTATGGGCACTATTGAAATAATGTGTGGTGAATGCGATGGTTCAAGTGGTCTTGTGAGAGACCCATCCCACATATGTGTTGAATAAACACTGTTCCGCTATGTAATATATCTAGCAAATGGCATGAATTAAAATATGCAGTTAATAGGATTCTGAAGATCCGTCATGAGATCCTAAGAGGACCCATATCTTTGAATTATAAATAAGCAACATATAAATCTCATACCGAATAATACATTCCTGACGAATGAACACTCTCCTATGTAGAGAGAATATCTCCTAGATGAGATTATAGTTCCTTAATGGAACCTTTCCAGAAGAAATAAAGTCTGTGTTAAACACCAAAGTTTGATAATCCCTATAAAGGGATAAAGACTGATACAGACCCAAAAAGGAATAAGATGAGGTACCAAAGGACTTGAAGTTCACCGAATAAGCACGTGTGCATTCCATGAGTTTTACGATATCCCCTAAAGCCTTGATGACAGAAACCTATAAGGTTTAGGTGTTACTGGCAAAATATCCCCATTGTGCCAGAATGATAGACTATAACGATGTATCTAATCGATAAAAAATCACTGATGGATTACGATCTTTGATGGACTTTTGTTACACCATCATAGATGTTGCAATGGATGAACGCCTGGAGGGATGTGTCATATTTACAATATGTACTATTGCAACTATATTATCCCCTAAGTCCTATTGAAGGACATGTTATTTGCTTTGCACAACTATGTATAAATTGTGGTGTAAGATAGAAAATGATAGCACCCCGCCTCATCCATTCTCGTTATCCCAGATAAACAATGAAACATATATCTTGAAGAATATGCTTGAGTTATGAGGGATAACGACTTTGACAGATGTCATCATCAGGGGGAGCGAATGCTTATATTGATCACAATCGTGAGACAATAAATGTCATATTCTATGCCCTAAAGGTGTGAGCTTGATGATCAATATGTGAACCTTTATGGAACTTTCTATCAAATATATAGATCCAGTCGATCGAACACCATCAGTCAAAGTGGCTTATTTATATTGATACGTGCACATACCTCGTATATCCTAGAAGTGAGTAGAGGTAAAGTTCCTGAAATAGTCCTTGCAAGGATATGCAAACTGTTTGCTAAATCTTTATGTGCATATACTTTCAGAAGAATATTGTCGGCGTCTCGGACCCGGGGGGTCCCTTGGACCGACCAGTGAAATCGCTGCGTGCCCCTGCCCAGATGGGTTGGCGCGGGATGGAACACAAAAGGTGGGACAAGCCTTGTATTATCCTGCACCAGGGGTGCCGCTCGTAGTAGGGGTTATAAGCGCGTCGCATGAGAGAGGGAGAGACACAAAGTTTGTCCGTCGCTTCCCTCGCGTGAACCCCCCTCAGGGTGGCCCTGGACCTCCCTTTATAGAGGCAAGGAGAGAGTCCAGATGTACAACGGGGGGCGTAGCTATGCGCTAACGTGTCCGGCAGTGGAGTGCCTAAGCCCTGTGTACATGCCAACGTGGCTGTTGGAGGAGAGCTTGGGCCCTGTACATGTGATGGCGTGGCTGTTGGAGGAGCGCTTGAGCCCTATAGAAGCACAACTGTCGGGGCTGCCGGGACCTTGCTGACGTCTCCTTGCTTCCGTAGGGGGCTGAGAACCGCCGTCGTCATGGGCGCACGCGGGGTGCCACCATTACTTGTTTACCGGGGCGAGCCAGATGGGACGCCGGTCTTGTTCCCCGTAGCCTGAGCTAGCTAGGGGTAGGGTAATGATGATCCCCCCTGTGGCGTGGTCGGTCCGAGCCCAAGGTCGGGCGAGGCGGAAACTCCTCCTGAGGCCGAGGCCGGGGTCGGGCGAGGACGCGATTCCTCCCGAGATCGGGGTCGAGGCCGAGTCCGAGGGTCGGGCAAGGCGGAGACCTCCTCCCGAAGCCCGAGCCTGAGGTCGGGCGAGGCAGAAACCTCCTCCCGAGGACGGAGCATGAGGTCGGGCGAGGCGGAGCTTCCTGTTGCGCCTGAGGCTGAACTCGGTGGTTGATCGTGACTTGTTGTCAGTCGTCGTCGGGGTGGTTGACACGGCAGTCGGAGCGGAGCGAGCGGCGCTGTTTTCCTGTCATATCAGACAGTAAAGAAGAGGGGCGGAGTGACTGCGGTCACTTTGGCCTGCCCGTTTGAGGCGCGTGTGTTAGGATACGGCGTCAGGCATCCCCTGCATTTAATGCGCCTGCGAAACGGTCGGTTGGTGAGGCGGTCTGGCCAAGGTTGCTTCACAACGAAGCCTACCCGAGCCGGGCCTCGGGAGAGCCGAGGGGGCGCCCGCTGCCTGCGGAGGCCCTCGGCGAGGCGTGAATTCGTCTGGGACTACTGTTCCAACCCGAAGCTGGGCTCAGGTGAGATCGCGTCCCTCGGGTAGATGAAGTCTTGACCTGAACCGCACCCGTCAGTTGGTCTGTGGGTGTTTACCAACCATGGTTAGGAGCGTTGGGGGTACCCATAATTATGGTACCTGACAGTAGCCCCCGAGCCTCGAAGGGAGTGTTGGTACTCGCTTGGAGGCTTTTGCCACGTTTTCGGTGAGGGGACCGGCCTTTCTCGGTTTTTGCCTTGTTCTGGTGGGTGCGCGCGAGTGCACCCGCCGTTGTAGCCCCCGAGGCCTCGAAGGAGTGGTTTGACTCCTCTGAGGTCTGAATCCTTTTCGTGGTGCTTCGGTCGGTCTGATCGTTCCCTCATGCGGCCCGACCGTAGCCCGGGTGCATGGTCGGGTTCCAAGTTATCAAGCTGTTTTGTTGACGCTGTCAACAGTTTTGGCCGTAGCTGGGTGCGAGAGCACCCCCAAGCCTCTGCATGGGGCGAGAGGACGATCAAGGACTTTCCCGACTTTTATTGTACGCTCCTACATCACCTTTTCGCAAGGAGGAGGGGGGGAAAGCACCATGTTGCCCTCGGAGGGCGTCGAACATGGTGTTTCCAGTGAGCTGCTAACGGGTGATCCGAGTGGACGCCCGTGCCCCGTTCGTTAGGGGTCGGCTGGTGGCCCAGGGGCGCGCTCTAAAAGTACCTGTGGGTGATTCACCGGACCCAGACCCCTTCGATAGGGTCCGAGGGCTCGATGCCTCCCTCCGGTGGGATTCCGTTACAAATCGTTCCCGCCGGTCTCGGAAATGTCCTAGGGTACCTCGGGAGCGTAGCCCGAGCCTCGGCTATGTATCAAACTTACCCAGAGTCATCCCTCACTCTGCGTGCTCTGGGGCGACTGTCGAACCCTTCCGAGGGGCCAGCCTACGAACCCCTGATCAGTAGTGGGCACGGAGCCCGAGCGCTCTGGGGCGGCTGTCCAACCCTTCCGAGGGTCCAGCCTTCGAACCCCTGATCAGTAATGGGCTTGAAGTCCGAGTGCTCTAGGGCGGCTGTCGAAACCCTTCCGAGGGGCCAGCCTTCGAACCCCTAATCAGCAGGAGGGCTCGGGGCCCGCTTCCTTCGCCGGGAAGGATCCTTTCCACAACATCCCCTTTCCCGGTCCCTGTAGCAAGAGAGAGAGAGAGGAGGAGGGGAAGGATATGAATTTAAATAAGGTGGTGCACCTTTTTTGACGCGGTCATCATGGCGGAGGTGAAGCGATGCCCGCCTCGCCTGCTAGAGGTGTTGCCTGCTCCATCGGGGAGTTAATGCGACGGGACAGGCGATTTGCGTGGCGCCCATTGCGCGTGCGAGCCGTTTGAGGAACGGGGCACGGGCGCGTCGTCTTTACGACGCGGGAGAGGGCTCTCCCGTCGCTTCAGGAGGGGACGCGAGCCTGCAGGCGACTTGACCGCTGCCTCCGCTCGTATGCCGCTGCAGTTACTGCCGGACCGCTTTTGACCATGCCAACCGTCGTGCCTAACCCACGGCTGACCGGCCCGTGGCCGTCACCTTTAACTGGCACTGTTGGGTCCTGCGTAGGGCAACCTCGAGTCGCGGTACCGGTTTTGCAGTCGAGGAGGCGCAGCATTGGCGCGAGTGGCGGTGTAACTTCTCGCACGTCGTAACCGGCGCGCCGGTTACATGACATGCGGGCCCGCTTCCTTTGCGCTGGTCCGCCGGATGTGGACGGAGCCGAAGGGGCGCACAGTTGCGGTGCAGTTGGATGTCTGTCGCATCGCAGTCCACCCTTTCGACCGCCGGTTTCTGCGAAGATGGGAGAGCGCTTGTAACCACGGGACGGTTACATGCCTCGCGTGCGGCGGTTCGCCTTCTTCGTGCTTCGGATCAGCTCGTATGACGTGTGGGTCCCAGCCCCCGTGTCGTAGGGGGAGAAACCTAGAGGATGTCAGTGGGGATTTCGCCCATGACGCTAAGGGGTACAAGTGAGGAGGTCTGCCTATAAAAGGGGGATCGATCCGTTGGGCAGTGGCCATGCCTTCGTCCTCCCCTCATGCATTGCGCCCTTTGACCTTTTGAGCCCCCGGATGGGGTGCTCTAGCGTCGCCTTGCTCTTGCTGTCGTTGGAGGAGCACGGCCTCATGGAGATCGGCACCTTTCAGCCATCGCTCGGCTTCAAGGATTTTCGTCGTGCAGCCCGGCTGCGTTCCATCACCAATGGGCAGTTTGGTGGGGAGAAGCAAGCCGGGCTGCGGCCTCTTCCCCTCCCTCAGCTTCAAGGATCTTCGTCATCCTTGCTGAGGCGGAGGGAGAGCTGAGCCGGGGTTCGCCTCTGCATAGGCAGCGGCCCGCTCCTTCCCTCAGTGATCTGGGGGAAGGGCGTTCACCGCTTGTGGCGCTGGTAGCCGCCGCGTGACTGGCTCCCCGGCACGAGCGGCTCTGGTGCTGCCTCTGGTGCCGCCCGGATTTTGTTATCCCGCAAGCCTTCCAGCGTGGAGGTTGTTCATATCCGCAGGAATGGAACCAGAGTCCCGTTTGTAAGGAGATATACCGGGTTTTTGCCGAAGCAAAATGTAACCGCTTCAAGTACTTAGACACTTGTCATAGGTCGGGAGAACCGCCGAGGGTTCTGCTGACGTCTAAGTCTGTGTAGCATAGTTACCCCCAAGTATATGTGTTTGTTCTTTGTTGCTGCCGAGGCCTGAACATTTGGGTATTCGAGAATGAAGTTGTGTGTCTTCCTTATTTCGAGCGCTGGGACTTGTCTGTTGGCTAGCCGAACCACTTAACCAAGCGTCGGTTGCCTTTCACGGAAGGTGACGAGTGAGGTGTCCGTATCCCAGAGGCGTAAGAGTCCCTCGGCTCTGTCGGCCTTGCCACTCTAGGCTTCCCTTGCTCAGTTTTTGGGACCCTCGGCTGCTCTGCGATGAGCCGGAGCCGGAGGCAGCGGTGTTAGCGCGGATAGACGCGGAGTCGGCTCAGAAAGAGACTTCATCGGCCTGGGAGATGGCGGTTTCCTAGGCCGAGGAAGATGTGGTATCAGCCGCTGGAGCTTGGCCAAGACATCTGCTGGCGCGGTGCTGGCGTCCTCCCTTAGGTGGAGGTCCTTTTGCCTGGGTCGCCGTCCGAGGCCGGGCCAGGTTCCGTCGAGGGTCGAAACAACACCGAGGGTGCTGCTGCTCCCCCTGCCGATGCCCGAACCTGCAGGAACAGTTTGTCTGTAGCATGCGCATGCTTTTTCGCGGCCGCCGAGGCCTAAACACTTTATCGTCGTGTTTAAAAAGCTGTGTCTTCTCTCCTCTTGTTTCGTGCATCACGACTTGTCTGTCAATAGCAGAATCGTTTATCCGAACGAGAGTTACTTTTCACGGAAGGTGATGAGTGAGGTATCCGTATCCCGGAGGCATAGGAGTCCCTCGGCTCGGTCGACCTTGCCGCTTTCGTGCGCTCTCATTTGGTCGAAGGATTCCATTATTGGTACAGTCGAGAAGGAGCGAAAGTCGTTTTCTACCCGAGTGTTAGGACTTGTTCGGTAGCAGGATCGCTTATCCGAGCGTGAGTTACTTCTCGCAGAAGGTGATGAGTGAGGTATCCGTATCCTAGAGGCGTAGGAGTTCCTCAGCTCGGTCGGCCCTGCCGCTTACGTGTACTCTCGTCGTTCTCAGGATCCCGCTATCGATACGGAAGTCGAAAGCACAAAGGTTGTTTTGGTAGAAAATTTTTCTGAGGAAAATTTTGACGCACAGGGGGTTCCCCCCTTCTAGCCCCCGAGGGAGGGTCGGGCTTTGCTGAGGCAAGGTCGACCCTTCCTTGACGGTTAGACTTTGTGTATGTAAACGAGGTACATGAACGACTTAAAACATCTTAAGGGTAGAAGCGATGTAGCTGTTGGATGTTCCAAGCGTTGCTGTAGACCTTGCCTTGGTCGTTGGCCAGCTTGTATGTTCCGGGCTTCAAGATCTTGGCGATGATGAAGGGCCCTTCCCAGGGAGGAGTGAGCTTGTGGCGCCCTCGGGCGTCCTGTCGCAGGCGAAGCACCAAGTCTCCCACTTGGAAGCCTCGGGACCGAACGCTTCGGGCGTGGTAGCGCCGCAGCGTCTGCTGGCATCGTGCCGAATGTAGTAAGGCAACGTCAGCCTCCTCGAGTTGGTCCAGCGAGTCTTCTCGGCTGGTCTGGTTGCTTCGGCCGTTGTACGCCTTGGTCCTCGGAGACCCGTATTCTAAGTCCGTGGGGAGGACAGCCTTGGCCCCATAGACTAGAAAGAATGGCGTAAAACCCGTGGCGCGGCTCGGCGTCGTCCTCAGACTCCAGACTACCGAGGGTAGCTCTTTCATCCACCGCTTGCCGAACTTGTTGAGGTCGTTGTAGATCCTTGGTTTGAACCCTGCAAAATCATACCGTTGGCACGCTCCACCTGCCCATTCGTCATGGGATGAGCTACGGCGACCCAGTCCACATGGATGTGGTGGTCGTCGCAGAAGTCTAGGAACTTTTTTCCAGTGAACTGCGTGCCATTGTCGGTGATGATTGAGTTTGGGACCCCGAAGCGATGGATGATGTTGGTGAAGAACGCCACCGCCTGCTCGGACCTGATGTTGGCCAAGGGTCGGACCTCGATTGTGACGGAACCTCCCAAGTTATTAGGCCCACCTACAGTTGTCCTTGTCCAACAGACATTAGACAACCATGTAGATGTTCCTGAATCACTTGACAAGTTCGGTATCTTTCTCTTACCTTTCCAGGAACGTTTCACCCGTCTGACAGACAATATGTTCATCGGAGATGCGGAAATGCGGAAGTGATTACATAAACTTACATTTATTTAAAAAGTAAGAGTAAGTTATTTAATACAGACCAGAGTGTAAAGCGAGTGCTGAAAAGTATTATTACATTACCTGGGAGGGAAAAACTCCTCCCATTAAGTTCTTTACATAAAAGTTTTTAAGGAGGACTCGGTCCTCCAGCAGCTTCATTCTTGATTGTCCTCAGTTTTCACCACCTTGGTACAAAAACAACAAAAGTTCGTTGTCTCCTCACCTAAAAACAACGGGGGAATAAACCCTGAGTATGGGATTACTCAGCAAGTCTTACCCGACTAAAGAAAAGACTCTCAAGGGTATGCTGGTTATGTGGGAGTCAAGGTAAGGCCTTTCAATAATCAAAGACTCTGTTTGCAGAATTGCTTACTAAAGTGGATCCTTAAAATCCAATTTTATTGTCAGGTTAAGTAGAATTACCTACAGCTGAGAGCACCTAGAGGGGGGGGTGAATAGGTGATCCTGTAAAAACTTCAAACTTAAGCCACAAAAACTTGTTAAGCGTTAGCACAGTTAATGCCAAGTGGCTAAGGTGAAGTCTTCAACAAAACACAATACCACAAGAATCAAGCACAGAGGGACACGGTGGTTTATCCCGTGGTTCGGCCAAGCCAATGCTTGCCTACTTCCACGTTGTGGCGTCCCAACGGACGAGGGTTGCAATCAACCCCTCTCAAGCGGTCCAAAGACCCACTTGAATACCACGGTGTTTTGTTGTTCTTATCTCAATCCCGTTTGCGAGGAATCTCCACAACTTGGAGCCTCTCGCCCTTACAAAAGATGTTCACAAAGAATCACGGAGTAAGGGAGGGATTAGCAACTCACACACAACACAAGGATCACAGCGAATACGCACACACAAAACCCAGACTTGAGCTCAAGAGGCTAACACACTAGAACAGAGCTCAAATCACTAGAATTTCAAACAAGTGCGCAAGATTGATGTGTGAGTGATCAAGAGTGCTCAAGGAATGCTTGGGTGCCTCCTCCATGCGCCAAGGGGTCCCTTTTATAGCCCCAAGGCAGCTAGGAGCCGTTGGGAACAAATCTGGAAGGCCATCTTTGCCTTCTGTCTCGTGGCGCACCGGACAGTCCGGTGCACACCGGACACTGTCCGGTGCCCGATTTGTTTCCAAAAACAGCACTTCTGACCGTTGCTGGCTGCTCCAGATCTGCGCTCAGTTGGCGCACCGGACATGTCCGGTGCACACCGGACAGTCCGGTGTTCCTTCCCGACCGTTGGCCCGGCCACGTGTCCCGCGCGGATTGCGCGGCCGACCGTTGGCCCTGGCCGACCGTTGGCTCACCGGACAGTCCGGTGCACACCGGACAGTCCGGTGAATTTTAGCCGTACGCCGTCGGCGAATTCCCGAGAGCGGCCAGTTCGCGCCGAGGAGGTCTGGCGCACCGGACACTGTCCGGTGCACACCGGACAGTCTGGTGCTCCAGACCGAGCTGGGACTTGGCTGCACACAGCCAAGTCATTCTCTCCCCTTTTCTCTATTTCTTCATGCTGTTTCTAACACTTAGACAAACATGTTAGTCCACAAAACCAATGTACTAAGGCTTAGAAACATACCTTTACTTCATGATTTGCACCTTGTTCCATTTTACAAATAGGTACCTGTGTTGAGCACTAAATCACCAAAATCCTTAGAAATGGCCCAAGGGCACATTTCCCTTTCAATCTCCCCCTTTTTGGTGATTTATGCCAACACTTCATAAAGCCACTAGAACAAGTGCAAACTCAATTCAAATGACATAAATTTAGGTGTTATTCAATTTTGGCATATATGGATCATCCTTTGCCACCACTTGGTTTGTTTTTGCAAATCAAACACAAATCTCTATCTCTAAGTTAAACACACATGTTTAAGCATAAAGAGAGTCATTCAAAAAGAGATTGATCAAGAATTTCAAAAACTCCCCCTTTTTCCCATAATCAATACTTCTCCCCACAAGAAGCCAACTTTTGACAAGAGAGACATCAAAAGAATTTTGACAAATCAAAAACTCTATTCTACTATTTTCAAAATCTCTCAAGTGGTAGCTGATCCATTTATTGCTTTGGCCTTTATTTTCTCCCCCTTTGGCATCAAGCACCAAAACGGGATCAATTGTGGCCCTTTAACCCCATTGCCTCACCAAAATCGTCAATTAAGAGCAAATGGCAATAAGAGGTCATGAGATGAACTTGGAATGAGTTACCCCTCATCGGAGTGCAGTGGAAGTCTTGCATGGTCCAAGTCCACCTTTTCCCTTTCAATTCTCCTTTGAGACTAAATCAGACACACTCAACATATGGTTAGTCTCAAAGGGTCAAGTTGTAACACATCTCCCCCTAAACATGTGCATCACTTTGCAACGGACTTGTGAGGTCCAGGGAGTGTTTGTACAACTTGAGCACCATAATAAGCAACAAAATGCAGAATGAACATGATCAAAGGCATAAATACATGTATGCTACAATTCAATCCAAGTTCCGCGAATCTAAGACATTTAGCTCACTACGCAGCCTGCAAAAGGTCTTCTCATCTAAAGGCTTGGTAAAGATATCGGCTAGCTGGTTCTCGGTGCTAACATAAAACACTTCGATATCTCCCTTTTGCTGGTGGTCTCTCAAAAAGTGATGCCGGACGTCTATGTGCTTTGTGCGGCTGTGCTCAACAGGATTTTCCGCTATGCGGATAGCACTCTCATTATCACATAGGAGTGGGACTTTGCTCAGATTGTAGCCAAAGTCCCTGAGGGTTTGCCTCATCCAAAGTAGTTGCGCACAACACTGTCCTGCGGCAACGTACTCGGCCTCAGCGGTGGATAGGGCAACGGAGGTTTGTTTCTTGGAATTCCATGACACCAGGGACCTTCCTAAGAATTGGCACGTCCCCGATGTACTCTTCCTATCGACCTTACATCCAGCATAGTCGGAATCTGAGTACCCAATCAAGTCAAAGTTAGACCCCTTTGGATACCAGATCCCGAAGCAAGGCGTAGCAACTAAATATCTAAGAATTCGCTTCACCGCCACCAAGTGACACTCCTTAGGATCGGATTGAAATCTAGCACACATGCATACGCTAAGCATAATATCCGGTCTACTAGCACATAAATAAAGTAAAGACCCTATCATTGACCGGTATGCTTTTTGATCAACGGACTTACCTCCTTTGTTGAGGTCGGTGTGTCCGTCGGTTCCCATCGGAGTCTTTGCGGGCTTGGCGTCCTTCATCCCAAACCGCTTTAGCAGATCTTGCGTGTACTTCGTTTGGGAGATGAAGGTGCCGTCCTTGAGTTGCTTCACTTGAAACCCAAGGAAGTAATTCAACTCGCCCATCATCGACATCTCGAATTTCTGCGTCATCACCCTGCTAAACTCTTCACAAGACTTTTGATTAGTAGACCCAAATATTATGTCATCGACATAAATTTGGCATACAAACAAATCACCATCACATGTCTTTGTAAAGAGAGTTGGATCGGCTTTCCCAACCTTGAAAGCATTAGCAAGTAAGAAATCTCTAAGGCATTCATACCATGCTCTTGGGGCTTGTTTAAGCCCATAGAGCGCCTTAGAGAGCTTACACACATGGTCGGGGTACCGCTCATCCTCGAAGCCAGGGGGTTGCTCCACGTACACCTCTTCCTTTATTGGCCCGTTGAGGAATGCGCTCTTCACATCCATTTGGTACAACCTGAAAGAATGGTGAGCGGCATATGCTAGCAAGATACGAATAGACTCTAGCCTAGCCACAGGAGCAAAAGTCTCCTCAAAGTCCAAACCTGCGACTTGGGCATAACCTTTTGCCACAAGTCGAGCCTTGTTCCTTGTCACCACTCCGTGCTCGTCTTGTTTGTTGCGGAACACCCACTTGGTTCCCACAACATTTTGCTTGGGACGAGGCACCAGCGTCCAAACTTCGTTGCGCTTGAAGTTATTAAGTTCCTCCTGCATGGCCAACACCCAGTCCGGATCTAGCAAGGCCTCCTCTACCCTGAAAGGCTCAATAGAGGAGACAAAAGAGTAATGCTCACAAAAATTAACTAATCGAGATCGAGTAGTTACTCCCTTGCTAATGTCACCCAGAATTTGGTCGACGGGATGATCCCTTTGAATCATCGCTCGAACTTGGGTTGGAGGTGCCGGTTGCGCTTCTTCCTCCATCACTTGATCGTCTTGTGCTCCCCCTTGATCACACGCCTCCTTTTGATGAACCTGTTCATCGTCTTGAGGTGGGGGATGCACCGTAGTTGAGGAAGAAGGTTGATCACGTTCATCCTGTTCCTGTGGCCGAATGTCTCCAATCGCCATGGTTCGTATAGCGGCCATCGGAACATCTTCTTCATCTACATCATCACAATCAACAACTTGCTCTCTTGGAGAGCCATTAGTCTCATCAAATACAACGTCGCTAGAGACTTCAACCAAACCCGATGATTTGTTGAAGACCCTATACGCCTTTGTATTTGAATCATAACCTAATAAAAACCCTTCTACAGCTTTGGGAGCAAACTTAGAATTTCTACCCTTCTTCACTAGAATGTAGCATTTGCTCCCAAATACACGAAAATAAGATACATTGGGTTTGTTACCGGTTAGTAGCTCATACGAAGTCTTCTTGAGGAGTCGATGAAGGTAGACCCTGTTGATGGCGTGGCAAGCCGTGTTCACGGCTTCCGACCAAAAACACTCGGGGGTCTTGAACTCTCCAAGCATCGTCCTCGCCATATCGATTAGCGTTCTGTTCTTCCTCTCTACCACACCATTTTGCTGTGGTGTGTAGGGAGCGGAGAACTCGTGCTTGATCCCTTCCTCCTCAAGAAACTCCTCCACTTGAAGGTTCTTGAACTCGGACCCGTTGTCGCTCCTTATCTTCTTCACCTTGAGCTCAAACTCATTTTGAGCTCTCCTGAGGAAGCGCTTGAGGGTCCCTTGGGTTTCAGACTTATCCTGCAAAAAGAATACCCAAGTGAAGCGGGAAAAGTCATCAACAATAACTAAACCATACTTACTTCCTCCTATGCTTAGATAGGCGACGGGTCCGAAGAGGTCCATATGCAGCAGCTCCAGGGGTCTTGACGTGGTCATCACGTTCTTGCTGTGATGTGCTCCTCCCACCTGTTTCCCTGCTTGACAAGCTGCACAAGGTCTATCCTTTTCGAAATGCACATTTGTTAGACCTATTACGTGTTCCCCCTTTAGAAGTTTGTGGAGGTTCTTCATCCCCACATGTGCTAAGCGGCGATGCCACAGCCAGCCCATGCAAGTCTTAGCCATTAAGCATGCATCTAGACCGGCCTCTTCTTTTGCAAAATCAACTAAATAAAGCTTGCCGTCTAGTACACCCTTAAAAGCTAGTGAACCATCACATCTTCTAAAGACAGACACATCTACATTCGTAAATAAGCAATTATATCCCATTTGACATAATTGACTAACAGATAGCAAGTTATATCCAAGACTCTCCACTAAGAATACATTTGATATAGAATGCTCATTAGAAATTGCAATTTTACCTAGCCCTTTTACCTTGCCTTGATTCCCGTCACCGAATATAATTGAATCTTGGGAATCTTTACTTTTGACGTAGGAGGTGAACATCTTCTTCTCCCCCGTCATATGGTTTGTGCATCCGCTGTCGATAATCCAGCTTGAACCCCCGGATGCATAAACCTGCAAGGCAAATTTAGGCTTGGGTCTTAGGTACCCAACTCATGTTGGGTCCTGCAAGGTTAGCACAAATATTCTTAGGGACCCAGATGCAAGTTTTATCTCCCTTGCATCTAGCCCCTAATTTCCTAGCAACAACCTTCTTTCCCTTTCTACAAATAGCAAAGGGAGCATTACAAGCATAATAAATGGTAGAAGGTTCATTCACTAATTTTCTAGGAGCATGAATAACATTCTTTCTAGGCACATGAGCAATATTTCTCCTAGGCATATATATAACATTCCTCCTATCATGCTTATAAGAGGAACTAGAGGCAAACATGGCATGAGAATCATAAACATGTGAATCAAAATCATTATGAACATTTCTAGCATGTCTCCTATCATGGTATAAGAAAGCATGGTTCTTTTTAGCACTATTTGCCATAGGGGCCTTCCCTTTCTCCTTGACGAAGACGGGAGCCTTATGGCTTGTTAAGTTCTTGGCTTCTCTCTTGAAGCCAAGCCCATCCTTAATTGAGGGGTGTCTACCAACCGTGTAGGCATCCCTTGCAAATTTTATTTTGTCAACTTCATTCTTGCTAGTCTTAAGTTGGGTATTAAGACTAGCCACTTCATCATTTAATTTGGAAATTAGAACTAGGTGTTCACTACAAGCATTAACATCAAAATCCTTACACCTAGTACAAATTTCAACATGTTCAACACAAGAATTTGATTTACTAGCTACTTCTAGTTTAGCACTTAAATCAATATTAACATTTCTTAAGGTAGAAATGGTTTCATGACAGGAAGATATTTCACTAGAAAGCATTTCATTTCTTTTTACTTCTAAAGCATATGATTTTTGTGCCTCTACAAACTTATCATGTTCATCATACAATAAATCTTCTTGCTTTTCTAAAAGCCTATCCTTTTCATTCAATGCATCAATCAATTCATTGATTTTATCTATCTTAGATCTATCTAAGCCCTTGAACAAGCAAGAATAATCTATATCATCATCACTAGACTCACTATCACTAGAAGAAATATAAGTGGAGTCTTGAATACTCACCTTCTTCTCCCTTGCCATAAGGCAAGTGAGACGCTCGTTGGGGAAGAGAACTGATTTGTTGAAGGCAGTGGCGGCGAGTCCTTCGTTGTCGGAGTCGGAGGAGGAGCAATCCGAGTCCCACTCCTTTCCTAGATGCGCCTCGCCTTTTGCCTTCTTGTATTGTTTCTTTTTCTCTCTTTTGTTCCCCTTTTCCTGGTCACTTTCATTATCGGGACAGTTAGCAATGAAATGACCAAGCTTACCGCATTTGAAGCATGAGCGCTTCCCTTTGGCTTTGGTCTTGCTTGGTTGTCCCTTGCGACCATTTAGCGCCGTCTTGAATCTTTTAATGATGAGAGCCATCTCTTCATCATTAAGGCCAGCCGCCTCAACTTGCGCCACCTTGCTAGGTAGCGACTCCTTGCTCCTTGTTGCCTTTAGAGCAATGGGTTGAGGCTCGTGGAGAGGTCCGTTCAACGCGTCGTCGACGTATCTTGCCTCCTTGATCATCATCCGCCCGCTCACGAATTTTCCAAGCACTTCCTCGGGCGTCATCATCGTGTACCTGGGATTCTCACGAATATTGTTCACGAGATGAGGATCAAGTACGGTAAAGGACCTGAGCATTAGGCGGACGACGTCGTGGTCCGTCCATCGCGTGCTCCCGTAGCTTCTTATCTTGTTGATAAGGGTCTTGAGCCGGTTGTACGTTTGCGTTGGCTCCTCGCCCCTTATCATCGCGAACCGTCCAAGCTCGCCCTCCACCAACTCCATCTTGGTGAGTAAGGTGACGTCGTTCCCCTCATGAGAAATCTTGAGGGTGTCCCAGATTTGCTTGGCGTTGTCCAAGCCGCTCACCTTATGGTATTCATCCCTGCACAAGGAAGCTAGAAGAACAGTAGTAGCTTGTGCATTTTTATGAATTTGTTCATTAATGAACATAGGACTATCCGAACTATCAAAGTGCATTCCACTCTCTACAATCTCCCATATACTAGGATGGAGAGAGAATAGGTGACTACGCATTTTGTGACTCCAAAATCCGTAGTCCTCTCCATCAAAGTGTGGGGGCTTGCCAAGTGGAATGGAGAGTAAATGAGAATGTGAACTTTGCGGAATACGAGAGTAATCAAAGGAAAAGTTCGAGTTAACCGGTTTTCTCCTCTCGTAGTCGTTGTGGTCCTCATCCTTTTGGGAAGAAGTAGACTCGTCGCTGTCGTAGTAAATGATCTCCTTAATGCGCCTGGTCTTCTTCTTCTTCCCTTCCTTTCGTCTTTGACCCGAGCCGGAGTCGGTAGGCTTGTCGTCCTTCGGCTCGTTGACGAAGGTCTCCTTCTCTTTGTCGTTGATCACTATACCCTTCCCCTTAGGATCCATCTATTCGGGCGGTTAGTCCCTTTGTGAATAGAACGGCTCTGATACCAATTGAGAGCACCTAGAGGGGGGGGTGAATAGGTGATCCTGTAAAAACTTCAAACTTAAGCCACAAAAACTTGTTAAGCGTTAGCACAGTTAATGCCAAGTGGCTAAGGTGAAGTCTTCAACAAAACACAATACCACAAGAATCAAGCACAGAGGGACACGGTGGTTTATCCCGTGGTTCGGCCAAGCCAATGCTTGCCTACTTCCACGTTGTGGCGTCCCAACGGACGAGGGTTGCAATCAACCCCTCTCAAGCGGTCCAAAGACCCACTTGAATACCACGGTGTTTTGTTGTTCTTATCTCAATCCCGTTTGCGAGGAATCTCCACAACTTGGAGCCTCTCGCCCTTACAAAAGATGTTCACAAAGAATCACGGAGTAAGGGAGGGATTAGCAACTCACACACAACACAAGGATCACAGCGAATACGCACACACAAAACCCAGACTTGAGCTCAAGAGGCTAACACACTAGAACAGAGCTCAAATCACTAGAATTTCAAACAAGTGCGCAAGATTGATGTGTGAGTGATCAAGAGTGCTCAAGGAATGCTTGGGTGCCTCCTCCATGCGCCAAGGGGTCCCTTTTATAGCCCCAAGGCAGCTAGGAGCCGTTGGGAACAAATCTGGAAGGCCATCTTTGCCTTCTGTCTCGTGGCGCACCGGACAGTCCGGTGCACACCGGACACTGTCCGGTGCCCGATTTGTTTCCAAAAACAGCACTTCTGACCGTTGCTGGCTGCTCCAGATCTGCGCTCAGTTGGCGCACCGGACATGTCCGGTGCACACCGGACAGTCCGGTGTTCCTTCCCGACCGTTGGCCCGGCCACGTGTCCCGCGCGGATTGCGCGGCCGACCGTTGGCCCTGGCCGACCGTTGGCTCACCGGACAGTCCGGTGCACACCGGACAGTCCGGTGAATTTTAGCCGTACGCCGTCGGCGAATTCCCGAGAGCGGCCAGTTCGCGCCGAGGAGGTCTGGCGCACCGGACACTGTCCGGTGCACACCGGACAGTCCGGTGCTCCAGACCGAGCTGGGACTTGGCTGCACACAGCCAAGTCATTCTCTCCCCTTTTCTCTATTTCTTCATGCTGTTTCTAACACTTAGACAAACATGTTAGTCCACAAAACCAATGTACTAAGGCTTAGAAACATACCTTTACTTCATGATTTGCACCTTGTTCCATTTTACAAATAGGTACCTGTGTTGAGCACTAAATCACCAAAATCCTTAGAAATGGCCCAAGGGCACATTTCCCTTTCAACAGCTAGAGTTCTTTCTACCCTAGTTCAATCACTGGACCTGCACTAGCCAATTTCTTATCAACCCTTCGTCTTCACTGGATTGCTACGTGTAGGGCAGTGACCAAGTCTTCATAACCGCGAAGGTACGGCGATCCGAATCGATTATACTCAGCTGAGGATCTCCGATCACACGACATATGTAGCACTTAACCCTTGCATATGTCAACCCGCCACCGGGGTTCTTAAGACCAGATCAGGTTCACGCAAACCGAGAGCACAGATACACCACCGTCCAGCCTCTTGCCACGGAGGGTACACGCTACTCTCGCCACCGCTCCACGCCCATTTCGTGTTATCTTATTCTGGCCTTAGTCTGCCCGAGGCAAGGCTTACCCATGACGAGGCATGTGACCAGTTAAAGGGTCCTCGATCATGAAGCCTACATCGATAAGGTCCTTAATCGACTCAGACGGAGACACTACACCGAGACTCTCTTCTCGTGCAAGTCACCCGCCCGGTCTCAGCTTAATCATTTCAACCCAAAAACTTGGTACCTGGCAGAGGTACATCTTTTCCGATGTTGGACCCATCATGGCCATGATGGATCCACCATCAAGTTTTATTTTCAAAAACATCCCATCCACTTTTGCCAAATCATCTTTTGTAAAAACAAAACATTTTGTTTTTCTAAAGCAATGCTAAGCATCAAAAAAAATCTTTTGTAAAATGGGTGATCAAGGAAGGTAATTGAATTCAAGGAAGGTAATGCAGGAATTGTTTTAGCAATCAACTCCTATCACCTAATGCATCAAGCAAGTGAAAAAGGTTTTTAAAACACAAGGAGGTGGCAAATGCACCAGGGCTTGCCTTTGTTTATGGGTGAGTCAGGCTCGGATCCACAAATATCGAAGTAGAAACAATTCTCAGCCTGAGTTTCCAAAGGTGGTGGTACTTGCTCTTCAGTGGCTTCCACTTCTTCCTCGTGTTCTAATCATAACCACATACATGCATAAGAATGAATGCCATGTAATGCTCATGAGGGTGCAAAGATGATATAAACTTATTATCTAAGGTCTTGAGTACAACTTTCCTTCACGGAATTCCGAGAACTTAGGGTTTCCGGAGTCGGTAAAGGAGTTCACAGGGCAGGGGGTGTTTTGGGGTTTGGTGATCAAACAAGGTCCAAATCAACCCAAATTCTACCCAAGGCTTCTAAATAATATGGGGAGTTCATATAAAAATTTTGAACATTTTTGGCATTACTATTAATTCTCTAAAATTCCAGAACTATTTATTTAAGCCATTTTAAATGCCTTAAAATTCCTATTTTACCCTAAAAATCATAAAACTATTTTTATTAAATTCTAGGGAAAATAAGAAGGCTGGGAAAATTAGTCTCATATTTTTAGGATTTTTCTGTAATTTTCTACATATTTCTAAAGCTGGACAGAAAAAGAAAAAGGAAAATGTGGAACAGTATTGGGCTGATTCTGGCCCGAACCGGCCCAACCACACAGGAAACCAAGGCGCGCTCACGCCCGCGCTGGTGGCTTTACAGAAAGGCCCTTAGGGTTTTAGCTAACTGGAAACAAGTTCCTTTACTATTCCTATGTGTCGCTGACGGTTTACAGAAAGCCCCCTTGATTTCTATTTCTTCGCACGGCCAAGTCCACGACGACGGTGAACGCAGCCGCGCTCTGGTGAGCCATTGTACCGGCCGATTAGGGCAACGGCTAGGTTCTCCGAGCAGCAGACATGAAATCGGGGCTACCTTGATCATTTCCCCAACCTAATTGCATCTAAGACCAACTAAGGAGCTCTGGCCACGGTGGCCGTGAGTATCACGGCTTGGCGATCGTGTTCCCGGCGATCCCTGGTGGTTCGGTTCAATTAAAATGGTCGGGGAGCATCACCAACATGTAAGGATGCTAGAACAGGAACGAGAAGGGAATGAGCAGACCTGGGGAAGGCTGGCCGCGGTGATGGGTGGTTTACGGTGGCGGAGAGTCGATTTGGGGCGAATTCAAAATTCGCGAGTTCTAGCGAAAGACTGCTAGCGATTAGCGGTGTCTGGGTGGAGTATGATCTTGCGGAGCTAGCGGGGGCTTCAATTTATAGGGCCCTTCAGCGGTGGCCGTGAATTTGGGCGTTGATGTGTGGCGGTCGGACGTGAGGAAGAATGCTGGTGCAGTGAACACGTGTTCACCGTCGTGGCAGTAACTCCGGTGGTCGACGGGGAGTTTAGAGGGAGTCACGGCGATGCGGTGGCACGGTTAGGACACGCGGCGCAGGGCCGAGGCACGACGGTTCACCGGCGAGCTAATCCGCTCCGCCGCAAAGTAAAAGAGAACGCCACGGTGAGTCACCGGAGTGATCTCCAGCTCACCGTCGGCGAGGATCCTTACCCCGCAACGTTATCAATCCACCCCGTACGCGAATCTTAAGGCCGGCGACGCGAATCATGGCGGAGGGGTCACCGGCGGTGGGATTCTTCTACCGCGCTCGATCTGATCCGTTGGGGATACTGTACCATCAGAAGTGGAGTTTATGATGCCTGACAGAGTAACTTGGAACAGGATTTACTCTGAATTTCTAATGACAACTCCACCCAAGCTCTGCAGCAAAATTGTAGAACTATAAACCAGTAATAATTCGGCTATAGGGCTTGAACTCATTTGAGCACTAAACCAAGGTGGAATTCATACTCAAAGTTGGCTCTGTTACACTGAACATCTGAATTTCAGACTGAATCAGCCTGACAGCCAATCTTTAGGCTTAATTATCTCCAATATTTTCTTAACAACTATGCTCACACTCTTAAGCAAAGTTGTGCTCCTATGATTGGGCTATAATTTTGATGTGGTGACCTAGGGCAAAAACCCCATAATTTGAAAGTTACAAGGGCTTCAAGCTGAGTCAATCACACTGAAATGCAGACTTAACCAAAAAGGGTCAAGTGTGGCTCTTTTGCACTTAAGTCCAAATCTCAAGTTTTGGATTGCAAATTCACATATGAGTGACCCAAATGACTTAAGATACTTATTTAACTTGGTCTTTTGCACTTTTGTCACACCCGGATTTTGGGGCACCAAGACCCGGGCGCGAACATAAACACCAGGTATGCTGGGACCAAGTCTCACACATATGATGTATAGTGGCACAGGATCGAATGTCACAACTTTATATATAACAGGAGTTCTATACAAAATAAATAATTACATTATAAGGAGACAACGGTCCAGCAACCCAAAGTTGACTGGGAGACGACGACCTAGACCTCTCGCGAACTCGTCACAGCATCCTCCAAGCGCTTCATCCTGCGGTACCTGTTCTTGACCTGTGGGGGGGGGGTGTGAGACAGCAAGAGTGAGCTCACATACGTTCATCGCTCAACAAGTTGTGGGGAATAATGTGCATGAACTCGCCAAAGGTGGGAGCTCACGTGAAGTGTAAGGCTTACCAAAGAGGATGGTTAGAGCTGAGCATTGCTTTTAAAGTTGGTCAAAATTTTATTAGCAATTACTAAGTATAAGTAAATACCAAACCCAATTAAGTAGTAGAACAAAAATAACAACATCACCTGCGATGCAATGCATATGACAAATTGAATTTAGTTCCATAGATTAATCATGTGAGTGTCCGAGCTGCTCTTGACCGTGAGCACGGCTAGTATACCAGTTTTACACTCTGCAGAGGTTGCGCATCTTTACCCACAAGTCGTGTTACCCATCTGCCAAGAGACGGCCAATCCCATACACCTCTACCGAGGAGGTGAGGCAGGGTAACACTACGAGGCCTTTACAAAGTTCCACTAGCTTCAGAAAACCCGCTACAGTTTATAGGAAGTTCCAATGCAGGAATCCCTTGCAGGACCGCCATCGCAGCAAAATCCTCCCGAGGGCCTTCCTAGCAGGAATCCCTTGCAGGACTGCCATCGCAGCAAAATCCTCCCGAGGGCCTCCCTACACTGACCACTCCCCTACTGCCCTTGCCCCTTTCGGGTAAGGTAGTCTTCCACTAGCTTTCCTAGTTAGTTGGCCAAGGGCGTCCCATTAAACCCTTGTGGTAGCACTGTTTTCCCGGGTGGTTCTCCATGTTCCAATTAACATAATGATCTTATCATGAACAGTAAATAACAACTGATAACAAAGATATAATCATGAATAAAATGTATCTCCATACCCAAAACCACATATAGCACTAGCAAGTACTACCCAGAAGGTTCAGTGGTAAACAAGGTATAAAGATAGACAAACTGGGGTAACCTATTGGGTCCTATCAAAATTAACCTATGCAGATCATTATGATTAATCAGAACATGAGTGGGTAAAAAAGAAGTGGTCAAGGGCACAACTTGCCTGGGACTTGAGATTCCAGGTACCAGGATGATCTTCAGATGACACGTGTCCTCACCGCTATTCGTAGCAATACAAACAAACATGGTATAGACAAAATTAACATTACACCAAACATATATGCAAAATACATATTAATAATCTACAGGTTGAAATATGATTACAGGAACAAGAATTATTAATTTTGGAGTTATAGATTTTAAGTTATGAATTTCCAAAGGCTCTATGTGCGTAGTACAAGATTAATTAGGATGACAATTTTAATGTGACTTTTATGTAAAAACAGTGGCACTAAATAATAAACAATAATATTACAAAAATATAGGAACTAGAATGGGCTAATTCGGACTTAGAATGAATTAAATATGAATTAAACAAGTTTATAGATTTATTTTTATACTAAAAACCTATTTTTCCACATTAATATAGTTATTTTATTCCACTACTGGACCGGGGCCACAATTTCAGAGAAGCCTAAGGAGAAATCTGCAAATTCCAGGACCTGAATTATATTCTTTTTGACTGAACATGGACGGCGGGTTCAATATTATAAAACCGAGGGGCTCTTTAGAAACTCTGGCACGGTGAAGGGGTATCGGCCATTCACAGCCGTCCGATCTGATATGGACGACACAGATTAAATCGATCAACTTCCTGAACCGGTATGCACTGAGCACCGCTGATCCCCAGATCTGCGGCCCAGATTTTATGAAACCCAATTAACCCACAACCGCTAGATTCAAAATCTACGGCCCCCGCTGCGCGGTATCCAGCCCCCAATCCACACCGTTGATTAACCCCATCAACGGCCACGACGCTCCCTTCTTCATAGAGCCAGTCCTGACGGTGGCGCCACACCCTTTGCACGGCGGCGCGCCGACGAGGAAGTCCCCTGGCTTCCACGGTGCCCAGGTCCGCCCTAAGCTACGATTCAACCGGTGCCACGCGACGAGGAGGACGAGGCGGACTCAGACGAGGACTACTTACCGAGGTTTTGGCTGCAACTTTCCTTTCCCACAGGGACATGCGATCCATGGCGGCTCCCAAATTTTGATGAGAAATTGCGGCGGGTTCCAATCTCACGACACCATGCCGAGCATTCAAACGGGCTAGTGATTCACCCAGCCCCGATATGCACGCATATCCGTTGGTGGCCCACGCTTGCTCAGAAGCATGCCAGCAACGATGGCGTGATAGATAAGGGTGGGCAAGGGGGCTTGGCGAGCACCGAGCGCCATGGCAGAGGAGATGAGGGGAGGGAGGCGAGCACGGTACTTGTATCCGCAGCAAGGAACGCGGCGAAGCTTCCCCCCGGTGTGCGCGCAATGTCAGAGTTCCCCGAGGCTATACTCGTTGGCAAGGAAGGAGGTGCACAGCTGGTCAGGTCGAGATTCGGTTGTTGGAGAAAAACCCGGATTTCGGATGATTCCTGGCCGAGGGGAAAAGGGGGTGCCCGGCATTTATAAACGCATGCGGATTCCGAACTGCGGACGATCCCCTCCGCATGAGGCCCACAAAATCTCAACTGACGCCAACTAATTCGGCCGAGCCCGCGATTTCTGTTTGGGATGGCTAGGAACACGACGCTGGTCACACGAGGGAAAGAGATGACAGACCGGGCCCGCCTGCTAGTGACTCAACACGATAGTGCCTGGAGCCAAACACATTGCTGCGGGTGGACTTGGGCTGCGCGGGAGCAGGGATGGAGTGGGCCGCATAGATTTGGCCCATCCGGCCAAGGGGGGTATTTCATTTCTTTTTTTTCTATTTTAATTTCTATGTTGTTTTGTAATTAAATTTCAAATTCAAATTCGAGATAAATTTTAAGAATTCAAATTTAATACACACTCAAATTCTAGCATGATATGCAATATATTATATTGTATTTAGTATTTTATAATAGGTGTTTCTCAACATATAGTTGATGAAGATGCAATTCAATTATCAAACGAAATTCTTTATTTATTTATACTAGAATTCAGATTCAAAAGTTTAGTTATCCAAATCTAATTTTGTAACAACCAAAATATTTAGTATGAATGCAAATATATATTTATGTGTATTTATTCCTTTCTCTTACTTTGCTCGTGTATTCATTTTCATTTATGATATTCAATAAGTGAGAAATTCACATTATTATATAATCCAATAGGTATTATTATGGTGAAATGATTCATTACCCGTTGATTTAAAAGGAACACGTTTCAACACTTACTAAAAATAACTCTAATACTTTTTCTTGATTAACTAAAGTCCTGTAGATCCTTACTATTATTCTTATAAAATAATAAAGAACTAGCGAAAATTCCTTAAAGCATTATTCAGGGTTTACAAATCCTACCCCCCTTAAAAGAAATCTCGTCCTCGAGATTAGTAAGGAAAGGGATGTAAAAAGTTTTATTTATAGTTTAGCCTTTAACTTCTAATTAGTTTAAGAATAAGAAGTTTCATGTTATTTAGATAGTGGTTATGAAAGCATGGGTATGTATATCCACTTTATTATGTAGGATAATAAGATGTCTTTTGAAGTGTAGATGGGTTTGGGTACGAGAGAGTAAGGTAAGAAAAGACTCCATCCAGAATTGTGGATCTTGACTCATCTTGGTGACCTCACTTGATCCTTGAAGACTTGAGTTGGTGCTCATCCTTTCTTGATGAAGTTGATCATCTTCTTCGGTCTTGTCTTGTTGATTAGGAGTTAGTGTATATTATCGGGCTGGGGAATAGGGTTAAGATAGATATAGATGAGATAGACTACATGATGTAGATCAAAAGTTTGTTTGATGTTAGGTGGGGATAGGCAGATTATGCAATCCATCAAGACTCTATTGGTTGGGTTGGTCTATCAGTCTTTATTTAGTGTAGGGTGAACTAAATTACAACATGTGAATAGGGTCTAATCCATTTCACAAGTATTAACTGGTCCATTAAGTAACTCACTTTAGATTAGATCATAGTAGGTTAGATGGGATCTAGATTAGATTGGTATGACTAGTTTGACTAGATATGATCCAATTAATTTTGCATTAGATCATGGTTGTTAAACTAGGGTGGATAGGTATACTTATTAGGATAAGACAGATCCATGAAGATAAGATAGAATCTTTTGAGGCCAGTTAGATCTATTAGAATGACATAAGGTCTGTTCAGGATGAGATGAGTCTACTAAAGTAATAGAGTATCTTTTAAGATAAGGTAGATCTATTAAGCTTAACATATTTTAGTGTGGGATAATCCAAGTTGGCTAGTTATTTTATCAATATTTTTTTTCACTATATGTATATACAGATGTAATTATGGACATTACTCCACAACTCATCGCACTCAATCAAAGATCCAAATCAAACAATTATCATAAGAACAATCACTGCAACACATAGATATCAAAAAAAATAGTTTTATTTTTGTTCCTAAGAGTAGGTCTCGTATTCCTAAAGGTTATTTTAGGCACTGGATTTCAAAGTGTGAAATCCACATTTGTCTTAAGAAGGAAAAGGTAAGAATAATCAGAGTGAAGCGGAAATAGATGAGAAAAGATTAAGATAAGTTTAGAAAAGAATCAGAGTAAGGTAAGTAGGTAATAGTTTTGTCCATTTCTATCTAGGTTTCGTCCTACCGTCAACATTCCTCTGATACCACTTCTGTCACACCCGGATTTCGGGGCACCAAGACCCGGGCGCGAACATAAACACCAGGTATGCTGGGACCAAGTCTCACACATATGATGTATAGTGGCACAGGATCGAATGTCACAACTTTATATATAACAGGAGTTCTATACAAAATAAATAATTACATTATAAGGAGACAACGGTCCAGCAACCCAAAGTTGACTGGGAGACGACGACCTAGACCTCTCGCGAACTCGTCACAGCATCCTCCAAGCGCTTCATCCTGCGGTACCTGTTCTTGACCTGTGGGGGGGGGGGGGTGTGAGACAGCAAGAGTGAGCTCACATACGTTCATCGCTCAACAAGTTGTGGGGAATAATGTGCATGAACTCGCCAAAGGTGGGAGCTCACGTGAAGTGTAAGGCTTACCAAAGAGGATGGTTAGAGCTGAGCATTGCTTTTAAAGTTGGTCAAAATTTTATTAGCAATTACTAAGTATAAGTAAATACCAAACCCAATTAAGTAGTAGAACAAAAATAACAACATCACCTGCGATGCAATGCATATGACAAATTGAATTTAGTTCCATAGATTAATCATGTGAGTGTCCGAGCTGCTCTTGACCGTGAGCACGGCTAGTATACCAGTTTTACACTCTGCAGAGGTTGCGCATCTTTACCCACAAGTCGTGTTACCCATCTGCCAAGAGACGGCCAATCCCATACACCTCTACCGAGGAGGTGAGGCAGGGTAACACTACGAGGCCTTTACAAAGTTCCACTAGCTTCAGAAAACCCGCTACAGTTTATAGGAAGTTCCAATGCAGGAATCCCTTGCAGGACCGCCATCGCAGCAAAATCCTCCCGAGGGCCTTCCTAGCAGGAATCCCTTGCAGGACTGCCATCGCAGCAAAATCCTCCCGAGGGCCTCCCTACACTGACCACTCCCCTACTGCCCTTGCCCCTTTCGGGTAAGGTAGTCTTCCACTAGCTTTCCTAGTTAGTTGGCCAAGGGCGTCCCATTAAACCCTTGTGGTAGCACTGTTTTCCCGAGTGGTTCTCCATGTTCCAATTAACATAATGATCTTATCATGAACAGTAAATAACAACTGATAACAAAGATATAATCATGAATAAAATGTATCTCCATACCCAAAACCACATATAGCACTAGCAAGTACTACCCAGAAGGTTCAGTGGTAAACAAGGTATAAAGATAGACAAACTGGGGTAACCTATTGGGTCCCATCAAAATTAACCTATGCAGATCATTATGATTAATCAGAACATGAGTGGGTAAAAAAGAAGTGGTCAAGGGCACAACTTGCCTGGGACTTGAGATTCCAGGTACCAGGATGATCTTCAGATGACACGTGTCCTCACCGCTATTCGTAGCAATACAAACAAACATGGTATAGACAAAATTAACATTACACCAAACATATATGCAAAATACATATTAATAATCTACAGGTTGAAATATGATTACAGGAACAAGAATTATTAATTTTGGAGTTATAGATTTTAAGTTATGAATTTCCAAAGACTCTATGTGCGTAGTACAAGATTAATTAGGATGACAATTTTAATGTGACTTTTATGTAAAAACAGTGGCACTAAATAATAAACAATAATATTACAAAAATATAGGAACTAGAACGGGCTAATTCGGACTTAGAATGAATTAAATATGAATTAAACAAGTTTATAGATTTATTTTTATACTAAAAACCTATTTTTCCACATTAATATAGTTATTTTATTCCACTACTGGACCGGGGCCACAATTTTAGAGAAGCCCAAGGAGAAATCTGCAAATTCCAGGACCTGAATTATATTCTTTTTGACTGAACATGGACGGCGGGTTCAATATTATAAAACCGAGGGGCTCTTTAGAAACTCTGGCACGGTGAAGGGGTATCGGCCATTCACAGCCGTCCGATCTGATATGGACGACACAGATTAAATCGATCAACTTCCTGAACCGGTATGCACTGAGCACCGCTGATCCCCAGATCTGCGACCCAGATTTTATGAAACCCAATTAACCCACAACCGCTAGATTCGAAATCTACGGCCCCCGCTGCGCGGTATCCAGCCCCCAATCCACACCGTTGATTAACCCCATCAACGGCCACGGCGCTCCCTTCTTCATAGAGCCAGTCCTGACGGTGGCGCCACACCCTTTGCACGGCGGCGCGCCGACGAGGAAGTCCCCTGGCTTCCACGGTGCCCAGGTCCGCCCTAAGCTACGATTCAATCGGTGCCACGCGACGAGGAGGACGAGGCGGACTCAGACGAGGACTACTTACCGAGGTTTTGGCTGCAACTTTCCTTTCCCACAGGGACATGCGATCCATGGCGGCTCCCAAATTTTGATGAGAAATTGCGGCGGGTTCCAATCTCACGACACCATGCCGAGCATTCAAACGGGCCAGTGATTCACCCAGCCCTGATATGCACGCATATCCGTTGGTGGCCCACGCTTGCTCAGAAGCATGCCAGCAACGATGGCGTGATAGATAAGGGTGGGCAAGGGGGCTTGGCGAGCACCGAGCGCCATGGCAGAGGAGATGAGGGGAGGGAGGCGAGCACGGTACTTGTATCCGCAGCAAGGAACGCGGCGAAGCTTCCCCCCGGTGTGCGCGCAATGTCAGAGTTCCCCGAGGCTATACTCGTTGGCAAGGAAGGAGGTGCACAGCTGGTCAGGTCGAGATTCGGTTGTTGGAGAAAAACCCGGATTTCGGATGATTCCTGGCCGAGGGGAAAAGGGGGTGCCCGGCATTTATAAACGCATGCGGATTCCGAACTGTGGACGATCCCCTCCGCATGAGGCCCACAAAATCTCAACTGACGCCAACTAATTCGGCCGAGCCCGCGATTTCTGTTTGGGATGGCTAGGAACACGACGCTGGTCACACGAGGGAAAGAGATGACAGACCGGGCCCGCCTGCCAGTGACTCAACACGATAGTGCCTGGAGCCAAACACATTGCTGCGGGTGGACTTGGGCTGCGCGGGAGCAGGGATGGAGTGGGCCGCATAGATTTGGCCCATCCGGCCAAGGGGAGTATTTCATTTCTTTTTTTCTATTTTAATTTCTATGTTGTTTTGTAATTAAATTTCAAATTCAAATTCGAGATAAATTTTAAGAATTCAAATTTAATACACACTCAAATTCTAGCATGATATGCAATATATTATATTGTATTTAGTATTTTATAATAGGTGTTTCTCAACATATAGTTGATGAAGATGCAATTCAATTATCAAACGAAATTCTTTATTTATTTATACTAGAATTCAGATTCAAAAGTTTAGTTATCCAAATCTAATTTTGTAACAACCAAAATATTTAGTATGAATGCAAATATATATTTATGTGTATTTATTCCTTTCTCTTACTTTGCTCGTGTATTCATTTTCATTTATGATATTCAATAAGTGAGAAATTCACATTATTATATAATCCAATAGGTATTATTATGGTGAAATGATTCATTACCCGTTGATTTAAAAGGAACACGTTTCAACACTTACTAAAAATAACTCTAATACTTTTTCTTGATTAACTAAAGTCCTGTAGATCCTTACTATTATTCTTATAAAATAATAAAGAACTAGCGAAAATTCCTTAAAGCATTATTCAGGGTTTACAACTTTAGTCCAAAAGTGGACTAATTTTGCACATAGGTCCCTAGGGTTTGGTTTTAGGGTTTTCCAGGGTTCCATTTAGAGTTTCTGGTCTCCTAGGGGTATAAGTGTAATTCCACTTTAGTCTTGGGATCATTTTATGACTATTCCCCTAAAATCTTTAGGTTTGCTCAACTTTGGTTATGTTTTACCCTTTTAATCCCTATTTAGGGTTAAGTTCCCTATCCAGGGTTCTATTTGCAAAATACCAAAACAATACAACTTGTTTGAGATTTTTACCTAGTAAATGCACTCTAGGTGTGTCAAACATATGCAATGCCAATGTTTATGATGCCATGCTCAAGTTTTAGTTACAGTAACACCAGGGGTGTTACATCGATCCACTTGGAGAATTAGTCGATGGCGACCAGAAGGTGCGAGAAGCCCCTGGGTGCCTTCTGCAAGGGACCGACGAGGTCTAGACCCCACACAGCAAATGGCCAGGTGATGGGTATCGTCTGCAAGGCCTGAGCGGGCAGATGCGTCTACTTTGTGTAGAATTGACACCCCCGGCAGGAGCGCACAATCCTAGTGGCGTCGGCCACCGCGGTTGGCCAGTAGAAACCTTGTTGGAAGGCATTCCCCACGAGGGCTCGAGGTGCTGCATGGTGGCCGCAAGCCCCCGAGTGTATTTCTTGCAACAGCTCTTGTCCTTGGGCGATAGATATGTATCGTTGGAGGATGCCCGAGGGGCTGCGGTGATAGAGCTATTTTTCATCACCCAGCAAGATGAATGACTTGGCGCGCCGAGCCAGCCGTCGAGCTTTGGTCTTGTCGATGGGAAGCTCTCCTCGGAGGGGAAATTCTAGGTACGGGGTCTGCCAGTTCGGATCTGGCGTGACCCCATTCTGTTCCTCCTCGACGGGCAAGGCCTCTTCCTCGATGGCCGAGGGTACCTCGGGCTGGGCCGAGGCTTCCTCAAGCTCGGGCGCGTCGTCGATCTTGACGGATGGTTGATGTAGATCTCTGGAGAAGACGTCCGGGGAACCGTCGTTCACCCCGAGGCTATTTTCGCCAGCTCGTCCGTAGTCTCGTTGTACCGTCGGGCGATGTGGTCGAGCTCCAGCCCGTAGAACTTGTTTTCCAGGCGCCGGACTTCGTCGCAGTAGGCTTCCATCCTTCGGTCACGGCAGTGGGAGTTCTTTATGACTTGGTCGATGACAAGCTGTGAGTCGCCTCGAGCGTCGAGGCGTCGGACCCCTAGCTCGATGGTGATGCGTAGCCCGTTAACCAGTGCCTCGTACTCGGCCACGTTGTTTGATGCCGGAAAATGGAGGCGAATGACGTAGCGGAGATGCTTTCCGAGGGGTGAAACGAAGAGCAGGCCAGCGCCTGCTCCTGTTTTCATGAGTGACCCATCGAAGTACATGGTCTAGAGCTCGGGCTGGATTGGAGTTGTCGGTAACTGGGTGTCAGTCCACTCAGCCAGGAAGTCTGCCAAGACCTGGGATTTTATGGCCTTCCGAGGAGCGAATGATAACGTTTCGCCCATAAGCTCCACCGCCCACTTTGCTATCCTACCCGAGGCCTCGCGGCACTGGATGATCTCCCCTAGGGGGAAGGATGACACCACAGTCACAGGATGAGACTCGAAGTAGTGTCGCAACTTTCGTCGTATCAGGATCACTGCGTAGAGCAGCTTCTGGATCTGTGGGTAGCGGACTTTGGTCTCGGAAAGCACTTCGCTGATGAAGTAGACTGGCCTCTGGACGGGCAGTGCATGCCCTTCTTCTTGTCTCTCGACTACGATCGCGGCACTGACCACCTGAGTAGTCGTGGCTACATAGATCAAGAGGGCTTCTCCTGCGGCGGGGGGCACCAAGATGGGTGTGTTAGTAAGGAGCGCCTTAAGGTTTCCAAGGGCTTCCCCGGCCTCGGGGGTCCAAGTGAAGCACTCGACCTTCCTTAAGAGGCGGTACAGAGACAAGCCTTTCTTGCCAAGGCGTGAGATGAAGCGGCTCAGAGCCGCAAGGCATCCCATGACCCTCTGTACTCCTTTCAAATCTTTGATCGGTCCCATGTTGGTGATGGCCGCGATTTTCTCCGGGTTGGCCTTGATGCCCCGCTCGGAGACGATGAATCCAAGGAGCATGCCTCGGGGGACTCCGAAGACACACTTCTCGAGATTGAGTTTCACGCCTTTCGCTCTGAGACACTTGAATGTAGTTTCAAGGTTAGAGAGGAGGTCAGAGGCTCTCTTCGTCTTAACAACGATGTCATCGACATAAGCCTCGACCGTTCTGCCGATGTGTTCTCCAAACACGTGGTTCATGCACCTCTGGTAAGTGGCGCCTGCATTCCTCAACCCAAATGGCATTGTAGTGTAACAGTACATGCCAAAAGGTGTGATGAAAGAAGTCGCGAGCTGGTCGGACTCTTTCAGCTTGATTTGGTGATAGCCTGAGTAGGCATCAAGGAATGACAGGGTTTCACACCCAGCAGTGGAGTCCATGATTTGATCGATGCGAGGTAGAGGGTAGGGAACTTTCGGACATGCTTTGTTTAGACCAGTGTAGTCTACACACATCCTCCATTTCCCATCCTTCTTCCTTACAAGAACAGGGTTAGCTAACCATTCGGGATGGAATACCTCTTTGATAACCCTACCGCGAGTAGCTTGTGGATCTCCTCGCCTATGGCCCTATGCTTTTCTTCATCAAAACGGTGCAGGGTTTGCTTCACGGGTCGGGCTCCAGCTCCGATGTCCAGTGAGTGCTCGACGACATCCCTCGATATGTCGGGCATGCCTGAGGGACTCCACGCAAAGACTTCGGCGTTTGCGCGGAGAAAGTCGACGAGCACTGCTTCCTATTTGGGGTCGAGCTCGGAGCCGATCCGAACTTTCTTGCTGGCGTCGTTGCTGGGGTCGAGAGAGACGGACTTGACCGCCTCAACTAGTTCGAAGTTGCCGGTGTGCCGCTTCGCGTCGGGCGCCTCCTTGGAGAGGCGTTTCAGGTCGGCGATGAGGGCCTCGGACTCGGCGAGAGCCTCGGCGTACTCCACGCTCTCCATGTCGCATTCGTACGCGTGGCGGTACGTGGATCCGACGGTGATGATCCCATTCGGGCCCGGCATCTTGAGCTTGAGATAGGTGTAGTTGGGGACGACCATGAACTTGGCGTAGCATGGTCTTCCCAACACCGCATGGTAGGTTCCTCGGAACCCGACGACCTCAAAGGTGAGAGCTTCCTTTTGGAAGTTAGAGGGAGTTCCGAAGCAGACGGGTAAGTCGATCCGTCCGAGGGGTAGGATTCGCTTCCCGGGCGCGATCCAGTGGAAGGGTGCCGCACCGGCCCGGACTTCGGACCAACTAACCCCTAAGAGTTCCTGGGTCTCGGCGTAGATGATGTTAAGGCTGCTGCCTCCGTCCATGAGGACCTTGGAGAGCCTAACGTTGCCGATGATCGGATCGACGACGAGCGGGTACCTTCCTGGGCTTGGCACGAAGTCGGGGTGGTCGCCTTGGTCGAAGGTGATAGGCTTGTCGGACCAGTCTAGGTAGACTGGCGCTGCCACCTTCACCAAGCAGACTTCCCGGCGCTCCCGCTTGCGGTGCCGAGCCGAGGCGTTCGCCGCCTGCCCGCCGTAGATCATGAAGCAGTTATGGACTTCCGGGAATCCCTCTTCCTTGCCGCCCTCCTTCTTGTCATTGTCATGGCCCTTGCCATCCTCCGCCCGGGGCCCGTTGTAACACCCGGATTTTAGGGGTCCAAAACCCGGGGTTAACATAAACACCAGGTATGCTGGGACCAAGTCCCAAACATATGATGTATAGTGGCACAGGATCGAATGTCACATCTTTATATATAACAGGAGTTCTATACAAAATAAATAATTACATTATAAGGAGACAACGGTCCAGCAACCCAAAGTTGACTGGGGGACGACGACCTAGACCTCTCACGAACTCGTCGCAGCATCCTCCATGAGCATCATCCTGCAGTACCTGTTCTTGACCTGTGGTGTATGTGAGACAGCAAGAGTGAGCTCACATACGTTCATCGCTCAACAAGTTGTGGGGAATAATGTGCATGAACTCGCCAAAGGTGGGAGCTCACGTGAAGTGTAAGGCTTACCAAAGAAGATGGTTAGAGCTGAGCATTGCTTTTAAAGTTGGTCAAAATTTTATTAGCGGTTACTAAGTATAAGTAAATACCAAACCCAATTAAGTAATAGATCAAAAGTAACAACACCACCTGCAATGCAATGCATATGACAAGTTGAATTTAGTTCCATAAATTAATCATGTGAGTGTCCGAGCTGCTCATGACCGTGAGCACGGCTAGTATACCAGTTTTACACTCTGCAGAGGTTGCACATCTTTACCCACAAGTCGTGTATCCCATGTCGCCAGGGTTTGCAAGGCCCTTAGACACTTCCGAGGTGAATGGCTAGGGATCCACTACGAGGCCTTTACAAAGTTCCACTAGCTTCCGAAAACCCGCTACAGTTTATAGGAAGATCCAGTGCAGGAATCCCTTGCAGGACCGCCATCGCAGCAAAATCCTCCCGAGGGCCTCCCTACACTGACCTCTCCCCTACTGCCCTTGCCCCTTTCGGGTAAGGTAGTCTTCCACTAGCTTTCCTAATTAATCAGCCAAGGGTGTCCCATTCCACCCTTGTGGTAGCACTGTTTTCCCGGGTGGTTCTCCATGTTCCAATTAACATAATGATCTCAACATGAACCATAAATAACAACTGATAATAAAAGTATAATCATGAATAGTGTAATCTTCATACCCAAAACCACATATAGCACTAGCAAGTACTACCCAGAAAGTTCAGTGGTAAACAAGGTATAAAGATAGACAAACTAGGGTAACCTATTGGGTCCCATCAAAATTAACCTATGCAGATCATTATGATTAATTAGAACATGACTGGGTAAAAAGAAGTGATCAAGGGCACAACTTGCCTGGGCCTTGAGATTCCAGGTACCAGGATGATCTTCAGATTCTCGTGACCTCACTGCTAGTCGTAGCAATACAAACAAACAGTGTATAGGCAAAATTAACATTACACCAAACATGTATGCCCAAAATACATATTAATAATATACATATTAAAATAAGATCACAGGAAAAAGAATTATTAATTTTGGAGTTGTAGAATTCAAGTTATGATTTTCCTAAGGTTTAATGTGATTAAAATATGATTAAATGATAAATAAATTTTCTGACAGAGTTCATGTCAAAACAGTGATTCTAAATGGTAGAGAATATTATTACAAAATTTTAGGAATTGGAATGACTCAATTTGGAGCTAGAATGAATTAAATATGAATTATCTAAGTTTTAGCAATTATTTTCATATTAAAAATCCATTTTCTATTTTATTTATTCAATTTAAACAAGTTCTGGACTGGGCCTCAATTAAACAGAAAACCCAGGGGCTGGCGCGTAAAACTTCCTAAGACTCAGAAAATCCCAAGGTGGACGGCGGGTTGATTTCCGCAAAGTCCAGGGACTCTTTAACAAAAGTGCCAGCGCGAAGGGGTACGGTGGAATCTGAGCCGTCCGATCCAAATTGGACGCCCCAGATTAGATCAAATTAATCTGAACCGGTATGAACTGTGAGCCCTTGGATCTGGATCCAACGGTCCACAACCAATCCGAGCTCATAACGCGATGACTCAATCCCACCCGCCAGATCACAGATCCACGGTCCTGATCAATCCGACCGGATCGTTATGCGGTGCTTCATCACATCCATCCATTTCAGATCAACGGCCCTGGGTTATTCTCTCCCTCTCCCGATCGAACCGCGCGGCGGCGCGTTCTTCCCCACGGCGGCGCCATGGCCGAACTACGCCATCCATCAATTCCTAGCCCTACGCTTCGAACTGAGACATGCTATACATAGACGATGCATAGGCGAACTAGATGAGGGCTTCCTTACCATTGCTCATGCAGCACAGGTCCTCGCCTCGATTTTAGCACGGTGGGGAGAGCCGGTCACGACGAACAACGGCATGGCGGCGACATTCATGCACCGAGGAGGAATTTGGCCAACACCAGACAATCCCATCCCCGGAAATCAATCCAGAATGCACCACGATCCTAGGCCTACATCCAAGACTCCACACTGAGGTCGAAGAGGTGGTGCGGACACAGATTAATGGCAGCGTCCCCATCTTCTCCCACTGCGGCGATGGTCCCTCTGCCTCGCCACCCGCACGGCGGACCCTTGGTGCCCGCGGTACGACCAAGGCACAGATGCCTGGTTTATATAGCCGATTATCCACGCAGGCGAGAATCATGCGGGATCCACGGATTCTGTTGAACAGCCTGATCCGATTCTTACGTGAGGAAGAAGGGACGACGGCCGAGGGGGTCCCACACGGAGCGGTCGCCGCAGCCGTAGGTGAGCCGCGAGCCTGCGAATTGAAAGCAGCCGGGGGAACTCTGTTTGCAGGAGCTAACGCGGCGGCTACCGGATCTCTGGCCATCGTGGAGCTGCCGCAACGGCGTGGAGGGGATGACTCCGACGCCCCGGCCCCACATGTAAGCGCCACAAAAGGGAAAGAAAAACGTAGAGTGGGCTGGCGCGGGTGAAGGGGTTGATGGGCCGAAAGTGCTGCGGCCAGCCCATTTAGGTTAGAATGCTTTCGCCATTTTCCATTTTATTTTGAATTCTCTTTTTTTTTGTATTCAAACTTGCTATTTTGAATTCCAAATTTTTCTGTGAACTTTGTACCTAGATTCAAATGTACAAATTGAACAAACAAGTATGGAAGGATTTTATTTATTTTCTTTATTTTTGTATGGTATTTTCCTTCTCTTCTATAAACTCTAATTTGCAAATTAGGGTTAAATCCCCAAATTGGGATATTAATATATATTTTTTTATATTATTTTTATATTGTCACAAAATGCACAAAAAATAGAATCCAGCATGATGCATAATTTACTTTTGGGTATCTTTTGTTATGTTCTCATGAAATGATAAATATAGATAACACATATATGTATAAAGGAGTATGATTTTCTCTTTTTAGATTTTTCTTACAAAGTGGGTGTTACAAATCCTACCCCCCTTAAAAATAATCTCGTCCTCGAGATTTGTAAGAAAAGGGAATACAAAAAGGGTTGGTTTGCAATTTAGCTTTTAATTTCTAAATCAAGGGTCTCTTTTTTTTATTATTAGTAAGTGATAGGAGAGCATGGGTATTATATGTATGTCCACTTTATTATGTAGGATAGAAGATGTCTTTAGGGTATATATAGGTTTGGGTAAGAAAGAGTAGGATAAGAAAAACTCCATCCAAGATTGTGGATCTTGACTCATCTTGGTGACCTTACTTGATCCTTGAAGACTTGAGTTGGTGTTCATCCTTTCTTGATGAAGTTGATCATCTTCTTCGGTCTTTTCTTATTGATTAGGAGTTAGTGTATATTATCGGGCTAGAGAATATGGTTAAGATAGGTGTGGTTGAGATAAACTACATGATGTAGGTCAAAATCTGGTTTGATGTCAGGTGGTGGTTGATAGATTATGCAATCCATTAAGACTCTATTGATTGGGTAAGTTATGTAACTTGTTATATAGGTCGAGTTGTTGTGTATGGCCAAGTTGATATAAGTCTCCAAATTAGGCTTAAGTGATTTAGGAGTATGGCTTTATCCTTGTACCAGCATTAAGTAACTTACTCTAGATTAGATCATAATAGATTAGATAAAATCTAGATTAGGTTGTATATAACTAGGTTAGACTAGTTTAATTTAGATAAATCCACTAGGGTAGGATATGTCTTATTAGAATCTGTTGGGATAGTATGGATCATATGGTGTAGGTAAGTTAGAAGCTCTAGTAGGTTAACACAGAGGGATTATGCAACCATCGGATGGTTAGGATAGTTGCATGAGGCCAAGTTGGTCTTGTCGTTCTTTAATTTAGTGCAGGGTGAACTAAGTTAAGTCCTGTTCTATGGGGGTAGAGTCTAAACTATTTCATCAGTATTATCTAACATGTTTGATAAGTCACTTTAGATTTGATCAGATCCAGGTTAGATTGGTGTGACTAGTTTGACTAGATAAGATCTAATTGATTTGCATTAGATCATGGTTGTTAAACTAGGGTGGATAAGTATGCTTATTAGGATAAGACAGATCCATAAAGATAAGATAGAATCTTTTGAGGTCAGTTAGATCTATTAGGATAAGGATAAAATCTTTTCAAGATAAGATGAGTATCTTTTAAGATGAGATGGATCTAGTAAGATAAGAGAGAATCTTATAAGATAAGATGAATTGGTTAGAATGAGATCTTTTAGGATAAGTTAAATCTCTTAAGCTAGATATGTTCCAATGGGGATAATCTAGGTTGTCTAGTTATCTTACAAATATTTTTTTCCCTAAATGTATATATACAGATGTAATTGTGGACATTACTCCACAACCCATCACACTCAATCGAAGATCCAAATCAGACAAGTATCATAAGATCAAACATTCAAGCATATAAATATTTACAAAAATAGTTTTGTTTTTGTTCCTAAGAGTAGGTCTCCTATTCCCAAAGGTCACTTTAGGCACAGGATTTCAAAAGTGTGAAATCCACATTTGTCTTTAGAATAAATAGGTAAGAATAATCAGAGTGAAGCGGAAATAGATGAGAAAAGATTAAGATAAGTTTAGAAATGATCAGGGTAGCAAAGGTAAGTAGATAATGGTTGTTCCAGTTCTATCTAGGTTTCGTCCTACAGTCAACATTGCTCTGATACCACTTCTGTAACACCCGGATTTTAGGGGTCCAAAACCCGGGGTTAACATAAACACCAGGTATGCTGGGACCAAGTCCCAAACATATGATGTATAGTGGCACAGGATCGAATGTCACATCTTTATATATAACAGGAGTTCTATACAAAATAAATAATTACATTATAAGGAGACAACGGTTTTGCAACCCAAAGTTGACTGGGGGACGACGACCTAGACCTCTCACGAACTCGTCGTAGCATCCTCCATGAGCATCATCCTGCAGTACCTGTTCTTGACCTGTGGTGTATGTGAGACAGCAAGAGTGAGCTCACATACGTTCATCGCTCAACAAGTTGTGGGGAATAATGTGCATGAACTCGCCAAAGGTGGGAGCTCACGTGAAGTGTAAGGCTTACCAAAGAAGATGGTTAGAGCTGAGCATTGCTTTTAAAGTTGGTCAAAATTTTATTAGCGGTTACTAAGTATAAGTAAATACCAAACCCAATTAAGTAATAGATCAAAAGTAACAACACCACCTGCAATGCAATGCATATGACAAGTTGAATTTAGTTCCATAAATTAATCATGTGAGTGTCCGAGCTGCTCATGACCGTGAGCACGGCTAGTATACCAGTTTTACACTCTGCAGAGGTTGCGCATCTTTACCCACAAGTCGTGTATCCCATGTCGCCAGGGTTTGCAAGGCCCTTAGACACTTCCGAGGTGAATGGCTAGGGATCCACTACGAGGCCTTTACAAAGTTCCACTAGCTTCCGAAAACCCGCTACAGTTTATAGGAAGATCCAATGCAGGAATCCCTTGCAGGACCGCCATCGCAGCAAAATCCTCCCGAGGGCCTCCCTACACTGACCTCTCCCCTACTGCCCTTGCCCCTTTCGGGTAAGGTAGTCTTCCACTAGCTTTCCTAATTAATCAGCCAAGGGCGTCCCATTCCACCCTTGTGGTAGCACTGTTTTCCCGGGTGGTTCTCCATGTTCCAATTAACATAATGATCTCAACATGAACCATAAATAACAACTGATAATAAAAGTATAATCATGAATAGTGTAATCTTCATACCCAAAACCACATATAGCACTAGCAAGTACTACCCAGAAAGTTCAGTGGTAAACAAGGTATAAAGATAGACAAACTAGGGTAACCTATTGGGTCCCATCAAAATTAACCTATGCAGATCATTATGATTAATTAGAACATGACTGGGTAAAAAGAAGTGATCAAGGGCACAACTTGCCTGGGCCTTGAGATTCCAGGTACCAGGATGATCTTCAGATTCTCGTGACCTCACTGCTAGTCGTAGCAATACAAACAAACAGTGTATAGGCAAAATTAACATTACACCAAACATGTATGCCCAAAATACATATTAATAATATACATATTAAAATAAGATCACAGGAAAAAGAATTATTAATTTTGGAGTTGTAGAATTCAAGTTATGATTTTCCTAAGGTTTAATGTGATTAAAATATGATTAAATGATAAATAAATTTTCTGACAGAGTTCATGTCAAAACAGTGATTCTAAATGGTAGAGAATATTATTACAAAATTTTAGGAATTGGAATGACTCAATTTGGAGCTAGAATGAATTAAATATGAATTATCTAAGTTTTAGCAATTATTTTCATATTAAAAATCCATTTTCTATTTTATTTATTCAATTTAAACAAGTTCTGGACTGGGCCTCAATTAAACAGAAAACCCAGGGGCTGGCGCGTAAAACTTCCTAAGACTCAGAAAATCCCAAGGTGGACGGCGGGTTGATTTCCGCAAAGTCCAGGGACTCTTTAACAAAAGTGCCAGCGCGAAGGGGTACGGTGGAATCTGAGCCGTCCGATCCAAATTGGACGCCCCAGATTAGATCAAATTAATCTGAACCGGTATGAACTGTGAGCCCTTGGATCTGGATCCAACGGTCCACAACCAATCCGAGCTCATAACGCGATGACTCAATCCCACCCGCCAGATCACAGATCCACGGTCCTGATCAATCCGACCGGATCGTTATGCGGTGCTTCATCACATCCATCCATTTCAGATCAACGGCCCTGGGTTATTCTCTCCCTCTCCCGATCGAACCGCGCGGCGGCGCGTTCTTCCCCACGGCGGCGCCATGGCCGAACTACGCCATCCATCAATTCCTAGCCCTACGCTTCGAACTGAGACATGCTATACATAGACGATGCATAGGCGAACTAGATGAGGGCTTCCTTACCATTGCTCATGCAGCACAGGTCCTCGCCTCGATTTTAGCACGGTGGGGAGAGCCGGTCACGACGAACAACGGCATGGCGGCGACATTCATGCACCGAGGAGGAATTTGGCCAACACCAGACAATCCCATCCCCGGAAATCAATCCAGAATGCACCACGATCCTAGGCCTACATCCAAGACTCCACACTGAGGTCGAAGAGGTGGTGCGGACACAGATTAATGGCGGCGTCCCCATCTTCTCCCACTGCGGCGATGGTCCCTCTGCCTCGCCACCCGCACGGCGGACCCTTGGTGCCCGCGGTACGACCAAGGCACAGATGCCTGGTTTATATAGCCGATTATCCACGCAGGCGAGAATCATGCGGGATCCACGGATTCTGTTGAACAGCCTGATCCGATTCTTACGTGAGGAAGAAGGGACGACGGCCGAGGGGGTCCCACACGGAGCGGTCGCCGCAGCCGTAGGTGAGCCGCGAGCCTGCGAATTGAAAGCAACCGGGGGAACTCTGTTTGCAGGAGCTAACGCGGCGGCTACCGGATCTCTGGCCATCGTGGAGCTGCCGCAACGGCGTGGAGGGGATGACTCCGACGCCCCGGCCCCACATGTAAGCGCCACAAAAGGGAAAGAAAAACGTAGAGTGGGCTGGCGCGGGTGAAGGGGTTGATGGGCCGAAAGTGCTGCAGCCAGCCCATTTAGGTTAGAATGCTTTCGCCATTTTCCATTTTATTTTGAATTCTCTTTTTTTTTTGTATTCAAACTTGCTATTTTGAATTCCAAATTTTTCTGTGAACTTTGTACCTAGATTCAAATGTACAAATTGAACAAACAAGTATGGAAGGATTTTATTTATTTTCTTTATTTTTGTATGGTATTTTCCTTCTCTTCTATAAACTCTAATTTGCAAATTAGGGTTAAATCCCCAAATTGGGATATTAATATATATTTTTTTATATTATTTTTATATTGTCACAAAATGCACAAAAAATAGAATCCAGCATGATGCATAATTTACTTTTGGGTATCTTTTGTTATGTTCTCATGAAATGATAAATATAGATAACACATATATGTATAAAGGAGTATGATTTTCTCTTTTTAGATTTTTCTTACAAAGTGGGTGTTACACCCGTTCTTATGGAAGTAGCGCCGGAGCATGACACATTCTTCGAGGGTGTGCTTGACGGGCCCCTAGTGATAGGGGCACGGCTCTTTGAGCATCTTGTCGAACGCACCGGCCCCTCCAGGAGGTTTCCGAGGGTTCTTGTGCTCGGCCGCAGCGACGAGATTCGCGTCTGCGACGTCGCGCTTCGCTCGCGACTTGTTTTTAGCCTTCTTCTTCGTGCCCCGCTGGGCGGACGCCTCAGGGGCGTCTGTCTTCGGCTCTCCCTGAGGCTGCTTGTCCTTTCGGAAGATGGCTTCGACCGCCTCTTGACCCGAGGCGAACTTGGTGGCGACGTCCATCAGTTCGCTCACACGGGTGGGAGTCTTGCGCCCTAGTTTGCTCACTAGGTCTCGGCAAGTGGTGCCGGCAGGGAAAGCCCCGATGACATCTGAGTCGGTAACGTTGGGCAGCTCGGTGCGCTGCTTTGAAAACCGCCGGATGTACTCTCGGAGGGACTCCCCTGGCTACTGGCGGCAGCTTTGGAGGTCCCACGAGTTCCCAGGGCGCACGTACGTGCCTTGGAAGTTTCCCGCGAAAGCTTTGACCAGATCGTCCCAGTCAGAGATCTGTGCAGGAGGCAGATGCTCTAGCCAGGCTCGGGCGGCGTCAGAGAGAAAAAGGGGTAGATTACGGATGATGAGGTTGTCATCATCCGCCCCTCCCCACTGGCATGCCAGTCGGTAGTCCACGAGCCACAGCTCCAGCCTCGTCTCCCCCGAGTACTTGGTGATGGTAGTCGTGGCTCGGAAACGGATAGGGAACGACACTCATCGTATGGCCCGGCTGAAGACTCGCAGACCGGGTGGTTCAGGCAAAGGACTGTGATCCTCGTCACTGTTGCAGCGTCCCCCACGCCTGGGATGGTAGCCTCGGCGCACCTTCTCGTTGAGGCGGGCTCGATGGTCGAGATGGTGGTGCTCGTTGCCGAGGCATTCCCGGGCGGCGGGCGCCTCGTCCCGTGTACGCTCAGGATGGACCGAGGCTTCCCGAATGCGCCGGGAGGACACCACGTGATGCTCCGAGGGGTCAGCTCGCCTGCGGGAGGTGGAGCTCTCAGCTCGTTGAACCGCGGTGCCTTCTAGGAGATTCTTGAGTTCGCCCTGGATACGCCGTCCCTCGGTGGTGGATGGCTCCGGCATGGCTCGAAGCAGCATCACCGCTGCAGCTAGGTCCTGGCCGGACCGACTGACGACCGGGGGCAGCACTGTCCTGGCATTGTTGACGATGCGGCGCCGGATGTCTTGGGCCCGATGACAGGCTTCTCCGGCGAGGGTTCGGCCCGCCCACTCCTGTTCGATGTTCTGTCGGAGCTGTACAAGCCGGACTGCTTCCCCGTCGACCCGGGCCTGCATCTCACGGATTTGCTCGAGCTGTATGTCCTGACCCCCTACAGGGACTGGGACCACAGCTAGCTCCCGCGGGATGTCAACGCGAGATGCGGGCCTAGGGGGATCGTCAACCTCTGGCATACCGAGGTGGTTGCCTTCGTTGTGATCTCCCAGATCGACGTGGAAACATTCGCGACTTGGGCCGTAACCCTCGTCATCAAGGTCATGGCCATCGTCAGAACAACCGGAGAGACAGTGGTCACATGCGGACATGAAGCCCCACATGGCACCAGGGTTATTGAGGGTAGAGAAATCCCAACCGAAGTCGGGGTCGTCCTCTTCCTCAGAACCCGCCGATCCGAAGGTTGAGACGGCTGTCAGTCGGTCCTAGGTCGACCACATGTGGTACCCCGGAAGGTTTGGATACGCCTTTACGAAGGCGCTCACCATAGCGGGGTCGCTAGGTGGATTGAAGCTGAACCGAAAAGGTATGGGATGGAAAACGGACGGTACCTCTTGGTCGTTGGACGGTGGTGAAGTCGTGTCGCGGGCGGTGCACACCGTCATCTCAGGTACGAGGGTAACGCCCAGTAGGTCCTTTGCGAGGGTGCTGGCGTCATCAGTCCGCTTGGGGCTGACACGTCGCAAGGAAGTGACACCCGCCGTCGTCTCAGGTGTGAGGACAATGTCCGACATGTCCCCCGGGGGAGTGCCGGCGTCGTCGACTCGCTCTGGTGCGATAGCCGACATGGTGCCGCCTCCTGCGTGGCCACGGTTGCCTCGTCTCCGCCTCCTCCGACGAGGAGGGTGGCGGGGACGACCGGAGTGCTCCTCTTCTGCCGCGGGGAGATGCTGTCGTAGAGCTCGCCGCCGCTAGGCGAGTCGGAGACCATCGTTGTCGTCACGTCGCGGGGGGAGGAGTACCATGTCGTAGGTGCCGTCGAGGGACATGAACTCGAGACTCCCGAAGCGGAGCACCGTCCTGGGCTAGAGAGGTTGCTGAAGACTCCCCATCTAGATCTCAACGGGAAGATGTTTGTTAACACGCAGCAGGCCTCTACCTGGCGCGCCAACTGTCGGCGTCTCGGACCCGGGGGGTCCCTTGGACCGACCAGTGAAATCGTTGTGTGCCCCTGCCCAGATGGGTTGGCGCGGGATGGAACACAAGAGGTGGGACAAGCCTTGTATTATCCTGCACCAGGGGTGCCGCTTGTAGTAGGGGTTACAAGCACGTCGCATGAGAGAGGGAGAGACACAGAGTTCGTCCGTCACTTCCCTCACGCGAACCCCCCTCAGGGTGGCCCTGGACCTCCCTTTTATAGAGGCAAGGAGAGAGTCCAGACGTACAACGGGGGGCGTAGCTATGCGCTAACGTGTCTGGCAGTGGAGTGCCTAAGCCCTGTGTACATGCCAACGTGGCCGTTTGTCACACCCGGTTCCAGGGGGTAGAACCGAGCGCATACCATATGTGTGCCAGGATCCATTTCCACACATATGTTGACGTCACAAGTGTAATATATCAAAAGACAATGCAATAAAGGCGTAAAGAGAGTAGAATACTTTATTACATCATCTGAAACATTGTATCTTTAACAAGTATCACATCAAAGTAAAGCGGAAATAAATAACGGGGGCAATCTCCCACAGGAAGATGACCGGCACATCGTTAGACTTAGAATTCGTCGTCGTCGATAAAATCTCCATCAAAGTCTCCAGCATCACCCTCTGATCAAAATATTAGCAAGGGTGAGCTCACTTATGGTCGGGGCTCAGCAAGTGGGGGAAAATTAATGCAAGTATAACAAGGTGAGGCTAAGGTTGAGCAGTAAGCATTTTAGTCGGTCAACATTTTATTAACAACACCTGTCTTACTAAAAAGTGTGAATCCCAAATATCCCATTTAAACAAAGGAATATGAATATAACAAAAACACTTAAGTGAAACCACTTAAGCAAAACATTGGCAGATCATCGGATCTCAATTTAATTCCATCTTCAAGTTCAATAATCATGTGAGGAGTCCAGGCCGCTCATAACCGGGAGCACGACTGATATATCAGTTTTACACTCTGCAGAGGTGGTACAACTTTACCCACAAGCCATGTATCCCATCTAGCCTAGGTTGATCGGACCCTTAAACACTGCCGAGGTGAATGGCTAGGGATCCATTATGAGGCTTTCACAAAATACACTTAATACGAAGCAACCCGCTAAGGTTTCTAAAGACGATGGTGGTGGCTCCCTGGGTGAGGTACCTTAGCCAAGAATACGACCCCATATTAACGTGGGCTGCCAGCACCTACCGCTCCCCCTCTTGCCCATATTTCAGGTAAGGTTGCTAGGCACTAAGCATATAAAGCTAATTACCAAAGCCAGAGCCATCATAGCACTCTTGGTTGCACTGTTATCCTGGGTGGTCACTCCATGTTCCAATTAATTTAAAATAATATTATCTTAACCATCGGGTTAATGCCATAATTGCCAATTAAATTTTTGGAACATTAATACCAATTGATGAGTGACATTAAAACTCATTAAGTTGAGCGGTAGCATAAATCTTACAAAGCTTAATTATTTCCCCAGGTTAAACAAGGAATACGTTTGGTAAATCTAGGAAATCCTTAACTAGGTAAAACCCATCAAATTATGCAGTATATCAAAAGTAAACATTATTATATGCAATGATTGGGTACAAAAATAATATGCAGAGGGAGAATCCACTTGCCTTGCTCAAACGCGTCCTGCGGATCGTCCTCGAACGAATTTGGTTCGTCTACCACACCGTCAGCTTCTAATAACGTTGCACGTCGCCATACAAAAAGAAAGCATACACCAATAAATAAACACACACCATTCAACAAACAATGAAACATACGTTTTACAAATTATACTTGTAAAAGAAAACATTCCGAAAAGAAAACTTAATTTGTAACTATAATATAAAATAAAACACATCAACGATCATCTCATTTGCTACGACATATTATTTATTTTGTTTGCATAGTTCACTAGAGAGATCTATGTGGCACATTTGACTATGAAAGTGTGTACTATATAAATTCATTAATATAGATATCGCGCTAAACCAAACTCTATGGAGTAAGTTTAATTAGCTAATCAATTATTTCTACCGGATAGTACGTGGAGTAGATTTTATTATTTCTTTCTAAAAGAAAATTATAGTAGACGTTACAATATTATTTAAAAAGTCACGTAACCTTAATATTTAAGAGAACTAAATTAACCTACCAATTTAATTCTACTATTTAGTTTACAGTGGACATAGTCACTATATTATTTTATTAATCGAGACTCTAGCATGACTAGCAATTTGTGTATGATCGCACGTACGAACACATACGGTGTGACTAAAAATCTATAGTTCATCCTGAGCAAAGTTAACCGTAGGATTATTCACTAGTATTTTTGTTACAAATATATGGCCTACGTACCTATCCCTTAATCCTTCACTCTAGTAATCTATATTTAAATTAATTCTCAACAGACATAACCAAATTAAGATACACAAATGTGAAATATAGCATACACTAATTAAAATAGATCATCACATTCATATGAAATTAATCGTTCATTATACACGTGAGTTTCAAACTAAAAATATACAACTAAAATTTTATAACGATACCGAAATTAGGTCATGATAGCACCTAAAATCACGTGGGCTTATTTCTCTTCTTTTGAGCTGGAAAAATTTATCTAAATAATTTTTACACAGTATCAGGGGCTAGATTCAATCGTGTTCACCTTGCAGATACTTGTGCAGAGGGTGGATGGGGCACGGTTGGCGCCGTCGAGGTCAACCGGGGCAGCGCTGAGCAGAAGAAAGCAGAGGGGAGACGACGTGGACGAGCAGGCAACCTCGCCGGCGATGGGAAAGCTCGGGGCAGCCTTCCGGCGATGGCAGGTCACTGGCGCAGAGTGAGCTGGATCCGACACGTCGCAACGACGCGGGAACGCAAGCACGTGCAGACACGGCTAGGAGGCAAGCGCTGGGAAGAGAAGCAAGTATGAGAGGGGAAAGAGGAACGACTGTACGCGTGGATTTATAGGCTTAGCAAGGAGGGATTCACGGCTGTGTTCAATATCCATTGAAGTATAGAAACTGACGTCCATAAATAGTGGTTTGATGGAGAACAACGGCAACGGCTGTAGTGGGTGGAGGGAAGGGGAAACGACCAAGTGCAGGTGTGTGCTGACGTGCAGCTCGGGCGACGCGTCCGCTGTATTTTTTCCAAAAGAATGGAGCAGTAACGACTGAGTTAGAAGATGAACAGTGTCCGGAGGATGGGGCCCACCTGCTAGCCATATAAGAGACGAGAGCGCTAGTAGTGCGATACGTGAGGGCATGTGGGCCGAGCGGCCATGCGTTGAGTGTGTGCGTGCGTGCGTTTCTTTTTTCTTTTTTTTGAATTTCTTTTCTTTTTAAAAAAAGATATACATAATTATATTTAAATATTGTAAAAATTATAATAAATTCACCAATAATAAAATACTAAATATTATTTCTTTTTAGACCAAGATCTATTATATAAATAAATTGAGTTTCGCAATAAATAAATATTATGAATAGAATCTTCAGCAATCATTAGCAACAAAAAAAATCATGCTCCACAAATAAATGCATCAAACACTTGATTCAAAAAATTCTTTACTATACTCTCTACTATAATTTAAATGCATTATTTTTAGTTGATAGTTTTGAGGTGTTACAAACCTACCCCTCTTAAAAGAATCTCGTCCTCGAGATTAAGAAACTTCCGGAAATAACTGAGGGGATTCTGCTCTGAATTCATCTTCTCTTTCCCAAGTGGCCTCATCTTCCGAATGATGACTCCACTGAACTTTGCACATGTTAATAACTTTACTCCGTGTAATTCTGCGAGATGTTTCCAAAATTCTGACTGGGTACTCCGAATAGGTCAAATCCTCATTAACATTCAATTCTTCCATGGGTAACCGTTCTTCTAGTACTCTTAAGCACTTCTTGAGTTGTGATACGTGAAATACGTCATGCACATCTGATAATCTATCGGGTAGCTCTAACTGATAGGCTACTTCACCTTTTCTTTCCAAAATCTTGAATGGGCCGATATAGCGAGGTGATAATTTTCCCTTAACTTTAAACCTTTTCATTCCTCTCATCGGTGAAACTTTAAGGTATACGAAGTCTCCTACTTCAAACATCAATTCTCTTCTTCTATTATCAGCATAACTTTTCTGTCTTGACTGTGCTGTCTTCAAATTTTCTCTGATAATCTGCACATGCTTTTCCGCCTCTTGGAGAATTTCTGGACCAAATACTTGACTTTCTCCAGTCTGATTTCAATAAAGCGGTGTTCTACACTTTCGTCCATAAAGTGCTTCAAATTGTGCCATTTTTAGACTTGTCTGATAACTGTTGTTATACGAAAATTTTGCATAAAGCAAACTTTTATCCCAGCTTCTACCATGCTTTAGAGCGCAAGCTCTTAGCATATCTTCCAACACTTGGTTTGTTCTTTCCGTTTGCCCATCCGTTTGCGGATGATAAGCTGAACTAAAATTTAGCTTGGTATCCATGGACTCATGAAGTCTTTTCCAAAAGCGCGAGGTAAACTAGGTTCCTCGATCTGATACGATCTTCTTCGGTACTCCATGCAGACAAACAATCCTCGACATGTATAACTCTGCTAACTGGGCTCCCGAGTAAGTTGTCTTCACAGGTATAAAGTGGGCTACTTTAGTTAACCTGTCTACTATGACCCATATTGAATCATAGCCATCTCGAGTACGGGGTAGTCCAACTATGAAATTGAGAGCACCTAGAGGGGGGTGAATAGGTGATCCTGTAAAACTTGAAACTTAGTGCCACAAAAACTTGATTAGGGGTTAGCACAATAAGGCCAAGTGGCTAGAGAGGAGTCTTAGCAAAACACAATAACCACAAAGAGATCAACACAGAGATGGCACAATGGTTTATCCCGTGGTTCGGCCAAGTCCAATACTTGCCTACTCCACATTGTGGCGTCCCAACGGACGAGGGTTGCACTCAACCCCTCTCAAGCGGTCCGAAGACCCACTTGAATACCACGGTGTTTTGCTTGCACTTTACTATATCCCGCTTGCGAGGAATCTCCACAACTTGGAGCCTCTCGCCCTTACAAAGATGTTCACAAAGAGTCATGGAAGTAAGGTTGGGATGAGCAACGCACACAAGACACAAAATCAGAGCAACAACACGCACACAAGTCACAACACGAGCTCTCAACACAACCCGAAGAGTACACTACTCAAATGGAGCTCTAGTTGCTATCTCAAAGAATCGAATGCGCGGAATTGAAGTCTTGGTGCTTGGGAATGCTTAGAGAATGCTTGGTATACTCCTCCATGCGCCTAGGGGTCCCTTTTATAGCCCCAAGGCAGCTAGGAGCCGTTGAGAGCATTCCAGGAAGGCAATTCTTGCCTTCTGTCGCTTGGCGCACCGGACAGTCCGGTGCGGATTTCTATCCTTCTATGGCGCAGCCGACCGTTGAAGATCCAGAGCCGTTGGCGCACCGGACACTGTCCGATGCACACCGGACAGTCCGGTGCCCCCTTGTGACCGTTGGCTCGGCCACGCGTCATGCGCGGAATCATCGGCCGACCGTTGGCCCGGCTGACCATTGGCTCACCGGACAGTCCAGTGCCTCACTAGACAGTCCGGTGAATTATAGTCGTACACCGTTAATCGCTTCCCGAGAGCGACGACTTCGCCTGTGAATGGCTCACCGGACAGTCTGGTGCACCATCGGACAATCCGGTGATTTATAGCAGTACGCCGTTGATTGCTTCCCGAGAGCAGCCAGTTGACAGTCGACAGCCTGGCGCACTGGACACTGTCCGGTGCACCACCAGACACTGTCCGGTGCACCCAGACTGCGCAGAGTCTTGGCTGCATAGCCAAGTCTTTTCCAAATTGGACTTTTCCTGTTTCTAGCACTTAGACACAATACATTAGTCTCTAAAACAATGTACTAAGTCTTAGAAACATACCTTTACTCTTGATTTGCACTTTGTCCATCAATTGGCATAGATTAACACTTAAGCACTTGTGTTGGCACTCAATCACCAAAATACTTAGAAATGGCCTAAGGGCACATTTCCCTTTCAATCTCCCCCTTTTTGGTGATTTATGCCAACACAACAAAAAGCAACTAAAGAAGTGCAACATCAATGCGAATGAGAACACAAATTTGTTTTGATTCAAATTTGGCATATTTGGATCATTCTTTGCCACCACTTGGTTTTGTTTTTGCAAATCAACCTCAATTTCCTATCTCTAAGTCAAACACACTTGTTGAGACATAAAGAGAGTTGTTCCAAGAGAAATTGATCAAAGATTTCAAAAACTCCCCCTTTTCCCATAATCAACTATTCTCCCACAAGAAGCCAGCTTTTGACAAAAAAGACAACAAGAGAGTTTTGACAAACCAAAAGCTCTATTCTATTATTTTCAAAATTCTCAAGTGGTAGCTGATCCATTTATTGCTTTAGCCTTATTTTCTCCCCCTTTGGCATCAAGCACCAAAACGGGATCAATCTCGGCCCTTAAACCCCATTGCCTCACCAAAATCTTCAAATAAGAGTACCAAGGCAATAAGGATATTGAGATGGACTTGGAGTAAGTTATCCGCTCATCGGAGTGTAGTGGAAGTCTTGCATGGTCCAAGTCCACCTTTCCCTTTCAATCCACCTTTGAGACTAAATCAAGCAAACTCAAGCACACGGTTAGTCTCAAAGGGTCAAGTTGTAGCACATCTCCCCCTAAATATGTGCATCACTTGCAAAAGGACTTGCGAGGTCCGGGGAGTGTTTGTACAACTTGAGCACCATAAGTAAACAACAAAATGCATAAGGAACATGATCAAAGGCATAAACACATGTATGCTATAAATCAATCCAAGTTCCGCGAATCTAAGACATTTAGCTCACTACGCAGCCTGCAAAACGTCTTCTCATCTAAAGGCTTGGTAAAGATATCGGCTAGCTGGTTCTCGGTGCTAATATAAAACACTTCGATATCTCCCTTTTGCTGGTGGTCTCTCAAAAAGTGATGCCGGATGTCAATGTGCTTTGTGCAGCTGTGCTCAACAGGATTATCCGCTATGCGGATAGCACTCTCATTGTCACATAGGAGTGGGACTTTGCTCAGATTGTAGCCAAAGTCCCGGAGGGTTTGCTTCATCCAAAGTAGTTGCGTGCAACACTGTCCTGCGACAACATACTCGGCCTCAGCGGTGGATAGGGCAACTGAGGTTTGTTTCTTAGAGCTCCACGACACCAGGGACCTTCCTAAGAATTGGCACGTCCCTGATGTACTCTTCCTATCGACCTTGCATCCAGCATAATCGGAGTCTGAATATCCAATTAAGTCAAAGGTATACCCCTTTGGATACCAGATCCCGAAGCAAGGCGTAACGACTAAATATCTAAGAATTCGCTTCACGACCACTAAGTGACACTCCCTTGGATCGGATTGAAATCTAGCACACATGCATACACTAAGCATAATATCCGGTCTACTAGCGCATAAATAAAGCAAAGAACCTATCATGGACCGGTATGCTTTTTGATCAATGGACTTACCTCCTTTATTGAGGTCGACGTGTCCGTCAGTTCCCATCGGAGTCTTTGCGGGCTTGGCGTCCTTCATCCCAAACCGCTTTAGCAAGTCTTGTGTGTACTTCGTTTGGGAGATGAAGGTGCCGTCCTTGAGTTGCTTCACTTGGAACCCAAGGAAGTAGTTCAACTCGCCCATCATCGACATCTCAAACTTTTGAGTCATCACCCTGCTAAACTCTTCACAAGACTTTTGGTTAGTAGAACCAAATATTATGTCATCGACATAAATTTGGCACACAAATAAGTCACCATCACAAGTCTTAGTGAATAAAGTTGGATCGGCTTTCCCAACCTTGAACGCATTAGCAATTAAAAAGTCTCTAAGGCATTCATACCATGCTCTTGGGGCTTGCTTAAGTCCATAGAGCGCCTTAGAGAGCTTACATACGTGGTCGGGGTACCGTTCGTCCTCGAAGCCAGGGGGTTGCTCCACGTACACCTCCTCCTTGATTGGCCCGTTGAGGAAGGCGCTCTTCACATCCATTTGGAACAACCTGAAAGAATGGTGAGCGGCATATGCTAGCAAAATACGAATGGACTCTAGCCTAGCCACAGGAGCAAAAGTCTCCTCAAAGTCCAAACCTGCGACTTGGGCATAACCTTTTGCCACAAGTCGAGCCTTGTTCCTTGTCACCACCTCGTGCTCGTCTTGTTTGTTGCGGAACACCCACTTGGTTCCCACAACATTTTGCTTGGAACGAGGCACCAGTGTCCAAACTTCATTTCTCTTGAAACTATTGAGCTCCTCTTGCATGGCCAACACCCAGTCCGGATCTAGCAAGGCCTCTTCTACCCTGAAAGGCTCAATAGAAGAGACAAAGGAGTTATGCTCACAAAAATTGACTAATCTAGAACGAGTAGTTACTCCCTTGCTAATGTCACCCAAAATTTGGTCGACGGGATGATTCCTTTGAATCGTCGCTCGAACTTGGGTTGGAGGTGTCGGTTGTGCTTCTTCCTCCATCACATGATCATCTTGTGCTCCCCCTTGATCACATGCCTCTTCTTGATGAACTTGTTCATCGTCTTGAGTTGGGGGATGCACCATTGTTGAGGAAGAAGGTTGATCTTGCTCCTTTTGTTCCTGTGGCCGCACATCTCCAATCGCCATGGTGCGTATTGCGGCCGTTGGAACGTCTTCTTCATCTACATCATCAAGATCAACAACTTGCTCTCTTGGAGAGCCATTAGTCTCATCAAATACAACGTCGCTAGAGACTTCAACCAAACCCGATGATTTGTTGAAGCCTCTATACGCCTTTGTATTTGAGTCATAACCTAATAAAAACCCTTCTATAGCTTTGGGAGCAAACTTAGAATTTCTACCTCTCTTTACTAGAATGTAACATTTGCTCCCAGATACACGAAAGTAAGACAAATTGGGTTTGTTATCGGTTAGAAGCTCATACGAAGTCTTCTTGAGGAGGCGGTGAAGGTAGACCCGGTTGATGGCATGGCAAGCCGTGTTCACGGCTTCCGACCAAAACCACGCGGGGGTCTTGAACTCTCCAAGCATCGTCCTCGCCATGTCTATGAGTGTCCTGTTCTTCCTCTCTACCACACCATTTTGCTGTGGTGTGTAGGGAGCGGAGAACTCGTGCTTGATCCCTTCCTCATCAAGGTACTCCTCCACATGAAGGTTCTTGAATTCGGACCCATTGTCGCTCCTTATCTTCTTCACCTTGACCTCAAACTCATTTTGAGCTCTTCTTAGGAAGCACTTGAGGGTCCCTTGGGTTTCAGATTTATCCTGCAAAAAGAATACCCAAGTGAAGCGGGAAAAATCGTCAACTATAACAAGACCATACTTACTTCCTCCTATGCTTAGATAGGCGACGGGTCCGAAGAGGTCCATATGAAGCAACTCCAAAGGTCTTGATGTGGTCATCACATTTTGGGTATGATGAGAGCTTCCCACCTGTTTACCTGCTTGACAAGCTGCACAAGGTCTATCTTTTTCGAAGGTTACATTAGACCTATCACGTGTTCTCCCTTTAGAAGCTTGTGAAGGTTCTTCATCCCCACATGAGCTAAACGGCGATGCCACAACCAGCCCATGCTAGTCTTACAATTAAGCATGCATCTAGACCGGCCTCCTCTTTTGCAAAATTAACTAAATAGAATTTGCTGTCTAATACACCCTTAAAAGCTAATGAACCATCACTTCTTCTAAAGACAGACACATCTACATTTGTGAATAAGCAGTTATATCCCATGTTACAAAGCTGACTCACAGACAACAAGTTATATCCAAGCGACTCAACTAAAAACACATTGGAAATGGAGTGCTCGGATGAAATAGCTATTTTTCCTAACCCTTTCACCTTGCCTTGATTCCCGTCACCGAATATGATTGATTCTTGGGAATCTTTGTTCTTGACGTAGGAGGTGAACATCTTCTTCTCCCCCGTCATGTGGTTTGTGCATCCGCTATCGATAATCTAGCTTGAACCTCCGGATGCATAAACCTGCAAGGCAAATTTAGGCTTGGGTTTTAGGTACCCAACTCTTGTTGGGTCCTATAAGGTTAGTCACAATGGTCTTAGGGACCCAAATGCAAGTTTTATCTCCCTTGCATCTTGCCCCTAACTTCCTAGCAATCACCTTCTTATCCTTTCTACAAATAGCAAAGGAAGCATTGCAAGTATGAAAAATTGTAGAAGGTTCATTGTTTACTTTTCTAGGAATATGAACAACATTCCTTCTAGGCATAGCATTTTTCTTAGCCAAATTTCTATCATGCATAATAGAAGAACTAGAAGCAAACATGGCATAGGAATCAAAAGCATCATAACTTCTATAAGCATTCCTAGAATGTCTCCTATCATGATACATGAAAGCATGGTTCTTGTGAGTACTACTAGCCATAGGGGCCTTCCCTTTCTCCTTGGCAGAGATGGAAGCCTTATGGCTTGTTAAGTTCTTGACTTCCCTCTTGAAGCCAAGACCATCCTTAATTGAGGGGTGTCTACCAATCGTGTAGGCATCCCTTGCAAATTTCATTTTGTCAAGTTCACTCTTGCTAGTCTTAAGTTGGGCATTAAGACTAGCCATTTCATCATTCAATTTAGAAATTGAAACTAGGTGTTCACTACAAGCATCAACATTAAAATCTTTACACCTATTGCAAATTGCAACATGTTCTACACAAGATGTTGATTTATTAGCTACTTCTAACTTAGCATTTAAATCATCATTTATGCTCTTTAAGCTAGAAATAGAGTCATGGCATGTAGACAATTCACAAGAGAGCATTTCATTCCTTTTAATTTCTAAAGCAAGGGATTTTTGTGCCTCTACAAACTTATCATGTTCTTCATACAATAGATCCTCTTGCTTTTCTAATAACCTATTCTTATCATTCAAGGCATCAATTAATTCATTAATCTTATCAACCTTAGTTCTATCTAGGCCCTTGAATAAACATGAATAGTCTATTTCATCATCGCTAGATTCTTCATCACTTGAGGAAGCATAAGTACTAGTATCACGAGTGCTTACCTTCTTTTCCCTTGCCATGAGGCAGGTATGATGCTCGTTGGGGAAGAGGAACGATTTGTTGAAGGCGGTGGCGGCGAGTCCTTCATTGTCGGAGTCGGACGACGAACAATCCGAGTCCCACTCCTTGCCAAGGTGTGCCTCGCCCTTAGCCTTCTTGTAAGTCTTCTTCTTTGCCCTCTTGTTCCCTTGTTCCTGGTCACTATCATTATCGGGACAATTAGCAATAAAATGACCAATCTTACCACATTTGAAGCATGAGTGCTTCCCCTTTGTCTTGTTCTTGTTGGGAAGCCCCTTGCGACCTTTTAGCGCCATATTGAAACGCTTGATGATGAGGGCCATTTCTTCATCATTAAGCCCGACCGCCTCAACTTGCGCCACCTTGCTAGGTAGCGCCTCCTTGCTCCTCGTTGCTTTGAGAGCAATGGTTTGGGGCTCTTGGATTGGGCCATTCAACGCATCATCAACGTATCTAGCCTCCTTGATCATCATCCGCCCGCTTACGAACTTTCCAAGTATCTCCTCGGGCGACATCTTGGTGTACCTAGGATTCTCACGAATATTGTTCACAAGATGTGGATCGAGGACAGTAAAAGACCTTAGCATTAGGCGGACGACGTCGTGGTCCGTCCATCGCGTGCTTCCATAGCTCCTTATTTTGTTGATGAGGGTCTTGAGCTGATTGTACGTTTGGGTTGGCTCCTCGCCCCTGATCATTGCGAATCTCCCAAGTTTGCCCTCCACCAACTCCATCTTGGTGAGCATGGTGACGTCGTTCCCCTCATGTAAGATCTTGAGGGTGTCCCAAATCTGCTTGGCGTTATCCAAGCCGCTCACCTTATGGTATTCGTCCCTGCACAATGAAGCTAGAAGAACAGTAGTAGCTTGTGCATTTTTGTGAATTTGCTCATTAATGAACATGGGACTATCAGTACTATCAAATTTCATTCCACTCTCTACTATCTCCCATATGCTTGGATGGAGAGAGAACAAGTGACTACGCATTTTGTGACTCCAAAAATCCGTAGTCCTCTCTATCAAAGTGAGGAGGTTTGCCGAGAGGAATGGAAAGCAAATGAGCATTGGAACTTTGTGGAATACGAGAATAATCAAAGGAAAAGTTTGAATTAACCGTCTTCCTTTTCTCGTAGTCGTTGTCGTCGTCCTTTTGGGAAGAGGAAGATTCGTCGCTGTCGTAGTAGATTATCTCCTTGATGCGCCTTGTTTTCTTCTTCCTCCCGTCTTTTCTTTTGTGGCCCGACCCCAAGTCAGTAGGCTTGTCATCCTTTGGATCATTGACGAAGGACTCCTTCTCCTTATCATTGACCACCATCCCCTTGCCCTTAGGATCCATCTCTTCGAGCGATTAGTCCCTTCGTGAAGAGAACGGCTCTGATACCAATTGAGAGCACCTAGAGGGGGGTGAATAGGTGATCCTGTAAAACTTGAAACTTAGTGCCACAAAAACTTGATTAGGGGTTAGCACAATAAGGCCAAGTGGCTAGAGAGGAGTCTTAGCAAAACACAATAACCACAAAGAGATCAACATAGAGATGGCACAGTGGTTTATCCCGTGGTTCGGCCAAGTCCAATACTTGCCTACTCCACGTTGTGGCGTCCCAACGGACGAGGGTTGCACTCAACCCCTCTCAAGCGGTCCAAAGACCCACTTGAATACCACGGTGTTTTGCTTGCACATTACTATATCCCGCTTGCGAGGAATCTCCACAACTTGGAGCCTCTCGCCCTTACAAAGATGTTCACAAAGAGTCACGGAAGTAAGGTTGGGATGAGCAATGCACACAAGACACAAAATCAGAGCAACAAGACGCACACAAGTCACAACACAAGCTCTCAACACAACCCGAAGAGTACACTACTCAAATGGAGCTCTAGTTGCTATCACAAAGAATCGAATGCGCGAAATTGAAGTCTTGGTGCTTGGGAATGCTTAGAGAATGCTTGGTATACTCCTCCATGCGCCTAGGGGTCCCTTTTATAGCCCCAAGGCAACTAGGAGCCGTTGAGAGCATTCTAGGAAGGCAATTCTTGCCTTCTGTCGCTTGGCGCACCGGACACTGTCCGGTGCGGATTTCTTTCCTTCTGTGGCGCAGCCGACCGTTGAGGATCCAGAGCTGTTGGCGCACCGGACACTGTCCGGTGCACACCGGACAGTCCGGTGCCCCCTTGTGACCGTTGGCTCGGCCACGCGTCATGCGCGGAATCATCGGCCGACCGTTGGCCCGGCTGACCATTGGCTCACCGGACAGTCCGGTGAATTATAGCCGTATGCCGTTAATCGCTTCCCGAGAGCGACGACTTCGCCTGTGAATGGCTCACCGGAAAGTCCGGTGCACCACCGGACAGTCCGGTGATTTATAGCCGTACGCCGTTGATCGCTTCCCGAGAGCAGCCAGTTGACAGTCGCCAGCCTGGCGCATCGGACACTGTCTGGTGCACCCAGACTGCGCAGAGTCTTGGCTGCATAGCCAAGTCTTTTCCAAATTGGACTTTTCCTGTTTCTAGCACTTAGACACAATACATTAGTCTCTAAAACAATATACTAAGTCTTAGAAACATACCTTTACTCTTGATTTGCACTTTGTCCATCAATTGGCATAGATTAACACTTAAGCACTTGTGTTGGCACTCAATCACCAAAATACTTAGAAATGGCCCAAGGGCACATTTCCCTTTCAGAAATCCATACTAATTTCTTCCCATTTCCATTTAGGTACCTTGAGAGGTTGTAGCAATCCTGCTGGTCTTTGGTGTTCAGCTTTAACTCGCTGACACACGTCACATAATGCAACATGAGTAGCAACATCTCTTTTCAAACCATACCACCAATACTTTTCCTTAAGATCCTGGTACATCTTTGTACTTCCAGGGTGAATAGAGTAAGCTGAATCATGAGCTTCTCTCAAAATAAGTTGGTGCAAGTGCTCGATTTCGGGTACACAGATTCTCTTCTTAAACCATACTGTGCCTTGTTCATCTTCCATGAAATCTGGGGCTTTACCCAAACTAATCAAAGTTTTAATTTCCTTTATCTTCTCATCGGACTCTTGTCCTTTACCAATCTCTTCTTCTAAAGTAGATTCAACTTCCATAACTGTTGCTTCTACATTATTAAGCAAGCCAAGGTTGAGTTGTTCCATTTCCGAGCACAATTCTTGTGACATCAAGTGAGTAGTGATGTTGTTCACTTGACCCTTACGACTCAAAGCATCAGCTACTACATTTGCCTTTCCGGGGTGATATTGTATTTCCAAATCATAGTCCTTAATCAACTCAAGCCATCTTCTCTGTCTGAGGTTGAGTTCTTTCTGAGTGAATATGTATTTCAAGCTTTTGTGATCCATGAAGATTCTGCACTTGTTTCCAATCATATAGTGCCTGCAAATCTTCAAAGCATGCACTACGGCAGCTAGTTCCAAATCATGCGTAGGATAATTCTTCTCATGTTTCCTCAACTGCCTTGAGGCATAAGCTATCACTTTTCCTTCTTGCATTAGCACACATCCAAGTCAAAGTGTGATGCATCGCAATACACATCAAATCCCTTGTGGATGTCTGGCATTACCAATATTAGTGCAGTGGTTAACCTTTTCTTGAGTTCTTCAAAACAATTCTGACAAGCTTCATCCCATTTGAACTCTTTACCTTTCTCCAGTAGAGAGGTAAGTGGTTTTACTAACTTGGAAAAACCTTCAATAAATCTTCTATAGTATCCTGCCAATCCAAGAAAACTTCTGATCTTGGACGCATCCTTTGGTTGCTTCCAATCTAGTATCTCACTTATCTTTCCTGGGTCCAATTTAATTCCACCATTGGTAACGATATGTCCTAAGAAAGCAACTTCCTTCAACCAAAAATCACACTTCAAGAACTTTGCGTACAGTTGGTTGTCACGAAGCTTTTGTAGGACTAGCCTTAGATGATCTTCATGTTTTTCTTCATTCGGAGAATATATCAGTATGTCGTCAATGAATACGACCACAAACTGATCTAGATATTCCATGAATACTTTATTCATCAAGTTCATGAAGTATGCTGGTGCATTAGTCAGTCCAAACGACATGACCAAAAACTCATATAATCCATATCTTGTCGTAAAGGCTGTCTTGGGTACATCTTCTGCTCGAATCTTTAACTGATGATATCCCGATCTCAGATCTATCTTCGAGAATATCTTATCTCCCTTCATCTGATCAAATAAATCTTCAATCCGAGGTAATGGATATTTATTCTTGATGGTTACTTCATTCAAACTTCTATAATCAACGCACATTCTCCTCGAACCATCCTTCTTGTTCACAAATAGCACTAGGGCTCCCCAAGGGGATGAACTTGGGCGAATGAAACCTTTTTCTAGTAATTCTTCTATTTGTTTCTTCAGTTCTACTAAATCTTTGACATCCATTCTATAAGGTCTTTTCGAGATCGGTGCGGTTCCGGGTAATAATTCAATAGAAAACTCTATATCACGGTCAGGTGGCATACCTGGTAATTCTTCCGGAAATACGTCTGGGTATTCGCACACTACTTTGATATTTTCCAAGGGCTTTTCTTCCAAGTGATTGATCACTGTCTTCCCTTTTTCATCTGTTGACTTGTCTATGTTAACTTGGATTCTTTCACCTTGAGGACTTATCAACATAATTGTTCCATTGGCACACTATATCACTCCATCACAACTTTTCAACCAGTTGCATCTAAGAATCACATCAATACCGTTGGATCCTAGGACCACTGGGTCGACTGAAAAATCTATTCCTTGAATCTTGATATTAACATGGGGGCATGAGTGTGTGGCCTTCATGTCACCTCCCGGTGAACTAATATGTAACATCTTCTTAAGAGGGTACTTAGGTATGTTGTGTTTTTTCACAAATGACTCAGTTATAAACGAATGCGATGCTCCAGAGTCAAATAAAACTGATGCAGGTATGGAGTTAACAAGGAACATACCATACACTATGTCGGCATCCTCAGGCACTGATTCCGCAGTGACGTGATTGACCCTTCCTCTACTCTGGTTCTGAGGAGTCTTGTTCTGAGCAGATCCACGAGCGGGGGTGTTTTGGTCGTTCTTCTGAGTATTGCTCCTCTGGGGTGTCTGCTGGTTGTGCCTTGGGCAGTTGTTGGCATAGTGGCCTAGCTCACCGCACTTGAAACATCCATTGGGTTGGACTGGTGCGTTGTTTCTGGCCTACGTGTTACTGGCGCCACCTTGACGGTTCTGTGAACTCCCACCAGACCTCTGGTTGGTCTAGGAGTTGCTCCTTTGCTGGTTCTGACTTTGATTATTTCTTTGGCTTTGCTGTCCAGAGTGTTGCACTTGATAATTGTTTCCACCTTGACTTCCAGAGCGGAACTGCGAACCTTGAGCGTTGTTCGGGCGGGTATTCCTGCTGGACTGACCTTGAAATTTTCTTTTGTGGTCAGATAATTCCTTTCTTTTACTTTCAAGGCCAATTATCTTGTTCAACAGTGTCTGGAAGTTGGGAAAAGTGTGACTCTGAAGTTGATAGTTTAGAGGTCCAATCAGTCCTTCCAGGAAATGCTCTTGGCGCTTCTCATCTGTATCCACTTCTTCAGGGGCATAGCGTGAAAGCTGAGTGAAGCGATCACGATACTCGCTGACAGACATATTCCCTTGAGTAAGGGAAAGGAACTCCTTCTTCTTCAATTTCATGATTCCTGAAGGGATGTGATGAGCATGGAAGTTCTCCTGAAACTCCTGCCAAGTTATAGTATCCGCGTTGGGATGTGCCGCTGTGAAGGCATCCCACCAGTCGAACGCGAAACCCTCGAGTCTTCCCGAGGCGTACAAGACCTTCTCCCGGTCGTTGCACTGAGTGATGTCAAGCTTCTTCCCAATGACTTTGAGCCAGTCATCGGCATCCAGAGGATCAACTGCATGAGAAAATGTCGGCGGGTGATGACTCATGAAATCCCGGTGCTTATCTCTTGCCGGGGGTGCATACTGCTGCTGCTGGGGTTGCTGATTCTGTTGGTTCTGTTGTATTTGCTGAACAGCCGCAGTGAGTCCTTGCAGAATCTGCATCTGGGCGGCAATGAATTGTTCCATGTTGGGATTAGGTGGTGGTGGTGGTGGTACTTGTTGGACACGCTGGTTCCGGTTGTTGTTGTTAGGTCCTTGGCGTGCGTTCACCATCTGATTGGTTAGAAAATGAACATCTTAGAGGAATGAAGAGTAGAAAAGATTCTAGAGGGGAATATCCTAAGTTTATTATTTTTTTATATGATCTTATGGCCATCATTCCATAAGACCATGGCACTCAAACAAAGATCCAAATCAAACATTTCAACCAATCACCATCACATGGTTATCATTTATTAATATGATAACTTAAAAAGAGTATCATCGTCTAACGTGAAGTATAACTTATTACATCATATCTCATAACTCCTAAAGCAGCCTCGTGACGGATCCGGGCTCTCCATAGCGTAGCCTCTTGCGGGGAGGAGACAACGCCATGGCGGGGACCTGTCGACCTGAGCTTCTAGCGGATCCAGTCCTTGCAGTTGGGCTTCCAGGGCTGCAATCCTGGCATGGGCATTCTCCATCTCCAAGTGCACCATAGAGAGATCTAGGGTGGCACTGTCCAGGTCGGTGTTGAGACCGGCCACTACACCAGCTAGGGTGTTGAGGCGATCCTCACCAGCTTCACCTGGGACGATGCTGGTCTGACTTCCTCCATGCAGACGCTGAGGAAGATGCCTGAACCTCGTGTTCTATAGCTGCTGCCGGTAGGTGTGGCTGAGCGACCACAGGGTCCGACGGGCAGCATCGCTGACCGAGGCAGCGTAGGTGGACAGTGGTGTCAGGGACTCGTGAGCAGACAGAGTCCTGAATCCCCTGTCACCTGCATACATCACCCTGACGTGGATGCGGGTGATGTAATAGCAAGCTCGGGGAGGCTCGCTCGCTCGCCTTGTTTCGTACAGGGGGCGGACGTAGGTTCCTAGCGCGTGTAGCACTTCTTGCAGCAGGTTGGGGAAGTGCCCCGTCTCGAACATTGATGTATAATGTTCGACAACAGGACCAAACCCCATGAAGTAGTCCTGCTAGGCGTAGTCAGCTTCCTCGTTGACGTGTTTGTCTCCACCTTCTTCGTCGTCGTCATCCTCGTCATCGTCGTCTCCGGAGTCGTCGGGGTCGTCGCCTCCGGGTGCAGGTGCTTAGAAGGCTGGTGCAGACGGTGCTGACGTCGATGACCTAGCTGCGAAGGCCAGGGACTCTGCCAACGGGGTGGGGGTCGGCAGCTGCTCCTCCGAGCTGTCCTCCAGGTTGACTACATTCTCCACTCGGATGGGAGGGAGATCCGCCGGAACTTCCTCGACTACCACTAGGTAGACCGGGATCTGCCGGGGCTGAGGGGCGTAGCTGGTGTTGATGCGGGTAGTTTGGAGAGTGCGAACCATCTACAAGAGAAGTGTCAACTCAGTTGAATTTCAAAGAGGTAAGACTGATAGAGGAATTTATAGGAATGAAATTAGCAAGTTTTGAACAACTAGGCTTTCCATTTCTAACTAATCTAACGACCTAGGGTCAGCATAGCTTTGATACCACTTCTGTCACACCCGGTTCCAGGGGGTAGAATCGAGCGCATACCATATGTGTGCTAGGATCCATTTCCACACATATGTTGACGTCACAAGTGTAATATATCAAAAGACAATGCAATAAAGGCGTAAAGAGAGTAGAATACTTTATTACATCATCTGAAACATTGTATCTTTAACAAGTATCACATCAAAGTAAAGCGGAAATAAATAACGGGAGCAATCTCCCACAGGAAGATGACCGGCGCTTCGTTAGACTTAGAATTCGTCGTCGTCGATAAAATCTCCATCAAAGTCTCCAGCATCACCCTCTGATCAAAATATTAGCAAGGGTGAGCTCACTTATGGTCGGGGCTCAGCAAGTGGGGGAAAAATTAATGTAGGTATAACAAGGTGAGGCTAAGGTTGAGCAATAAGCATTTTAGTTGGTCAACATTTTATTAACAACACCTGTCTTACTAAAAAGTGTGAATCCCAAATATCCCATTTAAACAAAGGAATATAAATTTAACAAAAACACTTAAGTGAAACCACTTAAGCAAAACATTGGCAGATCATCGTATCTCAATTTAATTCCATTTTCAAGTTCAATTATCATGTGAGGAGTCCAGGTCGCTCATAACCGGGAGCACGGCTGATATATCAGTTTTACACTCTGCAGAGGTGGTACAACTTTACCCACAAGCCATGTATCCCATCTAGCCTGGGTTGATCGGACCCTTAAACACTGCCGAGGTGAATGGCTAGGGATTCATTATGAGGCTTTCACAAAATACACTTAATACGAAGTAACCCGCTAAGGTTTCTAAAGACGATGGTGGTGGCCCCCTGGGTGAGGTACCTTAGCCAAGAATACGACCCCATGTTAACGTGGGCTGCCAGCACCTACCGCTCCCCCTCTTGCCCATATTTCAGGTAAGGTTGCTAGGCACTAAGCATATAAAGCTAATTACCAAAGCCAGAGTCATGATAGCACTCGTGGTTGCACTGTTATCCTGGGTGGTCACTCCATGTTCCAATTAATTTAAAATAATATTATCTTAACCATCGGGTTAATGCCATAATTGCCAATTAAATTTTTGGAACATTAATACCAATTGATGAGTGACATTAAAACTCATTAAGTTGAGCGGTAGCATAAATCTTGCAAAGCTTAATTATTTCCCCAGGTTAAACAAGGAATACGTTTGGTAAATCTAGGAAATCCTTAACAAGGTAAAACCCATCAAATTATGCAGTATATCAAAAATAAATATTATTAAATGCAATGATTGGGTAAAAAAGAATATGTAGAGGGAGAATCCACTTGCCTTGCTCAAACGCGTCCTAAGGATCGTCCTCGAACGAATTTGGTTCGTCTACCACACCGTCAGCTTCTAATAACGTTGCACGTCGCCATACAAAAAGAAAGCATACACCAATAAATAAACATACACCATTCAACAAACAATAAAACATACGCTTTACAAATTATACTTGTAAAAGAAAACATTCCAAAAAGAAAACTTAATTTGTAACTATAATATAAAATAAAACACATCAACGATCATCTCATTTGCTACGACATATTATTTATTTTGTTTGCATAATTCACTAGAGAGATCTATGTGGCACATTTGACTATGAAAGTGTGTACTATATAAATTCATTAATATAGATAACGCGCTAAACCAAACTCTATGGAGTAAGTTTAATTAGCTAATCAATTATTTCTACCGGATAGTACGTGGAGTATATTTTATTATTTCTTTCTAAAAGAAAATTATAGTAGACGTTACAATATTATTTAAAAAGTCACGTAACCTTGATATTTAAGAGAACTAAATTAACCTACCAATTTAATTCTACTATTTAGTTTACAGTGGACATAGTCACTATATTATTTTATTAATCGAGACTCTAGCATGACTAGCAATTTGTGTATGATCGCACATACAAACACATACGGTGTGACTAAAAATCTATAGTTCATCCTGAGCAAAGTTAACAGTAGGATTATTCACTAGTATTTTTGTTACAAATATATGGCCTACGTACCTATCCCTTAATCCTTCACTCTAGTAATCTATATTTAAATTAATTCTCAACAGACATAACCAAATTAAGATACACAAATGTGAAATGTAGCATACACTAATTAAAATAGATCATCACATTCATATGAAATTAATCGTTCATTATACACGTGATTTTCAAACTCAAAAATGTACAACTAAAATTTTATAACGATACCGAAATTAGGTCATGATAGCACCTAAAATCACGTGAGCTTATTTCTCTTCTTTTGAGCTGGAAAAATTTATCTAAATAATTTTTACACAGTATCAGGGGCTAGATTCAATCGCGTTCACCTTGCTGTTACTTGTACAGAGGGTGGATAGGGGCACGGTTGGCGGCGTCAAGGTCAACCGGGGCAGCGCTGAGCAGAGGAAAGCAGAGGGGAGACGACGTGGACGAGCAGGCAACCTCGCCGGCGATGGGAAAGCTCGGGGCAGCCTTCCGGCGATGGCAGGTCACTGGTGCAGAGTGAGCTGGATCCGACACGTCGCAACGACGCGGGAACGCAAGCACGTGCAGACACGGCGAGGAGGCAAGCGCTGGGAAGAGAAGCAAGTATGAGAGGAGAAAGAGGAACGACTGTACGCGTGGATTTATAGGCTTAGCAAGGAGGGATTCACGGTTGTGTTCAATATCCATTGAAGTATAGAAACTGACGTCCATAAATGGTGGTTTGATGGAGAACAACGGCAACGGCTGTAGTGGGTGGAGGGAAGGGGAAACGACCGAGTGCAGGTGTGTGCTGGCGTGCAGCTCGGGCGACGCGTCTGCTGTATTTTTTTCCAAAAGAATGGAGCAGTGACGACTGAGTTAGAAGATGAACAGTGTCCGGAGGATGGGTCCACCTGCCAGCCATATAAGAGAGGAGAGCGCTAGTAGTGCGATACGTGAGGGCATGTGGGCCGAGCGGCCATGCGTTGAGTGCGTGCATGCGTTTCTTTTTTTCTTTTTTTTGAATTTCTTTTTTTAAAAAAATATATACATAATTATATTTAAATATTGCAAAAATTATAATAAATTTATCAATAATAAAATACTAAATATTATTTCTTTTTAGACCAAGATCTATTATATAAATAAATTGAGTTTCGCAATAAATAAATATTATGAATAGAATCTTCAGCAATCATTAGCAACAAAAAATCATGCTCCACAAATAAATGCACCAAACACTTGATTCAAAAATTTCTTTACTAGACTCTCTACTATAATTTAAATGCATTATTTTTAGTTAATAGTTTTGAGGTGTTACACCGTTGGGGGAGAGCTTGGGCCATGTATATGTGATGGTGTGGCCGTCGGAGGAGCGCTTGAGCCCTGTAGAAGCACAGCTGTCGGGGCTGCCGGGACCATGCTGACGTCTCCTTGCTTCCGTAGGGGGCTGAGAACCGCCGTCGTCATGGGCGCACGCGGGGTGCCATCATTACTTGTTTACCGGGGCGAGCCAGATGGGACGCCGGTCTTGTTTCCCGTAGCTTGAGCTAGTTAGGGGTAGGGTAATGATGATCCCCCTGTGGCGTGGTCGGTTCGAGCCCAAGGTCAGGCGAGGCGGAAACTCCTCCTGAGGCCGAGGCCGGGGTCGGGCGAGGACGCGATTCCTCCCGAGACCGGGGTCGAGGCCGAGTCCGGGGGTCGGGCGAGGCGGAGACCTCCTCCCGAGGCCGTAGCCTAAGGTCGGGCGAGGCGGAAACCTCCTCCCGAGGCCGGAGCATGAGGTCGAACGAGGCGGAGCTTCCTGTTGCGCCCGAGGCTGAACTCGGTGGTTGATCGTGACTTGTTGTCAGTCGTCGTCGGGGTGGTTGACACGACAGTCGGAGCGGAGCGAGCGGCGCTGTTTTCCTGTCATATCGGACAGTAAAGAAGAGGGGTGGAGTGACTGCGGTCACTTAGGACTGCTCGACTGAGACATGTGTGTCAGGATACGGCGTCAGGCATCCCCTGCATTTAATGCGCCTGCGAAGCGGTCGGTTGGTGAGGCGGTCTGGCCAAGGTTGCTTCACAACGAAGCCTGCCCGAGCCGGGCCTCGGGAGAGCCGAGGGGGCGCCCGCTGCCTGCGGAGGCCCTCGGGCGAGGCGTGAATTCGTTTGGGACTACTGTTCCAACCCGAAGCTAGGCTCGGGTGAGATCGCGTCCCTCGGGTAGACAAAGTCTTGACATGAACCACACCCGTCAGTTGGTCTGAGGGTGTTTACCAGCCATGATTAGGAGCGTTGGAGGTACCCCTAATTATGGTACCCGACAAATATGTTTTGCCTTATTGATACGGTTTTGCAAGGATTAGGGGGAGCACATTTCTAAAGTTAGCCCTTGTAGAAGATTCGATAGAATCTAGATCCCAGAGGATCAAAATCTGTCCCGATGACAGTTGTTGTACTCTTTTTCCCTTAGTGAGTTTTCTTGAAGGTTCTCACATGAGGTTTTTAACGAGGCAACAAAGTGTAAATGCAATTTGTATCACCATGCACTCTTTCTCCATATTTTTCCCACTAGGTTTTTCGGAGTTTTAACGAGGCATGTGTTGGTCGCGGTATTCGCCCAAGGGGGAGTGTTAAGTAACCCTAGTTAGGGTTATGTGGGCAAATACCTGCTTTGCCCCTGAGGGGTCTCACATCTCTATATAAGGAACCTGTACACCCCCTCATAATACAGAGAAGAGAAAGAGGCCAGAGGCCCAACCTTATATCCTGTGTCTCGTGTGCTCTCTGTCGTGTTTGATGGGAAAGGGAACAGGCTCCTACGACTTCTCGTGCCTCTACTGCTGACGGGGGGAAAGGAGCAGATCTGGTGATCCGTGGTAACGTAGTTCTTAATAGAAATCACAACTCCCCGTGTATACGGTTGCTTGGTAGGGTGGACTAGTGCTGGGAATATGGGCCGGACTTTTCGGACTAGCACGAGCATGGCCCGAAAATAGGAGCCCAAAGCACAGTCCGACACGAAATAATATGGGTCGAGCTAGCACGGTCCGAAGGCGGGCCTGGGCCGAGCATCAAATCCCGGCCCGTCGGGCCCCCGGCACGACCCGCATAGATGGGCTAGGCTTAGGCCAGCACGGCCCAATTAAGCCCAATCTGTTTAATTTCTTTAATTTAGTAAGATATCGACTTTATAATGTTGTTATATTTGGAGTTTATGTGGTTAAATGATATTAGAATTGTTTAATATCTTTAATTTAGTAAGCTATAAACTTTATATGGTTGTAATATTTTGATTTTATGTGGTTAAATATACGGGTCGGGCTTGGGCCGGCACGGCCCAACGAAGGCACGACATGGTTTAGGGCTGGGCTGGGCCACTGTTTTTACACTTCGGCCTGGCACGGCACGGCCCAAAAGTTTTTTTTTGGCTTTCCTGGCCTGAACCGGTTTGGCACGAAGCACGACGGGCTTGTGTCGGGCTAGCCCGGCCCAATTCCCAACACTAGGGTGGACCATTAGAGGTCCCGTGTACGTGGGGTTAGACTATCTTTAGCATACTCTTTATCCTACTCTCTGTCTCACCTATTATTTTAAACTTCGCTCTACAAACTCTAGCAGATTCTTTATCCCACTTTCTATCGCAGTCCCTATTTGAAACTATACTCTGTAAACAGTATGATCTATAATGCAAAATAGTAATTTGCATATTCCGTGCATGAGTTTTTTTACGGGTGGGTCTTCCGTGCATAGAGAGCACATTATCCGTTTGAAAAAGAAAGCGAGACACACCTAATCACCAGTCCGCAGGACGCGCCAATTCTCTAACTTGGATCATGAATGTTCTGATGATGTGTTAGCCTAGCCCAGTGAACAGCCCAGACAAAGACCCAGCCCGCAAGAAGAGAAATATACTAAACAGAACTGCAGCCGCTACACGTATTTTTGGTGGGCGGATAAGCGGCGTGGCGGCGTCTGGCGCCAGACCAGATTGCGTGCTGCCGGGCCGACATCAAGCGCCTTTAAAACTGCGCTAGACATAAGGCCAGTTTGGTGCGGCGCGTCCTGCGCCATGGCGTGGCTAAGCCGCGGCGGCCGAATCGGCCGCCACAACTGCGGCGGCAAAATTACGGCACGCCGTGGTGGCTTAGGCCACGCACCAAACAGCCCCATAGCCATCTCGTTTTTTGGCGGGAAACGGTTTGCAGCGTGCCGTGGATCTCATACGTTTCTGGTGAACGTATTTCTTGAAGAACAAGCAGAGTTTAACCGGTCATTTTTTCACCGAAAAAAACGAACCAAACTTTTAAAAACTGAACTAAAATTTCGGTGTTCCGTTTCGGTTTTACCCTGAAACCAAACCGAACTGTGTTTTATGTTCATCAACTATGAATATTGATCTGATATTATGTTTGAACTCAATAACTGTGTAATGTTATGAATTGTAATATACTTTCGTTGGACTGCGGGAACTAGAAGTATTTAATTATTAATATTATTTTAATATGCTGCTTTTCATTTGTTGCTTGCCTATATTGAAGATAATAAATGTGGCAGACCAGTTCGGTTTTTTCGGTTTAAACCGAAAACCGAACTACTCGGTTTTTGTTTCTACACCACACCGATCGGTTCAGAGTTTTTGAAAACCGAAGTTTATAAAATCAAAAAAACCGAACCAAACTTTCGGTTTAAACCGAATACGCACACCTACCGGTTACAAGTAAGGCTAGATAATGAGCCAGCTCGGCTCGTTTTGGCTCGACTCGTTTTAGCTCGTTAGTGTAACGAGCCAACTCGGCTCAGCTCATTACAATAACGAGTTAAATGTTCAGCTCGGCTCGTTAGCCAGCTCGAGCTGGCTCGATAAGCTCGTGAACCATACTAACAAAAAACACGAATTCATGAGCATACAAGCACGCTAAACATGTATATAACAATAGCATATATTGTAAAATAAGAAAATAAATATTTAAACCACTTCCATAATTCATAGTTTAATACTTTCATTCCATATCTCCATGTCTAGTCTAGGCAACACTCCATCAATCCAAAATATTAATATGCAATACAAGTATGCAGCCACATGTGACATGCCCACATATCAACTTGCACATCAAATACAACAATCCATCATAGGCTCATAATCTATGGACTTAAACACATCAATTTTCACTCTCTAGTTAAAAAGGTCACCAAGAGATAATTTTAAAACTAGCATGAAAATAGACACAGAGGCAAAATCTACTTGTCCTCCACTCTAGGTATCCAATGGTACACTCTCTTAAACCTGATTGGTAAGCACCAACATCAAATGAGTACCTCTTTAATTGAAATTCAATATACAGTTCTACAATAAACAAGTAAAATGTTGAATACCTACTAGCTACTTGCCACCACACATTGTTTCAATGATGATTTGTTAGGGCTCTGTACTCAAGAGCAACAAGGTCGAAGACTCACAACACAGTTATTGTCGCCGACCATAGAATCACGATCCGCGGACTCACTATTTTGTGGGGTGAAAATGATTTATCCATCTAGATGTCTTAAGGTTTATTCTTGGGCTTTTGAAGCTATATGGGCTATTGGGTTGTTGACTTAGCTCGTCTAGCTCGCGAGCTGCTCACGAGCTAACTCGAGCCAGTTCGTTAATGAACCGAGCTAAAACACTGGCTCAGCTCGTTACAAAATACAAACGAGCCGAGTCGAGCCGAGCCACTAACGAGTCGAGTCGAGCGAGTTATTGAGCTTCGAGTTTTTTATCCAGCCCTAGTTACAAGCCTCTAAAGTAATCTAGTGATAGATCCCTAAATATTGTTTTGGTGTCATTTTAGTTCATTCGGCTGTAAACATGACCTAGTTTGCTGACATGACCTTGTGTGATATCCTGGTCCCTGGGATGGTGATATCCTGGCCTAAGGCTTAATAGAATTAATACAATATCCATGGCTTAATAGAATTAATACAATATCCATATCAACCAGGTGCATCTTCTTTTTCGGAAGTTTATCTCGAAAGAACCTCCAAGTTAAGCGTGCTTGGCTTAGATCAATTTGGAATGGGTGACCGACCGAGAAGTTTTCTCGGGTGCGTATGAGTGAGGACAAAGTGCGCATAAAAGACTCATGTTGGTCTGTGTGGACAATATATGATCCTAGAATGCTGCCAGAAGTAAGTACCGCTGATTCGGGATTGGTGAGAGCACCTAGAGGGGGGGGGTGAATAGGTGATCCTGTGAAACTTGAAAACTTAAGCCACAACCCTTGGTTAATCGTTAGCACAATAATTGCCAAGTGGCTAGAGAGGAATTCTCAACACAATAACCAACAAGGATCAATCATAGAGATGGCACGGTGGTTATCCCGTGGTTCGGCCAAGACCAACGCTTGCCTACTCCACGTTGTGGTGTCCCAACGGACGAGGGTTGCAATCAACCCCTCTCAAGCGGTCCAAAGACCCACTTGAATACCACGGTGTTTTGCTTGCTTTTTCTTAATCCCGTTTGCGAGGAATCTCCACAACTTGGAGCCTCTCGCTCTTACACTTGAAATTCACGAAGAACACGGAGCAAGGGAGGGATTAGCAACGCACACAAGACACAAGAATCAGAGTGTTAACACGCACACAAATCGCAACAAGAGCTCGCAACACAACTCAATGAGTTCACAACTCCACTAGAGCTCTATATGATATCACAATGAAAAGAATGCGCGAAATCGATGTCTTGGTGCTTAGGAATGTTGTAGGAATGCTTGGGTATTCTCCTCCATGCGCCTAGGGGTCCCTTTTATAGCCCCAAGGCAGCTAGGAGCCGTTGAGAGCAATCAAGGAAGGCTGATCTTGCCTTCTGTCGACTGGCGCACCGGACAGTCCAATGCACACCGGACACTGTCCGGTGCCCGATTTCTTTCCATAAATGGCGCAGTCGACCGTTGGCAGCCTGAGAGCCGTTGGCGCACCGGACATGTCCGGTGCACACCGGACAGTCCAATGCCTTCTTCTAGCCGTTGGCTCGGCCACGTGTCCCGCGCAGATCGCGCGGCCGACCGTTGGCCCGGCCGACCGTTGGCTCACCGGACAGTCCGGTGCACACCAAACAGTCCGGTGAATTATAGCCGTACGTCGCCGGTGAAATCCCGAGAGCGGCCACTTTGCTCGAGCCAGCCTGGCGCACCGGACACTGTCCGGTGCACCACCGGACACTGTCCGGTGAGCCACCGGACAGTCCGGTGCACCCAGACTGAGCAGAGTCTTGGCTGCTCGAGCCAAGACATTTCCAATCGGATTTTTCCTGTTTCCAGCACTTAGACACAATACATTAGTCCTAAAACAATGTACTAAGTCTGAGAAACATACCTTTATCCTTGATTTGTACTTTGTCCACCTTTTTACACTTAGGCACTTGTGTTAGACACTAAATCACCAAAATACTTAGAAATGGCCCAAGGGCACATTTCCCTTTCAATCTCCCCCTTTTTGGTGATTTATGCCAACACAACATAAAGCAAGTAGAACAAATACAAAATCAATTCAAACAAGAACTCAAATTGTTTTGATTCAATTTTGACATATATGAATCACTCTATGCCACCACTTGGTTTGTTTTTGCAAATCAAACTCAAATTCCTATCTCTAAGTCAAATCCACTTGTAGAGACATAAAGAGAGGTTTTCCAAAGAAATTTGATCAAGGATTTCAAAAACTCCCCCTTTTTCCCATAATCAACACTTCTCCCCACAAGAGGCCAATATTTGACATAAGAGACAATAAGAGAGTTTTGACAAACCAAAAAGCTCTAATCTACTATTTTCAAAATTTCTCAAGTGGTAGCTGATCCATCTATTGCTTTGGCCTTTATTTTCTCCCCCTTTGGCATCAAGCACCAAAACGGGATCAATCTTGGCCCTATAACCCCATTGCCTCACCAAAATCTTCAAATAAGAGTACAAAGGCAATAAGAGTATAAAGATGAACTTGGAAAAGTTACTCTTTTCATCGGAGTGCAGTGGAAGCCTTGCATGGTCCAAGTCCACCTTTTCCCTTTCAAATCTCCTTTGAGACTAAAACAAACAAACTCAAGCATATGGTTAGTCTCAAAGGGTCAAGTTGTAGCACAGCTCCCCCTAAAAATGTGCATCACTTGCAAAAAGGACTTGTGAGGTCCAGGGAGTGTTTGTACAACTTGAGCACCACAATAAGTAACAAAATGCAGAATGAACATGATCAAAGGCATAGACACTTGTATGCTACAATTCAATCCAAGTTCCGCGAATCTAAGATATTGAGCTCACTACGCAGCCTGCAAAAGGTCTTCTCATCTAGAGGCTTGGTAAAGATATCGGCTAGCTGGTTCTCGGTGCTAACATGAAACACTTCGATATCTCCCTTTTGCTGGTGGTCTCTCAAAAAGTGATGCCGGATGTCAATGTGCTTTGTGCGGCTGTGCTCAACAGGATTTTCCGCTATTCGGATAGCACTCTCATTATCACATAGGAGTGGGACTTTGCTCAGATTGTAGCCAAAGTCCCGGAGGGTTTGCCTCATCCAAAGTAGTTGCGCACAACACTGTCCTGCGGCAACGTACTCGGCCTCAGCGGTGGATAGGGCAACGGAAGTTTGTTTCTTAGAGTTCCACGACACCAGGGACCTTCCTAAGAATTGGCACGTCCCCGATGTACTCTTCCTATCGACCTTACATCCAGCATAGTCGGAATCTGAGTATCCAATCAAGTCAAAGTTAGCCCCCTTTGGATACCAGATCCCGAAGCAAGGCGTAGCGACTAAATATCTAAGAATTCGCTTCACAGCCACTAAGTGACACTCCTTAGGATCGAATTGAAATCTAGCACACATGCATACGCTAAGCATAATATCCGGTCTATTAGCACACAAATAAAGTAAAGACCCTATCATAGACCGGTATGCTTTTTGATCAACGGACTTACCTCCTTTGTTGAGGTCGGTGTGTCCGTCGGTTCCCATCGGCGTCTTTGCGGGCTTGGCGTCCTTCATCCCAAACCGCTTTAGCAGGTCTTGCGTGTACTTCGTTTGGGAGATGAAGGTGCCGTCCTTGAGTTGCTTCACTTAGAACCCAAGGAAGAAGTTCAACTCGCCCATCATCGACATCTCGAATTTCTGCATCATCACCCTGCTAAACTCCTCACAAGACTTTTGATTAGTAGAACCAAATATTATGTCATCGACATAAATTTGGCACACAAAAAGATCACCATCGCAAGTCTTAGTAAAAAGAGTTAGATCGGCTTTTCCAACCTTGAAAGCATTAGCAATTAAGAAGTCTCTAATGCATTCATACCATGCTCTTGGGGCTTGCTTAAGTCCATAGAGCGCCTTAGAGAGCTTACACACGTGGTCGGGGTACCGTTCATCCTCGAAGCCAGGGGGTTGCTCCACGTACACCTCCTCCTTAATCGGCCCGTTGAGGAAAGCGCTCTTGACATCCATTTGGTACAACCTGAAAGAATGGTGAGCGGCATATGCTAGCAAAATAAGAATTGATTCTAGCCTAGCCACAGGAGCAAACGTCTCCTCAAAGTCCAAACCTGCGACTTGGGCATAACCTTTTGCCACAAGTCGAGCCTTATTCCTCGTCACCACCCCGTGCGCGTCCTGTTTGTTGCGGAACACCCACTTGGTTCCCACAATATTTTGCTTGGGACGAGGCACCAGTGTCTAAACTTCATTGCGCTTGAAGTTGTTGAGTTCCTCCTGCATGGCCAACACCCAGTCCGGATCTAGCAAGGCCTCTTCTACCCTGAAAGGCTCAATAGAAGAGACAAAAGAGTAATGCTCACAAAAATTAACTAATCTTGAACGAGTAGTTACTCCCTTGCTAATATCACCCAATATCTGGTCGACGGGATGATCCCTTTGGACCGTCGCTCGAACTTGGGTTGGAGGTGCCTGAGGTGCTTCTTCCTCTTCAGCTTGAACATCTTGTGCTCCCCCTTGATCATGCACCTCCACTTGAGGTACCTGTTCGTCATTTTGGGTTGGGGGATGCACCATAGTTGAGGAAGATGGTTGATCTTGCTCCAATTGTTCCTGAGGCCGTACATCTCCAATCGCCATGGTGCGAATCGCAACCGTTGGAACGTCTTCTTCATCTACATCATCAAGATCAACAACTTGCTCTCTTGGAGAGCCATTAGTCTCATCAAATACAACATCGCTAGAGACTTCAACCAAACCTGATGATTTGTTGAAGACCCTATACGCCTTTGTATTTGAATCATAACCTAATAAAAACCCTTCTACAGCTTTGGGAGCAAATTTGGAATTCCTACCCTTCTTCACTAGAATGTAGCATTTACTCCCAAATACACGAAAGTATGATACATTGGGTTTGTTACCAGTTAGCAGCTCGTATGAGGTCTTCTTGAGGAGGCGGTGAAGATAGACCCTGTTGATGGCGTGGCAAGCCGTGTTCACGGCTTCCGACCAAAAGCACTCGGGGGTCTTGAACTCTCCAAGCATAGTCCTTGCCATATCAATGAGCGTCCTGTTCTTCCTCTCTACCACACCATTTTGCTGAGGTGTGTAGGGAGCGGAGAACTCGTGCTTGATCCCCTCCTCCTCAAGGAACTCCTCCACTTGAAGATTCTTGAATTCGGACCCGTTGTCGCTCCTTATCTTCTTCACCTTGAGCTCAAACTCATTTTGAGCTCTCCTGAGGAAGCGCTTGAGGGTCCCTTGGGTTTCAGACTTATCCTGCAAAAAGAACACCCAAGTGAAGCGGGAAAAGTCATCAACAATAACTAGACCATACTTACTTCCTCCTATGCTCAGATAGACGACGGGTCCGAAGAGGTCCATATGCAGCAGCTCCAGAGGTCTTGAAGTGGTCATCACATTCTTGCTGTGATGTGCTCCTCCCACTTGTTTACCTGCTTGACAAGCTGCACAAGGTCTATCTTTTTCGAATTGCACGTTAGTCAAACCTATCACGTGTTCTCCCTTTAGAAGCTTGTGAAGGTTCTTCATCCCTACATGTGCTAAGCGGCGATGCCACAACCAGCCCATGCAAGTCTTAGCCATTAAGCATGCATCTAGACCGGCCTCTTCTTTTGCAAAATCAACTAAGTAAAGTTTGTCGTCTAGTACACCCTTAAAAGCTAGTGAACCATCACATCTTCTAAAGACAGACACATCTACATTTGTAAATAAACAGTTATATCCCATATTACATAATTGACTAACAGATAGTAAATTATATCCAAGACTCTCCACTAAAAACACATTAGAGATAGAATGCTCATTTGATATTGCAATTTTGCCTAAACCTTTCACCTTGCCTTGGTTCCCATCACCGAATATGATTGAATCTTGGGAATCCTTATTCTTGACGTAATGGTTTGTGCATCCGCTGTCGATAATCCAGCTTGAACCCCCGGATGCATAAACCTGCAAGGCAAATTTAGGCTTGGGTCTTAGGTACCCAACTCTTATTGGGTCCTACAAGGTTAGTCACAATTTCCTTAGGGACCCAAATGCAAGTTTTATCACCCTTGCATTTTGCCCCTAATTTCCTAGCAACTATCTTCCTATCCTTTCTACAAATAGCAAAGGAAGCATTTAAAGCATGATAAATTATAGAGGGACCATTCATAACTTTTCTAGTAACATGATGAATATTTTTCCTAGGCACATGATGAATATTTTTCCTAGGCATATTTCTACCATGCATATAGGAAGAACTGGAAGCATACATGGCATAAGAATCATGTGAATCAAAAGCATTACAACTCCTATGAGACTGTCTTCTATCAAAGTACATAAAAGCATGGTTCCTTTTAGTACTACTTGCCATAGGGGCCTTCCCTTTCTCCTTGTGTAAAGCCCTAAAATTGGTAAAGGAAAAGAAAATAAAAATAATAATAATAAAACAAAGAAATAAATGCATTTTCGATAGGATTTTGAATTTTTTTTGAAGACCTTTGAAAATCCATCGGGCTCTCCCTCATGTTCAATTAATAATATTAAATTCGCCAAGAAATCCATAGATAAATAAAGAATCGTGCATCGTGTGTCGATGAATTTGTTGCAATGCATTTTGTCAAGATTAAGGAGTCATAACTTAAATTTGACCTCGAATTATAAACAGAAAATGGGAATGAGAATTTTAATGAAGGCATTTATTCTCTCCATAAATGAATAATAGGAAAAATAAATAAATAAAGAACAATAGTATAAACAGTAGAATTTATATTCATTAGGAATATTTTAGACACTTGCAGATTTTGAAGCTCAAAATATGAGTTGAATTTGAATTGGATTTAAAATAAGGAATTAGAATTGAGAAAAGAATATAGAAAAGAAAAGAAAACAGTGAAGACTCGGCTGGGCTGACTTCTGGCCGGCCCACTCAACCCACCAGTCCACCGATCCCTGGCCGGCCCATTTCTCTTCCCCTCCCCTTTTCTTATACGGTGTCACTTGCGCGCGGCCCCCACATGTCTGTCTTCTGCACACACCTTGGCTTGCCTCCGTGACACTGTCAGGTGGGACCCTGATGTCCGGTCCGTCTCTATCCCCAAATCCGCCGCAACAGAATCGCCAAAGTCCGCTGGGATTCACTCGGCTGTGAATCCGAACCGAAGCCACCGCGACAGCTGGCCTTGGGCGCATGCCGCAACAACCTACCGAGACCCCCGCCGTGAACCGCCCTATAAAGCTTACCCCTCTCAGCCATCTTGCATCACGAAGAACCGGGACCACGCATGCCGCTGCCAGAGAGAGAAGATGATGCTGCTGTCGCTGCCGTCGAACTGCGCTCAGGATGACGTCCCAGCCTCGATGACTGCTCGGAGAGGTTCAATGGGACCTAACGATGGTGTACACGGGCTAACCAGGGCCGGGAGTCAAGCACGACGCGGCCAATTGCTCACCGGAGCAACGATGACCGTGGAGGACGGCACATCTCCGTGGGCGGGGATCTCTACGCAACCCTCAATGGTAAGAACCCCACCAAACGACTCGTGTCCGTTTCCCCATTGTGTTGCGTGGCCGGATGGGGGTATGGTGCGCCCAGGGTCGGATCAGTCGATCGCCGGTGACTTTCGGTGGTGGTGTAGTCTTGTGCGCCGCCGCTCGGTCTGGCTTGGGGAAGAAGGGAACGCCGTGGCCGTTGATGGGATTAATCAACGGTGTGGATTGGGGGCTGGATACAGGGCAGCGGGGGCCGTAGATTTCGAATCTGGCGGTTGTGGGTTAATTGGGTTTCATAAAATCTGGGCCACAGATCTGGGGATCAGCGGTGCTCAGTGCATACCGGTTCAGGAAGTTGATCGATTTAATCTGTGTCGTCCATATCCGATCGCACGGCCAGGAATAGACGATACCCCTTCGCCGCGTGCACTTTCTAAAAGAGACCCTAGGATTTCATACATTCAACCCGCGATCCATGCGGCTGTAACTCTGTGTCTTGGAAAACTTACGCCAGAACCCCTGACTTTTCCAGAAATTGACGCCTAGTCCAGAGAACAAATAAATCCAGAGAAATGAATTTAAAATGGATTTTTAGTATTAATTAAATGCCAGAATTTGTATAATCCCTAGAAAATTCATGTTAACTCCAAATCGAACCATTCCAGTTCCTATAATTTTGTAATATTATTCTCTATCAAATAGTGCCACTGTTTTTACATAAAAGTCACATTAAAATTTTTATCCTAATTAATCTTGTACTAAACACATAGGATCTTTGGAAATTCATAACTTAAAATCTATAACTCCAAAATTAATGATTCCTGTTCCTAGAATCTGATTTTAATGTGTAGAATATTATTATGTATTTTGTTTACATGTTTGGTGTGATGTTAATTTTGCCTATGCACTGCTTGTTTGTATTGCTACGACTAGCGTGAGGACACGTGTCATCTGAAGATCATCCTGGTACCTGGAATCTCAAGTCCCAGACAAATTGTGCCCTTGATCACTTCTTTTTACCCACTCATGTTCTAATTAATCATAATGATCTGCATAGGTTAATTTTGATGGGACCCAATAGGTTACCCTAGTTTGACTATCTTTATACCTTGTTCACCACTGAATCTTTGGGTAGTACTTGCTATCGCTTTATGTGGTTTGGGTATAGAGATACACATTACTATTCATGATTATACTTTTATTGTCAGTTGTTATTTACTGTTCATGTTAAGATCATTATGTTAATTGGAACATGGAGAACCACCCGGGAAAACAGTGCTACCATAAGGGAGGAATGGGACCCCTTGGCTGATTAATTAGGAAAGCTAGTGGAAGACTACCTTACCCGAAAGGGGCAAGGGCAGTAGGGGAGTGGTCAGTGTAGGGAGGCCCTCGGGAGGATTTTGCTGCGATGGCGGTCCTGCAAGGGATTCCTGCATTGGAGCTTCCTATAAACTGTAGCGGGTTTTCTGAAGCTAGTGGAACTTTGTAAAGGCCTCGTAGTGTTACCCTGCCTCGCCTCCTCGGTAGAGGTGTATGGGAAGTCGCGATCCCTTGGCAGATGGGTAACATGACTTGTGGGTAAAGATGCGCAACCTCTGCAGAGTGTAAAACTGGTATACTAGCCGTGCTCACGGTCAAGAGCAGCTCGGACACTCACATGATTAAATTATGGAACTAAATTCAATTTGTCATATGCATTGCATCGCAGGTGAAGTTGTTACTTTTGTTCTACTGTTTAATTGGGTTGGTATTTACTTATACTTAGTAATTGCTAATAAAACTTTGACCAACATTAAAAGCAATGCTCAGCTTCAACCATCCTCTTTGGTAAGCCTTACACTTCACGTGAGCTCCCACCTTTGGCGAGTTCATACACATTATTCCCCACAACTTGTTGAGCGATGAACGTATGTGAGCTCACTCTTGCTGTCTCACACCACCCCACAGGTCAAGAGCAGGTACCGTAGGATGAGGCGCATGGAGGATGCTGTGATGTGCTCGTGAGAGATCTAGGTCGTCGTCTCCTAGTCAACTTTGGGTTGCTGGACCGTTGTCTCCTTATAATGTAATTATTTATTTATTTTGTATAGAACTCCCATTATATATAAAGATGTGACATTCGATCCTGTGCCACTATACATCATATGTGTGAGACTTGGTCCCAGCATACCTGGTGTTTATGTTCGCGCCCGGATCTTGGTGCCCCTAAAACCCGGGTGTGACAGAAGTGGTATCAGAGGAATGTTGACTGTAGGACGAAACCTAGATAGAACTGGACAACCAATACTTACTTACCTTTGCTACTCTGATTCTTTCTAAACTTTTCTTAATTTTCTCATCTATTTCCGCTTTACTCTGATTATTCTTACCTTTTCCTTCTAAAGACAAATGTGGATTTCACACTTTGAAATCCTGTGCCTAAAGTGACCTTTAGGAATAGGAGACCTAATCTTAGGAACAAAACAAAACTATTTTTATAGGTATCTATGTACTTGAATGTTTGTTCTTATGATACTTGTTTGATTTGGATCTTTGATTAAGTGTGATGGGTTGTGGAGTAATATCCACAATTACATCTGCATATACATATAGGAAAAAAAAACGCTCATCAAGATAACTGGACAAACTAGATTATTCCTCATTAAAGTATCTAGCCTAACAATATCCATCTCATCTAAAAAGATTCTATCCTACACTCATAGATCCATCTCATCTCAAAAGATCCTAACTTATCCTAATTAAAATATATTTAACTTAATAGATCCATCTTATCTTAAAAGATACTCTATTACTATTAATAGATTCATCTTGTCTTGAAAAGATTCTATCTTATCCTAATAGATCTAACTGACCTCAAAAGATTCTACCTTATCCTTATGGATTCATCTTGTCCTAATAAGCATATTTACCCCACCCTAGTAACAACCAAGATCTAATCCAAAGTAATTAGATATTATCTAGTCTAATCTAGTTATATCCAACCTAATCCAGATTCTATCTAATCTAAATATGACCCAATCTAAAGTGTGTTATTAACAGGTCAGATAATTTGGTGATATAGGTTAGACACTGTCTCTACAAACATATCTTAACCTAAATTAATGTCTTCCACCAACTCATCCGTGAACAATGACCTAACCTACATCACAGGTTGCCTAGTTCATCTACTCCAAAAGCAAAACTCTGTTAAAACCTACCTACCTCGTGTACCCCGGCTATCCTAACTATATATCCTTAGCCATATGTCCTTAACTCGGATGACAACCCCAAGAATAAAGGCCAAAGAAGACCCACCATGTCAAAGGAGGATAAGCATCAACTCAAGTCTTCAAGGATCAAGTTGGATCGCCAGAGGAATCAAGATCCAGAGTTCAGGGATCAGGATGAAGTCTTTCCTTATTATACCCTTGCCACAACCTCTACTTGCCATAACTATACCTCATCTGACATAATAAATGGCTAGACATACTTATCCAAAAAAAAAACTTCAAACAAAACTTTTGATTCCTAAACCAAATGAGAAACTAAATTTCAAACCAAACTAGTTGCATCCCTTTTTCTTACAAATCTCGAGGACGAGATTTCTGTTAAGGGGGGTAGGATTTGTAAAGCCCTAAAATTGGTAAAGGAAAAGAAAATAAAAATAATAATAATAAAACAAAGAAATAAATGCATTTTCGATAGGATTTTGAATTTTTTTTGAAGACCTTTGAAAATCCATCGGGCTCTCCCTCATGTTCAATTAATAATATTAAATTCGCCAAGAAATCCATAGATAAATAAAGAATCGTGCATCGTGTGTCGATGAATTTGTTGCAATGCATTTTGTCAAGATTAAGGAGTCATAACTTAAATTTGACCTCGAATTATAAACAGAAAATGGGAATGAGAATTTTAATGAAGGCATTTATTCTCTCCATAAATGAATAATAGGAAAAATAAATAAATAAAGAACAATAGTATAAACAGTAGAATTTATATTCATTAGGAATATTTTAGACACTTGCAGATTTTGAAGCTCAAAATATGAGTTGAATTTGAATTGGATTTAAAATAAGGAATTAGAATTGAGAAAAGAATATAGAAAAGAAAAGAAAACAGTGAAGACTCGGCTGGGCTGACTTCTGGCCGGCCCACTCAACCCACCAGTCCACCGATCCCTGGCCGGCCCATTTCTCTTCCCCTCCCCTTTTCTTATACGGTGTCACTTGCGCGCGGCCCCCACATGTCTGTCTTCTGCACACACCTTGGCTTGCCTCCGTGACACTGTCAGGTGGGACCCTAATGTCCGGTCCGTCTCTATCCCCAAATCCGCCGCAACAGAATCGCCAAAGTCCGCTGGGATTCACTTGGCTGTGAATCCGAACCGAAGCCACCGCGTCAGCTGGCCTTGGGCGCATGCCGCAACAACCTACCGAGACCCCCGCCGTGAACCGCCCTATAAAGCTTACCCCTCTCAGCCATCTTGCATCACGAAGAACCGGGACCACGCATGCCGCTGCCAGAGAGAGAAGATGATGCTGTCGTCGCTGCCGTCGAACTGCGCTCAGGATGACGTCCCAGCCTCGATGACTGCTCGGAGAGGTTCAATGGGACCTAACGATGGTGTACACGGGCTAACCAGGGCCGGGAGTCAAGCACGACGCGGCCAATTGCTCACCGGAGCAACGATGACCGTGGAGGACGGCACATCTCCGTGGGCGGGGATCTCTACGCAACCCTCAATGGTAAGAACCCCACCAAACGACTCGTGTCCGTTTCCCCATTGTGTTGCGTGGCCGGATGGGGGTATGGTGCGCCCAGGGTCGGATCAGTCGATCGCCGGTGACTTTCGGTGGTGGTGTAGTCTTGTGCGCCGCCGCTCGGTCTGGCTCGGGGAAGAAGGGAACGCCGTGGCCGTTGATGGGATTAATCAACGGTGTGGATTGGGGGCTGGATACAGGGCAGCGGGGGCCGTAGATTTCGAATCTGGCGGTTGTGGGTTAATTGGGTTTCATAAAATCTGGGCCACAGATCTGGGGATCAGCGGTGCTCAGTGCATACCGGTTCAGGAAGTTGATCGATTTAATCTGTGTCGTCCATATCCGATCGCACGGCCAGGAATAGACGATACCCCTTCGCCGCGTGCACTTTCTAAAAGAGACCCTAGGATTTCATACATTCAACCCGCGATCCATGCGGCTGTAACTCTGTGTCTTGGAAAACTTACGCCAGAACCCCTGACTTTTCCAGAAATTGACGCCTAGTCCAGAGAACAAATAAATCCAGAGAAATGAATTTAAAAATGGATTTTTAGTATTAATTAAATGCCAGAATTTGTATAATCCCTAGAAAATTCATGTTAACTCCAAATCGAACCATTCCAGTTCCTATAATTTTGTAATATTATTCTCTATCAAATAGTGCCACTGTTTTTACATAAAAGTCACATTAAAATTTTTATCCTAATTAATCTTGTACTAAACACATAGGATCTTTGGAAATTCATAACTTAAAATCTATAACTCCAAAATTAATGATTCCTGTTCCTAGAATCTGATTTTAATGTGTAGAATATTATTATGTATTTTGTTTACATGTTTGGTGTGATGTTAATTTTGCCTATGCACTGCTTGTTTGTATTGCTACGACTAGCGTGAGGACACGTGTCATCTGAAGATCATCCTGGTACCTGGAATCTCAAGTCCCAGGCAAGTTGTGCCCTTGATCACTTCTTTTTACCCACTCATGTTCTAATTAATCATAATGATCTGCATAGGTTAATTTTGATGGGACCCAATAGGTTACCCTAGTTTGACTATCTTTATACCTTGTTCACCACTGAATCTTTGGGTAGTACTTGCTATCGCTTTATGTGGTTTGGGTATAGAGATACACATTACTATTCATGATTATACTTTTATTGTCAGTTGTTATTTACTGTTCATGTTAAGATCATTATGTTAATTGGAACATGGAGAACCACCCGGGAAAACAGTGCTACCACAAGGGAGGAATGGGACCCCTTGGCTGATTAATTAGGAAAGCTAGTGGAAGACTACCTTACCCGAAAGGGGCAAGGGCAGTAGGGGAGTGGTCAGTGTAGGGAGGCCCTCGGGAGGATTTTGCTGCGATGGCGGTCCTGCAAGGGATTCCTGCATTGGAGCTTCCTATAAACTGTAGCGGGTTTTCTGAAGCTAGTGGAACTTTGTAAAGGCCTCGTAGTGTTACCCTGCCTCGCCTCCTCGGTAGAGGTGTATGGGAAGTCGCGATCCCTTGGCAGATGGGTAACATGACTTGTGGGTAAAGATGCGCAACCTCTGCAGAGTGTAAAACTGGTATACTAGCCGTGCTCACGGTCAAGAGCAGCTCGGACACTCACATGATTAAATTATGGAACTAAATTCAATTTGTCATATGCATTGCATCGCAGGTGAAGTTGTTACTTTTGTTCTACTGTTTAATTGGGCTGGTATTTACTTATACTTAGTAATTGCTAATAAAATTTTGACCAACATTAAAAGCAATGCTCAGCTTCAACCATCCTCTTTGGTAAGCCTTACACTTCACGTGAGCTCCCACCTTCGGCGAGTTCATACACATTATTCCCCACAACTTGTTGAGCGATGAACGTATGTGAGCTCACTCTTGCTGTCTCACACCACCCCACAGGTCAAGAGCAGGTACCGCAGGATGAGGCGCATGGAGGATGCTGTGATGTGCTCGTGAGAGATCTAGGCCGTCGTCTCCCAGTCAACTTTGGGTTGCTGGACCGTTGTCTCCTTATAATGTAATTATTTATTTATTTTGTATAGAACTCCCATTATATATAAAGATGTGACATTCGATCCTGTGCCACTATACATCATATGTGTGAGACTTGGTCCCAGCATACCTGGTGTTTATGTTCGCGCCCGGGTCTTGGTGCCCCTAAAACCCGGGTGTGACACCTTGGCGGAGATGGGAGCCTTATGGCTTGTTAAGTCCTTGGCTTCCCTCTTGAAGCCAAGTCCATCCTTAATTGAGGGGTCTCTACCAATCGTGTAGGCATCCCTTGCAAATTTTAGCTTATCGAAATCACTTTTGCTAGTCTTAAGTTGGGCATTAATACTAGCTACTTCATCATTTAATCTCGAAATTGCAACTAGGTGTCCACTACAGGCATCAATATCAAAATCCTTACACCTAGTGCAAATCATAACATGTTCTACACAAGAATTAGATTTATTTGCTACTTCTAATTTAGCATTTAAACCATTGTTAACACCTTGTAAAGTAGAAATGGTTTCATGACAAGTAGATAGTTCATAAGAAAGCATTTCATTTCTTTTAACTTCTAAAGCATGGAATTTTTGTGCCTCTACAAATTTATCATGTTCATCATACAACAAATCCTCTTGCTTTTCTAAAAGCCTATCCTTTTCATTCAAGGCATCAATCAATTCATTGATTTTATCAATTTTATTTCTATCTAATCCCTTGAACAAGCTAGAGTAATCTACTTCCTCATCACTAGATTCGTCTTCACTTGAAGAAGCATAAGTAGAGTCTCGAGTACATACCTTCTTCTCCCTTGCCATAAGGCATGTGTGACGCTCGTTGGGGAAGAGGGATGGCTTGTTGAAGGCGGTGGCGGCGAGGCCTTCATTGTCGGAGTCGGACGAGGAGCAATCCGAATCCCACTCCTTGCCAAGATGTGCCTCGCCCTTTGCCTTCTTATAATTCTTTTTCTTCTCCCTCTTGCTCCCGTGTTCCTGGTCACTTTCATTATCGGGACAGTTAGCAATAAAGTGACCAATCTTACCGCATTTGAAGCATGAGCGCTTCCCCTTGGCTTTGGTCTTGCTTGGCTGTCCCTTGCGACCCTTCAGCGCCGTCTTGAATCTCTTGATGATGAGGGCCATCTCTTCATCATTAAGTCCGGCCGCCTCGATTTGTGCCACCATGCTAGGTAGCGCCTCCTTGCTTCTTGTTGCCTTGAGAGCAAGGGGTTGCGGCTCGTTGATCGGACCATTCAAAGCGTCGTCTACGTACCTCGCCTCCTTGATCATCATTCGCCCGCTAACGAATTTTCCTAGGACTTCTTCGGGCGACATTTTGGTGTACCTGGGATTCTCACGAATGTTATTCACCAAATGAGGATCAAGAACGGTAAAGGACCTTAGCATCAGTCGGACGACGTCGTGGTCCGTCCATCGCGTGCTTCCGTAGCTCCTTATTTTGTTGATAAGGGTCTTGAGCCGGTTGTATGTTTGAGTTGGCTCCTCGCCCCTTATCATCGCGAACCGTCCAAGCTCGCCCTCCACCAACTCCATTTTGGTGAGCAAGGTGACGTCGTTCCCCTCATGAGAAATCTTGAGGGTGTCCCAGATCTGCTTGGCGTTATCCAAGCCGCTTACTTTGTGATATTCATCCCTGCACAATGAAGCTAGAAGAACAGTAGTAGCTTGTGCATTTTTATGGATTTGCTCATTAATGAACATGGGACTATCCGAACTATCAAAGTGCATTCCACTCTCTACAATCTCCCATATACTAGGATGGAGAGAGAATAGGTGACTACGCATTTTGTGGCTCCAAAATCCGTAGTCCTCCCCATCAAAGTGTGGAGGCTTGCCGAGAGGAATGGATAATAAATGAGCATTTGCACTTTGAGGAATACGAGAGTAGTCAAAAGAAAAGTTCGAATTAACCGGTTTCCTTCTCTCGTAGTCGTTGTGGTCGTCGTCCTTTTGGGAGGAAGTAGACTCATCGCTGTCGTAGTAGACGATCTCCTTGATGCGTCTCGTCTTCTTCTTCTTCCCTTCTTTCCGTCTATGGCCCGAGCCGGAGTCGGTGGGCTTGTCGTCCTTCGGCTCATTGACGAAGGATTCCTTCTCTTTATCGTTGATCATGACACCCTTCCCCTTAGGATCCATCTCTTCGGGCGGTTAGTCCCTTTGTGAAGAGAACGGCTCCGATACCAATTGAGAGCACCTAGAGGGGGGGTGAATAGGTGATCCTATGAAACTTGAAAACTTAAGCCACAAACCTTGGTTAATCGTTAGCACAATAATTGCCAAGTGGCTAGAGAGGAATTCTCAACACAATAACAAACAAGGATCAATCACAGAGATGGCACGGTGGTTATCCCGTGGTTCGGCCAAGACCAACGCTTGCCTACTCCACGTTGTGGCGTCCCAACGGACGAGGGTTGCAATCAACCCCTCTCAAGCGGTCCAAAGACCCACTTGAATACCACGGTGTTTTGCTTGCTTTTTCTTAATCCCGTTTGCGAGGAATCTCCACAACTTGGAGCCTCTCGCCCTTACACTTGAAATTCACAAAGAACACGGAGCAAGGGAGGGATTAGCAACGCACACAAGACACAAGAATCAGAGTGTTAACACGCACACAAATCGCAACAAGAGCTCGCAACACAACTCAATGAGTTCACAACTCCACTAGAGCTCTATATGCTATCACAATGAAAAGAATGCGCGAAATCGATGTCTTGGTGCTTAGGAATGTTGTAGGAATGCTTGGTTATTCTCCTCCATGCGCCTAGGGGTCCCTTTTATAGCCCCAAGGCAGCTAGGAGCCGTTGAGAGCAATCAAGGAAGGCTGATCTTACCTTCTGTCGACTGGCGCACCGGACAGTCCGGTGCACACCGGACACTGTCTGGTGCCCGATTTCTTTCCATAAATGGCGCAGTCGACCGTTGGCAGCCTGAGAGTCGTTGGCGCACCGGACATGTCCGGTGCACACCGGACAGTCCGGTGCCTTCTTCTAGCCGTTGGCTCGGCCACGTGTCCCGCGCAGATCGCGCGGCCGACCGTTGGCCCGGCCGACCGTTGGCTCACCGGACAGTCCGGTGCACACCGGACAGTCCGGTGAATTATAGCCGTACGTCGCCGGTGAAATCCTGAGAGCGGCCACTTTGCTCGAGCCAGCGTGGCGCACCGGACACTGTCCGGTGAGCCACCGGACAGTCCGGTGCACCCAGACTGAGCAGAGTCTTGGCTGCTCGAGCCAAGACATTTCCAATCGGATTTTTCCTGTTTTCAGCACTTAGACACAATACATTAGTCCTAAAACAATGTACTAAGTCTGAGAAACATACTTTTATCCTTGATTTGTACTTTGTCCACCTTTTTACACTTAGGCACTTGTGTTAGACACTTAGTCACCAAAATACTTAGAAATGGCCCAAGGGCACATTTCCCTTTCAATTGGGCGGGGTGTTACACCTTGCCACCATGTTGTCCACATGGCATGACTTTGCCACATGGCCGCCTCGTTCTCATCGCGTCTTGCTCCGATGATGTCGTGCCATATAGACAGCTCGTGGCAAAGGCCACGTCAGCTAACCAGTTCGTGTTCATAGCTGATTAGACTAAAATGATGATGGAACAATGTTTAGTGACATAATCGTCTATTTTGAGAGTTTAAGGACCGACTTAACAAGTTTAGAGACCGCCAACACACTTTATTCTTCAATTTATATAGTTATTGAACAAACATGTATAAAGCTTTTAGTTGATTATTATATCATGCGAGGCTTAGTTTCTCCTTTTTCTTTTTTTTTCTCCACAATAAAAAAAAGTTATTTGTAAACCATATGTTTGATAATTTGAATATTTTTATATACTTGGCATTAAACAATATCTACTAAGCTTTTAATCCACTTTTTGCAAAAAAAAATGAGTTTGGTCTTGTTTGATAGAGTTTGGCTTCTATATTGACATCATAGCATGTGAAATTTAACTTGTTCGTAGAAACTACATTTGTCAGCTGACTGTAGCCTATAAAAAATGGTTTGTCTAATTTTCGCCAGTTGACCGTAACCGATGAAAATTAGCTTATTATTATCCATTAATCTGTAAGAACAAAGGCTGACAAAGTTTATCCTATGCCGTTGAAAATTAACGAATTTCCATGTGTAACACGTAATTTTCATCGGTGTTTGACCGGCGAAAACTATTCAGATTACTGTTGTGACAGTTTTAATGGCTGATGGTGCAGCGAGACAGTTTTAAATGGTTAAAAAAAATATGTATCTACAATTGTCACAAATGTCACACTGAGGTTGAAAAAGTTTATTCATATTACTGACAATCTAAGTTATAGGAATGGGTTATGGGTGACGTAGAATTATCGACGGATAAGTTCTGAAAAATCCTTAGCGACTAATCGTTCGTACGTCTGTAACTATAGATTATGTTACCATTATCATTTATATTATATTTCGTGAATTAAACGACATCTAATTCAAGCATAGACCGCGGCCCATGAACGCTGATAAATCTCATACTACACGTCTACACTGTAGTGGTTATGATGTGAAAGAAATAACAGAAATTTTCGCAAGGAGAGCAGAACATCTCCTTGCTTTTTCTCAAGTGCCAAATTATTGAAGCTGGAGCAGAACATCTTGTCGGACAGGTTGGTACGCAGTTGAGCGGAGTAACCCACCTGCTTTTTTTTTTTTATCCATCTCCTTCCTTCTTCGACTGTCTGCTAACTGGAGATGTGGGTTTTTGCGCAAAGACGATTCAAGTATTGCACGCAAAGACGACGAGCGAAAGCCGAGCTGCCAGCAAAAAGTACCCCCATTGTTCAGCTCCCTGAACCACCTTCCTGATGAACAAAGCTGAAGTTGGTGAGACAGAGAGAGAGAGACGGTGCTGACGGAAGACGACGTCGACGCGTGCAGTGCAAAAGTGCACTACTCGGTTCGTTCCAGAGCTTCCGCCAGAAGAGCAAGGGGGAGTAGGTGGCCATGGCGAGCCTTTCGTGATGTCGTGAGGGTCACTCTTCCTCTCGAACCAATCCACCAATCCGCATTCCTCCTGTTCAGAGACAGCTAGCGTCCAGGAAACTGATGGTATTGGTAGGCAGAACCCTCCACCGGACATGAAGGCGTCGTGACCTCGCCTTCACTCCAGTCCAGTGTTGTGTAGCATAGCATAGCATGCCTTTTGCTGATGATAGTGGCAAGCCTACCCCAACTTGACAGGACAGGACAGCTCGTGACCGTTCCACTTGCACGGTGATCTGATCCCGCCGGCGCCACTCGAATTTTTTTTGAACACCATGGCACCATGCTCGATCTCTTTTTATTCCCCGCCATCGTTATTGCTACCATCCGTCGCAAAGGCTGCCCCCCATCTTGCTCAGAAATGTGATTCTGGACCTAAATAAGATTATTATTCGGCGTCCATGCGACCACTTCAAAAGAATCAATTGTTTAAATATTTGGTGACGATTGTACGTAAATCTGGTGGTAATAATAGGCAGGGGATATAGTTTAGTTTATTGGTTGTTCCCCATTACATTCTGCAAATGCAAATGGAGGATTTACACTTGGTTGATAATCGAAATTTCAGAATATCAAGTACAGCAAGGAGCGCAGGGGGCTAGGTGGGGCCTGGCACCCCCAACAATATATACTACTAATCCCTTATCAGCTCTTTAATATTAGTGTTAAGTAGCTCATTTATGAAGGTTTTCCTTCCTCCTCGATTGAAGATGTGGTTATTAGGACATGTATAACCCGCGTAAATCACTCATATCTTAAGAGATTTCTAAGTAAGTGTAAGAAAAATACAAGACATGTATCTCAATGGAGGAACGTCTCTAACATGGTTCTCCGTATTTAAGATACAGTTTCGCCCATACAACCCACATAAGACCTTCTATTCGGTTATTTTCAATTCCATGTGGATTGAAGTATATTGGAATGGATTGACATGAGTTTTTGACTTGCTATGGATTTAAACCGACTCAATAGCATCCAATCCATATAGATTAACAGTGAAACGAACAAACCATAAATAAGTTGTATCGATCTTATATACAAACCATCAATAAGTTGTATCTTATAAAGTTCTAGTAAATAAGATATAAGGCTTAGATATATTAGATTGTATGAATGAATTTTTTATGTGTATTTATTGCTTAGATAACCACAACATAGAAAGTTAGAGCCATTTGCCCCTAGTCTGGAGCAGCTTCCCTTTTCATGGAAAAGATATGTGCCGGGTTTATACCAAATTGATGGAACTAGTTGCGAACCCGATAAAAGAGCATCTTCAACAACATCTAAAAATAAAGATATGTCCCAAAAATCTAGTCTTAGAATATTTCTAAAAACAATGAGTAGAAGGAAATACACTCCACCAAATATTCTCTTTCATACATGTCATTTTCTCTAGTACATATCGAGTTTTTTTTGCCATAGATTCGTGCAGGTCATCCCGATATCCTAACTGATGTATAGAAACTTCAGAACATAATATTTATTGTTTAATTTATCTTATAGTATTCTAAAACCAACAAAATTTATTTAGGGATTCAATTCAAACGAATCTTGTACATGACAGTGGTCGAGCGAACCATAACAGCACCATAGCTTACATGTACACCTTTTAAAATAGAATCCATAAATCCATTCTTTGCTCTATCTATCAATATTTTTCAAGCAAAGGTGGCGGCGGCATCGAGGGCAACAATGAGGGATAAGAAAAAAGGGGCATCCACACCTACACGGAGCAAGACAATCTCAAATAACATTCTATAAACCATACTCTACTTTAAATATAGAGAAAGCTCACTCTTCTATACCGTCCAACGATATCCTCTAAAGTCTCAATTATATAGAAAACACTACTTTGTCCTATATAGAGAGAGACAATGTCTTTTTTTCTCTACCTAGGGTGAAGCTTCACCCAGACTCAAACACGACTAGCCAAACACCCCACCAAACGAACCAATCAGCCTACCAAATCGTTCCAGGTCTGCAATCCACTAATGAGCAACAAGCCACACGCGCCCACCCTCACAGCATGTTTTCTTTCAGTAATTTATGCTCTTTCCGACATTCATCACTCAATTTCAGTAATTATCAGTAAGCACATTAATTGTTAGTATAAAAGAACAATTACTGATGAAACATTTAATAATTTATCACATTTAGCAGTGAAGAAACGTTCAGTGATTACTGATAAAACGTTCAGTAATTACTGATAAAATATTCAGTAATTATAGATGTTGTGCTCTTTCGGTCATTCATCGCTTAATTTCAGTAATTTTCAGTAAGCACATTAATTGTAAGTGCAAAAAGAATAATTACTAAAGGAACATTCAATAATCTATCACATTTAACAGTGAAGAAAACGTTTGATAATTACTGACGAAACGTTTAATTATTACCGACGAAATATTCAGTATTTACTGATGTTGTGCTCTTTCGGTCATTCATCGCTCAGTTTCAGTAATTTCAGTAGACACAATAATTATTAGTACAAAAAGAACAATTACTGGCATACTGTTCAATAATTTATCACATTTAGCTATGAAGAAACGTTCGATAATTACCTACCAAACGTTCAGTAATTACCGACGAAACATTCAATAATTACTTATGATGTGCTTTTTAAGTCATTCATCACTCAATTTCAGTAATTATCAGTAAACACAGTAATTGTTAGTGCAAAAAGAACAATTACTAATGAAATATTCAGTAATTTATCACTTCAGTGAAGAAACACAAATTACCGACAAAACATTCAATAATTACTTATGCTGTGCTTTTTAAGTCATTCATCACTCAATTTCAGTAATTATCAGTAAACATAGTAATTGTTAGTGCAAAAAGAACAATTACTGATGAAATATTCAGTAGTTTAACACTTCAGTGGTGAAGAAACACAAAATATCGACGTTCTGCTCATTCTGTCATTCGTCGTTAAATTTCAATAATTATTAATAAGCATAGTAATTATTAGTGCAAAAGGAATAATTATTTATGAAACATTCAGTAATTTATCACTTTAGTAGTGAAGAATCGTTCAATAATTACTAATGAAACATTTAGTGATTGTTAAAGGATTGTTAGTAATTATTATCACTTTAGCAGTGAAGAGAAACACAAATTATTCAGTCATTAGTTAAACATTCAGTAATTTATTAAAAATTTAGTAATTTTCCTAACGAATCTCATTCTATTAAAGTTACCAAACAGAATCTGGACAATCGACGAGTTGGATTGAGCACGCGGGGTAAGGGAGCGAATCATGGATCTATCGCGCGCGGGTCTCAAAGCAAACGAGCGCGTGGCAAAGGGCGTGCTGATGGATCGATGGGCGCACGAGGCTGGGTGCGTGTTGGGACAGGGTGGCGCGAGGGGTGAAGTTTCATCCTAGATGACAAATAGGAAATCCCGTTGCCCAGCGGGCCCCACCTGAAGACGACCCCACACTTCCACGCTGCTGTAAAAAAATAGGCATCTCATGGGGTTCGAACCGTGGTAATAGGGCTCCAAACAGTCACCATCTATCACCACAACCAAACAATATTGTGTTGTATAATGGTTAATACTATAAACATATGTATAGACTAATAATTTTTAGAAAATTATTGTCACATTCGAATGTTTGACGTAGCAATATACAGACAACTAACTAGTATATATATAGGCTAGCGCTATTTGTCATCTAAAGTGAAGTTTCACCCGGACCAACCTCATCTTACCCTCGCGCCACCCCGTCCAAGCGCGCTACCAGCTCCACGCGTCCATCGAACCACCAGCGCGCCCTCTGTCCCATGTGCCCGGTTGCCCCAAGACCCGCACGCGATGGATCTATGATCTTCTCTCTCTACCCCTATCATGTTCGAGTTGGGCTATTCTCCAGTAGAAGGAGGTTCGGTACGAATCTTAGTGCAGGTGGTCATGTCATTTTTTTTCACAGGCCCATGAGTGACGTTCTAGGCTTCGAATTAATTATCCCTAGCTTTATGACATTAGGGCTCTTTGTTATCTGTAGTTGGCTATGCCTATGAGTATTAGACGGAGGCGGAAGTTTGTAGCAGGAAGTGCAAGCTTGGAAAAAAGTTCTCCAAACTGCCTTGTCCTGTTTGGATAAATATTTATGAAGCGATGGGTTTTTTTTTTCCGTGCCAGTGTTACTGATGCAGAACGGAGTGCGACAAGAGTAGTGTTTCAGGTCTAGAATTTGCTCCAGTGGAAACAAACGTATTGAAGCGACAGGGAGAGAAAAAAAGAAAAGAAAAGAAAGGAATGCTGTATTATTGAAACTCTCAAGTATTAGTACAATACAATCTGTAACATTCTGTTACATGAACTACTAGATGTTTACTGGGAAGGCATATCAACGTCAGCTTTGCGTCATTTCTGATGCTACCCGGAGCATCCAATCGTCGTCCGCTAGATCATCATCCTTGGCGATGAAACTTGCAATCAATCAGACTGCCCGTGGGCCGTGGCGCGTGCTCATCAGTCAAGAGGAATCGGTTCTGTCGGTTGGCATGTCCAAAAAGCCATAACTAAAGAATAGGCAGTGTAATAATAATATAGCATAATTGCACACTGAGACTGAAATCTTGGAGCACATTGGAAGGCAGAGAGCGAATAGATTGGTAACTCTGATCTCGTCCCGATTTTCAACTGTTTCCCAAAAAGAAAGATCAAACTTGAGAGCGAGAGACCTCTCTCTCTCTGTTTTTTTTTATCAGGATTCTCAGGAAGCAAGATTAAGTGGTGTAGTATTCGGACCATTAGCATATATTAAAAATGCGGATTCCTGATCGCAAATGGAGCGGGCGGGGCTGGTGCAGGTTGCAAAGCAGGGCCGCGGCTAGCTTAGCTATCGGTACTGGTATAATGGTATCTCGGATTTGTGTCCTAATTTTCAACTGTTTCCGAAAGCAAGATGCCAGTGTGGCCGCCAGCCTGAGAAGCAGGACCAGGGTTGAAGGGGAATAGTGTTCTCTAGCGTTCACCACAAGCTCTGGTTGGTGTACGTACGCACAGCATGTATTCCTGACTGACCGGTTCAGATCACAGCATGCGATACTGTACTTCGCATGACATCGCATTGGCAACATTGGGGGGGAAAAAAAAGAAAGAGAAAGAATGCAGCAATTTGAAACGGACATCTAACAACCGTGTTCAGAAAGGCGACGCGAACGGCCAGCGGCGCTGAAGCTACGGCCTACGGGCACGGGCGGGCGGCCCCCAAGGTCTGCCAGGTTTGTGTGATCATCTATAAGCATGAGGCACCTCTAACAAGCATTTGATTACAGAATAGAGAAGAATCTAGTTGTGTTAATGTTGTTTGTTTTGAATAATTTATGGAAATAAAAAAGGACATGGTGTGAAACACATCTAGCAACATATGGATACGCGCCAACTTGTTTGCTCCAGCAAACACAAAGCTGAGTAGAGCCGTTTCATATATGTTTTTCATGGGAGTGGCCACCCTTGCGCAGTCCGATCGATCCAAGTCACTTGCCGCCATGACATGATGAAGAATTTTTCTGGAAAAAACGGTAAGGGCTACTTTAATAACTATATTTTTATTTTCTCAGACTAGTCCTAAGAGATTTTTATTTTCTCAAGTGATAATGAATTAATTTTACTTAAGAAAATAGAAATTCCCTCGAAAAAAATGGGTTATCAAAGTAGCCCTAAAAGTCCACTGAGTAATTCCAAAAAGGAACATTGAGCATGGCATTTGGAAATTGGAACACACAGCACAACGTGGAAGCACATGGCACTTTTCTGCAGTTGCTACTGATTATTCTGGGTCCATTAGCCCTGCATTGTAGAACAGACCAACGGTTTTGCCAGTTGCAACTAGCAGAGCACGCGCGACTCTGACACCACTAACTCCCGACATCGCACTATCCACAAACGACGTCGAACGGGACAGGGAATGGTACTTCCAGATAGAAAACGAGCAGAAGAATCCCGGTTGGACGACGGCACCGAGTCACCGACCTCATAGGCCAATCTTATTCCTGCCCATCTGATCACCATTTGCTCAAAACAAAACAAAAAAAAAAATCTTGTCCGTCCGTCTATTCCAGTTGACCTCTGCTCGGGGACGAAGACGCTGTAGCCGCAGCCGCAGCCGCAGCCGCAGCCGCGCTTTACATCTTACTTGGCATGCATTTCCACTTCCGCCACCTTCTCCTTGCCTGCTGTAGCGTCCTCTGCTTCAGCCATGTCGTCCGTGTCCGGCATGCCGAACAGCTTGCCCATCTCCTCCAGCGTCCTGCCGCGGGTCTCCGGAAGGCACGTGAAGAAGAAGACCCACGCGACGGCGGCGATGCCGGCGTAGAGGAAGAAGCTGCCGCCGATGGTGATGCCTTTCGAGAGGGACAGGAAGGTCATGGAGATGACGGCGCTGGTGACGCGGTTGCTGGCCACGCCCACGGCGAAGCCCAGCGCGCGCACCCGCAGCGGGAATATCTCCGAGGTGTACACGCCCGTGATGGGGCCGAGCCCGATGGAGAAGAAGGCGATGTAGGCCAGGGTGGACGCGATGCACAGGGCCACGGCCCACGCCACCTTGCCGTCCGGGTGGTGCCCCGCCACGGTCAGGCCCGCGCCGAGGCCGAGGAGCGACACGATCATCCCGCCCGTGCTGGCCAGCAGCAGCGGCCGCCGCCCCGCGCGGTCCAGCAGGAACGTGGCCACCAGGATGAAGAACGTCTTGGTCACGCCCACCGCGCAGGTCACGCCCAGCAGCTTGTTGTCGTCGGTGATCCCCGCGCTCTTGAACAGGCGGGCGCTGTACTGGACCACGGAGTCGCTGCCGGAGGCCTGCTGGAAGAAGTGCAGGCCGACGGCCGACAGCAGTATGCGCCGCACCGCCGGGGTCGGGGACAGGATGAGCTGCTTCCACACCTGCGTCTCACTACTGCCGTCTCGCCCCTTGTTGGGTTTTGGTACGGCGACCACGTCCCCGTCCAGGTCCCTGGGAATCCCCGCCGCGGCCTTGATGTCGGCCAGCCGCGCCGCGGCCTCCTCTGGCGTGGCCGAGGTCTTCTCCAGCACGACCCTGGCGTCCGCGAGGCGGCCCTTCAGGACCAGCCACCGGGGCGACTCGGGCATGCAGAACACCAGCAGCGCCAGCAGCGCGGACGGGACCGCGCCGATGGCGAGCATGACGCGCCAGCCGAGGTGGAGCGGGAGGCGCGCGAACGCGAAGTTGGACAGGTAGCCGAGCAGGATGCCGATGTTGATGAACACCTCCGGGAAGGTCGTCAGGAAGCCCCGGGACGCCGCCGGCGAGATCTCGGCCGTGTACACGGGCGCGATCATGCCCCCGTAGCCCACGCCGACTCCGGCCACGAACCGGCCCGCCATGAGCATGCCGTAGTTCACGGCGAAGCCCATGAGCAGCGACCCCGCGAAGAAGATGACGGCGGCGAAGACGACGGTCAGGCGGCGCCCGATCCTGTCGGACGTGCGCGCGCCGGCGAAGGACCCGAAGAGCGAGTAGAGGCTCAGGATCCCTATCAGGATCTCCAGCTGCACGTCCGTGATCCTCAGGTCCTTCTTGATGTACATCGCCGCTCCACTCATCACCCCGATGTCTACAGGGTTGGTGAACAGCACATAAAACTTCACCTACCAATTACTCTTGCAAGTTGCAAAGCAAAAGGCAAAACGTTTTGACAGCAACGGAAGAATGGCTACCATAGCCAAGGATGACGGAGGCCATGGAGGCGAGGATGGCACAGATGGAGGCGTACTTGACGTTGCCCTTTTTCCTGGGCTCGACTGCCTTTGCGAGCTCGTCGGAAGCCATCGTTAACGGCTGTGCTTCTTTGATCTCCGATTAGAGATGATAATAAGGTGGTGTGCAGTGCTGTGCCTAACTCTTTGTGTTGAACGCGTGTATATATAGACAAAGAACAATGATTGGAGATATATGAGCATGACCTCATCTCGCCAACGGTGACGTGACTTTGGGACCGCAAAAAATAGGCAGTTCAGCACTTCAGCTGCACGCCTCGACTAATCTTATCTTTCTTTTACTAGGTGCGTGCCCGTGCGTTACAACGGGAGTACGCTGAGATGAGCACGATATATATCTGATCGGATCTTATATTTCCTTGTGGGTCTAGAGAAAGTTTACTCGGAAGCCCATCTAGTTAGGTGTCCATGCGTTGCAACGCAATACAAAATATTGGACAAAATGTCTGGTTATAGTATATCCGAAAGAGAAGCATAAAAAAGCAGATAAGTGAGAGAGTGAAATAGAGACAGATGCAAGTGCACCGTACAAAAAAGCATACATGTGTACAATGGCCATGATACAAATAATAGCTTGCAAGTTTATAAAAAAATAGAATACAACAGAATTGGACATTAGCATACACCGTTTTAATGGTGGCAGGCGTGCGCGTGATCCGCGAACGGGAGGGAAATAGGGGCGGGGGCAGTCTACACTCTACTCTTAATAGTTGTAGAGAAGTAGTATAGATTTTGCAGGTTACATGGTAGATGTATTAAGATCAAACACAATAATCCGTTCAAATAAAACACAAATTATTGTAAAAGTTTGCAACATATTTGAACAACTATTCAATTTAAACAATATTACCTAATGAGGCGGGAGAACAGTGAAGAAAAGAAGGGATTAGATGAAGAATGAGCCAAAGGCGAATAAACTAACTGAAAAAAATTGCAAAAAAGTAACTGGTGCCGCCGTCCGTGAGGATCGAACGAACCCACGGCCCCGTGGTTAAAAGCCACACACTCTACCACTGAGCTAGGACAGCGTTACGTGTTTGATAAAAAATTATCTTCTTTTTATTTCTTTAAATGCCATAATTAACTGCGCATCAAAACTACTGGTTTTCCATTGAGCAATTTAAAACAGCTATCAAGCTCCAATTGTAAACATAGAACGCTCAACGAAGCAGTTTACATAGGCAAGGAAACTCAAAACCAGTAAACGACAAAGAACTTGTTCATATCTACAGACAAACAAACATAGAGAATGGTCTTGTAAATCTAGATACTACATTTTTGCCCCCCCCCCCAAGTGTAACAGAAAACTGAGGTGTCTAGGTGTTACACTTCCACTTGGATGTTGGCACGCAGTTCAGGTAGTGGCACCAATGGCAGCCGTCGTTCCCATTCTTCCCTTTGAAAAGCATCACCAGTGAAATCACAAACCTGTGGCCCAAGAATTTTGACATTAGTGCTATTTCAAGCTTTCACAAAAACAAGTAACATCTTTATAGGTCATCCAAAATTTAGCATTAGTCCAGAATCACAAATCTTTGTAGCACGTTTTCTGCAATATATGTTTAATAAACGCATAAAGACATGTCTACAACAAATATACTGAATCAGCCATATGGATTTAGTTACCCAACTAACAGCAAGACGAGTGCCACAACCCACAAAATATACTGGTATGCTTTGTACTTGGGAGGTTGGTTAGTGTGTGGCAACTCATGACTTTCCATCCAGCTAAATTGAGGCCTTGCCAACAGAACAAAACCCAAGAGGAAACCCGTCGCGAATCCACCAATGTGAGCAAAGTTGTCAACGTGAGGTAGTATCCCAATAGCCAAATTGAGTGCAATAATAAACAACAGTGTTATTATAGCTGCTGCCTGCAAGAGCAAATTAAGTAGATGAGCTAAGCGATTATCAATCAACTGGATAAAATAAAATGTTATTCATTTATTGCTTATATACTGGCCTTGTTGGAGTATATAGTCCAGTTCATGAGTAGTTCAGAAAGCATGGATCCCAGCAAGCCAAATAGAGCTCCAGAAGCACCAACGGAGATGTAGCTGTTCCGTAGGAAGAGTGCAGACAACACGCTGCCACCAAAACCAGACAGTAGGTATATTGCACCAATGCGAACTTGCAAGCAGGAAAAATAGTGTCAGTGAAATGACCATGAAGGACGAATGGTTGGAACACTTAACTGAAATGAATGGTTGGATCGATATTGGTGTACCATGAAAATGATTTTAAAAGCTTACCAAATCCAAATTGCTACTCAAGGCGGATTCCAATAAACAGCAAACTTAGCATGTTCACAACCAAATGGATTAGGCCAGCATGGAGCCAGTTGCAGTCTGATTGTTCTTCATCTGCTCTACATTGTCCTATACCCCCTGCTGCCACATCCTAATCTGCACCTCGATCACCCTCTGCTCCTCCTATCTAAAACTCCCAACTCCAACCAAAATAGGTGAGCTTGGTATCTAGGTGCATCAATAGAAAAAATGGATTTCGCGTGTAGATGACAAGATGTAAAATGGATTTAGTACACTGCCCCCTTAATAGTTAGTAGAGATTTAAAACATGTAAACCACACACAAACCATATTGGTCTACATCAACCTGTTTATTGATGCAACCTCAATTAAAATTATGATATCTTACAATTTTTAATAATAGTTAAATATGTCGACAATCGTACATTAATCTAATCTTTTTTAGCGATACTGATAAGTCGTTGTTGTATGTTTGGAGGGATAGCATAGCGGCATGAATTCTCCTCGTAACTTAATAGATCAATTACAAAGTTCCTTCGAATAATCTTTGCATCCTACACACAAAGACATAAGAGAACAAAACGTCAAATTTATATTATGTAACTGAAATGTATGTTTGAACATGAACCAAACGTACTCCACTCACCCTATTAAATTCCATTCGTCTACCACTCCCCCACATGACCATAGCTTGTAGAACGAAGTAGCTTGTATTAACCCTACAGAATAATGTTTGGCCAACTATATTATATACAATGGTTATCATAGAAATAATTTAAACTGTTGAGAACATGGTATTGAGAAAATACCCTTTTAAGTCCATTGCAAGACCAGACCGAATTGTATGTTCCCACTTAAAAATATCATCTGCCCATCCAGAACGTTTCTTATTGTAGGCAATCTTATATTTCTTGGAGGCCATGATAATTGCTTCCGCAAACCTCTTGTATGGCATGTGTTTACACCAATCTTGAGTGGGTGTAAAGTCTATAAAAGTTACATGCTTTTTACCATGATCGATTACGAAAAGTGCGTAGCATCCGTTAATTTCCATGGCATAAGAACCTACAAAATATCAGTCATTAGGATTGCAACGAAGTTCCTTTTATAAATACATTCGAAATGAACACATACTTACATATTTACAACCAGTGATATAATAGTTCAATGAAGGCCAACAGTCGAGTGTTTTGGCTAACTCTTCTGCTGTAGGATCCTGATGGTACTTTGGAAGTTTACCAAAACCAACCATTCTCTAGATAAATATATATACATGTCCACATGAGGATTATATGTATAGATACAATATATTACTACATTATTGATTGGAAACAAACTTACCCAAAAGTGCATGTCCATATAATGTTTTTTATCCTTTATCATTTCATCTTTCGACATATGTGACTCTTTAATGGCCAACAATCGAACAGCCATGTCAAAACATTTTAGAGTCATATCTAGATTTACCCTTAATACGTTTTGCAGGTCTTTGACAGATATTTCTATCTTAAAAGGGTTGAAACTTCGCACACATGTCATCCTGTAATGCAACATGACAAAAGTCTATATCAAAACTCTACGTAGTTGGTACATATAAAATAGATAAAACAATGAGCACTTACTCTAATGTCGTATCATCTTGGATTGTCATGATGTAATCACATAGAACATCTATTAAATCGGCTCTGGTCACTGGCATGTCCTTTGTGGAAAGGCCACTCAGTAAAAATTCATTAGTGCACTCATCGGTCGGGATTTTTATAGGAGTTCTTTTATCCCAATCATGAACAAACCACCTTTCTAAGTCTGCTTGAGTGATGGGGCCATCATCATCTTCCATCAATACTTCTCTTTCTTCAGATACACAAAGTAGTTTCCTCTTCTTAGGATTTGTGGGACTATCTAATATCTGAACATCAGAGGAGCATCCAGCATCGACTTCTTTGTCATACTTGTATAACGGACACCCCTTTCTCTTGTTTATATCTGAAGATAGTAATATAGCAGCCATTTTTTTCCTAAAGTGTGACATGTCATCCTGCAAATAAGAAACAATTTATTTAGCAATTATATGTATCAATTGGTTTGGCATAATAATAGAAGACAGCAAACAGATATTCATGTTATAGCCACATGTAATTTATTATTAAAAAAAGACCCATCAGAAAGTGCAAACTGCCAACAAGAAAATCTGTGCATGTGACAAATATGCAGATTGCAGTTATGTTCACAGTGTATGTAAAGCAAAACGACTGAACCAATCATAAAAAATCGCCGGTCGTACGACAAACAACAAAGGCGAGCACGACCTGGAATGACCTGGAACAGTAGGGATGCAAACAAGTCTGCAACCTGAAAGAAAGCTCTACCACAATTCACGGCGTCCATGATGCACGCATAATGTCATAAGTAGTAATAATATACCTAAGTAAAATTATCAGATAGTTCATCCCCTGTCCAGTATTCGATATAGTTTAGTAGAAAGAGGCCACACGAGGAGCTACATCAACCAGATGATAAAATGTCAAGATTAACAGCAATAAATATTAATAGCAACACATAAGAATGTATGGTGTACCTATCTGTTTGCTTTGCATATTCCATTTCTATTTCTCTAAGTGGCTAAGAAGCAACTCGGAGGTCTAGCCACCTGTGATCTTTTAACTCCTTACGCTGAGATACCATATCAATTTGTCTTTGGAGTCCTTTTATCTTTATATTATTATAAAAACATAGAATTAGAAGTTGAGATTTTAAGTTAATAAGGGATTAGTAATTGTTGAGTTTGTATAAACTCACAGTGTCAATGAGGTCATTACGACCGGATGATGTACCAAGTGAGTCGAGCACGTGTATCTCCATATTTCTTGCATTGATCACGGCAAGGTACCAGTGCATTTCTCGGATATTTATTGGAATAAACACCTACAAGTCAATTATAAATATTGCATAATAATACATGTAAACACTAACCGTGTAGATTGCAATCTCGTATTTACCATGTCATGGTCTAGATAAAGTAAAACCCTTCTTTCAGCGCTAGATATTTGTGCCATGTCTTTACTTAGATATAACTCATCTGTTTTAATTTCAACATCACCATCTCGCTTTAGAAAGTTGAACTGAAAAGCATTTTCTATGTCAACACGACCTCTAGATCGGCATTTTAGATGCTCTTAAGCTTTTATTAAATTTATGTAACAGTCTATCACCTGCAAGTATGCAAGTTATGGTTTAAAATACCAGGGTGAGTATCTTGGAAGTGTGGTGCTCCTAGCTAGTTGAGTTATCATGAATTACCTCATCACCTAGATATGCGTCTGCTTGAAATAGACATTCCATCCACTTCCTTTCCACAAAGGCATCATCAATAAGCACGACTTCTACCCTTGGTTCACAAGGGATTTCTTTAATCCAATCGATGAGTGCAAGATCACCCTGCGTGCAAATATAATCTACGAACAAAACAGTCATGAGATCAAACATAAATCACTTGCAATAAAAACAATACAAATTGATCCATACAGTAGTATGGAAGTTATCATACCTTTCGGAACTATTGTAGTAGTCACCGATTTTTTTGGCTTGTTATGAGACAAGGACATTAGTAGAGATTCATCTATAGATAATGTATTATCTCTTTGGATGACTGTAAGTGCAACATTTTCCTCTTTAGATTCCATCCATGGGAGACAAAAACCTATAATCATTGTTACTATGTATTATTTGATACACGATTCAAATGTTTCTACTATAACCAGCTAAACAATTTTACATGCATTAGTGATAACATAACAATGAACAATTAATATTGCAAATAAAATGATATAAACATATTGTAGAGGGGAGGCGGCGGCAGTCTACAGTCAATCATTTGAATGCAGATTTGCGTAACATTATTCTCCAGAGACTAACATATTGCACTGCAGTTATTAACTTCAATAAATAAAATGTGAGACTGGTTGTACAGTTTTTGACCCCAATAAAATATGAAGCTACATTCAACCTCAAATTATCCACAACCTGAAACATCCGCATATAGTGTTCACATACAGTGTTGGCCGAGTTCACAGACATTATACCGACGGAAATAAATTCACTGTCCAGCTACGACGTAAGGACCTCCTTATAGACAATATTCTTTGTGTATGTTACACCATTTATTGTTGACTTCTTTTCCACCCCCTTCTTCATTTTATCATCAGTGACTGGAATTACAAGTACCTTCACATTCAATCGAGTTGTGGCCCTTGAGAGAGCAACATATAGCTGGCCATGAGAGAATACTGGTTCGAGCAAGTACACAACAACATTAGGAATCGTCTGTCCCTGAGACTTGTTAACAGTCATAGCGAAACTTAGTCTTACCGAAAACTGCTTCCTTTTAAAATGGAAAGGGAACATCTCATCATCAGAAGGGCACAGAGGTATACGAGGCAAGAAAACCCGCATTCCAGCATGCTGACCAAGGACAATTTCAGCATCGATACTATTTTTTGGAAACCACGTACCACCAGCCGTGTACCGTTGCAAAGTCCATTAGCAGGGTCTATATTCCTAAGCAACATGATTGGGCACCCAATTTTGAGCTTCAGAACGTGCGGGGGTAGTCCATTAGGAGTCAGCGTGTTTAGGAATTCCGATGGATAATAGTTATTAGGATCGTCCACCGCGGTGTCAAAGCTATGGTACATCATCTGCTCCCATTGGAAACGATCGATCATCCTCATATTTATCATATCCACCCAGTCGTTCCGAGTAGTCAATATTGCTCTTGAAGTGATGTAGCTTGTATTAGACATGTTTTCGTTTAGACTGGGGTAAATGACATCTACCAATCTGTCAAGGTCGCGGTCATCACCGGTATATGGCACACATACCTCATCTAGAAGACGAACATCACCATCGTTGTTCACTTCCTCAGTTCCACCACTGACACGCAACAAATATTCTGCAAACCATGGGTCGCTCTTTGCTCTCATGTTGCAAACAAGCTTTAGGTGGCACATTGATTCCCATAGGTAAGAACTCCGTAGAGAGGCAGCAACTATCTGAGCCCTTGATCCCTTACGTACAACAGGGAGTACTTGTCTGAAATCTCCCCCAAACACAATAGTCTTCCCACCAAAGGGCAGATCAGGGCGTCCCATGATATCACGCATGCTGTTGTCCAACGCTTCAATTGATTGTCTCTTAGCCATTGATGCCTCGTCCCAAATAATGAGCGACGCTTTCTGTAGCAACTTTGATGTCCCACTTTGTTTCGTGAAGGTACATATAGCACCATCATCAATAGTAAGTGGTATCTTGAAGCGTGAATGGGCAGTTCTCCCACCAGGCATTATGGAAGCCACAACCCCAGATGTAGCTGTTGCAACTGCAATCTTGTCCTGACTACGTAGCACCGCAAGCAATGCCTTATACAGATAAGTCTTTCCAGTCCCACCAGGACCATCCACAAAGAACACACCGCCATTACTGGTGTCAACAACAGATAAGATCTTTTCATAGGTAGACTTCTGCTCCTCATTTAGGGTTTCTTGCAAAGCAACATCTTCTGTTGTCGCCTCGATAATTTCCTCCTCATAAATCTCTCTATCAATACCTTGTGAATCGTCATATCTATCGATGATAGCAGGTAGAGGGAATATCTTTATGTCTTTACCCATTGACTGCAACATGTTTCTAATGTCAATCAAGACCATCTGTAACACCCTGAATTTGGGGGTATAAAATTTCTTTGCTCATATTCACAAATTCAGGTGTTAATTTTCTTTTCTCATCCTTCCCCAATCTTTTCTTTCTCATTTCTATAGGAGGGAAATGCTTATTTTATTTGTAATAGTAGTGTGATAGGTTAAACCCTAAGGGACTATGAATTGTTGCATCATGTTGAACCCTAGATTTCACTTTTGTTTGGTGCATAATTCTCAAAAGGTCTAATTTGAATTTGTGGCACATTTGAATTTGAATCAAATGGAGAAAATAAAAAGAAAAGAGAAAGGAAATTACAAAATAAAAAGAAAAAGGGAAGCAGCCCGTTACCTCAGCCTGCTCGGCCTTTCGGCCCACCAGGCCCAACCCGCGCGCCCGCGCGCGCGCTCTCCCTCCCGCCCCTTCTCTCTCTGCGCGAGCGGGCCCGCCTGTCGGCGCGGCCGCCGTCTCCGCGCTCGCTCCCCCGCTCTCTCTGGTTGCCCGGTCCCACCTGTCGGCGCTCCCGCCCGCGCGTGCGCCATCTCCCTCGCTCTCTCTCTGCCCGTGGGCCCTCCCGGTCAGCCCCGCTTTCCTCGCGCCTGCGCCCGACTTCTTCTCTCTCTCTGCGTCGCGGGTCCCGGCTGTCAGCTTCGCCGTTCTCGCGTAACCGCCGCCGAGCCGCGCGCGCCCGCCTTCCTCGCGCCCACGTCGCGCGTGGGGAGCTCGCCCCACCTCGCCCTCGGCCACTTGAGCCCCGAGCCCCACTCGCCCTCACCCTCTCCCCCATTTGCGCTCCAGTAGACCCTCTTTCCCTCTCGCTGCGCGCACGCAGAGCGCCGCCATAACCCCGCCGTCCCGAGCTCGGTTCCCCGTCGCCGTTGGAGCTCCGCCGCGCCCTTAGCCCCGGTGAGCTCCGCCCCGACGTCCACAACCCGGAACGCGCCCCAATTCCCTCTCCCCCTCCCTATTTCTCTCTGCCCGCGCTCACCCGTCGTCCGCCGTGCAGCCGCCGCCGTCGACCCGGGCCACCGTCGCGTCTCCGTCGCCGCCGAGGAGTCCCCGGAGCCCACCTTGAGGTAAGGGACCTCTCCCGCCCCTATCGCCCCTTGTTTTGCTCTCTGCCGTGTGTAATTCCTCGCCGGAGTAGAGTAATCCCGCCGCCGAGCCGCCCCGCCGCGAATCGCCCCCCTCCGGTGCCTCTGCCCCGACCCAGACCCTACCGGAGAACTCCCCGCGCCCTCCCCGACCTCCCCGACCACCCAGGTCACCCCAGAGTCCCGCCAATCGCCCGCGCCCCTCGTCTCCGGCGAGCCCTCCGCCGCGGGGACGAGCGCTGCCGCCCCAGCTAGCCGTAGGGAAGACCCAGGCCGCCCATCCGATCTCCGCCGTTCAACCCAGATCGGGCGGCCCTGATTCAACCCGCCCGGACCTAATCATGGCCGTCCGCCGGAGATCCAGCGGCCCAGGCCCACTGCCCCCTCACCCCGTCTCTCTGCCCGTTAGGCCCCACTTGTCAGCTCGCCCGCGCGCTCGCGCTGTCCGCCCGGCCCCGCCTGTCAGTCCGCCCGCGCGCTCTGCCCGCCCGGTCCCGCCTGCCAGTCGCCCGCGCTCGCGCTGTCCGCCCGGCCCCGCCTGTCAGCCACCCCGAGCCGCCGCGCGCCCGCGCGCCCGCCGCAGGATCTAATCCTAGCCGTTGATCTGAGATCTAACGGCTGTAAGCGCCCGATACCCCTTCGCCCGCGCTTTTTCTTAAAGAACCCCCCGGTTTTCCGGATTTTGCGCCCGCCGTCCCTGGTTTCTCGCAGTTAAGTCCTCAGCCCTTTTACTTAATTCAAAATAGGTCCCTAGGGCATATTTTTAACCCCTAAACTTGTAAAATTCATAACTTTGCCATATGAACTCCAAATTAGGTGCTTCAAATTGCAAAATGTTCATAAAATTATTATCTATCTGATTATGCACTGTTTTCCTGCTGTTTCCATGTTCCAATTAATGGTTAATCTTTAGGATAGGATTAAGGTTATTGGAACTCTATTTTGGGATAAATAAAAGGGTAGTAGACTTTAATAAAAGTTGGAGCACTTAAGTTTATGGACTCAAACCCTTAAGTTTAGGAACTTAAACCAGATAATTATTTAATTCCACCACTGACTTAAACCTGAGTAGTGGATAAAAACTCATTTTGTATAGTCCTCTACCCCAGACCTAGGAAACACCAGAGTGCCTATCCCTTTTCTGTAATGAATTTGTGATCACCCTCTGCTGCATATGTTTGGTATATTGTTTTTATTTGTTATTTCCCCAAGTGCATAGTGTGAATGATTGCTTTACGTAGACAACGAGCAGTCTGTGTTTTCCGAGGAAGTTGCAGAGGAAGTCCCTGAGCAACAGTTTGGTGAAGGCAAGTGTCCTCTGACCCATTATGTCCTATTCATTTATAACTTACTACCCCGCATTACTTACTTGAAACCTAAGGATTGACTAGCTTTACACTTTACTTTATCCTTGATTACCTTTTGGGTTATATGGTTAGCATCCTGCTACTGCCTTAACTTAATCAATGAACATGATGTGAATATTTATGATACTGTTATCCTGATTATGTTGATGATCTTGTGATACTCTAGGGGGCTCAGGCTGTTTCCTGAGTACCTCTCCGTAAGGACCTGTTCGTTGAGAGACCACCCGGGATAACAGTGCAACCATGAGGGTGAAATGGGGCACCCTTAGCTAAATAATTAGAGAAACTAGATGTGTAGTTGCTTCGCCGTCGTGCCGTCAATGGGGTCCAGGCACAGTGCTTGCTCTGCCGAGGCTGAGTGCCGAGGTTCTTTCGTTTTGCTTTTGTTAGTCACTCTCCTGCGGGGAGGAGTACTGTGTTTATCAAACTGGAGAAACCTAACGGGCAGCTATGATCTCTAGGGAATCTTTGTAACAGCTACGTAGTGATACCCTGCCGGACCACCTAGGTAGTGGTTAATGGGGATTAGCTCTCCCCGGGCAGAACGGGAATCACAGCTCATGGGTAAAGTGTGCGACCTCTGCAGAGGGTAGTGAAACTGATATATCAGCCGTGCTCACGGTTAAGAGCAGCCTTGGGATCCTCTTTGATTAGAGATGCAAATGGTTCGAGATGCAAGGATTATGTTATGATTTTGGTTCGAATATGATGATGTTGTTCCTCGATGAGGAAATGGTTCATGGGTTGGTTAATGATAAAATCTGGCTTCTACTAATGATAAATACCTGACTAACTAAAAGCAACTGCCAGAGCCTAACCCCACATAAAGCTAGTCCACTTCAGCCAAACGGGACATTTGCTGAGTACGTTGATGTGTACTCATCCTTGCTTTACCACAAAACACCAGGTTGTCCGCATTGTAACCACTGCTCCGGAGAAGATGAAGCCGTGGCAGGAGACTTCCAGGAGTTCCAAGACTACGACGAATTCTAGGTGTGGGTTGGCGGCAACCCCCAGTCAGCTGCCTGTGAAGGCCTTATCTTTACTGCGTTTCGTTAGCACTTTGATTTAACTGTTAAGTTGATGACTATGTGGATGTCTAAGACTCTGTGATGTAACCGGTTATTACTCTTTTATGTTATTATTCGAGCATTGTGCGATGATGTTCATTTATGTAATCACTGTGTACGTGAGTTCTGATCCTGGCACGTACATAGTCCGCATTCGGTTTGCCTTCCAAAACCGGGTGTGACATAAGTGGTATCAAAGCCAGGCTGACTGTAGGACCGCTGACCTAGAGTAGCACTGGTCGTACTAAGGACTATTGACCTTCCCTCTCACCTTGACCTCTGATGTTACTTCAAAAGTCGGTCATCTCGACCAACCCTATGTTTTACTACACATATATATATATATATATATATACTATATTATACCTTGTTAAAATTTTTATCTTATTCTGTCTATGGTTTATTCACTTGTCATATTAGTTCTGCTCTTACTCTTATGCTTACGGTGTCTTTTGTAGATGGCTCGTCTTAGACACACTGCACGTAAGTCGGTGATTCCTTTCCTGCCGTCTCGACTTGCGGAGCGTCCCCTGCACCGCACCGTGTCCGGTCAGTCGAGTCACCTGGAGAGGCTGCACCACCGCCTGCGTGAGGAGCAGGAACGCCGACGCCAGCACAGAGAGCAGCAGGGCTCTTCCTCCTCATCCCAGCGTGAGGTGGAGTCCGTGAGGCCCCGTTCCTCTATTGCCCAGCTGGAGGCGCCCCTTGCACCACCGCGGGACGTCCCGGCTGTTGGAGGAGGACCTGGAGGAGACCCCGACGACGACGACTCAGACCACAGCACGGAGTCTTCTGAGCCGCAGGAGGCGGAAGGATGGGTCGCCCGACCCATCACTCGTGACGCCGCTCGCGGTTGTCACTTCCACGACGCACTCGACACCTTGCTGCGCCAGGCTTTCGACCAAGACACCTGGTCGATCGAGTATCGTTGTGTGGTCTACCAGCACAGTCGCGGGAGGTACCCGGACCGCTGGGAGGCTACCTGCCTAGTTCGCCGTCCGGAGGATGACCTCCGGGGTGCGGAGGCCGTTTCGGAGCACTATTCCATCTCCGAGAGGGACACTGCAGAGGCGGCTATGCAGGATGCAGCACGGCGAGCACTCTCCCAGTACTGTTCCTTGTTCGGTGGGGTGGCCGACGGTCTTAACCTTAGGTACTACCCCCGCCGTCCTACTGGCAGCACCGAGAGTGTGGTTGTCTCACCTGTCGGTGAGGCTAACCCTAGGTTGAGCAGCACAGTCAACCTAGTCGCAATGCTTAACACTGAGCTGGACCACTCTCTGGACGAGCTGAGCAGGGCTCGAACGGAGATTGCGGAGTTGCGTGCTGAGCTGGCAGAGCGCCATCACCAGGAGGGTGGTTCTCCCGCTCCTGTTGGGACTCAGCACCCATACCGCTCGCCGCCGCGTGGTCATCACACTTATGGTTCCCCTGTCTGTAAGACCAGGATAGATTTGGATCCTTAGATCGTTAGCATCGAATTTTGTAATAATTCTTAAGTCAGACGTCTCAGTCTTAGCTAGTTAGTTTAGTTTGCTTATCAGTTGCTTCCAATTAGCTTAGTTTGCTTATCAGTTGCTTGCATGCTTGTTATGGTGAACTTGTGCTGGATTTGAATCTTTGTAATGACTGTTGCCAACCTGTGGGTTTCCCCTGCAGTTTGGCCTAGCTAGTAATGTTAATAAAGTCAGTTATTTAGTTGGGAAGCCATTTACTTCTACTTTCCTTCTTATCTGAGAAGCTGTGTTGAATCATTATGAGGATCAGTGAAGCTCATTGTTCATTCAGTGTCCTGAAGAATTCTGTATTCCCTTTTCTTATGCTGAAGGATTGTAAGATCAATGCTGATGTATGAATGTCTTCCACAGATGTCTGACAACAGGCGCCGATGCAACAGGCGTGCTCAGCAAGAGCAGCATGACCAACAGGAGGAACAACCGAGGCAGCCTCCCCCGCCACCCCCGATGACAGTGGAGCAGATGTTCTTGATGCAGACTCAGGCAGTGCAGGCCATTGGGCAGACTCTGGCAGCCATGCAGCAGGCTCAACAGCAACCTCAACCCCAATTGCAAGTGCAGATGCCCCAGATGCCACGAGATAAGCGTGGTGAGTTCATGAGAGGGCACCCTCCTACCTTCGCCCATTCTGCCGACCCCATGGATGCAGAAGACTGGCTGCGCGCAGTGGAAAGAGAACTGCGCACCGCTCAATGTGACGACAGGGAGAAGGTTCTGTATGGTCCCCGTCAGCTAAGGGGAGCAGCCCAGTCCTGGTGGGAGTCCTACCTCGCCACACATGCTGACCCCGAAGCCATCACCTGGGAGGAATTCAGTGAGAGTTTCCGTAGATACCATGTGCCGGAGGGACTGATGATCGTGAAGAAGGAAGAGTTTCTGGCTCTGAAGCAGGGACCCCTGTCTGTTAGTGAATACAGAGACAAGTTTCTGCAGCTATCACGGTATGCACCTGAGGATGTCAACACCGATGCTAAAAGGCAGTACAGGTTCATGAGGGGTTTGGTGGATCCCCTGCATTACCAGCTGATGAACCACACCTTCCCCACCTTCCAGCACCTGATTGATAGGGCAATTATGACTGAGAAGAAGCGTAGGGACATGGAAGATCGGAAGCGTAAGATGAGTGGGCCCCAGTCCGGAAGCATCAGCCGTCCACGTTTCTCAGGCAGTTCATCTCAGCAAGGCAGGCCCGGCCACCCACAGGGATATCAGAATCAGAATCAGCGTCCGCATCAGCAGCAGTCTCAGAGGCAGTATCAGCAACAGCAGTATCGTCAGCACAGCCAGCAAGGGGGTAATCAGTATCAGAAGCAGAACAACCAGGCACCTCGCCTTCCTGCCTCAGCAGCAAACCAGAGCAACCAGGCAGCCCCAGCACAAGGAGGAGGCAGAGGATGTTTCCACTGCGGAGAGCAAGGCCACTGGGCGATGCAGTGCCCGAAGAAGGCGGCGCAGCAGCAGACCAACCCCAATGCTCCAACAAGGCAAGGTGTACTGCAGCCAACGACGGGCAATCGTAACCAAGCGTACAACCGTGGAAAGGTGAACCACTTGGAGGCCGAAGCGATCCAGGATGCACCAGATGTGGCAGCAGGTATGTTTTCAGTCGAATCTCATCCCACGAAAGTGCTATTTGATACTGGTGCAACTCATTCATTTGTCACTGCAACCTGGGTAGAATTGCATAACATCTCAGTAGAGGCAATGATGCCGCCCATGAGGATTAATTCGGTTGGTGGCAAGGTGCAAACAGATAAAATATGCTCAAATATAAGGGTGGAAATAAGGGGGATAGGGTTCCCCAGCGACTTAATAGTAATAGACACCCCTGGGATAGATGTCATCCTAGGGATGAATTGGTTAATGAAGTATGAAGCGAATATTAGCTGTGACAAGAGGACCGTAACATTAAAGTCCCCGTCAGGAGAAGAGGTAGTGGCCGAGCTAAGGATGCCTAAATCAGCGAAGGGTGTCTGTCACCAGATTTCAGTTGATAGTAAGGAGCCCAACCCGCTTGAGGCTATCAAGGTTGTGTCGGACTTTCCGGACGTGTTCCCCGAGGAGCTAACGGGCATGCCACCCGAGAGAAAAGTTGAGTTTGCCATAGAGCTTATCCCTGGTACCGCCCCCATTTCCAAAAGAGCCTACCGAGTGTCTGGACCAGAATTGGTGGAACTCAAGAAGCAGATAGACGAGATGTTAGAGAAGGGTTACATCAGACCAAGTACCTCGCCTTGGGCCGCTCCGGTGTTGTTTGTAGAGAAGAAAGATGGTACCAAAAGGATGTGCATAGACTACAGAGCCTTGAATGAAGTTACTGTCAAGAACAAGTACCCCCTGCCAAGGATAGAAGATTTGTTTGACCAGCTCCGAGGTGCCAGCGTATTCTCGAAGATAGATCTGAGGTCAGGCTACCATCAACTCAGAATCCGACCCTCGGACATACCGAAGACAGCATTCATCACCAAGTACGAGTTATATGAATTCACAGTTATGTCCTTTGGTTTGACAAATGCGCCAGCTTTCTTTATGTACCTGATGAACAGTGTGTTCATGGATTATCTAGACAAGTTTGTGGTAGTGTTCATCGATGATATTCTCGTATACTCTCAAAGTGAGGAAGATCATGTAGAGCATTTGAAGATGGTATTGCAAAGACTTCGAGAGCATCAGCTGTATGCCAAGCTGAGCAAATGCGAGTTCTGGATTCATGAAGTCTTGTTTCTGGGTCACATCATAAATCAAGATGGGTTGGCAGTGGATCCAAAGAAAGTGGCAGATATCCTAAACTGGAAAGCACCAAGGGATGTTCGTGGGATCAAGAGCTTCATTGGAATGGCTGGGTATTACAGGCGTTTCATCGAAGGCTTCTCAAAGATTGCAAGACCAATGACAGCGTTGCTAGCGAAGAAAGTTGAGTTCAAGTGGACCCAAAAATGTCAGGAAGCATTTGAAGAACTGAAAAATAGATTGACTACAGCTCCGGTGTTAGTCCTGCCTGATGTTCACAAGCCATTCTCAGTGTATTGCGATGCTTCTTACACTGGATTGGGATGTGTGCTAATGCAAGAAGGAAGAGTTGTAGCATATTCATCTCGGCAGCTGAAGATCCATGAGAAAAATTATCCCACACATGATCTGGAGTTGGCAGCAGTAGTTCATGCTTTGAAGACCTGGAGACATTACTTGTATGGACAGAAGTGCGACATCTACACAGATCATAAAAGTCTGAAGTACATATTCACCCAGTCAGAGTTAAACATGAGGCAGCGAAGATGGTTGGAATTGATCAAAGACTATGAGTTGGAGATACATTACCATCCGGGCAAAGCCAATGTGGTTGCAGATGCTTTGAGCAGGAAGAGTCAAGTCAATATGTTGGCCATGTACCCAATGCCATATGAGTTAGCCAAGGAGTTCGACAGACTGAGTCTCGGTTTCCTGAACAGTACGCAAGGAGTAACAGTGGAATTAGAGCCCACCCTAGAGCGGGAGATCAAAGAAGGGCAGAAGGATGATGAAAGCATCAACAAAATCCGGCAGCTAATCTTAGAAGGAAGAGGCAAAGACTTTCGAGAGGATGAAGAGGGAGTAATATGGTTCAAGGACCGATTGTGTGTCCCCGACCTCAAACCTATTCGGGAGCTGATCCTAAAGGAAGCTCATGAGACAGCCTACTCCATACACCCGGGAAGTGAAAAGATGTATCAGGATTTAAAAAGGAGGTTTTGGTGGTATGGCATGAAAAGAGAGATCGCAGAATATGTTGCCATCTGTGATAGCTGTCAAAGAACCAAAGCAGAGCATCAAAGGCCCGCCGGATTGTTGCAGCCATTGCGGATTCCTCAGTGGAAGTGGGATGAGATCGGGATGGATTTTATAGTTGGCCTACCTCGTACCCGGGCCGGTTATGATTCCATCTGGGTGGTTGTGGACCGCTTAACAAAGGTGGCCCATTTCATACCTGTGAAGACCACATATACCGGAGCAACGTTAGCTGAGTTATACATGTCACGGATAGTTTGCCTTCATGGTGTGCCGAAGAAGATAGTGTCAGATCGAGGAACGCAGTTCACCTCTCATTTTTGGCAGCAGCTACAAGAAGCCTTGGGCACCCATTTGAACTTCAGCTCGGCTTATCATCCGCAGACAGACGGTCAGACTGAAAGAACTAATCAGATCCTAGAAGATATGCTGAGAGCCTGTGCGTTGCAAGACAAGTCAGGATGGGACAAAAGGTTACCTTATGCAGAATTCTCCTACAACAATAGTTACCAAGCCAGCTTGAAGATGTCGCTGTTTCAGGCACTCTATGGACGGAGGTGTAGGACTCCGCTGCATTGGGACCAGCCTGGTGAGAGACAGGTGTTTGGCCCCGACATTTTGCTTGAAGCCGAAGAGAATATCAAAATGGTTCGGGAGAATCTGAAGATAGCACAATCAAGGCAGCGAAGCTATGCAGACCGAAGGAGGAGAGAACTGAGTTTCGAAGTGGGGGATTTCGTCTATCTGAAGGTGTCACCTATCAGGGGAGTCAGAAGGTTCGGAGTTAAAGGCAAGTTAGCACCCCGGTACGTTGGACCATATCAGATTCAAGCAAAGCGTGGAGAAGTGGCTTACCAACTCAACCTACCAGAAAGTTTGTCGGCAGTACACAATGTGTTCCACGTGTCGCAACTGAAGAAGTGTCTACGAGTACCAGAAGAACAGTTGCCAGTGGAGGGTTTGGAAGTCCAGGAGGATCTGACATACATAGAGAAGCCAACGCAGATTCTGGAGTTTGCAGACAGGGTCACCCGGAGGAATACCATCAGGATGTGCAAAGTCAGATGGGGTCACCACTCGGAGGAAGAAGCAACTTGGGAACGAGAAGATGATCTGAAAGCCAAATACCCTGAACTCTTTGCTGACCAACCCTGAATCTCGAGGGCGAGATTCTTTTAAGGGGGATAGGTTTGTAACACCCTGAATTTGGGGGTATAAAATTTCTTTGCTCATATTCACAAATTCAGGTGTTACTTTTCTTTTCTCATCCTTCCCCAATCTTTTCTTTCTCATTTCTATAGGAGGGAAATGCTTATTTTATTTGTAATAGTAGTGTGATAGGTTAAACCCTAAGGGACTATGAATTGTTGCATCATGTTGAACCCTAGATTTCACTTTTGTTTGGTGCATAATTCTCAAAAGGTCTAATTTGAATTTGTGGCACATTTGAATTTGAATCAAATGGAGAAAATAAAAAGAAAAGAGAAAGGAAATTACAAAATAAAAAGAAAAAGGGAAGCAGCCCGTTACCTCAGCCTGCTCGGCCTTTCGGCCCACCAGGCCCAACCCGCGCGCCCGCGCGCGCGCTCTCCCTCCCGCCCCTTCTCTCTCTGCGCGAGCGGGCCCGCCTGTCGGCGCGGCCGCCGTCTCCGCGCTCGCTCCCCCGCTCTCTCTGGTTGCCCGGTCCCACCTGTCGGCGCTCCCGCCCGCGCGTGCGCCATCTCCCTCGCTCTCTCTCTGCCCGTGGGCCCTCCCGGTCAGCCCCGCTTTCCTCGCGCCCGCGCCCGACTTCTTCTCTCTCTCTGCGTCGCGGGTCCCGGCTGTCAGCTTCGCCGTTCTCGCGTAACCGCCGCCGAGCCGCGCGCGCCCGCCTTCCTCGCGCCCACGTCGCGCGTGGGGAGCTCGCCCCACCTCGCCCTCGGCCACTTGAGCCCCGAGCCCCACTCGCCCTCACCCTCTCCCCCATTTGCGCTCCAGTAGACCCTCTTTCCCTCTCGCTGCGCGCACGCAGAGCGCCGCCATAACCCCGCCGTCCCGAGCTCGGTTCCCCGTCGCCGTTGGAGCTCCGCCGCGCCCTTAGCCCCGGTGAGCTCCGCCCCGACGTCCACAACCCGGAACGCGCCCCAATTCCCTCTCCCCCTCCCTATTTCTCTCTGCCCGCGCTCACCCGTCGTCCGCCGTGCAGCCGCCGCCGTCGACCCGGGCCACCGTCGCGTCTCTGTCGCCGCCGAGGAGTCCCCGGAGCCCGCCTTGAGGTAAGGGACCTCTCCCGCCCCTATCGCCCCTTGTTTTGCTCTCTGCCGTGTGTAATTCCTCGCCGGAGTAGAGTAATCCCGCCGCCGAGCCGCCCCGCCGCGAATCGCCCCCCTCCGGTGCCTCTGCCCCGACCCAGACCCTACCGGAGAACTCCCCGCGCCCTCCCCGACCTCCCCGACCACCCAGGTCACCCCAGAGTCCCGCCAATCGCCCGCGCCCCTCGTCTCCGGCGAGCCCTCCGCCGCGGGGACGAGCGCTGCCGCCCCAGCTAGCCGTAGGGAAGACCCAGGCCGCCCATCCGATCTCCGCCGTTCAACCCAGATCGGGCGGCCCTGATTCAACCCGCCCGGACCTAATCATGGCCGTCCGCCGGAGATCCAGCGGCCCAGGCCCACTGCCCCCTCACCCCGTCTCTCTGCCCGTTAGGCCCCACTTGTCAGCTCGCCCGCGCGCTCGCGCTGTCCGCCCGGCCCCGCCTGTCAGTCCGCCCGCGCGCTCTGCCCGCCCGGTCCCGCCTGCCAGTCGCCCGCGCTCGCGCTGTCCGCCCGGCCCCGCCTGTCAGCCACCCCGAGCCGCCGCGCGCCCGCGCGCCCGCCGCAGGATCTAATCCTAGCCGTTGATCTGAGATCTAACGACTGTAAGCGCCCGATACCCCTTCGCCCGCGCTTTTTCTTAAAGAACCCCCCGGTTTTCCGGATTTTGCGCCCGCCGTCCCTGGTTTCTCGCAGTTAAGTCCTCAGCCCTTTTACTTAATTCAAAATAGGTCCCTAGGGCATATTTTTAACCCCTAAACTTGTAAAATTCATAACTTTGCCATATGAACTCCAAATTAGGTGCTTCAAATTGCAAAATGTTCATAAAATTATTATCTATCTGATTATGCACTGTTTTCCTGCTGTTTCCATGTTCCAATTAATGGTTAATCTTTAGGATAGGATTAAGGTTATTGGAACTCTATTTTGGGATAAATAAAAGGGTAGTAGACTTTAATAAAAGTTGGAGCACTTAAGTTTATGGACTCAAACCCTTAAGTTTAGGAACTTAAACCAGATAATTATTTAATTCCACCACTGACTTAAACCTGAGTAGTGGATAAAAACTCATTTTGTATAGTCCTCTACCCCAGACCTAGGAAACACCAGAGTGCCTATCCCTTTTCTGTAATGAATTTGTGATCACCCTCTGCTGCATATGTTTGGTATATTGTTTTTATTTGTTATTTCCCCAAGTGCATAGTGTGAATGATTGCTTTACATAGACAACGAGCAGTCTGTGTTTTCCGAGGAAGTTGCAGAGGAAGTCCCTGAGCAACAGTTTGGTGAAGGCAAGTGTCCTCTGACCCATTATGTCCTATTCATTTATAACTTACTACCCCGCATTACTTACTTGAAACCTAAGGATTGACTAGCTTTACACTTTACTTTATCCTTGATTACCTTTTGGGTTATATGGTTAGCATCCTGCTACTGCCTTAACTTAATCAATGAACATGATGTGAATATTTATGATACTGTTATCCTGATTATGTTGATGATCTTGTGATACTCTAGGGGGCTCAGGCTGTTTCCTGAGTACCTCTCCGTAAGGACCTGTTCGTTGAGAGACCACCCGGGATAACAGTGCAACCATGAGGGTGAAATGGGGCACCCTTAGCTAAATAATTAGAGAAACTAGAGGTGTAGTTGCTTCGCCGTCGTGCCGTCAATGGGGTCCAGGCACAGTGCTTGCTCTGCCGAGGCTGAGTGCCGAGGTTCTTTCGTTTTGCTTTTGTTAGTCACTCTCCTGCGGGGAGGAGTACTGTGTTTATCAAACTGGAGAAACCTAACGGGCAGCTATGATCTCTAGGGAATCTTTGTAACAGCTACGTAGTGATACCCTGCCGGACCACCTAGGTAGTGGTTAATGGGGATTAGCTCTCCCCGGGCAGAACGGGAATCACGGCTCATGGGTAAAGTGTGCGACCTCTGCAGAGGGTAGTGAAACTGATATATCAGCCGTGCTCACGGTTAAGAGCAGCCTTGGGATCCTCTTTGATTAGAGATGCAAATGGTTCGAGATGCAAGGATTATGTTATGATTTTGGTTCGAATATGATGATGTTGTTCCTCGATGAGGAAATGGTTCATGGGTTGGTTAATGATAAAATCTGGCTTCTACTAATGATAAATACCTGACTAACTAAAAGCAACTGCCAGAGCCTAACCCCACATAAAGCTAGTCCACTTCAGCCAAACGGGACATTTGCTGAGTACGTTGATGTGTACTCATCCTTGCTTTACCACAAAACACCAGGTTGTCCGCATTGTAACCACTGCTCCGGAGAAGATGAAGCCGTGGCAGGAGACTTCCAGGAGTTCCAAGACTACGACGAATTCTAGGTGTGGGTTGGCGGCAACCCCCAGTCAGCTGCCTGTGAAGGCCTTATCTTTACTGCGTTTCGTTAGCACTTTGATTTAACTGTTAAGTTGATGACTATGTGGATGTCTAAGACTCTGTGATGTAACCGGTTATTACTCTTTTATGTTATTATTCGAGCATTGTGCGATGATGTTCATTTATGTAATCACTGTGTACGTGAGTTCTGATCCTGGCACGTACATAGTCCGCATTCGGTTTGCCTTCCAAAACCGGGTGTGACACCATCTGCTGCAAATGGGTTTTGCTCTGAGTAATACGATGATAATCCTCGGACATTGTGTCAAGGTGTCTCTGCCACAATTCGGCCACATCATTCGGCTCGCAGAAAACCAGTATCGTTGCAAACAACCTCCGTAGCGCTGATGGCATTTGCTAAAGAGCAGCTTCATTGAGACACTCATCTATTGTGTTGTCTGCTTCAAGTAATCCCCTTCTTTGTGCTGCCTCACGAAACGATGGTAGTGTGTCACCGTCTACTGTCCTTAGATCCACATAGGAGGTAGCACCAGTCACATGGTTTAGGAGGAGCCGAAGATAGAAGCGCTCCCCCTCAGATGGTAGAGCAGAGACGATTCTATCGACTTGTCCACCCGTATTTCGTTTCCTCCTTTGCCACACTTTGCCCTGCTGCCAAGTGTACCACTCAGGGAAGTCACGATACAGGATGCCCCGAGCCTCCTCGTACAACTTATTCGCCTCAAAATATGCTGTAATCATTGACCTATCAGCACCTGGACAGTTGACGACTCGCTCGACCATTTGTCGCTCGTGAAACGTCACCATGTGCATGTTTGGAAGATGGAGTTGCAGCTGCATCATAGATGGAGAGTTCTGACTAATCTCAAATCCATATATCCTCCATAAGGCCTCCGGAGGAGTCACCCACCTTGCATCTCTATACTGCTGGATCTCATCTACATCACCATTTTCCTCACTCGTATCTCTCATAACAACAGACGCACGATCATGGCCTTTGTATATGTACTTGAACAGGTACTTAACAGCCTTGATGCTCCCACACGCCTCAACATTGATGTGACAGTTGAAGAGCCGAAGGAGGTAAGGGTTGTAAGGGACAACCCATCTATTGTCCAATTCACATCCTCGAACCTTTTCCTTACGCCCATCGTCACGACGTCTGTAATTAGGATATGAATCCTTCCCTTGCATGGTTGCCTCACAGAAATGCCGGGGATATTGATTCTTGCATGATGCACGACCCTTAGTGCATGGGCAGTTAGGGTTTAGCGACCCGCATGGGCCATGCATCATATGCTTGATAACCATCTTTCGTAGTTCAGGGTACTTGTTGGACGGGATCTCAGCTGAGATCAAAAGGTCATACTGTTCAGGGCACGTGAGCTTGTACTTCCTTTGCATGATGAGTAGAAAATGGGCATGTGGCAAACCTCGTTTCTAAAATTCCACGACGTAGACGTAGGCTCGGACTTTACCGAGAATATCCTGTTTAGTCAACCTATGCTTTAGCTCCTGTAGTTTCGCATGAAAGACACGCACTACAAGATCCGGACGATCTTGCGGTGTCTGTCCAGGTAGAAGCTCTCTCCTTATCTCATCCCAGTTAGGGTTACATGTCATGGTAAGAAAGATGTCTGGTTTACCAAACTTCCGCACCAGAGCCATAGCATCCATATATCGACGTCTCATGTCACGAGGATCGCCAATAAACGACGGTGACAACACAGTGAAAGGGAAATGTGCCCTTGGGCCATTTCTAAGTATTTTGGTGATTGAGTGCCAACACATGTGCTTAATTGTGAATTTATGTACATGGATGAACAAGGTGCAAATCATGAAGTAAAGGTATGTTTCTAAGCCTTAGTACATTGGTTTTATGTACTAATATATTTGTCTAAGTGTTAGAAACAGAAAGAAGAAGAAAAGAGAAGAGGAGAAAAGACTTGGCTGTGTGCTGCCAAGACCCAGCTCGGTCTGGAGCACCGGACTGTCCGGTGTGCACCGGACAGTGTCCGGTGCGCCAGGCCGACTCCGCGCGAACTGGCCGCTCTCGGGAAATTGGCCGACGGCGTATGGCTAAAATTCACCGGACTGTCCGGTGTGCACCGGACTGTCCGGTGAGCCAAACGTCGGCCGGGCCAACGTCGGCCGCGCAATCTGCGCGGGACACGTGGCGGAGCCAACGGTCGGAGGAAGGCACCGGACTGTCCGGTGTGCACCGGACATGTCCGGTGCGCCAACGGCTCCAGATCTTCCAACGATCGGCAACGGTCAGAAGCGCCTGATATGGAAACAAATCGGGCACCGGACACTGTCCGGTGTGCACCGGACTGTCCGGTGCCCCCGACGACAGAAGGCAAGGATGGCCTTCCGGATTTGCTCTCAACGGCTCCTAGCTGCCTTAGGGCTATAAAAGGGGCCCCTAGGCGCATGGAGGAGACACAGAAGCAACCTTTGAGCATTCTTGATCATCCACACTAAGTCTCTGCGCATTCGTTTGTGTTTCTAAGTGATTCGAGCTCTGTTCTAAGTGAGAACTCTGTGATAGTCTTGTGAGCTCGATTCTTGGCCGTGTGTGTGCGCTTTTGCTGTGGATTTGTGTGTGTTGCTTCCCTCCCTTACTCTGTGCTTCTTGTGATCATATACTTGTAAGGGCAAGAGACTCCAATTTGTGGAGATTCCTTGCAAACGGGATAGTGAAAAGCAAAGCAAAACACCGTGGTATTCAAGTGGGTCTTTGGACCGCTTGAGAGGGGTTGATTGCAACCCTCGTCCGTTGGGACGCCACAACGTGGAGTAGGCAAGCGTTGGTCTTGGCCGAACCACGGGATAAACCACTGTGTCAACTCTGTGATCAATCTCTTGTGGTATTGTGTTTTGTTGAGACTTCTCTTTTAGCCACTTGGCAATTATTGTGCTAACACATAACAAGTTTTTGTGGCTTAAGTTTTAAGTTTCACAGGATCACCTATTCACCCCCCCTCTAGGTGCTCTCAATTGGTATCAGAGCCGTTCTCTTCACAAAGGGACTAACCGCCCGAAGAGATGGATCCTAAGGGGAAGGGTATTGTGATCAATGACAAAGAAAAGGAATCCTTCGTCAACGAGCCGAAGGACGATAAGCCTACCGACTCCGGCTCGGGCCAAAGACGAAAGGAAGGGAAGAAGAAGAAGACAAGGCACATCAAGGAGATCGTCTACTACGACAGCGACGAGTCTACTTCTTCCCAAAAGGATGAGGACCACAACGACTACGAGAGGAGAAAACCGGTTAATTCGAACTTTTCTTTTGATTACTCTCGTATTCCGCAAAGTTCACATTCACATTTGCTCTCCATTCCACTCGGCAAGCCCCCACACTTTGATGGAGAGGACTACGGATTTTGGAGCCACAAAATGCGTAGTCACCTATTCTCTCTCCATCCTAGTATATGGGAGATTGTAGAGAGTGGGATGCACTTTGATAGTTCGGATAGTCCCATGTTCATTAATGAACAAATTCATAAGAATGCACAAGCTACTACTGTTCTTCTAGCTTCCTTGTGCAGGGATGAATACCATAAAGTGAGCGGCTTGGACAACGCCAAGCAAATCTGGGACACCCTCAAGATTTCTCATGAGGGGAACGACGTCACCTTGCTCACCAAGATGGAGTTGGTGGAGGGAGAGCTTGGACGGTTCGCGATGATAAGGGGCGAGGAGCCAACGCAAACGTACAACCGGCTCAAGACCCTTATCAACAAGATAAGAAGCTACGGGAGCACGCGATGGACGGACCACGACGTCGTCCGCCTAATGCTCAGGTCCTTTACCGTACTTGATCCTCATCTCGTGAACAATATTCGTGAGAATCCCAGGTACACGATGATGACGCCCGAGGAAGTGCTTGGAAAATTCGTAAGCGGGCGGATGATGATCAAGGAGGCAAGATACGTCGACGAAGCGTTGAACGGTCCGATCAACGAGCCGCAACCCCTTGCTCTCAAGGCAACACGAAGCAAGGAGGCGCTACCCAGCAAGGTGGCACAGATTGAGGCGGCCGGACTCAATGATGAAGAGATGGCTCTCATCATCAAGCGATTCAAGACGGCGCTAAATGGTCGCAAGGGGCAGCCAAGCAAGACCAAGACCAAGGGGAAGCGCTCATGCTTCAAATGCGGTAAGCTTGGTCATTTTATCGCTAACTGTCCCGATAATGAAAGTGACCAGGAAAAGGGGAACAAAAGAGAGAAGAAGAAGCAATACAAGAAGGCAAAGGGCGAGGCGCATCTAGGAAAGGAGTGGGACTCGGATTGCTCCTCCTCCGACTCCGACAACGAAGGACTCGCCGCCACTGCCTTCAACAAATCGGCTCTCTTCCCCAACGAGCGTCTCACTTGCCTTATGGCAAGGGAGAAGAAGGTGAGTACTCAAGACTCCACTTATGCTTCTTCTAGTGATAGTGAGTCTAGTGATGATGATGACATAGATTATTCTTGCTTGTTCAAAGGCTTAGATAGATCTAAAATTAATAAGATTAATGAGTTGATTGATGCTTTAAATGACAAGAATAGATTACTAGAAAAACAAGAGGATCTTTTATATGAGGAGCATGATAAATTTGTTAGTGCACAAAATTCTCTTGCTCTAGAAATTAAAAGAAATGAAATGCTTTCTAGTGAACTATCTACCTGTCATGAAACCATTTCTACCTTACAAGGTGTTAACAATGATTTAAGTGCTAAATTAGAAGTAGCATATAAATCTAATTCCTGTGTTGAACATGTTGAAATTTGTACTAGGTGTAAAGATTTTGATGTTAATGCTTGTAGTGAACACTTAGTGTCAATTTCAAAACTAAATGATGAAGTGGCTAGTCTTAATGCCCAACTTAAGACTAGCAAGAATGAAGTTGATAAAATAAAATTTGCAAGGGATGCCTACACGGTTGGTAGACACCCCTCAATTAAGGATGGGCTTGGCTTCAAGAGGGAAGCCAAGAACTTAACAAGCCATAAGGCTCCCGTCTTCGTCAAGGAGAAAGGGAAGGCCCCTATGGCTAGTAGTGCTAAAAGGAACCATGCTTTCTTGTACCATGATAGGAGAAATGCTAGAAATGACTTTGATTCACATGTTTATGATTCTCATGCCATGTTTGCTTCTAGTTCTTCTTATCAGCATGATAGAGATATGAGTAGGAGAAATGTTGCGCATATGCCTAGGAGAAATTTTGCTCATGTTCCTAGAAAAGTTGTAAACAAACCTTCTACCATTTATTATGCTTGCAATACTCCCTTTGCTATTTGTAGAAAGGGTAAGAAGGTAGTTGCTAGGAAATTAGGGGCTAGATGCAAGGGAGATAAATCTTGCATCTGGGTCCCTAAAGATATTTGTGCTAACCTTGCAGGACCCAACATGAGTTGGGTACCTAAGACCCAAGCCTAAATTTGCCTTGCAGGTTTATGCATCCGGGGGTTCAAGCTGGATTATCGACAGCGGATGCACAAACCATATGACGGGGGAGAAGAAGATGTTCACCTCCTACGTCAAGAATAAGGATTCCCAAGATTCAATTATATTCGGTGATGGGAATCAAGGCAAGGTAAAAGGGTTAGGTAAAATTGCAATTTCTAATGAGCATTCTATCTCAAATGTATTCTTAGTAGAGAGTCTTGGATATAATTTGCTATCTGTTAGTCAATTATGTCAAATGGGATATAATTGTTTATTTACAAATGTAGATGTGTCTGTCTTTAGAAGATGTGATGGTTCACTAGCTTTTAAGGGTGTACTAGACGGCAAGCTTTATTTAGTTGATTTTGCAAAAGAAGAGGCCGGTCTAGATGCATGCTTAATGGCTAAGACTTGCATGGGCTGGCTGTGGCATCGCCGCTTAGCACATGTGGGGATGAAGAACCTCCACAAGCTTCTAAAGGGAGAACACGTGATAGGTCTAACAAATGTGCATTTCGAAAAAGATAGACCTTGTGCAGCTTGTCAGGCAGGTAAACAGGTGGGAGGAGCGCATCACAGCAAGAATGTGATGACCACGTCAAGACCTCTGGAGCTGCTGCATATGGACCTCTTCGGACCCGTCGCCTATCTAAGCATAGGAGGAAGTAAGTATGGTTTAGTTATTGTTGATGACTTTTCCCGCTTCACTTGGGTGTTCTTTTTGCAGGATAAGTCTGAAACCCAAGGGACCCTCAAGCGCTTCCTCAGGAGAGCTCAAAATGAGTTTGAGCTCAAGGTGAAGAAGATAAGGAGCGACAACGGGTCCGAGTTCAAGAACCTTCAAGTGGAGGAGTTTCTTGAGGAGGAAGGGATCAAGCACGAGTTCTCCGCTCCCTACACACCACAGCAAAATGGTGTGGTAGAGAGGAAGAACAGGACGCTAATCGATATGGCGAGGATGATGCTTGGAGAGTTCAAGACCCCCGAGTGCTTTTGGTCGGAAGCCGTGAACACGGCTTGCCACGCCATCAACAGGGTCTACCTTCACCGCCTTCTCAAGAAGACGTCATATGAGCTACTAACCGGTAACAAACCCAATGTATCGTACTTTCATGTATTTGGGAGCAAGTGCTACATTCTAGTGAAGAAGGGTAGAAATTCTAAGTTTGCTCCCAAAGCTGTAGAAGGGTTTTTATTAGGTTATGATTCAAATACAAAGGCGTATAGGGTCTTCAACAAATCTTCGGGTTTGGTTGAAGTCTCTAGCGACGTTGTATTTGATGAGACTAATGGCTCTCCAAGAGAGCAAGTTGTTGATTGTGATGATGTAGATGAAGAAGATGTTCCAACGGCCGCTATACGAACCATGGCGATTGGAGACGTTCGGCCACAGGAACAAGATGAACGAGATCAACCTTCTTCCTCAACGACAGTGCAACCCCCAACTCAAGACGATGAACAGGTTCATCAAAAGGAGGCGTGTGATCAAGGGGGAGCACAAGATGATCATGTGATGGAGGAAGAAGCGCAACCGGCACCTCCAACCCAAGTTCGAGCGATGATTCAAAGGGATCATCCCGTCGACCAAATTCTGGGTGACATTAGCAAGGGAGTAACTACTCGGTCTCGACTAGTTAATTTTTGTGAACATTACTCGTTTGTATCCTCTATTGAGCCTTTCAGGGTAGAGGAGGCCTTGCTAGATCCGGATTGGGTGTTGGCCATGCAGGAGGAACTTAACAACTTCAAGCGCAATGAAGTTTGGACGCTGGTGCCTCGTCCCAAGCAAAATGTTGTGGGAACCAAGTGGGTGTTCCGCAACAAACAAGACGAGCACGGAGTGGTGACAAGGAACAAGGCTCGACTTGTGGCAAAAGGTTATGCCCAAGTCGCAGGTTTGGACTTTGAGGAGACTTTTGCTCCTGTGGCTAGGCTAGAGTCCATTCGTATCTTGCTAGCATATGCCGCTCACCATTCTTTCAGGTTGTACCAAATGGATGTGAAGAGCGCTTTCCTCAACGGGCCAATAAAGGAGGAGGTGTACGTGGAGCAACCCCCTGGCTTCGAGGATGAGCGGTACCCCGACCACGTATGTAAGCTCTCTAAGGCGCTCTATGGACTTAAGCAAGCCCCAAGAGCATGGTATGAATGCCTTAGAGATTTCTTACTTGCTAATGCTTTCAAGGTTGGGAAAGCCGATCCAACTCTTTTTACAAAGACATGTGATGGTGATTTGTTTGTATGCCAAATTTATGTCGATGACATAATATTTGGTTCTACTAATCAAAAGTCTTGTGAAGAGTTTAGCAGGGTGATGACGCAGAAATTCGAGATGTCGATGATGGGCGAGTTGAACTACTTCCTTGGGTTCCAAGTGAAGCAACTCAAGGACGGCACCTTCATCTCCCAAACGAAGTACACGCAAGATCTGCTAAAGCGGTTTGGGATGAAGGACGCCAAGCCCGCAAAGACTCCGATGGGAACCGACGGACACACCGACCTCAACAAAGGAGGTAAGTCCGTTGATCAAAAAGCATACCGGTCAATGATAGGGTCTTTACTTTATTTATGTGCTAGTAGACCGGATATTATGCTTAGCGTATGCATGTGTGCTAGATTTCAATCCGATCCTAAGGAGTGTCACTTGGTGGCGGTGAAGCGAATTCTTAGATATTTAGTCGCTACGCCTTGCTTCGGGATCTGGTATCCAAAGGGGTCTAACTTTGACTTGATTGGGTACTCAGATTCCGACTATGCTGGATGTAAGGTCGATAGGAAGAGTACATCAGGGACGTGCCAATTCTTAGGAAGGTCCCTGGTGTCTTGGAACTCTAAGAAACAAACCTCCGTTGCCCTATCCACCGCTGAGGCCGAGTATGTTGCCGCAGGTCAGTGTTGCGCGCAACTACTTTGGATGAGGCAAACCCTAAGGGACTTTGGCTACAATCTGAGCAAAGTCCCACTCCTATGTGATAATGAGAGTGCTATCCGAATAGCGGAAAATCCTGTTGAGCACAGCCGCACAAAGCACATTGACATCCGGCATCACTTTTTGAGAGACCACCAGCAAAAGGGAGATATCGAAGTGTTTTATGTTAGCACCGAAAACCAGCTAGCCGATATCTTTACCAAGCCTTTAGATGAGAAGACCTTTTGCAGGCTGCGTAGTGAGCTAAATGTCTTAGATTCGCGGAACTTGGATTGAAATATAGCATACATGTATTTATGCCTTTGATCATGTTCATTCTGCATTTTGTTGCTTATTATGGTGCTCAAGTTGTACAAACCCTCCCTGGACCTCACAAGTCCGTTGCAAAGTGATGCACATGTTTAGGGGGAGATGTGTTACAACTTGACCCTTTGAGACTAACCATATGTTTGAGTTTGCTTGTTTTAGTCACAAAGGAGAATTGAAAGGGAAAAGGTGGACTTGGACCATGAAAGACTTCCACTGCACTCCGATGAGGGGTAACTTTTTCCAAGTCCATCTCATGAACTCTTGTCGCCATTTGCTCTTAATTGAAGATTTTTGGTGAGGCAATGGGGTTAAAGGGCCAAAATTGATCCCGTTTTGGTGGTTGATGCCAAAGGGGGAGAAAATAAAGGCCAAAGCAATAAATGGATCGGCTACCACTTGAGAAATTTGAAAATAGTAGAGTAAAGTTTTTGGTTTGTCAAAACCCTTTTATTGTCTCTTTTGGCTTCTTGTGGGGAGAAGCAGCAATTATGGGAAAAAGGGGGAGTTTTTTAAATCTTTGATCAATCTCTTTTGGAATGACTCTCTTTATGCTTCAACATGTGTGTTTAACTTAGAGATAGAGATTTGAGTTTGATTTGCAAAAACAAACCAAGTGGTGGCAAAGGATGATCCATATATGCCAAAATTGATTCAAAATAAATTTAAGTTTTATTTGAAGTGAGTTTGCACTTGTTCTAGTTGCTTTATGTTGTGTTGGCATAAATCACCAAAAAGGGGGAGATTGAAAGGGAAATGTGCCCTTGGGCCATTTCTAAGTATTTTGGTGATTGAGTGCCAACACATGTGCTTAATTGTGAATTTATGTACATGGATGAACAAGGTGCAAATCATGAAGTAAAGGTATGTTTCTAAGCCTTAGTACATTGGTTTTATGTACTAATATATTTGTCTAAGTGTTAGAAACAGAAAGAAGAAGAAAAGAGAAGAGGAGAAAAGACTTGGCTGTGTGCTGCCAAGACCCAGCTCGGTCTGGAGCACCGGACTGTCCGGTGTGCACCGGACAGTGTCCGGTGCGCCAGGCCGACTCCGCGCGAACTGGCCGCTCTCGGGAAATTGGCCGACGGCGTACGGCTAAAATTCACCGGACTGTCCGGTGTGCACCGGACTGTCCGGTGAGCCAAACGTCGGCCGGGCCAACGTCGGTCGCGCAATCTGCGCGGGACACGTGGCGGAGCCAACGGTCGGAGGAAGGCACCGGACTGTCCGGTGTGCACTGGACATGTCCGGTGCGCCAATGGCTCCAGATCTTCCAACGGTCGGCAACGGTCAGAAGCGCCTGATATGGAAACAAATCGGGCACCGGACACTGTCCGGTGTGCACCGGACTGTCCGGTGCCCCCGACGACAGAAGGCAAGGATGGCCTTCCGGATTTGCTCTCAACGGCTCCTAGCTGCCTTGGGGCTATAAAAGGGGCCCCTAGGCGCATGGAGGAGACACAGAAGCAACCTTTGAGCATTCTTGATCATCCACACTAAGTCTCTGCGCATTCGTTTGTGTTTCTAAGTGATTCGAGCTCTGTTCTAAGTGAGAACTCTGTGATAGTCTTGTGAGCTCGATTCTTGGCCGTGTGTGTGCGCTTTTGCTGTGGATTTGTGTGTGTTGCTTCCCTCCCTTACTCTGTGCTTCTTGTGATCATATACTTGTAAGGGCAAGAGACTCCAATTTGTGGAGATTCCTTGCAAACGGGATAGTGAAAAGCAAAGCAAAACACCGTGGTATTCAAGTGGGTCTTTGGACCGCTTGAGAGGGGTTGATTGCAACCCTCGTCCGTTGGGACGCCACAACGTGGAGTAGGCAAGCGTTGGTCTTGGCCGAACCACGGGATAAACCACTGTGTCAACTCTGTGATCAATCTCTTGTGGTATTGTGTTTTGTTGAGACTTCTCTTTTAGCCATTTGGCAATTATTGTGCTAACACATAACAAGTTTTTGTGGCTTAAGTTTTAAGTTTCACAGGATCACCTATTCACCCCCCCCTCTAGGTGCTCTCACACAGTTCGCTTTCCAACCTTCTCTCCTCTAACATCTCCATCTAACATGCTATCCACCAAGCCCTGGTATAGGTCTGCCCTTAACCGATCCTGGTTCTTACGTATGAAATCTAAACGGGAGCTCTCAATCTTAATGTATGTGTCGACCGCGAACTGCTGGAAAAGCCGTTTACCATGAAGTATTGGATTGAATACCCCTGGACGTATCTGAAATTTGTAGCAGTAGTAATCACGCACAGACACACATAGATGGGTAGGAGGTTCTACATACGCAAGAATCGATTATTTAGTGATGCCGAAAACATATTTAATAATGCGAACAACTTAGAAATTACAAAGAAACAACTAACCCGCATCTTCATCATTTGCATTACTTGCCCTATGCGTCGCCCGGTATGCATCCACTTCGTCCATGGATACACCAACCTTTGGGATATTTGCATGCCATCCAAGTTCACCTCTAGGGAAGAACAGTGGATATGATAGCGCATCGTAGCATCCATGGTATGAGCGGATGTCGTGGCTTGACCTATCCTTCCCATGTAGCATAACACTCTTGCTGAATTGGCCTCGCCATTCGCTCCCCTCGATCCAGACAGCGGCCACCTCCGAAGTGAGAGGTGTGTTATATGTCTTCTGGTTCAACGTCTGGTCAAGGTTCAATGCGATGTGATAGTCAGCAAGGTTCTCAACATGACCCATGCTCCTAAGGTGCTCAGAGTACAGATTTCCATGAAGTATGCCAACTATCTGTTTAATAACCTCTTGGTCTTTCTGAATCTGATCTTCACGACACTTACGGTATCGATGCTCGAGACTAGGATCATCATCGTAAAAGTAAAGCTCTAGGTGTTTATGCTCTGCCCCACATTCACTACCGAATGACTTGATAATATAGTACATCATGCCTTGTGCACGGAATGTGTATATACCAGAATCCCTCATATTAGTTGTCATACTGTCGAGGCAACAGTACAGGGAAGTGAAAGAAAAATGGCCATTAAAAAACCTGATGTTATCACGAAAGTGCCTAGCATCAGAGTCTGCACTATCCCACAACCTCTTGAGCTGGGGAGGGGTCTCTAGTGGGGCTAGCTCAACCTTCCCACCTCGACAGCAAAACCCAGGCGGCTCATACTCAAACTTCTTCGCAGTGCAATAACCACAGTCGGGAGCGTGCTTCAGCATATGTGTTTCTTCAGGGATGTTACTGTAGACCTTGTCGTACGGGTTAGGCACATCAGTGACAACAGATAGATCTTGAGTACCATCTATCTCGAAGTCCTCGTTAGTGTCCTCATCTGATATTTTTTTGGAAAAGAACGATTAAGACATTTGACTTTAGATACGCATTGGTATTGTAATAGAAATTGACATAAGTACATTTACCAGCGAATAGATATCCCTCGTTCTCATCATTATCCTCTCCGAATATGACACCCTCATCATCGTCATCAACTGGATCATGAAAATACAATCCAAGTAAAAGACAGGGCATTCAGGGTTGAGAAAATATATAACCTCAATAAAGATTTTTAACAATTACCATTGGAAATGAACCTTGGGATCGACTGGCTTTGCTCCAACCCACTTCTTTGTTCGACCATGTTTGCACTCCCATTTGTTGCCACGATCGCACTTTGGCGTGTATTCCTATATTGTACTGATGGAAACACACGTTTAGTCGGACTACATTTTATAGTCGTCGTGCAAGATCCATTTAAAACTGGTTAGTATAATTACCAGTGTTGTTGATCTCTATAGTTGAACCGGGTTGTGTCGAATCATCCATTTGTCCGACGTCACTGATAGTATCCTCAGTCAAAGTAGCCACGTTACGTGCAATGTGTGCTTCAAATTTCTTGTTTTGACGGACTAAGATAGCTTGTCTTTCACTAGGCAGAACATGATGTTTACGTCTTAGTGGCCCAGTAGACATATCAGGTGAACCGACATCCTCAGTTTGTGTTGAAGCTGGCATGAAAGGTGTACTGGTGTATTCAGGGATAACCCAGTCGCATGCGTTATCAGAGGATGAATCAGGTTCTGATACATCTGCTGTAGGGTGTACAACCTCAGAGGTATATGTTGGGACCTCCATGGCGATGGACCCCTGATTCAAAGTGCTAGCTTGCAGTGCTCTACGTTTTCTTATGTACTCTAACTTTCCCTCTTTCCACCTTGGTGTCTGATTATACAACCTAAGCTGTTCATTTTGGTCACCTATAAAATATGAACACAATTACTTTCCAATTGTAGGTTTATGCGCAGATTTATTAATTAAAATTGGACGTTTTTCATCACCTCCTGACACATTGGGCATCACATTGTGTCCCTTGTTTCGTTGACGTGCTTCACGACGCTTCCTATTCTTCTCGTTTTTTTGTTCAACGGACATCGTTGCATATCTTTCCCTATCCCTTTTCCTCTTACGCTCCTTAGCATCGACCATTGGTCCGAGCAATTCATTTTGATCACCTATAATGTAAGTTAGTGTATTAGTGTTCCCTACTTACTACGTTTCGATGATGTATGGTTAGTTTGTGTATTGACCTTTACCTCTAATTATATTGCTAGAGATGTCTGTGAATGGTTTGCGACCGACATTATGTCCCATCTGATCTATAACAAGAACAGTACCCGAGAAAACATGAGCATAAAAATAATACTTCAAGAACCAAGGGTGAAATGATATGACTGCAATAAACCAAGCGAATAGAAGATCAAAAAAAGATGCCCTTGATAATAGAGGTTATAGAAACAAGCATCATAACTGAGAGTAAAGAGATAAGACCTAGAGAGAGGTGATAGGAGAACGGTTTTGGTGTCCGTATAAGATATTGTATTATATTCCAAGTTTGAACTGCATAGATGGATATGGGTGACGCGCTAAGTAATTGTTTTCATAACTCTGGTGATGTGGAATATCTTCCTAGAGCACGCCTAGCTCCTATAGATGGGCTTTGGTATACCGAATGTACATTAAATTTGTTCTGGATTTGATCTGTATATTTGACGTAATTTCATGAGCGAAGTTACTAATTTAATGTCAAACATGACACAACATTAAACCAATATTAGTGTTCTAAATGGAAAACGTATGGGCTAAACGATTTGATGTTCCACTTATTCATTGATATGTCCCAGTAGAACAAAATGTTTTACAAATCTTGACACATGTAAGTTGCATCAATAAAAGTACATGTATTTCATCATAAAATTCAGATTTGCAAAATTTACAGACTCTATCTACGCCTTTGTTCGTCAAGATATCTAACGGCAAACTGACGATCGTTCCGCGCCACCAAAGCCTTTTGAATTGCTGCAATGAGTGCAACATTTAATCACATGTATACTCAGTCACAATATAATGAAAACAAGTACATAATTTTGATGTAGGTAATCTTATAAAATACTTACGTTCAAAATAATGGATGTTGTGATGGAACGGTTTGAAGTGTATTGTTGTATGGTCAGTTGATTCGAGACACTCTAGAATAGCAAATTTAAATATTCAATATTAATCATTATAAAAGAAAAAATAGTGAATAATGTGTTTGCAAGGCGTAAACATATGTTGTACCTTGTTTTCTGAACCGCCGAAACATGGTCCCAATTGTGATGCTATAATTCTCATTAGCCAACGCCCAACGGAGTGCATTTTTGTTTAGTAAATCGCCCCAAACTTTAATGGTATGTAAAGACCACCTTGTGACATTGATTTTGTGAAGAATAGATTAGTACTAATAGATTTAACATCATATCGATAATATATTAATGGAATATACCTAGCATCCATTATAACAATCTTCCTGAATGTACCCCACATTGTGCGATGGATTGTATCCAAGTGGACTACAATAGCCATAATGTCTACAAAAAGCACAATTTAATATGGATTAATACTCAATTTTGTGTAAAGAAATTTTTAATAGGGTTAGTAGATCGATATATTCTTACCAACTAAAGTCCTGTTTGGCAGCTCAGCAATATCATCAAGGTTCAAGAATATATGTTTTGGAAATGGCGGCATTTGAACTGGGACAACGTATGGCTCTACGACAGTTTGGTGGGTGAAATACAACTCCATGGTACCATTTAGATGTCGAAAATTAAATGCACCCGGATTAAGACCAAACCATACGTTGTGCATCTTGTAGACATGCTTTTCATGGAGCAAACTGTTGAAGTATTTGACTATCTCATACCGAGTTGCAATGGCCTCGATCTTGGCTCCCTAATTTGATTTCAGCACAAAATAGATTATGGTACGAACATTATATATAGTTATGTAAATGAAACCTAAAGAGGGGTTGTCTTACATTGATGTCAGACAAAATGTAATGTTGCCTGTCACGATAACGTGGTTCAATCGGGAATTTAACTTCAACTCGAGCGACAATACTTGTCGGGTACCAAAATTAGGGGTACCCCCAACGCTCCTAATCATGGCTGGTAAACACCCTCAGACCAACTGACGGGTACGGTTCAAGCCAAGACTTTGTCTACCCGAAGGAACGCGATCTCACACGAGCCCAGCCTCGGGTTGGAACAGTGCTCCCATACGAATTCACGCCTTGCCCGAGGGCCTCCTCAGACGGCAGACGCCCCCTCGGCTCTCCCGAGGCCCGGCTCGGGCAGGCTTCGTTGTGAAGCAATCTTGGCCATACCGCCTCACCAACCGATCGCTTCGCAGGCGCATTAAATGCGGGGGATGCCTGACGCTGTATCCTGACACACGCGCCTCAGTCGGCCAGGCCGAAGTGACCGCAGTCACTTTGCCCCTCCTCTTTACTGTCCGATATGACAGGAAAACAACGCCGCTCGCTCTGCTTCGACTGCCGTGTCAGCCACCCCGGCAACGACTGACAACAAGTCACGATCAACCACCGAGTTCAAGCCTCGGGCGCAATAGGAAGCTCCGCCTCGCCCGACCACACGCTCCGGCCTCAGGAGGAGGCCTCCGCCTCGCCCGACCTCAGGCTCCAGCCTCGGGAGGAGGTCTCCGCCTCACCCGACCCCCGGACTCGGCCTCGACCCCGGTCTCGGGAGGAATCGTGTCCTCGCCCGACCCCGGCCTCGGCCTCAAGAGAAGTCTCTGCCTCGACCGACCCTAGGCTCGGACTGACCGTGCTGATAGGGGATGCATCATTCCCCTATTCCTAGCCTGCTCAGGCTACAAGGAACAAGACCGGCGTCCCATCTGGCTTACCTCGACGACGGGTAATGATGGTGCCCCGCTTGCGCCGTGACGCTGGTGGCTCTCAGCCCCTTACGACAGCAAGGAGACGTCAGCAGAGTCCTCGCCGCGCTGCCAGCTGTGCTCCTACAGGACTTAGGCGCTCCTCCGGCGGCCACACCATCACATGTACAGCGCCCAAGCTCTCCCCCAACGGCCACGTTGGCATGTACACTGGGCTTAGGCACTCCACTGTCGGACACGTTAGCGCATAGCTACGCCCCCCGTTGTACACCTGGACTCTCTCCTTGCCTCTATAAAAGGGAAGTCCAGGGCCACCCTGAGGGGGGTTCACGCGAGGGAAGCGGCAGACGAGCTCTGTGTCCCCCTCTCTCTCTCCCTCACGCAACGCGCTTGTAACCCCTACTGCGAGCGGCACCCCTGGGGCAGGATAATACAAGGCTTGTCCCACATCTTGTGTTCCATCCCGCACCAACCCATCTGGGCAGGGACATACAGCGACAATTTACTCATCGGTCCAGGGACCCCCCCCCCGGGGTCGAAACGCCGACAGTTGGCGCGCCGGGTAGGGGCCTGCTGCGTGTTAACGAACACCTTCCCGTTGAGATCCAGATGGGGAGTCTTCAGCAACCTCTCCAGCCCGGGACGGTGCTCCGCTTCGGGAGTCTTGAGTTCATGTCCCTCGACGGCAGCTGCGACATGGTACTCCTCCCCCCGCGGCATGACGACAATGACGGTCTTCGACTCGCCCGGCGGCGGCGGGCTCTACGACAGCATCTCCCCGCGGTAGAAGAGGAGCACTCCGGTCGTCCCCGCCACCCTCCTCGTCGGAGGAGGCGGAGACGGGGCAACCATGGCCACGCAGGAGGTGGCACCTTGTCGGCTGTCGCACCAGAGCGAGTCGACGACGCCGGCACTCCCCCGGGGGACATGTCGGACGTTACCCTTGCACCTGAGACGACGGCGGGTGTCACTTCCCCGCGACGTGTCAGCCCCAAGCGGACTGATGACGCCAGCACCCTCGCAAAGGACCTGCTGGGTGTTACCCTCGTACCTGAGATGACGGTGTGCTCCGCCCCCGACACAACTTCACCATCATCCAACGACCAAGAGGTACCGTCCGTTTTCCATCCCATACCTTTTCGGTTCAACTTCGATCCACCTAGCGACCCCGCTATGGTGAGCGCCTTCGTAAAGGCGTATCCAAACCTTCCGGGGTACCACATGTTGTCGACCTGGGACCGACTGATAGCCGTCTCGACCTTCGGACCGGTGGGTTCTGAGGAAGAGGATGACCCCGACTCCGGTTGGGATTTCTCTGCCCTCAATGACCCCGGTGCCATGCAGGGCTTCATGTCCGCATGTGACCACTGCCTCTCCGGTTGTTCTGACGATGGCCATGACCTTGACGATGAGGGTTATGGCCCAAGTCGCGAATGCTTCCACGTCGATCTGGGAGATCACAACGAAGGCAACCACCTCGGTATGCCAGAGGTTGACGATCCCCCTAGGCCCTCATCTCGCGTTGACATCCCGCGGGAGCTAGCTGTCGTCCCAGTCCCTGCGATGGGTCAGGACATACAGCTCGAGCAAATCTGTGAGATGCAGGCCCGGGTTGACGGGGAAGCAGGCCAGCTTGTATAGCTCCGACAGAACATCGAGCAGGAGTGGGCAGGCCGATCACTCGCTAGAGAAGCCTGTCATCGGGCCGAAGACATCCGGCACCGCATCGTCAACAATGCCAGGGCAGCGCTGCCTCCGGCCGTCAGTGGGTCCGGCCAGGACCTAGCTGCAGCGGCGATGCTGCTTCGGGCCATGCCGGAGCCATCCACCACCAAGGGACGACACATCCAGGGCGAACTCAAGAATCTTCTAGAAGGTGCCGCGGTTCGACGAGTCGAGAGCTCCGCCTCCTGCAGGCGAGCTGACCCCTCGGAGCATCACGCGGTGTCCTCCCGGTGCATTCGGGAAGCCTCGGTCCATCCCGAGCATATACGGGACGAGGCGCCCACCGCCTGGGAACGCCTCGGCAACGAGCACCACCATCTCGACCATCGAGCCCGCCTCGACGAGAAGGTGCGCCGAGGCTACCATCCTAGGTGCGGGGGACGCTGCAACAGCGAGGAGGACCGCAGTCCTTCGCCCGAACCACCCGGCCCGTGAGTCTTCAGCCGGGCCATACGACGAGCATCGTTCCCTGCCCGTTTCTGAGCCCCGACTACTATCACCAAGTACTCAGGGGAGACGAGGTCGGAGCTATGGCTCGCGGACTACTGACTGGCCTGCCAGTTGGGACGGGCGGATGATGACAACCTCATCATCCGTAATCTACCCCTTTTCCTCTCCGACGCCGCCCGAGCCTGGCTAGAGCATCTGCCTCCTGCATAGATCTCCGATTGGGATGATCTGGTCAAAGCTTTCGCGGGGAACTTCCAAGGCACATACGTGCGCCCTGGGAACTCGTGGGACCTCCAAAGCTGCAGCCAGCAGCCAGGGGAGTCCCTCCGAGAGTACATCCGGCGGTTTTCGAAGCAGCGCACCGAGCTGCCCAACGTTACTGACTCGGATG